>OY759192.1:10000-4810000 GCA_963662085.1 Eupithecia inturbata
GCATAAGCCAGTCGCTGGAAAAGCCGACAAGTCACAAGACGAAATGGAAATTAGCGAAGTAGCAGAAAGGGCTAACCCCTCGACACAGACGGATGATCAGCCTAACAAGGTGCGGCTGAGTGTTGATGCGTTCGATGCGATGTCTTCGGTGGCACCGCCCGCACCAAAAAAGACCTTGAGTCAACCGGGGCAACCAAAGACCAATTTGGCCTTGACTTGCCCCGCACACAAAGACAGCTCTTTGAAGACGAAGGCGGGGCCATCGCAGACAGGCGCTGAGAAATCACCGAAGACCAAATATCTGACCCGGACAGCTGAGGCAAAAGCCTGTCTCTCCAAGGCAAAAATCAATCTGGAAATCAGCCGCAACTTAAAAAGCGAAATCAAGATCAAGGTTCTGGAAGCCGTCAATAGACTATACTGCTTGGTGAAGGAGTCCGAAGAAGAAAGAGTGACAACTCTACCTTTCTCGGATAAAGCCCCTCACACCAAAGTATTTGAAGGTGACAGAAAAGAAGAGGAAACGAAGACGGAAACGACAGGGAAGGGGGAAGAATTGTTTAGGAAGATAGAGGAGCATGGAAGGTTTCTGGAAGATCACAAAAAGGAAATGGAAAGACTGACAGAGACGATAAAAACACAACAAGAGTGGTACACGAGCAGAGGCTCCTATGCGAGTGTAACAGCGGGTTCTCCAAACCGACAGGAGCCGGAAAACACCGCCATGCACTCTATTATAGTTTCTTCTACGAATGACCAGGAGACGGGAGATCAAGTTTTTGAGAGAATCAGAAAGGTTGTGAATGCGAAGGAAGAGGGAGCAAGGATTGACAAAATAAGGAAAGCAAAAGACAGGAAGATAATAGTGGGATGCAAAAACGAGGAAGAGCTAAGAAAGATAAAGGAAAGAATAGTGGAGAGGGAAGGGCAACTTAGCGTGGAGGATGTCAAAAACAAGGACCCTCTTGTCATCCTATACGGTGTTTTGCAGAGCAATACGGATGAGGATATCATGAAAGCCATCCGTACACAAAACGGGCACCTGTTGAAGGGGGTGAGTCGTGACGATGACCGTATGGAAGTACGTTATCGTCGTAGGGCGAGAAACCCCCTCACCTCTCACATCGTAATAAAGGTGTCGCCCCGACTCTGGCAGAGTCTTGTCAGCGCAGGGGCTGTACATATTGACATGCAGAGAGTCAGGGTCGCCGACCAGTCCCCCCTTATACAGTGTTCGCGCTGTCTTGGGTACGGACATGGAAAGCGATTCTGCTCCGAAGCGGTCGATGTGTGCAGCCACTGCGGTGGGGCACACCTTAAAACGGAATGCCCTGACTGGCTGAGTGGAACTCCCCCCTGCTGCGTAAACTGCAACAAAGCAAATATTTTTAAAACCGATCACGGCGCCTTTAGTAACGAATGCTCGGTGAGGCGCAAGTGGGAGACATTTGCAAGATCCACGGTGGCTTATTGCTAAGGGCGTCCATTATAAGATCATACAAGCAAACCTGAACAAGAAGCAGCTAGCAACAGATGAGGCCCTCCTTGAAGCCGCAAAATGTAAAGCCGCGGCGCTCCTCTTGCAGGAACCCTACGTTGGAGCCCCCAAGAAAATGAAGGCATACCCAGGCACTAGGATCTACCAGAGCACGAAACAAGGTGAAGGAATGGTAAAAGCGGCGATTGTAATAATGGACCCTACCTTGGATGTTATCCAATATCCACAGCTCACCACTAATAATATCGTCGTAGTGGGAATTCGAACAAGTGCCTGGGAGGTCAACCTGGTCTCTATCTACTTGGAGGGAACTGAACCCCTAGAACCATACATAGATCTACTGTGCAGGGTGATCAATGAACTGGGGTCAACGAGGCTCATTGTTGGAGGAGACGCAAATGCCTGGAACACCTGGTGGGGAAGCGTCAAGACTAATCCTAGGGGGGAGGAGCTTATGAAGTTTCTGGACGATAAGGGGCTCCACGTGCTCAACATTGACTCCACACCAACATTTGACACGGTGAGAGGAGACAGAAGGTATGTCAGCCATGTAGACATCACAGTCTGCTCGGAGGACATGCTCACTCTTGTGGATGGATGGACTGTGTTAGAAAACATGACGAGCTCGGACCATAATGGTATTACATTTAATATACAACTACACAAAGCACACGGAACCCAAATTACACGAACAACAAGGCTCTACAACACAAAAAAGGCAAATTGGGTTCAATTTCATGAGAAATTGACCAAATTTAAAGAAGACCACGACCTTACAAATACAAAAGTAGAGCACATACACAACATTGAACAAATAGAAGCAGTTATACACACATACACCCAAGCAATAACACACGCATGCACACATACTATACCTGCAAAGAAACACACACAAGTACTTACCATACCGTGGTGGTCCGAGAAACTCGCACAATTAAAACAGGAAGTCGCCAACAGGAAGAGAAGAATCCGATGCGCTGCGCCAGTCCGGAGATCGGGAGTCATTGAAGAGTATCTGGAAAAGAAGAGAGTATATGAGTTGGAGGCAAACAAGGCAAAGGTTGAGAGCTGGAAGGACTTTTGCTGTAAGCAGGATAGGGAGGGGGTATGGGAGGGGATTTATAGGGTTATAGGCAGGACTAGAAAAAGGGAGGAGGATGAACCGCTTCAGGTTGAAGGCAGAGTACTGGATGCTAGAGGTTCCGTGAAGGCCCTGGCCGATACGTTTTATCCGAAGGACCACAGAGATAGCGACAACGCCGAACATCGCAGAATTAGAGCCGAAGCAGAGAGGGTAAATAGTGAGGAACAAAGTGACCCTTGTGACCCACTGTTCACGATGACCGAGCTGAAAACTGCGATGAAGGCATTTAACCCAAAGAAGGCACCCGGAGCTGATGGTTTCACGGTCGATATATGCGTAGAAGCCATAAAGAACGACCCGGATATGTTCCTGGGCATAACAAATAAGTGCCTAGAACTTGCCCACTTCCCGGACCCGTGGAAGGAGGCCACCGTGATAGTGCTGCGGAAACCTGGGAAAGAATGTTACAATACTCCAAAATCCTATAGGCCAATCGGGCTCCTCCCAGTGTTAGGTAAAATCTTCGAGAAGATGTTGGTCACCCGGATTAGGTTCCATCTTCTGCCAAGAATAAGTACTCACCAGTTCGGATTCATGCCCCAGAAGAGCACCGAGGACTCCCTTTATACACTAATGCGATACGTCGAAAGTAAGCTACAGCAAAAGAAACTTTTAACGATCGTATCGCTGGATATAGAGGGAGCCTTCGATAGTGCATGGTGGCCATCAATCCGAGTCCGACTGGCAGAGGAAGAATGTCCGGTTAACCTAAGAAGGGTGATCGACAGTTATCTTCGCAATCGCAGAGTAAAGGTTCGCTATTCTGGGGAGGAGTACGAAAAGCCTACGGAAAAAGGGTGTGTGCAGGGGTCAATTGGTGGCCCAATCCTTTGGAATCTGCTGCTGGACCCGCTTCTAAGGGAGCTGCATAGTAGGAGTGACTACGTGCAAGCGTTCGCGGATGATGTGGTGCTTGTTTTCGATGGGGAGACCTCGCAAGAGATTGAGAGGCAAGCCAATGCCACACTCGAGCACGTTCGGATGTGGGGAATCCGAAACAAACTTAAGTTTGCGCCGCACAAAACGATGGCCATGGTAATCACGCGAAAACTTAAGCACGATACCCCACGTCTTAGCATGGGCGGGTGCGACATTGGCATGTCCAGGGAAATCAAATTGCTGGGACTCACCATTGACGACAAACTGACCTTCAACTCGCACGCCGCGAACGTCTGCCGAAAAGCGCTGAACTTCTATAAACAGCTCTCAAGAGCAGCAAAAGTGACTTGGGGCCTGCAACCTGAAGTTATTAGGATAATTTACACGGCAGTGGTAGAGCCCACAATTATGTACGCTGCTAGTGCATGGGCGCCTGCAACAAATAAGATCTGCGTGAAGAAGGAGCTTGATACAGTGCAGCGTGGCTTTGCACAGAAAATTATAAAAGGCTACAGGACTGTCTCACTAACCTCGGCGCTATTACTGGCTGGGTTGCTTCCACTGGACATCAGAATCCGGGAAGCAGCCTCGCTTTATGAGACGAAGAAAGGCCACACCCAGCAAGTAATAGGAGACCGAGATATTGAGACTCCGGTGCCGTACGCAGCCATGCCACACCCAGCATTACAGTCGGAGTTGGCATTCACCTGCCTGGCGGACGAAATAGCATTGGACCAGAACCTTAACAGCTGCTTGAACATCTTCACAGATGGAAGCAAAATCGAGGGAAAAGTTGGCGCCGCACTGTCCATCAGGGAAGGTGCCACTGAGATTAGTACCCGCAAGTTGAGGCTGGATGAATGCTGCACCGTCTACCAGGCAGAATTGCTGGCTCTCGCTGAAGCTACAAAAGAGGCACTCAAAAGGCGGAAGCCAAGCTGCAGCATTTTCAGCGATTCACGCTCAGCCCTCGAAACAGTTACCAACTTATTTTCCCCCCACCCCCTCGCAGTCCAAATAAGAGCAGACATACGTGAGCTAAGACAAGACAACAAAATACTGAGTCTATTTTGGATAAAAGCTCACGCGGGGTTGGAGGGGAACGAAAGAGCCGATGAACTGGCAAAATGCGCGGCGTTGCAGCTTAAAACCAGGCCGAATTACAATAGCTGCCCGGTTTCGTTCGCGAAGCGAGAAATTCGGCGGGACTCGCTCTGCGAATGGAACCAACGCTACCTAAGCGCTGGACAGGGCGCGACCACAAGGGTGTTCTTCCCAAACGCAATAAGGGCTCACCGAATTGTCAAAAACTTATCACTGAGTCCCATCATGGTCCAACTTTTCACGGGTCACGGTGGATTTTCCTCGTACTTGCATCGTTTTAAGTGCAAGGAGAGTCCATCGTGTCTTTGCGACCCGGAAGTCGAAGAAAGCGTCTTACATCTTATAACTGATTGCCCAAGGTTTGGAAGAGAAAGATACGATTTAGAACATGTTATAGAACTAGATATAAAAATGGAGAATTTGTGTATTATATTAGAAGATAAAAATAAAAGATATGAATTTTTAGATTATTGCGAAAAAGTTGTCAAAATAGCTATAAATAGAAATAAGTAGAAAATAAGGAGCCACAATAATGTAATTTTATTATATTAATATGTGCCCTGTAACTGTTAAGTAGATTAAGAAAACTGTAACATTTGAGCCAATAAAGCAGTCGTGAGTTGTTTCTTGATACCCCTGTAAATATAGAAAGAGATGGAGTAAATAAAAGTGGATAGAGTAAATAAAAGTATGAAAGGAGAAGGATAAAAGAAGATAAAATAAGAAGAATGGGAGTGCGAGAAGCATTAAAGTGAGAACTGGCATGAAAGAGTAGTGCAAACCAGGTCCCTGGTTAAGCTAGGGGTAGGATATATAAAAAAAAAAAAAAAAAAAAAAAAAAAAAAAAAAAAAAAAAAATAACCTAACCTAACCTAACCTAACCTAACCTAACCTAACCTAACCTAACCTAACCTAACCAAACCCAGTAAGTATCCCCCCCTTCCCCCTCATAAGTGTTTGCCTCATATCTCTTAAACTACTGCCCTGATTTGGACGCGAATTTTTACAAACTCAACATAACAGTAGATTTAAGATTATTTTTAGGGGTTGCAACCCTATTTTTGTTTATTTTTGGCTCTTCATAGAGTCGAAATATTTTAGCTTTTTAAAATTACATGACTACGTAGATATTAAAGTGTATTATAGTACCCTAAAATAGTGACCTTGGTAGAGTCGACTCTACTTTGTAAATTTTGACAATTACCCTCTATCATAATAAGTTTTTATGTATTTTGCCCAATCTATCTGACTCAACCAAACCTTTGAGAGATTTAAGTGACTCTACCAAAAAATTGTTTAATTTGTTTAATTTATAGAAATCCTATTAATATCTGAAGTTTGACGCTCTTTACACGTCACACTTCAAGTTTGACAATTTGACAAGTCCTACCCCAAATTGTGATGATTAGAACCCCAGACCCTAAGCATAAGCCAGTCGCTGGAAAAGCCGACAAGTCACAAGACGAAATGGAAATTAGCGAAGTAGCAGAAAGGGCTAACCCCTCGACACAGACGGATGATCAGCCTAACAAGGTGCGGCTGAGTGTTGATGCGTTCGATGCGATGTCTTCGGTGGCACCGCCCGCACCAAAAAAGACCTTGAGTCAACCGGGGCAACCAAAGACCAATTTGGCCTTGACTTGCCCCGCACACAAAGACAGCTCTTTGAAGACGAAGGCGGGGCCATCGCAGACAGGCGCTGAGAAATCACCGAAGACCAAATATCTGACCCGGACAGCTGAGGCAAAAGCCTGTCTCTCCAAGGCAAAAATCAATCTGGAAATCAGCCGCAACTTAAAAAGCGAAATCAAGATCAAGGTTCTGGAAGCCGTCAATAGACTATACTGCTTGGTGAAGGAGTCCGAAGAAGAAAGAGTGACAACTCTACCTTTCTCGGATAAAGCCCCTCACACCAAAGTATTTGAAGGTGACAGAAAAGAAGAGGAAACGAAGACGGAAACGACAGGGAAGGGGGAAGAATTGTTTAGGAAGATAGAGGAGCATGGAAGGTTTCTGGAAGATCACAAAAAGGAAATGGAAAGACTGACAGAGACGATAAAAACACAACAAGAGTGGTACACGAGCAGAGGCTCCTATGCGAGTGTAACAGCGGGTTCTCCAAACCGACAGGAGCCGGAAAACACCGCCATGCACTCTATTATAGTTTCTTCTACGAATGACCAGGAGACGGGAGATCAAGTTTTTGAGAGAATCAGAAAGGTTGTGAATGCGAAGGAAGAGGGAGCAAGGATTGACAAAATAAGGAAAGCAAAAGACAGGAAGATAATAGTGGGATGCAAAAACGAGGAAGAGCTAAGAAAGATAAAGGAAAGAATAGTGGAGAGGGAAGGGCAACTTAGCGTGGAGGATGTCAAAAACAAGGACCCTCTTGTCATCCTATACGGTGTTTTGCAGAGCAATACGGATGAGGATATTATGAAAGCCATCCGTACACAAAACGGGCACCTGTTGAAGGGGGTGAGTCGTGACGATGACCGTATGGAAGTACGTTATCGTCGTAGGGCGAGAAACCCCCTCACCTCTCACATCGTAATAAAGGTGTCGCCCCGACTCTGGCAGAGTCTTGTCAGCGCAGGGGCTGTACATATTGACATGCAGAGAGTCAGGGTCGCCGACCAGTCCCCCCTTATACAGTGTTCGCGCTGTCTTGGGTACGGACATGGAAAGCGATTCTGCTCCGAAGCGGTCGATGTGTGCAGCCACTGCGGTGGGGCACACCTTAAAACGGAATGCCCTGACTGGCTGAGTGGAACTCCCCCCTGCTGCGTAAACTGCAACAAAGCAAATATTTTTAAAACCGATCACGGCGCCTTTAGTAACGAATGCTCGGTGAGGCGCAAGTGGGAGACATTTGCAAGATCCACGGTGGCTTATTGCTAAGGGCGTCCATTATAAGATCATACAAGCAAACCTGAACAAGAAGCAGCTAGCAACAGATGAGGCCCTCCTTGAAGCCGCAAAATGTAAAGCCGCGGCGCTCCTCTTGCAGGAACCCTACGTTGGAGCCCCCAAGAAAATGAAGGCATACCCAGGCACTAGGATCTACCAGAGCACGAAACAAGGTGAAGGAATGGTAAAAGCGGCGATTGTAATAATGGACCCTACCTTGGATGTTATCCAATATCCACAGCTCACCACTAATAATATCGTCGTAGTGGGAATTCGAACAAGTGCCTGGGAGGTCAACCTGGTCTCTATCTACTTGGAGGGAACTGAACCCCTAGAACCATACATAGATCTACTGTGCAGGGTGATCAATGAACTGGGGTCAACGAGGCTCATTGTTGGAGGAGACGCAAATGCCTGGAACACCTGGTGGGGAAGCGTCAAGACTAATCCTAGGGGGGAGGAGCTTATGAAGTTTCTGGACGATAAGGGGCTCCACGTGCTCAACATTGACTCCACACCAACATTTGACACGGTGAGAGGAGACAGAAGGTATGTCAGCCATGTAGACATCACAGTCTGCTCGGAGGACATGCTCACTCTTGTGGATGGATGGACTGTGTTAGAAAACATGACGAGCTCGGACCATAATGGTATTACATTTAATATACAACTACACAAAGCACACGGAACCCAAATTACACGAACAACAAGGCTCTACAACACAAAAAAGGCAAATTGGGTTCAATTTCATGAGAAATTGACCAAATTTAAAGAAGACCACGACCTTACAAATACAAAAGTAGAGCACATACACAACATTGAACAAATAGAAGCAGTTATACACACATACACCCAAGCAATAACACACGCATGCACACATACTATACCTGCAAAGAAACACACACAAGTACTTACCATACCGTGGTGGTCCGAGAAACTCGCACAATTAAAACAGGAAGTCGCCAACAGGAAGAGAAGAATCCGATGCGCTGCGCCAGTCCGGAGATCGGGAGTCATTGAAGAGTATCTGGAAAAGAAGAGAGTATATGAGTTGGAGGCAAACAAGGCAAAGGTTGAGAGCTGGAAGGACTTTTGCTGTAAGCAGGATAGGGAGGGGGTATGGGAGGGGATTTATAGGGTTATAGGCAGGACTAGAAAAAGGGAGGAGGATGAACCGCTTCAGGTTGAAGGCAGAGTACTGGATGCTAGAGGTTCCGTGAAGGCCCTGGCCGATACGTTTTATCCGAAGGACCACAGAGATAGCGACAACGCCGAACATCGCAGAATTAGAGCCGAAGCAGAGAGGGTAAATAGTGAGGAACAAAGTGACCCTTGTGACCCACTGTTCACGATGACCGAGCTGAAAACTGCGATGAAGGCATTTAACCCAAAGAAGGCACCCGGAGCTGATGGTTTCACGGTCGATATATGCGTAGAAGCCATAAAGAACGACCCGGATATGTTCCTGGGCATAACAAATAAGTGCCTAGAACTTGCCCACTTCCCGGACCCGTGGAAGGAGGCCACCGTGATAGTGCTGCGGAAACCTGGGAAAGAATGTTACAATACTCCAAAATCCTATAGGCCAATCGGGCTCCTCCCAGTGTTAGGTAAAATCTTCGAGAAGATGTTGGTCACCCGGATTAGGTTCCATCTTCTGCCAAGAATAAGTACTCACCAGTTCGGATTCATGCCCCAGAAGAGCACCGAGGACTCCCTTTATACACTAATGCGATACGTCGAAAGTAAGCTACAGCAAAAGAAACTTTTAACGATCGTATCGCTGGATATAGAGGGAGCCTTCGATAGTGCATGGTGGCCATCAATCCGAGTCCGACTGGCAGAGGAAGAATGTCCGGTTAACCTAAGAAGGGTGATCGACAGTTATCTTCGCAATCGCAGAGTAAAGGTTCGCTATTCTGGGGAGGAGTACGAAAAGCCTACGGAAAAAGGGTGTGTGCAGGGGTCAATTGGTGGCCCAATCCTTTGGAATCTGCTGCTGGACCCGCTTCTAAGGGAGCTGCATAGTAGGAGTGACTACGTGCAATCGTTCGCGGATGATGTGGTGCTTGTTTTCGATGGGGAGACCTCGCAAGAGATTGAGAGGCAAGCCAATGCCACACTCGAGCACGTTCGGATGTGGGGAATCCGAAACAAACTTAAGTTTGCGCCGCACAAAACGATGGCCATGGTAATCACGCGAAAACTTAAGCACGATACCCCACGTCTTAGCATGGGCGGGTGCGACATTGGCATGTCCAGGGAAATCAAATTGCTGGGACTCACCATTGACGACAAACTGACCTTCAACTCGCACGCCGCGAACGTCTGCCGAAAAGCGCTGAACTTCTATAAACAGCTCTCAAGAGCAGCAAAAGTGACTTGGGGCCTGCAACCTGAAGTTATTAGGATAATTTACACGGCAGTGGTAGAGCCCACAATTATGTACGCTGCTAGTGCATGGGCGCCTGCAACAAATAAGATCTGCGTGAAGAAGGAGCTTGATACAGTGCAGCGTGGCTTTGCACAGAAAATTATAAAAGGCTACAGGACTGTCTCACTAACCTCGGCGCTATTACTGGCTGGGTTGCTTCCACTGGACATCAGAATCCGGGAAGCAGCCTCGCTTTATGAGACGAAGAAAGGCCACACCCAGCAAGTAATAGGAGACCGAGATATTGAGACTCCGGTGCCGTACGCAGCCATGCCACACCCAGCATTACAGTCGGAGTTGGCATTCACCTGCCTGGCGGACGAAATAGCATTGGACCAGAACCTTAACAGCTGCTTGAACATCTTCACAGATGGAAGCAAAATCGAGGGAAAAGTTGGCGCCGCACTGTCCATCAGGGAAGGTGCCACTGAGATTAGTACCCGCAAGTTGAGGCTGGATGAATGCTGCACCGTCTACCAGGCAGAATTGCTGGCTCTCGCTGAAGCTACAAAAGAGGCACTCAAAAGGCGGAAGCCAAGCTGCAGCATTTTCAGCGATTCACGCTCAGCCCTCGAAACAGTTACCAACTTATTTTCCCCCCACCCCCTCGCAGTCCAAATAAGAGCAGACATACGTGAGCTAAGACAAGACAACAAAATACTGAGTCTATTTTGGATAAAAGCTCACGCGGGGTTGGAGGGGAACGAAAGAGCCGATGAACTGGCAAAATGCGCGGCGTTGCAGCTTAAAACCAGGCCGAATTACAATAGCTGCCCGGTTTCGTTCGCGAAGCGAGAAATTCGGCGGGACTCGCTCTGCGAATGGAACCAACGCTACGTAAGCGCTGGACAAGGCGCGACCACAAGGGTGTTCTTCCCAAACGCAATAAGGGCTCACCGAATTGTCAAAAACTTATCACTGAGTCCCATCATGGTCCAACTTTTCACGGGTCACGGTGGATTTTCCTCGTACTTGCATCGTTTTAAGTGCAAGGAGAGTCCATCGTGTCTTTGCGACCCGGAAGTCGAAGAAAGCGTCTTACATCTTATAACTGATTGCCCAAGGTTTGGAAGAGAAAGATACGATTTAGAACATGTTATAGAACTAGATATAAAAATGGAGAATTTGTGTATTATATTAGAAGATAAAAATAAAAGATATGAATTTTTAGATTATTGCGAAAAAGTTGTCAAAATAGCTATAAATAGAAATAAGTAGAAAATAAGGAGCCACAATAATGTAATTTTATTATATTAATATGTGCCCTGTAACTGTTAAGTAGATTAAGAAAACTGTAACATTTGAGCCAATAAAGCAGTCGTGAGTTGTTTCTTGATACCCCTGTAAATATAGAAAGAGATGGAGTAAATAAAAGTGGATAGAGTAAATAAAAGTATGAAAGGAGAAGGATAAAAGAAGATAAAATAAGAAGAATGGAAGTGCGAGAAGCATTAAAGTGAGAACTGGCATGAAAGAGTAGTGCAAACCAGGTCCCTGGTTAAGCTAGGGGTAGGATATATAAAAAAAATAAAAAAAAAAAAAAAAAAAAAAAAAAAAAAAACCTAACCTAACCTAACCTAACCTAACCTAACCTAACCTAACCTAACCTAACCTAACCTAACCTAACCTAACCTAACCTAACCTAACCTAACCTAACCTAACCTAACCTAACCTAACCTAACCTAACCTAACCTAACCTAACCTAACCTAACCTAACCTAACCTAACCTAACCTAACCTAACCTAACCTAACCTAACCTAACCTAACCTAACCTAACCTAACCTAACCTAACCTAACCTAACCTAACCTAACCTAACCTAACCTAACCTAACCACCAAGAACAAATAGAGACACGATCGATGGAAACTCTTGAGTTGACATCTACAAAGGAGACTGAAAAAGAAGATATATTGCTGACGCAGAAGGAAGATAAAAAAGACCAAGAAAACGACGGGCTCTCCTATGACATCAAAGCTGTACCTCTGAAAGGCTCATCGGCAGCTGTAGAGAGCTCACCGTCGTCGGGAAAAGTTAAATATCTAGACAGGCTTGCGGAGGCGAAGGCGTGCGTCATGAAAGCAAAAGTTAATCTTGGGAATGCTAGAAACCTCAAGACGGAAATAAAAATCGAGGTTACTATTGCGATAGACAGACTTTTCCAGCTTGTTAAAGAGGTTGAAAATGTAAAAGGAAAAGGAAAGAAGGGAGTGACTAAGGAACCAGAGGAACCCAATAAAGATAAAGAACAAGAACCAGAGGAAAGCCAAAATCAACACAACGAGAAAGAAGGAAAAAAGCTAGCAAGAATCATACAAGAGACTAATGAACAGATGGAACAATTTAAAGACACTATGAAGAAACACAAAGAAGAGCAGGAAAAACTGCTTCAAGAAAACAACAGGAACATGGAAAAACTAGCAGAGACAATAGAAAAACACAAGGAAACGATAGAAAGACAAACCTACGCGAGTGTAGCAGCGGCTACCACCGGGAGACAGCCCCACAGACAGACCGCGCTACATTCGATAGTGGTCAGCGCCAAAGATGAAACGGAGACGGGTGAAGAAGTCTTAGATAGAATCAGAAAGACAGTTAATGCAAAAGAGAGTGGAATAGCGGTTGAGAAAATAAGGAAAGCAAAGGATAGGAAGGTGATTGTGGGATGCAGAACAGAAGAAGAACGCGACAGATTCAGAAACAAACTTAAAGAAGCCAAGGAGTTAAACGTAGAGAATGTCCAAAACAAGAACCCGCTGGTTATTCTGAAGGATGTGCTAAAATACAACCAGGATGAAGACATCCTTAGCGCCCTGAAGATCCAGAACAAAAACCTCCTACCAGCTACAAACACCAAAGACACCATGGAAATAGCCTATAAAAAACAAACGCGAAACCCACATACGCATCACATCGTCCTGAGGGTGTCCCCCGCAATATGGACACGGCTGGTAGAAGCCGAAACAGTCCTGATCGACTTGCAAAAAGTTCGAGTCGCGGACCAATCGCCACTAGTTCAATGCTCCCTCTGCCTGGGCTACGGCCATGGCAGGAAATTCTGCAAGGAGACGACAGAAAAATGTAGCCACTGCGGTGGACCCCACCTCAGAACAAATTGCGCAGATTGGATGGCCGGTTCCGTCCCCACGTGCACAAACTGTGTGCATGCCAAGCTAGAAAGATCGGATCACAATGCCTTTAGCAGTGAATGCCCGATAAGGAGAAGATGGGATGCACTGGCTCGAGCCTCGGTAGCATATTGCTAAAGTGGTCACGAGCCAAACAGTTCATACAAGCGACGCAGGGCCATATACTGTAGCCCAAGCTAACTTACAAAGGAAAGCACTTGCTACACAGGAAATAATATTTGAGGCAAAAAACAGAAAAATGGCCTTTGCGTTGCTTCAAGAGCCTTACGTTGGGACAATCGGCAGAATGAAGGATTATGGGACTGCCAGGATCTTCCAGAACGCAAACCAGGGAGATGGAACAATCAAAGCAGCTATAGCTGTGTTTGATAGAGACATGGATGCCATTATTTGCCCGGACTTCACCACAAACAACATCGTGGTGGTGAAGCTCAGGACCAGCGCCTGGGAGATCGTGGTTGTCTCATATTACTTCGAGCCAAACCACACAACAATAGAGCCTTTCCTAACACACCTACGAAGAATCCAGAGAGAAGTGGGAACTAAAAATTTAATTATAGGTGGGGATGCTAACGCTAAACATACATGGTGGGGAAGCCTAATAATAGATGAGAAGGGAGAAGAACTAGCTGGATCAATAGAAGATATGGATTTACAGGTGCTCAACGTTGGAGATACTCCAACATTCGATACCGTAAGAGGAGGAAAGACCTATACGAGCTTCGTAGACATTACCGCCTGCACAACGAATCTTCTAGACCTGGTAGAAGACTGGGAGGTAAAAGAAGGGCTGATTTCATCCGATCACAATGTTCTTACCTTTAAAATTAGATTAAAACGAGCAAAAGGTATAAGCATTCAAAGAACCACACGTATTTTTAACAGCAAAAAAGCTAACTGGAGCACGTTTCATGAGAAACTGACCCAATTGCTAGAAGAAGATCATGTAAACAAGGAAGAAATAAGCAAAATTGATAACAAAGCCGAATTAGATAGCAAAATAGAAACATACATTAAATTAATAACAATAGCATGCAATAATAGTATCCCTAAAATAAAAACAAAAACAAAAAGTAACTTACCATGGTGGTCGGATGAACTCGCGCGGCTGAAGAATGAGGTGAGATCCAGGAAGAGGAGAATCCGTTGTGCAGCGCCGGTCCGCAGAAATAAGGTTATCGGGGAGTACCTGCAAATAAAAGAAAAATATGAACAACAAGCAAAACAAGCACAAATAGACAGTTGGAAAGAGTTCTGTGGGAAACAAGACAAGGAAGGTCTTTGGGAAGGAATTTACAGGGTGATCGGGAAAACAACCAAGAGGCAAGAAGACCTGCCTCTGATAAAGGAAGGTAAATCCTTAAGTCCTAAAGAGTCTGCTGAATTACTCTGTGAGACTTTTTACCCGGAAGATAAGGAAGAACATGACAACGCGGATCACCAAAAAATTAGGAAACTTGCTGATCAGGTAAACGAATTGGAGCATGTTGAAAGTCATGACCCTCCGTTTACTATGGAAGAGGTAAAAACCGCAGTAAACAGTTTTAATCCTAAAAAGGCACCGGGATCGGATGGACTCACTGCAGATATTTGCAAGCACTCAGTCTTAGAAGACCCCGAAACATACTTGGCGTTAGCAAACAAATGCCTAGAATATGGTCACTTTCCCAGGCCATGGAAAGAAGCGACGGTGGTTGTGTTGAGAAAGCCGGGAAAGAAAAACTACCACGACCCTAAATCATACAGGCCGATAGGACTGCTTCCGGTCATGGGTAAGGTCTTCGAGAAGATGGTTATGGGCAGGATAAAGCACCATGTCCTCCCAAAGCTCAGTACACGCCAGTTTGGATTCGTACCCCAGAAAAGCACTGAAGACGCCCTCTATGCCCTGATAAAACACATTCACCAAAAACTGGAACTTAAAAAACTCATTACAGTTGTATCATTGGACATAGAGGGTGCCTTCGATGGCGCATGGTGGCCAGCGCTCAGAGTCCGACTGGCTGAAGAAGGATGCCCAATAAACATCAGGAAAGTCATGGACAGCTACCTGGATGGAAGGACGGTAAAAGTGAGATACGCCGGAGAACAAATCACCAGACCCACCTCCAAGGGATGCGTTCAAGGCTCAATCGGCGGACCTGTTTTGTGGAACTTGCTCATTGATCCGTTGCTCAAGGGCCTCGAGCGAAGAGGCGACTATACGCAAGCATTCGCAGATGATATAGTGATGGTTTTTGATGGGAACACCGCAATGGATATCGAGAAACAGGCAAATGCCGCTCTCGCCTATGCTCGGGAGTGGGGCATCAAAAATAAGTTAAAGTTTGCGCCGCAGAAAACAAGTGCGATGATTATAACAAGAAAACTTAAATATGATGCTCCGCTCCTGAGGATGGGTGGGACCGACATTGCAATGTCAAAAGAAATGAAGATATTGGGGGTAACGATTGATGATAAGCTGACCTTTAATCAGCACACGTCAATCGTTTGTAGGAGAGCCGTCAATATCTTCAAACAATTATCCAGAGCAGCCAAAATAAGCTGGGGTCTGCACCCAGAAGTTGTTAGGACCATATATACTGCAGTTGTTGAGCCAACTGTAATGTATGCAGCAAGTGTCTGGGCCCCTGCAACCAAGAAACTAGGCATTCGGAAGGTGCTCCACTCGGTCCAGCGCGGATTTGCTCAAAAACTATGCCGAGCATATAGAACCACTTCTCTAAATTCAGCACTGGCGCTGGCTGGAATACTACCACTCGACCTCAGGGTACAAGAGGCAGCCGCCCTGTACGAGGCAAGGAGGGGGGTAATCCAGCCCGCGCTAGGAGACAGAGAAGTGGAGAAAATGTCGGCATTCTCAGTAAAACCTCACCCAGCGGAGTATATGAGCCTGGAATACGTGCGCCTGGAGGACCAACAGCAGGTGAACATTCACAGCGATTACGCAGTGCGGATGTTCACAGATGGTAGTAGGATTGAGGAGAAGGTCGGAGCGGCATTATCCATATGGAATAATCAGACCGAGACCAAATCCATCAAACTGAAGCTGTCGTCACACTGCACAGTCTACCAGGCTGAATTACTGGCCATATACAGAGCTACTGATGAAATACTGAAGATGCCAGAAACCCGCTTTGGTATCTACAGCGACTCACAGTCTTCGCTCCAAACAATTACAAACAACAGCTCCACTCACCCTCTTGCCGTAAAAGTTCGTAAGAACTTAAAAACAAGTAGGGCACAAAACAAATGCGTTGATTTGTTTTGGATAAAAGCACATGCGGGACTTGAAGGCAATGAGCGGGCCGATGCGCTGGCAAAGGACGCTGCCCTGAAAACAAAAACATCACCAGTATATGACGCATGTCCGGTTTCATTCGTTAAGCGACAGATCCGTAGAGGAACTCTTGACGAATGGAACAGGAGATACATAACCAGCGAGAATGCAGCCGTGACTAAAATCTTCTTTCCTGACATTATTAAGGCTTACAATATTATTAAAAAGATAAAACCCTCTGGTGTACTCACGCAAGTAATGACAGGGCACGGTGGATTCTCTGAATACCTGAATCGGTTCAGGTGTAAGGAAAGTCCATCGTGTATCTGCGAAAGTAGCAAAATGGAAACTGTAGAACACATCTTATTTGAGTGCCCAGTATTTGGCAAACGGAGATATGAGGCGGAGCAGAAATTGGATATAGAATTGAAAGTAGACAATGTTAAAGACTATATAAGTAATAAATATATAAGAAACGATTTTATTAACTATTGTACAGAAATAGCTGCTATAGTAATAAAAAGAAATAAAGATGTATAAATTATGCTGAACATTTATATTATTGAATATAAAGGACTCAGCAAAACAAATAAACTCAGTAAGAATATGTACATATACTAGAATAAGATGTAACTGTATAAAATATATGATATAGACATAAGAAAATATTGTAGTAGAAATATGAATAAGAAAAGGAGAAATTAGTAAAATAAAGATTAAAAACCATCGTTGCATCCCAAATCCCAAAGAAAGGAATTTTAGATACAGATACAGATAGAAAAAGTAATAAATTATGAACGATGACGGATAAAAGAAAGATAAAGTATGAAGAATGAAAGTACGAGAAGAATAAAAGAGAGAACTGGAATGGAAGAGTTGTGTAGACCAGGTCCCTGGTAAAGCTAGGGGTAGTCAGGCAAAAAAAAAAAAAAAAAAAAAAAAAAAAAAAAAAAAAAAAAAACCTAACCTAACCTAACCTAACCTAACCTAACCTAACCTAACCTAACCTAACCTAACCTAACCTAACCTAACCTAACCTAACCTAACCTAACCTAACCTAACCTAACCTAACCTAACCTAACCTAACCTAACCTAACCTAACCTAACCTAACCTAACCTAACCTAACCTAACCTAACCTAACCTAACCTAACCTAACCTAACCTAACCTAACCTAACCTAACCTAACCTAACCTAACCTAACCTAACCTAACCTAACCTAACCTAACCTAACCTAACCTAACCTAACCTAACCTAACCTAACCTAACCTAACCTAACCTAACCTAACCTAACCTAACCTAACCTAACCTAACCTAACCTAACCTAACCTAACCCACTCGCGCTCGAACCGCACTCGAGAGCGCCACGAAAAAAGGTCCCTCCGCGCTAAAAAATTCGCAAAAATAGTAAAAAGTGCTTCGATTTTGTTGTGTGATACATAAAAAGAAGCGGCAAGTGAAGACGCACACGTCGGTGAAAACCGTGTGGCTCTAAGTGCTGTGGCCACAAAGTTACGGGTGAAAAAGTGCTTTTTTAGGTTATTTCCAAAATTAAAAGTGATTTATCTCGTGAAATTCAGTGACGACCTACAGTTTTTCAACTGTGCAACGGAGGGCATCTTGGTTCTCTATAAGTCAGCCAATTTGCAGATTTTTCCCGTGCAGGAGCACGGAGATATTGTCAAAAAACCTAAAACCACGTGGCGGCGAGGTCAGTGACCCCGTGCCCGTGGATCATTTTAAAGGACGAGACTCGAAGGAGGCAGCAGAGAGCAGCTGGGAGGCACCTTCAGATTTGAAAACGGACCATTTTCCACGGAGATAGAGACTCAAAAACTTTTGTGCGGTTTTATTTTTCACTGTAAGTGTTTTTATTTGAAATCTACAGCGACAACATAGGTTTATTTTTCGTGTATTTGCTGTCCCTATGTTGTCAAACATTTCTGTGAAAAAATTAGATTTTTAAAACTAGCGGTTTCCGAGCGCGAAATTATAGAGTTAAATTACCAACCGCAAATAGATTAAAACGCTTGTTTCTCGGAAACGGCTGGAGATAGGCAATTTTTTGTACGAATTTGTATATATTATATATATAATATATACAAGTTCATTTTCAGTATAAGTTCTTTCAAAATTCTATTCTCTTTTTACCCCCCCCTTCTCGAGTAAAATTTTTATATTCGTCTAAATTGAGCTATATATATAAAAATTGTTTTTTAAAACTGTCAACGTAGTAAAGTTTACATATTCTAAATAAATTCACCATTTAAATATTTTTCCCCCTTGCCCCCCCTGAAAAAATTTACAAAATATTAGTTGTTGACAGAATATTTTAAAATCTTTCTTTACAGTTCATAGTGTAATATTTTCTTCATATTTCCTCATATTTTAAAGTTGTCATTCTCCCCTCCCCCCCCCATAGTAATATTGTCATACTTCGTAGCTCATATCTCCGGAACCAGAGGTTCAAATTTGACGCGGTTTTCGTCTAATTACCGTATACTAGAGGGACTATCTTTTTATTTTTACAACTTTTACAAACTTACATTGATTACCTTTACTTACAATTGACGGGATGCCTGGGAAAATGGTGCGTACACCCGTTCGGAAGAAGGGCAAAATGGTAGACCAAGTGGGTTCGTCCCGCCAGGGAGAAAAATTTAACGAGCTGATTGACCTGACTGACCAAACATTAGTCAACCAAGAACAAATAGAGACACGATCGATGGAAACTCTTGAGTTGACATCTACAAAGGAGACTGAAAAAGAAGATATATTGCTGACGCAGAAGGATGATAAAAAAGACCAAGAAAACGACGGGCTCTCCTATGACATCAAAGCTGGACCTCTGAAAGGCTCATCGGCAGCTGTAGAGAGCTCACCGTCGTCGGGAAAAGTTAAATATCTAGACAGGCTTGCGGAGGCGAAGGCGTGCGTCATGAAAGCAAAAGTTAATCTTGGGAATGCTAGAAACCTCAAGACGGAAATAAAAACCGAGGTTACTATTGCGATAGACAGACTTTTCCAGCTTGTTAAAGAGGTTGAAAATGTAAAAGGAAAAGGAAAGAAGGGAGTGACTAAGGAACCAGAGGAACCCAATAAAGATAAAGAACAAGAACCAGAGGAAAGCCAAAATCAACACAACGAGAAAGAAGGAAAAAAGCTAGCAAGAATCATACAAGAGACTAATGAACAGATGGAACAATTTAAAGACACTATGAAGAAACACAAAGAAGAGCAGGAAAAACTGCTTCAAGAAAACAACAGGAACATGGAAAAACTAGCAGAGACAATAGAAAAACACAAGGAAACGATAGAAAGACAAACCTACGCGAGTGTAGCAGCGGCTACCACCGGGAGACAGCCCCACAGACAGACCGCGCTACATTCGATAGTGGTCAGCGCCAAAGATGAAACGGAGACGGGTGAAGAAGTCTTAGATAGAATCAGAAAGACAGTTAATGCAAAAGAGAGTGGAATAGCGGTTGAGAAAATAAGGAAAGCAAAGGATAGGAAGGTGATTGTGGGATGCAGAACAGAAGAAGAACGCGACAGATTCAGAAACAAACTTAAAGAAGCCAAGGAGTTAAACGTAGAGAATGTCCAAAACAAGAACCCGCTGGTTATTCTGAAGGATGTGCTAAAATACAACCAGGATGAAGACATCCTTAGCGCCCTGAAGATCCAGAACAAAAACCTCCTACCAGCTACAAACACCAAAGACACCATGGAAATAGCCTATAAAAAACAAACGCGAAACCCACATACGCATCACATCGTCCTGAGGGTGTCCCCCGCAATATGGACACGGCTGGTAGAAGCCGAAACAGTCCTGATCGACTTGCAAAAAGTTCGAGTCGCGGACCAATCGCCACTAGTTCAATGCTCCCTCTGCCTGGGCTACGGCCATGGCAGGAAATTCTGCAAGGAGACGACAGAAAAATGTAGCCACTGCGGTGGACCCCACCTCAGAACAAATTGCGCAGATTGGATGGCCGGTTCCGTCCCCACGTGCACAAACTGTGTGCATGCCAAGCTAGAAAGATCGGATCACAATGCCTTTAGCAGTGAATGCCCGATAAGGAGAAGATGGGATGCACTGGCTCGAGCCTCGGTAGCATATTGCTAAAGTGGTCACGAGCCAAACAGTTCATACAAGCGACGCAGGGCCATATACTGTAGCCCAAGCTAACTTACAAAGGAAAGCACTTGCTACACAGGAAATAATATTTGAGGCAAAAAACAGAAAAATGGCCTTTGCGTTGCTTCAAGAGCCTTACGTTGGGACAATCGGCAGAATGAAGGATTATGGGACTGCCAGGATCTTCCAGAACGCAAACCAGGGAGATGGAACAATCAAAGCAGCTATAGCTGTGTT
Source organism: Eupithecia inturbata (assembly GCA_963662085.1). Taxonomy (NCBI): domain Eukaryota; kingdom Metazoa; phylum Arthropoda; class Insecta; order Lepidoptera; family Geometridae; genus Eupithecia; species Eupithecia inturbata. The sequence goes on from OY759192.1 coordinate 30,772, forward strand.
TGATAGAGACATGGATGCCATTATTTGCCCGGACTTCACCACAAACAACATCGTGGTGGTGAAGCTCAGGACCAGCGCCTGGGAGATCGTGGTTGTCTCATATTACTTCGAGCCAAACCACACAACAATAGAGCCTTTCCTAACACACCTACGAAGAATTCAGAGAGAAGTGGGAACTAAAAATTTAATTATAGGTGGGGATGCTAACGCTAAACATACATGGTGGGGAAGCCTAATAATAGATGAGAAGGGAGAAGAACTAGCTGGATCAATAGAAGATATGGATTTACAGGTGCTCAACGTTGGAGATACTCCAACATTCGATACCGTAAGAGGAGGAAAGACCTATACGAGCTTCGTAGACATTACCGCCTGCACAACGAATCTTCTAGACCTGGTAGAAGACTGGGAGGTAAAAGAAGGGCTGATTTCATCCGATCACAATGTTCTTACCTTTAAAATTAGATTAAAACGAGCAAAAGGTATAAGCATTCAAAGAACCACACGTATTTTTAACAGCAAAAAAGCTAACTGGAGCACGTTTCATGAGAAACTGACCCAATTGCTAGAAGAAGATCATGTAAACAAGGAAGAAATAAGCAAAATTGATAACAAAGCCGAATTAGATAGCAAAATAGAAACATACATTAAATTAATAACAATAGCATGCAATAATAGTATCCCTAAAATAAAAACAAAAACAAAAAGTAACTTACCATGGTGGTCGGATGAACTCGCGCGGCTGAAGAATGAGGTGAGATCCAGGAAGAGGAGAATCCGTTGTGCAGCGCCGGTCCGCAGAAATAAGGTTATCGGGGAGTACCTGCAAATAAAAGAAAAATATGAACAACAAGCAAAACAAGCACAAATAGACAGTTGGAAAGAGTTCTGTGGGAAACAAGACAAGGAAGGTCTTTGGGAAGGAATTTACAGGGTGATCGGGAAAACAACCAAGAGGCAAGAAGACCTGCCTCTGATAAAGGAAGGTAAATCCTTAAGTCCTAAAGAGTCTGCTGAATTACTCTGTGAGACTTTTTACCCGGAAGATAAGGAAGAACATGACAACGCGGATCACCAAAAAATTAGGAAACTTGCTGATCAGGTAAACGAATTGGAGCATGTTGAAAGTCATGACCCTCCGTTTACTATGGAAGAGGTAAAAACCGCAGTAAATAGTTTTAATCCTAAAAAGGCACCGGGATCGGATGGACTCACTGCAGATATTTGCAAGCACTCAGTCTTAGAAGACCCCGAAACATACTTGGCGTTAGCAAACAAATGCCTAGAATATGGTCACTTTCCCAGGCCATGGAAAGAAGCGACGGTGGTTGTGTTGAGAAAGCCGGGAAAGAAAAACTACCAAGACCCTAAATCATACAGGCCGATAGGACTGCTTCCGGTCATGGGTAAGGTCTTCGAGAAGATGGTTATGGGCAGGATAAAGCACCATGTCCTCCCAAAGCTCAGTACACGCCAGTTTGGATTCGTACCCCAGAAAAGCACTGAAGACGCCCTCTATGCCCTGATAAAACACATTCACCAAAAACTGGAACTTAAAAAACTCATTACAGTTGTATCATTGGACATAGAGGGTGCCTTCGATGGCGCATGGTGGCCAGCGCTCAGAGTCCGACTGGCTGAAGAAGGATGCCCAATAAACATCAGAAAAGTCATGGACAGCTACCTGGATGGAAGGACGGTAAAAGTGAGATACGCCGGAGAACAAATCACCAGACCCACCTCCAAGGGATGCGTTCAAGGCTCAATCGGCGGACCTGTTTTGTGGAACTTGCTCATTGATCCGTTGCTCAAGGGCCTCGAGCGAAGAGGCGACTATACGCAAGCATTCGCAGATGATATAGTTATGGTTTTTGATGGGAACACCGCAATGGATATCGAGAAACAGGCAAATGCCGCTCTCGCCTATGCTCGGGAGTGGGGCATCAAAAATAAGTTAAAGTTTGCGCCGCAGAAAACAAGTGCGATGATTATAACAAGAAAACTTAAATATGATGCTCCGCTCCTGAGGATGGGTGGGACCGACATTGCAATGTCAAAAGAAATGAAGATATTGGGGGTAACGATTGATGATAAGCTGACCTTTAATCAGCACACGTCAATCGTTTGTAGGAGAGCCGTCAATATCTTCAAACAATTATCCAGAGCAGCCAAAATAAGCTGGGGTCTGCACCCAGAAGTTGTTAGGACCATATATACTGCAGTTTTTGAGCCAACTGTAATGTATGCAGCAAGTGTCTGGGCCCCTGCAACCAAGAAACTAGGCATTCGGAAGGTGCTCCACTCGGTCCAGCGCGGATTTGCTCAAAAACTATGCCGAGCATATAGAACCACTTCTCTAAATTCAGCACTGGCGCTGGCTGGAATACTACCACTCGACCTCAGGGTACAAGAGGCAGCCGCCCTGTACGAGGCAAGGAGGGGGGTAATCCAGCCCGCGCTAGGAGACAGAGAAGTGGAGAAAATGTCGGCATTCTCAGTAAAACCTCACCCAGCGGAGTATATGAGCCTGGAATACGTGCGCCTGGAGGACCAACAGCAGGTGAACATTCACAGCGATTACGCAGTGCGGATGTTCACAGATGGTAGTAGGATTGAGGAGAAGGTCGGAGCGGCATTATCCATATGGAATAATCAGACCGAGACCAAATCCATCAAACTGAAGCTGTCGTCACACTGCACAGTCTACCAGGCTGAATTACTGGCCATATACAGAGCTACTGATGAAATACTGAAGATGCCAGAAACCCGCTTTGGTATCTACAGCGACTCACAGTCTTCGCTCCAAACAATTACAAACAACAGCTCCACTCACCCTCTTGCCGTAAAAGTTCGTAAGAACTTAAAAACAAGTAGGGCACAAAACAAATGCGTTGATTTGTTTTGGATAAAAGCACATGCGGGACTTGAAGGCAATGAGCGGGCCGATGCGCTGGCAAAGGACGCTGCCCTGAAAACAAAAACATCACCAGTATATGACGCATGTCCGGTTTCATTCGTTAAGCGACAGATCCGTAGAGGAACTCTTGACGAATGGAACAGGAGATACATAACCAGCGAGAATGCAGCCGTGACTAAAATCTTCTTTCCCGACATTATTAAGGCTTACAATATTATTAAAAAGATAAAACCCTCTGGTGTACTCACGCAAGTAATGACAGGGCACGGTGGATTCTCTGAATACCTGAATCGGTTCAGGTGTAAGGAAAGTCCATCGTGTATCTGCGAAAGTAGCAAAATGGAAACTGTAGAACACATCTTATTTGAGTGCCCAGTATTTGGCAAACGGAGATATGAGGCGGAGCAGAAATTGGATATAGAATTGAAAGTAGACAATGTTAAAGACTATATAAGTAATAAATATATAAGAAACGATTTTATTAACTATTGTACAGAAATAGCTGCTATAGTAATAAAAAGAAATAAAGATGTATAAATTATGCTGAACATTTATATTATTGAATATAAAGGACTCAGCAAAACAAATAAACTCAGTAAGAATATGTACATATACTAGAATAAGATGTAACTGTATAAAGTATATGATATAGACATAAGAAAATATTGTAGTAGAAATATGAATAAGAAAAGGAGAAATTAGTAAAATAAAGATTAAAAACCATCGTTGCATCCCAAATCCCAAATAAAGGAATTTTAGATACAGATACAGACAGAAAAAGTAATAAATTATGAACGATGACGGATAAAAGAAAGATAAAGTATGAAGAATGAAAGTACGAGAAGAATAAAAGAGAGAACTGGAATGGAAGAGTTGTGTAGACCAGGTCCCTGGTAAAGCTAGGGGTAGTCAGGCAAAAAAAAAAAAAAAAAAAAAAAAAAAAAAAAAAAAAAAAAACCTAACCTAACCTAACCTAACCTAACCTAACCTAACCTAACCTAACCTAACCTAACCTAACCTAACCTAACCTAACTTTGATGTGTATGAATTAGTATCAATTGTTAGTTAAATTCAAAGACGATGTATTTAATGATGTTGCATTTTATAGCAACAGGTTATAAAGGTTTTAAAAAGTAAAAGCAGACTAGCGAACTCACTTATCCTTTGATGTGTTGAGTCAACTAGTCAGCGACATTTTTAAAAAAAAAAAAAAACCTAACCTAACCTAACCTAACCTAACCTAACCTAACCTAACCTAACCCACATACGCATCACATCGTCCTGAGGGTGTCCCCCGCAATATGGACACGGCTGGTAGAAGCCGAAACAGTCCTGATCGACTTGCAAAAAGTTCGAGTCGCGGACCAATCGCCACTAGTTCAATGCTCCCTCTGCCTGGGCTACGGCCATGGCAGGAAATTCTGCAAGGAGACGACAGAAAAATGTAGCCACTGCAGTGGACCCCACCTCAGAACAAATTGCGCAGATTGGATGGCCGGTTCCGTCCCCACGTGCACAAACTGTGTGCATGCCAAGCTAGAAAGATCGGATCACCATGCCTTTAGCAGTGAATGCCCGATAAGGAGAAGATGGGATGCACTGGCTCGAGCCTCGGTAGCATATTGCTAAAGTGGTCACGAGCCAAACAGTTCATACAAGCGACGCAGGGCCATATACTGTAGCCCAAGCTAACTTACAAAGGAAAGCACTTGCTACACAGGAAATAATATTTGAGGCAAAAAACAGAAAAATAGCCTTTGCGTTGCTTCAAGAGCCTTACGTTGGGACAATCGGCAGAATGAAGGATTATGGGACTGCCAGGATCTTCCAGAACGCAAACCAGGGAGATGGAACAATCAAAGCAGCTATAGCTGTGTTTGATAGAGACATGGATGCCATTATTTGCCCGGACTTCACCACAAACAACATCGTGGTGGTGAAGCTCAGGACCAGCGCCTGGGAGATCGTGGTTGTCTCATATTACTTCGAGCCAAACCACACAACAATAGAGCCTTTCCTAACACACCTACGAAGAATTCAGAGAGAAGTGGGAACTAAAAATCTAATTATAGGTGGGGATGCTAACGCTAAACATACATGGTGGGGAAGCCTAATAATAGATGAGAAGGGAGAAGAACTAGCTGGATCAATAGAAGATATGGATTTACAGGTGCTCAACGTTGGAGATACTCCAACATTCGATACCGTAAGAGGAGGAAAGACCTATACGAGCTTCGTAGACATTACCGCCTGCACAACGAATCTTCTAGACCTGGTAGAAGACTGGGAGGTAAAAGAAGGGCTGATTTCATCCGATCACAATGTTCTTACCTTTAAAATTAGATTAAAACGAGCAAAAGGTATAAGCATTCAAAGAACCACACGTATTTTTAACAGCAAAAAAGCTAACTGGAGCACGTTTCATGAGAAACTGACCCAATTGCTAGAAGAAGATCATGTAAACAAGGAAGAAATAAGCAAAATTGATAACAAAGCCGAATTAGATAGCAAAATAGAAACATACATTAAATTAATAACAATAGCATGCAATAATAGTATCCCTAAAATAAAAACAAAAACAAAAAGTAACTTACCATGGTGGTCGGATGAACTCGCGCGGCTGAAGAATGAGGTGAGATCCAGGAAGAGGAGAATCCGTTGTGCAGCGCCGGTCCGCAGAAATAAGGTTATCGGGGAGTACCTGCAAATAAAAGAAAAATATGAACAACAAGCAAAACAAGCACAAATAGACAGTTGGAAAGAGTTCTGTGGGAAACAAGACAAGGAAGGTCTTTGGGAAGGAATTTACAGGGTGATCGGGAAAACAACCAAGAGGCAAGAAGACCTGCCTCTGATAAAGGAAGGTAAATCCTTAAGTCCTAAAGAGTCTGCTGAATTACTCTGTGAGACTTTTTACCCGGAAGATAAGGAAGAACATGACAACGCGGATCACCAAAAAATTAGGAAACTTGCTGATCAGGTAAACGAATTGGAGCATGTTGAAAGTCATGACCCTCCGTTTACTATGGAAGAGGTAAAAACCGCAGTAAATAGTTTTAATCCTAAAAAGGCACCGGGATCGGATGGACTCACTGCAGATATTTGCAAGCACTCAGTCTTAGAAGACCCCGAAACATACTTGGCGTTAGCAAACAAATGCCTAGAATATGGTCACTTTCCCAGGCCATGGAAAGAAGCGACGGTGGTTGTGTTGAGAAAGCCGGGAAAGAAAAACTACCAAGACCCTAAATCATACAGGCCGATAGGACTGCTTCCGGTCATGGGTAAGGTCTTCGAGAAGATGGTTATGGGCAGGATAAAGCACCATGTCCTCCCAAAGCTCAGTACACGCCAGTTTGGATTCGTACCCCAGAAAAGCACTGAAGACGCCCTCTATGCCCTGATAAAACACATTCACCAAAAACTGGAACTTAAAAAACTCATTACAGTTGTATCATTGGACATAGAGGGTGGCTTCGATGGCGCATGGTGGCCAGCGCTCAGAGTCCGACTGGCTGAAGAAGGATGCCCAATAAACATCAGGAAAGTCATGGACAGCTACCTGGATGGAAGGACGGTAAAAGTGAGATACGCCGGAGAACAAATCACCAGACCCACCTCCAAGGGATGCGTTCAAGGCTCAATCGGCGGACCTGTTTTGTGGAACTTGCTCATTGATCCGTTGCTCAAGGGCCTCGAGCGAAGAGGCGACTATACGCAAGCATTCGCAGATGATATAGTGATGGTTTTTGATGGGAACACCGCAATGGATATCGAGAAACAGGCAAATGCCGCTCTCGCCTATGCTCGGGAATGGGGCATCAAAAATAAGTTAAAGTTTGCGCCGCAGAAAACAAGTGCGATGATTGTAACAAGAAAACTTAAATATGATGCTCCGCTCCTGAGGATGGGTGGGACCGACATTGCAATGTCAAAAGAAATGAAGATATTGGGGGTAACGATTGATGATAAGCTGACCTTTAATCAGCACACGTCAATCGTTTGTAGGAAAGCCGTCAATATCTTCAAACAATTATCCAGAGCAGCCAAAATAAGCTGGGGTCTGCACCCAGAAGTTGTTAGGACCATATATACTGCAGTTGTTGAGCCAACTGTAATGTATGCAGCAAGTATCTGGGCCCCTGCAACCAAGAAACTAGGCATTCGGAAGGTGCTCAACTCGGTCCAGCGCGGGTTTGCTCAAAAACTATGCCGAGCATATAGAACCACTTCTCTAAATTCAGCACTGGCGCTGGCTGGAATACTACCACTCGACCTCAGGGTACAAGAGGCAGCCGCCCTGTACGAGGCAAGGAGAGGGGTAATCCAGCCCGCGCTAGGAGACAGAGAAGTGGAGAAAATGTCGGCATTCTCAGTAAAACCTCACCCAGCGGAGTATATGAGCCTGGAATACGTGCGCCTGGAGGACCAGCAGCAGGTGAACATTCACAGCGATTACGCAGTGCGGATGTTCACAGATGGTAGTAGGATTGAGGAGAAGGTCGGAGCGGCATTATCCATATGGAATAATCAGACCGAGACCAAATCCATCAAACTGAAGCTGTCGTCACACTGCACAGTCTACCAGGCTGAATTACTGGCCATATACAGAGCTACTGATGAAATACTGAAGATGCCAGAAACCCGCTTTGGTATCTACAGCGACTCACAGTCTTCGCTCCAAACAATTACAAACAACAGCTCCACTCACCCTCTTGCCGTAAAAGTTCGTAAGAACTTAAAAACAAGTAGGGCACAAAACAAATGCGTTGATTTGTTTTGGATAAAAGCACATGCGGGACTTGAAGGCAATGAGCGGGCCGATGCGCTGGCAAAGGACGCTGCCCTGAAAACAAAAACATCACCAGTATATGACGCATGTCCGGTTTCATTCGTTAAGCGACAGATCCGTAGAGGAACTCTTGACGAATGGAACAGGAGATACATAACCAGCGAGAATGCAGCCGTGACTAAAATCTTCTTTCCCGACATTATTAAGGCTTACAAAATTATTAAAAAGATAAAACCCTCTGGTGTACTCACGCAAGTAATGACAGGGCACGGTGGATTCTCTGAATACCTGAATCGGTTCAGGTGTAAGGAAAGTCCATCGTGTATCTGCGAAAGTAGCAAAATGGAAACTGTAGAACACATCTTATTTGAGTGCCCAGTATTTGGCAAACGGAGATATGAGGCGGAGCAGAAAATGGATATAGAATTGAAAGTAGACAATGTTAAAGACTATATAAGTAATAAATATATAAGAAACGATTTTATTAACTATTAACTATAGTAATAAAAAGAAATAAAGATGTATAAATTATGCTGAACATTTATATTATTGAATATAAAGGACTCAGCAAAACAAATAAACTCAGTAAGAATATGTATACTAGAATAAGATGTAACTGTATAAAATATATGATATAGACATAAGAAAATATTGTAGTAGAAATATAAATAAGAAAAGGAGAAATTAGTAAAATAAAGATTAAAAACCATCGTTGCATCCCAAATCCCAAAGAAAGGAATTTTAGATACAGATACAGATAGAAAAAGTAATAAATTATGAACGATGACGGATAAAAGAAAGATAAAGTATGAAGAATGAAAGTACGAGAAGAATAAAAGAGAGAACTGGAATGGAAGAGTTGTGTAGACCAGGTCCCTGGTAAAGCTAGGGGTAGTCAGGCAAAAAAAAAAAAAAAAAAAACCTAACCTAACCTAACCTAACCTAACCTAACCTAACCTCAATGTTATCAACTCCCTGCAGCACAGAGATGGGGCCGGTTAGCCTCAGGACACGCACGTTACGGGCGGCCTCGTGTGCGACCTCCTTGGTAGTTGGAGTGTTTCGTTTCTTTCTGATATGTCGTAGAATGGCGGTGCTTGTGTAGAACACCCCGCATAGGACGCACTGGTGACCACCCTTACCTTTTGACCCGCAACCCATTCGTATTCCTGAGGAGCCCCATCTTGTGGGGGTTGCAGTAGCGCTTTGCCTAGATCCCGAGGGGTCACGTGATATGACGACCTTCGGAAGCGAGGCAGCTGATGTGTTTGGGGAAGGTGCCGATGGCAGCAAATTTGTCTCGGTATGGGTAGGTGTGGGGGTCCGGGGGGTGGGGGAGTGGCTGTAGAGGCATCATGGATACTGGGGGTTGCGGCCGAGATTGGTGAGTATTGTGGAATTTGGTACCGTGGTTGTTGTTGTTGTTGTGGAAGACTATCAGTGGCTGTCAGTGGAGGCGGTGCCGGTGATGTAAATGTTTGAGGCGATGGTGTGAGTGCTGGGGTCAAAACCCCTCTTGTCAGTGGTTGTGGTTGGTGAGAGCTATGTGGGGTTAGGTTAGGTTTTTTTTTCTGTTTACCCCTAGCTTTACCAGGGACCTGATTTACACAACCCTTTCATTCCAGTTCTCTCTTTTATTCTTCTCGCTTTTTCATGCTGCATACGATATCTTTCTTTTATCCATCTTCCTTCATACATTATTAAATACTCTCTACTCTATCTGCTTTATTTCCTACTTTCTTTCCAGAGTTTTGGGTTGTAAAAAATATATGTAAAGTAGAATAAGGAAACCCAGTCCGGGTTTCCTTATTCTACTTTACATATATTTTTATTATCTACTCAACTACTTCACATATAAATTTTAATGGGTTCTTTTATTTTACAGTTTTCTATTTATTAGTTAGTTAGCACATTTTGTACACTTTCTACAGTTTAAACAATGCAAATTAGTACACAGCATATAAAAACAATGTGTTTCTGTAATAAATAAACAACAAGCAAGTACTTAAGAATTTTCTAGTGGTTTAAGTACAGTCTGCACAGTTTGTACAGACTGCACAGTTTGTACAGTCTACACAGTTTGTACAGACTGCACAATTTGTACAGACTGCACAGTTTGTACAGTCTGTACAGTTTGTACAGTACTTGTTCAGGTTCTTCCCAGACGTGGGAGAGCGCATGAGAACGCGTCAGGAGCTGCGACACCTCGTGATCAGGCTCACCCAGAGCCTGATCACGAGGTGTCGCAGCTCCTGACGGGCCATGGATACTGTAGGAAACGGCTGAGTGACCTAGGGCTGAGATACACAGCGGCGTGTGGTTGCGGCGAACATGAGGAAACTAGGAACCACATTCTATGGGACTGCCCAAAGTACTTGGCAAATAGAATTGAACAACTGGACAGCATAGAGCGGGAGCATCAGGGACCGATATTATTATCAAGATCTCGTAGCATCGGCCCATAACTTTAGGCAATTAAAATCATTCGCACACAAGTGGCATAAATCGCGGCGCGCTGAGGAGGGCACACTTTCGTAAAGGGATGGGGGGGGGGGGGGGGGCACAGAGCAGCACCGAGCTGGGGTGGAGCAGCCCGGCAATCATCGGGACATAGTGCGTAGGTTTTGTAGAGTCTGGAGTCACCCGAGTGAATCTTTTCACACAGATTCGGTCCGTGTAACCGCAAGGTTGGCAGGACCAGGCAGGGGAAGGTGGAGGGAATGTTCTCTAAGGAGACAGGATTTGGGAAACGGTCAATTTACTTTTTCACTTTATTAAAAATTTTACCAAACAAACCCAAACCTAGTCGTTATTCTAGCTCTTACCTGGCGAATGTAAGTTTTTGCAGTAACCCTGTTTTATTTTCACTTCCTATGGAGAGCCCACAGATACCATATACCTCTGTGGGAGAGCCATAGGAAGTGAAAATAAACAGACTTTATGAACATTTTCAATTTCAGGGGGATAATTAGAAATAAATAAAAGGTACAAAAAGTTTAAATCGGCAAGTTTTAATTACAACAAAACGATCCATGTTCGTGAAATCTACAACCTTTTTGTACAAAAATACATTTTCCATCATCACATCAGCGATCTCAATAAAAATATACTCCAGAGTCAACGATATTTACAAACGTACCTACTTACAAAATATTTACAGGATTCGGCGCTAGCCGGGACAATAAATAGGACGACCGAGTCGTTTCGCTCTTACACTAGTATCACACGAGAGCAGTCAGACGAGCACCGTGAGCCGGTCCGGCGGCGGCGGGCGGGGCACGGGCGGCGGCTCGGGGGGCGGCAGCGCGCGCATCGTCAGCTCCTTGTCGCGCGGCGGCGTGTCGTTGCGCGCATCCGCGTTCACCGCCTTGTACAGCGTGTGTGCGCGCATCTCCACCTCGCCTCCCGCACCCGCGCCCGCGCTCTCGTGCAACGGGTTCGCGTAGCGCCGCAGGTTCTCCTCGTTCTGCAGGTTGTTGGACTTCTCCTCGTCGCAGCGCCGCTCGCGCGCGCGTGCGCCGCGCTCCCGGCGGCGCCGTACCAGAAGCCAGGCGCCCGCCGCGCACGCCGCCGCGCACAGCGCCACGCACGCGCCCAGCGCCGCGCCCCACGCGCCCACAGCGCCGCCGCCGCCGCCGCCGGGGGGCGGGGGCGCGGAGGAGGCAGCGCCCCGCGCGCGCGGCTCCAGCACGCGCAGCGAGCGCGCGGCGCCCAGCAGCGCGTGCTGCGCGAGCCGCCGCCGCGCCACCAGCTCGCCGAGCTCGCGCACGGCGCCCGCCAGCTCCGCATCACGCATGGACGTCGCCTCCGATCCACCCACTTCTGGTCCGATCCACTGTGGATTAGAAACATAAACCTTGCTCAAGTATAAGATGAACTTCCAATCCCTTTCAGCCAAAATAATTTGAGTGGTTTTAGATTTTCCTGTCTGATGTAATAATTTATAGACATAAAAATCTAAAAAGCCGTAAGGGGATTCCCTTACGCCACTAAAATGAGATGCTAAGGGAATTATTGGACAAAAAGCCTAAGCATCCCCTCCGCAGGGGATTCTCTAAGGGGATTTTTAGACCAAGCCGATTAAACGTTAACACATTACGGGATACATATCCTTTATTATATAACAGAATAAAATGTGTTAGCCAATATCAGTAACAGCTTAGGATACACTGCAATGTATGTCATATGATGACACAGAAATTTTATTGACTGTTTTAAAGTAGCCAAAAAAATTTTGCAAGCACCTTTATTATTAAAACTAGTTTAGTGTAGTTAGTATAAGTAGTTATTTTAAAGTAGGTATGCACCATCGCCTTGTATAATTAATAAGTTCTATTTGACTATTTTAATTGTTGTTAGAACTCTTTTTGCCTGACAAATAGGTTTTTACCTAGTTCAGGCAAACGCATTATTTAACTCCATTAGCATTTTAGATGAACTTTGTTATCCTTTTAGTCCTAAGTTATTTTCAATAAATTATTATTATTAAATTATTATTATGCGTAATAATAATAATACTTAAAAAAAAAAAATTACACCGCCTGTTACACACGTCTCTTTTGCAAAAAAATTATTTATTATCATTACATGCATTAAAAACCAATAAAAATGCTATAAAAACGAATGATAACAAGAGCACGAGCTAGGGCGGCAACAAAAGCGCTCCCCAGAAGACCATCGCAGCCCGCCTCGGCTAGCTCCCCATCCTCGTCTTCAGATGAAGAGGTATTTAGAACACCACCTGAGACGAGTGATGTGTTGAGCAGCGAAGACGAGCTTTCGCTGTCGCCTCGACCGTCGCGAACACCTGTGCGGCGAGGCCGACCCCCGCTGTCAGCTGGCTTGGGACCTGCAGGGCGCACAGCCTCGCGACCGGCCCCCGCCGCTGACGGAAGAGTGCGGCGCATGAAGTGGACCCAACAGATAAACGAAAATGTCATGCGCGCATATTATAGGGCTACAGAGGGAGGAATTAACTGGACCGCGTACCGTTCAAGGATGATGCCGTTGTTTCAGGCCCTTGAACCGACAGTCGACGTTAATGTGCAACGACTATCTGATCAGGTACGGGTCATCCAACGCTCAAAATTGTTGGATGACAATGCACTTGATCAACTCCGACATGAAATCCTTAGTGCTCAAATGGTGGACCACCCGCAGTGTAACCGGGATGTTACGTCGCCACCGCGACAAATCACACAAACACTAGTGATTCCCCAGCCTGATTACGCTATGGAAGAGGTCAGTCACGAGAGCATTGAGGTAAGTACCTGTTAGAGGTACCGTGAAATGATAACTCCAACGCTGATAATTCGCAACTGGTTTATTTGTTAGATTTAAGTTAACATGAAGACATTATGCTGAAGATAAGAAATCACGTTGATACATATCCTCACGTAGATATTGCTAAGCTATAATAACATAGGAAGCTAGGTAACCTTGATATCACACGCATAGACTGAATAACACATTGTACCTTGTACATCTTGGCCACTAGAAAAAGGGAAAACAATGTAATGTATAAGAACTATGTAACACAAGAATCCAGACACAACTAGGATTCTTCCCTGATAATGTCACTACATTGTACTTCGTACATCCTGGCCACTCGCAAAAGGAAACAAGTATTTATCAAAAAATGACAACAAACAAAGTATTCAAGTAGGTAAAAGTGTAAAAAAACTATTGTAAATGAAAAAGTAAATGAATGTAAACTATAAAATGTATGAGACATTGAGATCTGAATATACCTGCTTATATTTTCAATTGTCACTTTCTAAAGTGGGAATATTTAACCCTAAGCTAAATCGCGAAACATTCTGCGCTGCTTCGTTGCGTGTTTCTACTGTCGGGATATTCAACCCTGAGCTCCATCGCGAAACACTCAGCGCTGCTTCATTCCACGCTACTTGATGCTGTGCTGCCTTAGGGCCTTCCACAAGGGCCGCCGAGTTGACCGTCGCTGTCGGATGAGGTCCTGCGTCGGCTCGCTGCGGCCTTCTCCGTCGTTGTGTACGAGAAGAACATTGGCTTAGACTTTTATGACTTCTATTTTTTCCAAGGGATTCGGTTTGTAGCTGATGCACGCTGTGGCGAATCCCTTCTATCTGCTGCGTCATAGCCTTAAATCTAATGTTCATTATATCCTCGATCGTTTTCATAACTCCGTATCCGTTATGTTCGCCATTCCTGATAGTTGGCTGCACATGAGAATTCTTGGATGGTCCAGAAGGTTTCCAAAATGCGTCATGCAATAAAGAATTGTGTCGACCTTGGCAAACTCTACCTCTACATGAGCGCCTTGAACGGCACTGACCTACCTCATGCTGAAGTAGGCAATTTTCACAAATGCCTAACTGCGTCGTTGCATTTAACTTTTCTTTGGCATTTAGTTCTATGAAATCATCACATTTGTATATTGCGTGATTGTGGCTACAATAAGGACAGGTCAATAATGTGCAAGCTGTTGAAATAAATCCAAGGTCGCCTGACTTACTGTAGCTTGATTGTTGTTGATTATTTAGCTTGCTGCATGTTCCCTTTGACTGGCTGAAGGGTTTCTTTCCTTGAGAGGGATTTGATCTCAGGGGCTGCCGCACTAAAGTATCCATATCCTTCTTCATTGTGAGTGAACTGGATTTCGGGGGCTTCAGAACTGTTGTATCCTTTTCCCTTTTCATTAATGGTGCTAGATTGCTGAACTTATTTTCCATGAAGTCCAGAAGCTTATCCAGTCCGTCTATACTTGTCAGAAGGTGCTTATGAGTCTTCCGACTGGCTGGATCCTTGAGGAAGTTGGTCCTGATGTGTAACATAGCTTCAAGAATCTCCTCAAGGTTCTCCTTCAAGTTATCCGTGATTAGAAGGTAAAACAAGACCTCTTTGATACAGGATACTTGTCCAAGAGCTGCTCTGAGATGTGGGTTCCGACGGGCAATGTAGGGAACACAATTCGCATCCCAAGAGCTCCTCTGCGATGTAGGTTCCGACGGGCAATGTAGGGAACACAATTCGCACAATACTACGTGTGTATGCGACGTAGTAGCCTTATGATAACGTTTTAGTAACGTACGTTATCACGTTGTCCTTCGAGAGACAGTGGTGAGCGCGACCGCGGATTTAGACTGTGAATCCGGCTCGAAGAATGTTAGAGGTACCGTGAAATGATAACTCCAACGCTGATAATTCGCAACTGGTTTATTTGTTAGATTTAAGTTAACATGAAGACATTATGCGGAAGATAAGAAATCACGTTGATACATATCCTCACGTAGATATTGCTAAGCTATAATAACATAGGAAGCTAGGTAACCTTGATATCACACGCATAGACTGAATAACACATTGTACCTTGTACAGTACCCAAAATAATGAGCAATTGAGAAGGGCTTTGGAAGATGCGATTCTAAATTATAGACATTCGAATGAAAGACCATGTCTGCCTCGCTTTCCCACCCATAGACGTGGTTTAGCTATAGTGGGGGCCTTGAACCCACTACTAGTCCCATATCTACTGACTAGTAGTGATATTACTGATACGCACTCTATTCTCTACTGTGGAGCTATTGCGGCTTGCCACGTTGCGCGGGTAAAGTTTCCTGACTATGACCGTGCTCCGCGCCAGGCTAGCAGTACTCCTACTTGGCAGCAGAGAATAGAGAGGCGTATCAGTAGGTTCAGGACCCTCATAGCTAAGCTAATTTGCTTTAGGGAGGGCAACCATAGACCGAGGGTTATGCGCTTTGTGACACAGGCTTTTGACGGAACTGAAACTCAACCTCGGGACTATTTAGCCTGCGTCACAGAGCGCATAGACTACCTAAAGCAAAAAGTCTATGCGTGGGCAAGTCGAATAAGGAGGTATAAAAAGCGAGTTGACAGATTTTGGCAGAATCGCATATTCCAAAGTGACCAAAGGAAAGTTTACCGCGACTGGGAGAAACCCGATCTACGTGTGTCCGACGGTCTGGTACCGGATGCCGAAACCGGAAAAATTTTTTGGCAAAGCATCTGGTCCATGCCAGTCGAGCACACGGAAGCGGACTGGATGAATGCGGTAAGTGCTGAGTGTGAAAACATCGAAACTATGGAAGCTATCGACATCTCTCCATTAGATGTAAGTAATGCAATCCGCTCGGCCCAAAACTGGAAAAGTCCTGGCCCGGACGGATTGCATAACTTTTGGCTAAAATGGTTTCGATGCTCACACTCGGTTCTGGCCGCACAATTCCAAGAAGCAATTGAGATCGGGTCCCTCCCACATTTTATGACGAAAGGTGTAACTTTCCTGCTCCATAAATCTGGTAGTACTGCGGAATTAAAGAATTATAGACCCATAACATGCTTACCCACCATCTACAAGCTGCTTACATCCATTCTGACCACAAAAATTAACACGCATATTGTTACAAACAAAATTTTGGCACCTACTCAGAATGGATGCAGGGTTGGGTCCCGTGGTACAAAGGAACTCCTCCTCATTGACATGGCCATTAGTCAACAGGTCAAACGTGACAGAGGGAACTTGTCGGCTGCATGGATAGACTATAAGAAGGCTTATGATTCGGTGCCTCATACTTGGCTTGAGAGGGTCTTAGAGTTGTATAAAGGATCATGTATGAGGCAGTGGACCACTGTTCTTCGTCATCCAGGGAGCCGATTGGATCCAACAACCACCAATGATCTGATAAGAATAAAGAGGGGTATATTCCAGGGGGGCTCTGAATCCACTCAGTACTCTACTGAAAGATTCAGGAATAGGCTATCGCCTTCGGAGAGATGGTGAGGTCATTTCTCACTTGTTGTATATGGATGACCTCAAACTATTTGCGTCGAATAAAACACAGTTAATGGCGCTTCTGAATATCACACAGATATTCAGTAGTGCTATTAACATGGAGTTCGGCGTTGATAAATGTGCGGTCATACAAATACAGCGAGGGAAAGTTGTGAATTCTAATAATTTACAACTTTCAGAGAGAATGTCCCTCAAATATCTCTCAGAGGGTGAAATCTACAAATATCTTGGTATGCCAGAAGCGTTGGGTATAGTAGACGGGGACATAAAGCAGTCGGTGAAGGAGCGCTTCTTTTGTCGCCTCACAAAAGTGCTAAATAGCCTTTTGTCAGGTGGCAACAAGGTGCGTGCCTTCAACGGCTGGGTAATGCCATTACTCATTTATACCTTTGGCATACTAAGATGGACTCAGACTGAACTCGACGCCTTGGACTGTAAGGTTCGTCAATTTTTAACCACTCATCGCATGCGACACCCCCGAGCTTCGGTAATGAGATTGTATATCCCGCGGAAATGTGGTGGTCGAGGCTTTTTAAACGCCAAAACCCTACACAACCGTGAGGTATGCAATCTCAGAAATCATTTTCATCAAGCCGAATACCAGATACATCGTGATGTGGTTGCAGTTGATAAGAACCTTACTCCTCTCTCCTTAGCTAACGAGAACTGGCGCAAACTTAAGGTGATGAGCATTCAGGACAGGAAGGCTATATGGGAGAGCAAAGAGCTGCATGGGAGATTCTACAAGGTCCTCACAGGACCAGATGTAGATCTCCTAAGCTTCGTAAACTGGCTACGCTTCGGTGACCTCTTTGGGGAAACCGAAGGTTTTGTCTGTGCAATTATGGATGAGGTGGTAAAGACGAACAATTACCGAAAGTATATAATGAAAGATGGCATGATCGATATTTGTCGAGCGTGTCATCTTCCTGGGGAGACCCTTCGTCATATACTTTCGGGTTGTTCGCACCTTGCTAACTCTCAGTACTTGCACAGACACAACCAAGTAGCCAAAATTATACACCAGCAACTTGCTCTCCGATATGGCCTTACTGGCCCTGAAGTTCCGTACTATAAGTACACACCGGCGCCAGTTCTCGAAAATGGCCGTGCCACGCTCTATTGGGACCGATCTATCATTACAGACAGGACTATTCTTGCGAATAAGCCTGATATTGTACTGATAGATCGGTTAGAACGGAGGGCGGTGCTCGCTGATGTCACCATACCACATGATGTTAACCTCGTTAAAGCTGAGAAAGATAAACTTAGCAAATATCTTGACTTGGCCAACGAGGTTGTCAGCATGTGGGATGTTGATTCAGCGACCGTCGTCCCGATAGTCGTTTCAGTTAACGGCGTAATAGCGAAGAGCCTCGATCAACATCTCAAGAGACTCTCGCTAGGAAGTTGGATCAAGGGTCAGATTCAAAAGGACTCCTGGACTCGGCGCGCATCGTCAGGAAGTTCCTCTCTCTGCAGCCCTAGTCACCGGCCGCTTAAGGCTAGCTTCGCGGCCGGTGATTCACCGTTTTGATATATTTTTTACTGTAGAATAGTTTTATAATATTTTATTTTCTATAGTAAAAAATGTATTTTATAACGAGATTTAAAATAAATGAAGTGAATAATAATTAAACAAACGGAATTGCACATTATTTTTATATGCATATTTTATATTTATTTAGCTTTCTCTTAGCGCGCGAAACAGTCCAAACGAAGAGCGCGCTCTACGCCATACAATGCTTACGCAGGACTGATCGCACAGTTAGTTGACCTCTCAGCGCGGGGAACAGTCCAATTCAATGCTTACACAGGACTGATTGCACAGTTAGTTGACCTCTCAGCGCGCGGAACAGTCCAATTCAATGCTTACACAGGACTGATTGCACAGTTAGTTGACCTCTCAGCGCGCGGAACAGTCCAATTCAATGCTTACACAGGACTGATTGCACAGTTAGTTGACCTCTCAGCGCGCGGAACAGTCCAATTCAATGCTTACACAGGACTGATTGCACAGTTAGTTGACCTCTCAGCGCGGGGAACAGTCCAATTCAATGCTTACACAGGACTGATTGCACAGTTAGTTGACCTCTCAGCGCGGGGAACAGTCCAATTCAATGCTTACACAAGACTGATCGCACAGTTAGTTGACCTCTCAGCGCGCGGAACAGTCCAAAATTCAATGCTTACACAGGACTGATTGCACAGTTAGTTGACCTCTCAGCGCGCGGAACAGTCCAATTCAATGCTTGCACAGGACTGATTGCACAGTTAGTTGACCTCTCAGCGCGCGGAACAGTCCAATTCAATGCTTACACAGGACTGATTGCACAGTTAGTTGACCTCTCAGCGCGCGGAACA
This sequence comes from Eupithecia inturbata, assembly GCA_963662085.1. Lineage (NCBI taxonomy): Eukaryota > Metazoa > Arthropoda > Insecta > Lepidoptera > Geometridae > Eupithecia > Eupithecia inturbata. The sequence goes on from OY759192.1 coordinate 49,642, forward strand.
GTCCAATTCAATGCTTACACAGGACTGATTGCACAGTTAGTTGACCTCTCAGCGCGGGGAACAGTCCAATTCAATGCTTACACAGGACTGATTGCACAGTTAGTTGACCTCTCAGCGCGCGGAACAGTCCAATTCAATGCTTACACAGGACTGATTGCACAGTTAGTTGACCTCTCAGTGCGCGGAACAGTCCAATTCAATGCTTACACAGGACTGATTGCACAGTTAGTTGACCTCTCAGCGCGCGGAACAGTCCAATTCTCCAGGAAAGGTGTAACACGCACACAAGTATAGTGATGCAATAAGTATTTCCTCTCACCGTTGAAATCATCACGTTGTGTCTGGAGGAGCGTGCATTTTTAGAATGGTTTATCTCTACCTACTTAAGTTAAATTCAGCAGTCATCCTACAGAATCGTGACACGGAGTGGTGGCGTTCCGTTTTCAACTCGAGCGTGAAGATTCGACTTACCAGAGCGAGGTCGATAGCGTTGTCGTCGTCGGGTGCGATGTCGCACAGCAGCGCCAAAGGGGGCGCCTCCTGCGCGCGGTCCGCCAGCGCCGCTGCCAGCGCACGGCGGAGCGCGCCGCAAGCGCGCTCCACGTGCGCACCCACACCCAGCTGCTCCGGAGCCAGCGCCAGGCGGGCGCGCGCGCAGCCCGGCGGCGGGGGTGCGGCGCCCGCCCAGCACGCGGAGGGCGCCGGCAGCGCGGGTGGCTCCACGCTGCGACCCGCCACGCGTCGGCACTCGCCCAGCGGCGGGCACGGCGGCCGCACGCACAGCGCCGGTGCCGCGGGCACGCACACCTCGTCCGCGCGGCAAGCTGCGGCGCGCGGCGCCAGGCAGTCGGGCACGCCGCACCACAGCCGCGTGCACAGCGCGCCGCCGCGCACGCAGCGGCACGCGTTGCAGCCCCACCACCACGCGCCGCCCTCCGCGCCACACGACGCGGCACCCTCGCCGCCGTCGCCCGTCCCCGCCGTGAGTCCTAGAGAGGACTCGTCCGAGTCGCCGTCCGCCATGTCGGTGCCCAGACCCGCCAACGCTACGATCGCACAGAACAAGTTCGTATAAATTGACTTTCCGTCGCGGCCGGTTCCTGTTGATAGGGACCCTAGTACCTACTGTAGTTCGCAAGATACTCACATTCTAGACAACGCCTCGCGGAGTGCGGCGGCAGCGCGGGGCAGAGGCAACGCGGCGGCGCGGCGGGGCGCTCGGCGTCGAGGCGGCAGAGCGCGGGCGCGGCGCAGGGCGGGTCGCAGGCGGGCTCCTCGCAGGTGGCGCCGCGCCAGCCCGCCGCGCACGCGCACCACCACGCCCCTCCGTCCCCGTCCCGCGCACAGCGGCCGCCGTGCCTGCAGGGCGCGCTGGCGCAGGGGTCGAGCGCAGTCTCGCAGCGCGCGCCGCCGCGCCCCGCTTGGCACGCGCACTCCCAGCCCTCGGCGCCGAGCACGCACGTGCCGCCTGCCTGGCAGGCGCACGAGGGCGGCGGCAGCGGTGCGCCGCACGTTACCCCGCCCCAGCCGGCGGCGCACGCGCAGCGCCAGCCGCTCGCCTCGCGCACGCACGTGCCGCCGTTGGCGCACGCGCCCGACGGGCAGCGGTCGATCGCCTCCACGCGCACGGAACACGTCTTGCCTGAAAGCGGAGGTTCGGTCGGATTCGGTCGGGACTCGGGAGGCAACGCGACACGGTCTCGAGACGGAGCGGGGGACTCACCGGTCCATCCGTCGCGGCAGACGCAGGCGAAGTCGGCGGTGCCGTCGATGCAGGTGCCGTTGTTGCGGCAGGGCTGCGCCGCGCACTCGTCCGACTCTGCAAGCGGAGGGAGAGGTCAACGCCTTGATGTCGCGCGGAGGAAAGGGGACGGGAGGGTACTCACGCTGGTCGCAGAGCGCGCCGGTCCAGCCGGGCTCGCAGAGGCAGCGCGGCGGCGCGGGCGGCGCGCGCAGGCAGCGGCCACGCGCGCAGGGGCCGCCGGCGGTAGGCGCACAGGCGGCGGGTGCGGCCGAGGGCGGCGGCGCGGCGCGCGTCGTGCAGTTCTTGCCGGTCCAGCCGGGTGCACAGTGACAGTAATAGTCGCTCTGCGCCGTGTAGCACGCCGCACCGTTGCCGCACGGTGCGCCCGCGCAGTGGTCGCGGTCGTCCTGGAACATTTCATGCCCGCTCGTATCACTTTTGTTTTTCGATAAGTATTTTCGTATTTTTCCAGGTACTCAAAATAAAAAGGGTAGTATTTAAACAAGCGAAAATAAATTAAAATAAAAGCTGTTAAAAATATTGAAAATACTTAGTGGGCGACCAGCTGTTGACGAATACGAACGTACAAAACGGCGGCGACTTGAAAAAAACAAATTTGAGTTAAGTACCTACTAGTTATTCAATACGACGCGAACGTTATTTGGTACGAAACATTAAAAACGTTCAAACGTGCCTCCTTCTCCCCTACTTATATGAGACGCAATAACAGCAAAATGTCTAAGCAAATCAATGAAAAAACAGAAATGAAAACTTACAGATAATCAATGAAAAGTTAAAACTTGGCAGGACAATAATTATTTTGGTGCCGCGAGAACAGAAAATAATTTTATGAGACGTAATGACGCAAATTTATTAAACTTATTAATCAAATTTATTACATTATTAAAGCAAAACCAATAAAAAAATAAATAGTAGGTACTCTGGAACGGTCAAAGGGGTTAGCTAAGTTTGTTGTAGAGTGCGGTATACGAATGGGGTTAGCTAAGTTTGTTGTAGAGTGCGGTATATGAATGGGGTTAGCTAAGTTTGTTGTAGAGTGCGGTATACGAATGGGGTTAGCTAAGTTTGTTGTAGAGTGCGGTATATGAATGGGGTTAGCTAAGTTTGTTGTAGAGTGCGGTATATGAATGGGGTTAGCTAAGTTTGTTGTAGAGTGCGGTATATGAATGGGGTTAGCTAAGTTTGTTGTAGAGTGTGGTATATGAATGGGGTTAGCTAAGTTTGTTGTAGAGTGCGGTATATGAATGGGGTTAGCTAAGTTTGTTGTAGAGTGCGGTATATGAATGGGGTTAGCTAAGTTTGTTGTAGAGTGTGGTATATGAATGGGGTTAGCTAAGTTTGTTGTAGTGTGCGGTATATGAATGGGGTTCAAATTCAAATTCAAATATATTTATTGCGTCAAACATGGTATAAAGGTGGTTTAGTTCTAAGTAATGCACTCATGTCTCACTATATTCTAGCATGCAATAATTATGGTGGCAAATTAGATTAGGTATTATTATTTATTATCTTACATTTAAAAACTCATTGATGTCATAAAAATTCATTTCATTCAGCCATCTAAGCAATTTGATTTTGTATAAATAATTATTTATAATTTGATTTCATTTGGTAACTTATTGTATATTTTTACGCATAGAGTCAAACAACTTTTGGAAAACTTGGCTGAAGGGGGGTATCTTTTAGAATAAGTCTATTCGGATCTCTACATAGTCTAGGGTGTTTGTCACATGCTTTTATAAATAAGTTTAAATTATTTCTAACAAAATTTGATACTTCATAAATATAAAGCGACGGTAGAGGAAATAAACCAAGCTCCTTAAACAAGGGTTTGCATGACTCATCCGGGGGGATTCCACAGATCGCTCTGATGCATTTCTTTTGTGCTATAAATGCTCTGTTTTTATCAGTGCTGTTGCCCCACATTACAAGCCCATAGCGAAGAGCAGATTCAATATAGGCATGAAAGGACGTTATTGCAGTTTTCACATTTGTGACATTTTTAATTTGACTTAGAGCGTACACGAATTTGTTAAATTTTTTATTTACCATGTCTATATGTGCCTTCCAGTCTAGATTTTCGTCAATTATTACGCCTAGAAACTTAATTTGCGGAACTTGTTCTATTTTCGCTATATTTAGATTAAAATTATATTTTATATGTTTAGATTTATTGAATTGAATATATTTGGATTTGTCAAGATTAATTTTAAGATTGTTAATGTCAAGCCATTCAATAATTTTATCAATTGTGTTATTAATGTCAGATTCATGGTCAGTTTTATTATATAATTTTTTATCAGATGTCACAACTACACAAATGTCATCAGCATATAAAATGCACCTATGGTTTGTCACGGTAACTATGTCATTTATATAGAGTAGAAACAATATGGGCCCTAAAATGCTGCCCTGTGGCACGCCCGATTTGTTGATTTCATAGTCTGATGTAAATGTAATTAGTTCGTTGTTATTAGTTAGTTTCTCAATAACAACGCATTGCTTACGGTTCTCCAAGTAAGAAGAGAACCATTGAAGAGTTTGGCCTCTGACACCGATGTTATCTAGTTTTTTAAAAAGTAGATCATGCGAAACGTAGTCAAATGCTTTAGATAAGTCATAGAACAGTCCTGTCGTTAAGTCACCAGTGTTTAGACTATTTAACACCGTTTCTACTAGGGTAAAATGGCAAGAGATGTCGACTTTCCTTTCTGAAAACCAAATTGTTCTTTTGTAATTATATTTTGTTTGTCACAATAGTTTTTAAGTCTTAGATACATACATTTTTCAAATATTTTTGAGAAAATTGGTATTAGCGTTATTGGACGATAGTTATTTATCTCTGTCCTTTCGCCTTTTTTAAATAGAGGTTTGACCATTGACTTTTTTAGTGCGTCGGGAAAAGTAGCTGTTGAGAAGGAAAGGTTAATCAGATACGTCAATACAGCTACTATCTCAGTAATGCTTTCTTTTATAATTTTCGTGTTGATTCCATCGTAGCACTTACTGGTTTTTAAAGCCAAAATTTCCTTGTTTACTTCATTTTCAGTCATAGGTAATAAAAACATTGAATTTAATTTCGTAAGACTATTAGAAAATGTCTGTGATTGAGAAGATGTCAAGTTATTTGTCAAATTAATATAATATTTAATAAAACTATTGGCAATGTCAATAGGTTCAGAAATTATTTGGCTATTAATTAAAATTTTGTCAATATTATCGTCAAGTTTATTATTATTTGGTATTTCTCTTGTTATCACAGTCCATGTCGCCCTACATTTATTCTTAATATTTATTATGTATTTTATATTTGATATCCTTTTCGATCTGTAGATACATTTTTTTAGTATGCGAGAGTATGACCTGTATTTGCGCTTATTTATAACTGTTTTTTCCTTATAGTATAAATGACGCAACCTGCGTTGTGATTTGCAGCTCTGTCTTAATCCAGGACTAATCCAATTTTTTTTGAGCTGAGTATCATTCCGTATTTTTACTCTAATTTTAGGAAAACACAACTTGTAAAATAAACAGTAGAGTTCATGAAAGTCGTTGAATGCTTTGTTTAGATTTGTCTCCGCATAGATCTGAAGCCAAGAGAGCTTCGTGAGGCATTCTTTAAATTTGTGTAAATGTTCGTGACTAAAGTCCGTTCTATAAATAAAATACGATGCTGCAAACTTTTTCTTAAAATTAACTGGATATGATAGAATCTGTGCCGTATCATGGTCCGATAGGTATAGCGGCAGCACGGAAGCGGTTGCGTCCTTAATATTAGGTCCTTACATATGAAATTGGCGTTTTTCGTACTGGCCACTTTAATCACAAATTTCTCCTCTTTGGTAAGGAATTCCAAATTCAAATTTGTACAGCTATAGACTCATGTATTTGTGCTTCGATGATCGTCATTCATTTGTTTTTTTTCTTCTGTTTTTTTCTGTTTGCGTCACTCATTTTACAAAATGTAAAACTTAAAATATCGCATTATTTACGAGTACGAGTTCCGCCGTGGCACTAGTGCTGCGGAAACAACTCGAAGGGTGAATGATGTGTATGGCGGTCGTGTTGCAAAAGAAAACACAGTTCGTTTTTGGTTCCAACGTTTTCGTTCTGGAAATTTTGACCTGCAGAACAAGCCCCGTGGACGGCCTGAGACTCAAGTTGATAATGAAGAGTTGAAGGCTATTGTGGAAGCGGATCCATCGCAAACCACGTCCGAGTTAGCTGCAGGCTGCGATGTTAGTGATAAAACTGTTTTAATTCACTTGAAGCAAATTGGGAAGATTAAAAAGCTTGAAAGGTGGGTACCTCACGAATTGACTGAAGCAAACCGGCAAACGCGCGTCGACTGCTGCGTTACATTACTAAACCGGCACAATAATGAAGGTATTTTAAACCGAATCATTACCTGTGATGAAAAATGGGTTCTTTACGATAATCGGAAGCGCTCAGCGCAATGGTTGGATCCTGGCCAGCCAGCCAAATCCTGCCCCAAGCGAAAATTAACCCCAAAAAAGTTACTTGTAAGCGTTTGGTGGACTAGTGCCGGTATTGTTCATTACAGTTTTCTCAAATCTGGCCAGACTATTACGGCTGATGTCTATTGTCAGCAATTGCAAACCATGATGGAAAAGCTAGCGGCTAAACAACCTAGGCTGGTCAATCGCTCCACGCCACTGCTGCTTCACGACAACGCTAGACCACACACTGCGCAACAGACGGCTACTAAATTAGAAGAGCTTCAATTGGAAAGTCTAAGACATCCTCCGTACTCCCCGGACCTTGCTCCAACAGATTACCATTTTTTTCGAAATTTGGATAACTTCTTGCAAGGGAAAAAATTCAACTCCGATGGGGCAGTCCAAATCGCCTTCAAAGATTTTATTGATTCCCGTCCGACTGGTTTTTTTAGTAAAGGGATCAATGAACTACCTATAAGATGGCAAAAGTGCATAGAAAATAATGGTTCATACTTTGATTAATTAAATATATTATATTAAAAAATATTCGACTTTTTGTTCCTCCCATACAAAACGCCAATTTCATATGTAAGGACCTAATATTACTTAATAAATGGTCTATGCAAGAGTCTTTTCGTGTAGGTTCATTAATATGGATTTTAAGATCATTACTGTAGCATAAATCTTCTAAATAGTTAGTAATTTTACTTTTTTTCAGTGTATTTATGTTAAAGTTAGCTAAGTTCGGTAAGTAAGGTTAGCTAAGCTCATTGTAGAGTGCGGTATATGAATTATGTAGTTATTTCAAAACACAACAAATGCAGCGCACTTCGGTGCGTATGTACGATGCATTCATTGAGAGTGACCTGGTCTACGAATTCATAGATCTCTACCAAAAGAGAGCTCTAGTAGCTGCTACTTCGTTATTATTTAAAAAAGAATACACGCTACAAAAAAAATATAACCATTTTTATTTATGTACTAAAGTAGGTACTATACCTTTCTTATGATACCCCACTTGATTTATTTGATTGATTGTACTCCCTTTTCTCAAAAACCCCTCCACTATTTGTAAGGCGTAATCGGATGAAACTGTTTGGCGCCATTTGCCGTGATCGGATGCAACGTGATCGGTTCCAGCGTGATCAAAATTCAAAATTCTTTAGACCTTACAGGGCTCATGGACACGTCACAAAATTCAAATTACATAAGTAAAACTAGAAAATAAAGTGATCACTTTGCTTTTGCTCACTTTCATTTTTAAGGTAAAGCAAAGAAGCGCACAAGAAACCTTTACCTTGTTAGTTTGTTAGTTTTTGAGTTGGATCTAAACTTGTCCCAAGCTTTTTTATCCTCTAGATAATCTGACATTTTGTTGTAAGCCTTTTAACAAAGGATATTTTTGACAATTTGTTTGAATTTATTTATTGATGATTGTTTCAACTCATTTGGTATTTTGTTGTATACCTCTTTAAAAGATACATTAATCTTGTGCAGGCTTGTTGTGGTCACAGCGAGTTTGTTCTTATTTCTAGTATTTAAATTATGTATGTCGCAATTTTTAGGGAACGGATTGATATTCCTATGAGTTTACAACAAGTTTTCATAAATATATTGACATGGTACTGTCATTATGTTTATGTCTTTGAATTTTTCACGTAGGCTTTCTCTGGGACCCATATTATACTCTAGATTGCACGAACAGCCTTCTTTTGCAGCACAAATAGGGTGTTTAATATCTGCAGCGTTCCCCCACAGCAGTAAGCCATAAGACATAACACTATGGAAGTAGCTGAAATAAACTAGTCTAGAAGTATCAACGTCTGTAAGATGGCGGATTTTGTTGACTGCATACGCTGCAGAACTAAGTATCTTCGATAGCTTCTCTATGTGTGGGCCCCATTGAAGTTTATTATCTAAGGTTATTCCTAGGAATATGGTACACTTAACAATTTCTAACGTTTCTCCTTTAGACGGTTACATCAGCCTTAACTTGTTTTAAATAAGGTAGAAAAAATCTAATACATTTCGTTTTGGTTTCATTAAGCAAAAGGTTATTGACACTAAACCAATGGACTACTTTAGAGATTGCATTATTCACATCGTCGAAATTTGTGTTTTATCGTTTCAGTATATAAATGAATGAAGTATCGTCAGCAAACAATACGATCTCGTGATTATCCTTTACAAGATGAGGCAGGTCGTTAATATAAACTAAAAATAGAAAAGGACCGAGGATATAACTCTGTGGTACACCCATTGTAACTACATACCCCGAAGACTGTTACCCATTAATGTCAACTCTTTGTATCCTATCACTCAAGTAAAATGTAAGAAGATCCAAAGAGGTGTCCCTTATTCCATAGTGATGTAGTTTCCTGATTAATGTTTCATGGTGTACGCAATCGAATGCTTTTGACAGGTAGCATAAAACATCTAAAGCATCTTGCGACTTCTCCCAAGCATCAAAAATATGCCTTACTAACTCTAAACCGGCATCAGTAGTTGACCTGCCGCGAGTAAATCCGAATTGCTTACTATAGGTATAGCAGGTCATTGCCATTGAAATGTCTAAGCAATTGATGTAAAATAAGTTTTTCAAAAACTTTGCTGAATGTAGGCAGTACTGATATTGGTCTAAAGTTAGTGGGGTCAGACCTACTACCCGATTTAAACAATGGGATTATTTTACTACATTTAATTTCATCATCAGATGGGAACTACCCGTCACGTCACTTGGAGCATATCAGTTATGCTCGAAGTGACTACTAACTAGTGACTACTTATGATCAATAATTCTTGAGCGTACTTTTTTCTATTTTAGTGACAATTTTAATCGTTTATTTATTTATTTTATTTATTTATTTACATATTCGGTAGTTGTTCTACACATAAAATCAAACCTACTGTCACGTATGAGCTTCTGTATAGAAGAATATTGGGGGCGGCTTAGTCGAACATTCAGTATTGTTTTCGCCGGTTTAGTATAAAAGTATCCCATTATTAGTGGCCAATACATTTATTATTCGCCCGATTAATAATTTACTCATATCAAAAGCTTTCGAAACTCACAAAACAAGTTATTAAATAGAAGAACTCACCGGGCAGTAGCGTCCAGAACAGGAGGTCAGCTAAAAGCAGAAGTCTGTTAGTTTGTGTTAGTGAAGATACACCTGGTGGCGGGTGAACAGATCGTTAGAGTCAGGCGTGTGTGTGAGAGGGGGGGCCGAAGCTCACCTCGCAGTTGGTGCCGGAGAAGCCGACAGGGCAGATGCAGCGGTAGGCGTCAGGCAGGTCGACGCACTCGCCGCCGTGCTGGCAGGGCCGCGGCGCGCAGTCGTCCACGTCGAGCGCGCACGTGCGGCCCGCGTAGCCGGCCGCGCACGCGCAATGGAAGTCGTCCACGAGGTCGATACAGGTGGCGCCGTGCAGGCAGGGCGCGCTGGCGCAGTCATCCACGTTGGAGTCGCAGTCGCGGCCCGTCCAGCCGGCGAGACAGGCGCAGGCGTACGCGCCCACCGTGTTGTTGCAGGCGGCGGCGTTGACGCAGGGCCCCGCGCCCGCGCCCGCACCTGCACACTCGTCCACGTCCTGATCGCACTGCGCGCCGCTCCAGCCGGGAGCGCACTCACAGGTGTAACCGTCGAGGCGGTCGCGGCAGGAGGCACCGTGGCGGCAGGGCGCGCTGGCGCAGTCATCAAGGTCCTGGTCGCAGAGCGCGGCGCCCCAGCCGCGCTCGCAGGCGCAGCTGAAGGCGGCGGCGTCGCCCTCCAGCGAACAGACGCCGTGGCGGCAAGGCTGCGGCGCGCAGGGGTTGTCAACGCGCTCGCAGTCGACGCCGGAGAAGCCTTCGGCGCAGCGACACAAGTACTGGTCGGGCGCCGTGTTCTCGCACGTTCCGCCGTGATGGCAGGGTTCGTGCGTGCCGCAATAGTTGAGATCCTGGTCGCAAAGGATGCCGCCCCAATTGGTGTCGCACGTGCAGTCCCACGAGGAGCCGTTGCAGTAGCCGTGCTTGCAGCCCGGGTAGGGCGTGCACTGCGAGCACAGCTCCCCGCGCCAGCCCGGCCGGCAGCTGCCGCAGAACAACGCACATACACATTTATACTACTATATAATAAGAATAAAGAGCTTTACAAGTATTCGACTTACTCGCAATCTCCGGGCTTATCGCATCGTCCGTGCGTGGGGTGGCAGCCTTCCTTGCAGACGGCTGCAAGAGGAAACATCGGTCAGGTTAGAGGGCTAGCGTATGTGCCGTATGTCTGAAGCGGCGCGCGTGCGTGAAGTATACTGACGTCGCTCGCAGTTGTCGCCCTGCCAGCCGGGCAGGCACCGCTTGCGGCCGCTGGGCTCGCAGGCGTAGTGTCCGAACTTGTCGTCGCGCGGGCGGCAGAAGGTGGTGCAGGTGGTGTTGTAGTAGTTGGGCTGGCACAGCACGCGCACGCGGTAGGCGAGCGCGGCGCGCGCGCCCGCCCAGCGCAGCGCGTGCCACGCTGCGCCCGGCTCCACGATGCCGCTCCACCACGCCTCCTCGATCAGCGCGCTCTCTGCAACACACCGCCACGTCTCATTGACCGCGCCCTAGCCGACAGCGCTCTCGCTCTGCGCGCACGCACACTCACCGGGCTCAGGGTACTCCCAGTCGTCGAAGGCTTGCAGCACCAGCGTGAAGGATCTCTGCGGACAGACGCACACAGTCAGAGACAGAGGGCGGGGCGGGGCGAGGCCGGGCGGGGGGACAGACACTCACCGTCCAGCGGAAGGTGAAGGGCAGCGCGAGCGTATAGAGGTCGGTCTCGGCGAGCGTGAAGGAGTCGGTGCCGAGCGGCGGCGAGTCGGCGCGCCCGAAGGAGCAGGCGCCGGGCGCCGCCACCGACTGGTACTCCTTGAGGCACAGCGCGAACCGCGTGCGACAGGGCCGCGCGCACACCCCAGCCCCCGCAGCGGCCGCGCCGCCCCCGCAGCACGCGCCCGACGCCAGCTCCAGCCGGTAGTTGGATAACTCGAGGATCTGCAGCTCGAACACGCCCGCCCCCGCCGACGTCTGCAAAGAACACATCGCCATCAATCAAAGTCACCAAAACATATATATCCGACTGCGCAAGAAGAAGGATTATGTTAAAACTTTCGCGGTTTGTTATCGGGTATTGCGAGTCGCCCCTAGACCACGATCGCTGCAACGCGATGGAAACGTTGGGAAATAAAAAACAAATGGTACCCGATAAATACAATCATATTGTGTACGTATCAGGTTTCTTTGGCACGCCCTACCTACCTCATCAACAGAAATATATTTCTGTGGATGAGGTGGATGGATGTCGACATGTGAGGTGTCATAATATAATATGATAAACGTCATAATAGTGGAAGTGACATCTAGATTACAACAATTCAAGATAACGCTCACGAAAATTTAGATTTACTTAGATGTTTTCTGTACGAGCGTACGTTCAGCCAGACATGACAGCGACTGACCAGAAGTTAGTTCAATAGTGACGTGGGTACTTAGGTTTGCATTAACTGTACGAGCGTACGTTCAGCCAGACATGACAGCGACTGACCAGAAGTTAGTTCAATAGTGACGTGGGTACTTAGGTTTGCATTAACTGTACGAGCGTATGTTCAGCCAAACATGACAGCGACTGACCAGAAGTTAGTTCAATAGTGACGTGGGTACTTAGGTTTGCATTAACTGTAAGAGCGAACGTTCAGCCAAACATGACAGCGACTGACCAGAAGCTAGTTCAATAGTGACGTGGGTACTTAGGTTTGCATTAACTGTACGAGCGTACGTTCAGCCAGACATGACAGCGACTGACCAGAAGTTAGTTCAATAGTGACGTGGGTACTTAGGTTTGCATTAACTGTAAGAGCGTACGTTCAGCCAGACATGACAGCGACTGACCAGAAGTTAGTTCAATAGTGACGTGGGTACTTAGGTTTGCATTAACTGTAAGAGCGTACGTTCAGCCAGACATGACAGCGACTGACCAGAAGCTAGTTCAATAATGACGTGGGTACTTAGGTTTGCATTAACTGTAAGAGCGTACGTTCAGCCAGACATGACAGCGACTGACCAGAAGCTAGTTCAATAGTGACGTGGGTACTTAGGTTTGCATTAACTGTAAGAGCGTACGTTCAGCCAGACATGACAGCGACTGACCAGAAGCTAGTTCAATAGTGACGTGGGTACTTAGGTTTGCATTAACTGTAAGAGCGTACGTTCAGCCAGACATGACAGCGACTGACCAGAAGCTAGTTCAATAGTGACGTGGGTACTTAGGTTTGCATTAACTGTAAGAGCGTACGTTCAGCCAGACATGACAGCGACTGACCAGAAGCTAGTTCAATAGTGACGTGGGTACTTAGGTTTGCATTAACTGTAAGAGCGTACGTTCAGCCAGACATGACAGCGACTGACCAGAAGCTAGTTCAATAGTGACGTGGGTACTTAGGTTTGCTTGATGTACTTTACTTACCTACATACATATAATAGTTTGTTGCAGATTTATTTTGTTCCATGTCATTGTTTATTTAAGTTCACAACTGTTAGTTAAATAAATAAATAATGCTGGACAATCCACACAGCATCATCTAGCCCCAAAGTAAGCGGAGCTTGTGTTATGGGTACTAGATGACTGATAAACTTAATACAATACATAACATATATAGATATTTTTTATTATATATAGAAAATACCCAGCACACCCGGAACAAATATTTGCAGATCGTACAAACATTTGTCCCAAGGTGGGAATCGAACCCGCAACCTTCTGCGTCGCAGGCGGACCTTCGCCCGCCGCGCCACATCGGTCGTCTGTCACTACACGTGAAAATATTTAATTGGCTTTGTTGTTATTCTGCAACAAAGCCAATTATTTTTATTCTGTTGCTATTCTGTAAATTGATTAAGTTAGTTTATGCTGTTGGTTTCCAAATAAAGTGAATAAATAATAATGCAGCTATTTATAATGGAGAATTAACTTTATTTATTACCTAGTTCAGGCTATATTGTTGGCTTATGCTCTCGCTTTTTCTGTCCTTTTTCCGTCTTTATATCAACACCTACATATGTACAGCAGCTATTAACGTGAAATTTAAAATAATACATTTCGTGCGCCAGTACAGATTAAAATAAAAATAAATGAAAAATAATAGGGATGCAACGATACCGATGCTGATAATCGTAAACCGCAGGTTATCGTTATTTTTGACGATCATCGGTGTTGCGGCGAGTGCAATCGGTTCAAGATACCAGCTTCTGCACTCAATCGCCAGGCCAAGGGTCAGTGCAGGCAATGCTAAGCTTCGCGCGCTGCGAGCTCAAAGCTTCAACTCGGTGCTCTACACGTGGCACTCGGCAAACCGTGACAATGCGTGGAAATAAAATCTTAAAACTAGCTTAACCGAATTAATCTACACCTAAGTATATCGGTCGCCGACAATCGGTATCGTAAAAAGTATTACGATTCATAACGATTCTTGAAACTTTGGTTTGATGTTATATTTTGTTTATATTACTATCGATCGGTATCGTAATAGAAATATCTTCGCATCCCTAAAAAAAAAAAATAATAATAAGTGAAAAATAAAAGTGTAAATTTTCAGTATAAATTGTGATGTCGAATTAATAAAAGAGACCTACAATGTTAAGTGGAGTATCAAATGAAAGGTATATAATTTTTATTTTTAATTAATTTAATTTTTATTTTATTTAAGTAATTTTTTAAATTTTTAAAAATTTTTAAATTTTACTATTACCCTGAATACCTACATATACCTATTATGAATATGAATAGTGAGGCATTGGGGTGGTTTATTCAAGTCAATGGGGTGAAAATTCCCATCTGCCCCATTGACTTGAGTAATGGGGTGGATGGGATTTTTTTCCCATCCACCCCATTGATGGGGAGGTTAATGGGGTGGTTGAGAATATCCTTTATACCTACTCCGAAGTTTGCAAACCGATCCATCTGAAATGTAGGTATCTTAAATTTTTGTTATTCATCAAATAGGAAAGCCTCTAACCAGTGCCTATAGAACATAATAGGTATATTGGTAAACTTGACAACCGTTCGAAACCCTCGGCGCGCTATTTACACTCGCACTTGACGGATCTTGTTTTTATGGCGCCGCTTGCTTTTCGCTACGACTCTGTCAGTGTCTGAGTCGGAGTGTCATAAACTTCAAAGACAGAATATGATCAGTTTTATGATCAATTTAAATTTTAAATTTTTGCAATAAAATAATTTTTTTACAACAAACAAAAATTGTATACCTAAGTAGGTCCCTAGGTACAGAAATGTATAAGTAGGTCCCTAGGTACAGAAATGTATAAGTAGGTACCTAGGTACAGAAATGTATAAGTAGGTGCCTAGGTACAGAAATGTATAAGTAGGTCCCTAGGTACAGAAATGTATAAGTAGGTACCTAGGTACAGAAATGTATAAGTAGGTACCTAGGTACAGAAATGTATAAGTAGGTACCTAGGTACAGAAATGTATAAGTAGGTACCTAGGTACAGAAATGTATAAGTAGGTACCTAGGTACAGAAATGTATAAGTAGGTACCTACCTAGGTACAGAAATGTATAAGTAGGTACCTAGGTACAGAAATGTATAAGTAGGTACCTAGGTACAGAAATGTATAAGTAGGTACCTACCTAGGTACAGAAATGTATAAGTAGGTACCTAGGTACAGAAATGTATAAGTAGGTACCTAGGTACAGAAATGTATAAGTAGGTACCTACCTAGGTACAGAAATGTATAAGTAGGTACCTAGGTACAGAAATGTATAAGTAGGTACCTAGGTACAGAAATGTATAAGTAGGTACCTAGGTACAGAAATGTATAAGTAGGTACCTAGGTACAGAAATGTATAAGTAGGTACCCAGGTACAGAAATGTATAAGTAGGTACCTAGGTACAGAAATGTATAAGTAGGTACCTACCTAGGTACAGAAATGTATAAGTAGGTACCTAGGTACAGAAATGTATAAGTAGGTACCTAGGTACAGAAATCTATAAGTAGGTACCTAGGTACAGAAATGTATAAGTAGGTACCTAGGTACAGAAATGTATAAGTAGGTACCTAGGTACAGAAATGTATAAGTAGGTACCTACCTAGGTACAGAAATGTATAAGTAGGTACCTAGGTACAGAAATGTATAAGTAGGTACCTAGGTACAGAAATGTATAAGTAGGTACCTAGGTACAGAAATGTATAAGTAGGTACCTAGGTACAGAAATGTATAAGTAGGTACCTAGGTACAGAAATGTATAAGTAGGTACCTACCTAGGTACAGAAATGTATAAATAGGTACCTAGGTACAGAAATGTATAAGTAGGTACCTAGGTACAGAAATGTATAAGTAGGTACCTAGGTACAGAAATGTATAAGTAGGTACCTACCTAGGTACAGAAATGTATAAGTAGGTACCTAGGTACAGAAATGTATAAGTAGGTACCTAGGTACAGAAATGTATAAGTAGGTACCTAGGTACAGAAATGTATAAGTAGGTACCTAGGTACAGAAATGTATAAGTAGGTACCTAGGTACAGAAATGTATAAGTAGGTACCTACCTAGGTACAGAAATGTATAAGTAGGTACCTAGGTACAGAAATGTATAAGTAGGTACCTAGGTACAGAAATGTATAAGTAGGTACCTAGGTACAGAAATGTATAAGTAGGTACCTAGGTACAGAAATGTATAAGTAGGTACCTAGGTACAGAAATGTATAAGTAGGTACCTAGGTACAGAAATGTATAAGTAGGTACCTAGGTACAGAAATGTATAAGTAGGTACCTAGGTACAGAAATGTATAAGTAGGTACCTAGGTACAGAAATGTATAAGTAGGTACCTACCTAGGTACAGAAATGTATAAGTAGGTACCTGGTACAGAAATGTATAAGTAGGTACCTAGGTACAGAAATGTATAAGTAGGTAACCTAGGTACAGAAATGTATAAGTAGGTACCTAGGTACAGAAATGTATAAGTAGGTACCTACCTAGGTACAGAAATGTATAAGTAGTTATAGCTATGCTATGATGTACGAGTCAGACGGACAACGAAGTGATCTTATAAATGTTCATTTTATCTTTTTGAGGTCCGGAACAACAGCACGCCAGCGCCATTGTGTTGCAGTACTTTATTGATGAAGGTGAACGCCTCCTAGGTATACCTACAAACCTTCGAGGCACAACTACTAGATACCTAACTAAATAGAATAGGTAAATACCTAGTCCACAAAGTTAGTTGTGAGTTGCTGCAGGCAGGTAGCAATCTAATGTACGCGAATGTAAGTGAACTCCTCCGCTGAGCCCTGCCTTGCGCAGAGAGGCGGGGGCGGGCGGCGCGGTGGGCGGAGCGCCCGCCCCGCCCCGCCACCGGCACGCCCCCACTCTCTCAATGCTGCGTCCGTCGCAAGAAGATCGTAACAGCAATACAATACAATACAATACAATATCTTTATTGACAACACCGTGTTATACGTCAAGTAGGTACCAATGTAGGTACATATTTCTTAAATAACTATAATCTATATTATAATTATAATAAATTCAAAATAAAAACATATTAATTATTGATACACACTTATTGATTTAACTATAAGCATTACCATTACTAAAGAATTCATTATTTGTTATTTAGAGATTTCCACTCAAATAAAAACGCGTATGAAACAAAGAAAACTTAATCGTCGTTATCTCAGAGTTCATACCTATTTCTGCGTGAGACATATCCAACAACCATTTGTTTACATTCCAATTGTAGTGTATTCTCAACTACCTACCTACACACTAATCAATGATACGGTGGAGGGTAGCTCTCACTCTGAATAAACTCCCGTTTATGGAACTGTTGCCCCTCATTCCTAATGCATATACCCGTGCCCGTGCCCGTGACCGTGCCGTGCCCGTACATAGGTAAACAGATACTTCTCACCACTAACGTTGCTCAGTACTATAGTAGGTAGGTACTATAAGTAGGTATGATTGTTTTGTCCTGTGATAGGTAGGTAGGTAGGTGCGCTACGTGCGAGGTGGGTACGTACGCTACGTGCGAGGTGGGTACGTACGCTACGTGCGAGGTGGGTAAGTACGCTACGTGCGAGGTAGGTAGCGAGCAACAATTATATTATTTTTGGCGAGCAATGGTAAGGTGGTTGGTCACGCGTCAGAAAATATATCGGATTTTACTATTTTCTAAGTTGTAGGTACCTAGGTACAGATAATTTAGAGCAAATAAGAAGTTGAAGGAGCACATAGTAGACATCATACCTAGGTACCTAGTAGGTATTATTGTAAATGCAAAAGTTCGTGTGAATGTTTGTTAGTTTGTTACCATGTCGGTATCTCCGTAGCTACTTAACCTACTTAGATTAAATTTGTTATCCTATATCAAGTTTAAGTTCTAGAATAAAACATACGCTAATCTGATTTTCAAAAGTTAACCTCTGAGGGGGTTATAATTATAATTATAAGGGCCGGTAAAGTTTCTATGGAAAATTATTATTACTTGGTTCGATTCACTCAAAACTCGGTTTAGGTATATAAACTATAAAGTAAATAATGATACACGATTTTTTTATTTTTACAAAACTACCGCAGTAACTTTGCGGGTGTGCAGTAACTTTTCACGCGGGCAAAGCCGCGGGGCGCACCTAGTTTACTATGAATCTTTACTGTCTTTATTTATATGACGCTTCCGACTGGCATTGATATGCATCAGTTGAGTTACCTGTAGATTATTTGCAACAGTCTGCAGTTAGCCTAATTACGTAAAACGGGGTGGATAGACATGATTTTGAAGTTTGTTTTAATTTCTCCATTCATTTTTGTATGATTGGCTAACTAAATAGTATTTTTTATTATGTCTTGGTGTGTAATTAATACTATCCTATCACGAAATATATAGATATTGCTTTGATTTCATCGTAAAATGCAAAAAATATGTTAGATTTCTATTTACCCGCAATTGGGGTCAATAGAAACGACATATGGGGCGAATAGAAAAAATCGCTAGGGCTGTCACTTTCCAAAAATAATTTGTACAAGAATTATGGATAAAGATAGAGGGTAGGTAGTGTAAAAAGAACAACTTTAAAAATTATAAAATTATAACTAATATATGATATAACGTCAGCTTTCGAACACACAAAAACCGCATCAATAGAGGTCCATTCGTTTAGGAGGCCACGGACAAACACACAGATGAATTCTATGAAAAATGATGTAATAATATTTTGGTGGCAGCCCTAGCACATAATTTTCTATACACCCCCTTCTCATTTCTATCGAAACCTTTCCCGTTTCTATTAGCCCCGTACTTCATATCTATTGACCCCATACTACGTATCTATTCGCCTCTTTGGCATTTCTATTAACCCCAAAGTTTGAATAAAATTGACTTGGTTTACAATTTTAGCCATAAATTTAATTATACAACATAATTTTACTTACCTTTACATTAAAATTAACCGCGAAGAACTGCCGAATACACAATAAACTTAGAATTTTACAAGAACTTGCTTTTGTTAAAGATATTGATAAAGTTTTGAGGACCACAAATTAACGTCTCACGACGACTCACTTTCAAAGTGTTTTTTTTTTTTATACTTCTAACCTGACAGCAAATCAGTCTTGCCATTTTAAGAAAAAAAATACTGCAGTTTCCAAATATGTAGAATTTTGGCGTTTTTCTTTGAAAATGTTTGTTAATAATTGCCAGAACAAAACTTTTTTGGTTTCATTTCCATTCACCCCTTGAATTCTATACACCCCGTTTTACCCGGTATTGTTTTTGTTATTTGACTAGCTGCGGCCCGCGGCGTCGCCCGCGTGGATGTTAGTTGCACACATACTCGTACCTAGCGCTAGTTTTGTAAAAATAAAAAATGCGTGTATCATTGTTTACTTAATAGTATATTACGAATCACAAAATTTAATAACCCGATTTACCCCATTTTCAGAATAATTTTAAAAGTCCTGAAACACTTCTTCAATAATCTTGTATTTTTAGTATTCTCTGTAAGTTTAAAGCTGATTGGGCCACTTGTTAAAAAGTTACAAAAAAACATCAATAACTTCAAGCCTCATTTTACCCTTTTCTAAGGGTTGTTTTGAAAGTTCCTCAAATACGGTTTTAATTTATTATCTTTTTCATGTATAGGTACAGAAAATTTCAGGGCAATAGCGTTATGCACTACATACAAAGTTAGACATTACGACGCCATCTACTAAAACTGCTACGTAGGTGCAAATGTCTTATACTAAGCCACCGCTGTCTGTCTGTCTGTCTGGCTGTCTCTGTCAGCAGGTTGTATCTCATGAACATTTAAGGTGATAGTGACTGATGATACCTATGACAGTTGCAATTTTTGCAAATTATGCAGTGCTTTTGCTTTTGCATATATTTTTTCATTACAGCAAATAATAAAAATAGAATACCTAAATATTAAAATTAGAGGGAGCTTTCATACAATGTATTTTTTGGCGTTTTTTGTTCGACCTATCGTTGTATTTCGTGAACCATCAAAGGTAGATAGTTGAAACTTTGAGTATATGTTTCTATAGTCGCTGTAACAACAAATAATATAACAAACGGAGCCAAATCACGAGTCATAAACTTTAATAACCCGATTTACCCCATTTGCAGGAAAATTTTGAAAAATCCTGAAACACGTGTTCAGTAGTTTTGTTAAATCCGGAACACTTCTAAAGTGCGATTTAATTTTTCTAGTGACGACATCTAGTGACGACATGTAGTGACGACATCTACCTCGTGTGTTCATAAGTTTTGAGACGAACTTATTTAATTAATTTAAAAAGAAAGTAATTCATGCAACCTTTTTTAAACTTTTAAAATTTTTTAAATTTCGAATGTTTTGAATCAGAAAAAATATACATTTGAATATTTGTTTCATTCTCCGTGAAAATGGCGCCAACAAAAGATTTGCGTGCGACTGTAATTTCACCGTTTCAAGCAGGAAAAAAACCAATGCAAGTTTTTAGTGAAATCCAAAGTTTGGTATGTAGTCGGAACTTTGTGTATATAAAGAGTGCCATAAAGAGGTACAAGGAGACCGACTCTTTAGAAGACCGTGGAAGATGTGGCCGCCCGCGGTCTGTAAGGACGCCCGCCAACATCAAAGTAATCAGAGAGCGAATTCGTCGCAACCCTTGCC
The DNA here is from genome assembly GCA_963662085.1 of Eupithecia inturbata. Lineage (NCBI taxonomy): Eukaryota > Metazoa > Arthropoda > Insecta > Lepidoptera > Geometridae > Eupithecia > Eupithecia inturbata. The sequence goes on from OY759192.1 coordinate 70,059, forward strand.
GGACTCAAAAGAAATTAGCTCTGCAGACCAACATTTCGCGAATATCGGTGAACAGGATACTTAAATATGATCTTAAACTAAAGGCCTACAGTCGAAGGAAAGTGCATTATTTAAACGAGCGTCTTCGTAAATTGCGACTGGAACGATGTCGGAACCTATTGAAGAGACACGATCCAAAAAATATCCTGTTTACCGATGAAAAGATCTTCACGGTGGAAGAAAAGTTTAACCGGCAGAACATTAAGGTTTACGGCAGAAGTTCAAAGGACGTCCAGCCATCTGTACGCAATGTCCAGCGCACTCATCATCCAGCAAGTGTGATGGTTTGGTGGGGTGTTTCCTACGAGGGGGTCACTTCGCTTCATTTTTGCCAGCAAGGCGTCAAAGTGACGGCACAAAATTACCAAACCAACATATTGGAAGCGGTGGTTAAACCATTAAATGATACGCTATTCGCTGGAAAATGCTGGGTTTTCCAACAGGACTCTGCTCCCTCCCGTAAAGCTAAGACTACCCAACGTTGGCTGGAGGCCAATTTGCCAGGCTTCATTCGGAGCGAAGATTGGCCCTCGTCAAGCCCTGACTTGAATCCTTTGGATTATTCTTTATGGACGGAATTGGAGCTGAGGGCATGCAGAAAGTCTCACCCAAACCTGGATTCTCTCAAGCGAGCCCTTATTAAAGAATCGAAACGGATTCCCATTGAAAAGATTCGTGCCGCCATAGATGAATGGCGCACGCGTTTGAAGGCCTGCATTGAATGCAAAGGCGGCCATTTTGAATGATTTATTTTTAAATACAGATCTAGATGTCAGTAGTTTTAATTTTAATATCCAATAAATGAATACTCAACTTAGGTCCAAAAATATTTTAGTTTTACTGTCAAACTATCTACCTCGTGTGTTCAAGACTTATGAACACACGAGGTAGATAGTTATAATTTGAGTTGAATAAAGTTTGATGACACATGGATGAAACTGTGTACGCCCGTTGCCATGGAAACCATTAGTTACCAGAGGGTCTACTCAGAAAACGAAAATTGTAGATTCTGATTCGTTTTCATGTAAAACCAACTTAATACAGTATTCAATATTTTATTGCTTAACAAAAATATTACAGTTTTGTAAACATTAATGCACCTTGTCAAATGGCAACAGGATCTTAAGATAAAAACTTAATTATGCATTTTGTATTTCTTAATTACACGAATACGGAGATTGAGACTTTGCCTCTACTGTCACAGTGTCACTTGCATAAGCTAGCGATAACACGAAAACGAATCAGAAACTTCGATTTTAGTTTTTACAGGTAGACTACCGGTGATTGTGAAATAATCACGTGATCAGGTTTTAGATACGTTTTACAGCGCACATATCACTTCCTCTTTCTATCTAACTTATACACGACACCACCTCAACATCAATCTTTATACAACAACGAAATACCTAATCACCGAAATATAATAACAACTGGCGCAGATATTACTTAGCTAAATTGTTTTACCTAGTCGTGATTTCTTAAAAAATATTATTATGTTTTTAGGGTTCCGTCTGGATTTAGTGTGACTCGTTGGGAGTTCACCTACCAGAAAGATGAAAACGGAACCCTGCTGTTACTAAGCCTCCGCTGTGCGGGCTTGGTCTAATAATCCCCTTAATGATTTCCCTTTAAGGGGATTATTAGACAAAAAAGTCTAATTATCCCCTTAGCATCTCATTTCAGTGGTGTAAGGGGATAATTAGACAAAAAAGTCTAAAAATCCCCTTAACCATGTTGTCGGCGACCGATATACTTAAGTGTAGATTAATCGGTTAAGCTAGTTTTAAGATTTTATTTCCACGCATTGTCAGTCGAACATTCTAGAGCTTTCGAGAGACAAACACGTAGAAAGCTTTGGAAAGTCCTAGAATATTCTAGAATAGTCAGGAACATGTGAGAACTTTCTAGAAACTTATGGAAGCCTATGGAACGTTATGGAAGTCCGTAGAACATTCTGGAAATTCATGGAAGGATTTAGAACCTTGTGGAATGTTCGAGAATCTAGCCTTTCATGTAGCTATTTGTCAAAAGTTCTAGAACGAATGGAAATGTTAGACAAGGACGACAATGCGTAGGATGTGTGAGTGAGACAGAGCTAGTTCACTAGAGAATTGGAGTATATTCTAGTAAGTTTTGAAAGGGCCGACGGAGGTATAAAAACCTGAGTTTGTCCGTCGGTCAGTGAGTTCTATTTTAGCAGTCAATGTGAAGAGATCTAATACGGAAAAGTGAACAAGTTCTGATCTGCTCTCAAGGCCCGAGCCTGAAGAAAAGTATTCTTAGTCTTGTGTGAATTCCTGAAAGTTTCAGTAGTGCTTTAGTGTTTGTGTGTGCGGAAATAAACACATATAATTGGAAGGTTGGACTTTCACTGCATCTTCAGGGATTCCTTCTAGTATACGCCGGTAGCTAGGTCCAATTCCACAACAGCGCTGGGTGGCTGGTTAAACAGCTGCTTGTAAGTCATCTACTTCACGCCCCTCGACTACGTCACCGGACAGCAGACGCAGACCGGGTTTGCCGAGTGCCACGTGTAGAGCACCGAGTTGAAGCTTTGAGCTCGCAACCCGCGAAGCTCGGCATTGCCTGCACTGACCCTTGGCCTGGCGATTGAGTGCAGAAGCTGGTATCTTGAACCGATTGCACTCGCCGCAACAGCTGGTCCTTCGAGCCGGATCTGCATCACTGGATACTAGTGACGAGAAGAAGTGGTTGCTGTTAGTAACTACCGGTACTAGAAGATACGAGAAAGTGCGTAACTGCAGACAAGAGCAGTGTGACTGATTGGTGGACAAAGGAAAAATGCCAGTGACGAGGAGTGGAAAAGACACGTCATGTCGTGTAACTGAGGAGGAGCCCTCTGGCACAAGAGCCACGAGGAACCCGGTGACAACTGATGAGTCATCTGGTCCCGCAGGTGCAACGACAAGCGGCATTATGGATACCACCATATCCATCGAAACGCACACGGAAGGAACTACGGTGAAGGAGCGGAAGGCTGTCCGTTCATCATCAGTGTGCTCGTCGATGTCGAGAGAAAAACGGGAAAGAAAACAACGTGAGTTGGATCTCCGCATGATTATCAGTCAAGAAAAAATGGCTCAAGCTGAAATTCAGAATGAAATCCTCCAATTGAAGAAGATGGAGGAAGAAGAGGAAGCTGAAAGTTCTGCAGAAGAAGAGCCTGAAGGTAGGGAGGACGATGTCAGAAAATGGGTAAAATCACAGGAAATGAGAATGCCTGATAAGCAGCATCTAGGGGAAGAGGAGTCGTTCACTAAAAAGCAACTCCAAGAAAACCTTTCTTCAAGAGGACTATTTAAAAAACCTCTGTACCCGCCTGTAGAGACAAAAAACGACATCGACTCCAAAGAAGGAACTAAGGATAGTGGCTCGAACGACCTAGCCCACGCAATCCTGAAGGCTATAAACTCGGCACAGAGACCGATTATAACGCCAGCATTTATGCATGAGCTCCCGATCTTCGATGGTAAATGTGAGAAATGGCTGGCGTTCAAGACAGTGTACGAAGATACGCAGGCGCTATTCAGTAACGTCCAGAACATGGCGCGGCTGCGGAAGGCGATTAAGGGAACGGCAGAAGAGGCTGTGAAGAGCGTCCTGTATTCAGACTGTCAGCCAAAAGAAGTGATGGAATCGCTTCGCCGAAGATTCGGAAGACCAGAGTTCTTGGTTTTGGCCGAATTGGAAAAACTGAAGAGCCTACCAAAGGCTACAGAACATCCTCAAGACGTGTGTGTATTTGCTAGTACGATCAACAACACCGTCGCAGCGATAAGAGGATTGAAGAAGGCGCACTATCTAAATTCACCAGAGATGATACGAGTGATCATTGAGAAATTGCCTATGATCATTCGGTATCGCTGGTTTGACTTTGCTGCAGACTACGAAGATCCAGACCTGGCACTCATGGCTATGTTTCTGAACCGAGAAGCGGATCGATGTGGGCCTTACGTGACGCTGGAGACTACAGACGCTGGCAAGAAGGCAAACAGCCAAGCCACGCACGCTAATGTAGAAGTGGAAGAACAAGGGCGACGTACCTGCCCGCATTGTGAAAAGATCCACCACATCGACGATTGCAAGAAGTTCCAAGAAGCATCAGTGTCAGAGAGGTGGGACATCGCTAAGAAGACGAAACTCTGTTTCAAGTGTCTTCGAGGTAGACACAGGAAGGAGTCCTGTCGCAAGCCATCGTGTAAGAAGTGCCACAATGGGCATCATCGGCTTTTGCACGAGGAAAGAGAACCTAAGTCTCAGCAACCGAAAGGCAGTTCAGAGAAAAAAGAAGTAGCCAACAATTGTCACTTGAAGAACCAAAGGCGAGCGTACTTGAAGATGGTGCCCGTGGAGATCTACGGTCCTAAAGGAAAAGTGCAGATCTTAGCTCTTCTAGATGAAGGTTCGACGGTCACCCTGTTAGACCAAAAGGTGGCAGAAAAGGTAGGACTCAGAGGACCAAAGGAACGGCTGTCCCTTGAGACTGTAGGCGGAAGAGTGATCAAGAACGACAACTCTATGAAGATCAATATGAAGTTGAAAGGCCTACATGCAAGTCAAAAACGACAGATCAGTGGGGTACGAACAATTGATACCTTACGACTAACGCCTCAGAAGATCGAAAAAGCAAGGTTAAAGGAGTGCAAACACTTGCAGAAGATAGCCGATAAGCTTCTGTACGAGGAAGAGTCACCGAAGTTACTCATCGGACAAGATAATTGGGAGCTGATAGTTTCGAGGACGACGCGCAAAGGCAAGAGAGGCCAGCCGGCCGCCTCCCTGACTCACTTGGGTTGGGTACTTCATGGAACGGATGGCGAGGAAACTCTTGGTGTGAGCTACGTCACATGCGCACACGTCAACGTCAGCGACCAAGCAATGAGTAATATCAAGAAGAAGCGCTTGGTCAACGACTCACCAGGCAGAAAACCTTGCCGATCGATGACTGACATGGTAGAGCGTACCGCAAAGCTCTTGGAGAAGGATACTCGAAGAAGGGAAAATGAACGCTTTGTGAAGGAAATAGAAGCACTTCGGATAACCAGGGAAAATGATACCGTCAACAAAGAAACGAAGCGGGCACCCAAGAGAAAGAAAATCCAGAGTAGACTCAGCCAGAACGAGACGTGTCCACAGGGAGCAAAGAACATCACCACGCAAAATGGAGTACCAGGGTGCATCTGGTCTGCCACCAAGGGGGAGATGCACGTGCACATATCCACAGCACTAGGGGGAGAGTGCACAAAGAAGAATTTCGATTCGGTACCTGCACGGACGTTGTTCATGGCACGTAGACGAGCAAAGAGAGCGAACATGTTGAAGCACAAACAGTTGCGCTGGATAACGGAGAAAAATCCAGCGGACGACGGCACTTGGGAACGAGACTTGGACAAAGGCCATCAGAGGAAAAAGAGACTGAAATGTCCTAATGGAAAAGAAGATACGTGGCTTAAGGCGCGCTCAGCGAGATACAGAATGACTGGAGAAGAACAGCAGGCAGCTGCAACCGCCCATGTGAATCTGGAAAGGGCAACAAGGAAAGGTCTCCAGAGCATCGACGTCAGCAGCAAGAAGCTGAACTTTGATCGCCGCCGCCGAGATCCCGGGCGGAGAACATTTATAAGCATCCTTAGAGCCCCATGCTCCAAGGCGGAACTCCTAGCTCCTGGTAACAACAGAGGAGGAACAGAACATCGTGACGACCGAAACAGACTCAACGGGGTTCGCGTACCTAAAGCCAGTAGAACTGCGTTTTTCACCGAGGAAGAGCGACAGAGCGGCGGGATACGTGACAAAGCAGCACGACGAGTCTTCTACGACACAAGAGTCGCCGAGACGAAGGAGTGTGTTAGAACACAAGGGGGAGGATGTCGGCGACCGATATACTTAAGTGTAGATTAATCGGTTAAGCTAGTTTTAAGATTTTATTTCCACGCATTGTCAGTCGAACATTCTAGAGCTTTCGAGAGACAAACACGTAGAAAGCTTTGGAAAGTCCTAGAATATTCTAGAATAGTCAGGAACATGTGAGAACTTTCTAGAAACTTATGGAAGCCTATGGAACGTTATGGAAGTCCGTAGAACATTCTGGAAATTCATGGAAGGATTTAGAACCTTGTGGAATGTTCGAGAATCTAGCCTTTCATGTAGCTATTTGTCAAAAGTTCTAGAACGAATGGAAATGTTAGACAAGGACGACAATGCGTAGGATGTGTGAGTGAGACAGAGCTAGTTCACTAGAGAATTGGAGTATATTCTAGTAAGTTTTGAAAGGGCCGACGGAGGTATAAAAACCTGAGTTTGTCCGTCGGTCAGTGAGTTCTATTTTAGCAGTCAATGTGAAGAGATCTAATACGGAAAAGTGAACAAGTTCTGATCTGCTCTCAAGGCCCGAGCCTGAAGAAAAGTATTCTTAGTCTTGTGTGAATTCCTGAAAGTTTCAGTAGTGCTTTAGTGTTTGTGTGTGCGGAAATAAACACATATAATTGGAAGGTTGGACTTTCACTGCATCTTCAGGGATTCCTTCTAGTATACGCCGGTAGCTAGGTCCAATTCCACAACAGCGCTGGGTGGCTGGTTAAACAGCTGCTTGTAAGTCATCTACTTCACGCCCCTCGACTACGTCACCGGACAGCAGACGCAGACCGGGTTTGCCGAGTGCCACGTGTAGAGCACCGAGTTGAAGCTTTGAGCTCGCAACCCGCGAAGCTCGGCATTGCCTGCACTGACCCTTGGCCTGGCGATTGAGTGCAGAAGCTGGTATCTTGAACCGATTGCACTCGCCGCAACACATGTAATAAAATTCAACTTAGCCATAACTAGCCTATAATTTAACATGTCATCCGACCCACACGTTAGCGCTCACTTGTGAAATGCCCACTCACAGTCACCCATCCAAGGCCTGGCCGGGCCGAACTTTGCTTAACATTGCTGATCGCTCAGAAACACCTAAGCCAGCTGAGCTATGAGTTCTACAAATCAAATAAAAACAACTAATAATCACAGAATCTTTATTTATTTTATATACAAACCAAACCAAATCTTCGTACAATTTTCATAAAACCTCTCACCAATTCTCATAATAATTTTTATGGTATAGTAATTATTAAGTCTCACGATTTTTTTTTATGTCTATAAATTAGTTTTTTAATCACAGATTATAAGTTTAGTAATATTGAATAACTATACCAACCTTTGTAATTTACGTTAGTGGTATAACAATAAAAATAGAATTTTGTAAAAATGCCAAATTGTTCAAATAAAATTCAGTAGTTTTTATAGTAGTTTTACAAAGGTTCTGTTTATTGTTACGATAGTATTGAACAGTTATAATCAAAATATCACAGATAATACTTATAACTGTTCAATACCTATTATTTAAGATTACAGAACTTATTTCTAGGCAAATTACTGTAATCAAATATACACAGAAAATGTAGATTTTACAGTAATGGTAATGTGCCTAGAAATAATTTCCATGATCTTAAATAATATTGAACAGTTTTAACTAAGTAATCAAAATATCACAGACAATCAAGATTTTTACAGTAATTTGCCTAGAAATAAGTTCTGTAATCCTAAATAATATTGAACAGTTATTTATAATCAAGTAATCAAAATGTCACGGAAAATCAAGATTTTTACTGTAATGGTAATGTGCCTAGATATAATTTCCATGATTTTAAATAATATTGAACAGTTATTATAACTAAGCAATCAAAATATCACAGACAATCAAGATTTTTACAGTAATTTGCCTAGAAATAAGTTCTGTAATCCTAAATAATATTGAACAGTTATTTATAATCAAGTAATCAAAATGTCACGGAAAATCAAGATTTTTACTGTAATGGTAATGTGCATAGATATTAGTTATTTCTAGGCGCAATACTGTAATAATGTGATTTTCTGTGATATTTTGATTACATAGTTATAACTGTTCAGTATTATTTAAGATTACAGAACTTATTTCTAGGCATATTACTGTAAAAATCTTGATTGTCTGTGATATTTTGATTACTTAGTTATTACTCTGTAATTCTTTATTGTACACAAAAATACATAATGAAGAATTAAGCAAAGTTCGGCCCGGCCAGGCCTTGGATGGGTGACTGTGAGTGGGCATTTCACAAGTGAGCGCTACCGTGTGGGTCGGATGACATGTTAAATTATAGGCTAGTTATGGCTAAGTTGAATTTTATTACATGGTTAAGGGGATTTTTAGACTTTTTTGTCTAATTATCCCCTTACACCACTGAAATGAGATGCTAAGGGGATAATTATACTTTTTGTCTTATTATCCCCTTAAGGGGAACTTCATTAAGGGGATTATTAGACCAAGCCGCTGTGCGTCCGTCCGTCCGTCTGTCACAGGGCTCTATCTCATGAACCGTAGGAGGTAGACAATTGAAATTTTCAGAGAATGTGCACCTATTTCTCTAGCCGCTGTTTCACTTGATTTGCTTCTAGCAAATAATAAAAATAAAATAAATACTTATATATACAAAAAAAGTGTTTTTTGCCTATTTCTGCTGTTCATTTGTCAAGGCTCTAGAACCACAATAGGCAGCCACATGAAACTTTTTATAAATAAGAAACACTTCAACATGTCATCCATCGCATCGCGGATACAAGTTCACACCTCGGGGGACCTCGGGATCTTTCTTTCACAATAGTGAAAGAATCAGCAAAATCGGTTAACCAATGGCGAAGATATCAAGTAACATACATACATAAAAATATGCGAAGAGATGAATTGAGAACCTCCTCCTTTTTTGAAGTCAGTAAAAATATGAGAAGTCCCCCGTCGTCGTGTCTGTCTGTTTGAACACGATCCACTAAACAAATATCGAACGGGTTATGTACGGACGGATGGATGGATGGATGGATGGATGGATGGATGGATGGATGGATGGATGGATGGATGGATGGATGGATGGAGGGGATTCACAAGAAAGGTTTAATAGAGTCAGTGAGTGACTAAATTTGACTCCGCACTTTAAGGGTGCGAATTTCAAAAAATCCTAAAACATGTGTCTGTTTATTTTGAGTGAAGAATCTACGCCACAATATGCACGGGCCAACAGTGAACATTCGAGTGAAGAATCTACGCCACAATATGCACGGGCCAACAGTGAACATTCGAGTGAAGAATCTACGCCACAATATGCACGGGCCAACAGTGAACATTCGAGTGAAGAATCTACGCCACAATATGCACGGGCCAACAGTGAACATTCGAGTGAAGAATCTACGCCACAATATGCACGGGCCAACAGTGAACATTCGAGTGAAGAATCTACGCCACAATATGCACGGGCCAACAGTGAACATTCGAGTGAAGAATCTACGCCACAATATGCACGGGCCAACAGTGAACATTCGAGTGAAGAATCTACGCCACAATATGCACGGGCCAACAGTGAACATTCGAGTGAAGAATCTACGCCACAATATGCACGGGCCAACAGTGAACATTTGGAAGTTATTATCAAAATAAATTTTGACCCTATTAAATCTTCCTAGGTACGAATTTCCAAAAACCCGTTCTAAGCGGGTGCTTTAGGACTTCCCAAAAGAACGATATTATTAAAGAATTATAGTCGGTTTATAGTTTTTGCAGAGTTTCGACAAAGTCCCTTAATATTTGTTAAAAATAAAAAAAATAAAAAAGTTTTTGCAGAACAATCAAAGTACTTACCTACATAATTATGTAAATATAGATTAGTTCCAAATGTTTTTACAAATAAAGAGAACAAGTTCCTTTTGAAAATGCTCAAACATTTTAGCAAATTTTCAAATATATACCTAGGTGCGATAGAGCGATCCCGATGCATTTCAATTGAAATGCTCGCAGACCGTACCTACGCAGGTAGGTATAACGCGTTCTGCTTTACTGTAAATACCTATCTAGTTGTTAATAGCGACGCTTTGCGGACGATTTCTGAATCTTTCTTTCTGAAAAACAGGAAAATACTAATCAAAATCAAAAGTAGGTTAATGTTTGAAAGGACGCGACGCGACCTATCTTCCTACAACATTACAATATTTGTTTGCGTTAAAATATTGGACTATTAACTAACATTAATTAGCAAATTTCAGAACATAACGAGACAATTTTTTTCATATATTTTTGGGCAAGGGTTCTCCTTAGTCTAGCTCGCTTCTACAGCTTCTAGCCTATTCAGTCTCGGCATAGCGGCGCGGCGGCGGCGCGGCGGCGGCGGCTTGACCAGTGGCCGTTCTGAACAAAGGGAAAGGGAACAAATTCTATTTTATTTTCATGAATAGTCTAGATGGGACCTTTATACCTACCTGCTAAGATTACTGGTTAATTCTGGACGAGCGATAGATCCATTGTTCACTTTATAAAAGAAAAGTAATTCTACTGTTTTTCTACGGTAGGTACCTAGGTAAGCGTTTGGAATACGCTTCATACCGAGGGTTCTGTACATGACACAACCTTACTCCAATATTGGGTACACCAGGTTTTCTTATACAAGTTTGAATACTTTTAAATTATCAGCGAACAGGTAAATATGGTGCCCGAAAATTACGATCCGCGATGGCCTCGTTGTTAGATTTGTGTATGAGGACAGAGGAGAGAACCGAAAGAGAGAGTGTGAAAGACAGGAAGGCGTTGTAGAGGTGTCTAGAGAGATATCTCGGGGCAGTCAGGGAGATGATGGGAACGCGGGAGTCGAGAACCGCACCGGGGGACGGGGCGTGCTTGCGCGTGCGCAGCCTGCCGAGCAGCCGCGCAGCGCATCGGCACGCCGAGCACGTCCAGCGACGACGGAGCATTCACACGAACCCACTCCACGCACTGATCTCGAAGCGAGCCGATAGGAACAACCGGGTCCTGCACATTACAACGAACGGTGAGAATGACTGCCATCTCGAATACTTTGAACCAATCAGCGGTGGCTATGGTATGAGTGATAGGAACTCCCACGAGTACCTCTGATTGACCAGCGATCAGGAGGCTCTGTCGGCGGCCTGGGGCCTGGGGCCGGGTGTGGGGTGAGGTGTGCGGAGGAGGACGTACTTGCAGCAGACAGGCGAGGGCGAGGGCGAGCAGCAGGGTGATGCATGGGCGCATCGGGTCAGCGCTGTGGGGCGCGGGCGGGGCGCCGGCCCACCGGCCCCATGCCGCACTGCACAACACGCACCGCACTGCAATCACTGCCAGCAACGCTGGCCGCAGGTTCACTTGCCGGCCCGTGTGTATAATGCACTCGAGAACAGTGGTCCTTGTAGAGACATGTGCGCGTGCGCTGGCCGCGGGTGCCGAGCTGGGACTGGCCGGCGGCGCGCTCCCCCCGCTCTGCGCCGCACCGCCCCGCACCTCTCGCGAGCTTTCCCAACGACCAGCATTCATTTGATTTTATTGCAAGTGGCGGGGAGGGGAGGGGCGGCCGCGGGGGAGTGCGAAGGAGCCCTGCACTGCAGGCTGGAATAATTTTCAGCATTTGTGATTTACTTTGTAAAACAAGTTTTGTGCAGGTAGAGTACCTACGTTTTTGCATTTTCGGACCAAATTATCCTTGTGTAGAAAAACTAAATACCTACCTATGATCGAAGAAGAGAACTTAATTTTAATTTCATAGGTAAGTACTTGTATACAGGGTGTTTGGTATTGCGACCGACATAGGAGAGTTAGAGTTGGCATGGCCGCCACATTTCACCGGTAGACTCAGTGTCCTGAGTATAACTGTTCTATTGAACATCACCCAATAGGTATTTCGCCTTTACATCGCTAGCTAGGTATGTTTCTTTAGGGTTTCGAAGATCGGAGATCGGTTTCGAAACCCTTATGGTCTCGCTTTTTCTGTCCTTTTTTCTGTCTTTAATATCTCAGCAACTACAGCAGCAAATAACTTGAAATTTAAAATACTTAATACCTAATACATTTCGTGTGCCTGTACAGATTATAAGAAAAAAAAATGAAAATGAAAATTTTCAGCACAAATTTTTTATCGAAATTTTAAAAGAGACCTGCAAGATCAAGTGGTGTATCAAATTAAACTTGACGGATCTTGTTTGTTTGTGGGTGTAATGCCACAAAGTAACTTGTGCTGTATTTCTCAATGTAGGTATATATTTTATTCTAAATAATTGAAGACTTGACTCAATCCCCTTAAATAAAAAGCTTCGGCTAAGATACAGCACAAGTTACTTTGTGGCCTCACAACACAACCACAAACAAAAAAGATAAATTCAATTTCAAGGCGAAATATTGGGAAATATCTCCGCAGCCGTGATACCTAGGCACAGGCAGCTAGTTACTCAGGACACTGAGTCTACCGGGGCCCAGCTCTCCGAAACATTATGTCGGTCGCAATACCAAACAACCAACTATTATTTTAAAAAACTTTCACGTAAAAGCACATCCGATATTTACCATGAAATGAATTCATAAGATTATTGGATTGGCTCAACTTGTGTGTATTATATTTTATTTATTGCATATAATATAAGTAATTTAATTTAGTTAGAATCGTTCTGGCACATGAGTAGAGTAACGAGCTGACTCCAGTTCCCACGGTGCGCGCAGCACAGGCTGTCTGTCTGGGGACGCAGTTATTGCGTTTAGGACATCATGCCGCATGCGCACTTGTCGCGGGCGCGGGGAACACAGCACGACACGCGCTGACTGCCCGGCTGATGGGTGAAGTGCTAACAAATAATAGGATGGTGGCAGATGCGCAGAAGTGACAATTAAACCCTATTGTGCCGCGCCCGCGCCCGTTTGCTACAACATACATTATTGTGATAAATATTTTTACTTATATTTTATATATTTTTTTTATTTATATTGTGACTTTGCTGCTCGAAAACAGTAAGCAAAGTCGGGTTTTGCTCACATGTGGAGTAAAGGATATTAATCAACTTGTTGAAAAAAGTAATTTGAATTCAGAATGCTGTACTAAATTTCGATGGTGTAATATGTTATTGTTATTGTTATGTTCTATGGTCGGCGCCGAAATAACGAATAAACTATACGCGATCTGCACCAGGGGAGGTAAACTTTGTCACTGAAGGCATAGCCATTTTTATGTGTTCCTTGACAACTTGGCTTGTGAAGACCATTCTTCTAGGCTAGGCTGACACCGCCATCTTTAAATAATATACCAAAGAACATGTTCGGAATTTATATGGGCCTTGCACCTCTGTGAGCTGCACTCATTTATATGGGCCTTGCACCTCTGTGAGCTGCACTCATTTATATGGGCCTTGCGCCTCTGTGAGCTGCACTCATTTATATGGGCCTTGCGCCTCTGTGAGCTGCACTCATTTATATGGGCCTTGCACCTCTGTGAGCTGCACTCATTTATATGGGCCTTGCAACTCTGTGAGCTGCACTCATTTATATGGGCCTTGCACCTCTGTGAGCTGCACTCATTTATATGGGCCTTGCACCTCTGTGAGCTGCACTCATTTATATGGGCCTTGCATCTCTGTGAGCTGCACTCATTTATATGGGCCTTGCACCTCTGTGAGCTGCACTCATTTATATGGGCCTTGCACCTCGGTGAGCTGCACTCATTTATATGGGCCTTGCATCTCTGTGAGCTGCACTCATTTATATGGGCCTTGCACCTCTGTGAGCTGCACTCATTTATATGGGCCTTGCACCTCTGTGAGCTGCACTCATTTTAACTTGTCGTAGGGAAGGAGGTTAGACAGCGTTCAACCTGACACAGAAACGCATAATTTCGTTCGTTCATGGTTTGAAAGAGGTTTATAGCATTCGTACTATTTCGTACCCTCCATGATTGTTGACCAAAACGACTTCCTGACATTCGACCTCTTTTATAAATTACAAAATATTTTATCGCTAGTTCAACTTAAGTACAACTTATTAACACAACAACTTAACTTGTATGTTGAACTCGAGAGCAAATGTTTGTGCCTTTTAAATCCCTCGCTAGCTCAGCAGTCCACTTTAGAGCCACTCGCTACGCTCGTGACTTTTGCTAGCTCGGGATTTAATATCGGCACGAGCAACAAAAAATAGTTTTGCTCACTTGTTGAACAAATAACTATTAAACTTACGCGATCTAAACACATTATTGTTAGTATTATTGAACGGGTATTTATCGCGTTTATTTACCTATTGTTCCCGACGTTTCAACAGGTTTACACACTGTCGTGGTCACGAGATGACGTCACGAATCACGTTGGGAAAAATAGGTAAATAAACGCGATAAATACCCGTTAAATAATACTAATAATAATACATTGATGTAGGCATGTCATGTCATGTCATGATCATGAACTCCATTCGCAAACGAGTATTATATCAATACTAGCTGTGCCCCGCGGCTTCGTCCACGTGGAAATTGATTGCACACCCCTTAGGGGTATGTACTATTGTAAAAATAAAAAATATGTGTTTCATTATGTACTTTATAATTTATTACGAATCACAAACTTTAATAACCCGATTAAACCCATTTTCAGGAAAATTTTGAAAATCCTTAAATACTTAAAATTGTTCAATAGTTTTGTATTCTCAGTAAGTTTCAAGCTAATTAGCCCACTGATTAAAGAGTCTTTTCATCGGTAGAATTTTCGGTTTCCGGGTAGAATTTCCAAAAATCCCTTCTTAGCGGGAGATTGTGTGGTAACACGTACCTACTTTACAAATTTAATTTCACCCCTGAACTTAGTTCAGTGGTTTGGGCTGGGCTTTGTTACCAGAAAATCAAGCTCGATTTTCTAGTTTTGTAACTCTTTAACCAGTGACCCAACTATTTATTTATTAATTAGCTTGAAACTTACAGAGAATACTAAGAATACAAAACTATTGAACACATATTTCAGGATTTTTCAGAATTGTCCTGAGAATAGGTTAAATCGGTTAAATAGGTTAACAGGTTATTAAAGTTTGTGATTCGTAATAAACTATACTTAAAGTAGGTAAATAATGATAAACAATTTTTTATTAATACAAAACTATGCCTAGGGGGTGTGCAATCAATTTCCACGCGAGCGAAGCCACAGGGCGCAGCTAGTTGGTCCATAAATGACGAAGAAATCGACGAAGATACATACCTGTATGTATGTTTATTTTTTATGTATGTTCGAACATAACAACATTGAACCTCCTCTTTTTTTCGAAGCCGGTTAGAAATGAATTGTGGTGGTGAGCAGTACGAAGTTCGCAATAAATCATTACATTACCACTTTAAACCTACTTGTGATGAAGTTCGTAGAGAGTGCTACGCCGTAGGTACCTGCGCGGCGGCGGCGCGGCGGCGCGGCGGCGCGGCGCCGGCGGGGCGGGCGTAGCGTTCAAAACATTGAGCGCGCACGCAAACGTATAAAGTTAGTTATTCTGACTTAGTTACAGTGTGATTTGTTCCTACCTACTTATAGTGTGCTGTCTGTCACACAGCGCGTGTGTCGTGCGCATGCGCGTAACGAGGCTATTGTGCGGCCAATCAGCCGAAACACGGCGCAGCACGGCGCGGGCGCGCGGCGTGCGTGCGTCGCGCACGACGAGGAGCGCACGTTTCGACATATCGACTGTAACACTGGCGGCGAGGGCTGCGCGAAGCTGGATCAGGGAAAGAGGTGACTCCAAGCTAGATCGCGGGACTAGTCCGGTTCAAGATCTCAGAGTCGGAGGCGGTACGTAATGTCCGACACGCTGCGCCCCGGCTGCAAGCAAACGACTGCACTTTACAAACTGGCACCTGCAGCGGCCCGCCGCCGCGCCGGCTCCAGCCTCGTGATACTCGACTCTACCACCTCGCGTTAAGGCACAAGGTGCTGGTGTTCGTTCCGCTAGGTCCACTTTAGCACCCCGGCTCCGGCTACGTCATCAGTGAGTCTCGCCGTTCGCTTGCGCTGATATGTACCTACCACAGTGACCCTGAGCGCGGGGCTCGCGCAGCTTCTCACGCGCATTACGTCCAATAAGCGGTGCGTCTCGGGACGAGGCGAGGCGAGGCAAGTGCGAATTAATCGCCCGCCTGAGGGACACCTAGCGACTGATAAGCGCAATCACCGTGTGACCGCACGCCCGGCCTCTACATTCGGCCACGAGGCGCACAGCTCGTGTACCGGGAGTGAGTGTGTACATGTGCGGAGAGCGCGCGGGCAGGGAGCCTGCGCTGAGATCATAGCGCATCACGCGAGCGCATGACCGAGTGCAGGCGGGGGCGGCGCGGCGGGCCGGGAAGGTGGAACACGTTTAATTAAAATGCCAGCGGAGGGGCGAAGGCGGGGAGGGAGGGGGGACGAGCCGAGTCGAAGTCTTCTCGTTCGTCGTCGCTAACGATATTCATTTAATTAGATGACCGCTGCGCGCGAATGTCTCCCAAATATTTGACCATGACTCATTAGAAAAGAATAATGTGTGTCTGAGCGCGCTCGGCTCGCGGTAGCTCGCACTCGACGAGACGAGACGCGAAGATGACGACAAAAACTACTGATGACAGTTATTTAAAAAAAACGAGCCGCAGAGAACCTTCCACAACGAAAGATGACCCCTGTCCAGCGACGTTCTTCGACGACTGTATACATAATGTCCAGTGTTGCATAACTTGGCTCAATACTAAACAAGAGAGCAGCAGCTGTGTGTGCAGTGCGATAGTCGGCATGCCCCAGAGCCCCCGGGCGCTGCTCACGCGCCACCTTCCCGCGGGCGCTTGTCTGGCCGTCCACCGCGCTCCCATTCACAACCACCAGCGCACGTCTTACCGTCGTCGAGACGAACACTTCCCGCAACAAAGCGAGGACGATCGGCAAACGATTTGAACTTCGCTCTATGGTTGTTTGCCGATGTGAGGCAGGAGGTCGATGGATGAGTGCCGTGAGATGGATGCTGCAGTCATTGGGTGCGTGAGGTGCTTGAGATAGTACGAGTCAGTGGCCGGGTTGCTCCTGCGGGCCGCGCGTGTGCGCCTGCGCACTGCGGGCACCCAGCCGAGCACAAGGTGCTAGCTAGCAAGCACCGGCACAACGCCGAAACAAAACCACGGTCATCCTTAACTTGTGTACCTACGAGGTTAACCTAATATTATAACGTCCTGGCTGATCTCTGCGCAGTGACAGAGCAGGCGGCGCGGACACGAGCCGAGTCGTCTCGGTCGGTAGCGATGGGCGCTCCGCCCTGGTCGAGGCCGATGTGAAGGCAGAAGCCGAGGCTGGTTGAATCGCTTCCATCATTCTTACATTCCAGGCGTCGTACACAACCAGGCAATATCGTTTATAGGTGCTGCGCGGCGCCGCCGCCGACTATTGGGCCGCACGGACCGGTTCAATGAGCGCCCCGCGCCCCCGCCCCCCCGTGCCGGGATACAATCTCGGCTGGGCACGCCATGCCCTGTTTATTTTTAACCGAACAGGTTGCGTTCGCTCCGTTCCGAGCCTGCCACGGCTTGCAACCTCTCAACTCGACTCGACCGTACACATTTTTTAAAACACCCGATTAACAGAAGGTCGATAATTAGATGGTCAGTGCCTCCACACTGCCGCCAGGTCTTCGGCGAATGCTTTGCAGCATACACGCTATCATGGTAGTTCACTGGATGCCAGGACGAACGCTTTTGAACGACACGACGACCTCTTTATTGATTGCATGGTCGATCGAGTCATTTATCAAGAACTAACAGGTTAGATAGCAGTTGTAGAAGTCGCAGATGAATTACAATTATAACATCCAGCGCGCCATCCACGGCCACCAATGCGGCGCAGCATTGTCGCATGCTTCATTACAATAGGTACGTGATAATATTGAGTGCGCAGTGAGTCATCTTATGAGTGCCAGCCGGCAAGCAGTACGGGACCAGCACCACCCCCGCTGGTGCAACGCAACGGCAGCACAGGAAAGCAGGCACTAGATTACAACAAATGATGGATATGCAATGCAAAGGTAAGAGAGATCTTTGTTGGATTGACATTTTCCAATCGTAATCGAAACAACCAGATGAGTCACACACACGTCGCACAGACGATCAACGACCACGCGTTGTGACGGTTCCGTCTATACGCGGCTTACACTGATCCGCTTCAAAACAAACAACTCACCGGCAAAATTATTATGAGAAATGAATTGCATACATTAATAACACTGAGAGGCCCCGCCAACCGACGCGTCGGCCTGGTACCGCGTTGTTAACGATCGCTCGAGATATACCTACTTACCTGCTCATTATTGGGCGACAACGTGTTAGTGAGTGCGTGTCCTGCGTGATCTTTACACTGTGACTTGATTTGATCCAGGCTCCGGCAGGATGCTAATTGCTTTGGGCTCTACATCCGATTACAATCCAATACTTTGAATGATAGAGTAGAGTAGGTCGAGCGAGGACTACCAGCCAGCTGGGGCCTCCCACCAGACAGTGTCGTCCCCGGAGGGATTACATTAAGCCTCGCCTGCCGCATTGGAGTCTCTTTAAGTAACACGAAGGTGTCTTTAATACCACCGTCTCAGACATGTTGACATCTTTACAATGACCGGCCCAACTCGTAAAAACTTAAGCCTTTATTAAAGACGTCTCAACTTAACGGGTCCATAAATTAACGACTGGGTTCGCAGCGCGTAGACAGCTTAACTTCAATGGACCAAAGAAGACAGGAAATAGGTTGGGTTGAACTCATTACTATCTGCAAAATCATTTTGAGTGAGCGAGGAGAGTGTAAGCGATACACCTGCTCTGCTACCTTGTTTGAACAAAAACTAAGCTCTGGGTGTCAACTGTCCGTTTAAAAAAAACATCGGTGCGGTGCGCGGCGCGGCGGCGGGGCGGTGGCGGGGCGGGCGGCGCGGTCGTTTGCCCGACGCAAACACTCCGCAGAGAAGCGGAGGACGCGGGGGGCGTGCGGGGCGAGTGTTTGTCCTCCGACCACCAAATATTATTGGACGATGATACGCCATTACGCATGTCTTCCATTGTTGACGTGCTCCATAATAGTCATGACAGGGACATTCTACGCGCTTTGAGGAATTTAAACAGAAACTAAGGAGAAGTTCTCCTACCTAAATCACGGGCGAGTCCTTCCTCGCTAGTGAGCCAGTCGGTAGGCAGCGGCTGTACATCGATTGGAGCTGAGCGCTGAGCTGGCTGAGCACCGGCTCCGCACAACGTTGGTCAAACAACTGATGAATCCGTCTCCGCGCTCAGCAGAGATGGTGCCAATGCGAGCCGGAGCCTGCATACGCAGGACCGAAAGTCTCTTTCCTTCGCGACGATGCTACTCCGCTGCCGGACGTACGGGAAACTAAAATATAAATCTGCATCCTGCCGCAGTTACCACTTAGAGCACTTATGATCTACTAATATTGCATCCAGCTACCGAGCCCGAGTGAGTGTCGCGACACTGGCGCCTCCCAGGCTGCGCCCGCGCCGCGCTCCAGCCAGCCGCTGCCAATTAGCCGGAATATATTCCATCGTTAGCCGCGCGGCTCATCACTCGTGAGTGAATCAAATCGTGATCGCTCCGTTATTTATCCCTTATCGTTGCATTTCAATGTGTAAATCAGCAGAGCTCTGTCCTGTTCCGCGTCCTCTGCATGAGTCCTTTCCCATTTCTGATAAATAAATAAGTAAATAAAGGTGTTCTAGTCATGGTTGTCCAATTAATTGATTGAAGTTTTGCAAACTTTGAACACCTAACTGCGTCTTTTCGGGTCTAAGAAGTTCACATTCACCTTTATGATAGTATCAATATTTACTGAAAATACAACCTTGCCGTCCGCGCCTGCCAATGAAAGCGGGCTCTCAATGTAAATAAAGGCATGCATACGGCGATCCGTACAGAACTGGTACAAAAAGTCAACGAGCAATTTGATCGGTCGGAATAAGTGAGTCAGTTATTCTAACGAGCGCTCTGAGATGAAACATTTCCATCGCAGAGCATTTGGTTTGCAAATGGTTTCCGGCGCAGGAGGTACCTGCGGGGCGCGGGGGATGCGCGGGGGACGCACGACATCACTCACAACACAACACAACACAACACAACACAACGGGTAGATAGAACCTTGATATCATAGGTAGGTACATCGACTGGCTCCGATATGGAAGCCCCTACAAACTATAATCCACAGGTCGTTGCTTCTCCCGACGCTTGTGTCCCTAGTAGTTACTTAGAGAAGCGACCTGCTGCCTCCTGGCTGTCACGCTGGTGAGAGCGATGTGTGGGGAGCTGGTCGGTACCGACGGACCACCGACGACGGGCGGCGTGTGCATTCTGCAAGGAGTAGCAGGAGGGCGCGCCGCCTGCATCTGCATCTCATCACCGCGCACCGAGCGGCCACCGCGCAAGCACTACATTTGCATGGAAATGCACTCACATACGTAATTCTCATTTAATTACGATTACTTACAAACGCTAAGCCTACTAGTTCAATCAACGAAGGTTTGTGGATGGAAAGGTCGATAGCAGAAAGTTAGATAGATAGATAATTCTTTATTCACAGAAACTTAAATATAAAACAGTATGGTACAGAAGGTAACAGAATTGGCGGCCTTATCGCTGAAAGTTTGGCTTCGTAACGTTGTTTGGACTAGTTAGGAGACAAACATACTAAAAGTGTGTGAGCCCCTGTGAGATGAGCCCTAGGGCTTGGTGTAGAAATCCTCTGCAAAGGGGTTTATTAGACTGTTTGTCCAAAAATCCCCTTGGAATCGGATTTAGCTGCGGAAGAGTGGGGGCAAAATGAAAATCAAAAACTTTTTATTTCCTTATGAACAATAAATGTACACTTAGAAAAGGTCAAACTCTTAAAATAAAAATTCTAAATAATCACTTAAACTCCATGACACTGTCTGTCATGGAAATAAAGCTATTAGCTAACCAATTAGCTGAATCAAGCAAGAACGTCTCCTTGTGGTATGTGGATATAAAATCGATTAATCAGTAAAAATGTGCAGGAACAATATATGTATAAAACTAACTTGTATGTGTGAGAGTGATATAGAGAAGCAGCGCAGCGCTGCAGAACTGGACATTGGCGAATACCAGGTGGGTCCCTTTCCTTGTCTTAATAATCTATGTAGTATGTATGTGGCTTTGGGAAAAAGAAAATCAAAAATTCATCTTAAAATAATCCCTAGAACTAGTGCGTGAACAAGGGGTAGTTTTATACAGAAAAAATACGTGTAGCATTATTTACTTTATAGTTTATTACGAATCACAAATTTTAATAACCCAATTTACCCCATTTTCAGGAAATTTTTGAAAAATTCTGAATCACGTGTTCAATAGTTTTGTATTCTCTGTAAGTTTCATGCTAACTGGGCCACTGGTTAAAGACAGAGTTTAAAGAGTTACAAAAAAAAACCTCAATAACTTCAACCCTTTTGTATGAATTGTATGGGTTTTTTTTAGAAAAATTCTGAAAAACGTGTTTTATTTTATTATAATTTTTTTGAAACAGAAAACTTTATTTCAAAAAGCATTATGCAATGAAAAGTTACATATATTTCAGTACGGAGCCAAATTACGAATCAATGAAATTATGTTCAATAATTTTGTATTTTTTGTATTCTCTGTAAGTTTCAAGGTAATTGGGCTACTGGATAAAGAGTTTCAAACAACGTGAGTAAAACAACTAAAAAACTTCAACAAAAACTTTAAAAACGCTTGCCTATCTACTTATCTTTGTACAAATCTAATGAAAGTATTAACCTAATGAATGCAAATTAGTGGTTTAATGTGATATGGCCAATGATCGTCACGTTAGTAATAGGACTCTTAAGTTGTATAGTTAGTAACTCAGTTTCTTTTAAAGGAGCTTTAGACAAACGAACTAACTCAATGCATTACCTTAACCCTTTTGTTGAGAGTAACTCACCTTTTATTATATTGTATTGCGGGATTTCTTCTTTTATTTAGATTTTATTGAATTATTTTCTGTATGATTGTCTTGCCTTGATGGAGGCGTAGATGAGATGAGTGAATGTTGAGTGAAAGCTGGAGTGAATGGTTATTGAATGAACTGGTTTTATTTCGTTGTGTTCGGATACTTGTTTGTCCAAACAAACTCTGCCTCCTTGAAAAATGAAATGTTGGTTGATTTGTTGGGAAGATCCATAAGCGGGTAAATTCTGTGAATTGCTGGCTTGATGATTCCCTTATGGATGGGTTTAATGTCTGCTACACGGCATGCCCTTGTATACTGTGATGACTCTACCCAATGGCCACTTCATGGGTGGGCTGCTTTCATCTCTGATAAGAACCAGTTGGTTTGTCTTGATGTTAGGCTGCCACCGGTGCCACCACCTCCTCCGCACTCGGCCAAACCGTCATGCTTTGGAACGATGGAGACGATGTGTGAGAAGATGAGCGTAGACCTGGCGCTGGCCTCGGACGAGGATGACACAGAGGTGGAGGAGAAGGGAAACCAAGATGATGGTGACCCAAAGCCCCTCCTCTTATAACGTCGTCCAAGCAAATCTCCAGCACAGCCTCACTGCTACGGCCAACCTGCGCAGATTGCTGGGGGACCCAAGCAACGAGACCATAGCCCTGATCCAGGAGCCGTGGATCAGGGTGGGGCGTGTCTGTGGTCTCAACAATCTAAACGGTAAGCTCATTCACGACAACACTTGTAATAATCCGCGTACGTGCAATTTTGTACCACGCAACATAACTGTTGATCCCTTAACCGAGTTCTGTTCCAGAGACCTGACAACTGTCCTGTCAGGCTCCAGGGCGTTTTCGGAGACGAGACGGAAGACATAGTGCTCGCGTCAGCCTACATGCCCGGCGACGAGGTCGTGCCCGCGAAAGACACTACGGATTTGGTATGACAATGTGAACGAAGTAAATCGAAACTAATAATTTCAGCAGACATGAACGCGCACCACCCCATATGGAGCATGCCCGTTGCAAACAGCAGAGGAGACGATCTGGTAAATTTTCTGTTCACCACCAAGCTCACCATAGCAAATAAGGGCACAGAACCAACTTTCGTGACGAAACGATATCGCACCAAAATTTATCTAACCGTGGTAACGGAAAACTGCTCTGACCGTGTGTAACTGGAGAGTACCAGATGAGACTTCCTCCTGCGACCACAGGTGGATCAGATACGAACTGACGCTGATCAAAACAGTTCCAGCCCCCACGCGCAACCCGCGCAAAACAAATAAGGTACTGTTCAGAAACCCTCTGCAGTAGCACCTAGGTGAGGGTGAGGGTAGCCTGGAAGCAAACATAAGCAACATTGCAGAGATAGAAACACGCAGAGCCTTATCAAGAGCTTTGAGGAAGCTTGCCCTCTTACCGTCATCAGTGAAACTGATGCAGGTAAGAAAGTCTGGACTCGGCGACTGGAAGAGCTCAAGTGTAGGGTACGTAAGTCTTCCAACAAAGCCATGAACACTTATAACGACTCCGACTGGAACATAATGTCTCAAATGGAAAAACTTTTGCCCTAATATAAAATCTAACTCTGAAGCGAACAGAATCATCAGTATATATTAATGAACTCATCGTTGAGCTCAGCAATACCCATACAGGCTGTATTGTTGATAATGTTTGTGTAAACAACATAAGTTACGCTGACGATATGGTGTTGCTGGGTCCATCGGTGGGCTCTATTCAAAAACTTATAAAAATTTGTGAGAGCTACGCGGATGAACATGGACTCACATACAACTCCAAAAAGAGTGAAATCCTTATATTTAAAAGTGGAAATGTTAGGCCAGTCTATGTTCCGCCTATAGTTCTCAGTGGTGCGGCTCTGAAGGTAGTTAGTACGGTTAAATATTTAGGACATGTAGTCAATGACTCTTTATGTGATGATGGAGATGTTGAGAGGGAGCGTAGAGCTCTGGCTGTACGGAGGAACATGATAGCGCGTAGATTCGCACGTTGCTCGAGTGAAGTGAAAGTGACGCTATTTAAAGCATACTGTCAGTCGTTCTACTCGAGCAGCCTGTGGCTGAACTGTACCCGCCGCGCAGCCAGCGCTCTTCGCGTTCAGTACAACAACATTTTCAGGATGCTGATGCGGCTGCCTCGCTTCTGCAGCGCATCTGGTATGTTCGCGCGCGTGGAGGCGCGCACGGACGACTTTTACGCGATCATTCGCAAAAAAGTCGCATCCCTATCTCAGCGCGCGCGCGCCAGTAGCTACAGCATCCTGCAAATGATTATGTCTCGTCTGGACTGGCCCATCCGAAATAAGTGGATGAGGATATTAATAGGGAGTAGCTCCATTCAAGCTTTAAGTTAGGTTAGTATGTGTGTAATTGTGTTATGTAATTAATGTTATTATGTAATTCTAATTTAATCAAAAACCTGTCTAATTTAATTCATCATATTATTTAAGCTAAGATTTTATTTTAATTTTTATTGTGACATTTTTGTATATTAGGTCCTTACATATGAAATTGGCGTTTTTCGTACTGGCCACTTTAATCACAAATTTCTCCTCTTTGGTAAGGAATTCCAAATTCAAATTTGTACAGCTATAGACTCATGTATTTGTGCTTCGATGATCGTCATTCATTTGTTTTTTTTCTTCTGTTTTTTTCTGTTTGCGTCACTCATTTTACAAAATGGAAAACTTAAAATATCGCATTATTTACGAGTACGAGTTCCGCCGTGGCACTAGTGCTGCGGAAACAACTCGAAGGGTGAATGATGTGTATGGCGGTCGTGTTGCAAAAGAAAACACAGTTCGTTTTTGGTTCCAACGTTTTCGTTCTGGAAATTTTGACCTGCAGAACAAGCCCCGTGGACGGCCTGAGACTCAAGTTGATAATGAAGAGTTGAAGGCTATTGTGGAAGCGGATCCATCGCAAACCACGTCCGAGTTAGCTGCAGGCTGCGATGTTAGTGATAAAACTGTTTTAATTCACTTGAAGCAAATTGGGAAGATTAAAAAGCTTGAAAGGTGGGTACCTCACGAAATGACTGAAGCAAACCGGCAAACGCGCGTCGACTGCTGCGTTACATTACTAAACCGGCACAATAATGAAGGTATTTTAAACCGAATCATTACCTGTGATGAAAAATGGGTTCTTTACGATAATCGGAAGCGCTCAGCGCAATGGTTGGATCCTGGCCAGCCAGCCAAATCCTGCCCCAAGCGAAAATTAACCCCAAAAAAGTTACTTGTAAGCGTTTGGTGGACTAGTGCCGGTATTGTTCATTACAGTTTTCTCAAATCTGGCCAGACTATTACGGCTGATGTCTATTGTCAGCAATTGCAAACCATGATGGAAAAGCTAGCGGCTAAACAACCTAGGCTGGTCAATCGCTCCACGCCACTGCTGCTTCACGACAACGCTAGACCACACACTGCGCAACAGACGGCTACTAAATTAGAAGAGCTTCAATTGGAAAGTCTAAGACATCCTCCGTACTCCCCGGACCTTGCTCCAACAGATTACCATTTTTTTCGAAATTTGGATAACTTCTTGCAAGGGAAAAAATTCAACTCCGATGGGGCAGTCCAAATCGCCTTCAAAGATTTTATTGATTCCCGTCCGACTGGTTTTTTTAGTAAAGGGATCAATGAACTACCTATAAGATGGCAAAAGTGCATAGAAAATAATGGTTCATACTTTGATTAATTAAATATATTATATTAAAAAATATTCGACTTTTTGTTCCTCCCATACAAAACGCCAATTTCATATGTAAGGACCTAATATTTTATGGATGTATTATCTGAATTAAATGAGTTAATAATAATAATATCTTAGCGGCAGAACCAAACCGCGAGATTGGTTCGCTAAAGAAGTTTGATAACACCTACAACATAACAACAGCAGAAACACATGAACTTCTACTACAAACACACTTCCCAGGATGCCTCATAGAAGGTAAAACAGAATGGCACAACGCCGGTCTAGTCACGCCATCGGTGACGGACTGGGCAGTAGCATGCTCAGTGATAACTGGAGATAAGGTAAACTGGGCCATCAACACATTCAAACCATACAAGTCGCTAAGTATGGATTTCCGGGCCTCCTACGCTGGGGCGTAGCACACATAAGCAGGGTACTGACGGACATTTTCACAGCCTGCCTGGATTCCCGCTACGTACCTCTTAAGTGGAGAGAGGTAAGAGTCCTATTCATACGTAAACCGGGAAAAAGCGACTACACTGAAGCAAAGTCCTATAGGCCGATCAGTCTTACCTCATTCTTACTCAAGACACTAGAGATACTATATATGCGATCGACACATAAGGGATAACATACTAACAATAAAACCACTACATCCACAACAGCAAATTTCAAATTTAACGCTCTGTCTCGCAGTCTTCATAGATATTGAAGGGGCCTTTGACAAGACAAACTTCAACGGAATCAACGCAGCCCTACAGAAGCACGCAGTGGAGCCGACGCTGGTAGAAATTAGCATTAGCATTAGCATGCTCAGGCTGAGGGCAGTACGGATCGACGTACACGGAGGGATCAGAGGAACTGTGGCAAAAGGATGTCCACAGGGCGGCGTCTTGTCACCGCTCCTGTGGAATCTAGAGGTAGTAGCAAATGGTCTAATCATCAAGCTAAACGACCAACGCTTATACACGGTAGGCTACGCGGACGATCTAGAGATACTCGCGATATAGACACTAGGACACTTTGCCAGCGTGGCGTGTAACATTATAACCAACGCTCTAAAAGTCGTCGAAACATGGTGTATAGACTATGGACTAATCGTGAATCCAACCAAAACAGAACTATGTTCACCAACAAGCGTTTACTAGGAACCTACCAACTCCCGTTCCTTTTGAATACGCAGCTAACACTATCCGATGCAGTTTAATACTTAGGTATCACTTTAGACAATACACTAAACTGGACAACACATCTAGAAAACAACACATAGAAAGCCATCATTTCATTCTGGCAGTGCCGTCGAAAGATAGGAAGAACATGGGGTCTCAGCCCAAAGATTATGGCTCAACAACACTGTAATCAGGCCCTCGCTGACATACGGTTCCCTAGTGTGGTGGCCGAGAACAAACCAAAGCACTACCATAAACAAACTGCAAAAGTTCCAGAGATTAGCCTGCGTAGGGACGACAGGGTGTATGAGAACTGCCCCCACGACAGCCCTCGAAGTCCTGATAGGCCTATATCGCCATTGCACTTACACGTGCAACAAGAGGCAGCCGCAGCTGCTTACAGACTCTGGGCTTTACGTTTATGAGAGTGTCAGTTATTGTAATTTGTTTAGTGATAAATATATAATATGACAAGTGTATGTAGTGGTAAACAAGAAGGCTTTAAAAGATATTCAATAATAAAATGTAACAGGACTGATTTCCTACTTGTTTCCCCGCTCAAATTCAAATACTAGTATTAATCAGTTCCATTAAATGAACAAGCTGTAACATGGTGTATACAATGGTTATAATTTGTTGAATAATAAATGTTCTAATATAATAACTGTATATTGTGGTAAACAGTAAGATATTCTGTAATAAAATGTAACGGGCTTGATTTCCTATTTGTTTGCCTCTCAAATTCAAATACTAAGACAAATCCGTTTTATTTAATGATTAAGCTATTTTATATTGGATGTACTAATTATCTTAATTGTTAATGTATATTTAAGAACATTTGTCATGGATATTTTATCATATTAGAAGATATTTCAATGTATTTAGTAATGAAATGATGTGCTAAACCGTCTAGCCGAAGTTTGACGGTATCACTCGAAATGTAACGTAGAAACAAGTTCGTTTTGTTGAACCAATGCTATAAATAAGAAAGCCTGTAGGCTGGCTGCCTCTCTCACTCTGTTCTGAACCTGTAAGCTGAAAGCATCTCTCATTATGGTAAGCTTTTGTACATTGTAGCACCTTTTTCTAGATGTGTCCTAGCTTGTTTTAGCTTTGAAATTGTTGAAGGTAAAGTTTGAATAAGGATATGTATTCTTTCAGAATGTTCTATTTCTATGGTTTAATGCTTCTATTTAAATACAAACATATATTAGACACATAAGTGATTATATAAATGTGCTGGTGGTTTCTTTTTCACTTCTTCCACCAGTGGACAAAAGATTGAAGTGAAGAGAAACTCAATAACACTTTACTTCTTATTTGATAGTAATTATTGGTTGGTATTTCACTTGTCTATCTATGTAGGTACTTATTTTGTAAGCCTAAAGAAATAAAGTTATTGACTTCTGACTTCTGATTTCATTATTCTCAATTCCCAAAACGTTAGGTTGCATAGTAAGGTAGGCAATTCCATGATTCTATCGAATTAAGATAATTTACTAGGTAGGTAAAGCCCTTCAAATCTAACAAGAGCATGACACTAGTGCACAACACACCACTATTATTTAAGAGTACGCAAGGAGCAATCCCATGCTACTCGCGATTTGTGATAGAGTACCCAACAAACACCTACACTCAAGAAGCTTCACTATATAAATGTACGAAGAGCCAAGTGACAGCTCAAATATGCACGAAGTAAGAATATACACAGATTGCTCTAAAATGAAAACAGGCCTGCCCCGGTGGGCAGGAACGTTTTCGGAAGATCTCAACGTCCACAAAACAACAGCACTGGGCGCCCACAACTCAATCTTCCAGGCGGAATGTGAACGTATAATCTAGGCTGCGACCGCAGTGCTATGAAGAAAGGTAAATGACCAAACATCTGGATCCTATCAGACAGTGCGGCAGTTCTACAGGCTCTGAACAAGAGAGAGCACAACAGACTCGGGTCTTACCATACAGTGCCACCACCTGCTAGAACAAGTAAGTCCAATAGCGTCACTCTACAATGGATAAAAGGACACATATTTCCCCTACCATTCAGTCAAGTCCGCTCATGGATCCGTCAACGTACGGTTAAACAACACCAAGGCTACTGGGCAAGTATTCCGGATTGTAAGCAGTCGAAGGAGGCCTTCCCGGCTTTAAATCCGAGATTCTCCCGAAAACCCCTCAATCTGAAACGTGTCAAACTCCGGCTAACCGTC
This sequence comes from Eupithecia inturbata, assembly GCA_963662085.1. Lineage (NCBI taxonomy): Eukaryota > Metazoa > Arthropoda > Insecta > Lepidoptera > Geometridae > Eupithecia > Eupithecia inturbata. Next base: position 99,039 of record OY759192.1, read on the forward strand.
GGTATTGTCACAGGACATTGTATGCTTAACAAACATCTATTTAATCTGGGTATCACGGACACCCTATGCAGAGGGTGCTTGGACGCAGAGGAGACGGCCGCGCATGTGCTTGTAGAGTGCGATAGCGTAGCTTCTCAACGACTACAATACCTCGGGACACCGAGGACGCCTGGGGAGGCATGCACCGGCGTCAGCGAGCTGCTGGCTTTCCTGGAGGACAGTGGGTGGTTAGATTAGCAGCGCCCCACCCGACACGCAACAAGGGCCCACCTGTGGCCTAGTTGCGGAAACCAGTTCAGAAACGATAAGGCATTCCACTATTAGTAACATGCCAGATATAACTGAAACAATTGTATTGTAAGCCATGCTATTGTAAGCCATGTTATTGTAAGCCATGTTATTCGGTCGACAAATAAAGTAATCAAATCACACTAAGTACTTCAAGTTGCGGAAAAACATTAAACGATCTTTCAAAAATTCTTAAAGAACGCCGAGAGGATTTTTAGGGTAGCTATTGCACTTGATTTCACCTACCCCCAGTTACCATATGACAAACGTTCAACCGAACACCCTGTATTTTGCCTACTTAAAGGCACATTTGGTGACGTCGTCGTCGTAATGTTAATGATTGGCTGTGAGAGACACATTGTATAAGATAAGCTATTTTAAAGAACTGTGGTTTTCCTTTCTCAAATAAATTAAATTATAAAAACAGCGAGGAGTTAGCTGAAACGACGAGCTCGCTGCGGCGCCTGCGCGCCAGCCGCAACAGCCTCCAACCCCAACCGACAACCTCGATTGTTTGTACATCCATGATGGCCGTGTGTGGAGCATGGCCGTGTGTGGAGCACATGGATCAGACGCCAATTTATGTCAATTGTGTGTAGTAAGTCCCTACATTATACAACAAGCCGTAAGTACATTATACAACAAGCCAGATGGTTAAAAACAGTTCTGCAAAGAAAACAAGTGTCTGTTGAAGTGTCCCTGGCGGGGCGCGGCCACATGGCACCGCCGCCGCGCCGCGCCGCCGCCGGTGCCCCGCCGGTGCCCCGCCGACCAGTGTGCGCCCGCGCCTGCCGAGGGTGCGTCGGGGTGCGCTGCCGTATGTCAGCAATACAATACAATTATTGTACTTGTTATTGAATGCATACTGTGTTTCTGTCAAAGTAAAATATTTTATTGCGTTATGTTACGTCAGCATTGTTTAATGAACACGAGTGTGGACGACCGCCGCCGCCAGGAGAGAATGGACCGCACGCCGTCGGGATAGGGTGCCAGTTGGCGTGAGCGACGCTGCTCTTGAGCCGGCCGGCGACCGAGGCTCTCGTACAGGATGCGTGTCGCGCGCGGGCAGATGTCCGCTCCGGGTATTGTTGTTCAATATGTCGCGCATTGCCGTGGGAGTGTGGGGACCCACTGCAGCGGCCCTGGACATGGCTCGTCTGAGAGGCAAAAGTAGAGTCAATGAAATGTACCCCGAGCCACACTAGCGCCGCCACCTATTTAAAGCAGCTTCGCATCTCTGCGTAAACTATAAAAAATATTATTATAACGGAGGCATTAAACAAACCTTATGATAGGCATCACAAACTGCCCAACGGAGTTTTTAAAATTCCTTTGTTTAACGTAATAATAAGATAGTAGGTGGCGGCGCTACTGTGCGTCGGAGTAGCGCTGCTATGGAGTAGTTGTGTTACGCTTGCTTTCGGTGCGTGACTCGCTCAGAGCGTGCGACCGGCTACGGACGTCGCGCGAGCGCTATTCTGCTATTCCGTTTCCTATTGGTTCGTACCTACTACAATCTTCCTTGCTCTACGATATGAGCGCACATTTGCACCTCAAGGACGCGCACCGCGCTATGCGCATTGCTTTCGCCTCCACGCCCGCCGCGACTTATGGCCGCGACGCGAGCTCCACCAGAGTGGCCCCGCGTGCGCTCCCGATGCGCACCTAATCAATTCAATGAATCTCGAGGAACGTACATACATAATGCTGGACAATCCACACCGCATCATCTAGGAAGCTACAGTTAGCGCTGTCTATCGCTCCACTGTAGCTGTAGTTCTCCACCGGGCCGGGCTCCCGCGCCCGGGACATCGCCACTGCCCACAACACTGAGCAGGCGTCGCGAGCGCGCCGGCTGCAGGAGCGCGGTGTGTGGATGCACGACGCGGTCCTTCGAAGGTGGAGCTGGTCGGTGCGCGCGACCAGCTCTTATCGCGAGGCACTATTTGACGAGTGTTGAGAGATATTGTAGGAACTTACTTGGTTATTTATGTACAGTTATTGCATACCCCAGCGAGGAGTAGCGGCCCCGCGCGTGAGTGACTCGGCTGACTCCAGCCTTCTCACAGAGTGGAGTAATGGTGGCGACGAAATAAGGTGAAACCCGTAAACGGTCCAATCTCAGGCACACGGAGAAAGCGACCATCGTGCGTGTGAATGAGGAGCGGTGACTCGGGATGTTCAGATCAGCGCAGGTATATGTTTCCGCATTGCAGTCTCGGTCGCACGTTCTCATTGAACGCACAACTCTTTTATTTAGATTTAGAGGTAGATTGTAGTCTACGTGTGACGGCGCGGCGCGACGCGACACGCTCGACGCAGACACACAATGAGCGGATAAGTGAATCGAAATGTGGCTAATCGCGCACCTCACGTGATGGGAAAGAATTCCATTAGAGCAGGGTGTTCACTTATTACCGCGCTCGGCTCGGCTCGACTCGACTCGGGCTCAGAAAGCGTGAAAACATCGTTATCGATAAAGGGAACGCTGTTTAGGCCCACAGCAGCAACGCGCCCCTAGCGCGCTCTGCGCCCGCGCCCGCGCCGAGCCGGTAGCAACAATGCAAGCGGCACTGCGGGGCTTACCTACCCAATCCAATCTGTCCCAAACGGTGTAGGTAATGTAAGTAGGACATGATTATAGTTTCCAAAATAGCAGATGATGACATAATGGCGGTGGTCGATAAGCGTCGCGTGCGCACTATCCGGCGCCGCCCACTGCAGCTCTGTGCCGATAGCAGCGCGTACCTACAGTAGGTAGTCTGGTTGTTTGTCCAACCTACCTACTGTTATCCCTCATCCATTATGTTATGTGTGTATGAGCAGCCAAACCACATTCTACTGAGTTTATTCATTAGCGGGCCGATAGTCGGCGTCTTCGGAACGCTTCCGATTGGTATTGATCATGATCCAAAGAAATAAGGCCTGTCAGTCCGGGAGTGACAGTTGCATACCTCACTGTCCAGTTGCCATAACTGCGTTGATACTGCTATACACGTGAGGGTGAGTCGCCTCCCAAAGATACTGCTATACACGTGAGGGTGAGTCGCCTCCCAATGAGAGAGTCTGCAGAACAACTCAGCAGGGCTTTTACTGAGCTCATTGAGCTGGCTGCGATGGAGTGTCTGGGCACTGTAAAAGCGGCCACCAAAGACCGTGGTTACGAGTGGTGGACGCCTGCTCTAGACAAACTCAGACGCAGCCAGCTCAGAGCGCGCAGAGCTTGGCAAAAGACCAAAAGGGTGGAGGGTCCGATCCATGATGCGGCCAGGGAAGAATTCCATAAAGCCAGAACTGCCTACAGGCAGGCCATGGCTTCCGCTGAGATGGAATTCTTCCGTAAACTGGCAGACGCTGGGAATCAGGACCCTTGGGGGCTTGCCTATCGGGAGGCGTGTGGCCGTGTTAGACCGCCGGTGAATGTCGTGAACGGGATCGAGTATCTGGGCTCTAACACCTGCGACGTTGACGAGTCAATGACTGCGCTTATGTCGGCTCTGTGTCCGGACGACGATCCCAGTCGCGACACCGTGTATCACCGGCAAGTCAGAGTCGCGGCCGCGCTCATGCCGACGGGTAATGATTCCCCTCCCATTGACCAGATCTCGCTCCAGAGGATCATCTTGTCGCTCCGCAACACGGCTCCAGGGATGGACGGGATTGAGGGGAAGATGCTGAAGCACGTGTGGTGGGCTGCAAAGGCCGAATTCACCCACGTGCTTAACCGGTGCGTATCGGAAGGTGTCTTTCCCTCGGTTTGGAAAGACGGGCGTTTGCTGGTCCTCCCCAAGGGCAATGGCAAACCGTTAACGGACCCTAAGGCCTACCGCCCTATTACCCTCCTGCCCGTGCTCGGTAAAGTCCTGGAGAGAGTGATGCTGTGGAGTGTTCCCCAGCTCACCCGAGGAATCTCTCCGAGCCAGCACGGGTTTGTGGCGGGTCGGTCGACGACTACCGCCCTAGGCACAATCTTGGATGCAGTGAGGAACTGTGAGGCCAAATATCTACAAGCCGTCTTCCTCGACATATCCGGGGCCTTCGACAACGCATGGTGGCCCATGATCATGGTTAAGGCGAAGCGGGGAAGTTGCCCGCCAAACATCTATCGGATGTTGGCGAGCTACTTCACCAATCGCAGGGTGGCCATGGTTGCGGGCAGTCGGGCGGTGTGGAAGGCTTCCACTATGGGGTGCCCTCAGGGCTCTGTGTTAGGCCCCACGCTGTGGAACATTCTCCTGGATGACTTGCTTCGCCTGCCGGTGCCGGCTGGGGTGCAATTTATGGCATACGCGGACGACGTGACGGTGTTGGTAGCGGGGGATGCTCGGAGAGAATTGGAGGCGAAAGGAGCGGCCGTCTTGGGACTGGTGGAAGAATGGGGAGCGAGAAACAGGCTCACATTCGCCGCCGCTAAGTCCCAGACCATGACCCTGAAAGGGAGATTGCAACGGCCACCCCTGCTCAAGACCAACGCGTCTGGCACGTCGATCCGCTCAGTCACTGAGGCCAAGGTGTTGGGGGTCATTATTGACCCCACCCAATCTTTCGCGCCCCATGCGGCATCAATAGGCGAACGAGCGAGTAGGTCCTTCGGGAAGATGTCGCGTATCACAGCGAACAAATGGGGAGTTCGGTACAGGGCACTCAAGGTGCTTTATAGGGGGACGTACGAGGCGACGGTTACCTACGCGGCTAGTGTATGGCATCACAGGTCCTCCGTCCACGTGGTTCGCAGTGTGCTACTTAGGACCCAGAGGCCCTCGCTGGTTTTGCTAACGAAGGCCTACAGGTCGTGTAGCACCGCTGCGCTGCCGGTTCTGGCGGGGGTTCTGCCGGCCGATTTGCTGCTTGCCCGTGCTGGTCGTAGACTAGCGGTGACCGAGGGTGTGCCTGGAGAGGTGCATGGGCGGCTTAGGGGGGAGGTTGATAGGGAGACCATTGCCACTTGGCAGGCTCGTTGGGAGTCGGACGAAAAGGGCCGTGACTTGTTTAGGTTCTTCCCAGACGTGGGAGAGCGCATGAGAGCGCACTGGGTGGAGCCTGATCACGAGGTGTCGCAGCTCCTGACGGGCCATGGTTGTTTTAGGAAACGTCTGAGTGATCTGGGACTGAGCGACACAGCGGCGTGTGGTTGCGGCGAACATGAGGAGACCAGGGACCACATTTTATGGGACTGCCCAAATTATTTGGACTACAGAATTGCACTACTTGATAGCATAGAGCGGGAGCATCAGGGACCGATATATTACCATGATCTAGTAGCATCGGCGCACAACTTTAGGCAGTTTAAATCTTTCGCGAATAAGTGGCATAGATCGCGGCGCGCTGAGGAGGGCACACTTTCGACAAGGGATGGGGGGGGCACAGAGCAGCACCGAGCTGGGGTGGAGCAGCCCGGCAATGAAGTCTGTGATGTGATGTGGCATGCCCCAGAAGGGGGAGAGTGTTCGGGACATAGTGCGTAGGTTTTGTAGAGTCTGGAGTCACCCGAGTGACTCTTTTCTCACAGATTCGGTCCGTATAACCGCAAGGTTGGCAGGACCATGGGAAGGTGGAGGGAATGTCCAGTTGCCATAACGACGTAAGACGTAACCCTAAGCTCGCGTGGTGTTCGCATCCGCGAGTGGAAGGTTCACGACGTCTCGTCGAGCGACCACCGTTTAATTTCATTTGACGTTGTACACCAATCTGAAAGGTCCTGCGTACGTACCACGGAGCCCATCATCCAACGACGCTATCGTACTCGTAACGCAGACTGGAGGGCGTTTGATACTGCTATACACGTGAGGGTGAGTCGCCTCCCAATGAGAGAGTCTGCAGAACAACTCAGCAGGGCTTTTACTGAGCTCATTGAGCTGGCTGCGATGGAGTGTCTGGGCACTGTAAAAGCGGCCACCAAAGACCGTGGTTACGAGTGGTGGACGCCTGCTCTAGACAAACTCAGACGCAGCCAGCTCAGAGCGCGCAGAGCTTGGCAAAAGACCAAAAGGGTGGAGGGTCCGATCCATGATGCGGCCAGGGAAGAATTCCATAAAGCCAGAACTGCCTACAGGCAGGCCATGGCTTCCGCTGAGATGGAATTCTTCCGTAAACTGGCAGACGCTGGGAATCAGGACCCTTGGGGGCTTGCCTATCGGGAGGCGTGTGGCCGTGTTAGACCGCCGGTGAATGTCGTGAACGGGATCGAGTATCTGGGCTCTAACACCTGCAACGTTGACGAGTCAATGACTGCGCTTATGTCGGCTCTGTGTCCGGACGACGATCCCAGTCGCGACACCGTGTATCACCGGCAAGTCAGAGTCGCGGCCGCGCTCATGCCGACGGGTAATGATTCCCCTCCCATTGACCAGATCTCGCTTCAGAGGATCATCTTGTCGCTCCGCAACACGGCTCCAGGGATGGACGGGATTGAGGGGAAGATGCTGAAGCACGTGTGGTGGGCTGCAAAGGCCGAATTCACCCACGTGCTTAACCGGTGCGTATCGGAAGGTGTCTTTCCCTCGGTTTGGAAAGACGGGCGTTTGCTGGTCCTCCCCAAGGGCAATGGCAAACCGTTAACGGACCCTAAGGCCTACCGCCCTATTACCCTCCTGCCCGTGCTCGGTAAAGTCCTGGAGAGAGTGATGCTGTGGAGTGTTCCCCAGCTCACCCGTGGAATCTCTCCGAGCCAGCACGGGTTTGTGGCGGGTCGGTCGACGACTACCGCCCTAGGCACAATCTTGGATGCAGTGAGGAACTGTGAGGCCAAATATCTACAAGCTGTCTTCCTCGACATATCCGGGGCCTTCGACAACGCATGGTGGCCCATGATCATGGTTAAGGCGAAGCGGGGAAGTTGCCCGCCAAACATCTATCGGATGTTGGCGAGCTACTTCACCAATCGCAGGGTGGCCATGGTTGCGGGCAGTCGGGCGGTGTGGAAGGCTTCCACTATGGGGTGCCCTCAGGGCTCTGTGTTAGGCCCCACGCTGTGGAACATTCTCCTGGATGACTTGCTTCGCCTGCCGGTGCCGGCTGGGGTGCAATTTATGGCATACGCGGACGACGTGACGGTGTTGGTAGCGGGGGATGCTCGGAGAGAATTGGAGGCGAAAGGAGCGGCCGTCTTGGGACTGGTGGAAGAATGGGGAGCGAGAAACAGGCTCACATTCGCCGCCGCTAAGTCCCAGACCATGACCCTGAAAGGGAGATTGCAACGGCCACCCCTGCTCAAGACCAACGCGTTTGGCACGTCGATCCGCTCAGTCACTGAGGCCAAGGTGTTGGGGGTCATTATTGACCCCACCCAATCTTTCGCGCCCCATGCGGCATCAATAGGCGAACGAGCGAGTAGGTCCTTCGGGAAGATGTCGCGTATCACAGCGAACAAATGGGGAGTTCGGTACAGGGCACTCAAGGTGCTTTATAGGGGGACGTACGAGGCGACGGTTACCTACGCGGCTAGTATATGGCATCACAGGTCCTCCGTCCACGTGGTTCGCAGTGTGCTACTTAGGACCCAGAGGCCCTCGCTGGTTTTGCTAACGAAGGCCTACAGGTCGTGTAGCACCGCTGCGCTGCCGGTTCTGGCGGGGGTTCTGCCGGCCGATTTGCTGCTTGCCCGTGCTGGTCGTAGACTAGCGGTGACCGAGGGTGAGCCTGGAGAGGTGCATGGGCGGCTTAGGGGGGAGGTTGATAGGGAGACCATTGCCACTTGGCAGGCTCGTTGGGAGTCGGACGAAAAGGGCCGTGACTTGTTTAGGTTCTTCCCAGACGTGGGAGAGCGCATGAGAGCGCACTGGGTGGAGCCTGATCACGAGGTGTCGCAGCTCCTGACGGGCCATGGTTGTTTTAGAAAACGTCTGAGTGATCTGGGACTGAGCGACACAGCGGCGTGTGGTTGCGGCGAACATGAGGAGACCAGGGACCACATTTTATGGGACTGCCCAAATTATTTGGAAAATAGAATTGTACTACTTAATAGCATTGAGCGGGAGCATCAGGGACCCATATATTACCAAGATCTTGTAGCATCGGCGCACAACTATAGACAGCTTAAAGCTTTTGCGAATAAGTGGCATAGATCGCGGCGCGCTGAGGAGGGCACACTTTCGACAAGGGATGGGGGGGGCACAGAGCAGCACCGAGCTGGGGTGGAGCAGCCCGGCAATGAAGTCTGTGATGTGATGTGGCATGCCCCAGAAGGGGGAGAGTGTTCGGGACATAGTGCGTAGGTTTTGTAGAGTCTGGAGTCACCCGAGTGACTCTTTTCTCACAGATTCGGTCCGTATAACCGCAAGGTTGGCAGGACCATGGGAAGGTGGAGGGAATGTCCAGTTGCCATGTTGAAATAAGGCCTGTCAGTCCGGGAGTGACAGTTGCATACCTCACTGTCCAGTTGCCATGTTGAAATAAGGCCTGTCAGTCCGGGAGTGACAGTTGCATACCTCACTGTCCAGTTGCCATGTTGAAATAAGGCCTGTCAGTCCGGGAGTGACAGTTGCATACCTCACTGTCCAGTTGCCATGTATTACAACAACACATGGAAGTTGGAAAAGAAATAGTTAATTTTAAATTAAATAAATTTAATTAAATTATATGTTTTTTTAGAGCTGGTGCATTGTATCTGGTGCAGCGCATCAGCATTGCCATACAGCGGGGCAATGCAGCCTGCGTCTTGGGGACGCTTCCGACTGGTATTTATATGGATCAGTTGAGCTACCTGTAGATTGTTTGCAACAGTCTGCAGTTAGCTTAATTGTTTCAATTGTAAATACTAGTTCTAATTTGTTTTTATAATTTGATTGTAATTTTCTTAATTTATAAAATACATAAAAAAAAACATTTTTTTTGGTTATTCAGTCATAACAGTTTTAGATTAACACGAGTTAAAGTGATAAATAATTTATTAGTAAAAAATCACATTGTTTTATAAAATGCGTTCAGTAATCTGAGGAGCTCAGGAGTAACGATTTTACGCTACTGGTAACACCAGAAAACGGATTCGTGTCTGCAGGGTTATTCAGACTCTCCGCTAGCGAGTCATCGACACGGAATCTGTCACAGATTCGTGATCTGCAGGGTTATTCAGACTCTCCGCTAGCGAGTCATCGACACGGAATCTGTCACAGATTCGTGATCTGCAGGGTTATTCAGACTCTCCGCTAGCGAGTCATCGACACGGAATCTGTCACAGATTCGTGATCTGCAGGGTTATTCAGACTCTCCGCTAGCGAGTCATCAACACGGAATCTGTCACAGATTCGTGATCTGCAGGGTTATTCAGACTCTCCGCTAGCGAGTCATCGACACGGAATCTGTCACAGATTCGTGATCTGCAGGGTTATTCAGACTCTCCGCTAGCGAGTCATCAACACGGAATCTGTCACAGATTCGTGATCTGCAGGGTTATTCAGACTCTCCGCTAGCGAGTCATCGACACGGAATCTGTCACAGATTCGTGATCTGCAGGGTTATTCAGACTCTCCGCTAGCGAGTCATCGACACGGAATCTGTCACAGATTCGTGATCTGCAGGGTTATTCAGACTCTCCGCTAGCGAGTCATCAACACGGAATCTGTCACAGATTCGTGATCTGCAGGGTTATTCAGACTCTCCGCTAGCGAGTCATCGACACGGAATCTGTCACAGATTCGTGATCTGCAGGGTTATTCAGACTCTCCGCTAGCGAGTCATCGACACGGAATCTGTCACAGATTCACGCGTAATTCAAATAAGTATTTTAGCGGTTTTGAATGTTTTCTGCGTTCTAAGTTCAGGAGCAAGGAACGAAACTACCAGAAAAGTAGTTTTCTACAAATAATGAAACATTGTCTATGAACCCATGTTTTAACAAATTTTGATTTAGGGCTACTTTCTGGATCGAAAATCTCTACGGGACCGACTGAGGTTTGAGTACTTACTAGAAATGTCAGAAATCGCGAAAAACTTTTTCCATACATTTCGGTATGAGAGTCAAACTTCTTCATTATAGAGGTAGAGCTTTTTCTAGATCTTTTTGTTCTGGGTGGATCCGCTATAAAGAAAACTAGTTGAAAAAAAGTAGATAAAAACAAGTTATAGCTTTCAAACTTCGAATTCGATTCGAATATTTTTAGGTTATTCTTATGTTTGCGCTGAGATAATTCTAGATTGTTTGTTGCAATTTATGAACTTCTTGATAGAAAATGTCTTCAAAACAAATTAAAATGATTTTATTGAATTTTTATTTGTTTAAGAATCGTTGTAGAAGGTTATCGAAGCACCTATGATTTATGTAGGCACTTGTGTTTCTAGGTACAGTACCTATGCGACGATGCCGGCATAACAAAAACTGTAAGTTTTACTTGTACCCCCTGCATGAGGTGCCTGCGACCCGGTCTTGTGACTTATACCCCCTGCATGAGGTGCCTGCGACCCGGTCTTGTGACTTATACCCCCTGCATGAGGTGCCTGCGACCCGGTCTTGTGACTTATACCCCCTGCATGAGGTGCCTGCGACCCGGTCTTGTGACTTATACCCCCTGCATGAGGTGCCTGCGACCCGGTCTTGTGACTTATACCCCCTGCATGAGGTGCCTGCGACCCGGTCTTGTGACTTATACCCCCTGCATGAGGTGCCTGCGACCCGGTCTTGTGACTTATACCCCCTGCATGAGGTGCCTGCGACCCGGTCTTGTGACTTATACCCCCTGCATGAGGTGCCTGCGACCCGGTCTTGTGACTTATACCCCCTGCATGAGGTGCCTGCGACCCGGTTTTGTGACTTACGTAGTGTCTACTCACAAACTTCAGTTGGCCTAAAAGAGATCACATTTAGAAATAGGATTGTTGGGCAGCAAAAAGTATTTCGAGTAGGTAAATCGTTTTTCCGTACAAAATGTATGGAAAAAGTTTTTCGCGATTTCGGGCTTTTCTAGTACTCAAAGCTCAGTCGGTCTAATATATACTTTTGATTCTTGTAAGAAACAGGATCGAATGGCATCAAAAAAGTCTTTGTGTAAACTTACCATTTTCTTGCTGACTGTACATTTATTTTAAAATCTGTGAATACAGTTTAGAATATCTCAAAAAGTATGTATGGTCTCGTAGGAACGTTTTCCTGAAATTATAACGGTTATGGTACCGGCCCTTAGTGTCCCGTCTCAACAATCCACCCTGTATATTTAATCATGATTTTAACTAAATGCACAGCTTCTTACAACTTCTTTAACAAAAAATATACATAACCCACATTTACAGGTTGACTAATTATCCAACCAGCCCCGAAAGAAATTGGTCTTACAGCCCCAGACGCCATTTATTACTTTGAACGCATGGCAAACCTAAGCACCGCTACCGATTAAAATAAACCGCCAAGTGCGAGTCGACTCGCACACGAAGGGTTCCGTACCGTAAAAATCAGGCAACTTTTTCAAGAACATCAAAACTTCACTTGTTCGGAGACCCCTTTAAACTTTATTTTATTTTTAGAATTTGTTATTAAGTATGTTACTTAATTATAGAAATTTTCATGTGTCTACCTATTGTAGTTCAAGAGATACGCCTTGACAAATTAAGAGCATAAATAGGCAAAAAAATCACGTTTGTTGTATGGGAGCCCCCTTTAATTGTGATATTTATTTTGTGTTTATTGTTTGTTGTTATAGCGGCAAAAGAAATACACATTCTCTGAAAATTTCAACTGTCATAGTCAAAGTCAAAGTCAAAGTCAAAAACTCTTTATTTCCATAAATACAATAAATGTACACTTAGAAAAGGTCAAATTCTTAATAATTAAACACTGATACGGAAATAAAGTGATATTTTTGATTTCTTTTGTATGTAGACTAAAGTAAAGAAGCGACGAAGAAACCTTTAGCCTGTTAGTTAGTTGTTATTTTTCGAGTTGGAGCAAATTCCGTCCCACGCTTTTTTATCCTCTAGAAGTCTACTAGATAATCTGATATTTTATAGTAGGCCTTTTTACACAAGAAGGTTTTGACAATTTGTTTGAATTTATTTACTGATAATTTTTGCAACTCACTAGGAGTTTTGTTGTAGAAGCGTATACGTTGCCCTTTAAAAGATACATTAATTTTGTGTAGTCTAGTTGTGGGCACAGCGAGTTTATGTTTATTTCTTGTATTCAAATTATGTACATCGCTATTTTTAGGGAAGCGATTGATATTTCTATGAGTGTACAATAGGTTTTCATAAATATATTGACATGGTACTGTCATTATGCTTATTTCTTTGAATTTATCACGCAGGGATTCTCTGGGACCCATACTATAGATAGCACGAACAGCCCTCTTCTGCAACACAAATACGGTGCTAATATCTGCAGCGTCCCCCCCAGCAGTGTGCCATAAGACATAATACTATGGAAGTAGCTGAAATAAACAAGTCTAGATGTATCCACGTCTGTAAGATGACGGATTTTTTTGACAGCAAATGCTGCAGAACTAAGTTTCTTCGATAGCTTATCTAACCGAACCGTAGAACCGTTCTCATGAACCGTAAGAACGGTTCATGAGATAGAGCCCTGTGACAGACGGACGGATAGACAGACGGACGGACGGACGGAGAGCGGAGGCTTAGTAATAGGGTTCCGTTTTGACCCTTCGGGTACGGAAACAAAACTAGATAATATGAAATATGTTGATTAAGCTTGGGCTAACCGACAAACACGTCACATAAAACGTGTATCATGCATCAGATCAAAATCTATACATAGTGGAAATATTATATTACTTATGTTCCAGTTTTTCCAATGAATTATGAAAACTTGAGATGAAAACTCTTTACGTTAGTTTTTCTTTAATTTTCTCGTCCTAGGTTGACGGTTGAATGGCATGACACTTGTAATTTAACCCATGGACGAACAGAACCAATCTTTATATGGGTACTCCATAGAGTTAGAAAGGGGTAGCTGTATATGGGTACTCCATAGAGTTAGAAAGGGGTAGCTCATGAAGCTTATATCTTGTTTATTCAATTTTCTTGGGGTAGCTTTACATATCTAGATTCGGAGTTTTGTCTACGTCTATGTATCGGTTATTGTTTTATACATACAAGGGTATCTCGTTACATTATTATTTATATTTCTATTTTATTATTTTATATACTTATATTAGGTCCTTACATATGAAATTGGCGTTTTTCGTACTGGCCACTTTAATCACAAATTTCTCCTCTTTGGTAAGGAATTCCAAATTCAAATTTGTACAGCTATAGACTCATGTATTTGTGCTTCGATGATCGTCATTCATTTGTTTTTTTTCTTCTGTTTTTTTCTGTTTGCGTCACTCATTTTACAAAATGGAAAACTTAAAATATCGCATTATTTACGAGTACGAGTTCCGCCGTGGCACTAGTGCTGCGGAAACAACTCGAAGGGTGAATGATGTGTATGGCGGTCGTGTTGCAAAAGAAAACACAGTTCGTTTTTGGTTCCAACGTTTTCGTTCTGGAAATTTTGACCTGCAGAACAAGCCCCGTGGACGGCCTGAGACTCAAGTTGATAATGAAGAGTTGAAGGCTATTGTGGAAGCGGATCCATCGCAAACCACGTCCGAGTTAGCTGCAGGCTGCGATGTTAGTGATAAAACTGTTTTAATTCACTTGAAGCAAATTGGGAAGATTAAAAAGCTTGAAGGGTGGGTACCTCACGAATTGACTGAAGCAAACCGGCAAACGCGCGTCGACTGCTGCGTTACATTACTAAACCGGCACAATAATGAAGGTATTTTAAACCGAATCATTACTTGTGATGAAAAATGGGTTCTTTACGATAATCGGAAGCGCTCAGCGCAATGGTTGGATCCTGGCCAGCCAGCCAAATCCTGCCCCAAGCGAAAATTAACCCCAAAAAAGTTACTTGTAAGCGTTTGGTGGACTAGTGCCGGTATTGTTCATTACAGTTTTCTCAAATCTGGCCAGACTATTACGGCTGATGTCTATTGTCAGCAATTGCAAACCATGATGGAAAAGCTAGCGGCTAAACAACCTAGGCTGGTCAATCGCTCCACGCCACTGCTGCTTCACGACAACGCTAGACCACACACTGCGCAACAGACGGCTACTAAATTAGAAGAGCTTCAATTGGAAAGTCTAAGACATCCTCCGTACTCCCCGGACCTTGCTCCAACAGATTACCATTTTTTTCGAAATTTGGATAACTTCTTGCAAGGGAAAAAATTCAACTCCGATGGGGCAGTCCAAATCGCCTTCAAAGATTTTATTGACCCCTAGTTACTGACAATGGCCCCACATTTACTAGCCAAGTATTTTCAGATTTTCGTAAATGAAACCAGATAATACATACATTCACACCACCCTCTCGTCCTGCAACAATACATACATTCACACCACCCTCTCGTCCTGCAACAAATGGTGCGGCAGAAAGATTTGTTGAAACTTTTGAGCCTGCAGAAACTAAAATAAAAGAAAGTGGGCATACCTATGTAGTATGGTTTCAGCTATTTGATGGTTTTTGTTGGATTATAGAAGTAGAAGTACACCTCAACATACCACTAGAGTCTCACCGGCGAGGTTAATGTTGGGGAGGGAAATTAGGAACAGATTCAGTTTATTGCGCCCACCTCCTGTAGCAGAGATTGTACTACAGGAGAAAGCAGAAACATAGCCTCAGGGAAACAGAGAAACAGGGTTTGAGGTTGGACAAAAGGTAATGGTAAAAGATTATAGAAAGGGAGCCAAGCCATGGGTTCAAGGTTTCATTATAGGTGAGAGTATTGCAGGTGTTGGTTGTACAATGAATAGTTATACGACCAACGAATCTGAGTCAATTGAATCTCCTTCAATTGACTCAGATTCGTTGGTCGTATAACTCAGAGATGAGGGCAATCCCAACTTTGCTTTGTCAACGCGTCGTCGCCAACCTGCGTTCAAGGTTAGAGGATTGCCAATAGCGTTGGGGTACACATTTAGATAATGTTACATTCGCCAAATAAATTTCCAAGAAACTGTTTTTGATTTAAAAATAAAGGATATATTTAATTAATTGTATTTCTCATTTTATTTAACTGTCAAATACCCGGTACCCTTACTGGACAGGACACCCTGTATTAAAGACGTAGAAGGGTTGAGGTGGAAACGCCAGATTACACAAGTTTACAAGGTTAGAATAATCAGTTTAATGATGTAAGAAGTGAACTCTTGATTGATTTATAAATTTTATAATACAATACAAAAAAAAAAACTTTATTGTACACCAACAAAAATACAAAATGGTTATGTTAATGATAAGGTCATATGGAAATAATAAGTTTCATGTTAAGAATCTGTTAAACTTGTCGATGGGGGGAAGAGTGTGGTATCCGTTGTCCATACTGAACGCTCCAGACTTGATTAGCTTGCTCTGTCACTCCGGGAGCATGCTCTCTTTCCCACAACTCACAACCCTTCACATATTTTCTTCAATTGCCCGAATTTACAATGCTCCCTCTACGACGTCCTCCCCCTTGAAATCCCCCGTCCTACCTCATTCAAAATTATATTATCCCTAACCTTTTCCCCCTTAATTAATTTTATACTCTGTAAATTTCTAAAAATCAATAATAAAAAATTACAAAAAAAAAAAATTTGCTTTACATGTTGTGTTGTCTTTTTATTTATGTTGTGTTGTCCGTTTGTCGTAGCAAAATCATCTTGATGCTAAATTTTTAAATTCAAGTATACTGATCATCATATTCTTCGAAGTTTATGACACTCCGACACAGACACTGGCAGAGTCGTAGCGAAAAGCAAGCGGCGCCAAAATAAAAAGAAGTTGAAGTTGAAGGCGTGCAAATATTGTGCGAGTCATATTATTATTAAAAGTACTAGTCAATTATGTTACAAATCATATTCTAAATATTCGTTTACATTATAGAAACATGTTTCAAGCAACCATCCAATTAACTTTTTCCTAAATATATTTCCATTAAGTTTCTTTAAGTCTTCTGGTAATTTATTGTAAATAGTAATGCACATATTATAAACATTTCTTGTATATACATATATCTTTATGACATTGGGGTCTGTAGACTAAATTGTTAAATTTGATCCGATTTTGCCGAGTAATCACATCTTTACGCTTCTTAAAATAGGTTGGGTGTGATTTCACAAATAGACAAAATGTCCCTAATATACATGCAGGCGAGAGGTAGGACCTTACAGTTCTTGAAGAGAGGCGCACAGCAACTATCAATGAACCAATACCTATTTATCACTCTGAGGCATCTCTTTTGAATTTTAAATACCCTCTCGACATCTACTGAGTTACCCCACAGTAACAACCCGTACCTCAGGACCGAAGACACATGGCCATGGTAAGCAGCCAGAGCGGCGTCAAAAGAAACAGTCTGGCGAACCTTTTTAAGCGCGAATACAAATCTACTCAGCCGTTGGCATACCTGGTTTACATGATCCTTCCAATTCAAATGTCTATCTAGAGGTAGAATAACCCCAAGATATTTAAAAGAGCTAACCTCACCTACTTTGTCACTATTATAGTTGATGTCAAGATTTAAAGAATTTGTATTATAAGAATTAAATTGCATTATTTTGGTCTTACTGATATTAATAGATAAATTATTGTTTGTGGTCCAGTTAATGATGTCAGAGATAGCATTATTTAAAGTTTTCTGAGCCAGTTCTTTTTTGTCGACTTTGTCTCGTGTTCTAAGCTCCGGCTCTCCCTCCCGGAGCGCGGAGTCCCAGAGCCCCGGGCGGCGGCGCGCGCGCTATCGCACTATTGGGCAACGGGCGCCGGAAGTCCGTATCGCATCCGCTCGCGCTCAAACACACTAGGTATGTACATGTGTGTACATTCAGGGTTCCTAGGTAGGTATGTACATGTGTGTACATTCAGGGTTCCTAGGTAGGTATGTACATGTGTGTACATTCAGGGTTCCTAGGTAGGTATGCCCCGCACAGAGTTGCATACCTATGTACCTACCGGGTAATATTACTTTATTATAAACATTCTAAATAAGTACTTACTCAACAAGAAACTCAGGAGTAGCAAAGCAATATAATTATCTGGTACCTACCATCCTATAATTGGCTCCTTCCCATCTAGCAACCTTCCCATGTCGTAACCTTGGTACAGTGGAAATTAAATGTTGGGGCTGCCTCGTTTCTGCAGTGCATCAGGGAGGTTTGGAGAGTAGGAGACGGATGGGCGGGCTGGCATCCTCCGACCCAGGAGGATCCCTGATGCGCAGGTCCCGCACTATAGCCCCCCGGCCCCAACAACCTTCCTTACCAACAAACTAGCTGGCAAGATTACTACGCCGATATGGCAGCACAGCAGTGCGATAAGTTATAATACAATATGTAATTTCATTTAATTTAACTGAATTTGATTTTATTTATTGAGTCTGATTGGTTGCTTTAATTTAATTCGATTTGATTTTATTCAATTCATTGCGTATATGCGTATATTTTAGATTAATAAGATACACATATGTATTTCAGCCTTATATTAATTAATTAAAAACATAATAAATTATTAATTTATTTTATTTATATGTTTTTAAGAAAACTAACAGATTATTTAAACCATAAATGTTAAACTTATTGGATACTTAAGCCTACAGTTCCCACTAGTGAGCACAAATGATGTATCCGCTGGAAGTAACAACTACATACAACATTTCTAACTGTAGCTACCTACCTAGTAATTAATGTGATAAATACCCAATAAATTATCTTTTATAACTTTAAAACAATCAAAAATGCTTTAAAAAATATATTTTTATTTGACGATTGAAATTCAATACATTTGTTACTGGATTTTTTCCAGTCCAGTTAATGATTGGTCGTCCTTTGCGTTCTTGACTTGACAAGAAGATTGAGAGAGCTTGAGAGAGCTGAGGCACATACCTTCCTCACCATCCTCGTCGACCGCAGCCAAAGCCAAGGCCAATATATATGAGGCGCAGGAGAATCTATCTAAACAGTTTACGGAGAAACTAAGTGTATGTTTATTTATTTAATTCGGATTGCCATCAGCTTAACTAGTTACAATAAAAAAAAACAAATAGACACAGAGAGCTAATAATAGGCATTCGCTAATAGAATCATTCATAACAAACTACCTAAGTGTGAACACTAAAAAAATTATTACGTCGACAATTGCGCACTTAATAAAGCAATAAAATTATATTCTTCATTAAACATAAAAAAGAAACAAAAAGTAAGTAAGAATTAAGGGACTATCTACTGTAAGAATTAAGGGAATAACTACATCATGTGCACAAGAAGTAGAGACTCATGCAGCGCCTTGCGCTGTGAATGCTGGTATTAAAAGGGTCGATGTTCAACATCCTGCTGAAATCATTGACAATCATTGATGTTTCAAAGTAGGCGATAATGTTTTAATTGACAAAATACTATTTAATAACGGTACCGGCACTATACATACTCGGTACGAACAGATTAGTTACAGATTGTTTGGGCTCAAGAATGTATGATAGGGCAGGTGGTGGTAGGGCAGGTTGCCCTACCAGGGCGCGGGCGGCAGGTGTGCCAGCCAGCGACGCCCTCGGCGCGCCGGGCGGGCCAGGGCGCTGGCGGCAGGTGGGCAGCCAGCGACGCCCACGGCGCGCCGAGCGGGCCAGGGCGCGGGCGGCAGGTGTGCCAGCCAGCGACGCCCTCGGCGCGCCGGGCGGGCCAGGGCGCTGGCGGCAGGTGGGCAGCCAGCGACGCCCACGGCGCGCCGAGCGGGCCAGGGCGCGGGCGGCAGGTGTGCCAGCCAGCGAAGCCCTCGGCGCGCCGGGCGGGCCAGGGCGCTGGCGGCAGGTGGGCAGCCAGCGACGCCCTCGGCGCGCCGGGCGGGCCAGGGCGCGGGTGGCAGGTGGGCAGCCAGCGACGTCCTCGGCGCGCCGGGCGGGTCAGGGCGCGGGTGGCAGGTGGGCAGCCAGCGACGCCCTCGGCGCGCCGAGCGGGCCAGGGCGCGGGCGGCAGGTGGGCAGCCAGCGACGCCCTCGGCGCGCCGAGCGGGCCAGGGCGCGGGCGGCAGGTGGGCAGCCAGCGATGCCCTCGGCACGCCGGGCGGGCCAGGGCGCGGGTGGCAGTTGGGCAGCCAGCGACGCCCTCGGCGCGCCGGGCGGGCCAGGGCGCGGATGGCAGGTGGGCAGCCAGCGACGCCCTCGGCGCGCCGGGCGGGCCAGGGCGCGGGCGGCAGGTGGGCAGCCAGCGACGCCCTCGGCGCGCCGGGCGGGCTAGGGCGCGGGCGGCAGGTGGGCAGCCAGCGACGCCCTCGGCGCGCCGGGTGGGCCAAGGCGCGGGCGGCAGGTGGGCAGCCAGCGACGCCCTCGGCGCGCCGGGCGGGCCAGGGCGCGGGCGGCAGGTGGGCAGCCAGCGACGCCCTCGGCGCGCCCGGCGCGGACGTTCGTTTACGACGTTTCTTGTTACCTGCAGCTACAAGAGAGGGGGCGGGCATCGGTACAATGTTGAGGCGTTTTTCACGCGCTGTGTTTGTCCGGCGACGTTTTTGCGCAATGAAGGCTCCTGACGACTCATTGTCCTCGGTCCCGCGGCTGCCGACTAGTTTTTCTATTAGATGTGGAGAGTTGGTTGCTTGGTTCACAAACAATGAATTATCCGTGTTTCTGTCGGTCATACACATGAAGTCATAATGGCACAGTGCTGCGCTGCACGCGGGTAGTTGAACGGTAGTAGTTAGTTTTGTTTAGCGCGAATGGTCCGGTTGAGTGGGCATCCCCACTTCTTTATCACGTTCTTCGTTAGTGAAGGTGGTGCCAGATTTAAAATCATAGTCCATGGAATTAACCAGCATGTTCCACGCCGTTCCACGTCTTCAGCTTCTCTGAATTGACCAGCATGTTCCACGCCGTTCCACGTCTTCAGCTTCTCTGAATCTTCATTAAGGTGCATCGGTTTTCATTGCGCGGGTAACGTTAGATTTTC
Organism: Eupithecia inturbata; assembly: GCA_963662085.1. NCBI lineage: Eukaryota > Metazoa > Arthropoda > Insecta > Lepidoptera > Geometridae > Eupithecia > Eupithecia inturbata. Next base: position 119,229 of record OY759192.1, read on the forward strand.
ATTGCGCGGGTAACGTTAGATTGTAATAGGTAATTGTCGTCGAGTGCTCACCGACCGATGCTGGCGCTGACCCGCATCTTCCTCCGGGCAGAGAGCATGACAACACACTCCTGCGCATTCGCTAAAACCTTGCTTAAAGCGCGCCCGCGCGCCGCCGCCGCGCCGCCGCGCCCGCGCCGACCGGGTGCGGGCTCCGTTGTGCAAGCCTCGGGCGGAACGGAACTCACTCACATACTCGCTCTTATTGCGACGCAGTAAGGCTCATTCAATGAAGGGTGCAGTGTCATCGGAGAGGTTTTGCGCACATTCGTCGCGTCGCGTCGCGTCGTGTCGCGTCGCGTCGCGTCGCGCAAGGAAGAAAGAGGATGCAAGTGACTACTTTGTTACAACAATGACGCAGCTGTTATAGCAATAAAATTATTGTTGAGAACATTATGAAAAGGAACTTGGCGTTTCTTTTCATAAATGAACAATATTTGACGAAGCCTAAAAAAAAGAAATGAGTTTTGATTGTGAGGCTCTGCGAACTAACATTACCACTGCCTGTCTGACTGTATGTCACTCGCCGTCGTGAAAAGGACTGACCTAATGAAGAGTAATAATTGTGATTAATATTTATTATTTTATTATGTGTTTCATTTTCTAGTTCTAAAGCTTTTTGTTTCCCTAAGATACACATAAATAAATAGAAATAAGAGTAGAGTATTTTTGAATTTAGAGTAAGTACTTAATGAATGTTGTAAACCGATAGGCAGGCATTTAGTAACATGTAAGCTGCTGCTCCCCCCCCCTTCTGCGTAGTTGGCGATGCAGTGCGCATGCGCAACGCCGCCTATTATCACTAATCATCTGGAACAGCGATCTTATCAAAATAACAAAAAGCGAGTGATTAAGGTCTGTCCGTCCGTCCGTCCGTCCGTCGGCCGCACGCAGTCCCTCACGTTACATTACGTACACTTGTTATATCGATATTACTAGCAGGCAGTCGGTAATTAATAATTACCGAGTGCCCGGCGAGCGCGGGGAGGGTTATTGCGTTATTGCGCAATCATACGACAGCAGTCGGTTCAATAAAAGCATTTCAAATCTAAGTTCGTTCTTACCTAAGGCCTACCTGTTCTACGAACCGACTGTGCGCGGGGCAGGGGAGAGGGGGGTCAGCGGCCACCGGGGCGAACGGACGGATGGACGGGCTCTCGGGGAGCCAGAGTTGAACAGCATCCATCATAAATCAACGAATCCAATTAGAGCCGGGCAGAGGTGCACCTCGCTCACTCCGCCACAAACAATGCGGGGCGCATGTCAGGCACCACACCACTGGCACTGACACGGAACTACCGCATGCTTTAGTGTAGGTACATCCAGTCGGTGTTTTAACTCGTGTTTAAACTCACCTGTATATCCACTAGACTAGCTAGAATTAACAAATCATTTATTGTCCTAAGCATCAAACTAAATAACAAATTACCAAACTACATAATAAATCAATCAGAAAATAAATTCAAAAAAATTGTTAAAAACGTACTCTCTAAAAAAGCTTAGGTACTTAGGTATTTTTTTTATTTTTTGTTGAAATTTTCTTTGTTAACAAATGGGTACCTAAATACATTGTAAAAATGTGGTACATCTTTATTTATTTTATTTATTTATTTAATTCGGATTGCCATCAGCTTAACTAATTACAACAAAAAATTAAAATAGACACAGAGAGCTAATAATAGGCATTCGCTAATAGAATCATAAGAAACTACCTAAGTGTGAACACTAAAAAATTATTTCGTCGACATCTACCTTGAAATCACTGTAATAATTCTTATTTACCTTTTATTCCTTTTTTAAGTTTAATTAATATAATTTTATTGCTTTATTATTTGTACGAAGTACAATGTAGTGACATTATCAGGGAAGAATCCTAGTTGTGTCTGGATTCTAGTGTTACACAGTTCTTACACATTAGCATTACATTGTTTTCCCTTTTTCTAGTGGCTAAGATGTACAAGGTACAATGTGTTATTCAGTCTATGCGTGTGATATCAAGGTTACCTAACTTCCTACGAGTAGTTATTATAGCTTAGCAATATCTACGTGAGGTTATGTATCAACGTGATTTCTTATCTTCCGCATAATGTCTTCATGTTAACTTAAATCTAACAAATAAACCAGTTGCGAATTATCAGCGTTGGAGTTATTATTTCATGGTACCTCTAACATTATTAATAAAGCAATAAAATTATATTAATTAAACTTAAAAAAGGAACAAAAGGTAAATAAGAATTATTACAGTGATTTACAGGTAGATGTTCACTACCTGTAAATAACTTACAATAAACGATTTGAAACTGAAACTACACTCGAGATCGCAGATACGACTCCCGGCGAGGCCGAGGCTCCGACAGGCGAAGGCTGACTCAGGTCGCTTTACCGTAGAGAACAGTATAAACAGATACGACTCCCGGCGAGGCCGAGGCTCCGACAGGCGAAGGCTGACTCAGGTCGCTCTACCGTAGAGAACAGTATAAACAGATACGACTCCCGGCGAGGCCGAGGCTCCGACAGGCGAAGGCTGATTCAGGTCGCTCTACCGTAGAGAACAGTATAAACAGATACGACTCCCGGCGAGGCCGAGGCTCCGACAGGCGAAGGCTGACTCAGGTCGCTCTACGGTATAGAGAACAGTATAAATAGATATCCGACAGGCGAAGGCTGACTCAGGTCGCTCTACCGTAGAGAACAGTATAAACAGATATCCGACACGCGAAGGCTGACTCAGGTCGCTCTACCGTAGAGAACAGTATAAACAAGTACTAAATTCCCTACTTTATTTCACAAAATCTATAAAACCAGCTCATACGGCAACTCGGTAGCGTTTAGCGATGCATGGATCAGTTTGAATTGGACAATGTTCATCGTGCAATGTATTTGTGCGCAGATTTAAGGTCGCGGGGTGCGCGGGGGCATCGCCCTGCGGCGGCGCAGCACAGGTGCACGACTGGTTCCGCACACACTCGCACGCCATCTGTGACCGGGCCCTACTAACTGCCGCGCCCTCTGTGGCCCACCTCAACTACTGCCGTCTCTTCTCTACTCAGTCAAAGCTGCATGCGCATGCAGTGCAGTGGTGTGACGAGCCAGCCGACCGGACCCCGCTACGCACTGCGCCACGTAATACCAAAACTAGAAATAGCCGCAAGCTGCCATCCATCAGCTGAGACGGCTTCCTCGTCTTAGCTGACTAAGACTCTGAATCATAGAGGGCTTGAAAGCGGTATAGGTATACCAGGTATAAAACAAACGGTACCTTATTTTATGGGTACCGGTAGCTATTTGTATATTGGTACCGTAACGTAATTCATTTCGGTACCTACAAGCGCCAGAGTAAACGACGTGAGTGCAATATTTCCAGTTCACTCGACAGGGATGTCAGTTGCCTTGTTGAACGAGGCTTCACTCACACACACTCCTTATTGCGCAGCTAAAAAGTGACGTCGCGGTTTTTCTTATATCCATCAATTTAGTTTCTTACCTTGTAAAGAGAAGCGTGGGGAGGGGGGGGGGGAGAAGGATAGACATAGGAAAAATGCTGATGAATGTCTTTCTTTTCATTCAGCGCGGAAACGAGATTGTCTAGCTGTTTGGTCCCTGACTGTGAATTAACCGTCAAAATCAGTTTCAATATTTGAATATTGACGCTGATCTCTGAGGCTTGACCATCATCTAGCGCAGTTGGAAGTGGAGTTAGATAACATAAAATGGCATGTTGTGGGGTTATGTGAAGGTCGTAGAGAGCGGGAGGATACTGTAACCCTAGACTCGGGCCATCTTCTCTGCTTTCGCGAGGGTTATAAAACATCCCAGGGTGGCGTAGGTTTTCTCGTCAATAAGGCTCTCTCTAACAACGTTCAAGAAATCTCCTGTGTGTCGCCCAGGGTAGCGTACCTGATCCCGTTGTACAAAGCGTCTTGGAGGCTAGAGAGAGGAAGCAGCAGGTAGCTCTTATCTGCTGCGACCTATCAAAGGCGTTTGATGTGGCCGACCACGCGGTGCTGACGGCCAAGCTGGAACACTACGGAGTGCGAGGTACTGCGCTTGCACTGCTGTCTAGCATGCTAAGGTAGTACAGGTACAGGTAGTTGTAGGAGAGCATGGGAATATCAGATCCTGTCCTCTCATGACGACAATAGGGGTAGCACAGGGATCTGCAGTCTCTAATATTCTGTATTCCATGCTACTTAATGACCTTCCGAAGGCTGTGAGCACTGCGGAGGTATTTATGTACGCGAATGATGTGGTTGCCGTCGTCTCTGGTGCAACAATAGACTCCGTGGAGCTGAATCTGAATCTCACCGCGTCCAGCCTCGCCCAGTGGTTCGAAGTGAACGGGCTTGTCTTGAACATCTCAAAGACGCACTTTATGCACGTCTGCCTGTCTGGACGCCTACCTAGAGCTCTATCGGTAATCGCTGGCGGGACGCTCATCGAACAGGTGGCTAACACCACCTTTTTGGGCTTTGAACTTGACAGGAGTCTCACGTGGGAGTCCCATATCGAAAAGGTATGTGGTAAGCTTGGTGGTGCGTGCTACGCGCTCAGTCGGCTTGCAAGGTTCCTGCCAAGACAAGTAGTACGATCCTGTTACTTTGCGACTGTCCACTCACTATTGCAGTACGGAGCTGAGCTGTGGGGGCGGGCGGCGGACTGGCAGCGTGCCTTCCGCATGCAGAAGCGTGCCATTTGTGCAATGGTGAAGATTGCACAGGACGTCTCTGCAAAACCTCACTTTAAAGAGCTGGAAATACTCACTCTTCCAGGCATTGTAATATTCCAGGCAGCGGTATATGTAAGGAGTAACTTAGAGGTATTCACTAAAAATAGCGACATTCATAAATACAATACTCGGCGAGCGGACAAACTCACCACCCTGCCTCGTGCTTTAGCGAAGTCTGGAAAGTTAACGCGCATAATGGAACCGACAGTGTACAACAGTCTTCCTAAAAATGTAACGGAAGCAACAAGCCTGACATCTTTTAAATACAAGCTGAAGCACTGGCTTATAGACAACAGCTTTTACAGCTACGATGAGTTTGTAGCCTGTAAAAGGGACTAGAGTTTATTATCTGCCTGTAGATATTAGATATTATGTATTATTATTATTACTTTTTTTTAAATATAATTTTAAGGTAAATGTTACGAATGTATATTTTTTTTTATAATTTCTATACTTACTTATAATATAATTTACTCATTTTTTATAGGGACGAATGTGACGTGTAATTCTAGCAATGTACGAAATAAATGATTATTGATTATATTATTATTGATCCTTCGGCTATCTAAGTGGTATAGCATGAAGATCGTTCGATCGTTCAACTGAACGACATTCATGCTATACCGCTTGGATCTGCGTAGACCTCTACGCATCCACCTCGGCACACTCAGATGGTGAAGTGGAGGATGTGTACGAAGCCATATCCAAAGCCTCGCACAACACCACTAAGGCTCGCTTCAACGTTGTTATGGGGGACTTTAACGGCAAGGTAGGAATCCAGACGGACAACGAATTTCGAATAGGCCCGCATGGTTATGGAGCTAGGAATCACAGGGGGCAAAAGCTAGTCAACTTCCTTGAGAAAAGAGAGCTATTCTAAATGAACTCATTCTTTAAGAAACAGGCCCAAAGGAAGTGGACACGGCAAAGCCCCGAAACTGTGACAAAAACTGAGATCGACTTCATAGACATAGGCATATCATTTATTTGCCACCACAATACACACAATATAAATTAACAATTTTAAAATTAAAAGTTTTATATTACACAATAAAACATAGGAACAATACGTTGAAAAACTAATTAACATTATGTAAAAAATAAGTAGCTAAGTAGGTGACCAATGTGAGCTGCAGTAGCAAAACGGGCTAGGCTCAGCATAATGCCGACTGTTGTGAACAGAGAGCGCTTTGGGTTCGTCATGACGGATAGCAAGCACGTATTCAGAGATGTCTCAATGATCAACAGGTTCAATACCGGATCTGCACACGGACTACTCCGAGGCTCTCTGAATATCAACTTGAACCTTGAAAGAAACCATCTGATGAAGTCCACGCTCCGACCTAACCTAATCCAAATCATGACGGGCACCGAGAAGTTTCAGCAGCTTCTCGGGGATAGATTTGTTGCCTTGGAACCTAATGATGACTTCTCGTCAGCGTCATCCCTACACAATTTGGTCGAAATGTTGAGGGGCGAGGGCATTAAGTTTTGCAAAAACCAGCGTACTGGCAAGAAGTTCAAACTCTCGGATGAGCCACCGGAACAGGCCGGGCTCCGAGGAGGATATGGCACCATAGACCACATTCACACAGTAAGGCAGATTATACAGAAGTCCGAAGAGTATAACCAGCCCCTGTGGCTACCTTTTGTAGACTATGAGAAAGCCTTCGACTCCGTCGAAACCTGTGCTGTTCTGTAAACTGGAAGTATAGGATTCGTAACGAATACATCCGACAGAGAACCAAAGTTAACGATATAGCTCAAAGAATTAGCAAGCAAGTGGCAGTGGGCCGGCCATATCTCGTGGTGTAAGAGTTATTATAGTTTACTCATTTCGGTACATTTATTTTAAAATTACCACCGTTACCACTAAAAATTAAAGCTATTTTTATTTATTACGATACCGTTAACGAATAACGGTAACGTTATTTAAGGGTATCGTAACTTAAAAGTCATACTTTTAAGTTACGATACCCTTAAATAACGTTACCGTCATCCTCTTAACCGTTTCATACCGGTATTTTCCGGTTATTCATGCTCTTTAGGACGTCGCTCGCTCGCTTTACCATTATTATATCGCTCCGAATAATGTTCATCACGCGGCTGCAGCGCAGCGCCTAGATCTCGCGTCTCGTTTCGTATCATATCTATGTACCTATTAGGAACTTGTATTGAAAGCGTTGTCTCCCGTCACGTTCCGAGATTGAATTCACGCGCGGCAATGAACAGATAATGAAACGCTTTTTGCGGCATAATCCAATATATTAAATTTGGAATAGCATGACTCGGCGCGGCGGCGGCGGGACGGTGATCCGCTCGTAAACGCTCCGGTTCAATTTACGGTCGGCATTGTGGGCGCGGGCAGAGCGTCCCGCGACACGCCGCGCCGCGCCGAACTCCGCCACGCCACGCCACGCCACGCCACCGACGCGACTGCTGCTTCATGGAGCGGGTCCATAGTAGGGCTTACATTCGAATATTCGAATGATTCGAATATTATATTAGTTCGAATATTCGAATAGTTACTGGAATTGCAATATTCGAATATCTATTCGATTAAACTCTATAATAGCAAACTCAGAACTCTAATGTGCATAAAATGCCACACAAAAGTTCACGCGATATATCCATACAAGACAATACAAGTGTACGTCGTTCGGGTTAACAACATGACAAAGTTAAATCTTTTAAATCCATCATGGTTATTAGCACTAAAGTCATTTACCATGGCATTATTTATCATGGCGCATAAAACTGAGCCGAAATATTGGAAAGCTCAATACTCAAATCATGGTAAATATCCCGTTGTAAATAATAAAGTTATAGGGTTCGGAAACACTCGTGAGTGCCGCGCGTGACTGCGTAGTGCATTCGCGTATTTGCGAGACTCTTCTGTCTATCTGTCTCTGTCGCTCACGTGGATAACATTGTATTAAGAGGGCGTAATGTGCTCCATTTTGTGAAAAGGTTAGGCAATTATGATTTCGCTTTCATAGGAGCGGGACAGAGCATCCATTTTTGGAACGGCGCGGCGTAAGCGCAATAATCAAGTTTTTGCTTATTTACAAAAAAACTACACAACTTATGAAGAAACTGGTTACCAAATAATTACCTAGTAATAACCTACGAATCAAAAAATAAGTCATTTCAATAGACGTTCCTGAGATCTTGACCAAATTATGTGCGAAACAATGCACTTTAATGATTTTTAAATTATAAAAAAATATACAATTTATAAAATGCCAATCTACTTACTACCGTGTCTATTTATCTACTTATAAGTAACGTGTATTTTTTTTATGTGTTATTTTAACAAAAAAAATTTTTTAAAATTATATAAAATAATAAAAGAAGACGTCATTATAACAATTTTTAATTCTAATAATATTCGAATTAATTGAACACAGCAGGTGCCCGAATAATCGAATACAAACATTTTGGAATATTATCGAGCCCTAGTCACAGGAAGCCCTTCGAGCCGGACGTGTTACTAATACGTCCGGCTCGAAGGAAATTACAATCAAATACACAAATTAGAACTAGTATTTACAATTATTGAAACAATTGAGCTAACTGCAGACTGTTGCAAACAATCTACAGGTAGCCCATCTGACACATGTCAATACCAGTCGGAAGCGTCCACAAGACGCTGGCTGCATTGCCCCGCTGTATGGCAATGCTGATGCGCTGCGTCAGATACCCACCAGCTCTCGGGTCACGCGACGCGTCGACCAGACGCTCTGATTATTTATTAAGAACCTGGCGAGCCTCGGTACGCCCTGACCTCTATATTCAACAAAACTTATAATACCTATGTATATATGTATATTTGGATAGAAGACACTAAAATTGTTGCTATTTTGATTATTGATATTTTTATTGAATTATTTTGCTTATTGTGTTATGATTAATTAATTATTTTGCCTGTTAATATATATAATGTGGACTACACTATTGCATTAGTTTATCCTGTAAGAATAGATGTAAGTGTTATCAATAAATACAAAATACAAATACAAAAAATACAAAACACATAAAAACAGTTCTATAACTTTTGTAAAATTGTAGGTTTCATTCTTTTCGACAAACATTTGAAAAAAGTGGAAAACTTCACTATTCCCTCCCCTACTATCTCCTCCCCTACTATTCCCTCCCCCTACGTAACTATCTCCGAAGATTGCAGAGCGTTCTATCTGAAATAAAATATAATTATGTAGCGTTTAAAGATTTGGATCTATATTTTACAGAAAAATAAAGAGAAATCTGTGAGTAGAACAATTTTATAAAAAATTATCAAAAAGGGGGTCTACCCCCACTGGGGTAATGACAAACCTACTTTTTACGGCGCACATAGCAATCCCTCGACAACCAAACTTATTGGGAATCATTAAAATCTCAACCCCCTCCTTTTTTGAAGACGGTTAAAAAGATCGACCTTTACGATCAAGACAAGTTAAGTATAACGTGCCTAATTCTTTCAACATAACGGGAGTGGCGCGAAGAGCGGGGATGGGAGCAAGCCTCGGAGCATCGTGTCTTAGATCGTGAGGGCGCAAGGAGTCTGCAACTCTGCAACGGGGCCAAGAACATATAAACACATATGTAGGTCCATACAAGAAGAGGGGGGATGGGAGCAAGCCTCGGAGCATCGTGTCTTAGATCGTGAGGGCGCAAGGAGTCTGCAACTCTGCAACGGGGCCAAGAACACATAAACACATAGGTCCATACAAGAAGAGGGGGGATGGGAGCAAGCCTCGGAGCATTGTGTCTTAGATCGTGAGGGCGCAAGGAGTCTGCAACTCTGCAACGGGGCCAAGAACACATAAACACATAGGTCCATACAAGAAGAGGGGGGATGGGAGCAAGCCTCGGAGCATCGTGTCTTAGATCGTGAGGGCGCAAGGAGTCTGCAACTCTGCAACGGGGCCAAGAACATATAAACACATAGGTCCATACAAGAAGAGGGTACATTTCGATGCTCATTAATAACAAGCCCTGCGCAGCGACGAGCTGACATTAATAACAAGCCCTGCGCAGCGACGAGCTGACATTCCACTTATATTCTGGAAAGGGGTCTACATCACTACGGCGGCCTTGGTGAAATAATTCAAGATACTTACTTCATGACATCAAACAGGGATCGACAATGAAAGGCTTGTAAACCTTTACGAGGCTGTTAACAGCCGTGTCCGTGACGCCGGGCTGCAGGGGGAGGGGGGTCTCGCGGCGACGGACGGACGTGACGAATGCTCACAAATTGGACGCTGCCTCCACGCACACGGCCGCTAGCCCTCTCCGCCAGCCCCCTCACGCGACGGCACAACCTTGACCAGCCACTGATGCTCTTAGCTAGTGTTTGAGACGTGACGTGACTCAAAACGGCTGTGCGAGCGACGGAGTGGTCGCTAGCATGCGGCGCTCGGCCAAGGAGGCGCGCGCCGCACAGCGTACTGCAAGCGGCGATCCGTTAGCGTTGCCCGTACTCCGCAGGGCTTGTTCTTGATCCCAGTCGAGATATATCTCGTTGGCTTAATTTAATTAATTTACGGAGGCTGTAGCGATTTGCATACCGTTATAAAGAGCAATAGAAACGGGCTGAGATTAGATGGTATCTGCGCGGGACTCCGAGCGGAGAGGCGCGTCCGCTCCGGGTGGCGCGCGGGCTGCGCGTGCGGCCCGAGGCAGGATGCGGAGCCCGAGAGGTGACACTATCTACCTACGCATGGTGGCCCTGGCTTCTACGTCAGATCTAATGCGCTCTTAGTACAATATTCCAGCACTTTTTTTTGTAAAAAGACAGTAAACTTACATTCTAACGTCATATTATATCTAAATAGTTATACACCATTGAACCCTATTATAAACGTAAGTTTGAATCCTCGCTCTAACTAAGAGAATCTTGTAAGAAGATGCGGGGCCGATCTTCGATTAATTTCTAGTTATTAGTTTTTATTTACTTGTATCATTTGCTTGGATCATGCTCGAGACACGTCCTGTTCATGACACGCCCATCTGTTCGCGTGTCCGTGCGCATGTTCCTCGGCAATGTGCGCTTATTGCGATGCGCACTGATGCGCCGGCGATTATCCGCTCGATTTGCGCACCTCACGCTAGTGCAGCACAGGACAGTGCAGAGTGGTGCAGGGCAGGGTAGATGCCTCATCAGGCGGCGTCGTCAGGCGTGTGCTTGAAATAAGAATTGACAGGAAGGTAGACGGTATCACGGGGGCGGCCATAGCCTAATTTTTATTCTGGAAAAAGCGTGAGAAGCCACGGGCAGGAGATAGTTTAGAATTTTATTGAAGTTTCTGACGTTAATAAAAAAAAAATACTTCAGAAGTGTGTATTTAGTGAACAATTATCGCATTCCATTCCTACAAAGAAGTGAGTTGTCGCTCCCTCTACTGCACTTGACATGCGTGGATTTGTTTACGCCGGCGCGGCGGCGGCGCCGCGGCGGCGGGGCGGCGGGGCGGCGGCGGCGGGGCGGCGGGGCGGCGGCGGCGCGGGCGCACGCGTGTTGGCACCTGGAACCCAATTTTGGCTGGAGCCAATGGTCTAGAGGAGTAGTGTAGACAATGACTCCGGACTCCGGCCGATGATGTACCATGCTGTGCACATCTCATGCAACTGGCCGCGGACCAAATCTAACTTATAGCTACTTATGGACACAAAGTTGAGTGGCTCTTCTCAGATAAGATTGTTAGCCAACCATAAACCTGCCTTGGTCGTGTTACCCCGCCGAGGCTGGCAGCTCTCTGTCTGTACTGTACCAGACTGGCTAGTATGAGTTTGCACAATATCAAAACGGAGAAAAGTTTTCGTTTACTACCGCTCACTTGTCAAATATGTATTTTCTGAGCAAATGCAACAAATCTCTCAAAATCATTAGTCGAGTTCGTATGATCCTATTGCATCTGACTTAGTATCAACAAAATCATTAGTCGAGTTCGTATGATCCTATTGCATCTGACTTAGTATTAACAAAATCATTAGTCGAGTTCGTATGATCCTATTGCATCTGACTTAGTATCAACAAAATCATTAGTCGAGTTCGTATGATCCTATTGCATCTGACTTAGTATCAACAAAATCATTAGTCGAGTTCGTATGATCCTATTGCATCTGACTTAGTATCAACAAAATCATTAGTCGAGTTCGTATGATCCTATTGCATCTGACTTAGTATCAACAAAATCATTAGTCGAGTTCGTATGATCCTATTGCATCTGACTTAGTATCAACATAATCATTAGTCGAGTTCGTATGATCCTATTGCATCTGACTTAGTATTAACAAAATCATTAGTCGAGTTCGTATGATCATATTGCATCTGACTTAGTATTAACAAAATCATTAGTCGAGTTCGTATGATCCTATTGCATCTGACTTAGTATCAACAAAATCATTAGTCGAGTTCGTATGATCCTATTGCATCTGACTTAGTATCAACAAAATCATTAGTCGAGTTCGTATGATCCTATTGCATCTGACTTAGTATCAACAAAATCATTAGTCGAGTTCGTATGATCCTATTGCATCTGACTTAGTATTAACAAAATCATTAGTCGAGTTCGTATGATCATATTGCATCTGACTTAGTATTAACAAAATCATTAGTCGAGTTCGTATGATCCTATTGCATCTGACTTAGTATCAACAAAATCATTAGTCGAGTTCGTATGATCATATTGCATCTGACTTAGTATTAACAAAATCATTAGTCGAGTTCGTATGATCATATTGCATCTGACTTAGTATTAACAAAATCATTAGTCGAGTTCGTATGATCATATTGCATCTGACTTAGTATTAACAAAATCATTAGTCGAGTTCGTATGATCCTATTGCATCTGACTTAGTATTAACAAAATCATTAGTCGAGTTCGTATGATCATATTGCATCTGACTTAGTATTAACAAAATCATTAGTCGAGCTCGTATGATCATATTGCATCTGACTTAGTATTAACAAAATCATTAGTCGAGTTCGTATGATCCTATTGCATCTGACTTAGTATCAACAAAATCATTAGTCGAGTTCGTATGATCCTATTGCATCTGACTTAGTATCAACAAAATCATTAGTCGAGTTCGTATGATCCTATTGCATCTGACTTAGTATCAACAAAATCATTAGTCGAGTTCGTATGATCCTATTGCATCTGACTTAGTATCAACAAAATCATTAGTCGAGTTCGTATGATCCTATTGCATCTGACTTAGTATCAACAAAATCATTAGTCGAGTTCGTATGATCCTATTGCATCTGACTTAGTATTAACTGTCACACAATGGAACGTAGGATCCGGTAGGGGCGTTGCAATCAATTAACTAGTTACTAAGGTAACTGCGCGTAATGAATGTATGACTGGAATGGATCTAGGACCTGTACTGTGCGGTGTCCGGGACGCGTTAGACACAGTTGGTAGGAGTCCCGAGTGGACTGGCAGACCATTAATGTCCCCGCATTCGGAGTCTCATTACGTTTGCCTGCTCTGTTCTGGTCGCGCGACGCGGGCTCTCGATCGGAGCCCGGCTCGGAGCTACGAGCGCCCTGTAACACACGTACTGTTCGAGTGCCATAGGTACCTACTGCCCGTTCAGCGACTGCTGGCGTCAGGCGAGCCCCTCTCTGAATCACTGTCACTACAAACTATGGCCCGTATTTTAAAAGCTTGCTCAGTCATCGATCTATGCTTAAATAAGTAACGCTTTTCTGTAGAATAAACGTCACTCAAGCATAGCTCTATGACTGAGCAAGCTTTTTAGGGTTTCGAAGATCGGAGATCGGTTTCGAAACCCTTATGGTCTCGCTTTTTCTGTCCTTTTTTCCGTCTTTAGTATCTCAGCAACCGCAGCAGCAAATAACGTGAAATTGTTACAATTTGTACAAATTGTGATGTCGAAATTTCAAAAGAGACCTACAATGTCAAGTGAAGTATCAAATGAAATGTATCAGTTTGTACATTTCAAAACAGTTTTTGAAATTTCTGTAGGTTTCATACTTTTTAAATATTTTGATACAAGTTAAAAAAAAAATACCCATCCCCCCCCTCTATCTCCGAAGTTTGCAGAGTAATCCATCTGAAATGTATGTAGTTTTTGTAAATCTGGAAAAATATAGAGAAGTCTGTAAGTAGAGCACTTTTTGAAAAATGGTCATAAAGGGAGGGCATAATTTTCAAAAGGGGGGCTACCTCACCGAGGGGGGATCAAATGAAAGCTATCGGTTTGTACATCTCAAAACAGTTTTTGGTATTTCTGTAAGTTTAATGCTTTTTGAATTATTTTGAAAAAACTCGAAAAAATACCCATTCCCCTCCTATCTCCGACGATTGCAGAGCGATCCATCTGAAATGTATGTAGCGTTTGTAGATAATATGGATGTATTGTATCTCCAGTGCAGAGAACATCTTCTTACAGCGACTCTTTCACTGCTCAAGCTGTCAGGCTTTGGAACGATTTGCCAGTGGATATTAAGAAGGTCACATCACATCAACCTTTCAAAAGGAAAGTCTATATTACTTTTGAAATGTCACGTCACACTAGAATATTTAGCATGTCCCTTAGAGTTACTAAGTATTATTATTATGTTATATGTATTAGTGTATTATTTTAGTAAGTAGGTATTATGTGTATTAGTTAGTATAAATAGTTTGAATTAATGTTGTAAAGCACCGCCATCCTTTATTTTCTCACCATTGTTTTGGTTGCCTGGAAGAAATCGCTTTTAGCGATAAGGCTGCCAGTTCCATTGCTGTTCTCTATAATATGTTTAATTAGTACTATCTGTTTTATAAGGTGATGAATAAAGTATTATCTATCTATCTATCTATATTTTACAGGAAAAATATAAAGAACTCTGTAAGTAGAACACTTTTTGAAAAATGGTAAAAAAGGGGGGTTTAGTTTTCAAAAGGGGGGGCTCCCTCACCGAGTGGGGTATCAAATGAAAGCTATCGGTTTGTACATCTCAAAACAGTTTTTGGTATTTCTGTAAGTTTAATGCTTTTTGAATTATTTTGAAAAAACTCGAAAAAATACCCATTCCCCTCCTATCTCCGACGATTGCAGAGCGATCCATCTGAAATGTATGTAGCGTTTGTAGATAATATGGATGTATTGTATCTCCAGTGCAGAGAACATCTTCTTACAGCGACTCTTTCACTGCTCAAGCTGTCAGGCTTTGGAACGATTTGCCAGTGGATATTAAGAAGGTCACATCACATCAACCTTTCAAAAGGAAAGTCTATATTACTTTTGAAATGTCACGTCACACTAGAATATTTAGCATGTCCCTTAGAGTTACTAAGTATTATTATTATGTTATATGTATTAGTGTATTATTTTAGTAAGTAGGTATTATGTGTATTAGTTAGTATAAATAGTTTGAATTAATGTTGTAAAGCACCGCCATCCTTTATTTTCTCACCATTGTTTTGGTTGCCTGGAAGAAATCGCTTTTAGCGATAAGGCTGCCAGTTCCATTGCTGTTCTCTATAATATGTTTAATTAGTACTATCTGTTTTATAAGGTGATGAATAAAGTATTATCTATCTATCTATCTATATTTTACAGGAAAAATATAAAGAACTCTGTAAGTAGAACACTTTTTGAAAAATGGTAAAAAAGGGGGGTTTAGTTTTCAAAAGGGGGGGCTCCCTCACCGAGTGGGGTATCAAATGAAAGCTATCGGTTTGTACATCTCAAAACAGTTTTTAAAATTTTTGTAGGTTTCATACATTTTGAAATATTTTGAAAAAAGACGAAAATTTTACTATTACCCTCTATACCTACTCCGAAGTTTGCAAACAGATATATCTGAAATGTATGTACCTTTAATTTTGGTATTCATAGTATACTTGACAACCGTTCGAAACCCTCGGCGCGCGAGTCACACTCGCACGTGACGGATCCTGTTTAATACGGGCCTTAGTCTCATGGATCTGACAGAGTGTAATGACAGCCGTTGTCAAGTTGCCACCTGCGCACGCGCACATTAGCGTCGGGGGAGGGGACACGCGCAGGCGCACGCTTCTAATATCATCATTACATTACCGACGCCGAGGAAGATGTGAGACAATTATACCGACTGCCGAAGTGCTTGGTGGGAAGCAATTTACCGATTGGTTTATTCCGTGCTAATAGAATTAAGAAATAAAGCAAGGACAGTGAGCATGCCGCGTTGCCGACACGCCGCTCGCCATGTTACGATGTGTGCCATCTGCAGACGCAGTACCTGCAGGTAAGTAACCTACACACACACAGCGCTAGCTTTGCGTCTGACTGTCTGTAGACAGGAGAGCAGAGCCCACCTCGCCGCGCCGCGCCGCGCCGCGCCGCGCCGCGCCGCGCCACGCCGCTCTATCGCGTTTTTTCTTGCGCTTAATTAGTTGTCGTTTCTCACGAGCCTTCGGTCTTTATTACGACATCCGCAGATTCTGCTGTTGGTATTTTAATGAGGTCCTCCTCTCTCTGCGCCCGCGACGATTTATGCGCGGATTGTGCAAAAAGGCGCCAACGTCTGTCCTCCCCTCCCTCCACGCCCGTCGCCCCTCCCCGCGAATTCAAATATTACATGCCAATTAAGACTGCTCTGAACCGTCAGTCCTATATCCGACTGTACTGAACGACAAATCTGTTAGATGTTGTTCAGAGAGATCGGTCCGCATATGCGGAGCGCACCCGCGGGCGCGGCCGGTCGCTGCTGCAGTGTGTAGCGGCGCACGCTGGAACCTTACAAACGAGTGCGTTTTTATAACTCTATCCGGGATCGGTTCCCGGCATGTTTGTGTAATCGTGTGGAGCCCGAGCGCCGCTCCCCCCGCACACCTCCCGTGCGGGGGGAGCGGCGCTCGGGCTGCTGGTCGCGGTTTACGAGCGTGACGTCACAGCATTCGCGAAAATACCTGCAACATGATCCTCGTGAGAGCGCGGCCCGCGGCGCGGCGGAGTCCCCGCGGAGACTCCGACTCGAATGATTCTGCGCATTGTTCGGCAGCCAACGCATTCTTGGTAATTCCTGATTTATCAGGTTACTTCTGTGGTTTGTCGTCAGCCAGGATCACCATCATCGAGTTCCACGCAAACAGCGTTCTCTCACCTTTGTGATCCGTCCTTGGCTCTATCATTAGCAGAGTCGAGTGCGGCGGAATACTTGCTTCGATCTGTTGTTTATTGTCCCATGATACTTGAGGGATGCGCGAGCTGATACCTGAGGGATGCGGGAGCTGACGACTCCCAAATAAATGTTTACAACATCCGTGTACTGCACGCAGAATGGATGGCCCAGCCCGCCAAATGTCCGGTAACGCTGTCATGGCCTTATGCGGTCAACAGCATTAGGTAAAGTCCTTTCGAAAAAAAAACAGTCCATT
Organism: Eupithecia inturbata; assembly: GCA_963662085.1. Classification (NCBI taxonomy): domain Eukaryota; kingdom Metazoa; phylum Arthropoda; class Insecta; order Lepidoptera; family Geometridae; genus Eupithecia; species Eupithecia inturbata. The sequence continues at coordinate 136,377 of OY759192.1, forward strand.
GATTCATACGTATTGCTGGTGTCTGGTCATCGAACTGGTTTATATCAATAAAGTACCAGTCCCACCGGCTCCTGACGCTGGCCATTCCTCACCATCGCAGCGGATCACAATATCCTCACTAGGTATCTACTTCGGTATCAGGTACAGCCACAGAAATCTGAATAATTTATTATTCAGTTTTCTGTGGTTACAGCCCACGTTCTGTTATAAAATTATTGAGTTACGGTGCATTTTAATACACAGAAAACTAGGTGTCGATATAATGTTGAGATCACGCGTGCGAGGCCCTCCGTGAGTAGGCGCGCGCCCGCCGCCCGCCGCCCGCCGCCCGCCGCCCGCCGCCCGCCGCCGTCTTCTCCAAATCCCAGAATCCAATAAAGTAAGTATAGGTCCGTTATTCGGTCGGTGTAAAAAGGGTAAGTTCTAGGAAGCGGTCGAGGCAGGCCTCGCCTCACTGCAGGCAGCCCGGCCTCGATCCTTGCCAGGACGATGGACACAGCCCGCGCGCTCCGCGTCGCGTGCAAAAAGGGTAAGTTCTAGGAAGCGGTCGAGGCAGGCCTCGCCTCACTGCAGGCAGCCCGGCCTCGATCCTTGCCAGGACGATGGACACAGCCCGCGCGCTCCGCGTCGCGTGCAAAAGACTTGAACGCGCTCGGCGCGCGGCGCGGGGCTTGGCTCGGTGCTCGAGCTTCGAACGGGATATCATTCGCGCCTTCCACGTTATGGAGATGTGATTGCTAACTATCTTATGACTCAATAAAACGTAATTAAATAAAGTCAAAGTCAAAGTCAAAAACTCTTTATTTCCATAAATACAATAAATGTATACTTAGAAAAGGTCAAATTCTTAATAATTAAACACTGACAAGGAAATAAAGTGATATTTTTGATTTCAGTCGCTTCGGTACGTAGACTAAAGTAAAGAAGCAACGAAGAAACCTTTAGCCTGTTAGTTGTTATTTTTCGAGTTGGAGCAAATTCCGTCCCACGCTTTTTTATCCTCTAGATAATCTGATATTTTATAGTAGGCCTTTTTACACAGGAAGGTTTTGACAATTTGTTTGAATTTATTTACTGATAATTTTTGCAACTCACTAGGAGTTTTGTTGTAGAACGCATAAAGATACGCGTACCTACTTATCCGCTAATTGTGTATGCTAATAAAGAGGGTTCGCCTGACATGGAACGTATAGCCGGCATTAATGATGAGAGGTAGTTGTATTTTGCATACTGCCTGCCCCCGCGCCCCGCCCCGCCACCCGCCGCGATGCACACACTCGCAGCCCGCCCGACGCGGGCGCGGCGAGCGGCGTGGCGCGGGCGCGGCGACGGCGCGGGGCGCGGCGGCGCGGGCACCCGCAGTAGCGCAAGATACTTATTGACAAACTCCCTAACACCAAAGTGTTTTGCCCATTTTGATAACTGTTCTGCTTTATAACCAACTTCAAAAAGGAGGAGGTACTCAATTGTCTGTATGTTTTTTATAATGTATGTATGTTACTTGATATCTCCGCCTATGTTTAACCGATTTTGCTGATTCTTTCACTATTGTATAAAGAATGATCCCGAGGTGGTTCCATAATAAAATGATGCCCGAGGATGTATTTATTCCATAAAACTTAAAGAACAACAATATTTTTGAAGCATTACGACTAGCTACAACAATTTTAGTGATATCTGCGCCAATTGTTAATAGATTTAGAAAATTCTTTCGGATACCACATAAAAAATTAATTTTGAGGTGGTCTCCTATATATTTGATTCTTGAGGAACTGCTATGTGCGCTGTTAAACGTAGGTTTGTAAAACACCATCACAATATGATAATCTCACTATCACCTTTCCATGTAAGGTTTCCATGGTAACGGGCGTCAAAATAAAATAAATATAATATAAAAAACAAATACTATATACAACTAGATGTCGCTACTAGGGAAATCTAATGTCCCTAGTGGTCGCGTTATCGAGGTATAAACTAAAGTTTTAGCACGTGAACATAGACCTTCGGTCGGGGAAAGTAAGGGAGGGGTGATTTCGTTCGTCCGAGACATGGATGAATATTATCTTGGTACCGGAATTTAAAGTCGGTTTACCGTTTTCAGGATTTCGAATATCGGAGATCGGTTTCAAAGCTTTTTCTGTCCTTTTTTCCGTCGTTAATATCTCAGCAACTACAGCAGCAAATAACTTGAAATTTAAATATAAATATAAGTTTAACCTATGTATACCACAAATCAACTATTCAATGTTCCACAAAAGCACATATGTAACAGCTATCAACCGGCCTCCGTACTCCCCGGACCTTGCTCCAACAGATTACCATTTTTTTCGAAATTTGGATAACTTCTTGCAAGGGAAAAAATTCAACTCCGATGGGGCAGTCCAAATCGCCTTCAAAGATTTTATTGATTCCCGTCTGACTGGTTTTTTTAGTAAAGGGATCAATGAACTACCTATAAGATGGCAAAAGTGCATAGAAAATAATGGTTCATACTTTGATTAATTAAATATATTATATTAAAAAATATTCGACTTTTTGTTCCTCCCATACAAAACGCCAATTTCATATGTAAGGACCTAATATTAGGTCCTTACATATGAAATTGGCGTTTTGTCAATTCAAAAGTCAATTCGTGAGGTACCCACCTTTCAAGCTTTTTAATCTTCCCAATTTGCTTCAAGTGAATTAAAACAGTTTTATCACTAACATCGCAGCCTGCAGCTAACTCGGACGTGGTTTGCGATGGATCCGCTTCCACAATAGCCTTCAACTCTTCATTATCAACTTGAGTCTCAGGCCGTCCACGGGGCTTGTTCTGCAGGTCAAAATTTCCAGAACGAAAACGTTGGAACCAAAAACGAATTGTGTTTTCTTTTGCAACACGACCGCCATACACATCATTCACCCTTCGAGTTGTTTCCGCAGCACTAGTGCCACGGCGGAACTCGTACTCGTAAATAATGCGATATTTTAAGTTTTCCATTTTGTAAAATGAGTGACGCAAACAGAAAAAAACAGAAGAAAAAAAACAAATGAATGACGATCATCGAAGCACAAATACATGAGTCTATAGCTGTACAAATTTGAATTTGGAATTCCTTACCAAAGAGGAGAAATTTGTGATTAAAGTGGCCAGTACGAAAAACGCCAATTTCATATGTAAGGACCTAATATTTAGGTATTCATTATAAAGCAAAGTGTTACCGGTACCATAGTACATATTGGTATACTGGATAAACGTTCGAAACCCTCGGCGCGCGAGTCACACTCGCACTGGATAAACGTTCGAAACCCTCGGCGCGCGAGTCACACTCGCACTGGATAAACGTTCGAAACCCTCGGCGCGCGAGTCACACTCGCACTGGATAAACGTTCGAAACCCTCGGCGCGCGAGTCACACTCGCACTGGATAAACGTTCGAAACCCTCGGCGCGCGAGTCACACTCGCACTGGATAAACGTTCGAAACCCTCGGCGCGCGAGTCACACTCGCACTGGATAAACGTTCGAAACCCTCGGCGCGCGAGTCACACTCGCACTGGATAAACGTTCGAAACCCTCGGCGCGCGAGTCACACTCGCACTGGATAAACGTTCGAAACCCTCGGCGCGCGAGTCACACTCGCACTGGATAAACGTTCGAAACCCTCGGCGCGCGAGTCACACTCGCACTGGATAAACGTTCGAAACCCTCGGCGCGCGAGTCACACTCGCACTGGATAAACGTTCGAAACCCTCGGCGCGCGAGTCACACTCGCACTGGATAAACGTTCGAAACCCTCGGCGCGCGAGTCACACTCGCACTGGATAAACGTTCGAAACCCTCGGCGCGCGAGTCACACTCGCACTGGATAAACGTTCGAAACCCTCGGCGCGCGAGTCACACTCGCACTGGATAAACGTTCGAAACCCTCGGCGCGCGAGTCACACTCGCACTGGATAAACGTTCGAAACCCTCGGCGCGCGAGTCACACTCGCACTGGATAAACGTTCGAAACCCTCGGCGCGCGAGTCACACTCGCACTGGATAAACGTTCGAAACCCTCGGCGCGCGAGTCACACTCGCACTGGATAAACGTTCGAAACCCTTGGCGCGCGAGTCACACTCGCACTGGATAAACGTTCGAAACCCTCGGCGCGCGAGTCACACTCGCACTGGATAAACGTTCGAAACCCTCGGCGCGCGAGTCACACTCGCACTGGATAAACGTTCGAAACCCTCGGCGCGCGAGTCACACTCGCACTGGATAAACGTTCGAAACCCTCGGCGCGCGAGTCACACTCGCACTGGATAAACGTTCGAAACCCTCGGCGCGCGAGTCACACTCGCACTGGATAAACGTTCGAAACCCTCGGCGCGCGAGTCACACTCGCACTGGATAAACGTTCGAAACCCTCGGCGCGCGAGTCACACTCGCACTGGATAAACGTTCGAAACCCTCGGCGCGCGAGTCACACTCGCACTGGATAAACGTTCGAAACCCTCGGCGCGCGAGTCACACTCGCACTGGATAAACGTTCGAAACCCTCGGCGCGCGAGTCACACTCGCACTGGATAAACGTTCGAAACCCTCGGCGCGCGAGTCACACTCGCACTGGATAAACGTTCGAAACCCTCGGCGCGCGAGTCACACTCGCACTGGATAAACGTTCGAAACCCTCGGCGCGCGAGTCACACTCGCACTGGATAAACGTTCGAAACCCTCGGCGCGCGAGTCACACTCGCACTGGATAAACGTTCGAAACCCTCGGCGCGCGAGTCACACTCGCACTGGATAAACGTTCGAAACCCTCGGCGCGCGAGTCACACTCGCACTGGATAAACGTTCGAAACCCTCGGCGCGCGAGTCACACTCGCACTGGATAAACGTTCGAAACCCTCGGCGCGCGAGTCACACTCGCACTGGATAAACGTTCGAAACCCTCGGCGCGCAAGTCACACTCGCACTGGATAAACGTTCGAAACCCTCGGCGCACGAGTCACACTCGCACTGGATAAACGTTCGAAACCCTCGGCGCGCGAGTCACACTCGCACTGGATAAACGTTCGAAACCCTCGGCGCGCGAGTCACACTCGCACTGGATAAACGTTCGAAACCCTCGGCGCGCGAGTCACACTCGCACTGGATAAACGTTCGAAACCCTCGGCGCGCGAGTCACACTCGCACTGGATAAACGTTCGAAACCCTCGGCGCGCGAGTCACACTCGCACTGGATAAACGTTCGAAACCCTCGGCGCGCGAGTCACATTCGCACTGGATAAACGTTCGAAACCCTCGGCGCGCGAGTCACACTCGCACTGGATAAACGTTCGAAACCCTCGGCGCGCGAGTCACACTCGCACTTGATAAACGTTCGAAACCCTCGGCGCGCGAGTCACACTCGCACTGGATAAACGTTCGAAACCCTCGGCGCGCGAGTCACACTCGCACTGGATAAACGTTCGAAACCCTCGGCGCGCGAGTCACACTCGCACTGGATAAACGTTCGAAACCCTCGGCGCGCGAGTCACACTCGCACTGGATAAACGTTCGAAACCCTCGGCGCGCGAGTCACACTCGCACTGGATAAACGTTCGAACCCTCGGCGCGCGAGTCACACTCGCACTTGACAAACGTTCGAAACCCTCGGCGCGCGAGTCACACTCGCACTTGACAAACGTTCGAAAAGCTTGGCGCGCGAGTCACACTCGCACTGGATAAACGTTCGAACCCTCGGCGCGCGAGTCACACTCGCACTTGACAAACGTTCGAAACCCTCGGCGCGCGAGTCACACTCGCACTTGACAAACGTTCGAAACCCTCGGCGCGCGAGTCACACTCGCACTTGATAAACGTTCGAAACCCTCGGCGCGCGAGTCACACTCGCACTTGACGGATCTTGTTTAAAATACGCCAAATTATTAATCGATAGATTCAGCATCAGAGTAGCAGAGAACTCTGCGTACATCAGAGTAGCAGAGAACTCTGCGTACATCAGAGTAGCAGAGAACTCTGCGTACAATCCCATAAGGTGCTTCATTTCCATCTGTAATTATAACTTTTGACTTTTGATGACTTGAAGTTTCTCTGAAGGATAAGATTCGTAACGAATACATCCGACAGAGACACAAAGTTATCGACATAGCTGAGAGAATTAGCAAGCTGAAGTGGCAGTGGGCTGGCCATATCTCGCGAAGAACCGACAACCGCTGGGGTAAACGTGTTCTCGAGAGGAGACCGCGACTCGGCAAACGTAGTGTAGGATGCCCTCCGGCCAGGTGGGATGACGATCTGCGAAAGACTGCAGGCAGATGCTGGATGCGGCAAGCTGAAGACAGGGCGCTATGGCGCTCATTAGGGGAGGCCTATGTCCAGCAGTGGACTAATATAGGTTGATGATGATGAATAATAATTACTAACCTGGCGCCGTCTGCGTGGAGTATGAGTAGCTCCACACTAACCTGGCGCCGTCTGCGTGGAGTATGACTAGCTCCACACTAACCTGGCGCCGTCTGCGTGGAGTATGAGTAGCTCCACACTAACCTGGCGCCGTCTGCGTGGAGTATGAGTAGCTCCACACTAACCTGGCGCCGTCTGCGTGGAGTATGAGTAGCTCCACACTAACCTGGCGCCGTCTGCGTGGAGTATGAGTAGCTCCACACTAACCTGGCGCCGTCTGCGTGGAGTATGAGTAGCTCCACACTAACCTGGCGCCGTCTGCGTGGAGTATGAGTAGCTCCACACTAACCTGGCGCCGTCTGCGTGGAGTATGAGTAGCTCCACACTAACCTGGCGCCGTCTGCGTGGAGTATGAGTAGCTCCACACTAACCTGGCGCCGTCTGCGTGGAGTATGACTAGCTCCACACTAACCTGGCGCCGTCTGCGTGGAGTATGAGTAGCTCCACACTAACCTGGCGCCGTCTGCGTGGAGTATGAGTAGCTCCACACTAACCTGGCACCGTCTGCGTGGAGTATGAGTAGCTCCACACTAACCTGGCGCCGTCTGCGTGGAGTATGAGTAGCTCCACACTAACCTGGCGCCGTCTACGTGGAGTATGAGTAGCTCTAATAGAATTCACTTCCCACAGCTGAGCTGGGTGTGGGTGTATGGGGTAGTACAGGTACCGTAATGCTAGCTTTCAGCAGCCTGCGGCTTTGAACGAGTTTTTCGGGATGAAAGCCTACGTATACCTCTATATCTTACTCTAAGTCTAGAACTACATCTATGCAAAATTTCACTCAGGCCCGATCAAAATCAAGTAGGTAGCGTTAACATGATGAACTTTGGTACCTTCTGTTTAAGATGGTAAAGTAAAGTAAAGTAAAGTAAAGTATCGTTTATTGCATGAAATGCATGTAGCTGCAAGTGTTGCATGGTGGCAGTAGAAGTGGCACCACAAGCAGCGCGGTGGCGTGTCAGTGCGGTGCGGTGCGGTGCGGTGCGGTGCGCGGTTTTGTTCTGTCCGCGCCCCGCCCCGCCCCGCCCCGCCCTTGGTCCACTTTAATTATATTTGTTTCTTTCATATTCATAACTTAAGGTGGGATAGTTTTGTATCTGAACCAAATATTTCCTAAAAACAATAAGTTTGTTTTACGTAAAACACCTAATAAATTGTTGATTTGAACGTAACTAAGGAGGCAATGAACTAATTGACTACAATGTGAATGCTGCAGAGGGGGGGCCTCACCTCTGCAGCATTCACATTGCAGGGGGACTGGCTAAAGGCTTCCAGTGCCGATGTTTAAAAGCACGTGTCGTTGGTGCGAGGTTACTTTACTGAGCACTCATACACTCATACACTCATACAACTCTATAAAAACTTAGATTGATAGATACCGACTGCAGTAGGCACCTTCCATTCTAAATGAGCTAACTCTCTACCAAATAATTATAGTCACTTCCTATTAGAGCGTCGTGTCAGAGGGATTAGCTCTACAATATTTTTTAGTTCCATTACGAAGTCTGTTGCGAGGCGCATAGGGTCCGAAGTGGCGTGCACTGAACCGGAGTGAGTGCTCTTTGTCAGTTCGGCGCAGGATTAAAGCTGTCAGCTCTAATAGAACTGTCAAAGCAAGTAATTGATTGTTTGGACGGATCTGTCATGAGTGGACGCGTCCGCGGCCGGGCTCGCAGCACACGGACAGGCTTCGTTAGTGTTCCGTTAGGCTTTTCTCTGGCGGCGCTCGCAAGGGAGGACTGCTCCTTGCTGAACTAAACATAAGTGGATGGAGACAATTATTAAGTATAAACAAACAACTAAATAAGGGCCTTGTAAATAATTAATGATGTACAGAGATCTGGGTGTTAGACTCCTCAGCTCCTGTGACGTAGCGCAGGAGTGCGGAGGCGGGGGATCCGGCCATCGCATCGCCGCACCGCACCGCACCGCATCCAAACAATACTATACATCTAATAAACATTAAGGACGGCTAATACATTCTTACATAGGTACCTACTCGTGAGTACATAACACTGTTTTTCAACTTTGGTTTGAACCACAGATATGTATGTGAACAAATACTACTGATGGCTAAAAACTAATTTAAATTCAATTTATAATTTTACGAAAATTTCCAATATCTCCCACGCATAGGCAGTGTAGGTACATCGGAGATAAAATCAGCGATAACTACATGCACAACTATCCGAGCTCCGCAACCAACGTGCGATAACTACACGCACAACTATCCGAGCTCCGCAACCAACGTGCGATAACTACACGCACAACTATCCGAGCTCCGCAACCAACGTGCGATAACTACACGCACAACTATCCGAGCTCCGCAACCAACGTGCGATAGAACGTAATGTTCTTATCAATAAGAGAACATCAGCTCCACTTTAGATGCAAACGGAGCGCTTGGAGCGCTTGGCTCATTACATTAGTCGCTCATTACCTTATATGCAGACAGACGGACGGACCGACGGCGCGGCGCGGGCGGCGCGGCGGCGGCGCGGGGGCGGCGGGGGACTCCGGACATTAGCATGCGAAGCATCTATTAGTAGACAGGTATTAACAAGCGTGTCTCCGAACACCTCCAGCGTATCTAATGAACTGGATAATAGGCTATCTCTAATTAGGTGACAACAACTTAACAATCCTTTGTATTTTTAACGCAGCAGTAGCATCATCGAGCACGTGGGTACGTGCTCGATGAGTAGCATCTTCCTTCACAACATGTCGGTCGTAAGTGTTTAATTAAAGCAACTAGTACAGGATGAGTAGAGCCGAGAGGGGGGGGGGGCACTTGTTGTTTATTTATTGATAATGTACAGCACGTGCACGTGCACATGGGTCCTGCACTGTTCGACAGGTACTACAAGTATAAAACGTGAACCTGTAGGACGCTCCTACGTCGAGGTCGAGGTCGAGGTCGAGGTCGTAGGACGAGTTTTCTCAAACAACGTGATATTTTGTAACTTAAGGAAAGTATTATTTTATTGCGCATCATCAAAGTTTTACAAAACATTAAACGTTAATTAGTACTTTGTTTGTCTCGTTATGCGCCGTGATTCGGCCGTAAAGTCGTGCGTCGTCGTAAATAATACACAAAAGCTGTAATCACGGCGCGGGGCGGCCGCGGCGGCCGGGGGGGACCTCTTCACGGCCTTCCCGGCCAACCCCGCCTCGAACAATCATACGGACAGTTCCTGATCCACCAACATCTATTCTTTTTTTTTTTTTTTTTTTTTATTGTTTAACAAAATCAACAGCATTATCATTTCATTCTACACATTATACCTACACAGTTTGACGCCAGCTCTCCTATTTCAAGCTTCCCTTCCTAGAGGTATATGTGAAGCTGCCAAGGTGCCATCGCGAAACAAACCATGTCGATAAAACGTTTGAAATTCATGCGCTGGTGGTTAGTTAGGGAAACTACATCATCTTTTATGGGTCTATATAATGAATGTAGGTAAGTACTTGTCTCGTGTTTTATTTTTGCTAGTTTATTGGTTCGCTATAAATCGAGCAAGGAGCTCGTAAAAGTAGGTTCAGCATTCGTCCGGCACTAATGAGGAGATGCGCGCGCGCCGACGGAAGCGACGGCGCGCTGTCAGCGCGGACCACCTACGTGTAACGCATCGATAGCCTCGCTCCAGGCTCTGCACGCGGGGGCACACCCCCCACTCCCCTGCAGTAGGTACCTGCGATCCCTATCTCCCCTCAATTAATACCGCTAATGAACATGTTGGCAAGCATTGTGACGTCACTTCACGTACCGATCTTAGCCTATCGTTAGAGTGCTATGTTGCTCGGCATGGCGTGCCTGTCGATACGGAGCTGATGATGCGCAGACGCAGCGCGACACTGATGCCATTACTAATATGACGAGTCCGTGGGACCTGCCACGCTGACGACATCGTGAGTCACGCGGCAGGTGCCGTTGAGCCGTCACTCTGCCTGCCAGCCTGGACAATCAAAGAGCACAGCACGCTCCACTCTACACGACCATATGACTGGACTGCATCATCATCTAGTTCATAGTATCTACCAGCATAGGAGCCAGTCTGCAGAGGTGAGCTACTGTCTCGTCAGAGCCGGGTCATGCCATGCCCCACCCAGTCAGGGGTCTCTGTCAAGTTTAAATTGTTGAATACTGTACGAAGTACAATGTGTCAGGTCAGGCCGAGAATCTAGTTCACCTAAAGTCCTACATTATAATGTCTACTTGCAATACGTGATCTTTGTTGTTCCGTATTGAAGCTTCATGTATCTTAAATCTAATTAATAAATCAGTTGCGAATTATCAGCGTTGGAGTTATTATTTCACGGTACCTCTAACATACTTCGAGCCGGATCCACAGTCTAGATCCGCAGTCGCGCTCACTAAACTGTCTGTCGAAGGACAAAGTGATAACGTCCGTTGCTAAAACGTTATCATAAAGTTATACTACGTCGCGTTTTCACGTAGTAATTGTGTTCCATTCAGTGCTATTTGGGACCGGAAAGTATCCTGCTACCTCAAGTAAGATCTTTCAATTTATTTAACTATCATGGAGAGCCTACTGCACACCTTAAGCGGAATCCTCGAAGCCATACAGCAAATCGACAGGAACTTCCGTAAGGATTCAGAGAGCCGTAGGACATCATCGTACATTGAGACACGTTTGGGTAGGTTAGACCAACTATGGGCAGAGTTTAAGATAAGTCATGAAAAGTTGATTGGTTACGGACAAACAGAACATAAATATTTTGTTGAGAATCAATATGAGAAAACAAGGAGTTATTACGAAACTGTTAGGAACGCAATTTCGTCATCTCTTGTAGCGGAGAATAATCCACCAGGTTCATCCACTTGCACCGCATCGCACGAACCACATAATATAGCCTCGCCGAGTCCAGCGGAACAAGCCGCTGAGTTGTTGAGAAGGCAGCGGACACTGTTCAAAGGATTTAGTCGTTACACAAACAGCTTCAAGATAGAGGAGATTAACGTAAAGTGGGAGCTTGAGGATAGGTTGAAGCGTATGCATAAGAAATGGGACGAGATAGAATCCTACCATATTCAGATAGATACTATTCTGCAAGGATCGGATATTGAATACGAGGATGAATTTTTTTGCTATGAGGAATCCTTCGAAGCTCTGTCGAGAGCCCTTAACGAAAGGATAGCGTCCTCTTCTCACCTTCATAACTCTACTCCGAAGCTAGAAGTGCCGATTTTTTCGGGTAGCTATACACAATGGCCTGCATTTTTAGATCTTTTCTCCGAGAGCATCCATAACAATCATCTGTTGACAAACTGCCAGAAGATGCAGCATTTGAAGGGTAAGCTGAGGGGAGAGCCAGAACGGCTCGTACAACATCTCCACATTTCATCCGAGAATTACGAGACCGCGTGGGAGCTCTTAAACCACAGGTACAACAACCCTCAAGTTCTTTTTACAAAGCACATTGAATTATTTTTGAACCAGTCTAGCGCCGCCAAACAATCATCCAAAGATTTAAAACGTATCTACGACACCTCCATGGAGAATATTCACGCCATACGGAATCTTGGGATCGACACGACAACATGGGGGCCCATGTTAGCCCATCTCATTTGCAAGAAGCTCGATCCCGAAACAGTGGTAGATTTCAGGGAGACTCGCAAGGCGCCGCGAGAGATACCCACGCTCCAAGAGCTTATGAACTTTTTAGAAAATAAGTTTATATCATTAGAACCGTTATCTAAAAAAGAGAAGGATACCACGACGTCGCCGCAGCCCACGAAATCCCATTCCTCTCAGTCAAATAATAAATTATTTTCAAGGGGTAACAAGTTTCATAATAGAAACCGTTTTAATTACGGTAAGTCAGGCGAGCGCGAATTCAGTTCCGCTGCTGGCATTTTAACTTGTCCATATTGCAAAAATAATCATGTAATTTATCGATGCGATGATTTTAAAATATTGAGTTCCGAAGAGAAACTTAGTGCGGTGACGAAGTTAGGTATGTGTCAAAACTGTCTACTTCCGCATGAAGTAGGTCAGTGCCGTTCGAAGCGCGTATGTAGGGCTTGCAATGGTAAGCACAATTCTATGTTGCATGACGCATTTAAGGCATTAAACCAGTCCAGTCTCTCCTTAGGATCGACGAACTATTTTCCAAAGCATTCACCGCCTACGAATACGGATCATAAGGCTAATCACGTGGCCACCGAAGGCGAGGAAATCTTACTCACAACATTATCCCTTAGGGTAAGGTCAGTTGATGGGACGTACGTCACATTAAGGGCTTTACTAGACCAAGGATCTCAAATTTCGCTGATATCCGAAAATGCAGTTCAGTTGTTGGGACTGCCGAGGAAAGGCTGTAACGCTTCCGTCAGTGGGATAGGTGAGGGATCCAAGCAAAGCAGGGGGATTGTTTCGATCGACGCCGAGTCGATTTATGGTGATTACAAGTTTACCACTCGGGCACTAGTAATTCCGCGAGTAGTTAGTAATTTACCCAACATGTCGTTCCCAAAACAGACATGGGTACACCTTGGGCATATACAGCTAGGGGACCCGGACTACAACGTATCAAAGCCAATCGATCTCCTACTGGACGCCAGTGTATATTCGGAAATTTTAATGAGTGGACTCATTAGGGGACCACCTGGAAGCCCCATAGCCCAACAAACACGACTAGGCTGGATTTTATCAGGAAGTGTGAAAAATTTCAAATGTAACGTTGTTTTAAATGATATGCCGGACCTTTCTCAGTACTGGGAACTGGAAGGAGTAAGCGAAGATGATTCTGACCTCAGTGCATCAGATAAATATTGTGAAGACCTTTATCAGGCTACAACAAAACGTTTAGCTAATGGTAGTTATGAGGTAGCGATACCCATGAAACCTTATTTCGAGCGAGACCTAGGTTCATCGAAGAGAATGGCTATTGCACAATTTCATAATATCGAAAATAAACTTGCAAGGAACGAGGCATTCGCTGAGAGTTACAAGAAATTCATGCGTGACTATGAGGAACTAGGGCACATGAAACGAGTGCAAGGCCTCAATATGAGTTCGTGTTACCTACCGCATCACGGCGTTTATAGAGCTGACTCGACAACAACAAAGCTGCGTGTTGTTTTCAATGCATCATCAAAAACGTCTACCGGGAAAAGCCTCAATGACCTAATGGAACGGGGTCCTAATATGCAAAAGGATCTACAAACTCTTATCCTTACTTGGCGTCATCATAAATACGTCATAACAGCGGATATAGAAAAGATGTTTAGAACAATTTTTGTACGAGAGACTGATCAATCGTTGCAGAGTATCGTCTGGAGGTCATCATCACATGAACCGATAGGGGTGTATTCTCTTACAACCCTTACGTATGGAACAAAATCTGCACCGTACCTTGCCATGAGGACCCTTAAACAAATAGCGATGGACTATAGTAAGATAAATAAATATCCTTTGGCAATAAGGCCGTTACAGGAGTCGTTTTATATGGATGACTTGCTAGAAGGGGGTGAAACGATTGATGGAACCCGAGACGTACAACAGCAAATAATTTCCATCCTAAGTGAAGCCGGAATGAATATACGTAAGTGGACAAGTAACACACCGGAGCTCACTAAGGATTTACCTGAAGAAAGTTTAGATTCTCCTCTCAACTTTAGGAGTGGAGACGCCAAGAAAACTCTCGGAATCAGCTGGAGGTCAAGCACGGACACCTTTACATATCAGGACAAGTTTAAGGAGATAAATGATGATGACAAGTTAACGAAACGACAGTTATTATCTCATATATCGAAGATTTTCGACCCATTAGGTTGGATATCCCCGCTCACGATTAAGGCGAAACTTTTATTCCAGAGAACATGGTTGGAAGCTAAAGATGTTTGGGATGAATCATTAAACGAGGAACTCATCAGAGAATGGCATCTATTGAAAGCAGACTTCCAGAACCTACATCAATTAGGAGTACCTAGGCATTTAGGGAATAAAAATGATGGTTATCAAATACACGGATTTTGTGATGCGTCAGAGAAAGCTTACGCCTGCGTTATTTACATAGTTACAATGAATGATAAAGGTGAGTACACATCGAGATTGATCGCAGCCAAGACGAAGCTGGCACCAGTTAAAACTAAGCTCAGTTTACCGAGATTGGAGCTTTCAGGGGCTCTCCTTTTGTCTCGTCTAATGGAAAGGGTCTTAAATACATTCTCTGAAAAGGACATAAGCATGTTTGCCTGGACCGATTCAATGATTGTTCTGTGATGGATACACGGTGGCGCCAATAAATGGAAACAATTCGTAGCTAACAGAGTACTGTCCATCCTTAAAGTCATTCCGGCAACTAAATGGCGTCATGTCCGTTCGGAAGACAACGCCGCAGACTGTGCAACAAGAGGGCTGAGTGTTATCCAACTAGCAGATCACTCCTTGTGGTGGGAGGGCCCTCAATGGCTTCAAAACTTTGACCCTAATCGTCTTAGTACAGAGAGATACCAATCTCCTTCCATTGACGCGAAAAGAATAAGTGTGAATGCAGGCTTAGATCATACTAAAAACAATTTAATTTTAAGACTATTAAATGAGTGTGAGTCACTACAGCGCGTGGCGACCAAGGTCGGCTGGCTCTTGCGTTTCACAATGTGGTTGCGCAATAAGCAAATAAATAAACATAGCTATCTAACGATTAGCGAAATGAATCACTCCTATAATTTAATCGTCAGAACAGTACAATGCTTTGAATTTGCGGAAGAGATTGAGCGTTTAAAGAAAAATAAGCCGCTAAAAGGAAGTAGTAAAGTTGTAAGTCTAAATCCATTTATAGATGAGCAAGATGGATTATTAAAAGTTGGAGGGCGACTTAATTATTCGCTTCTTAAACAATCGGTTAAGAATCCTGTGATATTATTAAGTCACAGCCGTCTCACTGAGCTAATCATCAACCAAGCGCACCGAATCACGCTTCACGGGGGTCCTAGTCTAACCCTAGCCTACATAAGAGATCGCTTTTGGATAATTAGTGGACTACGGACTGTCAAACGTGAACTCAACAAATGCGTTAAGTGTAAAAGACACAGCGACCACAGTAAGCCACAGATGTTAGCGGATCTTCCTGAATCAAGGGTAACTCCCTCCTTACGAGCCTTTTTGCGCACAGGAATTGATTTTACAGGACATTTTGACATAAAGGCGAATAAAGGACGTGGAGTAAGGACTCTGAAAGGATACGTGTGTGTCTTCGTGTGCATGTCGACGAAAGCAGTACATTTGGAACTAGTGTCAGATCTTAGCACTCAAGGATTCATAGCTGCACTTTCTCGATTCTGCTCGCGCCGTGGCACGCCTAGCCACATCTATAGTGACAATGGAACGAATTTCGTAGGAGCGGACAGGTTACTAAAGAAAGAGTATGACGCAATCCTACAGAGCATAAATCCAGACGTCATTAATAGAGCGAGTGATCTTCAAATACAATGGCATTTCAATGCACCGGCATATCCTTCCGCGGGAGGATTGTGGGAGGCAGCCGTCAAACGGATGAAGTACCATTTGAAGAGAGTTGTAGGAGAGCAAAGGCTCACCTATGAAGAGTTTATTACGGTGCTCCATCAAATAGAAGCTTGTCTAAATTCTAGGCCTCTGATCGCCCTCACGGAAAGTCCCGACGACTTATACCTTACGCCCGGTCACTTTTTGATTGGAAGTTCCATGTTATCAAGGCCACCACCGGATCCTGAACATGTCAATCTGACCACCAGATGGCAAATGGTGCAATCGATAAATAAGGACATATGGAAGGCGTGGTCGTCTGATTATTTACGTCAATTGCAAGTACGGTCTAAGTGGAAAACGCAGTCAAAAAATATAGAAATTGATGACATTGTTATTATAAAAGAGGAAAATTTGCCACCCGGGAAGTCGCTCATGGGAAGAGTGACAGACGTTCACCCTGGAAGGGATGGACGCGTCCGGGTTGCCTCTGTCAAAACGAAAAACGGAATTATTAAGAGACCCTGCTTGAAACTTTCAGTCCTACCTGTAAGGGAAAGTCAGGATGCTGTCCAAGAAAATGATGATGATGTGCAAGAACAAAGTCCACCGAAACAAAACCGTGCGACTAGATCCGGGTTCTGCCATCTCATCACAATGACACTCATGTTGTTCTTGACAGTACTCTCTTCGGCACAGGGCTCTACTCCCTACAATATTACTTACTTAGATCAACACCAAAATATTTAGTTTGAAAAAATTGCTGATATGAACCTTATTCGGGACGAGTGGAAGCTCGTTGTTTATTTTAATATGTCGTCATACTGGGCTGGTTTAAACAATATTAATAATTACGTTTTTCATTTAAACCAGTACTTAACTTCGTCATTGACACCGCTTCCGCCACAATACAAGGGTATCATTGACCAGTTACAGCAAGAGATATTAGAAATTGAGCATTATAATACTATTTTAGCTAGCAATCAAATCGGTAAACGACAAAAGAGAGGATTGGTAAATGGAGTGGGTTATTTGGCTAATGCGTTATTCGGTGTCCTTGATGACTCATTTGCAAAACAATACGAGAAGGACATTGAGAACATATCGCAGAACGAAGGTCATCTAAACCTATTACTAAGAAACCAAACTAGCGTTTTAGAAGCTCAATATAATATCATGAAAAGGAATGAGGACATCATGAATAGTCATTTTAAGTCCATAACACAGCAGATGGAAAGTTTGCGTCACAGGATGAGTCAGATACAAACGGAACAGACAAGTGAGCTTAATTTATTATCACTATCCTTGACAGCCAATATTATCATAGCTAGTCTAAGGCGCATTCAGGATAGTTTAATAGGTGTGTTAACTGATATATCACACGGTCATTTAGATATGAACCTGTTACCACCAGAACAGCTAGAAAAACAAGTCAGGATCATATCTAGTCACTTACAAGGAGAGCTTACGCTAGCGGTCGATAAGCAGAGTCTATACGAACTTTATAAACAAATGAAGGCGAGCGCTAGGGTTGGAGAAAACTTTTTAATCATACAGATAAAGATTCCCCTCATTAGCAAGGAAGCGTTAGAACTGGACAGCGTAGTAAGTCTGCCTCGTCAAAATCACGTGGTCAGATTTATCGCGCCATTTATAGCCTTCAATATCCAAAGGGATATTTTTATTCTTATGACAACTGAGGATCTTCATTCGTGTATGCACACTTCAACTAATCGGATGCTATGTCCTTACGATAAACCTATCTTCGAGCTACCACTTACAAGGGCGATCTGCAATACAAGCATTAACAACAATGAGAAGTTATGTAATACCGAGGCTTTGACCTGTCAGGAACGGTGGGTGAAATTACAAAACAATAACATGTGGTTATTCTCATGTTGCAACGACGAATGCTCCGTGCGCATTTTTTGCGCTGACACCGAAATGCAAGTGGAGACATTGACCGGCAATGGGTTACTTAGTGTAGGTCAAGGTTGTGTTGTGAAGAGTAATGACTTTTCAATCTACGGTCACAATAACTACCTAAGTCAAGTTAAAATGGAAGGGAATTTACGTACTGCACCGGAGTTTTCCGTTCTCAACAAAATTGTCAACTCCTCCGTAATAACCCAATTTGTACCAGATAACCATGAAGAAGAGTGGTCAAACATGAAAACTCAAATAGAAGACATAAAGGCCCACACGAACGTATCTCTCAATGTACACGACATTCACCAATACACACTTATGTACGCGATACTTGCTATACTCATACTGGCGGGTGTGTGCTACTACATCATACGACGAAGGAGGAAGGCGCGGCGAGCAGCAGCAGGACCTCATGAAATGACAGTCAGCTCGGCGGCCCTTGTGGGGGGCCCCAAGGCCTCACAGCAGCAACCAGCGTGTGATGAACAGTATGTGATTTCAGTGCGTGATACGCGATATAAAAATGGGTTAAATATCCCAACAGTGAACAGTGATACGCTATATAAAAACGGCTTAAATATCCCGACAGTAGAGTGCCGACAGCCAAACAGATTGGGATGTAAAGACATTAAGACAATAGATTAAGATAATTTATACGGTTTAAATCTTAAATTCTTATTATGATTAAATGTTCTTACTATTATAGGGTTAGTACACTGTATGATTTGTTTACATGCACAGCTCTGGATATATTTAAATAATTGCCCTTTTTTATAGTGGCCAAACATTTACAAAGTAGTGGTCGGAATCTTAGTAATGTATGGAATCTTAAGTAATTTCATTTACAATTGTACACTTTTACTTGAATACTTTGTTTTTGTCATGTTTTAATAGATACTTGTTTCCTTTTGCGAGTGGCCAGGATGTACGAAGTACAATGTGTCAGGTCAGGCCGAGAATCTAGTTCACCTAAAGTCCTACATTATAATGTCTACTTGCAATACGTGATCTTTGTTGTTCCGTATTGAAGCTTCATGTATCTTAAATCTAATTAATAAATCAGTTGCGAATTATCAGCGTTGGAGTTATTATTTCACGGTACCTCTAACAAATACAAAGTTCATAGTCACGTAAAATGACAATTATGATATATTATGTATTTCTTTGTAAATGACTGCTAATGGCTCAACCTTAATACATCGTTCAAAGTAAATGACTGCTAATGGCTCAACCTTAATACGGCGTTCAAAGTAAATGACTGCTAATGGCTCAACCTTAATACGGCGTTCAAAGTAAATGAATCATTAAAACTTAATAGGGTGCTGTTCTCTCGTGGAGTGACAATCAACCGGCCATTCCAGTTGATCGAGCGTTGGTCGAGCGGGTAGCAAGCCGTCAAACCCACGCGGAGTCATCAATGTTCACCGCGGGCGCGGTGGTACAACTCCACTTTATTGGTTTTTGATAACCCTGAGCCTGTAGACTCGCCGTCGACGCCGACGTTCCCAGCGTGGCAGTCTTCGGATGGGTTGTAGCAGTATTATTGCAAACCTTTCTTAAGAATTCATTTCCGACTTTACGTCTGTTTATGAGTCGCAGTGTGCACCTATCCCTGACTCCAGACAATCCGAAACTAATAACGCCTACGATCGCTCGTCGCTCTCTCCAGATAATAAATCTGATAAATTGAGTTTCTATAAGTTTCGTGTTTAAATCTATTTTCCCGTTCCGTGTAAACTCCATTATACTTTATAAAGACGAGCAGGATTATAAACTCTCCGAGCCGACGCTGATGCTGGGCTGAGAGAGAGAGAGAGAGAGAGATCTCCACTCGCGATGTTTGTTTATTTGTATTGTACTGTACTTACTGTCGTTACGTAGGTACCTGCAGCGCATCGATGAATGTCGCAGGCATGCGCGCGCGCACGCAGCGCCGCGATAAATCCTCATTAGAAGGAAGATTATGTTTACGTAATAATTTACACGTGTCGAGTTACTGTGCCGTAACGAGCGCCGAGACTAATCTAGCTAAAGCACTTGTACACTACACACAGTAGGGCACGCGGCGCGGCGGCGGCGCGGCGGGCGCGCCGACACCAGCCGAGGCAGCGTTAGGTACCTCTAAGACAAATTGTGGTAAATGCCGAACAGGTTGGCAACATAAAGAAAAGTAAATCATGTGTTCGTATCATACTGAACCCAAATAAAAGTTATTTATTAAAAACTTGAATACATAATGCAGCCTGCGAGATCCCAGCGATAAGATAAACGAACAAACCCAAACAAACAAATAAAGCTTGGATTAAATAAATTTACGCATATTAATTTGCGAATAGATCATCAGGGTGCTCCACAATCGGACACAACGGCATAATTAGGGATGCCGCAAAAAATGGACACATCTATAGAAGGGGTCGGCACAAAGGGACACGTGCGGCCGGACCCACGGGGGTGACCGCGTGGCCGATGATGAGGGATGTCACCGTCCGTATCGAGTCCAGCTCATCCGCATTGGACGGACGCTTCAAATGTCGGAGTCCTGGCTGCGATAGTTTTCGCAGTTTCCGATAGATGTATTTGAATTGATTGGTTTAATGAGTACGTATCTACGAGTATATGTCGAGCGCACGCCGCGCCGCGCCGCCGCGTCGCTGCGCACGATCCTCCGGCCTCCATTAGTATCTACGAGTATATGTCGAGCGCACGCCGCGCCGCGCCGCCGCGCCGCCGCGCACGATCCCGGCCTCCATTAGTATCTACGAGTATATTATGTCGAGCGCACGCCGCGCCGCGCCGCCGCGCCGCCGCGCCGCCGCGCACGATCCTCCGGCCTCCATTAGTATCTACGAGTATATGTCGAGCGCACGCCGCGCCGCGCCGCCGCGCCGCCGCGCACGATCCTCCGGCCTCCATTAGTATCTACGAGTATATGTCGAGCGCACGCCGCGCCGCGCCGCTGCGCCGCTGCGCACGATCCTCCGGCCTCCATTAGTATCTACGAGTATATGTCGAGCGCACGCCGCGCCGCGCCGCCGCGCCGCTGCGCACGATCCTCCGGCCTCCATTAGTATCTACGAGTATATGTCGAGCGCACGCCGCGCCGCGCCGCCGCGCCGCTGCGCACGATCCTCCGGCCTCCATTAGTATCTACGAGTATATGTCGAGCGCACGCCGCGGCCGCGCGCCGCGCCGCTGCGCACGATCCTCCGGCCTCCATTAACTTATTGCCGAACAAAGAATCAGCAGTTAATTATAATGAAACATTGTTTCTTAACATTGTTATATTGTTGCATTTTTAAATAAAACGTGAAAGGTTATGCGAAACGACGACGGACACGTGGACGATAACTAACCACACCAAGAGTAGAGTTTTAATTTAGACAGGCCTCCTATGGTACTTACTTACAGGTGACACGTCTTGGAGCTACGAGACGAATGTTGGTAATGGTTAACGTTCATTCGAAGCATATTAAATAAGTACTTTTAGCACTTATTCCTAATGTTAAGTACAACTTCTAACTTCAAAGATAATTTAATTAAATGAATTATTAAACATTCTTTATTAGCGAAGAAAATTACAATCAAATAATACAAACAAATTCGAACTAGTATTTACAATTGGTACAACTGACTGCGGAGCTAACTTGCAAACAATCTGCAGGTACCTCAACTGATACATTGTTGATGAATGGTATCGGTTTATACATCTCAAATGAGTGTTTGAAATTTCTGTTGGTTTCATTTTAAATCTACCCGTTAGATACCCTCTGTACTACCTATACCCACTCGGAAGTTTACAAACCGATCTCTGACGTGTAGGCACCTACCTTCAATACTTAGGTACCTATTCATTCATTGTAAGTCATTTGTTTTGCACCAGTCTGCAGTTAGCTTAATTGTTTCAATTGTAAATACTAGTTCTAATTTGTTTTTATTATTGAATTGTAATTTTCTTTCGAATAAAGGCTTCATTAAAAGGCAAAGTCGTATTAACCGGTACCTATGTATATTATATGTAATACACTTGACAGACCTTCGCAAACCTCGGCGCGCGAGTCACACTCGCACTTGACGGATCTTGTTTTAAAGTGCAATGACTCTATTAACAAAGAAATTTACAATCAAATGATAAAACCAAATTAGAACTAGTATTATTCTACTATTGTGGAGAAGGAGGAGGAGGAGAACTAGTATTTACAATTGAAACAATTACGCTAACTGCAGACTGTTGCAAACAACCTACAGATAGCTGAACTGAGTAAAAACAGGTAGGTATTTCCTTCTTGGTTTGTGTGCCGATACATTTAGACATTTATTTATGAAAATCTTATTAGAAACTAACGTTAGGTACATACATACATACATGCATGGGGGGGGGCTGTGTCCATGCTTTAATCGTTGCACCGCCTAGCTTGCTTTGCTTCCCTAGTCACCTAGTTTAGCTGCTTGCCTAGTATAGATACAGACCTGCCTTACATGGCTCTTCAAGAAATGTAAGGCGCGAATGGCCTTAGGGGAGAGTAGCGCAACAGTCGCTGATCCCTAAGGTAAGCCTGGTGGGGTATCCTTCACGTGGTTGTCCCCTGTTATTGGTCTAATTCCCTCAGAAATAGACGTAACCAAAACCACCAGACGAACACTGCCTGGGATGGGGTTGTCATATCCCGGCGGGTCTACCATCGTGCGATGAGTAGATGTTGGATAGTAATGACACAAGATCCCCACCTGCCCTTCACCTAACTCCCATCCAATCCCAAGTCCATACATCCGCTACGAAGCAAGGTGGTTTAGCTTCGTGGGCCTGCTATCCCCAAAAAGAGTGATAGCAGGTGGTGGGAGGACCACCTACGTTTTGATGCTGTGCGTAGGGGGCCCGCAAGGGGGGATGCAACTGGCCTGGTGGCTGAGCGGACAGATGTCTCTTCCGCAACACTCCTCTTTGGCGTGAATTTCCTCCGAAAACGGGAGGTCACGGTCTAACCAACCGTGACTAATCAGCATGGCGGGCGGCCTTCAGCCACCGCTGGTGAGAGGGGGAGGTCGATGGGGTCTGCAGCCGGCGGTGCACGCCTTAGCTCGGTGATGGTGGTCAACGCCGAGTATGGTGGTGCCGTTGAGGCTCGTAGGCAACGCGATCGCCCGTTCTATATCGGACCGGCAACCCTGGTGTATATTGCTATCATAATACATCCCCCTGGTTGGACTCCGTGGTGGGTGGGGCCCGGAAAGATGAAGTCAAAACTAAGCAGTACCATGAACACCAACCAATCTATTGACCACTTTGCGCCCTCAGCAGGGGAGGCGGTAGAAGCCTATGCGGCCATCAAGGTCGCTGAGGATCCTACTGCTGGCTGGTCGGTCGTCAGACCTAAAGCCAAAAAGCCAAGCAATACGGCAGGGAAAGAGGCAAAGCCAGTGGCTGGACCCTCGACTACCGAGTTTCGAACCTCTGAGGCTAACGCCCCAGTAGGCAAGAACGCCCGAAGGAAGCTACGGAGGATACGGCAGAAGCGTGATAAACGGGCGGCTTCGAACACCGGAGCCACTGTTCCGAACGCTGACGCTGAAGGTCCCAGCTTCTTCTACAAACAACGGCAGAATGCCAAGAATATGTCTGACTCCAAACCGCAAGCCCCGCCGGCGAAACCTCCAAGCTTGCTCGTAGAGGCTGCTGGGTCTGCAGTTGGCAGAGGTAAGGAGAAGAAGACACAAAATAGCAAACGCTTCAATCGCCAGAAACGCGCAGCCACAGCGATCGCTCGATCAGCTCAGGCCCCTGCCGCGGCTCCGATCCCGGTTCTGGCCTCGATCCAAGTGGAGCCAGGCAAGAGGACGCGTCTGGACGACACTGTGTCCCCGAGAGGGGAACATAAGAAGCTAAAGCTCGACCGCTCACGTCGCGTCCCTGCTGCCAGCTATGCTGAGATTGCGCAAAGCACCCTCGGCGTAGCGGTGGTGAAGACCGACAATCCACAATTGACGGAGGAACAAGCCACGGTATTGAAGAGGTACTTGAACAGTCGGCTTCTAGATGAGGCCAGGAATCCTGACATAAGTTTCACCCCCCGCTTCATGGGCAGCTTGCCCGAACCTCGCGGTCGTCAAGCAGAGTGAACTGACGAGGAGGGTGCGTGCAGCCATCTTCTTCCCTGAGTGCACGTTCTCCCTGGAAGACACGAGTCTCATACTGGGGAAACAAAACAAATGGGCGCGCGTAAACCAGTGGATCGTCTACTCCCACCAAAGACAGGCGGACGACATGCTTTTCGTGACGATAGGGATACCGGAAACTATTATCCTACCATCATGGAGAACGATCGCCGCCTGGCGTACGGTCTGGGTAGCGTCTACGTACGCTTCTACGGTGCGGAAGGGAAGCTCCAAGATGACCCCCCCCGGAAGCTGCCCAGTACACCACCAGAGGGGCCAGAGAATAAGCCTGGTCCCATTGAGACAGTTACGTCCGAAGGCCCCGATTCACCGGTGCTGCCTCCTCCCCCTCCACACTCGTCGCCCAAACCATCGTGTTCTGGAACGATGGAGGTGATGTGTGAGGGGCTGAGCGAAGACATAATGCTGGCCTCGGACGGGGACGACACAGAGGAGGAGAAGGAGAAGACGGGAAACCAAGATGTTGGTGACCCACAACCCCTCCCCTTATAAAGTCGTCCAAGCAAACCTCCAGCACAGCCTCACTGCTACGGCTAACCTGCGCAGAGTGCTGGGGGACCCAAGCAACGAGCCCGTTGCAAACAGCAGAGGAGATGATCTGGTAAATTTTCTCTTCACCACTAACCTTACAATAGCAAACAAGGGCGCAGAACCAACCTTCGTAACGAAACGTTGTCGTACCATAATTGATCTGACCCTGGTAACGGGAAACTGCTCTGACCTGGTGCGTAACTGGAGGGTATCGGATGAGGTGTCCTCCTCCGACCACAGATGGATTAGATATGAACTGACGCTCAACAAAATGCTTCCAGTACCCACGCGCAACCCGCGCAACACAAATAAGGTACTGTTCATAAACTCGCTGTCGAAGCACCTAGGTGAGGGTAGCTCGAAATCAAACATAAGCAACACTGCAGAAATAGAGACAGCGGTACAACACATCACGCAGAGCCTTACCAAGAGCTTTGAGGTAGCTTGTCCTCTCACCGTCATCAGTGCAACTGATGCACGTAGGCCAGGCTGGTCGCGACGACTGGAGGAACTCAAAGGTAAGGTACGCAAATATTTTAACAGAGCCATGAACACCTACGACGACTCCGATTGGGACGTATACAAGAAGGCCCAAGCCGACTATAAAAAACATCTACGCCGTAGGAGTCGTCTCAAATGGAAAACCTGTTGCACTAAGATAGAATCAAACTCTGAAGCGAACAGAATCAGGAAAATTTTAGCGGCTGAACCGAACCGCGAGATTGGTTCGCTTAAGAGGCTTGACAACACCTATACCAAAACTACTACAGAAACACATGAACTACTACTACAAACACACTTCCCGGGGTGCCTCATAGACGGCGAAACAGAGTGGCAAGACAACAGTCTGGTCACGCCATCGGTGAAAGACTGGGCAGTAGCATGCTCAGTGGTAACCGGGGATAAGGTTAAGTGGGCCATCAACACATTCAAACCCTACAAGTCACCGGGTATGGATGGATTTTTTCCCGGCCTCCTACGCTGGGGTCTAGCACACATTAGCGAGGCCCTGACGGCTATTTTCACAGCCTGTCTAGCCTTCCGCTATGTACCGCTTATGTGGAGAGAGGTCAGAGTCCTATTCATACCCAAACCAGGTAAAAGTGACTACACCGAAGCAAAGTCCTATAGGCCGATCAGTCTCACCTCCTTCTTACTCAAGACTCTAGAGAGATTTGCGATCGACACATAAGAGATAATATACTAACAATAAAACCACTACATCCACAGCAACACGCCTACAGCTCAGGCAAATCAACAGAATCTGCGCTGCACACAGTAGTTAGCAGATTAGAACGAGACATTTCAAACAAAACGCTCTGTCTCGCAGCCTTTATAGATATCGAAGGGGCTTTTGACAAGACGAATTTCAACAGCATCAACGCAGCCTTACAGAAGCACGAAGTGGAGCCAACGTTGGTAGATTGGATCATTAGTATGCTCAAGCTGAGGGCAGTACGTATCGACGTACACGGGGAGACCAGGGGAGTGGTGTCAAGGGGATGCCCACAAGGCGGCGTCTTGTCACCTCTCCTATGGAATCTAGTTGCTAATGATCTAATTACCAAGCTTAACGAACAACGCTTCTACACGGTAGGCTACGCGGATGATCTTGCGATACTCATATCGGGACACTTTGCCAGCGTGGCGTGTAACATTATGAACAACGCACTAAAGGTCATCGAATCATGGTGCATAGACTATGCTAACCGTGAATCCAACTAAAACAGAACTAGTTATGTTCACCAACAAGCGTAAACTAGGAACCTACCAACTTCCGTTCCTGTTTGATACGCAGCTAACACTAACTGATTCAGTTAAATACTTAGGTATAACCCTAGACAACAAACTTAACTGGGCAACACATTTAGAAAACAAGACAAAGAAAGCCACCATTTCATTCTGGCAATGCCGACGTATGCTAGGTAGAACATGGGGTCTCAGCCCAAGGATTACCTAATGGCTCTACAACACTGTAATCAGGCCCTCGCTGACATACGGTGCTCTAGTTTGGTGGCCGAGAACTAAGCAAAGCACAACTATAAGCAAGCTGCAAAAGTTCCAGAGACTAGCCTGCGTAGCGACGACAGGGTGTATGAGAACTGCCCCTACGGCAGCACTCGAAGCCCTGATAGGCCTAATCCCACTGCACCTACACGTGCAACAAGAGGCAGCCGCAGCTGCGTACAGACTCTGGGCTTTACGTTTATGGGATCATGACACTAGAGCACAACACACCACTATTATAGACGAGTACGCCAGAAGCAACCCCATGCTACTCTCGATTTATGATAGGGTACCCAAGAAACACATACCTTCAAGAAGCTTCACTATACAAATGCACGAGGAGCCAAGTGATAGCTCAAACATACACGAAGTAAGAATACATATACACAGATGGCTCTAAAATGAAAACAGGTACCGGGGCGGGAACGTTCTCGGAAGATCTTAACATTCACAAAACTACAGCACTGGGTACCTACAACTCCATCTTTCAGGCGGAATGTGTGGGTATAATTGAGGCTGCGACTGCAGTGCTGCGAAGGAAGGTAACTGACCAGAACATCAGGATCCTCTCGGACAGTGCGGCGGTACTACAGGCCCTGAGCAAGAGAGAACACAACTCGGGACTTACCATACAGTGCCACTACCTGCTAGAACAAGTTAGTAAGTCAAATAGAGTCACACTTCAATGGATAAAAGGACACAGCGGATCTAGGGGAAATGACGAGGCTGACGCACTGGCGAGGAGAGGTTCAGAGTGGCAACCAGCAGGACCTGAACCAATAATTCCTCTACCATTCAGTCAAGTCCGCTCATGGATCCGTCAACGTACAGTTAAACAACACCAAGACTACTGGGCAAGTATGCCGGATTGTAGGCAGTCGAAGGAGGCCTTCCCGGCTTTATACCCGGGATTCTCCCGAAAGCTCCTCAATCTGAAACGTGACAAACTTCGGCAAATTGTCGGTATTGTCACAGGACATTGCATGCTTAACAAACATCTGTTTAATCTGGGTATCACGGACAGCCCCCTATGCAGAGGGTGCATGAACGCAGAGGAGACGGCCGCGCATGTGCTTGTGGAGTGCGATAGCGTAGCATCTCAACGACTACACTACCTTGGGACACCGAGGACGCCTAGGGAGGCATGCACCGGCGTCAGCGAGCTGCTGGCTTTCCTAGAGGACATCGGGTGGTTAGATTAGCAGCCCCCCACCCGACACGCAAAAAGGGCCCACCTGTGGCCTAGTTGCGGAAACCAGTCCAGAAACAAGTAACAAGTAAGTAACAAGTAGTACATACATACATACGCGAGTAGCCAAACATTATAGCGGCGGGGCGGGGCGGGGCGGCGGCGAACCCACGTCGTTTTATGTGCCTATTGTAAATACATTCTAAATTAAATAGTTTAATGTGCCTCTCCAATAGATCTCCATCAAATGGGTTTTAAATTAAATTCATCTAAATACTCGGAATAGAGGCCACTTGACATTTTTATGGAAATGCTTGATTGAATGCTAACGATAAGGATTTCATGGTCGAGTGTGTGTCGGCCGCGCCCTCCCTCACCGCAACACAACACAACACAACACACCGACAGATCATAGAACGCTCGTAAAACGGTTATCCATTCGGACCTCTCGGCTCACGGGGCCGCGGGCGCGCGCTGGGCGCGGGCTGGGCGCGCGCTGGGCGCGGGCTGGGCGCGGGGTGTTGTTGTGTCTCTACAATTCTTAACTAAATATCTGCATTACTTTTATCTTTATGCATTCTTTGACAAATGACATGTGAGACACAATATGTACAACATGTGAGTTCTCGAGCGGTCATTACGTCGTGTGGTGTCGTGTTGCGCGGCGCGGGAGGTGCGGTGCGGTGCGGTGCGGTGTGGACATGGCCGTCGCGCGTCGTCGGCGCGGCGGCGGCCAACACATTCGAAAGTGCTGTTCTATCGATATCTCCTCCTCGCATCTCGTATCTGTAATTAACATCGCGCTGATCGATACCCCGGCGCTGCCACTTTATCGATAACTTTTAATTGACAGCTCCGATTAAAAACAACCCTAAAAGTCGAGTCGAAAAATTGTAGAGTCCAATTAAAGAACTGATAATCTAATCGAACACTCTTCGGACGGCGCGGCCTGGTCCCAGCGCGGCGCGGCGCGGCGCGGCGGCGCGGGGCTCCGCCTCACACGGCAGTAGGGCGACTGTAGCATGCAATGTAGAACTTTCAGCTCTTTCTGAAACATTGGTGAAACGTGGTGGCCGCTGGCAAGGTGCAAGGCGAGGGGGCGTCACGAAATAGATAGCGTGTACGTTGGAGCGTGCCAACTGCCGCCGCGCCGCGCCTCTCCGCCGCGCCGCGCCGAGCGGCGGAGAGGCGCGGGTCACGCTGAGATTTATAGTTTAATCCGCGTTATTTATGTTTACGGGTTTATTCGAATTTAATTTAGTACCTCTAGTACGCAACTTACTTATCACGTTATCAGTCGTATTTCTCTAATATGTAAATGTTCCCCAAAAAAGGGTCAGATTTAACGAAATCATTAATACACCGATAGTTAGAACGAATTATCGTCAGAACTCCTATTTGTGGCGAGTTGGCGACCAATTTAATAAACTTTCTAAGCAAATCGATCTGGACCTCTTCTGTTCCAGCGTTAACTCCGTGAGACGGCGGTTGAGCTCTGACTTTCTCAGAATCCGGCGAGGATGATGAGGATGACTCGATCTTGGCATGCGAGTAATTTAGTGCGGATGGTCGATCAACATTTTTGTTGCATTTTTGTTGCTATTATAATTAGTTTTTCTTTTGTTGTTCTCTCATTTATTATATTATTTCTGTGTGTGTACTAAGTTGATTGTAATTTTGTAGGTGATCTGTTCACTTTGCTTGTTCACACTTTTTTATGTATCTACTATTCTTCTTACTCGTGAAAACCTTTTAATAGCCCTCTGTTTTTATTTTCCTAATTCTAAGCTTTTGTATGTGCTGCTGGTTTTCCTTATATAAATAAATAAATAAATATTTCACCCGGTGTTCGGCTTTAGGCCGTGAATCACGTGAGACGGTGAGCTCGATCGATGTATCTATCTCGATGCACGAGTATGTGTGGACGCGACCTCTGTCGGCCCTCAACCGTAACTAGTTTTACTCTCTTCTGAAATCAATGGCACCTCTTACCACTCTACTCATTGTTCTCGGTAACCTCATTAAATAATGCTTTGCACCCATCGAGATAGAATCCTACCTCGATGTTTGCACCAGTAGTGTTTGTAATGTTTAATACGTTACTTACAACTCCCTGCCTAATTAAATCAGCCGACCGCCGCGTCGTCGACGCGACGACGCGACGTGTCCCAGATGTACAAGCTAATGGAGACAAGTGTAGAGTGAAGTGCGTCGATCCATCATTGTAGCTAATTGTAGAGAGAGTCCGGTGCGCCCGCGCAGCCGGAGGCAGTTGGGTGGACCCCCGACCTCGGGGGGGACGCGTAGGGATGTGACGAAAAGTCGACGACGTGGGCTCCCATTGTCCAGTGACGACATCGCCCTGCGCGCGCGCCGCTAATTACGAACAAACGAACATACACTCATTACGGCGAAGGGGGCACTTTTAATTCATGGGGTCATGATTAGGGATTAGAGACACGCTCCACCTCGTGATATAATATTATGGCAAAAAAGTCATGCATAGAGGGAATGAAATTGATTTTGTAACGTGTTTGCTCCAACTGCAATAAACGCACATAAATACTGTCAGTTATTTTATTATACAGCTTGATATATTTGCAGTAACAGCATCATAATAAGATACCATTAGCCTTATTATAAGCTGCTACTAAAGTGTCGGCTGTATGTAGGTAACTATATTAGTGTGGAGTATCCTGGGTAAGAATCAGTGACGCTGGAAGGGTCCAGGGGTGCTCACGCGCGCAGGGGCCGCGCACCCACTCGAAGGGTCGAGTGGGTGCGCGCGCACATCAGCTGCGACCGACAGACACTTGTTGGGTCACGTGACGAGACACATGGATTAGTGCGCTCATGATACAAACAAACATCAGCAAAACTATGAACACTTGGCTCCCTCTCTCCTGGGGCGGCGAGCTGTCCGCGCGTTCAGCGCTGAAGTGTCGCTTACAAGGCTCACGACAGCCAGCACGAGTGTAGCCGCGGGATCGCTCGAAGATATCTCACGCAGAAAATATTATACTCGTAGCCTCTTCGCGAATTGTCAATAGGCTTAGTTACTTACATACCTTATTCTAGAAGACTACTAAAAGACTAAACTGCTTCAGTAAAAGGTCGTATTTACCGGTAGGTACTCGTATCTATCCTTCATTGTGATTGGTTTTGTAAAGAAGATATAAAAATGATCAGAAGCTATATAATCTAGAAGATAAATAAGCAGATGTAAACCTAAACCATAATTCCAACGCGGACAGCGGACGATGATCTCGTAGTTATGGCTACAGCTAGTTTCATAATCTGTCGAGAGGTCGTGAAGTGCCCAGCGACACGTACGAGTACGTGCAGTTAGATAGGTAGTCTGAAGCCGCGAGTAAGTGACGTTGTCGAGTGTCGCGCGACGCAAGCGTCACCCGCGACAGATGTGGCGCAGTGCTGTGCTGTGCTGGCTGACTCTGTAATGGTGACAAAAAGAGAGCGATTGACGGGAAGGATCGAGATAACGTAGACATTAAAATGTA
Organism: Eupithecia inturbata; assembly: GCA_963662085.1. NCBI lineage: Eukaryota > Metazoa > Arthropoda > Insecta > Lepidoptera > Geometridae > Eupithecia > Eupithecia inturbata. Next base: position 167,633 of record OY759192.1, read on the forward strand.
TGAAGTGGTCGCGGAATCGAAGCGAGTGTCCGTGTTGTTGCGACTTACTGCATCGTTTTGACTCTCTGAGGGCGGAGGGCGGAGAGGAATGTCCAGAAGTACATAATACTTTTGAACTTTTTACTTTCATATTTATTACTCTTTGCCGGAGTATCAAACCCTGTGTAAACACTCATCTATCGGACAACACTTCACTTCACTTCTTTATGAGGTGACACTTGGTATAACGTTATAATACCACGGTATAAACAGGATGTATGTCAGCGTGTCGTTACCGGAGAGGCGAGTATGTTGTCGCTGCGCGCGCGCCGCCGCCGCGCCGCGCCGGTGGTCTGTAGCGCGCCGCGGAGCCCGCGGGCCGAGGCGCGGCGGCGCAGGAGCGCGGCGGCGCAGGAGCGCGGCGCTATCAGCTCAAACGTCATACGATCTATATCTAAAAATCTAGTTTGTCGCGTACATTTTGAGAAAGGAAAGTTTATCAAGATCTGCTGAAACAATACACGAACCTCTACGAACAATCCTGAAACAACGGGTTTCCGATAACTTTAATTGTTTAGAATCCATTCGACACATTGACTTACAAGCAAATCGTATCTTACTTTAAAACTTACCATGCGAAGGCACACTAACTAAGTATTTCAATATTTAACGTCCTACTTAAGCCCATTAAATAATACGACGTTGAATAATTTAAGGGTATCGTTTGAAAATTCCTGATTTAAAACTATCCTAAATATGTGTACGTAATTAAATATTATTTAATTACGTACTTAATAATATATTTAGGATAGTTTTGTTTGTAGTTAGCATTTATACAAAGTGACAAACCCATCGTAGCCACATGTAAAGTCGGGAACTTTGACCGGTGGACAATATCTTATGACTATTCCTGAAACCGTGTTTTGTTTTATTACATTTCCAGTACGCATTTAATACATTTCTGGTCAAAAGCATCTCACATTAAAAAGATACCTACATCCATTTCAATAGCAGTCAAACTATGAATCTCAATCTTTCATAATCTTATTTACTCTATTTATCGGAATATTTAATAAACTCCAGAAACATTTTGTTAAGTTGTTTTGTATTTTTTATATTCTCAGTCAGGGGTTTAAACATTTTTGTATGGCCCTAACATTTTTTAACCGACTTCAAACAGGAGGAGGTTCTCAGTTCGTATGTATGTTTTTTATTTTTTTTATTTTTATGTATGTATGTTGCTTGATATCTCCGCCTATGGGTAACCGATTTTACTGATTCTTTCACTATTGTATAGAGAACAATCCCGAGGTGGTCCTATAAAAATGTTATTCCCGAGGGATTAGTATTTATCCCGTTAAACTAAAAAAGCAATATAATATTTTTGGAGAATCACGACTAACTCAACAGTTTTGGTGATATCTGCGCCAATTGTTAATAGATTTTGATGATTTATTCGTTGTTTTATAAAAATTTAGTTTGATGTGGTCCCCTTTAAGTTTGATTCTCGAGGAATTGTTATGTGCGCCATAAAACGCACGTTTGAAAAAAATCTTCAGAATATGATAATTTCATTATCACCTCATTAATGGTTTCCATGGCAACGGGCGTCAACAGTTTCATCCATGTGTAATCAAACTAAATTAGACTTAAATTATAACTAGATGTCGCCAGTGTTTAACTACATTTTTTGCACGTGAACATAATAATAAAACAACCTATTTTCGGTCAGGGAAAGTAAGGGAGGGGGGGTGATCTCGTTCGTCCGGAACATAGATGAAAATTATCTATAAACCGGAGTTTGAGTTTTGGCGTGTTTTATTGTTTTTAAAACACGCCAAATTATTATTTTCAAAATCGGCGCGCACAATAGAAGTTAATTTAATTGGATAGAGACACTAAAACAAATAAAAATTACGTATAAAATAATGTGTTAAAGAGTCAGGTTTCAGAGATAAAGGTTACACAGACGAACATAACTATATTATTGTTCATATTGTTATTGTGACTATCTCAGAAACCTGACGCTTTAGCAGATTACATTTTTTTATTTGTTTTAGTGTCCTCTATCCAAATATATAACATTCATAGTGCGCCGCGATTTAAAAAATATACTTAATTAAATTTTGACCGGCGCCCCCGGACCCCCGGACCCTTCATGCAAAATCACAGTAAGAGTTGTTGTTTTATTACATCTATCGCCTCCTATAACTGTTTCTCGCAGGGTGATCGTGATCGCCTCCCTCGCCTCACCTGAACCTCTTTGTTTCGAGCACCCATGTTCTTGATGAACGCAAATAAGTTATTGCAGTAGGCAGCAGGCTGTAGACTAGTGCTCTGTGCTGTGCGCTCTGTGCGTCGTGGAATGCTGCAACGAATGGTCGCGGGGTCGGGTGTTGTGCGATTATCACGGCCGCGCCCCGCGCCCCGCGCACCGCACCCCGCCCCGCGCCGCTCCACTCCGTGATCAATAACAAAAGAAACTAATGAGCTTTGCAAGGCTACTTTTTACGCTTTTTAGAAGGTTTTTAAAATGGCGGTTACAGTTTCGTATTTCAGGGCGCATTGTGTGCGCCGACGCGTGCGCACGCGGCCACTGGCGGGCAGGGAGGCTCTTGGTTGGTCGGTCTGCGTCTGTCACGTTATGTCAGGGGGCTGCGATTGGTCGTCGAGGTGGCCCATCGCACGATTTCGCGGAGGATTCGTTCCGCACTGCAGCCTGCCGCGCGACGCGGATTTCACGGATCTGTCGCTGGAATGGAACCTGCCCCATCGGCGAGAAGTCACGTCTGCACTATCGGCCAGCTACATTTAGTTCGGCCCCAAACATCTCGAAGGTGACATTGCATTCTGCTTCCAGCATGACATTGCATTCTGCTGCCAGCGTCACGCTCTCGTGTTCAGTTCTCGGCTCTCAGCAAATTACATTTCACGCTCCGTTAAACTATCCATTCAAAAGGTTTTCCATTTAATTTAAAAGGAAGGCCTTTAATAAAAACTGTTTAAAATTGATCCACGCCGCGGGTCGCGGAGTCGTGTGAAAGAGGCTGATCAGCAGCTTCACCGCGCGCGTCGCCATCGGTCATTGCATTTTGAGTCTATCTTCTAGAGAATAAAGTCCCCGAGCAGTGCACGGTGGGCTTGCATATCGAGTTAAGTGTTGTATAGTAGCTGGAGCTGGGATACGATCGCAACTGAAATAATAGATTTAATTGAAAATGTAAAGAGAGCTGTCTGCGTCCATTGTGCGTCTCCCGGCGACGAAGCGAGAGCTGCGCGCGCGCACGGCTCTACGGGTAATTGCCAATCACGGAACTATTATAATATAACGCTTAGAAATGCTTATTAAACTTAAAGCTCATGGAGTTAAAAAAATGAGTGACACGCCTGCCTTGGCAGCCAGTGTGTTTGAATAGACGAAATGCATCTGAAGTAATTGATTCGATTGTGTGTTTGATTAGAATCGCTATCAATCAAAACGATTGAGCAACAGTAGAAATATTGCTCTTTGGTCCTTCGAGCCGGACGGCGAGATGCTTTAATAAAGAAACAGCGTGATATCTCAGTGATATAGTTAATTTAAAACGAGTTTGTAATAAAATAAACGTGCGCGTGGCATGTCGAATGTGTCTGATGAATGGAGCGCGCCACCGCCCCGGCTCCACCGCGCGCCATCACCGGCTCCGCGCTCCCAATAAAACAATGTCTGCTGCATAATTCCCAGATTAGCGGCTCTTTCTTCGCCGTCAAGCTGTCGTCACGCTGCCGTCACGCTTTCGTCACGCTGTCGTCTTGATTTCACGCCAATCGACGCGTGTCTTTTCTCACTAATTTTCCTGTCGCACTCATCGTTTTGTTTTTGTAGTTGCTAATGTCTTTGTTATTTAGTTGCCAGAGGTAATAAGCGCTCAGCCTGCTCGACGGCCATTTGTGGTTTTTTACCATTCTATCGCAGCAGGTGGTGGTAGCAGGGCGCGGCAGTTGGCTGGTCGAGCGCTGCTGACGGCTCTACTCCTTCAGCTGAGACATCGTAGGGCTCCTACCGTTGCGCCTGTCCATTCCTTTAATGGACCGAATTAGCGCAAGTGCCTGGCTCCACTGCGCTCTGTTTGGGTATCGTTGTTTCGAGGATCAATCAGTAGATAATGGCCGGTCGTTCGTCGGTGATAACATTTACATAAAGCGGTCCTTACGGGAATGGGATCCAGTATTGTTTGGCTTTATGAGATGCAGCAAGTGATTTAACGGTAATCAGGTTCTCGATTAGATGCCGATGCGCAGCAAATTGGCAGAACGACGGCGTGTCCGGCAATCGGGGTCGAACGGGAAACAGATCTGTGTGGTGTACCTCCCCGGCGCATGCGCCCGCGCAGGCCGGCGGTCGCGCTAATGAGCGGCGCATGTCCGCGTGACGTCACGCTCCCGCTACACTCGCTAATTGTCACGAGCGAATACATTACGGCAGGTGTGCATCACACCTCTTTACATTAGGAACTGGACGTGAATTTGCTTACTAATGTCCTTCTGCCATCTTGGATGATTGTCCTTTGATTTATTTCTTTAAACAGTTGATGTAGGTATAGGTTAATTCTGACACTGATAGTTATATGCCACACACTAAAGTGTGCGACTGATTCTCAACCAAACTGATGCCACCTACATCATCTGTCGTACGTAGATGTAACAAGCCAATGGTGATGTTGAATTATGTAAATCTCGCCAATCCAACAGTGTTCTTATCAACATCATCACAAGGAGCTAGCAGCCGCTCCACTCTGACTCCACTGATGAGCCATCTCTGCATCTGCTCTCCTGGTTCACTCGTTATCTACCTTCCCCATGCCGATGCCAGACACATTACTTGCACGGCCGGCGCACTGCCTCCACCTGCACTGAACACTTTTACCCCTGTAAGATCTAAACTCAACAGGATGTCAGACAGGGAAAGACACCCGGGACGCGCGCATGTATAGTGTCGCGTATTTTGCTGTAAATACACCAATTACAGCGGAATTCTCTGTTTATGAGCGCTGTAAATCGTCGCCATGACTTTACGGCGTTTTGGTCGAGTTTCTCTTTAACGACTGCTCCGAGTCACCCTCGATGCACTGCACGTGCAGTGCGCGCGGATTGAGGGTGACTTGGAAGAAGACTCGGAGCGAATCACGAAGCGCATGCACGTGCTGCGCTTCGTGATTGAGCTGTACGTACAATACTGCTATTAGATTCAATTAAGTTTGTCCTAACGTCATGTGTCATGTCGCCCGTGGAAAGCGGTGAGGTGAGCTGGTGTGTGTTGTGACGTCACTGCGGGGCCGTTGCGGCCGCCAGCGCAGCGACCAATCCTAATTAAATGTAACTGTAGCAATCTAAACGTGTACTTTCTAATGAGGCCAGTATATTTTAACAACACTTTATATTGGACCTGTCGGACGTGTCTCTGCCCGCCCGGCGCTGCTTTATGACTCCATGCACAGGTAGGTACTCACCGGAGTCCGGAGTGGTCTTGAGTAATAAATACCAATTACAACTTACTTAATTGATAGACATTCAACAACGTGGGTATTTCAGAGCAGCCTTAACGTTAGCGTCATTAATCTCATTAGCAAACATCCATCGAGCGTCCGACTCCGACACGAGTTATGCTATCTGCCGTCGATGCTATCAGCCGTCGATGGCCGTCATCGCCGTCGCGTCGCTCTCACTCCGAACAGCAGTGTATTGTATTCGCTCGGTTTATTGGACGTTTCCTCGATCGTGACGTCATCGGCCCGGCTGAATGATTCGCCAGTCAGAGCGCGGGCTCGATCCCTAATGTTTTGTAATTGTAACCGCGCGCTACGTTCCTGTAATCCATCTCTCGAGTCTCTCCGCACCCCTCGCCTTGCGTCGGCTCTCCATCACACTGCACTACTAATAATTTCGCGTCAAAAAATTACATAAACAAATGTTTTCTCGCGCAAATCATTTATTTAAGCCGAATGGAGATTGATTGTTCTCTCCTGCGAGTCTGACAATGGCATCCTACTCGATTAGTCCAGATACCGACGTCCAACGACCCTGTTCCCCCGCGATAGAGGCTAGAATCCCGCGGCACTCCGCTTATACTCGGAGCCATTAATCAGTAGGTACAGTCGAGGTCGGAGGCTGCTGCAATCTCCATTTATTAGACATCGGTACCAACATAAATATCTCGTGACCGTTCGTCCGATAGTCATCGATGGATGGCTCAATAGCGGAAACCTGAAAAATACTGCTCTTGTAAGAGGTAAGAGACAGCTCTAACTAGCAGCAGTCGAGCAAATCAGTGCGTCGTCACACGGTAACACATATCAATGAGGCACTTTTATACACGTACCGCTATGCTTCGTCTGTTAGACGAGTGAAGCTCCATACTAGTAGAAACTTTTTCAACAAACACCACAAGCCACAAATCAACTCATTGATAAGAAATCTTTTCGACTAGTAGGTACCCGCCGGAGATACGTTGGCCAACAGCATGAGTGCAGTCACACGCGTTACGTTTCCATTTTCACAGGCGAATCAATTAGGGAGCCGCCATGTCTGAGACCCAGACAAAGGCGTCTAAAAGCGAACACAAAATATTGAGGCTCACAAATCACAGATAGCGGCGAACAACGAGCCTTTTAACTCTTTTTAGATACAGATCTGTGTTTTGAAAGCTCTCGAGTGTTGTACTGATGCGCCATCTGTCGCCACAGATGGCGCATCAGTACAACACTCGCGTGCGTCGCCCAGTGAGTCTATGTGAACATTGCTCATTCAATAAACATCCGAAGATTTCTATAAGCATTTCCTAGACAAGTACCTAGTAGTAGTTGATATCCAGCAACCAACAAATATTAGGTCCTTACATATGAAATTGGCGTTTTGTATGGGAGGAACAAAAAGTCGAATATTTTTTAATATAATATATTTAATTAATCAAAGTATGAACCATTATTTTCTATGCACTTTTGCCATCTTATAGGTAGTTCATTGATCCCTTTACTAAAAAAACCAGTCGGACGGGAATCAATAAAATCTTTGAAGGCGATTTGGACTGCCCCATCGGAGTTGAATTTTTTCCCTTGCAAGAAGTTATCCAAATTTCGAAAAAAATGGTAATCTGTTGGAGCAAGGTCCGGGGAGTACGGAGGATGTCTTAGACTTTCCAATTGAAGCTCTTCTAATTTAGTAGCCGTCTGTTGCGCAGTGTGTGGTCTAGCGTTGTCGTGAAGCAGCAGTGGCGTGGAGCGATTGACCAGCCTAGGTTGTTTAGCCGCTAGCTTTTCCATCATGGTTTGCAATTGCTGACAATAGACATCAGCCGTAATAGTCTGGCCAGATTTGAGAAAACTGTAATGAACAATACCGGCACTAGTCCACCAAACGCTTACAAGTAACTTTTTTGGGGTTAATTTTCGCTTGGGGCAGGATTTGGCTGGCTGGGCAGGATCCAACCATTGCGCTGAGCGCTTCCGATTATCGTAAAGAACCCATTTTTCATCACAGGTAATGATTCGGTTTAAAATACCTTCATTATTGTGCCGGTTTAGTAATGTAACGCAGCAGTCGACGCGCGTTTGCCGGTTTGCTTCAGTCAATTCGTGAGGTACCCACCTTTCAAGCTTTTTAATCTTCCCAATTTGCTTCAAGTGAATTAAAACAGTTTTATCACTAACATCGCAGCCTGCAGCTAACTCGGACGTGGTTTGCGATGGATCCGCTTCCACAATAGCCTTCAACTCTTCATTATCAACTTGAGTCTCAGGCCGTCCACGGGGCTTGTTCTGCAGGTCAAAATTTCCAGAACGAAAACGTTGGAACCAAAAACGAACTGTGTTTTCTTTTGCAACACGACCGCCATACACATCATTCACCCTTCGAGTTGTTTCCGCAGCACTAGTGCCACGGCGGAACTCGTACACGTAAATAATGCGATATTTTAAGTTTTCCATTTTGTAAAATGAGTGACGCAAACAGAAAAAAACAGAAGAAAACAAAACAAATGAATGACGATCATCGAAGCACAAATACATGAGTCTATAGCTGTACAAATTTGAATTTGGAATTCCTTACCAAAGAGGAGAAATTTGTGATTAAAGTGGCCAGTACGAAAAACGCCAATTTCATATGTAAGGACCTAATATAAATAGCTACAGGCACCTCCACTCCACGAGTACCAGAGTTTTTCTAACTGCAATCACAATGGAATATGCATCAGGTGCCTCGTGGCAAATTTTGCTGAATGTGGCAGTTTCTGTATATTTAATGTAGGTAGGAATACGCTGGCTTTGCTAGGCATGTAAATATTAAGTTATTATAGAATTGTCTGTAAGTAATTAAAACATATATTATCAGGAGGAAAAGGAAGCTTTGGTTGTGGGCGAGGAAGGAACTCAGGAAGGAGCGCACGCGGCTCGCCGGCGAGCGTAGATATATCAATACAGTAAGTAGCCGGTACAGTAGGCAAGCACATGTGTATGCGTCACGCACGTCATCCCCGGCTGTCTGTCGCCGCCGCGCCGCCGGTGCCTGCGCCTGCGCCGCGCGCCGGTGCTCACCGTCCTCTGCGTCCGCGCGCTCTCCATGAGCGTAGACAGGAGCTGTTCTGATGAAATCGTTCGAGATTGATGTGTGCAGTTACACATATCTGACGACAGTATCTACCGAGGGGTCATATAGCTCGCAGAACTGAAAACCGCTAGGGAATAGATTCTCAATCGCGATTAAATGCGGACTGTAGTAAGACTAGCCCCTCGATGGACCGACGTCGACGTCATAGAGCGCAAAGCGTAGCGAGTCGACGGATGAAGGACCGCTGTTCGTGGCTTCTTGGGGGGAGTCCTAGGTTCAGCAGGCGACGCTTGTGGGCAGAGATGATAATCCTCCGCAAGCTTTACTGCAACATCGTGCGCTGATGATGACGACCGCCTCGCTCGGTTCACTAACAATTAACTACGAGATGAATGTGCGCAGCTCCGGTCGGATCTCGCGGACGATCGGTTCTGCCTCGCGTCACGCGCATCCAACTATCATTAATATCGGCTATTCACTTATTGAGTTTATTGACCATTCTATTATGGCATTTTTGGTAGGCAGTCCCAATATTTTGGTAATACTGCACATTTTACACAGCTTCATCTGGTAAGTAAGGTTTAACTTAAAAAAGCTCTTTGATTAAAGCTATCAGAGTTTAAAAAAGAATTAAGTCAATGCACATTATATGTGTGCGTTACCCCAGCGGCAAGTAGACTCGGATCAAGATGAAAGTTATAGAAAAAATAGAGCACCACGTCCTGTAAATGTGCCCCAAAAATAAAATGAGTGCCTATCAAGGTTTCGGAGTAATTCGCAAAACTAAGATGCCGCTGCAGTAACGTCTGAAAACGTTACTGCAGCGGCATGATTTTACCTATTAGTCTCCGCCAAATTTAAAGTAGCTTAAAAGGTAGCTTATTGTCGTGCACTTCCAAGGTAGAGTAGCGACATGTGTGCCCCCTGTGGTTTTTGAGTAATTGCATTTGCCGCTGCAGTAAAGTTTGGCAGGTTTCCATATCTTCGGAACGGCTGGACGAACAAGTATGATTGATTTGTGAGCAGGTGCGGTGTGATCAAAGAAAATTTGTGCCATAGTCGTTTTTTCAAAAAAATGCATGGTGTAAGACGTACATATAAGGTGACGTTATAAGGTGTAGAAAGCTGAAATTCAGTGTGCGTTTATTTGTATATGCGCTCTAACTATTGGCAAACCATTAAAGTTGACACCTTGTTAGAACTCCCTTATTTGAGGTTCGAAATAAGTACACAACTTTCAGTTCTAAAATTGATTTATTTCGTCGAAAATTAGTTGTAGGGTTCCACAATTTTGTCAGAAGATACATATTCCTAATAGGCATCAGCCAATGCTATCACAAAGCGCCTTCCTTATGTAGTTCAAGAGCTAGAGGCTATTTTTGATTTTCTGAAAAACTCGTCTAATTCATTACACCATGCATTTTTTTGAAAAAACGACTATGGCACAAATTTTCTTTGATCACACCGCACCTGCTCACAAATCAATCATACTTGTTCGTCCAGCCGTTCCAAAGATATGGAAACCTGCCAAACGTTACTGCAGCGGCAAATGCAATTACTCAAAAACCACAGGGGGCACACATGTCGCTACTCTACCTTGGAAGTGCACGACAATAAGCTACCTTTTAAGCTACTTTAAATTTGGCTAAGACGTAATAGACGTTACTGCAGCGGCATCTTAGTTTCGTGAATGACTCCGAAACCTTGATAGGCACTAATTTTATTTTTGGGGCACATTTACAGGACGTAATGCTCTATTTTTTCTATAACTTTCAACTAGATCCAAGTCGACATGCCGCTGGGGTAACGCTTACGGCAAATGCAATTACTCAAAAACCAGAGGGGGCACAAATGCCGCTGCTCGGCCTTGGAAGTGCACAAATATAAGCTACCTTTTAAGCTATTTTAAATTTGGCTGAGACTAATAGGTAAAATCATGCCGCTGCAGTAACGTTTTCAGACGTTACTGCAGCGGCATCTTAGTTTTGCGAATTACTCCGAAACCTTGATAGGCACTAATTTTATTTTTGGGGCACATTTACAGGACGTGGTGCTCTATTTTTTCTATAACTTTCATCTTGATCCGAGTCTACTTGCCGCTGGGGTAACACCATTATATTTAAACTCTTAGCTAGTCATTTGAAATCGCCAGCAGCTTGCTGCACGCAGCACGTAGCACTGGCTCCGCCATCAATCACACATCCAGAGACGGAGATTCCAATCGGAATAGGTAGGTACACGTCCATCGATCGACGCACGCGCAGCCACTCGCGCACCATTTATCTAATGCGCAGCGAAAGTTTACTAAGACTAACGATGATCAAGCATACAAGGCTCGTTGTCCTCGGGAGGCACCAGATTGCTCAAGAAATGAACAACGTGAACGGCTAAAGGCTAAAAATAAGTAATGTTATAGGTGAAGCACACTGCACGCTACGTCAGTAGTGACGTGTGAAGGCCCGCGACCAGAGCGAGCCGTGAACCAGCGCAGCGTACACAGGACATCGGCCAGTACTGTAGTTAAACACTCACACAGTTTTCATGAGGGTTCTAGTCACTTACAGTTAGACAATCAAAATGTCAACCATAAAAAGTAAGCAATAAAACATGTTTTTTTTTCATCTCGGTCGATGAAATTCGCACGAATAGACTGGTCTGGGGAGGACCAGAATTATGTGGGACTCGACGTCCTGATAAGGACGTAATACCCACTAAAACCTCTCCGGTACCATTACAACGACGAATAAAATGGAGAGTGCACTTCGCTAAAATGAAGAACTCACTTTAATTCAAGTATTTACTCTACGTATAAACTTGATGCAGTGGGGCCACGAACCTACGATTTTAACTATGACTGGTAGTCCCACTAAGCAGTGGAACCACGAACCCATGATTTCAGGGATAGTGGGACCACGAGTACTAGTGGTACAATCCCAGTGGGACCACGAGTCGCGACCCTAATTATTGACTAACTAGCTGCGCCCCGCGGCTTCGCCCGTTTGGAAATTGATTGCACACCCTCTAGGGGTAGTTTTGTAAAAATAAAAAATACGTGTATGTATAAATATTTACTGAATAGTTTATTACGAATCACAAACTTTGATAACCCGATTCACCCCATTATCAGTATTTTTACACACAGTATACACTGGGTGTATACTGTGTGTATACACGCACACGAGGGCGGAGTGCAGCCCGCGAGCCGCAGCTCACCTCCGGGGTACCTACAGGCCGCGCAGGTGGCCGCGGCTTAGTGCCCTATCAGACGGGACGTCCAGTCTTTCAGATAATAATGGTTTGTTTTTCACAGGGTTTGATGGAAGTGTACGTCGGAGAGACTGGAAGTGTACGTCGGAGAGACTGGAAGTGTACACGTCGGAGAAACTGGAAGTGTACACGTCGGAGAAACTGCGTGCATACGGTGCGACATTGACATTGCGTTGTCGAGGCGTCCCTGGCAGTGAAGTGCGACTTACTTGGCCATCATCCTTGCGTTACCTCCAGATGAGTCCACGCGGCGACGCACTTTGATTCCCCCGCGGCTGTCTAAAGCCTCAGATGAGTCCAAGCGGCGACGCACTTTGATTCCCCCGCGGCTGTCTAAAGCCTCAGATGAGTCCACGCGGCGACGCACTTTGATTCCCCCGCGGCTGTCTAAAGCCTCATTACATTTTATTATCTACTTTCAACCTATTCCACATAAATAAATAAACATAAACACACGTACGTACCTACGTAGATTAGGCTGTGCGCACACCGGCGCGCTCGCTGGCGTACCTATACTCCCTAGTGACATTGACAAGTGACGCCATCTGTCAGCGCACTAATTTGACGTCCGCATTGAGACAAATGCGCGGATTATAACGAGCGCCATTCATTCTAAAACAAACAATCGTCGCAGAGCGTTCGTGTCACGAGGCCATCGCTCTTCCTTGTTCAGAGAGAGGCGAGCGGAAAATTACGTGTCGTTTTATTTAATTTCATTTGACGTCGTTTCGACTCCGGCTTATTACGGTTATCATCTTGTCTTTTGTTCGAGCGCCATCTGTTGACTCCAACAGAAATACAATCACGTAGGCAGCTGCTTTATGGCGACACCTAAGTACTTCTTTAATTGTTAGAGCGAGTCCTTACATTACATTACAGGTAGAAGCGAACATTAAGAGCGTTTAAGAGCGTTTAAGAGCGGTACGCCTAGCGCGCGATGTGTATGGGACTGACTTGAAATGATATGCGCGCAGCGTTTTAAAGTGGTTTTAAAATATTTACAGAAAAATAATAACAACAAATTAATAACAATTTTAAATGTATGATTTTATAGAAGATGTTCTTCTTTATTGGTAAGCTATTGTTATATTAAATTAAATAAGGTATATCGGTGAAAAAATCATTTAAAATTCGTAATAATTCACATTTTTTGAATTCGAATTTCTCGTAGTTAGAGGTAGATACCAAAACCAAACATCTTTTTAACTAAATATTTTTCCAAGGATCTTTTTGATTGATTATTATTTTTTGTTCATTAGATATATCAGTATTTTCATAATATTTTGATCTTCGAAACAGGCTAAAAGGGAAATTTAGAAAACCTCTAACAAGTTATCTTGATAGAACGCGTACATACTATATTAATTGAAATATTTTCTTAACTAACTATTTGGAAAACAAAATTTCCTAAAATTTTTATTCATTAACATAAAGTGTAAGATAAGTGGTTCATGTTATTAACGGGTTTGAAAAGTACTGTTTTTGAGCCAAACTGCGCATGTAAGGCGTAAACGCTCTTAAAGTAAGCCCTGACAACTCTGCGAATAGAATGTCTGCCGCTTATCGTAAGAAATATCGCGAGCGTTTATTTGCATTGAACAATCATACTAGCATCATAGCCATGTTACCGGATTGCATATGTATTATATTCATAGGTAAGTGAGCGCATGTGACACAGTGCAGGCGATTAACGGGTAGCGTGCGCAAGCGCAGAGAGCGGCGCGTATCGGCGCATCTCTCATACATAATGTGCATAATACGCGCGGCGCCGGTGTGCGCGCGCCCTTATCGCCATCGCTGCATATTATTCCCAATAGAAGCTGTTTGTTGTGAATGTATTTCGCATTGTCCGCTCACCGGTACCTGCTGCGCTGGTCCTGCGCGCCTTCCTCCTGCGTCCCTCGGCGGCTGCTCTCCGCGGACGGCCCTCGGCGGGAGCGACTAATGAACTTCAATAAACTGCGTCGCCGTAATTAGGAAGAATTTACGTAAATCTGTTAGATGAACCTTTAATTCGACGCGACTGCCGTAGATTCGGAGCGAGCGTGTTATTATTTGAATACAATGTGTAATCACGGCATAATGGCGGTTTAGTGCGTCTGCATGAATAATGCATGCGTGCTGCAGGTAATACCTACCGCAGGCACCTTCTACTGCAGGCAGGGCGGTGCGGCAGGAACAGCGCAAAATCACAACAACGGCATGTCGATAGAGGGCTATTACAAACAAGATCCGTCAAGTGCGAGTGTGACTCGCGCGCCGTGGGTTTCGAACGGTAGTCAAGCATACCAATATGTACTAAGTACATACCAGTACCTATAGGTACTGGCTATACTTTGCTATTTGATGAATACTAATGAATGAAAGGTACCTACATTTCAGATGTATCGGCTTGCTAACTCCGGAGTAGGTACAGAGGGTAATATGTACCTCTAGTAATATTTTCGAGTTTTCAAAATATTTCAAAAAGTATTTAACTTACAGAAAATTCAAAAACTGTTTTGAGATGTACAAACCTTTCATTTCATGTTCCACTCAGTGTGGTTGCCCCCCCTTTTAAAAATTATCCCCTCCTCTTTTTGACCATTTTTCATAAAGTGGTCTACTTATAGACATGTCTATATTTTTCCTATAAAATATAAGGTAGATCGATATACAAACGCTACATACATTTCAGAGATCGCGCTGCAAACTTCGGAGCCGAATGTCTACGCGATATATTCACTAGATGATCATAGTAATATGTGTTACAGAACGAGTGGCTGGATGTCTACGCGATATATTCACTAGATGATCATAGTAATATGTGTTACAGAACGAGTGGCTGCATGTCTACGCGATATATTCACTAGATGATCATAGTAATATGTGTTACAGAACGAGTGGCTGCATGTCTACTCGATATATTCACTAGATGATCATAGTAATATGTGTTACAGAACGAGTGGCTGCATGTCTACGCGATATATTCACTAGATGATCATAGTAATATGTGTTACAGAACGAGTGGCTGCATGTCTACTCGATATATTCACTAGATGATCATAGTAATATGTGTTACAGAACGAGTGGCTGCATGTCTACGCGATATATTCACTAGATGATCACAGTAATATGTGTTACAGAACGAGTGGCTGCATGTCTACGCGATATATTCACTAGATGATCATAGTAATATGTGTTACAGAACGAGTGGCTGCATGTCTACGCGATATATTCACTAGATGATCATAGTAATATGTGTTACAGAACGAGTGGCTGCATGTTTACGCGATATATTCACTAGATGATCATAGTAATATGTGTTACAGAACGAGTGGCTGCATGTCTACGCGATATATTCACTAGATGATCATAGTAATATGTGTTACAGAACGAGTGGCTGCATGTCTACGCGATATTTTTTCAAGTGGACCACCCTAATGTAGGCCGCAGGTACCTGTAATTCATAATTCATAATTCATAATAATAATAATTCATAATTCATTTATTGTTTGTGAATCAGGTAATTTTACAGTCGGTACATAAGACTTATTTTAGATCACTGAATTCTGCCGCTTAGGCGTACAAACATTTCATTACACATGTGAAAACTTACTAACAATCCAATACGTTTATTTGTTTAAGCATGCAATTTTATAATTTATTTCCAATATTATCACTTCAAATCAATGCCAAATTAAAAAAAAAAATTTAAAATAAAATAGTTAATTAATTAATGTCAGCTGAAAATGAACATGTCAAAAAATAAAATAAAAATGTATGATAGTCAATTTAAATTAACAATGTCAAACAATAGTACAGTCACTAAATTTCATAATTTGGATAAAAATGTTTTAGTTTAAAAATAAATAAAGTAATGATCATGTCATAACAACTTCAAGTCATTTAAATATGAAAATTTCAAACAATACGGTCATTTAAAAAATCATTCACTGTATAATAAGCTTTATCAATTAGAAAATTATTAAGTTTTGCATTAAATTGGTTGCAGGACAAATCACGAATAACTTTTGGGATTTTGTTAAAGATTTTTGGTGCCATACAAAACACACTTGAACGCAACAACTTTGTTCTGCATGGCACATTGCGTAGTCTGCCCTCAGAACGGCTTCCAATTGCAAATTCTTGAAACAGGTCGGGGTTATTTTTAACAAAAACTGCAACTTCGTAGATGTATAGACACGGAAATGTTAGTAGTTTTTGTTCGATAAAGTGACTTTTACAGGAGTCGCGTCTCCGTAAACCACGAATAGCCCTTAAGCAACGCTTTTGAGCTTTGAATGCTCTAAGGCTGTCAGTCGAGTTACCCCAAAACATGATGCCATATCTTAAAATTGAAGACACGTTTCCGTGATAAGCAGTGAGTAGGGTGGATAGATTAGATACTTGACTTAGTTTAAAAAGAGCATAAGAGAATTGTTTTAACCTTTTACAGATAATGTCAATATGATGTTTCCAATTTAATTTACTGTCGATGTTAAGCCCTAGAAACTTGGTAGAGTCTACTTACTTGGTAGTACTTGTTACCTAGATTCTACTCCATCACGTACATTGTGTAAGAAGTTGAGAGCAACCACGTTCTCCCTATGTCCTGCGCCCGCGCGCATCTCTCTCAGTTCTGCCCGCTCATAAAGTTTAACAATGTGTCACAAAGTCTGCAGAATTATCGATTCTTTTGTGCGTGCGCTGTAACAAACAAGCTAGCGCGCGCGCTGCGCGTCGCATCTCCATAATGCATGCACGCATGCGCATACATAAGCAACGCTAATTGAATAACGGCGCGCGCGCGGTCCACTGCGGGCTGGCTGCGCGTGCGCATCCCGCGTCGCGCGCAGGTTGCGCAATGTGCGCGCGCGCTGCAATAAACTTCATTTATAGAGACGGTTACCGTTGCATTGCCGTTGCGGTTTCAATGAGAAAGCTTCGCGCTGCGACAGCTTATTGACAACTAGCTGGTTCAAAAGCTGTAATCGGACCAGGTCGGCTCTGTCGCGTCGCGTCGCGTCGCGTCGGTCTGAATAAACTTATCACATTGCTTGCTCTTTATGATTCGTCTGTTCTACAGCGTTCTACCTTGACCATCACCATTACCTAACATGTGGTTATTATTCTTGTTTTGTTCTGGATAATAATTGGTGTAATAAATGGTTAAAGTATATGCTTCTTTCACCTGCGCTTAAAGACACTGCTTTAGTGTAGAGCAAGTAAGGCAGTGTTTAGGAATGGATCCAAGTGATCTAGCTGTCAGGCTCCTCTGGGCCAGAATCAATTTGTAGCAGTGCGCATGCGCAGTTTACGAGTGAACCTGCACTCTCGGCCGAGCAGACATAACGCACCGCCGCGCCGCGCCGCGCCGCCGTGTGAACCGCATGCATTAACGACGGAGTCAACGCACTACAAACTGAGCTGGTGACCTCTTCGCTTCAATTACACTGTCTATAATGAACTACTTAATTGGTGAATGTCCTCGGAAATCCTCACAACTGCAAAACTTTTAGTTGATCTCAGAGTGTTGGAGCCATCTCCACTCTCTTGTCTTTCCATAAAAGGTTTTCTTTCAAATAATAGAATCGGTAGGTGTGGAGTAGATCGGTATTCAGAGGTACAGTCTGCTTCGTGTTAGAGTAGAGGGGCAGACGGGAGCTGCGCCGCCTCGAGTGAACCTGTCCTCGTCACTAGTAGTTGTTGTCTCGAGTGTCCTTGTGCCCTTCTCGCTGTTTTCACTAGTAGGATAACTGGTCAAATATTATCACAAGCGTGACAAACTGCTGCGATTGCAAAATGATGAGGAATGATGGAAAAAGGTAAAAATATCGTTGAAATATCGACTTTACGTGACAAAATATTTTTTTTAATATGTTTTAGTAGACCACCACAGCCCACTCGCACCACATAAACATTCCAAAAGCACTCCACGACCACTCCGCCGCCGCCAAGGGGCGCTGCGAGCCAATCCCACTATGCAGTCTTCATTATAACTCGAGTGTTTACTTCTCTAGAACGGCGATGACACTCGAAGTCTTTCGTTGGGTCACTGACTGTACTGTACGGTACTGACTGTACGTTGCCATGCTTACGATTAGAAAACGTACGAATGGTTGGAAAATGGTGCAGATAGAGATCAAATGTGACTTATCTGGCGGTTGACCAAGCAAAGGGCAGCGAGTAACGGTCCCGTCGGCTGTGAATGCTAAATTGCCAGCGCACGCGGAGAGCGGCCGTGGCCGGTGCGGCGTGACTCGGCCTGAAATATTGTGGCAATTGCATTAATTGCACCGAAGCTAACCGCGTACTGAGCCACCACGCAGTGAGTGCTACAAAGCTCACCGCGTACTGAGCCACCACGCAGTGAGTGCTACAAAGCTCACCGCGTACTGAGCCACCACGCAGTGAGTGCTACAAAGCTCACCGCGTACTGAGCCACCACGCAGTGAGTGCTACAAAGCTCACCGCGTACTGAGCCACCACGCAGTGAGTGCTACAAAGCTCACCGCGTGCTGAGCCACCACGCAGTGAGTGCTACAAAGCTCACCGCGTACTGAGCCACCACGCAGTGAGTGCTACAAAGCTCACCGCGTACTGAGCCACCACGCAGTGAGTGCTACAAAGCTAACCGCGTACTGAGCCACCACGCAGTGAGTGCTACAAAGCTAACCGCGTACTGAGCCACCACGCAGTGAGTGCTACAAAGCTAACCGCGTACTGAGCCACCACGCAGTGAGTGCTACAAAGCTAACCGCGTACTGAGCCACCACGCAGTGAGTGCTACAAAGCTAACCGCGTACTGAGCCACCACGCAGTGAGTGCTACAAAGCTAACCGCGTACTGAGCCACCACGCAGTGAGTGCTACAAAGCTAACCGCGTACTGAGCCACCACGCAGTGAGTGCTACAAAGCTCACCGCGTACTGAGCCACCACGCAGTGAGTGCTACAAAGCTAACCGCGTACTGAGCCACCACGCAGTGAGTGCTACAAAGCTAACCGCGTACTGAGCCACCACGCAGTGAGTGCTACAAAGCTAACCGCGTACTGAGCCACCACGCAGTGAGTGCTACAAAGCTAACCGCGTACTGAGCCACCACGCAGTGAGTGCTACAAAGCTAACCGCGTACTGAGCCACCACGCAGTGAGTGCTACAAAGCTAACCGCGTACTGAGCCACCACGCAGTGAGTGCTACAAAGCTAACCGCGTACTGAGCCACCACGCAGTGAGTGCTACAAAGCTAACCGCGTACTGAGCCACCACGCAGTGAGTGCTACAAAGCTAACCGCGTACTGAGCCACCACGCAGTGAGTGCTACAAAGCTAACCGCGTACTGAGCCACCACGCAGTGAGTGCTACAAAGCTAACCGCGTACTGAGCCACCACGCAGTGAGTGCTACAAAGCTAACCGCGTACTGAGCCACCACGCAGTGAGTGCTACAAAGCTCACCGCGCGCTGAGCCACCACTAATTTTGTAAGTAGGCACATATTTAGTAGCACTTGGCCCTACACTATCTTACGTGCGACGCTTTAGGACCCTGGTTTTCTTAAATTGATGTTGAGTAAGTAATGTCGTCGATGCGAATAGATCGGCAGGTTGACTCGTGGCACTGAGTTGTGTTTTTGTATCAGCTGACCGCGTCCTGCCACCGCGCACCGCAAGCAATGAAGAGTGCCCCGTGCACCAACCGGCACCGACCACTAGCCGCACCGGCCACCATTGGTCCTAGGTAACATTGTATGCCCCTCCGCTTCATACAACATAATACCAACTGTAACCTCATTGGCATAAAAGTTGCGGGGAGCTCTCGGCAGAGTCGAGCTATGTTGAGGTGGATCATTAGCTCGTTGCTATCGGTGCACTGGCGGCTATCAGGGGCATCGATACGCCATTAGCCGATAAGCTAATGAAGTGGAGTATCCCGCGCGAAATGGGGTTGTCGTCTCGTCGAAATGCTGTCAAGCAGGATCCTCTGAGGACGCCAGTGCACAATACATCTATTCTCCTAGTTGGTCTAACAGTCTTGAGAAACGGGAAGTGTCGGCATGCGCCTGCACATCGATACGTCTCACTATAACAGTAACCCTATACGGAATGGACCTGTGCTCTGTGCTTCAACTCACGATCGATATGTTCGTCCTACTGCCCGTCTGTCTGACTGTCACGTGAGAGTATTGGGAAGCTTGCATTGGGGCTGGTGTCGTCACGAAACTCCATTGAAATGACGATCTAGCCGTCATTATCTAGCACCTTCAGGCACAAGAGAAAACAAAATAGAGAAGGCTGAATGAGTTCAGCTGCGGGTGTTACGGATATCTCGGTGCGCGAGCGCTGCATTTCCCCTCCCCCCTAGTGAAGTGCTGAGGGAGGGGGTGGTACACTGTCGATGCATCATGGTAATGGAGGGCTCTCGTGACCGCCGCTATTAACGCCTCAATTAACCGACGTCGCTGAGGAGAGTTATGTGTTCCGCGCTGATTTACGCGCAGTACATGCAGATAGGTTCGCACTGTAATGCAGAATTAATTAATGGCTCTTGTTGTAATTTAATTATAGTTCTGAAGCAGAGCGAAGCGAAGCAGAGCTGAGCCGGCAGCTATTTTAGGAATTAAAGAGTCGCGACACGCAACGCTGACCTTTCATATATCGTTGTGAATGACTTGCCAACAATGCCTGTATTTATCGAGTGACGGGGTACTCGTATCTCCGGTGTGACTGGTCAGCCAGATATAGGTGATTAAGGTCGATTTGTCGGGACCTGCTATAGTCTCAGAATAAAGCAAACATAAATTTAAAAGCAATTCCACTCGTTAGGTCCACTTGTGAGGAACCAAAGCAGTTACCTGGTCTGGTCTCTGATCTGAGACGGATGAACAGCCACTCTACAGCCTCACGCTAAAAGATACATTCGGTAGAGCCACTAGGATTCCTTCATAACTCCGATTTTAATTTTTTCCTCCTATTTTGATTTCCGAACTGTTTTTACATTTTATGTAACCAATTTGTAAATGCCGGGCCTCCGGGCTCCCGGAGCGTGTGTCCAGTGATTGCCCAACAACGGACGTACGGACAGGCAGACGAGCGCGCGAGAGTGAAAGCCGCCCGAGGAGGTATTAAGCTATTAATTGGTAGGTAATTGCGCGCCCATCTTATTGTTATTAGTTATTACAGTGGTTATGGAGTCACGCTACTGCTTCCCGCGGCCGACAGAGAGCTCACTCCATCGCGCGCCGGTTAGACACTGGACGGCTTATATCGGGCATAATAAGTACGTTGTTATTTCTATTCACATCCTTTCAGCTGGAGCTTTTAGAACAACATTAATAAAAGTTTATTTTCAAGCAACTCAATCATCTCCCAGCTAAAGACATTCGCAGATCCTGCTGGACGTCATCACGAGTCCTGAATTCCGCGAGGGATGATTGATAGTTTTTCAGCGTAATTTCCGCGAGATCAGACCACTAAGCACAGCGTTCTATTGTGGCGGTAGTGAGCCAGCTGCCACCTTCCATCCGTCATACAAAGCTCTCGCCGTGTATAATACCCTAATTGCAGGGTATGTCGCACTGGCTCGCCCACTCGCGCACGCACTGGCTCGCTCACTCGACTCTACCGATTTATTTCAGCCCAATTATACGCAGTTGCCTATTATTTACTGTCTACGAGAACCAGAATAATTGAAAGTTTGTTCCGAGAAGCAATTTTTACGTAATTATACATTTCGAGATGTATTTTGCGTAGGACTCTGTTGTTGTCGGAGGATGCTGTGTACAATGTCTCGCGTGCAATGCACGCGCTCTGCCTGCACGCTGTGCGAGTGCGAGCGCGTACTAGTAGGAGTCAACACGTCAGGTACTAACCTACATTCGGATGATTAAAGCCCCGACCACGTATCGAGATAATGTGCTGATACACATTCCTCCGCGAGGTAAGCCGACAGCCCCTCGTAAACCAGATTCGAACCGAGACCCTAACTCTTACATTCGATAACCATAATTCGATGGGTACTTCATTTATTCTGAAATAACCGATATAATTTGATGTAGGTATCCGTAAGGAAATTTAATTTTAATTTTAGTATAAGCTAATATCGTTGTGTGGGTGCGCCATCGTAAAAATGACAAATAACTGTAACCACGCGCATGTTTCCACCGCCCCGCGCCCCGCGCCCCGCGCCCGCGCCGCCGCCGATCAGATTCTTTCTCTCCGTCGAGCGGCGCAGTAAATTAAATACCGAGAACCTCTAACTATTTATGGTTTTTCTAGTAATGTTAGCAATAATTATCAGGTACCTACACGCTAATAAAATCCCCGTGAACACCGGCTCAGAATGTTTCGTGCGATGCGCTCAGTTACCTAGTACCTCTAACAACAGCCTCACACTCGCACTCTTTAGAGCTCGCGACACAGCGTTATTTATAAACCAGTAACGATCCCTCTTGTTCCTAGCAAAGACATACCTAGTGGAAGCGTCGTCGTCGTCGGTCGTCGTCGCTCAGTCGTGTTCAAGTAATCAGAGAGCTAGGCTCCGGCTGCGTTTACAAGTACGGCTTGTTCACACAGCGGCGTGAGTCGTAAACGCTCGCAGTCATGAGAGAGCATGTTGGCACACAGCACACAGCTGCACCATGGTGATTGAATGTGGTGCGGAGAGAAGAGGCGACACTTTTGGCACCTCGTTCACATTCAATCGCTAAACCATCGCGTTGTTGTACGAGCTACAGGCCCTGCCCCATTGCACCGCGGGCCGCGGTTACTGCCCTAGGACTAAAACAAATAGCTACATAATCAACAATTATATTATTTTTCATAGAGACCACAATCTCTATAATAAAACTACATTCTGCACTGTGTATTGTGTATTGTATTATCCTTGATTATTTTTATTATTGAATACTTTAACTATTTTAATCGCCAATATTTAATATTTGCACACCTGCTTGCTGCGGTTGAATACATTTGACATCACTCTAGTTATTGGGGTCGAGACCCTAGGTCCGTGGGGTACCGAGGCTCTCCGGGTTTTTAAACAGTTATCTGAGCGTCTGGTCGACGCGACGCGTGACCCGAGAGCTGGCGGATATCTGGCGTAGCGCATCAGCATTGCCATACAGCGGGGCAATGCAGCCAGCGTCTTGGGGACGCTTCCGACTGGTATTGATATGGATCAGTTGAGCTACCTGTAGATTGTTTGCAACAGTCTGCAGTTAGCTTAATTGTTTCAACTGTAAATACTAGTTGTAATTTGTTTTTATTATTGAATTGTAATTTTCTTTGTCAATAAAGAATTACTCTAGTTATAAGATCTGTCATGTTCCTGTAATAATGTATTCAGCAAATAAATGATTTGATTTGAATTGTGTTATCCCGTAAGTTTACAAAGTGTCCAAGACGTGTCGTACGCAGCCAGCGCAGCGACAGAATGGCGACACAAATATTATTGAGGGGTTCAGAACTCGGAGCTGGTAACCAGAGAGATCTCAGTTGGTTTGCTACTTTGTGGTTTAGCAGGTCTTTGTTTGTGGGACTGCGGTCGAAGTAATTCATTAGAATTGCACAATCATAAATGAAGGCCCTCGTGAACGCACCAAATATCCTGTCAGATACTTTAAAAGATAATATAGAAACAAACGAGAATCGTTACGATATGAATAAAGAAAAGCAAAGTGTCTGAACTATTTCACTGGTCATTACATTACTCAGTGGTAAGTGCATCATGTGCTTAATGGGTGAGACTGCGCATGTCATTAGTCAGCGTGACTTGCGCCTGCGCAGCGCACTCCGACCACTCATCACTTTTACGAGAGATGTATACACATCTAGAGGTATATATTTGTATCTTACCAAACAAAAACCTGTGAAACAATCATTTACTACTAAATAATTTGTATAAGTAAAGGATGAGCAAAGTTGGCAGACGGCAGGCGTTATTAAAATGTCGAGGCGATGTCTCTATAGCCCATCACGAGCGATGATTCGCTTCAATATATTAATGCCCTTCCTTTTCCAGTCCAGCGTCTTAAAAATATCTTCCAACGCGCTCGTGAACAGTTTCGGGGATATGATGTCCCCCTGTCTCACTCCTCTGCCCAGTTGGATGGGTTTAGACTGCTGGCCCTGTACTTGGACACTTATGCTGGCGGTCTCGTAGAGACATCTCAGCACCTCGATATAACGACAGTCTACTTGGCAACGCTGTAAGGATTCCAGAACAGCCCAGGTTTCGGCAGAGTCGAGGGGGCTTCTCATAGTCCACAAAAGTGAGACACAGGGGCTGGTTATACTCTTCGGACTTCTGTATAATCTGCCTTACTGTGTGTGTCTATGGTGCCATATCCTCCTCGAGTTCCAGCCACCGGAACAGGCTGGGTTCCAGCCTGTTCCGGTGGCTGGAACTCGTCAAGTCTCCTAGCGAGACGATTCATAGACGGCTTATAGACGTGGCTCAGGAGTGTGATGGGTCTGTAGTTTTAAGGAGGGTTTTATCTCCCTTCTTAAAAAAGAGCACCACCATACTCCCACGCCTTAGGAGTTCTCCCACTGTGCAGGACGGTGTTAAAGAGGTTCTGTAGCTCCTGTATTACAGGGGCTCCTCCGGCTTTCAGAAGCTTTGATGTAATTCCGTCCTCACCGGGGGCTTTTCCATTTTTAAGCTGCCTCAGAGCTAGCATGATCTTTTCTTGACTGATATCTGGCAGTTCGTCGGTATAGTGGTGGGATTTTTGTTTGGTAATCCCGTAAAAGTGATGAGTGGTCGGAGTGCGCTGCGCAGGCGCAAGTCACGCTGACTAATGACATGCGCAGTCTCACCCATTAAGCACATGATGCACTTACCACTGAGTAATGTAATGACCAGTGAAATAGTTCAGACACTTTGCTTTTCTTTATTCATATCGTAACGATTCTCGTTTGTTTCTATATTATCTTTTAAAGTATCTGACAGGATATTTGGTGCGTTCACGAGGGCCTTCATTTATGATTGTGCAATTCTAATGAATTACTTCGACCGCAGTCCCACAAACAAAGACCTGCTAAACCACAAAGTAGCAAACCAACTGAGATCTCTCTGGTTACCACGTTCACGATGCGAGCGACAAGAGCTCTCTAAAGTATACCTACGGATTACCTAAACATACCAATACATCAATATAAAGCGGATAGTTAGGTTTCTTTACCATACTCGATACACCGCATTTCATAATCATAACTGTTTGTTCCCTTATCTAGAGGTAATAGCCCATTGTGTCCATCTGTTTCTCGTTTGTGTCCATCTGCTTCTTGTTTGTGTCCATCTGCTTCTCGTTTGTGTTCATCTGCTTCTTGTTTGTGTCCATCTGCTTCTCGTTGGTGTTCATCTGCTTCTTGTTTGTGTCCATCTGCTTCTCGTTGGTGTTCATCTGCTTCTTGTTGGTGTCCATCTGCTTCTCATTGGTGTTCATCTGCTTCTTGTTGGTGTCCATCTGCTTCTTGTTGGTGTCCATCTGCTTCTCGTTGGTGTTTCTGCTTGCATTGGTAAGATGAGGTGCGCACTCATCCTCTTGCCGCATGGATCCCAAGCTCGCAGCTCGTTCCTCTCCCGAGGAGCCACGAGCATGCCGTTAAAGTCTCAGCAGCACTGCTGCCATAGACCCGGTGCCGTTTGCATAGTATTCACGTACAATACAATACATTGCCGGTAAAATGAATAAACAGCGCACGACAAGACGTTCACCCTTGCTCTACACCTCTACACACTTGCTCTACCCCGCTACACAGTTGCTCTACACCACTACACACTTGCTCTACACCTCTACACACTTGCTCTACCCCGCTACACAGTTGCTCTACACCACTACACACTTGCTCTACCTCGCTACACAGTTGCTCTACACCGCTACACACTTGCTCTACACCTCTACACACTTGCTCTACCCCGCTACACAGTTGCTCTACACCGCTACACACTTGCTCTACACCTCTACACACTTGCTCTACCCCACTACACAGTTGCTCTACACCGCTACATACTTGCTCTACACCGCTACACACTTGCTCTACAGCGCTACACACTTGCTCTACCTCGCTACACAGTTGCTCTACACCGCTACATACTTGCTCTACACCGCTACACAGTTGCTCTACACCGCTACACACTTGCTCTACCTCGCTACACAGTTGCTCTACACCGCTACATACTTGCTCTACACCGCTACACACTTGCTCTACAGCGCTACACACTTGATGCTCTGTTCAGTTCAGACTTGGACGTTGAGACAGGTCTAAGACTACTGTTTTCATAATAAAGAAGTTTAATCATACATGAGTGGGTTCAATTAGCCAGAGAATTGAATGGTCGGCTGATTTAAACCACAGTTAAAGTTTATAAAGATGCCTGCTAACAATGGAATGCAATCTTTATGTACATTTTATAAAAAAAATATTTTTGTAGAGAACTATAATGTGAAATACCGACTTACATTCCATCGTGTGATTGCGTCCTCATTTGTAGGTAGGAACGAAGGTACTTATACATTTTGTGTGAAAACACAATGTTTCCAGTGCTTGTGTGCACAGTGCACGGCGCGGGCGCGCTGCAATCGCATCTGCATTCGATCAGCGCTTTCATTACCGTCGTGTCATTACTATCGCGCTCATCGCCTCGACTCTATCGCCATGCAAGTACGGTCTTGTTTACCAAACACGGTCCTATTTCTCGCCTCTGATTTACGTATGCCGGCGTGCAATGAAATCACTCGGTTTCAGGACTACCGCTGTTCGTAGGAAAGGAGACTCTCGGCGAGGGGGATAAGGTGTGTATTCGGGTGGGGGTGGGTGAGTTAATGTTGAAGATTGTCGGTTTATCATTACACCTCGTGACTACCCTCTCGGACGAGCGCGGCGCCGCCGCGGCGCGCGCAGGACGGCGGGCGCACTCCGCTCTGAACCTGGTCAGAGGCAGAGGGGGGCGGTATTAATGTTTCACTATCTCTTGCGAGGACTACAGCACAAATTCTTTGGATCACTCCGACCATCGATTGGTACACCTGAAAGGTTTAGCGTAGACCACAAGCATCCTAGGTGCGAGCGAGAATACGCCAAAAAGAGCACAATAACATGGTCTTGCCCAGCTGTTCCATATGGCTGTGTTTAGGTTTGAAATAATAAGTAGGTAGTGTTTCATGATTTGTAGCCGCCGGCTGCAGCCGAGTGCTGATGCTGCAGTGGTCGCAGTACCCGGGAGTGGGTCACTCACGCGCGCCGTCGCTTGTGAGCTAGCAGGAAACTCATTCCTTGAAAATGTTTTATTGATAGATAAGTGACCACTATAAATACAAGTTATGAATTCCCGTGTCCAGTCCTCGGGCGGGGATGAGCAACGGTTCGCATTCTTTCCCAGCCTCCGATAATCACTTGCAGAATGTGTGTAGCGGAGGGGCCATGTCCCGCGGTCGCTGCGGTGGGGCGCAGGCCGGGGCTCCGGTAATGGCCTGCAGGAGGTAATGCGACCGCTCATTATTGAAATCGCTAAATGAGATGAGATCGCCGCTGCGGTCGCCGGGAACTCACAAACGCTTTTTGTTGGTGAAGTTCAACCGCCGCGCCCCGCCCCGCCCGCGCCCCGCCCCGCCCCGCGCCGCGCCGCGCCGACTGGAATCGTAAACCGGAGATTTACGAGGCTCCTGCTGCCGCCGCGAGATTGCTGCGCGAGTAACATAAACGGAGCAAAAGCTCGGAATTTGTCCGTAACTTATCCGAGTTCACGGCCAGCCATAGTGGGGACCCGCGGCTCCGGTTGCGACACTCGACCACGTGGTAAAAGCCATTAAAAATATAATTTCATCGGCGTTAAATATAATGGTAGATATTGAATCTCTCTTGCTATAAAACCGTTTAATTTGTTGCTCGTACAATTTATGTGATGGGCGACATAACGCGTCGCCGGCGCCCCGTGGCGACCATTTACATAAACACTTGCAAACTGCCCGCTGCTCAAAAATACTGCATACCTCTGTACCTCTGCACTGCTTCCATACGGCAACGTAAGTACCGGGTTACCTGATCTGATATCGCTGAAGTTTTTCCATCGTATGTTGTTTCTTTAGTTACTTGTGATCCTGTCAGATTTCCGAGCAGGTGAGGGTGAGGTTGCTGCGTCGGTACGTACTGCACCTACTGCTAACGCTATCGGCAACCTCTTTAGCCGCGATTACCCGCTGAGGTGCCTGTATGTATGTATGTACCAAACCGCTGCGCGTTCTGTACAACTACACATTATTTTCAGCTCGACTGTGCAACGTTCAGAATACCTTTTGTTGGGTGCTTAATTAGGTTAAGTTAGGTGCTTAACTCGTCCTTTTCTGTAGACATTATATCAGCTGTGCTGTTCTGTGTCTGACATAGAAGCGTTGCGTTGTTGGGCTGCGCGGACTGCTCGGTGCAACGCATCTGAGATTATACTTTAGGCATTGTTCAGAGGTATAATAACATTCAACTAGGTGCCTGTTGAACTTGTTTGCAACGTCGCGTCGATAAATAATTCACATCAGATCAGAGAAAGTGTGAGTCGATGTGCAATCAGCTCAATAACGAGATCATCGCCTTGACTTTACCGATCTCGGAGACAGTTACAAGAGAGTGAATCGGAGCAGTAACGAGCGCCATCTGCAATAACCTACACGCGGTAATGGTAATGTGGTCGCAAACGACGCGACGCGGCCGAAACGTCGTGTGTCGCTCGCGCAGTTTAGTGGCTCATAATGAGGGTTTGTGGTCCGCGGGCCCTAACGGGACGGTGACAGTTCGGGGAAGCGGCGCTCTGACGCTGTCTCTGACATGGTCGGCCGTCGCAGGACGACGCAGATCAACGACCATCGAGGAAGAACATGACCTCACCTACACGAGCGGTGCGCTGGCCGTGTTTACTACTACACTGTACTTACTACGCACTTTATACTTAGCTCCGCATAATACAGACACAACGTGTGAAGAAGTAAGTGTGTACTCGCACATAGATTTATCCCCGTGATATACCAAGTAGTGCACACCCAAGTGTGTGCAGGCAGAGTAATGAAGCCGTACGTTGGAGCGAGGCCCCCGCGGCGCGGGCGTGCAGCTCGTCTGTCGTCCGGGCCGGTTCAGCTCACATAACATTGCAACAGAGCACAAGTACCTTCCCTACCCTCTAGTCGGCTGAAAGCGGGGCTCTAACAAAGACGGATCGTTGAGATCATTGCCTCTACAAAAAGCTATTTATTGTCTATTTGTGTCTCGCGATGAAAGGTGGATACGGTGGTGGCCGCTCGTCAGTTCCTATCGGTTATCTGATCGGCGGCGGCGGCGTCCGTCGGACTGGACAAATTACATGTGACGTAATGAAGTCGAACCGGAGTTCGTATCGGTCTCTGTCGCTGCTCATGTGACCTCGTACGAACGTACAGACAGGCTATGTACACACACAGGCCGAGGATATTAACAACGTCCCGGGACGAGAAATAGATGTGATGCCATGGTATAGTAGGGTTTTGCTTTAAAATGTCTTTGGGTTTCGGGTAAGTACAACTTTATTGTACTTTTCCGAAAACCTATCAAAGTATTAGTTAATAGTGCAGCCCTTAGAAAACTTTTCTTAAGGCTGCACTATTAATTGGGTTAGGTGCGAGTATGTACCTACATGTGGAATTGAATCTACAACTTTTGAACCGCATCCATCATCCAAATAGGTACCTAATGAACGTTCAGACGCTGCTCCGTGACGGAGCCATGTCCGCGGCAGGTCCCGGACCGGGCGCGGTGCCTCATGTCCGCGGCAGGTCCCGGACCGGGCGCGGTGCCTCATGTCCGCGGCAGGTCCCGGACCGGGCGCGGTGCCTCATGTCGACAGTACCTAGAGTCTGTGGAATGTCACTCGCGACTACTCCGCGATCGCACGGACGACGTCTCGATGGTTCCACGTCAGAGTCGGCGTACGGGCGGGGTCACGCGCGATCGCTGGACCAGATAAGGACAAGTAGCCCTCCACCTGCAGCGTCCTACTGCCTCCAGTGCATTGCGAGCGAGATACTCAAGCTACGGTTGGGCAAACTGATGCAGATACCTTTGATTACAATTCAATTCAATCTCGTTCTCTAAACTAAACACGATGTTAGTGTAAGGGCTGGATCTACAGAACGAAAGGAATACAGACAATTGGATGCACGTGGCCAGCCACCTCGCCACCACAAGCCTGCCTCATGCGCTCACTACCGCAGCGGATGTGCAACATCATCGCTGCTGTGTAACAGCAAGGTGTTTCATCATCTCTGCTGGCAAACAGTAGAGAATGCCACAGCATTCCATTTCATTTTTCATTAATTCAGTAAAGCTGAGATCTATGAGATCGATCCGACCCGGCGCGAATGGCCGCGATGCCGACTGCACATGCCACAGACGAACATCACTTAGTCCGCTCTCGAGTATCTCCCATCGCCCAGATACTCGAGATTCCCTCAGCATTACCATTACCATAGCCATTAACTCAAGCTTTTGAGGCGTCAGAGATACTCGCTGCATTATTTTAATTATTGTGGGACGTTTCCGTGCGAGGCGACACCGACGGCGCGAGCAACGAACCACGCGTCTCACAGCCGCTCTCGCGGAGCCCCGGGGGTCATCGCCGTGCTCATGGACGAGACGAGGTGAGTACCCTGAGATCAGAGATACATTTACGGAGGCGGTTGCTATGAACACAGAATGGCTCGATGATTGTTGTAATGGGTCGGTATACCACTACACTCTCGTTCACGAACACAACATTCATTTATATAATACCCCTTCTGCCCGCGCTTCGCACGCACGTTACCGGGATAAAATGTAGCCTATGTCCGTACCTCCCTGCCACGTTTCAATGAGACCCGGCGGCGTGCAGGCGCGGAACGGTAACAGACGGACAGTCAGGCGGACAGAAGTACTTTCCAGTTTATAATATTAGTATGGATTGACGGAAACTTAAATTTCGAGAAGCAACTGAAAACACAAATACCTAATTCCTCTGCGGAAAATCTTGTTTTGTTATAAACTTAACTACATAAACTGTAGTTAATGGAGCTGAATATGAAACAACGTTAGGTACACAGTGTCGTTCGTTTTATTTCTGTGATTGTGATCGGTGTCGTGTCGGTGTCGCGATACATTAGCGACGTTTGGTGCACTGATGTCTCCGTCCATCACGGTGCCCGAGGATGGTGCGGTACCACCACTGACACTGACAGCCTCCACGTCCACATTCATTGGCCTCTGATTCATGCATGACTGTATCATTATTTTGATTATTGTTTTGATTCTTAATTAAGTGCATCGGGCGGTAAAAACATTCGACCTTTTAACGTTAGTATTTATGATTGTTTTTATTAGAAGCAGCTTCAAATGAATAAATTCATTATTACTCACGAATAGGTATGCAATGCAATAGCACATAAAATGTAAAGTTCATCGGGCAACCATAAAATGAGGCCGTAAACACGAAATCTCGGCGATAATCTCCCAAAGCGACCGCCGATTTCAGCTATTCCCATAACGCGGGCAATGTTGAGTGCTCTCATTAGCAGTTTGTCGGAGAATATATTAGAACTACCTACATACCTATACGCACTCGGCGATGTGACGGGCGATAGCCGCCGAGTGTGTGTGTTCTGAGAACACGCCATTAATTGTCACCCCCCCCCCCCCTCGACGTCACCCCCCTCCTGTCAGCCGCCGGAAATACGAGCAGCATGAATCGCGAGGCTTCTTGCGCGTAGTGATGCGACGGTCGGTAGGTACTTCCTGCCTCCCATCAGTGAGGCGCCTGCGCCTGCGCCTGTGGGATCACTGAATCACTGTTTTACTAAGATTTAATGAAGGTCTCATCCACGCTGAAGCCGATGTACGTAGAATACATTTGCACTGGTCACTGCAACAGCGTGCTAGCTGAACCTGCTTCAGAGCCAGCTAGGACGTTGTACAAACTGTACATGTTAGGGAATTAACTTGATTTTATTTTAGGTTACCTATAATTCATAAAATGCACCACGCGTTTATTACACATTACACAGTATTTTATGACACATTTATCGATTACCTTCACCAGTTTTATTATTGGAAGACGGTACAGAACGTCGACTCATCGGTAATGTCACATATCTTTTTTTATTTTTTTTATTCAATATTATGGGCTTTGTCGCTTATGCGATTATGACGCCCTGGTGAGTTAAACACAACAAAACAAAAATGTTATAGGTCCAACTCAAGTCCACAAAACTAGTTCCCATGTAGCGGGGCGCATCCCTACACTACAGCTCGCGGCAACCGGGTTTAAAAAACATGCATTCGCGACGAGACAGTTTGATGGGTCGATACTCCTGCCCCCCCTTGTCCCGGGGCCGGCGCTGGCGCATGTATCTCGTCACTCCACGAGAACAGGCGTGAAGCCTCCGCATTAGGCGAGAGGAGGCGATTAATGAGCTTGAAATTAATTTATTACCTACAGCCGACTGCTTTACGGAGCTGCGCTCGAACGCGAACCGATATATTCCAGTTCCAGTGAGTATGTGGCAGAACCACCTGATCCTCTTCCACATGTCAGAGATAATTGCGATCGACTGCCCTGTACCAATAAAGTATGTTTATCCAAATCAGATCAGCGTGTCTGCCGCGGCCGGCTCCGAGCTCGCCAGATGGTTCATTCGTCGTGTCGGAGAGATTATCTAAAATTGCATCCAAACAAAGCTGGTTAATAATCGCCTCGGTCGTGCCAGCCGTACCTACCTACCTACCTACCTACCTACCTACTCTGTAAGCAACAACGAATGAAATGGTCGGCTCGGAGCATGGATAGAGGAGCGTGCACACCAACACTGGACTACGGCGAGTTGTGCTGGATTGAATATTGACAATATCAGTTGACAAATAACTTTGACGAAAGCTTTGCTTATGACGAACTTTATAATGACTTCTGATAGTCCGATTGAAACCGGACAATGAGATAGAAGATTCTCCTTCGTAGCCTATTACGTTAGGAAGCTTGGCTATGTCTCGACATTATAGGGCTCGGCTGAGTGCAGGTAGACCGCGGGCTCGCACTGAGGTCACAGCGGAGGTGAGTGAGGAGCTGGCTCGCGGCGGAGAGCTATCGATCTCAATTATAGATAGCGAACAGTCGCGGCCGCAGTAATTGTCTAATGAGCGCCGGCGCAGCACGAACGCACGGAGCCACGGGATCCTGCGCAGCGTTCAGGACAAGCGCGAGCACGAGCACGGCGACCCACCGCCCCATATTACTTGTTTATTTTTACTTTAAAAAAAATTATAAAAGCAGTCGTTGTTTAAATAAATAAATAAATAATGCTGGACAATCCACACAGCATCGTCTAGCCCCAAAGTAAGCTGAGCTTGCGTTATGGGTACTAGATGACTGATAAACTTAATACAATACATAACATAGATAGATATTTTTTATTATATATAGAAAATACCCAGAACACCCGAAACAAATATTTGCAGATCGTACATACATTTATCCCGAGGCGGGAATCGAACCCGCAACCTTCTGCATCGCAGGCGGACCTTCGCTTCGGTCGCTTGTTTAAACGCTGTTGTTAACTTCTGACAAGTTCAGCATTCAAATAACTCTGTTTTCCTACTTATCTTACTACTGATGATTTACTGTGTTTGTCTTATTGTTATTGTTATTATGGAGCCTGAAATAAAAGATTTCTATAAATACGCATTTTATTTGTTCTCGTCATTAATATTTTGTTTGCAACAGTACACAATACCAAAGTGAGAGGGAGGGCATCGGGCTGCGCCCCGCGGAGCGCGCAGAGTGAACAAAGAGTGGAACAATCGGGCAAGACACAAACTGTGCTATCTGCATATGTATCTACGACATCGACATCGACATCGACATCGTCATCGCTCATGCAGAACAAAAGAGTTGAACGCGCGCGTCGCGGCTTTGTTTATCCGAGGAGATGCGGTTAGCTCGGGTTGCTGCGGGTTGCCGCGGGTTGCCCCGGGTTGCCGGGTCAATCGACAGTTCGAGACTAGGGAATCGAGTACGAATAACGACAGTCTCCTGCTCCGCAAAAACAAAAGATGCGAGGCGTCTTTTAGAATTGCAGAAATCCAGTAAGTACTTAAAATTCAAAGAAATATATAATTTTTCATGATAATTGAGAAGTTTGTCGGTGTGGGCGACACGATCGTTACACTAACGAGCATGAAGTCCTCCATTGAGCGCCGAGCTCGCCGCGGACGGTGAATGGGCATCGATACCAATTTGTACTTGTCACAGCTCATCGTCATGCCGCGTCACGCCACCGTCACGCCGCGTAACGGCACGCAGGGAGCAGTAGTTACGGCCCGTCACGCTCGGTGTTCACCTTCGACACTCGACACCAGCAACCAGTAGGTTCAAAATGCAGCTAATTTTTCTTGCCACGTCATTAATATTAAGCTCACGCACGGGATCACAATGTGAATGTCAGTGGAGACTTCAACGCCTCTAAATCACAATTTTAGTAAATTTAGCCCCAGCCCAGTGTAATGGAAAATCCATTGTAAATTTATATTGATTTAAATACAATTTCATTTGACTTTTCAACAGATTGTCACAAAGTCTAATTCAAATGAGTGTCTCAATCCAATCAGTTCGACATTATAATCTTCCATGAGACAACAAGCTTCCTGTAGATGCACTACTGCATCAAAGCTACTTAGTCGCAAGCGCACCGCGTGGGGTCCACGGACGAAATAAATTAGATTACATGCCAACGAATCTGGGAATCAAGCATTAGATTAGTAGATATAACGGCGGTCTAGCTGGCAACACCGCTCCGCCCGGCCCCCACCGCCCGGCCCCCACCGTCCCGCGCCTATCCCTCCCATCAATATCAAAAAAACTATCAAACTTGACAGATCTTTCGTATAAAATCTATCAAATTTGACAGTTCTTTTGATAATTATCGAGTGACAAATTGGCGAGAATTACCTTCCTGGCCATTCGCTACATAATTACAATGCTAACGAATCAATGTAATCAAACTAAGAAATTGCTACTTACAACCAAATTAGGTAATAGCGGGTAATGTAAGTCGTGGAACCAGTGGACATACCTCGCCCGACCTCAGCCGATGCACGGCCTGGTGGTGAATTCATACCTCGCGATAACGGTGGAGCTGTACGCCGCGGGAGACAGATTGCGTTCGATCATTAAACGCGTCGCTGTACAGTCGCCAGCTCTCCTAGATCCTACCTTTTTCTTTATTTAGGTTAGCTATAATAGGTACCTGCGCCAGAGTTAACTATACTTGCGCCAGAGTTAACTATACCTGCGCCAGAGTTAATCCTCAACCTGAGTGTCGTTAGAACTCTCCGCGATACCTCAACTGCGAATAGGTAGAGTAGTTACCGACCACAGCCAGGTATAACCCGGAGAAAGTGCGCGCGCTGGTATAGATAGATTGCTTTTAAATCAACTATTCATTGCATGTATTTATAACTGTTTTGAGACCTACTTAATATTTTTATTAGATCTACTTTCGTTGTTAAAGTAGGAAATCACTTTTCTGTCGAGCATAATGAGTTTTCCTACCTGTACAGACTTTCCCGCGTACGAGCGAGCCACGCGCCGCGCCGCGCTGGGGTCGGGTTACTCGAGGCGAAACTTGATAAAACACCACTTAGAATTTCAATAAAACACTTATTTTAATCAAAACAATATCGTCCCTAATGATTGTGCGTCTCGGAACCGGATCCGACGCATTTATTACTGACGTTCAACCCGATATCGGGTTCATTATAATCAGCTGCACGCTGTACCTATCTCTATTTCCATAAATTCTGACAAACTATATTACAAATGGAGATTTATTTGACTATTTGTGATCGAATTCTGTATTCTCAGCTGGCAACGTAGGACAAGCGGCGAGGGCGCGTTGGACCCGCCCCGTCCCGTCGCGTCCCGTCGCGGCCGTCCACCGCTGCGCACGACTGATTCGTTACCGCATACACATCGACCATTAGGTATGTCTCTAGGCGACACTCTTTATATTTCAGAAATTGGATCTGTAACGATAAATAACAAGAATATACAATCGTATACTTACTGAAAATAATTCATTGACTCGAGTCATATTAAGTTTAATTCCGGACTGATTGGTCCAGCCAGTGATTGCCTCAAAGTTCAGAACATTATTCAAATTAAGGGCAAAATTGAAATGACAGATTCCGAGCAAATTGCCACGATCGTTGCACAACGCCAAAATAGTGCACAAACAACCTGCGCACACGTGACTTGACGGCGGCGGGGCGGGACGGGACGTGATGGATACGCCGGCGCGGCGCACTGGCGGCGCGGCGTGTGAACCGCGTTACAAAAGCTCACAATCACTTATGATTACTCTCTGTTTGGCGTATTCATGTAATTCAATCATGATTCCTTGCCTTTTGTAGTCGCAGATTCGCTTGTGCAAGCGATCAAACCGTCGGCGTCGGCCCAACGTACATAACACTCCATCAACACAACACAACCTGTGTTTACCACTCCGGGGCACTTCATGAGCAGGTGTCGCAACATCGTAGGTACCTGCCACTCAAACCAATAGCAATTTGCATAAAAAAGTAAATAACCATTTATTTAATTAGCATAATAACATGCATCGATAAGGAGATCGGTGATCAGTAAACAGACAAGCGCCGCTAACAACAGGGCGGTATGGGCCGCGAGCTGCGCTTCTCTGAGATACAATCTGGGTCCGGTAGCGCACCCTGGGGGAGCCAGCTGCGCGCGCTCGCGCCGCGCCGGCCGCCTCAACCTGAACCACCCTTCTAGCCTCCAGGGCTTCTCGTAATGGTCCGTCACTACCCAACGTACTACTGTATGATAATATCAGCAAACGCTTCCATACATTGAAGTTAAGTTGAAGTCTACTGGGTTGAACGCTCTAACAAAGTCCGCAATGGTCGCTGCAGCGAGTCGCGGGAGAGTCTGTGGGAGTGCGTGGTGAGTTGAAATATAGGATTTTATGTGCGCCATTACAGTGCGTAATGAAGTATGTCCCGCGGCCGAGACGCGTTATGAAGACATTCTTCACTCTAATGAGATAATAAAATGGTGGGAAGTCTCGACACGCGGAGCTCTCTACTCGCCTTTTTATTGCATTTGAGGAAAAAATGCGATGAACTTGAAGACCGCCCGCGCGCGCGACCACAAGCGCGCGACCACGACTCACCGGGAGAAATAAATAGACGTACAGGGAAATCACTTTTATTTAAGTATAGTTACGTTATTACGTTTATGTAGTTGTAATTACTAATCCCGGACACGTTTACGATCGCTCGTAATATTTGAATTAATCGATAATTAAAACTCTGATTGAGATTGCGACAACTCATTAACAGCTAACGGCTCTAAGAGTTATTTCAATAACCTCTATGATTTATCCATCTGCTATTTAAAATCTAATTTGTAATGTTATCCATTTAAACATTTACCAACATAGATTACTCGAATGTTCCTGTGAAATAGTCTCGATCTTTATTCATCGCAAGAAATGGTGTACTGTAACAAGTTACAGTTAATTTCTATCATTGATAGGATAATTCATGCACAAAATAGAACCAAACATTTGGAGCTATGCTAGCAGATGTCAAGTAGGTAGTAGTACCTACCATGATAGATACGAACTGGCCGTATGTATAAATAATGTAACAGATTGCATAACAACGTAGCGTGCGATACAAGAGTACATTTTGCAAGAGTAATTTGGCGCGCACTCGACTAGCGAATGAATCCGCTCTGATTTAGTATCATTATTCGAATGCTGGGTAATGATAGTCCTGGCCCCGCAGCCAGCCGCCTCGGCCCAGCCGTATGCCGGCCCTCACCAGGCGGCGGCACTACTCACTGCTGGGCCTGAGGATCTGGCTAGATCGATTTATTGTTTCAGTTGCATAACTTCACTTCACGTGTGCTGTCAGATTGGTCCGAGTGGAATTCGCTATGTGGAAACAAAGGGTTCCTTAGCACATCTCATGCTCGTTCGTATTGCCGATCTAATTGGTCATTAAAAATTAAATAATCCTGCAAGCAATTTAGTTAGATAATGATAAATTAGATTGCAGTCCCCCCCCCCACACAGGAGACCGAGCCGGGTCGCACATCCGATCCCAAGCCCGTCGGTGAAGCCTCATTCATTAAATTACATTACTTTACTTTATGGGTAAGAGTGTCTAACGGCGACGCACATCTGGCCGAGG
This sequence comes from Eupithecia inturbata, assembly GCA_963662085.1. Taxonomy (NCBI): domain Eukaryota; kingdom Metazoa; phylum Arthropoda; class Insecta; order Lepidoptera; family Geometridae; genus Eupithecia; species Eupithecia inturbata. The sequence continues at coordinate 205,701 of OY759192.1, forward strand.
CGAGGGCGCGAAACCAGACACCGCTCTCAACTCCGTCATTTACAAATTATAAGAGAGTAGGTACTTAGTATTTAAATAACAGATTTGACGTTCATTCGCGTCTCGAGATATCAGACACATCGTGGGAGACTCATATTAAAATGTCCGATGAGAGAGCTTTATTCAATTTATCTGCCATTATAACTTCTCACTCCTCATTTCCAAAATATTAAACCACTGGTAAGGGTACTTATTATATTGCCTATCAATATGAGCATAAACTTCGCTATGATTTGCACAAATCCATCAGTCTGGCGCGGCGAGGCGCTTGCGACACGCCGCCGCCCCGCGCCGCCGCCGATCCAGCACACTCGAGAGCCTTGATCTCATATCGCAGATGCTGGTGCAGATAACAGCATAACAGGCGCCTAGGCGGTGTGTCTGTTCGTGTGTAGTAACGCGGCAGGAGGTGATGGACAGCAAAGGTCAAAATATTTACATTCCAAGTCTCATTCAGACATTTGAATTATTTTTTGTTGCACAAATGAGTCTAACAAATGCACTAGTTACCAAAATATCCGAGAGGTACAACCGGTAGAGGTAGAGCGCTCTCGGCTTGGCTTTCCGGTTCACTACTACCTCGATACTCGTGGGCACGGGGCGGGGCAGGTATCCAACGATCTAAACGCTTCTTTCGTACTGTACAACTGTACAATTTTAGTTTAAGTACAGTTTTCTTAAAGTTTTTATACACATTATGCAAGTCCTTTAACAGTGTAAACCTACTAACTTACCGGGTAGAGAACCCTCGCGTCCATATCACAAGTCTTGAACTTAGTTAGAGCGAGGTGTCGAAACTAAGATGTGAAATAGGTCTATAATACACTTAACTTTGTTTTGTTTATAAGACCTTAATCTGAATAAACTATTATTATTATTATTAACGACCATCTAATAGTTCATCCAGTTCGGTAGCCGAGTCATGCGCGCTAATTGCACGAAAGATGCCCGGTCAGGGATTAGGGACAATTACCTACCTCGGCACCAGCGGCCATTGTTGCTGATTGCTGCAATCAGTGGTGGTCGGTGGTGAGCATTGTTCGACTGCTGCTGGAGCGCGGGGGGTGGAGAGGCTCCTCTGTAAGGTGGCTGTAGTAGACCTGTGTAGTTATCGAATTAATTAATTTTTGGGTTTTATTTCATCAACATATTTTTAATTTGGCCAATCATTTAAAAACGATATGTAGGTAGGTATTTATTTCCCTAATTTATTAAAACATTTTAGGAGGTAATCAGTAAAACATTTTCCGTTAAATTTTTACAAAATGTGTGGGATTTTGACTCAGATCTTTTAATTGTCAGTAATTGTAGAGCTTCACATACTTGCTTGCCGCAATGATCCGGGTATCACTGTCCCGCGACCCGCGACTAAGCTGACAGCACATACATACAAACATACATAGTTACCTACATCATGCCTCAGGTAACGGTCTCGCGTTAATTTCGAGAAACTTCAAAGATAAACCGGTAGCAGCAATTAACCGTAACACATGATATTGTGTGCGCTTGCGCAGCTCCACCGACACAAGCCGGAGCACAAGCTAGATCACTTCTACATGTTCAAACAGACGCCGAGCTCCAAACCAACAACACATCCAAACATTTAGACCTATGTTGTCTACTAAATGTTCCATCACCGTCTCACTGGCTCCTCTGTATGTACTCTACTATGTACCTACTCATACTATTTGATTCCGTATTGAAAGCAAGTTAAGCTGCAAGTTGCACAACACAAGGCTCCTATAATGTACTGATGCAGTTATTCTGTCCAGTCTGTGTGGAGGCGTCTCGCCCGCGGCTCCGCTCGCGTTTAACGCCGCAGCCCAATTTAATGCGGCGATTACACGCTCTGCCCGTCCCCGCATCGCTCGCCGCGCCAACATCGACCCTACCCCACGGCAATAGCGCCCCCTGTACGCGCACACGGAATGCTAATTGACACGGTCACTGAACTCTAACAGTTCGCGAGACTGACCGAGAGATGTCGCGGCTCTCAATCTCGCCGATAAGAACATCGAAGCCTACTAATAAAATGTATAATTGCCTTAGTCTAGCATACAATTAAAATAATCAAAAAGCTAAGAAAAGATGGTTATTCACATTTAATCGTACGAATGCTGCTATTTGTAGTCATTTGATTAAAGAAGCCCATGGCGTATACAATAGTCGAGATTATAGATCGCGAGATGTGAGCCCTACCTGCGCCCGCGCCGCGGCGGCGCATCCTCGGGACGCTGCTAGGACCGGGGCGTGGCGCGTGGGGTGACTCACATACTACAACTATAACAGTCAGTTAATGGCTGAAACTGGCTAATCTAATAAACCGGCACTTAGCTAAAGTGCTGGGAACCTGTCCTGCCCAGTGGCTAGTTTTGGCGTAGAATGGTGACAAATTTTAATTATCGAGGTAATTTAGTGTTATTGTGGTCTGCTAGTTTGCCGCCTGGGCCGTTATTAGCTTAGATAAGGAGCAAAGTTTATCGCTAAGTATTTAGTTTAGGAACTCTTTATTCACCCCGAGCCGAGCCGAGCCGAGCCAGACCTTGCTCTTGGACGCATTCAACAGAAACTACTTTCAAAAGCTGATATTGGAACTTAGAGAATGTAATGAAGTTGGCGATTTACTTTATTGTTTTATTGCTAAGATCTCGCTATAAAACAGCGTCTGCTCGCGATCGATGAACTATTTATCTGAACAATACGATGAGTAATCGACGTTCAGTAAATTATTCACTAATTCCTCCGAACATTCCTTTCATTCAGCACATCTCCGCGGTTACTCAGTGCTCTTAATTGCTGTTAACTTATTAATTAATTTGTTTCCTGCTCACACGGACGCGCGGCTTCAGTTACCAACTGAAGCTGACGACACCACCCAATTAGTTATACATAATACTAGCTCCAGCCCGCCGCTTCGCACTTTTGGATAAATTAGGAAGAAACATTGTTTGGCTTTACAATTACATAGTAGGAAGCTTTGAGTCAAATTTAATTAAAATCTTCACATGCAGCTAAACCTGTCTGTGAAGACGGCGTGTAATGTATGCTCAGGGTGGAATCTAATCCGCGCTGAGCAGCGCCCGCGCCGCTCACGCGCGAATGTGCCCATTAGGATTAACAAACCACAGCTCTCTATCTGACGGTTGGTTATGTTGTGGTTCTGTCTTCCGGAATGAGTTTCCTCACAAAATGGTATAGTAGAGACCAATTACTAATACTACATACATCATTGGTCGAGACAGTCATCATGAGAAAGTTTGTCATCGACCGACAGAATTGAACCAAATGAGCGCGCCACATGTTACGTGAGCTTCTTGTGCGTCGAGGGTGCAGCGCAACCAGCGGGGGCCGGCACGAGCGCGCGTAAAGGCTACAAGAAATACCGTTTCTCTGTAGTTCACACTAACGGCGGCATTTCATACAAACGAGCACTAATAGGGGAGTTTTTAAGATGTTTCTTGCAGGCTATTTGCAGACATTACGAGCTAGATCCTGTTAGATGTGGAGACCTAATCCGAGGCGCGGCCACGCAGCGCTGCGGGGAGCGGAGCATGCGTCAGGCTTACGACAATGCCTGTCAGCGAGCTGCGCAGGAGTTTGCGTACAGGGATCATGCAGCGTTGCTTAGGTGTTCAGCTAAAGGCAGTGTATAGAACACCTGAGCAAATATCTTGTAGAGTTTCAAAACACGAATTTGCATACAAATTGCGCTGCAGGTACCAGACTCTAAACTTAATAGCCTTATTTATCAATTTGAATGTTAGCGACTCTCCTTGAGCTTGCCGTACACGAATAAGCAGGTAGGTTGATTCAATGAAGTCATAGTATTGACAAGGTGTTGACACTTTCGTCAAGACTTATAATTTTCGGTAATCACGAAACTCCTACTCGTTAACGACAAGTTGTGATGTAAAAGCTCTCAGCCGTCAATGCCGAGGAATGCCCTGACTCCGTCAGCGTCACCGTCCGCCATCGTCCGTCAGTGATGGATATGTGGCTGCTGTCGCCGCGAGGACGGCCGCCATCCATCGCTCACTCGCGCCACGACAACCGGACATTCCGACGGGATTCATTACAACACTCAACAAAAACTATCAAACCACTTCAAGAGAAACATCGCATGATTTCAATAATTATCATTTAACAGCTTTCTTTCACTGAATAATGTAGTGCTTGTTGACCAAGTAAGTACAGTCAGCAAGTAAGTACAGTCAGGAAGTTCGGTCAATCATCGCATAATCTCGTCATCGAGAACAGGTTTTTTTTAAAAAATGTGTGCGTTTTGGTAATGGCGCATTGTGTTTCAGTTAAGTTTAAGCTGGGAATCCTAACTATTCCATGTTTCCTCAAGTTTGTGGGATCTCTGCTTGAGGCGCCTCCCCGCGGCGTGCGATGTCATTCATTGCGCACGCGTCGCTGTCAATTAGCGGCATTGTCCGTCGCCCGCAGTCCGCCAACCAGCCAGCCAGCCAGCCAGCCAGCCAGCCAGCCAGCCAGCCAGCCAGCCAGCCAGCCAGCCAGCCAGCCAGCCAGCCAGCCAGCCAGCCAGCCAGCCAGCCAGCCAGCCAGCCAGCCAGCCCGCCACTCAGCCAGCACACACCAAGGTTTATCCTTAGATGTCGATAAATTACTAAAATACAGCGAGGAGCGGTAATTGCGGCAATGCAGAAACCGCAGGTCAAAGTGGCTCGCCTGACGCTCAGTAGGTACGTTGGCTATGGAATTATGGGATGGGTGGAATAATAAACTGGCTCGGACCGTTTGACTCGCTCGTTAATGTCATGCCTGATTACTGTCATCAGAGCAACACTCAACGATGATTGAGTGAAGATGGACCAAAACTTCTCGGCTTTCAGTTGACGAACTCTCAAGTTTTGGTTCTTCTAATACCATACACAAAGAAACATGCCAGTTATCTTGTAGGTAAGTAAAAGATACACAAATAGAAAGAGTGAAATGAATAACGTTTTCTATCGATCTTTAAAATAACTACTAGACAAATAGTAACTCTACAAAGCAACTCAGTCAGAGCATTTCAATCGGATGAATGGTAATGAAATGAAATCGCTACAATTTCTCGTAATAAAACACATCCGCCCGCGCCGCTGCGCCTGCGCCGGCAAAAACGCTAAGAGCCTTCTTATAAAAAGCGCAGGTCGTTGTCCGATCCTGCCTACGATTCATATAATAATCGTGCTTGGAGCTGATGCCTGATGCTTCGGACCTAAGGCGCAGCTACACTATAGCGTTGTGCCGACACGCGAATATATTTTTTTTACATATTTTTCACGATCACGGTGAAACACTAATAGAGGTAAATCTGGTTCTTTTTGTTTCTCTCTTTATCTACAGTTATATTATACGTGACGTGCCGTTTCAAATTTGAGTCACTACATAAGGACTGTGCCTACAGCAGGTAGTCCTGCGTATAGGTTATTTATAAATATAACTAGTTTTTTTCAATTCCTCTTTCACAATTATGGGTTTTTTACAGTTAGTATGTTTCCGCTGGAAGACAAGGCCGACGCCGACGCCGATAATAGAATACTATGTACTATACTATGTAGGTAGTAGTAACGAGATGAAATGAAACTTAAGTATTGCAGCTCTAGTGGGCGTGCTGCCTCGGGCGGGCCGCAGCGCGCGCAGCGGGAGTAGCGAACACAGGAGTGCGTCGTCCCGCCCGCCCCTCGTCAGGATATTCGGGGAACAGTAATTGAGAGAAACGTTCCGATGGCTCGTTACCCACCCACTCTGTAATTTAGAGGAAGGTTTGTTTATGTTTTTGTGGCGTTTAAAGTCGGAGCGGCGTTTTACCCTCGGCTGCGTCTGCGGAGCGAACGGGAACCATCGACGACCGGCAATTAGAGAAACTGCTGTCTTTGTTATTTGATTAAGTTAGAGCGTGCACAGCGTGCCCTCTTATGAGTTGCTATGTCACTTCCTTTTCGACACCCTACCATTGATCTGTTTAATAGGCGCGGTGTATTGTCTGTAAGAAAAATGTACATATTGGAGTGCCTTCGAAGATATCAAAAGGAAATAATACCAAAACTACCGCGGACAAATAAAAGGGTCATAAAATGCCCAGTTCCCGGTTTTAAAAGCTCCCTTGCGCGGAGGCACTACTATTTCACGGCACCTACATTATACAACCATCTTAATAAAAAAGTTGGCGACACGAGACAACTTACGTCGCGCAAATTTAAGCCAATTATTATAGAATGGTTAAAAACGCTCGACTATGAGAAAACAGAAAAACTTTTTGTAAAATTAAATTAAACTCTTTAAAGAGAATTTAATTGCCAAAAATAATAACAATATAATGTATGTATGTATACTCTACCCTAGTTAATCAATATTTAATCTAAGTCCTAACTTAACCACATGAGCTAATTTAAACGTAATTTAAGATTTTACTTTAGATAATATATTAGTGTTATTATTAGGTTACATTTGCTGCTTATTTTATAATTTAATTTAGGAACCGTGTGTAGGAGGGAAGACTGCTTCTCTGTAATACAGTTTAAATTAAACTAAAACGGAAACCAGGGATACCCGTCACTTGTATTGTAGATTAAATTTTTAAAATAAATGATTTTGTATTTTTGTATTTGTTCAATTCCAACCATAGACAACTGTAGCGTTGTTAATAAACGGTGGTCGATTATCTAGCAACTACCTAGGTATGTATCAAACTATCACAAAAAGTATCCGCGCAGATATGCCAGCAGGAAGCTGGCGAGCCTTCTTTCATCTGCAAGCTGAAGCAGCGCCGTTACAATAATTCCGGATTGCGTTCTCAGCTCTAATCTACAATCTTATTCTCGTTCTAAGAATGCCGCACGCTGTTTTATTTCCCAGCTCTGAATGCTAATCTCATACATAAGCTGGATACTGGATCCTACATTGTATGTGCGGGTTCACGCTCGCACCGCGACGGGGTATCGCACGACGGTGCGGTGCGGCGCGGCGCGGGTCAGGTCCACACGCAGCGATTCAGCTCCGCGTGGCAATGAGTGCTAACTAGCCACTAGCTGGCGAGCTAGTCAGGGCTGCTTAGCTGTTGTTCACTACTTTAATACTTTGCACAATGAAGGCTCCAGACGCGCCATGTCACAGAAGGGGTAGGCATAGGGTTTCGCGTTCACAGGAGCGGGACAAAGCATACCTTTTTGGAACAGCGCGGCGTAAACGCAAACATCAAGTTATTATTTATTTACAAGAAAACTACGCAACTTATGAAGAAACTCGTTCAAGGAACGAAAAATTAGTAATAGAGTAACCTACGAATCAAAACATAAGTCATTTCAAAAGAGCACAGGGTTCCTGAGATCTGGACCAAATTATGTGCTAAACAGTTTCATGATTTTTTTATTCGTATTTTTTTCTCTGAATCATTCAAGGAACCAAAGAAAAAATGCGAATTTTTTTGTAATTCGAGTTCTTTACCACGGCGATCCCGTGAATACTGAGATCTAGGCCTAGTTTGACAACCAAACCGAACTATCGGAGTTTGACGAATTCGTTATGAATATCAGCGGGTTCACTAACAACAGACTACAACACAAACTAACAAACAAACTAGGCGCCTGGTCAACCCGCTTTCATTCACTACGAAAGTAGTACCTATTTAATTGTATTTAATCAATATAAGATAGATAAGCAAATCTTTTGGTTTTCCGTTCCCCACATTTGAGTGATCTGTATTGTAAGATTAGGAAGTGTAAATTTTCATACAATTGATTTCAACGCGTTCCTAGCGCAACGAAGTCACATAAAAATTACACGTTTTCGGGCTTTAGTTCTAGTGTTCCGGGTCTTTATAACGTGTTTTAATATTAATACCCAAGTGTCTACTACATTATAACTTGACCTATTCTTTAAAGTTTTTAGCTAAATAGGATATATACGTTGTGTAGAACCAGCGGTAGTTCAGGTAAGTTGTCAGATCTCAGATGGTTGGATTTTATATTTTTCTATAACTTTTCTCAATTCGAGCAGAGTCCGCCAACGTTTCCATCAAGTCGGTGTGTATGTCTTTAGTAGACATTTTTTTAAACTGAGGTACTTGATGACAGCTCTAATTTCGTTTATTCTATTTTGATGTTATCTCTTCGACGGTTCTTTTTAGTTTTATGTGCACTGGAAATAACCGATTACCCCCTAGTAGATAACTAGTCGCGAGCGTGTGAATCCGAGCGGATTAGGTATGCATGGGGGGTGCGCGGGCGCAGGCTGGCACCTCGTTTACTCACACGAGGTGCCAGCCTGCGCCCGCAGACAGACAAACTGACAATCGCTGGATGTTTCCTGATGTCTGCCGCATCGGACCACCCCGTCCCCATCTCCCGCTGATTTTGTATCGCAGGTTATTAATTTTATTTCAGTATTCTAACTTCATTCTATTACGATATTACCAACCGTTAATGTTAGGTTTCTATAGAAATTAATATTAATTTATGACAATATTAAATCACGCATTGAATGCGTCCATGGAGCGGACCGCGTCTCAGGAGCGATCAGCCTCAGGCGGTGAGTTAGGTAAACGTGATATGCAAACAAAGTGCCCTGAATGTGTTCGCGGGAAGTATTTATCGGCGACGGCCCCGACGCTGATGGATGCTGAGGCTCGCTGACGACACCTTCGCTCACAGTGCTGAGGGGCGCCACAAACAGTAACCGCGACTTAAGTCTAAAATTAATCTGCTACACACACAGAACTACACTAATTTACTGTAAACACTATCGTGGTTTAACGAATTCATTACGGATGTGAGCGGGTTACCTACGAACTTTATTTGTGATGGAAAAACACTATCGTACGAAACCCTTAACGAGGGACTTCTTCAGGGTGATCTCGAGTGACGAAACGTTGGTGTACTTCCAACACAAATAAGGTTCGTAGTTAACCCGCTTACATCCGTAATGAATCTAATGAACTACACTAATATTATAAATGCGAAGGTTTGCACGGATGTTTAAATGTTTTTTTCATCTAAACATTCATTTTCACATCAAAACTACAGAACGGGCTGGCATTATACTAAGTATGTGCTATCATTAGTTGTACTCAGCTATAAGAGTCTGACTCTGCCAGTTTGAGTTGCCACGTGTCGTGAGAATAGAAGCCAAGGGACTGGCTGCGCCTGATGCCATCTAGACTGCTTAGCCCTTATCTATGCCAGTGCAGTGCAGTGCAGTGCTGGCGATAGTGCTGCTATGTCAGGGGGTTATTCTAACAATATCAATTGTGCGGGAGCGATAGCATCGCGCGACAGTCGCGATTGGGAAGGGAAAACAGCGATCGTGTCGCGCGATGCATGGACGCCTTTATTTATGTGGAATTACCGTGAATTTAATATGTGTTTAGCGGATCGCGGGTTAAGACGGAGCGCAGGATGCTTGTCCTCGTCAAACCACCCGCTCGGACTGGTGCTTGGAGCCTGACAGGTTTCATTGTTGAACAAGAACTACTTGCTGGGTTCCACGAATATAGAAAGTAATAGTTAAAGAGAAGCCGAAAATATATTGAAGTAACTACCTAAGAACAACTGGCGTTAGGCATCTAGGTATTTGTAGTCATTTCCGGTGCACGCGGACGCGGCGCGGGCGCGGCGCGGGCGCAGGGACATCACTCGAGATTCATCGACGACTCCGGGAGAGGCGTGTCCGTCCACATCGGTTCACTTGTTATTGAACTGTAATTATTCATCTATCGGTGTTTCAATTAAAAACCAAACCAATTAGGTATCTTTATTTGGCACTAGATTATAGTTAAACTAGATTATAAACTAGTACCTAAAGGAGAATGCAAAGCAGTGGTGCGTGACTCGTCGATCACCGTAGTTGGTTGGCAGACTTACTGCCGATGCCGCTCCACCAGCAGCCAAATGCCGTTTACTGGAGCAATGTGATTCAGCGACCGGCACGGGCACCGGCGCGGCGCGGCGCAGGCGGTGCTTGAATAGCAGCAGCTTTTATCCTCGTACCTCATTAGCCACTCGAAGAGTCAGTGTGTTTGTTGGCTGAGTGCCGGGTTCCGGTGTCGGCCGACGCTGTCGGGTCTCGTTCCCAATCATCAAGATTCCTATCTCAATGGTAGGTATCTTAACGTATTGGTATTTCCTGGCATGTGAACCGTGACGCCGCACATAGGACATCGTCGTAAGCACGACACATCAAGGAAATAGTAGAGAGCTAATGTTTATAAGCAAATTGCCGAGTAAATCTCTGTAAATGTATGTTTCCGGACTCATAAGAGCGACATGGGCCCGATCACGTATCTCTCACAGCGCGACAATAAATCGCGTCGCGACTCCATTACATTACCGCAGCGTCACAATAAGGCGGCCATTCACGGCGCGACACCCATTCACGCCGCGACACGTGATACGCAACCGTTACTTAGTCACTACACTCATCGGCTTAACATGGCACTTAACGTTAGACAAGAAAACCTTTTACTGGCATATTTTAAGAACAATAATGTCAAGTTACCTTCAGATGCCTACACTTACTATAATAGCTAGCCTGGCCTCTGGGTTTCTTGTTGCCCCCCCCGCCTGCCTTCATATAATTCTGTTCCATTATTAACTTTTCCAGAACATATTTGTCTGAATTGTATGAAACTTTTGTGAATTCCGTCACCAGTGCCACAGCAGCAGCCGCCTGTTGCTCTCACAATTTAGTGTCATCGACAGCGCCGTAACTAACATCGTCCAAATACGGCGACAACCGCTAGGTGGCGCTGCAAGACGGATGGGGTGCACTACACCCCTAATGGCTGCTTACGAGCGCGCTCGTGAAAGGCCTCGGCTGTGCTCGGCCGCGCTCGGCCACGCTCGCGATTTGTGTGGGAGCGGGAGCCGCCTAATTAGACGATAAATATTGACCGCGCCCCGCCTGCGCCTGCGCCTGCGCCTGCCACCGGAAGACAGATCGATATCCAACGGACGGGCAATGGCTTTAGCAAGCTTTCACGTACGGATTTAGTTAGGTGCCTAGGCAGGCACAAGCATCGCGCACAAATACTTATATCATAGGTAGGTAGTGCTTTATATGTAGATTGTTGTTTAGTTACAGTGTCGACAGGAAGTTAGCAGAGCATCTTCCAGCAGAGCATGAATCATAGTTCTGTTCGCATGCAGGTGAGTTCTTAGGTTCTGATAATTTTTAGTAAAAGTTCAGGAGTTTTCGCATAAAAAAAGTTTTTAAATTATGCTCTGCATTTTTCAGGAATCGATAAAAAAATTGTATTTATAAGCCTTCGTGAAATATACCTGAACAGTTCCTAAAGGTTTTCAAATATAGTTCCGGGGTGTTTATACAGCACTATACCTACTTCATTTAACGATAATGACCAAGTACTCGTACATTTATGTCCGAGTTGGAGTCGTGCGTGCGTGACACAATGTTCCTTAACCCAGCTCAAACCACTCTTCACATAGACGAGTTAAAGACAAAAAAAGGTTGGTGCTTGTTTTTAACACATATTTGTAATAATAACCGATCTCCTAAAATTTAATTTTATAACGGTCTTCTTCCAGACCTCTAAAGTTTTTATGAAATCTGTCTTTAACAATTGTCTATCTATAGAACACCCCCTCCATTCGACATTGCCATAATATATATATATGTGCCTACTTGGTTTCATTAGGTAGGTTGTACATATAAGCTCAATAAATTAAATGCATGCATCTAATTCCTTTTTTAATAATTTATTAGGCAATTAGTATGAGCATGAAAAGGATATCGAAACTCACGATTTATAAATCAAGTTTGTAACTATTATTAAAACCATAAACATAGAAATGTACAACGGACAAACTGAAGCTGTAATTTAGAGTTTGCTTATAAATAGCCAACTTATTTTTATTGTATATTATTAAAGAGTTGGAGAGGTCACGACATAACTACCACGGCAGCCAGCGCAGCGCGGCGCAGCGGCGCAGCGGCGGGAGGGGGCCGCCCACGGCCGCGGGCCGCGGTTGGTTGTAGCCATCATCTCATCACCAACCGACCTTTTACAACAACGACCAGTTTCTGCTCGAACTGGATCATGGCTGTAATAATTCACATTACTTTCTACTTTAATTATTATTATGTGCTTAAGATAGTGAGGGGGTACCTAACGTGATGCCTGATTTATGGATCACTTATTATTTCGGAAAACTTAGATAGAGGCGCTGGATTTATCAAAGCTGCTTCGCGCGGATCATCCAGCACATACCCAGTACAGTGGAAATATGGTGTTTCGAATTCCGAAACACCGATCAGTGTTTTTTTACTAAAACATGTCAACTCTCGCTCGCTATATAATGTTGTGATGACGTAATAAAATAATGTACCAATACTCCCGATATAACAAGAAGTAATTAACTAACATTTATCAATTTGATTATGTTATTTGATCAGTGTAACTTTTATAAGAACTCCGGGATTTTGCATATTATTTCATCGATATAGTAAAAAATATAATTAAATTTTTTGTTGTACAATACTCATTCATTTTCGATTATCGAAAGAGATTACTCATAGCGATAATAAAGATGTCCTATGTACTCCCGCGATTCTTATTAATGGTAACTTCCTTTATAATTCGTTCTTTCTATCTAATATAACAATGGCACACTTGTATAAGCGTATTTGATTTGTTTGCTTTTTAAAAATCATAAATTCACTATTATTGATGTAAATAATTTTCGCGACGGTCATAGTTTATATACATTGACTATATATAGGGACAATTGAGTAGCAACGTGAGTGAGCCATGTTCGTGTTCCCTTTCCTTTTTTGGCGCTGCCCTAAGCTGGAGCAGGGGCAGGCTACAATGGAGCTGACAGTACTCCGTGACGCAGATAGCTCCGTGTAGCGCGGCCAGGGCCACCTCTCCAATTAGGTACTAACTACGAAGCAGCCCATTTATTGCAGAGCCTAGTCATTAGTACTCTTGCCTCATCAATTATAGGATCAAAAATAGGATTTATTTCACTGAATAATTATTGGGTGAGATCGTTAAAGGAAAAGCCAGAACACTTAAAAACTATCTACAGGCAGTCAAACTAGCTACAGGCAGTCAAACTAGCTACAGGCAGTCAAACTATCTACAGGCAGTCAAACTATCTACAGGCAGTCAAACTATCTACAGGCAGTCAAACTATTTACAGGCAGTCAAACTATATACAGGCAGTCAAACTATCTACAGGCAGTCAAACTATCTACAGGCAGTCAAACTATCTACAGGCAGTCAAACTATCTACAGGCAGTCAAACTATCTACAGGCAGTCAAACTATCTACAGGCAGTCAAACTAGCTACAGGCAGTCAAACTAGCTACAGGCAGTCAAACTATCTACAGGCAGTCAAACTATCTTATATAACTTTAACTTTCTCTCTTACTTCTTAATATATAAATGCATGAGACGAAGCTGTAAAGAGAACACGTGGGTACTTTTGATCAATGTTGCTATATTATATATTATGCGCTGACCTTTAGGCAAATTGTAAGGTACAGACATGTCAACGACAAATCAAATGTAAATTGCTTGATATTATATCTTGCTAGGTAAGCTCCAGTCTAGAATAATGAATAGAGTACCTAGGTCACACCTTTACCTAGATACCTACCTACGCGTAGGTATACGCCACGGGACTACACAACGCATCTATGAATTATGCTTAGCGCATGGTAGTTCAGCCAAATCATATCATCATAGTTTATTATAATAATGTATTATGCAAGGTAATACTCTTCTTTTCCTTTAAAATTTAGAAATAAAACAAATAACAATTAATAATAAACATATTTCATAAAATGTCGATCATCAATAAACAAACATTCACTTGTGCCCACCGAGCCCAGGCAGGTGTGGGTGCGCGTACGCACAGGATATTGTAAAGCAGTCCTGTCGGCCGAGGTCGAGCGACACACAGACATGTGCTGAGTGCTATAGCCGAGATACTATCTGCCGGTCGACATACATACATACTCACACGGTGACAGACGACTCGGCAACTGTGTGAGTATGTGGGAGAGAAATACGGCTCCTCGATATAATACATATGTACCTATTAGCCTAGCCGATTCAAATGGACTAATTTAATTTTAATCTGGTTTAAGTAGGATTATGAGACATAAGTTTGGACGATAGTTTTAACGTAAGTACTCAGGCTTCTGTTATATTATAATCCCGTTAGTAAGTAAGTTTACCTTACTACTCGCCAGCTAACATCTCTGCAGATGCAGAGCGCACGAGATGCGCAGACGGCTCGTAAACAGTCCGCGTGCGCGCGCGCCAGTGCTGCCGCCCCCCGTTCTACACAAGGCTGGATCATACTGGACAATTGTTGAGCTTCAGGTCAACCGGTTCAATAATATTCACTCTATTTTTTTTACTCAACTCTATTTTGATGTCTTTCTACGAAAGCGGTAGGTATTTATAGACCTATCAACTAAATCAAGTAGCCTCCAAATGTGTACAGTACTAGGTGCAAGCGGCAAGAGGAAGGACGCTTGAAATCGTAAATTTAGTTTAGTAGCAAGCGGCCAGTAATTACCCAGAATGTTAACTACGATGTTTCCTGAAATGTTAAGTCATCAAAAAGACTGCACTCCTGATCTGTATGGTCGCGCCCCTACAGCCGACCCCACCCGTGGCCCGAGTCGTGAGCCCAGGATGACGGCGCGGCGCTCTCGACTCGAAGCACCCGCGAATCGACCGCCTCCCGCTTTATTGCAGTACACGACCTGTACGTACACAGCTGGCATCTGACAGACCGTCGTCGCGTCGCGTCGCACTGCCTCGGGTTGCTCGGAAATCAAGTCTTAAATCTTATACAAATCGGAACATGCTTCCCCCTTGTGTCTTTATTAAAATTGTTTTTAAGCATCTATCATTTATTTTTTAAACTTTTTTCATAAATAGTATACTAGTCACGTGGGACCATTATTCCAAGACAATAAGAGATTTATTTAACGACTTTTTGTAAAGCAATCTACAGTGGAGCTTCCGGCGGCAGCATTCCAACCAGTTTGTGGTGCAACCGTTCAGCGCGAGCGTCGAGTGGGAAACGTCTCAACCAACAACATCGGATTACTTGAACCGATCAGCCGTGATCGGAATCAATCGCCCATAGGTACCGACCGCCACTTTATTATCGACCACAAACTGCCTCTACCATCAAGCATACAGATTCATCTAAACTGCACTTTATCTCAATGATGTAGAATTTACTTTGCCCCGGAGATGCATCAATGACATGGATGGACATTGAATAACCATTTGAGAGAGCGCAGCGCAGTCGCGACCCGCGCCGAACCGCGGAGGAACAACTCTGCAGGAATCTGTTCTAAACTACGTAAATGACACGTTCTATATATAATCATACAAAACATATTCAGATTCAGATTCTTTATTCATTACTGTCATTACATTACATATGTCACAAAACTCATACTTAGTAAAATAATAAAATTTAGCCAATTATTTATATAAAAACGTCATGTAAATTCGTTGTACATAATAAATGTAACATTGAAATAATTTGAATCAAAAATATACACATAATACACACATAATAATAATACACATAATATACACAATAATAAAGTAATTGTAGGTACATCTTACATTGTACAATCGTATTCACTAAATATATCGTCAACCCTACAGAAGACCTGCTCGATGCCAGTTCTACAGCGTGTTCTTGACTGCTTGCGCTGCTTGCGCTAATCGGGCTGCGGTAAGGATTTTCGAAAGACTGATGTAGACAGGACTATCATTGATTAAATTCAAAAAAGTACAAGCCAGAACTCGAGACCGGTAAACACACACAACAGTCTTTTAAATCCATCATGGTTATTTACACTAAAGTCATTTCCAACGGGATATTTACCATGATTTGAGTTTTGTGCTTTCCAATATGTCGGCACAGTTTCATGCGCCATGATCACGGAGTAACTGAAGGCACTGCGAGTGAGTTTGTATTGCAGACAAACCGATCTGCCTTCATTTTTTGTCTTTTGCTACGAACGTTACCACTACCACCGGTTACATCATAGAACGCAACTCGATCACGACACACAACACTGACGGTATCAGAATGCGGCCCAATTAATACATCAGTTCTTCGGTTTTTGCTCATTCTCACCACAGGGTTCCAGATTCCGGATAATTGGAAACCTTCTTTTCGGTTGAAGTTCCTGTGTTTGGTTATCTCAATGGCCTCCTGTACCAATCTTGGTATGTAATGTCGCTCTGTTGAGATTACTTCTGGATTGTCTAACACGATCCAGAGGTTTGAACAAGACTCCAGAAGATGCTCCGCTATGGCAGACTTCTCAGTTGCCAGATTCTTAACCGCTCGTAGTATTTATTTATTTATTCAAGTATGACTTACAGAATTACAAATATTCCAAAGCGTCAAACATTATTATTACAAAATCTACACATACATATATTATTATTTATTACTTACACATAACATCAAAACATTAGTTAGGATTTAAAATTAAATAATTAGTAATTAGCTGTAAAACAAATACTTAGTCAATAGCAGGTTTAGCAGGTCAATTGTAAGGTCTCAAATATGGATAAGTCAAAAAATATATATATATATATATGTACTATATCTACTCTAATACTTAGTCAATAATAACAATACCAGGTCAAAACGTACATTAAAAAAATAAGAGCATCAACTGGTGTAATTTGGCGATGCTGTCAAAGAATACGTCGGCGTCACTTGAAGAGATGAACTCGTTAATAGTAAGTACTCTAGGGGTGGGAGCGCTCTCCCCAGCACGCGTTCGGTATCCGGGTGTTAGCGCAAATAGCACAGGCCGACGCCGCGGGCCGACAGCTCCTACTGCACCTACCATGTGCCGTTTCGGGACCGCAAGGCCCATTTGCTGTAAAGCTACTGGGTAGTCAACTCTACCACGCAGCACCATGATATAATGCATAAGCAGGAGGAGCTTCCGCCTTGAGTGTAGAGTGTCCAGACCGACCATACCAGAGACGAACAAGGATGGGTAGAGGTATGGATAATACCCGTACATGCGCTCCTTGGAAAGCTCAAATCATGGTTAATATCCCGTTGTAAATAACTTTAGTGTTAAACAAACAGTAGATAAGTAAAGATTGAACGTTTACGATCTCCGCAGAAACGTGTCGGGATTAAGAGTCAGCGGCGGCGGCGCAAGGTGTAGTGCACTGCAAGTATGTAACGAAACAACAGATGAAACATATCCCCAGCGGGGGGCCCTCGCGGGGCGAAAGGGGGGGGGAGGCGGAAGCGTTGCCGAGATAAATCTGCATAGCCCAGTATCTGCAGATCACGCGATACAAGACGCGGGAACACGGCAACACTGCGCGCGCGCACCCGCCACAGGTAAACTAACACGGAATGTGGCTACGTGAATACTGGCCGATGCACCTACCTACTCAAAACTATGTGCCTGCGCCTTCACGTGCACGTTATTTACCTAAACTCTGCACTTTATTGTACGCTTCTGCGGATCAATTACATCAGGTTTAGCTAAATGATTATAAAGTGATGTCGACATACATTTCAAAAGAAAGAAAAGCTGTAACTATATATAAAATGTCAATTTATTCAGTAGTTTAATGAATATTCAACGCGCTTAAATCTCACACAAATACAACTAATTCCAGGCCTTATCAACTGCTTTGATAAGATTGACCAGACGAGCTTCCAATGCAAGCTTTTACCAAACCACTTCATGAAATTAAACAATAATCGGCTAACCGGCGGAGCATGACAACTATAAAATTATATAAATGAATATTAATTTCTTCTCGGAGATAGGCGCGCGCGCACGCGGGCTTACAGAACAATGTGAATTAGATAAAGGTTAGGGTTCCGTGAGGTTCGCACCGAACGATGCTTTAGTGCAATTTTACTTGTAAATAGGTTAAGAACAGAAAATAATTTATCTGCAAAGTTAAAAGTTATCTAAAACCTAATAAATAGTTAACCCCAGTTAACTATGATTAGACTTAGTTCTTGTTTGAATATCTCCTACTTCCTCGTTAGTCGTATAAATTCCTCGAAAGAGACAAGAATCTTAACCTAGCACCTAGTTAATTAACAACCATCAGAAAAAAATTTTCGTACTTCTGAGAAGTTACATTCGTAAATACTACTTGATGAAAACATAATAACTCACTCAACTCTTCCACCTAAAAACATATTTCTGAGTATACGGAACCCAGTCCTCTAAAGCCTATCTCCGTGCACCGACTCAGAGACGCGGGACCACCCATCCGTCGCGTGTCGCGGGCTGTTAGCGCTAATGGCGGAGGCCCAGGGCTCCCATGTCACCGGCTGTACCTACCGATACATGCGACGATCTGTCCGACGGAACTATATGGAAATTAGGCGGCGAGGTATTCAATGACAACGGTTATTGGACGGTTACAGATTACAGAATTACTTGACACGGAAATGTTTTTGTTTACAATCTGCTATCTGCTGCTGGCGCAAGGGCTAGTCGTACAAGGTAGGAGCAGCGGAAGGTGAGTCTCCAAGGGCTAGTCGTACAAGGTAGGAGCAGCGGAAGGTGAGTCTCCAAGGGCTAGTCGTACAAGGTAGGAGCAGCGGAAGGTGAGTCTCCAAGGGCTAGTCGTACAAGGTAGGAGCAGCGGAAGGTGAGTCTCCAAGGGTTCATTCTTCAACTTTAAGTTTCAACTTTATTCCTCCTCGCGTTATTCTCGCGTTAAGCGATAATTTGTGGCTGCAAATACTGCATCTGTTAAGGCTTCAATTTAGGCTAAATGATCACAAATACGGAAAATAACAAAGACAAGTATAAATTTCAGGAGCAATGACTTGTCCGCTAGCAACTAGGTCGCCTGTGGTCCACTGACCGCTTCCCCTGCCACGAAGCCTCGCCCCTCTGAACCCTTCAACCCCATCTATCTGATGAAGGCTATAAAAGCTACACATAAACTCCATTCTATCACATATCTATTCGCTAGAAGAGGAAACCTATCAAGGCTTCGCCGTAAACTTTCAACATTGGAAACATTTTGTAGTAAAGCAAGCAAGTCGTAACACGGGCCTGACTCAACGTAAATCAAATAAAACATTAACACGTTAGTAAACAAAAATAAATAAAGTGCCCGTGCTTCATAGATCAAGGTAGATGACCACGAACTGGAATGAGTATGAGTTGGTTGGTGGTACTCTACATAGATTGGGCTAGTAGAGTAGGGTCTCTCGCAGGTGGCACTCTCGCGTTACATGTGGGTGGCGCCAAACTTCCACAATGCACATAAATACGTGTTATACGATCTTGTTAGTAATAATAATAAGAGCTTGACAACGTGAAACGTAATGTACGATAAAAAAACGATTTGTAATGTTATGAAATAACATTTGATTATTCTTTGATTGTGCGATAAAACAGAAAATTGTAAGATCACAATATTTTGTAAACCTTCTATTTTGGTTCGTGTGATAGAAACTGGAAACAACTGGTTAGTCTGTTGTTTAGTTGTTTGTGTGTTGGAGGTCTTTAGTTCCGTGTTTTGTTTCTGTTTTAATTTGTTGCTATGTAAATAAATAAACGCAATAAATAGTAAGAGTGCGCCGTTACAATAAATACCGCGGGGAGGTGGGCACGGCCGGCCGCGGAACGACAAGTCTCTGTCTGGACTCAACAATACAAACAATACTACTCAGGGGAAACCACTCAATATTGATGATCATTTAATTTTAGTTTAATCTCAGTTAGAGTCACTATCTCATTGCAGTTTTATCAATAGTTAGCCAAAAATCACAAAATATTGTATATAATATAAATGATACTAGTTTCTGCCCGCGTTGTTTTTTTGGAAACGTATAGAGGTCCCTCGTCCCATATTCCTATCCCTTGGGAACTGATTTATATGATAAAAAGTACCTTCAAATCAAGGTCGAGAGCTACACCTATACAAATTTTATCTCAATCGGTTCAGTCGTTTTGGCGTGAAGAAGTAACAAACATACAATTAATATCCAAACTGCAATAAAATTGCGTAGTTATACAAAAATGACAATTCTACATCTTATGTAGGTACCTAGTTGGTCACAATAGTAATTCTTCTTGTACATATATACATATAGGTACTATGTTTGTCTTTCCATAATTGTTTAAATATGAGTAGGTATCTGAAAAATTGGTTAGGTCTTGTAAAGTACTCCATTATATCAACGGTAGAAAGGCAAAAGTTACCAAACACCATTGACATAACTTTACAGTAGAGCGATTTAAAGTTTTGAAATTTAGAAAAAAAATCATAGAAAATCCAGTATTAATCAGAAATAGATATGAGTTACTACATCGGAAAGGTATTTAATTTATCTATACAACTGTATAAATATTAAAGCATTTACTCTTTTAATTTAATGTTTAGTGTCGTTTGGTAATAAATTACCAAATATCATGTGCAGGCAAAAATTACTTAACGACAACGAAAATTAATATGGCGTAGGGTAAAAACTACTAAATAGAAATTGTTTTATGTCAGGATATGGGAATAAAGAACTAAAAAATAAAATGTCAGTTTTCAGCGTCGGGCAAATATTACCATGCTCAGCTGTCAATCTAGCAATGGCCCAGGATTTTTGAACATATCCCTAATGTGACCTAACGCTGACCCATATTTCCTCAATACTTTGTTAATTAAAAGTTGTAATAGGTAGTATTTCCTTGATTTTTATTCAGTTTCATGACCTACCTTAGCTACCAGACGGCTTTGATCCCCTACTGTTTTATTGATAAATATTAAAGAATAAATGTTCTTCATTATTGAATATCTGGTTTTATTTAGCACACCATACACAATCATAATGAAATTATACACTTTATAAAATCAATGGTAGGTATTATGTGTTGCATAATCTGTCTTGTAACTCTTTAAAATTATTCTTAATAGGTAATTAGGTAACAATCATATCGCAGTTTATCATTTTAACATAACAAATTCAACTTAAATGCCTTCAAGGCTTATAATGAAACAGCATAATGAGTACATACCTAAATAATTAAAACTTAATCAGTCTTCGTAATTAGGTAACAGCCATATCAAAGAGACATTTTTAAACATAACTAAATTTTCAATCAAAAGATAACAAAAAATAAAGATCTTCTCATATAAATAAAACCGCGTTTTTCACAAATAGTGACTGCTCTTACCCCGGTATTTTGAAACAAAAAAGTTCCTTGAGTAAGTACCTACATAGATTGTACTGCAGTGTAGTTAGAGTGATTGATTGATTGATTGACCTACAAAAAAAAGGTAAATCTAGTTACTCAAAAAAGATTTCTGTTTTAAAATACCGGGGTTATAATCGCCTGTTATACAAAAACTGTACCTAAATATTTGTAAATAGGTCTCTACTGTAACCTTAGCAAATTAAAACAATTGAGATCCATTTTTACATGACTAAAATAGGTAGGAAAAGTCAGTAAAGGAATCACCTGACCCAAATGCCATACCCGCGGAATAGACAATCGTATTATAGAATAGGTCAGATAGTTCCTTTACCGACTGTGTACATGGCTCTATTTACTTGAAACGTACTCAGTTCAAATTGCTACTATAATAAAAGCGTCTGCTTATCAAAAAACATTATTTTAAATTAACTACACACTGCATTCTTCTGCTTACATAAAATAGTATCAAAAGTAAAGGTAAAGAATCAAAAAAAGATAGACAGACACAGACAAAACTGGCCTACCGGTAGGTAGATACAGTTACTTCTTAGTAGTCTGTTTACATACATTAATAAAAATAATCAATTAGCATCAACATCATCATGTTAGTAAGAAAATAATTAAAAATTGATATTGAACTCGCCAAAAATGGTTGGACTGAAGTCTCTGACTGAGGATTAGCAATTCCAGCGTTGTTCAACGCTTGACCGATAATATCATCAAGACGCTTTCTTCTATGCATTGTTAACTAAAACAAAAAGCAATATTAACAGAGAAACAGAACCAAATTACTTAACAAAATACGTGATCTAAGTATCAGCCAACACAAAATTAGTGCTTACCTCGCCGTCCCACTCGCCATTCGCGGAATGCGCGTGCGTCCTAAGCGATGACTTTTCGCGCACTGATGCTTTGTTTTTTACCAAGCAACGACGCCGGAGTAATTCTAAGCCCGGACAACCGACAAAAATAAGACAACGCAAGTTATCGAACCGCCAATCAGCACCTAATTATTTTCGTGTAAACTTATCCAAACACCAAAAAAATTTATGATTTGGGCAGGTAAAATGTTACCATCCGCCATTCGGGCATATTTTTTGGTAAGGTAAAAATGTACTTACTGCTATCTTTATGGTATTGCAGGCTGGTAAAAATGTCCAAATAACAACCGTGCAGAAAACGGGTCGGGGAATAAAATACTAAATCAAACTGTTTATAGAATTTAGGCTGGTAAAGGTTACTAAAGAACTTCGAGCAAGTTTTTAGAGGAAAGCAAAAACTACTTAATCCTAATATTGTGAAAAAGTCTGTAAGGTAAAATTTACTTAGTCCGCGGTGCAATTTAAAAGAGCTTCCTAAGTACAAAATTTTCATAAACTACCCAAAATGATGTCGCTAGGTAGAGGAAAAACAGACGAATGGAGGGAATTTTAAATTTACCAAACGACAAAAAAGTTCACCGTAGAAGAATGACAATGAGACCAATCGGCGCAGAAAAAAAAATCGAATCTAATGGTATATATAACTCCATACGGGCCATTTTGGCGTTTGGTAACTTTTGCCTTTCTACCGTTGATATTAGGAGGTAGAATATTTTGTAATAACAGAGCTACATGTTTCTGAATAGATACAAAAATTACAAAAACAAATCTTAAAATGGCTTTCAAAGTTGCGTCCACGAGTAGTAAGCCCGTGAAACGTGTCTAGTTACTTAACTACAATCGTTATACAATGCACAATGAAACATTAAAGTTCACCTTTTAATTGTAATCTTGATCTGGCGCACCACATGAGCGGTGCTATCGCGCCGGTACCACGCGTCCGTGGAAGAGGGCCGCGCGCGGGTTTGGACATCAATGCGCCTGATTGGTGAACTCTTGAACTGCGAACTCTGGGGATTGGAGCCGTTTGGAGCTGGTCAGGGTCAGTGGTCACACACTTAGCCGGTTAGCTGATAGAAATCATTCAAATTCACAATTTAGGGTAAGCAACTCAATTTTAGGTAGTATGTATGTATGTACTGAAGCAATCTCTCAAGTTGCCTCTGATTAGTCAAATTGTCAAGTGTGGTTGCGCTAAAACAAAGATAGATATGTGTGAATTATGTTTATGCCAATTTTTTCCAGTAATTGTATTTTTATTTAATAAGTAAACCAAAGCTGTATTTATTTCATTATGTACATACTATTATTTCAAGTGTTAATTTTGAACCATTATTTAAAATGCCACCGCATAGAAATATATGGTTGTGAAGCGATAATTTGGCGGCTTTCAGTCTGTTGTCCGTCCGGCCATCCCTCTGCCCAGACACCGGCGGCGGCGCGGCGGCGGCGGCGGCGGCGGCGGCGGCGGCGGCGGCGGCGTGTAGCTCGGCCATCGGCAACAATAATATTGTGATTACTTGTTTACCCCGTGCCAGCGTCCCCTTCACTCAAATCTCTAGTCACGAACTTTAGGAAATGTTTGTTTGTGGTCCTCTGATAGGAATTAGGATGGTGTTGATGCTCCCGGTGGGTTCTGCTGAGCAGTGAGGCTGTCGGTGACTGAAAGTTCCAAGTTGATATGAGCACCGTATCTTTGTTTTTGAAATGAAGATAAGTTGCGCAAGAGTCCCGCTCACGTCCACTATATTTCCCAACGCAACCGGCGCGGCGGTTGTTGTCGGTAAGTGGACAGCGCTGATTTATGTTAATTCGGGACGAGCGGGCGCGGGCGCTGCCGTTAACGTGTCAAAATTGAATATTCGGGTTATTTAGTGAGCTGCCCCTTGACGTCTGACCTGACCCGGTGCCGGCTGACCACCGCTTGCAGCCACCAACTTGCAGCCGGAACACTTCCCCGTTCAATCTGGAATACTTATTAATAAGCATTCGGAGTGCGATGCATCAATTATAGTGATTTGATCGCAGTCATGTTGACCATTTCCCTCCACCTTCCCATGGTCCTGCCAACCTTGCGGCTACACGGACCGAATCTGTTAGAAAAGAGCCACTCGGGTGACTCCAGTCTCTACAAAACCTACGCACTATGTCCCGAACACTCTCTCCCTTCTGGGGCATGCCACATCACATCACAGACTTCATTGCCGGGCTGCTCCACCCCAGCTCGGGTGTGCTTGTGCCCCCCCCCCCCCCCCCATCCCTTAACGAAAGTGCGACTTCCTCAGCGCGCCGCGATTTATGTCACACAAATAATTTGCACATAGCAAATGATTTTAATTGCCTAAAATTGTGCGCTGATGCTGACTAGATCCTGAAAATATATCGGGCCCTGGTGCTCCCGCTCTATGCTGTTTAGTAATATTATTCTATTTGCCAAGTACTTTGGGCAGTGCCATAGAATGTGGTCCCAAGTCTCCTCATGTTCGCCGCAACCACACGCCACTGTGTCGCTCAGTCCTAGGTCACTCAGCCGTTTCCTAAAGCATCCGTGGCCCGTCAGGAGCTGTGACACCTCGTGATCAGGAGTGCGCTCTCATGCGCTCTCCTACGTCTGGGAAGAACCTGAACAAGTTACGGCCCTTGTCGTCTCCCAACGAGCGTGCCAAGAGGCAATGGTATCACTATCAACCTGCCCCCTAAGCCTCCCATGCACCTCTCTAGGCTCGCCCTCGGTCACCGCTAGTCTGCGACCAGCACGGGCAAGCAGCAAATCGGCCGGCAGAACCCCCGTCAGAACCGGCAGCGCAGCGGTGCTACACGACCTGTATAGCCCCTGTAGGCCTTCGTCAGTAAAACTAGCGAGGGCCTCTGGGTCCTAAGTAGCACACTGCGAACCACGTGGACGGAGGACCTGTGATACCAAATTCTAGCCGCGTATGTGACCGTCGCCTCGTACATTCCCCTATAGAGCACCTTGAGGGCCCTGTACCGAACTCCCCACTTGTTCGCTGTGATGTGTGACTTTTTCCCGAAAGACCAACTTGCTCTGTACGAGCCCAGAGCTGCAGTTAGTTAGTTTGAATTAAACCACTGAGTAAATCAATCGTAGTTATATTGTGAAAAGTATACAAGTTTAAGAAAGATACTCATCCGCTCTAGTCCGCGGTAAAGGCTTAACTGAGAATGTAGGTCGCGGCTGATCGCGCCGAAATAATTCTATATAAATTTGTATTGTACGTGAACCGTACATGCTCTTTCGCTTATTGATACCGCGTGGGGCGCGAAAGATTGGGTGGGGTCAATAATGACCCCCAACACCTTGGCCTCACTGACCGACCGGATCGACGTGCCAGACGCGTTGGTCTTGAGCAGGGGTGGATGTTTGGCGGGCAACTTCCCCGTTGCGCCTCAACCATGATCATGGGCCACCATACGTTGTTGAAGGCCCCGGATATATCGAGGAAGACGGCTTGCAGATACTTGGCCTTACAGGTCCTCACTGCATCCAGGATTGTGCCTAGGGCGGAAGTTGTCGACCGAGTCATGTTGACCAGTTCATATTAGAAATCATTTAATTATAATCATCTCTTTATGATGATGTGGATTAAACTACATAAAATTTTAACTCACTTTTAGAGCCACTCGCTTCGTTCGGGACCCTATTCTAAGCTGCGTCGCAAGCCTATGATTTAGTATCGGCATGCTCATCCAACCAAAAAACTACTTTGCTCTCATGTTCAACAAATGGCCGAACCTTATACTATTGTTTCTGGGTTGATACCCAAGCTGGTTTGGATCATAGAACAGTTGCCCACTGCAAGTAACCATCTATGGGTAGTAACTAAATGGCATGGCAACATTAACCGTCGTCGTCGGTCGCATAGCGGAGCGCGGGACGCGGTGCGGGTTCATAGGTCAGTGGATTGATCCGCACTCACACAATATGTACGCTGGCTGACCCTACCGCCACCGCCACCGCCACCGCCATTGAAAGCACATTCAGGCCATAAATACACGGTTTCATAGGATTTACTACACACCTCTGATTCAACCACCAAAATTATGGTGATTGTTATTACTCTATTTTATTCGTTTTATTTTGACATTTTAGGAGTAAAATGGCTTAGGTAATCTGATGTTATTTGATAATTTTGGTAACGTTTGAATGAAACAGTCGTAATAATATTATTTATAATCGTGGGAATTATAACAAGTTTCCGCATAATTATTCAAGATTACTACTCGGGTTGTGCTCGTGATTATGAACGATGCGATGGCCGCCGATTGTAAAGGAAATGTTTGTTAAACTGTAAAATCACGCACAAGGTAGTCATTACACCTTCAGCGTACATCCCGAGACCCTTCCCGCTGCATTCAATTACCCAGACCAACTAGGAACTCAAACTATTAATAGGCTCTCGGGATTTAATTAAAAGATAATAAGCGAGCGAAACCGGGCGCGGGGCCTAACGGGGTTAATGAAATGACCTGCCGGTGTTCACACTTGCCTGCCTGCCCGACCCTGCTGTGCTGTTGGTATAGAGGTAGTATAGGTGGGTACGACTTGTGCATGAGTTCACAAGAAGCGATGCATTTAATATACATAGCTGACACTTGGAATGCTAAGGCCTGAACTAGATAGTTTCACTTACTAGCTTACCTAGCAGGTATGATTAGTGTGGTGTTGTCTGTAGGTACTCTGTCTGTAGGTACTCTGTCTGCAGGTACTCTGTCTGTAGGTACTCTGTCTGTAGGTACTCTGTCTGTAAGTACTCTGTAATCCAGGCCGTAGCATTGCAGAGGTCAAAGCTACATTTTCACCAGCAACTACAGCACGACTCTAGCAGTTTCGTATTTTCTGCAGGTATAGCTGCAAAACCTGTTTTTCTTTTTTGCTTTGCTGTATAGCCAGGGTTTGTCATGGTTTATATAGCCAAGGTTCATCATCGTTTGTATAGCCAGGGTTCGTCATGGTTTATATAGCCAGGGTTCGTCATCGTTGAATCCTCCGTTCATCTCGGAGCTCTAGTTATCAGTGTTCATTAGCATTAAACACAGTTTCATTGAGCCTAGAAGTCGACGGATCCTTCGGGTATTATGTCCCGTCGTATGCACTGTGGTTACACTGACCCTGGAATTCGTAAAGTCCAGGATATATTCTCCGCGAGTACCTGAGGATCAGCTCTCCGTGTAAATTCCGCCGGCGCTAATGGCGGCCGCACGCTCCGGCTAATGCCCACGGAGCTGGCGTCGAGGGTGTTGCTGCTAACTGCACCACCTTTGCTTATACATTGTGCTAATGGACACTCTAATTCTCCTTTTATATTTCCTTGGCAATAATGTTGCTTAAAATAGCACAGTAAACTGTTGAATACATAATCGTCGAGTTGTTTGTGCAAACGCTCAAGTTGACGATGCTTTCCGTCTCGTTCGAATGTACTTCTATATCTAGGTAGGTACTTTGTTTAACTTCCACCCACACATGGTAACACTATGGCTACTGCTTTCAATTAGTATCTAGTTTCATATATTTCTCTGCGTCTTCAAACAAACTATAAACGTCCCATAACTCGGCCCGGGAACGCGCCTTATTTCCCTAATCAATTTAAATTCCTGGTAGCACGCGCATAATATTAAGCAATAACAAGCATAAATAGCGGACATAAATACCCGAATATTAAATACGGCATGTGTATCCGAATATTTCCATAACGGCGCGCAGATGGAACACTTCCATAAATGTAGCAATCTCTCCGTCATGCACGTGACGGCGCGGGGCGGCGCGGGGCGGCGCAGTGGGGAACACAGGAGCTGGATACATCTTGGATTTTATTGTTTCAAAATAAATTAATAAAATAACCTGCAGACCATCTGTCTAGTAAATCAAAAGGAAACATTATATTGTGCAACAAAGAAGTTCACTCAAGCATAAAGCAAAAATCATTGTCCGAATGAGGCGTTCGGCTGAATCATTCATATCAAAGTCAGTCCGCCGAATGTAGAGATCATTGTAGAGATGCATAATTGAATTCAAGGCCTATTTAATTTAAAAAGATTTATAGTAATTGAACTAAACAAACATAATAAGACAACTGTCTCATTGAAAAGCTGTATTGTAAACCTGTATCAGTATTGTAAGTGAGCTAGCTATTCATATGTCATTGTGGCCTAAACAATTAGTTGTGTAGTCAGCGTGCGGCAATGAACGGCCGCGTCTGCCACTACGCCAGAACCGGCGTCTTGTTTACCACAGCCGCAATGTATTCTCCGTTTCATCGCCACTAAATATA
The DNA here is from genome assembly GCA_963662085.1 of Eupithecia inturbata. Lineage (NCBI taxonomy): Eukaryota > Metazoa > Arthropoda > Insecta > Lepidoptera > Geometridae > Eupithecia > Eupithecia inturbata. The sequence continues at coordinate 234,136 of OY759192.1, forward strand.
CTTTATCGTTTGCTTACTGTCGTTCGATTCAAAACTAACTGCGCCCGTGAAATTGCTTAATCTTATGTTATCGAATCGAAATATCACAGCCTCAGATAAGTGTAATGGTTCTGTGGAGACAACCAGAAGAATTAACGTCGTCATAATTTAATATTATGATGTCTCTTTCAGGCACCTGCGACAGGAAGGTATCCATCAGAGCATCAGCAGCGGCTGAATGCGCCTTATCTGTATCTAAAGAGAAGTAAAAGCCGATAACTTTTGTTTTTCTTTGTCTCTATTCAATCCTGCCCATAAAACGGAATGAGCCTAATAGTCGTTTAACACGTTTAGCCACAAACAGTTCAAACACGCTTTGTTGACAGACGCCCACTCGTCCGCGGCCGACTTACTCCCGGCAGCCGCTCCTCGACATTAAACCCTAACAATAGAGCTGTAAGATCGAGAATAGATCGAGGCTTGCGGTTGTTTTGGTAAGCTCTCGACTCTGTCGAGTGACTGTTTGTTTAGAGCCGCGATGACAAACTGGATGTAGAGATTTGTTTGCTCGCCGGAGCACTCGTGGCTTACAACTCGATAATTTAGAACAGGTGGGTTATCTACCTCCCTACTAGTACTCGTGCGTTCGTATATTCTCATCCGTTTTCATGGGAAATAAACGTTAAAGGTCACGTTCCACACTCCATTATGCATAATTTTATAGCCTTTAAATAGCTATCAGAGTGTTTGTCTTGTCCACTCTGGTATAAAATATCACGCGACAAAAGAGAGGAGTAAATTATTGAATTGCACTGAATAATAAATAATTGGAAACATTATCGGCGATTGCCATTGACACGCTCTGCAGGTATTCCAGGTCTCTACTTTGATCCTTTTACAGAAATAAATATGGCGGTCATTCGTCGACCGTGCGCCGCGGCGTGCGGACGTCTGGGCCAATTGCCGGGAAATTAGATACGTATTAGAATTAGCGCGGTAAATTACCGGTAATTGGCCGGTCACGGCGTAATTACTTCATGTGATGGATGGTACGCCTGATGCCGGCGGGCTATCGCGACCGCAGGGTGAGGAATACAGTGTGAGAAAACAAGTGCCTTTATGTTTCCTATAAATCGATCACTTGAGAAAAGTTTTAAGTCTGCAAAAGACTTTCCTGAAACCGAAACCAAAATAAAATTCAGATGCTGGAAGCAAGATCTCTTGACTTGTTTTATTTATGAACTAATCAGTATATGAACAATGGCGTTACTGTGGGCACTAGGGGTGCTCTACCATAATGAAGAAACAATAAAATGACTCGTTTTCCTCGTGAAATATCTTCCCTATATTATTTTAACATAGCCTTCTGCATACATTTGTACTGTCGCAGTTTGAAATCTATATCCCTCGATACGGCTGGATGTGGATTGATAGCGCGCCGGATCGATCCCAGCGTGCGCAAAAGACTGCTGGGCCAGCGGAGAGGTAGCCGACCAACTATGATCCTACCAGTTTGTTGTGGTATGAACCGTGTGCAAGCAAGGATTGATCTAGTCTTGAGATCGAGGTACGCACACGACGACTGACAAATGAATTGGCACTGTCAAAAGTTTAAAGACGATGGCATAACTCCCTAAGAATACTAGTGAAAAAATTACCGTTCAAGTCTCATCACAATTATTTGTACATCTCACCATCGAGTAGATAGGTAGGTAGTGTATAGCGGAGAGCAACCTGCTTCCAAGACTCATGTCACTGACGATAATGAGATCGTCGACTCCGTCTCTCGAGCCGTTTAATTTATCGTCACTCGTGGTTACATCGCTCTCTAATCAAACCTGCGCACGAACTAGTTACCAACGAATATTTATATCAAGCACTTTATGGGGTTATTGGAAAGCGGACCCGAATTATACTTTGTGGTAACGCATGTTAGATAAATATTATTGTATCCATGTCTACTACATCTTCGCAGGTGGTCTGGGAGACCTGTGGGGGTCGTTGAGGGTTTACCTAGACAATAATTGCCTGTGGTCAGTTTATTTTGTTTATTTGTTGCTTCTCTAAGTCTATTATATATTCCAAGAAACTAAAGCTCGTTGCTTCAGTTACCCAGTAATTAGATTCTCACTTCCTGGACTGAACATATCTAATGGCGTAACAGAGCACGCTAATGAACATTAAATAACGAAGTAGCGGGTCCGTCCCAGGCTCGGCTACAGCGCGCAGCGGCACGACGGCGCAGGCGCAGCGCAGGAACACAAACGGACTATCAATTACACGCAATTACAATAAACATGGAATCGACATAAATCGCGGCAATAATCTGCCGCGATCCAACGGGGCGACCGGCGGCGCCGGCGTGTGCGGTGCCAGCTCCGGAACGGCTTCATTCCTGGACCTCGGTGCAGACAGTACCTAATGGGACTTATAAATACATCTTAATGATAAATGAATCTAATTGCTGTGTAACTAGGTGGTAATGTCTACATTGGTCTAATGTCAATCTTTATTAGGTATCTCTAGTCTACCATGGTCAGGCTTACAGCATAACATGCAAAAAGAGGAATTATCTATAAATTATGCTAACGTTTACAAATGAAATAAATAACGTTTTAAATGTAGGTAAATGTAGGACCTTCAGAGAGGCTCTAACTACAGAGCTGGTGGCTCACAATATTTATAACTAACAAAAAGAAAATGTTCTTTTTGTTAGTTATAAATATTGCGAAACCTGATTTTAAGCGCAAAGGAAAAATACTGCAAACAATCTTGATAAACCTTGCTACATGCATCTCTTTTTGGATAAACTAATCAAAATTCAAAGCATTTTCATAACCAAATAAGAAATGTATCATACGCCACATCTGTAACTGTACAGTACAGCCTCCACTGCTGGCTGTGTTGTGTTGTGTTGCGGCGGCCACGGCGCGGCGGCGACGACGTGTCGCTGAATGCATAAATCGTGGTCGGAGCGAAGATCGTATCTAGGAACTGTATAATAACGTGATTTGAGATATATAGGAAGGAACTCATTTTCTGGCAGTTAATGTAAGGCTCCATACACTATGTTTAAAAAAAAAACAGCGTGGAATCATTTAAAATTAATGAAACTCTCCATAACTAAATTCAAAATAAACTAAAACTATTTTCAGCTTCGTTTCGATCTGAAATTTCAGAAAAACGGATATCTGTTTGTGCCTATGGTACTAAATTCATGACTATCTGTAGGAGGTATGCGGAGTCTCTCAAAGTAGACGAGAGACAATCCCATTCTGCAGAACAGATATTGTCTTCCTTATGACATGCAAAAAGTTCCTGAGTCCATTTACAAGTTACAGAGACAAGAGAGCGTTTTTCACGATAAGCGCGAGTTTCACGATGTGGCGTTGCCCCAATCCACTCCCCCTCATTAGGGGCACTCCGCATGCCGCACGGGGCTGCGCCGGCGCATCCATCAGCCAGCTCCATCTGGAAGTCATCTCACGTACTTAATTGTACCTACAGATAACAGTACCTACCCACTTTCTAACAGACGGCGCAAAAATCCATGAAATGTTTATTATGATCTCGAGAGTTATGGACATCGGATGAAGATTATGTATTTAAATAGCACCTACCTGTGTGCTGCATGACAATGACGAAGTTTTAGAAAGTCAGTCAAAGTTTTAAAGTTCTCGGTTTTATAATGAGATCAGCCTCACAGTTCAGGGACGTTAGAGTTGCGATTATGCTCTACAATTACATTTGTCAGAAGTAAACTAGAGTTTAGCGCAATTACCTGGGATCTGAGAGAGACTAAGTACACTATTCTTATTGAGAGACTGCAAAGAAAGTTTGCCAGATATTTATATAAGCGTATCTATTACCTTCACTCTTTGTGACGGTATGGTCGAATTAGATTCACTGGAACTGAGGCGCAAACAAAAATGCGGAGTAAAGTAAATAATCCTACCGTACTAGAAACTATTAATTTATACGTCCCGAATAACTATACGAGATGCGTGTGTAGACGCCACCGACTGTTTCACTACCACGCTCCGCGAACGCATCATGCGAACCATGCTCCTACACGACGCGCGCTTACACTCTTAAATAAGTTTCTACTGGAGTTCCAACGTGTAGACCTGTTTAATGACAGCCTACCTTCTATTTATACGTATCTCAGATTGTACCTTAGGTTCAATTAGTTTGTACCATAGATACGTGAACGCGCTCGCCGCGGGTAGGTTGTCCCTACGTTTGATGAAATGTAGGTAAGTTTCGTAACTTCATGATGTAGGCGTGCGTTGTTTGCGGCGGAGAGATATTTGTTTTTGCAGCATTCCGGTCCGAGCTGCTCTCGTTTCTTGCAAAGAACAAAAGCAATTAGTTCAGCAATCCGACTCTTGCGCAAGCGGCTGATCGCACGCACTTGCGCAATGGAGTTGTAGCGCAAAAAGTACTTGATGGAGTGATTAGAACGCGATCTCTAGAAAGCCGTGCAGTTTTCCAGACCACTCTAAAGTGGATGCAGACAACAACAAAATTCAAAGAGCGAACTTCGGTTATGACTCGTCAGGTTACATTGCTGCCACCCGACATTGTTTTCAAGAAATATTTTTAATTTTTGTATTGGTGAACTCAAACCTTATTGCTGTAACAGGACCCTGCGCATGCCTCCACCGCAGCCGTGGCCGTCGTGTGCTAATCAGGTCACGCTCATTGTTTCTGCGCGGGCGCAGGCCGGCGTCAGCAACCGCAGCCAATGGGGGCCGACCACGCCCCCCGCCCCCGGAGAACGGCGCTGCTGCGGTGACAGTTGACCTGAGAAATTGTGACTAAGTCTGGAGCACAAGCAGTCGGATTTAGTTATAGGTACCTACTCGACTAGAGCGGCGGACTTTGGTGTTCTCGATACAAAAACAACCAACTTATGACACAAGTAGGTAAGTGAAACCTAAATGATTAGGCCTTTCATAACTTAGTGGTTAGAGTCATTGCGGTAAACCAAGCTTTCATTTGTAGAACTATGAACAGTAAAATGTCGTCTAATTTCATATTTAGCTTGATTAGCTGCGCGTGCCACGGCGGCGAGCGCGACCGCGTTTATGTCTTTTGTATGGAGCACTCGTCGCTCCTCCGGAAGCAATGATCATTCATTAGCACATATACTACAAAAACGTTGATTTGAGAATGTTCAGTAAATCCGGTGTTATATGATCCCACCCCCTCCCCCCCTACCCGAGCACTAGATCTTAGACATTACCGAGCGCGGGAGGGGCGCTCGCGCAGACCCTGCTCCTGTTACCGCCCAGGCCAGAAGGCTACCGCAATCATGAATCATGATGTATGGACCGTGTTGCCAAGCTCGAACCAATTTATATCCTTTACTAGCTGCGCCCCGCGGTGTTACCCGCGTTGTTATACATATTTTGAGTTATTTGATTATCCCACGGGAACACTGCACTTTTCCGGGATTAGAAGTAGCCTATGTAATAACCCTGTATAGCTGGCACCTTTCAGCCGATCGGTTGCGTAGTTTTGGCGTGAAGAGGTAACAAACATCTTTCGCATTAATAATACAATTAGTGGGATATTGAGAAGTAGGATAACACCTGCGAACGTGTTAAATAGAGAATGAGCTAAATAACAATCAAAATACGAGTTTTATAAACTTTTCTTTATAAAATGCATCGTATTTTGATCCAAACAATTAATGTGCTTGTCTTTTGACTAGCGCATTAATTGTTTATTTCATGAGAGTACGTATTTTAACAGATGGCCAAGTTGGTCCATGCACCTACACTCAGTTGTACCTGACTGCATAGTTTTTTTTATAATGCAATTTAAAGTTAAAATATAGCATTTTTATCTCAAGGCACCTACTTACTTTTAATTTCATAACACCATCGATTAGTTGCGCCGGAGCACGACGGAGCGAGCCTCGGACCCGCGCCGCGCCGAACCGAGCCACATTTATAACCGCAAATGGTAAGTAATTTCGCGCGACAGAGGCCAATATCCCGCGAGTTCTCAGCAGTTCCTGCATACAGCTGCAGTGCTACACAATGGGAGATGCATCGGATCGGGGGCAGCATGCAAAAATACTCACAATGAGCCATATCCATGACAGATAGATTGCCGAGCGCAAGAAACCTTGCTGGGGTGACCAGGCGTCGCCGCATAACGGGATTAATCTTTAATTTTACTGCGCATTCATTCAAAAGGTTCTTCTGCTGATTTTGCTGAGAGATATTAGAAAAAAAAAGAGTTTTCTGCTGCTGATCATTGATTCGATCACCCATTCACTGCTTACCTCCGGTCGCACCGCTGTCCTGATGCTCAACACGGTCGCGTGCCCATGACGCACATGGTGTGCTTCATGGGCACTAAAAGTGTTATGATTGAAGGACCTGAAACAGTCATAAATATAATTTCCGTCCATTTAAGAGAACGCGCGCATCATCTGTGGCACCTTCATTGATCTGGTAACAGGTATATACTCGTAAAAAACAATAGTAATTTGGCGAATTCAATATGAATGTAAGCGGGTTAACTATGATGGACCTTGTGTATTGGAAAAACACCAACGTTTTAACCCTTTACGTTGGTAATCTTCACAAACGAGGCTCGTAGAAAACCCACTTACTTTCACATGAATTCGTCAAACTACGATAGTTTTTATGAGTCCATTCTCCTGCTGCCCCATGGAGCCTCCAGGGGGCAGAGAGCAGCGGAGGCGCTCGTAAATAGCGTCGGAGCGCCCGCACCGCGCCGCGCCCCCGCCGCCGTGACGTGTAATTGCGGCGCAGCGCGTCACGAGTCGAGCGCAGGATCCGCGCTCTAGGCAAGGAGCCTATCTGAAGGTTCAGGGAAGCTTTCAGATCAAAACATTCGCTAATTTCACAGGTTATAAGTAGATTAGGTACAAGTATCTCACTCTAACGAAAGAAGAAATTAGGTACGAGTATCTCACTCTAACGAAAGAAAAAATTAGGTACCTACGAGTATCTCACTCTAACGAAAGAAGAAATGAATTAGAAGCGACCAAGAAATACCTACTAGGTATCTCCCTCATACAGATTAGATTATCATGAATCAGTTAGTTCCTCACTCCGACACAAGTCCTATGAAGCAGTGAGAGTGAGTGGTAACACTGTTCTGCTTTCAGTTAACAGATTATTATAAACAAGCTTCTGCCAATGGCTTCGTACGCGTTTTTTTGTGAACAAACAATAATCAAGGTCTAGAACTACATGTATCCAAAATTTTAACCCAGTCCGATCAGCAGTTTTGTCGTGTAGCGGTAACAAACACACAAACATACAAACTTATTAGTGTAAGAGGCAAGCTTTTAACTTTAAGTTGCTCTTCAAAGTTGTATGCAATCTCTAAGCCATATCAGTTAGTTTTTCATTAGTTTATTTTCAGTTGGTTCCTAACCTACCCTTGGTTATTCCCCTGTCTGCGAGGTTTTATGTAGGGGAATCCCTGTAGAGTTCTATTATTAATTTTTAAAAGAGAGCAGTCTCCCGTGCTAGTTGGAGTTGTGCTCCCGACAAGGGATCGTCTGGTGCGGGTGGCGTGCCCTGTGGTCGTTAGTCGTGGTTACGTCGATGGGCGGTGATGCGCCACCACCAGCCGATACCAGCTCCACGTGAAACACTCCGCGCTGCGAGGAACAAACGAGGCGAGATCGCAACACCTCCAGATCACTGATATGTGGGAAATAACCCTGCCGCTGCTTCTAATTGCACCGCTCGCTCCAACGATACGTTAAACGCGGCTGTTCGCCAATAATAGTGTGTGTTGTTTCTCTGATTGTGACTGTCGTGTCGTTTAGATAAACTGAGCTTATTTAAGTGCCTTGATTATGAATAGTCAGGTAATAAATGCCATCATAATTTATTCAAAACATAATAAATATGAATGACCGAGCATTTCAGATTGTAAATGGCAGAAACAGGGACAACACGCCGCTGCAATGGAGCCATCAATGCGCGGGGTGATTTATTTTAGATATCCCACCGGCCGGCACAAAGCAAAACAACCCTACTTTCCTCAAACTTTCACCTAACGGTAGTTCAGTTCGTTTCTAAACTATAACCACATCACTTAACTTAATTTTCTCGCTGTTGCCTTATCTGTAAAGTGCACGATACGTTAAACGCGGCTGTTCGCCAATAATAGTGTGTGTTGTTTCTCTGATTGTGACTGTCGTGTCGTTTAGATAAACTGAGCTTATTTAAGTGCCTTGATTATGAATAGTCAGGTAATAAATGCCATCATAATTTATTCAAAACATAATAAATATGAATGACCGAGCATTTCAGATTGTAAATGGCAGAAACAGGGACAACACGCCGCTGCAATGGAGCCATCAATGCGCGGGGTGATTTATTTTAGATATCCCACCGGCCGGCACAAAGCAAAACAACCCTACTTTCCTCAAACTTTCACCTAACGGTAGTTCAGTTCGTTTCTAAACTATAACCACATCACTTAACTTAATTTTCTCGCTGTTGCCTTATCTGTAAAGTGCACTTTTCATCGATACGTCCTAAATGGTGAAAACAAACTGTAGCGTGGAGCGGGTTCGGTTCCGATGAAGCAGGCCGATAGTGCGCCAATACTCCGGGAACATAATACCACTTAGCGCGAGACAGCGGCTCAATTAACTACGTATTTATCTTCCGGTAGTTCCATGCGAGAAATCCGAGACTTTATTCTGCTTTCATTCTGCTAAACGATTGCGATGAAACGATAATGGAAATCTACAATGTTTGTCATTTACAATAGGTTAAACGATTTAGAGTTCGAGTTACGATCGCTGTTTCGATAGGTAAGTAGCTTCTTACGTCGACTTTCCGGGTTAGGTACTGACGTACTTCTATCTTGTGAGGCATCACGGTTGGTATGAGGTCGGGAGTCAACAAGGAGGTTCTGTGTACCGTTACTAAGTTAGTGAGTAGGGCCACACTAGGCATACCGACCAGCGCAGCGCAGCAGCAGCGTTTAGAACCAATCATCGACGTAACCGCACCTACCTAAGTAACATTAAAACAGTAAGCCCTCGGTCGATTATTACTTTCTCAAACAAATGATTCTAATGTGTCTACTTGAACTTGGTACCTATAGATAGTGTTGTGTTTTAGAGTCTGGTCTAATTATGATCTAATTAATAACCTAGAATCAGCCACGGTAGGGTTTCACACCGGTTAGGCACCAACAGGATAGGTGCAGGTCAAAGTCAAAGTCAAAAACTCTTTATTTCCATAAATACAATAAAGTACACATAGAAAAGGTCAAATTCTTAATAATTAAACACTGACACGTGGACCTGACCCCGGGAAAGATAACAATTCCTGGCTCTACAATGCAATGCAGTACCTAATATCCATCGTTTGAAGGATGCCCATTATAGTTAATCAATAATCATTTATTTCGTACATTGCAAGAATTACACGTCACATTCGTCTCTATAAAAAATAATTAAATTATATTACATATAAGTAAGTATAGAAATTATTCAAAAATTATACAATTGTTTAAAATTATAATTTAAAATTAATATTTAAAATAAACATTTAATTTAAAAATATAATTAGAATAATAAAAATAATAATACTTAATATAACAGATAGGCAGATAACAATCTTTAGTCCCTTTTACAGGCTACAAACACATCGTAGCTGTAAAAGCTGTTGTCAATAAGCCAGTGCTTCAGCTTGTATTTAAAAGATGTCAGGCTTGTTGCTTCCGTTACATTTTTAGGAAGACTGTTGTACACTGTTGGTCCCATTATGCGCGTTAACTTTCCAGAGTTCGCGAGAGTACGAGGCAGGGTGGTGAGTTTGTCCGCTCGCCGAGTATTGTACCTACTTGTGAATGTCGCTATTTTTAGTGAAGACCTACCGCTACCTGGAATATTACAATGCCTGGAAGGGTGACTATTTCCAGCTCTTTAAAGTGAGGTTTTGTAGAGACGTCCTGTGCAATCTTCACCATTGCACGAATGGCACGCTTCTGCATGCGGAAGGCGCGCTGCCAGTCCGCCGCCCGCCCCCACAGCTCAGCTCCATACTGCAACAGTGAGTGGACAGTCGCAAAGTAACAGGGTCGTACCACGTGTCTTGGAAGGAACCTTGCAAGACGACTGAGCGTGTAGCACGCACCACCAAGCTTACCACATACCTTGTCGATATGGGACTCCCACGTGAAACTCCTGTCAAGTTCAAAGCCTAAAAAGGTGTTGTTAGCCACCTGTTCGATGAGCGTCCCGCCAGCAATTACCGATAGAGCTCTAGGTAGGCGTCCAGACAGGCAGACGTGCATAAAGTGCGTCTTCGAGATGTTCAAGACAAGCCCGTTCACTTCGAACCACAGGGCGAGCCTGGACGCGGTGAGATTCAGATTCAGCTCCACGGAGTCTATTGTTGCTTCACGCCTCTACTTTCCTATGTAATTGCTGATGTGCTGCACAGCCCAGGTGCCTGCTGTTTATAAAGTTGCAGATGAGGTGGGTAGGTAGGCAGTATTTATATAACGAGTAAGGTTAACAGGCAATGTAGTGATGGCCACGTTTCCAATCGGACCCCCAACTAGGAAATCGTGGCTGCTTGTATTTCAGATGAAATCTTGTTAGAATTATTGAACGCCGTAAGCAGCAATCAATCGGGCGCAACAGTCGTTGCTCGTGCTGCGCGGGCGCACGGTTACGCGGCGGCGAGTCGGAGTTGGCTCTCGTTACCGACACATTTGACTTTTTGATGCCCTCAGTCAGCGGCGTGAAATAATGAGACTCCGTGACAATGGTAACAGATGTAGACGATTTGTCGATACGTTAACACGCGAACCGACCTCTACCACCGACCTGAAGACGATCGAGTCGGCTACGTCTAGCTCTGTGAATTTTCTTGGTGCAAAATGGGGTTCGTTTTCTAGCCTTAGAATGTTACTGCTAAGCGGTCACTGGTAAGTGCATTTAATGTGCATTGGACCACTAAGCAGTCATTAAAAAAAAAACAATTTTAAGTCGCACCATTGCATCGCATCTTCCCCTGGCCATACTAAGTCGGCAGAATCGAGCTAATATAATCGGAGTGCTGGCTGTCTGGTGACATAATGGCGTGAACCCGCTCGTTACGGAAACAAACGACGACAGTGTGCAGTGAAATGGCTACACGGAGTATGTAAACTTAGAGATGCAGATGCAGATGGCGCGCCTGAGCGCCCCGAAGGTGTGCGCCGCGCCGCCGCCGCCGCCGCCGCGCCGGCCCGGAGCGGAACTAAAGGCACTCCTATTCACACACTTCTAATTTGTTTTAACACTTCACAGAGACCTATTTATTTCCATAACTCACAAAAAACGCGATAAAACATAATTGAATTAATAAATCCTCTAATTTATCGTACAGTAGCTATCATTCAAATTCCGATTGGACACGAGCACGGCTATTATAACGGTAGCGATAGAAATCGTTTACGATAATCGCTCTCGGTGATCCATTCGATTGAAAATAATAATTGAACGGTAATCGATCCGATTTCACGGCGCGATGCGCGATTCTAATCACCCTGGGGGTGATGAATAAAAAACAAATTCGCGCGCGAGGGTCCCAGCGAGGGGCCCAGCGAGGGGCGAGCCACTGTTTAATAGAGTAACCACATGTCGGCTGGAAATAAATTAGAAGATCCATTTAATCGTGTTTGTGTCGCGAGCTCAGACAATGGGTACTTGCGCAGCTGACAGTGTAAAAAACATGCAGTATTGGGAGTATTGTTCGTATCCCTGCAGCCCTGCAGCCCTGGAGCGAAGGGACGATCGTTCGTGGGTTAGAATAATGATGTCAGCAACAAGTGGCCACTTCGCAGTCTGTGCACGTCCACTATGGTTTATCGTTCTTGTAAATAAAACCTCGATTTACATTTTAGGTTAAACAATGTAATTCGATTAATTTCAAACGGGTAGGCCGTTTGTAATTAATCGACGCTACAGCAAAAGTAAATACTACATTTGCTTTGCTCTACATTCAATAATTTTGATGATACGACAGGTTGTTTTTGTAGAGTGCTAAATGTTTAATTGACGTAATCTATAAATTATATTGATTTACCTACTGCCGTCAAAAATTTTGGCTACGAGCAAAAATATTAGGCTAAATACTTTGGAAAGACTTACAGCATTCGGTGAACTAGGTACCTAACTACCATATTTTTTGTAATTTTTAAGATTTTTTTGTAAACTTGATTTTCTTGTACATATACAAGAAAATCAAGTTTATAAATAGATATATTGTTTATTTAATGGTTTGTGTTTTAGTTAAGGTTATTTGTTTCAAAAAGTAACCTGGAGTAAAGTTAAAACAAACGGTTAACTGGCGCACAGCCGCTTTTTTGTGTTGTAGATATTTATTACAATCTATAAGATTGTTTCAAATAGAAACGACGTTGACAGCTGAAATCTGACCATTTGTTTTGTTACGAGTAACGCCTGTGCGGGTGGGCACACACTCATGCGTGATTTTAGCTGTCGTTTTGCATTGCATGTTAGGTAAAATTTTGTCAAGAGCATTTTTGAAAGCAACGTTAAAAGCCTTTAGCTGTTTGTTTACTGTTTAGTAATCCGAACATTAACCATCTCTCCGACTTAAACAGCTTTGAGGACAACAATAAATTATAATGTAACAGTTTTGTATCGTAGGAAATAATAATAGGGGTTAAAGTAGGAAATATGACACAAATATTTATTACTTCATTATATTATAGGTAATGAAAACTTACGCTTAGACGTCAATTTATGAAATTGACGTTTATGCGTAACTTTTCCTACATTATGCGACTTATTGAAATGGAAAAAAACAGTTAAATGAACAAGTTACCGATTTACTCTTCTTCAGCGGTCACGGCGACTCTACTCACGGATGCGTTGGATTCCTTATTCATCAAGTGTTGCACTAGGTACTTAGATGACTGATATACATACCTACTTAATAAAATGAATTACAAAAACATAAACTATCCAGAAGAACGGGAACAACGTAAATCGTACAAACATTTGTCCAAAGGCGGGATCCAACCCGCAACCCCCTGCGTCTGATACCGATGTGGCGCGGTGGGATCTTCGCCCACCGCGCCACATCGGTCGTCTAAACATAACTCCTCATAAAAACGGTTCGACTTTTTTTAATTTTTGTGTCTCATTTCCTATGTGTGTGATCGTTACAATATGTGTAACGACATCAAGTGCAACCTGTGTACCTACGGTGGAATAAATAAATACTAAATTCACTCATTATGGGACACCCTGTATGTAGGTATCTATCGTTACAAGATAAAATAACTCCCTCTGTGATGTTATAGTTATTGAACGTCGCTGTGCGCTGAAAGCTTGCCATACACCAACAGTAGGTTAGGTAGGTCTACATTTACCTACCAGAGAAAGGTAGCACAGATGCAAGAGGCTGTAAACGAGTAAAGCTCCAGTTAGATCAGTTGTAACAAAAAGCCGTACAAATAGGTCCGCGTCGCCGCACAAGGCAGGGCCGGGGGCCGTGCAGCGCCGTGCAGTCGCGCGATAACCTGCGCCTGCGCCTGCGCCGACCCCTGACCGGATCGCTTCATTAGCTAATGTTTATGCTCCAATCGGTGCCTCTGCCTTGTACTCTCTGCTCGAGCTCAGATCGGGGATTACATTTTAATTGCTACAAAGACCGAGACGAACCGCAAATCACTTCTAAAACTGTCATTGTCGTGGTTCAACAAATCTATTGTCAATTGTATAATACTACATTCCTAGACTAGATACTTAGCTAGGTAGAGATAAACCATTCTAAAAATGCACGCCCCTCCACAAAACGTGATAATTTCAACGTGTGAGAGGAAATACTTATTGCATCACTATATTTGTGTGCGTACTGCAACTACCGCTGTACACGTGCGCTCTGTCGCGCGTTAGGCTCATTTATGCACTAGTTGGCCGACAGATCCAGCCGTTCTATAAGATATTAAAGAAGGCAAGAAGCCTATTCGGAGGGTTGCAGAGCTAAGGTAACGCGAACATTAGACATGGGTCCATCAATAAAACATGCAACTTTATCTATTTCATTGATTTAATAGACATGTAGGATTACATAATACATACTCTCATCATAAAACTATATTATATGCGTTATTTACTCCGGCTAATGTGTCCCAACAGTGGATCAGTGAACAAACAACGAAGATAGACAAACATGCGTCCGCGCAGCCGCACAGCCCCGGGAACACCGCAGTGCAATAACAACGTTCCAATTGAGTCTTTACATAGACATTCTGTTTTTATGAATTTTATCCTATTGTATTACGTAGATAACATTACAGAAGCAATGTTTAGAATCTGAGCTAGGTGATATAGGGCATGTGCCGAGCCCAAACACCAGTGCTTGTCCTCCCTGAGCAAACTTAAAAGGCTGTAGGACATTCGACAAATAGTTTATTTTTTTATTTTATTTATTTATTTATTTAAAGGAAAACCAGCAGCACATACAAAAGCTTAGAATTAGGAAAATAAAAACAGAGGGCTATTAAAAGGTTTTCACGAATAAGAAGAATAGTAGATACATAAAAAAAGTGTGAACAAGCAAAGTGAACAGATCACCTACAAAATTACAATCAACTTAGTACACACAAAGAAATAATATAATAAATGACAGAACAACAAAAGAAAAACTAATTATAATAGCAACAAAAATCCAACAAAAATGTTGATCGACCATCCGCACTAAATTACTCGCCTGCCAAGATCGAGTCATCCTCATCATCCTCGCCGGATTCTGAGAAAAAGTCAGAGCTCAACCGCCGTCTCACGGAGTTAACGCTGGAACAGAAGAGGTCCAGATCGATTTGCTTAGAAAGTTTATTAAATTGGTCGCCAACTAGCCACAAATAGGAGTTCTGACGATAATTCGTTCTAACTATCGGTGTATTAATGATTTCGTTAAATCTGACCCTTTTTCGGGGAACATTTAGTGATATTTTGTTCAGAAGTTCGGGGCAATTAATATGGTTGTTTGTGATTTTCAGCAAAAATAGCAGGTCGCTAATTTCACGCCTTTTGGTCACAGGAAGCATGTGGAATTTACGGCAAATATCTATGTAATTAGACGAACTATACGGGACCTTAAGACGAAAACAAAGATATTTTATAAATTTGATTTGTATCCGCTCGATCCTGTTGATATAGATATCATATCGTGGACTCCAGACTTGAGAAGCGTATTCGAGGATGCTGCGTACATATGTGCAGAATAAAATTTTGAAAGTTTTACATCTATTAAAGCTGGCTGAGCTTCTCATTACAAAACCCAATGATTTTGACGCTTTGCTAATAATAGAGTCGATATGAGAGTCGAAGAAAAGTTTTGAATCATGCAGCACACCCAGGTCTCTAATAACATTACAGTCCTGCAGAATCTGGTTTTTTAGACGATAGACAGTACTACTTAATACAATACACGTATAAAAAGTAATTTGTAAGTCTTTTTGGTGTTCTACTTTATCTTTTGTTGTGTTAATTCATCGTGTTGTGTTTAAGTGTCTTAATTGTTTATATACGTACGTACGACGTATGCAGGTACGTATTTGGAGACGAAATCCACGAATTTAATTATATTTTATGAATGAGGAGAAATATATTTTGTAATACAAAAGAACCCTTGCGTTCTAATAAATAATAACCAACAAAAATCATGGTGATTGTCCCGTCGTGAATGACTTTAATCCTTGTAATGTTAAACATATCTAAATTTTTTTAAGTACTTAGGTATTATCCCGTTTTGTTTGAACGTCGTCGCATCGTACCAGCAGCGTTCCCGGCCGTCACCCGCGCGGGTCCCGCAGACCCCTAACAACCCCTGTGTTACCATGGTTACGCACACTATTTCACATGGAGCTGTGCCCTGCGAGGTACACTTTTAAAGCACCAAACAAATAAACAGTGTCCTCAAAATATAAACAATAACAATTCATAATCCAGGTAATACAACTACTGTAAAACAACATACACTAAACGCACTTACAGGATTTAAACTACAATGTCGCTTTATTATAACTTTCAATCAAACACCATCAATTAATATCTATTGTAAAAATTATGTTAGTGCTTTTAGTGTTTATCACCATGATATTTCAAAAAGTATGTAATTTCTACATCATAGTACCAAAACTTAACAACTTCACACCTAATAGATATCTTCATTATAGCGCGAAGGACATAGAACAACTAACAGGGTATGTGGACCTCGCAGGCCCAGCCCTGCCGCCGCCGCGCCGCCACGCCGCGCGCCGGTGGCGAGACAAGACGAGGCATTCAGCCACCAGTCAGCAATCTTTAGTTCCACGACGCGACGCCTCTTAGAAGCGCTAGTACTCTTCAAACAATACAATATTAGTACAACATTGTATTGCTTGAAGAGTAATGTAATGTAACATAAAGCCGTACTTTAGAAAGAAATCTTCGTAAATTGTTTCAAGTTTAACCTATTCGGACGCAATACTATAGATAGGTATACAGAGTGGCTATTTCAGGCGGGAGTGGATGGCCACATCCGAAACTATGACAGTTAGAGAAGTCTATAAAGGAGTCATGGGCTCCATTTACGAGCAAACAAAAATTGCATATTTAGTATTTCTCTAATCTTTAATTTTACTGGAAATCAAACCGATTGATATGACAATTTATTTTTGCGTTAATAATTCGGTTGCTTATAGGTCAATCTTTGTAAAGAGATGCATTATTGAAAATTAAACGAAATGGCTATTTCATCAATGTGAACATTTTCAATAATCTTTTTGAACAACCGGTTTGCTTTCCGCTAACCAGGATACTTGACCTGTATTTTAAAGTGAGTTTATCCTCGATAAAACAGCTCTATGAAAAATTCAGTATTAAAAAAAATTATGAGTTTTTATTTTCTCATAAATGGAGCCCATGACTCCTTACACGACTTTTCTCTAACTCACGTAGTTTCTGATTGGACCTTCCACTCCATCTCAAAACGCCACCCTGAATAATAACTTGTTTAAACTTCAATCGTTTGTACAATGGATAGTCGTCAATCGTTTATTACTAGCTAACTTATTTTCACATAACGGTGTGTTCTTTAGGTCACGTTAAAATTGGTTCTTGTAGTTGAGTTTCAAAGTAAATATATCTGTTATTCTTAGGTAGGTACCTACAGCTTAACAATGGTTCCGCGAAGGAATTCACATTTACGAAGATCTCAGACAAAACGATAAACTAATGTACTATGTTCGACACAGAACATCATGGTATACAATTAATATAAATACTTTAGTGATCTGATTCGAATACAAAATATATGCGTGATATGTAGAGTTACAGCTAGCGAGGGCCCGGAGCACGCCGCCTGCGACTGCTGCTGTAAAGCAACGGTGCAGTGCCAGCCACGTCTGGTCCCTTCGGAACTCATGCTTCAAACAAGCATTTGCACATCTGTGATCAAGCGTGAACTCTTTCTTGACAATCGATCATCTGGCCAACTATATAATAAACATAAACTTTTTACAAGAACGACGGCTCCGAGTATTTGAAACAAAGCCATCGTTCGATCTGCATCTTGTTACCGGACAGGCAGGCCGGCAGACCCTCGCGTCACAGAATGGCATCGAATAGCGTTACTGAATCGATTCTCATCTAATGGACGAACGAGCGCATGCAGCGCCCCACCGCGCTCCCGCAACACATCCACACAAGATTATTGTCTTAGGTACAACTGCCCAAATTATTAGGAAGGTTTAATATACCAAAGCTAGGATCAGAGGAACAAAATTATCTGTCTCATCAGCCATTAATGAAAGCGATAGACACTTTCGTTAGAGAACTTGTCTTGTGGGAGCGCGGGAGAGTCTACATCGCACAACCTGTGTACTGCACAAGCTATTACTGAATAACACAGGGAGGACCTCGATCACACTAATGTTTGTGCACTGCTTCAACTGCACAGACATCCGTGGGAGCGAGGCCCCGCGTGTGACGCCTGCGAGAGGCTGTGAGCAATCATTAACGAGCACTATTATAGTGATGGAGTGCGACAGTAAGATGAGCGCGTAGCCGGCCGACATCGCCAATGCCGTGACATGTTTGTTATTTGGCAGTCGGTGACAGATCGCTTACAAAACGGAAGGTTCCGGAAGAATATTTACTAGATCCACAGAAGCAAGCAAGAACTGCGATGTTTCGCGCACTGTAGGCAGTTCTGTTGCCGTCGACACTGGCTATGTCGGCGTCGGCACGTCGCTCCTCTCGCGTCACCGGCCGACACAGGAAGTGCGGTTACTACTATATAACGGCAGTCCACACACCTGCTTATACTTTAACAAGGCACTAAGACTTGCAACACTTTTGAAGGTGGAATATGAAGACATCTGGATATCCCTGGTATCAGATATCAGCTGATTATTACAGTAAGCTGTTTCGCAATAGTACAGATGCGCCGTCAAATATAAGCAGCTGTACAGAGTAGGCCGAAGAGGACGTCCTCCTTTATATAAATCTATTCGATATAATGTGCTCTCTCTACATAAACAGCTTCGAGTGCGGTCTGTACATACTGTTGCGACTGCAGCGCCCCGTTACTGTATAACTTGTACTACGTTATGAACAGCTATCATAAACTTCTATAAATAAACAAAAACCAAGTGTAAACTTTCAAAAAAATATAAATAAACATTTTTCAAAAATGTTGTCCTACATTTAGTTTTTTGTTAAAAGAGGTCGGCAAACGAGAACACCCGTGCATATTTGGGAATCGGTTAGTTCGCAACTCAAATACAGGAGGCAGCGGCGGGGGGCGGGACGGGGCGCGGCGCTACCGCGTGGCGGCCTGTGTGGAGTCGGAGTAGTGGAGTCCTCCAGCCAGCCCCCCGACTAGAGACAGAGGCTGCGGCGCCCGAGATTCAAGCCCTGTCACGCGACGCAGTCTACGGCCAAGCAGTGACCGTGTCGCGTGACGGAGGAGCGGGCGACCACCCAAACATACACACACACGAACGTTAAAAAACACATCGGGTGAACAACACACCACTATGAAATAATTATGAACGTAATTATAACTTATGCATGGCGCGACGCGTCCCTCCGCCCCAGTCACTAGCGCGACGCGTGCACGCGTGCCTCCGCCCCACTCACTGGCGCGACGCGTCCCGCGTCTCTCGGCGATCACTTACATCTAATTCCACTATGCACTATATATATATTTATGTTTTAGTACGGTTCACATCAAAAATTACCTTCTGCACATACATTTAACTTACGCTAGGAACGGCCAGAATTATTTAGTTATACAATTCATAAAACTCGGTTGTTTTTGCAAAATTTACCGAATCATTATAATTGGTAACTGGGACGTTCAATATTCGTTTATTTAGTTCAAACTTGGGAAAGTTTGCAACAACCACCATCTCATTAAACATGCAGGCACGGCCCCGGGCGCCGGCCGCGAGCGGCGCCCGGGGCTGCGGGAACAACGTTTTATAACAAACAACCCTGATCATAAAATATTACATTCACATCAAAATTAATACAAATAAAAAACGACGACACATAAAATATATATATGTCAAAATACATAACATGTCAATACGGGAACACAAACAGACATTTTAAAATAATTTATTATATATTTTATAATATTTATTATAAACTAACAACTACATAAAGCATTACATTTGTGCATTCTCCGCGGCACAACCCTCCCCTCCCGCTACAGGTCGGTCTACTTCATCAACTACACGTATCTACCTATTTATAATAAACTTAACACCTTTGGTATTTTACTACGACTAACCAAATAATACTCGTCGGGACACCGCGCACGCGCACGCGCACGCGCCGCGGCGGCGACCGAACCTAATAAATAAATACTAAACTATATTTGATTGGTAAACGCCTTTCAAGATATAGTACTCACAGTACGAAAATAAATTCTTTGCGATTAAAAAAATAACTAAAAAATAAATGATAATTTCAAAATACGATACGTCAGTGCACGTTCACACAGCAGTCCGTTTTACAGGCCCGTTTTATCGTATACGTTTTTATTCGGCGATGGCGGATGTAGTTGTATGAGCGAGCTTACATATATTACTGGATCTGGAATACTGTCATGTCATGTGTGTGAACTTGCTCATACAACTTCATCCGCCATCGCCGAATAAAAATGTTTACGATAAAATGGGCCTGTAAAACGGACTGCTGCGTGAACGTACCCTTAGCGCTACACTGCGGGTCCTGGTCCGACACAACGCCGCGCCGCTCGGCGGTGACCATGCATTGCATTGGACTTGGAATGGCGAGCCGCCATTTCTTTTAATGTGGTACATCACGCACGAAGAAAGAGGGGTTTTAGTATTTTCTTAGTTCAAAAACAATTAACAAGCAGATAAGCAGTTTTGCGCATATCGTAAACCTTTGCTATAAACCATCGAGATAGAATCCTTAAGAGTCCTTAACACAGAAATAAAATGTCCGCGCCAAAACTCTGAACACGCTACGCTCTGTCCAGTTGTTTAGTTGTAAGGCGACCGCAGTCCTCATACAACGTCCGCGATGACAGAGTGTTCGGTGATTTCCTGCGCAAATGACAGCAGATACGTGCGAAAAAAACGATGGTGTTTCGTATTTTAGGTAAGTATCATAACAAATGTATGAATTTATGTATCCACAGTGCGTATTTCCATTTTAATTTCAATAATATTTAATTTTATAGCAGAATAAAACGCTCACAGCTTGACCTTGGCGCCTCGTAGGTATCTCTTTCACACGTTAAACAAATACGTAAGAGTAAAAGAGACACAAAGCCTCGCGTGACATATAGAATTCTACTTCGAAGCTATATACCCATGCTAAACCAATTTCAAATCTAATGTCGTTTTGGATTCTATCGACACCATGTTAAATGTAATAATAAATCTACTTACCGACAAGTCAACACACTCCACAACGACAATTGATTCTAAATTGTGAGTTTGTTTGAAGCTCGCAAATCTATTTATCTGCGCTACATTGCTTTTAGAACGTAGTCTTTACAAAAACCAGACATTTTAAATCTTGAGTTACGCAGCGTCATGTATAATAACCGTCAAACTACTTGCCCTCTGGCGAACCACGTGACATAGATGCTCAGAACGCAATTCTTAGGCCAAATTGGTAGGCGGGTTGAAGTGCGAAGTACAAACGGTTGAATGGCGGGGCGTGATGGGCTCGCGCGGTTACCTTCTGGAAAGTCGCGTCGATTATTTATAGAGTTTTTGCCTAGTTAAAAAACCTACTTACAAAATACAAAAGTTTCATACAATGAAAGAGTGAACCATATGATAGGTACACGAAGCTGTACCCAAGTGTACCTGCGCAAACTCCCCACCGCACCGTCACCGGACAACTAGTTCGGCGCGTACTATACTTTGAATCAGAAAAAATGGCACTCGTCTAAAAACAAATGAATTGGCAGTGTAGCGCGACGTACATCGCAGGATCTTAATACTGCAGATCGTACCGAAATACTACTTAGCGAGAAATGTATGAGTATTGGAAGAAATGCTTCGCATAACACAACACAACGCAGGACTAGAAGCGGTAATACGTGCTTTATTCGCACCGATATAGGAACCAACACAGTTTGTCGCGCCTTCTCTTTTCTCCGGGGACGCGGCTCTCCGACTAAACGTTGTTATTGTACTCCAACAGATCACTGTCGAAGCGTACTGTAACATTCAAAGTTCTCGAGGCATATCCTAGACATAGACAACAAGCTCCCATGTTTGCTTCGCAGACCTAAGAAAAGCATGAGACTAATCAAATTGTCGCACGCGTATTCCATAACCGGTACAGCACCGTACGCACGCCGTGCGCCGTGACGTGAGACAAACTATCCTATATCTCTCACAATAACGAACACGCGCACACACACACACTACTTGGGGTTTACCGACGCCGAGTGCTGCCCTCTGGTCTAAACAACCGGCAGCTCCTCGACGTTATACAAATCTTGAATATATTTACAACAACGCTCAACTTGTCAATATAATCTGGATAAATACATAATTCATTACAACTTTCGTATAACTATCTGTGTCTCCGGTGACGTAGGTATCACGGAATAAATATATTTCTTTACTTTAAAACTGGTAAAATATACTTCTGTGTAGACTTAAAACTGATTTACTTATATAGATCATTTCTAGCGCGATATTCATTGGGTCCCGTAGGAAACGAGCTTACAACTAGATTCTCTTAACAACTGGATAGTTCGACAACATCCTTGAAGTGTCGGAACACAAGCCCGATGCGAGCCGTCCCCAGCCCGCGCCCGCGTCTTGAACCGCGGTGGAAACCGCGCGGGCGGACTCACACTGACTGAACATGCATGTTCCTATAGCGAGGGCCTGCGACACTGTCCATTCTAATTGCATGAACAAGATAACAAAATAATTTATTTTCTTGAATATGAAAAAGTTGAGCTATGCTAACAATCAAGAATATTGGTCGGAATGCTTCTTTGACTAAAATTTTGTCAAAGTAAGAAAATTGTAATTTGCTTCTCAAATGCGCCCTAATAATAATGGTTATGAACCGACGACGCGACGACGGTGGCGCAGACCCTCGCCAGCTCGGACTCGGACCGGAGCGTCGTCAGCCGTCCTTTCAAATAAACTATTATTTGGCATCTACAGTTAGTGGAGGTAATCGCGATACTTATCCTATGACGAGCGCTTGGAGTTGGTTTCATAAAGAAATGACAAGTTCCTGCACTGGGTACGGTTCACGGCGATGCACGAGGGAGCCTACAAGTATTGTATCCAGGGCCAAAAGGAGCCCCTACAGACGCGACTCAACATCGACTCTTATTTTCTTATATTCATAATACAAGTTTTATAAAGCGTGTTTGTGGTTGTACTCTCAACTCAACCAATAAATAGCATGACTCTTCTCTCCCAGTCCAACCTGCAGCACGCGCACCGCGCTGACTGTGCGCGCGCGCGGTGCGATCGCCCGCGCCCGCGTCGAAATAAATAATGGGTAACTAAGAGACTCGGACTCGCTCCTTATGCTAAACTACAGACATACAAATAAAATAATATTCGTGTAGTGACTAGACAGATGGCATTGCACTTACGTTACTACGGCGCCGGTAGATGGGTATACAACATTTCAGTAAAATGTTGAAGCGTAATTTTTTTGGGTTTCCGATAGATTTTTCTATAAAACAATGTTGAATTTCGACCGAAAGCGGACACTTTCGCTAGACATCTACCGAGCGCACTCTGATTAGGCTGAAACGTCGCCGATTCTGACCACTCGTCCAACGAACAACACTCGGCTCCTTCCGACAACTTCCAGACTATTTAGGACTTGCGAGAGGTCTCGCAGAGCCGCGTCGAGAAGTTTTGAACAGTGGGTATGGGAACCTCGGTCCTCGCAAGCGACATTGAAGCCTTGTTCGTTTGGAGCTAGAGCGGCTAGTGGCTTGGCTAGTTGGCGGGCGGCGGCGCGGGCGCGGCGCCCAGCGCGTTGAAGTCCGCGTTCACGAACGAGAAGCCGCGGAACTCCTCCTGGAAACGGGAAAGTACACATTACAGAATCACTCAGGGAATTAAAACTCTGAACCAGCACAAATGTATTTCACTACGCACCATTTCAAATTAAAAGTCTTTTGCTGGGTATATTCATCCCTAAAGAGGCCTAGCCCGCCCAGCAACGGGCACTGAGGGCTGATGATGATGATGATTCTCTATTGACTGCACTCGCGATCCTT
Source organism: Eupithecia inturbata (assembly GCA_963662085.1). Taxonomy (NCBI): domain Eukaryota; kingdom Metazoa; phylum Arthropoda; class Insecta; order Lepidoptera; family Geometridae; genus Eupithecia; species Eupithecia inturbata. Next base: position 257,910 of record OY759192.1, read on the forward strand.
TGCCTAGGTTGCACGCATCGCGAACACATTGCAATGAACCTTTCGATCGCGACCGCGGTCTCAGTGTACCAACACGGCCCGCACGGCGCGCGGCGTACGCGTCGAGTGTAGTGAGTTAGTAAACTTGATCAGTATGTTCTTCCTGCGAAGGTTCACCGACAGGGCTTGCGGCTCGCCCGCGTGCCCAAGTGTTCGCGCAGCACTACATGCCGACATCGCAGCTGTTCACCGCGATGCGGTCTCGGTCTGACGGTAAAGTGTGCAATGAGAATAGGATTGTGCGTACCTTTAATTATTACCACCAATCTAACTACGTCTCGTGTGTGACTACTCTACCTCACCATCACTTTATATAAGTCCACTGCTGACATAGGCCTCCCCTAATGAGCGCCATAGCGCTCTGTCTTCAGCTTGCCGCACCTAGCGCCTGCCTGCACTCTACCCCTACACAATGAAGCTTGTAAGTAGTTAACTACATCTGTTGATATCTGAATGCCGTATTTGTTGAACTAAATAGATGTATGTTAATGTTCACCTGGTTGATGGTGCGCACGACGTCGTTCGGCACGGGCGTGAGCACGGGCTCCTCCTTCGTGAACTCCGCGTCAAAGTTGGCCGCCTCGCGCTTGCTCTTCTGGAACAAGCAACAGCGCTGTAGTACCGCACATGAGTTACACTACACCGGTGGATACCTGCACGGCGACGTAATGCGGGACAGCGTGGGAGCATGCGTGTATGTATATAGCAGGTGTGTATGTATATGTACGGTACGTACCACTTTGGGTCGGAAGGGCGGGCGCAGGCGGCGCTGCGCCAGCGCGTCCCAGTCCATGTCCTTGAAGAAGGCGTGCGCGCGGATCCCCGCTTCGCCGCCGCACACGCCCAGCCGGCGGGACGGAGACTTCGTCATGAACCCTGCAACATTTGTGGTGTTACGTTATGATGGGCGAGGGAAAAGAGCGACATCATTCACACATTTACAACAGTCAGAAAAGGTTCCATACTGCTACGAAATATGCGTGTGAAGATGTCGTATCGCAACGTCTACTGCGACTGCCGTTGTATATAAAGAACCTTAAACCGGGTTAAGCCGATTCCACGCCAAATCATGACTTCGGTCGGGATCAGAGTAATCGGCTTTCATTCTCCATTTGGACCAAAATTTAACTTTACCCAGTATCCACTAGTACCTCTGAGTATTTGGCAGGCCGGGAGTAAGGCATGATGTAATGCACCTCTGAGTATTTGGCAGTCCGGGAGTAAGGCATGATGTAATGCACCTCTGAGTATTTGGCAGTCCGGGAGTAAGGCATGATGTGATGCACCTCTGAGTATTTGGCAGTCCGTAATGCACCTCTGAGTATTTGGCAGTCCGGGAGTAAGGCATGATGTAATGCACCCCTGAGTATTTGGCAGTCCGGGAGTAAGGCATGATGTAATGCACCTCTGAGTATTTGGCAGTCCGGGAGTAAGGCATGATGTAATGCACCTCTGAGTATTTGGCAGTCCGGGAGTAAGGCATGATGTGATGCACCTCTGAGTATTTGGCAGTCCGTAATGCACCTCTGAGTATTTGGCAGTCCGGGAGTAAGGCATGATGTAATGCACCCCTGAGTATTTGGCAGTCCGGGAGTAAGGCATGATGTAATGCACCTCTGAGTATTTGGCAGTCCGGGAGTAAGGCATGATGTAATGCACCTCTGGGTATTTGGCAGTCCGGGAGTAAGGCATGATGTAATGCACCTCTGAGTATTTGGCAGTCCGGGAGTAAGGCATGATGTAATGCACCTCTGAGTATTTGGCAGTCCGGGAGTAAGGCATGATGTAATGCACCTCTGGGTATTTGGCAGTCCGGGAGTAAGGCATGATGTAATGCACCTCTGAGTATTTGGCGGGCATGTTGTAATGTACCTTTGAGTATTTGGCAGGCGTGGTTGGAGAGCCACACGGGGTACAGCACATCATCGTGTAGGATGGACTCGAACAGATCGTCCTCGTTGTCGGCCTCGAAGGGAGGCTGCCCGGCCAGCATTTCGTACAGCAGCACGCCAAGCGCCCACCAGTCCACCGACGGACCGTACTCCAGCTCTTGCAGGATCTGAGGGGAAGGGAACAAGGCCTTAACACGGGAGAATTCAACCAGCTCTTGCAAGATATACACACACTGGCTTGCGTCACACTGCAGGGCTAAGGTAGTGGGGGCAGGCGAGACATAGCACATGGGCTAGGTCGATGACGTCACTGTGGCAATCTTTGGGGGATGCCCAGCAGTGGACGGCCGAGATGATAATGGGCTATGTGCCCTCCGTGCGGTCCGTGGCGCCAAGGGTCGTCTCAGCTCTTGCCGGGGGCAGATTTCAGGGCCCTCACTAACAGTGAAATCTGCTTCATCCAAAAGCTATTTATTTATTCGTTTTAGGGGAAACATCGGTTCAATATTTATCAAATAAACACAGTGTTTGGCACTTAGGTGACCATTAATAGGTTCCCACATATACCTAGCTACATATTATAAATTACAAGAAAACAAAAGTTAGCACCGTGTAAGTTAATTTTATGCATACATAATTATGTTGATTACCGCTAGGGATCATTCACACTCATAAACAAAATAAGTTCCAAAAATGTTTTATTGCTACCCTTTAACCTACTGCTTAAAGAAGATCTTATTTAAATCACATCTGAGGGTCGATATTGAGAAAAAAAGATCTAGGTCACATTTTTTGCTGAGCTGATTGAATTTATTGCAAGTTCGATACATGAATGAGTTTTGACGATAATTTGTACTAACATTTGGGAGATATAACAGATTATTATATCTAAATGAACGAGACGGCACGTATAATTGAATTTTATGGAGGAGGTCTGGACAATCAATGAATGAATTAGCAATTTTAGATAAATAAATAAGATCAGCATAGTCACGCCTTTGTTTTAAGGTTATCAGGTGTTGTTTGACGCAGTTGCGCAAGTAGTCCGACTGACAAGGGAATATTTTCATTTTATAATTGAGATAGCGTAGAAACTTTTTTTAAATGCCCTCAAGTCTATCGATATAGACTGCGTAGGCCGGGTTCCACACTTGCGATGCATAATCTATCGATATATGTAGACTGCGTAGGCCGGGTTCCACACTTGCGATGCATAATCTATCGATATACATAGACTGCGTAGGCCGGGTTCCACACTTGCGATGCATAATCTAAGTGACATCTTACATACGTACCATATAGAATTTTTAAGGTTTTAACTTCCTTAAAATCTTTTGATGACCGCATGATAAAACCTAGCGCCTTCGATGCTTGACCGGCTATTGATGAAATATGCGAGTCAAAGAGAAGCTTCGAGTCGTGTATAACACCTAGATCTCTAATCTCACTAACACGTTTTAATTTTATACCCTTTAACGAGTAGTCAACATTTATAATGTTGCGTTTCCTAGTAAAAGTAATAATATTGCATTTAGTAACGTTTAAATCTAGTAAGTTAGCAGAGCAGTATTCATCTAGCCTGTTGAGATCATCTTGGAGAAGAATAGCATCATTAAGACATGTTATAGGCTTTATTATCTTCATGTCATCGACGTAACAAAGTACAGTAGAATTACGGAAGCAAGAGTCGATATCAGCAATAAAACATAAAAATAACAGAGGTCCCAATAGGGAACCCTGTGGTACACCACTCGGAACGCTCATCCACTTAGAAGTAAAATTACCAAGTACTACCACCTGCGACCTATTATGGATGTAGGAAGTAAGGCATCTTAAGAGATCCCCGCTTATATCCAATAAAGTTAGCTTAAAAATAAGTCGGCTATGATCAATTCGATCAAAGGCTTTGCTATAGTCGGTATATATAACATCAGCCTGGCGCCCATTATCCATGGTGTCTGTCAGGATTTCATTAAATAGAATAAGGTTGCTTACGGTAGACCTACCCCTAAGGAAGCCATGCTGTGTTGGAGGTAGTGCAGCCTTTACAGACATTTAAACTTGATTATATAGAGGTACAATCTTTTCAAACAACTTAGATATAACGCATAATTTAGAGATAGGACGTTAATTTGTGACCTTATTTTTGGGCCCCTTTTTGTGCACTGGGGTTATAAACGCTGATTTCCACAGTGATGGAACAATACCTTCTTTTATTGATCTTGAGAATAGAATAAGTAGGGGCTTAGTTAAGCTATCAGCACATCTAATAAGTAAGATAGGTGGAATGGCGTCAGGCCCAGCTGATTTTGATTTATCAAGCTTAAGTAATCCTGTCTTAATCATTTGGGAATTGAGCTCAATGGAAGATATACCGCATTCGGCTACTGATGCACTAGTCCGATCATCTATAGCACGACTAGGAAGTGTCGAGTCATGCGGACGGAACTAAGAATGTTGAATGGAAAAATTCGGCAAATAGATTACAAATTTCAGTGCCTGAAGTAGCAGTTATAGTGTCACTGGATATAGAATTCGGCAAAGAAGTAGATTTAGAGAGTGATTTCAAATATGACCAAAAGTGTTTGGGGTTATCTTTAATTGAGCTTTCTACTGTATCAATATAAGAATTGTAGCAATTTTCTTCAAGAACTTTGGCTCTTTTTCTAAGGAAGTTCACGGTCAACTTATCCGCGAGTCTACCATACCGTCTGAATTTCCTATAATATTTATATTTCTCGCATAAAACTTTTTTCAGCGAAAAAGAGTACCAGGGTGGAAATCTAGTTAGTTTTACACATTTAGTCGGTACATGCCTATATCGAATGTAGTTTAACAAACTATAAAAACTTTCAACTGCCTGATCTAAGGTGGGTGAGGGATGAACAATGCACAATCTTCAACAAGTTAGGTTTATTCTCAGAGCCCTTAGTAGCTATAGTTACAGTGGTCCGTTGAGCGTACCTAGGGAGGTACAGGTAGATACGATCACTGTCACATCACTCAGTGCAACCGTTTTCGGTAGGTAGGTGCCTCGCGAGTCGCGCCTAGCTGAGTTATAGAAATACTTATCCTAAGGAATAGGCAGTGGCTGAGAACCTAAGTATCAGGACCATCCGGCTGCGCCACACCAGGGGACTGGACTTCCAGAGGCTATGCCAAGTATAGCCATTACCGAGAGGTAGTCCGTTCCTAGCTGAACTGCTGAATTGATTTAAATCGACGAGTGGTCGCCTTATAAAGGCGCGAACCAGATTACAATACAGTGCTACCGCTCGGCGTGTTGGTGAGATACTAGTGTTTATATAACAGCTGTATTCATGCAGTTTCTAATGTCATTTATATAATCTAAAAACCATGTATATGTAGTATTTCCGTAATTTAAAAGTAACTACTGCGATACCTGTACTCACTGTAAGTCACTGTTCCACCAGAATACAGTCATGAAGAATAAAACTATCCGTACAATATGTATGATATTGAGTCAAAAATAAAAATGTTGTTTGTTACTAATCATTTATGAACCTATTATAGTACTCAAAATTTTAGGAGTGCACTCATAGAATAATATCACAATTCAATATTATTGCTAATAAGTCTCAAAATAGTGTTCACAACAACTTAAAAACTAAACGAAAACTAAAACAGTCTCATAAATAGTCATTGTAACTTAATAAAACTGTTGAACGATACAAAGACCAATACGTCGTTGTATCGTTCAACAACAGTTTTACGATTTGGTCTAAATGCCACAACGACGTTTGTGCCATCTAGCAGAAACTATTAGAGATACAATATCGTCGATTTTTCTCCAAATCTAGATGCTAGTTACAGGTGTTTTGACATACTTAACTCAATACTGCCAAAAATTACAATTACGTCATTGTTCCACCAAATGAGCGACGTGTCACAACATAACAATGCAGTTGAAGACTCTAAGCTCGCTACCACACTTACCTCAGGAGCGATATAATCAGGAGTTCCACAGAATGTTGTCGTGGTCGCACCATCTGAAACATACCAACCGCTTCAATACCCACCCTACATCTATGTACTTAGAGTTCAGAATAGCACGAGCCCTCAGCATCATCATATCAGACTTGTATGTCATAGCGATGAGTCACAGTGTGCGTAAGGCAGGCCACAGCCATTGTGACTACCGCTCTCGGTTTTATTAGGATTCGTCATTTGGCAGATAATTATTTGTATGTAGAGTAAGCACGAAGTTTACGTGAGACGTTACATTGCAAAGCTAGGAAACTCGGGAGGCACAAGAATGAACATGTGCCCAGGATGCAGGTAGATATTAGTCAATAACAGCCGACGCTTGTCTACTGTAGTCAGGCTTTCTCTGAAGGGCTATTATGCTCTTCAGAGAACGCCTGACTAGCCTTCAGCCAGTTTTCCACATCTACACTTTGTTGGCCAAATCGCGAACTACGGCCGGTTTTTCAAGACGCATGGCCGGCCAGATCGTCATCCCAGCTGGGCAAGTCGCGAACTGCGCTCGGTTTTTCAAGACGAATGCCACTTCAGCCAGCTAACAGCAATTATTCCTTGACAGAAGCACATTAGAGAAGTCGCACTTGTTTGTGATCTTGATTTAAGACGCCACCGTTTGAATAGCCTACATTTGTTCTAAGCCGCTTCCTACTGCCACGCGTTCAAGAGCGCCATTCCTTAGTGTTACCTGTGATCCCTTCCTTGCACATGCCGAAGTCGGCGAGCTTGCAGTGTCCGTCGGCGTCTAGCAGAATGTTGTCCAGCTTTAGGTCGCGGTAGATGACGCCGTGCGAGTGCAAAAACTGTAGCGCCAGCGTTACTTCCGCCGCGTAGAACCTGCCGAGGTAACGGAGGCGTTAATACAAGTACGGTCACCTACCGGCTGCGCCAAGTTTTTACTAAGGTAAAGACTTAGCGCAGCCGGTAGTCCGATGGGCTTGTTTTGCGGATTTCATACGGCGGAATTCGCGTGAAGCTAACCGCGTAGTTCCGATTCATGATGCATGATTATAGTGTAAACATCTAGAGCGATCTCAATGTTCACATTGTTTGTTAATATCAGAGCAAAGTATAAGATAACATCTCCGAGAGCTACGCCGCGGATCGGAGATATCTGCCTGGCCTTTAATCTCACGGAAAAGTTAAATATCTCACTTATCTTTATATTCTAAGGGAGAAGCAAGTAGATAGGACGTCAGTAGTGTATAGAGGTATATACCTGGCGCGTGGTTCGTCGAACTTCCTGGCGCGTTGTATCTGGAACATGAGGTCCCCCCCATCCACGTACTCCATCACGAAGAACAGCCGGTCCCGCGTCTGCAACACAACATCGTGTCATGTCAGCTAACGCGGAGATTAGGGTTTGAATTGTTATGTCTGTAAAACCTTACCTCATGCACGAGGGCACAGAAAAACTGTGCATTACCCATACTTATACGCTGAGTGCTAACCATTTTTGTTCCGTCTTTTATATTTTATTTTTAAATGTTGTACTAACTTGTGTATAACGATAGTTTTAATTTTAAATATATGATTATTTTTTTCTTCCTATTACACGCACTCTTGCATTATTCAACATTATACAATATCTAACAAATATTTTTTGCTTGTGAAACAAACCAGTGTTTTGTCTTAAGAAAGTATTACAAAAAAAAATAATATTTTATGTGACACAATTGCACCTGGGTGCAAAAAATGCGCACTTTTGTAACATTTTGACTTTGAGCTAAATTTTTTTGGATTTTACCGTTGCTACAAAAATGTAACAACCACGGAATTAAAACGCACACCAAGGCGTTTGAATGACACTTATGGAGGGTCATTAACCTTTAAAAACAATACAACATCAACAATACAACAGCATAGCTACTACGTATAGCGACTACGTCTTTAACCATATCAAAAAAATGAGTACCACGCCAGAAGTAGCCGCTCAAGTGATTGCACTACTTGAAGCAAGGAAGAACCAAGCTGAAGTGGCAAGAGTACTGAACCTAAGCCGGTTCTCTGTCCGTCGAGTATGGCCCAGGTATCAAGAGACTGGCGCATGGCGGCTTCAAGCGCCAAGGATCTGGCCGAGCCCGTGCCACAACACGGCGGCGTGACGCGCGTTTCACTGTGACGACTACATTGCGCAATCGTCGTTTGAATGCAGTTCAATACGGACAGCACCTCCAAGTAGCGCGAGAAGTCGAAGTCAGCCGGTGGACAGTTAGAAGACGACTTCGGGAAGGGAATCTGACTGCGCACAGACCAGCAAATGGACCGAAACTGACCCCAGCCCACCGACAAGCCCGTCTTCAGTTCGCTCGAGAGCATTTGGAATGGTCTGAAGATCAATGGAAGCGCAGTCCTGTTCTCTGACGAGTATAGGATGTGCCTACATGGCAACGATGGAAGAGGAAGAGTCTACCGAAGGCCAGGAGAGGGATTTCAACAATGCTGCATTGAAGAACGAGTCTCCTACGGCGGTGGCTCATGCATGTTCTGGGGAGGCATATGACTGGAGGCAAAGACTGATTTTGTCTTCATCACCGGAGCGAATCCTGGTCAAAGTCAAAGTCAAAATTTTCATAAATACAATAAATTTACACCTAGAAAAGGTATAATTCTTAATAATTAAACACTGACACGGGAATAAAGTGATATTTTAGATTTCAGTCGCTTCGGTATATAGACTAAAGTAAAGAAGCGACGAAGAAACCTTTAGCCTGTTAGTTGTTTATTTTTGAGTTGGAGCAAATCCCGTCCCAAGCTTTTTTATCTAAAGATAATCTGATATTTTATAGTAGGCCTTTTTACACAAAAGGTTTTGACAATTTGTTTGAATTTATTTACTGATAATTTTTGCAACTCACTAGGAGTTTTGTTGTAGAAGCGTATACATTGCCCTTTAAAAGATACATAAATTTTGTGTAGTCTAGTTGTGGGCACAGCGGGTTTATGTTTATTTCTTGTATTCAAATTATGTACATCGCTATTTTTAGAGAATCGATTGATATTTCTATGAGTGTACAATAGGTTGTGGATAACATACAGGGGGGTTAAAATCGATAGGCATTGAGGTCACCCCTCGCCCCGCCACTACTCAACCATTTACTTATAGCATACTAAAGAAAGCAAGCACGGTGACTTTGCGACGCTTGCTATAATTTATTTTTATCTTTTGTTCCATGCGCTTCGCAGGAAAGAAGTTGCGCTTCCATTTACTGATAGCATACTAAAGAAAGCAAGCACGGTGACTTTGCGACGCTTGCTATAAATTTTTTTTATCTTTTGTTCCATGCGCTTCGCAGGAAAGAAGTTGCGCTTCCATTTTAACAATCTGTATTATAAGGTTTATCATTTTATATTTAGTTTTTTTTATTGTGTTCTTAAGGCACACGAGTTAAGGAATACAAAGAAGCCCTGGATCCTGAAATACAGCTTAGGCTAGTTTAGAACCGGATGCAATACTAACATTCATGTATTTTCAATCAAAAATGTAGGGAAGCGTTTACAGGCATACATTAGCGCATCTCTAATTAATCATAACTGGGAGCAAAACGGACCTGAAAAGCGGAGTGCAACGCTGTGAGGAAGGGATGGCGCGCCGCCAGCGCCAGCACGCGCCGCTCCGTCAGCGTGCACTCCACGTCGTCGTCCTGGATGATGGCGTCCTTCTTCAGCACCTTCACCGCGTACACCTGCGAGAACGAGATACAAGGCGTGAGATCAGGGAACAGAAAAGGTCTGGATGAAGATACTTGTATGGCCCGCTTGCAGACAACCTGTAGAAGTAAAGATCCACCGCAAGCGACCGCTATCAGGTCCCGTAACCTCACTGTCGCGGGCTGCCCTGCAGCGAGCGACATAAAAAGCTCGATCGCAGCTTCCCAACAGCGCTTATTGTCATTGAGCAGTACGAGGGTAAACAGATGCAAACGATCCGAGTCGCGTTTCTCCGTCATCATCATCAGCCTATGTTAATCGACTACTGGGTGGCAGCATTCTCCAAGGAGCGCACCGGCGCCGTCTTCATCTTATCGCATCCAGCATCTACCTGCAGTCTCTCAGATCATCTCATCCGACCACAACAAGCTTGTTGAGATTTGTTCGATGTCGCCACACTAACCCTCAAAAGCATCACATCACTAGTATACCTCATCGGTTCCCTTCTTCTCCGCCAGCATGACCTTCCCGAAAGAGCCCTTGCCCAGCACCTTGATAAACGTGAAGTCCTCCAGCGTCACCTTGTCCCGCGCCGTCGCCGTCGCGCCCGTGCACTCGCCGCCTGGACACGACACAACAAGCTCTACACAACTCAACACTAGTGGCACGCTGTACTGCCGCAGCGGAGGCCAGACAGGAGACGGTAATCAATTGTCTCCTGGAGACAACAACTCTGTCTCTCTCAGAATAGGGAGGTTCTGGGATTACAACATTTACTTCGTTGCCGTACAACTCGAGCATCACAGTTTAGATTAGAGCGTATGGTATACTCTACTAGGGAGGATATTGGTTCTTTCATTCAATTTTACTTCTTGTCACTATATTATAAGAACTGGATGTCATTATCTTTTTGTACACAAAGCACTACACACTAACCAAACTCGATGTAGAATGTTTGTAAACAAACCGCCCATACTTAACCAAAAATTCACTCTGGCTTCGCACGCTCTTTTCCGAGATAGACAGTAGCCTATGTCCGTCCCCGGGATACCATCCATCTCCATGCAAAATTTAATTAAAATCCGTTCAGCCGTTTAGGCGTGAAGAGGTAACAGACAGACAGACAGAGTTACTTTCCAATTTATAATATTAGTATGGACTCGAAAGTCCGTCAGTCAGACATTCAGGACAAAGCACTTTATACCAAAATAACTTTCTACCCCTTTTTAACCCCGTTAGGGGATACATTTCAATAAAATTATAATATTCTGTCGGCGAGGAAGCTCTACATTTGACATGCTGTGCTACAATTATAATATTCTGTCGGCGAGGGAGCTCTACATTTGACATGCTGTGCTACAATTATAATATTCTGTCGGCGAGGGAGCTCTACATTTGACATGCTGTGCTACAATTATAATATTCTGTCGGCGAGGAAGCTCTACATTTGACATGCTGTGCTACAATTATAATATTCTGTCGGCGAGGAAGCTCTACATTTGACATGCTGTGCTACAATTATACCGTGCGTTCCGAAATAAGATTACAGCGCTGATAGCGATCACACAATATTTTGTGTTCCGAATTGGTTATCACGATACTGACAGTTGAGTGCTAACAATAATTCGGAACGCTCATGAGCGCGCTCACGATCACACGCACGTCACGAACATTCTAAACGTCAGTCAGTTTCGACTGACGTTTAGAATGTTGACAGACGACCGATGTAGCGCGGCGGGCGAAGGTCCGCCTGCGACGCAAGAGGTTGCGGGTTCGATTCCCACCTTAAGACCTATTTGTACGATTTGCAAATATTTGTTTCGGGTGTTCTGGGTATTTTCTTATAATAGAAAAAAAAAAAAAAAAAATTATTTAAAAACAATTAAATCTGTGTAATTTTTTAATGCAACAAGTATAATAATATCATTTATCTAGCACCGATAACACAAGCTCTGCTTACTTTGGGGCTAGATGATGCTGTGTGTATTATCGAACATTATTTATTTTTTAGTATTTTAACCGCACACGCAGAACATTATTAGTTATATTATAACTTACTAACGTGAAAATCAAAAGAGAATGGCAGAAAATAGGGCTTTATAAACTAATAACAGTAATAACAAATAACTCAGTTGAGGAGTGGGACTACGACGATTATTTACGAAGATGATGCAGAACAACAATTTTACCAACCGACTTCAAAAAAGGAGGAGGTTCTCAAACCGTGTGTATGTTCGCAAGCCAACTGTCATATTTGCCACTTTTGACTGATCGTTCACAGTGATTTCGGTTTGTAGGATGGTCGGTGATATCGCAAAATGGCGTATGTAATGACGTCATCTATGACGTCACACGGGACGTCGTTGTCGCGCTCATGGTAATACGGAACGCGTGTGAGCGCGATAATATCGATATAAGCGTAATTCGGAATGCACTAATAATATTCTGTCGGCGAGGAAGCTCTACATTTGACATGCTGTGCTACAATTATAATATTCTGTCGGCGAGGAAGCTCTACATTTGACATGCTGTGCTACAATTATAATATTCTGTCGGCGAGGAAGCTCTACATTTGACATGCTGTGCTACAATTATAATATTCTGTCGGCGAGGAAGCTCTACATTTGACATGCTGTGCTACAATTATAATATTCTGTCGGCGAGGAAGCTCTACATTTGACATGCTGTGCTACAATTATAATATTCTGTCGGCGAGGAAGCTCTACATTTGACATGCTGTGCTACAATTTGATAAAACTCTAACACATGACTCCACAAAACTAACAATAAGAAGAAAGGATAAGAATTATCATCTTATCCTTATTTTCTTATCTTAAGCATTAGCTTAAGGAAGTTGTTCGTTCTAACTTTTTAATGCGTCAATACGTCAAACAATCGAAGTATTTGTATAATATAATTAATAAGATTATAAATATTTATCCACTAACAAAACATGCTTCGAAAAAACTACTAACAGACTGGCTACTGACCCTTACATACCTGGACACGGAGAACCTGCTGGTAGTGCACACATCGACCCACACACTACACATTACACACTATTTTATTGCCTTGTGTACGTGACACAAGGCAATAAAATAAATAGCAACATTAGGTAATTGGGTTTAAGTTTTTATAGAACATAAGTTATGTATAATATCTACATACATTAAATTTACTTAATCTGTAAGTGTGATGTTCCATAAGGCAGGAGCGAACAAAGTCAAAGTCAAAAACTCTTTATTTCCATAAATACAATAAATGTACACATAGAAAATGTATCGCCTCACAGAACACAGGGATCTCTATATTTAAAAGGGGGTTTCCAAACCAATTAAAGATGTAATTATAGATAGATTAAGTTAAAGAAATAAACTATGTTGATTTTGATTTTTGATTTTGAAAATACGAAACCCCCATCAATTCTGTTAAAAAAGGTTTATGCAAAATTTGAAGTAGATTGAACCAAGGAATCACGTTGTCCCATACAAACTTTGAAGTAGATTGAACCAAGGAATCACGTTGTCCCATACAAACTTTGAAGTAGATTGAACCAAGGAATCACGTTGTCCCATACAAACTTTGAAGTAGATTGAACCAAGGAATCACGTTGTCCCATACAAACTTTGAAGTAGATTGAACCAAGGAATCACGTTGTCCCATACAAACTTTGAAGTAGATTGAACCAAGGAATCACGTTGTCCCATACAAACTTTGAAGTAGATTGAACCAAGGAATCACGTTGTCCCATACAAAATTTGAAGTAGATTGAACCAAGGAATCACGTTGTCCCATACAAACTTTGCCCCCCTTTTTCACCCCCTTAGGGGTAGAATTTCGGAAAATCCTTTCTTATCGAATGCCCACGTACAAAGAACACACCCTCCAAGTTTTAGGGCTCTACAATCAGCGGTTTAGGCTGTGCGTTGATCCGTCAGTCAGTCATTCAGGACAAAGCATTTTATATGTAAAGATTTACATTACTTGTAGATTTGAGATCCTTCCTTCAATAAATATTGCTTACAATTATATCTGAAACTCGACGTCAAGCGAGTGAGTTTTAGTTATTTGTGTCGTGGCTTGTTTACAAACATTCTACATCGAGTTTGGCTAGTGTACATATTACATCTACTTTTAATATTAGGTCCTTACATATGAAATTGGCGTTTTTCGTACTGGCCACTTTAATCACAAATTTCTCCTCTTTGGTAAGGAATTCCAAATTCAAATTTGTACAGCTATAGACTCATGTATTTGTGCTTCGATGATCGTCATTCATTTGTTTTTTTTTCTGTTTGCGTCACTCATTTTACAAAATGGAAAACTTAAAATATCGCGTTATTTACGAGTACGAGTTCCGCCGTGGCACTAGTGCTGCGGAAACAACTCGAAGGGTGAATGATGTGTATGGCGGTCGTGTTGCAAAAGAAAACACAGTTCGTTTTTGGTTCCAACGTTTTCGTTCTGGAAATTTTGACCTGCAGAACAAGCCCCGTGGACGGCCTGAGACTCAAGTTGATAATGAAGAGTTGAAGGCTATTGTGGAAGCGGATCCATCGCAAACCACGTCCGAGTTAGCTGCAGGCTGCGATGTTAGTGATAAAACTGTTTTAATTCACTTGAAGCAAATTGGGAAGATTAAAAAGCTTGAAAGGTGGGTACCTCACGAATTGACTGAAGCAAACCGGCAAACGCGCGTCGACTGCTGCGTTACATTACTAAACCGGCACAATAATGAAGGTATTTTAAACCGAATCATTACCTGTGATGAAAAATGGGTTCTTTACGATAATCGGAAGCGCTCAGCGCAATGGTTGGATCCTGGCCAGCCAGCCAAATCCTGCCCCAAGCGAAAATTAACCCCAAAAAAGTTACTTGTAAGCGTTTGGTGGACTAGTGCCGGTATTGTTCATTACAGTTTTCTCAAATCTGGCCAGACTATTACGGCTGATGTCTATTGTCAGCAATTGCAAACCATGATGGAAAAGCTAGCGGCTAAACAACCTAGGCTGGTCAATCGCTCCACGCCACTGCTGCTTCACGACAACGCTAGACCACACACTGCGCAACAGACGGCTACTAAATTAGAAGAGCTTCAATTGGAAAGTCTAAGACATCCTCCGTACTCCCCGGACCTTGCTCCAACAGATTACCATTTTTTTCGAAATTTGGATAACTTCTTGCAAGGGAAAAAATTCAACTCCGATGGGGCAGTCCAAATCGCCTTCAAAGATTTTATTGATTCCCGTCCGACTGGTTTTTTTAGTAAAGGGATCAATGAACTACCTATAAGATGGCAAAAGTGCATAGAAAATAATGGTTCATACTTTGATTAATTAAATATATTATATTAAAAAATATTCGACTTTTTGTTCCTCCCATACAAAACGCCAATTTCATATGTAAGGACCTAATATTACTTACCTAGACATAGATTAAAATGATATAATTTGACTATTCCTAATTTGTTTTATGAGATTAAAAAAAAATTATATTGTAACTGTACTCTAATTCTCCTTTTTGTATTATCTGTGTATCGATGTGTAATTTCCGACACAATGAAAATTGTTTGAGAATAAATTAAATGAAATTGAAAAATGAATCTTTATCAATTCAAATATTATTTATTCTTGCCATATATAACCAATACATATTTTTTTAACATGACATTCCTAAATTAATTAATAAATATAAGTATCAAAGTAGTAACATCTAATAAGAGCGAACCCAAAAAAATGTTTGCGCCCTGACAGTGTGTTTATGCACTGTGCACTGTGCACCCACTAAGACTACCTACACCTAGGAACAACATCTCTCTGCATAATCACAACAAATAGAATAACTACGACAACATTGAAAGCATTGCAATCTTACCTGGGCAAGTGAATATATCTTCCAAGTCGTCCCAGTGCGAGCGCCACGCGCCGCGCGCGAGCGGACCTAGCGGGCACACTAGCGCTACATACAACACAACCAAACAAATGAGAACAATAAACTAATGATGGATTATCAGGACCGTCATTCTTCATTTGTTTCCGTATGGGGACGGTTGCGCTTCAGTCGACTCTTCCATCACTTAAAGGGTGACGGTTACCACGATTCCGGCAACATCTTCCCCTTAGAGTGACAGCCCTGCTGTGCTGACCTACGAGTATCTATGCCGTTCAGTAAATAACTCGCTCATACTTTTTTCGCAGTCCATTGGTTCTTTTCCTGCCGGGGTACAAAAAGCAGTCACGCTAAGCGACGAAAATACTATGAATGAGTCATTCCCTAACCGGCATAGATAGATCAGCAGGGCTGTCACCCTGACTAAGACGATTGTACCGGAGTCGTGGTAGCGTTCGCCCTTGAAGCGAAGGGACACGATGTAAGCCAAACTGACCCCATAAGGAGTCACGGTTGTAATAATCTCTACAATAGGCTAAATAAAGGAGTTATACATGGGTCAAAAACGGTACTAAACGTGGGTAGATATGGAGAAAATACGCTCACAAATGTGGCTAAAACTTAAAAACCAAATAAGGGTACAATATCAGCCAAACAAAACCGAAGCCATGAACAAGAGTCAAATTAATGTAGATTTAAATCAGCAACTATGTAAAGCTTTACCGTCATCCAAGTAAGGTCGATAATCGAACATACCTTTGTCGTCATGTTTGTCGTCTTTGGAGTCAGAATCGCCTGAAGAGGTGAGGTCGGGGTTGCATTCGATCAGAGACGGATTACTGTACTGTAATTAAACATTCAATAACAATTAACAATTAGCCAGCGTCTTGGACGCTTCCGACTGGTATTGATATGGATCAGTTGAGCTACCTTTAAATTGATTGCAACAGTCTGCATTTAGCTTAATTGTTTCAATTGTAAATACTAGTTTTAATTTGTTTTATTATTGAATTGTAATATTCTTAGTCAATAAAGAATAATTATTTAAAAAAAAATTACAAAACAATAAATTAAAATTTAAAATGGTTTTTGCGGTAGTAGGTGAACAAGAACATGTGAGAAATTTGCGAACTTCGGTCCGTTCTCCGCATGCGGAGGACTTTATGATAGGGTAATTAATGTCCGATCCGTCATCCGCAACTTCCCTGAACCGAGACGCCTGGAGAAGTCTTATGTCGCAACGCACAGGGCAAGATACACTTTGGGCCGTTGAGGTAGGGGAGGGGGGCGAGGGTGAGCTTTAGTGGTGTACCTTGGAGGCTCGGGGTCGGTTCTTGTCCGGGGAGATGCCGATCTCGTTGAGTATGTCGGCCATCATCTTGGTGTTGATCCCGCAGTTGTTGGCCACGTTCTTCTGACACCGCTTGTGCACGTTCATCGAACACACTGCGGACAGGTACACATGTTCTCTTTACCGACAGTCGACACTCCACACCATCTTTTAGGGATCTATGACTACATATATTCCCATACACCGCCGCCGCGAGGGGATCGTGGCGTTAAGATCCCCTCCAGGTCAGTCCGTGAATGTCGTAAGAGCCGGGACACCCTTCATAACCACAAAACTTTCATTCTTTAGGCTAACAAAATAAGCACTAAGTAACATTTTATACCACACATTATTATCTATATATATATATATATATATAAAAGAAAGTCGTGTTAGTTACACTATTTATAACTCAAGAACGGCTGAACGGATCTCGGTGAAATTTGGTAGCAAGGTAGATGGTATCCCGGGGCCGGACATAGGGTACCTTTTATTCTGGAAAAAAGCGTGCGAAGCCGCGGGCTGCAGCTAGTTAAATAATAAAAAAGGTATTGATTTCCTCTTCACTTAAATATATTGTCCACTAGTGGCAGAAGTGAAAAAGAAACACGTCACACACATCCGTTGCTGAACACGCCTCTATCAAACAAGGGGGGCTTCCCATAATTCACCAACTCGCCACGTTTGGCCGCTGATTTGTGATCACAGTGGCGCATGGCGTGTTATAAATACACAGGAACATGCTGCCCTTCATTCATTCATTTATTTCTCATAGGCACATTACATTGCACTTAAGAAAGTCTTACAAATAAATTAAAATAATAGGTATAGATACATAGTATCAAAAGAAAAAAATAAACAAGTGTTGCTGACTCATGCAATGTCGTTCCAAAAATTGTGATCTGAGAGATAATCCTTTATGCCATAGTAGGCTCTCTCGGTGAGGTGCTTTTTTAATGGTGGTCCTAAAGGGCTTTTCGCCAAGATTGATAAAAGATAAAACAAAACAAAACCAGATTGGTATTATAGGCCTCCCTCTGGTAGGTCCCTTAGCCGACCCATACAACATTCAGTGAGTTGGAGCAGTCGAGGCGTACGCCGCCGCCCATCGTCACCGTCAACAGGTGAAGGTACTCGTACCTTCGCACTGCAGGCCCTGCTTGATGAGCCCGTAGAGCAGCGAGCCGCAATGGTCGCAGAAGGTGAACCGCTTGTACGAGTGCACCACGAACCGGTGCGGCACGTTCACGTTGAACCGCTGCCCGCCCGCCGCGTGCACCACGCCCGCTTGTTGCTGCAACACACGTACAGGTCTAACGTTACGTGGGCCTCAATAACACGCGTATATGATATTATTTAAAAGCTTTTTCATACATCCACGCTGACGGCACAGATCCAGGCCTTCATAGTATACAAAAGACAAAAGGGGATCGCAACAACTTTTACAAATTTATCTACATACACTGCCGGCCAAAAGTTTGAGACCACCTACATCAAAGTAGGAAGTGGGACAACAACTGCGCACATTTCTATCAAGCTCTTCCCACAAAAGCTCAATCGGGTTGAGATCCGGACTCTGAGGGGGCCACACCATGTTTTTTAAAACCCCTTCTGTTTGTTTGTGTTCTAAATAACCCCTGCATAATTTTGAACTATGTTTTGGGTCATTATCTTGTTGGAAAAAAAATCCATCTCCAATTATTCTTGAACCAGACGGAATGGCATTTTGCTGTAGTATTCGTTTATATTGCTCCTTTTTCATGATTCCTTCGACTCGTACCAAATCTCCGGTTCCATGGCCCGAGAAGCATCCCCAGACCATAATGGAACCACCACCATGCTTGACTGTTGGCACCACACAGTCTGGCATCATCTTTTCCTCGACGTTACGTCGAACAAAAATTCGTCGTTTTGAACCAAATATTTCAAATTTGGATTCATCTGAACAAAGAACTTGTTTAAAGTCTTCTTCAGTCCAGTCTCGATGGGTAAGGGCCCACTGCATCCGTTTCTTTTTGTTTTGAGGCCTTAGTAGTGGTTTTCGAACGGCGACGCGACCAAATAACTTAGCATCTCTCAAACGTCTTTTTACTGTAGTCAATGATACAGGTTCTGATCGGGATTTGTTCACTTCTACGCGGATTTCTGGTGCTGTTAGGCGTCTATTCCGCTTGCTGGTAGAGACGATGAAGTGATCCTCGCGAGAAGTGGTAGTTCTCGGCCTTCCCGAACGCGAACGATCTTGATTACTGCCAGTCTCCTTGTATCGGGTTATTGTGTTATGAACACAAGTCTTCGACAACTTAAGTTGAGAGGCAATCGCACGTTCAGATTTGCCTTCGCCGTATAAAACAACTATGGCAGAGCGAGTTTCACTGCTAATTTCGCGAACTTTTCCCATTTTAAGATGTCTTCACTGTAACAACGACGAGCTCAGACTAATAAGGTAGAAAATAATTTACTCCATAAAAACTCAGGTACTAAATATGTTTTAGGAAGCTAACATAATCCCTGATATCGGTTAACGCGAAACAAACCCAAAACAATAAGTAATGAGCAGATCATAAAAATATTACAATGACTCTACCACCTGGTCCTTGCGCGGCGCTCATTGATGTTTTGAAACAATAGACCTTTTTAGGATGATAACTTAAACAACAACATAAATAATGACTCTTAGAAATTCTTTAATAATAATAGAATACGCAGGTGTTCAAATTAGCTCATTATCATATGTGTACTTTGAAATATTTTGTTGGTGACAAAGATTTTTACAGTGGTCTCAAACTTTTGGCCGGCAGTGTATATGGCACTTATCTCAACTAACGAATAATGAGAGAAAAAAATAACAAGTCGGGGAGCAACGTATTTCTTTGTGTCTGAGAATGTGATGTATTATTTTATTTAGTATTGTATTAGTTATTATTGTACATTTTAAGACATTGCACGCCCAATAGGGCAGAATACGTTGTGACTTTCCATTATATTATAACAACTTTTAACAAGTATTTCATGCAATAAATTTGATTGATTGATTAATTAATAGAAATGACGCGAGCGTTTAGTTCGAATAGTTTTGTCGCTGAAAACAAAAACAATTGCTAGTGCGATTACTATCTCTTTTAATCCTCTCCCCGTCAGACGTAGCCTGCGGTAGTTCTTTTAATCCTCTCCCCGTCAGACGTAGCCTGCGGTAGTTCTTTTAATCCTCTCCCTGTCAGACGTAGCCTGCGGTAGTTCTTTTAATCCTCTCCCTGTGAGACGTAGCCTGCGGTAGTTCTTTTAATCCTCTCCCTGTCAGACGTAGCCTGCGGTAGTTCTTTTAATCCTCTCCCTGTCAGACGTAGCCTGCGGTAGTTCTTTTAATCCTCTCCCTGTCAGACGTAGCCTGCGGTAGTTCTTTTAATCCTCTCCCTGTCAGACGTAGCCTGCGGTAGTTCTTTTAATCCTCTCACTGTCAGACGTAGCCTGCGGTAGTTCTTTTAATCCTCTCACTGTCAGACGTAGCCTGCGGTAGTTCTTTTAATCCTCTCCCTGTGAGACGTAGCCTGCGGTAGTTCTTTTAATCCTCTCCCTGTCAGACGTAGCCTGCGGTAGTTCTTTTAATCCTCTCCCTGTCAGACGTAGCCTGCGGTAGTTCTTTTAATCCTCTCCCTGTCAGACGTAGCCTGCGGTAGTTCTTTTAATCCTCTCACTGTCAGACGTAGCCTGCGGTAGTTCTTTTTACGTATATCCTGTTCTTTAATAATAGAATAAATTTTCGTTACATGCCTTTAAATAAAGAAAGAAAAAACTGAACCAAACTCGATTATCGACCGAAAAGGCTTCGAACCAAACCCCAATATCTCCGAAGTTCTACATCCTTTTGACATAATATATATACAAAATAATTATAAACATTTGCTTGAACTACAATATCAAGTCTATTTTTTAAATCACTGCTAATTTTATTTTAATGAATTAAATAAAAGACTATATATTTACGTATTATTTGCGCTCGCGCGGTACTGACAGCAGACCGCGCCGCCCGCGCCGCCCGCGCCGCCAATGAATTAATATGTATTCTATTATTATTCAAGTGTAAGATAAAAGAAACCAAAAAAAAATTTTTTTGGTGGTCTTTATTCAATAGAATCTACAAATTAGAGCTTCCAAAACAGGTCTCCGAGAGTTTTTGTCCAAACATGCATCGGGAGAATGATTAAGTGTATCACATGACGATTAAGTACATAAAAAAATAAGTTTTCTGAAATTTGTTTTATTATTATTGTATTATTGTAGAGAAAACGAACTATTATTAACAAGCGATTATTATTTCAAGCAACAAACGAAAATCACACAGTCTGGACGATGAAACCGTGCAATTTCTCGTTTTTTTGTAATAGTTCTCATAAGGACTTGAAAATAATAAAACGAATACTTAGTCCAGTGAATAGTAGTTAAACTCCGTCCCTCGATCCAAAATTAATGATCCAATTGATCCAAAGGAGCATGTGGATTTTTGCAAATCACCGATTTACACTACTACAAAGTATTTCAGTTACAATGATGTGGTTGTCAGTGAAATGACATGAGAAGTACATTCACGAACTACGCTATCATATCAGTAGGTAATATGAGGAGTGCGGTACGTACTCTTACCTCTTCCTTCATGCCGGGACACTTGGTGACGACCAGCGAGTGGCACCGCTTGTGCACCACGCACGTGCACACTGGAACAACACGCTTACATCTCACTTGTTCATCTTTGCGATTAAACATTCTTGTTCTAATTATTACTCAAGTAAAGTGTAAGAGGGTGTACTTAGCTTACCTTGGCATTGGTAGCCCTGCTTGCCGAGACCCCTGGGGACAACATTTTATAAATTACCATTTATATCCCATGGGGTTTCGTTTTCCCAAACGTTTCATGTCGTGTCTATAGAAACAAGGCGTGCGAAGCCGCGGACTAGTAAGAAATAAAGTGCAAATTTATTCTCTCTTCATATAATATTTTTGTCCACTTGTGAAAGAAGTGAAATTCACGAAGGTCACGAAGGTCTACACTAGTAAACACATTTGTTCCTGTCATGAAGAGACAAAACGGGAAAATACTGTGACCACAATCTACATAGTGTCGTGTAGCGACTAAGACTACATTAGTACGTCACGAGTAAGTCTTGTATATCTTACGACTAAGGCCATAGGTTCTCGAAAGGGGTCGTCCAATAATCACGTGATATTTTTAAGCAAATTTTGAACACCCCCCTTCCTCTAGTGACATGTGGTGAGGTTTTAAACTAAAGATGGAGAAGTGTATGAGAGTTAGTTACCAGATGAACTCCCGACAATGACTGCAGAAAGTGGGCTGACGGAGGAAGGTGGCCATGAACTTGTGGCCGTTGACCTGGTGCACGCGGCGGCGCATGGCCCCGCGGCGGCGCGCGAACCCGGCGCCCTCCTTGAACTCCTTGCGCCCCGCGCCGCCGCCGGAGCCCGACCCGCCCGCCGGACGCGTCGTCTCGCTGCCGCAACCACCTGCAATACACATACACAACATTCCTTCTTTGATACTAATCTGGAGACCTAGTACTTCCATTCAAATACGAAGTTCGCACGAAACGAACCTTCCCGTTGCTTCGGACGCGTCATCAACTGACACCTTTCGTTACGGATCTCTAATAAATATATAAATGTCATCATTTCTATGGGTCACCGAGAGAACGGATCGGTCAACCGTCGTCGTTTCGTGCGAGCAGCCATCTGCCAACTTCGTAAGAGATGAATTATGTGAGCCGCACGCGCCGAGGTCCTGCGCTGACTGCGGCGCGTTCGGTGCGGGCGGGGCGGGTGACGGCATCCGTATCCATTCACTCCATCATTGGATCGCGTGCGCAGCGCACGTACCTACTTGCCAGGTTTTGCACTTAACGATGAATTATTCGAATTCCATTGCAATAGTGCAACAATATGAATAGTTATACAACCTCCAACATCCGTAATATCATCATCATCATCAGCCTATGTTAGTCCACCGCTGGACAGTAATCCTAAAAAATAGTTGTATAGTAATCATAAGTTCCATAATACTTAATAATGATATACTTGAATAAATAAATAATAAATGAATTGTTATTGTTACTTATTATTATTATTTATTGTTATTTGTACCTAATAACCTGTATCGATATTCTCGTTCTCGACTCTCGTGTAGCGGAACACGTCAGCTCTATACAGAAATGATGACGCGATTCGGCGCGTTCGATGCGGGCAAGTGCGCGGGGGCGTAAGGAAATTCGATGACTGCGGCGCGACACGGATTCAAAACATCATGAACATTTTATATGATACTGTTTACGTGCGTATATCCGTTCGGCGTCCGACTCGTAGGGACGAGGACGCGCACGGAGTCTGCCGCGCACGGGGCTCGGCTCGCGCCCGCTACGATGTACCTTATTTCATCCCTTACTCATTTCAGAGTAGCTCGGCAGAATACGGAGGTAAATCAAAAGAACCAACGCGGTTTGCCTCAGTATTCTGGCACGCGTCGGATGATGCATCGCGCGATGTGAATGTCTAGTATACGATCCCAAATCCCAATGTAACCATTTGTCGTAGGTGAGCGACCGACGCGACGCGACGACGCGAAGACTACATTATTTCAATTAAGATTTCGTAAAAATAGGCTTCGTGTCGAGATGTTTGTTTGTTACTCACCTAGAACAAGGGAAACAACATCTGCGCGAGGCTAACATCTGCGCGAGGCTAACATCTGCGCGAGGCTAACATCTGCGCGAGGCTAACAACCGCGCGGGTTCCGCCGTGTCTGTGTCCGTGTTCCGTCTGAATTAGCCTTTGCACAGGAGCCAAATGAACCTTAAGGTTACACAACTCGACGACGGCGCGAACTCGTCGGTAGGCGAGCCCTAAATGTATGCTATCTCACCTGACATAGGTTACGCTGCCCGCGCGCCAGGATGAGATGCACAATGATTCATTCCTAATACGACTTCGCAAAAAAATGTTAACGGACTTTTAGCACGAGGGCTATTATAGAAAAACTACTGAGTGTATCTTTTCAATATATAGTATATATTTATTTCAACATTTGAATAACTAAACTATGTTGGAACGGGCTTTATTTTAGAGTTTTCTTTCTCCGTATATTATTTATTTTCGCCCAAAGTTGGGCTACAATCAGTGTTGAAATACGAAAGTTTAGAAGCTTGTAATTTTCAAATGTATACTTTTTTCGGTTTAGGGTGTATACAAACATAGATAATGACAATATAAATTGATATTATCCTTAGTGTTGGGTGGTCAACATCAAACAGTGTAGTAGTTACCTTCCATGTTTCTATGGAAAGGTGAGACTCGTGTACCCTGAATCATAGTTGGCAGAAATGTGTTTTCAACCAAGATAAAACACACTTTTACATGGGTGTTTATTGTTTCAAACAGTTTTCTTTTATTTTATGATGCAGCTTCAACAAGCTTGGGGATGTATTTGTCAACAGATGAACAAACAGAAGCACACTGACCTTGAGATTTCCATTTGAGATCTATTTTCAGGTGCAGTTTCCCTTGAGGCTCCAGGTCAACCTTGAATACAAAATGAAATGTTATACATTCTATGTTACAGTTACACATTGTGTTTCAACCTGTCTCATATACAGGCTGTAAAAGTTTTACCAATTGTAAGTTTCTAATTAGATTCTGCAACTACCTAGTTAGGTTCTAATGAAATAATGAAACTGTTCAGCTAATGAAACAGTGATAAGGTGGTGATTGATCTAAATTCTTTATTAGAGGAAAATAGTATAAGTATTGGTGTGTTACAGGATATTTCCTTGTAAACTCAGTCCAGTCACAGAGTTTCATGAGCAACATAAGAGACATTTGTTATTTTTAAGAACTAGAGAGAACAAACTAAATAATTTTGCAAACTACATTTAGTATTACGGCTTGCAACATTTGCAACCAATTACTTATGAAACAAAAATACTGTGTTGTAAAAGAATGTATTGAAGGTCATGATTCATCGGAGAATGTCTTTGATTCAAGGAATGAGGTGAGGCTGCAACACATTCTCTCGTCCCAACAGGAAAACAATTCACCATGAGTCACAACACACCTCGTTTGAGAACTGGACATATTTAGGGTCAGGACATGAAAATCTTCTGCGTAAGTTATTCATAATTAATTATAGACTGAGAAGGCACACTGCAGCATTTGAGACATCTCATTAGAGAGCATCTTATCTGCCAAAACAAACACATTGGTAAAGCAATCTCACTGCCCAAACAGAGATGGTACCTATATCTTATCTGGTGAATACATGGATTACTGCAAGAGATAGACAGTTATCTCAGTTTTTCTTTCGTAATCAGTAGTTTTACGGAGTTGTCGGTGGTTTGTTGTTAGTGGCAGCTCACCCAGAAGTCAGAAGCATCCTTCTCTCGGTGCATGAGATCGTCCAGAGGGATCGTGCAGTTGGCGACAAAGTCGTCCGGAGGTATGGCGGCGTCGTGGAACACAGTGATGCCCAAACTACAACAACAGAACAGTTAGGACATTTGTGAGTACGAGATGTTTACAAATAGAGCGAGTGTGAATAGCAGTGGAGGTACCTGGTGACATTGTGCACATCGTGAACAAAGGTCTCGTTCCAGACGGGGTCGAAGGTCTTGGGTTTGGTGGTCGAGCGGTCCAGGTGCTGCTCGTCGGCGTCGATCGCCACGTACGGGTCTATCGGCTGGTCGTCTGCAACCGTAGTATTTACATGATACACCAACACCCATTTTGGTAAACATACAACATCCTACTGCTGCGCACAATAACAATACAACGCAGCATGTTTGAGATATCAGATAATTGTTGTTCGACCGTGAAGAACATGGGCAATGTTTCGTGGTCTAACCGTAGAAGTACCTGGTTTCCCGAAGGTCATGTTATGCCGTTTCTGAAAGTCGGTCGGCCTAAGGCCCGTGGCCTCACAGATCCGCACCCGCACCGTGCCACTGAACATGATGCCACCCCCCAGCGAGCTTTATCACCGAGACCGCGCCGCCACACGATCACTTCCACACTCTAAATCCACTTTGAATCATTGAAGGTGCTTCATTTTTGGAAAAAGCTAAATAAAAGCCTTGACATCGACGAGATCCGCCATGGATGGATTTTTTTCTCTATGGTTTTTCCTCCTTCGATTTCCTGAAAAAGTTTTCATGTTTTAGGAACGACGCGAGACGTCGTCGTCGTTCATATATAAAGAATAGATTTAGTGATGATTGGTCCAGACCGAACTTGTATGGATTTAGAAAAATATTTGAATGTCATGTAAAATTTAAGAAACGAAACTTAATTTGGCTAACAAATCAATAAAAAGGCCCGTTAAATTTTCAATTTCCTTCAAATATCACAGAAGAAGAAGCCTTTATGTAGGTAGTTTTACATGCATGTAGCCGGTTTTTTATTTGGACCCAAATTGTCATCTGTCATTATATTCATAGAGAACGTTCGTTCATTCTGTTTCATTCGTTCTTTCCAATAAAGTTTCAATGTTTATCATTTTCGTTCCGCTTGCTTTCTTTCAACTTTCAAAGCTTTTCAGGAAATTGGTCATCATCAGTATAGTAAGTACCTACTGTGGCTCATAGAATCTACTTGAAATTGAACAAGAACAATGGGATTCCTTACCATATTAAAAAAACTACGACAAAAGGAGAAGGAAATGCGAATACTCATGCTGTATCCTTTTACAAATTTTCAGGTCATGGTATAAAGATTATGAACCTTAATTTAATTTACTTAGCATTCATATCACAGAGGCTTAGATAATGCAGGCAAAACCACTATACTAAAGCGCTTCAACGGGGAACCCATAGACACCATCTCGCCCACTCTCGGCTTCAACATAAAGACGCTGGAACACAAGGGTTACAAACTAAACATCTGGGATGTCGGAGGCCAAAAATCGCTCAGGTACACTGATTATAGCCTTTATCCCTTTTACTTACTGTAACGGATGAATATAAACTATTCAATTGGTTTGCATCATTCAACTTGTACTATTCTTGCTATAAACCAACTAGTTACTACCCATTCTGCAAAGTGCATAGATAACTTAATTTTAAATTGTAAAATTATAAGTAAATCTCTAATCCACAATCTAAGATCAGATCACATAGCATAAAACATTACTATACAAGGCCTTACTTCAAGCTGTAAAGAAACCAAGTCCGAGATTGTATGCAGGTCCATTACCAAATGCCAAATTGCTATGTTTCTTGAAAAATTATTCATTGACATTCCTCTACACGAATAAAGTAAAGTAAGTATTGTTTATTGCTTGAAATACATGTAGGTACAAGTGTTGTTATGTCTATGTGAGTCAATGTATTCCTACCTTTAAGGTGTGCAATGTCTGTGTACAAATATTAACAATTTAATTAATAAAAATAAAATAAAACTGAACTTGAAACTAATGTTGGATAAAAACAACTTAAAAATAAAGAATGTCATCATCAAGCAGAAAAATCTTTGTCAAATAAAAATTCATTTATAGCATAATATCATTTATTTGAATGAATCATTTTTAACTTTCTCTGAAACTCCATATTCGGCAGTAGATTGTGGTAATGTAAATATGGAGGGTGCCATAGCAAACATACTCTTGCCCATCATTATGGTTTTCCTATTTATTTGACAGACTTTATTGTTGTCACACCTATTGCGGACCACGAAATCCGAAGGTTGACCGAAGATATTTTGATTGCACTTTGACTAAGATTGATTGAATTCACACTTTGTACTAAGTTCAGAAGAATGAGTTATATGATATTCTGTTTATTTCTTTAAATAAAAACTACAGTAAAATATTTAAAACCAAAACTCTCATAAATAACAGTAAATTAAAATTTGACAGCTGTAGCTAGGCCATCCAGCATCCGGTTCAGCTCCTCTAGCGACTCTGCCATTAAGACTATGTCATCAGCGAATTGTAGGTGCAAGATGTAATCGCCGTTTATGTTAATGCCCTTCCTTTTCCAGTCCAGCGTCATAAAACTCTCTTCCAACAGTTTCTGCGATTTCCCTGCCTGTCAAATTGGGAGGCTTAGGTATAAGCAAAATTTCAAGTGTAGCCCTTCCAGCGTTCCTGTTTTCCGTATACAGCACTAGTTCTTTAGTTGAAAACATTTTAAAGTCATCTTGTTTGGTTCCACCTGGAATTTCATTCAAAATCTCATTTTTAGACGAAGCTCGAACGACTTGGCATATTGCTTGCCCTAATGCTGCCCCCCAAAAATCTCTTGTCCCAACAGCAAATTTTTAATCTTTTTTGTTATGTTCTAGTAATCACATTCTAAATTAATGTTAAATACACTAGAGTATAATTACAATCTAGCCATAGAATTGGCTAATGGGTAATTTAGTTTTAACTTATTTTTATAACAACATATTACTAAGAACGTGTCCATTGGCACTTTTCTTATTGTCTCTATACTTAAGGTGAAGACACTTTGTTCATGTGTTCTTTAAGATAGCACTTATGCACATACACTATAATTACAACTACACTAACTCAAAAGGTTTTGTTCTTTTGAGCCTTCTCACGATGTCCGTGTTGTCGAGGAGCTGGATTGCCTCGACGTTCACATGATGATGAAGCCTCTGTTCGTGAGCCTCTGCGTATTTTTGTATGACTGTGTCGACAAATTCAATATTTAGGTCCCAATGAATATCGTCATTTCTTACGTACCAAGGAGCATTAACAATTGACCTAAGTACTTTGTTCTGGAATCTTTGTATGATTGCTACATTTGTCCTTTTTGTACAGCCCCAAAGCTGTATTCCATAGGTCCAGATTGGCATGAGGACTTGTTTATATAATAGAAGTTTATTGTGTACTGCTAAAGTAGAATTTCTTCCAATTAGCCAATACATCTTTTTGTAGCGGATCTCTAACTCCTCTTTTTTCTTTTTGACGTGAGCTTTCCAGCGTAGCTTCGCGTCTAATGTCATGCCCAAATACTTCGCTGTATTTTCGCATGGTATTATGGCCCCGTTGATGAAAACTGGATGATATTGATCTCTTTTATTTGTGAAGTTGATGTGACTCGACTTCGATTCATTTAATTTTATTCGCCAGATTTTAGTCCAGTTGTGTATTTTATTAACAGCAACTTGAACCTTTTCGGCTGCCTCTGCATGCGTTTTTCTAGTGGCTATTTTAGCAGTGTCATCGGCAAAAGTTGCTATGGTGTTGCTTTCATGTTCAGGGATGTCATGAGTATATAATAGGTATAGGACCGGACCCAATACACTTCCTTGTGGCACTCCAGCTTTGATTTCCTTTATTTCAGAGTAAGAATCCTCTTGCCTTATTCTAAAGGCTCTTCTAGCTAAATATGATTTAATTATTTCTACGTATTCTATTGGTAATATACTATTTAGCTTTATTATTAGGCCTGCATGCCATACTTTTTCGAAGGCTTGAGCAACATCGAGGAAGATTGTAATACAGACTTCTTTATTTTCCAGTGTTTTCTCAACTAGATTCGTTATTCTGTGGACTTGATCTACTGTAGAATGTTGTTCTCTGAATCCAAATTGATGCTCTGGAATGAGTTTCTTTTTGTCTAATATTGGTTTAAGCCTTTTTAAGAACAGCTTTTCAAATAGCTTTGACATGATTGGAAGCAAGCGTCCCAACGGCAATGGGACGTGTGAGTTGACACGAAGTTGTTTGTTACAACGTGCTCCAGCTCTGCGGATCGTGCCCGTCTCCTTGCCGTTTCTAAATGGCACTTTTTTGAATCCCGTAACTTTCCGTATCGCATCATGTCTTCGGTTGGGTGTAATGTGTTGCGCGCCTCATCAATGCCAGTGCGGTACTGCTGTCGAACAGCTTGGTCATCACGGATTATCGTGTACTAGGGCTGTCGGTCGGATATCTCGTCATGCCAGCCTTAACGACATCATCAGGCGGGCCTTGGTCACCGCTAACGTACCAGCTATTCTCGATCCGTATGGTCTGTTGCGTGACGATGGTAAGAGGCCCGACGGCATGACACTGGTCCCATGGGAGTTGGGGTGGCCCATTGTGTGGGACGCTACATGCGTCGACACACTTGCGCCTTCCCATCTTCCGAGGACATCCGTGAGGGCTGGTCGGCGGCAGATTTGGCCGAGGATCTCAAGAGACGCAAGTATGCAGGTCTCGACAGAGCCTACACATTTGCTCCCTTTGTAGTCGAGAGCCTAGGTCCGTGGGGTACCGAGGCTCTCCGGGTTTTTAAAAAGTTATTTGACCGTCTGGTTGACGGGACGCGTGACCCGAGTGCTGGTGGGTACTCGTATCTGGCGCAGCGCATCAGCATTGCCATACAGCGGGGCAATGCAGCCAGTGTCTTGGGGTCGCTTCCGACGGGTATTGATATGGATCAGTTGAGCTACCTGTAGATTGTTTGCAACAGTCTGCAGTTAGCTTAATTGTTTCAATTGTAAATACTAGATCGAATTTGTTTTTATTATTTGGTTTTAATGTTCTTTGTAAACTAGGCTACACAAGATTAATGTATCAAGATATAAATTCAAACAAATTGTCAAACATATCCTTTGTAATGTAAAAAGGCTTACTACAAAATATCAGATTATCTACCTCGTGTGTTCATAAGTCTTGAGACACAGTAAAACTAAAATATTTTTGGAGCTAAGTTGAGTATTCATTTATTGGATATTAAAATTAAAACTACTGACATCTAGATCTGTATTTAAAAATAAATCATTCAAAATGGCCGCCTTTGCATTCAATGCAGGCCTTCAAACGCGTGCGCCATTCATCTATGGCGGCACGAATCTTTTCAATGGAAATCCGTTTCGATTCTTTAATAAGGGCTCGCTTGAGAGAATCCAGGTTTGGGTGAGACTTTCTGCATTCCCTCAGCTCCAATTCCGTCCATAAAGAATAATCCAAAGGATTCAAGTCAGGGCTTGACGAGGGCCAATCTTCGCTCCGAATGAAGCCTGGCAAATTGGCCTCCAGCCAACGTTGGGTAGTCTTAGCTTTATGGGAGGGAGCAGAGTCCTGTTGGAAAACCCAGTATTTTCCAGCGAATAGCGTATCATTTAATGGTTTAACCACCGCTTCCAATATGTCGGTTTGGTAATTTTGTGCCTTCACCTTGACGCCTTGCTGGCAAAAATGAAGCGAAGTGACCCCCTCGTAGGAAACACCCCACCAAACCATCACACTTGCTGGATGATGAGTGCGCTGGACATTGCGTACAGATGGCTGGACGTCCTTTGAACTTCTGGCGTAAACCTTATTGTTCTGCCGGTTAAACTTTTCTTCCACCGTGAAGATCTTTTCATCGGTAAACAAGATATTTTTTGCATCGTGTCTCTTCAATAGGTTCCGACATCGTTCCAGTCGCAATTTACGAAGACGCTCGTTTAAATAATGCACTTTCCTTCGACTGTAGGCCTTTAGTTTAAGATCATATTTAAGTATCCTGTTCACCGATATTCGCGAAATGTTGGTCTGCAGAGCTAATTTCTTTTGAGTCCGGCAAGGGTTGCGACGAATTCGCTCTCTGATTACTTTGATGTTGGCGGGCGTCCTTACAGACCGCGGGCGGCCACATCTTCCACGGTCTTCTAAAGAGCCGGTCTCCTTGTACCTCTTTATGGTATAATACCTCTACACAAAGTTCCGACTACATCCCAAACTTTGGATTTCACTAAAAACTTGCATTGGTTTTTTTCCTGCTTGAAACAGTGAAATTACAGTCGCACGCAAATCTTTTGTTGGCGCCATTTTCACGGAGAATGAAACAAATATTCAAATGTATATTTTTTCTGATTCAAAACATTCGAAATTTAAAAAATTTTAAAAGTTTAAAAAAAGTTGCATGAATTACTTTCTTTTTAAATTAATTAAATAAGTTCGTCTCAAAACTTATGAACACACGAGGTAGACTAGAGGATAAAAAAAGCTTGGGACGAGTATTGCTCCAACTCGAGAACTTATTTATTTATTTATTTTATTTTATTTTATTTGGTAGGTACACAAAACACATAACAAGCAATAACAATAATAGAACACAAAAATCTAAGAAAATATGAACTGGCTTGACACGTAACACTATGTGCACTCAACAAATAATTAGTTACATATGTTGAGTAGAAATGTAAACAAAAGCTTAGATTGGTTTGAAAACGGTGATACATAAAAAAAAAAAAAAACAAAAACAAATAAGACCAAACAAAAAAAAAAATAAGACCAGAAATATAAAATAACACAAAACAGCAATACCTACCTATGTATTTAATGGTGACTTTAGGATACAGTGGCTATGTTGCTCTCACAAGCATCATTTCCCCTGCAGTTCGAATGGAGGATGTTCTTAGCAGTTTTAACAAAACTATGCAAACTAGGACAAAATAATGTCCATAACTAATAATATGCGACTTTGATAGCTCATTAATACTCATTATACTACAGACTAACACGGTAACAAACAAGGTAAAGGTTTCTCGTTCGCTTCTTTACACACACTACACTTACTTAACCTTAAATGATTGAAGTCAATAAAAAATATAAGTGATCACTTTATTTCCTAGTGTTACATAAGTAATTTGAATTTTGTGGCGTGTCCAAGAGTCCCATACTGCCTGGTCCAAAAAAAAATCATTTGTAAATGAAAAAATATATCTTGTATAAAGACAAGTCCTACAGGAGCTGCTTGCCCTTACAAATTCTACTTGGACTAGCTCTGCGGCTGAGATTCCTCTCTTTTATCACTTGAACTGAAGTGCAGAAATGAATGCAATTTTCATTTTAGATCATACTGGAAGAACTACTTCGAGAGCACGGACGGAGTGACGTGGGTGGTGGACAGCGCGGACCCGCAGCGACTGGCGGACTGCGCGCGCGAGTTGCACGCGCTGCTGCGCGAGGAGCGGCTGGCCGGAGCCACACTGCTCGTGCTGGCCAACAAGGCGGACCTGCCGGGCGCCCTGGCTCTGCAGGACATCAGGCAGGTCTGACAAGGACTATCATATTAATGCATCACCTAAAAGACCTCCCCTCCCTTCGTTTTATAGTTTTATTGCATTGTGGAGTAACGGGTAAATGCATCTCTTATGCATGGACTGCATTGTTCAAGATATCCGCCGCGGCGCCGGCCCCATTTGGCATGTTAAGCTACCATTTCGACTTGTGTCATTTTAGCGCTCGGACAAGAAGCATGCCTAGCAACATTGCAAAAATCACATTTCCAAGACACAAAAAAGGACGGGATTTCCTATTTTCAGTAGTTTGTTTGAAAATTATGTTTTGGTTTGCCTTACTAACTATGTTACGATTTTGACTTTGTTCTAAATTCATAAAGAGAGGCTAGTGTTTTTATATTTATTATTATTTTGTGTTTTTGAGTTTGTTTTTTTATTATAAAAGTACTAGTTTGCAATTATTAATGGTTCAAACATTTATAAATTTATAGCAATAATTATTTTGGTTTTGAATTTTTTTCTTTCATGTTGCATTAGGTACATTTGTTTAGTATTGACTACACACAAACAGTTCTGTGCCTACACTACACTACACTACACTACACTAACTACCTACATACATAACTATTTGTTGTCCGAAATAAAAGATTTTATTTATTTTATTATTATTTAGAAGGAACCAAATTGACGACCGTAGTAGCGCGGCGGACGAAGGTCCGCCTGCGACGCAGAAGGTTGCGGGTTCGATTCCCGCCTTGGGACAAATGTTTGTACGATCTGCAAATATTTGTTCCGGGTGTTCTGGGTATTTTCTATACATAATAAAAAATATCTATCTATGTTATATTATTGTATTAAGTTTATCAGTCATCTAGTACCCATAACACAAGCTCTGCTTACTTTGGGGCTAGATGATGCTGTGTGGATTGTCCAGCATTATTTATTTATTTATTTGTTCCGTCCGGGTGTTCTGAGTATTTTCTATATATAATAAAAAAAAATATCTATCTGTTATGTATTGTATTAAGTTTATCAGTCATCTAGTACCCATAACACAAGCTCTGCTTACTTTGGGGCTAGATGATGCTGTGTGGATTGTCCAGCATTATTTATTTATTTATTTGTTCCGTCCGGGTGTTCTGAGTATTTTCTATATATAATAAAAAAAAATATCTATCTGTTATGTATTGTATTAAGTTTATCAGTCATCTAGTACCCATAACACAAGCTCTGCTTACTTTGGGGCTAGATGATGCTGTGTGGATTGTCCAGCATTATTTATTTATTTATTTGTTCCGTCCGGGTGTTCTGAGTATTTTCTATATATAATAAAAAAAAATATCTATCTGTTATGTATTGTATTAAGTTTATCAGTCATCTAGTACCCATAACACAAGCTCTGCTTACTTTGGGGCTAGTTGATGCTGTGTGGATTGTCCAGCATTATTTATTTATTTATTTGTTCCGTCCGGGTGTTCTGAGTATTTTCTATATATAATAAAAAAAAATATCTATCTGTTATGTATTGTATTAAGTTTATCAGTCATCTAGTACCCATAACACAAGCTCTGCTTACTTTGGGGCTAGATGATGCTGTGTGGATTGTCCAGCATTATTTATTTATTTATTTGTTCCGTCCGGGTGTTCTGAGTATTTTCTATATATAATAAAAAAAAATATCTATCTGTTATGTATTGTATTAAGTTTATCAGTCATCTAGTACCCATAACACAAGCTCTGCTTACTTTGGGGCTAGTTGATGCTGTGTGGATTGTCCAGCATTATTTATTTATTTATTTGTTCCGTCCGGGTGTTCTGAGTATTTTCTATATATAATATAAAAAAAAATCTATCTGTTATGTATTGTATTAAGTTTATCAGTCATCTAGTACCCATAACACAAGCTCTGCTTACTTTGGGGCTAGTTGATGCTGTGTGGATTGTCCAGCATTATTTATTTATTTATTTGTTCCGTCCGGGTGTTCTGAGTATTTTCTATATATAATAAAAAAAAATATCTATCTGTTATGTATTGTATTAAGTTTATCAGTCATCTAGTACCCATAACACAAGCTCTGCTTACATTGGGGCTAGATGATGCTGTGTGGATTGTCCAGCATTATAAAAAAAAAAATGAATATTAATATGATAAGTACTAGGTAACGGTTGAGCTACCTGTAGATTGTTTGCAACAGTCTAGTTAGCTTAATGGTTCAATGCTTCAATGGTTCATTTATTGGTAAAATATATCATTACACGTCAAATAGTACAACAAACACCTTAAAATATACTTAAGTATATCGATGGTAAGTACATTCAATTATAATATTTCAAAATACATTTCCATAAAAATAATAAATCAATTCAATTGAAAAATAAATCAATTTAAATTATAAATAAATCAATAAAAAATATAATTAGTCAATTAAAATTATAAATAAATAAATCAATTAACATTATAAATTGATCAATAATAATTATGTCATGGGAATAATATTACCTTATCTAGTTAACAACATCCTATTTTATTGCACGAATTCGTCAATCCTGTAGAAGGATTCTTCGATGAGCCAGTTCTTTAATTTATGTTTAAAGGATTGCGTCGACTAAGGGTCTAGACAGACGGACTGCAATTCAACTGCAATCCGACTGCCAAATGGCAGTTCAGATGCAGTTTGAATGCAGTTGGCTCGACTGCAATCAAACTGCACGTCGACGGGCAGTTGGCGTGCAGTTGGATTGCAGTCTGAGTGCAGTCAACGACAGACTGCAATCCAACTGCACGCCAACTGCCCGTCGACGTGCAGTTTGATTGCAGTCGAGCCAACTGCATTCAAACTGCATCTGAACTGCCATTTGGCAGTCGGATTGCAGTTGAATTGCAGTCCGTCTGTCTAGACCCTTAGCAGTCGTTATCGTTGTTGGGAGGCGATTGTAGACCGCCGGGCCCATCACGTGAATCAACTTGGAGGTTTTAGTAAGGCGCCGCTGCACGGCCCTCAGTTTCTGACTATTCCTCGTGATGTACATAGGTGTGACCGTCACCGAATTTAGCGTACTCGCTAAGGTGGTTACGGGCGTACGTGGCTGCTTGCAAGATGACCAGGCAGGAAACTGTTAGGATCCTTAGTTTTATAAAAAACGGGCGGGCAGGAGTGTCCCACGGAACGCGGACTATCGCTCTAACAGCTCTCTTCTGCATTCTGAACGCTCGCTCCCAATCAGCGGCTTTGCCCCAAAGCTCAACACCGTACTGAAGGAGCGAATGCACAGAAGCGAAGTAGCAGCTCCTCGTCATGTTCTGGTCCAGAGTAGAGGACAACCGCCTAAGCGCGAAGCTCGCCCTACCTAGCCTATCACATAGCTTGTCGATATGGAGCTCCCACGTCAGACCCTCATCGAGCTGGAAACCTAGGAAAGTAGCTGACTTGACCTGGTTGACACGCCTGCCTCCCAAGCTCACGCTCAAGGACCTCTGTGCGCGCCCGGCCAAGTTAAACGCCATAAAGTAAGTCTTAGTGACATTCAGTAGGAAGCCATTCATTGTGAACAATGAATGTATCTTAATTGTTTCAATTGTAAATACTTGTTCTAATTTGTTTTTATTATTGAATTGTAATTTTCTTTGTCAATAAAGGCTTACGCGGTAACGGTATGATTTTCAGATTGTTCCTATAAAAAACAGCGTTTATTATTTTCAGCTACCTACATAAAATTAAAATAAATTAAATTCGACTCTACTGATAACTTCTTCCGCTTGCACAGAACTAGTCACGCCCGCGCCTCTGCGCAAACTGTTTGCGTCAAACTATTTCGAGTGTCATATTTGTAAGGTTTTCTATATCTACGGGGGAGGCGGCGGATACCTAATCGATGATAGACTGTCTGTAAGAGTCTTATAAATGGATAACCTGTAACATCATATAGACTGGCGGAGGTTAATAGTGATTGGTTATAATTACAAGACAATTTTTCCCAACACAGCAATTTATTCAAAACTTGTTTCTTTCCTCAGGCATTAGATCTGGACAGCATCAAGACCCACCACTGGAGAATCGAGCGCTGCTCGGCCGTCACAGGCGAGAACCTGCTGGAAGGCATGAACTGGATGCTGGACGACATCGCCTCCAGGATATTTACACTTGACTAGTGATCTCTGTAGTTAAAGCTATTGCAATTAGCACTAGTAGCACTTTACTCAGTATACTATACTATAAGCTACTGAACGACGGGTGGATATGTATTACCTACCCATAACCTAACACAAGATGTACATATGTTGGTACCTACATTACTAACACTTCTGACTACTGTGAAATGTATGAAAGTCCTTTCAGAATACAACTGGTGTAATTAACTGAGCTGCACTACAATTTATTGTAATTACATTTTAATATCACTCTTACAACCTCATCAATAAAAATATTCCCATTATCATGTGATGTAAAATTTTTCGTTTAATATTATTTCCAATGTAATTAATATTCCATGCTAATAATAAACTGTGATTTTTTTAAGTAAATTATTAGTTTATTAAAGTTTTATATTTATGTACTAGATTCCTTCTCTGTACTAAATCCCTGATGTTCATGTTGAAGAAAAGGAACTGCTCTGCACAATCACCTCCATTTACCCTTCTGAGAATAATTAGAATTAAAACAAAAAACATAAATTATCTGGCGCGCAAATCCACAATTTAATTATTATACATTCACTTGAACTCTTTTCACACTTGCTACTTAATTGTTAGGGAGTCTCTCCGGGGGCCTCAGCTGCGCTGTCTTCAGGCTGCAGTCCAGCAGCAGGTTGCAGGTCTTGCGTTATCTGGTGGATGTCCCCAGTGGATGCCTCTTCACTGTAACCTTCAGTTCCTGGTGGTACAAGATCCTCATCACCATTTCCCATTGTAATGTCAACGGACTGTGTGCTTTCTTCAAATTTACTTGTATCTATTGCTGTTTCTGAAACTGAAATATAACAGATGAGAAAATAATGTTGGATCAATGACAATTATCTTATAAATCAATATATATAAATAATACTGGATAATTCACACAGCATCATCTATCCACAAGGTAAAAATTGAGATGGTGTTATGGGTACTTGATAACTGATATAATATATCATGCCTTCTGCGCCGCAGGCGGCCCTTCGCCCGCTGCGCCGCAGAGGTCCTCAAGCTTAATGTTAGGTTAGCATTCATAATTCTGTCCATTTCTGTATTACCATTATCAAGTCCATTTTTAGCTTCTGCTGCAGTGTTTTGCTTCTCCTGCTTCAGTTCCTCATCATGCCTGTCATCATCGCTCTCGTCCTTATCCACGTCCATCGCGAACTTGTCCCGCTTCTTGGCTCCGTCGTCCAGGCTGTCGTCGAGAGTGGTCTGCGTGTCATTGAGCACCAGCAGGTTGGTATTGAGCCCGAGCGTGTCGTCGAGACCGGCGAGCGCAGGCTTGTTCTCCTTGGCGGCCGGCCCGCCGGCGCCGCGAGGCCGGTGCACTCGCTGCTCTATTCGCAACAGTTCTTCTTGGAGCTCCTCCCGTTTTTTGGACATGTATTCTGAAAATAGCATTTGATGTGAATTATGAAAGTGTATTGAATATCCTAGCGCGCGGGGCCTTAACGCCAGATGATAAGAACCAATAAAGCACTTTTCAGAGAAGGCCTAAGTCCAGCAGTGGACTAGGAAAGGCATGTGATATGATGGCAGAGTACACTCTAGAATACAAACTGGATTTTAACAATCAGTTATAATGCAACTCTGTAGAAAAACAGCTGTAAATAGTAAACAAAAATACAACTAAAATTCAAGAAATAAAGTAGAGGAAAGTACATGTCCACACAGAAAGTTGAAATGAGAACCCCAGAACTCTGAGTGCAAGCGTGTACAGTAGAGTATTTGAATGCACTTACTGCGATACAATGGACCATATTTAGCTGCAATTTATAAACAGATACTATAACACTAAATACAACTTTTTGTTACACTGAGGGTAAGTGAGGTACATACTTTCATGGAACTTTCTGCTAGACATCAGTTTCTCCTCTGACTTTTCAGTCATCTTCTTAGGCAGCCAGTAGATGTGTGGCTTAGCTTTGGTTAGGATGAAGTTCCCTAAATGCTTCTGTGAGCTCTCCCACTTCTCAAACTCTGCCACGCGCGCCATCTTCGCCTCTAAGGTCCTGATGGTGGCTTTCTTGTGTTCTCTCTCTGCAAACAATGTTTTCCTTTCCTTCTGCTCTCTTTCTTTCTCTAAGCGAGCTGCCTCTTCTATTTTACGCTCAACTTGTGCTTTCTTCTCTTCCTGAAATTAGATATTTTTACTTAATTGCACAACCAAATTAACCAGTTATAAATGTAAATATTAATCAGCAAATTACCAAGGTTCCCAACTAAAACTGGTTCTACAAGCTAATGAATTTTATATAAATTAAATAAAATAATTTTGAGCTACCTACACAGTCTGTAGACTGGTAGACTTCAAAACATTACCTTGGTCTGTAAAACAATTTCCTCTTGCTTGAACTTCTGTAATGTCCCCAATAATGAGCCAAACATTCTCCTATTCCTGGTACGAGCCTGCTCATCCCCACCCTGGGCGCGCAGTACTGCGGCCCGGGTCGGCAGCTCCCGGGACACTGCCGAGGGCATCTTGACTCGTTTGACCACAGGTGCACCATACTCTGACATTTCTTCATCACCGTCACTCTCATAGCCTCGGGCTGATAATCTGGAAGGAACAAATGTTGACAAAAACATTGTCACTGATTCACACTTTCTTAAGACCTGTTAAGTTTCTAGCACAATGTTCATATTTTAACCAACAAATTCTCTACTGTGTTGTGTTTACTCTGAAGTTAAAAGGCATAGAGTTTTAATTGCCAGTAGCTAGTAGGTATGACATAATGCACTACAGCACACTGCTCACAACAAATACCTAGATAATTTAGGTACAGTTTATGTACGAAGTACAAACTGTTAATCAAATCGGAATTGGCTATGCATGTACAGTTACCTGCTGAACACAGTTTTAGTCTCTTGCTTCCGTTTGCCGAAATGCTCGTCAGTTTTGTTGTAGTTGTCACCGCCATCGGGAAAAGAATTCCGACCCCCATCGGGGAAAGAGTTGCGGACCCCATCGGGAAAAGAGTTGCGGACCCCATCGGGAAAAGAGTTGCGACCCCCATCAGGGAAGGAGTTGCGACCTCCGACACGGGCTCCTCCTCGTGTGTACTCTCCAGCAGGGTTAAATCTGCAGCAGAACGCAATTTTTACGTCAACTAGTCGAACACAACTAAAATCATAGCCTTCTCAAGGTAATTACTAACCTATCGTTGGGGAATCTCCCGCTGCCTGTTTGGACTATTTTTTTAATGTTTTCATCGATTTTGAACAAACTACTTTTTTCATTTTCTAGTTGAGCACGTAAAGCACTAAAAGATAAACCCACTTCCGTCCCCATAGCGCTGAAATTACACCAATTTCTTAGTAATTTTTAGATCGTTTACATACAAAACGCCATAGCAGCACTCGCTGACTTCTCGCTCGGTTCGCTCAGTTGCTTTGCTTGAGTTGATTTTTTTTATACTTGACAACTTTGTCAAATTGACAGCACTTTGTCAGATTGACATTGACAGTACGTACACAAAATTGATTGGGACCGGAAGGTATCATCAAGCATTCAACTTAGTTTGCGTTGCTACTCAACAACAGATGGCTGTAGTAGTTTGAAACTCACATAAACGTTGTAGGAACGGGATTATTTGGTTATGGTTTTTGTTATTATTAAAGTGCGTAAACCCTCACACTCAGGGAGATAGATTCAAGAACCGTCGAACTCAAAAAAATTTGGGATAATAATTAGGTATTTGATTTCTGGGTTATTTCATTGTAATGAATGTAATAAATTTGATTAAATTATATTTTGTTTTTATTATTCTATGGCTGAAATATGTATCTGAATGATGAATTGAATAATAATTAGTAAATTTACCGTTCCCCCCGAATCTGTATAGTTTGCAGAGCAATACTACATACATCAAAAGACGTACCTTTAATTATATCGCTTGTAGATTATGGATCTATATTTTACAGGAAAAATAACGAGAAGTCTGTAAGTAGAATAGAACACTTTTTGAAAAATGATCAGAAAGGGGGGCTACTTAATCGAATAGGGTATCAAGTGAAAGATATCAGTTTGTACATTCAAAAACAGTTTAAAAATTGCTCTCTTCATCTAGGTTTCATGCTTTTGGAAATATACAAAATAAAACTTGGAAAATTGACGGCATGTCAATTTGTAAGACGGCGAGTGATGTTCACCTTGATATTTATTATTGTTGGATCTTAGCAGAGAAGGTGAGAATCGCGGTATTGTTACTAAATATTTATCATCCTGTTAGGCATTGCGCCATCGATCACCCAAATCGACCACCGGAATCTTTATCGCGAACAGATCAATTACTGCTGATGTGACTTACAACTAAATTGAGTGTCGCGGCTTCATTGTACCTAAATTACGACATGCTTGTACCTACATATTTGTGAGAATATTAAGCACTTAAAATCCAACTTCGATTTAGGTCACTAGTTTTAATTTAATATGTAATCTTTTTTTATCATTATAATTAATTTGCACCAACTTCGGACTTTCACTGTACCCTCCCTAGCAGCCGTACATAATTGGCGCAGGCGACAGAGGTACTCGCGTTCGGTATCCCGGTCCGTTCCCGGTTGGATTCGCGTCTACGATTTACGAAACGCATAGAACTCCCCGTGGATCGATCTATCTGTATCCGTTCCTGAACATCCCGAGTACCAGAACCTACGAGCTGCAGTGGAGGTTATCCAGACATTGATAGCGCAGTGAATTGCGAAGTTATACCAATGTGAGTACATTAGATTCTTTTCTAGTGGTTGCTCACACACCTAGATTGTAATCCTTACCTACTTCCTAATTCCTAGAAAAAAAAAATAAGAATTTAGAGTGCGTGAAAATAATAGGATTTTTGAGAGTAGGATTTTTTTTTAAGGGAAAATTAATATATGTAATTTTTTAATTAAATTGGGTTTTTATTATAAGGGTAACGATATAATTTTAGTTTTTAAATTTCCTATTGTACGTCCTACTAACTATATCCTTTATAGATTATCCTTTGCACCAAATCACGATAGCAAAATCTTGTCCCCTACCTATCCTTATGTGGCAATCCACGAGGAAGATCTATTGTCTGTAGAGACAGAATGTCCGAAGTACAGTCAAGGTCACATTTGCGAGGACAATCCAAGTCATCATCAAGGGGATCAATCGATCTACATCCGAGAACTTTTACTTCAACAGCATATTCACGAAACCTGCCATTTTACTTCAGTTGTTCTGACTTCCGAAGCCATGGAACAGTTAGATGATGTACACTATGTTTTAAGCTTTCCTAACTTGACGAAAGTTCGCCTCACCTGTTCTCAAGATCAGTCTAGAATGCTTCAGGGTAGTTACCTAGCCGTTATACCAAAAGTATGCGAACTTCATACTCCAGCATTCACAGCAAGGAAGGTACATGATCAAGTTAAAGGAAGAATATTGAAAATTATGGATATAGCAGTCAAAGAAGAAGAGAGTTATAAAACACCAGTCAAGAAAACCATAAAACTAAACTCCATCGACTTGAGCCAGCTTCATTCGAGTAACTCTGAAATAGCTGTCCAAGTACCAGTAACACCAAACATCATCAAACATCGACAGTATATACCACACGACGATACCCGTCTACATACTATTAGGAGCAGCCGCAATGATTATCTTCGTGGTCCTTCGACGCAAAAGAATCATACTGCGAGAACTCAAAGCTGAAATCCCACTGGAAGCTTTTTTCAAGAAAGAAGAGGAAGATCCGAATCCACCCAAAGAGGGAAGCACTTCAAAGGAACCTGCTCCTCATCCTATATCCGCACTATTCTCGACAAAAGTCGCATAATAGATGCAGATCTTGCGGAGGGAGATGTTAGGCATTGCGCCATCGATCACCCAAATCGACCACCGGAATCTTAATCGCGAACAGATCAATTACTGCTGATGTGACTTACAACTAAATTGAGTGTCGCGGCTTCATTGTACCTAAATTACGACATGCTTGTACCTACATATTTGTGAGAATATTAAGCACTTAAAATCCAACTTCGATTTAGGTCACCAGTTTCAATTTAATATGTAATCTTTTTTTATCATTATAATTAATTTGCACCAACTTCGGACTTTCACTGTACCCTCCCTAGCAGCCGTACATAATTATCCTAATATTTTGCAACGGATTCCCACAAAGTAACGCCTGAATCTATTAGTCAAATTTGAACTACCGCTAATCAGATATAATTTTACCCGATACAATGAAATTATCCTCACATGAGATTGCGTCGATCAGCATAAAAAAATCCTATTTGAATCATAGGCGTTACAAACGCTAGACCAAAATATGTTTTATGCTAAAATGGTTTTCTCCAAAACAGAGCTGATTGATATTTATTCCCCGTTTGAACCCAAATTGGATTGCCTTGGATTGTATTGGATTGTAAAAACCGTGAGAACGATATGTATAAAAACCAAAACCACAGAAGATCTCAGAAATGAAATTTCAATTTTGTAATGTGACAATTTTTGTATTATGTGCTCCACCTACACCAGCCTCACTTATCAGAAAACCACTGAAGATTTCTGTGGTTAGAGCACATAATATTATGTGCTCTACCTACACAAGCCTCTCTTCTCGCCCTCTTGCTCGGGTCACCTGCTGGCTAATATTTTGAGAACCTAGCATCAAGGTAGAATTCTAACTCGATGGAACCTAGGTATAATTTATTATTAATTGTGTTTAGTCTGCTTGTACTGTACATGCTTGTTTCTTTGTTTTCTTTTTAAGTTTCGCTTTATTGTCAATTATTACACCTTAAAAATGTCATTGCTCGTTGTTATAATGAACATAGATAGTATGTAACGTTATCTATCATAGGATATTTAATTATTTATAGCTCTAGTTATTTATCTATAGACTCTACTGGACTTTTCTCTTTTTCTTTATAGTAACTTTTCTTTGTATAGTCGCGTACGTGACGTAACGTTATGGTTTCGACGGAAGATCAGCGTTGTAGTAGTGGGTAATATTATAATAAAGTTTATATGGTGTTGGTAATTTAATTAGTTTCTGTACAAGTGTTAAAACTTAGCTACAAATAAAGTATATCTTTCTCTTTCTTTCTTTCTTTCTTATGTTAGTTTCGTTGATACACAAAAACTCGAGTTTGAACTCTGTACAAAAGCTACGTTACCTGAAGAGGTGTCAGCTGTCTATCGGGTGAACCAGAAAGGCCGGGTTAAACCTGGCCACCACAGAGAACAACTACGATGAAGCATGGAGTCAACTAATGATAAGATTTAGCAATAAAAGATACAACGTTAGCAAAATATTTAAACGCCTATTCAATCAAAAGGTTATATCAGAATCTTCAATACAATTTAAAACATTGTTGGGCACAACAGCTTCTTACATAAAAGCATTGAACAACTTGGAAATAGACACCTCAACATGGGACCCGATAATGAATTACCTGGTCCTACCAAAATTGGATTCAGAAACAATAAAAGCCTGGGACTCAAACGCAAGAGATTCTGATGAAATACCTACATGGTACGACCTTGCTAACTTTCTAGGAAAAAGATTCCGAATACTAGAAATGCTTTAGTTAAAATAAAATCTTGTAACGGTCATGTTAGAGAAGTTAGAGCATTGATTGATCAGGTTTCCAAAGCTTCTTTTGTAAATGAAGATACTGTCCAAGCGTTAGGTTTAAAACAGCCCCCTGTGAATGGTATTGTGTCCAGTGTAGGTGAGAGTGAGATAAATACTAGAAATATGGTTTCGTTAAACTTAGAGTCAATTCAAAACCCTACTTTTTAAAAGCATACGTTTTGAACAAACTTACCTCCTTTTTACCCAAGAATAGAG
This sequence comes from Eupithecia inturbata, assembly GCA_963662085.1. NCBI lineage: Eukaryota > Metazoa > Arthropoda > Insecta > Lepidoptera > Geometridae > Eupithecia > Eupithecia inturbata. Next base: position 302,706 of record OY759192.1, read on the forward strand.
TTTTCATAAAAGGTCATTGACTAATTCAGTGCCGCCAGCGGATCCCAAACACGGAGCACCTCCTCGAATTGACTTAATTCTAGGAGTTGAGATGTACAGCGAAATCATACTTGAGGGACTTTTAAAACATCCTACAAATTGTGGTCCAATTGCGCAGAGTAGGTACGCAACTTGGATGGGTTTTATCAGGTCCAATTACAGAGAAAAAGAGTAAATCATCACACGAAGAATAGTAAACCTACACATACGAAAAAGAGAAGAAGACAATAAAAAGGTCCGGTATAAAGAAAGCTTACCGTTCCAAGGATTCAAAACAACATGCTTAAATAATCAAACAGAAAAAAGGTCCGGTATAAAGAAAGCTTACCGTTCCAAGGATTCAAAACAACATGCTTAAATAATCAAACAGAAAAAAGGTCCGGTATAAAGAAAGCTTACCGTTCCAAGGATTCAAAACAACATGCTTAAATAATCAAACAGAAAAAACCACACAAACCTTTACAAATCTATCAAAACGATAAGCGAACAACAAAGGTAAGAGTGAATTTATGTGGAAGAAATATTCAAATTTACAAAGGGCTGTGAAAGTAGCAGCATATCACAGAAGAATTTTGAGAAAAAGTTACCTAAAGAAAAAAGAGAGTCAATAACAAAAGTAGAAATAAATTAATCAAATGCAAAAATCCTAAGTGACAAAAAAAAACCTGTACCTTGAAGAAGATGTAAAAACAATTAAAGAGAAAGAGAAAATAGCAAAGAAGAGATTGATTTCAGTATAATTTGAATCTCAGTAATTTTCTTCTAATTAGGTAATTGATTCTACCTACTACTCTCAAAATTATTTTCTTATCCATAGTAATGGATAAGAAAATACCTACCTACAGTAGGTACCTAAGCCTACGATAAGAACTCCAAAGAACGGTCTCGAGGAGACTCAAGAGCACAAGAGCAGAACTTACTTATATCTGTAATTAGCTAGCAGAAATAATTTCAGTAGGGGGTAGGCTTAATTCTGTCAGCGAGTCGCCAGTCGCGGCATTCATCAACATGTGTGTCTGTCGCCTGTCTGTCTGTCTGTCCGTCACGGCACCGCATCGGATCAGAGACCGTTTATTAACACTGCATAAATATTCCTTTATTATTAACCTGACGGACAGGCGTTGTACTGGAATATGTGCTGATCACATAATACTCAACGTACCTACCTACAAAACTACCTACTAGTTAAAAGCACTTCGTTATTTATTTAGGTATGTAGCTGAACTAAAATAATAGTTCAATTTCCAAACTGGCAAAGAACCTTGCCCGAGGATGATCATATCCGCTGAAGCGCGCTTTCACCCGCTGCAAGAGGACTGTGAGTCTTTGAGGCACAAAGAGGTACTGATTTAAAATACCGATTACCTAAGCAAAGGCCTCTATTTTTATTAAAGCTTAGAAAGACCTTAGTAGAATCGTAGTGATTTTATGGCACACATGGGCCATAAAATCACTACGACTCTACTTAGGCCTAGAGTGTTGGTACCTAGTTTCCAATCAGAAATACTTACCTACTTCCTATAGGTAATAATTCTACAGGAGTAGGTACCTACATAAAACATGCAGCACATTCCTTCGCAATTCTACACGCAATGATACAAGAATAGGTAAACAAGGAGTATGATAAACCTCACAGCTGAAAAAATCAATTAGCTGAAATGTTGGGACGAGCTAAATCCGCCCGCGGCGGCCGAGCGTTCAGCCGGAGATGAAAAATGGCGCGAGCGGTGGCGGGACGCTCGCATGCACAAGTTCTTTCTTTTAGTTTACATTTTTTTGTGTTTTGTTACCAATAAATGTTTTCTTATATATTATTATTAATAATGAATCATTTATTTCAGACAACTTAGAACAGGTATAGATCTTAATTAACTTATTTTACGGTCGATAGTTATACGTAAGTATACCATCCTTAAAACTAACATTTATCTACATAAAATTTAAAAACTTAATTTATAACACGAAAATTATTATTGCGGCGACGCGAGACGTGTAAATGTCGCAATCAAGGTGTCAGCTGACGACGCGGTGTCCCCTTGCAGGCAGCCAGTGGACCGTTGGAACTTGACACCCCGCGGCCAAAACTCCTCACACAAGAAAGTCGACAGATTTCGAGTTGGAACTCTCACCATAAATTACACACAAAATAATTACATTATGGCGCGAGTCCAGCTTCTCGACGCGCAGTGAGAGTCTGGTCTTCATCTTCAGGAAGTTCTCCACAGTGTCTGTCTGCGTAGCGTAGTGAACGCGTGACATGTACAGCTGCGTAGTACGGACTCCGCTTGAAGCCACGAAAAATTAAATTACTACTGAACACGGAACGTGCCTAGGTACTATAATCTCTGATCGCTACGTCCCTACTTTAAGATTACTCTGTGTCGCTACGCAAGACAGTCGTCATCCTAGTTCTACGAAGCTTCAAGGTATTCGATTTTCATTTATGGGGACGGATACCATAGAATTGGAACAACAAAAAGAAAGCAAAAAGCTCACCTCTATAACAGTAAAAACCGCCACTCTTTACGTCTTCTACTTTCAGAATTATGTATCTTGTTACGTGCGTTGAAATATGTGTATGACGCAGGTCCAGCGTTGCACGAGCTACGAAGATATAGGACAAAATGATTTTTATTTATTGGAAGGGCAGGGGGAGGGATAAGTGAAACAAAGATGATTGACTGTTAAGAGAAACAACTCCTCTACATGCAGTGAACACCTAATAGTATCTAATCTTCTAGCTCCTTTAATATCTTCAGGTAGCCTGTTATAGAATTGGGCACCTTCGAAAGTAATCGTCTTTTTACCCTGCTGAGTTCTAATTGTAGGCAAAACAAGATGGTCACCTCTTCTTCTACTGTATTTACTGTGTAGCTGGCTTTTTTTGATGAATGTGATATTTGTATGAATGGTTTTGTTAAGGATTCTACGTATAAGTAAACAGGTTGTATAGATATATAGTTGTTTAATGTTCATTAATTTAGTTTCTTTATAGATTTTTACTGTAGGTGTTAGAAATGGATAGTGAAATAGAATTTTAATAATTTTGTTCTGTAGTCTTTGTAGCTCATTCAGTTTATAGTTTGGTGCGTTACCCCATCTTTCTATAAGGTACGTTAGGTGTGATTTTACTAAAGAGTTGTAAATGTTTAAGCGGACCCGCCTTGGAAAACATCTAACGCTTTTTCGAAGCGATCCAGCAAGCGCTGATAGCTTAGATTTAACGTGATCTATTTGGACGTGCCAGTTGAGTTTTGTATCCAGCCTTAACCCCAAGTATTTCTCATCATTCTTTTCTTGTAAAACTGTTCCATTGATTGTCAGAGGTGAGTATGTTTGTAGTATTTTGTTTTTAGCTTTAAATATGATATAGCAGGTTTTTGAAATGTTTATAGTCAAGAGGTTGTATTGAAACCATTTAAACAGAGTGTTAAGATCCTGTTGGGCTTCTACTATCATTTCGGTAATAGACGATCCAAAATAAAATAGGCACGTATCGTCCGCATATAGTGCAATTTGCCCTCGCAGGCCAATCTCGAAGATATTATTTATGTAAACTAGAAAGAGCAAAGGTCCTAAAACTGAGCCCTGCGGTATGCCGCACGTGACTGGCAAAGAGCTGCTTTTTGTGTCATTTATCTTTACCGTTTGGGATCGGTTAGTAAGATAAGATTCAAACATTCTGAGAGCCTCGCTAGTAACTCCAATGCTCTCCAGTTTTTTTAGTAGAAGTTTATGGCTGACGGTGTCAAAGGCTTTCAATAAGTCAATAAAAACCCCTAAGACAACATTTTTGCGATCAATGTTAAGGTTTATTTTAGTCACTAGATCGATAGTAGCGGATAATGTATTAGATTTTGCTCTCAACCCATATTGTCGTTCAGAAATAAAGTTACTGGAGCCCAGATAATTATTAAGTCTAGTATACAATATCTTCTCGAGAATCTTTGACATCACTGGTAGTACCGATATCGGCCGATAGTTAAGACGGATTAGTTTTAGCTCCGGATCTATAGATTGGGCTGACTTTTGCAGTTTTTAAAGTTTGTGGAAACTCACCAATGGAAAGGAGATTGTTTAAACAGATAGTTAATTTGGGAAGTATTAATTCTTTTATGCATTTAATAGATTTTGTAGTAATTCCATCTATTCCAGTACTGGTGTTTGAATCTAGTTCATTTATCATTTTGTTAAGTTCTGTTTCATCGCATGGTTCTAAAATTGACAAATTGTTTTGGGTAGACGTTAAAGTTGCAGAAGGTAAGGCGTGTGTATTATTATTATGAAATTGTGGTGGAATTCGAGAAGCTAGTACTGACCCTATCGAAGAAAAGAATTTATTAAATTCGGCACATATTTCTGATGGATTTGTAATTGGACCAGATTCAGATATTAGTTTGGGCGGAGCACTAGAGGGCTTGACTTTATTGCCAGCTATTGTATTGATTAGTGTCCACATCTTCTTCGGAAGTTTTTCACATTTTTCAAATTCTTTATAGTAATATGATTCCTTTGTAGTTTTGATTTGTTTTGCTGTATTGTTCCTCAGTCTTTCAAATGTTTCCTTTACTTCGATATTTTCTGGGTCTTTTCGGTAGTTTCTCCATGCTTCATTTCTTTCGTTAATAGATACAATTATATGTTTATTAATCCAATCTTTTTGGGGTAAATTCAAAATTTTTATTTTCTTGACTTTGCATTCACTTGATTTCTTTTGTATATAGTTTTCTAAATGAGCATATTCATCAGGAATTGTGCTGCTCTTAACTTCATTATATAGTTTTTGGTAGTCAATAGATTCATATATTGTCTTCTGTTTCGGCGGCGGTTTAAATTTGTTTAGCTGTAGTAAAATTTGTTTATGGTCTGATAAGGATGAGTCTATGATTGTCATATGGAAATTATCATTTGTTAAGTTTGTGCTTACGTGATCAATGATTGATTTAGTACTAGCTGTTTCTCTTGTACAATACTTTTCGTCTATGTTGTTTAATAATTGGTATCCAGCTTCCCTTATGATTGCTTTATATGTTTTAGACTTATTATCTGACTTCAAAAGATTCACATTAAAGTCTCCAAAAACTACTGTTCTTTTTCGGGGTTGAATATGTGACTCGAGAGTTTCCAAAAAGTGCTCATAGTTTATGTCTCCTGGATAATAAACGACTCCTACATTAAGAGCGTACTTGTCTAGTTGTATCCATAAGTAATTGTTCCCTCCTTCGTAAATTGGATCTACCAATGTATGCTTTAAATCATTGTACACCTCCACCTATTCTGTCATTCCTGATGTTGAAGTAGTGTGTGTAGTTTGGTAAGTATAAGACTTGTGCTTGCTCTTCAGATTTGATCCATGTCTCTGTTAAAACTACTATGTGAATTTTGGTAGGTACTGATTTAAGAACACATTTCAGCTCATCAAGCTTGCCACTTTTGCATATACTTCTAATACTGGTGTAGAAGAAGTTTAGGCGCGATTTAGTGTTAGGGAGAGATTGGTAGTCATTTATTAATTGGTGAGTTACATTTCCAAGTGAATTGCTGGCTATTATTTGGTCTGGTCGATTGGCGGGTTATCTAGGTTTTTTGGAGCATCCATCGTGATTGTGGGAATGCCTTTGACATATCTGATTGTAAGGTTTTGTTCACCATTAGCAAGGCGGCGAGCTAAATCGACCTTCACATCATTAAGGTACTTCATTTGCGAAGGAGTTTGGTCGGAGAATATTCTTATCTTATCTGGACATTTCGATTTGTTGCGCAAGAGAAATTTGGCGGTGTCCTGGTTGCCAAAACATACCTTGATCTTACGATCCTTCCCTGGGATATATTCCCAATCCCAATGCGTATGAGCTTAGTTGGTTGTGGGCAGTCCGAGACGATTGTGGAAAGAATGTCGACTACTTCCTTAAGGTCTTTGTTTAGTCTTTCATCTGCATCCGTCGAGTTTTGTTCCTTTATGCCCATGATAACGATGTTTCTTTCTCTGTGTACGCGCTCTTGTAGCTCACGAATTGTTTCTTCGTTGATTGGTTGGTTCTCATTTCCCGAAGATCCGATTTTGGGAGCATCACGGCCTTTTTCAAGGAGGTCTATTTTCTTTTCATGCACTGACAGCTTGCTGTCTAGCTCAGCAATGTTACTTTTGATATTATTCTGTTCAATTACAACAGCAGATGCTGAGGCTCTGACCTCCTTCAGTTCTTTTTTCATATCAGAAATGCTATCTTTCATTGTGTTAAGGGTTTGTTCTTGTGTAATGGCAATTTTTTCCAACAATGTAGTCATTCGCGCCATTTCCACACGCAGTTCTTTGATGTCTTCGTTACATTCACAGGGAAGTTTTTTTTTTTCCTTTTGGTTATTCCAGAAGCTGCTGGAGAGTCCTTGATTAAATTTGATAAATCAGGATGTGAGCTACATCGCGTCTCATTATTCTTAGGTGATCTTATCATCTTGTAATTTTTTACTGGCGTATTTTCAAGAAACAAAAAATAGTTTAATTTAGCAACTGTTGATTCGCAGCTGGTAACCCCAAACTGGTCGGATGGTCGGACGTCTGCAGAGTTCCGCACTAATTGACTGACAAATAGACGTTGACGGATGTGGTACTTTGTATGTTGTCACGTCGTTATGTTGGTAGAATAACAAAAATGGCCTCTAACCTTGATATGTATTTGCGTATTTCACAATTAAGTTTTCCGTTCGTAATGCCTTGATCCACAATTTTGCTTTCACCCAGTTGTTTGATGGTCCTTCCGTAACGTTATTAACGCGATTATTCAGCGTAAGTGTTTGTAATTGCACTGTTGTGATTTTTTCAAGTGGGAGCAACAACTAAACAGTGTTGACTTTTTGACAGTTGACGGACGAAAAAAGTTTGAAGTTGAGTTTTGGTATGTTTGCGCGTTAGTTTGTACACGACTTATTTTTAAACGGTATAAGTGGGTCCCGCCGGAAGACGCAGGCAGAAACTACTACCTGTAGTTTCTGCCTGCGTCTTCCGGCGGGAACTGATTTATGAGATAAAAGTAGCCCATGTTTAATTCCAGGCCTGGAACTACTGGTAGTTATGCAAAATTTCAGCCTGCTTCGTTGAGTAGTTTTCACGTGAAGAGGTAACAAGATTTAAAAACTTTGTTTTATAATAGGTATATAGTGAGACAAACATTTACAACGCCTACAATCACTTCTCTCTGCGCTTGTCCCGCCGGTATTCCTACAAAGACGGCTTGTTTGTATTCCCTGCGCCCCCAGCTCTGACTGTCCTGGTCCTGATGATGGACTGCTTCCAGCGGAACGGACCGAAACTCTCGCCAGAGTAATTAAAGTTTTAACAACCTCTATATAGAGTTACAAATTCATTGGAGAACAAAGATAAACCCACTTAGATTTTAGTGTAGGAGGTTTAAATTACTAAGTCTACTAGGTGTTTTAGTAGCTAGGTAGGTAGGTACCTACCTATTATGTAAGAAGTACCCATCTACCTTTTTACTGACGTTGTGTAGCTTTCGTATGTGTCACTGCCACCGTGCAGGTCTATTGTGATCGCGTATGCACGTAGGTAGAGGTCGCGTCACGTAATAAGAACGCTGGCCTTCACCTGCGCCCTGAGCGATTTGTCGCGATTTACCCGTGCGCAGACACTTCCCCTCCCTTCCCCCTCAGCGTTATTTTTACGTGTCGCGACCTGTACCCAAAACTCACTTTTATCACAAAACAGATGCTTTTACTAAGTAGGTAACCTACCTACGTAGGTGTAACCCGGGTTTCCGTAAGGATTTAAAGTCAGAGATAGGTAACCTGGATCTAAACTATGGGTGCCATTACCTTACACGTAGCTCTTTTGTTTACTGAAGGCGGCTTGTTCCTTCCATCTACGAAGCAATGAATCACATTCGCCTCGGCTCGGAATCGGCCACGCCGCCGCCATTTGCAGGAACAAAACGTCCGCCATCTTGGTCTGTTTGTCCGGCCGTCACTCGCGACGGATTTGGCGGAACCGCGCCTCCATAAAACGTTTACCCTGATTAATTGCGAAGCCATTACAAATAACTCTTGTCACAGAATTAAAATAAAGGAAAAAAGCGAAACTAAACGTTGTTTTCATTACGGAGGAAGTATCAGCGGAACGAAGCTTATTTTTGATCTAACGCTGCCGAGACGAATTGAATAAATCTCGGCGTACAATTTGACTAAACATTGGCTATTAGATATGAACTTTTGAGAATAATTTGAGCGAATCTGCGAAAGTGCTCGTTGCTGTGATTTATATGAAACCATTGTTGGCAATTGGCAGTTGTCGTTATGTATGAAGCAGTCTATCAGAACTCTAGGTAGGTATATTTCGGACTTTTAAAAAGAATCCGATGTTCCAAAACATTTTCCCACTTATTAATTAGGAAAATGTTGTGTAATTGATTAAATAAAAATATCTATTGATTGATTCAATAAAGGGATTCATATATTAAAGGGGTAGGCTGTATTGCAGCGACAATTTTTTTGTAAGTAACTAGGTTTATGGGCAGTTGGTAGGTACCTACCTAATGTTATGATTTACCCGATGACAAATTCTATAGGTATTGATCAAGTATTGATGTTTATCCATTCTTAAAACTAGAGACACATTCAATAAACCTCATCTAACATCTCACCTCCCTTCATCCTAAATTACTTAGTCCTAAAGAACTCACCTCGTATTTATTTCAAAATCTAGCAACTCTAACAAAACAAACACATCATAACAATCAGCAATTAGTCCACCGCAGATACCGTAACGACATCGTAACGGGGCGGCGCAACCGCAGAGGAACGCGCCGCTGCACGCGGCCGCGCCACGCCGCGCCGCGCCGCGCTACATATGCCCCCAACTAGCTGTGTCGCATGCAATGGCCTGCGACCAACCGGCAACAACCTATACTAACTATTGCTGGATCTCTGGCTTCGTCGTACTAACTGCGACGCCATCTGTGACATCTCTGTAACACCTACATACTAACTAACTGCTGTCGGTAGGTCTCCTACTAATAATGTTAATCTCTGTATAACATGGTTGTGGTGGGCTGCAATGTGCTGCGCGGGATCAGGTGCTTGCAGGTGTGATTGGTCGTGCATTAGCGAGGTTCATTGTCAATTGTGTTTATTAGTTTCACGTGATAGGTTGATTTCGTCACGTTACTTTGGATAAAAGAACAAATTTCACTCAATGCATTGCGACTGTAATGCGTCATACATTACAGTTTGTTATTAGGCCCCTACGCAAAGTCGATGTAAGTTAGGTACTGACGAGACGGATTGTGGAAACCAGAACCTGGTACTTAAGGACTAAGCATTCGCATGGACACATGCAATTCAAAAAACACAGCATAAACCAAACCTAAAACACGGTTTGATCCGTCGATGCAAATACGAAGACTCTGTAAAAGAATGAAAAAAAGCGGCCCTAAGTAAAGTCAGGAATCGTTCTAGCTGATATCAGCTTGCTGACATCAGAGCAGGCAAATTCCACAGCTAGTTACACATTTACTCTTCCGAATAGATAATATTTCAGCGAGAGATTTGGCACAGCATCCATCAAGCGATTTGCGCTCATTAATCAAATTGGGCGAACTGGCGACGCGGCGACGTCCCGCTATTTGTGAATGGTTTCAACTTCCAAACCAGTTCCAAGGGAGCCACAGCTTCGTTTAAAGTAGTTACCTAGGTAAGTATCTACTTGAGTGGTAGATACCTAGAGGAGCGTTGGTTCCGCTGCGGAGGTGCCATAAGGTACTATGAGGAGGTGCCATAAGGTACGGTTAATGCTTGTGCCATCGTCGTTGCACAATTTGGTAAAAAGTATATGAATCCATCCCCACCCCCATAACATTATGTAGGTATAACAAAAGCGCTGCTTATTCTTGGGTGATTTTGCGTGAAAATGCACCTCTCCTCTAAACAAAAAAAAATAAAAAAACCTACTCTAAATAAAAGAAGAAATTCATTAAAATGTAATGAAACTATAGCTTAAGGTCTGGCAACACGAAACCAACGTCTACTCGCAGCGCAGTGCAACAACGTCTACTCGCAGCGCAGTGCAACAACGTCTACTCGCAGCGCAGTGGAACAACGTCTACTCGCAGAACAGTGGAACAACGTCTACTCGCAGAACAGTGGAACAACGTCTACTCGCAGCGCAGTGGAACAACGTCTACTCGCAGCACAGTGGAACAACGTCTACTCGCAGCGCAGTGCAACAACGTCTACTCGCAGCGCAGTGGAACAATGTCTACACGCAGCGCAGTGAAACAACGTCTACACGCAGCGCAGTGGAACAACGTCTACTCGCAGCGCAGTGGAACAACGTCTACTCGCAGCGCAGTGGAACAACGTCTGCTCGCAGCGCAGTGGAACAACGTCTACTCGCAGCACAGTGGAACAACGTCTACTCGCAGCGCAGTGCAACAACGTCTACTCGCAGCGCAGTGGAACAATGTCTACTCGCAGCGCAGTGAAACAACGTCTACACGCAGCGCAGTGGAACAACGTCTACTCGCAGCGCAGTGGAACAACGTCTACTCGCAGCGCAGTGGAACAACGTCTACTCGCAGCGCAGTGGAACAACGTCTACTCGCAGCGCAGTGGAACAACGTCTACTCGCAGCGCAGTGGAACAACGTCTACTCGCAGCGCAGTGAAACAACGTCTACTCGCAGCGCAGTGGAACAACGTCTACTCGCAGCGCAGTGGAACAAGACAAGTGTTGATACCTACTTACTGTAATTGTATTTTAGTTTTACGTTTCACAAAATACTTTTCTATTATTTAGGTTCCATTTTAAAGATGTCCCCCCGGACACTACCTTATAACCTAACCCTGAATATTGTCAGTTGTTTTAAATTCCCTTTTGCTGGGAAATCCCTTCAACATTGAATGCCCAAGCTTCCAAACGCATAAAGGACAGGCTAACAAAAGTACTCTCGCATTTATAATATTCCTCAGATAAGTCGGATTCTGTGTGTTGTTAGAGATGAAAGAGCGTTTCCTTGAAGGCACGCGCGAGCGAGCGCGAAGTCGCCGCGAGCGCGCCCGCTGGCCTTTGCGCTATTTTTGGAAAATGTCAAAAATTACATTCTATTCTCAGTTAAAGTTCATGGAAAGATCAAATACAATCAAGCAAAGATGTGCTCTACCAAGGTAGAGTACTAAAGTACCTAGTATTCAGGAACAGGTTACGGAGACTTTCATAAATTGCTAGTGTTCCTGCAACATGTTGTCCAAACAAAAACGAAGTCAATCAATGTCAATGTTATCTCTAAAAGCCTTTTTCTGTCCACCTAAGGAGCAGCTTCTCTCTCATGTCTGCGTGTTGCGGGTCCCAGAGACACTTGCATCATCATCAGCTTATACCTACTAGTCCACAGCTGGACATAGGCCTCCTCTAATAAGCGCCCTGTCCTCAGCTTGAAGCATCCAGCATCTGCCTGCAGTCTCTCGCAGGACTTACATAACTCACGAATAGGTACACTATCGTTATGTATATTCCCCGTGTTTCTCAATCCTCCGTAACCCGAGCCCTGTACTAACATCCGAGGGCGCCTGCGCCCGCGCAGCGACACGTCGCTTTAATAAGCCGCATGTGTGACAGCCTGTCTGTCTGAGCGTCACGCATCACAATACCACGGTATTACATGCAGCCGGCGGGTCTCGGGATGGCACATCGTCTGATAGTGACGTCACAATGGTAGAGATGAAAGTTCAAGGTTTCAAGTCACGAAAGGTTAAAGTGAGAGATTTATGAATCATGAATTAAAAACTCTTTATTTCCATAAATACAATAAATGTACACTTTGTAAAAGCCAAATTCTTAAAGTTAAACGGAAATAAAGTGATATTTTTTATTTCAGTCGCTTCGGTATGTTCGGTGCGGCATCAAACAAACGGAGAGTTGCAAACCATTTTTCAATCAGTTGAAAATCCTAGCTTTGCATCCATATACATTTTTGAGACTGCAGTGTTCGTAAAAAGTAACCTGAATTTCTTTGACAAACTCAAATGTAAGCGCCTTGCCAAGAAAATTCATTGCCCTCCAAATAAGTCGGCACTTTTTAATAAGAATATATTTTGTATGGCACCTCGTATCTATATTTACCTACCTATAATATTGTTATATTGCTTACAAAATGTGTTGAACGCTGTACAAATATCAACCGCGCTGGACAGCTGGCTGTCCGCATACGTCATTTGTTGGGGGTAATTAGTTGTATTTTTGCGTTAACTTTTACATAACTCCAGAAAGCCCTAGGGTTTAACTTAATTTTCTGCTCAGCAAATAATATTATTTGCTGAGCAGAAAATAGGGCTTTCTGGAGTTATGTAAAAGTTAACGCAAAAATACAACTAATTACCCCCAACAAATGACGTATGCGGACAGCCAGCTGTCCAGCGCGGTTGATATTTGTACAGCGTTCAACACATTTTGTAAGCAAAATTTTACTACATCCAGCTCCACCAGTCTTATTTCCGACACACTCTTACAATATTAAAGATAGTTCCCATTTAAATTTTATAAATAATATATGCATAACTCCAGCTGAAGCGTTAAAACTCATGCGAAATCTGGACATTGCCACAGGTTCTGGTGAAGATAGTCTGCCTCCAATATTTTTCTACAGCTGCGCAAAAAACACTAGCTATTGCCATCACATTACTTTTTAATAGATCTTTTTCTGATGGTCTCTTTACGAAATGCTAGAAAAAAGCCCACGTAGTCCCAGTCCACTAAAGGGTTCCAAAACTTCGATAGAAAACTATAGACCATTTGCGATTCTAAAGGACTAAAGGAAGTTCTAAGTTAAAGGACTAAAGGAAGTTCTAAGTTCTAAAGGACTGCACACACACATATATACCCCGTCGTTTTCTTCCATTCCATTTGAACAGCATGGTTTTATGAAGACCACGCATTTTCTACCACGACCAACCTGAGTGTTTTAATTGACTATGATGCTACCAATATGGATGGAGGCTCCCAAGTGGATGTGATCTATACAGATTTTGAAAAGGCTTTTGATCGAGTAGATCATATGATAATTTTACGTAAATTATATGAGCTGGTATTCGGGGTAATTTGTGAAGATGGGTAGAGTCGTATTTACTGAATAGGTCACAGGCAATTGTCGTAGGTGGCTCTTATTCTGACTGTACTGAAATAACGTCTGGTGTTCCACAGGGATCTATTCAAGACCCCTTTTGTATGCTTGTTACATATACGAGTAGGTAATAAGATGTCAGTAAATGTTTCCACTATTCTAGATTTATTATGTATGCAGACGGCACAAAAATTTGCATGAAAGTCCATGATATTTCTGACTGTACCAAACTTCAAGCCGACCTTGATCGACTTGGAGAATATTATAGAAGTAATTGTATATGTGTTAACGTAAGCAAGTGTAATACTTTATCGTTTACTCGAAAAAGACAACCTATAAAGTTTTAGCATCGATTGTGTGAAATAAACCTTGATAAGGTAGAGCTGGTACGCGATTTGGGAATATAAATTAATGTCAGGCTGTCTTTTTCGGAGCATATCGAAAACATTATAAAAAAATCTTTTAAAAGTCTTGGTTTCATAAGCGTTGCGTTACCAAACCTTTTTCTGACACAAAGTGTATTAAATAGCTCTACTTTTCCTACGTAAGAATTAGTTTAGAATATAGTAGTACTATTTGGAACCCAAATTACTTATACATGTATAATGTAGAAAAAATACAAAATAAATTTATCAATTACGTTAATTTTAAAAATCATAGTTTATAAAAATGTAAATGTAGGTATGTCTTTTTTTTGCCGTAAGTTTTGTATATACGAGTAATATTAAAATAACTACTTTAAAGGGCATTGGATTTTGTAATATCAATAAAAAAAAAAAAAGATTTAAGAATTTTTTGGCCTAGGTTCTTTAAAACAGGTAGGTAATAAATTTTCTGTATCATCTAATGACATATATTGCTGTGTACCCTTAAGTTTTTTCATACAACTTTTATAATTTAAGGGATAAATATTGGCTAACACATTTATTATTTTATATAAAGGATACTGTAAAATTTATTTGAAAAAGTATGTCTCCGGCCCAGTTGTTTAGGGCAAACGTTATTTTTCCTCCTTTTGCTAGCGCTTTCAGTGACATATGGAACGGCTGTGTGTTGGTTGCTTAGGAACTATGTTCTGTATTTATTTGTATAGACGTAGAGAAATGGCTGCTTGCTCTCTGAAACTGTTTCAATTTCAATCCTCATTCCAATGCCAATGCTTCATTCTCATCTTTTAATGTATGAAGGTCAGTTCAATTCTTAAGGAAATCATAGGATTTCAATATTCTATGACATAATTCATAATTCTTTATTGCACTAATAAAAAACAAATACATGTAAAACTTAAAACTAGAGAGATTATGGCAAAGGCGAGCTTAACCCTAAAAAGAGTTCTCTTCCAGCAAACCTTATTGGGTGAGAGAGACAAGTTTGTTACAGTGGGTTCGTGTGCAAATACAGAAAGAAGATTGAATCATTAGCCTACATAGTTAATAAACTACTACATATGTATAATAATATATTACGCTACCTATAAAAATATATAACATACATTAAAATAACAATTCTATAACTACATACGAATTTATAATAAGTACATAAACAAATACATGTAAAACTTAAAACTAGAGAGATTATGGCAAAGGCGAGCTTAACCCTAAAAAGAGTTCTCTTCCAGCAAACCTTATTGGGTGAGAGAGACAAGTTTGTTAAAAGCTTGTCAAAGCTACAACCCCTATTTTTAAACGTATTCCTCGAGGTGCCCGCATCTCTGTCGCTTCCGCTCTCTCAGGAGCCATTAGGAATGCTGTTTCAAAAAACACCAATCGAGCTTGGGAGCACTTACTAGTTTTTCCTTACAGCGTACTGCATATAAAGAAAGATTTGGGCAACAAATCATCAGTCACGGTTAAGATTAAACAAAATTGTGTTAGGTACACTGCACGCGAAGGGCAGCCTATTTCCATTGTTGATCAGGCCACACCACAAAATTAAAATTCTAATAAGCCATTGGCTGAGTCTACTGTCTACAGACTTGTAGAGAGTAAACTCAATGATGGTGATATCAAAGGTGCCTCACGCATAATGTTCTCAAACGACACGATGGCGCCAAATGACGATGCTACTCTCATATCTCTTGAGAGTAAGCATCCACCAGCAGGGGCCAATACACAACTCCCCGATCCACCGGAAGAGAGTGATGTCGCTGTAAGCACGACCAGCCAGGACGTGCTTAAAGCTGTCATGTCTTTTCAGAGTGGCTCTGCCGGCGGCCTGGATGCTGTGACTCCACAGCATCTAAAAGATCTTCTGTCTGGCGGGTCTGGCCATGCAGGTGAAGTCCTTCTGGAAGACTTGACAGGTTTAATCAACCTGATGTTGTCAGGCCGAGTTAACAGCGAGATCACAGAACTCCTATACGGTGCGAACCTTTGTGCCTTAAAAAAGAAGGATGGCGGTATAAGACCCATAGCCGTGGGCACTACATACCGCCGCCTTGCGGCTAAAGTCTGCTGTCGGAAAGAAGCCGACTATTTAGGCGACTATTTCCGACCAATTCAGCTAGGCTTTGGTTCGCGAGGCGGATGTGAGGCCGCAGTACATTCCCTTCGTACATTTTTAGACCAAAATTATGGGGAGGTAATTCTGAAGGTAGACGTCAAAAACGCCTTCAATTCCGTAGACAGGGGCGCCTTGCTAAAACAAATTAAAGACAAAATTCCAGAAATTTACCCTTTTCTCTGGCAATGTTACGGTTCGCCGTCAAAATTAATATACAAGAACAAAGTCATTTTGTCCGCTGTTGGATGTCAGCAGGGCGACCCTCTCGGTCCGGCCATATTTAGCCTTGCCATCCAACCGATAATTCAACGTCTCCAATCCAAGCTCAATGTTTGGTATTTAGATGACGGAACTTTAGGTGGAGAGGTAAACACAGTTTTTGATGATCTAAAAATCATCACAGATGAATTTCGAAAAATAGGTTTGGAATTAAATTTTTCAAAGTGCGAGCTTTTTATTTCGGACTCTTGTGTAGACAAAAACAATATCATTGGAAAATTCAATAGTTTAGCCCCCAACATAACAGTTGTTGATAAATGTTCACTTCGCCTCCTTGGTTCACCAATTCTTGATGAGTCTTTTCAGTCCTTTGTAGACGAGAAAATTCAAAATTTTAACAAAACTTCGGACAGACTGCTCAAAATTAATAGCCATATGGCTTTTACAATAATTCGGTTTTGTCTTTTTGTACCTAAATTTACGTATTCTTTGAGATGTAGTCAACTGTGGAAACACAGTGAGCTCTTGGAAGGCTTAGACAACATAATAAAGAATACTCTATCATCGGTTTTGAATGTCGATTTAGATGACAAGGCATGGTCGCAGGCCTCCCTGCCTGTCAAATTGGGAGGCTTAGGTATACGCAAAATTTCAAGTGTAGCCCTTCCAGCGTTCCTGTCTTCCGTCTACAGCACTAGTTCTTTAGTTGACAAAATTTTAAAGTCATCTTGTTTGGTCCCACCTGGAATTTCATTCAAAATTTCATTTTTAGACGAAGCTCGAACGGCTTGGCATAATGCTTGCCCTTATGCTGCTCCCCCAAAATCTCTTTTGTCTCAACGGCAATGGGACGGGCCTCTGTGTGAGTTGACACGGAATAGTTTGTTACAAACGTGCTCCAGCTCTGCGGATCGTGCCCGTCTCCTGGCCGTTTCTAAATGGGAGTCAGGACATTGGTTGCAAGCATTTCCTTCATTTAACACTGGCACTTTATTGGATCCCGTAACTTTCCGTATCGCAACATGTCTTCGGTTGGGTGCAATGTGTTGCGCGCCTCATCAATGCCAGTGCGGTACTGCTGTCGAACAGCTTGGTCATCACGGATTATCGTGTACTAGGGCCGCCGGTCGGATATCTCGTCATGCCAGCCTTAACGACGTCATCCGGCGGGCCTTTGTCACCGCTAACGTACCAGCTATTCTCGAACCGAATGGTCTGTTGCGTGACGATGGTAAGAGGCCTGACGGCATGACACTAGTCCCATGGGAGTCGGGGAGGCCCATTGTGTGGGACGCTACATGCGTCGACACACTTGCGCCTTCCCATCTTCCGAGGACATCCGTAAGGGCTGGTGCGGCGGCAGATTTGGCCGAGGATCTCAAGAGACGCAAATATGCAGGTCTCGACAGAGCCTACATATTTGCTCCCTTTGGGGTCGAGACCCTAGGTCCGTGGGGTACCGAGGTTCTCCGGGTTTTTAAAAAGTTATCTGAGCGTCTGGTCGACGCGACGCGTGACCCGAGAGCTGGCGGATATCTGGCGCAGCGCATCAGCATTGCCATACAGCGGGGCAATGCAGCCAGCGTCTTGGGGACGCTTCCGACTGGTATTGATATGGATTAGTTGAGCTACCTGTAGATTGTTTGCAACAGTCTGCAGTTAGCTTAATTGTTTCAATTGTAAATACTAGTTATAATAAGTACATAAACTGAATACCTACATCAAAGTCATGAAGATACGGGTAGGTAATGCTCTTGGACTTTACGCTTAAAGATGAAGAGTGAGGGGCTGGCGCAAATATCATGTGGGAGAGAATTCCATAGCCACCATAGCGGCTGTAAGAATGCACAGGAAACTTCAGAAGAAGGGACAATGATGTTCTACAGGGTTTATCGCGGGGGTAAAGAAACTCAAACCGCTCACGGAAGTACGAAGGAGTAAGAGAATTGTTCAGAATTTTGAATAAAAGTGTGAGAACGTGCAAATCATGCCGGCGACGGATCCAATCCGTCGCCGGCATGATTTGCACGTTCTAACTGAGCTCTGAACAATGAGACGTGATCATATTTACGCAAAACGAAAATAAATCGGATGCATAAATTTTGAAGTCGTTCTAACTTGTTGATAATTTCCTCCGTGGCGTCAAGGAAACAGGAGTCAGCGTAATCTAATAGGGGAAGAAGGAGTGATTGAGCTAATGTGATTTTAGTTTGTAAAGGAAGGAACTTCTGAAAACGCTTAAGGGAATGAAAGGAATAGTGGACTCGCTGGCTGATTGCATTGGATAACGTGGAGTCATGACTCCACGTTATCCTGACAAAAGCACGTCAATGCATTCCACGGCACTTAGCCCAAAACTTGTTAGCATCATCCACAGCGCCATGCTTAGACCCGCGCCGCGGCCTGCAAGTAATGAACGCGGCGGCAGCTTTGATATTGATCCGCTGCAACTGTCTGCCTGCCCGTCATCCGATCACAATAAAAACAAACTGGAAAGTATGTCTTCATGTCCTGGTGTCAGTGGGAGCTTCCCGAAGCGAGGCTGGAGGCACTGCTGATGCAGGGCGGGCACTGAGACATAGGCGAGAGCCACAGTAAATACAGCTGCATGTAGATAACATAATAGTGCACTAATTATGTAAATCTCTTGGGAAATATAAAATTCTTAGTTTAGGCTGTTGTAGCAAAAATTGATCCTTATTAACCACAAATTCTGTTGGTGTCAAAATAAAGGAAGACGCATTAAAAAAAAACTATCGCATTGATTTCTTGCACTAGTAGAACACTTAAAACATTAAGTACCTATTTGAAAACTTTAAAAAACCTGACCCGGGGACGGAGTCCTTTTCACTTATTTTCGTGAAATTAGTTTTTTTTACTGGCCTTTATTAACAAAATAAATTATATACAGTATCCTTGGGCCTTTATTAACAAAATTATAATCAAATAATATAAATAAATTAGAACTAGCATTTACAATTGAAACAATTGATCTAACTGCAGACTGTTGCAAATAATCTACAGGTAGCTCAACAGATCGATATCCATCCGGTGGTAGACCGCGCTGGCCCTAGAGCTCCAAAGCTCCTCAATAGCAATAGAAAAACTATATCTGAAAAAATACAAGCAAAGATATGTTAATAAGCTAACAGGTACCTATTTTTTTTATTTGTTTGCAAATGCTTACAAATACCATATATGAGTCCAGGCGAGTATTTTGATAACTCAATTAATTATCAAAATCACTTCTGCCGTTTGGATGACGGTAATATGGACTACCTTTCAGATAACCGTACATAAGGGTACATAGCTCTCGGGGGCTATTACCCCGAGTGTGAGGGCTTACGCACTATAATAATAAAAAGCCATAAGTAAGTAGTACATAAGTACATTATGGTCTTTTGATATTGTAGACACGTGTGTTCCTATAATATTTTGACATTGTAGACACGTGTGTTCCTATAATATTTTGATATTGTAGACACGTGTGTTCCTATAATATTTTGACATTGTAGACACGTGTGTTCCTATAATATTTTGATATTGTAGACACGTGTGTTCCTATAATATTTTGACATTGTAGACACGTGTGTTCCTATAATATTTTGATATTGTAGACACGTGTGTTCCTATAATATTTTGATATTGTAGACACGTGTGTTCCTATAATATTTTGATATTGTAGACACGTGTGTTCCTATAATATTTTGATATTGTAGACACGTGTGTTCCTATAATATTTTGATATTGTAGACACGTGTGTTCCTATAATATTTTGATATTGTAGACACGTGTGTTTCTATAATATTTTGATATTGTAGACACCTGTGTTCCTATAATATTTTGATATTGTAGACACCTGTGTTCCTATAATATTTTGATATTGTAGACACGTGTGTTCCTATAATATTTTGATATTGTAGACACGTGTGTTCCTATAATATTTTGATATTGTAGACACGTGTGTTCCTATAATATTTTGATATTGTAGACACGTGTGTTCCTATAATATTTTGACATTGTAGACACGTGTGTTCCTATAATATTTTGATATTGTAGACACGTGTGTTCCTATAATATTTTGATATTGTAGACACGTGTGTTCCTATAATATTTTGATATTGTAGACACGTGTGTTCCTATAATATTTTGATATTGTAGACACGTGTGTTCCTATAATATTTTGATATTGTAGACACGTGTGTTCCTATAATATTTTGATATTGTAGACACGTGTGTTCCTATAATATTTTGATATTGTAGACACCTGTGTTCCTATAATATTTTGATATTGTAGACACGTGTGTTCCTATAATATTTTGATATTGTAGACACGTGTGTTCCTATAATATTTTGATATTGTAGACACGTGTGTTCCTATAATATTTTGATATTGTAGACACGTGTGTTCCTATAATATTTTTATGTGCTATTTATGAACTACTAAAGTTTATTCATTCATTCGTTCGCTCGCGGGTAAAAAAAAGATTTCGTCAGTTCAGTTTTGTTTTTCTCATAAACTGAGCCGACTCCTGAGATGACGACGTTTGTCTACCTTGCTTTCTGATTTGGACAAACACTCGCATCTCAAAAACCACCCTGTACAATTAAGCCCGAAATATTACTCATAATCTCAAGCAATATTCTAAAGCATCTTAACAATTTGTTCCGATCCTCCAAACAGCGGCGGATACGAAACGCATTCCGAAGACAGATCGCGAGATTGAATAGATGTTCTAATTACCGCCATTATCGCTTGTTTAATTAAACCGGCTAATTAAAGAACCGATACCATCGGGCTCGCTTCCGTTGTCTCTACGCCTTTTGTCCTCGCGCACTGTAATCACAACCTTACACCTACCCAACAAGCTTTTAAATCCAAGCTCGCGAGGTTGATTCAGCTTCTATGCCTTACTGTTAAGGGAATTGAAGCGTAGTCGAAGGAAGATAGGGTAGAAATTTCCGTGTGTGCCGTTTGGTAAAGAGTAGGGTAGGCGTCTCCATTACGGGCCGCAGTGGCGCGGAACGCCCGCCGGCCGAGATCTAAAGCGTTCGCTCGATTGGGAAGTGCCGACGCAGATAGCACAACAGTTACTATGGCACCTGACCCAGAATAAAGTAGAGTTTGTACGCGTTTGTGTATTTATAGTGTAGTGCTGGGGCACTGAGCTCATCTTGTTCGACAAATATTAATGACACGAGGAGTATTGCCTTTGTTGATCTTGTAGAGGATTTGTCATAACAATGCTGAGTGAACATGAAAATAATAAACAGAGGAAGACTGTACGTCTCACCTAAATGTGAAGACTGAACCAACCACCGTTAAGGGAAGGAACACAGAGATCTTATTATTGCATCCTATGGAAATAAATTCCATACCTACGAAGTAAACATTAGAACTTTAGTCCTTTTTAAAAAGGCTCTTTTGGGGGTTTAATTGGGATGCGCGCCAGAGCGTCAGCCATGTTCGGAAAGAAAGGGGCGACGCAAATAGCTATATGAACGATTGGGCACGCTTTGGGTCCCATCTATCTGTCAGACGTTATCGAACTTGCAGGCTTGCAATTTTGCATGTCTAGTTAAATCCATGAATAGAGTAGGAACATCAAATATTATAAATAAAAATAATATAAGATTCTTGAGTTATTGAGGTCCGAAAAGTATCATTTTAAACAACTGTCTCATCCAAAACAAACTAGGTAGGTACTTACTTCTAGATAACCTAGGAAGTTGAATTTCGACATGAAGGTAGATCATCAAACTTTATTGGAGGAAAAAATCCGAAAACTAAGGATGTTATTAGTGCCAATATTGATTTTCGTGAAGTTATTAAGAATATCTCATTGGATTATACATATATCTATAGTTTTAACAATTCACACATAAACGTATACCTAATAATGACCCAAAACCACCCGCGACCCGCGACCTTATCAAAACCACCCGCGACCCGCGTCCTTATCAAAACCACCCGCGACCCGCGTCCTTATCAAAACCACCCGCGACCCGCGTCCTTATCAAAGTAGGTATAAACATAATCTCGTGATACCTGAATCAAAATTAACAATAGCAGCTACATCGATCTAGTCCACATTCAATGACGGTAAAAATATAATAAATAATATATAATAAAATTCCAGACAATATTAAAATCAAGGAAATAATAATATTTTTGAAATTAGATTAAAAGAGATGCTCTTGGAAAAAAGCTACTACGAACTAAGTGATTTTTTAAGTGACCCGAGAGCTGGCGGATATCTGGCGCAGCGCATCAGCATTGCCATACAGCGGGGCAATGCAGCCAGCGTCTTGGGGACGCTTCCGACTGGTATTGATATGGATCAGTTGAGCTACCTGTAGATTGTTTGCAACAGTCTGCAGTTAGCTTAATTGTTTCAATTGTAAATACTAGTTATAATTTGATTGTAATTTTCTTTGTTAATAAAGGCCATTGCCGTTTTTTAAGTGATACTTTTGGTGACTTGTTATTGAAATTTCGCATTTAAATTAATTTTATTTGACATACTTACCTTTCATACTATTTTATTAATATATAATCATATAACGTATCTGGCCGTCTCCCATTGCAACACCCTAAATGGGTACATATTGCGTGTGTTTCTTAATATAGTCAATAAGTCCTGACCAATGTATGTACCATAATATGATGCAATAAATAAATAAATAAAGTTAAGTATAAAAATACATCATTAATGATAATAAAGATACCCTTTTATACAAAAAAAGATGGAGCAAAAAAATTAAATCAGTCTACAAAGTCATGCTTAGTAATTAATAAAAGAACATAAGTTCGGCATGAAAACTACCAAAACCATATTTATTTATAATTAATTACAAGATTATTTATATTATTACGCGCTAGGGCAAGAATTACAACGAACTAAAAGGTTAACAAGCGATTTATTTAGAAAACAATCAAAAACACAACCCAACACGAACACCTGTTATTTTATATGAACGCAAGAAGAGGACGACAAAGGAAATAACTTAAATAGTTTGCTTGAAAAAGTAAGTGAAAAAGGTGACAGACGCCACTCATCTATCAACCCGTTTCTTTTTCTAATTGGAACCTCAGTCTAGGAGTTTGGCTTATAATATGATCTCAGCTCTTTTATCGTTGATGAACGAACTTGGCTAGTTTTCACATTAAAATTTCTGTTTTTTATTAAATTATATACATCCTAATTCTTTTTCTGGAGCTCATTATGTCTAAAATCACAGTATGAATATTTTACGACCCCATTTTTAGGAACACTTCAAGTCTTCAACTATGCCATTAATGTAGCTGTGATAGTTATTGTCCATAAAGCGCATCTAGCCGTGCTCCATAACTGCTATTAATACGTGAGGCACTGTAGAGATGAGACCCAAACCGGACCGGAACCGGCGGAGCGAGACCTGCGTTATAACAATCGCTGAGATAATAAAAGCGAGCTATTGTCTGAAATCTGTTTAATTAGGTAGTTTGGAATTGGTGTAGGTCCAACTCTCCTAGTTGGAATTCAACAAAGGACGAAGTTGTGAATTTAAACTATCTTCATTTGTTCATACCTATTTGTCATCCAAAACAAAGCCCGCCTTTTCTGCCCACAGAAAACAGACACGTTTTCTGTTTGCAGAAAAGGCGGTTATTGACAGGTTTCATTGTAGCGTCAAAACACAAAAATTAGTAACTTATAGCTCATAGAGGCACATTACATACACCACACCTAGCAGATGGTCTCGATTATAGCTTATAAAATAGTTTCTAAGTCCGATGGTACTTAGATGGTTGATAAGCGGTAGACTTACCCTAATAAGTTGATAACCTTAAATAATTAAATGTTCTTTTTCGAAAGCAAGGTTTTTGTCCTTTATTAAATACGAATTATGCTCAGAAAAGAATCCGTAGTTTCGCTATAAATAGTGGGCGACACTGCGCCGCGGTCGGCCGAGCGGCGCGCGCGCAGCTTACTGTATCGCTGATGTAAGCTGACACGATCACCTAATGGCTTTTGGTTAGCTTTCAAAAGTAGGAGTACAGCTTTATTGTTAAGCGATTTTATTTGATAAAAGGGTTTAAACCTAGGTGGTTTCATGAAGGACACATTCAATTTCAAAATTTTTACGTTTAATGATTAACACATTAGTTTTATATTTCCTGCAGACTTAAACTATGATTTACTAATAGATTGCGCTTTCGAAGTAAAACAATAATGTTATAATATAATGTTACAATAATGTTACAATAATAATAACCTTATTTATTATACTAATGAATGATAGAACAACTTGTATAAGAATGTAATAACATAATAATTTTATACAAGTAATTATTCGTAATATGACATAAATCTTTGAAGGTAAAAACGAAATACACTTATTTTTATAAAATTCGAAGGCTTTATGCTACGCGTACCTTATTTATTTATTTATCTTAGGGAAACAATAAGCTTTAGAAATGGAAAATTAACACTTAAAATTAGATAAATTAAGCTAAGCAGTTTCCACACATAGAAAGAGAATAAGTAATGTGAAAATATTATACAAAAACACAAGTTACAAAAAATTAATGATAGATAGATAGATAGATTATCACTTTATTGCACCATCAATACACTTATAAAACAAGAACTTTACAAACAACACATTATATATAATTAGTATTCTAATTATATATAATGTGGCACAATCGGCGGCCTTATCGCTAACAGCGATCTCTTCCAGGCAACCTTTGGATGGATAGGATCAGTACGTATTGAAGCTGACGGTGGCGTAATTGATGAAGTATCAAAAATAATAGAAGTACTTTAGACAGAGGGCAGAAAAAAAAAGACAAGAAAACAAGAGTGTTTACATAATAAAATAAAAATAATTACATCAGGAAGACTTATCAAGAGTGGACAGATAGTGTTGATGAACCAGACTTTTGAAGATGGGAAGGGATTTAGCTTGTCGGATTGAAACAGGAAGGGCGTTCCAGAGTCTGGCGGCCTGCAAAGTGAAGGAATCACCATAGAACTGGGATGTGTGCGATGGAATTTTTAAAAGAAGGGTATCAGAGGAGCGAAGTGATCGTGAATGGGACAGATGGAGAAACTCAAAACGATCTTTAAGATAAGATGGTGTTGATGAATGGAAAAGAACAGAATAAAGGAGATTAAGAATATGAGCATTCCGGCGAAGACGTATGGGTAGCCACTTAAGCCTGTTACGGTACTTAGAGATATGGTCAAACTTACGCAGGCCAAATATAAATCTAATGGAGTAGTTCTGAAGACGCTCAAGCTTGTTGAGTTGGTCTTCAGTCAGATCGGGATAACTGGCGTCTGCGTAGTCTAGGAGCGGGAGCAATAAGGATTGTGCAAGCGCAATATTGGTACAAGTAGGAAGGAAGTTCCGCAATCGCTTTAAAGAAGCACCTGTACCAAAGGTCTTTCTGGATACAGCTGCCAGTTGAGGACTCCACGATAATTGCCTGTCCACAAGTAACCCCAGATTTTTTACTGTATCGCTGATTTCGATCGCAACCCCATTAAAAATTACTTTTGGTATATTAAGTCGATACGAGCGATCATCCTAGAGCTACCTATGACAATCACTTGGGTTTTACTAGGGTTACCCTTGAGCCCAAATGATTTGCTCCAATCGTTGATGTTTGCGAGATCTTCATTGACATCTGCAATGGCTTCCTAGCCATTCAATAGGGGCTTGCGTGTAGATTTGCAAATCGTCTGCATAGAGGTGGTAGGGAGAAGATAGATGTTTGGAGATAGAATTGATGAAGATTGCAAAGAGAAGAGGAGATAGAACGCCGCCCTGAGGAACACCGGCATCCAGTTGACACCATGTTGAAAAGGAATCGTCAACGCGAATGCGTTGCCGGCGTCCATTCAAGTAGTTACGAAACCAGCCAATCACTGAGGACGATATGTTAAAAGAGCGGAGAAGAGCTAGAAGAATGTCGAAGTCAACGTTGTTGAAAGTGTTGCTGAAGTCTAGGAGTGAGAGAATAGTGACGAATCCGTCGTCCATGCCATGTCTGATATCGTCGGTGACTTTGATAAGAGCAGAAACAGTACTATGGCCTGGACGAAAACCGGACTGAAAGGGGTTCAAAAGATTATTGGAAGTAAGAAAAACGCTAAGCTGTTGGTGCACAAGGCGCTCTAAGACTTTAGAAAGGAAAGGGAGAATAGAGGTGGGACGGAACTCAGAAAAAGAAGAAGGATTAGGCTTTTTAGGAAGAGGAGTGACCTGAGCTTCCTTCCATACACTTGGAAAGGCTTCTGTGTCAATAGAGAAGTTAAAAAGGTAAGTAATTACGGGAAGGATTTCATCAAGAATTGGGATGATCATCTTTTTACTTATGCAGTCGCTACCAACAGCATTAGAAGTTATGGATAGGATACTCTTTTTAACATCGCCATCAGTAAATAGACTGAAGAAAAATTTAGAAAAGTCAGGAGTTGAAAGAGAATAGAGATAATTCAATGTTTGCAATTTAGTGGTTTTATCAAAGCTGGAAGAGGCAGAAAAATGTGAGTTTAAAGAATTTATGTCTAGATAGGTACCTCTTGACGTGTTTTTCCAATACCGAGCGTGCGTAGGAACTTCCACACTTTCGCCGGGTCTTTATTTGAACTTATTTATTTTATTTATTTTGTTTATTTTATTTGATTTTATTAAAGATTATAAAGTTTTGCAATAAAACCTACTCATGAAATTTTCTTGTAGAGCTTCTAATAAAAGTATTGTTTTAACTTCTCATTTATAGTACCTACTTATGGCAACAGATGGCATACTTACTCAAAAAACAAAACAATAGGTACATTTAAAGTAGCAAAGTTAATGTAAAGCAGGAGACCAATTCCACAAAATTAGTTAGGCTCCGGCCCTTAATACCCGCACGTACCTAGCCAATAATAATATCTTTACTGGCATTCGGTATAAGGTCATACCGAATGCCAATAAAGATATCGGCTGCGAGATGCTTCTATCTCAGTGCAGGCGTCAGACTCTGTTCATTAGATAGCCACTCCGTCTCTTCAATAAAAAAACTTTCATTTATATCACAATTTTATAATAAAACAGTGCCTTGATAACATTCTTAGTGAAACGAAGAAAAATCGCGAAAATATCGATTTAACGACAGCTATAAATCGAAATTCAATAGATGCGATAGCGCACTTGGTGGGGGAGGGCGCGCGGCTGCGCCCGCGCACAATCGCTCATTAACCACGCTGTGCGCGCGCGCACAATGCGCTTTACGAGCCTTTATTAATGTCCTGAAAGCAGGAACTCTTGTAAAAACCACAAATAATTCAGAACAAACGAGGTTGTTATTCATATTTTATTTCGGTTTTAATTTTCTGTCCGAGAGATTTCCGGTGGTTTATTCGCCAGTGGCTTTATGAGGCAAATAAGTCTACATACACTTGAAAAATATGCCTCCACTGTACATTCCAGGCACCTTCTTCAATTTCAAAGAAAAGTGTATTTATTATTTACTATATTAATTGAAATAGACAAGGGTAGGTACCTACATTAATA
Source organism: Eupithecia inturbata (assembly GCA_963662085.1). NCBI lineage: Eukaryota > Metazoa > Arthropoda > Insecta > Lepidoptera > Geometridae > Eupithecia > Eupithecia inturbata. Next base: position 330,145 of record OY759192.1, read on the forward strand.
TGAATGTTATGTCTAGTAAACGATTGTAAACTGCTTTAAGATTGACGTGTATTAACTAATATAATATAGAGGTAGAATCTTTATCTAGGTACCTACCGGCAGACATTAACACAAGTCAAAACTCAAAGTGCTTCATTGCCTTATTATTGTAAATATTTTATTGTTCCCTTGTGCAAAAACATAAAACTTTACCTAACAAAGTTTATTTTCTTAGGATGCGAGATACTAACGCGTAAGGAAAAAGTGGTGCGAGGACATCCCCTTGTACCTTGTCATTTTGCCGACCTTATGTAGGTATGACACTGACGAGAGATGCAAAGTTTGGATGGATTAGGTATCCATACAATCATACATACATACATAAATACATGCATGTTAAAATTCATTATTGACAAAGAAAATTACAATTCAATAATAAAAACAAATTAGAACTAGTATTGTGAAACAATTAAGCTAACTGCAGACTGTTGCTAACAATCTACAGGTAGCTCAACTGATCCATATCAATACCAGTCGGAAGCGTCCCCAAGACGCTGGCTGCATTGCCCCGCTGTATGGCAATGCTGATGCGCTGCGCCAGATATCCGCCAGCTCTCGGGTCACGCGTCGCGTCGACCAGACGCTCAGATAACTTTTTACATGCATGTTAGTTACTTCTTCGCGCCAAAAGCCTGAAGTTTAGCATTAACTTAGGTCTAGGCCTGTAACAACACGTAGGCTACTCATTGTCTCGTAAATCATTTCCCATGTGATAGAAACAGCCTAGAAACGTTTTCACAAAACGATAATTTTGGTCTTTGTTGATTTGGAATAACGTTTATGTAAGCTACTTTTTATCCCAGCCAGAAACAAGGCGTGCAAAGCCGAAGGCGGGAACTAGTTGTGTATAAAAGCTTTTTAGGGTACATGATCCGAAGAGGAACAAGTTCCTCAAATACCTAACCCTACAACGGTGGAATGAGGCAAAGGTCGCCGACGACGCCGACGCTCAGCGACAAACGCTCGAGTGTCTTCGCGCATCATTTGCTCGCGGTTATTTGTTCCCATCCGCCTCGGCTCGCTATAAAGCTGTTTTTGTATTATATAGGGCTTTTTGTTGGTTTTTGTGGAGCGACATATTTGTGGTAATTAACAGAAATACGCCCTCTGTCGGCGCGAGTGAGTTTTTGCGGTATTATGCACGCTGCCTTTAATTACATCGCTCCTGCCGTCACGTGTTGGCGTAGGTACTACCTAGGTAGTAGGTAGGTACTATCAACACTCCATTGGATGCTTGCGCATCAAATGTGTGTCTATACATATGTATTTGTTACAAAATAAATAAAAACTTGCGCGGTAAGCTAGTAGGTATTGAATAAATCTGTGGTATAAGTAACTTTTTGAGTCTATGCCTGTTCCATTGAAAACATTGAATGACTTTCATACCTACTGATTACTAGGGCTCGGATAAATATGAGCTAAAAATCCCAAAACATCTACATATAATATGGATCTAAAAACGGAAATATGGAAAAATATGGACTAAAAAGACAATTAATACCAAACATAAAACACTTTATACTAATATAATTGTTTGAAAAATATTTAAAACATCAACGAAATTAAATTGGTTAGATAAATTTATTCTGCCTCTTTATTAGAGTTGTTGCAGTAGGTATAGGCAATATGTTTCTTCAAGTTTTCAAAATGGAAGCTGTTTGGTCGGAACTACGCTTTCTACGTCACAGGAATTACGCTTTCTACGTCACAGGAACTACGCTTTCTACGTCACACAGGAACTACGCTTTCTACGTCACAGGAAGTAACCATGGGGCAAACCTAAAATTCACACAACTCTGTAAGCGAATATGCCTCCTATGGATTAGCGTTTGGTGTTCCACTGAGAATATTGTTAATTTTTTGGAGCGTAGTTTTTTGTAGTTAATTTTTTTGTAGGTAATTTTTTGTAGCGTAGTAGGTAACTAAAGATAGGAAATATGGAATAATGGGACTAAATTCTAAAAATATGTTCTTAACTCTAAAATATGGAAAAACACGGATTCTAAAAACCTCATTTTCCTGCTTCATAATTTATGCAGAAACCCAAATACTTATTTAAGTACTTACCTACCTACTATCCTATCACCCTACGGCGCGGGCGCGGGCGCGGGCGCGGGCGCGGGGCGCAGCGACCCGAAGTGTGTCTTGGCCTCCGATAATCAATAATAATTTTTTGTTAAGAATTACACGTCACATTCGTCTCTATAAAAAATTAGTACATTATATTATAAGTAAGTATATAAATTATTCAAAAATTATACAATTGTAACATTTAATTTAAAATTATAATTAGAATAATAAAAATAATAATACTTAATATAACAGATAGGCAGATAACAATCTTTAGTCCCTTTTACAGGCTACAAACTCATCGTAGCTGTAAAAGCTGTTGTCAATAAGCCAGTGCTTCAGCTTGTATTTAAAAGATGTCAGGCTTGTTGCTTCCGTTACATTTTTAGGAAGACTGTTGTACACTGTTGGTCCCATTATGCGCGTTAACTTTCCAGAGTTCGCGAGAGTACGAGGCAGGGTGGTGAGATGGTCCGCTCGCCGAGTATTGTACCTACTTGTGAATGTCGCTATTTTTAGTGAAGACCTACCGCTACCTGGAATATTACAATGCCTGGAAAGGTGACTATTTCCAGCTCTTTAAAGTGAGGTTTTGCAGAGACGTGCTGTGCAATCTTCACCATTGCACCAATGACACGCTTCTGCATACGGAAGGCGCGCTGCCAGTCCGCCGCCCGCCGCCCACAGCTCAGCTCCGTACTGCAATAGTGAGTGGACAGTCGCAAAGTAACAGGAGTGCGTAGCACGCACCACCAAGCTTACCACATACCTTGTCGATGGGACTCCCACGTGAAACTCCTGTCAAGTTCAAAGCCCAAAAAGGTGTTGTTAGCCACCTGTTCGATGAGCGTCCCGCCAGCGATTACCGATAGAGCTCTAGGTAGACGTCCAGACAGGCAGACGTGCATAAAGTGCGTCTTCGAGATGTTCAAGACAAGCCCGTTCACTTCGAACCACTGGGCGAGCCTGGACGCGGTGAGTTTCAGATTCAGCTCCACGGAGTCTATTGTTGCACCAGAGACGACGGCATCCACATCATCCGCGTACATAAATACCTCCGCAGTGCTCACAGCCTTCGGAAGGTCATAAAGTAGTCAGGAAGTAGCATGGAAAACAGAATATTAGAGACTGCAGATCCCTATGCTACCCCCATTGTCGTCATGAGAGGACAGGATCTGATATTCCCATGCTCTCCTACAACTACCTGCGACCTAGACCTTAGCATGCTAGACAGCAGTGTAAGCGCAATACCTCGCACTCCGTAGGGCTCCAGTTTGGCCGTCAGCACCGCGTGGTCGGCCACATCAAACGCCTTTGATAGGTCGCAGCAGATAAGAGCTACCTGCTGCTTCCTCTCTCTAGCCTCCAAGACGCTTTGTACAACCTCCCGCGCCAGAGATGTGGTCGATCGGCCTTCACGATACGCGTACTGCCTGTCTGATAGCGCTTCAGTCTCAACTAGGTAAGTGGTTAGCACACACCGTTCCGCGAGCTTGTACCGATTAGTGAAGTCGCTATTTTTCCTTGTCCTGCGCAGTTTCCCGCCAGTCCTCCGCTTGTAGCTCACGCAGGTCCGCTTTCACCACCTCTTTCCAGCCCACGGGTATCGGCCGAAGGGCAGCCGAGATAGGTCCGTTCCGGTACGTTCCGGTCCTCTCCCATCCTCTCTAAGTGGCCGAGCCAGCGGAGTCGATGTGCCTTCGTTTTGCCGATGATGTTCGGTTCGTTACTAGCTTTTCGATCTCCAGATTTTTCCGGACTCTCCAGCTTCCATCCCCTCTGCAGGTAGTTCACAGCCGTACCTACATCAATATGGGTCTAATGACGGTTTTGTTGAACCGAGTCTTGGTATTTCTGCTTAGGATCTTGAACACCAACACTTTGTGAAGTGCTGCATTGCATCTTTATAGGCATTTTGTATGCGAATGTCGATTTGTTCCTGCCTCGTGTAAGTATCAGTGAAAGTGCAGACTATAGGTTCCTACTTAAACTGAGCCACGCCTTTGTATGCTGCCTCCAACCTGAAGGTCTTCACGTGGCGCTTCATGGGAGATATTATGTTTATGACTAACTGTGGTTGAGAAAACCAAATAATTACAGCAAATGATTCTAATAAAAAATATGCGTATTTATCCGAGCCCTACTGATTACCTATCAGAAATCTTAGTAAGTACGTAGTAGTAAAACGTATTTATTACCGAGCCAAAACAAATAAACAACACAGGTCCAAATGTGTGTCAACAATATCGACTCTTGCATAAATTAAAATAATAGTTAATAGCGAAGTTCAGTTGCACTCGGAACGAAAGAAGGCAACGTAACTACCTATAGGTACGTACTAGCGAACAAACACGTGTGTTAATCTAAAGTGGAAGTGAAACCGAATGCGTGTTAGAAATACAATTTAACGAACATAAAAATATCAATTACAAACGCCATGTAGTGTAGTGTAGCTGTAGGTAGGTACGCGGCGCGTTCGTCACGCGGTGCTTGGAGCTACGTTCCACGGTGCCACGCGAGTGCCTGCGAGGGGTAGGGCACACAGCGCCCACCGCGCCGCGCCGCGCCGCGCCGGCCCACTCGAGCGGGACGCATCTCCTCGCCTCTCGTCGCGCGCGCAGCCCGAGCGCAACCGACCGAATGGGAAAACAGACATATTTCAACAACCTACCCACACTATTTTAAACTCTTTCATATCATAATAATAAGGTACACTTTCCAACGGCAAAATCCCAAGATGCATCAACACGCTTCAAATAGAACGCGACATGGAAAAAGGAAAGCTTTGGAAATGGAGCGCGGTGATTGGGCGACGCGCGCCAATGGCGGCGGCGGGCGGGGCGGGTGCGCGTACGGCGGTCGGACACACGTCGGGCGAGCGCGCTGCGGGCCGCACGGACGCACGGACGCACGGACTCGGGCTGTGAGTGGATGTGAAGTGAGTGCGATGTTGGGCGGAATGGACGGGAAAGAGTACGGCGCGCTGCACGCCGCAGCCGCCGCCGCCGGATACACTATGGATGCAGGTCTTTATTTTGTTAATTTTTTAATTGGTAAAATTCCACAGGAACTCTAATAGATCACGACACGTCTATAGAAAAAACTCACTTTTGCATTTAACCAAATTTTCAGCGGTCATGAAAAAATACACTAATACTCTATAAAAATTATAGCAAAAAAGAGGTTTAAAAAACCTTCCGATTTGGAAGAGTCCAAACAAGAAAATCATCGTTCATGATATTTCTTTGCCCGTAGATAAAGTTGCATGAAAAAATATTTCCTAAAATAACCATTTTAGGCTATAAGTGAGATAAGAAAAAAACAAAAAAATGTCAACAAACTTGCAACATCCCCTAATTGACCCATTTCTCGTTCTCTGTAAAAACATTGCTATTACCATAGAAAGAACAGTCTCATTTTTAACCGACTTCAAAAAGGAGGAGGTTCTGAGTTCGTCTGTATGTTTTTTTTATGTATGTATGTTACTTGATATCTCCGGCTGTGAATAACCGATTTTATTGATTCTTTCACTATTGTATACATAGAGAATGATCCCGAGATGGTCCCATAAAAAAATGTTATTCCCGAGGGATTAGTATTCATCCCGTTAAACTTAAAAAGCAACAAATTATTTTTTAGAATCACGACTAGCTACAACAGTTTTGGTGATTTTTGCGGCAATTGCCTTGCTTATTTATGACGACCTATGTGGCGCGGCGGGCGAATGTCCGCCTGCGACGCAGAAGGTTGCGGGTTCGATTCCCGCCTTGGGACAAATGTTTGTACGATCTGCAAATATTTGTTCCGGGTGTTCTGGGTATTTTCTATATATAATAAAAAATATCTATCTATGTTATGTATTGTTTTAAGTTTATCAGTCATCTAGTACCCATAACACAAGCTCTGCTTACATTGGGGCTAGATGATGCTGTGTGGATTGTCCAGCATTATTTATTTATTTATTTGATTTACACACCGTTGTTTTCTATCTGTGGATCCTCGGGACGCGACGTCACCCAATTAAGGTCCTGACTGAAAACCAGCGTCGTTATCGACCTCTGTGGATAACGACAACAAGCTGAGGCTGGACCTGATTGGCCGCGCACATAGAGAAAGACCATTTTTTTCTTTTAAACCGCTAGGACTCTATGTAGTAGTGTCCTAAGGGTTAAAAAAGGAACAGCATGTCTGCTGTATGTTCTAAATTTAAATCCAAAGGCCTGTTATTGTTTATTACGTACCTGTAATTTTCTTTTTGTATATTATTTTCCCTTATTTATATGTGAAATGAAATGAAAAAGATTTATTTGACACGACACGACACATTACACTTATTAAACATTTATGGAAAAAGAACTAGGTACAAATTTATTAGTATGACATTAGGTACATAGATTATCAATAGGTACCTACATAATAAGTTCCGCACCCTTCTTGGCAAACCACCGAGTGTCGAGTCAAAAAGGAATCAACTCAGCATGTTGCTGAGTATGTAACATGTGTGTGTTTATAAATAAATTATTTAATTGTTATTACATTTTGAATCTTTGGCAATGGCCTTTATTAACAAAGAAAATTACAATCAAATTATAACTAGTATTTACAATTGAAACAATTAAGCTAACTGCAGACTGTTGCAAACAATCTACAGGTAGCTCAACTGATCCATATCAATACCAGTCGGAAGCGTCCCCAAGACGCTGGCTGCATTGCCCCGCTGTATGGCAATGCTGATGCGCTGCGCCAGATATCCGCCAGCTCTCGGGTCACGCGTCGCGTCGACCAGACGCTCAGATAACTTTTTAAAAACCCGGAGAACCTCGGTACCCCACGGACCTAGGGTCTCGACCCCAAAGGGAGCAAATATGTAGGCTCTGTCGAGACCTGCATATTTGCGTCTCTTGAGATCCTCGGCCAAATCTGCCGCCGCACCAGCCCTTACGGATGTCCTCGGAAGATGGGAAGGCGCAAGTGTGTCGACGCATGTAGCGTCCCACACAATGGGCCTCCCCAACTCCCATGGGACTAGTGTCATGCCGTCAGGCCTCTTACCATCGTCACGCAACAGACCATTCGGTTCGAGAATAGCTGGTACGTTAGCGGTGACAAAGGCCCGCCGGATGACGTCGTTAAGGCTGGCATGACGAGATATCCGACCGGCGGCCCTAGTACACGATAATCCGTGATGACCAAGCTGTTCGACAGCAGTACCGCACTGGCATTGATGAGGCGCGCAACACATTGCACCCAACCGAAGACATGTTGCGATACGGAAAGTTACGGGATCCAATAAAGTGCCAGTGTTAAATGAAGGAAATGCTTGCAACCAATGTCCTGACTCCCATTTAGAAACGGCCAGGAGACGGGCACGATCCGCAGAGCTGGAGCACGTTTGTAACAAACTATTCCGTGTCAACTCACACAGAGGCCCGTCCCATTGCCGTTGAGACAAAAGAGATTTTGGGGGAGCAGCATTAGGGCAAGCATTATGCCAAGCCGTTCGAGCTTCGTCTAAAAATGAAATTTTGAATGAAATTCCAGGTGGGACCAAACAAGATGACTTTAAAATTTTGTCAACTAAAGAACTAGTGCTGTAGACGGAAGACAGAAACGCTGGAAGGGCTACACTTGAAATTTTGCGTATACCTAAGCCTCCCAATTTGACAGGCAGGGAGGCCTGCGATCATGCCTTGTCATCTAAATCGACATTCAAAACCGATGATAGAGTATTCTTTATTATGTTGTCTAAGCCTTCCAAGAGCTCACTGTGTTTCCACAGTTGACTACATCTCAAAGAATACATAAATTTAGGTACAAAAAGACAAAACCGAATTATTGTAAAAGCCATATGGCTATTAATTTTGAGCAGTCTGTCCGAAGTTTTGTTAAAATTTTGAATTTTCTCGTCTACTAAGGACTGAAAAGACTCATCAAGAATTGGTGAACCAAGGAGGCGAAGTGAACATTTATCAACAACTGTTATGTTGGGAGCTAAACTATTGAATTTTCCAATGATATTGTTTTTGTCTACACAAGAGTCCGAAATAAAAAGGTCGCACTTTGAAAAATTTAATTCCAAACCTATTTTTCGAAATTCATCTGTGATGATTTTTAGATCATCAAAAACTGTGTTTACCTCGCCACCTAAAGTTCCGTCATCTAAATACCAAACATTGAGCTTGGATTGGAGACGTTGAATTATCGGTTGGATGGCAAGGCTAAATATGGCCGGACCGAGAGGGTCGCCCTGCTGACATCCAACAGCGGACAAAATGACTTTGTTCTTGTATATTAATTTTGACGGCGAACCGTAACATTGCCAGAGAAAAGGGTAAATTTCTGGAATTTTGTCTTTAATTTGTTGTCTACGGAATTGAAGGCGTTTTTGACGTCTACCTTCAGAATTACCTCCCCATAATTTTGGTCTAAAAATGTACGAAGGGAATGTACTGCGGCCTCACATCCGCCTCGGGAACCAAAGCCTAGCTGAATTGGTCGGAAATAGTCGCCTAAATAGTCGGCTTCTTTCCGACAGCAGACTTTAGCCGCAAGGCGGCGGTATGTAGTGCCCACGGCTATGGGTCTTATACCGCCATCCTTCTTTTTTAAGGCACAAAGGTTCGCACCGTATAGGAGTTCTGTGATCTCGCTGTTAACTCGGCCTGACAACATCAGGTTGATTAAACCTGTCAAGTCTTCCAGAAGGACTTCACCTGCATGGCCAGACCCGCCAGACAGAAGATCTTTTAGATGCTGTGGAGTCACAGCATCCAGGCCGCCGGCAGAGCCACTCTGAAAAGACATGACAGCTTTAAGCACGTCCTGGCTGGTCGTGCTTACAGCGACATCACTCTCTTCCGGTGGATCGGGGAGTTGTGTATTGGCCCCTGCTGGTGGATGCTTACTCTCAAGAGATATGAGAGTAGCATCGTCATTTGGCGCCATCGTGTCGTTTGAGAACATTATGCGTGAGGCACCTTTGATATCACCATCATTGAGTTTACTCTCTACAAGTCTGTAGACAGTATACTCAGCCAATGGCTTATTAGAATTTGAATTTTGTGGTGTGGCCTGATCAACAATGGAAATAGGCTGCCCTTCGCGTGCAGTGTACCTAACACAATTTTGTTTAATCTTAACCGTGACTGATGATTTGTTGCCCAAATCTTTCTTTATATGCAGTACGCTGTAAGGAAAAACTAGTAAGTGCTCCCAAGCTCGCTTGGTGTATTATTATTTCGTTGTTGTATCCAAATTGATTTTAATGTGGTCCCCTATACGAGTACCTACTGATAAGTTTGATTCTCGAAGAATTGCTAAGTGCGTGTATAAAACGTAGGTTTGTAAAAGTTCATCACAAATGATAATTTTTCTATAACCTAATGGTTTCCATAGCAACGGGCGTCAAGAGTTTCATCCGTGTCATCAAACTAAATTGGAAGGGATTCTAACGATATAAATTATACCAGAGACTAGTAAATAGTCTCTGTTATACCTGTAGCTCCGTACAAAACTTTTAGAGATATGTAGTAATTTTAATCACACGCGCCGTTATCGCGCGCGGCACTCTTTTTGCGCAAAACTACCGCGGCGATCGACGGGATATTTATTATCTACCAGAATTTTAAGTCTTTTTATCGTTTTTTAAAAATGTTAAATTATGTGTTGTAAGAATTAAATAATTGTCCCAATTTATATGTGTGTGTGTACTTACATAAGTTTTTGTTTGTTTTTTTCATTTTAACGTCTGTTGTCCGAGGTCCACCCGCGTACAGGTACCTACCTTCCAGTGCAGTGGGCAGACAATAACCGTAACAAAATATATTCACTGTGAGCCTCTCTTCTTTCGTTTTTTTTCTTAGATGTTAGTACTATATCTTTCGGTTGCCAAATTAAATACCCACAGTGGCGTTGCCCGGTTCACTCTACGAGCTAGTTAGGTTGTCGTAGAACAGCTACGTCGTATATATATAGGTTGCGTAGCATAGCTACGACGATGTAGCGGCCACCTAGGTAATAGAAAAAAAAACTTTTATATTTGACGGATGTGATGACGGTCCGTCTAGATCTTTTGCCCGGCTGTCCAAAAGAACGCTAAGGAACTTATTTGTTATCCGGTTCGGATGACACATACCTAATCCAAAACTTAGTTAACGTTTAGTCGTACGCCATTGTCCTTGTTTATTACTACCTCAGATTGGGTAATTATACCTTATTTTTAGGGTTCCGTACACGAAGGGTGAAAACGGAACCCTATTTTATACTAAGCCTCCGCTGTCCGTCCGTCCGTCCGTTACAGGGCTCTCATGAACCGTAAGAGACAGTTTAAATTTTCAGAGAATGTGTATTTCTCTTGCCGCTATAGGTAACAAAAAAATAATAAAAATAAAATAAATATCCGAATTAAAGGTGGCTTTCAAACAAGCAACGTGTTTATTTTTAAACAATTTTTGCTCATTGCTTGTCAAGAATGTATCTCTTGTAACACAATGGATAGACACATTAAACTTTCTTTAAATAAGTAACACTTCAACTGTAATAACAACCAATACACATTGATCCAGGACGGGCCGGGTCGTCGTACATGGCCACCTTCTCAAAAATGTTTCCGAGGGTACACTTCTGCAGTTAGGCAGGTTCTGCAGTTAGGTAAGAACGCAGCGGACGGAGGTCCGCCTGCGACGCAGGAGGTTACGGTTTCCATTCCCGCCTCGGGACAAATTTTTGTACGATCTGCAAATATTTGTTCAGGGTGTTCTGGGTATTTTCTATGTAATAATAAATAATATCTACCCATGTACTCGTAAGTATATTGTATTAAGTATAACAGTTATCTAGTACCCATAACACAAGCTGTGCGTAGCGGGGCTAGGTGATGCTGTGTGTTATATAATATCCAGCATACAATATTAGCGTTCATATAAACCGCGAGGCGCGGGTGTGTTAATGTTTTCCGAGTTTGTTATGTGCATCATGTCATATAGAACATAGAACACTCTTGACTACCTCAAAGCATCAAAACGGCTGAATCGATTTTAATAGTATAGTAGTGAAGTAGGTTTAAGTCCAGTAGAGTAAAAATTTTGCAAGAAGAACGATCTTTAATTATACGTAACCCTCGGCGCGTGAGTCTGACTTGCACTTGACGTTTGGTTACTAATCGTTTAAAACTGGTGTTGGTTCTGTGGGTTGGACCTTTGAGGAGATTACTTGCCTGCATAACTACAGGGCTGATGAAAAGGCACCAATTGACATTTTTCTGTGTACCTAACTTAATTTTGGCTCATGTGAGGGAGTTCTTTATTGCAGAAGTAGATCAAACAATAATAACCTACCATTAATACGTTCGATGTAAACTGCCGAGTCACATCAGCTGATGGGCACGAGCAGGTACGCTCACAACAGCTGATGGGCACGAGCAGGTACGCTCACAACAGCTGATGGGCACGAGCAGGTACGCTCACAACAATGTCTTATCTGTAAGTCGACGAACGTAACATTTTTTCTATCATGTTGTTATATCGTAATAAAACAATCTCATTGTTAAAACAATATTATTAAAACCTATCAGGAGTCGTCTACTGGACTATTAAATGATTCTTAATATTTTGAATATTAAGAATCCTCTCATTTTGCGAAAATAGGGGAAAAGCGTGGTCCAAGCAGTAAAAGATAGTTAGTTAATAAAAGATGGTTGGATTGTGTAAAACAGCACATGGGTAACAGAGGCGACGATAATTCTGTACACGTCCCCAAGACGCGATGTACTGTCGTGAAATATAACGAACATTATTAAACAGTTCCCTATTTCCTTTTTAGGGTATCGTAGCCGAAGGGTGAAACTCTATAACTAAGCCTCTGCTGTCTGTCCGTCTGTCAGCGGACTGTATCTCAGAACTTGATGTAAAAGTTGGACAGTTTGAATGTTGACAGAGTATGTGTCTTGCTGCTATAACAACAAACAATAAAAATAAAGTACCTAAATATTAAAGTTATAGGGGGCTTCCATACAAAAACAAGTTATTAGCTCGATCTTCACAATCGTTGTAGGTACCTATCTCTTAAATCGTAATAAAGACAGTTAACATTTTTACAGATTAAAGAGTATTTCCTACGACCTCTGTGGCGCGGCGGGCAAAGGTCCGCCTACGACGCAGGAGGTTGCAGGTTCGATTCCCGCCTTGAGACACAAATGTTTGGACGAGCTGCAGATATTTGTTCCGGGTGTTCTGGATGTTTTTTATGTATAAAAATATTTATCTATGTAATGTATTGTATTGAGTATATATCAGTCATCTAGTACACACAACACAAGCTCTGCTTAGCTTGGGGCTAGATGATGCTGTGGGAATCGTCCTGCATTATTTATTTATTTCTGAATTTTCGGCCACGGCGGCCAATCTCAAGACATATTCTAGTGCACAAGTGGTGCGCGAAACGAGTGCACTCTCTGTCCCTCACTCTCATAATCGAATGGGACGGAAGACCGTCACGACCGGCAGGTACGAGTAGACTCTTCTAATTCATAGTATAGTACGGACGGTTCTAGAAAAATAAGAATAATAAGTGTCGCTTGTCCCCTCTGTAGTGTAGTGTAGTGTAGTGTAGTGTAGTGTAGTGTAGTGTAGTGTAGTGTAGTGTAGTGTAGTGTAGTGTAGTGTAGTGTAGTGTAGTGTAGTGTAGTGTAGTGTAGTGTAGTGTAGTGTAGTGTAGGTAATGGAGTGACGCTATCGATATCGGAGACAGAATGCGTACTAAGTACTAAGTCACAGGTCGCGCCCCGCGCGGCCGCATGCCCCCGCGGCCATCATTGCCGTGCGTCATTCATTTATACGCTATCACTTACTATCTCGTGCCTACCTACCTATATGCAATATCTTAAGTTAAAATAATGTTGGTTCCATTAATTAAAAACAAAATGGACCTCACTGATACGATACTGCCGCCACCGCCGCGCCGGCGCGGGGCGGCGCGGCGCCTCGTCGCCGCGCGAAAATTATAAGCAGGCTGTTAGCAGGTTGTTATTTTTGTATTACGAAAGTCTAGATATACAAAATAGATTCGCACAGAATCAGTGACATATCTTTGAAGTTTTTGTATGCAATAACAATCGTTTAAACTTCAGGCCGAGGGAGGAACTTGTGGCGAGCAAGTCAAGCGTCAACTATGTACATACGTAGAAGCGTAAATAAAGAAAATAAAACAATAGACTTTGCGATAGAAAAACAAAAGTTCACACAGATAACCTAACTAAAATGTTTTAGTGTTCCTCGCAGGAGCGGGTTCATATAATAAAACGTTACCTGGTTAGATCATTAGTGTAGCACAGTTGCAGCGAGTTATCGACGGTTCACAGGGCGCGGGTTATCGACACGATAGGCCGCGCCGCACGTCACTAGCTATTTTACAAAAACAATTATAGTGTACCTACCTAACTCACATCTGTAAAGTTGTTTTGATGTATGTTGTGCCCGAATATTTGCCCTTCTCTCCTCGCCTCATGAGCACACACTTGTCCACTGCCGAACAGCCTCCTCAATTAAAGGCAGTTTGCCAGTAGAGGTATACATATACACGGTGCAACATGAAGGGTGGATCAACGGTGGCGGGGCGATGGGTGACCTCAATGCCTATCGATTTAACCCCCCTGTATGTTCCGCGATTTTCAGTCGTTCAAAAGTTATTCAGATTTTTATGAAATTTCGGTCAAAATTCGATTTTAATCCTCATGTCCCAAGTGTAGCCAAAATGTTAGGTCTACGACCGTATTTTTTTTTAGGTTGTAGCTCAATAGTTGATCTTTTGTCCTACAATATCGTTTTGAGTTGTTATTTGATTAAATTCCAAATAAAAAATATCATTATAAAAATAAACCAAAAACTTAATTTTTCAACAAACTTTGAAGGCTCCCAGAGAAAAATAAATACTAATTTTTTTTTCTACAACCTACCTTAAAAACTACTACCATTCATGGAGAAGTAACCATGAAACTTTCATTTGGCTAGTATCATGGCATCATGTTAAAAAGTGTACTTGAAAATTGTACAAGTGCTAAAATCGATGTTTTTTCTGTCCTTCAATGGTAGGGATTGTGTCAATAAAAAAATTCATGTAAGTAATATTTTTTTTCTTGTACTGAGGTCCCCCACCCCCCATCCATCCATATATATCCATCCATATGATCCACCCCTCAAGTTACACCCTGTATACATATATATATATATATATATATATATAATCTCAGAATTACTATCACTCAAATCAATTTTCCCCTTCCCAACAACTTAAACTAAATAGGTAAATCTTTCGCAACACAGCTCTTTTGCATCTACATAAAGTACTAAAATTTAGTTCTATTTATAAGCTAGGCGAATTTATTTGTTAAGTCTGAAGATTTTTTGCGACAGTATTTTTTTACAGCAGCAGGTCACGTCGCTTCCTGTTTTTGTTTTAGCACCTTGATGAGTTCCTAAATAAGGACTTTATTTTTTTTACTTTTATAAGCATCGTGTTAACATAGTGTAAAAAGACGCACGTAGGTAATTTAGTGGCTACAAATTAAAGTTATAGAAAGAGATATCAAATATAAGGCAGAAAAAATAAGAATCAATCTTATAGCCTTTATTTCGACACACACACACAGGTACACAGCAAGCATAAAATAATCTTATTTTATTATTTTATGTTCCATATTCTTATAATATCTTAAGAAGAATGTTATTATCTTCTGATTTTTATGAATTTTTAGTCAATAAACCTTCGTTTAACCACAATCTCCTTATGGAAAGTGACCACGTGCATGGCCGACGCTGTACCACGAAGCTCTAGAAGACACACTATTCACTCTTCACATCCACCACCTCCTATTCAGCTTAACATTGTGGTAGGTACTACCTAATGAGAGCTGTGAAGCCTGTCTAACAAGTTAACACGATCCTAATCTTCTCGCTAGTGTTGTACCTAGTGTCGCGAGTTATCGATAAAGCGCAGAGGTCGGCGATTATCGGCGGTTATCGGCGTTATCTCGGGTTATCCGTGCGTCACCGCACGAGCCACTAACGAACAATACGCCGCCTTTTTGCTGCTAATTACTATACCGCTTTACTATTTGCCCCATTCGACTCTATTAGTTAATTCATTAGATTTTTTCTTCGGTCGACGTTTAATTTGGCGCGTGACGTACCACCTCGTTTATTATTAAAACCATTTGGTCGTTATCGTCAATATGTTACCCGTGTGACTCTACATTTATGTTACTTGCAGCCACAATTATACATCTTCATATGTTCAGCCCCGTGGCTTCACCCGATACCTACTTCAGTTATACATATATAGACTTTTACTATGCAAAGTATGTCAGTCCTGTCATAACCTAAACTAAACTAAACAATAACAAACAAAAGAAAAACAAACAACAAAATCAAACATAACAGTCAAGTTGTAGGTAGCTGTACACAAAGGAAGTCACTTCTGTTATTTTAATGTCTACAACTAGATGTATGCAAAATATCAACTGGATCCGTTATGTTCATACATAGTTCAGTTCATACTTAGGTATATAGTTTTGGCGGGAAGAGGTAACACACATTATTATTGTGTTATTTCCATAAATGTTTAGTAATTGTAATGTGTCGTGTCGAATAAATCATTTCATTTAATTTCATATGTTTATTGCATTCAAACATCGATCCAAACTTACGCATTTATATTAATACCTATATATAAAGTGTGATTTTTCTCGTTACTCCCGGGAGCAGCTTCGCATGGAACAAACTCAATCTCCGCAGTTAATGGTACAAATAAGACCAGTTTGTCTGTTTGCCGAACAGAGTCAACAGTTGATGCATCGGCGCGGCGCGGGCGCAGCGCAAATACGAGAGCGCTACTGAGGGAACAAACGAAAACTTATGGGACTCTAATAATAATAACATTGTTAGAAGATAAGATTTTGATTTCATTTAAAATTATTTGGTTGCTAGTATCGAAACCAACTACCGAATAGTACCTTTTATTTAATCTCAAGATATCCCTCGCAGCTGCCGGGTTATTTCAGATTGCTATCTGCCCACCTATGCCAAATGTCATTGTCTACTGTGCATCTACAACCATATTTGACACACATGCTTGCATTTACTGGGGCTTCAAATGGCTATTAATTACCGTTTTTATTTTTTATTTGCTTAAGGTGGCTTTAATGTCACTGGCCATGATAGGCCTATTGTGATCGCCACTCGAGTGTTCAGCCCTGAAGCTGCGGCGTTCATAGTTCGCCACTAACCCTTGCAGCTGCTAGGAATTGTAGGATTTTCAAAAACCGTTACTATTATAACAGATTTGATATAAGTAGCGGCGGACAAAACATGATAAAACCCAATTTTTTGGTCCGTCTAAGCGACCTATTGCTAAATATTTTGATAATATTTGCGTATTGTCTGAAGGGACAAACAAGCCATTAGTAAGGACCGACGGAGTGTACTCGTAACCTGACTCGGCGACAGGAGTCTAAGCTCTTCGGTACATATCGATTGATGTTACAACTTCCGCTCTATTAGGTTTTGCCAATGTTTGGCTACTTTGAGTTTTTGCTTTGAGTGTGTCCTTTATTTTCATAAAAATCAGAAAGGGTCCTAGAAAATTGGAATTAAGATACAACATAATAATAAGTTACCAAATATAAAAAATATGCTATAATGTCTCGCGTAGGCTAGAAACTCAAAAACTAGGTATACTGAATGGATTTTTATACGGAGCTCACCAACGCACGAACTGGTTCCTAAAGAAAATTTACGTATTTAATTTTGGCTGAAATAAAACGATAATTGTTGTAAATGTGAAAAACATCGTGCCGTTTGGGAGCTATTTATTTATTTATCCGTCCGTCCGTGTGTCCGTCCATCCGTCTGTCACAGGGCTCTATCTCATGAACCGTAAGAGGTAGACAGTTTAGTTTTTCAGAGAATGTGTATTTCTCTTGCCGCTATAACAACAAATAATAAAAATAAAATAAATATCAAAATGAAAGGGACCCAAAAAACACGTTTGTTGTATGGACAACAAACGTGTTTTTTGGGTTCGGAGCCCTTCGTGTGTGTGTCGATTCGCACTTGGCGGTTTATTATTCGTTTTGCCGGTGTTCACCAAACATCGGACAATTAGGCAGCTTCGTCTAATGTCTAATGTATGAAAACTTGTCTCAAAAACATCAAATCAACTAAGATGGAATATAATATAACCATCTGTTGGTAAACTCGGGTCTTAGAATGCGACCGTTTGGAAACTTTTCAATTGAAAGTAAACTGTATAATCCAGAACATGACGCTGTAACGCCCCAAATATGATATTAGTAATTTTTAAACGTGAACACCCAAAATAACATGACTATTAATTAGCTGATCAATGAAAAGATCTTCTTCATCTTTCATTTCACAACTTGGGTTCAACGATTTCATAAGATGTGTAAAACTACTTGTGCTCATACCGTTGCGTGTACGCATCTGCGGTAGCCGAGCACAAGCAGGGGGGAGGGGGGGCAGAGGGGGGTGTTTGCCACCATTACGCTGTTGACAGTGCGGCCGGCTAATGCGTGCGCAAACAAAGGGATTTATACGGGAGCTAATAGCTTTAAATGATGTAGGTACGTATTAAGCTAGGGGAGCTGGGACTGTGTGAGGGGGATGGCACTGGGCGTTGTGACTGTGTGAGGGGGATGGCGTTGGGCGTTGACGTTGATGGTATTTTCTAAATCCTTTAGGAGAGAAATTACCTAACATTGTAAAATTATGATTTAAATCATTTTATCATAGAATGATTTTTCGGGGCTAGGGTACATTTCACCTGCCTATTCCAAAACACATGCGCTGCGCGTGAGGGTGAGGGTGAGGGTGTCCTCTTTTAGTAGTAAGTTGTTATACAGAATGGATTTTATTGGACGGTTCAGTATGGGGAGGTACATTAACCGGTGTAGCTACAGGAAAATGGTTGGTCTAGCAACCATGTTTTTCAGAAAAATTTTCAACTTCAATCACAGATTGACTATTGAAAATGTTTGATGTCAATCGATACTGTTTCTGACCAATTCATTATATCGGACCAACTGAGGTGGACTACCTACTAAAGAATTCAGAAATCGATTAAAGCTTTCCCGTACATTTTATAAGGAATTAATGAATGAATTAAAATATTTTTATTTACCTTAAAACTACTATACACAATTAGCCTTAATACTATGTTAGTTTATACTACTTACCTAAGTTACAACATAAATTTACTTTGTGCGTAGCAGTGTATAAGGGAAATATGGCTTTCACTCAGCATTGTTCTGGATGCACACTGGTGTGTCCACTCAGCGCTGGTTTTCAGTGAAGACCAGAGGCATCGTGTGACGTCACGATCGCCAGGTGCGTGTTGTAGACATGAAAACAAAATACTTAAAAAAATCACAAACAAATTTATGAATGTAACTAAATATAAGAGTAAACAATTTTAAAATTATAAAATAATTCGATAAAAACCACCTTGCCGGTCGGTTGGGTGGTTGTGGCTGTGGCTGTGGCTGTGGCTGTGGCTGGGTTAGTCAGGCAAAACAAATTACGCCGTGTGTACGAACCTTAAAGCAACGATGCAAAGACAAATATAGACAAAAACTGAGAATGACTGTGCGAATTAGTCCGATTTATAGTGCGCGAATAGAAATGAAGTTTGATCCAAAAGTAAAGTGAATTTTGTAAAGAAAATAAGCATTTTAATAACTAAGTATAAAACTACGTAGGTGTCGCATACCTACCTAGTTAATATTTAGAGCACTTATAATAAGATTCTTCAGATAACAGATCTATCGTTATCTTTAAGACTTTTATCCTCCTTCTGAGCGCGGAGGAGGAACTGTTTTAATTTAAGTTTAAACGTATATACAGTATATATCAAGTCCTTGATTGGTGGTGGAATATTATTACAGAATTTTGTAGCTGCGTAACGAAAACTACCCCTGAAAGCTGCAGAAGAAACTTGGGCTCTTGCTAGAATAGGGCAACATATATTATATTCTCCTCGTTCCACCTTTCTTAAACCAAATAAGCTTATCATAGAGATAAGGGGGCGCACCAAACTTGACGACACCGAAAAGAAGAATAGCTAAATGGAGTTTTCTGCGCAATCATGGTGCATTCAGGATGTAGTGTTTGTTTAAAAATTATGTAACATGTTCTCGTGGTGGTACGAGTATAGCAAAACAAAACCTGGCGCAAGCATTTTGAACTCTCTGGATAAGACGCTGAGTACGCTTCAAAAGATGGGGACCAAAAACTGTATCAGAGTAGTTGAATTTTGATAGGACTAATGACTCTACAAGCTGGATTCGAAATTCTTCGCTCGGATGTGATCTAATTCTATACAACACTATTAAACGATAGAAGCAGTTTTGCCGTTCTCCGTGACGTTCTCCATGACGTGTTTCTCAAATCTGAGGTCAGCATCGACTAGCAGCCCTAAGCCAGCTATAAGAAGAGTCCAAGAGTAATTGTACCTCCCCTTACCCCGTCCAAAAAATGCACCCTGTATAATGAGCACCTAGGTAATCTCCGTAACGACGACGGTCTGAATCTGAAAATTCTTTCGCTAGTTCCAGAACGCTGAAATTAAGTTTCATCAGTACGGACCTACCATGTGAGTGAAGCCACATGACCAGATGAGTAGGTACGTTCAAGTGACCACAGTAGGTGCTAAAGGAAGGAATGCTATTGGTTCTTGTGTATTCAATACTTATTGTTGAAAATGTATTCGTGGTTTCTAGAAGCCGTTAAGTTTTACTATAAAAATCTGTTAAAAAACAAGGACAAACCGCGCACTAAATTAGAGTTAGTTCCTACTCATAAATGCAATATACAGGGTGCCACGGAAAGGGGGTACTAAGCAAAAAGTGTGTGATTCTGAACTCCGAGGGGATTAACTTGTGTAAAACTATTTTTTTAATCTTGAATTTAGCTTATTTTTTTGCAATGAATAAAGTGTTTTTTCATATTGGTGTTTTTTACACGCACTCTTGCATTATTTAAATAAATAAAATAAAATAGCCTTATATTTCTTAAAAACTTATTTACAAAAAGTTGTAAACACTGACGTACTTATTCTAAGATATACATATATCAATATTATGTTTATAAGTTCTAGCACTTAGGTAGGTATAAAGTCCTATTCAAGAACCCTCTGGTCGAGGGTGAAGGCCTCCTCAAGAGATTTCCAGGTGTCTCTGTCTTGTGTTCATCCAGTGTTTTCCAGCCACTTGAGTTATTTGCCCACCGAGCAGTTGGTCTGCCTCTGTTGCCTGTTGCATTATTTCTGTTGCATTAATTAACATTACTTACAAAATATTTTACAAATGTGTTTTGCTTGTTTTTTCAGCAAAACCAGTGTTTTGTCATGAAATTAATACATAAAATTACATAAGTTCTTTGAAATTTCAATAATAGTTTAAGAATACATGTGAAATATCACGAAAATTAAGAAAAAATGACGTTTTTTTTTTTAATAAGTTTAAATGATAACCAAATTCATAAAATCGTAGAACAAACGTTGACACCTCGATGTCCAGAATCATCCCCTTTCGGCTTAGTACGCCCTATCCTATCCATGGCATCCTGTATTTTTATTTGTTAGGTTTTCCAAAAACCACAACAAATTTGCCACACCTTGAGATTCGTAGTCCTCTGCGGCACGCGCACGCGCACGCGCACGCGCAGGATCGCTGTCAATAATTAGCGGCGCATGAGTAATGTCCCGAATACCGCAGGTTAACGAATACACTCTGTTTAACCACGGGTTAACTGCCGGTTAACAAGGGCAGCTGGGGTCGCAGGGTGCCTGCCACCATTCGTCTTGTCATCTTGTTGTGGCGAATCACTGAAGCTTAGGTTAGTGGGGTGAACAGCCAGGTGAGGTCAGGATCATTTGTCTTGTCATCTCGTTTAGAGCCTGAAATAGTATGAAACAGCTGTGGGGTTAGTATTGGGCCTAATGAAGCCAAGGTCTGCTGCACAAGGATGCCAATCCTATAATTATAAAATATTAGGTAAACTACTTGACGTTACATAATAGTCCCGTATGAGCTCAAAATTGGGATAATTATTCTCCTTGAAAACTATGAACGAAGCTGTAAGGAGGAAGCATGCAACTAAATTGTTAAACTCCCTGCAATCACAATAAAATATCTAAAATTGCTACCTAAGTTGGACCTAAGAATTATTCATTTTGCAGACGGACGGTTTTTGAAAAGCAACGTTTATTTGTGAGCTCATACTAATATTATAAATAGAAAGTTAGGAATGTTTATTTAGTAGAGCAGCTACTTTTACTTCTTCTCGCCAAAGCTGTACGGATCAGGCTGAAATTTTGCATAGATTTAGGTAGGTTTAGAATTTTTATCACATACTAAATCAGTTCTCATGATAGAAATAGCTTTTGAAGGTTTCCATAGAAACAACGCGTGCGAAGCCGCGGGTCTAGGAGCTTTTATTCCGTTTTCTTAAAGCCTCGTCAAAGATATTATTTATGCTTTAGCTACCGTCAGTCACTCAGTTGTACTTAGCCTCCACCTGTCCTCAAGTGAAGGGCCCTCAGGCCCCCCACGGCGACAGGGCCCGACGGCCCGACAAACGGCCCGCTACGCAAACAGCTACCGGAGCCCGAGCCGTCCTCGCCCCCTTGAGACATCAGCCCTGTGCTTACGGCTGGTAGTTCGTGTCGTGTAGTGGGTGGCGATGGTCAACAACCTGCGGTATACACTCACAACTTTAGATTTCGCTTATTTTCCGGGATAATGGGTACAGTTAGAAAGAAAAAATATGTTAGGTCATAAGTAGGTACACTTAAAAATATAGGTACGCGTCGGCTTTCTCTTTTTGTTCTCGTCGGTTGAAAATGTTTTTACCGCATGTTCTAACTAGCACCAAATTATCATTTTATATTCCCATCCGAAATTGCGGCGGAAAACGAACTCACAGCGCCACATGGTCATCAATGAATCGGTCCATATTTTAAAGACGAAACATCATTCAACTGTACCAACTAAATACGAAACAAGGTTGTGATTTACCGTTTAACAAATAATATTTACCGTTCAACAAATAATATTTAATCGGGCAGCAGATAAACAAAGCGATATTAGATTAGAGCCAAAGTTTGTTTACCACTGGGCGGGCTCGGCGCGCCGGTCGCTGATTGGTCGGATGCGTTTGTGTGTGCGCGCTTTTACATTATCCAGGCTTTCGCAACATTTGGACGGGTCATTGATAGCCAACACAATAATCAAACAAACGGTTGTACAAATCATACACAGACATGGTGATGCTTCAGTGTGTCTACCATGAGTTGTCACAGTTAGATCGCCTGACTACAGTAGTTACGTAAATAATAGTACTGCGAATTTTAGTACCCAACTATCCGATAGAGGCGCTGTTCAAGTTTTCATACATTTTTTAACTACAGTCGCTAGCGAGTATAGTTTGTTAAAACTCATGGTAGACACACAGTTAGGGTATAATGCTAGTGGTTTGGCGTCTACTTTCTCAAAGCAGTAGGTACCTACTTATTATTCTACTCTTGGTTTGATGTCAGTCAAGTTGATGCCTGATTTCGTTATTTTTCTAATTGATCAAATACAACTTGGATTTCTTATCAATATAAAATGGGTAGGTATCTGAACTAGAATGTATTTAATACTTTTTCAATTAACATTTAAAAGTTCAATCAAAATATTTTAATCGAGTCAAGTTTAATGTTCTATTAACTTCAAATATAATTAAGTCAGCTTTACCGCCACTAAAAGGTTGACTGTTCCATTAAATTTTAATCATTTTTAATAGAAAAGTAAACCAAACTTAATAAAACAGTATAAATATTATAATTAAAATAAAAGTACTCGCACACTTGTCGTAAGTACCTGATGGAAAGTCGCGTTCCGATTGGTCATAGATTAGAAACGAGCTGCGCAGACGGTGCACTCCGATTGGTCGCATGCTATATCGTAAAAGTGCTCGTAAACAGTCCGATTTCGACCGCCATTATGTACCGCGATAAGCTGCTCCAACGTATTTTCTATTAACTTTGAAAACAAGATAAAGTCCATGTTGAAAGCTAAGCGTAATTCGTAGTTTTAGTGTTTTAGAAATGTTTACTCAAAGACGGCTTAGCAATTATAACGAGGGTTATGTCGAGCTGGAGGTCGGAGATGTAAAGGGTACTTACGAACGTTTCAAGATCATTATTGTACCGAAGTTGAATTGTAGAACAGTTTTCAATTTACCGTTTATACTCACCACAGCGGAGAGGTTAAATAATTTAACACTCTTCACATCTACGTCACATAATAACTATACGTTTAGTACGACTATATCTCACTCCGTTACATTCGACACAAAGAAACAAAACTGGGCCAAGAGCCAAACCGTCAAACACGGAAGAAACCCCAAAAGAAAATTAATCAAATCATTTCAAAGAAAAGAGAACGATCTTCAAATAGGCTCAAAATGCCGGCGCCTTTTAAGTCTTTTAACTCGAGAAGTCGACACCATTCATTAATCTAGAATATACTGTCGAAGGCAAACAACCAAACGACTCAACAAGTTATTGCGAGACATTCCCGCGGTGCCAGCGAACCATTGCTGCCTGTGTTCTTAAATACAATCACTGGTTTGGACAAAGTCAGGAGTGTATGGTCTGTGTCACTGATGATTTCTAGGAATTTGATCATTATGTTAAACGATAAACGTTACGAGACCGTAACATTATCAAAATAAATACACATATTGTTTCATGATTTCCTTTTATTCAAAAACATACACTATTACATTGATATATCAAAAGATAAACACAGAAAATCTAGAACAGAAAGAAATTTAGCGAGTTTTTTCAAGGCAGTTTAATATAAATCCATTGCACCTAAAATATTGAACAGAGAAGCGCGTAATGTTTGACTGCAACTCTCTCTGTGGTTCTCGAGTTATGAACGCGTTGTATTCGCTGAAAACACCACTAACTGTCACCGCTGAAACGTCAAAGGCACATCGTAAATTACAGAAAGAAAGATGTATCACCGCCCTATTACATCCGTCTCTGTCTGACAAAGGAGGTATTGTATCGCACCGTCCCGCTTCAATACCAATTAGGAAGAACTAAAGCGCCGACTGCATTTGATAGCGTCAGTGTTGTTCGTGAGAAATTAACGTTTACGAGAACTGACAGAAGGAACTTTTTCAAGATAATTTTAATAAAATTACTAAAACCTATTCATTTAGATCACTCAAAGATTGGTAACAAAAGTTGCGACTCTAGTAGGCGTAGCATTTTCGTAGAGGTGCTACGATATCTACGAGATCTACGTAGACTGATTCGTAGAGGGTCTACGAATTATTTGTAGCTTTATTAGAACACTGTAAATTTCCAAAAGGTGAATGAACTTCGCATTTTTATGATTAAAGTTAAAGATCATTAAATTTATTTGCATAAACGTTTATGTAGATACAAGATTGTACAAACAGGTATGTATGCAAGCATGCATGCATGCAGGATTATTGTACAAACATGTTTTACCAATTACGGTGTACAAATTGTGAGAAATGGCGCAACATAGTAACTAAAATAATTATTGAGTTATTACAAGTAAAATCAAAAAAAAATAATTAGGAAGTAGTTACGACAATT
Organism: Eupithecia inturbata; assembly: GCA_963662085.1. Lineage (NCBI taxonomy): Eukaryota > Metazoa > Arthropoda > Insecta > Lepidoptera > Geometridae > Eupithecia > Eupithecia inturbata. The sequence continues at coordinate 354,946 of OY759192.1, forward strand.
AATTCTAATAATAATTCTATACATTTCTATTAAAAGTTAAAATTTATCTTTTATGAAGTCGTCAATCGTTCCTCAACATTTTATTATTTGAGTGTAATTTTTAGTTAATAAAGTCTTTAAAATGTGTGAGTATGTGATGATCACACGAGGTATAATAACATTTTTCAATTAACAATTTCTTAAATTATGAAGTTGGTCTAGAATAGAGACGTACATGTTCAGGGTTCATGTGAGGTTGTTAAGGGCTCTACAATTATGAAGTTGGTCTAGAATAGAGACGTACATGTTCAGGGTTCATGTGAGTTTGTTAAGGGCTCTACAATTATGAAGTTGGTCTAGAGTAGAAACGTACATGTTCAGGGTTCATGTGAGGTTGTTAAGGGCTCTACAATTATGAAGTTGGTCTAGAGTAGAAACGTACATGTTCAGGGTTCATGTGAGGTTGTTAAGGGCTCTACAATTATGAAGTTGGTCTAGAATAGAGACGTACATGTTCAGGGTTCATGTGAGGTTGTTAAGGGCTCTACAATTTTGACGTAGGAAAATCCCGTAATTTATAAGAATTTCATAGTTTCAATGACTATTTTTTATCATCCATCATGGACGACTTACAAAATAATCATCAAAATAATCATCGTACACAAGACAAAAGATTTTGGCGACATTAACTTTCATGTCCAATGGCAAAACTGTTCATTTTATTTTATCGATAGACTGCAAGTCCCACCACTATCTGCATACTGAGTAGACCGGTCCGCGCAGCGCTCGTCTCTTCTCGTCGTAAATAATTCGAGCCGCGGTATTTTCGGAGCATTTTATTAAAAGTTTAATTTTTATAGGGACACGCTCCATTATCGTTTTATTTATATTTGGCGCGCGGACAAATTATTTGTAGTTTATGTACACTTTGAATACCTATGCTGAAATTGTAACAAGCATGCATGCACCCTTGTTGGTGAATGGGGGCTGCACTGCTGCTGTGTATTTTGTTAGAACTTTTGATACTTACGCTTGTATTTATCAGTGTTATACACAAGCGTATCACTTTGGTATATTATTAACATGTCTTAGTGCTAACACTGGTTAAAGAGCTCTCGTACGAGGCCTACCACCCTTCATGCTGAAGACTGTGTAAACAAGCTGTAGGCCCAGACTCCAGCACAGCGGAGATGTCCGAAGCGGAGACGAGAAGAGACTTTTTCAGTTAGTGTGTCTCCTACGAAACTGAGCGGGACCGAGCTGTGTGCGGTGAGCGTCTGATGTTCGATGAGATGAATGCACTAGCGGCGCCGCTCACATCTCATCTCCTCAGCGTGACGTCGCCAGCTCGAGAGGCACAGCGCACATCTCCGCTTCGATCTTTCTTTGTCTTATTTGCATACAAATATGATCCGCTCGGTGATATACTGAAGCTGAGCTCCGCTTGTCTCGTCTCCGCTTTGTTGGAGTCCGGCCTTAACTATTACGTTTACAGCATAAAGTGTCTCCTTATCAATGAACTACAAGGAAGGTCTCTGTTTATTTTAAACTATTTTATTCACAGTTTCAAACGCTAGGTACTACATATAACATCCTTTTTTTTTAAATTATTATCCTTATTCTGTAGCACAACAATAGACTTCTGCAAAACACAACAGAACTTCTAGATGTGGCCATAATTAGCGATTCCGCTGTAGTGCACATTGTTGCGCCGGCGCAGGCGGCGGCTTTGAGGTGACGCCGCGCCTTCCGCGAAACACATGTGGACAATGTGGGCGACACCGGCTTTATAATAATACTTTTTGCATAAACTATTCCAGTTATATTTATCACCCAATGGATATTGTTGGAGCTAAACGAGCAGTAGGTAGGTACTAAGTAGGTACCTACATAATAAAAAACTCAGACTTGTGTTCAAAACCAAGACACGAAAATTAATAAAAAACCCGGTTTTAGTAAAATACTCAAGTAAAAACCACAATTGTTTAACAAATCGGCTTCTACATATATTCTACAGACGCGCAGCATTTGATTTGCAAAGTTGTACGCGTGTGTTTCCGAAAGGGTTTCCAAGTCTGCTTTAAAGCGGTTCCATGTCGAGAGATTTATCAAGTTTCATTCCTTCCATGCTCGTTAACTAATTTCCAGACATATGTGATTGAAATAGCTACAAAACCCACAAAAAGACGCCATTTTGTCAAAGTGCGCGTCGCGTCCGCGCCAATTTGCACTTCTCAATCAAACGCGAGGTGTTTTATTATTCGCCTTCGCGCGTGACGCGAAGTTAGGAGAGGAGTCGCTTTTATTTTATTTACCTAAGTGTAGTGTAGGTACCTACTTACAATTATACTAATACGTACCCTCAGGCCTAATTATTGTTTTTTATTTAGTTGACTTCTTTAACCACTTTTCATTTTTGTAAATTACAAACAAATACCTAACACAAAAATAATACAAAATATTATTTTGTATAGAACAGCTTTTGTCCAAAAAGATCGTAACCTATACTTTATGTGATGTATTACTAACTTGGGCTTGACCTAATCGTCCTTATAATGAAAGGTCAAAGAAAAATTATACTCATAACCAATGCAAAAACTTCTTTATGCAAACAGATACAAAACAGAAAGTAACACCAGACGCTAACATTGGAACAACTATTTCCACCCACGCACTGACTGGAAAGATTAATTACCAAATAAATTGAAAAAGCATTTAACAAAGTAGTCGATTTGTTTACTTATTTCGGTTCCCGCCAAAACGAATGTCGTCAGAGATGTCAGTGTCACACTGTCACTGACGTGTCAGTGTCAAAGTGACGTTCATTGGGCGGATGTAACGGGAGCTGCGCGCACGCATGACGAGTGCTCTGAATGTATCATGTTGTTTAGCTTGGTCGGGAGCTAATCGCTACGCTTGTTTATTTTCGTAAGAGGTTGTAAGAGAACGACTGTTATTAAAATTATCATTTGGTAATGGATTTCAGATTACAATTACTTCTCTAGGCTTACGTAATATGCACTTAGACAAGTCACATTTTATATCAAATAAGAAATAATGTGTTTTTGATTTTACCTTCTCTTCTATTTTTAGTCCACTATTTGAAGAAGTAAAAAGAAATCAGTAGGTAGGTACCTAGCACATTTATAATAATCACCTAAGTACCTATGTTTATTTTGCCTAGGTAGGTATCTAAATCTAAATACAATACGATTTAGCCACATTGTCAATCTTTATTATTAAAAGAACAAGCGATTTTCTGGTAACAACGCCCAGCCCAAACCGCTGAAGCTAGAAAGCTGAAATTAGAAAATCAGGTACCTGTTACTACACAACCTCCAGCTAAGAAGGGATTTTTGGAAATTCCACCCCTAAGGGGGGGAAAAGAAGGGTTGAAGTTTTTTTGGTGATTTTGTAACTCTTTAAGCAGTGGCACAATTAGGTTCAAATTTATAGAGAGTACTAAGAATACAATTATATATTATTAATTAGTTATATATTATGAGTTTCAGGATTTTTCAAAAATTTTCTGGAAATTGGGTAAATCGGGTTATTAAAGTTTGTGATTCGTAATTTTGCTCGGTACTGAAATGTCTGTAACTTTTTAATGCATAATGCTATTGACCTGAAATTTTCTGTATATAATTATCAAAATAATAATAAATTAAAGGACGATTTACAGGATTTTTCAAAATTTTCCGATTTTTTTCAGTTTGTGATTCGTAATAAACTATAAAGTAAATAATGATTCACGTATTTATATTTTTACAAAACTACCCCTAGGGGGTGTGCAGTCAATTTCCACGCGGGCGAAGCCGCGGGGCGCAGCTAGTATTTATATAAAGCTAAGCACAACAATGAACTTCTTACATACCATAGTCCGTGCGGCACTGAGCCACATCTGAGCAAGCATTATCGCCATTGTTGTAATTATCTATGGAGTACAAGGAGTTATTAAATAAAGCGTACCTACATATACGACAACGTTAAAATAATGTTGATATATTATCTAAGTACACACACGCCTTCTCGAGCCGAGCGCACCGAGACGAAGAAGAGACTTCGTTTTGTGAAATCACTTGAATCCTCCCTCCCATTAGTCCACGCCGAGTCAGACGGCATTTGTATGCCGTCACATAAAAACGAAAAGAATGAAATTGTTTTAATTTGATTCTTTCGTTACTTGTCTTGATCAACTTGAATAGATGAGCGTTTACCTTTACATGAATCTGCCTGTAGGCATGTACCCGATGTCCGATGTAGGCTGAGTGACAAATTTGACACGACGCATAGTGCACTTACCCACTAAAGAATAGCTTAACTCATACATATATCCAGTACCGCTACCGCACGTTTTTGTAATGTAACGAGTTTAAACTCGTAATATTTAGATACATTTTACAGTGATAAAATGGCTTAACGCATGCTTCAACCGAGTGGCCCGCGAGCTGACTCATAACTGATGCCGTCAATATAAAATACATCTAAATATTACGAGTAAAAGCCCATATTTAAATGATTTTTTTCTGTGTGGCTGTGTGGTGCGGGGTGGCCCAAGTCTGCGGCAACCTTAAGTATACATAGTAAGCCTTAGTTAGGTGGCTGTACAGGTAGAGAGAAAGTAATAAACCTGCGTTTAAACTCAGCTAACGAGCCAAAATACGAGTGGAACCGAAACAATGTCCAGGTCATAAAATTAAACATTTTAACAAGCAGCGCTTTATGGCCAATAACGAGAGGAACCGACGGCTCGGGTGTCACTCCTGCGCAGGTCACCCGGTGACGTCACAATAACGAGAGGGACCGACGGCTCGGGTTACACTCCTGCTCAGGTCACCCGGTGACGTCACTATAACGAGAGGAACCGACGGCTCGGGTGACACTCCTGCGCAGGTCAACCGGTGACGTCACTATAACGAGAGGGACCGACGGCTCGGGTGACACTCCTGCTCAGGTCACCCGGTGACGTCACTATAACGAGAAGAACCGACGGCTCGGGTGACACTCCTGCGCAGGTCAACCGGTGACGTCACTATAACGAGAGGGACCGACGGCTCGGGTGACACTCCTGCGCAGGTCACCCGGTGACGTCACTATAACGAGAGGGACCGACGGCTCGGGTGACACTCCTGCGCAGGTCACCTGGTGACGTCACTATAACGAGAAGAACCGACGGCTCGGGCGACACTCCTGCGCAGGTCAACCGGTGACGTCACTATAACGAGAGGGACCGACGGCTCGGGTGACACTCCTGCGCAGGTCACCCGGTGACGTCACTATAACGAGAGGGACCGATGGCTCGGGTGACACTCCTGCGCAGGTCACCCGGTGACGTCACTATAACGAGAGGGACCGACGGCTCGGGTGACACTCCTGCGCAGGTCACCCGGTGACGTCACTATAACGAGAGGGACCGACGGCTCGGGTGACACTCCTGCGCAGGTCACCCGGTGACGTCACTATAATGAGAGGAACCGACGGCGCGGGTGACACTCCCGGTGACGTCACTACATGCGTTCGCTTGTAGAGCCGATGGATCTTTGTTTTAGGAATTATTGTGTGAATGATAGGTACCCTTTGTATTATAGGTATTGTGGAATAAGAGTCAGGGGGCATATTTTTATTCGCTAGCAATTGCGTGTTTCATTTCGGCCAATAGGTACTTTAATGCACCGAATAATAGAGAACCAATATGGATAAAAAAAAACGCAACGAAACACGCAATTGCGTACCTATTTGTAGAATTAAAATATGCCCCAGCGACCTTTCTTGTTTTGTTAAAGATGAGAGCTCAAGTTCTGTTATTATGTTGGAATTGATTTGATTTGAAGTGAACAAGAACGTAAAACACTTTAATGGATCAAAAGGCTAATAAATAATAATAATAAATGATTAATACAGGACAATCCACACAGCAATGATAATGTTGGAGATGAGGTGTTTTCTTAGGCCGGGTAACCGACCGGTGTTACGTGATTTAATTCGCAGCGAGCATCCGCCAAAAATCCGTATCGTTGCTCGTTGCAAGCGTTTTCTTTCCCCGTTCTGATTGCACGAACGCTCGCTGTGTAACACGTACATTACGTACGGCCCGTAAAGCTTGTCGCTCACCTAGACAGCACAGCACAAATATATGCATTCAAATAGTGGCTTTAACTCACAACATTTAAATGAATTTTATATTGACGGCATCAGATGACAGACAGCTCGTGGATCACTCGTTTGAAGCTTGTGAGAAGCTATTATGTCACTGTAAAATGTGTCTAAAGATAACGAGTTTATGCCCATATTTGAATGCACGTATTTCCGCTGTGTGGTAGCGGTATTGTATTAATGAGCGCAGAACTTAATACCGGTCAATACCCGGCTTTAATGTTTAAATAGTTCGACCAGACCTCGGACGAAGGAAATCATCTGTCCCTGATCGAAGGACCAGACTTATTCATATTGGACCAATACGAATAAGCTACTCGTAACTTAAAACAGTTGTTAAGCAGTGTTGCTTCTCACTCTGACTTATGTCAATATAAGTAGACAGAGTGAGCGATAGCAATGCTCTAAGCTAGCAGACTATATGAATAAGGGGGTTAGATGCAATTAGCTGCTTTAGTTTGAAATGAAATGGCAGAGAGCCTGCACAGGTTGACATGACACTAACGCATCCTTTGTTCTTCCGCGAAAGATCCCTGTCATCTAATGAGTTGTAAGTTAAATAGGGATTTGTCTTTTTTGAAAAACTCATGAACAAGGAGTGTTTTCTTTTAAAATAATAATTGGTCATATTAGTTTGACTAGACTGAAAGACTTTGGGTCCGTCAAATTAAAATGGAATACAACCTGCATAAACAGAGCATAGTTGGACATGACATCCTACTAGACCAAGGCCCGCATTATGAAAGCTTGCTCAGTCGTAGATCTATGCTTGAGTGACGTTTATGCCATAGTAAAACGTCACTTAAGTATAGATCGATGCTCATGGAACAAGCTTTCATAATGCGGGCCTTAGACCCATGACAACCTCTATTCTTTCGCAAAGATCCGCGCCATCTAATTGAGTTGTAGAGTAAAGGGCTTTCTCTTTTTTGGATGGTGTCGATTCTGTTGTTTTAGAATTTGCTAAAATTAGGTAAAATTAGGATTTAGGAATGTCAAATAGACGAAAGCTATTCTATGTTTCAAAAATTAGATTGGCAGGTATAAAATTAGGACGATAGAATCTAGATGATAGATCTCCGCAGCAACATCAGCGGAGTCCCTCAAACGGCGAAAATAAGCTAATCTTGACGGAGGTTACCTATTTGAGCCGTTTGGGGTTGAAACTCTTGGTCCTTGGGGACCTGGAGCACACGCCATTTATAAAGACCTTACCAAACTTCATATAGAGTCGACAGGTGATCGGAATGCTGGCTTCTATTTCGGTCAACGAATTAGCATTCAACGTGGCAATGCTGCCAGCATTCTGAGCACTCTGCCTTCTGGTGACGGCTTAGATTTTTAAGATATAAGTGTATATACTAGTTGTAATTGTTTTATTCTGTTATTGTAATTAAAATCATGAGGTAACCACGGATGATAGATCTAAAACAACTCAACTTAGTTATAAATAGCTATTACTCTATTCTTTGCATTACATTTTAGCTATGTTTAGAAACGACTACCTAATTTTAGGAGGCATCTAATTTGGTCATGATTAAAATTTATAGGCAAAATGCTGGATGGATAAAAACATTAGGGTACATCAAAGTTGTACGCACCTGTTTGACAGACTGACTGACTGACAGACTGACAGACTGACAGACAGACTGTCAGACTGACAGACTAACAGACTGATCGACTGACAGACAGACAGACAGTCAGTTTGGGATTTTCAAACACGTTCTAATTTAGGTATTTTTAGGATCTGTTTATAAAATACCATAATTTTTAGCTCAACCTAACTTAAAAAATTTAGAAATCGTAAAATTTAAGTTAGGAATCCTAAAACAATAGAATCGATACCAATGCCTAATTCGTGGACATTTTTCGCGACTTCTGATTTTTACCGACTTCAAAAAAGGAGGAGGTTCTCAATTCGTTTGTGTGTTTTTTTCTACAGGCTTTTTTAGAAGCTTTTATATAACATGCCCTGTTAATACGTGTGGGACAAATCTTCCACCAGAAGACAGACCAGTAGACGTGTAGACCAGTTTTTCTTAACCGATTGAGCTGAAATTTGGCGTGCTGTAAGTTCGGTGACAATGCTATGTCATGGTACCGTCGAGCTGATTTGATGATGAAGGCAGCAGGTGGCCATAGGAACTCCTAAACAAAAAAGTAACCCCGTCGAGATTGGGTTCGTTGGATTTATCTTCCCAAGCACTTTGGTCCTAGATGATATTAAAGCTTATTTTATTAAAACTATAAAAATATATTTAAACTTATTTTTTATGAAGATGAGGTTGCGAACAGAAGGCAGTTAGCATCCACATGTTGGCCTAGTGATGACAAACCTTGACTCGCGGTTGATACACGCAGGCTTATTTATAACAAAAAAAACGGCCATTGTGTTGTGATGACTCGTAGTGGGTACCTAGTGTGAACGGCCCATCATGATTGATGGTAACGCATTCACTGCACACGCTACATGGAGCTTCATGTGGTCATGTTCCTCGTACTTAGGCAATAAATGTGTTAAGAAAACTGAAATTACCTTTTGAAAAACTTTTTCATAATATGATTGTTTTGAATAAACTAAAATTTGACATCGAATGCATTAATTTTACTTTGGGCCTAGGATCATTCTTTAAATAATAGCGAAATCATTCATAAGAATTCAATAAAATCGGTCCATAATTGACAGAGAAATCGACGAACATAAAAAAAACGTAAGTTTTTGTTTTTGTAGTTATGTGTAGTTGTATGTGTATACAACCGAACCTCCACCTTTTTTCAAAGTCGGCTAAAAATAGCAAACGAACAATAGGCCTACTTATCGTTTACTTACCTTATCGCGACAGGTACGAGTACCGACATGATCGAAAGAAATCGATAATTAAAATCGGATTGATACGGAGCGCTCTGATAACAGCCTGACATCTGACTCCGTGCTGTTGAATAACCTGTAAACAACCTAATAAAGATTGAATAGCCGATACATAACGACCGACGACCGATGTGGCGCGGCGGCCGAAGGTCCGCTTGCGACGTAGGAGGTTGCGGGTTCGATTCCCGCCTTGGGACAAATGTTTGTACGATCTGCAAATATTTGTTCCGGGTGTTCTGGTTATTTTCTATGTATAATAAAAATATCTATGTATGTAATTCGGTTTTAAAATCTTTTGAAGAAACCTTATTTTTTTAGGTCTTTTTGAATGATTCCAAATTTGAATTTGAACAAATGAATAATAAACAAAAGATTTGCGCGGCATTGCTATAGCGAAGGTCGAAAGTTACAATTTATCTTCCATAGTTTATGGTAATTTTTTGTGTCAAATTGAAGTTTTAAAACACGTTATCAATTAATTTCGATTTTAAACTACTAAATGCATCATGCGGCGGCGCCATTTAACTAGAGATAAAATGTTAAGGGCAGTAGGTATGCTCCAAGCTGGGGCTACTCAGCTGAGTGTTGCTGAGGAGATTGGAACAAAACGAAACGTGATCTCAAGGTTATGGTCACGTTATCGTGCTACCGGTGAAGTGGCTGAAAGACACCCAGGCGGGAAGCGCATAACCACCCAGCGACAAGACCGATTTTTGCAAGTTTCCGCTGGAAGACAACCAAATGTTACGGCAATGCAGTTGGTTCAAAGGCTCCAGTCAGAGCACCAGTTGCTGGTAAGTGACCAAACTGTGAGGAGAAGACTGCATGAAGCCAACCTTCATGCTCGCAGACCGCTTCGTACTCCAGCACTACGCAGAGGAAATCGTGGACGAAGATTAGAGTGGGCTCGTGAACATTTGCTCTGGGAAGAGAACCAGTGGTCTGCGGTGCTGTTTACCGATGAGTCCCGATTCGGTTTCCATCCCGATTCAAGAAGAGTACGTGTATGGCGAGTTCCTGGTCGTGAGAGCCGTCTGCAACACCCTCAGGAAGTCCATCCATACCGCGGTGGGACAGTTATGGTTTGGGCGGGAATACGTATTGGTGGAAGAACAGATCTCGTTTGGATCAGAAACACCATGACCGCTGAAAAATACCGTAACCAGGTGGTAGTACCAATAGTCTACCCCCATCGACTACAAATGAGCCAAGAATTCACGCTCATGCACGACAATGCCCGTCCGCACACAGCGCGAGTGGTGACCAGCTGGCTGCAGGAGCACGACGTGTCGGTCTTAAACTGGCCTGCGCAATCGCCAGACCTAAACCCCATAGAGCATGCATGGGACATGCTCCAAAGAAGGGCTATGAACCATTTTCCTGCAAACATCGCGACTCAAGAGCAACTTTTTTTGCATCTTAGCAGGACCTGGGACAATATCCCGCAGCAAGACTTTAATAACTTGATTCAAAGCATGAAAACCCGTTGCAGGACCGTTTGTAACGTCATGGGTGGTTTTACTGACTACTGATTTTCGTATAATTGCAAAAAACAGGAAATTTCGCATAATTTTGCATTTTTTTTTTAAAAACACAACATCCTAAATGTAAAATTTTTTCATATTTTGTTTTTTTATTGAATAAAATTTTATTTACACAATAAAAATATTTCTATTGTATTCGAAGGTCTAGTCTACTAAACGAGCTTTTCAAAAATATATACATGTTGCATGTTATTTATAACAAATTTTGAGTAAATTGAGAAAATATGAAATATCCCTAGACGATGTTGATGTGTATATATACCTAATACAATACATTACATACATACATCTGTCTGATATATCAGACATCTAGTACCCACAACCACCGGTACCGGGCACCGAGAAGTTTCAGCAGCTTCTCGGGGATAGATTTATTGCCTTGGAACCCACTGATGACACTGACGAAACCCTACACAATCTGGTCGAAACATTGTGGGACGAGGGCATTTATAGTTTTTCAAAAAGCAGCGTATTGGCAAGAAGTCCAAACTCTCGGATGAAACTCTTGGGCTGATGACAAAAAGACGGGAAACTACCCAAGCTACTTCGTCAGAAAGGTCAGACCTGAACAAGCGAATTGCGAAGATGGTACGGCGTGACCTTCGGAGCTCCAATACGCGCCTCATTGAAGAGGCGATAGAGCGAAACCGAGGGTCCAAAGTATTTACTCAGCAGCTTGGCAGGAGCCACCTGACGAGAATTAAAACGCACGACGGGAGGACCGTATTGTCGAAGTCAGAGATATCCGCCGAGATAGAGGATTTCTATGGCCGTTTATACTCTGCACATGCCCCCCGTTCCCGACGAGACGACTACAATTCCAGAGCCACCCTGACACGCAACTATACCGAAAAACTGCCAGGTATCAGTCAAGACGAGATCGTGTTAGCTCTGAGGCAGCTTAAAAATGGAAAAGCCCCTGGTGAGGACGGAATAACGTCAGAGTTTCTGAAAACCGGAGGAGTCCCTGTAATACAACAGCTACAGAACCTCTTCAATACCGTCCTTCACAGTGGGAGAACTCCTAAGGCGTGGAGCGGGAAATTGGTGGTGCTCTTTTTTAAGGAGGGAGATAAAACCCTCCTTAAAAACTACAGACCCATCACACTCCTGAGCTACGTCTATAAGCTGTTCTCACGAGTGGTCACGAATCATCTCGCTAGGAGACTTGACGAGTTCCAGCCACCGGAACAGGCTGGGTTCCGAGGAGGATATGGCACCATGGTCCACATTCACACAGTAAGGCAGATTATACAGAAGTCCGAAGAGTATAACCAGCCCCTGTGTCTCGCTGTCTTGGACTATGAGAAGGCCTTCGACTCCGTCGAAACCTGGGCTGTTCTGGAATTCTTACAACGTTGCCAAGTAGACTATCGTTTTATCGAGGTGCTAAATGTCTCTACGAGGCTTCCACCATGAGTGTCCAAGTACAGGGACAGCAGTCTAAATCCATCCAAGTGCGCAAAGGAGTGAGACAGGGGGCGTCATATCCCAGAAACTGTTCACGAGCGCGTTAGAAGATATTTTTAATACGCTGGACTGGAAAAGTAAGGACATTAACATAAACGGCGATTACATCTCGCACCTGCGATTCGCTGATGACATAGTCTTAATGACGGAGTCGCTAGAGGAGCTGAACTGGATGCTGGATGGCCTAGCCACAGCCTCGCGACGCGATGCGTCGGTCTTGGCATGAATTTGGATAAAACCGAAGTCACATTGATCCAGGACCGGTCGTAGTACATGGCCACCTTCTCGAAATTGTATCCTAGTACACTTAACTCGGGCAGATTCTGCAGTTAGGTAAAAACAATTTCGAGAAGGAGGCCAAGAGGAGGATTCAGCTAGGTTGGGCAGCGTTCGGGAAACTACGTCGAGTTCTCTCGTCATCTATACCGCAAAGCTTGAAAACGAAAGTTTTTAACCAGTGCGTCCTACCTGTGATGACCTACGGAGCTGAGACTTGGACACTCACGGTAGGACTGGTCCACCAGTTCAAAGTCACTCAGCGAGCTATGGAAAGAGCTATGCTCGGAGTTTCTGTAAAGTATAGGATTCGTAACGAATACATCCGACAGAGAACCAATGCTATCGACATTCGACATAGCTCAGAGAATTAGCAAGCTGAAGTGGCAGTGCGCCGGCCATATCACGCGAAGAACCGACAACCGCTAGGGTAAACGTATTATCGAGTGGAGACCGCGACTCGGCAAATGTAGGGCACCCTCCGGCCAGGTGGGATGGTGTTCTGCGAAAGACTGCAGGCAGATGAAGAGAGGGCGCTTTGGCGCTCCTTAGGGGAGGCCTATGTCCAGCAGTGGTTGATGATGATGATGATTATGAGTACCCATAACACAAGCTCTGCTTAGCTTTGGGGCTAGATGATGTTGTGTGGATTGTCCAGTTTATTTATTTATTATTATTAATTGTAAGCGCATATCTATCTTATGATAATGGTACATACACCACACGCGTTACACAAACGCTCTATTTCATGAAATTGGTATTTTTTATTTATTCTCGAACCAAACAATAACACTTAGGTATAAAATTCAACAGTTTAGTAAAACAAAAGAAATAATTGGCAAGCTAGTCGAGCAGGTCCTTCTTATGCCAATGTCTAATTATAAGTCCTTACTGAAAGTTGATTATGTGTGAAATGAGTAGAATACCTAGGTACAAACATACGTACGGTGGATACCATACCTAAATGCGTGCCAGCTGAACAGATCACAATTTGTCTGCAGATGGGAGCACAGGCATGGGGCAAGCAGTGGGTGGCGCGGGCCAGCAGTACGGGGAGGTGAACCAGCTGGGCGGGGTGTTCGTAAACGGACGACCGCTGCCCAACGCCGTGAGGCTGCGGATAGTGGAGCTGGCGCAGCTCGGCATCAGGTAACGTTAATTATGTAACATAACAAACCGGCATGAAGATGCCCAAGAAATTTAATTTGATAAATCGATCATGGAATCCCGAACTTTACCAAGTTAGTCGAATCGGAGTTCATAAATTCAATTGTTTTGGCACCCTCGACGCGGTGGCTTCGAATGGATTTAGTTCAGCTTTATTTCACAGTATGGCTCTATATCCTCCATTTCATCAGCTCACACACTCCACTGCTGAGTATGCCTCCACCTACAAGCTCACCTACACATTATAGCCATTATTTCAAACGTTCCTCAAACACGTACATAAAAGTAATATGTATTATACTTATGACCAGGCCATGCGACATCAGCCGTCAGCTGCGCGTTTCTCACGGCTGCGTGTCCAAAATCCTGGCGCGCTACCACGAGACCGGCTCCATCCTGCCCGGCGCCATTGGCGGCTCCAAGCCCAGGGTCACCACGCCCAAGGTATGTCCTCCAACCGTACCCTTGCCATCAGCTCTGATACCGGTTTTTTAGGTTGCGCACCCAGGCACAAGCGTCAGCAACAGTTTGTGAGTGAGGGCATAAGCTACCTGCACTCATCGGGGGAGGCCTATACCCAGCATTGGACTAAAATAGGTTGATGATGAAATGAAACGAAAGGGCATGGGTTTGTACAGGCTGACCAACTGACAGCCTAAAGCGAGCTATTTTTTAGCCAAAAATTGTGATCCACCCAGTCTCATCGCTTTTAGGTGGGAAGGGCAAGGGAAGGAACTTGGTAACTTGATATATTCGCTAACTAATACCTTCATTTGTCTCCCAGGTGGTGTCCTACATAAAGCAGCTGAAAGCCAAAGACCCCGGTATCTTCGCGTGGGAGATCCGCGACCGGCTGCTGGCGGACGGCGTGTGCGACAAGTACAACGTGCCCTCCGTGTCCTCCATAAGCCGGATCCTGAGGAACAAGCTTGGGGGCCCCCTGTACCCCGTGCCCCCACTGTACCCCGTGCCGGCGCAGCGCTGCTGGCCCCTGCACCAGCCCTACGACTACTACGTCTATCTGCAGGTGCGTAGCGTACCTACCTCCTCAGCGAACTGTGAGGGAGAATGTATCTAAACAAGCATAGCAGGATCAAATTGTTTCGGAAACAAATGGTGTCCATAACATACAATGAGAATTATAAATGTATTTTCTAAAAAAGCTGGATTGATTTCAAGCCGATTGCGCAAGCAATCGAATTCAGCGCGAACAATTTCCAATTTCCATTCGTTTTCACCAAGGCATTCTAAAACTCAAAGCAAGAACTAATTCATGCTTTGAGTTTTAACCTAAGCTTTGTCTTTTATTTTTAAATCATGTTTGTTTTTGTTGATCGAGTTACAAATGATATATTAGGTCCTTACATATGAAATTGGCGTTTTTCGTACTGGCCACTTTAATCACAAATTTCTCCTCTTTGGTAAGGAATTCCAAATTCAAATTTGTACAGCTATAGACTCATGTATTTGTGCTTTGATGATCGTCATTCATTTGTTTTTTTTCTTCTGTTTTTTTCTGTTTGCGTCACTCATTTTACAAAATGGAAAACTTAAAATATCGCATTATTTACGAGTACGAGTTCCGCCGTGACACTAGTGCTGCGGAAACAACTCGAAGGGTGAATGATGTGTATGGCGGTCGTGTTGCAAAAGAAAACACAGTTCGTTTTTGGTTCCAACGTTTTCGTTCTGGAAATTTTGACCTGCAGAACAAGCCCCGTGGACGGCCTGAGACTCAAGTTGATAATGAAGAGTTGAAGGCCATTGTGGAAGCGGATCCATCGCAAACCACGTCCGAGTTAGCTGCAGGCTGCGATGTTAGTGATAAAACTGTTTTAATTCACTTGAAGCAAATTGGGAAGATTAAAAAGCTTGAAAGGTGGGTACCTCACGAATTGACTGAAGCAAACCGGCAAACGCGCGTCGACTGCTGCGTTACATTACTAAACCGGCACAATAATGAAGGTATTTTAAACCGAATCATTACCTGTGATGAAAAATGGGTTCTTTACGATAATCGGAAGCGCTCAGCGCAATGGTTGGATCCTGGCCAGCCAGCCAAATCCTGCCCCAAGCGAAAATTAACCCCAAAAAAGTTACTTGTAAGCGTTTGGTGGACTAGTGCCGGTATTGTTCATTACAGTTTTCTCAAATCTGGCCAGACTATTACGGCTGATGTCTATTGTCAGCAATTGCAAACCATGATGGAAAAGCTAGCGGCTAAACAACCTAGGCTGGTCAATCGCTCCACGCCACTGCTGCTTCACGACAACGCTAGACCACACACTGCGCAACAGACGGCTACTAAATTAGAAGAGCTTCAATTGGAAAGTCTAAGACATCCTCCGTACTCCCCGGACCTTGCTCCAACAGATTACCATTTTTTTCGAAATTTGGATAACTTCTTGCAAGGGAAAAAATTCAACTCCGATGGGGCAGTCCAAATCGCCTTCAAAGATTTTATTGATTCCCGTCCGACTGGTTTTTTTAGTAAAGGGATCAATGAACTACCTATAAGATGGCAAAAGTGCATAGAAAATAATGGTTCATACTTTGATTAATTAAATATATTATATTAAAAAATATTCGACTTTTTGTTCCTCCCATACAAAACGCCAATTTCATATATAAGGACCTAATATATTATCATTCTCTTAAAATGCCTTTACATGATTTTATTTGAAATTTGAATTAGATCTTATCAAACAAACTGTAAAATACAAGGTGTAAAAATATTGTGACGAACTCCATTGAAATGTAAATGTGATTTCTATCCAGGGCCGGCAGCACGGAGGAGGCAACCCCCACCCCCTGGGCCACCCCCACCAGCAGCCCCCGCCGCACCACGCGCACGCGCACGCGCTCTGACGCCACTGACGTCCAGCCGTGACGTCACTGACGTACAGCCTGACGTTACTGATGTCCGTCTGTGACGTCGGCACTTAGTGGACAGTGATACATTCTATTCATAGAAAGAGTAATGTGGACAATGTGCGCATATCACAGTGACAAATAATTTATGAGTGACTGTTGTGAAATAGAACGGGATTTTGTGTATGTAAATAACTAATTTAAGTCATTCAATGTAGGCCTACGACATGCTCTTTATTCGAAAAACGTTCGGATGATACTCGTAAATAAATAATGCTGGACAATTCACACACCATCACCTCACATCATAGGTGTTTGAAAAAAATATAATTCCGAATGATTTAAATTTTATGCTAAGTAAACGCATCTACTCTCTTTTTGTCTCTAATCTTTTTGTTATGTTATGGAGTCTAACACCGAAACCGGGGGACCGGGGGACCGGGGGACCGCCGACAAATGGATAATAATGGAGGATACTGTCGGCTGCCTACAAACAAAAGGTACTTGGACACCAAAACGTCGCACCAACCCGTCGCCCGCCGGGCTGTGTCGCCCACCGGGCTGTGTCGCCCACCGGGCTGTGTCGCCCACCGGGCTGTGTCGTGTCGCCCACCGGACTGTGTCGCCGACTTTAGAGTATTGGTTCCATAAATACTTACCTATTATTTAACTAGAACCAAAATGTACCTCTTTATCTAACTACATAAGAGAGAGTATTTGGTTTGGTTAAATTTCTAATCTAGAGGTATTAATGTACCTCTAAAATCTATTTATTTATACTCAATGGCATGCAAGTGAACTGATATTATCTTAATAAATATTAACATAACAAATTAACTGAAAAAGGTTTAAACTAAGTTTATTTATAAGTTTAAAGTATTAATATTATTGTACATAGCCTATTGTTCCGGAAGATAATAGTTAAGTTTAGATTTAAGTAAAAAATAGAGATTTCATATATTTTATAGTAAAATATTAAACAGAAGTGCAATGATGTTATGAATGTTATTAAAAATATTTTCAGCCAGAAAGCTAACATAGTTAAAAAGTTTAAAGATAACTTTTTAAAACTTTGTAAGTTACCTAAGCCTCAATGTGCCTTCCACCATTAGATAGGACACTGAGTTCTGTTATACATAGTATGTATCTGTGAACATAAGAACATTTATTAGTAGCTAGGTACATCTCCTTGGACTGGACGTTAAACTCAAGTCAATCACTACTATGTCGTAGCTATACTCGTACTTTAGGTATCTATTTTGTTTAGTAGAAATCTTCTTAAACTATATTTTCTAATAGGTAGCGTAGATAATTTATTTTCCTATAAATATGCCTGCCCTGTTTACCTACCTACAATTATATAGGTAATATACATATGTATAAATAAACATGTTTTCAAAGTACGGCTTTTGTTATTGAACCGATCCAACCCCTACCAGACGTATTGTATGTCATGATGTACTTTTGTTATTGAACCGATCCAACCCCTACCAGACGTATTGTATGTCATGATGTACTTTTGTTATTGAACCGATCCAACCCCTACCAGACGTATTGTATGTCATGATGTACTTTTGTTATTGAACCGATCCAACCCCTACCAGACGTATTGTATGTCATGATGTACTTTTGTTATTGAACCGATCCAACCCCTACCAGACGTATTGTATGTCATGATGTACTTTTGTTATTGAACCGATCCAACCCCTACCAGACGTATTGTATGTCCTGATGTACTTTTGTTATTGAACCGATCCAACCCCTACCAGACGTATTGTATGTCCTGATGTACTTTTGTTATTGAACCGATCCAACCCCTACCAGACGTATTGTATGTCCTGATGTACTTTTGTTATTGAACCGATCCAACCCCTACCAGACGTATTGTATGCCCTGATGTACTTTTGTTATTGAACCGATCCAACCCCTACCAGACGTATTGTATGTCCTGA
This sequence comes from Eupithecia inturbata, assembly GCA_963662085.1. NCBI lineage: Eukaryota > Metazoa > Arthropoda > Insecta > Lepidoptera > Geometridae > Eupithecia > Eupithecia inturbata. The sequence continues at coordinate 373,227 of OY759192.1, forward strand.
TGTACTTTTGTTATTGAACCGATCCAACCCCTACCAGACGTATTGTATGTCCTGATGTACTTTTGTTATTGAACCGATCCAACCCCTACCAGACGTATTGTATGTCCTGATGTACTTTTGTTATTGAACCGATCCAACCCCTACCAGACGTATTGTATGTCCTGATGTACTTTTGTTATTGAACCGATCCAACCCCTACCAGACGTATTGTATGCCCTGATGTACTTTTGTTATTGAACCGATCCAACCCCTACCAGACGTATTGTATGCCCTGATGTACTTTTGCTATTGAACCGATCCAACCCCTACCAGACGTATTGTATGTCCTGATGTACTTTTGTTATTGAACCGATCCAACCCCTACCAGACGTATTGTATGTCCTGATATACTTTTCTAAACCAAACTTATTATTGTTTTATGATAGCCCTCTATCATAAAACAATAATAAGTTTGGTCAGAAAAAATATTTACCTATTCTTCGATTGCAGGCTTTGTAGAGATTGTACTATGTTCGTTTACTTAGTTTATTTCCAAATTAAACAACGGAAGCACTTAAAATACAATGCAAAATAAAGTCCCATAAATTACAATAAAAATCTTCGCTTCGTTTCGAATTTAATACCACCTGAACCAAATCTGAAATTTAACTGCATTAAAGTTTTACGACGGCGGCCGTCCGGCAAAAGCGCGGGAGCAAAAAACAAAATGGCCGGCGGTAAAGTGACATTTGACGCCTGCGCCCGCGCCGCCGCCGTCGAGGCTAAGGCAGGCCGAGGCCGCCTTACGTAATTAAATCGGGCTGCGGTGGCTTTGTCGCGAATGCGTTGAAAATGCTAAAATTATACAAAGGGTCCCTGAGCTGTGACCTTTCGGAGACTGGCCGCCCTCCGTGCCCACAGCTGCCTCAGAGCTCCTCATTAAAAAACGCCGACGAGGTAGTTTTTAAAAATTCTTGCATTGATTTATTTTTGAATAGTATACAATAATAGGTATGTACGTAGATACTAGGTAGTTACCTACATACTAATAATTTATCAGCACGAGTCTATTGCAATACACAATATTCTGAAGTTCACCTTAACCTAGGCGTATTGAAGCTGAAACGCTAATACAAACCGAGGTGCCCCCTATCGATCGTCTATGACAGTCCTTGGTCTACCAACTCTCTTCAATCCTGACACGTAGGTACAATACATAGATATACGAAACATAGTTATGATACGCAGAGTTACACAAAAAAACTTTAAAATACTAAGGCCTGTAGGTATTATGAAAGCTTGCTCAGTCATAGATATATGCTTGAGTGACGTTTATGACATATAAAAGTTTACTCAAGCATAAATCGATAACTGAGCAAGCTTTTATGATACGGGCCTTAGAGACGTCGTATTTTTTTATAAATTTTGTTCTTAATCTAGGTACATTCAAAGTTCAGCTAGAGCTACTCATATATATTTGCTAGAAATATTTCTCCCTATACCTCGCTGGGGTATAAACAAAGCAGGACCAGCGTCGCGTCGGTTTGAGATTAAAGAGCCTAGAACGAGAACCTAAAGAAGCAGTCTTTACTCATCTGAACAGATAAGCTGACAGTAATGTATGCACGGGATCATCCAGGCTCAAAAGAGGGGACGGGAGAATTTAAAAACCAATGAAGTCTAATCTAATCACCAATTTCATAAATTAGCCCACTTGTAAATGAGCATGAAAACATTATTGATTTATACAAAAGTAAACTAATCAAAATTTAAATATTATTTTAAGATAAGGTACTTTGCAGGAATTAAATAAATAATTTAAGATTGTCACAAAAACGCGGTTAATTTATATAAGAGATGTTGGAATCTGTCGGCTGAAGGTTCGCTGCGGCGACATACCTATTTGGATAATTAATCTAAATTTGTATAGAGGTACTTCGGTGCCATGGCGACGGGGGCAGGCGGGAGCAGGCGGGGGCGGGGCGGGCGGCCGTGGCTCAAGCACCGCGCCCGCCCGTGCCCATGTGCTGTGTCAGCACATGGGCACATGGTCATCCACTACACAATCAATTAAGATTAAACTAGGTTACGAAATCCAAACGTAAGTACCTATAGGAAACTACCTACATAGTATGGATGTAGTACAGAGGTAAGTTAGTTGATGTCAACCGAAACGTAGTTTATTTGACGTAAGTTGTTTGGTTATATGTATAGGTTCCTGGTGGTGAGTTTTGTACCGTGAGCAGGCAGGCTCCGCATGACCATCCCGCACAGCAATTCGTCCAGGGTGTAATAGACAAGCATGACATGGAGGTCACGGAATGCGTAAAATATTTGAAATCTAAGTGTTACTGTAAAAGACCGAACCGGGATTTGCCGCAGTGAGTTGGTAAGGGTACGAATTTATAAGAAAGGGATTTTTTTTAGGGTTCTACCTATCTAGGTAGAGCCCTGAAAGAAAAAAAGCTATTGGAATTAGAAGTAAACTATTAAAACTTGGTACTGACATACCTTCTTAGATTTAGGTACCAGTGACGGTTGGTAAGTGTTGAATGAAGCTAGAGTTTAAGAAATAATAGTAGATTGTTTTACTAGGGACTAAACCACCCCATTATACAGGGTGTTTGGGGTTGCGACCAACAACATCCACATAAGGTGAGAAGGCAGCAAATTTGAGGAAATTTTGAGATTTTTTTGTGAATCAATTCAGAAGAAAAAACATAACAAAGTGTCTACTTAATCATGCCCCTAACAGACAAGTATCTCTTAGTTTGATCAACTTATAAATATACCTGTTTAAGTGTAGCGTATCGTTCGAAAGGGCAATAACTAAAAAACTTACAAAAAAAACAATATGGCTTTTGGTTTTCTTGAATGTGTTAGAAGTTATTTAACTTTTACACAGATTTTTGACTATTGATGCTAGCTAAGGATAACATATTTTTTTTTGTAGTGCATTGTATCAAATATTAATTTACAAAGAATATAGTTAAACAACTTCATATATAAATAACGAGATGGTTTAGTCCCTCGTACAACAAGCTTCTATTGTCATGTTTATAGAATTGCTTGGAAATTACTTGATTTAGTGGTAAAAATATGGCAAATTAGTTTCACTCTCAATAAATGATAATTATGTATTTAGAAAAAGTAGAAAGCTGCAAACAAAGCTATTTCTTATCCGATTATGTAGGTATACAAAATTTCATTGAAATCGGACATGTAGTTTCCAAATGAATAGGAAAGTACGTTTGTATGGGGGCTTAGGTGTTCGCATCCACCTTAAGTTTGATTTAGGAACAACACAGCGGCCCTCTGTATTCCTTCAACTTCAAAAACGGTCGCCTTATATGATATTTCTCTTTTCTAGACCTTGGCTAGACACTGCCTAGACCTTGCCTAGACCTGGCCTAGACACTGCCTTGTGTTAAGGGCCGCAATCTATAAAGGTGTTTAGGTTTTTTGCATCGAGGAATCATGCTGAGTTTTGGTCAATGTCATCATTTGAGCTGAACTCCGTTTTAACTGCGTTTTACAGTTGCGTTACAAACGTCATCCATCTCATAATATATTTGCACCTTTACTGCATACTTTTAGCACCTGGGTAGTTAGGATGCATTAATAAAAGTAAGTAATGTTAGGCGTGTGAAATGCAATGACAGCAGCCGCGGCCATCGCAAGTGGAGAGGAGGCGCCGACGTCGCTGCTCCCAGTGGTTGGTGCTTTGATATAACTTAACTCGCGTACGGCCCGCGCGGCCTCGCTATTGGTGAGTCACCATGACGGAGAGGTTAAAATCCTGTAATTTGAATAGACCGTAGTTCCGATGAGTGATCTCTGAGATGACACCATGACAAGCGCCAAGGGTGACCCGCATCTGTACCCGGCGTGACCGTGGGAGGGTCGGGTGTCAAAGGGACCGGCACAATGGCATAGTGTCAACCTCAGCCTCGGTGGCGAAGCGGCGCGGCGGCGTTAAATACTTCCGACTGAGAGGAAAGGTTTGGCCAGGCTCATTTAGTAGGTCTCTTCAAGATTTTTACAGTTCTGGAGATCTAAATTAGAAGGGCAATGGCGTTTATTAGCAAATGAAATAACAATCAAATAATAAAAATAAATTGGATTTAGAATTGATACAATTAAGCTAAATGCAGACTGTTGCTAGCAATCTACAGGTAGCTCAACCGATCCATATCAATACCAGTCGGAAGCGTCCCCAAGACGCTGGCTGCATTGCCCCGCTCTGTATGGCAATGTTGATGCGCTGCGCCAGATACCCACCAGCTCTCGGGTCACGCGTCACTTCGACCAGACGCTCAGATAACTTAAACCCGGAGAGCCTTGGTACCGAGCCTCGGTGGGGTACCGAGGCCAATGGGAGCAAATGTGGAGGCTCTGACATCCGTGAATGCTGGTGAGGCGGCAGATTTGGCCGAGGATCTCAAGAGACACAATTATGCAGGTCTCGACAGATCTAAATTAACATTTTAATACCCACCTGGTAGGTATTTTAGACGAATCAATCGATATCTACCTCATTAGTTAGAATCAGATATTTACAAAAACTGAGAAGAACCGTTCTGTGAACAACAGTAATTACATAATTTATGAACTTAGTCGTTTGTACACTTGTTCACAGCTAAGCGCTACAAGCTTACGCATAAATAATTAGCCTAACTAATAATAAGACGAATTATGTTCTTAATATACGCCAAATTACATTATGGTCATCTCGTTAGTTTTGAAGATTATCATAATATATGTACCTACCAAACAATCACTTCACAAAATATCGTCCTAAGAATTTAGTAGGATTGATATGTCGTTACAAATACGGCTCCACTTGTCCGAGGCCCGGCCGCGGCGCAGGCGCCGTGTAATGTGTGGAGGCGGGGCAGGGCTCCAGTTACAAAGGACAGCGGTGCCCAGAGGGTGCATAGTGCATGCCATGTGTGACACACTCAGCAAGTAAGCAGAGGACAATGGAAGAACAGATTTCATCACCTCGGCGGCGGTCACGGGAACAAAAAGTTGTAGGTAGCACAAGTGCGCGTTTTTTTCTGATTGCAGTACTTCCGTATATATTTATAATTTCATGATTTTAGGACTCAGTTTTTTTAAATGTATCGAATAGAATAGTCGAATAATTTTACCCTCTCTATATCCGAAGTTTGCGGAGCATTACATCTGAGATGCAGCGGTTGTAGTTAGGAATTTATATTTTACAAAAAAAAAGGGTGCAACCTCACCGAGCAGGTTATCAAAAGAAAGGTATCGGTTTGTACATTTCAAAACCTTTTCCTATAGGTTTAATACTTACTTTACTTTTTCATCTTAAAGCCTTAATCCAACTGGTTTAATAATTTTTGCGATATTTTGAAAAAACTCGTAGGTACATATTTGTATAATTGACAAACGTTCGAAACCCTCGACGTTCTTGTATAGTGTAGTGACGGATCTTGTTTATTTTGTTGTAGGAAATATTTATTTTCCTTTACTATAAGAAGATATAAAATCACACTCAAAACAAAAACACACCTGCATATTAAATTTGTATGAATTTTACAGTTTATGACGATATTAACAATACTACTACTACTAGCCTAGACTGATAAAGCCCCGGGGATGGATGGTCTTGGCTATGCCCTCATTAAACACATAAAATACATTGTAGTTGTAGCGCTCACGCACATAGGCAGCTTACCTAATGGGCTGGTGTATTCCCAGATCACTGGAAAACTGCATTAATCACTCCAATACATAAGAGTGGAACAAAGAGCTATCCGTAGATAATTATTGACCGATATCGTTTTTGCATTCCTTGCATAATTCCTTGCAAAGCTGGTGAATAGACGCCTTGTCATCTTTCTTTCCCCAAAACATTATGGGTTTCAAAGAGGAAAAAGCACAGACGATGCAGTCTCTCACTTAATTTCAGCGGTGTCATCGCATTTGGATAACGGAAGATGCTGTGTTGGAGTTTTTGTTGACCTGGCTAAGGCCTTTGATAATGTGTCCATTCCGATACATCTTCGTAAACTCTTCCAGTTTACGAAGAAATTCGAGTCGTGGAATTCGAGGCTTCTAGGCTTCTTTGGTTCAAAAGCTATCTAACGAATCGGAGACAGGTTTTAACTAAGGATTGGATAGGTTACAAGTGTTCCTCAATCAATTTGTTTTGGAGTACCGCAGGGGCTGCCCTGCGGTACTCCAAAACTACTTTATTCCTTCTTTACATTAATGACATCCACGACGTTCCTATCCCAAATGCAAATCTTGTATTACGCTGACAACACTGCAATAATGTTTGACGGTCCTTCTTGGCCCAATGTTTGTTCACGTGTAGAGTGTAGAGTGTGGTGTGGAACTTATAGGTCAATGGCTTCAAGAAAACCTTCTTACTCTAAACACTAAAAAAACCTCATTCCTGAGCGTCCACAAAAAAGGCGGCTTCAGCTCCAGATCAAAAGGCAACTATGCAGGTTCATGAAAATACAGGTTAAAGGTAGGTATCATGAAAAACCTCCGGTATGTGGCGTACATTGACATCCTTAAGCACTATTTGCGCTCATGACCATAACCTATTGTATTTCTTGTTGGGGTAGAGCAACTAAATAATTTATCATCCAAGCAGAGAGAGTGCAGCGCTCTGTTTTAAAAGTAATGCTTCGTAAACCATTCGGGTATCTTACCATAGCCCTCTATAAAGAAGCTGGTGTACTTACTTTTCGCCAACTGTATACTGAAAACTGCCCCTTCATTACATAAATCCTTCAGTTCCACCCATGATTTTGAGTTCGTGTCAAATCGTAAAGCTTGCAGGTTTATTACTCCCTCTATGTAATCACAGTTTGCACAACGCACAGGTAGTTTTATCAAAATTCGTGTAAATAATAATGTACTTAGCTAAAAACTGTAATATCAATGATAAAAGTATAACTGAAGCCTAATATACTACCTCTTAGACTGAAGCTAAATATACAATACAAAAGTGGCTGGCTGCCCTTTCATTGACGAAACAGAAGAAATCCTTAAAACTTTAACCTAGATGTATGTCAATAGTTTTATCTATTTTTATTTCACCTGCCTAGGTGGGACCTTGCTTATTTTCACTACTTTTTCTTTTTTTTATAATAATACATGTACTTATTTTAAGTTTATTCAGGCTTTAGCACATATGTAACAGCTATCAAAGTCTTCAATAATTTACCAGTAGAACTAAACAACTTGATGGAAACATGTTTAAACTTAAGTTAAGGAAGTGGCTTGTTAATAACGTTCATTACAATTTGAGAGATTTTTTTGATATTAGATGATTATCTGCCTAGACTAAGATTGTATGTCCGAATAGGATAAAATTGTTGTTACTTACTATAATTTAAGACCTTCATGTAACTATGATTAACACAATTTTACAATAAAATTATTCTTATTCTTATTTGTATTCTAAATTAATTCATCAGATATTGCCTCTAAACTTATTCTTCACGTATCCTTATGTACTTCTATAATCAGCATTGTTCGTAATCTGAACAATAGCATTGAGCTTTGAATGGTCGTAGATAGGCTCCCTCGATACAGGCCTAGCCTAGTGAGGAAGCCTAGTGAGGAAGCCTAGTGAGGGAACCATCAGAAATTATATAACATTGTAGATACATCTCGGCAACAACAGAATGTAGCCACTTGCACTAAATATCTACTAGTAGGTACTTAGAATAAGATTACCTCCTCACCATATTAGTTAAGTTATTAATTTAGTATTATGTATTAGTTTAATGTATTTGTATTAGTTTTTGTGTTTTTGTTATACGAGTACCTAAATGATTTTTCACTCATTTATGTTTTTGTACCTACATAAATTACACGTATATATTGTTAATTACAAAGTGTTACTATAGTCTTGACGAACTTTAAATAAAAAAAATGTAATTAGCTTTAAAATTTTTTGCGCCATCTCTCTACCTAATTTGCATACCTTAACCGGTCAAGCATGTTGTTTGAGTCTGTTATATTTTTGTCTTCTTTTGCAAACATTTTTTTTGGCAAATTATTATCATTAAATCTTTGAACCTAACGAAATACTATAAATATAATTAATCTGTGCCTTATAGGTAGGTACAAATCGTGACCCTTACTTGGCTTTGCCGTAGTCGGATAACAAATAACGGAAGAAAAGAAAACCTTAGAACAGGGAAATAAAGAAAACTCTACCAAATGACTGTACATTGCGACTTTGCTGCCACCTAGCGTCAAATAAAACAGTGAGAAGTTCATGGTTCTCATATTTATTTTCATGGCTGGTTCTCCGTGCAGCGAACATCCGTTCTGCTACTCCCCGCTAGATGGCATTCAAGGTTCTTAACCATTGTAGTTCATGTTATTATTTTGGGTAATAATAACAGTTTAGGTATTTTATTGAGGAATTAATCTGGAGATATAAAGACATTTATAATGAATTGTTACGAAGCGATCATCAGGTAGGTGATAGCTGGTTTTGTTCAGATAACCGCCACGCTGCCACTGGGTATCAATCGAATAGGCCAATGTACTTTAAATCATTATCAATTGATAATTATTGATTCTGAAAGCCTTTTTGCACACGGCACTCGAAATTGATTGGTGCCGTGTGAACAACACTTAAGGGAAAGCAGCACCGAGGTGTTTCTTGTTCCATCGGTGGTAGAGCAGCCATTATTCTTGGGGTTTGGTTTAATAGATAAAAAAAGTGAGATGAACACGATGAACACACACAGATACAAATTCTACCTAAAGAGTGATTTCTAATTTTTAATTGGTAGAACTCCTTGCAAATATTTGTTTTTGATGGGTGTTAGTAAATCATGATCGCCTTTGGACCTACTTAGTTGTAAGTGTACGCATAACAAATGTCATCTTATAAAGGCGTCCAGCAGTGGAAGAATATCCACTGCTGGATGAATTGAAATCTAAAATAACTACTTACTCCTATAATTAATGAGTCCTTAATATTTTTGCACACGAAACTAATCTTTAAAAAAGACGATTCACTCCCTAAGTACCTACCTACCTACAACCTAGTATGACTTTGGGGATTTCGCACACAGCTCTATTTATCTTATCAATACGCTAATGACCAATGAACATGGTGCAGAGCACAGGATTGCATCAGGCAACAAAGAACCCCTTTCACAGTAGGAACCCACCTACCTGAAGTTATTTATTACAAATAGGTCTAATAAATCAGCACAAAGGCTCTTGTATGGTAACTGTGTGCCCCCTGTCAGGCTAATAAAATGAATTAAAAACAAGAGATCCATACTCTGCAGTTAAATAAACATCTTTATACAAACAACCACGTCTAGGACGTATCATACACGTAGTGTACAAGTGTGTGCGCTAACATAGTGCTCCCTCTATTCTGTATATACCTCATTTTGGGGTTTTATAATTTGTGTATTACGTAGGTGTTATCTCTGTCGGTGTGCCATTCAAAATGTTTTTAAAAGGATCATAATAATAATCATTTATTTTGCAGGAAGGTAGGTGTACAAAAGTTACATACCTATACCTAAATTGATTACCCTTGTAAGCTGTGCCCTGTGTGCCCTCTCTTTAACAGGATTGCACGCGGTCCCCGTTATCATCTTTATATCAATTATCGTTGATAGAAGACGTTCGGTCGAACTCGCTCGTACGCCTTGTTACTAGCCTGCACAATCATAGTTTCTCTACTTAGTTTAACGCATTCACTGCCCAGCACCGGCGGCGGTGCGACCTGCAGGGGCGCACCGCCCCTGCAGGTCGCACCGATAAATATACCGATATGTAGAAAATTAACACTAAAAAAAATTATTTGGAACTGATAACTGAGCTCTGTTACTTTATTTAAAAGCGAAAGCAATTTCTGTAGACTTTCTGACACGTAGCGAAGACGATGAGCCAACAGATTGGTGTAACCAGAGACATCAGGGTATCATGAACTTTCCATGCAGCTTGCAGATTAATGAGAGGTGGTGGATATCTTATTTTAATTTTTAGGGTTGCGAAGATCAAAGATCGATTTCGAAACCGTTATGGCATCGCTTTATCTGTCCTTTTCTCCGTATTTAATATCTCAGCAACTACAGCAGCAAGTATCGTGAAATGTGAAATAATAATTCGTGCGCCTGTAAATTGAGTATTTTCAGTACAAATTGTGATGTCGAAAAAGAAACCTACAATGTCAAGTGGGGTGCCCATCACCCCCCCCCCCCCCCCTGCTGAAATGTATGTAGCGTTTGTAGATGTGTATCTATATTTTACAGGATAAAGAGAGAAGTCTGTAAGTAGACCAATTTTTAAATGGTCAAAAAGGGGGGGATAATTTTCAAAAGGTGGGGGCTACCTCACCTATCACATGAAAGGTATCGGTTTGAAAATCTCAAAACAGTTTTCGACATTCCTGTAGGTTACATACTTTTTGAAATATTTTGTAAAAACTCGAAAATTTTACTATTACTCTCTACTCTGTACTCCGAAGTTTGCAAACGTACGTACCTACCTCTAATTTTTTGGTATTCATCCATCAAATAGCAAAGTCTCTAACCGGTACCTATAGTACATATTGGTATACTTGACAATCGTTCGAAACCTTCGGCGCGCGAGTCACACTCGCACTTGACGGATCTTGTTTAGTTAAGTTTATTAATTTTCATAAACATAGATACACTTCTTCATCTCTGTCCTCATTCCTCGCTAGATGGGGCCAGTACATAGAGGTACAGTTATACAGTAGATATATGTATGATTGTAGGTTTATAAAGGTTACGTAACGTATCAACGAGATCATCGTCAGTGTAAACTACATCAGCGGGTGACGATGTGAAAGATATCGAAAACAACTAAGCGGCTAGTATGGGTTTGCTTAACAAATCAAGGTGTAATTTGGCTTACATAGGTCACTTTTTATCCTGGAATAGAGCGTGGAAGCAAAGCCACGGATAGAAACTACTAATAAATAAACTTTTTAAACGCTTCGTTGAGGAAATACCAATATTGTTTTTTTCGAGCTTCAGCATTCGAGCTTCAGCAGCATAGATCGACACACAAATAAGTAGACTTTGGAAAAGTACGAACCAGATGTATTTTTAGAAATAACGTTAGAAATAACTTGTTGTTTCCGTACAGTACTACAGTATTGTAGTACAAGACTTAATCTGCCCTGCATTATATAATACCTAGATTTGGCAGGCGTATAGATTGATTATACAGATTTTAATGAATGCTAAATAGATGCAGATCGCGCCATGATGATGTAATTTAGGTTAGGTAGTGTGTAACAAATACGAATCTATTTTTGTTAAAGTTGAAATGGAATGAATTTTGTCCATAGGTAAGACAATACATGTACGCAGACAAACTTATAAGCAAGTAGGTAACTAATAAGCAAATGATTAATATTACAGAATACAATTTATTTATAAAGCCGGTTGACAAGTCACAATTTCTTAAATACGTTTCTGTGAATATAAGTTAGTTATTACTAAACTAAACTACTTACATTCTTAAATAATATAATTGTTAAAAAAACGTAACTATTCCGCGCAAAACCTTCTCTGATGAGTGTATATACATGTTTTTACATTAGGTACAGTACATGGGCACAGCTCGAAGACATCAGTCTCTTCAAGTTGCTGTGGTCAGTGGTCCGGTCCATCGTGTGAAAACACAACATAAGCCCGCGCCGCGCTACTGTAGCGCGTCAGGTATGTTTGCGGAGGCGCGAGTGGATGATTTCCACGCCATCATGCGCAAGCGTGTCCCCTCCCTGATGCGGCGGGTACGCGCCAGCCCCTACAGTCTCCTAGTCACGGTGGCTGAGCGGGTGGATGGCCCCATTCTGACTGGACTGAGACGCATGTGTTGCCCTGCAACTCAATGCGTTGTGCAAAATAAAAATACTGTTATATACAAATAAAATACAATATACTGTAATTTAATTTAGTTTATTCTAATAATTTGAATCTGTAACCTAATTTAACTAATCTTATTTTATTGACTGTAATTTTGAATTTTATATGATTTTGTTATGTGTATTAAGGATAATTCTCTGAAATACATGAACGCAATACAATACAATAAACAAATTGGATAGAAGGTACGTTCATTAATAATTTAAATAGTAATTTTACTCCAGTTAAACACCATCACACTAATATTATAAATGGCCGCGGTAGAAACCACTAAGACAAAGCTAATTTCAATTCAAACATCTACTCGTAGCTCCTATCAAAGGAAAACATAATTATTAATACTATTCTTTATTGTACCAATATTATATTTTGTGGCAATTGACTTGACAAGTGTTCCTTGTGAATTTATGGTAAACAAATGATTTGAATTGAATTGAATTGAAAGACCTTGCAGCATCTCTTCAGGAGGCCTCTACGAGTACGAGAGCAGATATTCATAAAAATGCCATTTCGCATAGTTTACGAAAACTATAAATGTCGATGACCTCTGTCCACCTGCGACGCAGGAGGTTGTGTGTTTGATTCCTGCCTCGAGACAAATGTTTTTACTATCTGCAGATTTTACAAAATAAGTCATATCGATATAAATAATAAATATGTTATAATATAAGTAATAATTATCTAAAAAGGGTTTTTTGTATTTCTGTGTATCCTTTTTTGTGATATCTCTTCTAGTAATTTGCGTGGTAGTAAGTTATGCATCGTATTAAATAATCTGTGGTTCGCCTGCCATAGGTACCTCTGTGGTTCGCCTGCCATAGGTACCTAATCATTGTTTCTTAGTTTTAAGTGAGTAAAAAAGTATTTTCTATCTTCTATCTATTCACTTTAGGGATACTTACCGCCGAATACTCAAACGCAACTCAGATTTGAGCACGTCTCAAGTCGCGTCTCAAGTCGTGTCTCAAGTCGCGTCTCAAGTCGCGTCTCAAGTCGCGTTTTTGTGACAGTTTTCAATGAAAATCTGTCAAAAATTCGTCCCTTGAGACGCGCTTAAATCTGACTTGCGTTTAAGTATTCGGGCGTTAGTTACTTAGGTACCGGTTTGTATACGCAGTACCTATGACAGCGATCTAATAGTTTCCTACACATTTTGTGAGGCGGTACTAAACTGTCATGTTCTCGTAAACTTTTCCATTCTGTATTTGCAAACTGAAAAAAGGTAAGAGCAAGGGAAGACGAGCCATATCTAAAGCCCTGCACGGACCATTAGACCCGCAGATAGCGGGCAGCACGCAGCTTATAGCTCTCCCCGCGCTATTGGCCCGCAGTTGTGAGCGAGCCGGCGCACGCGCAGGACCCGGGACAGGCTACTAGGCACAGGTGAGTTCGATAGAATAAGATTACATCTCTTTACTTAGCTTTAGACGGCCTCAGTGCCGCAGCGGGCGAAGGTCCGTCTGCGACGCAGGAGGCGGGTGGTGCGGGTTCGATTTCCGTCTCGGTACAAATATTTTAATATCTGTAGCTATTTGTTTTGGGTGTTTTCTATGTATAATCAAAAAGTAATGTAAGTAATGCTAAGTATATCCGTTATCTATTATGTAGTATTTATTTGGATCTATTCCCTCATGGCGTGAGAGTAGCTTAGTAGTAGAGGATGCACCAACCATGGTGAGCTCCAGCCGGGTCCGTGCTGAATATTTGTTTTAGTTTGCTTTGAAAATAAATAATTCTTGTTGTATTACGATTGATGGGGAGGTTAATGGGGCAGATGGGAATACCTACATCGTTTTTTACGTTTTCTGATAAAAAAAATTAGCGTGTTGGCTGTTAACGGATACGTTATTAAAAAATCAGTAGAACTTAATGATCAAGTTAAAGATCAGCGCCTTGCTTAGTAGAGCACTGACGGCTTAGGTATACTTGGGTAGGTGTGCATACTTAATGCTAACCTACACCGGTTATGAGGCGTCTCATCCATTAGATACCTATTACAAGATATCAAATCACTGCTAATCATCGAGTACGAGAGTAGTAAAATTATGTAACTGACCACATCGTCTTTAAAAATTAAGGTTGCGTCACACTCGCGACTTCCACCTGATCCTACTGCATAAGTCTACTTCGTATGCGGGTCGTGGTGCCTTGTACTTGCGCCTGTCGATCCGGCTCATCACCGCATCTCGCCGTGATTGGGCGGTTGAGTCGCGCGCATGCGCCCGTGAGCCGGTGAGATGACAAGCGTTTGTACGGTTTAGGAGGAAGGGACACAAGGGACGTTTATTTATACACCGATTTATTGAGAAAAAAAATATTTATTGACAAAGAAACATTACAATTCAAAAATAAAAACAAATTAGAACTAGTATTTACAATTGAAAAAATTAAGCTAACTGCAGACTGTTGCAAACAATCTACAAGTAGCTCAACTGATCCATTTCAATACCAGTCGGAAGCGTCCCCAAGACGCTGGCTGCATCGCCCCGCTGTATAGCAATGCGCTGCGCCAGATACCCGCCCGCTCCCGGGTCACGCGTCGCGTCGACCAGACGCTCAGATATCTTTTTGAAAACCCGGAGAGCCTCGGTACCCCACGGACCCAGGGTCTCGACCCCAAAGGGAGCAAATGTGTATGCTCTGTCGAGACCTGCATATTTGCGTCTCTTGAGATCCTCGGCCAAATCTGCCGCCGCACCAGCCCTCACGGATGTCCTCATTATTTAGAAGACAGGTTTTATTTTTGCTTTTCAATTAGTAAAATAACCTTATCCTAGGTACTTTACATGCAAAGCCTGTCAAGTTGAACCCTCGTTGTCTTATGATTATATAATATGTTGACTGAAGTCAGAATGAGAACTGCTTCCATTGCTTACAGGAGAGAGAAAATAATAAGGGGGTTATTAAAAAAGGTTATCATTTAAACAGTCGGGAAATTAAAGCGGTTTTGTTTTGCCCCAAAAATAGATTTTGCCAGCAGAAAAAGTGAATCGGAACTGCGATGACCAAATAATATATTCTGTTAAGCAAAACATTAATTTTGTTGATCAAACAGGTAGTTATTTAGTGATCAATGTAGTTGCCGACCAAGTATTGATGATGGTTATTATTATATTAATCAGCCGACAAAACATATTATGCTGTCCAAATAGTTTTTTAGCTGATTTTTACAGCTGATAGAATATTTTTTTTATTTTTTTATTTAAAACCAATACCAATAAATTTACTGCCATATAAAGTATTAAAGATCATTTTTCGGATATTTATCGCGTACCTTTTGTTATATTTTCTCGTACGTAAAATAACGTAAACTTACTTCCATTAAATAAAACTATTTTTAACCTGATTGATAACATCCGATACCTCTATCGATTGCTTATTTATATTGAATTAACGCCTCTATGATCAAGTGTCCTTTATGGGACTGATTTTCATATGTACCTCGTGTGTTCATAAGTCTTGAGACACAGTAAAACTAAAATATTTTTGGAGCTAAGTTGAGTATTCATTTATTGGATATTAAAATTAAAACTACTGAAATCTAGATCTGTATTTAAAAATAAATCATTCAAAATGGCCGCCTTTGCATTCAATGCAGGCCTTCAAACGCGTGCGCCATTCATCTATGGCGGCACGAATCTTTTCAATGGGAATCCGTTTCGATTCTTTAATAAGGGCTCGCTTGAGAGAATCCAGGTTTGGGTGAGACTTTCTGCATGCCCTCAGCTCCAATTCCGTCCATAAAGAATAATCCAAAGGATTCAAGTCAGGGCTTGACGAGGGCCAATCTTCGCTCCGAATGAAGCCTGGCAAATTGGCCTCCAGCCAACGTTGGGTAGTCTTAGCTTTATGGGAGGGAGCAGAGTCCTGTTGGAAAACCCAGTATTTTCCAGCGAATAGCGTATCATTTAATGGTTTAACCACCGCTTCCAATATGTCGGTTTGTTAATTTTGTGCCTTCACCTTGACGCCTTGCTGGCAAAAATGAAGCGAAGTGACCCCTCGTAGGAAACACCCCACCAAACCATCACACTTGCTGGATGATGAGTGCGCTGGACATTGCGTACAGATGGCTGGACGTCCTTTGAACTTCTGGCGTAAACCTTATTGTTCTGCCGGTTAAACTTTTCTTCCACCGTGAAGATCTTTTCATCGGTAAACAGGATATTTTTTGGATCGTGTCTCCTCAATAGGTTCCGACATCGTTCCAGTCGCAATTTACGAAGACGCTCGTTTAAATAATGCACTTTAGAAATTTAAAATTTTAAAAGTTTAAAAAAGGTTGCATGAATTACTTTCTTTTTAAATTAATTAAATAAGTTCGTCTCAAAACTTATGAATATAAGACATAATAACACGAGGTATAATGGGTTTTGTTTCCTGAGAGGTTAAATTAAATTAAATTAAATCAGAATAAATACCTACGCCTATTGATAACAGCAACTAACTACATAGAAACAAAAGTGTTTAATAACGCTAACGAAATAATCCGATTTTCCCACTCGCTGTAAATTTTATACATATATCTCTAATTTTTTTTGTTTCAAAGGTTACCAAATCAATAACATCAGCGAATAAAACGCTATTTGTACTTCTGCGTACAAAATGTCGCAACCGCGGGCTGCGCTCGCGCAACACTCGTTCCGTAGTCATAGATCGAGTAGAGCCTCATTCGTTGCGCGCACGCCGACGCGCCGAAACGTATCCCTCCAATTCTGACAGCTGTCAAACACCGGATATTGTGATCGCGAGTGCATTCCAGTTTTAAAAATATTTGGAAATCTGGAACGCGAAGTTTGAACGCTTTGAAATTTTGTTTGTTAAATTTTTAAAAAACTGCGGTAAGTGCTATTTGATAGATACTGTGGTACATAGGCACAGAAATAGTTCGTAAATAATAACTGAGGTATTGTGGTGATGTCCTTGTCGGATAATTGTTGTTATTATTTTGGTGAATGTAAAGCTGAGGTTGTAAACTGACTCGAGGTGTCGAAATGATCTAACGAAGGTATAATACATATTAAACAATATGTTTCTTACCGCTATTTAAACTGTAAGTTCACAGAACTGGATACCCACCAATAACATGAACATTAACAGCAGAAAACTATGATACTATTATAAACTAAATAAGAACTTGAACTAATAATGTGCAAAACCAGCTCGATGCAACTAGGTAGGTATAGGTAACTTATTTTTAGTTAGGTAACTACTTACCTAGTAAACAAGCCAATTTATAAAAACAACAACTTAAACTACAACTTAAGTAGAAGTCAGTATCTACAAGAGGTACCTGCCTACATAACTTCAGTAGAAGTCAGTATCTACAACAGGTACCTACCTACATAACTTCAGTAGACATAGACGGGTAGGTCAGGTATGCGCCGTGACTTCTTGACCTTACGGCGCCTGACCTCTCCCCGGTCGGGTCGGTCTGCCGTACCATCGGATTATGTGATGGAGGGAATGCAGAGTGCACCTGTGTTTGCGCACACACATGTGCACTATAATAATATCCTGCGCATATAACTATTCTCCGTTGAATTGAAACTGGCCGCCCCGCGCCGCGTCGCCGCCGTTGCCGTAATTCAGAGAGGAGGACATCATCAAACGTTGATAATTTTCCTCATAATTTGGTATAGGTACCTATTTCATTTTCATTTATTCAGGAAATATGTGAGTTGAGTACTCACACCCACATAACCAACATAACATGTGTGCAGTGCACAACACACGCACACATGGACAGTACTTCGATATTGCAGTGGTCGGTCGGTTGGTCGTTGATAGTTGTGGTTGTGGTCGTCTTATCATAAACAAACTTCCGTTAAAGTTGGTTTATTCACTTTATTATCTTTTTCTCATACTCAAATCGCTAGAAAACCGGTATAATATATTAAAGTAGTTAATAGGAGCATACAGACTTTGAGTGGATTTATTGTATTTTGTTTTATTTGAGTTTATCCTTCAAAACAATATGAGTCAAGGAAAGTGTATGTAGATAAGGACGAGTAGGTACTTCATTATGAATTATTTATTATTAATGTACCTAACTACAATGTACATCACTACTTATACATTGCACATTCAATTGAAGTAAACACGTAACGAGCGAGTACTTTAACCCTTAGTTACTCCCTAAGTTAATCGCACCTAAAAACTTACGTAAATACTCGCGTGGCCGCGTGGGGTGCTTTACGCCCCGCTTTTACAATTAGAAAAAACTACGAAAAACATGCAAAGTCAGACTGTTATTTATTATAATCTCTTGACTTAACGACGGATACCTACAGATAAACAGAACAGATAAACATTTTCTTAAATCAACTCATTATAGGAACTTATTTTCTTCATTGCATTTCTGATATGTCGGAATAACTGCACAGCACACATGTTGACGACATAGAGGTGACAAAAAGAGGAGGACGTTTACGTAAACTAAATCAAATAATGACACGTTTAAAAAAAAGTACCAACAATATGTTCACGTTATATTTATTCTACGTACACGTTCGCTTGGGGCGCTTTACACCCCGACCGGACTCTCCTGCCTCAACCTTACACAACAGAGTGTTTTTTGTGATTAAATAACAAAGTTCCGCTCGTTTTAGGATGCTAGAACAAACATTTGCGCTGTAAATTCAAAACTCCAATAACTACAGACGATCAAACAGCCGCTGTGGGGTGAAACATCACACCCACACGTGTAATTAAGGGTTTAATTATTGATGAGATGATACAGTTGTCATTATATGACATATCTCATCCATTTGTAAATTAAAATTATTTTTATATCATTAATTTATTTACTTAGTTCATAAACCACAACGTCTGAAATAAATGAGTTTTATTATTTTATTTATTAAACAACTTTAGTTCTTTTTTGAAATATACCAAAATGTGAATACTGTGTGTAACTGAACTTCTAAACGTTTCCGTTGCGTTAGTATTATTATCATTCTCTGACGTTACTTTACTGATATTGCATTGATTTTGATCTAACCAATAGGGGGGGGTAAAAGTTAACCCCTTTGAACGGACGTCATCGTTAACAATAACCCGTAACCTTGGTAAGAATAGAACAGAATATAAAAAAGTATTTATTACAGCAAAAGACAGGTTGGTAATTATATTACGAGTAGGTGCACATTCTTAACTTTGTACAAAACAAGATGAGTATCTTATGAAGAGTCACAATTAACACACAAAAAATAAGAGAAGATCAACTAATTATGTCATTTGCAGACAGCTATTATTAAATAGTATTTGTCTGTTGATTGCTTTACTTGGCTAAGCCTGTATCGAAGAAACCATGAGTACGAACATTTAGATCATTCGATTAAGTTAGTTACGGAAAATTTACAGTGAAAATTACAAAAATAAACAAATGCGAAAATTCAGGTAAATAATGTAAAATATAAGTAAGTATATTATGTTAAATTGAAAGTAAATTAGTGTAATTAGTAGTATGTAGAATTTTTTCACTTTTATGATAGTTTAATGTGGTTAGCCAATATTTTATTATATGTTTAGCCTCAGTTACACTTTTGTTCTTAATTTGACAGTTTTTAGCTACATTATTGTAAAGACGGATTTTTATATAGTTTCCTGTTCGTTGTGCGAATGTAGAGTTTGTCGAGGGAGTGACCAATCTGTGTACTCTACGGCGGGATACGACTTCAAAATCAGGGGAGGGCAGTAATGTTTTATGTACCAATAGAGCAGTTTTGAGTATGTAGAGATGGCAGACTGTGAGTATAAAATAGAAAGACATTTATTTATAACAACAATATGAACAGTTAAAAAACAAGACACACTTATAGGATAGGTACATATATAAAGTTGTTAAAAAAAGGTCCTAACTCAGCATAATGCTGGCTAAACTCCCGTAGGAAGCCTTGCCAGCGCTGATCTTCCGTTAGAACCCGTACAAATGACGTCACGAACAGACCTAGTGAGCACTTGTGGGATACCATCACCACCACTCCTCTGAATAACCGATTAAGAATACACACGAACAGCTTATTACAATGTAGGCATCTACATAGGTAGGTACTCTACTATAAAAAAAAACCTTTTCAGCCCATCTATTCGAAAAGAGGCAAAGGGTTCCTTGATAAGTGCGAACAAAGTGGGTCATTCCAGCGCACTTAAACTTCCTCTAGACCTATAGAGTAGGTACAGCATAATTATATTTATTTTTGACCATTGATAAAAGTGAGAAGGTCAGTGACCCGAGTTATTTTGGTGATAGAGACAATGGGCAGACATTACATACATTTACTATAATTAAATTGAGATAACGCTTGTGATCAGGTGCATTGCATTACGTGTGGGGAAGCGAGATAGAAGTTATAGTCTATCGAGCTCGCGAAAACTTTTTACGTTATCTATTCGTATTTTGCACTCTCATACGATAAGCATTCGCTATGCACAAAATGTGCAATATCCTTCAATCCATTTCTTTTAGGGCTACCAAATCATATACAGCTATTCACACTCAAAGGTGAAAACCCTGGGTTCAAAACACTAAAGTACTATTAATAATAACGAAAATAATAATAAATATCAATGCAGCCAGCAGCTTGGCGAAACGCTTCCGACTGGTATTGATATGGGTCAGTTGAGCTACCTGTAGATTGTTTGGCAATCTACAACTCAACTGATAACAGTTTGCAGTTGGCTTAATTGTTTTAATTGTAAATACTAGTCCTAATTTGATTGTAATTTTCTTTGATAATAAAATAAGTCAATGGTTCTAAGAGATGTATTTTGTTGTTAACCAACATTCCGGTCTGGAACTGGATTCTGCGCAGACGCATAGAGTGCGCAGTGTCCTCGTGCAGGTCACCATTGCCTGGTGTTGTCAGTATTATTCATTGAGTTATTATTACCTACGCTATAATAGTACTTCAGTGGTTTTATTACGTTTCCTATGCTATGAAATGCAACAAAGAAATGAAACAAACTTCGGACTCTAGGTATGATGCGTTGTGACAGACTAGGGTACCCACTAAACACTTAGATTAGATGGGGCATTTTGCTATAACCGATTTTACGAAAAAAAACTCAAATGAGAAGCATAAAGAAAACCTAGATCATTTAATGTTATCGGTAGTCATGTCGATAACATCAAACGGTGATGTGATGTCGTACTCTATACAATCTAATACTCAGACATCCATTACATCGGGTTATCTTATCTCATCTCCACGTGACATGAGGAGTCGCATTCCTATGTATGTATAGGTCCATCGTGCAAATAAAATCCGGGTCGTGAGCATTTTTAACTTAAGAATTAACTAGCTACTGCCCGCTGCTTCGCACACGTATTTTCAGTATAATAATAGTAGCCTATTATCTAAGTTAAGCTATGTTCTAATGAACGCCAAATTTCATCTTGATCTGTTCAGTAGTGTTGGAGATCCTAGGTAACAAAATAAAATTTACATATCAAAAATTTTCGGCTTTACCTATAGGATAGGGTTTCGATCCTTGATATTAACCCTAGATAGAAAATAACACAAAAGATAAAGCAAGTAGGTAGGGTGAAACAGCCAGTAGTACTTAGAAAACATATCGCTGAAATAACAATTGATTAAGCATTTCTATTGTTGTTGCTCCCATTTGTTCTGCAGTAATCAACATAAATTATAACTTTACTGCAGACTGTCGCGTCGTCGTCGTAGGTTCATATTGGGTTCATTGAAGTGACACCTACCGTTCATTATGTCTTGACAATAAACACCTTCAGTTGGTAAATTATTGTAGATGTATTTGATCAGAATCAGAAATACGTTTATTGTTAACTGTTGTACAAAAAGATCTTAAGTATAATATATTGTACAGTTTCAACAGCTTATCTAATAGACATACAATAACAGTTTTAAATAGGTATACATTTTTCCATCATTTATCAAATAATTCTTTTATCGCGTGAAATCTGCGTTGGACTCGGGATACAGTTTTACAACAATATTTTCTTTTAATTATTTCGCACTAGTTTAAGCATAAATCAAATATGCTGAAGGCCGGTCTGTTACAAGTCACAAACTCAACTAGACAATAATATATTGTGCGGGACCTTATACCTTGTTACCGGCATCTTTTCATTTCTTATAATTCATTCTGAAATTGGATTTAAAATTGCAACGATCATGGCGACACGATTGAGCGATTTCAAAACAGTTTGATAGAAATACAGGTTTCAGTGTTTGAAAGCGCCTTTACTTTAACAAGGTCACTAATGAAGGAGGTTGTACTGTATCGCGGTCCTAAAGTAAAACCGCATGTAGCCAGGTACGAACAAAGGTTGTAGGTATGTAAGTAGATACTTATTTTAATCTACATGCAATTGCTATATAATATATGTAAGTAAGCAACAATAATATTTAATTGTTCAATATACTCGTATGTCTACTTACCGATGCTACACGTTTCGTTCCACGCCCGATCAAAAGTCAAAATTAGTAAACTGCAAACCCATAGAATATTTTACAAAGTTTGCTTATGCTAGCGAAACTCATTGTCCTTGACTACACATTATGTATTATGTTTACTTACACTTACACAAGTTGTATGTACCTGAACATGCATTGCAGCGAAGACGCGCCGCGCGCCGCCGCCACCGGCCGCATTTGTCAAGTGTGACAGAGGTAAAGAATATCAAAAACATAGTACATAGGTACCTAATACAGGGAGCAAGTCCCACGACCACGGGACATAGAGGACAAGTGCCAGAAATAATGAAGATAGGAAGTTTTTCTGAAAGGAAACATTCCATTATTTTTTCAAATAAGTTTAACAGCATTAGCAGGTTTTGAAAAAATATTGCTTTAACCGGTAATCGAACCCGTTAAAATGAAAAAAAATACACCCTTTATTTTTATGGCACTTGTCGGTAGAGTCAATCATAAGAATCAAATCTGTCTAATAAACATTGCAAATAAGAGGAAGGCCATGAAATCTGCCAAAAAGTGGGGAGACGAAGCACTTTTTATGGCTCCCTTACAAAACTTCACTCAAGCATAGATCTTTGATTGAGCAAGCTTTCATAATACGGGCCCAGGGGTTCCTGGGCCCGTATTATGAAAGCTTGGATGTGATGGTTGGATAGGTTTATCCAACCATCACATCCAAAGATAAGAGCCCTTTAACTTAGTATTCTTTTACTGAAGTCATTTAATAAATGACGAAGAAGGTTTGGTAACCTCGACGAAGGAATAAAACGCAAGGTAGGTACATTCATCTAAAAACTCAAAAGAATCCGTGAGTAATGTATGGCACGGCACGCGGCACGCGGCACGGAGACAGGTCATATGAACCTGTTTGTAATGTATGGCACGGCACGCGGCACGCGGCACGGAGACAGGTCATATGAACCTATTTGTAATGTATGGCACGGCACGCGGCACGCGGCACGGAGACAGGTCAGATGAACCTGTTTGTAATGTATGGCACGGCACGCGGCACGGAGACAGGTCATATGAACCTGTTTGTAATGTATAGCACGGCACGCGGCACGCGGCACGGAGACAGGTCAGATGAACCTGTTTGTAATGTATGGCACGGCACGCGGCACGGAGACAGGTCATATGAACCTGTTTGTAATGTATGGCACGGCACGCGGCACGCGACACGAAGACAGGTCATATGAACCTGTTTGTAATGTATGGCACGGCACGCGGCACGCGGCACGGAGACAGGTCATATGAACCTGTTTGTAATGTATGGCACGGCACGCGGCACGCGGCACGGAGACAGGTCATATGAACCTGTTTGTAATGTATGGCACGGCACGCGGCACGCGGCACGGAGACAGGTCATATGAACCTGTTTGTAATGTATGGCACGGCGAGCGGCACGCGGCACGGAGACAGGTCATATGAACCTGTTTGTAATGTATGGCACGGCACGCGGCACGGAGACAGGTCATATGAACCTGTTTGTAATGTATGGCACGGCACGCGGCACGCGGCACGGAGACAGGTCATATGAACCTGTTTGTAATGTATGGCACGGCACGCGGCACGGACACAGGTCATATGAACCTGTTTGTAATGTATGGCACGGCACGCGGCACGCGGCACGGAGACAGGTCATATGAACCTGTTTGTAGCAACTCGTAAGTCAAGTCGGAGGTCGCGCGGTGTCATAACGTAACACAGCCTTCGGACACCAGACTCCGACTGCTTTCGATATTGCGAGATGCCGCCGCCCGCGCCGCGCCGCCGGATCGAAAAAGGGCTTAGTTTTTTTCATTACACCATAAGGTTATCAGGCCTAGGTACTAGTACCTATACATATAAAATGCTTTGTCCTGAGACTGACTCACAGAGTTTAGTACGTTCGACTCCATACTAATATTATTAATTCGAAAGTTACTCTGTCTGTCTGTTACCTCTTCACAACAGATCTTAACGAAACTTAACAGGGAGGTAGATGGTATCCCGGGGACGGACATAGGCTACTGTTTATCTCGGAAAAGAGCGTGCGAAGCCACGGGCAACAGCTAGTAGTATTATAAAATTCGCGGCCTAGACAGAGAGCTGTTATGCCGAAAATTAAATATAAATAGAAAAAAAGGTTAAAAAACCATTTTTAACTGACTTGAAAAAAGGAGGAGGCTATGTGCGGCTGTCTGTATGTTCCTTATGTACATATTTTCGTTGATTTCTCCGTCATCGATGGACCGATTTGAATGGTTATTCGTAAATTATTTCGCTTATATTAAAATAAAACCCAGATTCTAAAAACTTAACAGTAGGTGCACGTGAATTTTAAACTAAAACATTAAATTCGAGCAGGTAGGTACTACGAGTAACTTCTTTTATTGCTCAATCGATATGTTTTTATAGCTTTGGGCCATTTTCTACCTCTGTAGATGATATAAAAGTTGTAAAATTGAAGCAAAAACAACGGAAAAAAGTACGTAAAATTTCTTGACGTCACAAAAAGAGAGAATCTGCATCAGGCTAGAATGCTAGGCAACTCTACCTTTAATAGCTCTTTCTTCACAATATACTTACATATAAAGGCACCGATGTATCCACAGAAGGAGTACGTGTTCATGTACCTACCGCGGGCGCGGATAACAAACACGAATATTTATAAAACAACAGTTCTAAAACTGTCAGGGTGGTGTTAAACATCCGCGGTGCTTAGCCAAACACGGCTAGCCAACACTAGCGGGTACTATTTCCGAAATATTGTCAGTTTGCGACACTGACACTATGACAGACTACTTTGAAACAAATTTAGCGAGATGTTTACAAGAAATAAAACCCAGTTTCTTGCTTGAGCACTGTGTAGCATTCTCTAGCAAACAGGCGACGTCATTGACGTAAACAAAATGTTTAAAGATCGGTAGAGCTCGCACCGGACCAGTGGAAGTCACATCTTCGAACGAACCGATTTGCTGTCATAACATTATCTAGCTAGTTTGTAAAATTAGTGAAAAGTCCTTTCTTTTAGAGAAATAATCTTTAACTATTTGATATGCTTGTTATCCCCATGCGAGACTTTATTTATAAACGTGGTTACGTAAAACCACGTTCATCTTCTTAAACACTATTAGGTTCTCTGTTTACTAATGAATATCTTTTTACGAATACTACACGCTCCGGGCGTGTAGAATTCGTAAAAAGATATTCATGAGAAGTAAATGAAACTTGTTTAACGCTAAAGTTTCCACGAACTTTGTTATTCATATGACCAATAAGATAAACTGGATTCGATTTCCTAGACCGTCGTCGCAGCAGCTGGGCACGATCCTATCCTAGTTGCATAACAAGCTCTTGGTGCTCGTTAGAACAATTGCCCGCTTCCTGGGAAGGAGTGGTACTAGAGAGAGATCACTGCGACAAACTACTGCTTCAATAGGGGTGCAGCTAGAGTTAAATGTTGGCCGCCGAGGTTGGCCTAGCCATGGGAAGCCTGTCAAACCAGACAAAACGAGCGATCGTGATGATTCGGCCAACATATATCGTTAAAGACGCATAAAGAATAACCATATTGTAGCAATATTTGTGTAAACAAAACAAAGCATCCAATAACTCAAAAAAATCGCAGTCGTTCAAGAGATTTGATACAAAAGATTTCAACGCGCTCCCGTGCAAAAGGTGCTATAAAGGCCTCGAAAGTCCCGTTTCTAATCTAGCCCCATATTAATGCACGTTGCAACTAAAGTATATATTCAGGCAATGCAAATAAAGCAATGCTAGCTACAAATAGGAGGAAACCTGAATACCAGTCGTGATTTGGATTCTGTGCGAGATGCAGCCGGCAATTTAAAGCTAGCCTAGATCGCGGGCTCTAGCGCGGAACAAAGATGGTGCATAAAATGGTTAAGGAGATTTTAGATCCTCGTTATTTGTAATAAGTTTTATAAAACAGTTGGCGGGTCACAAGTTTGTTACGAACACAGTATATTGCAATAATTTATGGTTGAGTGTCATGGTTGCCGAGACTTGATGAGCTTTGATTTGGCGAATATCTAACGACACCATTTTGAAGACATAGATATATATAGAGTATAACTGCATTATTTTGAGGATATTTATGTAGATAGTTACTAAGTAAAAAAAAATACCAAAATAAATGTCTGCGTCACATGAATAACAAATTAAAAAACAATAACAATCAACGTCCACCTTTGACATTGTTGTCAGAACGTGGTGCCCCGTGTGCGCGCGCGCATCCTTGACATTGCGACGTCACGGCGACCGGATGCAGTGCATTAGCGAATCGCAGCTGCTTTAAGTAGGTGCTCAATATTCGTACCAACGATATTAAAGTACAAGACAAACATTAAACAATGCACACGTTTTATATGTATGTTGCTGACATTTCAAAAATACCTTTATTGCCACACATGTAGAGATTATTATTGTAAAGTCGATTATGCAGAGGTTTAATTAACGTCATCAATTAATTATTTGTCCAAACCACAAATTGTTTCGACATATTCAATAGGGTGCAGTTCACTAAACGCAGCACTGACTAACTGCACTCAGTATCCACAGTACTACCTACAGTAGTAATAGGAACCTGCGACCGAATCATTACTCAGTTGTGCTCCACTCTACCCAACATACATACCTACTCAAGTAACCATTACCGCACAAGTTAAGGTCACGTGTAAATTGATTATTTAAACGCATAGGTACAACAAAGCCAAATTGAATAGTCTAATCTAAGTTGTAGGTGCGCGTGCGCCGAGGATGGTCTCAAGGTGAACCGCGTCGCGGTATGCGATACAAACTGGTAGTTCGTAATACGGATGAGTCTTTCATATTACTTGCTCTACCGTGGTTCTTACACTCTAACCTGTGCCAAACCAAATCATGAGCATGTGCAGTTTTACACTTACTCGAATTATATTCTAGTTTTTCAAATAAACAAAACAGCGCAATTTAAAATTAGAAGAACTCTTACTTGCGCATGTGATTGTAATACCTAGGTTGTAAAACCAGTAGCAAAAAGTTCAGGCCCTTATATGTATGTTATAAAATTGTTTGATAGGCATAACTGTATATTTCGAATCAAAAGTGAATGAGCCTGTCAGTCACTGGGTCATTGAGGCTAATATTCACAACATGCTAATTCACGTTACTATCTATTCAGCACTTCCCGCGACTAGTTTATTGCTCAATCGTTTGTGCCAACCTAACCAGATTTCATAGTCAATAATGATTTCGTATTCCGTATTCTGAAGATATCCATAACACTTCGATACAGCCATAAGTCGGTTAACGCACGCATGCATTAGATAATTAGTTACGTGTGTAGTGGTAATAGAGCTGAACCAAACATAACTATTGTTAGTTTGTTACTCTACCTTGACTTAATTTGGAGGCAATGTCGCGGGCTAGCTACTGGCGGCGGTTTTGCATGCATTCAAGTTAAGCCATCTATCAAAAAATTCAGCTCGATCCGATCAGTAGGCGCTTATTTAAGGAAGGAAATAAGAAATCCCCACGTGTATCATACTTTCCGTAACGGAACAGTCATCGCAGGCAAGAGGAAAACCATAATAAGGAAAATAACATTCGGATTCACTCGACGTAAACGTACCCACTTTCATGAATTAAAGAACCATGCCTAGTTGATAGAGCTGTAAAAACATAATTTTATACCTTTTTACTTTAATAAAAATACATATAATAAGTATAATACCTACAATGGCCACACACAATTGACAGCTCTACATGCGTTTGACTTTTAATTCTAAACCCATAAAAGAACAAACAATTAAAGTATCCATCAAAGTATATTCGTCCTCAGACTTGGATTATGCCTAGATGTAAATCTGTGAGCGCTTGCGCAAGCTGCGAGGTTGCTGCTGGTGAAAGCTGCGCTTGCACAACTGCTTCTGGCTGAGCACAATCACATCGATGCACCTGCAAGTGCTCTGGCTGAGCACAATCACATCGATGCACCTGCAAGTGCTCTGGCTGAGCACAATCACATCGATGCACCTGCAAGTGCTCTGGCTGAGCACAATCACATCGATGCACCTGCAAGTGCCCATGATTACAACCACCCCTGGCCGTAATTACTACATGGTCACGATCCCATTTATTTTAGAACCTGTGATCTCTATCAGCGGTTTTATAAGCTTTTATTGAACGTCATAGAGGTCGCTAGTTAGGTACCGAATGAAACTGTAACTTACCTCGTCTGATGTTTAAACGTGGTATACACTATTCAGATAAATAAATTCTCACAAGAAATATGTAAATATGCTAACGTAGCTTAGTAGTGTTTTTTTCTCTTTGGATAGTTATGTAGGCACGGTAGGTATGCATCGGTTGACTCATGCAATCCTGAAGCACTGGTTCTCCTTAGACTTTGGAATTGTACATACTTATGTATTCTCATACAAAGAAATTAGCGTCAATTCAGATTGTGCAAAAACTAATCTAAACTAATTTGCCAGCACTAAAAATGCCAACGTTTTTATTTGAATTGATTAGGTAGGGACGGATGGACGGACGGACGGCAACATCTTTAGTGCTGTCGAATTAGTGGACACCAC
The DNA here is from genome assembly GCA_963662085.1 of Eupithecia inturbata. Classification (NCBI taxonomy): domain Eukaryota; kingdom Metazoa; phylum Arthropoda; class Insecta; order Lepidoptera; family Geometridae; genus Eupithecia; species Eupithecia inturbata. The sequence goes on from OY759192.1 coordinate 402,174, forward strand.
GTGGACAACGTGGACAATATAATATGTTGACACCAATATTTTATAAGCTGAGCGGTCATCTATGTATCTGAAAAATAATAAATGTACAGAGAGAGCCAAAGGAATCAAATTGAAACGAAATGAATGCTGACGATTCGTCCCACTCGGCGCGTAATGTTGATTTTATTATTCCGTTCCTCCGGCTCGCTCGAGACTTCCCGAGTAACCTAACCTAGGTGCTTACTCCTAGCTTGGGAACGTTTCAGGGTATATGTTAGTGGGGTATATAGGGTTACTGGTAATTCACTGACACTGATTGCGTTTACTGCAGATTTGGCCCATCACTACGAACACGTTCGTGAAGACGCCAGGTCTTATCTCCTGAAATTTTATGTAAATCACCTCCGATGATGGGCAGAACCTGCAGTTCACGCAGTGCCAGTGAATGAAAAATTAAAACTGTTATTTACACTATTGAAAATACGTCATGCCGATTCGGAAGCCATTTTATTTCTGTTTTTACAAACGCGAGGACCACCGGAGTAAGCTAAGCTCATAAATTTTACAAACAATGTGTGCTGCAAGTTCACGGTCAGTGAAACTAAAGGCAATAAATCGGGGTGAGAGGCGTCGCGTCGCGTCGTCGCTGGCACTTACCTCCTTCTGTACGTCACTGTGCTCAAGAACATAATAATGCTTCCGACCCTAAAGCTATAGGCGCGACCGACCTTTCCTTTTTGTTGTTTCTTATTCTGACTGAGTGACGTATGTTGTTCTAGAACACACTCCCTCCACAATGGACCACGGCGACCACGGAGACCACGGCGACCACGGCGACCACGGCGACCACAGCCACGGGCACGCCATGGTGGTAAGCTTCAACGTTACTTTTAACAATGTTATATAATGTTATATATTTATCTTCAATAAATGTCTATAAGATAATAAATGAGCGAACGTTATCAGATATTATTACTGTTCTAACTATAGTTTATATCTATTATGGTAAACGCGAGTATTAGCCTGTTATTATTATTTTTGTGTTTTTGTAAATTTGTATTCTGTTTCTATAAGTGGAAACTTGTTAATAGCCACCTGTTTCTTCACACATCGCAATTATGTTTATTGTGCTGAAAGATCCCCTAATATAAATAAATAAATAAAATAAATAAATAGGTACCTAATTATTAATCCAATCACGCGAATACCAAGGTACCAGCCAAAGACTGCTAAAAATATTGTTACCCGTTGACTGCAAATAAATAAATTATATTTCTTTATGGGTTTTTTAAATGATATGGTATAGGGCACCAGCACAAACAGAAAGGCCTTTGATAACACTCATTCAAAACTCCACGTGCGAAGACTAGGGTACTGTCAGTGAGAGAGTTTTGGCATCTTTTTATGACAATTGCAACATTGCAAATACCAAATACCTATAAACTTATACAACTTACTTATATAACTTAACGGCTTGCCCCAATGCTGCTCCCCCAAAATCTCTTTTGTCCCAAAGGCAATAAGACGGGCCTCTGAGTGAGTTGACACGGAATTGTTTGTTACAAACGTGCTCCAGCTCTGTGGATCGTGCCCGTCTCCTGGCCGTTTCTAAATGGGAGTCAGGACATTGGTTGCAAGCATTTCCTTCATTTAACACTGGCACTTTATTGGATCCCGTAACTTTCCGTATCGCAACATGTCTTCGGTTGGGTGCAAGGTGTCGCGCCTCATCAATGCCAGTGCGATACTGTTGTCGAACAGCTTGGTCATCACGGATTATCGTATACTAGGGCCGCCGCCGGATGGATATCTCGTCATGCCAGCCTTAACAACATCATCCGGCGGGCCTTAGTCACCGCTAACGTACCAGCTATTCTCGAACCGAATGGTCTGTTGCGTGACGATGGTAAGACATTACATTTATTACAAAATAATACCAAGTTACGGCGCTAAATGCCTGCGTAGGTAGGTAGGTACCTACCTACCTAGCGCCTAGCGCAGCGATTACCTACCTATATACCTACCTAGGTATATAGGTAGGTAACCGCTGCGCTTTCCCACGCTGCACGCTACCGCAACCGTTCTCTTATCATAGCCTTATCTTTTCCTTGGGTAGGTCATAGTCATTTATTTACTTCACTAGAGCATTTAAATTTATTTTTGTGTAGGTATTGGTACCGGTATACCGGCCTGGCCGCGGCGGTCTCGGCAAGGGTCGACTCCTCCACCTCAGTCCGTGTATTTCGAAAACATTCACTGCGATAACTGCGATCCGCCGGCCAAGCGCGATTATCGACAAACTCAGGGGGGTGTCCCTTGTTTGGGGGAGGCATGCTCAGCAGTGTGCTCACGAGGCAGTAGCTACTGTATGCTGTCTGCCGCTTGGTTGTAGCACTTTGTTGTAGACAAGTCATTGAGCATAAACAAGTTAGAAGGAGATGGATTTGTTTGTGAGACGGAACACGTTATTTATTTACAATTCGAGCATCGCATCGTTGGTAACGAAAATACCCTTGTTTTCGCCGAATATTGCCAAAACGCTCGTAAGGAAAGTCCTATGTTCAGTACTGGACTTGCTGAGGCTGATGATGATAATGAGTGTCTTTTTAAAAATGTAAGTTACTTATATAACCTAAAAACTGTGGAACAAGTGACTACAAAATTAAATAGCTCTACGCGCTGTCTGAATAACGTGTTGCATTCCCGCGGCTCAGTCGTGATGCGTGCGCGGGCGCAGGCGTAGGGCATAAAGGTCAAGTTTACCGCACGCCGACCACCCGATAGGGAACATACAGATGTTGATTTACCACACAATTGCACAATACGATCCGCATAATGATACCAATATAAAAATGCCAGCTTACCACGTAGATGGCACGACAAACATTGGTTCGCGGGTAAAACAAAATTTTCTTTTGTCACCGTACCAATATACCTACCTCCAAATCGGTAATGCAGCACGGGCGACTCGGTAATGCAGCACGGGCTCGGTAATGCAGCACGGACGACTCGGTAATGCAGCACGGGCGACTCGGTAATGCAGCACGGGCGACTCGGTAGTGCAGCACGGGCGACTCGGTAATGCAGCACGGGCGACTCGGTAATGCAGCATGGGCGACTCGGTAATACAGCACGGGCGACTCGGTAATGCAGCATGGGCGACTCGGTAATGCAGCACGGGCGACTCGGTAATGCAGCATGGGCGACTCGGTAATGCAGCACGGGCGACTCGGTAATGCAGCATGGGCGACTCGGTAATACAGCACGGGCGACTCGGTAATGCAGCATGGGCGACTCGGTAATGCAGCACGGGCGACTCGGTAATGCAGCACGGGCGACTCGGTAGTGCAGCACGGACGACTCGGTAATGCAGCACGGGCGACTCGGTAATGCAGCACGGGCGACTCGGTAGTGCAGCACGGGCGACTCGGTAATGCAGCACGGGCGACTCGGTAATGCAGCATGGGCGACTCGGTAATACAGCACGGGCGACTCGGTAATGCAGCATGGGCGACTCGGTAATGCAGCACGGGCGACTCGGTAATGCAGCACGGGCGACTCGGCTGTTCATAAATAATGCTGGTCAATTCACAGAGCATTATATAGTACAGACATATGTATATTCATATATATTTACACGAAGATTATTATGATTATTATTCTTATTTATTTTAAGACAAGTAGTCAGACAGGTTAATTTACAATTGAATTCAAAATTATATGTATTATGATTAAAATAACCATAATTAAATGTCTAGACAGATCAGTAATTTTTGACAATGTCAAAATACTACCTGCCGCTACCTACTCAATTTTTCAATTTTATAAAATCTTTTACCTTATTAAATAACATTAGTATATTACTAGACTAGTGTAAGTTTAATCCTAGAATGCATTAGTGCATTCTAGGATACTACCTACTACAGTTATTTAAAACAAGAATGATCATCCAGCCCCCAAGCTAAGCAAAGCTTTTGTTATGTGTTCTAGAACTGGTAAACTTAATACAATACCTCATGCACGTTACATTACATAGACGCAAATATCTAAATAGGTTAGTATGTATATAAAACGAATTCGGTAAAGTTGATGCCTAGCGAGGCTAAAAATATTGCTCTATTGGTGGATTCTGTAATATAAAGGAAGGAAAATATTGACACAGTTTGAAAACGCGGAATGTGAAGCGTGCAAATTTATACCATAGCATGGGTGGAATGAGTAAGACATGGCGTATAATCGCAAACAGAGGGGTTACGTATGCGTTAAAAATGAGATTACATTACGAGTGTGATTCTATACAAAACATCTACACAATATACTGTACAATATACCTACAGGGTGTTCGTCATAAGGAAACTAGAGGTAGGTGGAACTAGACATGCGCAAAACAGTACTTACAGTAAAATGTAATGCCATAGTAATGTGGCATTGCATTTCACTGTACTGTTTTGCGCAATTTTAACTTTATCCCAAAGTTTTTTTATACGGCAATGGCCTTTATTAACACAGAAAATTATTATTAAATAATAAAAGTCGGAAGCGTCCCCAAGACGCTGCTGGCTGCATTGCCCCGCTGTATGGCAATGCTGATGCGCTGCGCCAGATGCCCGTCAGCTCTCGGGTCACGCGTCGCGTCGACGTTAATTGTTTCAATTCAAAGTCAAAGTCAAAAACTCTTTATTTCCATAAATACAATAAATGTACACTTAGAAAAGGTCAAATTCTTAATAATTAAACACTGACACGGATATAAAGTGATATTTTTGGGTACCTAAACTAAAGTAAAAAAGCGACGAGGAAACTTTTAACCTGTTAGTTACATAGTTGTTATTTTTCGAGTTGGAGCAAATCCCGTCCCAAGCTTTTTTATCCTCTAGATAATCTGATATGTTATAGTAGGCCTGGCCTTTTTACACAAGAAGGTTAATAATTGGCTAGTAATGCTAGTAATTGTAAATACTATACATAGTTCTAATTTGTTTTTATTATTGAATTGGTATTTTCTTTGTCAATAAAACTAAAAAAATAATAAAGACAAATTAGAACTAGTATTTACAATAAAAACAATTAAGCTAACTGCAGACTGTTGCAAACAATCTACGGTTAGCTCAACTGATCCATATCAATACCAGTCGGAAGCGTCCCCAAGAAATGGCAATGCTGATGCGCCAGATACCCATCAGCTCTCGGGTCGCTTCGACCAGACAGATAACTTTTTAAAAACCCGGAGAGCCTCGGTACCCCAATAATAATAAAATCCCCTGAAGTCTTTGAAGTCATCCTTTGAAGTACAATTTTGAACTTACCTACATACATTCAATTCTAACACGAGAATCTTTCGGTGAAATACAAATAGCGAGCGTTCTTTAAAAACATTAAATGTATTATTATAAAAGCAATCCTTCGTTGTGTCCTTTTCTAATAAATATTGTGAATGATCTCTCTCTGTCTGTTCCAGTTCCACGCATGCGTGAACGCTGAGATCCTGTTCTCTGGCTGGGTGACGACCAACGCGTGGGAGATGCTTGGCTCCTGCGCCGTCATCTTCGTGGCCAGCGTGCTGTACGAGGGCCTCAAGTACTACCGCGAAGCGCTGCACACGCGCGCCACCAGCAGCCCTGGAGACTCCACCGTCAACATCACCAAGACGGAGTGCGGGGCGAACGGCACTTGTGGGGGAACTGCTGTTGTTAAGTGAGTCATCTAGTTCTACTTATTGTTTACTAGCTTCAGCCCGCGGCTTCACTCGCATTGTTTCGGTTAAAGGAAATCCTGTTCCCCGGGATAGTTTCAATTGAGACGGTGGCGCCATTTAGTCCTGAAAAGGCACAAACAGTTCAAAATGTGCAGTCATTTATGAAGAATGGATTCGTACGAGCTTGTAAGGTTTGACAGAAGTACGCGGTACAGTGCAGGAGGCTGGCTGGCAAAAACTAAAGGAATCCTATACACCTATATATACAATCGGAAATCCCAAATTATCGTAATAAGTTGCATGATGATGATGACGTCAGATCTGCTGGTGAAGGCACCCACAGCATTAGATACGCAACTTGTCCCCTCAACGCCTAGCAACAAAATATAATGAAGCATTTTGACCACTGGCCTTACCACCATAAATACTAGACAACTGATATACATACATAATAATACAATACATTACATAGAATAGATATTTATTTATTAAAGAACAATATTTGCAGATCGTACAAACACAGGCGGGAATCGAATTCCATGACTAACTCAATAAACTGTCCTTCCAGATACTCAATGCTGTCATCAGGCCACCTGGTACAGACGGGCCTGCACATCATCCAGTCCTCTGCGTCGTACCTCCTCATGCTGGTGTTCATGACGTACAACGTGTGGCTGTGCCTGGCGCTGGTGGCGGGCCTGGGGCTCGGATACTTCTGCTTCGGCTGGCGAAAGGCCTCCGTCGTCGACGTCACCGAACATTGCCAGTAGTGAACAAACAAAAGCGTTAAACAAATTGAAATAGAGCTAAAGTGGTGGGTGATATGAGCGTTAACGGACTTGTTATTGTGCTAATAGTTAAGTAGCGTTTAAAATTAAGTAAAATTAAGTTCATAATTTGTTTCAAAGTGAATTTAATATTAGTACACAAAAACTTTTACAAAAAGTTATGAATTTGTTGAAATTTTTTGTTTGAGTATTTGTCAGGTTTGTACCGACTTCGAAAAAATAAAAAAGAACCAGATGTTTGGCTGTATATATGTTCTCTGTAAATTATTTATCAATTTTGATGATTCTTTTGGTTTTCTAAAGATAGAGAATGATCCCGGGGTGTTCCCTTAAACTTATTTCCGACAGGGATCACTACATGTCCCGCAAAATTAAAAAAAATAATGTTATTCAAAGTTCGAGGTCGGTTTTTTTAGTTCATAAAATTATTGCAAAATAACTACTCGTGGGATAGAAACTGTTTTGAGACTTGTGGTACGATCAGCAGATAACTTTATTGCTGACTGTATCTACCTATTGCTGACTGTACCTACCTATTCCAGCATTTTAAGGAATTATGACAACATTCCATAGTTAAAGTAGGTTTTTGGTAGCATTTTGGTAACACATAATTTGTAGGGACATAAGTTATTAACTGCTATTTTTGTTTTAATTTTCAAGCAGAAGGTACCGATAAGTGTCTGACCTACTGTTAAATTTATTTATTTACACAATATAGAATAAAGCATATCAATTATTATTTCAACGGATTGTGCGATGTCTTAAAGGAAGGTTTGTTCATAATACTTAGGGAAGGTAGGTAGGTACCTTAATGAATGCGCCAGATCTTAAGGCTCCCTATTCGCTACAGGTCTGCTGGTTCCACCTCTGCACGAGGATTTTCAAAGTTCAAATCGTAACGCACGAGGATTTTCGAAGTTCAAATCGTAACGCACGAGGATTTTCAAAGTTCAAATCGTAACGCACGAGGATTTTCAAAGTTCAAATCGTAACGCACGAGGTTCAAGCTTACGAACCTTGAAAATCCTCGTTGACCCGCTTACATCCGTAATGAATTCGCTAAACTACGATAGTTTTTGTAGTAAAATCCTTTTAATTTGTATTAAGTAGCTACCTATGGATTTTTATATGTGACAATTTTTAAAGGTGTTTTAGTAAATATTATAACTATCTACTTTAGAGATGTATCTATGTACCTTCTTTTGTAAATATATATAGGTAGTTAATATTATACTAGAGTTTCTCATTATCGGCACCACTCATTGTCGTTCGGTGTTAAGGTGAAGTTTCTCAGTCTCATTGTCGTTCGGTGTTAAGGCGAAGTTTCTCAGTCTCATTGTCGTTCGGTGTTAAGGCGAAGTTTCTCAGTCTTATTGTCGTTCGGGGTTAAGGCGAAGTTTCTCAGTCTTATTGTCATTCGGTGTTAAGGCGAAGTTTCTCAGTCTCTTTGTCGTACGGTGTTAAGGCGAAGTTTCTCAGTCTCATTGTCGTTCGGTGTTAAGGCGAAGTTTCAAGCTAAACTAATGACACTAGGTACTTATTTTTTCTAATTACCTACGTTAGTTATTTAAAGGAATTATTGAAGATCTAACCAACCTCATAACTAAAATTTAGTTATGTTTTAAAATATTATATAGAGTCGTTATTTTTGAGGAGAAGCTAACTTAATTAAATATAAATAAATAAAAACAGATTAGGTTAACGCATTCACTGCCCACCCTCTGCGGTGCATCGTCATCGCGCGGCGTGGCGGTGGCGGCGCACAGTGGCTTGTTGTCTAGAATATGCTAGATGGACAAAACTCGTGACATAGTTTTCAGTATAAATGCTAATTAATAAACTTCGACAATACCCCTAAACCTAGAATTTAGATAACTGTTTGCTCCTTATATCGTTCAAAAGGTTCGAAAGTCAAGTAATGAGGTTAAACGCAAATTTATACATAATTGAATCAGTTGCAATTTGGCGGTACTTTCGTGCACATCCCTTACCGGTTTCTTGTTATTTTGTGGAAGTTTTTTGTGATGGATTTTATTTTTATAGGTTAGTACTATATATATAAACACATAATTTAACCTTTAAATATTTTTTTTACATTCCCTTCGTACAGTTTTAGACCAATATTATGTGGAGGTAATTCTGAAGCTAGACGTCAAAAATGCCTTTAATTCCGTAGACAGGGGCGCCTTGTTAAAAGAAATTAAAGACTAAATTCCAGAAAATTACCCTTTTCTTTGGCAATGTCACGGTTTACCGTCAAAATTAAATTTACAGGAACAAAGTAATTTTGTCCGCTGTTGGATGTCAGAAGGGCGACCCTCTTGGTCCGGCCATATTTAGCCTTGCCATCCAACCGATAATTCAACGTCTCTCCAAGCTCAATGTTTGGTATTTGGAGGACGGAACATTAGGAGGTAAACACAGTGTTCCATGCGATTATAATCATCACAGATGAATTTCGACAAATAGGCTAGAATTAAATTTTTCAAAGTGCGAGCTTTTTATTTCGGACTCTTGTGTAGACAAAAACAATATCATTGAAAAGTTCAATACTTAGTTTGGCCCCCAACATTACAGTTTTAGATAAATGTTCAATTCGCCTCCTTGGTCCCACCAATTCTTGATGAGTCTTTTCAGTCCTTTGTAGATGAGAAAATTCATAATTTCACCAAAACTTCATACAGACTGCTCAAAGTTAATATTAGCCATATGGCTTTTACAATTATTCGGTTTTGTCTTTTCGTACCTATATTTACGTACATATTCTTTGAGATGTAGTCAACTGTGGAAACACAGCGAGCTCTTAGAAAACTTAGACAACATAATAAAGAATATACGTTATCAACAGTTTCGAATAGGTATCGATTTAGATGACAAGGCATGGTCGCAGGTCTCTCTGCCTGTCAAATTGGGAGGCGTATACGCAAAATTTCAAGTGTAGCCCTTCCAGCGTTCCTGTCTTCCGTCTACAGCACTAGTTCTTAAGTTGAAAAAATGCCTACTCGTTTGGTCCCACCTGGAATTTCATTCAAAATTTAATTTTTAGTCGAAGCTCGAAGGGCTTGGTTTAGTGCTTGCCCCAATATGCTGCTCCCCTTTTGTCCCAACAGCAATAGGACGGGCCTCTGTGTGAGTTGACGGGGAATTGTATGTTACAAACGTGCTCCAGCTCTGCGGATCGTGCCCGTCTCCTGGCCGTTTCTAAATAGAATTCAGGACATTGGTTGCAAGCATTTCTTTCATCTAACACTGGCACTTTATTGGATCCCGTAACTTTCCGCATCGTAACATGTCTACGGTTGGGTGCAAGGTGTGGCGCATCTCATATTATCAAAATAAAATAATACTAACTAAAGTTAGCAATAATAAATTTACTTAAAAAAATCGGATTAAAAGTTATAATTACAACCATATTATATGTACTTAATACACAATAAAACAACATTCAATAATAATCTCAGTAATTCATAAAAATCATACTAAAATCTAACTGTGATAGTGATAACATAAAATAATAAATAAAGCCTTTTGGAATTCGCTCTGGGAACAGTAAAAAACATCAATTCTCTCGGCTATCAGATTAAGCGTGCGAATGCTGCGCGTCAGAGGTGCTTTAAGTAGCAGGTTGGTTCGCCCTTTTGATACTGACAATAGGGCGGGAAGCCTTCGTCTGTGCACAAAGTCCGCGGGCACATTCAGCCGCATTTCCTTCAGTTTGAAGGAAACGCGGACGGACCTGGATGGGCGATCATCCCTCTTAACTCCTTTAACAAATGTTGAGCGAGCGCTGCATCCCTCCTTACTTCTAGCTTGTTGTATCCAACCATGCCTCTGACAAACAAATGTAGAGCGAGCGCTGCATCCCTCCTTACTTCCAGCTTGTATCCAACCATGCCTGTGACAAACAAATGTAGAGCGAGCGCTGCATCCCTCCTTACTTCCAGCTTGTTGTATCCAACCATGCCTCTGACAAACAAATGTAGAGCGAGCGCTGCATCCCTCCTTACTTCCAGCTTGTTGTATCCAACCATGCCTCTGACAAACAAATGTAGAGCGAGCGCTGCATCCCTCCTTACTTCCAGCTTGTATCCAACCATGCCTGTGACAAACAAATGTAGAGCAAGCGCTGCATCCCTCCTTACTTCCAGCTTGTTGTATCCAACCATGCCTCTGACAAACAAATGTAGAGCGAGCGCTGCATCCCTCCTTACTTCCAGCTTGTTGTATCCGACCATGCCTGTGACAAACAAATGTAGAGCGAGCGCTGCATCCCTCCTTACTTCTAGCTTGTATCCAACCATGCCTGTGACAAACAAATGTAGAGCGAGCGCTGCATCCCTCCTTACTTCCAGCTTGTTGTATCCAACCATGCCTCTGACAAACAAATGTAGAGCGAGCGCTGCATCCCTCCTTACTTCCAGCTTGTATCCAACCATGCCTGTGACAAACAAATGTAGAGCGAGCGCTGCATCCCTCCTTACTTCCAGCTTGTTGTATCCAACCATGCCTCTGACAAACAAATGTAGAGCGAGCGCTGCATCCCTCCTTACTTCCAGCTTGTTGTATCCAACCATGCCTCTGACAAACAAATGTAGAGCGAGCGCTGCATCCCTCCTTACTTCCAGCTTGTTGTATCCAACCATGCCTCTGACAAACAAATGTAGAGCGAGCGCTGCATCCCTCCTTACTTCCAGCTTGTTGTATCCAACCATGCCTCTGACATACAAATGTAGAGCGAGCGCTGCATCCCTCCTTACTTCCAGCTTGTTTTATCCAACCATGCCTCTGACATACAAATGTAGAGCGAGCGCTGCATCCCTCCTTACTTCCAGCTTGTTTTATCCAACCATGCCTCTGACATACAAATGTAGAGCGAGCGCTGCATCCCTCCTTACTTCCAGCTTGTTGTATCCAACCATGCTTCTGACAAACAAATGTAGAGCGAGCGCTGCATCCCTCCTTACTTCTAGCTTGTTGTATCCAACCATGCCTGCAAGGTTCAAATATGAATTTATTTATTTTTTCTTATTGGAAATACTTTGAAAACCAAAAGGAACATGTTTCCACTTGTTTCCGGTCTAGATTTTAGATATTGTCATAGTAGGTAGCACCTGTTATCTCTAAAGAAGTGTTAGTTCTAGTCAGCACACTCGAGTACAACAATTTTTGTTCCTTTTGTTTCAGGGCATTGTTTACTCTATTTCAAGAAAGGGCAAAATAAATCACTCAAAGGATGAAAAGAACTCGCGTCTTTATGAATTTATTTCACATAGATTTTACTTTCGCGTTAATACTGAAGATAGTCAAAGAGAAATAAAGCTAAAAATAGCCAAAAAAATTGCTTATTTTTTCATTTTGCCACAAACTGTTGACAGTTACACTGTGGAATATTCATCAGAAGACTAGTGATGACGATTAAATTAAGTATTTAGTTTTTGACTGTAATTTTTAGTTTTTTATACGAATCAATGTTCATTTTTGATTTTCTTTGTTATTTTTACTTAACTTTCAAAAACCTAAAGATATTGTCTTATTATAAATAAATAGAGTAAATATTATCCAAATATAACAAAAACTATCCAAATAAAACAAAAAATATTTTTCTCCACCTAGCATAGCATGTTCTAGTCTAGACGAACCACTGTGCGGAGCGCGGCGGCGGCGGCGGCGTGATGGGGAGGCGGCGCGGCGCTCTCGCAGGCTGGAAGAAGTGAAGACGGACATTGCGACATGGGCAATGAAGTGTTAGTTTAGGTTATCTACCTATGCTTTGATCGGGATCAAAGCAAAGCATCGGATTCCTACCTATAGATTAGGTACGACCTATTATACTAAGTTCCTTCCTACTCAATTATGAAGATTAGTACCTACAAAAACAGCATAGTAGCCCAACCTAGCTTGCTTTTAAATTAAGTTCAGGCGCTTTGTTAATAAATCCATCCACAAGTATTCTAATACCACGAAGGAAAAATAAAATATGGTACATAAGTATCACCGGTGGAAAAGGATAGGTAGGTACCTAACTACATAACTACCTTAGCAGGTAGATAGGTCGCCTACGAAACTCGGCTAAGAAGACAGGACATCATCACCTACCGTAGGTGGTGATGCCGTCCTAGCCGAATGTTGGCCACAGCCGGCGGCCAGTCTCAACTGAGTCTAGCCATGACATTATTATCAAATCAAATCATTTATTTGCTGAATACATTATTACAAGTACATGTCAGATCTTATAACTAGAGTGATGTCAAACGTATTCAACCCGCAAGCAGGTGTGCAAATTTTAAATATTGGCGATTTTTATAGTTCATAGTTCATAGTTCATAGTTTTTTATTCATAACAAAATGTTACATGTCAGATACTTAAATCTTAGCATGATATAAAATTCTACAATTGTATCTACTTAACATACAAAGTACATAATTTCCCAAAGAAACAGAAAACGATAAATAAATAACATTCATTAGAAAAATATAATAAAAACTATCATTTTAAGCTTATAAACTCATCATAACTATAAAATGTTTGTTCGATAAGCCAACCTTTTAGGCGACGTTTAAAAATAGCATCGCCTGTAACCCCCTTAATCGAGTCTGGTAACCTGTTGTACACTTGCGGACCCATAACATGAGTTAGCTTTGACGACTTAGTCAGGGACCGCGCTAGTGACACCAATCTGTGCTGGTTACGAGTGCGGTATGCGAAGTCGCCGTTCATTACCATAACATGAGTTTATAAGTATGTAGTTCAAATAATCAATAATAAAATAATCAATACAATAGAGAATAAATAATTAACAATCAGATAATAACTATAGTCTAAATATAATAAATTATTCTACTTAAAATTAATAAATTCATTTACACTATAGAAACATTGGTCAAGCAGCCATTGGTTTAATTTTTGTTTGAACAAATTACCATTGAGGTCTTTAATAGGTTCTGGTAACTTATTAAAGATGACGATGCACATATTGAAAACATTTTTCTCATAGATTTGCTTGTGGCATTGTGGCTTGTACAGATGATTAGCGAATTTTGCTCTTTTCTGTCGAGTGACAATATCTCTACGTTTGGTAAAGTGTTGTGGGTAAGATTTTACAAACATGCATATGTCTCTAATGTACATGCAAGGCAGAGGCATAATATTACAGACCCTAAACAGAGGCTTGCAAGAGTCACGAAACCAAGCCCTGCTAATTGCCCTGAGGTATCTCTTCTGTACTCTGAAGACTCTTTCAGCATCGACAGAGTTTCCCCAGAGCAACAAACCATAGCTCAGGATAGAAGACACGTGCCCGTGGTATGCTGCTAGAGCTGCATCAAAAGAAATCGTCTGGCGGATTTTCTTTAGAGCAAATATAAAGCGACTTATTTTTTGGCAAACGTTACTAATATGAACCTTCCAGTTTAAATGTCTATCTAATGTGATACCCAAGAATTTAAATGTCATTACTTCGTCTACTTTTTCATTATTATAAGAAATGTCAAGTGTTAGTGGGTTAGTATTGTATGAGTCAAATTGCATAGTTTTAGTTTTGGTAATGTTTATAGCTAAGTTATTATTATTGGTCCAATTAACAATATCAGAAAGTATTTAATGTATTTAATGTCGTTTGAGCATGATGTCTGTCCGTTTTAATTAAAATTGTGGTATCATCTGCAAAAAGTATACATTTATGTGTCACAAACTCTGGGAGATCGTTGATATATATTAAAAATAGAATCGGTCCTAAAATGCTACCCTGCGGGACGCCTTGATTTTTTAAAATATTGCGTGATCTAAATGTTTGTTTAGTAACATTTTTAGTGTCGGTGTTTCCTTTAAACGTGCAATTTGTTATTACCTTATTTATTTCGGTACATTGTTCCCTATCATGCAAGTAGCTAGCCAGCCAGTCCAGAGCTTTACCACGAATTCCGTAATGATCCAATTTGTTTAACAGTCTGTCGAGATTAACAAAGTCAAAAGCCTTGCTTAAGTCCATAAATAGAGTCAGAATGGGGCCTCTACCTCTTGGTGCACAAGTGTGGGTAGCGCAAACACAGGTGCACTTTCTATTATAAACCCGTATTATAAAAGTTTGCTCAGTCATAAATTTATGCTTGAGTGACGTTTAGGCCATGGAAAAGCGTTACTCAAGCATGGATGACTGAGCCAGCTTTCACAATAAGGGCCTTTTGACAAAGTAACCCATTTCCCGGCGAGGTTTCGATAGGAAGTTTCCTGTTTTGCACTCCGCATGCTGCGGTCTCTTGTCCTTCCGAAGGTAGAGCCTTCGTTCGGATACAAGCTTCGAAAGAAGGTAGAGCAAGCAAGAACAAGACATATTTACTGTTATGTCAGTGTCATTATTTTACTTTCACTCATACATGTCATGTCGATGTCAAAAAATCTCAGTCTATAATTTACCATGTAGTGCTGCCAGCTTAGCTTCCTAGCATTTTGTTTTTTCTTGATAAATTGTAAATATTTATGTTATGAAAGGAAATATTGCAGATTCCTAGATATGATTTTTAAATGCAATTTGTATTCAAAAATAATGAGACTTGCATAAAAATATAAAACCTTTAATATTAACAAAATCGCATACCCAAAAAGGTAATGTGGTAGGTAGATAGCGCTATGTGGCGCTTATTAATCGTGGCGGTGGTAACATTGTAAAGAAAAGTGAGGGACGGGACGGGACGGATTTTCATGTTTTTGCCTTTTTTAATTTTTACTTGTTGATTTTTTGTGTGAAAAGCAGTGATTTATAGTGATATTGTGTGTGAGGAGCGATGCTCTAAGTCCTGGGTCGGAGACAGCGCGCAGCACTCCACGGATCGCTCGCCAGGCCGCCGCCGCCGATTCTACAGGTAACGGTATTATTTATTTTTGACGACGTCGAAGCTCTTGTAATGATTCACGTGGATATCCATCACTTAGGGAATGTGCGATTATTTCTTGTGCTTGTTTTGATGAAATCCTAGCCGGGAGTTTGGTTAAAAAGTTGATGGTGCCTCTTTAGCTACGCCTGGCAGCAGCAGTGTATCGCTCCCGGATCTACTATGTGCGAATCGCCTCCGCCTCCTGTTCCGAATGTTTACAACCTCCATCAGGAATCAGATAAAAATAATGTAAAATTGGCTTATCTAAATATGTTACCTATTTATTTATTGATCACCAACATAGTGTACACTAAAACTAGCTTATAGTTACCTATTAATTAGATGAATGATATTGATTATGAAAATGTTATGCTTATTTATCCTGATAAATACCTACTAAAAAATCTGACCTCAATATCCAAATAAAAATACAACTTAAAGAAACAACTCTGCTACTATTTAATTTGAACTCATGAATGTGTTTGCTCGTCATCACTTGAGTGTGATCTGTAAAAGTTATTGTAGACATGGTCCCAGAAGCTGAGGAGCTGAGTCTTGCGGCTAGTGCTCATGGTCAGGGAGCCTTCAAAGTGTAACACAGATGCTGTCTTCACTTGTGATGGCTCCCGGGAGCCTTCACCAACTGCCTTCCATATGACCGGGACCAGCGATGTGGTTATTGGAGTAGGATCTCTGGAAAAAAACTATATATGAAATTATGTTTTGCCACAAACAAAGTTTACCATATTATAATTATTTTATCAAATGCTATCTAAAGGAAATAACCTACCACAATGCATTGTTGTTGTCTTATCATAATAATAATTTCTACAATACAACTGGTTAAGTAGGTCAGCATTCAATAATAAAATTTAAATCTAAATCCTGTTGAAACCTGATTTTTTTCTATACCTACTATTAAATTTCAACAGAGATGACAAAAGCTCACCCCAATTTGATGAAGTTACACAAAAGTGTAGTTAATCTGCTGGCAACCAATTCATTTTTATCAGCATCATTGTAAAAGTAATCTATGACTGTCTCCTTGAAAGGTATTTCCCTCTGGGGTCCACTCCTGTAGTTGAACTTCATCAGGTAGACTGGGTGGGAACTCTTCTGGGCATACAGGACTGCAAACTTTATGATTGGGAATTCATAAAGAACATCATGAAAATAATCCGCATAGTTTTGTAAGAAGGTGTCTTCAATGCCGTCAAAGTAAAAACCCTTTACTAACTCTGCTATCCTCAGCTTTTTCTGCTCATCATCAAACCACAAATTATTTGGCAGCAGCTTATCAAACTCCTTAGGAATAGAATTTAAGCTTTCTGTGTTCTTTTCAACGATTGCCATGCCATCTGTGTAAGTGTACACTAAGAGCAAAGGCACATCGTCATAGTTGCCTCTCTTCAAAATATCCATAGGGTCTTCATCCAGTAAACCATGCACATAATAATAACTTCTCTCTACACAAGGTAGGAAGATCTCTGATACATTTGTCAATTGTCTCAAAGGCACATTCTTCAAGAACTTGGCCAGTTTTTCTGGATTTTCTGTATATTTGTAGCCCAATTTTTGCGCGGCGTTCAAAGCGGTGCGTACAGGCTCGTAACTCAAAGACATAGGCGATAGAACAGAGCCTGATTCAAGTACGGCTTTGTGGAGCAAGCCTTTGGATATACCTGATAGGAGGAGGATTTGGACTGCAGCTGCTCCAGAACCGGTGCCGTAAACTGTGACGTCGGAGGAGTCTCCTCCGAAATTGGCAATATTTTTCTGAACCCAGTATAGCGCCGCAACCTGGTCCTTTAAACCAGCGTTACCAGAGGCCTCCGGTATTTTTAGACAGAGGAACCCTAGGGGTCCTAGACGGTAGTTGAAAGTCACTACAACTAGGCCTTGACTTAGGAACTTCGTTGGGGGTTTGTGAGAAGCCCACCTGAAAGAAGAAAGCTCTCTATATTTTTAAATAGAAATAGTAATTCTCTTTCTAGGTCAACTGAAAACCTTTCACTCAATATTCAAAGGCACGAAGTTAGAGCCCACAGCTGCTACCTATGGAGATTTGATCTCGGCCATAGAGTGTCCTTAACATTGCACAATTAGAGCTGCGGTCAGCATACCCGGTTTGAAAGTGTCCGTCATGCACGATGACGAGCACCGGTAGTTGTTCAGCGTGCTCCGGCATGAACACGTTAACAACGAGGCAGGTCTCGTCGCCGGCACCCGGCTGGTGGCACTTCACGCGGTGCGTGGCCTCGAAGATACCATCCCATGCAGGAGGCGGCTCCGGCGCCTGTAACCACAACATACCTCAAACAGTGAGGTTGCTGGTGAAAACCAGAGATGTGCGAGGTAGCTTAGCTGTGCGAGGATGTGGAACGGTGTGAATTTAGATGATGCGTAGCGAAGCGACACCATATTGCACACATACCTCGCTAGCGTCCCTCGCGCCGCTCGGCTTGTTCCACCAGAGCTAAGCGAGGCTAGGGGATTCCTATTGGTGGATTTCTCGTGCCTAGCTACCGCGCACATCTCAGATGGAGACTCTTACTAATCGTGATCTATTGCTGCTCTGTCGGCCGTGCTCTCAAAGGTAATTACATGCTTTAGTTAAATTATTTCATAAGTTTTGATAATGCAAGAAATATTTAATCCATCTATGTATAAAATCTTAGTAGCATTCTTAAGCGTGAATTGGAGGCAGGGTAATACATATATACTACACATACATAAGTCGCCGTACAAAATGTACTTTCACTGGCAGGCGCCGCCGCCGCCGCGCCGCCGGCACGCCTATTCGATGACACATCGGCTCGTTATTGTCAATTACTTTGTGTCTTGTGTTTACCCACTTGCCTAAATATAATTTGTACGCATCCCTATCTACTCTGTCTCCTGATAATTCGTTTAGGTAGGTATGTGTTTGTGTTCTTGTAGGTACATGCATTTTTACGATAACTTACTAGATGATTAAAAGAAGTATGCAATTAACGATATAAGTTTTCACGCTACAATTAACTTACGCACATTCCATATGATTGATTTTGTTAGATCGTCCACTCATTTGATTTACATAATCGAAACAATCCACTGATCCTAAAAACTCTTATCTAATCTGCATCTAATCGATAGTACGGTTCCTTCTGCTACTGACAGCTCGTGACCTAAATATCTTGGAATAACCCTGTCATACAGATATCAGCATTTAGGTATACAGTGAGCAAAGTCCTCTCGTAACATCAATATGTCGCAATAAACACGGGCGGATTACAATCGGCGACAAATAGGATTCCTGTCGGCAAACAAGGGCTGACCTTCCTGCCTCGGCGAGTGCCGGAAGGGCTGTCTAATCACAGAGCCTCTTAATCATGCAAAACATTTCAAATCATCAGAATAAGGCAGTAACGTTAAAGGAGGAAGTTAGTTACTTTTCGACTCTGTAAGTTTACGGGCTTTTGCGTAAATGTCAATGGTGAATGTACTCGTTATGATTCTGGGGCGTACACGAGGCAGCGCTGTGCTATGGCGGATAGATAACGGCTCGAGAAGGGTCGGCATGATTGCCTCGCTGTTAATGCTCGTAAATACTGATGAGAGTATCCATGGTATACTGTTGTACCAGCTTTTAATAAACTTGCTCACTAGGTACAATGAACAGACAAACTTTGCCGTTCCTCATAATAACAGAATGAAGATATGAGTGCCGACGATGCTTAAGTGCATATTGGATGTGCTGGTGTTTTGCTGCTTCCCAACTTTTCCCGCGGGTGTCGTAAGAGGCGACTAAGGGATATTCACCGGGGGTGGGCAGCAGCACCCCCTGCAGAACAATTCTACATACCTAGCTGCAGCATGAGGATTATGGGACGTTACCCCCCGTGAGATAAAAGCCAATAAGGCGCTTATCAGGGGGAGACCTGGGTCCAGCAGTGGACCAATATAGGCTGTGGAAGAGGTGGATGGTGCATTCTTGCAGGTCGCACCGCGTAGCACTATGACATTGTGGTACAGGTACTATAAGAACTCCGCGGAGCATGGTGAGTTCTTATAGTACCTAGGTTCCTACACGTTGTACTGCGCCGCAACTCTGAAACCAGGCAGTGAAAACATGAAGGATAGGTTTACCTTGAACCTGCTCCTGGCGGCAGCATACGGCAGGCCGAGGTAAGCATAATGCGGCGGGTGAGGGTCGAAGTACCCCCTTGCGCGCCCCTGGCTGCCCCATACGTCGCGGCTCCGGCCCTCGGGCACGCGCCACGCACCCGCCGCGCACACCAGCGCCACTATCACTCTCGTCTCCATTCACTAAGGTTATCTACTCAAATGCAATTACGGAAGATAAACAAAACAACCAAATATTTTTATTTTCACTACAGAATTGGCGCAAAAAAACAACTTTTATGTAATCTACAACAGCCGTGATGCGGCCTAAACTCTTCCCTCGACTGAATAATTCCTGAATGTCCTCAAGTTGTAATTAACGTAAACAAACAACATAGCTCGTTAGTTAACCTAAACATTACCACAAACTCAAAGTCTTGTTTAATTTACGCGTCATGTTTATTTGCTAAATATACCGCTTACAATAATTTTAAGTACATGGCTCTAATCGGATTCAATTAGGCATAGTGGTGTGGTTAGGTCGCGTGTGTACCCTTCACTGGTAATCTAATTTAGTTCTTGTTAACCAGAATATAAGGGTAATAAAGACGTAATTGCCCGGGTTGATGGAGATTGCGAAGTTGCGTTCTATAAAGAAGTCATTGTAGA
Source organism: Eupithecia inturbata (assembly GCA_963662085.1). NCBI lineage: Eukaryota > Metazoa > Arthropoda > Insecta > Lepidoptera > Geometridae > Eupithecia > Eupithecia inturbata. The sequence goes on from OY759192.1 coordinate 422,280, forward strand.
GGTCTATCCACACTTGCAGCCGGCCCACGTGCACCCCTTTCTCTGCTTTGGTCTCGGAGGTGATGTGGAGGAATTCTTCCTCGGATGCAGCACCAGCTTTAAATTCACTCCACTCGATGCCGCTTGCCGATGGTGTTCTGAAACCAAAATTTTAAACCTAGCCGTAGAGAGGATAGCTCTTACTTTTAAATAGGCACCCTGCGATTGCTTAGAGAAATGTACAAGATGCCAGAGAGACTGATTGATTGCAAACTGTTGTTTATCTTTTGTATTGCAATTTGATGGAAACAGAATATTACCCATCCGCGGATCTATCTATTTAGTGTTATCGGGCCGCTGCTGATTGACGTAAAATTATTGCTGAGCGAAAAAATTATGCCATACGTAATTTAAAGGACACCTTACCCAGTATTAATGAAGCTGACCCACAACTCCATCATCAAATCGATCATCTTCTTATCGTTCGATTCCTCTTCCGGAATGTACCTATCTTGTGTAAACAAGTACCCGATGATGTCGCTACGGGCTGCCCCTTCCACTGGACTCTCCAAGGCCATGAGCTCTCGATTCAATCCGCCCACGTAGTCGAATTCAAACACATATACGGTGGCACCAGCGTCCACCAGGCACCTGGCAAATCGCATTACAGGGCCTAGATAACTGGCGTCAGTAAACCATAGAGATAACTCCTCCATATGATCGCGACTGATAGAGGCGTTACCGAAATATTGCGACTTCACCTCCAACGCCCTCTGATCTCTTTCAGCTGTACTATGAAATGACAAATCTTTCGGTAAAAAAAGCCCGTAGTCTTCATTCAGGTTTTCGATAAAAGTATCAGACGTAGTCACGGCTTGGTGAGCTCCCGCGTGGCTCGCGGATCCAATCATGAAAGTGATATTGATTTCCCTGTTCTGCAACGACACCCATGGGGAAACGCCGATAAAAGGCTCCTCATTGCGTTCGATACACGGATTGAACCGCATTTCTTTAGCCGCTCTTACTATTAATTCGGTTGAAGCCTCTGCAAACGGGTTGTTTAGTATGGCATTGGTATCTTCGTTTCTTATATTCTCGGCTAGTGTCCATGCCGTATTCTCAGGGTGCCTGTCTAGAGCCACGTGGGAGAGCATTGAGCCACTTTCAGTGATAAGTTTCTTGATGTGCCTATTGGAACGCGGTGACAACGCCAAGTAGCTGGCGAGTGCGCCCGCTTCTCCATCGCCACTTACTATGATATTTGATGGATTTCCTCCGAATCCTTCTATGTTATCGGCAATCCAATCTAAAGCCTTCGATAGATCTTTCAGTCCGGCATTCCCTGGTGCGGTTTCATTTTGCAGGCACAAGAAGCCAAGAGCGCCGATTCTGTAGTTTGGCAGAACGAGGATTACTCCTTTAGATACTAAGTGCTCAGGGCCGTAAATCATTGGATCACCGCTGTGGAAATTGCTTTCGTGAATATGGAAAAGCACACTAGCAGCTTGCGCGCCCGCTGGCGCAAACACGCTCAGAGTCAAGCAGTTCAGATCGCCCTGATAGCTATCATTATCTATGAGTTGAGGACAACGTTTAGTATGTTCTTCAACCTCGTGAATAATTTCCCACGCTTGTGCAGTCTGAGGAGCCTGAAATACAATTCATTATTAACGTGAGTAGAAATCCATTAACGATGTAGATGTTGTTCAAACGAACAGTAAATTATAAAAAACTTTACATGCTTACCGCGAATGGTGTCGCAGTCTTTCCATAAGGGACGTCAATATAAGCAATGATATCAGTACCATGCCATTTGACACCTTTTACCGGTCCGAGCGTGGTCTCTATTTCAGGCAAGTCGTTGTCTTCGCCTGGCTCAGCTCCCCCATCAGAGTTGTTAGATGAACTGACATCTGATGACGAACCAGGTACTTCGGGAATTTCGTTAGATGGTCTAGAAATCTCATTAGATCCTTCAGGAATTTCGTTAGATTGACTAGGAACTTCATTAGAGGGATTTGGAATCTCATTTGATGCTTCAGGACTTTCATTTGACGGACTGGGGATTTCGTTAGAGGGAATTTCATTAGATAGTTCAGGATTTTCATTAGATGGATTGGGTATCTCATTAGACGGGTTTTCCCCGCTAGCTGATTCACCCGTTTCTCTGCTTCTAGAACTTTCATTAGTAATGTCTTCCGGCGCACTCGAACCGTTCTCGGACGTCACGTCATAGTTTACTTCATTTATCAAATAATTTTCATTCGTTACTGATATGTGTCCTGGATTTGAGCCATTAATTTGGAATGTTGGGTGTATGGGAACTATGCTGACTGCAGAAGGTTCCGTGACGTCAAGGCGATCAACAATATGAACCTGGCCGAATGTAGCCGTTGCCAGGCAGGCTGTGAGCCATGTTTTTACCCACCGCATCTTCACTTATTTCTACTTGCTGGTCCCTGTAAATTACAATTAAAATAATAAGTGTTAAATTGGTACAAACAAAGCTAAAACAAGAACTACGAACGAACATGCTTCTCTGCCCCATATACGAATAGCCTAACATGGCTTAGCAACCCACTTCTAGGTATATTGCATAATACTTTCTAGGCTAGGTCAATACCGCAGTTACTGCTGTAGGCCAGTACCGCAGTTTAATTTAATAAAGCCACATGCCCGGGAAATTTAATAAGTTATAAAGTAATCAATAACAATAAGCGGACTCACCAGGGCACAACATGTGTACAGTTGCCGTCAGCGTCGAAACAACGGCACGTTGGCACTACGCTGTGGAGGCAGCGAGATTGCAACTATCGATCGTACGTAGCATCGCGAGAAAAAGCCTCATATAATATTTATCTAATCTGGTACTCGACCAAGTCTGTTTTTAATAGGTATACGCGAACTAAAATTTTTTAGCTAGCGGGTAAGATAAATAGTTTTCCTTAACGCGCTTTGTGAACGCGATGCTGCATTGCCGTAAAACTCTTAGTGAGCGATGGCTCTTACGATCTGACCCCATTCACGACTGAGGTTGTGCACACAGTCATTTTTCTAGGAAAGAACCTGAAAGTGGTGAGATTGAAATCAAAATTACCTGAAGCTTTTTCTAAAAGGCTCCCAAATCAATTGAGAAACGAACGCAGAAAATTTCATATTCACCGAATCTGTCGAACTCCGCAGTTACTGCTAGCAAGCTCGTAATGCGGAAGGTTAAAAAGGTTTTTCCGCTTGGCTGTTCACAAAGCTCGATCGCTAATCCTTCTGTTTGCTTACCACTATCACCCACTCGAGGTAGATATACTAAGCTCACCTGCTTTTTGGAGCTATTTTAATTTAGCCCTTATATTGCCACGTCTTCAGCAGTATTTTCTTTTCATAGACGTTATAGAGGTAATAGCGTATCTTGTGTAACCTAACCCTCTCGTTTTCTAAATGAAATCCTTAATCACCTTACGGTGGCAGTTTAAAAAATGTTATCCTATGAGTGTGATTGCTTATTTGGGTTACGGTCCAGTTCAATTTTTTTTTGTTATTTCGTTATTATTGCTTGGGGATCTCAAGATGTTTATTAAGTAAATTCGATCCAATTTGCAAAAACTATATATTTGTCCGCCTTCAAAAATTAAAGTATTCATCATATGGACATGAATCTATATTATGTTGATTTGCCAGGAAAGCGGAGACACGTCTGAAAATAATAAAATCATTATACTTAACATTTTTTTTTCAAAATCTTATTTACTTATAAGTATATTTTTGTATTACTTGTAGTTTCATTTAACTCACCTGACTTGAGGGTCGAAGCTGTCGAAAAAGTTTACTACGTCCCGTTCCTCAGCAGTGGGCGGTCTCATCTTCACGCTGAACGGTTCCGTTATGTAGTTATACAGAATTCTGTTTCTGGACACCGGCGGCCATGTTGTATTGCCTGTCTCACAAGTTGGGTTCCTGAAATGTTGCTTGATCGTGAATATATTTATCAAAAATATGACTACGAGGAAAGTATTAAATAAATGACAATAATGCATACCCGCAGTACATGAAGTTAGTGACCATGTCGACCATATAAATCCTCATATTATCATCCTCACTCTTCGGAGGATAGAAGCATTCTTTGTCCAGAATGGAGTTTGCGCGGAAGATGCAGAGGTAGTCGTCGAAGTGCGCGGCTCCGGAGTAGTCTGCCCAGAAGCCTCTCTTCACTAGGCTGTCCTCGGCGTCATACGCGTACTGGTACAAGTAGAGCGGAGCACCGCCCATCGCGGCGCGCCACTCCGCCGCCTTGAGCACCGGGTGCTTGAAGTACATGTCCGTGTAGTATTTCAATACAGCTTTCAACGTAACATTGCTTTTGTAATATTTCTGCCAGACCAGCTGACCTATCCTCGACACATCACCTTTTGGCAAACTGTATACATGTCTTAACGACACATCCGCTGTGGGGTCCACTTTCAGTTTCTGCATTATGCCCTTACGTAACATCAATGCTTCGGCGAAACCCATTTCATTGTTCGTGAAGCCCATGAGTGCAGGATAGTGCCGACCTCGGCCCATGGCTATGAGGGTCATCGGATCATAGTCTATGACTCTGGTGCAGCCGGGAAATTTCTTTTCTACCACCGGAGGAAATGTGATGAAAGAGGTTTTAAACTGAACCAACGTATTTGCGTGCATGATTTTGAGGAGAGGAGTTCGCACGAGCTCTTTGTGGATGAGCGCGGGGTCCGTCGCGTTGATGCCGAGCTCTTTCAAAAATAAGGCGGCGGCGTCCCGCGCATATGCCGGTGATGCACTGTAGTACGCAGGGAATGGATTGCAGCTTAATGCTATGATTCTAAAAAAAGACAGTAAAGTCGTGAGAACTTTATGTTTCTTTCCCTGATATAAGAAGCGAGAGGACAATTGACATAATAAGTTTTCCCTGAGTAGGCGTTGAGTATTCATAAGCATGCATGGCTCTAAGTAGGTAGTTGTTCGGTGTCAATACGGAATCTCACCTTTTGAACAACCCTTTAGTCGCTGTTGACATAGATAGGAGATACGCTGCAGTCCCTCCGCCGCTGTGCCCCATGAGGGTCACATTGTTGGGGTCTCCGCCGAATGCTCGCGCGTTCCGCTGCACCCACTTCAGGAGAGTCACCATGTCGCGCAGTCCTTGGTTTCCAGGGATCTCCTTGCATCCCAAGGAAAGGAATCCAAACACATTCAACCTAAAACACAGACAATAATATATTTAATCACATTCGATTCACATTTAACTTCAAGGCAATTGTTGTACAAAACGAACCTAAAGTTGAAGGTGATGACAATTATTTCTCTGGACAACAGAAACTCTGGTCCACAAAAATCTGTAAGACCAGACCCAGACTGCAAGGCTCCCTCGTGAATGAATACGAGTATCGGCAGGCCCCGTTTGATAGTGTTGTGCCAGTTCTGTGATACCGCTGCCGCCGGGGCGTGGAGATTCAGATATATGCAGTTTTCGCTCTGGCCTCTCGGTTCATGCTTGAATCGCCCGAAAATGCAATCTGATTGAGGACATGCCGGTGCATCTTCGTAGGCATAGAACGTAGCAGAATCTCCCCACGGTACTACAGGCTCCAGCTCCTAAAACAGAACTTCTGTTAGTCTGTGTTGAATGATTGAGGCTTAAAACCTTGAGAACTGAAGTGTTACCTTAAACCGCAATTTTCCTAGCGGAGGTTTCCCGTATGGTACTCCTCTAAAGCTGGCATACTTGGAGCCGTCTTCAGCGCGGCGCAGGCGCCCGCACAGCCAACCCGATTCTATGTGTATGCGCACGTCGCATTTTTGCGATCTGCAGCTGTCGCAATCATGACATTTTGCTGAAATCAGGTGTAAGGGCAACCTCAATGGAATTTCATAAATGGCTATTATACCAATAAATAAAATACAAGCGGAAATCATTCCAACTTACCTTGCATTAAACATAAAGTCAGGAGAAGCACTATTTTAAAGCCATGTGGAAACATCTCGCAGATACCTTACTAACTTTTTATTACAAGAATTGTGTAATAATGCAGTTATGCCGCTGTATTTCGATTTATAGCAAAACTAATTTTAAAGGTAATGGCACACTATCTTTTTTTTGTTCAAACATTGGCTTTTACTCGTTGGTATTGGAATTGTTTCTTATAAATATGCCTTACTCGTAGCACCGTGTGCGCTTCGTATGGGTATTTGACAAAAAAAGGAAAAGCTGAAATTAGGGGATGGAATTGTGCGGTCCTTAAAGAACGGCATTGATCTAGAATAGCGATAGCCCTTTTTTATTGAAAATACGCGAACGCTACACAAATATATGACGACCTCTGTGGCGCGGCGGGTGAAGGTCCACCTGTGACGTAGGAGGTTACGGGTTCGATTCCCGCCTGGATACAAATGTTTGTTCGATTTGCAGATATTTGATCCGTGTGTTCTGGATGTTTTCTATGTATAATAAAATAATATCTATCTATGTAGCGTATTGCATTAAGTATATCATTCATCTAGTACACATAACGCAAGCTCTGCTTAGCTTGGGGCTAGATGATGCTGTGTGAATTGTTCAGCATTATTTATTAATTAAAATATGTATTATTAAGTTAAGCGGGTTAACTACGAACCTAGTTTGTGTTGGAAGAACACCAACGTTTCATCCCTTAACGTGGTCGCGATCGATCGTGCCAGGTAGTGTAGGTATACTCTGTGTGCATACGGAACTAACAGTATCATCAGAGATGAGATCTCCGCGAGAAGATGACTCTCCTACCCATCCAACTTCTGCTGGTCGATACCAGCAGCGCCTACGACCCGCGCACAGGACGCGGTACAGGCGCGACGCGAACCGCACTCACCTTGATGATGTCCCCCGTTAAGGGATGAAACGTTGGTGTTCTTCCAACACAAACTAGGTTCGTAGTTAACCCGCTTACATTCATAATAATATCGTCAAACTACGGAAGTTTTTATAACTACACAAATAGCTTCCTAGAATATATTTTTACTGTATGACCCGCCCTTACTTTATCGATAATTTATTATAAACAATATTTAATTTAATATAATTTATCATATCGATAATTTATTATTTGCAAGCAAACAAGTCTGCAGTCTTGCCAGGTGGTAGTAACACAGGTGGTCCGACTTTATGATGTGAAGTCTAGCCGAGCTGGTTATCTCAGATGTTTTATGACTCAGCGTCGTTGTTTGTTGCAAGTCACACTTTTAGAGAGAGAGGGCAAGTGAAAGGGGTTTGAACATATTTGTATGGGCCCTAACATTTGATTTTTTCAAAATCGTCGCGCACAGTAAAAGTTGTGTTTTTGGATAGAAAACACTAAAACAAATAAAAAAATATCCATAACATGGGTAATGTTATTCACATTATGAAGAAAAATATTGTTATTTTCGTCTGTGAATATGTCAGAAACCTGCCGATTTAGGACATTATTTTATATGATTTTTTTAAATTGTTTTAGTGTTTTCTATCCAAATATATAGTTAACTTTTATTGTGCGCAGCGATTTTGAAAAAAAAAACGTAATGGTGACCGATGCTATGTTAGGGCCGAAATCTTTAAACCCCTTTACTAAACTAAAAAATGTCCCTTCTGTCACAAAATAACGAATCTTCTGAGTACCTTCTGTTTGCTATGCTTAGCATTATACTCTTTCTAAGGACTCTATACTATACTATACTATACTCTATGTATTGTCTTTAATTAAAACCGGTTTGTAAATATTTGGATCGCGCTCTCTATAGTTCTGATTTTGTAATCACTCTTTTTCCTTTATTCCCATTAAAATACTCGTACATGTCATCATCAGCTAAGAGGTTACTATAGTATACACCCAGTCAAACTTTCGTACATTATGGGGTTAATCATTTATACACAATAATATCTTGGTCTGCAGAGGCCTAGCGAACGTTTTATTAGTCTTAAATATAATTTTGTCACACTTAGTGTGGTATAAAATTTAGAATCATTTAATTTTTCGCCGTTCACCTAATTATAGTAAAAAGACGTAATGTTGATCGCACATTGTTTTAAAACGGTGTGCTAAGGCCACCTAGGACCTAGCAAAAAGTGTAAAGTTATCACACTTTAGCAAAGTGTAATAACTATACACTTTTTTGGTACCATGCTGCATTACTGCTTTGCGCATGGCATAGTTATCTAAATAACTTCAATTACTGGTTACTACAATAGATGAACGCAGAAGGTATTTTTTTAATGCAACTATTAATGTTAGCTTATTAGTTCTTTATCGATCATTGGAGAAGGATCGTGTGTGGTGATGTGCTCTCCGTCTTTGTCGATAATTTATATTTTGTATGAAATATATTTGTTTATTGCAAGCAAACAGTCTGCTCTTGTACTCGTATGACGCACGCAGGTGGTCTGATGGCATCACTAAAGTAGCTGGGTTAGGTGGGGTTAGGTTAGTTATGTCATGATCCAGACAATGGTTATTATAAACCGGCCAAGTGCAAGTCAGACTCGCATACGAAGGAGCCCGTTATTAAACAAGAACCGTTAACTGCGAGTGTAACTCGCGCGTCGAGGGTTTCGAACGCTTATCGATTAAACTAATGTGTACCTTCTAAAGGTACCGGATAGTAGGTACCAAACCTACATTTCAGATGGATCGCTCTGCAAACTTCGGGGATTAGGGGGAAATGATAAATAATTCGAGTTTTTTCAAAATATTTCAAAAAGTATAAAAACTACCGAAATTTCAAAACCGGGTTCAAACGTACAAACCGATACTTTTCATTTGGCTCGGTCATAAAATTATCCCCCCCATTTTTGTAAATTTTTGCAAAAAGTGTTCTACTCACAGTCTTCTGTATATATTCCCTCTAAAATATAGATCCATAATATGTACAAACGTTTCAGATGGATCGCTGTGCAAACTTCGGAGATAGGGGGGAGAATGGGTGTTTTTTTTTTACTTATTCAAAGATTTCAAAAAGCATAATTGCTACAGAAATTTTAAAAACAGTTTTAAAATTTACAAACTTTTTCCTTTTATTTGATACCTCACTTGACAATGTAGGTCTCTTTTACAATTTCGACTACAATTTGTACTGAAAATTTTAATTAAAAAAAAAATATATATTTTAAAATTTTAATTATGAATAAACCAGTCAGTGTTCTAACCGGCCTTTCATTGAATGCTCCAAAAACGTGACCTTGACCGAGGGTTTACAAACCGTTCTCGAAACCCTAAAAACGACATCCATTTATAAAATAAGCAAACAGTCAAGTTCTTTATTGTGACACTAAGCTCGTTATTGCGCCAGAAAAAGCAACAATTTGAACTGGTTCGGGAACCCCGAATCAATTAAAAAATTTCAACTGTAACATTTCATTAGATACAGGTTGCTGGCGGACGAACGGACAGACAGCGGGGACTAGGGTTTCGTTGGCACATCCTGGGTACGAAAGGGGGTGATTCTGGACTCTGGAAACTAAACTAAGAAAATTATCAAACTTTGGAATGTTTATAACATTATTTTAACTGAAATTGTACTGGAAACCCAAAAAAAATATAAATCTTAAAATCCATAGATCTTTTCTATACATCGAATTATAACGCGTGTGTTAATGTTATTAAATCCAGCGCGGCAGTGATATTTCTGAAAAATAAAACAAAATTAAATTATTAAAGTAGTTTAAGCTGCTGAAAATCCTGTAAAAAAGAAAACAATATTTTGTATAATATGACGCAAAGAAATAAAAGGTTTACTTAATCAGTGCTTTGATCAATCACTGGGATTTAATCTAATCCCGAGAAAGGCTAAAACAGTAAATTACATAAGCATTTCCTCTAATAAATCAGTGCTTTGACCTAATTAAATATTTTTATATGCCTGTTTTAGCATTCACTTGCAACATAAGTAAAGTTCGTTACATAAATGCCTTAGTTACCGGGACTCGGGGTCAATGCTGTCAAAGAATTTGACCATATTCTGCTCCCTCCTGGTCATCTGCGACATCTGCAGGGTCTTGGGCGCGGTAATCAGGTTGTACCTGAGGCTGTTCTTCGCCACCGGTGGCCACAGCTCGCCCTCACACATCGGCTTACTGAAATGGTGATAAATAAGCACAATAAGAAACCTTCCATTCAGCATCTACTGATGAACATGAGCTTCCTTTAAAGCTGAGCGGTTGTTACATTAGTTTTATTAACTACTCCGAAAATAGCGGCTATCAATTTAAAATCCAGAAGAGATTTGACATGTCCAATAAGTACCTGCATTTCATAAAGTTCGTGATCAACAGGACCATCAATCGTCTCATCTCAGCATCGGTGTTCTTCGGTGTATTGAATGATTTCAGGTTTCTCAATATAGAGTTGAAGCGAAACACGCAGGCCAAGTCGTCCATGTGTGCAGAACCGCTGTAATCAACCCAGTGAGCCGCCTTCACGGGACTGAAGGCGAAGTCGTAAGCCAACTGGTACATGTAGGTCGGTGCTCCCCCCACAACCGCTCGCCACTCGGCCACCTTCAGGGCCGGGTGCTTGAATATCATGTCTGTCAAATATCTTGTTAGACGGTTCAATGTATAGTTTCTCTTAAAATATTTTTCATCTATCTGGTACCCAATACGAAACACCTCATGTTCAGGTAGTGAGTATATTAGTCTTGGCGGCACTAACGCTATGTTATCCACCTTTACATTCAGCAACAAATCCTTTTCCACTATGAACCATCTCAAAGACGCTGCTTCGTTCTGGGTGTAACTGATCAGCGCGGGGTACTCGTGACCCCAGCCTTCAGATATGAGTGTCATCGGATCTTTGTGTAAGATTCGCGTAATGCCAGGGAATCCTGACTCTACGACGGGATTGAAAGACACGACCCCCGTATTGATTTGCAATGCGGTGTTCGCGTGCATTATCTTAAGCAGCGGCATTTCGACAAGCTCTTCGTAAATGAGCACCGGGTCGGTGTGGTTGATGCCCAGCAGGCGGAGGAACATAGCGCTCACCTCCGCTGCGTATTTAGGGGACGAGGTAAAGTAAGATGGCATAGCGGTACCACTCATCAACACAATCCTGAAACGAGGCAAAAGGGTTAAAATAGAGAAAATTCAAAATTGAAAGACAAGAGGTTATTTTGTGCCCACCTTTTGAAGAGTCCCTTGGTTGCTTTAGACAGAGAAAGAATATGTGCTGCGGTGGCGCCGGTGCCATGGCCCATGAGCGTCACATCCAAGGGGTCTCCGCCAAAGTAGTGTGCATTTTGCTGCACCCAGCGGAGACACGTTACCATGTCTCGCAGTCCTTGGTTTCCCGGGATCTCTTTGGAGTTAAGCGAGTAAAACCCAAATACGTTTAGTCTGAAATTGTGTGAAATTAAATCTCGTCTTTTCTCTCCTTGTCAAAGGTGGAAAAATCACCGAGGAAACCTAATCACATGCAAATGAATAAAGAGCGAAGAAATTATTTTGGACCCTTCACACACCATCATTTAACCCCAAAGTAAGCAAAGGTAGTTTTATTTATAGGAACCAGGTGACTGATTATAGGAAAAAATTGTGGATCATTCATCATACCTATAACATACGTTTGCCCGTCTCAATCAAGAAGACTAATTTAAATCTGCACCAAAGGCGCATTTACCTGTAGTTGAACGTGATGACAACGATCTTTTTCGGCATCAAATATTGCGGTCCCAAGATGTCTGTGAGTCCAGCTCCGCTCTGGAAGGCTCCGCCGTGGATGAAGACCAATACCGGCAGGCCGCGCCCCGGGTGCAGCGACGTGGACCGCGGCAGATACATGAGAGGCACATGCAGGTTCAAGTAGATGCAGTCTTCGCTCATGCCGTTCAACTGAAGAGCCAGGCGCTTGAACATCTGGTCTGTTTGGGGACATGCTGGCGCGTTCTGTGTCGCATCCAGCACAAAGCCCTGTTCCCATGCATCTAGTAGTTTCAGCTCCTTAAAAAAATACTAGCTGTAAACTAACGTAATAGTATTCCGATGTTTCGATTCTGTTATGCCCGATTACTCTTTTGTAAGAGCTTTACTGTCCCATTGCATTGCATTGCAAGGTGAATGCCTTCCCTTCCCAAGTGCTTTTTATCCTATGAATGAATATGAAATACCCATGCAAATAACGTATGCCAAGCCGCGAGCAGAAACTAGTTATCGATAAAATACTCGTAAATTGATTTCGAGTTTTGAGTTCTTGTTTCAATAATTAATGATTATTGTTCTTGTTTCTATCTACGATTACCTAGCCTACATACGAGTAGAAGGTAGAGATCCATTGCATATCCCACCTGGAATCGTTTTCTCCCAACAGGAGGTTGCGCATAAGGCACTCCTCTGAAGCTGGCATACCGAGTTCTATTCTCGTCATAGAAAACGCGGCCGCAGATCCACCCCGGCTCGATGCGCAAGCGCACCTCGCAGCGTTTAGGTTTGTTATTAGAAGCATTAGAACGGCTGGCTGCAGAATAGTAAAAAGTTAGTTTTTTTTATATGTTTAAAGTTTTAACGTAAGCACATTTTAAAAAATAAATAAATTTTCTGTTTTGAATATGAAAAGTACACGTTCATGTAAGTAAAATTTTAAAAAATCGTAGTACGATAGCCCTGCTATTTGTTTTAGAGCACCACGCTGAGCCAAGACCCGTTAGACATACACGTACACACGCTCTGTCTAACTGCCCACAGATGAGCTGCTTAGTGCCCACTGTTTACCTGTATTTTGTGTTGTTTTATGTAAACTGTACTCAAGTAGTCTCTCAGTGTTATCTACATAATGAATGTGTTATTGTAAATTTAGTTATAGTTATTGTACGTGCCAACTTTGTATGTGTGTGCCTTGTATTGTCTAATAAATTATTACATTTCATTTTTTTTTTTAGAACAAAAGAAATTTTCTCAACGTCAGAAATCATCCCTTTCACACTTGGACTAGACACACATCGGACCCCTTGTTTTTTAGAATACTTCAAGTGTTCGTGATCTCTGCCTCTGATGATATTCATACTACCAATATAAATTTTTTTTGGAGGTCATCTACCTTATTATCGATGCTGAAGCCAAAACTGTATATTTCTTTCATTTTTGTCTGTCTGTCTGTATCTTGAACGCGCTTCACGCTTCACGCCGAAACTACTGAATGAATTCAAATTAAATTTAGCATGATTTGAGTTCATACTACGAGGAAGGGACGTAGAATACTTTTTATCCCGGAATTTAGTACGGTTCCCTTGGGAGAGGGGGTTAAAGTCAAATTCCTAGGCCGCATATCACGTCGAATCTACTGGATGAATTCAAATAAAACTTGGCATGATTTGAGTTCATACTACGAGAAAGGACTTGGAAGAGGATACATTTTATTCCCGGAGTTCAGTACGGTTACGTACGAGGCAGGATACCAAAACGAGTATGCTGTAATATCATTGTCATAGTGAAGCCTTTAGTCAGGCAGAATAGGGCTCGCGGCCCATGTCCTGTGATAGTAGCTACGCTACCGCGCGGTAAGCCGGTAACATAAACAACGCTCTATAACAAAGCAATGACTGTTTTGTAAAGTAGATGAACAAGGGCACACAACACAATCTATTATTCTGCGTTTTTTGATATGACACGCAGGCCCGGATTAGCCCCTAGGGCCCACAAGGCCCGGGCCTTGGGGCCTCATGGAAGAACATTCATACCCCTAAAGTCTGGCTTGCCCGAAAAATTGGCTTTTATTTTTCTAAATAAAAATGCCAAAAAGAACGATGTCAATGTAATGAGAACCATAACAAAAACAACCAAAAACATAGAATAATTAATAGTGACTAAAGTCACATTGTAACAAGCCAGGATTCAACCTGCCTCGTTGATTGCAAATATAAAAACAATTAGTTATTATCTAATACGTTTTTTAGTTATTATCTAATACGCAACACTGAATATGATTGGCGAACAAAAAGCGTTTCAATTCACTTACAATGAGTGACTTGGATTTTATCAACAGAATAAAATCTCAAAATTCAAATAAATATTATTTCCATTTCAATGTATTTATTATGCCAAAGAATTCCAGTACACTACTCAAATGATCAAAACCTTAATTATAAAGAGCCTTTAGACAGAAAAAAAAAACATTATTCGAATAAAAACACATGTTAAGTTAGTTTGATGTAGCACGGAACGTTTTTTAATAGTAATGCCGAAGATTTAATCTAAGAAGTGCAACGTATCGATGATTTCTAATTAAAATTTACTTTAGACATGGTGATCATTTTACAAGGATTGCTTTTTAAACCTTATTTTGTATTACCTAACTGTTTGTGTTATCATCATCATCAGCCCGTACATATACAACATATCATGTTGTATGTGTACGGCCTGATGATGATGGTGATAACAGACGTCATATGGGGGAGGTAACTACAAAGTATTTTTGTATTCTTTTTATTTTTAATCTTTAAGTGCACGCACTCAATGGTAAATGTTATGTACATAAATCTTGTTACACTGTGTTAGTTATGATTAAATCGTACATAATTTATGTGTACTTTACTAAATAAATAAAAAATGTGAATAATTAGTCAGCAGGTATGGCAATCACGAACGAAGTCGCGGGTACAGCTAGTAACAAATAATAATGATCACTTACCTTGCAGAATATACACCAGGAGGTATGCGAGAGTGAACGTTACTCCCTGAGACATGCTGCCCCTGCCGTACCCCCAACTCAACAACTCTTGCTCTACTCCACCATCGCACTTGTCCAGTTCCTTTGTTTACTAACGAACTGTCCCGATACTAAATAAACAAACTTAGAAACTAGAATACAAATAGATTTGCGATTGTTCATAAATAACATAAAGGGTGTGTTTAAGTGTTGATATTGTCTAAGAATTCACAATACCCTGCTGCTTTGATAAGACTTATCGCGTAGTATACAAACTACGCTAAGTAAATGAATAGGCATAATTCAAATAACTTCACTTATGATTTTTTAAGCAACGTCCTGAAGCGTTTTCAAAATCTCTAAAATGACACCACAAAATTTTTTGTTGATATGGGTAAGGTACTCAGGGAATACACCAACTAGATGGATAACGTATAAGTTATTAACATACGATTGTTACATGTCTTGTCTACATTTACAAAGTTCCACAAATTGTGTGTTCTATTACTGTGCTACAGAAAAACACACAACGTCAAAAACGAAAGTCAATAACGGCTCCAGTTTAGACCCCGGGAAGGTTTTGTTAATTAACGATACTGAATTTGATTCTAAAAGAATTTTATTTTCCTGAAGATGTATGTATGAAGCGGTATGAAAAGTTACACAACTCTTGTTCAAGAAGACCGGCCTAGCAGGCGCCTAAATTTATACTTTAGCAACGATCATATGCCGATACTCCTTGTTGTTATTGGTTGTGATAAGTAATAGATAACTCATGCATGTGTCGACTAAAGATTTTAATAGGTAGCCCTGAAACAAAAACATACGAATTTTCAACCGACGACGACGATGCGACGAAAAACAAAAGGACGATGTTCTCAATTCGGCTGTGTGTATGTTACTCGATATCTCCGCCATTTATAAAATTTTATGTTTTATGTAGTTAATGATCCCGAGGTCCCATAAAAGTAAGGAAGTGGAATGGAAGGAGATAACTTATGAATATGTATGGCTAAGACAATATAAATCTTAGGTATTTAACAATGGTAATCCCATTATTAGCATCATTCACAGCCTGATATGAACCCACTGCTGGGCTTCCACACTGTAGTAGTGCTATTCCCTATGACTCAAACGAACATAATTTAAACTAAGCACTTTCAACGTCAAAGGAACCTCTGACCTCTCTAAACTAGCCCATTTACTGACACGCGGTACGAAACCCTCAACTCTGGCACATTTACTGACACGCGGTACGAAACCCTCAACTCTGGCACATTTACTGACACGCGGTACGAAACCCTAAACTCTGGCACATTTACTGACACGCGGTACGAAACCCTCAACTCTGGCACATTTACTGACACGCGGTACGAAACCCTCAACTCTGGCACATTTACTGACACGCGGTACGAAACCCTCAACTCTGGCACATTTACTGACACGCGGTACGAAACCCTCAACTCTGGCACATTTACTGACACGCGGTACGAAACCCTCAACTCTGGCACATTTACTGACACGCGGTACGAAACCCTAAACTCTGGCACATTTACTGACACGCGGTACGAAACCCTCAACTCTGGCACATTTACTGACACGCGGTACGAAACCCTCAACTCTGGCACATTTCAGACCTAATATTTTTTTAACGTTGGATGGATTGGCGCACATCACAACGTCCAATTAGTAGGTATCCGTTTTTAGAAAAAAATACATCTGCTCTTCATAAATAGTATGTCGATTTCTAAGTAGAGTTCCTTAGGAAAGGTAATCGTGCTACGAATGGCAAAGTTCTTGATACAAATGGATTGGCAGAAGTTCGAGTAGGATTGGTTGCATCCGGCTCGTAGGTATAATAGTATTTCGACACGTTCTTATTGCGTTTCCGCGCGGAAGTGATGCTCCTGAAAAATAAAGCGATATTTAACTAGAAAGTCTATCGCGCTAGATAAAACTTGAAACTATTTATTTTATGAATATAAGAATAATTCTTGTTCTTGTTTATATTCCATTACAATTTATACTTAATCTAGTAACTTTTAGTACGTTCCTATACAAACACCATAAAATCTTGTTAAATTAAAAGATAAAACTACAAAATGGCGTCATACTCAGCATATTTGTTGTGATAACTAGTCGGTGAGCATAGTTATCACAATGCTGATCTTCCGTCGAAACCAAACAATACAATATCTACTTAGTTCGGGGCTGGATGATGATACATGAATTGTCCAGAATTATTTGTACGAGTACTTACTTGTAGCTTCTGTCCGCAGAATTCTTGGCGTGAAAAGGCAACCGACATCCATCCATCCCTCCTAACTTACGCATTATAAAATAATAACTATGATGTGGTTAAAAATGTTTCTCATGGATCTTTTGGTACATTGAAAAGTATAATTTACCGAGATTCAGGATCCATGCCGTCGAAGAACTTAAGCATGTCCCGCTCCTCGCTGGTGAGCTCGGATATCTTGAAGGTGGAGGGCTCCGTGATGAGGTTGTACAGCACCCTGTCCCGTGGCACCGGCGGCCAGGCCGTGCCGTTGCACGTCGGCTTACTGAAATTATCAATCATTAGCATAAAATCAATTTGATATGACAAAGATTCATACTAAAACATGTTATGTTATGCGGTCCGCTTAAAGTATAAAACTGTGCTGTCTTCCGTAAACACCAAAGTTGGACATGAGCCATGAACATGTTGGTTGAGACCTCAAATTATCTTTGCCACAACCACTCCACTTCCACCGTTTTGGAGAAAGGTCTAGTCATATCACTCGTTTATTATTATACTTCAATGTTTTTAGATTTAAGTTTTCGTATTTCCGCACTCATGTATATATTTTTTTAATGGAATAAATAAATATCGAAAATATCAAATATCATAGCCAAGTCATCTGCGATAGGACACCTGCCAATTCATATGCCGAGTCAAAATGTTTAAAAGACTGATTTTTGGTATGTTCATGGTGAAATAAAAATCGAGTATGTACCTGCACATCATAAAGTTGGTGATCAAGTAGACCATCCATCGTTTCATGTCTTCATCCTTGTTCTTTGGCGGATCAAAGAGTTTAACATTCTTCAGCATAGAGTTAACGCGGAACACGCAGGCCAAGTCGTCCATGTGCGCGGAACCGCGGTAATCAATCCAATGAGCTGATCTGACTGGACTGAAGATAAAGTCGTAAGCGAATTGATACATGTAGGTCGGCGCTCCACCCTGGGCCGCTCGCCACTCAGCCACCTTCAAAGCCGGGTGCTTAAATATCGAATCAGTAAAATATTTTGTCAAACCGGACACTGTAAACCTTCCCTTGAAATATCTTCGGTTGACCTTGCGTACAACTTCGTCCAATCTATCATCGTTCAGTTGGTACAATAGTCGTGGTGTCACTAACGTTCTGTTATCCAGCTTCACATTTTCCACCACGTGCTTTTCTACTATGTACCATCTCAAGGACGCTGCTTCGTTGTTTGTGTAACTGATCAGCGCTGGGTATTCGCTACCCCAGCCTTCAGATATTAGAGTCATCGGATCTTTATCTAGAATTCGCGTAATGCCTGGAAACTGTGACTCCACGACTGGGTTGAAAGACACAATGCCTGTATTAAACTGTATTACACTGTTCGCGTGCATTAACTTGAGCAGCGGCATTTGAACGAGATCTGCGTGAATTAGTTCCGGGTCAGTGTGGTTGATGCCGAGCAGCCGGAGATACGTATCGCTCACCACCTTCGTGTATTTAGAAGACGTCGTATAGTATGATGGCATTGCACTCATCAGTATAATCCTGAATCATAAAGAGTATATGGATTAGGAGGGGGAGAGATTTATATTTCATTCATAAAGAAAGTAGTGTACTGTAATGTATTTGTAAGACTTTCTTAAGTGCAATGTAATGTGCCTATGAGAAATAAATGAATGAAAATGAAACTGTGTTACCTTTTGAAGAGTCCTTTGGTTGCTTGAGACATAGACAGAATATGCGCTGCTGTGGCGCCGGCGCTCTGCCCCATAAGCGTAACATTGTTGGGGTCTCCGCCAAAAGCGTGGGCGTTTTTCTGCACCCAGCGGAGACACGTCACCATGTCTCGGAGCCCTTGGTTGCCTGGGATCTCTTTAGTATTGAGCGAGTAAAATCCAAATACGTTTAATCTGAAATCTAATGAAGAATGATGTTTCGTTTCATGACTGAAATATATACCCCCCGAGAGCTCTTGAGCGAAGTGATCGATACCAGACTTTGTATTAAGGTTTATAGCAAAATCTATTCACCTGTAATTGAACGTGATGATAATGACATTCTTTATCATCAAATATTGCGGACCCAAGATATCCGTTAGTCCAGCTCCGCTCTGAAAGGCTCCTCCGTGGATGAACACCAGTACCGGCAGGCCGCGCCTCGGTTTAATCGGTGGGGATTGTGGCAGGTACTTAAACGGTACGTGCAGGTTCAAGTAGATGCAGTCTTCGCTCATGCCGTTCAACTGGACAGCCATGCGTCCAAAAAATTGGTCACTTTGGGGACATGCTGGCGCGTTCTGTGTAGCATCCAGCAAAAAACCCTGATCCCACGCATGTAGAGGTTGCAGTTCCTGGAAACCCGTATTCAAATTCTTATTTCTTCTTTGAAGTCTACATATCCTACATTATAATGTGTATGTACTCTTGTTGAGAACCATACCCCACCTGGAATCGTTTTCCTCCAACAGGAGGTTGCGCATAAGGTATTCCTCTGAAGCTGGCATACCGAGTTCCATCCTCGGCGAAGAGTATGCGTCCGCAGATCCATCCTACCTCGATGTGCAGGAACACCTCGCAGCGCTTAGGCTTGATGTTGTACCCTGCTTGGAAACAACTGGCTGGGAAATTGTTAAGGATCTGTAATTGGCAGTTTGTCTCTTGTAGTTATTGAGTTTATTTACTTAGCAAAATGGAACGAAATTAAAACAATAACTTTATAGTTAGTAAATTTCATTTATTATTTTTTATCTAAGCTTTGTTGTCCCACTGCTGGGCAAAAGTCTTCCCCAAACACTTCCAAATTACTTTTCAATGATAATACAATAAAATGAAAATGAAAAATATGTGTTTTACTACATAGAAATTTAAATGAATACATAGGATTCTTAATACTACAAGTTGTTACTCGTACGTTTGAGTAGTAGAGAGGGTTTACGGAATGTAGTACAACGATTCCCACACTAGCCCAGCCTAGTGTGGGAGTCGTTGTTCGTGGGAACTAACACGATTAGCAAGTTAAGATTAAACTAAGCCAATGATGATTAATATAATTATAAGCCAACAATGTTAGTTTGATGTTGTTATTTTTACCCGCGACGGAACGGAGACGGTATATGCGTTGATTAGTTAGAAAAAACACTCGAAAGTCAGGTACTTGCCTTGTAGAATATAATATGCCACCAGCTGGTACGCCAGAGTAAACGTAGCTCCCTGACACATGCTGCTCCTCCTGCTTCCGTATCAACTACTGAGTAACTGTTTATGTTGTAGGGACCGTTTGGACTATTAGTTATTTCATTGTTTGTTTAAATCTGAAACACTTCCAAAGCCGATTGTTCTAATTGTGACATCAGCTCTGGTAGGTATGTTTATCTATGGGCCTTTTCAATGAATCAAAATATTCTTTTCACCACTCTCACAGTGAAAACAGTGAGCAAAATCTGGTTTTGCCCACATGTGGAATAAAGGATATTATTCAACTTGTTAAAAAAAGTAGTTTGAATTCAGAATGCTGTAATTTTGATGGTATAATAATTATGTTATTGATGCTCTATGGTCGGCGCCGAAAAAAAAGAATGAACTACGCGATCCGCACCAGAGGAGGTAAACTTTCTCATTGAAGGCATCGCCATTTTCATGTGTTCCTTGACAACTTGGCTTGTGAAGACCATTCTTCTAGGCGGACAGCGCCTTCTTTAAATAATATACCAAACAACAGGTTCGGAATCTATATGGGACTTGCACCTCGGTGAGCTGCACTCATTTTAGCTTATCGTAAAGAAGGCGGTTAGACAGCGTTCAACCTTCACAGAAACGCATAGTTTCATTCGTTCATGGTTTGAAAGAGGTTTATAGTATTCGTAACATGGTTGTTGATCAAAATGAGTTCCTGGTATTCGACCTCTTTTATAAATTACACTATTTTCTTGCTAGTCGAGGTGAAAAGTTGTATGTTGCACTCAAGAGCAAATGTTTTTTTGTTTCGTGCCTTTTAAATCCCTCACTAGCTCAGCAGTCTACTTTAGAGCCACTCGCTACGCTGTGATTCTAATCTAGACTGCTTTGCTAGCTCTGAATTTAATATCGGCACGTGCAACAAGAAACCGTTTTGCTCACGTGTTGAACAAATAACTATTAATTTACGTAAACCAATACATATGTACTTTGAAGGAAGGAAATCATTAGCAATGAACGGCTACTTTGCTCCATAGTATAAGGAGGATTAATTAGAAGAAATATAGAAGCAATTGTAACAACACATTAGTGGCTTTCCTTAAAACCCAAAATCGTCATGGCCAAGGAGCTGTTCCTGTCACCAAGCACACTCTAAATCTGTAGGCCTAGCACGGGCATTGTTGTCTAGGGTAGAATAGAGAAAAATTACGTCACTTTGTCATCAAATTCGTAAATAATTTGAAATTAATTCCTTCAACTTCAGTAATGTACGAAACGTACGCGATGCGATGTCATTATTGTCTATTCTACCCTAGAGAACAATCCCCGTGCTTGGCCTACTGATTCATGTGGTGTGATGCTTATACGAGTAGTTATCGCTGCAACTGACCAAATCTATTATGTAGTCCTAAAGCACAGGGAAAAGGTAATCTTAAAAATTAACATTTTTGTGCACAGTCGATACAAAATACGACTTGTTTTTACCATGGTTCGCTCAATGCAACATGCCATATTTTATTGTTTCAGCTTTTATTACCTTCATACAATAATAGGTAGGTACTAGCTGCTGCCCGCGGATTCGTACGCTCTTTTCCAAGATAGACTATGCTTATGTCCATCCCCGGGTTACCCTACACGGTAAAGACTAAGAAATTCATTCAAGAATAGATTGTAGAAAAACAGTTCTTTGCATCAAAATCATGTATTTATTTATAAGATACATTAATATCAGATCAGCTGTCTAAGAGTCCTTGGTTATTCATATTTACCATCCAGAATAGAAGAGATAAGCCTGCAAAAAAAAAATACGGATGATTATTCTGTATTTATAGAAAAAAAAACATTGCCGCCAAAAGAACTAAAACGCTAAAAAATCGAGCTCCGTAACTAGAAATACGTACTCGTATCATTTAGCAATGAAAGTGGCTTTTTAGTACCTATCTGCGTTACATTAAATAATTACCGGGACTCGGGGTCAATGCTGTCGAAGAACTCGACCATATCCCGCTCCTCGCTTGTCATCTGGGACATTTTTATGGTCATGGGCTCGGTGATGAAGTTGTACTGGAGGTGGTCCCTCGTCACCGGCGGCCAAAGTGCGCCGTTATTGCACGTCGGCTTACTAAAAAGGTTAACATCATCAGAATCAATAAATACTTGATATCATAAGCATCAGGAGTCCGGAACGGAACCATCCCAATGACGGGCCTGAGCTTTCCAACTGAGGAGGCAGTTGAAAGAATCTATTTGCTTTGCACACTTGAATATAGAGGTATTATCCAACCCCTGCCTGGTATAACTGTCAAGAAATAGACCCTATTTCCCCTACCAACAATAAACCTCTGTTTCAGAACTTTCGAACATTAAAATCTCCAAATTAAAACACTTGGTACGATCAATATCGATACGCTTTTTTAGCAGGTTCATGCTGGATTAATATATCAAGTTCTTACTTGCAAATTATAAAGTTGACGATCAAGTAGACCATCCATCGTTTCATGACGTCATCGGAGTTTATCGGTGGATTGAATATGTTGTGGTTCTTCAGCATAGAGTTGACACGGAACACGCAGGCCAAGTCATCCATGTTCGCGGAACCGCGGTAATCAATCCAGTGAGCCGCCTTCACCGGACTGAAGATGAAGTCATAAGCAAATTGGTACATGTAGGTTGGCGCTCCACGCTTGGCCGCCCGCCACTCGGCCACCTTCAGAGCTGGGTGCTTGAAAATCATGTCTGTGTAATATCTTACTAAGTTATCCATTGTATAATTTCCTTTGAAATATCTCAGGTCGACCTTGTCCGCAGCTTCAGCCTTCATATCATCAGGGAGTGAGGTCACTAGTCGCTGTGACAATAACACTGTTTTATTATCTTTTATTTTCTGCGCCATGTTCTTTTTGACGATAGGCCATCTCAAAGAAGCTGCTTCGTTGTTTGTGTAACTGATCAGCGCGGGGTACTCGTTACCACACCCTTCAGATATTAAAGTCATCGGATCTTTATGCAAGATCTGCGGAATGCCTGGAAATTTAGACTCTACGACAAGGTTGAAAGATACAACACGTGTCTTAAACTGCAATTCGGCATTCGCTTGCATTAACTTGAGCAGCGGCATTTTGACGAGTTCTTCATGAATGAGGACTGGGTCTGTGCAATTGATGCCGAGTAGCCCGAGGAATAAGTCGCTTACCTCCGCCGCGTAATCAGGGGACGTAGTAAAGTATGATGGCATAGCAGTACCACTCATCAGTATAATCCTGAAAGAGAGCAAATGGGGAAATATTATTTACATCGAGAAGGAAAGGATCCAAAATCTAGGAAGTTGTATTAGTTAGTCGTTTTGTGCACCTTTTGAAGAGTCCCTTGGTTTCTTTAGATAGAGATAGAATATGCGCTGCGGTGGCACCTGCGCCCTGCCCCATGAGCGTCACATCATAGGGGTCTCCGCCGAAAGCGTGCGCGTTTTTCTGCACCCAGCGGAGACACGTCACCATGTCTCGAAGCCCTTGGTTGCCTGGGATCTCTTTAGTATTGAGCGAGTAAAATCCAAATACGTTTAATCTGAAATCGAATGAAGAATTATGTTATGATTCAAGTAGATATAGCAATATTATGCAGAGGTTTCTGTAGGCGGACTCGTCCTGCAGACTCTGAAGGAGAAAATCCTAATCAGAAATATAGTTTTAAATCTGCAACAAGAGCACACTCACCTGTAATTGAACGTGATGATAATGATGTTCCTCATCACCATATACTGCGCTCCTAAGATGTCCGAAAGACCAGCTCCGCTCTGGAAAGCTCCTCCGTGGATGAACACCAGTACCGGCAGGCCGCGCCCCGGTTTCAAAGGTGGAGACCGCGGCAGGTACTTGTAAGGCACATACAGGTTCAAGTAGTTGCAGTCTTCACTCATGCCGTTTATCTGGAGTGGCATGTGCCCAAGGTATATGCCAGTTTGGGGACAAGCTGGCGCATCCTGTGTAGCGTCCAGCATGAAATCCCAGCCCCACGGATCGAGGGGTTCCAGCTCCTGGAAAACCGTTGAAGTATTATTTCCAAATATATTGTCTTACCACGTTCTGTTTTTAGGTTTTGATCAACAAGTACCTTGAATCGCCTTTTTCCAACAGGAGGTTTCCCATAGGGTATTCCTTTGAAGCTGGCATACGGAGATCCGTCCTCGGCGAGGAGTATGCATCCGCAAACCCACCCTGGCTCGATGCGCAAGTGCACCTCGCAGCGTTTAGGCTTCGTATTGTAATTGTGAAAATTATAACAGCGGGCTAAAAATTTATGGAGAAAATTAGAAGCGCGTAGCGGCTTGATGTTACCTATTTGGAGGTCTCGTGTTGTCATTAGTGCGATAATATTTTGCTATTATTGATTCAAAGAAACGCGTATCACTCGGTAATATATTACTTAAAATATGAACACAAACCTTATATTGAATGCCATTAATTATTGTAGAAAAATCTTATTTTATAATAGGAAATGTTAGGTGAATAATTATTTGTAATACTTGCCCTGAAAAAGATATATCAGTAGGAACGCTAGAGTTAACGCTATTCCCCTAGACATGGTGCTCAATGTCGCTTCTCCTCACAACTGCTGCAATACCGAGTGCATTTTTAAATTGTCTTTATTTATCTACATTTAGAACATTTCTAAAGGCGATTATTCATGGTCTTTTGTGTAAATCTAATAGAGTTTTTTCTCTCGAAAACGGAATCACCAGTTTTGCCTACCTTGACATGTGTACCCAGCCTGAACGAACATTTGTTTTAATGAATTATTGTTGGAAAAAACAATACATCATCACACAGATGCAAATAGAAAGTTTTTGCTTGATCATGCTCTTCAGAAAAACAATTTTTAATGAAACTATAGAAACTGCACTAAAGTCAAACATTGTTTGACTTGCCCTTGACACTTGCATTGCTTTTGAGGTCATTGAAATGGTTGCAGTGAAGATGACGTATTTATTACTTTATAATCTTATCGATTAATAATTCATTATCTATTCCCTAAAATTGTATGACAGTAAAATAAGTAATAACGAAATGGTTGCAGCGCTGGTGACTCACACTCATTATGTCGGTCAGAGTTACCTACCTATCTTATCTCCTATTTTTGTTCTTAATCTATGTTTACAAACACCATTATTTCGACTAGTTGTTTATTATAGATAGATTTAAACAAAAATTAACATATATTTAAAAATACTTGATTTTGAAATATATTATTAAAACATTTCCTTAGAATGTTCTTCCATGTTATTAAGTCTGTGTTGGAGCCCATGTTGCCCAGACTCTCATGAGTCTGGTGTTCTCAGGGGACCCATGACATCACTCACATTAATGCTGTTAAATCACACATTTCGTTAAATATTTGGGAACTAAATTAATAAACTACTAAATTAGATTCTATAGATTCTAAGGTAGACTAGAAGTAGATTCATAACTATATTTCTCCTTTTTATGATTCTGTTCATTCAATAGATGAAATAAGTAATCTGTAATATCTGTTATGTTAGAGAAGAGCGATGCCTTTTGTTCTAACACAAGTCAGTAGGTATTTATACATAAATGAAGGTTTCCACTACGCTGTGCACAATTATTGTAAAACTGGTACAGAAATACATTTTTATTTATTTATTTTCTTTACTAGGCATTTCTTATCTTATCCAAGATGTCCTTCTATCCGAATTTCAGCTACGGCGGTCAGCCCCGACGGACTACCCATGTGCGTAGGACATATTATAGTGCACAATTGTGTGCGCAAATACAGGTGCACTCACTCACAGGTGTCGATCTGCCGTCCTTTCATATCCATGTCGGATACCGTACGTTACGTTAAACCTATCCTAGCGGTGGCTTGTCTGCACCGCGTGAAACTAGTATCCATTAAGCCATTAATTAATTATTGTTTTGTTTCAGGTAAATGCAAGTCTTCCTTATGTGAATCATAAATCCTGGAGACTTCATTACGCGTCATCATCTGAAGGTGCGGGTGGGTACTGACTGACTGACCGGCGCTACGGGCCGTAATGTAACGTGTTACACAGCGAGCGTTCGTGCTGTCAGTACGGGGAAGAAGGCGCTCGCAACGAGTAACGAGACGGATTTTTGACGTTTCGTGCTCGCTGCGAATGGTACATTACGCACCGTAACACCGGTCAGTACCTAGCTTAAGAATTGCTCTGACTGAAATCATCAACCTATCTTAGTCAACTGCTGGACAAAGATTCCCCCAATGAGCGCCATAGCGCCCTGTCTTCAGCTTGCCGCATCCAGCATCTGCCTGCAGTCTTTCGCAGATCTTTATCCCACCTGGCCGGAGGGCGTCCTACACTACGTTTGCCGAGTCGCGGTCTCCACTCGAGAACACGTTTACCCCAGCGATTGTCGGTTCTTCGCGAGATATGGCCAGCCCACTGCCACTTCAGCTTGCTAATTCTCTGAGCTATGTCGATAACCTTGGTTCTCTGTCGGATGTATTCGTTAGGAATCTTATCCTTCAGAGAAACTCCGAGCATAGCTCTTTCCATAGCTCGCTGAGCGACTTTGGTGGACCAGCCCAACAGTGAGTGTCCACGTCTCAGCTCCGTAGGTCATAACGGGTAGGACGCACTGGTTGAAAACTTTCGTTTTCAAGCATTACGGTATGGATGACGAGAAGACTAGACGTAGTTTCCCGAACGCTGCCCAGCCTAGCTGAATCCTCCTCTTGGCCTCCTTCTCGAAATTGTTCTTACCTAACTGCAGAATCTGCCCGAGGTAAGTGTACTCGGAAACTGACTGAATTGCTGATTAATCAATTCAAAATAATATGATTTATCGTTTTTATCAATATATAATTTATTATAATACACACTTAAATATTATTTTAGCAAAAGGCGATTTGCGGTAGTTGCCTGATAAAAAATCACGAGCAATCTTGAGAGTAACTTGCTATTTAACTTATACCTGCTGCGGTGCATAGTCCAATACAAACTATTTGATTTGAGACCTATAATAATAATTAATAATAGCACATCCTTTTAGTGAACATAGCTTGTACTTTGGGAAGTGGGACCGTAGAAAACGACACGAGCCATATAAAAAAAAACCGAGTGAATAGTTCCTCGTCAATTATCTTACTGAGGCTGCTAACTAGCTACTCGGTACTCAAACTCGGTTCCTGGAGTAATAGTACTTGTCAAACATATCGTCCCACACGCTGGCTTCTGCCTTGTGAGGGAACTCCATCATCCTCAGCTCTGTGCCGATGTCCAGCAGGCGAGGGTGGTCCACGTCTACCGCATCCCAGGGTGTAGACTCCTTGTATGTTGGATGTCTGAAACATCGTATCTATTGATTGTACCTAGTTCGCTTTGTTTAGGAAATTGGTAGAATCCATGATTTAAAATACCTAAAGGATCTCATAAAATCCCGTGAAACAGTAAAACAATATATTTATTAACTATTTTCCTAAAAAATCTGTGATTTTATTAAATCTCATAAGCTGTTTTAGTGAAATGCTGAAATGAACTAGTCAAGGCTCACACAGTATTATTTCGCCCTGTGTTTCTTACTACCATATATTTGTTTTGTGGTACTACCTTCCAGCTCAAATGTCTATTTAGTTTTAAATTAAAATTTATTGAATACTGACAGATACTTCACAAAGTTTGTCCATAGCTTCAGCAGGTTGCTCTGAACAACCTCGGCCTCCCCTGTGAGATCCCTCCCACTGAACAGATAGACGAGTTCGTCGGAATGCGCGGCGCCGTCCTTGCCGACCCCGGGGTCGTCCTGGACCCCCACTCCGCTGGGATACGAGAACCGGTAGTAGAACACCGGGTGGGAAGACGCGTGGAGGCGAACGCTTCGGTGGATGTGGTTCACGAAATACGCGTCCCTACAAACAAAGACCTCTTGTGGTACGAGTATCGTCACAGACAAGTACACTTACGCAACAAGTACTAACAATCTGGTGTTTCTACCTGTGATAAGAAAGCATCGATCTCATGCTCATAACATTTTTGAAATATGTATCCTCAATTTGTCTGGCAATTTGATTAATTTCTCTGTTGTTCAAAAACTTTAGCTCCTGTGGCAGTAAATGTGAAATTTGTTCCTTTGACACCCTCGTCTCGCTGAGTACCGACGCAAATATGTAAGCCTCATCGCTATTGAACCCGATAATCATTGGAACTTTCCCAACCCGTTTTGCGTTCAGCAGATCGATCGGGGCTTCAGATAGTAATCTCTCTTCACGCTTCAGCGAGGTTTCAATGCATATGCCAAAAGGAAAATAGGGCACTGCGAGTTTGTTGCTGTTCTCGAACAATTCCTGGCTTTTTGCATCCAACAATGCAGATGTAGGGTTTTCGTGTTTTGACAGCATTTTCGCGAGCATTGTCGCTCTTTCTCGAGCATCGTAGTTAAACGCCCAGGGAGCTAAAACGGTGCCGCTCTGTAGAATAACCCCGTGGTAGAGCCCTTCAGCCATCGGCGAGAGAGTAATAGTCTCAGTAATTGCCGCACCCATACTCTGTCCTGCTAAGACCACCTTCGCAGAATTCCCTCTGAACGCTACGATATTGTCCTGGACCCATCTCAGTGCTAACACAACATCTTTAACTGCCGTATTACCCGGGATTTTGTCGTCTCTCACGCACAGGAAGCCTAATGGTCCGATCCTGAAAGAATGCCATCCTTAGAACCGTGCCGATAACTTTATCTAAGAATATTTTATCCGCGCGTGATCAGGATGAGATGGTACCTTTTTGAATTAAGGTGAACGTGCCGTCGTCGGTAGCGTTTGCAAACTCGCGTCGACGCTGGCGCGATCACTGAATGGAGTGACATTTTTGGGTGGATAAATAGTTGCTCAGAACTTCTTTGCTAGTGTCACTTCGCTCGAGGACTGGCATTTTCGAACACTTTATTTTGTGTATCATCCCATTGTGATGGCACGCGGATTATACCTGTGATGAACCACCACTACGATAGCTCCCATCAGCACCAGCTTCCTCGGGTTGTACTGCCCGCTGCCTCCCGCCACCCACACCAGCACGGGCCAGTCGCCGCCTCCGGACGGTACGTGGACGTCCAGCTGCAGACAATCTTCTCCACTGGACACGGCTGAGCAGTGGCACTCCTTGGAGTGTCTGATGCCTGACCAGAAAGGGGCTAGCCCGGCTTTCTGCAAGTGTGTTGAAAATCAAAGCAGGGAAAAAGGAAATAATGATGTTCTCATAACCGTCAACTATTACTATCTTTAAATACGCTAACAGAATGTTTGGTGATACAGTTTTAACATAAGATGATAAAAATAATACTATTGTCATAAACTAATGTGATGTGTTTTTCAAGAAAGTAAATTATTGTATTGAAGCTATAACTTATCATAACTCGTAGGTGACTTAGAACTCATAATACCAAACTTGCCTTGAATTTCCCGTCAACAGCCGTGACCGTGGCGTAAGGTATGCCTCTGTAGGAGACATACCCATCATGGTCTTCTCCGCTTAACTCACCCTGAGCTGTACTGATCACATTCTGACCGTGAGCCAGTTTCACCAACCCTAGTACCACCAGCAACAAAAACATTGCGAACCCCTTTTGGAAAATCCCATAAAAGTGCAAAATATTGTTCTGAATTTGCAACTGAGTTCGCACGTGCCTCGCACGCGACAATCAGTCACGCAACTTGTTCAATTTGCTGTTTGTAGGTACATATAATGTCTAGATTCAAATAGTGCTGGCTTTTTATGAGTAAGTTTAAACAATATTAATAATGTATATTGCAGCTGAGCTTATTCAGTCATTTCTGTACGAAATGTACCAACGAAGTGTACACTAAAACATGGCACACGATGTTATTTCTAACTAAATAAGACATCTCCAACCCTTCGGTCCGGCACCCCGCGCGGCCCCCATAGGTTCACAAGGCGCACCCTGAAGGCGTCTGTCTCAAAAGATAGACCATTTGACATGTTGCTCTACGATTTTAATTAGCGTCATTTTGGCGCTCGAACAGGATTTTTGCAATTTTGCTAGGCATGCTGCCTAGCAAAATTGCAAAAATCACATTTCCAAGACACAAAAAGGACGGGATTTACTATTTTCAGTAGTAGTTTTAATGGAAAATTATTTTTTGGTATGCCTTATGTGTGTTTTTTGAGTTTGTTCTAAATTAATGGATAGAGAGGCTATTGTTTTTATATTTATTTTATTATTTAATGTGCTCTTGCGTTTATTTTTTTATTATAATAATACTAGTTCAAGTAATAGCAATAGTTATTTTGATTTTGAAAGTTTAACTTTGTTGTTGCATTATACTTGTTTAGTATTGTATTGACTACACAGAAACGGCACAGAACAGTTATGTGCCTACACTAACTACCATACCTAACTATATGTTGCCCAAAATAAAATATCTTTATTATTTTAATTATTCATTAAAAGGAACCAAATGAATTTAAATATGATAAGTACTACGGTAACCATATGATTTTCAGATTGTTCCTATAAAAAACAGCGTTTATTATTTGCAGCTACCTACTTACAATTAAAATAAAATAAATTCGACCCCACTGATTTCTTTTTCCGTATACTTGCCACGGTTCTGCACAAACTGTCTGCGTCAAACAATTTCGTTTACAATAATTTCGAGTGTAAATTTTGTAAGGTTCTAGTTATCTTAAGAAACGGCGGAAACCTCCATGATCGATGACTATAAATTATTATCAAATAAGAAATAAGGTGTTATTGATTTTCTCCTCACTTCAATGTTTTGTCCACCAGTGGAAGAAGCAAGCTTGTAGGTATTTGTATGGTATTTCAATCATCATCATCATTAGCTGGATCTGCCCACTGCTAATTGTAGGTATCCTCCCATCTGTGCCACTCGTCATATTGTAGGTATCCTCCCATCTGTGCCACTCGTCATATTGTAGGTATCCTCCCATCTGTGCCACTCGTCATATTGTAGGTATCCTCCCATCTGTGCCACTCGTCATATTGTAGGTATCCTCCCATCTGTGCCACTCGTCATATTGTAGGTATCCTCCCATCTGTGCCACTCGTCATATTGTAGGTATCCTCCCATCTGTGCCACTCGTCATATTGTAGGTATCCTCCCATCTGTGCCACTCGTCATATTGTAGGTATCCTCCCATCTGTGCCACTCGTCATATTGTAGGTATCCTCCCATCTGTGCCACTCGTCATATTGTAGGTATCCTCCCATCTGTGCCACTCGTCATATTGTAGGTATCCTCCCATCTGTGCCACTCGTCATATTGTAGGTATCCTCCCATCTGTGCCACTCGTCATATTGTAGGTATCCTCCCATCTGTGCCACTCGTCATATTGTAGGTATCCTCCCATCTGTGCCACTCGTCATATTGTAGGTATCCTCCCATCTGTGCCACTCGTCATATTGTAGGTATCCTCCCATCTGTGCCACTCGTCATATTGTAGGTATCCTCCCATCTGTGCCACTCGTCATATTGTAGGTATCCTCCCATCTGTGCCACTCGTCATATTGTAGGTATCCTCCCATCTGTGCCACTCGTCATATTGTAGGTATCCTCCCATCTGTGCCACTCGTCATATTGTAGGTATCCTCCCATCTGTGCCACTCGTCATATTGTAGGTATCCTCCCATCTGTGCCACTCGTCATATTGTAGGTATCCTCCCATCTGTGCCACTCGTCATATTGTAGGTATCCTCCCATCTGTGCCACTCGTCATATTTCAATATAATGTAATTCATCATCATCATCAGCCGTATACGGCCACTGCTGAACATAGGCCTCCTCCAAACGACGACGCTACGAATAGCGGTCCTGAGCCGCCTCCATCCATCGACTCCCTGCGACCGCTACAATGTCGTCGGTCCATCTCCCCACACTACACCCCGTATCGAATATAATCTAACTAGCTTCACCCCGCGGCTCCGCACGTGTTCTTTCGAGTTAAAAAGATGCAGCATATTATTATGTTACTCCAGCCGTTTTCCAGCCAAAATTACATCTTGATCCGCTCAGTAGTTTTGGCGTGAAGAGGTAACAAACATGTAGTAATCCAAACGCACATTTATAATATTAGTGTGATTGATTAGTATATAAGAGGGAAGTCTGGGTCCAGCAGTCGAGCAATATAGGTTGTGGTGGTGGTGATTAGTACCTCTATAATCTAAATACTGAAGTATTTAGATCAGTCAGACTCTTATTAGAGAGGGAATCTTGTATTTAGTTATGGCAGTTTAGTATTTTCCCTACTGTGTGTAACTCTTCACTAAATGCGAGGATGGGTTCTAAATAAAATACATGAGTTAAATCATTCACCTCATCTCTATGTTTATTGGTTGCCGCTCGCATGCGCCATTGTTGACAGTTTCATATCACAACAATACACAGTGAAAGTGATTTCATAATACATTACAATATTATTATCTCTCGTTGCTGTTTACACAAATAACCTGTTCTCAATAGATTACAATTCAACTAGTATCATAGTTAAAGATTATTTATCACGTACATTTTGTTATATTATGTTAACAGATCCCGAAAGTTTAAAAAGTTGAACTAGTAAGTATTCTTAAGCCGGGTTTCCACCGCGAGCGGAGCGCGAGTTAAAACGAGCATATTTGTATTTCCACCAACAAATAGTCGAGCGGAATGGATTAAGCGAGCAGAAAGATTTGAAATGAACTCCGCTCAATCATCTCTCATTTCCCGCTCATTATCCTTTCGCGCTGGCAACCAGGCTTTAGACATTTTATACCCTTCATGATAAGATATGAAGCATTAAATATTATTATTTTACAATAATTCTGGCAATGGAAACAACAGAAATCAGAAATCATGAATGTTTATTTCTTTAGGCTTACGAAATAAACCCAAAGACAAGTCAAGCAACAAAAACCTATACAAGTAAGTATTATTCTCCATAACCTTATCACATTATATTAATTAAACATCACATGTCATGACTTTACAGCAAACGACTAATTCGAAGGAGTTCCACAAAAGGCATCAATCAGTCACCATCTAGCAGTACTTAATTAATTAACCTAGCATCTAAATTTAACTGCTTCTGCGGATCTCGTACACTTTTCATTAGGTCTCCAGCCACAACTCAAGCATTAAGCACTAATCAGTCTGTTGATTGTCCACGCTCAAAATTACAAAATTGTTCCAAAACTTTATCACACCAATGAATTTTATGCGTGGACGATTAATAAGAGTTCACTCTTTAAATTTCACAGTCCTCTAAAGTGACAAATGACAAAGATTTCCATCCATGGACTATTTATTATGTTCACTTCTATTTCACAGTCCTTACAGTCCATTAATTATATAAATTGTCGAAGAAGGTCAAGATGTCTCTGAATCTGTCGATGAGGTCCCGGGTTCGGAAGGTGGGCTGCTCTATGTCCTGGAAGGACAGACGATGGAGGGTCGTGGCCGGCCACGCTAACTCGTTGTGGCACACCGGTTTGCTGCAAGTGGACACATAGTATTACAATCTAAAATTAGTACAAAAGCACCCCGGGTAGCTGCTGTTGCCCGGACTTATGGTGTCCTCAGGAGTACCTTACACCACACACACCCACACACATTATACAATCGGTATATATTTGTTTAACAGATAAAATAAATGTAAAGATAAACATGTGGCAAAATAAATAAATAAATTAGAATACCAAGCTTTTGTTGAGTTTGTGAGTTTTGGGGGCAAAGGTGGTATTTCCCCCAAATAGAGACAGAGGGAGATCTCCTCTGTACCGGGCCGACCCAACTGGTCCACTTGCCCGGGGTCTTTCGACCAACAGTTGATGTTGGGTACTCGTATACATATGTTCAGTTGTAACTGAAACATGCGTTAGCGCGATCCAGGATTCATACTCTTTTTGCACTGCCAATTTTGTTAGAATTTGTCTTAACGACATCTAGCGGAGATTCACGGAAGCGCTTAGGTAGGTAGCTAGCTTCAGTTTTTCCAGTGCTATTTTTCTTGAGCGACTTTATTGACATAGCTTTGTAATTCAGCTGTTTTCTACTAGAGGTCGCTACATCACTCCCTTTCCAGACCAAAGGTCGATATAGTTCTTGATGCCAGCATGTCCAGTGTCCCAGCTTAGCTCGTCGTAGTCTTCAGTGAGTCGAGACTGGTGCGATGAGCAGGTAGAGGGACGGAAGAGCGCTCGGTATCTGCGGTGAGTCGAGATGTGCCCCAGTGAGTCGGGACGAAGCGCGGCGCTTGTAGTCTGCGGTGAGTCGAGACGGTCCACGGTGAGTCAGGACGAAGCGCGGTGCGGTGCTCCAGGTGAGTCTACGGTGGGTCGAGACTGTATGCCCAGATAATGCCGCTAGGGATCTCCACGAAGCGTTATCGAGGAGGGGAGAAAGCCTGCAGAACCAGTCGTACGGAATCTGTTGACTGCGCGGACTACCTTGCATTAAGTTGTTTTGTAAAAGCTATTGTTTCGCACCGCTTTCGCTATAACTTCTTCCTATCATTAATCTATCTTCTACTGTGAACTCTAATCTATTCTACTGTGCCTTCCACTCCTTCTATCTATAACTGTAGCCTTCAAATAAACCTGCCTGTGAACTGGAATGTGTGTTGCCTTCATTCATCAACCACCACAACACCGCCCCTGCTACATGAGTTTTGCCATGTTTATATTTTAAAGAATTGATCTCTAACGAGTGGCATAGTCACTGTGCACAGTATGTTATTTTACCGCAGTTGCGGTCAGCCTGGTTTTATGTTCGATTAACAGGCGCTTAATCATAATAAAACATTCTAAAGAACAGCGGTTTTGGTATTTCGCCTAGTTTTGTAGTTACAGTTTTTTTTTTAAAGTAAGGTCGTAGACCTTCACAAATAATGTTTTTTAAGTATTGCCGGAAATAAAGGAATTTACCCTCTGAATTAATACATAAATTAATCTTTGATTTGAAATACATTCCGTGCTAAAATCGCAAGACCCTAGGTGCACTAGGCTAAGCCTCCTACGGGAGCTTAGCCAGCATTATGCTGAGTTAAGACCTTTTTATAACAACTGTATATACATAAGCACCTATCCTATAAGTGTGTCTAGTTTCTATAACTGTTCGTATTGTTGCTACAAATAAATATCTCTCTATTCTATTCTATTCTAAAATTAATTATGCATGAAGCATCGGCGGTTATGCAAAAACAAAAAGACTAAAATGAATGTTTGATCTTGGGATAACACCGGAGCTTGTAACTAATAGCTAAGAAGATCTTGTCTGATCAAACGATTGAACTGCATGTTCAATCTACCTCTAGTAGAAATTAGCTGAACTAAAAAGCTAACGTCAATAGAGGCGCTCAAGAAAATAACACCGAGAAACTGAAGCAAAGCTACCCGTCTAAGCGCTTTAATGAATTTCCGCTAGATGTCGTTAAGACAAATTCCCACAAATTGTGAAGTGCAAAAAGAGTAGAAATCCTAGATCGCGTAGTTTCAGTTACAACTGACCATATACGACTACCCAACATCAACTGTTTGTCGAAAGACCACCGGGCAAGTGGACCAGCTGGGTCGGTCCGGTACAGAGGAGATCTCCCTCTGTCCCTATTTGGGGGAAATACCACCATTTTCCCCAAACTACATTTACGGAAAATATTCCGTAAATGTAGTAAAAAATAATATTAATATTGCAAGGGCAGAGTTCTGTTCGTGGCATCCTGCACCGATAAAAGAGCTGTGATATTACTGGTGCCAAGTTTCATAGCAGTTCCTATAAACAACATTTTACGGAGCGTACCTGCAATGCATAAAGTCAACGACAAAGTTGGTCATCCAGTCCTTCATGTGATCATCCCTATGCACGGGCGGCAAAGAGTTGTGTAGGCCTAGCACGGAGTTGGTCCGGAACACGTAGGTGAGGTCCTCAATGTGCGCGGCGCCGTGGTAGGCCGTGCTCAGCGCCGCGTGCAGCGGGCTCTCCGTGCTCTCGTACGAAAACTGAACGAAAGGAAAGCGAATTTGATTAAATCTAAAAGCTTAGAATCCCGTTCACAAATCAATAACGTTTATTCGTTTGTTGTATTTATATAGTGTACTTTTTCAAAAAGCTGTCCCGGTTTTTGTGCGTTTACATTTAAATTTCATAGATGTATTGCGATATAACAGTAAGAATACTTATTTATTTAAATAATTACGTCAAAGCGTCGCGTGGCTTCAATAATAAATTGCGAGTACAGTTAAACCATCATAAACAACATTAGAATATTAGTGCGACCTTACTGATTTCCCGTTTAGGATCTTTTGACAAACGGTCTCGACATGGAACGATGTATTTTCAAGATCTAGCGCTGTACTTAAGTAAATAATAAAATAAAAGATAGGAGATCCTAAAAAGGAAGAACACTTGGTTACGAAGAAATTTTGCTTCGGCAAAAGGAACACTAGAGGGCAGAGACTTAGATTTTGCTATAGAACATAAACTATTTATAATTAATACACGTTCCAAAAGAAGATGGGCATGGAGATCCCCGAATGGTAAAACTATAAACGATATAGACTATACCTAGTCTTGCCATAAATATTGTAATAAAGGAAAACAATATTTTTTTAAGTGCAAATAACATTTATTACTTATACAGTGTGTTAGTTTAATACATAAATATAAAACAATTAAAAATATAAAAAGCTTATTCGAAATGGTCTCCATTGGCTCCAATACAGTACTTTAAACGCTGAGGCCAGTTATCAATAGAAGCACGCACTCTTTCCATGGGAAAATTCTTCACTGCCAATCGTATAGATTGTTTGAGGGACTCCAAATTATCATGGCGTTTAGAGCAAGCTGTACTCTCTAAAACTGACCATAAATCATAATCCAGCGGATTAAGATCGGGACTAGACGACGGCCAGTCTTCAGCTCTGATGAAGTCCGAAACGTTCGCTTCCAACCAAGACTGCGTGGACCGAGCTTTATGACCCGGCGCCGAGTCTTGCTGGAAGGACCAAACTTGGTTATTGAACATGGTGATGTTAAGGGGCTTAACTACCTTCTCAAGAATGGTATCTTGATACACTTGTGCCGATGTTTTGATACCTTTTTCACAAAAATATGGCTCAGTCACTCCTTCATAGCTAACACCCCACCAAACCATCACTGAAGTCGGATAATGTCCACGTTGCACTCTGTCGACTAATTGGGAAGCTTCCTTAGAGCTTTGAGCATAAATACGGTCATTTTGTTTGTTAAAATGTTGCTCAATTGTAAAAATTTTCTCATCCGTAAACAAAATTTTTCTGTGACCTCCCTTTGCGTACCGCTTCAGTAGTTGTTTCGATTTTACCACCCTATTCTTCTTTAAATTATCAGTTAAGAAATGACCAGTGCGTCTCTTATAGGCTGCAAGTCCTAAGTCATCTTTTAAAATACGCGACATGGTTCTAGGTGCTATCTTCATTTCCCGAGATAAAATCTTTTGCTTTCGGACAGGATTTCTTCGAATTCTTTCCCTTACTGCTTTGACCACCTTTTTCGTACGAACACTACGTGGACGGCCAGATCTTTTTCTGTCACAAACAGAGGAAGTCTCATTGTACCTACTAATAGCCCGGTACACAAACATTTTACTAATACCAAGTGTATGGAGAGTTTTAAAAATTGCATTTGGCTCCTTACCTACTTTGTGTAATGCAATCACAGCGATTCTGTTCTCTTTATCACCCCACTCCATTTTAATATCGCAAAATATTGTACAATGTATTGGCGCCAAAATGAGAAAACACAATGAACAATCGTATAAAAATGACAGATTCGAAATTCAAATGTAATATTTTTTTATTTTTAAGTGTAACAGTATTTATGGCCAGACTAAGTATACTATCCAACCAACCAAGAATTTATGAAGTCATCGCTACAATTAATCTAAACTACCCATCGGATCATAGGTTAATCAGATCTAGAAAAATAGTTACTATAATCACAAGAACAGTTGAGTAGAATTAGTAAATAAACAGACAAGCGATCTAAAAAATTAAGCAGAGATTTCGAAGTACAAAAAAAAATGGTCGCTTTTGTTATCTAATACGCGCATATGGCAATGAAATGTCGCAGTACAAGCTCATTACGACAACATAATAACAACCATCACCAGTAGTTTAAAGTTAGCTCGAGAAACAGAAGACGATCACAATCACAATAAAATACTGTCGACTCGGATCACAACCTTACTAAAATCTAAGAAAAAATAACTTGCAGCACTCTACAAGCTAGTAAATAAATATATAAGACTAATCAACGTACAGACAAGATACCATAGAAAGACAGCTTCAGCTCACTGGAGGCACAATAAAGACCTACAAAGACCTAAGAAGTAGAACAAATAAAACTTGGTTAGAAGGATTGAAGAAGTTAGACAAGGGTCTTGTCTAACTTCTGAACAAACGAACAGATATCATCACAACAGCACCCGACTTCTATAAAAATCTATACAGGGACAATATTCAAATTCAAACAACCAAGATTCCAAAGGGTGACAGTAGTGACAACGTAGAAAATATCAAAGAAGTAGATGAAAATGAAGTCGTAGAAGCAATAAAACTACTAAAACTAGAAAATTACCGGGATCAGATAATATTACTAACGAAGCTGTGAAGACAGCTAAAGACATTCTGGCTACGCCACTAGCTAAACTATTCAATCTTATACTAAAAACTTCCAAAACACCTACACAATGGTCCCAATCTAATATCATCCTAATCTACAAAAAGGATACCTGTAAGACATAGGAAACTATAGACCGATAAGCTTACTTCCAACTCTTTATAAACTGTTTTCTTCTATAATAAACACAAGAATCAGCCCTACATTAGAATCAAGACAACCGGTTGAACAAGCTTGACTTGCTCCTCAGGTGCAAGTTTTAGAAAGGGATTTGCTGCAGTAGACCACATACACACCCTCGAGCTCATAATAGAGAAATATCAAGAACAGCAAAGACACCTTTATATTGCATTTATCGACTACCAAAAGGCCTTCGACACGGTGGCACTCGAAAGCATATGGGAAAGTCTGAAAGAACAAGGAGTAAACGAAAAATAAGTAAAGGTCATCCAAAGTATATATAAGAACAATATAGGCAGAATAAAGCTAGATACCCTGGGCCCATACTTTCCCTCTAAAAAGAGGAGCAAGTCAAGCAGACCCACTATCTCCAAAAATATTTATAGCCATCCTTGAGAACATCATTAGTCAGCTTAATTGGAGCAGACGAAGGAACATATGTATGTTCAAGGTGCTTTCCTTAGCCATTTAAGATTCGCAGATGACATAGTGATATTATCAGAGACAAGCTCACAGCTGCAACTTAAGATCGAATCCCTGCAAGAAGCAAGTACAATGTAGGTCTGGAAATCAACCTCACTAAGACAATGACAAAGACGACTAGCTGCAAAACACCAATAACAATACGAAATAAACCATTAAAATACACAGATCATTACATATACTTAGGTAAAACTATCAGTTTTGACAGAAAAAATAATAAAAAGGAAATAGTAAAGAGAGTGCAGAAAACGTGGAACAAATACTGGAGTCTCAAAGAAATTTTCAAAAGACATGTGTCCATAAGTATAAAATCGAAGATGATGAACTCTAGTCTCATACCGTGTTTGACATACGGTTGTCAGACGTGGAAGTATACAAAGAAAGACAAACCAAAAATCACGACCTGCCAGAGAGGACTGGAACGAAGTATGCTCAATGAGAAGATATTGGATAAAATACGACACACAAAACTAAGATCGATAACTAAAGCCACTGATGCCTTGAGATATGCATTAAAGCTTAAGTGGAGATGGGCCGGACACGTAGCCAGACCAGAGATGGACCATAAAAACAACCTTAAGGAGAGGCCTGTAGGGAAAAAGAACTAGAGGAAGACCACTGATATGATGGGAAGAAGAGTTGAAAAGAATCGCTGGGCCAAATTGACACAATACCGCACAAGACCGAGACAAATGGGCATCTTTGGAGGAGGCCTTCACCCTACTTGAGGTTCGTACAGATGAATAAAAAAAAATTATGTAATAATCATAGACTAAACTTTTTTAAGAAAACTAACGTAGTAAAAGGAAATATTTGTTTTATATGTTTGTAAGAAACTATGGCTTTTTTATTATTTATTTATTAATGTAATTGGTAGTGTATACCGTGTTAATTGAATAAAATAAATAAATAAAGTCATGGAAATAAATAACTAAAATAATAAATAAATAATGCTGCACAATGTCTTTTTAGATAATCCAATATAATGCTGAGTGCAATAATTGCCCTACTTTACGTCAGTAAAATTAAATCACCTGGTAGAGGTACAGCGGCGCCGAGGCGCGCCCCGCCCGCGCCGGGACCAGCCGCAGCGCCGGGTATTTGTAGTAGGCCTCCGTGCAAAACTTGATGAAGCCTTGGGTCGTCACCGGTCCCTCGTAGTAGTGCCGCAAGATCTTCTCGCTGATGCGCGGCGTGCGCTCCGGCGGCGTCGTGAACAGGACTTGCACCGGCACGTTGATGATAGGATTCTTAGTCACGCGTCCCGCGATGTCGATCTGATGGAGGCGCGGTCGGAATGCCTCGCACTCGGCGCTCGTGAACCCGACGATCAGAGGCACGTCCTCCCCGCGCCCCTGCTTCATCAGTGCCTCGGGGTAGTCGTCCAGCACGCGCGTCACGCCCGGGAAGGCTGCCTCCACCGTCGGCGCGAACGTCACCAGTCCGAACTGATCCAGCAGGACCTTATGCGCCTCGTGGATCTTCAGCACGGGCATCTGCACGAGCCTCCGGTGCACTTCCGCCGCGTTCGTGGAGTTTATGCCGAGAAGAGCGAGCAAAGACTCGGACAGCATCGCTGCCATCACCGGAGACGGGCTGTAGAAGCTGGATGTCGCTGTTCCACTCATTAGAAATGCCCTGGAAAGATGAAAACAGAAACATTGTATTGAGTTTTTATTGAAACCTGCGGATCATTATAATCTCAGCATAGCCTTACCTTCACTTGATCCACCTTGGTGGATCAAGTGATTTGATCCACCAAGGTGGATCAAATCACTTTTTTGAAGTTTGTGTTGCCACACCAACGACCAACGGTTCTGCGAGCTATGCCGCGAGAGCTCTCAACATCTGATTAACAAAAACTTACCTCTTGTACAGCCCCTTGGTAGCTTCACTCAGCGTTAGCAGATGCGCGCTAGTAGCCCCGGCGCTCTGCCCCATTAGCGTCACATTGTCAGGGTCTCCCCCGAAGGCGCGCGCGTTGCGCTGCACCCAGCGGAGTAGCGTCACCTGGTCACGCAGGCCCTGGTTACCGGGGACCTCGCTCGAGTTCAGGGATAGGAAACCGAACACGTTCAATCTGGTAACAAGAAAATACTTTTGGTGTTCTTGAAAACAGAAGCATGTACGAGTATAAGCACTTTATCAGCATGGCATCATTTTTTGATTGCTAAAAAAATTCCAAAGATGACAAATACATTTCCAGAATTGCAAAATGTGTCTAAACACTCTTCTGGACTCAACTGAACATGCACTGCGCGTAATGATGGACCTCTTATTATTTTAAGTCCGAATGCGGCAAGGTTGTGCATTTGCGCACTATTGTGACCAAAAATAAAAATAATTGTGACAGCATTATTGTCCTGGCATCAGCATTCCCGTATAAAATAATAGTCCAGTGTTGTGAATCCCGCTTCTGGTAGTACCGACCTATAGTTGAAGGTGATGACGATGACGTTCTTGGAGACGAGGTACTCCGCACCGTGCAGGTCGGAGTCTCCCGAGCCGCTCATGAAGCCTCCGCCGTGAATGAATACCAGGATCGGCAGACCACCTTGAAATAAAACATTGCAATATTTAATGCTGCAGAATATCTGAATAGCTGGCTTGTATACAACGATACCATTACGTTATCAAATCAATAAAACCAGAGTTTTTAAACTTACGCGATTTGATAACATTAATAGCGATTATATATCGCCTTAAATACCTTGCGTTTTATTTCAACGAGTCTCCCCGTGAAAAAGATCATTGCAACGCGATGGAAACGCAGGGGAAATAAAAACACAAGGTACGCTATTAAATAATCGTTAGTAAATCC
This sequence comes from Eupithecia inturbata, assembly GCA_963662085.1. Lineage (NCBI taxonomy): Eukaryota > Metazoa > Arthropoda > Insecta > Lepidoptera > Geometridae > Eupithecia > Eupithecia inturbata. The sequence continues at coordinate 464,491 of OY759192.1, forward strand.
AATACTCTTTAATTAATCAATGACACGTATATGTAATGGTGTTGCTAGCCTTCCGTAGATCCCGACAGGCTGTGTCTGTCGGGAGACTGAGCTAGTGAGGAATGAAGTGAGTTCTACCTGTCGTGTAAGGTGCGTGTAGATCCACCGGCACCGACTGCGTGTAGTCAGGCAGTGCATCGATGGGTACGTGTATGTTGGCGTGGATGCAGGCCTCGCTCATGCCTTGCGGCGTTGCCAGCCTTCCGTAGATGACGTCGGTCTGGTAGCACACCGGCCCGTCTTCTGTCGCGTCGAATAGCTCGCCCCATGGCTCCACCGGTTGGAGTTCCTGGAAGGCACAACACATTCGTATGTGGATGGGAGACAACTATGATGTAGGGGAATAAGCATGATTTGCTACGATATTTAACCGATCCATCAGCTATCTAATTGCCATGGCGCAGTCGCAGCTGCATTACGACTAAGAAAACATAATGGTCAATAAATGACAACACAACAAGTTTTTTCTAAATGACTGTGTGTAAATATGACAAGTATCTCGTGGGTTATTGATTCGACACGTGCGGCGGGCGGTCAAACATCCAGCGATATCTTTTCTTTTTTCTTTTTTGCTATTCAAATTTTACAACTTTTGAACAACAAGTCCACTGTCCAAGCCAGTTGGCTAGGTATATAGGTTACAAAGGAAAATTCTTTAAAACAATACAAAATGAAACTTCTAGTAATTATAAAACAAAAGAGAATTACATTATAAAAACTGCTAATTGTTATTAATACTTACAACCTACCAGTTATTTTATTACTTATGAAAATAAGTTGCCATTTGAGCGAGTCGTCGCTAACTCAAATATCAACTTAGCCTCACTAATATTTGGATATGCTAAGATTTGATAGAAAGCACCAATATTGAGCGTATTGATGTTGAGCTCATCTAGAACCTGCTGGCGCTCAGCCTGGTTCCGGGTACATTCCATCAGCACGTGGTACACATCCTCTGGCTTGTCGATCCAGCGTTATCTATGAATTGGGTAGGTATTTCTATTTACCCTAAACCGCAGGTCTCCGAGCGGCTGTTTCCCGTAGGGCACTCCTCGAAAGCTGGCGTAGATGGCGCCGTGCTCGGCCCAGCGCTCCAGGCCGCACACCCAGCCCGCCTCGGTGCGCGCGCGCACGCGGCATTCGAACGAATCGCTTTGCGCGGGCCATGCTGGAACGACACAAACTGATTTTAACGAATATTTACAAAGAAAACTTTTCAGCTGTGTAAAACAAAAGTACTTAATTCATTTTACAGGACATGTAGAAAAATATAAATAAACCCGAAACGGCCTCCAAGCTCTCTGTTACGAGCATATTTTTGTTTTGTAGCAGTAAGACTTCATTTTTTATAGCCGAAACCACAGCCAGCACTCAGGGTTTTTTGATAACTCAATTTTCAAAACTGCTTTAGCCATAGTTTCATGCTTCGATGTAATAAAACTCCCCGAAATACGCGCCACAAACAGCGCCGGGTATAAAAATTCAGTTGAATCAAGTATAGGGATTGTTGATATCCGAATTATCTGGATATCCGCTAATTTTCATATCCGAATAATGGGAGGACCTTTATCCGAATATTACGGATACCTAGTTGTTTTCTCTAAATCACAACATTATAGCTGATTTTAGAAATGTTATATATTAGGGCCAGTGTTACCAATGTTACGGCAATTACCGTGTTATACGGCTTTCAGGTAAAAAAATAACAAAATACACGTCCTACGGCTGCAATCCTGTGGCCGTAGCAAATTTTACGGCTTTTTGCAAATTCTTCGGTACCTAATTAATTTATCGATAAATATATGGCGCCGCAGCTAACTTTAAGCCGACCAGTTTCAAGAACCCTTATTATAAAATAACTACGCTTTTATGACGACTTAAAGATGCCTGCAAACTGCAATCTTAAATCTCAAAATAATATTTAAGCTAAGAGTTAAATTATCAATTTTTGATTAGCTAACTTTTGTATAAATCGATAATGTATTTATTAGGTTTATTTAGTAATAACTATTTTAATTTATGTTTATTATATGCATATGTATTGTATATAGCTACCTACTATTACTTTAATTGTCAGTTTATCTTGTTCGATTCATTGTTTTTGTACACTTCCTCTACCTGTTCCATCGCCTCTCCTATAACTCTAAGGTTTGCTGAAAGAAAACTCTTTTCAGGGTTAAGCTCGGCTATGTACATATGGTTAAGCTCGGCTATGTACATATCCTATTAAATTAAATCATGCTTATGTATTATTGTGTACAATAAAGAATTACAGCATTACAGAATGTTTTGATACTCATTCACCACAGCCTACATGTTTTAAATTGGTAATTTAAGATGTTGGTGCTTATAAAATTCCTTTAAGGAATTTAGAAATAGGTTTGAGATTTGGTTTGAGATTGAGAATGTAAGCATTGAGATTCATCATATTTGCTTTGTATCCACTCAGAACACTGACCTGCAAAATGTATTACAGGCGTCAGTAGACCCCTTGTTCACTCGCAAAGTGCATAGAACCGATGATCAGGGGACCAGTGATAAGCAACAGGTTGTTGATCTAAGCTGCATTTGTTGTGTGTCTTATCACTAGTATTGTTTGTGAACAGGGGAACCCTTCAGTTTTCACATTTATCCGCTGCCTGACCTTTGACACCAAGTATTCAACTCCGCGTGTGCAGTAATATGCACTATTGTTTACATTGACTTTCTTGATCTTTATTATGATATCTAGGTATGACACAAACGTCCGTCCGTTTCAAACTTCGAGTTCAAAATTCGCCATATTTCATAAGCTCAACTTTATTGAGCCATTAATGGATAAGATTCGACATTTTGTTCCACTCTAATCCATAGCTCGGGTGGATTAGACAGATTCCATTGCTGGCTTTTTAGCGGAGCCTTGGCTGCATTCTAAGCTACAATAACAATTTATTAAGGGTTTCATAGAATGGTCTTACTATAAAATCAGTTATTTTCGTGTATCTAATACGAATACAAGAGACCGATATAAATCAACAACAAATTTACAATGTCGACTACAGACTAAGTTTGACTACAAAATTGCTATTTTTTTGTCAGTTGAATTAATCTCCAAAAACAGACGGAAGCACAGGTGTCGTAAAGCACAGAGATTAATGCTAATGTGTCGATGGAGCATGGGTAATTTATTGAGAGGAACTGGTTTGTGTAGGACATGCTTACACGAGCTGACTTTGACCCTGCGACTCTACACTGCGCATCCCTACGATGAAGAGTAAGTGACGATAGGCCAACAAGGACAGAATGATACAAGAAATAAGGCATTTCCGCATTGTAAACAGAGATCATCCTCAAGGTAAAATACAAATTTATTTATTCAAGAAAACTGTAGAGATGCTGAAACGTAACTACCAACAACTTAAGGCCCTACTCCGTTGTTTCAAGAAGTTGGGCGGGCTAGGAGTTGTTGGCCAGAAGCATAGAATGCTTATCGCACCCGCGCCCACGCGACCTGTCGTTCAGTGCACATTGCAGTTCTTCCACTTCGAAAGAACTTACAAATCCTCTGTCAGATTCGATATTAGTGTCAGATGCGTAATGTTGACTGTAGTACCTACAGTACTATCATGACTTTTATTACATATTATTTTTACTTAAGGCAAGGTACATTGCGCTTTAGAAAGGTCGTTACTCTATTCTCAAGGTAAATGTTCTTCCGCCTAACAACAACGGGTATTATAACAAAAGTGCGAAAATACGCGACACTGCGAGTTCGTCCATTAAACCGGTTTCTAAGGTGTACCCAGAAACTAACATTTTTAAGCAAACAAGTTTAATCTCAAGAATTAAACATGTTTTGAGTAAAATGTGGGCTTACCCGTTGTTTGTTAAGATCGTAAAATTTACACACTACATTACACACTCGTATTCCCAGTCAGGTATTTCCTGATATTCCACCCAAATTCTATTCGTGCTACCACAGCACATCCAAGAGTGCTAGATCCTACTAAATTGAGTTTAGGATTATTAAGGACCTACATATTTACAAAAGTATCGTTGAGTTTCAGGACCGTAGCGGCTTCGTAGAGGTGCAACGCGAGATCTTTCTGACTCAAACCTTCGTAGAGGTGCAACGCGAGATCTTTCTGACTCAAACCTTCGTAGAGGTGCAACGCGAGATCTTTCTGACTCAAATCTTCGTAGAGGTGCAACGCGAGATCTTTCTGACTCAAACCTTCGTAGAGGTGCAACGCGAGATCTTTCTGACTCACACCTTCGTAGAGGTGCAACGCGAGATCTTTCTGACTCACACCTTCGTAGAGATGCTATTATTACTATTATAAGCTTTTGTTTTAATGCCTCTGTAATAGTTTTAGAAAAACATATAGTAATAAATCTTATTTCTACATATTTCATAAGACTTTTATAACGTAGACTTTCCTACTACACTCATGGTTACTTGTTTTAACAAGTGGTTTTTTGTCTAAATGTAAATAATTTTTGTATAATATTAAAATTGAATCCGGTTCTACAAAACTAGGCATTAAGTTATCATTTATGATCGTTAAACTCGTTCTTATGATTATATTAATGCGGAACAGATGAAGTAGGTAAGTACCTATGTAAGAAAAAATACGATTTCAACAACTCTTGAGTCCTAAATACAGTAGCAGACCGAAAATCTAAGTTAGAATTGATGTATTTGTTGTTGTTGATGGACAACGAACTCATCATCTAGGTCCTCGTCCATTCAATGCTCAAACAAACAACCTGGCCTTATCAAAGGTAATTCTGATTTATGGTTAATTAGTAAATTATTTAGTGAAAGTAATCGCTACTTGACCTGTACCCGTTGCAGCGATATCGGCACCTGGTCGATTGTAGGTGCAAGCTAACTTCAAGCTGCCATTATGTTTGTAAACCCGTGTCAGATAACTTGTTTACCGCCGCGCCGTTATCTGATAACGTGCGCAGGCGCAGGCGCCCCGCCGCGTGCAGTCGTTGCCAAGGGGCGGGGCGCTGCCTTGACGTTACTGAGCTTTTTTTACTTCATCATAAACCAACCTAGCATAGCTAGTATAGCTTATAACCGTTAAATATTTGTTACTAAAATTAACAAAATGTCAAAACACTCCAAAACGACGATCGAAAGCCACTATAACACTTGTAAAATGCAGAAATTAAAAAAAAAACGCACTTTACTGGTGACGATCAGCCTTACCATGAAAAACAATTATTTGTTCTATTAAAGGAGATTCATTTAGCCTACTTTAATTTCGGGTCTAGACCCTACCGGACCTAGGTCCGGTAGGCGAATGCAAATCCAAGCTTATTTTTAAGACTAAAGTCATTATAATATTAATCATCGTCATAACATAAGCTGGGATCACTCACCCTCACTGCTGCGTTCCGTATAAAGCCTCCTCGGTCCTGTACTTTTCATAGACAAATAGACAGACAGAGTTACTTTCGAATTTACAATAATAAGTATGGATGATGATGATCCATAACCTTTGGGTAAAAAAATAAAGGGAAAATAGTATTAATACCTCGTTCATTACGTTATGGGTACTATACTAGATACTGATATAATTACGTGTACCTTCTGCCTTGCTATTTTTAACAATAACCTTGTAATCGTCGAATATTTTAAAACAAGATTTAACGTAAACCTAGGAATTGAAATATATATGCTTAAAAATGTATGCTCTACAATGAGAAAAAAAACGTCGATAAATAACCAAAATATCTGCATTTCTCTCCGTCGCTAGAATCAAACCGTATTGTTTACATTTCCATAAACATGTACACATAAACAGCGGACTCAGACTCACCTCCGATCAGAGCACACAAGGCGACCACTCGCGCGACCATGGCTGACGACTCACGGAGCACGACTGCCGCCGCGACGCGCACTCTCTCAATTTATTTACATCCACCAGATAAACTCACATGCATACCTTAGTATTTTTGTATACATTTGTCACTGAAACATAAAGTGTGATGCCTACTTAATTAAGATAGTATTTCTTAGCAACCTCTTAAGATGCATGGCTTCTTCACAGGGCTGCTAATACCTAGCTTATATGTGAAATTCTTAAGACCTCTCACATTGTATTAGAATTGCAAAATAAATAAATAAAACCAATGGCTGAAAGAGGAGTTAAGAAAGTCTTCTTTTCGGAAACGTAGGGGTGTCATTCTCATTGAATTATAAATCACGAGTTATTCATCGTCATCAGCTTATATTAGTCCACGGACATAGGCATTGACGTAGGCCTCCCCTAATGAGCGTCATAGCGCCCTGTCTCCAGCTTGCCGCATCCAGCATCTGCCTGCAGTCTTTCGCAGGTCGTCATCTCACCGGCCCCCCGGCCGGCGTCCTGCACGAGTTACTTTATTGGCAGACAACAGTGGTCCATAGACAAAATAACAGACAAATACTAAATTAAAGATAGTATATTTAAAATCTACTTTGTTGTGTATACAATAGGACTGACATGTTTATTTATATAACAAAAGTCCTTACAAATAAATCAGAATAAAAAAAAAAAATAATAATCTAAATTGTAACTAGTTCCAACCAGTGCTGAAGAATGGTACAATTTGAAACTTTAAATAACCCGACTTGGTCTGTAGAGGTTTGTGGCTGTCACGTTTTTTAGTACAATCAGGGAACAAAGGCCTTAAGAATGTAGCTAAGAACAGTCCAATTCAGTTGATTATTGGATACACTGTTACTGAAAGGTTATGGCCTTGTGTTGTTTTGAGCTAATAAAGAGTCCCAGGTAGACACCCACAGCAAACAAAAAACAAAAGCTCGACTCGCGGGTAATCAAGTGACTATTCGTATTGCGACTTTTCAAATGAATATCTAATGAAGATAGAGGTTTGGTACCTTCTATGATCTTTGGCTATGACGCTACGTACTGTATGTATGTATTACTAATAAATAATCTGCTATTCAGACCTTACAATCACAAGAGCTTCTGCTTCACTGTTTCAATAAAATTCCCTCGCCAGTCTTTTTGATCCTGAACTTACTTGTATCCATCGAGGTCTGGCTGCTACGATCTGGCCTGTTGATCTGCTTCGTGACCCTTGCGTCCAAGCCACCAATAAGGTACGTACTACTGCCTTAGTCAATCTGCCGTCTCATGCACCCTCAAGGCACACTATGAAATAACCTAGGCATACGTGAAGTTAGTTCCGCCAGTTGAGTAGGTTACTGCATGCGTACAGACCCCGCTAATATCTGACCCGACTCCTGGCCTGTCTGGAGCTCTTGTTGATACCTAACTGATAAGCGACATAAATTCACTTAACTTTACGCGTGGTATCCCGGCTGACCCAGGGTCGTTGGCTCACGGAACGCTGCAGCTGATAACGATGCGTCTTCGGGCTCTAGGAAGCATGTTATGTGTACTAAATCATATCTCAAAGGATCGCCTCAAAATCAATGACTTGTATTTCTATAGGCTTATAAAATAAAAAGTAAAGTGTTATACTAAATTTTTATCAAATAAATATTCAAATTTAAACCAATATTATTGGTAAATAATGGCTGATTTTGCATTCGCGGAGGACAGCCAATCCTGTGTGTAAGCTTGAAAACAGTTGTATAATTAATTACAAATAAAGTACTGTTTGAATATTTGCGCTGTGCTAGAGCACGGTTGGCATCGGCTTTGGGTGGATTTTTATGAAAATATAACTACATTTATTCTCGATTTCGTTCATATTGTACGCCCTTGCCGAAAATAATTTCAACACAAAGTCTGCCTTTAAAAACTACAGTCGCACCATTTTGTTTTCACTGATCTGCCTTGACCTTGACTATACATATCAACTTTCTTCTTATAAAGTTGCCAATAAAACTAAAGATGATATCAATGCGATTCGCCAATAACTGCAGTTATCTTCTCTCCACGTGTGAAAACAAATGTCAGTACTATATAGCTCACTTGTTTCTTGCTCGTGTATAGGTTAGGCTCCAATCGTTTACAATCTTATTAGCTCTCTTATGTACGTTGGTCAATGGTCATGTATTTAAAGCTTTGTAAACATTCTCGATGTTCATTATGAATGTAAGCGGGTTAACTACGAACCTAGTCTGTGTTGGAAGACACCAACGTTTCATCCCTTACGAGGGACTTCTTGAGGGTGATTGTCGGGATTACCTTGTAGAGGTCTAGTAATACAGCTCTTCGGGGAAGCACTACGGTCCTCGCCTTATTGTTCCGTTTTGGATTTAGATTACAGACACACTATCTCAACCTGAAAGTGAAGCATCGAGATCATTATCCGCTTATGCTAGATGGTAGTCTACTGCTGCACATAATGCCTCCCTTAATCGCTCATTAAGGGAGGCGCAGCGCAGCGCCCTGTCTTCAGCTTGCTGCATCCAGTATCTGCTTGCTATCTTTCGCAGGTCCTGACCGGAGAACGTGCTACACTACATTGGCCAAAGCCATATAGCCTAAACGTGCACATCCATACTAATATTATAAATTCGTCTGTCTGTCTGTTTGTTTGTAACCTTTTGCAGTCCCACAAATCCCGCGGATCCGCGGGATTGATGAACTCGATCCCGCAGGCTTGCAAGATTGAGGTTTTATGCGGAATTGGATTCCCTATAGGTACGCTACTTTTGCAGAGCCGCAAAAAGCCTCAAAGCAACGTGCGCTTTCAAACCTAAGAATGTAATATTTAATTATGAATGAAATGAATAAACTCCGATGTTAATTATCAAATGAACAGGATAGAGCATGAAACATCTTCCGAGTGTCAGTGTCCATCTCATTTCGGAGTGCGCGTGGTCGCTCGGCAGTCCGTGGACTTGTATTTTGATAGTGTAGCTCGTTCTAAATATACCGGGCAAAGGACGAAGGTCCGCCTGAGACGCACGAGGTTGCGGGTTTTATTCCCGTTTCAGGCCAAATTTTTGTACGATCTGCAGATATTTTTCCGGGGCGTTTGGGGTGTTTTCTGTGTACATAGAAAAATCTAAATCTATTTGTAATGTATTAATTGAGTGTACACATAACACAAACTCACTTAGTTTGGATCTAGATGTGGATTGTTCAGCAATATTTATATATTACTAGCAAACCCCGCGAACTCCGTTTCGCCACCAGATGGCTTCGTATCAGAGATGGCGCTGTATGTGAAAAAAGATTATCCCGCTTTTCTTTTTAATTCTTTCCTAAATTTTCTTTGATATAAACCTCACTGAGCCAACGAACTTTCCAACGAATGCAAAACCGTGGAAATCGGTTCGTGCGTTCTGGAGTTATAGCGTCAGGAAGGAAAACCCGACTTATTTTTATATAGTAGATTATTTAAGGATTTTGATGAAATATGTTAAATATTTGGTACCAGGATAGCTTATATCCTAAACATAAGTTACTTTTTATCCTGGAAAGGTGGACACTGCACCTTTCGTTAGATATTTAACATCTACAAGATTATTCAGCACGGGATATACCGCGGCCGCGCGCGCAGCTGCTAAACAAATAAAATAACGACATTTTACTACCTACTTTATGAACTTTCGCGATTTGTCAACATAATTAATGATTAGAAAGGAAACAATAACAAAATGTACGCGATAAAAATAGCATATAGATATGATTGAACATTGTTATAGAATTTGAACATTATTAAATATGATAAGTAGACTGCTACCGCTTTATATCCAGCAGTAATCATCCCCAAACACAGAATGATGAACAATGAATATGTCACTGTGAATATGGGTCAATATCGTCTCCGAATATGGGTCAATATCATCCAAAAAGTGCGCGCGCGCCCGCGCCGGCCGCTACGTAACAAAACTGATAACACGCACTGAGACTACCGTAGGAACTCAACTCTTAATCGACACTGTGGAATGTAGAAGTGATGTCACATCAAGCGAAAGATAATCAAGATTAAATAAATTCTCTTCGAAGGAAGCTAAACCAATAAATGGTTTTAAACTCAGAATTACATAACAAAATCAAATAACTCTGTGATTTAAATTAGCAAACAGCAATATAAAAAAACGTAAACAACAATAAACCAAACACAAAAGGCCATGACAGCATGGCGCTCACCAGACTGTAGTCTGGTAGGTTTGGTGCTTTACAACAAAAGTTTATTTTTCGCTGTAGTTTCGTTTCGCCGATTATTCCTCCGCTTGTTATAGCTCCTCCAATTGTTATTGCGTGTTCGTTGTCTGCCCCGATGAGGCTCTGTTTGCTTTGGACGAGTCCACGTGTGCCCGCCCAATCGCCCCTGATGACCATTGTCCATGATCTGAGAAAGCCTTGCATGTAGCGTTCACCTCCATGATCAGTTCTCACTCATTTAGAAAATATCTACTTATAGGTACCGGTTGCATTTTCTCGTCCTACATTTTTAACCGACTTCTGAAAAAGGATTAGGTTCTGTGTTTGGCTGTAAGTATGTATATTTTTTAAGTATGTCACAACACACAGATTTCTCCCGCCACTTATGGACTGATTTTGATGATTATTTTGGTTTGTGTAGAGAATGATCCCGGGGTAATCCCATAAATAAAACATTCCCGAGGGATAAACTTAGCGGGACTATTTGTCCCGCAAAACTTAAAAAACTGTTTAAATATAAAGGAAGTCGGTTTTTAGTTTTTTTATAACAATCACTTGTAATTCATTAGAATTATGGATTAATATACATTGCATTGCATTGCACTGCTGGCAAAGCTTCATCCTCCTTCCCTCCTCTTCCGTTCTTCTCGATACTTTGTTGATAGAGTAACACTTTTGAGAAAAACAATGAAAGGCTTCACCAAAGTCACTTACTTGCCCATCAACACATTGCTTTATTCTGAGTTAGATGTCTAAAATGTGATTTCCAAACGCTGTTATTCATTATGTAATATTTTCGATTATATCTGGAATCAAGATATCTGCTTGCACTATATGTTTTGGGAATCTTCGGGCGCAGTCATGCACATGCCAAGAAATATAAAACCAGCGAATAGTGTAAGGTGAACCTTATGGAAAGCTACAGCGGAGACTTATCGCAACCGATCGTCAGCTGTCGTTCAATATGGTAACAGCTGAAAGTATCTGGTCTACTCGTGTCGTCCTGTCTAGGAAGCAAATAAAACTGATTGTATTACAGTATTTACAGTCCTCTCGCCTGCCAACGCAACGGTTACACACACAGCTCTTTCCAAGATTGTCTTAAACCTGAAAGTTGCCAGTAAGTTTTAATACGAACTAACAATTATTTACCGGGTATTTATCGCTTAGGTACGTATCTTGAAATGAAATGAAATGAAATAGCATTTATTTGTATAAATATAGGTTTGCAATAGTGGTTTTACAATAGAGTTTCACTATATTTGACCTTTGAGTCGTGCAAATGTTTAAACTTAAAAATAACTTTAAATAAAGAATATTGGATTAAATAACATTTAGTAAGTACTATAATGTCAAAATAAAAATTATGTGCATTTAAATTTTAAATAATCACTCCAAAACAGTTATCATCACAAAGCCAGTTATACATATAATTTAAATCCATATATATATAATTTAAATCCATTATCTGTCAGTTCTCTCATGTCAAGTGGAAGTTTGTTATATAATTTTGCCATTGCGTAACAGTTCTTTTTACACATTTCTAGTCTAAATTGAGGCACCTTAAGTGGTTTTTGTACTATTTTTCTTCGTGTATAAACTTTTCATCCCTCTCAAACAATGTTATGTTATTACTGACAAATTTTAGCATCTCGAAAAAATATAGTAAAGGAAAAGTTAACAGTTTATGCTTCATAAATAAAGGTCTACAAGAATCTCCGTTTAATGCCAAATATGGCCCGAATACACTTTTTTCTGCGCAACGAAAGCTCTTTGAGCATCCGTTGAGTTGCCCCATATTATGACGCCATATTTGAAAATAGAGCAGACATGGCTATGGTAAACTGTCAATGCAGTTTCAGTATTAGAGAGATCCTCTATTCTTCTCAGTGCAAATATAAATTTATTATGTTTCTTTGTTATGTTGTTTTACTATTGTTCTTAACTACGATCGCTGCAACGCGATGGAAACGTACGAGAACTAAAAACACAAGGTACGCGGTAAATAATCGTTTATAGGTTTCAACAAACAAACCGCGAAAGTTAAAAAAGTTTTAATACGAACTGTCCAAAAGTCAACGTGCTCAAAAGTGTCAAGTAAATTAGTACTTTATTCACCCAAGTACAATTTACAAAATACATTTTATAAAGGAGTACTTATTAAAAACAAAACGAATGACGTTCCTGATGGTGAAAAGCTCTACCTCAGTATTTTGTAGTTTACGGCGTTTACCCAAAGCTGAGCTGGTTTTAGGTAAGTTTGCACGCAATGTACTATCCTCGTGAATCAGGCAAATTGGCACAAATTATTGTATGATTTTCTTTCAGGTACTATTACCTGTCACGGTTCCGTATATTTAATCGCATAGTAACAATAACATGTTCGATGACACGAGTCGTATAAGATCGTACAAGACTGTCATCTGCTATTTGTTTGATTTGAAGCAGTAAACATGAGGATGTTATTGACGCATGCGTCATGCATGAGTCATGACGCACACTGTTGTTCTTTCGCTGACGAGATGATTTGCTGATCCAGTGGAGTTCTAGATCTGCGTGTTCAGGGTTGCACCCTACAGGGTTATCGGTGCTCCACGTGTACTATTGTTTACCGGAGCCCTATCGATGTGGACCGCTTCAGGGCCCTGCGATAAGGGCTTCGTTACGCACGTATCGACCTCAGGAGTTACTGGATGTACTGTAAAACGACCTAACCACCTACACCTAATGAGACACCAACGGCTTGGAGCAAAACAGTTTTGTCTAAAAACTAAATACATTTTTCAAACGCCTTTCATGCAATATATATCCTGCTTCCTCCTGTTTCTGTCACTTTTGACATTTTTATATTATTTATCATTTGTATATCTTCTGTCATTTTCTGTAATTTTTGACATAATCTATATTTTTTGTTTTTTTTGTGTTTTTGACATTTGCATCACATTTGACATTTGTCAGAAGTCCGGCGGCTTGCTTTCAGAGTGCCTACACGTGCCAGAAACTAAGGTCATGCAGGTGGAACCGGCGAGGCTCGTGGCGGTTTGCAACGAGCCTGTATTGTCCTCTCGAAATAAAATAAAACAGGGTATAGCGAACCGAACTTGAACAGAAATCACTCTGTATTATTGGCATGATAGTTCACAGAACTATTCACAGAATGAGTTGGTACGGATAGCCACATGTTCTGTAAAAAGTGGCCTCGCCACATATACCTAACGATTGCAGAGATACCTGTAACGGACGGACGGACAGACCGACTGCGTACATTTATTTATTGTGTAAAAAGGCCTACTATAAAATATCAGATTATCTAGAGGATAAAAAAGCTTGGGACGGGATTTGCTCCAACTCAAAAAATAACAACTAACTAACAGGCTAAAAGTTTCTTCGTCGCTTCTTTACTTTAGTCTACATACCGAAGCGACATTGAAATCAAAAATATCTCTTTATTTCCGTGTCATTGTTTAATTATTAAGAATTTGACCTTTTCTAAGTGTACATTTATTTTATTTATGGAAATAAAGAGTTTATGACTTTGACTATTAATAGGGTTCTGTCCGTTGCTTTGGCACCCTTTTCATACATACGGATCGCTAAAATAAATAAATCAATTACCTACAGTAACTATATAATTTGTCTAATATGACAGGCTGTTCAACGTTTAAAATAACTACACATTGTTACACGCATAAGGAAATTTGGCAAAAACTATGCCTAAGTAGTTTTTTCAACCAAAACAAGTGTTAATTATAATTATATACGCTGAATAATAATAGTTGACCGGTAACAACATAATAGAATAACATAGTTAGCACTAAGCACCCGGCTAGCAGAAATCTTTACACGTGTAAGTAGGTAACACTTTAAATCATATTTGATCCAGTGATTATTTAACACTTTTTGCCCGTACAAGGTTAGCCAAGCTTCGGAAGCAAAATTTCAGCCGTGAATGTAGGTAACCAGACAAGCTGGGCCTCAACTCACTGGCATAAATTCCGACGATCAGTCGAACATTTTCAGAAGATTCGGATAAAACTCAGCCCTAAGTTAGCAGAGATTTGTCTGCCTTTGCCTCGTAGTCGGGTCCTTATCAGCGGGATCAGCCGTGCAAAAAGCGGGTCGGATAGCAACTGCAGCTCGTATCACAAGAGCAAGGCCGCGGCCGATCGACACGTGGAGCCCCTTATCGACGCATCGGTACAGATGCGCTCAAGTAACTACTACTCACGAACTACATTATTGTCAGGGTGCCACGTAACATGACATGTGTACTAAGCCGAAAGGGCTGATTCGGGACCCAGCGCCCCGAGGAGATCATCTTGTGAATAACGATAATTAGAATTTTGAATATTTCTTTGGTTTTTGAAGAAAAAATATTATTTTTCTTCGTATTCGTGTTCTTTTCCACTCTTTTTAACGTTATAAAATATTATGACTATTTTTTTTTATTTTTAACAAATCCAGTGTTTTTTCATGAGATTATTACAAAAAAACAATCTCAATCCTTTGAAATTTCAAAACAATAATAATAATATAAAAATACACGTAAAATAACACGAATATAAACAAAAAAAGTCTCTAATCATCAAGTGCGAGTCGGACTCGCGCACACATTTTGTACTAACTCAAGCTACGAGTTATGGACCTATATGTACTGATATTTATAATGTACCTAGTCTAAAATTGTTAGCTTGCAGAAGTTAGTGTAGCACTACTCGTATCTGCTGAGGGTAACTACGAGTACATAGTACTGTTGCGTCTCTCGATCTGATTTAATGAGCGTAAAGAGGATGTTGAAATAACAATTGGATTGCTTTGAAAAACCTAAAAACCGACCTCAGATTCCTTAATACCTACACTGTTGTTTTTAGTTTTGCGGGACACGTACAGTAACTAGTCCCTCGGGAATAAAAAATTATGGGACCATCTCGGAATTATTCTCTACTAGCTGCTGCCCGCGGCGTCGCACGCGCTCATTATGTAGCCTATGTCTGCCCCCAGGATACCATTTACCTCCTGCCAAACTACATTGACATCCGATCAAAGCAAAAGCGGCGTGAAAAGTTACAGACAGATAGCAATAATCATCCATAAAAATATAGATAAAAAATATACATACAGCCGTACATAAAACCTCCTCCTTTTTTTAAGTCGGTTATAAATATAAGAGTCCTCTTTGTGATCGGTTGTACCAGGACGCCTGCATTCCATATCGCCGAAACAATCCCAGGGTCACGCTGATTGACCGGACAAATACTATTGCTTTATTTTATTATTTAAATCAGTTTTTAATTATTATGACTTAATAACAATTTAATTTTTATTTTATACTAGCTTTTGCCCGCGGTTTTGCACGCGGTTTTCCGGGATAAAATTAGCCTGGGATACCATCTACCTCCCTGCCAAGTTTCATTAAGATCTGCTCAGCCGTTTAGGCGTGAAAAGGTAACAGACAGACAGAGTTACTTTCCAATTGATTATATTAGTATGAATGGGCAGAAATTTTGTTAAAATATATATACATATATATACAATAACCATTAAAAACCTTCGATCAGGTACCCGCCGCCTAGCGCCTCCTGTGTAGATACCTAGAACCAAGTACAACCTAGTACAAAAATGTCACTCGGAATTGTCTACGACTTGTTTTGATGCAGGCAGTTTGCACAGAGCCGTGACAAGTTCTGTGCAACAGCGAGCCATGAAACAAGAAGTTGAAGTTCTGTGAATACAGAACAAGAGATTAGTGAAGTCATATTTATTTTATTTTGATTATAAGTAGGTACCTACCTGAAAATAATGAACGCTGTTTTCAGGGTTTGGCGATCGGTTTCGAAACCCTTATGGTCTCGCTCTGTCGGTCCTTTTTCCCTCTTTAATATCTTTTATTTATTTATTATTAGGTACACAAAACACATAACAAGCAATAACAATAATAGAACACAAAAATCTAAGAAAATATGAACTAGCTTGAGACGTAACATTATGTGCACTCAACAAATAATTAAGTATATTGAGTAGACATGTAAACAAAAGCTTAGATTGATTTAAAAAACGTGTGGTGATACAAAAAAAAAATATAAAATAAAACAATACCTATCTATTTAGTTGTGATATAGGATACAGTGGTATCGATTCTGTTGTTTTAGGATTCCTAACTAAAATTTACGATTTCTAAATTTTTTAAGTTAGGTTGTGCTAAAAATTATGGTGTTCTCTAAACAGGATTCCTAACTAAAATTTTATATTTTCTAAATTTTCTAAGATAGGTTAACCGAAAAATTTTGGTATTCTATAAACAGATCCTAAAAATACCTAAATTAGAACGTGTTTGAAAATCCCAAACTGACTGACTGTCAGTCTGTCAGTCTGTCAGTCAGTCAAACAGGTGCGTACAACTTTTATGTACCCTAATGTTTTTATCCATCCAGCATTTTGCCTATAAATTTTTATCATGACCAAATTAGATGCCTCCTAAAATTAGGTAGACGTTTCTAAACATAGCTAAAATGCAAAGAATAGGGTTATCGCTATTTATAACTAAGTTGAGTTGTTTTAGATCTGTCATCCTAATTTTAAACCTGCAAATCTAATTTTGAAACATAGAATAGCTTTCGTCTATTTGACATTCCTAAATCCTTATTTTAGCTAATTCTAAAACAACAGAATCGACACCATTGGCTATGTTGCTCTCACAAGCACCATTTCCCCTGCAGTTCGAATATCCCAGCGACTACCGCAGCTATTATGTTGAAATTTTTAAGAATCCTAATTAATTTCGTGCGCCTGTACAGATTAAAAGATAATAATAATAATAATTATTATTAAAATGAAAATGAAAACTTTCAGTAGGTACAAATTGTGATGTCAAAATTTTTAAGAGATCTACAAGGTCAATTGGGGTATCAAATGAAAGGTATCAGTTTGTACATATCAAAATAGTTTTTGAATATTTTATAGGTTTATCTATCACAGCTATTAACACTCTCGATCTTGTCACCTATCAAACAAAATCCAAATATGTCAATGAGCTTCAATGCCACGATGCGACGGACACACGAACTGAATGAGTCGCACGTCAAACTTACACAAACACTCCGTTATTATGAACTGGCGTTGAAAAGAAGTAAAATGACTAGTTGGTTTGTAATGGCAATTCTTCGGAACTCGTGGGCCGAATGAAAAGTTTTGCATCAATTCATACTAATATTATAAATTTGAAAGTGTCTCTGTCCGTCTGTTTGTTACCTCTTCAGGCCTAAACGGCTGAACGGATCTCAATTAAATTTGGCAGGGAGCAAAATGGTATCCTGGGGACGGACATAGGCTACTTAAAAAGCGCGGGCGAAACCGCGGGCAGCAGCAAGTTACATATGTTTATTTCAGCTTCATAATAATGCTTGTAGTTACATATTCCAGCCATAGCTAACGAGAAATAGTTAACAGACGCATGGCACTATGTGTGTGCGTTCAGTGCTTCATAAAAGCGCAGTCCGTGTCTTCCATTAGCTATTAGTTTCAGATAGCTACTGGTACCGCCCTCACCCGGCGCATCAAGGATGCTGTTCTGTTGCAGATGATTGCGTAAAAGTCATTAACGTGGGACTCTGCAAACATTCCGGACGCGCTACAGAAGCGGGGCAGTCCCAGTAGCACTCTGAATCCATTATTATACTGGACGCGCAGGGCATTCCAGCATTTCTGCGTGTAGTTAACCCACAGGTCGCAATAAGCAACTACACTATTTCTGAGTGCTTATAGGCTACGTTTTATCCAGGTGAACGATGTCTGTTAAAAGACGTGGTTGTTTTTCGGGACTTTTCCTCAAAACTTGCATGACTTTCAAAGTCATCTCGGATCACCGAGTAAATTGCGCAAGTGCTATTTTGAACCTAATCGTGCTCCTATATTTGACATTTGGCAGGTTTTATCTTTGTTTTGTTAACGTGCACTTTCGCTATTTTCGGCAATTAGGTAAAATGTTTTGCAGTTTTACCTACTTTCCAATGATAGTGAAATCTCGATGCACTGATGTAGAGCATGTTCCTTACTGTTTATATCTTCCAGATTGTATGTAGTTCAAACAGACATCTTATGTCGAGCTAGATCATTGATACAAAGTTAATTATTTAGTAAAATGTATAAAATCAATACATAAAGATCCAACTGGAGCAATCTGTAAACCACGGTATCAAGCTGTCAAAGTCACTGACAGATTTTCCTTCTGCAATACACAGTACATAGCTAAAATATAAGTTTGACACAAACAGCTAACAAGAAAAAACTGCCAGCTGACTGGAATGTTATCGATAAACGAGACTACCACAGACGCCGCCGTTAAAGGTTTCTCAACCAAGGTTCGCTAGTCGCTAGCAGGCCTTTGCTAGGCCAACTTGAAGTAGCATAGTAGGACTGGCTAGCTAGCTAAGTGACGATGATATTAATAATTGATACCTATTGCAGGAGCTCGGGCGGCGAGGCGCGATGGAGGACGAGGTGACGTTCCTGTTCCAGCTGGGCGTGGCGCGCGACGCGGTGGCAGCGCCCGCGCACCTGCTCACACTCGCCTACCTCAAGGAGATGGCGGTCAAGTTTGTGCACGAGAAGGTAAGGATTTTATCACTCAGCTGGATATCACTTAGGATATCAGCCGGTTTCCATCGAAACAAACCAGAGATGAGTAAAAGCAACTGCAGAGGTATAGCGGTGTCTGAATAATACTTGTCCTTTAAAAAGAGGAGCTTGTAATTTTTCGCAAGATCGTAAGAAACATACTTGTCCTAAGTTCGTGCACACGAGAAACCCCACAGAGTCGTACATCCATCTCTTGCAACTGCTGCCGAGCCTACGGCAAAAGGTAATAAGAAAACACTATATTTCACCGCCTGTATGTCAAATTGCTACCCACTAGTCTACGAGTTTATCCCAACACCTACAAGACAACCGATTCCTAATGCTTATTCCCATCCTCAGATCCCAGACAACGGCCTCAACCGTCTCGGCGACCGCCTGCTGCTGTTCCGGCACGACTACTGCTCGCCCAACGTGCTGCAGCTCATCAACTGCGCGACCGACGTCGTGGACGAGACTCTCGTCGAGATCGTGCTTACACACAACCGTGAGTGCAATTGCACAGCACAATTATTATTACACAACCAGGAATCTTTTTTCGCTTCTCCGCTATACCAGACGTCTGAACCATTTCGGTTACTACTCCCGTTCCTGTTGTTTCAACAGCAACCTTCCTTAAATCGGGAGACAACAACCCTGTTTGATGTCAGAAAAAGTGTTGCAGTACTGCGTACGATCGCTTCCACAAGGAACCTTACTCTCTTCTATCTTGAGATATATCAGGTGTTAGGTTAAGCGTATGTCATCAGCACAATAAGCCTTACTTAGAGCTTACTGCCCTAACTTTCCAGGTCAGCCGTCTACCAAGCCTTGATGGCTTGTACATTATAGTTTAAATCTGACATTCGTTCATCCAGTTGCGTAATACCATCGCTGGTCTAGAGCTAGAAGTAGGACCTAGCGTCTTCACAAACGTGTTCGTGATGATGTGCAGAACCTGCAGTTGACGCACTGTCAGTGATTTACCATTAACCCTGTCCTCTGTCTCATCACCTTGTGTCAGCAGCTCTGAGGGCGACCTCGTTCGTAATGTGTAACACCTCTGTGTCATTCCAGCGCTGATCTGCGACGGCGGCGAAGTCTCGGCGCTCCCGCGGCCGCACGCGCTCGCCGTGCACTCGTACAAGGCGCCCACTTTCTGCGACTTCTGCGGGGAAATGCTCTTCGGACTCGTGCGCCAGGGGCTGAAGTGTGAAGGTACGCTATGCAATGATCCGTCCGTACAGGGCTAGTGCCAGTTTGCCTGTCTGAGTAGCATGCCCTTAACATCCTACGTAAGCGTTCCGCAAGGCTCTGCTATAGGTCCTGTACTGTACCTATACTGTATACCTGGTTTGTATGGTATAAAGTGAGAAAAATGACGCTTTATCATTATTATCTCTTGTTTTCCAGGTTGCGGCCTAAACTACCACAAGCGCTGCGCAGTAAAGGTCCCCTCCAACTGCGCCACGCCTGTCGCGGCGGGCGCGCGGCGCGCGTCGGCCTCGCCGCGCAGCCCGTCCCGCTCTTCCACCGCGTCGCAAGCGTCGCATGATGACTCGCTGGTAAGGCGGCTCGCGGACCTCGTCACCGGCAAGGACTGGCCGCCACATTCGCAGCTTAAAGACGATCATTAGCTTTACTTTACGAGCTGAGTCTACACTGTTCTAGAATCCAAGATATTTTTGTCAATAACAATAACTGAAAACTACAAGATAATCACTAAAACAGAAACTGCAACAACGCATACGTGAGCCTAGCACACACACACACACACGCGCAGCGAATGAACGTAACACCAGTTACCCTGATGATGTCCCTCGCTGAGGGATCAAACGTTGGTGTTCTTCTAACACAAACTAGCTTCGTAGTTGACCCTCTTACATTCGTAATGGATGAATGAGAGACTACAAAACTACAAATTGTTTGGAACTTATGCGATTTGCCTGAATGAATGATACCTACCAGTGTCGTAAAAAAAATTACTCATATTCACGATTTTTTTTTAACAAGGAAAATTACAATCAAATAATAAAAACAAATTAGAACTAGTATTTATAATTGAAACAATTAAGCTAACTGCAGACTGTTCTGATCCATATCAATACCAGTTGCAAGCGAATAACTTTTGTATGCGCGAATGCGCATATGCGAATGGTTTTGTAACTCCTTTGTTTACAAAAATTATCTGAGATTCTAGAAGAAAGCATAAAATGTTCGATTGTTTAAATGGCCTCGAAGATCTATTGAGTTCTTGACATTTTTTTTGGCATTCATACGCGCTACTAAAGCTTGTAGCAGATCTGGACCGCACCACTGCCGCACAGCATAAAGATAAATTTAACTCGTAATATTTAGATGCATTTTATATTGACGGCATCAGATAACAGACAGCTCGCGGGCCACTCGCTTAAATATTGCGTGAACTTATGTAGAAATGACGAGTCTAAGCCCATATGTGAATGCTTTATTGTTGTGCCGTGCGGCAGAGGTGCTGTATGTATGTGCTAAAGTCCATTAGGGGGTGCGTTTTCGGTGAGCATCGGTAGCAAATTTTTGACAGTTTTAAAAGAAAACCACGCGCGTGACTATTGACGTCGCATTGTAAACTGTCAATATTTCGCTCCCGCTCCTGCTCCCCCTATAAACGCTCCCTAACTGCTGACTATAAGGGGAGTAGCGTAGCCATATTGCACAATAACTAAATCTAGTATTTTTGAAATCTTTATCGTAGATCGTAGACTACTGCTACTTACACTAGATACTAATTCTCGTTTTTAACTTTTCACAACTAACGAATCTCAATTTACATTTGCATTTAATGCATAAAAATAAGTTAGATATTCTTTTATCTGTTAACGGATTCCGTCCAAGGTTGATTAGGTAGAGTACTTTTGTACTAATAAAACTTATATTTATTACTTTCTTTGTATTTAATAATGATATAAAATGTTGTAAGACTAACTGCACAACTGGGTGGTGGGTAACATTGGTTATTTTAATAAATGAAATGTTAAAACAAGTTCTGGACTTTTATTTGAAACACCCATGGTACCCATCAGCCAATGTACAAGTAGACGAACGCGAAGACAACGCGGACTGGGCCTCAAACTATGTCTGAACAATGTTCATGAAGATGATCATATTCAACTCCTGACATATTGATCATAGGACACTGCCAGAAAAGTGACAAACCACTCACATATTGCTAAATACAAAGTAGTCAAGTCATATTATTGACATCACACTACAATAATTATAAATGCGAAAGTTGGTATGTTTGTTAGGTTGACGGATCGGACCGGGCCGGCATAGATGTACCTACTCCTAGACACGCGTACGAAGCCGCAAGCAACTACTGAACTACCAAATGCCCCCCATGTAACAGTTTTACTACCTGATAAGGTTTTTCTGTAAAATCTTCAAATCTTACGTTTGGATATTTATTTCATTTTTATTATTGCCTGTTATAGCGGCATGAGAAATACACATTGTCTAAAAATTTTAACTGTCTACCTCTTAGGGTTCATGAGATAGAGCACTGAGACACCTGTGTGCCGGTGACGGACAACCAGCGGAGGCTCAGTAATAAGGTTCCGTTTTCACCCTCCGGGTACGGACGTTTTCATTTTAAGGGTAAAAATTAAAACTTAAAGGGAGTTCGGCAGAACATAGGGGTAGGTGGAACTAAGTGCAATAGCTTGCCGGCTTTTTTAACCCTGAAAAACATATCAGCAAATTTAAAGCTGTTTTAAAGATTTTTGAATGTTTTTTTCTAATTTCAAACTATTTAGTACTGTAACTTTTTTGATACGCAATAACATGGCTTACATTTATTTTTATTACTCAGGCATGTTAGCCCTTTTTATTAAAATCAATATATACCTAAGTTGTATATAAATAAAGCAGCACAGGGCACTAGCGGCTTAGGGTCTTATGCCGCTAGTGTGGTGGTTTGCCCCAGCTCCGAAGGGTCCGTCTTGGCACAAACTGGTGACAACGACAACGCACAGCCAGATCATAAACATTTTCGAGGCTCGCTACGCTCGCCGTTGATTCTATAGGTTGTTGTCCTCCCATTCAGTTGTTGATCGCCAAAAAATACATAAATGTGTTTAGTTCATTATCTTAGTTTCCTTGTCTTGCTAAGCATGCTTCACCAATTTCAATAAAGGTTGGGGCTCACTCCACTTGCCGATATCTATTTTGTGTTAGTTTCTTATTAAAATCAATATCTTTTTCGCTGTATTTTTTTTATTTTAAAACATTTTTGTTAATGACCGGAAAACATTGCAAAAATCTTCGCTCGCCGTCGTCTTAGCTTCCTTGTCATTATCGCTAACCCGACCTCACCAAACTCCAAAATTAGCGTTACAGTAAAAGCTCCTTATTCGCTGTTCCGTTATTCGCGATTTCACTACTCGCGGGTAAAAAAAATTGCGACTCGTTTCCTGTATTCGCGGATAAATATTTCTTTATTCGGTACATTCAATCGAAATCGGTGTCCATTATTAACGCGTCGGCATCCTTTGAGTACTACTGGCACGTGCCGGTGCAGCTTTTACAAAGGCTTTTGCGGTTGCACAGAAAGAACAAATATAAAAAGAAAAATAAGTCTTGTTGCCACTATGCCTAAAGTTCGTTGACAAAAAAACTGACTGAGAGGAAATGTTAAACCCGCATTCCAAGCACTGAAAAGGCGTCCTTTAACCTGAATACCCTTAGTGAAGTCTTACGCATGGCAAATAAACTGTGTGATTTTTTTCATGAAAATTGACCCATCTATGGAAAGAAGTCTTATTTTCAAATGGAATATTGCTAACGCCACTGCCGAATATCAATCTGAATTAAAGGACCTTTTTAAAGCGGCAAAACAAGAGAAAATTACTAGGTTTTTTAAACCTTTATCTAAGCCAGATAATAACTAGTAGGTATTGTTAATAAAACGAGTTACGTTATGTGATCAAATTGATTTTTAGTATGATTTTTTCTTTTATTTTGAGTTTTTGAAACGAACTCAAAATAAAAGAAAAAATCCGTTCAAAGTTCTTGGAGTTCTACATTCCTATACAAATTACCGTTCCGTTGGTTATGGAACGCACAGAAAATATTTACGGAACGTATACCCCGCGAATAAGGAGCTTTTACTGTTTTTTTTGCCTTTGTATTTGTAAGAATTTTCTTAGGTTTTGTTGCAATATTAACATTTTAGAATGTTCTATGTTCTGCTTTTAAGGTTAGGTAGGCACCTACATTTATTTGCTTTTGATAAAAAATACTGAACGATCCACTTACTTACGGTGTAAACAAGTGGATCAGGGGATTTCTGGAACTCTTGTCCAATTATCCCCTGCGCGTTACCTTAGTGAGCACGCAGGGGATTATTGGACAAAAAGTCCAGAAATCCCAAACCGCAGGGGATTATTGTAATAGCCATATAAACTAACTTCAATAATAATAAATGTTGTTGAAGTTTCAAAAAAAAGATGAGAAGTAACACGTTAGTGTGGTTTGGTCAAGTTGTACGAAGGGAAGAAGACAAGGACGTTAGGTACGAGTGTGGGGGGACATACAGGGGATAGGACATGGGTGAGAAAGGTGTGAGTACGGACATTACTGATGGAGGAGAGTGCAAGAGGAATACATGTTGTGCTGACCCACCTAGCGTAGCCCGGAAGAGTAAGAAACACTTGTTCGGTATATATAGTTTGGTTCTAACAGGGACCTGGGCCTGCGAACGAGCGAGATTCGAGCTCTTGCGATGTCGCCGTCTTTCATTAAGCGTGCTGACCAAGCTTTGCGACGCTCGATCCTTGACATAAGGATACCTATGCGTAGCTCAAAGCCTCTTCTTCCTAACTATAGACAGCCATCAGCCTTAGCGCGTTCCCAGCCCTACACACAACCTCTCCCTTCCAGTTCTCCAAGCGCAGCCGCTCCGCGTCCCGCACCTCCGCCTCCGGCTCGTGGACGCTGGCGCAGGCCTCGCTCGGCATCCCGCACACCTTTGAGGTGCACACCTACACGCGGCCCACCGTCTGCCGCCACTGCAAGAAGCTGCTGCGCGGCCTTTTCAAGCAGGGCCTGCAGTGCAAGGACTGCCATTACAACGCGCACAGGAAGTGTCTGCCGTATGTGCCGAAGGACTGTGGCGGGGAGGTTCGGGATGTGCAAAGTAAGTACACTTTGAACAATATTGATTCAACTCATCATCAGCAGACCATTTGCAGCGTCCGAATGGTTGGGAAACAAAAAAAAACTTAAGGCCCGACTTCGTATCTTTTACTTAATCGAAAATTGCTCCTTACAACCGTCTTATTTGTTTTTTTTTTACATAATATGTAGCCTTTGTCACTCTTTTAATCCAGACGAATGCAACGACAGCTGTTTTGTCATAACTCGTACAGCCGCCGTGGCAACGGCCAACAGAACTTACAATGGCACACATACACCCCAACAGAGCAATCGGACAGCACAAGATGTGCGGAATATTATATGAGTGTGTGGTTGTGTGAGTGTGTGGTGTTGCAGGCGAGAACCAAGACAGTATCAGTTGCGGCAGCGAGTTCTCCGACACGGCGCGCCTGGCCGACGACGAGTCCGACGACGGACTGGACCAGCCAGAGGGCGCGCAAAGCCACGATAACGAGGTACCACGGTCTCCCCATGCAATGTCTTCGTTGTAACACAACTGTTGCAAAAGATGATGCGGAAAAGAAAGGATGGTGTTGTGTAGGAATCTGTCATGTCCCAGAAACTTCTATGATATGGGGCATAAGGTACTGAAGTATAATAATTGAGCAGGCAAGATCAACCCGATGGAGTCGGGGACATCTGGAAGCACGTTAGCTCCATATGTCGTTGCTCGCGCATCTGTATGCGGAGAGCACAAGGCACAGGAGCCTGGTGAAAATAAAAGGTCTACCCAGCAGCATGGTGACTATAACAGTGTTCTTATGCATTGTGTAGTACCCACTAACACTACTACACCTAAGACCAATACCTGTATATGCATAAAATTACAATAAATTATATGAATTAATGAATATGAAACCATCAAGTAGAGCAAATCTTTTTATTTCAAAGTCTTTTTATTTATTCCATAGGTACAACTCCGCGTGTCTCGCGTGGAGGAGACGGAAGAGGAGCCCCAACGGGACGTGCTGCCCGAGCGCTCCGCCAGCCGCCCCAGCAGGTGACAACCTTATCTCCTTACTGCAGGGTCAGGGGGGGGGGTACTTGCCTCCCCTCTGACAGTAACCCTGACTGTGGGCCGAGTCCGAACAAGCGAGTAGTTCGACTCGGCCTGCAGGTCCGGTATTGGGCTTGTGCTGACGGACTGTATTCCTTTTTGTTTCTAATCATTTCCAATAATCTACATTTCCGTATATTGATAAAAGATTTCTACCGTCTGTAATATTATACAGACATTCTAAGAAATCGCTTACAATCGATGTTAGTTTGTATACCTGTCTCATTGCTTTATATCTACGTCGTGCAACGTCAGAATGTGATAGCTTCCTGCGCTATACTACCCTACCTTATTTTGAGAGTTCCCACAGGTGTTGGTTTTCCTATTAATTTAATAAATAATATGTTGTCAAGCTTGAACTCTTGCATAACATACATATACATCTCGTCGAGTTGAGCCATAAACAGGTAATAGCGGGCCCTGACAGAACAACAAACTTTAGTATACCTTGTTCGCCACGGAGCGGAGTCGCCATCTACTGGACTCTATTGGGAGAATCCTGCTCACTTACTCACTTTTATTTTTATAGTTTTTTAAAGTAAAACGTAAATATAATAGAATCTTGTATAATACGAATACATCTATTGAATGGATGTAGGTAACTACATTTTTGGAAAAAGTTATACTTAATCTTAAAAGTCATTTCATTTATTCATTGCCAATGTGTAAGTAAAGAAACCAAGCAAATAAGGTTATATTTCTTATTTCGGTTTCTCCGATATGTATGCTAAAGCAATGTGAGTAGAGGTACGGGGAAACGATAACTCCAACGCTGATAATTCGCAACTGATTTATTAATTAGATTTAAGTTACATGAAGGTTCAATGCGGAACAACAAAGATCACGTATTGCAAGTAGACATTATAGATCTTGATGGACTTTTGGTGAACTAGATTCTCGGCCTGACCTGACACATTGTACTTTGTACATACATCTTGGCCACTAAAAAAAGTGAAAACAATGTAATGTGTAAGAAAACTACATTACATACACATACATATATATTTTATTAATTCGTCATGATTTACGCCACCGTCAGTTTTTATACGTACTTACCTACCGATCTTATCCATCCAAAGGTTGCCTGGAAGAAATCGCTGTTAGCGATAAGGCCGCCGATTGTACCACACTAGATATAGTTAGTACTAAGTTCTTGTTAAATCTTTTATGTATTGATGGTGCAATAAAACAATAATCTATCTATCTACATTGTACTTCGTACAAGTAAAGAACGACCTGTTATATAAAAATCTTTAGAGCTCAACGCCCCTTTCACGGACCAACTTGAATCCCTCCCCCCCACTCAACCTGCCCCCACCCCCGCTGCAGTGAGAGCTGATCCCTGTACGTTGCAGCTCGTCGTCCTCGCCCAGCGCCAACATCCCGCTGATGCGCATCGTGCAATCCGTCAAGCACACCAAGAAGAAGGATGGACACTGGCTCAAGGAGGGCTGGCTCGTGCACTTCACTAATAAGGACAAGACGGTAAGTAATCCGCCCCGTATAAACAAATGGAACGTAAACTAGTTGACGGTTGCCATCAACTCACACAAGCATCAAAACAAATAAATAATTGACAATCCGTAACACAAAAGGTTGTTTCAATCAACCAATCGTTCAAACATTATTCCGAAAATCAATAGAATAACATTATAACACATGAAACTTGTTCTTGGCTTTTAAAAAGTTTTCGCATCTAAGCACTAAATTTGACGTAAATAACGCTTCCAAAACTTGTGCTCTTTCAGCTGAAACGGCACTACTGGCGACTAGATAGCAAATCAATAACACTATTCACGTCGGAACACGGCTCTAACTACTACAAGGAGATCCCGCTCAACGAAATCCTGGCCGTGGACACCGCGCGACAAATGCATCCAGGTGAGTAGTGGAGTAGACAAGGTTCGTGTATACAATCAATAGTAAAGTGCATCCAGGAGAACCTTGCGGTACACCCATAGCGATATGAGTTACTTAAAAATAAAACTGTTTTAATTATCTGAATATTTGTAATTAGTTTGGCTTATTGTTTGGCTATAATTATGTCCTGAGAGTTTATATAAATTTAATTCCGTATGTTTAATAGCAAGAATGCACAAAAACCTTTAGAAAGTTCCAAGAACTCTACTGGTAGTGATTTTTGTATATCTGTTCTAATGAAATCGTCTCAGGGTTTACATTGAAATGTCCCGTACTAGAGATCGCCACGGTCCCTCGGTGTTTCAGTGCATTCGACGCGACGGCAAGAAGTTCGCCGCTAGGACTGACAACTTGTTGTACTTCCTACAGGCGCGGAGGTCATGCACTGCTTCGAAGTGCGAACAGCCAATGTAGACTACATGGTGGGGGTAGAGCAGGATGGCGGCTGCGCCTCGTCTCCCGCGTCCTCCGGCCTCGGCGCCTACCTCGCGCGCTCCTGGGACACGGCGCTGCGCCACGCGCTACTGCCCGTCACCTGCACTACAGGTGAGACTACTAACTTGACTTTAACCTCATCATAATCAGCCTGCATACATACATGCACTGCTGAACACAGGCTTGACGCCAAACGACGTCACGTCACTAATAGCAATCCTGAGCTGCTTCTATTGATGGAAATTTACCAAACAAGTGCCGTCGGTTTTCACAGCAGTGAAAACAGTTTTCGAGCTGTGACTTGGGTGACTACATTACTTAAACATACGTAAAAATCAATAAATAATGATAAAACTACAAAATATATAACAAAGCCATTATCCACGTCTTAATGTTGTGGCTCCTCTATTTTAAAATCCCAGAGAGATATGAATGTTCGGATAGCGAAATACCACAACCTCGAATAATCTCAACCCAACAACATGCTATCAACAACATGCTATCAACAACATGCTATCAACAACATGCTATCAACAACATGCTATCAACAACATGCTATCAACAACATGCTATCAACAACATGCTATCAACAACATGCTATCAACAACATGCTATCAACTCGCCAGTTTGGCTCCCCTCCCCTCCTAACACCTTTGTGGACCACGCTCGGCGCGATTATGGCTCACCAACTATCTCCAGACTACTTAAAGGAAAATCAATTATTTGCTAGTTTACTTTGATTTCACTTAAGCTTCCAACGCGTTTCCTCTCTTCTTACAAAGAAACTGGAACATTGCGAGATAAGGGGATTTCCAACTTGGGTGGGGATCCCCTGGTCACGCAATATTCTAATTCATACTTACGTGACTACCTGAGTAATAAGAAACAAATAGAAAATGTAGTCAGCGGAGACCAGCTGCATGGTCTGTGGTGTTCCAGGGTAGTATTCTATAGACATTTCATGGCGCTCATTAACGTGCTCTTCAACACGGTGTTGCCAATTCGTGTAATTACGAACGAACGATTTGGTATCGATAAAATTCGGTAACAGACACGATGGGTGATTATCGATATTGCGGTCGTGAATCGACACAAACGTCCAGTATTGTTCCCAGAAGTGCCCAAGGAGCCGACAACGGACGGCGCTGGCGGCAGCGGGTCCAGCGGCGGCGCGGGCTCACCGCGCGCCGTGGAGATGGCGCAGGTGTACCAAATCTACCCGGACGAAGTGCTGGGCTCGGGCCAGTTCGGGATCGTGTACGCTGGGATACACCGCCGCACGCAGAGGCCTGTCGCCATCAAGGTGAGCGAAACTTTAAATATTGAAGACTAGAATTCATTTTCAGATCTCTAACTTCAAGCATAGCCTAAAACCGTTCAGTTGAATCTAGTTTCTAATAGAAGTCCCCAGTCCACCCCTTGTGTCGTCCACCGATATACTTAGGTGTAGATTAAATCGGTTAAGCTAGTTTTAAGATTTTATTTCCACGCATTTGTCAGTCGAACATTCTAGAGCTTTCGAAAGACGTGAATAAACGCGTAGAAAGCTTTGGAAAGTCCTAGAATATTCTAGAATAGTCAGGAACATGTGAGAACTACCTAGAAACTTATGGAAGCCTATGGAACGTTATTGAAGTCCGTAGAACATTCTGGAAATCCATGGAAGGATTTAGAACCTTGTGGAATGTTCGAGAATCTAGCCTTCATTTAGTTTGTCAAAAGTTCTAGAACAAATCGAAAAGAAAGACAAGGACAGCAAAAATATTCTCGAGATAAGAAAGAGAGAGGAATTGCTTCCAGAAAACCATGGAATGTTAGACAAGGACGGCTGACAATACGTAGGATGTGTGAGTGAAAGAGCTAGTTCACTAGAGAATTGGAGAATATTCTAGTAAGTTTTGAAAGGGCCGACGGAGGTATAAAAAACTGAGCTTGTCCGTCGGTCAGAGTGAGTTCTTTTTTAGCAGTCAATGTGAAGTGATCTAGTACGGAAACGTGAACAAGTTCTGATCTGCTCTCAAGGCCCGAGCCTGAGGAAAAGTGTTCTTAGTCTTGTGTGAATTTCTGAAAGTTTCAGTAGTGCTTTAGTGCAAATTTTTTGTGTGTGCGGAAATAAACACATATAATTGGAAAGTTGGACTTTCACTGCATCATCAGGGATTCCTTCTAGTATAAGCCGTTAGCTAGGTTCAATTCCACTTCAGCGCTGGGTGGCTGGTTAAACAGCTGCTTGTAAGTCATCTACTTCACGCCCCTCGACTACGTCACCGGACAACAGACGCAGACCGGTTTTGCCGAGTGCCACGTGTAGAGCACCGAGTTGAAGCTTTGAGCTCGCAGCGCGCGAAGCTTAGCATTGCCTGCACTGACCCTTGGCCTGGCGATTGAGTGCAGAAGCTGGTATCTTGAACCGATTGCACTCGCCGCAACACCTTGAGAGATGCAATGTTAAAAATAAACAGTCCGTTTGTTATATTTAATCCCGATTAAATCGGAAGTCCTACCCTCTATAAATTCCGAGCTCGGTTATTCGATAGTATCGTCGAATACGTAATATTATTGTACGTGATTTGAGTAGTAAGATGTCCGCACAGCAGAGGCGCTGTACCAAATATCATACAAAATAGAATGTGTTCTCGATACTATCGAAGTTTTGCTTATGGTCGATGTCTAAACAATATTGTACATTTTCCAACCTCCAGCTGCAAACATATCTGACTTGTCGTCTATCCCACAGGTGATCGACAAGCTCCGTTTCCCGACGAAAGAAGAAGCGCAGCTAAAGAACGAGGTCGCGATCCTGCAGAACCTGTCGCACCCGGGGGTCGTCAACCTGGACCGTATGTTTGAGACGCCGGAGCGGATCTTCGTGGTGATGGAGAAGCTGCGGGGGGACATGCTGGAGATGATCCTCTCGCATGAGAAGGGACGGCTGACGGAGCGGATCACCAAGTTTCTTGTCGCACAGGTAAATTATCTTCTCATGTTGAGTCGTAAAGATATAGGATGCGAAACTAGATGGCGCTGCAAAATATTGCAAAACAGTTTATTAAAATGACGCGATCAGTCGCGATCTTTTAACGGGCATCTCTCGCTTTTCCATTAATTAATACCTTACCTTGCGGGGCAATTTAAGTGCGTATATAACTTTAAAATTATAAATTTTTAACCGACTTCAAAAAGGAGGAGGTTCTCAGTTCGTCACTTGATATCTCCGCCTATGGTTAACCGATTTTACTGATCCTTTCACTATTGTATAGAGAATGATCCCGAGGTGGTCCTATACAATATTTATTCCCGGGGGATTAGTATTTATCCCGTTAAACTTAAAAAGCAACAAAATATTTTTGGAGAATCACGACTAGTTACAACAGCTTTAGTGATATCTGCGCCAATTGTTAATAGATTTTTATGATTCTTTCGTTGTTGTATATAAACATTGATTTCAAGGTGGTCCCCTATAAGTTTGTTTCTCGAGGAGTTGCTACGTGCGCTATCAAACGTACTAGGTTTGTTAAAATTCACCACAATATGATCATTTTACTATGTTAGCGAAACCACCATGTTCAGTAAAATATCATATTTATTCATATTATTTGTACATGTTTATAATTCAATGGAAATGTGACATTTTATAAGCGTAGATTTATAATCATCTATTACATTTATTTGCAAAAATACACAATTAGCACAAAAGTATTCACAGCAAGTATTACAAGAACTGTTGAGTAGTTGTCACTTCGACGATCGGAGAACGAATGGCCCACGGTACGACCACAGAGCGCTTTTATATACAAAATTGGGGGTAAACAACAAAATGGCGGTGAGCAGGTCGGATTTGTTCAACGATTCACAATTTTAAATACTGTCATTTTAGAAATGATTTTATTAATTGTGTTAACTTTTTTTAGAATTACATATGTAATAATGAATCAAAATTTATTTGGTAGTTTTTACAATAATTAGTTGTACCGGAACCACGTGTGAGCCACGTGCGTCTGTCTGCTTGCGAATGGTTACAGTTAACTGTGAAAACATATTAGCGTTTATCAATCAATACTAATTGCTAACAAATATCACCTAATGGTTTCCATAGCAACGGGCGTCAACAGTTCCATCCAAACTAAATTAGACTTGAATTATAACCAGATGTCGCCAGTGTAAACTAAATTTTTTGCACGTGAACATAGACCTTCGGTCAGGGTCAGTGGTCAGGGAATGTAAGGGAGGGGTGATTTTGTTCGTCCGAGACATAGATTAATATTACTTACCGGAATTTGAAGTCGGTTTATAGTTTTTTAAAACAAGCCAAATTATAGTTAGTTTACTTTTCAAGATCACGTCGAAAAGTCACAGATCAATAAGTAGTCCTCGAATGATGGATGCCTTTTTGACTGGTCGTTGCAAATTGTTTAATGCCATATTGTCTAGATCCTGGTGGCGCTCAAGCACCTCCACTCCAAGAACATAGTCCACTGCGACCTGAAGCCGGAGAACGTGCTGCTGTCCTCCGAGGAGCAGTTCCCGCAGGTGAAGCTGTGTGACTTCGGGTTCGCGCGCATCATCGGGGAGAAGTCTTTCCGGCGCAGCGTCGTCGGCACTCCCGCCTACCTCGGTAACTATTCACCATTTCTAAATTAAAAACATTTAGTACAGACGAGAGAGTAGTAATAGAGTCGTAGGTATTGACCTACGTGTCACGTAACGTATTGACGTTACACAAAATTGACACAATAATTAAAAAACAATAATCTACAAAAACATTCTTCAAATTACAAAACAACATCATAAATAAAAAAACATAGGATTTAGATTAATAATAATATAAAGTATAACCTGTCTAAAATATTCAGTTTACTTTATATTATTATTATTAGTAAAAGCGTGCATCCGCGAGTAGTGATGTGATACATATAAATGTAGTCTCACCTGGCGCCGAACACGCTGAGGAGCTGGACCGGACCCCCTCTTGCGCGTGGTGGTGTAGAAGCAGTCCCCGTGCGCCTCGGCGAGCATCCGCGCATGACGCGCTACAGGACCGAGCCAGCCGCAGCACTCTGAACGCATATTGTATTGAACACGTCGGGCGCTCTACTGTACTAGTGTGTGATATGCCTGACTATAGTAGCAATCTGATGACTGCCGGCGATCGTGGCGTAA
The DNA here is from genome assembly GCA_963662085.1 of Eupithecia inturbata. NCBI lineage: Eukaryota > Metazoa > Arthropoda > Insecta > Lepidoptera > Geometridae > Eupithecia > Eupithecia inturbata. The sequence goes on from OY759192.1 coordinate 497,998, forward strand.
GAAGCGGCCCCTCCAACTCTAACTCTCTCTCTCAACTCGAGAATCTAGCAAAGGAAGGGCAGCAGCTTCCTTATGTGTATTTTAAACACCTCTACTGCGATCACCAATCCGCCTGCCAAGCGGGGGGATTATGCCAACCCCAACCCAACAGGGGGGGGGGCTGTTTGGGGGAGGCACGATCACAAGTGCACGTAAAAGTGCTGACAGGTTGGCTGATGAATCTGATGATAATAACAGCTGCTAACTCTATAGATTGCACGAGCAGACCTCTTCTGCAGCACAAGATACGGTGTTGATATCGACAGTGTCCCCCACAGCGTTACAGTAGAGTAAGATGACGGTTTTTGACTGCATTTGCTGCAGCACTCAGTCACTTTGAGTATATCGATCGGCGTGTTACCATGAACGCAAAGTTACAGAGCAACTATAAAGCTGAACATTTACATCCGTATGAACGCAAAGTCAACCTTGCCATTCCATTCCAGCCCCTGAGGTCCTGCGCAACAAGGGCTACAACCGCTCGCTCGACATGTGGTCCGTGGGCGTCATCATCTACGTGTCTCTGTCCGGCACGTTCCCTTTCAACGAGGATGAAGACATCAACGAGCAGATTCAGAACGCCGCCTTCATGTACCCGCCGCAGCCTTGGAGGGAGATCTCGCCTGAAGGTATTTGTGATAGGCTAGAGACAACATTATGCAATAGTCAATGTATATAATAGTCAAAGTAAATAAATAATGCTGGACAATTTACACAGCATCATCGACCCGCAAGCTAAGCAGAGCTTGTGTTATGAGTACTAGATCTACATAGATAGATATTTTTATGATACATAGACAACACCCAGATAATCCTGAACAAATATCGTATAAACATCCCGGGGCGGGAATCGATCCTACGCCGCAAGGAGATCTTCGCCCCAAAGCGCCACAGAGGTCGTCAAATTTGCATGGCTACGACAGATCCGCAAGTCTCCGTCTAATGTCTAATCCTCTCGGCTGCGTCAATAGGGTCGTCCATTCATCACGTGAGGCTCAAGAGGGGGGGGGGGAATTGTTCATTTATTTTATGTATTTATTTATTTAGAGAATATATTAAAGATAATTTCTATCTACAAAAAAAATACACGTGGTTTTGGTTAGGAGGGGAAGTCTAAACCCTCACCACGTATCACTAAAGAGGACTTTTAAACCCTCCCTGGGTTCAAAAGTAGCTAAAAAAAACATCACGTGATTAATGGACGACCCCAAATGTCTAACCCGCACTATGTGTTCCAGCAATCGACATGATCAACAACCTCCTCCAAGTGAAGCAACGCAAGCGCCTCTCCGTGGACAAGTCGCAGGCCCACGCGTGGCTCCAGACGCGCGAGGCGTGGCGCGACCTGCGCGCTTTGGAAGCGCGCACGCAGCACCGCTACCTCACGCACCCCAGCGACGACCAGCGACATGCCGAGGAGCCGCACTGACAGTAAATAAATAAATACTCACTCCAATGGCTCACCCATCCATCCACCAGCCAAGCGTGATGATTACGACAACACCCTCCATGTTGGGGAGAGGCGTGTTCAGCAGAGCACGTGTGTGTGGTGACGAACGGGTTCAGCGACACAAACCAGTTGATCGTGGCCACTTCATTTTCTCGACGAAGTAATTTTAAGCATTTTAACTCCTAGAATATTTAGCAAATGGGACTGCTGTGCAAATTTTGCACCAAACACCCCTTCCGATTTTTTAGCGGGAGGGGAGGTAAACCGTACAGCTCACAGAGCAGTATTACGCTCAAATTCTTTAAAAAAACTTGTGTACTTACGAACCCACACTAAACCAATGTAGTAAAACAAACAAAAAACACGCACACGAACAAAGATTTCTTCATATATACGCAAGTTGCTAGACGTCAACAGACACACAAACTAGTGTTGGGAAAGTATTCTTACGAAGTAGGACCGACCATCGTCATCACCAACGATGGTCACTACCTTCTATGCAATGATATAAAAATACGTGTTGATAATGTCGAAAAAACCTTTCAAAAGTCTCGTTCACATTTTGATGTGTAGCGCCGTGCGCCGCGCTCCTCTAACTTAGAGGTCAATGTCCTGAAGAAAAATTGCACTCCCCTTCACCTTAAAAACGATTCTCGCTTATAAATATGTGATCAAATTTTTTTGCGAAAATTTTCACGGTCTTGAACGCGGTCCCGGATAGCCACACCAACCATTATTTTGTCACATCACTACGCGTGTACCACGACATCTTGTATCGTTTAGCTGTAGTACCTTGGAAAGAGGAATTGTAATTTTATGTGAATCTTGTGTTATTAGTTCTATAAAAGTATTTACGTAAAAAAAGGAACACCGTCTCTTTTAAAATTGGATGTTTTTGCATTCCGGGTACAGGATTGCACTGCACTATATTGCGGAGCTCTGCTCAGCGATACAACGCGAACTGGCATGAGAGGCCGGGCGATGATAATATATACCGTGCCAAACATAGATTCGAATGGTTTGTATGTGTGTGTATGTAGTTTTCGAAGGTGAAACGAGTTAGTAAATCGTTTCCATTTGCTAAATATTCTAAGTTTTAACTCTGCATCATGTGGCCCCAATGTAAGCGAAGCTTGCGTTACGACATCTCATGTTCAATCGAGTAGACCGTCCGGCATTACTGATTGAAAAAAATAATTTAGCCACGTGTAAACTTCAGTAACGTTAATATTAATATCGCAGATCGGAGGTGGGCGCGGAGAGGCGCGCGGTGCTGAAGCAGTGCGCGTGGCTGCGCTGGAAGAGACTCCTCGTCCGCTGACGGAGCCTAGCTTCCACAGCACTACTAACGTTACTTAATACTTAGCTTTTAATCGTTTGATAACATTGGCTCTGAAGTCACGGCGCGGCGCGACCGGCGGCGGCGGCGCGGCGGCGCGGCGTGAACACTTCCTATGAGTTGTAAGAACTTACTTTAAAGCCAGAGGCAAATAATCAAATATCTTGCACAACATTCCTAAAAGAAGAAAGTAATAAAATTACACGCAGATCTGTTTAAAGTCCGAGCAGACGAGATACTTGAACGATTCATGATGGCAACTCTTTGCATTCACTGACAAGATTCACTTACTTGATGTAACGCATTTCGATGTTATATAAATCACAATTTATGCAATAACCATACGTAATACTTGTAAAAACAATCAAAAGATACTTACAATTAGAAATTAATATAATTAATCGTAGACTTAAAATCAATGCAAGAACTCATTTTAACTTTAACGTAAATACGGGTCATATTAATATGTAATTAGTTTTTTTTATTTGGTTTAATTATTAACAAAATAATTGGAGTATTCAAAGAATCACAAGCTCGTTATGCTTAATAGATGTATCGGCCTAAATATGTGCCTGAATAGATAGTCGGTGGCGGGGGCTACCTAGTGATCTGTACCTTCAGAGTATACCTCTAGGACTATAGGCTATAGTGTATGTAAGGGGTGCAGTGAGCGGCCAATAGTACATTTAAAACAAAATAGGAAGTTTGTACTGTAGGTACCTACACAAAATGGTGCAATGACAGAGTTAAATATTGCTATAACTTCCATTTAAAGAAGCTGTGCCAAGGTTTTTGAACAATCTTTACTATTCACACAGTTTATTATTGAATTATTCATATTGAACATGAGCCAAATAAAATCTGTAAATAGGAAATTTATATTTATGACCCCATGAGATTAGATAAGTACATATACGACTATTTCTGAAATTATACATTATCGTCTAGAAAATATGCTTCCATTTCTTTCGTAAGTTAGTTTTTTCATCAAAACACCAATTAATTTAAACAGATTTTCACAAAAAAAGTACTTTTGCTAACTAATTTTATGTAGTGTTTACCATATTTTTGTATCCAATTCTAAAGTCATTCCAGAACTAAAAATATGCTGTGATTTTATTATACCTACCTGTTTTTATAAAGCTTTACATTCATTTTATTATACCTACCTGTTTTTATAAAGCTTTACATTCATTTTATTATACCTACCTGTTTTTATAAAGCTTTACATTCATTTTATTATACCTACCTGTTTTTATAAAGCTTTACATTCATTTTATTATACCTACCTGTTTTTATAAAGCTTTACATTCATTTTATTATACCTACCTGTTTTTATAAAGCTTTACATTCATTTTATTATACCTACCTGTTTTTATAAAGCTTTACATTCATTTTATTATACCTACCTGTTTTTATAAAGCTTTACATTCATTTTATTATACCTACCTGTTTTTATAAAGCTTTACATTCATTTTGCAAATATTTTCAATTTCTGTGATCTTTTGCTACTACTAGTATGTATTATCGCTTTTATATTTTACATTTGTAACTGTTCTGTTGCTTGGTTCGTACGTATGTTGTGTTGTGTTGTGTTGTGTTGTGTTGCGACGAACAGTGTGTAACATGTATACTACAATTATTATATTTAATGTTTAATAATTGTGTAACTAGTTAAATGCATAATCAATGTTTAGATTAGGTAGATCATTGACGTATTTATCGTTTAATATATAGGATGTTTGGTATTGGGACGGACCTAATTTTTTGAAGAGTTGGGGGGGTCATGGGCTACATTTCTCCGGTTTATTAAATATCACGTTTGCCGATATATAATTTTTTAGTTTTTTTGAAAATGAACAAGATTATGAAATCGCCATAATCTGTTTTGTTTGTGGTTGTAGTAGCACAAAGTAACTTGTGCTGTATTCATTAATGTACACTTATTCTAAATAAAACTTTTACTACTACTAACTTTACGATTACTTGACATAATTCACTTCAAAATAAAAAGTGACGAACTATCAAAGTCAAAAATCAGTGCAAAGTTATAAATCGTGACCACTTCTAAATTTATTTAAAAAAAGGAAAAGTTATATCAAATTTATCTTTTTATATAAAGTTCTTTATTTATTACCCTTTCCAACGATATGCTACGTGACTTAAGATATTAGTAATTGTGTGGTCTATCTAAGAGACACTTATGTTTTGTTCTTCTGAATTAATTTATATCACAAAATTTGCTCATATTGTGCGCCTTCTCACCAAGTTGAACACAGTCAAGTATCTCTACCAGAGATTTTGACCACCTAATAAATAATTTCTTACGTCATGTTGCATGTCCAAGGTGGAAATAAATTAGTAATAATATTTAAAAAACTTTTTAAAATAAAGCTATTTTCAATATGACATTTAATTTTTTTTAACTGAATTTAGAAGTTGTCGCTATTTATAACTTTTACACAGATTTTTGACTTTGAATGCTCGTAACATTTATTTTGATGTGAATTGTGTCTTGTGTCTGAATTGATTTAAAGGCAAAAAGTAGAGTGATATTCAAAAAACATATTATATCTCGACAACCGTGATACTTATGACATTGGGTCTACCGGAAAAATGTAGCACATGACCCCCCAACTCCCCAAAAAATTATGCCGGTCCCAATACCACACCCTGCAACTCCCTGTATAAAATGACACACAATAATTCATGAATTTTGACCATCCAGAGTAATGATTATTATTTACCTTTGGTACCTATGATAGGTACCTACACTAAGTGTTCAGTTTTATACCTTTGGTACCTATGATAGGTACCTACACTAAGTGTTCAGTTTTATACCTTTGGTACCTATGATAGGTACCTACACTAAGTGTTCAGTTTTATACCTTTGGTACCTATGATAGGTACCTACACTAAGTGTTCAGTTTTATACCTTTGAATATATTTTTATACCTACTAATATAATTGTTGTACCTCTAATACAATTCCATTTGGAAGATTAGCACAAGTAATCAAATGAGTTTAAACAAGTATAGGTAAATTATATTTATTGTTGCTTTGTCACAAACATAGCATTAGGGATAACTCATTCACAGCTTTACTAATCATTTACATTAAGGTGGATTGTGGCGCGGAAAAATATCCGGGATTTTACTATTTTGTAGCTAGGTTCTACAAGAAATCTATATAGCTGATATAAAGTGTTGCGCACATAGCTGTGAACCCACGATGAAACAATCTAAGAATCAATTGGATATTTTTTATTATTGATTTAAAGTTTCTTTTAGCAAAGGTATGAATCTTTGCTAATGGCTTACAATGTGCGCAAAATTTCTTGTAGACCCTAGAAAATAGTAAAAACCAGTGGTTTTTCGAACGTCACCGAGGATTCAATATTTTTATTATGATGTTATAAATAGTAGATTCAGATTATATTATTATGATTCGAAGGAGTAGTATGTTTGTATTTGGACCCAACTGACAGGTATTTACAGTAGAGGTTTAACAGGCGAGGCAAAGCCTTCACAGCTGCCTGCACCTCGGGGAGTCTCGAACAAGGAATGTACCTACGAGTACCATATCGATGTTACAGCGCATTATCAACTTAGCCAAATAATTATTCATTATTAAACATTGCTGATGCGGTTATTGATGATTAGTTCTAAGGGGAGATCAGACGATGCGTCAACATTTAAAGTTAAACCGACTATCCTGCGGGCTTTTAGATATTCTTACGCGTATAACAAACTACTTTCTGCCCTCGGCTTCGCTCGCGTTGTTTCTATGGAAGCGTTTAAAAGTTATTTCTGTCCATGGAAACTGATTTATGGGATAAAACGTAGGTAACCTATATTTTGTTCTAGGTCTAGAACTACATCTATGCAAAATTTCAGCACGAACCGATATATAGTTTTGGCGCAAAGAAGCAACAAACATCAATCCATACATACATAAATGCACCCTTACATAGACACACACACACACACATACATACATACATTCATCCATCTAAACATTCAGTCTTTCGCATTTATAATAATAACAGTGATAGTGTGACGTGATATGATACAGGTACATATCTACCTACTCTTACACTGTAGCTCTATGAGTTTGTAACGAGACTATATTTCTGCCGGGAGGGAAATACTTTAAGATCTGTAAAATAATCACACTAATATTAAAAATGTGAGTTAGGATAGATATGCATGTTTGTTAAACGTTTAGGATGGATTGATGCATGGAATAAAGAAGAAGAATAATAATACTTTAATTTGATTCATGATTAATAATCATTCTAATTTGTTTTGTCTAGACCTGGAATAACACATAGCTTCTTTTATCCCATAAATCAGTTCCCATGGGATAGAAATCAGCTTTAAACGTTTCCATAGAAACAACGCGAGCGAAGCCGTGGGCAGAAACTAGTACGGCAATAGAGCATTAGCGATTTGAAATATATCTTCCGTTAATATGATGGAAAAGAATTGATCTATTTTTGGCGACTGTGAGCTGAGCTACCCGTCGATGATGTCGTGCTGTCTGGATAGAACGGTTTACAATGGCCGTACTATTCATGGTGATCAATTAAACTCCGTTTTAATATGCTTTTCTTTTATTTTCACACTTACTTAATTAATTTAATTATCATCACCTATAGTAGTCCACTGCTCTCCTGTGTTCAGCTCAGCACCTGCCGGTTTTTCGCCCATGTCGATGTTTGTTTGGTTTTCGGTCGGAAATATTAGGTAGGTACGTATAACGCATCCTGTCCGGAGAAACTCCGAGCATAGCTCTTTCCATAGCTCGCTAAGTAGGTATAGTAGCCGCCAAATATCTTGTCCGGTGACGGGCAGTGCAGCGAGAGTGGGACGATTGCGCAGGTACGCTTACGCATATTATATTCAATATTATGGCGCCGACAACGGTACGCAGCAGGCGAAAGAGATAGGTACAGCTTCGTATAGCTCTGTCTCGCTCTTTCATTGTTTGAAACAAAAACTCACAGTAACAGTGAATAAGCGATACGACTGCCCAGAAGGTAACCGCCCACCAATTTGGCCTAAGAATGATTGCGTTCTGCGCATCTTTGTCACGTGGTTCGACAGAGGACAAGAAGCAAATTGATTATTAAACCGCAACCTGCTTTGGTTAATACTCATTCATTACGTACCTTCACATGCCCATTAAAGCAAGATGTATCTAACTCTCTAATTACTTCCTGTTCAATTATTTTATGATTTTTGTACGAGTTTTTGTTGGTGTACCTAATAAAGCTTTAGGTAATCTATGTATTTATCTCTAACAAAGCTAAGCAAATAGCCTATATTTGCGAAATCGAAATCGAAATCGCATCTACTTGCGAAAAGATACAGTAAAGTATGATGCACTGTTTCCGTCTTGATTAAATGAGAACGCGGACTCTAAGTACTAAGTATCACCAAAGCCCCAAAATAAGCTGAGATTGTCCTAAAAGGATGCCAGATCTGATGACCGAGTAGGTATTTGTTAGTGGTACTTCGTCGTTTTGTCACGTGTCGTTGACCGCGTGTGCGTGCGCGTGCCCGATGCACAGAGCTGACGCGCTCTGCACGTGGAGCGAATAATCGCTGGAGCACGCTCCGTGAACTTGCAGGTTGTCAGGGGAGAACAACTGCGGGCTTTGTGCTTCAAATAACTAGCCCGTATCAGTGACTTAAATAGACTACTTGACCTTACGCAAAACACTCCGACCCCTTTTAACCGACTTCAAACAGAAGGAAGTTCTCAGTTCGTCTGTATGTCTTTTTTTCTTTTTTTTTTTAATTCATGTTTGTTACTTGATATCTCCGCCAATGGGTAACCGATTTTACTGATTCTTTCACTATTGTTTATATGTAGAATGATCCCGAGGTAGTCCCATAAAATTTTGATTCCCCCAGGGATTAGTATTTATCCCGTTAAACTTTAAAAGCAACATATTTTTGGAGAATCACGACTAGCTACAACAATTTTGGTGATATCTGCGCCAATTGTTAATAGATTTTGATGATTCTTTCGTTGTTGTATAAAAATGTATTTTGAGGTGGTCTCCTATATGATTGATTCTCGAGGAATCGCTATGTGCCCCGTAAAACTTAGATTTGTAAAAATTCTTCAGAATATGATAATTTAATTATCACCTAATGGTTTCCGTTTTAAATTCGTCATGCATTCAACATAAGATATTGTAACCTTAATAATTTGTATACCTACACGAATTAACCACATAGGTACCTAGGTACCAACCTACTAAAACTGCTGTTGACATAAATTAACTGAAGTTGTAATGTTGAGCACTCCTGAGCATTTAGCGGCCGTCACTGAGTCGTCACAGAGAGGAACACACCATGCCGGCAGCGTGTCGGTACACCTGCGCCTCGGCCCTGCTGGCGCTGGTAACCGCCGAGTGGGTCGAGATCTCGCAGCACCGCTACCGGAAACCATTCCAACCAGCCCGCTTCGACATACATCCGCTCCAGAAACAAGCTCCGACCAAGCAAGATCTACTCACCCCGGTGCAACACCCCTTCCTAAACCATAATACACAGAACCCTACTAAAACCTACCAAGATGTTGACTCGAGAAACACCTATCTCAACCACGACGTGGCTCTCGAGAATCCGATAAGTGACGATTCCTTCGAGCGCGATCTTCGTCCAACACTAGACCGTGCTCCGGACCGGCAAACAGATCGACTCAATCCATTCAAAGATAAAAGTGAAATGAGAAACATCTACGACTACGAACACGTGTCGAAGAACAAATATTTTTTGTCCGATACTAAAAAACCCATAAGAAATGACTTTTCCAGTGTCGATGACCTCTTCCTAATCCCAACAAGAGAAACCAACGCGAATCATACAGAAAATAACTGGTATCAAAACATCCAACAACAGAATAACGTAAGAAGTGATATCGTTAAAGAACCAACTTATAACGATCAGACAAAAAACAACCACCTGCTCCGTAATGATCGAAACGATAGAATTGATGAAAGAAGTAAATATGCAGAAGTAGATATGGACAAGGAAACAACAAAGACCAAGCAGGAACTACATGGTTCCAATTCTGGAAAGGTAGAGAGAGTTTCAAACATAGGCAGTGTTAAGAGAGTTAATCTAGCTAATACTCCAGTAAAATCTCCTACAGTAAAGTTAAATAAGATTACTGAAAATCCTAAAAGAAGAAACGATGTCAGACCAGCAAATGTGGACGACTTTAGGGATGAGTTGGATTTAGAAACCAATGCTTTCAAAAATACTCGCGTTGAAAAAGTGCCTTTGGTGTCAACTAAAAACTTTGACAAAGTTTTTAGTAACAGTGAAAAGGTTGGGCAAATAAACATATCAATCGCACACGGCGATACTCTCAAAAAAAATAAAGCTATAATTGAAACAACGGATGTTTTGAATAACTTGAATGGGCATAAGTTTACACCAGAGCCAGAAATAATGTCTGTGACTACAGAAGCCACCACAAATAATTGGAGATACCATGACGCTTCGAACGTTGGCGAAGTAAAGCTGAAAAACAAACAGGCAGGCGCTAATAACAGGCCTACAGGAAGCGATACCTTCGTAGATAAAACTAAAATAATGCACGACAAGAACGAACAAATAGAATCAAATGGTTTCATAACCAATCTGAATGATAACAGTGATGCCGTTAAATACGAAAATTCTCACGATGAAGAAGGAAACAAAGCAAGTTCAGAAAATAATGAAAAAACATCAGGTGAAGTCAAAGTGAATACAATGGAGAAGATATTAAAGTTCATCAAAGTGGTGGCTGAAACGATATCCAAGAACACGAGAAGAGGAACCGGCGCGGGCGGGAAGATAACATATCTGAATGAACTCAAACATTCGTTGCTGACTAACATAAGTAAGAACCCACGGGTATAAACTCCCAATGCTATTACCTATTTTTTAGAACAAATTATATCTTATAGTACAATGGTTGCGGGTTCGAATCCTGGCTGCCATATGGGAAAGTTACATACAAGGCTGAACTATGAACAAACATCAATACCCACGAATCAAAAATATTTATTTATAGCACAAGTGTGTCATGGACAGAGATGCCCTAAGCACGAACCAAACCATTAAAAACGTGCTGAGCGAAATGATAAAGTTCCCATTCATTGCAGAGGAGCGCATCGAGGCGACGTGGCCCGAGGAAGGCCCGCGGCGGCACTCGCGCTCCGCGCGCGGTCACGTCGAGTTCCCCTCGTCCGAGAGCGCGCTAATGACCATCTCTTTTCTCACCTTCGCGGTCTTCCTCATCAAACTCGTGCTGGTAAGCTGTGGAGTGTTAAGGGCATGCATGAGCAAAGTTGCAGGATTAGCTTGAACCCAAGTGTTGGTCTTGCGCTTAGGACCTGCACAGGTCATGTGCGTCTTGGGCCATGAAATCTGGCTTATGCTTGATTTATTTATTTATATATAACTGATGCCTGTGGCTTTGCGTGCGCTTTTCCGGGATAAAAAGTATGCCTATTTCCTTCTCCGGGATACCATCTACCTCCCTGCCAAATTTAATTGAGATCTGTTCAGCCGTTTAGACGTGAAAAGGTAAAAGAAAGAGGTTTGTTTTATAAACTGGCAACATTGTTTTTTAGAGGTTTGGTTTATAAACTAGCAACATTGTTTTTTAGAGGTTTGGTTTATAAAGTGGCAACATTGTTTTGTTTTTGAGAGGTTTGGTTTATAAACTGGCAACATTGTTTTTTAGAGGATTGGTCTTTAAACTGGCAATATTGTTTTTTATAGGTTTGGTTTATAAACTGGCAACATTGTTTTTACAGACTGTCAATTTGACAGATGACAATTTATTTATAGTCTGTACGTTTTGCCATTTTACCATGAATTAATAGACTGGCGCCAGAACAACGCTTTCAAATTGTGCAAATTTATTTTCAAAATCATGGTTCGGTCCGCCAAACATATCGTGCACTACGTCCATTTTACGGTCGACATAATCGTCCATCCGAGCAAGTTATTCGGAACACCATGGGGCCTAAGATGCGCGCCACGAAAGACGTCGCGCGCGTGACGTCTATTTTTCTCGACGTCAGTGGTTTTCTCGTTAACTCTAAGATGCGCACCACGAGAGACATCATGGGTGCATTCCGAATTACGCTTAAATCGATATTAACGCGCTCACACGCGTTCCGTATTACCATGAGCGCGACAACGACGTCCCGTGTGACGTCATTACATACGCCATTTTGCGATATCACCGACCATCCTACAAACCGAAATCACTGTGAGCGATCTGTCAAAAGTGACAAATATGACAGTTGGCTTACGAACTTACAGACGGATTGAGAACCTCCTCCTTTTTTGAAGTCGGTTAGTAAAATTGTTGTCCTGCATCATCTTCTTAACTGGATGAATCGTCGTCGTCCCACTCCTCAACTGATATCGGAGTTATTTGTTATTACTGTTATTAGTTATAAAGCCCTATTTTCTGCCATTTTCTCTTGATTTTCACGTTAGTAAGTTATAATATAGCTAATGTTCTCCGTGTGGGGTTAAATACTAATAAATAAATAATGTTGGATAATCCTATTATGGGTGCTAGATAAATGATATACTTGTTACAATATATTCTTATATAGATTTATTTGTTTTTAAATAAAAATATATAGCGATATATATTATTTGATTATATTATATAGAAAATACCCAGAACACCCGAAACAAATATTTGCAGATCGTACAAATTGGTCTTAAGGTGGGAATCGAACCCGCAACCTCCTGCGTCGTAGGCGGACCTCTGCCCGCCGCGCTACATCGGTCGTCTGTCAACATTCTAAACGTCAGTCGATATTGACTGACGTTTAGAATGTTCGTACGAGTATTGTTCTGTGGTTTGTAAACACCGTTAACCGTGACTTGCCTGACCGAGGGCGCGCTCATGAGCGTTCCGAATTATTGTTAGCCTCAACTGTCAGTATCGTGATACCTAATTTGGAACACAAAATATTTTGTGATCGCTATCAGCGCTGTAATCGTATTTCGGAACACACGGCATAATAATACTCGTTGTCGAGTAGTCTTTCTCGCGTAGAGACAGCCTCCCAGCGAACACCCGTTTAGTTCATTCAATTGTCTATGGTTTTTGTGAACTGCACGGAAGAAATAAACTAACCTTCTTAGTTTTCACCTTGTTAATGGTAGTTTGAACATTTTCACTGGTAGATTGGTGGTGGTAAACAGTCGAAACACAACTAAACAAAAAAAAAAGAAGAAGCTATTTCAACATTGGCGGGCGAAAATCTCCGCTTCAGTTTAGTAGCTACACTATGTATTATGTATGTTTTCTATTATGCACGTGCCTGACCCATGACCTATTGTTAGAGGTACCGTGAAATAATAACTCCAACGCTGATAATTTGCAACTGATTTATTAATTAGATTTAAGATACATGAAGGTTCAATACGGAACAACAAAGATCACGTTTGCAAGTAGACATTATAATGTTGGACTTTAGGTGAACTACATTCTCGGCCTGACCTGACACATTGTACTTCGTACATCGCTAAGCTATAATAACATAGGAAGCTAGGTAACCTTGATATCACACGCATAGACTGAATAACACATAGTTGGCCACTAGAAAAAGGGAAAACAATGTAATGTGTAAGAACAAGAATCCATACACATCTAGGATTCTTCCCTGATAATGTCACTACATTGTACTTCGTACACCTATCTTACAACAAGGTCAAGAAAAATGTGAGCAAGTACATGATATGCTTCACCCTTAGCGCTTAAAGTAGAACTACATAGCTCTTGGAGATATTTTACAATAATACCTACGTAACCCTATAGTTATCATTATAATACAGACACCGTTCCCAAGCATCACCTTGAGTAAGTACCTACAATAAGTAGGTACTTAAAATAAGTAAAATAAAGAAAGTAAAATAAAAAGGTAAGTAAAATAGATACTTCTACAAAAATCTTTCATGTCTCTATTATTAAACACCGCCAATAAATAATTTTGATACGGGACCACTAAAACCAAGAAAATTAGAAGAAAATATTCAAAAAAAAGTTCTCGAGAATTCTCGTGCTCAAATTAAAAAACGATAGTTATCCCGCGCTAAACTGTCAAAAGTTGAGAAAATTTGGTGCGCATCTTAGCGTTTGACGAGAAAGGTTACCACAGATAAGATATACATTCACTAAAATCGTTCACGTAACGAGACGTGATGACATTTGGTGCTGCATGCTAGCATCGGTCGAGAAATCGAGATACCGCCATTTTTCTCGAGTTATCGAGAAGAAACACGCTTCTCGTGGCGCGCATCTTAGCCTTGCTGGAATCGTTTTCGCACCACTGACACTCATAGTGGATAATACGTATCTACAAAGACCACAAACACAACGCACACAAGAAGTTGGTGAAGCGTAGGTAGTGTTGCGGAGTACCCGAATGAGTCGATTCGCCATCGTGCACAGCAAATTGATAGATAGATAGATATCGTTTATTGTCAAAGAGGTTACATGGTTAATTAAATAAATAAATGTTTTTGGTTAGTAGTGTCTTAAATCCTATGACAACCCACCCTCCTCCACGACCGACCTCAACCATCGTGTGATCACTCGCCTTTAGATTACTTACTTTCTTTGGGGGTCTTTGAAGTCACTAGTCTATGCTGATAAACCAGATTCATTGGACCATTAGGAAGTCAATATTTCCCCTGTTATACGGCCCAATTGCTCGATAAAGATACCTTTAACGAACATTGGACTTCACGATTGCGGTTCATTCGAACTAGCCGTGGCGCTCATACCCCCGAAATTATATTTAAACACAAATGGCATAAAATTGACAATTATATAAAACCAATATCATGGACAATAACAGTACCATTTTAATGTGTTTTATTTCATTTTGAATTTGTATACCTATACAAAACATCCTTTGTATAATAGCATACAATGTTATTGCATTTAAAGGCCGCCAGATCAATAACAGAATAAAAAAAAAGTTGGTAACAAATAAAATTGCATTACCAAAAAAAAACTTGTTTATTGACTTTGGTCAGTGCCTACACAGGTAGATCGCAGACTCAGTTGGCATCAAATCTCATTAGCAACTGGTTTGTCTATCGTAGCGTACTAATAATTAATACTTATTAATACTACGTACGTACTAACTACGTAGGTAATTTTAACTAGTTTTGTGTGCTAAGGATTTTATCGAATGATCTGTTTTACAGCAAGTGATCCAGACCTACAAGCACAAGACCATGTTGATGGCCCCGCTCATGGTGGCGACCGCAGGACGCACACTCAGCAAAGAGTTACAAACAGACTCATAGAATAGGTACCTACCTACCTTTCAATTGGTACCTACCTAACTAACCACAATAAAATTTAAAATAATTTAAAACTTTTATGAAGAGCCTACTTACACTTCCTAGTTTTATTTCTGTGGTTTTCCCAGGCCAGGCTGCCTGGGACGCCCGCTTCCTCCACATGCACCGAGTGCAGAGCCAGTAGTATAGGTAGGTATCAAATAATTATGTTTGAATCAAAGTAGATTAGCCAAATACAAACATTCTGAGAAGCATAAACACAGTAAAAGCAGTTATTACAGTCGACACCTCACCCATAGTATTTAGATGTAGGTATAATGAATATTTATTAAATTTTAAACATTTTATTGTTGGTTTTTCGATTTATCAATTTTGTATTTTTCTATCCATAAGTCCACAGATTGGTTAAAGAATGTGGCCATATTGCAGAGTTAGTGTGAAAACTTCTTATTCCATGGCGAGATCAGCAGAATTATTAAGACTCTCCACTACAGAGTCATCGACACGCAATCTGACACAGATTCGCGTGGAATTCAAATACTGTAGCGGTTAATAATATTTTTTGCGTTTTCACGGAACTAAACTACCAGAAAGATGGAGACTAGATGGAGTGTTGCCATTCAATCGCAACAAAAACAACAGGTTAGACTTGAAACGCTTGTGTGCGAATTACGCACACAAGTATGCATAACTATAAACGCGCTACGTCACATGTGGCCGTACTGAGTGACACTAGCTCTTGAATATTTACCATAATAGTAGAGGAAAAAAGATAATTTGATTTTGATACATCTATAATTTGTTTTTAAATTTTATTTCACATATTAGAATGTTGTGCATATGGATTACTAGGTAAAATATATCTGTAATGCAAAGTTAATGAAAAAATATATTATTGGTTATTTATTTTTGATATTCTAGTTATAAATTATTTTTACACAGCTCATAAAATCATTCTTACAATTGAAGTATTTATATTTCAATATAGCAGAAGGCTTAGTGACCTTCTCTTTGAATTTGTTTTTTAAACAGTTTTCGTATGGAGGTTAAATCCCCGTTAATATTTTCTAACTTTATCATAATATAGTAATATCGTAAGACCAAATATTTTTCCACAACTAATCTTATCAAGTTACATTGTTGCAAAAGACCGCAAACATGATTAATTTTTACCTCAAAGTAATTAGTACCTCCAACAAATTGTTTCATTACAGTGGATTCTATTTTGACATAATTAATAGGCGTCGTTATGAAATCTTGTTAATAAACTTCCAAATAACATTTTCAGCAGTCAAGTCATTTTCAACATCCTCTCCGCGGGTTTTTCTTATTACTTCTAGCCACCTACTTCTTAAAATAGGATCATAAGGTATTCAGTAATGAAAAAAATTACACGACCCGACCTTGACCTTGGCTTACCATTGAAAGCAGTCACAGTTTTTTTTTTGTAATTTAAAGGTAAACTACAAATTTATTATTTAGTAGGTACTTAATAATTATGTATTTTCGCTATCAGCACCCAAGAACCCCCGAAATTGACACCCATATCAATATCCGCCAACATATTATTTTTTATTAATTTATTATATGATTTATTTTAGCCAACATTAGTCTAGTTCTGTTCTGTGGTGTGCGTTTGTTTGATGTTTGAGCGTTGACAAGCCATCTGACAAGAAGAAGAAGATTGAGCGGTAATGCGAATGCGTGTGGTATCAAAAAGTCAAGTCAAGTTTACAAATTACCAAAGAAAAATAGGTTTATTCATTTATTAGTGAGAACGAATTTGCTTTCTCGTGTAATTTAAGTTCATCATTAGTTTCTAACTTATAAAGGGACTGTGAAAGTCCCTTCCATTATGAACACCCTGAAAAATAGTACGGGAGCAGTTGAGACGCCTACGACTTCATCTGCTAATCGGAAGAGAAGGAGAACAACTAAATCAAAAAAAGATAGTTCGCGGACAGATATCAATAATCTGCCAGGTAAGATATTCTACCTATTTTATATTCCTTTCCTGGCACAGTTGCATGCATTTATTTATATGCACACATCCTTGTACCAGAGGAAGGGCAGCTGCTGCCCTTCCTCTGGTACAAGGTCTGGTGCTCGGCACCCACCGGAGTGTTGTGTAACTGGCTCTTACGATATCCATTCTGTCGCCGCGAGCCGCGACTTGTTACCAACCGGAGTGTTGTTTATCTAACTACTGTATGTCCTTATCTGCAGAACATTTCCAACTGACCAACGAAATCCTGAAGACGAATGTTTGCCGACTGTGTGCGACCTACCACGAGTCGGGACCAAAGCTTCTGCCTCTCTATGAAACCTATAAAGGCTTCACTCTGTCGAGTCGCGTTAACTACCTTATGCTAACTAGGGTATGTATAGCAAATATTTTATCAAATCTTAGAGATGTGAAATGACAGGTAGCTTCTTAAACCTCTTTAAGAAGCTACCCATCATTTCACATCTCAGCAGCGCTCACAAGTGCTCATCCTCGTGAGCACTTGTGAGCACTGCTGATATCCATATCCAAACCATTCTCAGTTTTGGTTGTTATCAGCAATGTGTTCTTGATAGTAGCTTGCACTTATTCAAATTAACGTTTGTTGTTATGCCTATTATTTAGAGTATAATAAGAGCAATCTTCAATAAATAGCTCTTCTTTGGTTAAGAAATAATGACCATAGTGTGTACGCTAGCAGCTAGCATACTCATGACCATACTCGAAAATGGCTTATAATATAGCAATGAAATTTACACACAAATTTAGAGCATATTAACACCTGAGGTATGCAAAATTTCATAATGGTTGCTCGTATAGGAACACAGATATTGAACAAGACTTCTGAATGACATTGCGAGCTGGTGTTATGCCAGCGTACCCATTGAACAATGTAATAGATCTTATAAAAAAAGCTTTTCTGATTATAAATTATATATGTATGTATATATAGAGTGTGAAATACTGTCTCTGCCAGTAGTCATACTTTATGCAAATTCGTAGTGAAACAATATAAAAAGTTGATGAGAATTTTTATAATGCATTTTGGTACAGTCACACAACAAATAATTTATTAGTGAAATTTACACCAAACAATTTAGGTAGGTAGTAAGAATAACTAGTTTGGTTACTTTATGTGAGCTTTCATGAGCATATACCGGGTGGAATTTTGTAATGCCACCTGGAGGGAAAGTACTCTTAATACTGTAGATAGAAAATTGTACTCAAAGAAAACATTCCTTTAATTTTGAAAAGAAAGAAAACTGCATTCAAAGATTTTCGAAAATTCGCTTGCCACACCCGGGAATCGAACCGACTAAAATCTGTAAAAATTACACCCTGTACTTTTATTGCATAGATCGTTAGGGTCAATAATAAGGATGAAATCTCTCTAACAAACTTAATAAATTAAATGAAAGGAAAACCATGAAATCTTAAATTATAAATTGAATGGGTCAAGTTAAGCACTTTAACTTAAAGATCCATCTGTTTACTTGTGTCAGTAATTAATAATTATCATTGACGTCATTTATCCATTAAAAATAACGAATTAATATTTAGATAAGACGATTAAAATTTGCACGTGTTTGTACCTAATGCAGACTCCTTTTTTAGATGCAACATAACTGCGTGTATGAGGTAGTTTAAATATGGAATGTTACATTTGAAAATAGACTGCCATTTGTTATTCACATTTGATTGTTTTTACAAATTATTTCATATTTGTCTCACGGTAAAAATGGCTTATCAAGAACAATTTGATTTAGTTGAAGCTTATTTTTTAAATAACAAAGATGTGAATCTAGCTCTGCGGTGGTACGGACAGAAATATCGAGACCGACAGGCACCAACTCGGTTCGTATTGAAAAGGATGGTAGAAAATTTTAAGAATACTGGTAGTTTCAAAAAGCGAAGGCAAACTCTTCATGAGAACAATTTCGATTTTGATCTTAGTGTTTTAACATACTTTGAATCATTTCCGAAGGCTTCAAGCAGAGATGCTGCCGAAGTAATTGGAATAACCACACTCGCGTACTTAAAGTGCTGAAAAAGTATAAGTATAAATGCTATCGTGATGGTCGGTTGGTCCAAAAATTGCATCCTGGGGATTGTGAGAGACGATTACAATTTTGTCAAAACATGCTGAGAGAAATTGACCGTAACCCTAATTATTTGAGTAACATTCTATGGTCTGACGAAACCAACTTCAGCAATAACGGCATGTACAATCGCCGCAATACCACTATTGGTCTCGAGTGAATCCTGTTCGTGTCCATGAAACTAACAGTCAAGTAAGGTTTTCTTTCAACGTTTGGTGCGGAATTATGAGAAATATGGTTGTGTTAGTCCACGTGTACGAAGGTCATTTAAACACTGTCAAGTATCTTGAAATACTGGATTTCAGAAATGAGTTAAATGGTTTTCCCGAGGCAGAGCGAAACCAAATAATTCTACAGCAAGATGGTGCTCCAGCCCATAACAGCAGAATCACTACTGCCTACATTAATAACCATTTTAATACCTGGATTGGTACCAACGGCACAATCAGATGGCCTGCGAGACCACCAGATCTCACCCCTTTACATTTTTTTTGTGGGGATATGTACAAAATCTAATTTACATGAAATCTTATGCGAATGTAAACGAGTTGAGAGTTGAAGTTCAGAATACGATTTATAATATTCACCACAACACGTTATTAAAAGTGACTAGAAATGAATTCGTTAGAAGAATAAATTTGTGTGTATCCAAGAAAATGGAGCCCATTTCGAGCAACTAATTAGTTAGTTGACTTTTTATTGTAAATAATTAAAATAATTTAAGATTTCATGGTTTTCCTTTCATTTAATTTATTAAGTTTGTTAGAAAGATTTCATCCTTATTATTGACCCTAACGATCTATGCAATAAAAGTACAGGGTGTAATTTTTACAGATTTTAGTCGGTTCGATTCCCGGGTGTGGCAAGCGAATTTTCGAAAATCTTTGAATGTAGATTTCTTTCTTTTCAAAATTAAAGGAATGTTTTCTTTGAGTACAATTTTCTAACTACAGTATTAAGAGTACTTTCCCTCCAGGTGGCATTACAAAATTCCACCCTGTATAAGGTTTTTTGATTTATCTATCTATATTACCTATCTGTTATTTTCATCCACCATAACCCTATAATATATATTTTCGAATGAGATGCTTTGTTTAGTTTTACGAATTTACCATTGCTGATGTGACCATCACGGACACATCATCAGCAATGGCTAAATAGTAGTGGCTATGAATATTAACTAGATAGAAATTAAAGGGCAAAATACATTTTGATTTCAGTTATACATAAATGATGGGCTACCAGAAGTAGCATGCAGGAAATGCGCTGACCAGATTGTGACATGGTACGAGATGCGCAAGAACATTTTAGAAATCACACGCATCCTAGAAACAGAGGCTGGGATACTCAGGGCAGGGGAGGTAAGTTCTTATATGCCTTACCTTATTGTTAAGAGTTTTCAAACGTCTTTCAAAGCCAAACCAGTGAACTGGTAAAAAAAAAATAACCTTGTTCTCCGTGTCTACAACTTTTTGAAACTGATTCTCCTTGGCTATCTCATGGTTAGATAGAAAGATGGTTTATTTTGTTCGCAATCATTGACATTGACAGTGCGATGGTTGAAGCATTAATGCAGTTTTGTATTGTTGCAGGTGCATTATAATGAAAGGTCAGTACAAGAACAAAACCTACACAGTCTGAATACTAAAACATCACTTGCAATGCAATGACTGAAACAATGGAGTTTCTTTTTCAGTTAAAAGTGTTAAAGATTTTCAGTCACATCAGAGGAAGTGGTGTTTCAGTAGTAATAGGTTTTAGCTATCTGTATACATAGGTATATGTACCTTATAGCTCACAAGTACTTTGTGCTAGAATTAGTGAAGCAGGTACATTAGGCTAGAATTAGTGAAGCAGGTACATCAATTCCCTCCACAGATTGCTGTTGAGCGAAACTATTCAAACCATTCTCGCTTCCTACTCACTGTATCTAGAGTCCGAGATTGTATGCCAGCTGTGCGACATAAGAACTACGAGCGAAGAGTTCGTGCGACATTTAGAGACGAAACACGCGACCGTAAGGGACAGAAAAGCACTTGAGATGTTTATACAAGACCACGTGACCTTCGAGGAGGCACTCGCGTCTGAGCCCGAGCCCGCATCAGCGACGGCGCAGTCTCCCGAGCCCGTTGACACTCGCTCGACGCTTTGTCATCTCGAACAACATGCAGAGGGGAATCTTGATGGGGTCACGTGTGGAGTCGTCCGAAACGAGAGCGAGGTCACGGAACACTCGGTTGATGATCATAGGAGCTTAGAGTCGCTCGCGGGGGCTGGTACGGGTGCGCAGGAGACCAACCAGAAGCGCATCCCTGCCGTCTGCCCCCACTGCAACCGCACCTGCTCCAACAAGTACAACATGCTCGTGCATATGAAGACTCACATGGAAGGCCAGAGCGCAAAGTTTGACTGCGAGTGCGGGAAGAGATTCACCACGCGCGGGAACTTAGTGGCGCATAGACGGGCGGCGCACGAGAGGGTGTTACCGCACGCGTGTGAAGCGTGCGGGCGCGGGTTCCCCACTCGGGTAGCGCGGGACGTGCACGCGCGCCGGCACTCAGGCGCGCGGCCGTTTGCCTGTGGAGCGTGCGGGCTCGCCTTCCGCGCCTCCAGCGCGCTGCGCCAGCACGCGCGCACGCACGCGCCGCGCTTGCTGGCCTGCGCGCTCTGCGGGAAGCGCTTTCGCAGGCAGGCACATCTGCGCTACCACGTGGGCACGCACCGACAGTCTCGCACTTGATGCGGGCGCTGGTTTGAGACGAGATCGGAAGGCTGCGGGCGGCCCGGGTCCTACTTTGTTACGATTTTCAAGGAGTAGTAACTTGAAAGTTTTGAAGTAAAACTAATGTTGCGTAGGTTCCCGGAGTCGCCCGCGGCTTCGGACGGAGGCTCGGAGCGGGACGAGTCCGACTCGGGGTCCGAGGGCGCGCCGCTCGCCGCGCTCGCCGCCGCCGACCCGCTGGCCCCGCTGCGCCGCGCCCTGAGGGCCCTGCGCGACCACTACCTCGCGCAACACGCGCCCGTGCCCGCGCCCCCCCGGGAGGTGGAGGAAGAGGGGGACCCCGCCGCGTTCGACGACCTCACAGTGCGCAACCAGCGCCGCGACCGGTTCGATCCGGCGACGCGCGTGGCGCTGGACGCGGCGCGCTTGCGCTTGGCGGGCCGCACGTACTACTCATGCGCGCAGTGCGGCCGCCGGCTCGGTTCCGCGCACGCCTTCGTGCACCACCTGCGCATCCACTCAGGCTCGCGCCCGCACGTGTGCCACGTGTGCGGCGCATCCTTCCGCGCGCCACAGGGGCTCGCGCGCCACCTCGCGCAGACGCACGAGCGCCGCGCACGCCGCGCCTGCGCGCTCTGCTCCAAGACCTTCGCCAACGAACAGAACCTCACGCAGCACCTGCGCAGGCACACCGGCGAGCGCCCGCACGAGTGCGCGCAGTGTGGCCGCCGCTTCGCGCAGAGCGGGGCCTTGCACGCGCACCGGCGCACGCACGATGCGCGCCGGCCGCACGCCTGCGCGCGCTGCCCCGCCGCCTTCCGCCTGCGCGCCGGGCTCGCGCGCCACGCTCGCACGCACGCGCGTCCCGCTAGGCCCCTCACGCGCGTCTCCTTCCCCGCAGGGACGCCGCTCGCGTAGCCCAGCCACCCCCGGAGCCCCCAACGCCGGCCGCCCGGCCGCGGCATGCACGCCCCTGCCCCGAGTGCGGATGCGTGTTGTCGGACGGCGCAAATCTGGCGCGGCATGTGCATGCGGTGCACGGCGCGCGCCGCCCGCATGTCTGCGTGGACTGCGGGGCCGCCTTCACGCGCGCCGAGCATCTGGCGACGCACGCGAGCGCGCGGCACACCGTCGGTGCGGCGCTGCTGTGCGAGGCGTGCGGCGCGCGCTGCGCGTCAGCGGCGGCGCTGCGCTCACATCGGCGCGTGCACGGGCCAGCGCGACACGCGTGCGCGTGCGGGCGCGTGTTCCGACGCGCGGGGGAGCTGCGCGCGCACGAGTCCACGCACGCCGGCGTGCGGTCGCACGCTTGCGCGCAGTGCCCCCGCGCCTTCCGTCTGCGCGCGCAGCTGACACTGCACGCGCGGAGACACGAACGCACATCACTAGCAGCAGACGACGCCGCGCCGAGTGCGCTGCTGCCCGAAACCGACCTCGATATTTTTCATGAAATTATGCAACTTTAAATTCTGTAGAATTAACTCTCAACCAATTTTCTAACCCCTCTGGCCATTGTTGTTCGCAAGGTCTTGCGGGAATTAAGGGCCGGCGGCTAACAAGGGCCACTCCGAAAAAGCACTTAACAACATTTTTATTAGACTAGTCACGCACAAATTATTTATTTTATTTTATTGATTTATCTTAGGGAAACAAAAAAACTTTAGAACTAGAAAATTAACAATTAACATTTGAAAAATTAAGCTAAGCCGATTCCAAACAGAAAGAGAATAAATTATTCGAAAATAGAAACTGTATTTAGCTTAAATTGCTTTTAGTTTAACATTCTATGGTTATTTATCCATAAGCTTTTTGTTTCCCAAATAAATAAATAAAATATTATACAAAAATACAAGATTATAAAGTTTTATAGAGTTATATTAATCGTTGTAGGGGTTCCTACAGTTATAGTTAATAGTTAAATAGTTAGAAGGAAGGATAAAGTACGAATCAAACCCCCGAGTGCTAGTTTGACACTGATTTAATATTCACAAGTAATTGCACAATAATACGTAGGTAAGCAAATTGGTGCAAGAACATGTGTTTGAGTTGGTATATCTGCTTAGCTTTACATGACCTAGTTCAGTGACTCTACCTATCGTGCGTACAATCGTTCAAGTAGAAAAAAATAGGTTTGTAGTTTGTTTGATACCTACGCAATATTACAACTCATTTTATTTTACCTGCCAGGTCCATGTAGTTAGTAAGATATTATGTTTATATTACCTGTACATAGTATATGAGATTTATAAAATAAAAAATAATAATTATGATAAATTATAGCAGTGTCTAGCAGTGGTTAAGATTAGGAAGGTGGTCTTTTTGTGCCGAAGAACTAGTGTTACTTATTTTTTTTATTAATATAAAGAACCAATATCAAAGCTATTGACCGAAATAACGTCGCGCTCGGATCCATCATACTGTCAGAAGCGAGGAACCTGTCCACGCAGTTGGTATGGATCAGGGATGTTATGGGGCTCCGTAACCGACCGACCGTAGGACGACCGATGTGGCGCGGCGGGCGAAGGTCCGCCTGCGACGCAGAAGGTTGCGGGTTCGATTCCCGCCTTGGGACAAATTTTTGTACGATCTGCAAATATTTGTTCCGGGTGTTCTGGGTATTTTCTATATATTAGGTCCTTACATATGAAATTGGCGTTTTTCGTACTGGCCACTTTAATCACAAATTTCTCCTCTTTGGTAAGGAATTCCAAATTCAAATTTGTACAGCTATAGACTCATGTATTTGTGCTTCGATGATCGTCATTCATTTGTTTTTTTTCTTCTGTTTTTTTCTGTTTGCGTCACTCATTTTACAAAATGGAAAACTTAAAATATCGCATTATTTACGAGTACGAGTTCCGCCGTGGCACTAGTGCTGCGGAAACAACTCGAAGGGTGAATGATGTGTATGGCGGTCGTGTTGCAAAAGAAAACACAGTTCGTTTTTGGTTCCAACGGTTTTCGTTCTGGAAATTTTGACCTGCAGAACAAGCCCCGTGGACGGCCTGAGACTCAAGTTGATAATGAAGAGTTGAAGGCTATTGTGGAAGCGGATCCATCGCAAACCACGTCCGAGTTAGCTGCAGGCTGCGATGTTAGTGATAAAACTGTTTTAATTCACTTGAAGCAAATTGGGAAGATTAAAAAGCTTGAAAGGTGGGTACCTCACGAATTGACTGAAGCAAACCGGCAAACGCGCGTCGACTGCTGCGTTACATTACTAAACCGGCACAATAATGAAGGTATTTTAAACCGAATCATTACCTGTGATGAAAAATGGGTTCTTTACGATAATCGGAAGCGCTCAGCGCAATGGTTGGATCCTGGCCAGCCAGCCAAATCCTGCCCCAAGCGAAAATTAACCCCAAAAAAGTTACTTGTAAGCGTTTGGTGGACTAGTGCCGGTATTGTTCATTACAGTTTTCTCAAATCTGGCCAGACTATTACGGCTGATGTCTATTGTCAGCAATTGCAAACCATGATGGAAAAGCTAGCGGCTTAACAACCTAGGCTGGTCAATCGCTCCACGCCACTGCTGCTTCACGACAACGCTAGACCACACACTGCGCAACAGACGGCTACTAAATTAGAAGAGCTTCAATTGGAAAGTCTAAGACATCCTCCGTACTCCCCGGACCTTGCTCCAACAGATTACCATTTTTTTCGAAATTTGGATAACTTCTTGCAAGGGAAAAAATTCAACTCCGATGAGGCAGTCCAAATCGCCTTCAAAGATTTTATTGATTCCCGTCCGAATGGTTTTTTTAGTAAAGGGATCAATGAACTACCTATAAGATGGCAAAAGTGCATAGAAAATAATGGTTCATACTTTGATTAATTAAATATATTATATTAAAAAATATTCGACTTTTTGTTCCTCCCATACAAAACGCCAATTTCATATGTAAGGACCTAATATAATAAAAAATATCTATCTATGTTATATATTGTATTAAGTTTATCAGTCATCTAGTACCCATAACACAAGCTCTGCTTACTTTGGGGCTAGATGATGCTGTGTGGATTGTCCAGCATTATTATTAATATTATTAAAAAAAAAAACCGTAACCGAGACTCGGATCGGATATCCGAAATAAAAAACTATCCGTAACCGAATCCTAAATAAATGCTTAGGATAGGGGCGGAGTCAAAACTAGACTGACTTTTATATTCCCCGGCTGCCGAGTCGACACACCAGCCGCGTGCGTTTATATTTCCCGGCTGCCAAGCCGACACACCAGCCGCGTGCGTTTATATTTCCCGGCTGCCGAGCCGACTCACCAGCCGCCTGCGTTTATATTTCCCGGCTGCCGAGCCGACACACCAGCCGCGTGCGTTTATATTTCCAGGCTGCCGAGCCGACACACCAGCCGCGTGCATTTATATTTCCCGGCTGCCGAGCCGACACACCAGCCGCGTGCGTTTATATTTCCCGGCTGCCGAGCCGACACACCAGCCGCGTGCATTTATATTTCCCGGCTGCCAAGCCGACACGTCATCCGCGTGTGTTTATATTTCCCGGCTGCCGAGCCGACACACCAGCCGCCTGCGTTTATATTTCCGGCTGCCGAGCCGACACACCAGCCGCGTGCATTTATATTTCCCGGCTGCCGAGCCGACACACCAGCCGCGTGCGTTTCCTGCAGCCATAGGTACATTATAGTATAAATTTGAAAATAATTCTGTTTATCTGTTAACTTTTCACTCCTTATCGGCTGAACGTATTCTAATAATATTTGGCAGGGAGGTAGATGGTTTCCCTGGGAAGCACTTAGGGGTCATTCGATTGCATCAAGCACGTACCCATGGGCTCGATGTTCGATTGTGACGGGACACTAACTCCTTTTTGCTAAAACTTCAAGTAATTTCTCAAAAACTACCAATGCTATCAGTTTCAAAATAATGAAGTTATGAAACCAGATAATAGTTAGAAATGAAAACATAAAAGTGCTATCCTAAATTACGCAGTTGACCCAGCAAATTGACATTTTCTAAGTGTGACGGGTGGGAACATTACAGCCACTTTTATGAGTGGATGGCTTTGCTTCCCAAATCAAGACACATCATCAACATTTTGATATGCAGCTTTCTCATATGTTGTAACTAGAATGTTATGGTCCCGTTTTACTTTAAATTATAATTATTTTATTAGCAAACTATCAAAAATAATGCCTCATATAGTTTGTGACGGGTGGGACAAGTAACTTTTGTGTGCTATTATTACAAGTCTACGACATTTATTGTAACGTATTGTGCCTTAGTTTCTTTTTTTTTTTTTATTGTGGTCTAATAATCACTTTAAATTAATGTTAAATACACTAGAGTATAATTACAATCTAGCCATAGAATTGGCTAATGGGCAATTTAGTTTTAACTTATTTTTATAACAACATATTACTAAGAATGGACACGCATTGGCATTTTTCTTATTGTCTCTATACTTAAGGGTCTTAAGGTGAAGACACTTTGTTCATGTGTTCTTTAAGATAGCACTTACACTATGCACATACACTATAGAGGTAATTATCACTACACTAACTCAAAAGATTTTGTTCTTTTGAGCCTTCTCACTATGTCCGTGTTATCGAGGAGCTGGATTGCCTCGACGTTCACATGATGATGAAGCCTCTGCGTATTTTTGTATGACTGTGTCGACAAATTCAATATTTAGGTCCCGATGAATATCGTCATTTCTTACGTACCAAAGAGCATTAATAATTGACCTAAGTACTTTGTTCTGGAATCTTTGTATGGTTGCTACATTTGTCCTTTTTGTACAGCCCCAGAGCTTTATTCCATAGGTCCAGATTGGCATGAGGACTTGTTTATATAATAGAAGTTTATTGTGTACCTACTGATAAAGTAGAATTTCTTCCAATCAGCCAATACATCTTTTTGTAGCGGATCTCTAGCTCCTCTTTTTTCTTTTTAACGTCAGCTTTCCAGCGTAGGTTCGCGTCTAATGTCATGCCCAAATATTTCGCTGTATTTCCGCATGGTATTATGGCTCCGTTGATGAAAACTGGATGATATTGATCTCTTTTATTTGTGAAGTTGATGTGACTCGACTTCGATTCATTTAATTTTATTCTACAGGTTTTGGTCCAGTTGTGTATTTTATTAACCGCATCTTGAACCTTTTCGGCTGCCTCTGCATTCGTTTTTCCAGTGGCTATTATAGCAGTGTCATCGGCAAAAGTTGCGATGGTGTTGCTTTCATGTTCAGGGATGTCATGAGTATATAATAGGTATAGGACCGGACCCAATACACTTCCTTGTGGCACTCCAGCTTTGATTTCCTTTATTTCAAAGTAAGAATCCTCTTGCCTTATTCTAAAGGCTCTTCTAGCTAAATATGATTTAATTATTTCTAAGTATTCTATTGGTAATAAGTATATTACCATAAATAGTAATTTAGCTTTATTATTAGGTCTGCATGCATGTCGAAGGCTTGAGCAACATCGAGGAAGATTGTAATACAGACTTCTTTATTTTCCAGTGTTTTCTCAACTAGATTCGTTATTCTGTGGACTTGATCTACTGTAGAATGTTGATCTCTGAATCCAAATTGATGCTCTGGAATGAGTTTCTTTTTGTCTAGTATTGGTTTAAGAAAAAAAAAATGAAAAGAGTTATGAACAACTTTTCAAATAGCTTTGACATGATTGGTAGCAGAGAGATTGGTCTGTAGGATGTAGTCTCATGAGGTGGTTTTCCTGGCTTTGCAATCATGATTACTTCCGCAATTTTCCATAAATCTGGTACGTATTTCAGTCTAAATGTTTAAATTTTTTTAGTTTAAATTAGTTAAACTAGCATATCTAATCAATGCTTAATTTGCTTTCTTTGGTAGATTATGTAATACTTCTACAGGAATTAGATCATACCCAGGAGATTTTCTTGTATTTATTTTTTGTTTTATTTCACGCCAAACTTCTTTAGATGAAACAAGTTTATATCTAGGTTTTCATCGCAGATTTCGGTTGCATTAAGGGTAACAGTTTGCTTGGCTTTCATTTGGCTTGAAGATGTTTTCTAAATGTTCAGCAAATACTTTAGCGTTGCTCATTGCTAACGGCCCATTCCCCGGGTCCTATTTTTATTGGTGGGATCTGATTAATAGGTCGTTTCTCATGTTCTTTGTAGCTTTCCAAAGAGAGTAGTCTACTGCGGTTAGACTTTGTAGATAACTATTTGTTGTATCAGTGTTGTGTTTTTGGATTTGCCTCTTAAGTTTCTTTGTTAGAAAATTCAATTTATTTTTGTCTAGCGGAGATCTTGTTTGGTGCCAGCGGTTTCTTTGTCGACGCTTTTCATCGATAGGTTGTTTTATTTCGAGGGTATAGACTTCATAACTCTTCTTGATTTGATGGCAGGTGTAGCTTCCCATGCACTTTGCTGTATAACTTTTATGAAGTTTTGAAGTCGTGGTCGAGTTGCTCGGGAGTTTTCAGTGGAACTTTTAATACTGGTCAATTTTAAATTTCTCCCAGTCTGTAGTTTAGTTTACTAATGTTAGATTTCTTTCAGTATACAAAATCCTTTCGCTCATTTCAAGGTATATTGCAGAGTGGTCGGAGTTCATATAGCAGCTCTGCGTTGCTCGTAGATAATTTGGAGATATATTTTTGTACACAAAAAAATCAATGACGTCAGGTATTTTTTGTGGATCAGTTGGCCAGTACGTTTGGAGACCCTGTTGAAATGACATCGCATTTCTCTTCTCTTACTGCGCTCATCAGCTCTCTTCCCTTTCTATTGGTTAGTCTGGAGCCCCACTAGGTGTTTTTGGCTTTAAAATCACCCCCTAGGATGAATTTTTCACCTAGCGTTTGAAAGAAAGTCACAAACGTTTCTGTTTTGATAATGTCTCGGAGAGCAATATATTGCTGCTACCGTAAACGAGTATCGTTTGGTATCTATACAAATTGCCACAGCTTGGATATCTGGCTCTTCATATGTATTTAGCTCGTGATGTTTGATATTTTCTTTAATGATGACCGCACTGCCTCTTCTTCCTTTATTAGATGGGTGTAGTGCGTTGTAAGCTTTGTAACCTTTTAGTTGAATATGAGACTGGTTTGTAAAATGTGTTTCAGATGAGACACACGTCTATATTGTTTAAATCTAGGACTACTTGCAGTTCTTGTTGATGTTTCGATAGACAATTACAGTTCCAGGCCTTTATTTTTAGGTTTTCAATCATTTTGAATGCTTGTTTATAGCTGTTTTGGTGCTATTTTCAATCTTCTTCAAACGCTCGTCGAAACTACTCATGAACTTACTGGATTTCATCCAGTTTGTCGCCTTGGCCGGTTTTTTTCACACTACTTTGGGTTGTTGCAGCTTTTCCAGCAGTTACTTGGGCAAAAGATAGCTTTTTGTTTTAAGCTGGTGGTGGCTGCGCATGTGGTTGCGACTTGTAGCATTGGGCTGTGAGAGCGATACTCTGTCTCTCGAGGCTTGTTGTCTTGTGGCAGTTGGTGTCTTTACTATTTTGTTCCGCAATTTTTGCATTTCTTTGGCTATCGTGCAGCCTCTATAGCTTGCAGGATGTGGCTCCCCATAATGCACGCATTTCGGTTTTTCTGCCATTGGTTTTGTGCAGTTCGGAGTAAGGTGTTTACCGGTGCATTTGACACACCTTGGCTCCTTTGCGCAGTACTTTTGTGTATGTCCATACCCCTGGCATCTTTTACACTAGGGAATTAGATTTGTGGTCCCAAGAGGCTGAATCTCAACCACACATCCCAGTATATATTTGATTCCCTAGGTTTTTTTTATGTCTTCTTCGTTACTGAGAGATAGCGTGAACATGTTAAGTTGCTCCTTAGTTTTCCAGCTCAATTTATTCACTACTGCTTCAATCTTGAGTCCTTTGTTTTTCAAGTCTTCAATTATTCTCTGTATTTTGCAAGTAGAAGGCAGTTTCTTTACCATTACCCTTATGGGTCTCTTGTTTGTTTTCATTGGAGTGCCAAAGGCAGTTATTTTCGCTCAATGCCTTGGTTATGGTTCGATAGGTTTCACCATTACAGGCATTCACTTTCACGTTTTTCCCATTTTACATTTTTAGGTTGAAGGTTCCAGCAGCATGTTCCATGGACAGGAAGTCATAGAAGTTCTGGAAGTTCTCCACACCATCTACTATGATCGGCGGGGGTAGGGGAACTTTCTTTTCTTTTTCAATTGTTAATGTTTTAGTTTCAGGTGAGAGTTCAGGCGACGCGTTCAATTTCCTTTTTTTCGTAGACTTCCTAGACTTGGCTCTCAACCTAAGCAACTTTCTCTGTTCTTTAATCGTAATAACCTGTTGAGTCCTTACCAATCTGGCTTTCGTCCTGGTCACAGCACTGTGGGTGCTCTGACTAAAATATCCGATGACATACGCTTGGCCATTTCCAATAGGCAGGTTACTGCACTTGTGTTGTTGGATTTTAGCAGTGCTTTCAACTCTGTCGATCACGATATCCTTCTTGCAGTTCTCTCTTCCCTTAATGTCTCTCCCTCGGCAGTTGCTTGGTTTCGTTCTTATCTCTCAGGTCGCTCGCAGCGTGTGCGCCTTGATGATTCATACTCGGATTGGTGTAACATTTCTGCGGGTGTACCACAAGGCGGTGTTCTTTCTCCTCTCCTCTTCTCAATATTCATTAACTCCGTTACTAAAGTCATTTCTTCTAGCTATCACCTCTACGCAGACGACCTGCAAATTTACCATCATTTTAAAGTGGGTGACATCTCTGAAGGTGTTGATAGCATTAACTTGGATCTATGTAAAATAAACTCATGGGCGAAGGCCTATGGTCTTCTGATCAATCCTTCAAAATCACAAGCTATGATCTGTGGTAGTCATTTTATGTTGAAATCCTTAGCTCTTTCTCCCGTTCCGTCTATTACTTTGGCCGATAACATTATTCCACTCTCTGTAAAGGCTAAAAATTTAGGCGTCATTTTTGAAAGTAATTTATCTTGGGCAAGCCACGTAAACAGCATCAGTAAAAAGGTTAATTACACATTTCATTCTCTTCGACGGCTTCAAAACTTCCTACCATTTGAGACTAAAATTATCCTTGCCCAAAGTCTTCTACTTCCTCTCCTCGATTACGCGGATGTTTGTTTCTTGGACGCGACAGAGGAACTTTGGAATAAGCTCGAGCGCCTTCAGAATTTGGGCATCCGTTTCATATACGGATTGCGTAAATTCGACCATGTGTCTGCTTTTCGATCCAAACTTAATTGGCTACCCATACGCCGGCGGCGCGATCTCCACATTCTGTCTTACCTCTACTTCATTCTCTTTAGCCCCATTTCTCCAACATACCTCCGCGAACGATTTGAATTCCTTGTTCCCCGCGGTGTGCCGTGTAGGACGTCAATATCACTCCGTCTTTCCAGTAGGTCTGGAGGTTCTTTCGCCGCTCAAGCTGCTAGATTGTGGAACTCTATCCCCCATGATATTCGAGCCAGTCAGTCGCTAAACTTACGCTTCCTACTATCATAAATATTATCTATCTATAGTATATTATTATAAAAGGTATTTATTAGGTTTATTTAGTGATTATTATTTTAATTTAAGTATGTTTATTATATGTATTGTAAATAGCTACCTACTATAACTTTAATTGTCAGTTTATCTTGTTCAATTAAATGTTTTTGTACACTTCCTCTACCTGTTCCATCGCCTCTCCTATAACTCTAAGGTTTGCTGGAAGAAAACTCTTTTAAGGGTTAAGCTCGCCTATGTACATATCCTATTAAATTAAATCATGCTTATGTATTATTGTGTACAATAAAGAATTACAAGAATTACTTTTAGGTTACCTAGATAGGTAGTAAAAAACTGAGTGAGAACGTGTGTCTCCTTGAAATGTAAAATGAGGAATGAATGGTGTTAATCCGCGGCTGTCAAAGCGGCAACACCGCGCGGTTATTTTTTGTCCCCGAAATTCCGCAACGTAGGTACGTGTCCGCGTCGAGGCCTGACGCAGGACGGGACTGATTTCACTTAAGGTGATCACCTTGAGTTTGTCTTGCCGCGCAGATCTCGGTAAAACGTATCTACCTCAGTTTATTTATAATATCATTGCGTTAATACAAATTAAGTTGTGTGCGTGCTAAAAGTTGGAGGGTAAGTTACTTGGCAATTTTATATTGCGTAAGTCTATTTTTTACCTTCTCTGATTGCATGGCATGCCAATTTGTGGGAAGGCGGGCGGTCCACGCGAATTGCTTTTTGCTGGATCATATCAGAGACGGTTTTGCGCGGAATTGTTACTAAATAATGTTCCTAATGAACAATACAATAATATTACTTAAATCGAATTGTAAATAAAGCTGGACAATCCACACAGCATCATCTAGCCCCAAGCTAAGTAGAGATAATAAAATCAATTAATACATTTGATTTAATGGGTGTTTAACCGAAGATGCTAAGTTACGCTACGACCGAGGAACCCCCACGAGTACACGTAAATAGACGGATCCACACCAGACGATCCAAAATGGATCGGCGATCCCGCGATCCAAGATCGTGGAGCGTGGATCGTTCTAGGTCGATCCAACAGCAATCTTTTGCGATCCTGACTGGCTGCTCCACGCGCTCCTGCCGATCCATACTTTTATCCATAACGGCGGATCACGCGATTCTAACACAACCGTCCAGACCGCGCGCGCCGAGCGACTGAGGCCCCTTTGTGCGTGACCAAAAAACCGACAACAAATGGATCGCACGCGGCGAGGAGCGCGCGCTCTCTGTCTACACTTCACGCTCCGTGGAGCGCGCTCCATGCCGCGCGCGATCGGAGCGCTTTGGATCGTCCGGTGTGGATCCGGCTATTGAGCGTAGGAAGTAAAACAAGCAAAAAGTATGATTTTTGCAGTCCCTTAAATCCGCGGGATTGATAGTCTAGATCCCGCAGGCTTGTGGGATTGAGATTTTGATGCGATATTGGATTCTCTAGTAAAATATATTCTTTAAAAATTACTAGTCTTAGAATAAAAGCAATTTTATTCCTAATTATTTTATAACCAGAACTACCGGATAATCCGAAATGATGTAATATCCGTATCCATATCCGAAATGGCATATTCATAACATCCCTGGTAGGTATGGTAATGGATCACAGTAAAAACCTCTCCATGAAAAAGGGTCATTGTAAAATAAACTTAGGTTGTTTACAGAATTTGCTGTTATTAAGTCAAAATTAATCAATCGTGTGGGTGGACTAATCAAAGGAAGTATAATCATTACGTCAATATTTATTAATTTTACATTGAATCTTGTTGAATTTGTCTCATGGTCCAATAAGGGCTACTTACGATGCGTGTAATAAGGACCATGTAAAATTAGCTTTTACAAACGTTTGCCTTAAGTTAGTCGTTTACTTTAAATGTACCTATTGTTTTTTTTAAGAGTACGCCGTCTGTTGCTTTGCTATAAATGAAGAATGTATAATTATATATAATACAGAAGTAAAAAAAAAATATTACAAGAAGCTGGTTGAAGAAAATTTCATAAGGTTAATAAGGGCCACGAATGTTATCACAAAGTGATTTTTATTTTTTCATACAATCATTAATGTAGGGTACGAATAACTTGTTTAAAATAGGTATAATTATTTTTCTGTATTATGTTATTTTATACCTTTTTTATACAAGTTATTGTTTAGTTACTTTAATAAGGTCCATTATTGTTTTTCTTCTGAATTAAGATTCATAGATAGAATGGACAGATAGAATAATATTCTATCTGTCCAAATAAAAGTATATTATACTTTATTGCACAAAAGTTGTACATAGGCGAACATAATGCTAAATAGCATTTTCTACCTGCTAAACTTTGGGAAATGTGGACAACAATTTAGTTAGTGCAAGATTACAAGAAACAAAGAAAAGGTTATTTGGTAGTGCTAGATTACAAGAAACAAAGAAAATACAATTAATAAATCGTGACATAACCATAAATAAATACACAATACATTCATCAAAAGCGCAATCTATTATTAAATTAAATTAATCAATCTATTAGTTAGGTACCATATTTTAAAGAAGGAATTGTTGTTTTGCACTCAGCCGCGTCACCTTGTACCAAATCGTGGACCTGATGGATTCGTCGGACGAGGAGGCCCCCGAGCACCCCGCGGCCCACGCCCGCAACGTTTCTATTTTTTAATCTCATCTTGATAAGAATAATCACGAGATTGTATTGTTTGCTGATGATACTAATCATGAAATCTCAAATGTGTCTAAGTCCATTGGTTTAGTGTCAATAATCTTTTGCATAACGAAAACAAAACTAAATGTATATGATTATTTTACTTATTGTTAAACAAGTTAAGGCTGATGTAAACGATAAAGAAGAAATTGTAGAAAGTAACTTTATTCTTAGTTTTGTAGTCTATGGTCTTAGTGTCTAAGCTGCCCGTGTCAAAATACTAATGTACAAGCCCACTAAGGGTTTTTATGAGCTGTCGATGTCTCTATTGTATGCCGCAGCAGCACCATTATCTTTTATTCTCGCAGAGCTCTTTAACGCATGCATCAGGGAAGGGCGATACCCTCAAACATTGAAAAATGTTCGAGTATCGCCACTTTACAAAGGCAGAAGAGAAGAGGTAAGCAGTTACCGTCGAGACGGGCTCGATTATTCCAGGAATAGCCAAAGTCTTTGAGCACGGACTCAGTGCAAGACTCACGGAATTCCTGGGGAAGACAAATTCCTTGTCCGATAGGCAGTATTCTTATCGGGCGGGAAGGTCGACTACAGACGTGGCGCGGGAGCTGGTGCGGCGCGTGATGGAGGCCCGAGAGAATCGGCAGCTCGTGGGGGTCGTCATGTGCGACCTGTCGAAGGCCTTCGACGTCGTCGATCATGACGTTCTCGCGGTTAAACTGAGGCACTATGGATTTAGCAGTCCGTCACTGGCTCTTCTAACGGACTTTATGACTGGTAGGTGTCAGGTGGTCACGGGGGCTGGAGGAAAGGTGACTGCAAAAGCACTTAAGACTTAAGTAGGTGTCGCGCAGGGTTCTTCTCTCTAACATCATGTTCTCTCTCCTCAATGATCTACTGGGGTGCTTAAATACAGCAGAATGAGTCAAAAGTTGCCGCCGTAGTCAAGGCGCCTACTGTTGACTCATTGGAGGGGAGATTAAGCATACAGCAACTAAACAGTTGGATCACTTCACAATTAATGGCTTCCTACTGAATATCACTAAGACTAACTTTATGGTGTTTAACCTGGCCGGGCGCGCACATAGGCCCTTCAGCGACAGCTTGGGAGGCAGGCGTGTCAACCAGGTCAAGTCAGCTACTTCCCTAGGTTTCCAGCTCGATGAGGGTCTGACGTGCGAGCTCCATATCGACAAGCTATGTGATAGGCTAGGTAGGGCGTGCTTCGCGCTTTGGCGGTTGTCCTCTACTCTGGACCAGAACATGACGAGGAGCTGCTACTCCGCTTCTGTGGATTCGCTTCTTCAGTACCTACGGTGTTGAGCTTTGGGGCAAAGCCGCTGATTGGGAGCGAGCGTTCAGAATGCAGAAGAGAGCTGTTAGAGCGATAGTCCGCGTTCCGTGGGACACTCCTGCCCGCCCGTTTTTTATAAAACTAAGGATCCTAACAGTCCCCTGTCTGGTCATCTTGCGCTTGCAAGATGACCAGACAGGGGACTGCCTGCTTAGGCATGTACGCCCGTAACCACCTTAGCGAGTACGCTAAATTCGGTGACGGTCACACCTACATCACGAGGAATAGTTAGAAACTGAGGGCCGTGCAGCGGTGCCTTACTAAAACCTCCAAATTGATTCACGTGATGGGCCCGGCGGTCTACAATCGCCTCCCAACAACGATAACGACGGCTAAGTCGACGCAATCCTCGTAGGTACACGTGTTACACTTGATGTCGTTACACTTTTTAAATAATTTATATTATAACATTCTTATTGGATTATGGGATTCTGATTTGAAAACAGTTTGATGAAACAGTAATAAAACTTATTAAAATTTATTTCTCTTTAGTATAGACACTATTTTGCAAGAACACTCAGTTACAATCGATCGATGGCTAAGTTCTGCCATCTATCATTATGGATTTCAAGTTACATTTTTATATATAACACTCCCACTAAAATTTAACTCTACCTATAAACAAACAAATTAATCAACATCATATAAAATCTGATCTCTCAGATATGCATAGGTTTGAGTGGGTAATGCTTTTAGTTAAAATATCTGCTAATTGACAATTGCTTGGAATATAATTAATTTTAACTAAACCCAATTCAACCTTTTCCCTTATGAAGTTATATTTCACATCTATATGTTTTGTTCGTTTATGATAAACAGGATTGTTAATTAATCTGATTGCACTCTGATTATCTACATTTAATGTGATACAATCATAACTTTCACCTAAATCTGACAATAGCTGCTGCAACCACAATATTATCATCACACACCATCCATGCTTGTCACAGTGCTCTGTACTTGGAAGGCAAAGTTCCCAATATTTTTGTTATAATTGCCATGTCACTGATAGCTTCACCACTTTCTTTCAGCTGTTTAGCTAAGGTTTCCACTTTTGAAATGTGTTGAGCTACACTGTCAGCCGGCGACATCTTGTACTGATAAAACTTTTCATGGATCAACATTTTGCATAGTTCACTCTTTTGTTCATATATTGATTCTAATTTTGACATAATCTCTAAGGCAGTTTCGCAATTTTGTATTAGTGTAATTTGTTTGAAGTCCATAGAAGAAGTTATGATGAACATTGCCATGACGTCATTTTTTAACCAATCTGCACAGTCCCCTTGTGGTTTCGGTTTCGAAATATCTATTCCTTTAGCTTTTAGAGCACACTTTATCTGGAATTTCCACTGACGAAAGTTGTTTCCATCAAATTTTTCTAGATTCATTTGCCGCATGGAATCCATTTTGAGGTTATTTTGGCAATGATTTCTCAGACACAATTGTAACTTTTTCTTTGCTGATTTCTTCTATAATTCTACGTTCAGAGTTTCCTGGGCCCATAACCTATTGGATTATGGGGTTCTGATTTGAAAACAGTTTGATGAAACAGTAATAAAACTTTGCAAGAACACTCAGTTACAATCGATCGATGGCTAAGTGCTGCCATCTATCATTATGGATTTCAAGTTACATTTATATATATCTAACAAATCTCACACAAATTTTTAGTAAAGGAAACACCATAAGGGTTGTTCATAGAAAATAAAAATAAAAAACAGACAGTTAAGGACTCTTCCACAAAGTAAATTAAATAAAATTGGTCAGACTAAAATGAATAATAAATAACTTAAAAGGTATGTCAAAGATATACCTACTTTAGTAAATTTAAGGTGTGCTTTGTACTATTTGACGTGTAATGTTATATTTTACCAATAAATGAACCACTGAACCACTAATGAGCCCTGTCAGATGGTCTCTCGCATCGTGGGTTGCGTTGTTAGCGAGGTAAAGTCCTTACGGCACGGCGGGGAATTATGTGGGAGCCCTGGAGCAGAAAAGACTAGAGGCCTTATGGCCTCTAGAGTCTTTTCTGCTCAGGCTGTGCTTTTCTGTTCTCAGGCTTATGCCTGAGAACTCAAAATTCGGTCACAGTTAGCTTGACTTTCGAATAATTCGAATATTATATTCGTTCGAATATGTACTGAAATTGCAATATTCGATTAAACTCAATAATACCAAACTCAGAACTCTATTATGCGTATAATGCTACACAAAAATTCGCGCGATATATTCATACAAGACAATACAAGTTTACGTCGTTCGGGTTAACAACATGACAAAGTTATAGGGTTCGGAAACACACGGGAGTGCATTCGCGTAGACTCTTCTGTCTATCTGTCTCCGTCGCTCACGTGAATGTCGAAACTTAATCGGGTTGGAATGAGGGGTGAGGCGGGGAGGGGGGGGGGGGGTTGAGCTCTCCTCGGCTTTTCAGCCTGTACGTCGATCGGCTGATTGGTCAGCTCAGTAGCGCCATGCTGGGCTGGTGGTAACATGTTTTTCGTGTTTCTGATGATTTGAATTTCAACCCGCTGTTTTGTGGTTGTGATGATAAGGTTGATAAAAGCTCTGTGCTGTTGCCATTTAGAAGGTTAATTTTTGCTGATTGAAAAATGCTGATAAGTTGCTTTTGTAACTTAATAGTTTGTTCAATTGAATTGCTGCCAGTTAGTATCTCATCTGTGTAGCAAGATGTTTCTATGATATCGGCAGCTAAGGGGTAGTTTTTTGCTTCATCCCTTGCAAGTTGTTTTAAGGTACGCATTGCCAACCACGGCGCGGCTTTGTTCCGTAAGTGATACTGCATAGTATGTACTCTTGAAGTTGATCATCCTTGGAATCCCTCCATATTATGCATTGGAGATGCTAATCGCTATCTCTGACAAGAATTTGCCTAAACATTTTTTCTATGTCGGCCGTGATAACGTACCGGGTACGTTATCACGGCCGACATAGAAAAAATGCGCACGGGTACGTCGTACCCGTGCGTCCTCCAGTGGAGTATGATTGATAAGTGATCTTGCTGAAGATTCGGACCGCTGTACATCACGTTGTTGAGGCTGTTGTCACTTGATGTCTTTGCTGATGCGTTAAACACGACGCGAAGCTTGGTGGTCGCGGAATCCGCTCTCAATACACCATGATGGATGAGGTATATAATTTGCTTGATTAAGAGGTTGTCAACCTTTCGCATGTGACCTAGCTCGAAAACTCTTTCATAAACTGTACGTAGCTTTCTGAGTATGTAGAATCCTTTGCCAGGCGATTTTCCAACTGTTTGAATTGGGCGATAGCTTTGTTCTTTGATGCCCCCAGCTGTTCTTCATAGCCTGATTTCATGGGCATGGCTACAACGTATCGGCCGTATTCTAAACGTTGTGTTGTTTCTTGATAAAAATCCTCACAGTACTTTTCTGACTCGGTCAATGTTGACGAGGGATTGCTGATGTCTTCAACTTCCCAGTAGCGTGAAAGATCTTCTTTGTTTGATATGATATGATCTTGATTGATATTTTGTACTACTGCGTAGCATGATAACGGGGCAACACTGCCTGATAAAATCCACCCCAACTTGGTATCTTGTGCAATAGGTGTGCCCGGGGGGCCCTTGACAAGGCCTTTCATGATGACTTCGCTGTAAACATCCCCACCGAGCAGTATGTCTATACGACGCGAGATGTTGTACTGCGGATCTGCTAGCGGCAGATTTATTTATTTATTTACTTCTACAATGTACAACTATTTTTACAGGAAACCTAATGCAATAGTGTACCTTATTTATTACTATAATATTATTACTAACATTCAGAATTCATTAAACATTATAACAATTAAATCTAATAAAATATTTTTTTTTGTACATACCTACATGTCAATCCAATATTTTATATATACATATAACATAATAAGTATCATAATAATAATCAAGACATTAAAAAATAGAAATATTTGTCAGGCCTAGTAATTAAAATAATAACATATTAATAAACAAATTCCGTCAATCCAAATTATACAATGTCAACCTTATTAGAATAGCATAGAATATAGAGGTATAACAGGGTCCTATGAAATTCGCTCAGGTAGCTACAAAACCCAAGATCTTTGAGATATGATAATGGTCCATGATTAAAAGACGCGTTTGGCAGGTCATTTGCAACCTTTGAAACGATGTAGGTACGCCTCCGTTTGTAAATGATAATTTTGCTAAATCGAATTGACTTCCACTAATACGGTTCCGTTGCACTTCTTGTTGCACAACCTGTGATCGATGATGATAATGAAGACTCATCATAACGCTTGGGCCCCAGTACTTGTGCAAGGTTGTCTAATATTATTGAAACTTGTGCCGCTCGATCTAAAAGTGCACGAGCCTTTATTAGTGTGCCATCTGCTGCTCTTAAGTTAACCAATGCAGTTGGTAACAGAGTTCCTTTGCTAAACATTCAAAGATGATGCACATTAGTTTTGTTCTCTGTGTTTGTTTTTTGTTGCTTGGCAGTGGGAACCAAGGTACTTGCATTGCTTACACGTGCAGGATTATGTAACAGAGTATTATGTTCACCCTCACATTCCTTGCAACGCTTCGTAGAAGTACATGGTTTGTAATAATGCTTGTAGAGGCAGATTTTGCAAACCTGTAGCGTGCGAACGGTTTGCGACCGGTGTCATTTCTGTTTACATGCGAATAAACTATGACTTAGTTTACATAGGTAACAATAATTGTTATGTACCAACACAAATTATTTGTGTTGGTGGTCGACATGACTTGATAATTCTTATTCCTTTGAGAATAAGATTGATTGTTGTTGGGCGACTTTGCTTGATTTGGATTTAATGATGATGTTGACGAAGCGTCCATTTCCTTCTTGTTGATAGGTTCAAGGGCCATTAACTTGTTTTTCAAGAACGTCATGAACTCTTCGAATGTTTGCAACTCTCTTGGTTCCTTTCGATTTTCCTTGAAATCTATGTACCTACCTATGGCTGCGGGTCCAGCTTCTTCACAACAGATGAACTACGAGCGGGTCCCATGCCTGTGTGTCCACACCTAGATTGTGGATAGCGTGGATGCACTCGTTGGTTGTGTTATACATTCTCCGCAACTCAAATTATGATTGTTTAGTGACAGGTTGCTGAATGTGCAGAATTTCAACATTTTCAGAGGCATTTGGACGTTGCTGTACCTATGCACCAGAATTTCCCACGCTGTGTCGTAGTTTTCTGGTGATATGTGAAGATGTGATATAAGCGCTCTGCTTCGCCCTTGGTTTTGCTCTTCAAATGTTGGAATTTCTGAGCCTTTGATAAATTTTGATTATTATGAATTGTTTCTATAAATAGGACAAAAAAATTTGGCCAATTGGTGTACTTGCCCGTGAAGGTATTTCTAAGGCTGGTACTCCAGCCTTAGACCTGTCCTCAAGAGTAGAGCTGGAAATGGTATACAGGATCCTCAACAAACGAAAACGTAAGCGAATAGCACGCGACGACGTACTATCGTTTGAGCAACTTGTCCGCCGTGCCCGAGTCGTCGAGGCATTGTTTCATATAAATGTTAGATTCAAGTTTTTGAGTAAGAGTTCGATTTGCCTTTTTGTATAATCCCTCGTTAACACGTTAATTGCTAAAGGAAAGAGTACACTTTTCCATTCAGGCCATGGGGGACAACGATGGGCGGCACTAATACTTTCCATTCAGGCCGTGTCGGACAACGTTGACCGCGCGTCCTGCCTGTTTTCAAACCTTGCTATTGAGCCAACGGACAGCAATCTTATAATAATTGGCTAAGGAAGTGACCCGCGCGGCCCTCTAGTGCGTCCTACATACCTTGGTTCTTAAAAAAAAAACCGACTTAGAAAAAAAATAGGATTTTTGAAACTTACCTATGTACGTATCGCTACTTACTGAGAGGGTTTGT
Organism: Eupithecia inturbata; assembly: GCA_963662085.1. NCBI lineage: Eukaryota > Metazoa > Arthropoda > Insecta > Lepidoptera > Geometridae > Eupithecia > Eupithecia inturbata. Next base: position 540,456 of record OY759192.1, read on the forward strand.
TTGTTAGAATAAACTAGCGACTCGCTCCGGCTTCGCACGGGTATGTATTATACATATAAATCTTCCTCTTGAATCACTCTATATATAAAAAAAACGCATCAAAATCCGTTCTAAGATTCTAATTAGATCTAAGCATAAATAGGGATATACAGAAAGACAGACAGCGGGAAGCGACTTTGTCTTATATATTAGAATACATTATTAGGGTTCGGTTGTGATGAAATAAATAGACTATAGTAAAAATTATTGTTTATTGAAAGACATATTATAAGCACGCAATCTCAGTGAACTTTTGTAAAGCACTCCACACAAAGATAAGGTTCATTAGGGCATTTTTCACAAAAGGTATTGACTTTTCTTGTCTTGTTTTTAGCCACTAATCTTCCATGAACAGCTACCATATCCTTATAGCACTGCTGGCACGCACGGCGGGTTTTATTCGATCGTCCTTCTTTTTTCTTCAGTTCGTGCTTTTCTCTTCTTGGTCGCTGATTTCTATCTGACTCACCAATATCTGAATTTAGTAAACTCTTCATAATTTCTTTTCTGAACTCTAGAATAGGACATTTCTTTTTGTTTACACTCTGATACAGAACTAGGGAATTTACCATGGCTGTATTCAGAAGTAAATCAAATGCAACCTTTTTATACCACTTGATGGTCTTCCTTAGAGGTGTTTGATAAGCTGTCATCTGGTCAGATAGGTCCACTGCACCCTTGGCTTTATTATAGTCGACTATAATTTTTGGCTTAGAGACCTGCTTTCGATGTTTTACTACAGTTTGAAATCGTACAGAATGTTTTGTCGATAGAACCAAGACATCTCTCTTATCTCTCCATTTCATCACAGTTATTCCATCAGCACTCTCTTTTGCTATGTATTGGCCTTTTTTCAATTTAGTCGAAACTACTATTTTGGGAAAGTGCTTGCGGTTCTTTCTTAGTGTACCCACCAAATGTGTATTATTCTTTACTAGTTCTCTTGCCAACCCAACGCTAGTATACCAGTTGTCGGTAAATAAAGTGTGTCCTTTATTCAGTAAGTCTTCACAGAGCGCTAATACTACGTTGGTAGGTGTTGTGTTAACGTCATCATTCTGTTTCCCACCATAAATACTAAGTTTGTAGGTGTAGCCAGGTAGAACACATAATTTGAATAGTTTTATGCCATATTTGTGGCGCTTCTGCTTATTGTACTGGCGGAAAATTAGCCTTCCACGAAAGGGAACAACACTTTCATCGATACACAAATCTTCTCCGGGTGTATAAGTGTTTTTGAAGTTTTCATTCATGACTTCCACCAAGTCTCTAACTCGATGCAAGCGGTCGGTCGCATTCTCATCATCATTTTTAGAAAAATGTAGCATCCTGAGTAACAACTCAAATCTATTCCGTGACATAACGGTTCGTGGAAATTGCTGACCTGTTATTTTGTCATTCGCCCAGTAATCGGATATTTTAGGAAGCCTGACTATACCCATATACAAAACAAGCCCAAAAAATCTTTTTATTTCAGCAAGGTTAGTAGGAATCCAGGCACGAATGCGTGCTCCCATTGAAGCCTCATTTGATTGTGTTATTTTAGATAATGCAAAGGCATTAGTGCAATCCACAATTTTATTTAAAATGTTATCCGTCACCAAAAGCGCATAAAAATCAGCTGGGCATTTATTTATCATGGCCATGCGTAAGTTACGTTTCATTCCAGGACACTCGGTAAAAGCAATAATTCGGCGCTGATTACCTTTTGGATCAGTCCACGTTGAAGGCGGCGAACATTCGGCTAGGTCTTGGATGACACGATTGGTTTCAGCATCAGAGTCTTCACTTTCAGATAATATGATTCGACGTCGGTTTGAACGAGGTGGCCGAATATCATTTTCTTCGTCAGAACTTAAATGGAGACTTCTATTCAACAAATCGAACTCAATATTATCTATCTGAATCAAATCTTCCTGCGTTATGTCACATTCGTCAAATATATCCATATTGAAAAAACATTAAGTCGAATAGTACCGCGTTTATAAATTAATCGATGCGATCAATAACAGCATGCACCGCACGTCATCGGAGTTAGAGCGCGATTGGCGGGCGACTCGGGAGACGCACGGGCGCGGGGTCGCTAGCGGGGGTGGGCGACAACGTGACCGCGCGGCTCAGTGAAACGGTTTTTTGATTTTACGCCCGCTGAGGCCATGGGGGTCAATGATGTCCGACGCTTAATAATGAGTAATAAAAGGTCGAAAATCAATCAGAATTATTAAAACGTGTTATTTTTTCACTTAATATAAACATTGAATCATAAAAAACAATCGACAAAAATTTGAAAAGTCAAGGATTTTTACATGGCTTAGTGAGCAGATGAAGTGTCGCCCAACATTGACCGCGTTGGCAAAGAACGTGTTAAGTAAAAATTCGTCTTCGTAGTCGTTGTCTCCTCCAGATAAAATGTTATCTATCTGGATGTGAAGAGAGTCGATCTGCGCCCACTTATGTTGAAGGTTGCGTAGTTCGTCATCGATTTCCCACCTTTCTGATATGATATCTAAATTGATGCTTCTGATCTGGCGGTTGAATGATCAGAATTGAGCACGCTGAAGTGATAAAAGCTCTTCCACCTTACCGTCAGGCATTGTACCTCTATATATATTGCGTGCTTCAGCTCGTTGTACAATTCTCGTCCATCGTCGAAGGTCTCCGCCCTAAGGTATTCGTCGACTTCGGCTTGAGTGTCAGAGATTTGTTGATGATTTTGGAGGAACTCTCCCCAGAGGTTCTCGAGAGCCTCAAGCCTTTTTCTAAGATAGTCTGTTGTTTTTCTCGCAGCTGAGTCTTTGTTGAAATTGCGTAGCACACCACACACACACACTACACATACACACACCACACACGCACGTTACCTTGTTATGTTTAATCTAGATTAGTTATTTTTTATGTCTTTAAATGGAGCATAGGTAGGTAATTAAATAAAAAGATTTTATTTCAGACAACAATAGTCCATAACTTTACGACAAAAGAACACATTAATATACAACCAAAAGAAAAATAATAATAATAATAAAAAAGAACAAAGTAATAAATAAGAACAACTGTGCCAGATGACGTAAGGATAATCAACGAAGGAAATATCTTCCTTCATTGATCACCCTCACCACAAAGTATCTCCAGAGTGGAGAAGATAGCCCCTCTGCCACAGTCCGCAGGATGCTGTTGCGACTGTCCCTTATTCTGCGCATTAGGGACGCAGTTCTCTTGCGCACGATGGCATGAAAACCATCAGTGTGATACTGCGCAAACATTCCCGACGCACTGCAGAATCGGGGCAGTCGCAGCATCATCCGAAATATATTATTATATTGGACTCGTAGGGCGTCCATCGATCTTTTGGTATGCCGGACCCACAGACTTCCCGTGTACAAACTCTGACAGTAAGCTTTGAAGAGTGTGACTTTAACTTGTTCAGTACAACGGGAAAATCTGCGAGCCAGCATGTTACCGCGAACCGATAGAGCCCTACGTTCCCTTTCAATATCTTCATCATCTTTAAGGTCGTCGGTAACTATATGTCCCAGATATTTAAAACTAAACACGCGATTAATATCTAGGCCATTCAGGGTAATCTTAAGTTTATTATCGGGACATTTACCGGCGGCCTTAAATACCATGTATTCAGTTTTATTAACATTATATGAGAGCCCATGCTTAACAGCGTAGACTTCACATACTTTTAAAAGCTCTCTAGTCCCACCTACCGTCGGGCTCAGCAGCACCATATCATCTGCATAACTGATGTTATTGATGCTAACACCGTTCATGCGACAGCCGATACGCTTACTGCTGAGCTCGCCGATAAGCTCGTCCACATATAAATTGAAGAGCTTGGGAGACGTCCTCCCCCCCTGTCTCACCCCGCACTCCAACCTATATGCTTCCGATAGAGAGCCAGCCCACTTCACAACGTTGATTTGGTTGTCATACCAGTGCTTAAATATCTTCAGGACTTCAACCGGTAAACCCCTGTCCCTCAACTTTCGTCATATGACACAAGGTCAAAGGCTTTGGAGAGGTCAAGGAAACAGGCGTATACCGGCGTCCTGCGGTCTGTATAATACTGGATGGTATTCTTGAGACTTATGATTGCGCTTTCAGTAGACAGTCCAGGCCGAAACCCAAACTGAGCGTCATGAAGATTTAAATATTTATCTAGATAAGCATCTAGGACACCATCCAGCATTTTAGCAACAATGGTAGCCAAAGAAATAGGTCGATAGTTTCAGAGATCGGAGACATCCCCAGTTCTGTTTTTCACAATGGGTACCACTATAGTTTTCATCAGATCTAGTGGTAGATCTGATGAAAACTATAGTGGTACCCATAGTGAAAAATAATTAATTTGCTAGCGGAGGAGGGCGCTGCTCTGCTACACAGTTTTTAACTTTTGCGGTAGTCTGCCCACAATTGTACCCTAAACATTAAGTTCTGTTCTTAATAAAGATTGTTGTATTTGTATAATGCACTGCACTGCAATCCAATCCTCCGACGCACAACGCACATGTTAGGTAATGTTTCCCGACTATGACCTCGCGCACGATGATGGGCAAAAATAACACCTCCTAGCGCCCAAGGACACTCGAAGGACCAAAGAAATGTAGGGTGAAGGTCCCTACACTTCGTGGTAAATGATAAGATGATAATTGTATAATAAGGATGGGAGCAAATAAGAACCACCCGAGTCCGTGTCGTAACGTGAACTGATTTATTAACTAATACAGGTAGGTTAGGTACATGATGCGAGCGGCTCGTGAGGACCGCCGCGTTGACAAAACAATGTAAGTTCGATGATATCATCAATGTACGGAACGTGCGCCATGGCTCTTTTAACTGCTGCTGCATATTTACACCTGTAAACACCTTCACTGCGTAGCATGCAAAGCCACACTGTCATTGGCCCCAAACTATGTACTATTGACGACCTGCGTTCAGGCGGAAACGACGTTCCTTCTAATAATACGTGATGTGCCCCAGACAGCCCATACTTGGATACCGGGAAACTTATACTTACCGTCCGCTTTCGAAATACCTAGGCATGTATGGTAACCCCAATCAGTATAAAGACAACACAACTGTCATCGCAGGGACCAATGAGGGCATCTCGCGCGCTCGCCGCCATGTAAGACGCCTCGCGATCTCTCTCTCACCTCGACTCCGGCCGGTCTAGCTCGTGGCATTTTGAGTCCGTTTTCACAATAACTTTTTCTCTTCTTTGTCACCAAGTGTATTTTTATCATATAAGACTAATTTCCACCACATCTTGTGTAACTTGTGTTTAAATTGCAATTAATAAACTCTATAGTGTTCAAAGCAAACTCTTTTCATAAAGCTTCCTGTAAGCTAGTCGGCCATACATGTTATTATGACCTAACCTCAATTCATTGTGTCTTAAAGAATAAGCTGCGAACATATCTAAATACGGTCCTATTGTCCCATACCAGTTCTCTGCATTTTACTTCAAATTCTTTGTATTCGAGCCTATAATTTTTCAACGAGGCTTTCCAAAGTGCTTTAGCTTTAGCAGTTTCAAAAGGATACTCTTTTCCTTTAAAATGCACTTTAAATGCATTCATATTTGTCTCAATGTTCCTAGCTTCCTGCCTACCTATATTATGCAAAGTGAATATAATGCTAGTAACATGGCATCCTACTGTGATACATTTTCTTGCTACAATGAGATTTGCTGGTTCAGTCTCTGTTTCATCTTGGTCCGTAGCCACAGTAGCTGCTTTTGGCTGCTTAAAGATTTCTTTTAAAAAGGATCCATAAGCATCTACAATTGATGCAAGACAGCTGTATTTCTTTTCGGAACTCAAGTCAATCCTGGGTGTCTTCAGCTTTCGCTTCAGTGAAGCAGCTGGTGCAGTTAGAGACATTTTCCCTGAGTATAGTTTGTTTTAGTGCTACAAGTCGTTTATTAAAATAGTTTGTTTTAGTGCTACAAGTCGTCAGCGCGATTCAGAGCTCGTCCACTTTTACCAGCGACATCTAGTAAAAAGCGTCGAAACTAATCGCGTTACGTCACGTGGCTTGGCTTCTAGACTAAACACCAATTTTTTGTAAATCATATTCGCTTCGATAATGACTTCGAGGTAGATAAGGTCTTCTGCTTCTATATTCTCCATGCAGTCGACATCGCTGCTAGATCTGAAACCAGTTTTAGCGGTTTGATCGCGGCCGTCATGACCACGCTGAACCTTGGATCTTCCATTAGCATTTTTGTTTCTTCTGACACCATGTTTATTTACTCGTCTCGTCGTTGGCGGAGGCTGGGACATTAAAAGAAAGACGGAGGCGGAGGCTAGCCATTTAAAGAAAGACATTAATCAGAGAGCATTGTTTATTACAAGACATAAATCACGCTACGCAATCCACGATGCGAGAGGCCATCTGACAGGGCTCATTTATATTTTGACACTGACAGCTTAGACACTAAGACCATAGACACTTAGGAATAACCTTAGATAGTAAAGTTCAAAACACAGATAAGCTATCGAAGACTCAGTTCTGCAGCGTATGCAGTCAAAACATCTGTAATCTTACAGACGTTGAGAAGTAGAGTCAGCCCAACCAGCACCTCGCGTTTGATTTGGCGGGGGGTATTTAGCCCCCCTGCAATCCACTTCCGCAGCCCAGTTTCGAAGCTGCTGGTTCGATTACCTTTCAGAGAACCTACCTTTATAAATTAAAAAAGGTAGGGTTCTCTGAAACGCGCAATTCAGGATCTTTCGAAACCAGAGTTGAAACTGTAACTAGCTTAATGAATTGTTTAGAGGTAAGTATTTATTGTCAACGAACTTGTGATACTGCTGGAGGGAATTTGTGATATATGGACGACAGACTTATTTAAGGAAAAGCATTTCATTAATTTATTTGGTAGTGTAATTGCTAAGGTTAGGAAAATCAATATGAGGTTTTGTTAAACGTTATTACTGTTCATTTAATAAGAAGAGTCGAATAGCTTAATCATACATATTATTTATTTGACGATTTGCCTTATACTTATGTAATTGAACATACAAATTGTGTAATATAATTACTAATAGTAATAACCAGTGATCGGAAATTCGCATAAAGTTGGTGAAAAGACAACATGGAGTGGTTACTTTCGGGTATTCAAGAAATTCCCGGGAATTCCGGAATTCAAATTTTCTAGAATATTGATGTATTTTCGCCAGAATCTTATTTATAGACGAAATATAAGACACTATTAGTCTGACGCGTTTTTCACTTGAAGTCGATATAACCGGAGAAAAATAAGATTCCTTTTTTTACCTACTTCCAATTTTCTCGAATGCTTATGTTTTTTTGCCGTAAGGAATCTTATTTCTAGACGAAATATAAAACACTTGTATTCTGACGCGTTTTCACTAAGTCGATATTATTTCCGTAGAAAAAAGGTTTTTTATTTACATGTCCAAAATTTCTCGATTGCTTCCTTTTTTTCGCAAGTAATTTGATTTCTAGACAAAATATCAGTTAATATTTCCCGGTTTTTTTCCTAATATGTTGTTATTGAAAAACTCAGCTCACAACAGCCTGACACAGGAACGTTAACGTCCTCAAATGTGATGGATATGGAAAAGGGTAATAAATTTTTGTAAATAGACTTAGGCATATCATTTATTTGCCACCACAATACACACAATGTGCTTGTCTTAATTCTGTAACAGAAATGTTGTTCTAGATGTCGTTATGTTGTATGATATCTTTTTTTTTTGTAAATAATCGAACAATACAAAATGAACAATAATAAAAATGAGTTTTACTCAGATTTTTACTACCTATTGTTTAAATTACAAATCTTGGACATAAAAAACGACCCTTGCTATTATTATGAAAATTTTTAACAAAATAACTTTTGTTTTGTTTTTTCAAGAAATATCGAATTAAATGATAATTGCGAAGGAATTAAAGTATTTTATATTTCATCTAGAAAAAGAACTTCGTCAAAAAAACATCAATATAAAAAAAAAACATTTTTTCCTCCGAAAATATCGACTAGTGAAAAACGCATCACGCTAAAAGTGTCTAATAAATAAAATTCAAGCGAAAAAACATCAGCGTTCAAGAAAATTCTGGAATTCCCGAGAATTTCTCTGAATTACCGAGAGGTGGTTTTAACCGCTCCATTATTTATCGCCAACTTTAGGTACGAGTAAATAAGCGCCCGTATTTCCGATCACTAGTAATAACCTATGATAAAATTTATAAGTTAATAACAAAATAAAGTATCACATGCACAACTTTATAAATAGGTATTACATACAAAAATCACTTTAACATAGAGAAAATAATTAATTTGCAGAATTCACAAGTAAATTCTCAAACAAAATATTTGTACCTACACATTTGTTTGTGTGTAATATTTCTAAGCATAATTATTATTTATAAATAGACGGAAGATAATTTAGATTATATGTAAATAAAATACATAGAAATGGCTTTTTATATCACATGCAGTCGTGATTTTTAAATTTGTAGTTTATTTTGTAACATTACTAAGATTAAGCATAATACAGGGAGAGGCTCTTCTTGTACCGGACAGGCTTCTTTTTTGTAATGTTGACGTATTGGATAAATAACAACCTGTCTTGGGCATAAACATGTTTTCTCATCTTTTCTATATAAGTAGGTATTCTTAATTAAAGACCTGAAAATATGTTTAATGTGTTTTAATAAATAGATTTAAAAATATGCATGTCGTTTGAAACAATAAAGATGGAGAACTTGTGTCCCAGGGCCACGCACAATGAAACTGATGTGCATTGTAACGAATACCTAGAAAACTACCAAATCAAGAGTTTACGATATATTTCACAGAGTATATCCATTTCATTTCTAAATGCATCGCTACTTCGAAGTCTTGCCCGCCGCAACTCCTAGACACTATCCTGTCGAGGCCTAAAGGTAGTTAGTGTCTCTCTAAAAAAAATCTGTTTTTATTATTTTCTAGATTCTACAAGAATTCAGAGAGCAGGTAAGTAGGTTTGCCGACAATGTAAGCCATGTGCTATGAATCTTTACTAAAAGAAACGTTAAATCAATTGTAGTTTCGGAGTGTGTCCGTGACGGTAGCGTACCCATAACCGAATTCACGTTTGTTGTTATGCCTAATTTTAAAGCATAATTAAATTACTGAATAATTAGAGCATACTTAAAATAAATAGTGCCTCTAATAACTCGCAATGTCATCCAGAAGTCTTGTTCAATATCTCCGTTCCTTTAAGAGCTATCATTATAAAATTTTGCATAGCACGGGCCGTTATTAAAACGCTAAATTTGTGTGTAAATTTCGTTGCTATAGTATAAGCAGTTTTCGAGCACGGTCATGTGTACGCCGGCAGAACGTTCCGCTAGCGTACCCACTAAGAATGGTCATTATTTCTTAAACCAAAAAGGCACTTTTTATTTTAAGTAAGCTCTAATTATTCACTAATTATGCTTTAAAATTAGGCATAACAACAAACGTGAATTCGATTATGGATACGCTACCGACATACGGTACGTACTGACATTTGGGACCTATTTATACTTGTTCTCTAAACTTGATCAGTCACGAACTATATATAGCACTAGGCCAAATAGAAATTTGTTGCATTATTATGATCACAAAACAGCTAGGTTTCGTGGCAGTTTTAGGTAACTAGCAACCAAGTGCTGGAACAACATTCCTCCGCCCCTTCCAAGTTCACTTTTAGAAAACGGCTAAAGTGTGTTATTTTAGATCAACAAAAGTCTGGATTGCCTGATTGTGATGCCCCTTTTAAATGTTAGATTATATTGTAGTTATTGTTTTTGTTACTTACCTATTATAATTATTATTTTCTAATTAGTAAGTATTACAAACGCACATAATAATCTTTACAGTCATATTTATTTATATTTTTCTTTCAAAGACGCTACTTTTATAACTGAGCATTTTTCCTATTTAATGTTTTGTGATCGCAGGGTCTTGTCATTGTTCTTGTTCTGGTCTAGGCAGGATAACAGCGCCTTCTGTTCACAACAGTCGGCATTATGCTAAGCCTAGCCCATTTTGCTACTGCAGCACACATTGGTCACCTATACTTACCTAGTATTGTTCCTATGTTTTATTGTAATAAATAGGTGATTTAGTATTAAGTTTTTGATTTCAAAATTGTTAGTTTATATTGTGTGTATTGTGGTGGCAAATAAATTATACGTCTATGGTCTATGTTGATATAATATATTAGTAAGAAATCTCTTTATGTCAACAGACTCCAAAAAGACAATTGATTCGTAGATTGTTTTAGCGTGGGTTCTTAGCAGATAAGAAGTTTTTAGAACCTAGATTTAGCTTTAAAACCCGATTTGTTTTCTCTCTTTACTAACCACTTGCTTAGCGGTGTTTGTTGTTTGTATTGAGATCGGCAGCGGAAAATTACACGCGCTCCGCGGTACTCGGCCTAGTATTACACGCAGCCCGCGTTACACGGCTTAGTATTACACGCGGTCCGCGGTCACAAGGCGCAAGTCACACAGGCAAGAATCACGTTAAGGTATGTGTTTTTCGAAAATATAATCGGACTATTAAATATACAAACATATATAGTGGTGGTGGTGATATAGTGTATACACTGCCGGCCAAAAGTTTGAGACCACCTACATCAAAGTAGGAAAATGAAATAAAACTCAAAATACAAAGCAAGAATTAAAATACTTATTTCCTAATACACATACATTATGAAGAAAACAAAAAAATCAAGAAAAATCAACCATTTACTTTAAAAATGTCGCTCATATTTTATACAGATTTTTCGTCGAAAAACCCTCCCTTGCATTTTATTACTACTTTCACTATTCTTGGCATACGAGCAATCAATTTGTCGATTGTATCTTGTGATATATTGTTCCAGCTTTCTTGTAAAGCCTTCCACATGTCTTCTTGCGAAGTGGGACAACAACTGCGCACATTTCTATCAAGCTCTTCCCACAAAAGCTCAATCGGGTTGAGATCCGGACTCTGAGGGGGCCACACCATGTTTTTTAAAACCCCTTCTGTTTCTTTGTGTTCTAAATAACCCCTGCATAATTTTGAACTATGTTTTGGGTCATTATCTTGTTGGAAAAAAAATCCATCTCCAATTATTCTTGAACCAGACGGAATGGCATTTTGCTGTAGTATTCGTTTATATTGCTCCTTTTTCATGATTCCTTCGACTCGTACCAAATCTCCGGTTCCATGGCCCGAGAAGCATCCCCAGACCATAATGGAACCACCACCATGCTTGACTGTTGGCACCACACAGTCTGGCATCATCTTTTCCTCGACGTTACGTCGAACAAAAATTCGTCGTTTTGAACCAAATATTTCAAATTTGGATTCATCTGACCAAAGAACTTGTTTAAAGTCTTCTTCAGTCCAGTCTCGATGGGTAAGGGCCCACTGCATCCGTTTCTTTTTGTTTTGTGGCCTTAGTAGTGGTTTTCGAACGGCGACGCGACCAAATAACTTAGCATCTCTCAAACGTCTTATTACTGTAGTCAATGATACAGGTTCTGATCGGGATTTGTTCACTTCTACGCGGATTTCTGGTGCTGTTAGGCGTCTATTCCGCTTGCTGGTAGTGACGATGAAGTGATCCTCGCGAGAAGTGGTAGTTCTCGGCCTTCCCGAACGCGAACGATCTTGATTACTGCCAGTCTCCTTGTATCGGGTTATTGTGTTATGAACACAAGTCTTCGACAACTTAAGTTGAGAGGCAATCGCACGTTCAGATTTGCCTTCGCCGTATAAAACAACTATGGCAGAGCGAGTTTCACTGCTAATTTCGCGAACTTTTCCCATTTTAAGATGTCTTCACTGTAACAACGACGAGCTCAGACTAATAAGGTAGAAAATAATTTACTCCATAAAAACTCAGGTACTAAATATGTTTTAGGAAGCTAACATAATCCCTGATATCGGTTAACGCGAAACAAACCCAAAACAATAAGTAATGAGCAGATCATAAAAATATTACAATGACTCTACCACCTGGTCCTTGCGCGGCGCTCATTGATGTTTTGAAACAATAGACCTTTTTAGGAAGATAACTTAAACAACAACATAAATAATGACTCTTAGAAATTCTTTAATAATAATAGAATACGCAGGTGTTCAAATTAGCTCATTATCATATGTGTACTTTGAAATATTTTGTTGGTGACAAAGATTTTTACAGTGGTCTCAAACTTTTGGCCGGCAGTGTATATAGTGGTCTTCTAGACCTTGTAATACCCACATCGCCACTTTCCATCAGCTGACATTGTGGTCAGACGTAGGTGAACACCAGCCTTAGTTATCTGTTCACTGCAGCGGCGGCGTGGTCCGCCCCGGGTCGAGCGGCGCGGGCGGGGGGCTCTCGTTGACGAGCCGCTGCCGCTCGCGGTACATCGACACCTGGATGTTCTCTAGCTGGTGGTAGCGGCACACCTTCAGCGTCGAGAACACCGCCAGCCCCACCCACGTCGTGAATGCGGCCCACGCGCCGAACTGAAACAAGGACATAGGGTGTGATACGTATTGCGTACGGACCATAACTTATTTTTGATTAAATTTTATTTCAAATAAATGTACACCAAGTAAAATAATTGTGCATAGTGTAATTTTGGAGTTATATTAATATTAGGTCCTTACATATGAAATTGGCGTTTTGTATGGGAGGAACAAAAAGTCGAATATTTTTTAATATAATATATTTAATTAATCAAAGTATGAACCATTATTTTCTATGCACTTTTGCCATCTTATAGGTAGTTCATTGATCCCTTTACTAAAAAAACCAGTCGGACGGGAATCAATAAAATCTTTGAAGGCGATTTGGACTGCCCCATCGGAGTTGAATTTTTTCCCTTGCAAGAAGTTATCCAAATTTCGAAAAAAATGGTAATCTGTTGGAGCAAGGTCCGGGGAGTACGGAGGATGTCTTAGACTTTCCAATTGAAGCTCTTCTAATTTAGTAGCCGTCTGTTGCGCAGTGTGTGGTCTAGCGTTGTCGTGAAGCAGCAGTGGCGTGGAGCGATTGACCAGCCTAGGTTGTTTAGCCGCTAGCTTTTCCATCATGGTTTGCAATTGCTGACAATAGACATCAGCCGTAATAGTCTGGCCAGATTTGAGAAAACTGTAATGAACAATACCGGCACTAGTCCACCAAACGCTTACAAGTAACTTTTTTGGGGTTAATTTTCGCTTGGGGCAGGATTTGGCAGGCTGGGCAGGATCCAACCATTGCGCTGAGCGCTTCCGATTATCGTAAAGAACCCATTTTTCATCACAGGTAATGATTCGGTTTAAAATACCTTCATTATTGTGCCGGTTTAGTAATGTAACGCAGCAGTCGACGCGCGTTTGCCGGTTTGCTTCAGTCAATTCGTGAGGTACCCACCTTTCAAGCTTTTTAATCTTCCCAATTTGCTTCAAGTGAATTAAAACAGTTTTATCACTAACATCGCAGCCTGCAGCTAACTCGGACGTGGTTTGCGATGGATCCGCTTCCACAATAGCCTTCAACTCTTCATTATCAACTTGAGTCTCAGGCCGTCCACGGGGCTTGTTCTGCAGGTCAAAATTTCCAGAACGAAAACGTTGGAACCAAAAACGAACTGTGTTTTCTTTTGCAACACGACCGCCATACACATCATTCACCCTTCGAGTTGTTTCCGCAGCACTAGTGCCACGGCGGAACTCGTACTCGTAAATAATGCGATATTTTAAGTTTTCCATTTTGTAAAATGAGTGACGCAAACAGAAAAAAACAGAAGAAAAAAACAAATGAATGACGATCATCGAAGCACAAATACATGAGTCTATAGCTGTACAAATTTGAATTTGGAATTCCTTACCAAAGAGGAGAAATTTGTGATTAAAGTGGCCAGTACGAAAAACGCCAATTTCATATGTAAGGACCTAATATTTACTTCTATCATTTTTCGTTTTGTTTGCGATTTTGTATATATTTTAATTGACATATAATTAAAAAATATGTTGTTTCCATTTTTTTATGTCAAAATGACATATTTTTTTAATATTTTACATCACTGTACCTAATGGTATTTCTAATGCTACATGTATTTCTTTTAAAAAACTACAACATTATTTGAGTTCCAAGTGGAGCAACATAGCCCAGAAATGTAAGTCAGTACTAAAGGTGCCCCATCCTTGTCTTGACCGCACGGCGCACATGCTGCAGCCTAACATATAGAACGCATAAAGTTTAGTTATTTTACGATTATTAGAATAATTATAAATGCATTTAAACGTATTCAATCACAAATATATTATTTAGTAGAAATTAATTATCGAGGAACTAAAATTTACTAACTGGCTACTCTTTATGAAAAGCCTGTGTGGCCGCTATAGTGATTTTGTTGCCAGATTCTGCTTTATTTGCAAAATTATATGCACGTATTTAGCTTAGAAACTTACCTACTTTTACTTATGTAAGGTATTAAAAAATCATGCTTAAATTACAAAATTAAAGCATTCTAGAGGTTTTGTTGAGATAATAATTTATAATTTTCATCCATTCAATGATAAAACAAAAAATAAATATATTAGGTAGGTACTGATGTATGTATGTAGATTTAAGATTTATTTTCATAACAATGTGTTGGAACTAGAACCTCTCCGATACAATGTGTTGGAACTAGAACCTGTCCAATACAATGTGTTGGAACTAGAACCTGTCCGATACAATGTGTTGGAACTAGAACCTGTCCGATACAATGTTCGTGGTGCCTATAGAGTAGATAAGTGGTTACGGTAGAATGTGTGACAGATGTCGTACAGATCTTGTAACTGCTGAATAAAAGATGAACACCAAATAATTACCTTTTTATTTCCTCCATGCTGCGAAAACCTCAATAAAATACTTATACAGAATTAAAAAACAGGCGTGTTAAAATAATTTCTTGAAATATTGCAGTTTTTATTTGTTGGACTAACCAGAATAATTTTTGCAACACTACAATTTCCCATTGACTCGTATCTTGTAGGGCTACCCTTTAATTTTGATACATTACTTAGGTTTGGTTGCAGGAAAGTCTGAAAGCACTGTTAGAATTGTTGAAAAAGGCACAAAAAATTGCGGAAAATTCGATACTCCTGCGAAGCACAGAAATGCCCCCTGTATGTATAATGTATTAAGTATATCAGCTAACTACTACCCATAACACAAGCTCTGCTTAGCTGGGGGCTAGATGATGTTGTGTGGATTGTCCAGCATTATTTATTTATCTATCATACCTGTACGCTTCCGATTTCTATGTAGAATGATTTCGTTTGTATTCCATCCTTCTTGTCTATCACTTGCCCAGCTGAGTCTTCACAGCTGTAACAACAACAGCAGTTGAATGTAGCAAAGAGTGCAAATAATGTTATAGATGCAAGATGTTCAGAGAACAAAGCAAATTCATATTTTAATAGTGTGTTTATTGTGCACCTGAGTGGGGAAACCACTCAAAAAACACACCATGATGAAACACCATCGACTTGCTAGAAATTAAAAAAATACTGATTTTTGTAGTTTCTGCTTTATACAAGTAAGTACAAGACATTAAGCTAGGAAGCGAGAAGTAGTTATGCGACACGTAAATAAAGGACATTTGCTATGAACCCAGGCTAAAACTATTTGTAGTCTTTTGACATGTAAGTATTTGTTATCAAAATCAACATAATGACAATACGGACACAGTGTTCGTACGACGATACTTTGTTTTGCAAACGAAACCTTAATAAACTAATTTCTAATTAATTTAAAAAATCTAAAATCCCTCCCCCATCCAAGTATTGACCGCGCCCGGCGACGTTTAACTTCGGTAATAATTGGTAGACAACGTGGTACGGACGTTGGCCCCCTTAATTATAAAATGTATTTTATTGTTTGTTCTTAAAGAGGCAATAGTAAACACACCCACCCTGTCGAAATTTTAACTGTCTATTACATGATAAACATAGAGCATAACTGCCAAAAAAAGTCACGTTTTCTTGGTTGATTTTCAAGACTTACTTTATTATTTACTACTTACCAACTTTTTTATTATTTGTTGTTATAGCGGCAAGAGAAATACACATTCTGTGAAAATTTAAACTGTCTACCTTTTACTGTTCATGTGATACAGCCCGCTGATGGGAGGACAGACGGACGGACAGACAGCGGAGGCTTAGTAGGGTTTTCACGCTTTGGGTACGGAACCCTAAAAACCAGAAAATATTGACATTCCCGCGCAACCGGTGTCATTCTACCTTAAGTTTTAAAAACTTGCAGAAAACCTATGTTAATATTTTGATATTCGCCTGCAGTATACCTTATAGGCTAGTTGGGATAGAGTTACCCTGCGTACGGCCGCTGCATAGGCTATTGTTACCCTGGCTACGGCCGCTGCAAACGCTAGTGTTACCCCAGGCACCGCCGCTGCACAGGCTAGTTACTTCAGGAACCGCTGCAGCATGAGCTGACACCAGCTGTTGAAGCCCAGCGTGACAAGCAGCGCGGCGCAGGCCGCCGTTGCTGCACAAGCTAGTGTTACTCCGGGCACCGCCGTTGCACAGGCGAGTTACCTCGGAAACCGCTCCAGCATGAGCTGGCACCAGCTACTGAAGCCCAGCGTGACGAGCAGCGCGGCCGACACGGCCAGCGCGCACAGCACGGCGCAGGCCGCCGCCTCTACGAATGCTGACAGGAACGAGCTGTCCGTGCCGCGCCACACGTACATCGATAACCTGATACATTTCAACTTAGGTTATTATCATATCTGGAGGACATTGCCCAGGAGTGGGACACAGTGCTAATTGTTGTTTAATAATACGGCTGTGCAGTTATGCACAAAATACCCATCCTATAATTGACATTTCAAAGCCCTTTGAATGGCCTTACAAATTACGAAGGGGCTTTCAAATGTCAATGTAGGATGGGTGGATTTGCGTAATCGCACAGCTGGTCTCCGCGACCAGCTGTGCAGCGAGGCTCTGCCTAGTGCGGAGGCTGATGGTTAACCTGGATTCCTAATACATCAATCATTTCTATAATTTTTTTCAATAATAAATTTTAATTTTGTTTTTTATATACACAGGGTGTTCGGCAGACCTTGTGCCATATGGTAACTGGGGGTAGGTGGAACCAAGTGCTAGCTAGGCGCTTTTTTAACTCTGAAAAGCTCTTGGCTATTTTTAAGAATGTTTTTAAAATTATTAGTTTTTTTTCAAATTAAAAAATGTTATTATTTATTGCTGTAACTTTTTTGTATGAAATAGCACGGCTATTCACTGGCCGTACTATTCTAATCAATATTTACATGATATCTAGGTAAACAAAGCAGATATGAGCTGGGCATACTAAGTGTTTAAAATTGAAAATTAAAAATAAAAACGGAGTGTTCAACTTTGAATTGAATTTAAAAAAAATTCATAAACTAAATAACAAAAAAAGTTTTATTCAAAAATCTGCTCTTTTGGATAGGTACCCTGAAAATTACTAACTTGTCTTGAATAGTGTTGTAAGCATGTTTTGTTTCGCATAACTTTAGCCAAAGGGTAGGTGTGGGTAGATAAACCCAAGTGCCATAGTAGGTATGGTGGCCGTTTCACCCTCGACAGCATCACTTCTTTTTGTCAAATGTTTAGGAAAGTGGCTTTTTCAACCCTCAATTTCATATTTTTTTGGTGTTTTTCCGATATTTTAATTATCTGGTTAATGTGAATCTGGTGGTGTTATTTTATGAACGCAAAGTAACGTAGCACAAAAACGTCAATTAACAAAGAAATCAATAAAATTTATCAAACTAATTTCACGTGTATCAAGAGAATAAGATCCTTTTCGGTAAGCGTGCTCCATCTTAGGCCACATCTTCACTTTCTAAGTGAGATGGTGGTCAAACGAATTTCAGTTAAGTTTTGAATAAGAAAAAAAACTGTTATTTTTACAACAAACAAACTTTGACATTGGTGTAGATTCTGATGTCACCAAAACCTGAACTTACTTGCCTTAGAATGTTGCCGACCGCGGACTGCAATATTTTAAGGCTAGTTAGTTTAGGTTTAGTTTGCTGTAGTGCCGGCTTACAATTTGCACCACCCCAACTCCTCGCGCGGTTGTCGTAAGAGGCGACTAAGGGATATCCACCGGGGGCGGGCAGCAGCACCCCCTGCAGAAAAATTCTACCACCGAACTGCGATTCTCTTCCCGCCCATATCGCCCGATTCGTACTTCATGCCCAGCATGGAGATTATGGGCATTTCCACCCCCCTCCCCCCCCTCATAAGATAAATGCTAATAAGGCGCATATCAGGGTAGGCCTGCATCATCATATTATAATATATATATATACAGTGGTGGACACATAATTAGAGACACACCCTAATTGATCACAATAAATATGATTTTGGCACAACCATTAGCCAAAGTAGGTATTAAATTGAATGTAATTGTTACTAAATCATACATGACGTTGTATTCTTAAAAATGGAAGACAAAAAAGTTGTGTTGCTTGGTATTTTAGACACTGCTCACTATCCGAATCTAATACAAACTTTTTTAACGTACCTGTAGCTGGCCAGCTAATTAAAGACAGTGAACGCTATGTTCTGAATATAAAAAAAGAAACAGAACTACATTCGGTTTTTCATTGTTTTGCCGCGTATTTGTATGAAACATCGACATTAATTATAACATTTTATTTTTTGTATTCAAATTAATTCGTTTTATACCAATCGATATGGGAAAAAACAAGAGTTGCGATTCGTCCACTAGAAAGATAATCTTGAACTTTCATAGCAAAGGTTGGTCATACAGAAATATCGCAAACCATTTGAGCCGTTCTAAGGACATGGTTATGAATGCTATAACGCATTTCAAGAAGTTCGATACGACCGAAAACGTACCCAGAAAACCGTGACCTAGAAAAACTACTCCGCGGGAAGACTCTAGGATGGTATTGTTGGCAAAAAAGGAACCGTTTAAAGGACTAGAACTGATACGCTCGGAAATATATGGTCAGGAGGGTCGACGGGTGTGTCTGCAAGGACAATTAGACGGAGACTATGTGAGGCAAACTTGTACGGAAGAGTGTCTCGGAAGGTGCCACTTTTGAAAAAGCAAAATGTTAAGGCAAGGTCAGCGTTTGCTAAAAAATATGAACACTGGACTGAACGATAGTGGAAAAATGTGCTATTTTCGAATGACACAAAAATTAATATGATTAATTCTGACGGAAAACAATATGTTAGACGCCCCCCGAACAAAGAAATGGATCTGAAGTACACCAAGAAAGTAGTGAAACATGGAGGGGGCAATATCATAGTGTGGGGCTGTTTTTCAGGACTTGGTGTCGGACCTGTCAGGAATATAGAAAGCAATATGGATAAATACCAGTACAAAAATATTTTACAAGAAACCATGCTGCCCTATGCTGAGCAAAATTTACCGGTAATTTGGACTTTTCAACGGGTCCGAAACACACCGCAAAAGTAGTTAAAGATTTCTTAAGGAACCAGTTTGTGACTGTTTTGGATTGGCCCCCGTACAGTCCGGATTTAAATCCAATCGAAAACTTGTTGTACCAGGTGAAGAAGACAGTGGCGGCAAGAGTACATCAAACGTCGATCAACTTTACACAGCTTTTACAGAAGCGTGGGAACAAATTCCGGTACAAGTTTGTACAGAATTGATTGCTTCCATGGCTAAGAGATGTCGTGCTGTTATTGCTGCAAAAGGACATGCGACCAAGTATTGATACGCATCGGAATGCTCTATAAAAATGTGTTAGAAATCTTACGTACTAAAATAATTTCAAAGATAACTAATTTTTTGTTTAATTTCTTGTTACGAAATGAAGTGTCTTTAATTATATGGCCAGATCTTACTAATCTTATATTTTATTTACACTGCTTACATTTAAGTTTTACCGAATAAAAGGCAAGTTTTGTTGTAAATGTTTCGTTTTAACAATACACAATAACAACACAAATAAAAATTATTTGTGCAGCAAGTTACAATGGCAGTCTGATAAAGTATATACTAGGAATAGCTTAGTTATTTCAATATGCTTCCAGTGTCTTTAATTATGTGACCACCACTGTATATACAGGGTGTCCTGTAATTAATGGATAACCCCGCAGGTACATGTGGGGGGGCAAGGGGGCAACTCAAAAAAAATTTAAAAAAAAATCTATCTGCAAAGGTCTAGGATTTTTTTTAATTTTTTTTAAAGTCCGAAATTTGATACCTTTGTTAAAAATTTTGAACACTACGGCTACAAATTCAATGATAACGAATTGATTTTCTCTGGAAATAACCGTGAATAATTGGTCTTGCTATGGCGTATCACAAATTATTCCTAGCCACAACTGTTTGTTTTTTTCAAACAGTTAAAAATAAAAATTAGTGTATTCGATTTTTTTATGATAAAGTTTGAGCACCTGTGGTATAAAAAAAACGTATGGAGACCGGGGTGGCCCACCGCTTAAAAAATATGCCTACTTCATGTAGTTTCTTGAAAAGTATTACACTTAATTTTTTTTATTGTCAAATAACCGACTTATGGCTACCTATGTTTCTCTAGCCCTATTTTTCTTATAACAAAAACAAATAATAAGATAAGAAATTTATTTTGAAAATCAGTGAAAGTGTATTTTGGGGTGGTTGGGGTGTTATTAATAATTGAAACAACAATTTCAAATAGGTAGTCTTATAATAAATGTTCAAATTGTTTGCCACCTACTCTAATACAGGCTCTACATCTTCTTATGAGCCAGTCTGTTAATAGCCATAACTCGGTAATTTGACAATAAAAAAATTGAGTGTGATACTTTTTCAAAAACTACATGAAGTAGGCAAGTTTTTTAAGCTGTAGGCCACCCCTGTCTCCATACGTTTTTTTTTATACCACAGGTGCTCAAACATTACCATAAAAAAATCGAATACACTAATTTTTATTTTTAACTATTTGAAAAAAACCAACAGTTGTGGCTAGGAATAATTTGTGATGCGCCATAGCAAGGCCAATTATTCACGGTTATTTCCAGAGAAAATCAATTCGTTATCATTAAATTTGTAGCCGTAGTGTTCAAAATTTTTAACAAAGGTATCAAAATTCGGACTT
Organism: Eupithecia inturbata; assembly: GCA_963662085.1. Classification (NCBI taxonomy): domain Eukaryota; kingdom Metazoa; phylum Arthropoda; class Insecta; order Lepidoptera; family Geometridae; genus Eupithecia; species Eupithecia inturbata. The sequence continues at coordinate 561,609 of OY759192.1, forward strand.
TAAAAAAAAAATTAAAAAATCCTAGACCTTTGCAGATAGATTTTTTTTTTATTTTTTTTTGAGTTGCCCCCTTGCCCCCCCACATGTACCTGCGGGGTTATCCATTAATTACCGGACACCCTGTATATATATATATATATAATATATTTCTACATATTAGGTTTTGTTATATCATTACGTAAAACAATTACATTAGTAAATAACTCAAAAATCGGGACAGAATCGAAAATTATTAAGTAGGTACATCAGTGTTAAAAAAAACCCCATAAAAAAATCTCAAAAATAAGTGATAGATTCTGTTGAGGATTAAAAATACCACCATACTATTCTTACACTTAGTTTTATCTACCCCCACTTACCCTTTAGCACAAGTTCTACCGAACTAAACATGCTTACAACACAATTGGCAGACAAAGCTAGTCATGTTCATGGTATCCAAACTGACACATTTTTTTAATAAACGCGTATTTTGAGCCCCGTTAGATAAAAACCAACAAGGCGCTTATCAGGGAGAGGCCTGGGTTTAGCAGTGGACCATTATAGGCTGTGGAGGAGGTGGAGGAAATAAGGAAAACAACACAGTACTTATTCTAATCACAGTGATTTTCAACTACTACTTGCAATTATGTGCAATTATTAAAAGGTAATTTAAAGTCAATAGTCTAGTATTCCTATTCTATTGTTTGTTATTGTTATATTTAGTTTTATTATTAGATATAGTAGATACTATACCTATCTTATGAAATTTAAATATTTATATTCTTTATATTATTTCCAAATATTCTAAATATATGAATTCTAAATATTTGATTGTATGTAATAAAATTTTAAAGATTCATTGTAATTTTATTCTAGAGTTGTAGTACCTATCTTGTATTTAGATTCCTATTTTGTAAAACTTTGTAAAGTGTTTGTTAGAAATTATGGACTTAGTTGTCTGAAAAATCAATAGATTGACAACCTCTGGTGCGGCGACGAAGGTCCACGTGTAATGCAGGAGGTTGCGGGTTAGATTCCCACCTCGGGACAAATATTTGTATGATCTGCAGGTGTGTGTTCCAGGTGTTCTGGATGTTTTCTATGTATAATATAAATACCTAAGTATCAAGTATATCAGTTATCTGCTCAGCTTGGGGTTAGATGATGCTGTGTGGATTGTCCAGCATTATTTATTATTATAAAGTCTTGTTATGAATTATATAAACTACATATCTTGCTACTGGTGTCTGTTCTGTTTATGAAACAATTGAATTCAGTGTAATAAAGAAAATATTTGACAGGTGTACTGCAGGAAATATGAAGTTTCCTGACACCACCCTGATTTGGGATGTTTTAACATTTACCTGTAGATCTGAACGCAGCATACTGTGAACATGAGGACTCCCACGAATATGACATAGTTGCAGTATGCATTTGAAGCCCAGTTCATGTTCAACTGGCCGTTGTCAGTCTCCCAGATGCCACGCGAGAACAGCAGGCAATGATCGCTGGAATAAAACATTAGCATACTATTTTAAGTTCTTGTATTAAGCAGGAAAATTATGGTTACTACAATACAGTACCTCCAAAATAACAACATCCTTTAATAATGGAATTGCTTGTTAGGAAAATGATTACGTGCATGAAACTATATTGAATTTTCAAACTTGTAGGGGTCAAGGAAATCGTAACAAAGTACACAGAAGACTCACTTGAATTCGTGTTTGTGCATACTCATCGGCACTACGATGCAAAGCGAGAGGATCATACCCATCACGTAGCCGGCGATTTGGCTCAACAGCAACACGTTTGTTACTGCCATGGCGTCTACTTCACGGCCTGACGGCAAGGGCACACTATGACTTTATTCAGGGAGAATAAGTAGGTAGAACTAGCTACTCTTTTGCCAATACAAAATGTAAGCAAATGCGCAGCAGGGTGCAGCCAGCGCAAGCAAACAAACAACAAAAAGGAGCAGCTGATTTGACAATTATTGACATTGACATTTTAGGTGAGAAGAGCAAGAGGTGAAAGTGACACACAAACAGCACAGAGGAAGGAAAATCTCAATTATGAAGGGAATCATCCCTTTACTACGGAAAATCGCGCCTCCACTCCATGATCAACCTGTAGCCTGATCAAGCAAGACGTCGCTATTTGTGGAAAACCACTTTACTGGTAATTTAATTCCTTGCAGAATGCAGAAAATACTAGAAACCGCTAAAATATTTGAACTTCGCCCGAATCTGTGTCGATGACTCGGTAGCGGAGAGTCGGAATACGAAAGCGGCAAACAGACACAGTTGCCAAAGTAGTCAACAAGGGGTTTGAAGATTATTGTATGGAGGTTTTTTTTAAAATCGCCACGCTAATATAAGTTATATATTTGAATAGAAGACACTAAAAAAATAAAAAATGGCTTATAAAATAATGTCCTAAGGCGTCAGGTTTCTATTCATACATGAATTTATCTATATCTTTTATTCATATGTGAATGTCACAAAAGTATCATGTTTTTTATTTGTTTATGTGTCCTTTATCCAAATAGGTATACTTATAATTTTTTTTTTGCTTCGCCAATCATCACGTGAACGTCGAAGCAATCCAGCTCCTCGAAAACTCAAACTTTTGTTTTTGTTATTGTTTGTTGTTTTTGTTATTATAATTATCACTACACTACCTCTAAAGGTTTTCCTTTAGAGTTAGTGTAGTGATAATTATAATGTATGTATGTGCATAAGTGCTATCTTAAAGAACACATATGAACATAGTGTCTGACTTCACCTTAGATATAGAGACATTAATAAAAGTGCCAATGGACACGTTCATAGTAGGTAATAAAACTAAATTCTATGGCTAGATTGTAATTATACGCTGTATTAACATTTATTTAAAATAATGTATACTAGACCATAAAAAAAATGTGCTCCGCAATTCTGAAAAAAAAAACAAAATGGTGATCAGTATTAGGGCCAAAATCTTTAAACCCCTTTGATCAATAAAATTAAAACACACTTACTTTTAAAGAAACACATCATGGTCACATAAAAAAAATTAACAATACCTATTATCTACATATTTTTAAAGGCAAGCTTTTATGTTAAATCTACGCTATTAGGGCACATAACATACTCAAAATAATGTATTTTAGAAACCAAAATGCATAAACCTATACCCTATACTTAAATATAGATTCATGCCAAAACTATAAAATATGGAAATGTCTTGTCCTAATAACCGATTATTCCATTTACTGACAACTTTTATAGACGCGATTTTGTTTTGGAATCAATCAATCATTTCAATCAAATGTCAAAAGGTTGAACATTGAAAAGTGTCATAGACTACAAAGAATGCTTGCTCCCAGTTTGATTTCTTGACAGGAAGTATTTATTCTGAACAATGTCCAAAAATATTACCCCTTTAGTGACGCAGTTTTCTACTATGGAAAGTGAGTACAAGATATTGGATAACATTGATAACAAACCAATAGTAGATGTTACGATGAACTCAGTTTAACATCGATTTAACTTTGCGGTGTGAAATTATAATGGAAGTAAGCATAAGGGTACTCTCATATCCTGACACGTTTTCTTGACTTTCCTGACGTCAGTAAATAGTAATAATCCTAAGGCTGTGTTCTGAAAAAGAAGTTCTTATTAGTTATTACTGTTATTAGGTATGCTTCTTAGAATAAAACTGCATCAATTGAAATTGAATCCATTCCAATATCCATACTAATATTAAAAATTTTAAAGTAACTCTGTCTGTCGGTCACCTTTATCACGCCTAAATGGCTGAACGGGGCTGAATTAAACTTCGGAAAAGTAATTTGCCACAAATCGTAAACTATTTTCTATAAACTTCTGAAAAAACTAACATTGACTAACTGGTATTTATTGGAACATTTGGACTAATCAATATTATGGAATCAATGAATAGGGGACACCCATATTCATTGATTCTATAACATTTATTAGGTAAATTTCTCATCTTACTCTGTTTTTATTTTGTTTCATTTTACTATTATTATTCTTTTTAGGCCTCTGCTCAATAGTAGGACACACCAGGCTTATTGTAATGTAATGTAATCTGTATTTTTCTTTCAAGTTACCGCTAAACAAGTCTGAAGCTATATGCTATATGCCACGTGCACATAGCTGTTTGATTTTCAATTTTGTATGATGGATATCATGCTAATAACTAATAAAAAGTTTTTGGGTAACTGTTGAGCATTTTTACTCGTGATATTTTTATTTGTACATAGGTAGGTACTTTCCAAATAAGGAAAAAAGCTTAATTAATGTGTTTAGTAAAAGTATCAAGAATATTTAATCATAAAATTTAGGGTGGTCATATTTTTTTTTATCTTTCATCTTGCCGACTTCAGTCATGAGAGATATTTGCTTGTTTGTGAAACAATATCCTCACTACTATAAGACTCATGCAGATGTGATGGAGAGACACACGCGACATAAAGATAGGCTCCATGTCCTGAAATGCAGAACAGAATTTGCCAGCATATCATCAGGCAATTCGAATCTATAATAAGTTACCCTGTGAATTTAAAAAACTGTCATCCAATTTATTTAAAAATAAACTTAAAATGTGGTTATTGGTTAAATGTTTTTATGACATGAAGGAATATTATTTAATTACAAGAAGTTATAATTATGTAACAAATTTTTGTAATATTTTGAGTTTATTTTATATGCTTTATTTTTTGTATTATTAAATCACTGACCTTTAAACCTAACATAATAATAATTTGTACTAATTTTGCACGCTTTGACGAGGCAGAATGTCCTGGAGCCATTACTTTATAATTAAGACCTATTGTACCGACATTCCTGCAAATAAATGATTTATGAGTCTTAATAATTTCGACAATATCGATAGCAGTACCTGGTGAGGTGGAGATAGTTGGCTCTGAGCTTACGCCAATAAGTTGGCACACAATAACTCGACTTAATATAACTCGACAGTGGTGTCTCTATTAATTTCTAGATTTATTTACTAAGCTATTTATTTACAATTTCATGACTTTTCGTAACGTTACCATTTCCTGACGTACATATGTTTTTGTTATGATATGATATGACACATCCATCACCATTGATCTCTTGTCTCGGCGTAGCTGTCGGCTGCTGCTGTCGGCGTAGGTGTTTCTGTGTTGTGTGTCTGAGTGTGTAGTGAAAGTGTGTTATAGGGTTCGGAACCCTACCCGGTAACGGAACCCTATTACTAAGCCTTAGCTGTCCGTCTGTCCGTCCGTCCGTCTGTCACAGGGCTCTATCTCATGAACCGTAAAAGATAGACAGTTAAAAATTTTCAGAGTCTCTTGCCGCTGCTATAACAACAAATAATAAAAATGTAGTAAATATCAAATAAAAGGGACCCTACAACAAACGTGAATTTTTGGCTATTTTTGATCTTAATTTGTTAAGGCTGTATCTATTGAACTACAGTTGAGCTACCTGTAGATTGTTTGCAACAGTCTGCAGTTAGCTTAATTGTTTCAATTGTAAATACTACATAGTTCTAATTTGTTTATATTATTGAATTGTAATTTTCTTTGTCAAAAGACTGTAAAAAAAAATTAACTACAATAATACACTATTTATTAAAGAAAGTTTTATGTGTCTACCACACATAAAACTTTCTATAATTTACTTCAACTGTAATAACAACAAACACTAAAAATATAATGAAGTTGAAAAATTAAAGGGGTCTCCGAACAAGAGGTTTGATGTTCTTTGAAAAAGTTTTCTGATTTTTTTTGGTACGGACCCTTCGTGTGCGAGTAGACTCGCACTTGGCGGTTTATTTTTTCTAGATATTATTGTCAGCAAGAATGTCGTCAGTCTGCAAGAGCGTGCGTGATGCTGTTCTGTCAACTCACTCAAGTCAAAACATTACTGTCAGGTCAGTCTGTCAAAAACATGAATGAATTTGAGTGGTGGTGATGTGTTTCAATTTTAGTTTCATCAGTAAAATCATAACATAGATCAAATTTATTTAAATCTGTAGAGCATGATTTTGTATCTCTTCTGATTCAAGAGTAAAGCTATAGACATGAACTTCAACGCGTCCAGAAACGGTAAGCTATTCGACTGAGGTTCTTGAAAATTGTGTGTTATGGTTACGAATGAGAGTATTCCTTTCAGTGGGGCACCCTGCTGGTCCTCGGAAGGCAAAGCGTGTGAGCGACGTGTCTGCTATGGGGGCGCCACCGCCCCCGCCCGCGCCCGCGCCTGGGTACAGCCCTGCGCCGGGCGGCTACAGTCCCGCGGCGCCCTTCAACCCGGGGTACGCGCCCGCAGGCCCGCCGCCTCCCTACCATGAAGGAATCCAGTTGGAAACGCAGGACTTCGGATCGCCGGCTCCTGCTGCTAGTAAGTAAAACCCACCTCCAACATAAAACATACAAACAGATTGATTACCTGCTACAAATTATTCTACTTGCAGATTATGGTGGCGGATTCCCCCAGTCCTTTGGCTTCCCTCAGACCCCCATGGCCTCTCCGGCACAAATAGGGTCAATGTTACGACAACCTGTGGTGCAGGTAACTTAATTTTCCCTCTTAAATTGTTGCTTGTAAAAACATTAAACAATTTTTTTATTGTATCATCAATGTGTTTTATTTCCCATATGTTAACATGTATCTATGTTCTCTTTATCATATTTAAATCCTTACTTATAAATTGCAGGACATGGCACTACAGTATGGCAACCAGCTAGCAGCACAGGGTAAGGAGGCAGTGCAGCGAGAGTTTGGCAAGTATGTGCCAGTTTCCAGACTGAGGTACTACTTTGCTGTGGACACCCGATATGTGATCAAAAAGCTGCTTCTCATTTTGTTCCCATATACTCACAAGGTAAGGTTAAGATTATCTATATAAAAAAGTATCTTTTATTAACGTTGAGCTAACTGCAGACTGTTGCATACAATGTAGACGTAGCTTAATTGGTATTGATATGGATCAGCCACATCAATACCAATTGGAAGTGTCTTTTTAATGTATATCCATTATTGGTCATTGATTATTTCCCTCATAGTTTGTTGAAAGTACTATTTGACTAAAAATCAAAAATATCACTTAATTTCCGTGTCAGTGTTTAATTATTAAGAATTTGACCTTTTCTTGTACATTTATTGTATTTATGGAAATAAAGAGTTTTTTACTTTGACTTGACTTGTTTATGAGCTTATTTCGTAACACTAAAAACTGAAAAATAAATGATATAGATATGTGATTTCTGTAGCACCTTATCACTTCCATTGCCCATCTCCTAATCTCCTAATCATATTTGCTGCAAAAGAACAGTTTTAAGATTCAGCTTGGTTTTACCAACCTTTTCTACTCATAAATTTAATTTTTGTACCTTCTTTCTTGAAGAATTAAAGATTATTTGAAATTAATAGGGACATCAAGCTATTTTTAAAATTTTCCAGGATTGGATGGTAAAATACGACCAGGACACGCCAGTGCAGCCTCGCTACGATCTGAACGCACCGGATCTGTACATCCCCTCCATGGGGTATGTGTCGTATGTGCTGCTGGCTGGGTTTATGTTAGGTAAGTCTATCTGCAACTTTGAAAACTAGTTTTTGTTATTAATAAAAAGAAATTTAAATTACCTTGTTGTGTAGAAGGATATCACTTATAGCTGTATTCAGATTGTAGATATAATAAATAACGCTGGACAATACACACAGCATCATCTAGCCCCAAGCTAAGCAGAGCTTGTGTTATGGGTGGATGACCGATATGCTTAATACAATACATTACATAGGTAGATATTTTTTTATTATACATAGAAAATACCCAGAACACCCGGCACAAATATTTGCATCTGCAAATACCCCGCAACCTCCTGCGTCATAATAAGTCATTTATAAGTAATATCTGGGTGAAACCAGCTTCAAATTCGTTATCAGAGGAAATGCCCCGAACTTAACCCAATTGCAAGTAAAAGAGTTATATAATATGATTTTTATACAATTATCTCTTGGACATAAGTTTATGTCCGCGGCTTCACTCACGCTATTCCCAGATAAAAAGTAGCCAGTGTTCTTCTAGTTCTAGACTTACATTCATCTTGCAATGCAAAATTTGAGCACAATCTGTTCAGGAGTGTTGGCGTGAAGAAGTAACATCCATCAAAGTCAAAAACTCTTTATTTCCATAAATACAATAAATGTATACTTAGAAAAGGTCAAATTCTTAATAATTAAACACTGACAAGGAAATAAAGTGATATTTTTGATTTAAGTCGCTTCGGTAGACTAAAGTAAAGAAACGACGAAGAAACCTTTAGCCTGTTAGTTGTTATTTTTAGAGTTGGAGCAAATCCCGTCCCATGCTTTTTTATCCTCTAGCTAGATAATCGGATATTTTATAGTAGGCCTTTTTACACAAGAAGGTTTTGACAATTTGTTTGAATTTATTTACTGATAATTTTTGCAACTCACTAGGAGTTTTGTTGTAGAAGCGTATACATTGCCCTTTAAAAGATACATTAATTTTGTGTAGTCTAGTTGTGGGCACAGGGAGTTTATGTTTATTTCTTGTATTCAAATTATGTACATCGCTATTTTTAGGGAAGCGATTGATATTTCTATGAGTGTACAATAGGTTTTCATAAATATATTGACATGGTACTGTCATTATGTTTATTTCCTTGAATTTTACGTGAAAAATTCAAGTAAATAAACATAATTCTCTGGCTTTCTCTGGGACCCATCCCAACTTTCACATCAAACTAACTGTCTGGAGGAGTTTGTTTCCTGTTCAAGCTAAAACAGTTGTTTTAGCGGATCAGATCGGACTGAAATTTTGCATAGATATAGTTCTAGGCCTGGATTAACATTATAGGCTTTTTGTCCCGAACGAACGCGTGCGAAACTTCGGGGGGCTAGCTTATAATATTAGTTAAAGTTAAATATTAATGCGATTGGTATTGATTTTAGACTTGTCTGTCTGTACATTTTGTAACCTAGAACACACAAATGTTATGGACTCCTGATCCTTGTGGTTTCCCAGGGCTCCAGCACCGGTTCTCCCCGGAGCAGATCGGCATGCAGGCTTCCAGCGCGCTCGCGTACATAATCTTTGAGATGGCCTTGTACCTGATGACGCTGTACGTGACCAACACCAGCACCAGCCTCAAGACACTAGACCTGCTCGCCTTCTCCGGCTACAAGTACAGCACCATGATCAGCGCGCTGCTGGCCGGCCTGCTGCTGGGCCGCACCGGGTATTACTGCTGTCTGGTCTATGCTAGCTTCGCGCTGTCATACTTCTTGGTGAGTTTCATTTATTATTGCATTGGATTTTTTTACTCTAGACAAATTGAATGAGGCCTACCACCTACCACCTAGCAGTGGGTAGCCACTGTCTGATCATGCTGTTTTATTATAGAGATGCGTGAAACTCAGATCCGCAAACCTTTATAAGCACAAATAAACTATTCCAAAATGTTTTCCATAAATAGGCCTGAGTGGCCTTTTTACTAAAGGGTTCTTGTTAAAAATATAATTAAAATGAATTAAATATCCCCTCAAGCACCATTGAGCACAATGTGAAGCCTATGACTGCGCCTCACTACCGGTACCACCACCACTGTAGAGCACGTTACTGTCCTCCCCAGGTGAAGACCCTCCGCCTGCAGCTCCTGTCCGGCTCGCAAGCCCCCGAGCCCGCGCAGCCGTCCTACGGATACCCTCCAGCGCAGGGCTACCCCCCCAACCCCTACGCGGAGTCCTGGAACAAGCCAAGCGCTGGGGGCACGAAGCGCCGCGTGTACTTCCTGCTGTTCGTAGCGGTCACGCAGCCGCTGCTGTCCTGGTGGCTCACGTACCACCTCGTGCCGGCGGCGGTGGTGGCGGCGCCGGCGCTGGCCACGTAGCCGGGACTTATCATTTAGCCAGGCAGAGTGCGCGTCTCACTGACGCTGTACGGGATCTACTTCATCAGGAATGACGTGATGTTTATTTCAACCAATTTGATGCGTCCATTTCGATTCGTTATGCGTCAGTGGGACGTAGCCTTTGAGACATACATCCCAACACCGCTACCGCACACCATAAAGATATATACAAATATATTTAACTCGTAATATTTACAGGTCCAATCAAATCCTATCCACACCGAGGCAGGCCGTGGGGCTGACGCGGTTAAACCTTTTATCTCTGGCCAGCAATACAACCGTTTTAACATCAAATAACGCAAACTTCACGCTGATTTATAAAAATTCAATAAATAAATAAGGATGGACAATCCGCACAGCATCATCTAGCCCCAAGCTAAGCTTGTGTTATGGGTACTAGATGGATGACTGATATAGGTACTTAATACAATACATAGATATTTTTTATAATACCCATAACATCCGGTCAAATATTCGCTGTACGTTAAAAGTTTTGTCCCAAGGCGGGTATCGAACACGCAATCTCCTGCGTCGCAGGTGGACCTTCGCCCGCCGCGCCACATCGATCGTCAAATTGCATTATTTTGTCATAAAAAGTGGTTGTATTAATATGTGGTAAAAGTAGGTTTTTACGTCGTGATTCGTTTGGTAAGGCCTGTTGCAATAAAGGAGTGAACTTTGTTGTTCTGTAGATAGGGGAGGGGTACTCTGGATTTAATTCTAAAACTATTTTCCTGATACAAACCGCACTAACAAATATGCCTTCTCAGATAATAATCAATGCAAGTAAAAACGTTTATTAGGTATTTATGCGTTGGTTTGACCAAATTTCATTGCATGCAACAGATAAACTTGTCTACGCATTTATTTAATTTGTAATAGTACTTCATCTATTATGTACATTAACATGGAGATCTTTTTACTGTCCTAGTTTTGTTTCAAATCACTCAATAATGTTAATTTTGTAAAGGGTATTGCGTGCGCGTGCGCAGTGTACAGAGGACTCGTAGATTGTAGGAACTAAGCTTACAAAGATATACGCCATCCATCTGGATGGGATGGCGGGAAACGTTCAGCTCTGCGCACATTCGTTCAACGTCGCTACCGCACACCACAATAATTAGCGTTCAAATATGGGCTTGAACTAGATCATCTTTATACACATTTTACAGTGGCAAAATGGCTTCTAAAAGGCTTCAAACGAGTGGCCCGTAGGCTGTCTGTCATCTGATACCGTCAATATGAAATGCATCTAAATGTTACGAGTTAAAGCCCATATTTCAATGCACCATTTTGTGGTGTGCGATAGCGGTGCGCCCTTGATCTGCGACAACCTTAAAGCATAAAACTTAAAAAGTTTTTTTGTAAATAGTCTAAAAAGTATAAAGTGAAATAAATACTTATTTGTAACTATAAAATCAATTGATTGTTTTTTTTTATGTATACTAGGTTGAATTGAAACCAGTCTCCTAGCATGTAGATACTGTACCCAGTAGGAAATCATAAGAGAAATGGACAGACATGAAACCAGTCTCCCAGCATGTAGATAATGTACCCAGTGGGAAACCAAAAGAGAAATGAGACGAAAAAACTATCTGACAAAATTTGACAGATAGTTTTTTCACATCTGTCCATTTCTCTTTTGGTTATAATTATTATTTGATTCCTATCCTAAAAATTATAACAAACTGAATTACTTTAGTAAAGTATAGGTAGGTAATTAATTAAATATCTGCTTGGGAGAAGTAGCAAGATGCTGTAGTTGTTTTTTGCGACTTGTCAAAAGCTTTCGATTGCGTACACCATGAAACATTAATCAGGAAACTACATCACTATGGAATAAGAGACACTTCTTTGGATCTTGCATCTTACCTGAGTGACAGGATACAAAGAGTTGACATTAATTGGAAACGGTCTGCGGGGTCTGCAGTTACAATGGGTGTACCACAGGGTTCTATCCTCGGTCCTTTCCTATTTTTAGTTTATATTAACGACCTGCCTCATCTTGCAAAGGATACTTACGAGATCGTATTGTTTGCTTCATTAATTTTTAAAATGAAACGACAAAAAACAAATTTTAACGATGTAAATAATGCAATCTCAAAAGTAGGTAGGTAGTCCATTGGTTTAGTGTCAATAACCTATTGCTTAATGAGACCAAAACGAAATGTATTAGATTTAACCTACCTAATGTAAAACAAGTCAATGCTGATGTAAACGTGAAAGGAGAAACTTTCAAAATAAAAAATTGTTTAAAATTTCTGCAATTTGCTCCGATGATTTACCGTAAAATATTTTCCACCAATACTTTTCTGGTTGTTTCACCCATTGTTTTAAAAATAATATTATATTATACTAGAACCTTGCGTGCGAAGTCGAGAAAAGTAGACCCAGAAAGTAGTAGAATAAATGGGTCAGTCTTTGACGTTAGTAAGGAGACGTGATCGTGACGTCTCCTTTTTCCTTACAATTTGGTACAGCGGCTACATCGTGCTAACGTGGAACTACGCAAATCCCATACTTACTAAAAGGAAACGTCACGATCACGTCTCGTTACTAACGTCAAATAGACATCTCTCAGATGGGAATAAAAATTGCTTGCTCTTATGAAACATAGATCTACCTAGTCTAATAAAAAGTGATAGTATCTAGTATTATTTACATGTAGGATTGATTTCTTGCATGTGAAAACACGATTGAGAAAAAACCATGAAAGTGCAGTGTTTCGCACATAATTTAGTCAAGATCTAGAGAACCCTGCGGTCTATTGAAATTACTTCTGTTTTGATTCGTAGGTATGTAGAGTAGGTACCTACCTATTTACTTATACTACTTTAGAAGGAGATACTTTATTGACAAAGAAAATTACAATTCAATAATAAAAACAAATTAGAACTAGTATTTACAATTGAAACAATTAAGCTAACTGCAGACTGTTGCAAACAATCTACAGGTAGCTCAACTGATCCATATCAATACCATTCGGAAGCGTCCCCAAGACGCTGGCTGCATTGCCCCGCTGTATGGCAATGCTGATGCGCTGCGCCGGATATCCGCCAGCTTTCGGGTCACGCGTCGCGTCGACCAGACGCTCAGATAACTTTTTAAAAACCCGGAGAGCCTCGGTACCCCACGGACCTAGGGTCTCGACCCCAAAGAGAGCAAATATGTAGGCTCTGTCGAGACTTGCATATTTGCGTCTCTTGAGATCCTCGGCCAAATCTGCCGCCGCACCAGCCCTTACGGATGTCCTCGGAAGATGGGAAGGCACGTGTCGATTGAATAGAATAGATAATAATAATAATCTAATAATCTTTAGAATAGCGTGCGGATTGAAATTCATCGCTCGGTCACAGATTAGGTAATGGCTCGGTGTCGACGGTAGTTTGGATAAATAACCTAGGTACCTTGCACCTCCAATGCCCATCATTACCGACGAGGACACCATGATTCCAGAGCCACCCTGACACGCTACTATACCGACGAACTGCCAGACATCAGTCAAGACGAGATCGTGTTAGCTCTGAGGCAGTATAAAAATGGAAAAGCCCCTGGTGAGGACGGAATAACATCAAAGCTTCTGAAAGCCGGAGGAGCCTCTGTAATACAGGAGCTACAGAACCTCTTTAACACCGTTCTTCACAGTGGGAGAACTCCAAAGACGTGGAGCGGGAGTTTGGTGGTACTCTTTTTTTTAAGAAGGGAGATAAAACCCTCCTTAAAAACTACAGACCCATCTCACTCCTGAGCCATGCCTATAAGCTGTTCTCACGAGTGGTCACGAACCGTCTCGCTAGGAGACTCAACGAGTTCCAGCCACCGGAACAGGCCGGGTTCCGCGGATGTTTTGGCACCATAAACCACATTCACAGAGTGAGGCAGATTATACAAAAGTCAGAAGAATATAATCAGACCCTGTGTCTGGCTTTTGTGGACGATGAGAAGGCCTTTGACTACGTCGAAACCTGGGCTGTTCTGGAATCCTTACAGCGATGCCAAGTAGACTATCGTTATATCGAGGTGTTGAGATGTCTCTAGGAAGCCGCCACCATGAGTGTCCAAGTACAGGGCCAGCAGTCTAAACCCGTCCAATTGCGCAGAGGAGTGAGACAGGGGGATGTCATATAACCGGAACTGTTCACAAGCGCATTGGAAGATATGTTTAAGATGCTGGACTGGAAAGGTAGGGGCATTAACATAAACGGCAAATACATCTCACACCAACGATTCGCTGATGACATAGTCTTAATGGCGGAGTCGCTAGAGGAGCTGAACCTGATGCTGGATGTATCGGTCTTGGCATGAATTTGGATAAAACCAAAGTCATGATGAGCCACGTTGATCCAAGACCGGTGGTTGTAGGTACATGGCCACCTTCTCGAAACTGTTTCCGAGTAGGTATACTTACCTTGGGCAGATTATGTTGTTGGATAAAAACAACTTCGAGAAGGAAGCCAAGAGGAGGATCCAGCTAGTCTGGGCAGCGTTTGGAAAACTACGTCGAGTCTTCTCGTCATCCATACCGCAATGCTTGAAAACGAAAGTTTTCAATCAGTGCGTCCTACCCGTCATGACCTACGGAGCTGAGACGTGGGCACTCACGGTAAGGCTGAGCGACCTTGAACTGGTGGACCACCAGTTCAAGGTCGCTCAGCGAGCTATGGAAAGAGCTATTCTCGGAGTATCTCTGAAGGATAGTATTCGTAACGAATACATCCGACAGAGAACCGAGGTTATCGACATAGCGCAAAGAATTAGCAAGCTAAAGTGGCAGTGGGCCGGCCATATCTCGCGAAGAACCGACAACCGCTGGGGTAAACGTGTTCTTGAGTGGAGACCGCGACTTGGCAAACGTAGTGTAGGACGCCCTCCAGCCAGGTGGGACGACGACCTGCGAAAGACTGCAGGCAGAAGCTGGATGCAGCAAGCTGAAGACAGGGTGCTATGGCGCTCATTAGGGGAGGCCTATGTCCAGTAGTGGACTAATATAAGTTCATGATGATGATGATGATGACCTGCTTAGCCACAAAACCAAGTTTTGAGATATGAACGTACCTAAAACGCAGAGTTTTTTTGTGATGCCATTTAACTGTTATTTAATAGTCGTCAGTAACTTTGAATTATCAAAGGATATGTACTAGCTCTTTTCGTTTACTGTCGAATAGCAAATATCTCGATTTTAAATAGTCCCTCTGTCACGTTTGACCTGTTTACTAATGGCCATAATATGTCAATGAGGAGGAGCTCCTTTGTACCACGGGACCCAACCCTACATCCATTCTGAGTAGGTGCCAAAATTTTGTTTGTAACAATATGCGTGTTAATTTTTGTGGTCAGAATGGATGTACCTAAGCAGCTTGTAGATGGTGGGTAAGCATGTTATTGGTCTATAATTCTTTGGTTCCGCAGTACTACCAGACTTATGGAGTAGGAAAGTTACACCCTCCGTCATAAAATGTGGGAGGGACCCGATCTCAATTGCTTCTTGGAATTGTGCGGCCAGAATTGAGTGTGAGCATCGAAACCATTTTAGTCAAAAAGTTATGCAATCCGTCCGGGCCAGGACTTTTCCAGTTTTGGGCCGAGCGGATTGCATTACTTAATCTAATGGAGATGTTGATAGCTTCCTTATAGTTTCGATGTTTTATTATTATTATTTATTTCATGAGCAATTCGAACCTACAATCTTGCTGGCCTTTCACCCACTTTCGTAGATTATGAAGTAGCTTGCGGTAGTAATTCTCTTTGGCAGTAACTAAACTAAGAGATAGGCTGCTTGATCTTGGTAACTAAAGCAGAATATAATTATCTCTACCCACTGATAAATATCACAGAACAAATATCTGAGATTAAAGTACTATGTACGACGTACTAGAAGCTATTCCAATCAAAATACATATCGCAACGCAACTTGCTGGATGACGGATGACAGCGGGGGCCTGCGCGCGGCGAGCGCTGCGGGGGCTGCAGCGCTAAAACACTATCTAAAAAAATCGTCTAACCAAACTATTAAAACACTCAGCGCTAGATCGCCTTTATACCTGGTACCTATAGTTTTGACTTGACGCTTGACACGTTTTATTCAACCCTATAGATTTTACCTACTTTACAAAAAACTTGTAGGTACGTAGGTACCTACCTAGCATAACCCTGCTACCTAATAACTTTGCTATTTGAATCGGGTCGGATAGAGAAGCAAACTCCGTACTTACAAAGCTCAAGATCTCGGGGTTTTCAAGAAGTTCGACAAACTTAATTCCAGTGAACAAGTAGAGGCTCTCGCTTCTCTTAGCATCGCTGCATTAAACTGGCGACGGTAGATAAAATGGTGGGTGGCACTTAGAGTCAAAACGCGTTAGTAAACAATCTCTTTACTCAATTAAGTAGGTAGGTACTTCACTAATAAAAACTGATATAACTTATACTCCGACCGCACCGCAGCAGATGCAACTTAAAATGTTATCGTAGGTGGATAAGTATACAATATGCATTCGGAGGAGAGGTGTAGGTATCCAGAACGTTTTAGGGTTTCGAAGATCGGTTTCGAAACCCTTATGGTCTTGCTTTTTCTGTCTTGTTTTCCGTCCATAATATCTCAGCAACTACAGCACATAAGCATTGCCATACAGCGGGGCAATGCAGCCAGCGTCTTTGGGACGCTTCCGACTGGTATTGGATATGGATCAGTTGAGCTACCTGTAGATTGTTTGCAACAGTCTGCAGTTAGCTTAATTGTTTCAATTGTAAATACTAGTTCTAATTTGTTTTTATTATTGAATTGTAATTTTCTTCGTAAATAACTTGATATTAAAAATAATAATACATTTCGTGCGCATGTATACATAAGACAAAAAAAATTTTTTTTTTAATGAAAATGTGCAGTACAAATTGTGATGTCGAAATTTAAAAAGAGACCTACATGGTCAAGGGGGGTATCAATGAAAGGTATCAATTTGTACATTTCAAAACAGGTTTTGAAATTTCTGTAGATTTAATACTTTTTAAAATATTTCGAATAAAGTCGAATATTTACCCATTAGGTATACTCCGAAGTTTGCAAACCGATCCATCTGAAATAAAATAGCAAATTCTCGAACCGGTACCTATTGTACATATTGGTATACTTGACAAACGTTCGAAACCCTCTCGGCGCGCAAACACACTTGCACTTGACGGATCTTGTTTTAAAGTGTCATGTAATCACTCAAAGGAGTGATTTGATTACAGCAATGGTAGAATCAGAATCAGAAATACGTTTATTGTTAACTGTTGTACAAAAAAGATCTTTTGCATAAAATATAGTGTACAGTTTCCACAGCTTATCTATAAAGACATAGATACAATATCAGTAACAGTGGTAACAGTTTTATGTAGATATCTAGGTAGGTATACATTTATCCATCATTTATCAAAGAATTCTCTGTAGTGTTTATACTAGAGGTATAGTACCTAACAATAATATCGTCGTCATATTTTATAACCAAAATTTTTGCGAAATTTTCCCGAAATAGATAGGTACCTAACTATTTGTTAACGAACTGGCAAACCACTTTAAAACTGAGTTTACCCATTCATTTCATTACTTTTATCAACTTTATTACATTATTAAAATTTTTGTAGCGAAGTTATATCACCACTATTTCTACTCATTTGAGTTTTTTATGCTATTTGTTTTCCACCTAAATAAATAAATAAATATCTGTACATAGGTAGGTTCTACCTAGGAAGATGGTACCTACCTACTAAATTGCAAAAGGCTTTGTCTACTCATATAATTGTGGCTTTAGCGAGCCGACGACGACGCGACGACGACGGTAGCGATAGCGACCTAAATCCAGGCAGCACCACTGCGGTCGAGAAAAAGAGATAGAACTACAATATTTTAGTCCTTGACCTAGATTTTTCACACTGTTTGGTAAAGGTAATAGCAATTACTAAGTTACATTATCGAGTTAATGAAACAGCAAATGAATGATTTTTATTTAATCAATATTTAAGGAGCTAGTGCATATGTATCATTTGGATAAATAAAAAAAAATATGTACATATATAAATTATCGGGAAAATAAATTTTGAAATTACCGCGTGTTTGCCTTTGTAGTGAAGTTAGCAACGAAAAGTGATTGGTCATTGAACGACCTTGGCGCATTATGACTCTTTAGTGCTGTGCTTTTATTGTATCATAGATTTATCGATAAGTCTAGTTTAGCCCCGATGACATGACGCATGTAGGTGTCTTTTTATTCTTTGTTACTTCTAATCCAAGTAAGGTGACTGAAATCCCAACATCCGCCTTATGCTTATAACGGGGTAAATCTCCTGGTCACGATTCTCCGAGTATTGAGCACTTAAATCATGCAGGACATATTTACCTAGAGTGCTCGCCATGCTATTCACCTTCTGTATAGGACATTCTTACCTTCCTGAGGAAATGATGCGCACTCTTGTTGTACCGATACGGACACGCCTCTAGTTTGGGTAGCTACAGGCCTATATCGCTAGCGACGATAATAGCTAAGGTGCTGGATGGTGTGATTGATAATCATCTCAGTCATAAATTGAGCTTACTCGATGCGCAGTTCGGCTTTAGGGCCGGACTCTCTACTGAATCGGCAATACTGAGTCTCAAACACACCGTCCGGTACTATACCAGCAGAAACACGCCTGTCTACGCCTGTTTCTTAGATTTATCGAAAGCTTTTGATCTGGTGGCGTATGACAGGCTGTGGCCGAAGCTGTCCGGTGATACGGAGCTGCCGCTTGAGCTAATAATGCTCTTAAAGTATTGGTATGGCAATCAACGTAATGTCGTCAAGTGGGCAGGATCGTTATCGACCGAGTACAGGCTGGAATGTGGTGTGAGACATGGTGGCATATCTTCTCCACGAATTTTCAACCTGTACATGGATCGTCTGATCCTTGAGCTCAGCGGCACCGGTATAGGCTGTTCAATTGATGGCAAGACAGTAAAGAACATAAGCTACGCTGATGACATGGTGCTGCTGAGCCCATCGATCAGTGCCCTCCGCAAACTGTTAAAAATCTGCGAGAGTTATGCGGAGGCTCATGGGCTCAGATATAACGCCAGCAAAAGCGAGCTGATGGTTTTTAAAGCTGGAGCAAAGACGTATACCGCAGTCCCATCAGTTTCGCTGGCAGGCACTGAACTGAAGAAGGTAGCCGAGTTCAAGTATCTGGGCCACTGGGTCTCCGAGATTCTCTCAGATGTCTTAGATATAGAAAGGGAGCGCAGGGCATTATCGGTGAGAGCAAATATGATGGCCCGCAGATTCGCGCGATGCAGTAGTGCAGTTAAATTAAGTTTGTTTAGAGCGTACTGTCAATCTTTTTATACGTGCAGGTATAAAAGATTGGCAGCGATTCCAGCATTTCTGCGTGTAGTTAACCCACAGAGGGTTATGCCCTGCGTGTCCAGTATAATAATGGATTCAGAGTGCTACTGGGACTGCCCCGCTTCTGTAGCGCGTCCGGGATGTTTGCAGAGTCCCGCGTTGATGACTTTTACGTAATCATCCGCAACAGAACAGCATCCCTGATGCGCCGAGTAAGGGGCGGCACCAGTAGCTATCTGAACGTTATAGCTGGAAGGCTGGACACGGACTGCGCTTTTATGAGGCACTGGACGAACATTCATAATTCCATGCGTCTGTAAACGCAGAATGGGACACATTCCAATAAAACCGTTTTATTTTTAGTTTTTAAATTACATTATGTACCTACTCTAACTCTACACTCTCTATGGCTATGTATTTTGTGAAGCTGAATTAAAATAAATTGAATTGAATTATGCCTTGGTCTTGGCCCAGCAATTCAAAAACTTCCAGATCACAAAAAAACTGGAAAAAAGACTGGCTGGACACCACAAACGGCTTGCGCGCTCAACACACTGCCCCTAATGTTAAACCTAAAGGGTTCACCTTGCCTCGCAAAGAATGGTGCCGCCGCCTAAATAGGCTCAAAACAAGGCACGGGCGACTGCGGTGAAGAGGATCAGACCATGGAGCACATTTTTCAGTGCTGTCCCACCCACTGGCTTTGAGTGACCTGGAAAGTCTTCCGCCACAAGCAGCGACCTGGCTTCAAAATCTGAACGTGTGAATCGTGATATTTGTGTTAATTTTATTATTGATTTATGTGTACCTACGTAGTTATAGAATATTTGTATAGCCTAAGATTATTGTATAAGCCTCTATTGTCATACAATCAAATAAATAAATGGTAATTGAAGGTCCTTAATAAGGTCTTTATTTAAGGTCGTTGACCTTTTTATTACCAAAATTCTTAACCCGATACGAAAAAGAAAACAGATATCGAAAAAGTTTTAAATATTACAATCAAGAGTAACAACTAGCGTACAGCCACCTTGATACCTTTGTGATGTACAAAGAAAACATTTCCAATAGAAACGTAGAATCTCGAAAAGTGATAATAGTTTTATAGCGACGCACGTCACTAAAGTAATCAGCTGGTTCCTGTCAAAATACAGTGCTGCCAACATTCTAACTCCCAACTTGTGGCTATGTTCATGTTGGCCATGCGCCACAAACAGCCGCAGTATCGACAAACGTTCACGAAACGTTTAAACCATAGTGACACTTCTCTCCATATTTTTGTAAATTTGAATCAAACTATCAAATTATTAAGTTGTAGTTGATAAAGTGCTAAGTGAAACGTATGTTGTTTTTACAATGCATAGTGCCGCATCAGTAGCCGCTTGCTAAAGCAATTACGTAATGGGAATTATGCTAGAAAAGTTTAAAGTTTTGCCCTGAATTTCAATATGGCCGCTGACACAGGAATGGATACTTGCTCCAGTCCGGAAATCACGGACTCTAGAAAACGACCCTTAGACGGCGACTCGGAGAATGGCGACGTCAAGAGATCACACTTTAGCTCGGGTGAGTAACGCACTATTTACTTACCGCGCTATACATACCTACGCGCTAGGTAGATTTACTTCATTGCGTACTTGGCAAAGTGAGCATAACATTGACACAGCGAACTTGCGGCCGATTCGGCTGCGCTCAGCTGGATTCCAACAAGATTCTTATCAGAAGAGTGCTGTTATCAATACGACCTATTTACAGCGACGTCGAGGTCGCAACGAGCCGAATTACTTTGGAAAACTGTAGCTACTATCTAAGTAGAGCTGTAGATCCTTTATTGCTGCAAAAACAGACTGTAACACTGATGATAAGTCGAAAAATATATGAGAATCAAAGCGATTCGCCTTGCTGATAAGCGGCAAGGGGCTGCATGGGAATATCCTCGTCGGACTTTTAGTGATATTTTATGCAATGTTAAAAGAGAGTGGTTGTTTTTTAGTGCAAGACTTGGTGACAGCGTTGCCTCTGGCCAACGGCCATGGCACTATAACTTCTCATTTTGGTGAGTTAGCCAGTCAACAATCAGAATCAGAACTCATTGGCTTTGTGGTTGTTGCGGCGCATGCCTCGCGCGGCTCCCTGCTGCCACCTCCTCGCCACCACCAGCTCGGCTCACTTGCTACGCAATTACACAGTACACAACTGACCTTCCGCTGAGCTATGTAGAGGTCAATATTTGCTATTACTTTAATCAAATACCTCATTGTCCAAGTTAAAGGTGTATCCTAGTTTGGGGATCAACAATGTAATAATTTTAACTCATAAATCTTTTTCAATAAATGTTAATAGTATTCACATCATTTATTTTAAATCTCGTTATAAAATAATTTTTTTACTATAGAAAATAAAATATTATAAAACTATTCTACAGTATAAAAATATATTATTATTATTACTCTAAGAGAATTTTTTAAAGCTAAATTTGTAAAATTTACTCATACCTTTTTTAATTCATGAGCAAAAAGTATAACTTTCAATCGATAATATTTACTACTAACTTTGTTAAAGTAGTAAAGTAAAAAGTATTTATTAGTAAATAAAGTCAAATGGACTGTTTCCCATTTGCAACAGAATGGTGTTTTAGTCCATAGTTATTAATTGGTTCAGCTAGATTGACACAAGGACAGCGTTTGTTAGTGGATGGTGGGTGAGGGAGTGTTGGCAGCGGAGAGCGCGGCGTGTCCATCGCGCGGTATCGCGGCATCGATGTCGAGAGCCGCCGTACTTAGTCCCATCGACACCCATGGCTTAGTCGTTGCATCGTTGGTGTGATCACTTTATGTACAAATCTTCTACTACCCATTATTTTGGTGTACTTTCACTTCTTCTTGAGACATCGTCGCTTTTATCGCTTTAATTTTATTTTAAACATAAACTAACTCGAATCTGATAATTATAACATTGTTTTAATTTTGCATATCGAATCCATAGAACACGAATCAATAGATTGGCACTGTTCATCATCATTTAAAATATTTGTTTAGTAAATTGTTCAGAAAGAAGTGTTATTGTAAACGGGTTTTAATAACTATGTGAAGGTCTGAGCTCATGCCGATGGCTGGCAAGGTCATTACCGGTTCTAGTCATGCACTGCCTTGTTTAGCCGTGATTTGAACCCAGTGCCGGTGGCTTAGAGTCTGTTATTTATCGCCAGCTCGCCTCTCCAAGGTCGGAGCAGGCGATTTGTCATTAGCTGCTAAGGCTGCAAGTGTTTACATTGCGTAACAGCCGACTCCTATAATGGGAGCGCGTAGGTTTCTTTAGGGCAGTTATTTGTTCTTATTTGTCTCACAAACCGTGCATTTGATTCTATTTAAGCCAGAATATTTGCTAAAAGCGTTGGTGGTTCTATTCCAAAATTGTCAGTGGTTCATTCGATAAAGTCGATAAAGTCGGTTTGGCAACCCTCCTGCCCCAGTTTGCTTGGCACTGCCCTGCGCTGCTCTTGCTCCAGGATTTCTACATATATTCGGTACTTCCTGCCTAAACTATGACGTCATATTACTTAAAAGCCAAGCTTGTTACAAAGTCTTCAAAGGCTACTTTACTTTATTCAACAAATTTGAAAGCCGTGTAACGTCTATTTGCGGAGACCCTTCTGAAATTGCGCCAGGGTATTATGAGCTTTTGGAGCTTTGCATCAGCTGAGTACCTACGGTTGAGTTTTGCGTACCGAGGGGTTTCGTAAAGACGTAAGTTCGGTGTTACGGTGTACGTACGGGCGTTATCCATACAAACAGTAAACCATGATTCACAAGAAACAAGAATACATTTATTTATTTATTTGTTTAACATTAATTCTAATGAACGTGGCGAACTTTTTTATGTTAATTATGTAATGTACTAAGTCGAAAACACTATCTAGTATATCATACATAACATAACATCACTTAATAACGCGCTGAAGAAAGTGTACTTGATCTTGCGTTTCGGTTCCCACCCGTGAACAACAGTCGAATTTAAGGTCAGCGTTACATTGAAACCACCTCGTTATTTCTAACGAGAATGGTAGGTGCTATTCATTACCACTTTATCTACCGCAGACCGCAGTGATGGTTAATGAGATCGCTCAAATGAAGGTAATGATTTCGTGGTCATTAACATAACAGATTTTAAATGAAACAGAAATTAAATTCTGTTTATGAATAACACGTTTAGCCTTCTGAATTTAACTTGAAATTGAGGTTATCGAAATAATTCTACGACGTATAATATTTACTTAATTTGATATTATATCATTTAGTAATTTGCTGATAGCCAGACTTGTGTGATAGTTTATCTTATCAACGTTGGAAGTGTTGCTTTGACATCCTTATCATGGAAATGTAATCGTTCACTTAATGCACTGAAATTAAGCCAAAGCCATTAGTTATGATAAAATAGCACAATTTATAGTTTGTCTAAAAAAAGCATCTGCGAAAATTGTAATTTTTTTCCTATTATTCATTCATTAATTTTTTTCTCATAGGCACATTACATTGCACTTAAGAAAGTCTTACAAATAAATTAATATATTAGGTCTATACCTAATATATTAATTTATTTTTAAGACTTCTCCTTTTTCTTGATACTATGTACCTATGTACATAGTATCAAGAGAGAAAAAAGTAATAATAATATAACAAGGTATTGCTGACTCATGCAATGTCGTTCCAAAAATTATGATCTGAGAGATAATCCTTTATGCCATAGTAGGCTCTCTCGGTGAGGTGCTTTTTTAATGGTGGTCCTAAAGGCCTTTTCGCCAAGATTGGCTGGCAATACATTATAAAATCTAGCACTATTTACGACAAAAGATTTGCTAACTTTCGCTAGTTAGCAATAGATTAGCAATGTGATTGCCAAAATTACCAAAAATACAACGAAAGTAACGAAATCAGAAACGTATTACTAAGCTAGCTTCGCCTAAAACAAAAGTAAATCTATTTCACCTACTTTCTTAAAGAAAAGCTTTCAAAAGTTGTGGGAGGAAGTTTTGGTCGAAATCGCAAGTGCTGGCTTTTATTCAATTATTTCTGAAGCTTTTGCTTCAGAAATAAGGTCGAATCTTCTTTGTAGCTTGCTTTGATAAACACTATTCTACGAATCCTTATTGAAATGACGTCATCATGATGCATGCATTGGGTAGTTATTTATTACCGGATTAGAGTCTTGCAGAATTACCTAATATTGTCAAAAACGCTTTCAATCCGAAAATCCAGCGAAAAGCTTTTTCATCGTTATTGTATTTAAATTATTTATATTTATAAATAGCACAGACGTTTGAACCATATATACACTGCCGGCCAAAAGTTTGAGACCACTGTAAAAATCTTTGTCACCAACAAAATATTTCAAAGTACACATATGATAATGAGCTAATTTGAACACCTGCGTATTCTATTATTATTAAAGAATTTCTAAGAGTCATTATTTATGTTGTTGTTTAAGTTATCATCCTAAAAAGGTCTATTGTTTCAAAACATCAATGAGCGCCGCGCAAGGACCAGGTGGTAGAGTCATTGTAATATTTTTATGATCTGCTCATTACTTATTGTTTTGGGTTTGTTTCGCGTTAACCGATATCAGGGATTATGTTAGCTTCCTAAAACATATTTAGTACCTGAGTTTTTATGGAGTAAATTATTTTCTACCTTATTAGTCTGAGCTCGTCGTTGTTACAGTGAAGATATCTTAAAATGGGCAAAGTTCGCGAAATTAGCAGTGAAACTCGCTCTGCCATAGTTGTTTTATACGGCGAAGGCAAATCTGAACGTGCGATTGCCTCTCAACTTAAGTTGTCGAAGACTTGTGTTCATAACACAATAACCCGATACAAGGAGACTGGCAGTAATCAAGATCGTTCGCGTTCGGGAAGGCCGAGAACTACCACTTCTCGCGAGGATCACTTCATCGTCACTACCAGCAAGCGGAATAGACGCCTAACAGCACTAGAAATCCGCGTAGAAGTGCACAAATCCCGATCAGAACCTGTATCATTGACTACAGTAAAAAGACGTTTGAGAGATGCTAAGTTATTTGGTCGCGTCGCCGTTCGAAAACCACTACTAAGGCCACAAAACAAAAAGAAACGGATGCAGTGGGCCCTTACCCATCGAGACTGGACTGAAGAAGACTTTAAACAAGTTCTTTGGTCAGATGAATCCAAATTTGAAATATTTGGTTCAAAACGACGAATTTTTGTTCGACGTAACGTCGAGGAAAAGATGATGCCAGACTGTGTGGTGCCAACAGTCAAGCATGGTGGTGGTTCCATTATGGTCTGGGGATGCTTCTCGGGCCATGGAACCGGAGATTTGGTACGAGTCGAAGGAATCATGAAAAAGGAGCAATATAAACGAATACTACAGCAAAATGCCATTCCGTCTGGTTCAAGAATAATTGGAGATGGATTTTTTTTCCAACAAGATAATGACCCAAAACATAGTTCAAAATTATGCAGGGGTTATTTAGAACACAAAGAAACAGAAGGGGTTTTAAAAAACATGGTGTGGCCCCCTCAGAGTCCGGATCTCAACCCGTTTGAGCTTTTGTGGGAAGAGCTTGATAGAAATGTGCGCAGTTGTTGTCCCACTTCGCAAGAAGACATGTGGAAGGCTTTACAAGAAAGCTGGAACAATATATCACAAGATACAATCGACAAATTGATTGCTCGTATGCCAAGAATAGTGAAAGTAGTAATAAAATGCAAGGGAGGGTTTTTCGACGAAAAATCTGTATAAAATATGAGCGACATTTTTAAAGTAAATGGTTGATTTTTCTTCATTTTTTTGTTTTCTTCATAATGTATGTGTATTAGGAAATAAGTATTTTAATTCATAATTAAACCTCTTGCTTTGTATTTTGAGTTTTATTTCATTTTCCTACTTTGATGTAGGTGGTCTCAAACTTTTGGCCGGCAGTGTAAGTCATCGCTAGATGACTTACAAATCTTACAATACAACCGAAATAGATGGTTCAAACTCGTAAATCCTTTGTCCTTCGTGTGGGCGGGCGTGGCCTTCCCAACGATATACCTAAACCGTGTATACAACACTCAAAACAACAGCAGTGACAAACGAGACCACGCGGAAATTGCAAAAACGGATAGTCATGTCTGCGGGGGGTATTGTATCGTTATCTCCAGAATGCACTGCTCAGCACACTTCGGTACCCTCATCACATCACAGGAGGAAATGGAGAGGGCTCGCTTAAACACCGCTTAAAAACATTAATGTATCTTAACGAGCTTTTACCTTCCCCTTTTGCTACCGGACGGTTTAGGATTTGAGCTTTTGTGAAATGAGCGTCGGAATCTGTATTGCTGAGGGTTTAAAAATAATATTTGATGATTTTAGCATTTTAGAAGAATATACTCTTCATAATATGTTTCTTTGAAGTTAAGCATATTGAGAAGACAATTCGAATTCCTGATGAATATTGAAATCTGTGGAACATGTTACGCTAAGCTGCAGCCGTATTCATTCAGCAAGCAAAAGCCACATTTACAGCATAACTTGCAAACACGTCACGCCATCTGTTACTTATGATACCGAGCATTTTACCGAGCTCACAAGTATCAAATTGCTTTATTTCCTTTAGACTGTACACGACTCTTAGACACGTCACAAAATTCAAATTACATTAAGTAAAACTTTTTTAATATCTTTATTGACAATAAAAATTACAGTGCAATAATAAAAACAAATTAGAACTAGTATTTATAATTGAAACAATTAAGCTAACTGCAGACTGTTGCAAACAATCTACAGGTAGCTCAACTGATCCATATCAATACCAGTCGGAAGCGTCCCCAAGACGCTGGCTGCTTTGCCCCGCTGTATGGCAATGCTGAGGCGCTGCGCCAGATATCCGCCAGCTCTCGGGTCACGCGTCGCGTCGACCAGACGCTCAGATAACTTTTTAAAAACCCGGTGAGCCTCGGTACCCCACTGACCTAGGGTCGACCCCAAAGGGAGCAAATGTGTAGGCTCTGTCGAGACCTGCATATTTGCGTCTCTTGAGTTCCTCGGCCAAATCTGCCGCCGCACCAGCCCTTACGGATGTCCTCGGAAGATGGGAAGGCGCAAGTGTGTAAAGTAAAACTTGATTTTTTGTTCACTTCAATCTTTATATTATAAGGTAAAGTAAAGAAGTGAACAAGAAACCTTTACCTTGTTAAGTAGGTTGTTAGATTTCGAGTTGGAGCAAAACTCGCCCCAAGCTTTTTTTTCCTCTAAATAATCTGATATTTTGTAAAGCTTTTTTACAGAAAATATCACTATTGACTAGCTGCGCCCCGCGTCTTCGCCCGCGTAGAAATTGATTTAACACCCCCTAGGGGTAGTTTTGTAAAAATACAAAATACGTGTATTTACTTTATACTCGTAGTTTATTACGAATCACAAACTGGAATAACCCGATTTACCACAATTTAAAAAAAAAATCCTGAAATACGTATTCAATAGTTTTGTATTCATAGTATTCTCTGTAAGTTTCAAGCTAACTGGGCCACTGCACTGGTTAAAGAGTTACAAAAAAACCTCAATAACTTCAACCCTCATTTTACCCTTTTCTAAGGGGTTTACTGAAAATTCCTGAAATACGTGTTTTAATTTTATCATTATCATTTTGATATACATATACATAACATTTTAGCTCAATAGCATTATGCTATTGAGCTAATATGTTTAATAATTATGTTTATTAAAAAGTTACAGACATTTCAGTACGGAGCCAAATTACGAATCACAAAATCTCAAACTTTAATAACCCGATTTACCCCATTTTCAGGTCAATTTTGATATCCTGAAATACGTGTTCAATAGTTTTGTGTACCTACTCTGTAAGTTTCAAGCTAATTGGGCTACTGAATAAAGAGTTACAAAAAACACCAAAAAAAAAAACTCAACCCCCTTTTTATCCCCTTAGAGGTGGAATTTCCGAAAATCCCTTCTTAGCGGGAGGTTGTGTAGTAACAGGTCAGGTGGGTGGGCTTTTCAAATTTCAGCTTTATAGCTTCAGCTATTTGGTCTGGTCTGGGTGTTGTCCGCTTGTTCTCATAAACATTAAGATAATTTTTGCAACTCACTTACTTATGTAATTTGATTTTTGTGACGTGTCCAAGAGTCCTGTAAGGTCTAAAGGAAATAAAGCACTTTGAATTATGTTTATTTCTTTAAATCGTGTTAGATTTAAAGAAATAAAGTAGGGATTCTCTGGTACCCATATTATAGATTGCACGAACAGTCCTCTTCTGCAGCACAAATACGGTGTTAATAGCAGTTCTCTGGAATCGTGAAAATTGGCTTTATTCCGACGCCGCCGCGCCGGTCGTTTATTACTGTTTGCCCAACTACACGTTATTCGGAATTAGTGCTCCAGTGCCGCACGATCGTTCTAGCCTAACTTTGTTGGCTTCTGGTACCGAAAATTATATAATATTTAGCTCAACTGCCTTCATATCCTAGTAAGCTATGGCCACCTAGCTGCTGAGCATGTTCAACTTAAAGAGCAGGCAAATACAACTTGTTTGAATTTCGGAATTGTTTGATGCAAACGTGCTCCAGTTCTGCGGATCGTGCCCGTCTCCTGGCCGATTCTAAGTGGGAGTCAGGACATTGGTTGCAAGCACTTCCTTCATATAACACTTATACTTTATTAGATCCCATAACTTTCCGTATCGCAACATGTCTTCGGTTGGGTGCAAGGTGTTGCGCGCCGCATTAATGTTAGTGGGTACTGCTGTCGCACAGCTTGGTCATCACGGATTATCGTGTACTAGGGCCGCCGGTCGGATATCTTGTCATGCCAGCCTTTACGACATCATTCAGGTGGGCCTTTGTCACCGCTAACGTACCAGCTATTCTCGAACTGAATTGTCTGTTGCGTAACGATCGTAAGAGGCCCGACGGTATGACACTATTCCCATGGGAGTGGCGGAGGCCCATTGTGTGGACGCTACATGCATCGACACACTTGCGCCTTCCCATCTTCCGAGGACATCCGTGAGGGCTGAGCCGGTGGCAGATTTGGCCGAAAAGGATCTCAAGAGGCGCAGATATGCAGGTCTCGACAGAGCGTACGCATTTGCTCCCCTTGGGAGTCGAGGCCCCAGGTTCGTGGTTAACTGAGGCTCTCCGGGTTATAAAATATCTGAGCGTCGCGACGCTCAGATATTAGATATTGCTTCGCCCAGACGAGGCGTCGTCTGGTCGAACCGACATGTGACCCGAGAGCTGGTGAGTCTCTGGCGCAGGGTATACAGCGGTGCAATGCAGCCAGCATCTTGGGGACGCTTCCGACTGGTATTGATATGGATCATTTGAGCTACCTGTAGAATGTTTGCAACAGTCTGCAGTAGCTCAATTGTTTTTTAATTGTAAATACTAAGAAGCTCTAATTTGTTTCTATGATTTGATTGTAATTTTCTTTGTTAATAATTTCAACTTTAACTAGTTTGTTCCTGAAATTTTATCGCCTCTAAAGCTGTCAATCTTCAGAAATGACAGGTGAAAAGCATCTCGCACACTGCAGGGTAATTTAGCCAAGTTGAATGGCACTTTGTTCCCGCTCGCTAGAGAAGTCGTATATTTATTACGCTACATAATTTAATAGTTTCTTGTGCTGAGAAAGGCGGTGGGACGTAGGAGTAACGCTGCAAACTGAAGTCGTAATTGGTTTTAAGCTGAGGCTAATTTAGTTAAAACTTACGAGAGCTCTGCATTAGTGTACAATGTACATTCTCCTTTATAACCTTATCTGAGAAGTCTCAGGTATGCTTATCTAGAATGGGCACTTTATGAAAATGAGCTGCATTGTGTGGGTTACTTGCAAAAATATTCTTAATTTTATCGTAATGTTGCTAGTACGAGCAAGCGTTATAGCAAATATAACTGCGATATGTAAATTCTTGCACCCAGATTCTTAGTGTGGCCTCATTCCCACCCTTTTGAAGGAAGACGTATCTATTTGAACTACCGATTCTTATCGCTTGACCTGCCACAAGAACATTTTATCTGGTAGTTATAACGGACTAGAAATACACGACGAAAGTGAAATAAAAGTACAGCCGACAAACAATACGAATACACGAGCAAGTTGTGTTACAACATCTGCTAAACGTTGGAACAATACGAGATTATGGTAACTTACGCGTAATGGTTTTATATCATCAACACTTTACACACAAAACTCGACTCAATTCCTACAGCTATTGATCGGAGTATTGCATAGACGTGTCGGAGTAAATATAAATAAATATAAAGTGTTAGAAAAACGCAAATATTACACTATCGATCTCAGTTTCATTAAAAGCAAACCCTATAGTGTTGACTACAAAGTTGTAAGTTGTTTCAGTAATCGATGCGCATTACAAATGAAACTGTCACAATAGCTGCGCGTGCGCCCCGCCGCGGTTGAATAACAATTAGGATCCATTCTGATTTGTTCCCGCTTACGATGTTTGACTTTCGTTAACCTCTATTTAATAATATTGGCTTGGCAGAGGACTAGTTATCGTCAATATTCAATTGAATATACAAATCTTGATCTTGTTTAGATTACTACTTTTAACAGCATTATAACTGTATCTATTGTAGGTAATCCTATCCTACCTTGTAGTCAATTATTTATTGCCTTGACAAATTATTTGAGTAGTTACATTACTTAATACATTCTTATTCTAACATTTTTTTATTTTTATTTAATTATGGACCTGGTTAGGTTGTACCAATAGGTAAGATGGGTTCTAAAAGAAGGTATTTAAGTAATAAACATATATTTTACTTTCACAGTACAAAGTTTGATAGTCAAGAAATTAACATAAATTCGACACTGCAGGGTAATTTTTTTTTTCTAGAAGCCCAATTGGTTATATAGGCTAGCTAGGCATTATAAAAAAAAAATATGTATAAAAGGTAAAGCTTTGAGTGATATTCCTGCACCTCAAAGATACATTTTGACTGTCTTGACAAAATCTGCATAGAATGTACTATGTAAGGAAAGGTCTGATCTTATACTGTAAGGATATTCTAATCTACTTCCGTAGTTCCATAGACTGTTCATGGCATCCATATCTTGAGGTAACAATCCTGTTATGCTGAAAGGCTTCCAATATTCACAAACCTCTGTGGTTTACTTAGTAATTCTTAAAGTTTCCTTAGTTAAAAAAAAACAAATATTCTTATATAATAAATTAAAATAAATATATAAAAATATAATGCCCTTGCGTGTGAAGTAATACGCCTCTAAACAGAACGAAATGAAAACAACAACAATGTATGAATATATTCTATTATATCGTACTTAATCACATCAACGTGATCAAACTAACATATAAACAAAGACAGCCATCTTGTTTTCAAACAAAGATGTGCGCAGAATTTCCAACAAAACCGGAGCTTTCATAAACAGTCCGCGAACTAAACGGAAAATAAAAGTAAGGACCATTGATGTGATTTATTAGCTCCGTCAAAGCCTTGAATAATGCTTGGTTTGCAAGGAAAGAACCTTTTGTGAATGTAATTTTATTTCACCCTCACAATTCTTATTCCATTCCCAGTCGAATTGACTGGGAATGGAATAAGAATTGTGGTTTGTCGAACTGCGGATAATGACGGTAATAAAAGGATATACGGTTCTAACCAATTGGCGATTACCTATGTACATAGAGGTAAACAATAATCACGGACGAGAAGGAACTGCCAGTTGGACTCGGAAAGATTGGTTGTAAAAGTTTTATCATCATGATTTGTTGCCGGATTTTAGGTTGATGATGTCCACCTAGCCGAATTTAGGCCACGGCGACCTGTCTCAATGGAGGCTACCCATGTGTGCAGGACATAATACACTACACAAGTGTGTACGCAAACACAGGTGCACTCTCAAGCCAAATTTAACTGCTGCCTCACAGGCCTGTGCCATCCTTCCACGATCTAGCTATAGTCAGTTGGACCCATGCTTCCTCGCTCGGTCAGCCGTGACTTTTTTTTTATAATACTACGGTGGCAGTCAACCATGCGATCCGCCTGATGGGAAACGGTTAGCGCAGCCTATGGACGCCTGCAACACCAGAGACGTTCCACGCGTGTTGCCGACCCCGTCAATGCTTTAGAATGCCCTGTCTGTTGACGCTTTTGGAACATACACATTAGCTGAATAAGTACACCTTTTATTTCACGGTACTGATTTTAAAGTTTGTACAGCCCCGTTGAACAATATCGAGAGTGTAGACTAGTTACGTAAGCAGAGCGCTTACTTGAAAACGATGAGCTTGTTCAATGAAGGCGTTTGGATGCTTCTAGCGAACTAAGTTGATTGTTATGTTCTGCTGAGTGAATAGAAAACGGAAATTGCACACGAGAAAAACGTAACGTAAAATAAGCCATAGGTGTACGAACTCGTATGTTAGAGATGGTCAAGTTTAAAACGTTCGGTATAGTAACATAACACTTCCAGTTACTTGGTTCATACTGTCTTCTGCATGCGGCTTCGCTCACGAACGAATGTCCAGGACATATGTGTGTGTGTGTATTCTGGACATTCGTTCCTGAGCGAAGCTATGTATGTAGCTTATAGCGCTTACGGATAATGAGATCTATTACATTTTTTTAAAATTTTACTGTAGTGAGTGTTCTTGAAATCAGACCTGCAGTTTTGCTATATTCGGTAGAGATTATGCTTCCTTTCGGCAGAAGTTAACATTGTTGTAAACTTTATATTTTTATTGTAGTTTCAGGTGGGCTGTTCTTGCGTAAATTTGATGATGTTATCTATGTCGTATTTAACATTTATTATTTATTTCATACAACTGAGTTTTTTTGTTTCATAATCATTATTATTATTATTTTTTAGTCTTTCATTACATAGCCTTCGCGAGGAGGATTTTGCGATTCCGAATATGCAATGTTTCCGATTCAGGCTCCTGGGCAAGGTCTTATAAATAAAAGACTCGTAAATCTAATGAATGAACAATTAAAAGCATCTGAGTAAATAAAACTGAGTCAATTCTAGTTCAGTTGGCCTACGTTTTGTTTTATTTGCTTGTTGATCTACCTTCGACCCTTTTCTCTTTATATGAACTTAGAGCTATCCTGGCTTGAGATAGCGAAAACCGTGAGATTTTGACCGACTCGCACATAAAACTGCATTCGCTCATGTTAAGTCTAAATTTATTACGTCACATCCGTGCTCCTAGCTTTCTCTGAATAAATTTGATTGCAAGTAGGTATTCATTAAATTCTATTCAATTCATTTATTCAAGAACTTTCAGGTTTATACATAGATCTTAAAATTATTCTTATAGTAACTACTACCAAAACCTGCCTTTACAGGCGTATGAATATAATATTAGAATGTAAATTCACACAGAGCAAATTAAATATTATTATCAAACAAAATTAAAATTAAAAACATGTCAAAATCATGCAAAATCAATAAATACAAATAGTTACAGTTTATATTCAAAGAATTCATTTATACTATAAAAACATTTTTCAGTCAGCCATTTTTTCAAGTTAAATTTAAATCTAGTTAATAATGTCATTTCTTTAAAAATGTCAGGTATTTTATTGTATATTTTAATTGCCATCATGAAGCTGTTATTAGTGGATAGTGTCAATCTCGTTTGTGGTCTGAATAATTTATTTTTATATCTTAATCGGACACTATAATTACACATTGGATTTGCCAATTGAAATATTATGTCTTTATACTTAAAAACAAACACGCTTATATCGAGTATGTATATGCTAGTCAACGTTAAGATCTTATATTGTCTAAAGTAAGGCCTGCAAGAGTCTGTCATTTTTAACCCAAAAATAGCTCTCAAACATCGTTTCTGCATTTTAAAAACTTGTTCTATGTTAACGCATCTTCCCCAAATCAGTATTTCATAGCAGAGAATAGAGTTTACATAGCCGTAGTAAACTGTAATAGCAGACTCTTTGGATACCGTTTGAGCGATACGTCTTAGTGGGTATACAAAACTATTTAATTTTTTACAAATGTGATCTACATGCTGTTTCCAAGAACACAAATAATCTATGTAAATGCCTAAGAACTTAATACAGGTAATATTTTCAATTGTATAGCCCGTATGAGACACTTTCAGGTTTAGTTGTCTTCCCTTATTTGTTTGAAATTGTATATGCTTTGTTTTTTCTATGTTTACTTTTAAATTGTTTTGATCAAGCCAAGTAATAGCGGCTTTTAGTGCATCATTTACATTTTGTTCAAAGCTAAGTTTATCAACTCCTTCTACTACAATTGTTGTGTCGTCCGCAAACAAAATACAGGGATGACCGACTGCTCTTGGCAAATCATTAATATATAAGAGGAACAGTAATGGTCCTAAAATGCTACCTTGGGGTACGCCATATTTGTTGGTTATTTCCTAAATAGTCAGAAAATATCCTTCAGTTTAGTATAATATGTATACAGTAACGAATATAGAAATCATAATAAATTTAAACTCTCTATTACCCAGGTAGCAGGAAAATCCAACGATCCAAGGTCGTTTGGCGACCTCACCATGTATAATTTAACGTTGCATCGATTTTATGCAGTTGTGTCTATCGCGTGAGGCTACACTGCTAATAAATGCACGTAAGTGTACTGAAGAAACTACCTTTGGTACACTAACGTGCATTTGCATTAGCTGGTGTTGACGCGAACCCTGGCTCGGAATGTACAACTTGTTCTGTTCTAGAGATATGCTAAACGAAAGTGCTTAAGATTCTGGTTTTAAGTCGCTCGTATTAGTCGTCAACCGAGACTGTGGTTTATATAATCGTTCTCTGCATGTTTAGTTTCGATACGATCGACATAAATTTTTTCCGGTTGAATAAATAAAATTAGTTAAGCCTTAAAAATAAACTTGCTTTGAAACACACGACAAACCGAATCTCCCGATAGAGAAGGGAATAAATTGGAACTATCTATCGAGTTATTGAAAATGGCCGCTAGCTAATCAGTGTCCGACACAAATTACACAGGCATGTCATGTCGCACACAAGAGATAACAGGACGCATGTCACTGGCTTATCTATTTGTTGTTATAAAGCCACCTCAATTTCAAAATGTATTTTGAGTACGGGCACAGTGTGCAGGCAAATTTAACTCGGCTCCGCAACAGTTCCACAATAGAGCGGTAGTTGAAGCGTAAAACAAATGAAACTGGTTTGCGTTTACTCGGCAATTTTTCAGGTTAGAAATTCTGTTGGATTGTTGCAAAGTTGCCGTAACCGTCAAAGTGTCTACCTGAACTTGGAAGACAACAAAGAGTATCAAGTTTAATGCGGGCCCTGATTTTGTAATCCGTCTTGCATTTCAACGGTATTTAACTCGTCAATTTCCAGTTTCAAAGATCAAAGGGTGAAAGAAAGTTGGGATTTTCAAAGCGCAAAGCAGGGGAGAGCTGCTTCTCGGGGATAATCTCCGCTGCGGCCAAATCGTGCTCTTTTCAATAGCGCGAGCATGCATGAAAAGGGTTGATGAGGCTCGAGTGCTGAGGACCGTGCCAAGTGGGGCGGACTTTTCAACCTTGTGCTTTTTATACTAGTAACTAAGTTGAAGCACTTTGCTCTACGTTCTAGTTCTCCGGAATTGCCGACGAATGTCAATAAATAAATAAAGTTCGCCTGCAATTGCAAGCTATCACTTGTTCATTATTTATGACATAAATCTGTAAACCGATGGTCTATCCGTGACGACTTTGCAACAATGTTGTAAAATAAACGAGCAGAACTCTCGTTGTGTAATTTAAATCGATATGTGTAAGATTCGTGTTTGTTCGCGCTCTTGATTTTACGCCACTTTACTTGGATGATGTTTAAAACAGCCATTAGCTGATTAAAATATGTACGGTTACGTCAGCTTTTTGGCTCTGCATTTCCGCACTCTATCAGTTTTAAGTGCTATAAAAATTATAAAGTGTTTGTCCGTGAATGCTTTGTTTATATACAACTTGATCGATAAAGCAGATAGTGACGCTTCTGCACATTGCAAACAAACAACTTGCATACTTTATCTCTACACTTGGCATCGTCCAATCCCTATCTCCCGTATCTGAGTAAAATCTTTGCCGTTTCACTGTTCTCTGTAACCCAGTTTTTGCCCAGAGTTATT
Organism: Eupithecia inturbata; assembly: GCA_963662085.1. Classification (NCBI taxonomy): domain Eukaryota; kingdom Metazoa; phylum Arthropoda; class Insecta; order Lepidoptera; family Geometridae; genus Eupithecia; species Eupithecia inturbata. The sequence continues at coordinate 598,035 of OY759192.1, forward strand.
TATTTATTTATTTATTGATTGAAGAAGATAGAAGTTTACAGCTTAAGAACCAAAGCACTCACTATCTTATGCTAATGACTATAAATCTAGGTTATAACTTAAATATACTAAAAGACTTTTAACTATCCCACTTAGCTTGTCGTGAAATATGTCGACATGCTGGAACTCGTGCACGAACTCGTTCAGTAGATGAAGTGCCCGAACCGTTGGTGCGTTGTTTCCGTGCTTGGTTCGGAGGGCGAAGCCACCGAACAAGCGATGCCGCCGACGAGTACCCGCGCGCACGTAGTTATTTGGTACAAAGATATTGATTCTACTCAACACACCCGGATTATTTACTTTATTGTGTAATATAAGATAGTAATGGATTCCAAGCTGTAGCTTACGTCTTAGCTCCAACGTATCCACCCCTACCATTCCAGATACAAATAGAGATGGATAGAGATATGGATAGTATCCATGCTGCCTTTTATACACGTACCTACAAAATTTACGCTGTATTCTTTCCAGCATCAATGTATATTTTGCTTCACGCGGGTCCCACACTATGGCGTTATACTCTAGCTTACTGCGGACAAAAGCATTATATAACATGATGGGCACCCTAGGATCTAAAAATTGCGCAGCGGTTCTCATGATGAATCCCAAGATTTTACTCGCATTCTTGCACAAGGAAATCACGTGCTTGCGAAAGTAAAGATGTGAGTCCATAACGAGCCCTAGATCACGAATCTCATCAACTCTATCCAAGACCCCACCGTCTAACGTATACGGCGGTGCTAAAGGTTGCTGCAGTCTAGAAAAGGTGACGAGCTTACACTTAGAGACATTGAAAGCCAGCCTGTTTGATTGACTCCACCTTACGACCGAATCTATATCCTTCTGCATCGCCATACACTCAGAGGCCTCACCAATCGAGAGATAGATCTTTAGATCATCAGCAAACATAAGACAGTCACATGCGTTAAGTACCTGGGGCAAGTCGTTTATCATGGCTAAGAAAAGAGTTGGGCCAAGTGTACTTCCCTGGCTTACCCCAGATCTTGTGTAGAACTCATCCGACTGATACATACTCAGCTGCACATATTGCCTTCGATCTTTAAGGTAATCAGCGAAGAATTTTATCAGGCGGGGCGTACAACCAAGCAAAGACAGTTTTAACAGTTTAGAGTTAACGTGCCTAGTACAATGCATATGGTATGACCTCTTTCCGAGCTCGCCATAATGCCGCATCAACATTGGCAGCCGTTTCCGACTGCAGATGCTCCCTGTGCCATTTCCTTGCTCACTGCTCTGCTCATTGATTCTTGGTCACAATGAGAAAATGTACTTCATTTATGGATCATTGAAGTCCTCCATTGTGAAACGCGAAACTTCCTTTAGTTAAAGAGCTAAAAGAAACCTGAACATTTCGCGCGAAACTACGCCGTCAACAATGCACAATCTATGCATGTCCTACGCCCGCCCTATTTTCGTAAAAGTTAGCAATTCTTTTCTCAAAAATGTTTACCGTGACCTAAATCGGTTTATCTCCCCGCTAAGTTGTTTTTACCGATATTAGGCTTATTCTGATTCTTTTGCATGAAAGTCATGTGGATAGCATAGCGGTTATCGAAAGGTCTCCATGGGGCGTTTTAGATACCTAGTGGATGATGATAACCCTCGACGGGCGGGCCGAGCCGCAACTATCCGGGTGATTTATTACTTACGATACATCAAACTCAAAATCATTAATCAATATTAGATCACTAGACTTACTAGGGTATGAAATACATTATGTACATATGTGGAAAATTCATATATGCGGTGCTCTTATACGACCTCTGTGGCGCAGCGGGCGAAGGTCCACTTGCGACGCAGTGAGTTGCGGGTTCCATTCTCGCTTTGGGACAAATGCTTGTACGATCTGCAGATAATTGATCTGGGTGTTCTGGATGTTTTCTGTGTATAATAAAAATACCTATTTAATGTATTGTATTAAGTATATCAGTTATCTAGTACCCATAACACAAACTCTGCTTAGTTTGGGGCTAGATAATGCTGTGTGGATTGTGGATACGGTCCAGCATTATTTATTTATTGGTGTTGATCCCCGACGCTGATGTGATTACATGCATGCTGCTGTCAAAATTCATGACTCCGGACCGGACGGATAGTCGCGTAAAAGTGCAGACGTGCTCTCACGTCTAGCTCCAATACTGTGACCTCGAACGTTTCCATTCATAGCTGATTGAGCAGAAATATTTTCTCCCCACAAATAATCTTTTCTGTCTACGAAAATTGTCCCAACATTCAGCGAAATTCGTTGCTTAGTTGATTTTATTAACAGCCACTCCAAATATTATTTTTGGAACGAGAATTCCCAAGTAACTTGAGAATGGTTCGCTGAAACGATGGAGATAAAAAAAGTAGCGTTTTGTGCTCGAAACTGAACCTTGTTCGCTGGGACGAAGTATTTTATAATTTTATTGACACTTCAAATCAATAGGTTTAATAACAATTGGCAGTTTGCCGCATTGCCGTAGTTGGCTTCTGCGCTAATATTCTTTCATAGTCTGTATATTCTAATATCAGTGATATATCGAAAGCTAGGCTATCTGGGCTAGCTTTCATTAAAACAGAAGCTGTAAGCGTCCTCCATCTGGCCAACAAAGCGACCACTGAACCACCACTATTGGTAGCATGTTGCGAAACGTCAGGTACACTCGCCTCCGAATTAGATTCAAACGGAATACACAAGCCGAGATGAAGCATCTGTGTGCTTGACATGAAGGCATGCTCGCGTCGTAGGCACACGCGGCAAAACGTGCGCGATTGTGTCTCGCTAAGTGGTTTTACATAATGTCTTTACTTTAATCTTGATGCCCATTATAGCAAATGTTTTGTCATTTTCCCTTTGAACTGGTAACCCTTAAATCTTATCATCCGCCTTAAGGAATCCACTTAGGACACCACTTTTAACACACGACACTGCGCGTTTGAACCGCCTACAGTGCGCTGGCCATCGAGCACGTACCCATGCGCTGGCAAACACGAAATACTAGAAGACGAAATATTGCTAGTTGCAAAGCCTACTGTCATTATTTTAGTTCTACAAAAACAGAGTCGATAGTGAAATCTATACTCAGTGCATTTACAAATAACATTCAAAAAAGAAATTATAGAAAAGCATAATAAAGCACTGCTAACTGCTTCTTAACGATCCAGTCAGCTTTCACATTTTATTTACAACGTTAACGCAATAAGACGAGCTACCAGCGATCTGTCAACCCGTAGCCGTACGGATGCGTAATCCCTTCTCGAAGATTATTTAGGCTTAACCCGCGCTCCCGAAGATTGATTAGTTTCCAAAGGCCCGAGGAATGTTGCCGTGTCAAGCGCTTCTGAAACTTAACGTGCCTTGAAACTCTTGTTTCAACAGACGCTTCTCTAATTTTGCCCACTGTGGCTGCTACTAAGTTTTTCCTACAGCAGGTTACAATAAACTTTTACCATCTTTTCTGATTCCCCGGCGGTGGAACGCTGTATAAAGTTACGGTTTAGTGCCAAGTCGATTTTACGATGTAGGGAAAAAGGTTGAAGTTTAGCTATTCGTCTATTAACCCTGTTGTAAATCCTACACTGTGTTATAAATAAATTCACCACGTGTCGCGCTAGTATATATTGCTTTGGTTGACAAGGTCAGTATGTCCACACTAGTTGTAGTTATCATGGCTGTTAGCTACAATGTATAGGTGACGGGTATTGCTTCCCTGGCAGCCGCTTATCTCTATCAAAGACGGCTTATAATCATGAGAAAAAATTATGGAATGCGATTATTAGTGGCTTTTTGGAAATATTTGAAAATGTAGAGAAATATTTTCCTGGTAATTCTGATATCACACGCCTTCACAAACTCTGCTTAGCTTAGAGCTGGATGTTGCTGTGTGGATTGTCCTGCATTATTTATATCTTTAATCAAACGATGTTAGGAAAACCTAATAGTTGCCTGCTAAGATAATGTTTGTGGACTAAGCTACCCGGTTTAAATAAAGTGCCTGTCAAATGTCGGGTTACAAAACGGTTCTGTCATTGTCACCCTGTAGTAATATTTCACAGCGAGCCCAGATTACAATCGTGGAGATTAGACGAGCCGTTCTATAGTCGCCTTGAAAACGTGAAACCGACTTTTTTGCCATTTAATAACGCTTTGTTAAAAGGGACTTCCAGCAAACTCGTTTAGGCGCTTTTTCATGAAAGCCACGTCCAATTACTTTTTATATCTATAAACTCGTGTTTATGCGATTAATTGCTCCATCGTTTGATGCTTTAAAAACCATGATGTCCATAAAACACGTCATGTAATCCGGACCGATACAGCACAATTTACTGAAGTCCCAGGGCGCAGGTGGCAATTTGCGCGCTTGTTCGTTCACATCCGGTCTATCTATACCCTGCGTCGGGCCGTCACAGCTACGTCAGTCATGCTTCTGTCAAGTTCAATGGAGCAGAAACACAAAGGGCACGTCAGTGGATGTCACCGGCGTTGTCTTACCATACGCGGCAGGCATGTCTCGCTGAATGAGGTCAGATGTGCCTCGCCGTACGTCCACGCGCCGCCCGTGGGATGCCTCTCAATTGGAACACATCGCCCGTGGGCGGCGACGACGCCGACAGCGCGGCTCTACTGACTCGCGTATTGTTGATTACGTTCATATTTGGTCTGATTAATCGTTTCTATTGAGGTCAGAATTGTTGAAATTGAAAGTTCTGATTTCGTAGTTTGGTTTTGTCATCGTAGTTTCGAGTATGAATTCATGTCCATCAGTCTGTCTATCTTCACTTCGTCGTCTTCTCCATCTCATCTCGTCTTTAGAAAATGCATGTCAATAACTGAGTAAATAAATATAAAGCTACATATCGCCTGTATAAAATAAATCTTGATAAACTCTTAACATTAATCTTTATTGTTTGTATCAAGCCAACAGAAACACCAGCAGAAGTTGGTGCTAATTAATTGTACTTATTTATTGGTATTGGCTATTCGCACATCGTGACATGACATCACTGCAGGCTCCGAGGTGTGGCCACATTACATACTTATGCACTTACACAACAATCTGCGATATCGCTGCTTATCCATGACCGTCATGGTGTTTTAGATATCTGTTTCACAGCAGAAAGCTCATTTATTCAACGCGCCGGAGCGCCGTGTTCTGAGCTGCGCTACGGAGCTCAAAGCTCGCAAACAAAAGGCATTTGATCCGTGGTTTAATCTTGTCTGTTTTGTCCCGTAAAATAATAACGACACACAATGCTCTCCCCCGAATTATGCTAAAACTTCCTTGTAATTACCGTTAAATATAGCTTGCTCTCATTTTCCCCTGGAATGGGCAAATTTGTTTGAATATTCCCTCCATATCTCTCTCGCTCGCATTAGCCAGCCCACCATTTCCTATTAGTGGGCCTGAACAAAGATCATCCCTATAAAAAGCCTTAGATCCTTTCGATATTAAACCACGATCAATTCAGCAGAGTTCAGAACATGATGCTCCCTCCCAAGACCGTCACTCATCAGCACTTTATCCGCAGCCGTGGAGCCGACGTACCACTTCAAGGTGCTGGTTCCCTCCATGGTGGCCGGCGCCATCATCGGTAAGGGCGGCGAGACCATCGCCCAACTGCAGAAGGACACAGGCGCCCGAGTCAAGATGTCAAAGTCACATGACTTCTACCCAGGTATGTCGACCACCAGAGAAAAAACATCATTATTAGAAGCACTGAAAAAGCGGAGACCGCCTACATTTCTCGTGCAGGAAATTAAGATATTGATCGCGTTCTTTTGTATGTTTTTCCTCTTGACACTTTTCCTTCACTCCGATGCATTTCCTTTCAAATTTGTATTCACGTCATCGAGGAGTAGTTCGTAGTGAAACGAAGCATTTTAATTGAGTCACTGGTTCTTACAATTACTGACGGTAAAATAAATCACAGCATCTAATAATAGAGAAACCAAGCAAAGCAATGGTCCTTTACAATTTTGCGCTTTGGCAGGTTTCTTACGAGTGGTTATTATAAGATCTTAATGTGTAGCATAGAAATTAACTCGTGATAATTTGCTATACATTTTCATAACACGCTCAGGCACGTGTTTCATCTTCTAATGGTAATACGAAATAGAGCCGCGGGCGGGCGGGCCTTAGGTACCGAAAAAAGTCAGCCTACTTTTTGTCGGCACGTGCCTTTGCATAGGCGTGCATCATTAAGTTCACATTCGCGCATAAGAAACGCTCACTGTACAATTTTGATTTCTATACTTGTTAAAATTTTTATAGAAATAACAGAGTTTAATGAAATGAACGTAACGTTTATTGCATTAAAGATAATTAATTCTATGAAATGAACGTAACGTTTATTGCATTAAAGATAATTATATCAATGTTGAAATATCGATTGTAACAATTGCCGCCCAGTGACGTGCGTAACGAAGCCATCGATATCGATGTCGTAAACAGTAAACTGGAGGGTTGGCTGTCGGACGGCAGGCTCGCTCAGCGGAGAGATAAAACTGCGAATGACACCACTCGTAAGTGACATAAAATTTAGGCACGCCCTATCGCAGCCAAAACAAACTACCGCAAGTCAGGCTCAACACCGAATGTAATAAAAGCGAAACTTATCTTAAAATAACTTCAAATTGTCGACCGTAATAAAATTATAGTAAAAGTGATTAACTGTCGACGTGAACTCGCAAATTGTATATGTCGCCTTTTTACGGATGCCGGGACAATGACCTTTTTAAATAATACGCTCGAGAAAGCTTTGTTCTAGAAATCGAAGTCATTTTGCATAATTTTTGAGACATTATTTCATTAGCATTCGGAAATGACGAGGCTACTGAATATTTATTTTCACGTCATTTATTCGCTGGGAGGTATGTACTTGCCGTATTCTTCCTAGGAGTCATTACAATTTGTTCCGAGGGCGGTATTCTGATGGGTTTTCGCGACACAAATATTTGCGTTCGCGGAACAAGAGGCTCCTGCTTTTTGTATATGTCATCGCATTGTCTCCATGTAGAGTATTCCGGTTATGAGCGTCTGTGTATTATCCCCTTTCATCCCTTACGGAATTGGGTCGCGCTGCTCACGAAACTCTAATTGCGAGTGCTTTCTGGAGCCTTTATTGATACAATCTAACCGAAGATGTGGTGCTTGCTTTTTTCATTTGAATACTGCAGCTTTGGTCGCGGAGTCTAGGCGTGTGAAGGTGACTAACGATCTTTTGTTTGCACAACCTGATATTGTGTTGTTATAGGCAAATAACGCTTAAAGTGGTTTCTGTAGTATTAAATATCGCAAGACTCTAGCCTTGCTCGATCCGTACGTTGTGATCAGCATGTGTAAGTTTTGTAACACAAGAACTGATATCGACTACCTGTCTCGTCCTTTTCAAAAGTAGCGCAGTATCACTTTTACTCATTAATTACATGTTTGATTAGTTTACTGTGCTCTCATGGGTTTTACATTTCATGTTACTACCACCGACGGTGTTAACACAATTAACTTAAACTTATTTGAAACTTCATTGCTGCGTCATTAACGAAGGGGGGTTAGAGTCCTATGGTATAATCTACCATTAAGTCGGGCAAAAAATAGGAGGACACGCGCTCCGGTTATCAAGTGACATTAATTATTCCGTCCTGGTTTATTCCTGTGCCAAATTGAGGATGGCGTTTTGTAATAAAAATGTAGGTTACCGTTACGGTCTCTCACTCTCACCCATTGCTCGAAATAACTCGCTGTGCTTGACATTTGCTGATATTGACTGCGCCTGTGCCGCGGAATTAACAGCTGGGAAATTGTGCCCTATTTCATTCCGCGCCGTAAATCATTGTGTAAGCGCGAGCTTTGTTTATTGAATACTCATCACCGTCACGTGTGATGAGTAGGATTCGAGGAGCAATAGCGCACAGTATGAATAATACAGGGTCAATAGAATAAGGGACTTTGATATAGATGAGAGAGACGAGAATCCCTAGCTTAGAGGTATAGTCGGGCGCAAGCTTGCGATTTATGTCGATCACAATCTTAATTTAATAGACTGTAGCTCTATTTAGGGCTTTGCGGCAATAACATTTGGTTAGCTCTGTTGTTTGCTCCGTTGATTAGTAATTGCATCAGCGTATGGAGTGTAGATAGTATTGACTCTGGAAACCAAACATAAAGCATAATATCAATTTGCGGGCGAATATAAGCGAAAGATCAATTAGTGCCAATTGTCCAGTTCAACACATTATAATTTGAGCTACGATATTCGTGATACTCGATGCAGTAAATAAGCATATCTTACCGATTGAGTCGTTGTTTCCGTGCAGGGTTAAAAGAAAGGGTCATGTTACATGTAACTTAAAGCCCTGTTGGCTAAGCATTGCTTTATTTAAGCGTAGAATTGTCATAAAATGTATATATTTTTAATTTATACAATATCACTTGTTACAGTTAAAACACAGTTGAATGTTGCTTAGAAATGCTCTGGATTTCATGATTTGCTTAAATATGTGGTGCGGCTCTCGAGACAAAATCTGTCTGTAAGTGCAGTGTCGCAGGTAGTTTCCCGAAGCGCGCAGCGCCGAAAGCACTCGAGTGTGAAGTATAAAATTGTAACTGTGACGGTGAAGGTTGCACAATTTTCCACGTTCAATTTTTCATCTGAATTCCATCTTCCGTAATTGTGGCGGGTGCAATGCAGCCCCGTTGCGGGGGTCCTATCGACCCCAAAGCACTTGTGACGTTCCACTATTTAACTCTTTTGTTTCAAACAGCGCTGTAGTTAAAACAATTTTAAATGTAAATTCCGCGCTTAGGTACGTCTTTTAAAAGCAACTAAGGTCGCATAATATGCCTCGTAAGCGTACCATTATTTTCTACTGTCAAAATGTCTAGAGCGTCTTATTGTTAAGTAAGCTATCAATTTGATATTACCAAAACCGATAGCCACGCGATAAGGCCTTTATTTAGGTCTTGATAAACCTTTGGGTTTCCTTTCCTGCCAACTCCCAACTTAAATTTAACGTTCAAGTTTGCTTCGATACCTATTTAAAGTTATAATCCGAGCAACAAGTTGGTATTTAATATATTTGCATCTTAAATCACTATTACAAATTGTCGGTGATTTTTCACCTGCCTACGAGTTTTACACATCAAACGGATCCTTGACCTAGGCTTACCGAAACGCGTGATATAGATGACCCAAATGCTGGAGCTCGACGAAGATCCGGCTCACTCGACGGCTTCATCAGGCTCATTAGTGCATGATATATATAAATATATTGAGTATTGAGATGTGATGACATTCGGTATCGATGAAAGACACCATGCTTCCTTAACAAGGTAAAGGTTTCTTGTTAGCTTCTTTACTTTACCTTAAAAAGATTAAAGTGAACTAAAATCAAAGTGATCACTTCATTTCCTAGTTTTCTAATGTAATTTGAATTTTGTGACGTGTCCAAGAGTCCTGTAAGGTCTAAAGGAAATAAAGCACTTTGAATTTGAAATTATTAAAGATACCTAAAATACCACTATTGTGTGTCGCCATACTAATAATAAAAAAACTAAATTAATTCTGTATGTCTTTCTGTTACGTTTTCACGTCTAAACCGCTGAGCGGATATTCATGAAATTTGTGGCAGGGAGGTAGTAGGTATCCAAGGGTCTCTTTTCCGTGATAAAAAATTGCCAATATCCGTCACATAGGCTATTTTTAGAGTGTGCGAAGCCGCGGGCAGGTCCTTGTAGAACATAGATTTGCACCTAGAACACAGAGAAAAGCCCAATACACAAAACACAATTTTTTTTTGGTTTATATATTTTTGTTTTCCTCAAATTTAGATAAAACGCGCGTTGTTTGTTACAACAGTTATTTTATTTGTATGCCAGTAAACAGAAACCTTTTAAAAATACAGTCACGTTTGCCCGAGATTCAATCTCGTAAGTCAAATATCAAGCTTCATATCATATAGCGCTTGCTCCACTTTCTAAACCAAAATATTATTTGAAAGATATTCCGCAAAAAGGATAACTTGCGACAGTTGCCTGCCACCCATTTCAGCAAAGCAAAGTAACAAGGGGTACGCCATTGCTATTGACGTATACAAAAAGGTTCGTCGGTACCGATACACGTGGTTGTCGCAGAATCATGTCAAACAACATTTTATTGCGAAAAGGGTACGACAATAACAACTTTCTGAAAACGTAACGCAAAAGAAATTGAAAAACATTTTGAATACCTTTTGTTGTCGCGAAAATTTACTTTAAGAGGTTTCTGACTTTTCGTCAAATTAAAAAAGATTTAAATAAAAAACGTGGCTTGTTATAAATTGAAATGTCGGGTTGCCGAGTTGTTTCTATGATCATTTTGATTCGATGATTATTCATGGCACGCTACGAGCGTGAGGTTCGCTACATTTTATCGATAGTTATCGATTACATTACATCACGTCACTTGAACGTGCTTTAGAATAGTTTTTCTATTACACGCTGTTTATTGCCAACTGTGTTTACACTAAGTGTGTAAGGCTAAGTGTGTGGCCCCCACGAGTACTAGAGTAGAGTCAATTAAGCACTTCACACTTACCCAGAGGTTGGTTGAGCACGTTTTGCTTTTATTTATTTGATTTTTTTATGTATTGGAAAACGAGAAGCTTATTTAAACTGAATAACATATAGAAATATATACTAGAAAGCTTAAATTAAGGTTCTCACGGCTAAAAAACAGAGTAGCAACAATATTAAAAGTATGAACATACTAAGACCACGGTAATGATAACATTACCGAGCAAAGGCTAATCAACATGAATCTAACAGAAGGTAAAAAAAAAATTTGATATTTTGCTATAAGTAAACGCTTTTTCTTCTTCTGTTTCTATTTATTTTTAAAATCTTTTTTATAAAACAATTATCTAGAGTTATTAGTTTCTCTAAAAACCACTCAGCAAGGAGTGGCAGCTCTGAGGAAACCCCTTAATTGGTTTATTGTTATGATTCCGCCACTGACAGGTACTCCGCGCCCTCGTTTCGACATGGAATCACTACGTGTGCCGACCCAATTACTAAGGGAACATTTATTTACATTTAATGTCGGCACTTCGTGGCTTCTCTATCAACACTATAGCTTAGTTTATATTTTGGCTCAGAAATAAAAACTGTTCTAAAAATGATCGAAACTGTCTACAACTTCAAGTAGTTCAGTAGCGAATTGCGCATATAATATTGCCGTTTTGATAGTGTGTCAATAATTTTAGTCACAGTGCTCGTAAAATGCAGACATTTATCTATGTATTGTATTGTACTATGTATATCAGTCATCTAGCACCCATAACACAAGCTTTGCTTAGCTTGGGGCTAGGTGATGCTGTATGGATTGTCCATTATTTATTTATTTAGCACCCCGATATGAAAGTACAGTCGATTCGCGACGGAGCTCCGCACCACGTACTCGTAATTTGCACAGCGCGGCGCGGCGGTCCTGCCTCGCGTGTCACATCGACACACACATGCCCACCTATTAATACACACTTGCTACATTTATTCGTTTTTATACCGGCTGTTACAATTATTTACGTCGAACGCCGAATACTTGGACGTCAATGACCGGGTTACGCGCACGCTGTATCTATGCTACCACCAACCATTCTTATGTACAATGCTAGGAAAATACGAATCAAGGTCGATTTTACAATGATGGATAATTACTGAAGCGTTTAATCTTGCGCGCCCAGCTGAGGAAAATTAGGAAAATCTCATTACCAGTTTACAACTGTGAGAACATGAATTCTACGATCCTAAGTAACGGCTTTCATGACACTTTAGTAGAGACGCTTTAATTTACGCTCACACGAGGCCGTAAATACATTTGAAGCACTCTTAAGCTTGTTTTATTCCCCGGCCTGCAATGACCTACAAGTCCACAGTCGTACAATAACACAACACTGCGCTACGATTCACAACAAATAGCACATAGCACATAGCACATAGACAAGACAACTCGTGGGTATAAACAAGGCAATAAAATATCTAGAGACGCAACCTTCGCTTCAATAAACAGCTTACGGAAATGCATCGAGCACGTACCCATGGAAATGTTACATAATACCTAACATCAGTTAATCCCTTCTTTAGCAATGGTCCTAGTCGCCACTATGGGCCTGGCCACAATTGGGGCGGGGCTGGGTGTGAAGATGCGGACCCTAACCCAACACCAGCCCAATGAAGATTACATGAGACTTCATGTGTGCTTAGTATAAGCTCTAAATTAATTATACGCTCATTAATTTTGCTAGGATTTGGTTGCTTGGGAAGAAATTGTCTAAAGATAGAGGAATTGGTCTCTGGAGGCAAAAATTTGCAAGTAGGTGCGGCTACTGATTTGCAAGATGAATGTCTAGAAAGAAACGTAGAATATTTACATTCGACTGCGAAATGCTCTGCGACTGCTCTTTCAGTTATAAATCACAACTTTACCACACTAATTGTTGGCAATACCTCATCCTAAATCTTGTGCAACGTCTTCAATGCAAACAAAAATGTAGCCCGATGATAAATGCATCTGAGTCTATCCGACATCGCCAAGGCCACGGTGATGTCACCGGCGCGAAAATAAAAGTGAACGCTGGATCTAGTACCTACCTACATAGTCTACATACAGACATAAGTGACTTCAATATAGCTCTCTGTTCCTGGTTTTGATCTTATAGATAGGCTTATCGGGTTTAGTTTTCGATCAGCCGTTTCGTCATTTAAACATTTACGGAAAATGGAGTTGCCTCCACATTAATAGAGTTGCAGCTAACTACGCTGAGCTTGTTAATTAGCCTTAATGCCTTGCTACTTTCTACTTTGTTATATATTTTGTTGTATCTATCTTGTATCTAACGTATCTTATTAATTTTTTGTTTTCTGTCTAGATTAGTATTTAAGTATATTTTTATGTTTGATCTCCTTGTTTTGTATTAAAGTGTTTATAGTTAGTTGTATGCATGCTGTGTTGGCCTATAAGAGGTTGGTGCACTTAGAATCATAAAAATTATGTACCTACCTTGAATGTTATAAGTGTAATCGCTGTTGGCTGACCTAATTGTAAAAATAAAAAAAATAATAATAATCGGGTCGCCCGCCGATCTGCGAACCGCTTTTACGAGCTTTGCCGGCTTTTTTCTTGCCAAAATTGGAATATATTTTTGTTGTTTGTATACTTATTCTCGATGTGCACTTAAGCTATGGTATCTTGATCGGGACGCACAACGCTGCGTATGCGGTGCCTACGTTGGAGCCGCCTACCGCAGTGTTGTGCGTTCCGATCGAGAGACCAAAGCTTTACTCTTCTGGCTCAGCGACCCAAAGTAGATCTTGACTTACGCAAGACTTCTCCAGGCATCTCGGAGAAGAGCCATCTCTCGCTAGCAGCGTCGAATTCGCGGAGATCGACATCCACATATTCATTTCGGCGACATCTGGGATGGCCGACTGGTTTATGATTCTACTGGACACCTTGACAGTCCGACTTCTTCCAAACTCCTCATTTGGTCAGAACAGCGCAACGTTAGCGAAAACAAGCAAAAACCAGCGCGATGCTTTATTCATTAAATTCGTTTTGTAGAGCTTGACGTGTCAACATGTGTTGAGCACGCGAACTGACTATACACTAGCCAAACTCGATGTAGAATGGTTGTAAACAATCCGCCCATACTTCATTTAAAATTCACTCTGTTGTCGCGTTGTTGAGATCCTTTAAGTAGGTAACCGGTTTATGGGGCGAACCTAACGGGTTTGGTTGTCAAACTAGGCCTAGATCTCAGTACTCATGGGATCCCCGTGGTAAAAAACTCGAAGTACACAAAATAAAATAAAAAATCTTTGATTCCTTAAATGTGAAAAATTAGTGAGATAAAAATATTACGATAAAAAAAAACATGAAAGTGCACTGTTTCGCACATAATTTGGTCGAGATCTCGAAGCGGTCTATTGAAACGACTTAAGTTTTGATTCGTAGGTTATTACTAATTATTTGGCCCTTTGAACCAGTTTCTTCATAAGTTGTGTAGTTTTCTTGTAAATAAGCAAAAACTTGATTTTTGCGCTTACGCCGCCGTTCCAAAAACGTATGCTCTGTCCTGCTCCTTTTGAACGCGAAATCCTATGCCTATCCTTTTCAAAAAATGGCGCGCATTGCGCCCTCATAAGGATCCTTTCACTATAATCTGCTCAACTGTCTCATTATCTATCCCACATAACATTATTAGTGTCTAATACAGTTCAGTGTTCTATCCCCTGCATCTATACGCAAAGGCAGATCTACATTATTGTAAAAGTACTTTGTAACATTATAATATTATATGATGGCGTGTTTTAACAACAGTTAGCTTCGTTAAAAGTTGGTCCTTGCCAACCCACTCAAATTTTGACGGCACTTTGCTAATGATGCTTTAGCAGAATTTGTAACACAAGCTTTTGCCCGCTTCGCTTACGTGGCAAGTACCAGCCTAAAGCCTTGGTCTCTGGGTCACTACGCAGTACGCTGCGGGATGCGCTATGCGGTGCCGGACACAATCGTATGAAAAACGTCTAGAGTGGTCTTTTGTTCCGTCGAAGTCTGCGTAAACGGTAAGGGGCAGTACGCAGCTTAAAACTTAGTAAAGCGAAGCCTAGAGAATAAGCAGTAAGCACAGCCTACATAAGTTTATACCGTGCTTTAAGTGAAACACCACCGCTAGTTCCGGAGACCACCACCCGTTACGAACAAGCTGGGTCTCAATTCTACTAACTAATCGCATCACTATGATATGATATCGACGCAGAATCGTCACATAGTATCCTTAGATTAATGAAACTCCAGATAGTTCGTGAAATAGCCCCTATTTGCACGGAGAGATTGATAATATGGTTTCAAACTTGACACTTTTGACGTGCGTCCCTCCATCGGTAGTTTCTTTCATAAGGTAGAATACCAAAACGTGTTATTCTGTGACGATACCATAGATGACTATGGTATCGTCACAGCAAGGTAACATTAACAACTAATAACAAATTCTTAATCATGTCCTCCTTCACACAATCCATCCATCTTTTCTTTGGTCTTACTTGCCCCTTATATCCCTCACATTCAAACCTAACACTCTTCTCGACACATGACATTCTTCCCTCCGCATAACATGCCCATCATGTCGTTTACTATGAAGTAAAGCGATTAGTTTAGCAGAATATGGCCCTTGAGATAATAATGGCACATATACAATTTACTTACTTTACCTTTTGAAAATATAAGTAGGTATATATCAAATTGCTGAAGGTGAAGACAGCGAAGATTGTCAAAGGACCATATAGGTCATCTAAAACACAAGTAATTTGGCGAAAATGCTCTTACAAAGTTGTGGATTGCATGCAGTCCTGTCGTCATCTGTCACCCGTGTTTACGTTTCCAACTTAAACTGGTACACGTTTATCACGAAGTTGCAGCTTCACTTCTAAACACTTGGAACAAATTCTTCTGGAAAACTGTGCAACTTTTAATTCGATATTTGCTGGTGTTTAACTGGGAATATTGAAACTTTAATTGAGTTTCGACTTGCTCTATTATAGCATACTAGCATAGACACCAGCTGTTCGCTGCTTAGCTCACGTTTTTCTTGGATAAAAATAACATATTGTGTCCTTCTATGACTCTAAGATAAATCTATGTCTTTGCCATATTTCATTATGATCCTTTCAGAAGTTTGGTCGTGAAAAGATATCACAGACGTATCCTATTTGTGATGCAGTATGGTGAATGAGTTCCTCACAAGGTAGGTAGGTATAAATGCGCTTCTTCCACTAACTTACAGCACTTGACTAAATATTAAAATGAAGAGAAAATCAATAACACCATAATTCTTATTCGATAATAATTTATAGTATAAAAATTTTACTTATCAAGTGCTTATTTTGTAAGCCTAAAGAAATAAAATTTGAGATCTGAAATCTAAATCTGATACCTAAGTTAGTTTGGATTTAGGAAGTCCGGAAACTCCGGAACTACTAGACTGATTTTGAAAGTTTTTTCTCTTTTAGCTAAATATATATCTACTGAGTGACATAGGCTACATTTTGTCAAGGTACCACGTGTGAGAAGCCGCGGGCACCAGCTAGTTATATAACTCCGATGACGACCAATGTGGCGCGGCGCGACTCCTGCGACGCAGGTTGCGGGTCTCTTCCCGCCTTGGGACAAATGTTTGTACGATATAATAAAAAATATTATCTATGTAAGAAATGTATTGTAATAAGTATAACAACAGTCATCTAGTACCCATAACACCATAACCACCAAGCTCTGCTCTTGGGGCTAGATGATGCTATGTGGATTGTCCAGCATTATTTATTTTAAGGAATAGTTCCGGATGACTATAAGCTTGCCATGCCATAACGTGGACGAAGGTGCTGCGGTGTCGTGCATGCCATATGCCATGGTTATGTTATATAAACTGCTGCGGTTCATTCTCACCAGTCACGCTCGCTCTGAAAGCTCTCTATTCGAAAGCTGTAACCCACTCTAAACTGCAGAGATATGATCCACTGTGTTCTTTGTCATTCACAAAGCGTTGCTCGTTAAGAATCTATTCTATACTCGCTTATGATTCATATATCAGAGAAAGTATCTTATATAAATTTAAAAAGATTGATGTGAACAAAAAATCAAAATGATCACTTTATTTCCTAGTTTTACTTATGTAATTTCTATTCTGTCAAGAGTCCTGTAAGGTCTATAGGAAATAAATCAGTTTAATGAACTTTAATGTTGATGTTTGATCTGGTAACCGTGTCTGTAATCTGTTTACGACTGATAACACAACACTGGAAGAGAAGTGATCCTAATAAAACGTATCTTGTGTCCTGGTGGAAGACAATATAAAAGACATTATACAATTTTTTATATTTTTATATAATAAATTTATATGCGTCGCCACACTTGCGCCTTCCCATCTTCCGAGGACATCCGTAAGGGCTGGTGCGGCGGTAGATTTGGCCGAGGATCTCAAGAGACGCAAATATGCAGGTCTCGACAGAGCCTACACATTTGCTTTGGGGTCGAGACCCTGGATCCGTCGGTTACCGAGGGTCTCCGGGTTTTCAAAAAGTTATCTGAGCGTCTGGTCAACGCGACGCGTGACCCGAGAGCGGGCGGGTACCTGGCGCAGCGCATCGGCATTGCCATACAGCGGGGCAATGCAGCCAGCGTCTTGGGGACGCTTCCGACTGGTATTGATATGGATCGGTTGAGCTACCTGTAGATTGTTTGCAACGGTCTGCAGTTAGCATAATTGTTTCAATTGTAAATACTAGTTCTTATTTGTTTTTATTTTTATTGTAATTTTCTTTGTCAATAAAGTACATAACAAGGTTCGTAGTTCCCCGCTTGCATAAATAATCCGCTAATCTACGGTCGTGTTTATAAAAAAACAAATTGGCAACCTCATGTTTAAAAAAAAGGCACAACATGAGCGATGTCGCAGGCGGTAACTAACTAATAATTCAAAACTTAATAGTGAGATATGATTAGCTTCTATGTCATCGTCTGTTAATGAATCTCTGGTTAATCAAAACCTTGACCTTCCTTCAACGGATGCACAATATGTGCATCCGTTGAAGGAAGGAAGGAAGGTCCACGTGTCAACTCAACACAACCATCCACTCCATAATATCAGCGGCCGTGTAACAATCGCTATTGACAAACAATCACAATGCAAGCGAACCTTGACCAACTTCGTAACGAGACTAGAATAAATAAACTAGAAACGAGATGGATGTATTAATTCACCTGTCGAAAGACAGGGACAGGCTCTGTTTTCTAAAAGCGGCGAGGATCTGGAGAGCGAACACGAACTCATCAGCATCTTTGATAATTTTCTCTCAACGGTTCTACCTCTAGAATGGCCTTGACCTATATTTGACACTTATGAGCTGAACAGTTGACTGTGTAGCTATTTTTGATCCATTGTTTAGCCTTCGTTTGGTGTTGGATGGCGCTGGCGCGCTCTCGTCACGAGTACCGAACATTTGAGAAGAACATGGGGCGAACATACCGGGTTTGTTGTCAAACTAGGCCTATAATAGGTCTCGGTACTCACGGGATCCCAGTGGTACAAAACTCGCATTAAATAAAATCATGAAAGTGCTCTGTTTCTCACATAATTTGGTCGAGATCTCAGGAACCCTGAGGTCTATTGAAATTACTTATGTTTTAATTCGTACGATATTTTTACTAGTCATTTTGATTTCTCTAAGCCAGTTTCTTAACTACACTGATTTACAAAGCTAAGAATCACACTTTTAAAATTTAAATTTTTTCTAAACTGTAGAAGTTAGAGATTTAAAATAAAAAACGTTTTCTAGCAAACTTTGTCAGCTTTCTTTAAAACTATAGTAAACTTTACATTAGTAACATTTATAACTTAAATAAAAAAAAGATAAATCAATTAACATTTTATAAGTACCTATGTTTTAGATGTTATTTAATTTTTAATTGGTATTGCCTCCTCGGGCTCTGAGTACACCTTCGAGCCGGTTTGGCATACTGAACACGAAGTTTCGGAGCCGATTTTGGGGAATATTCTCCCATTATTCTATATACAAAATGATACTCTTTTGCGAGTCCTTTTTATTTCGAAAGATTAAACTTTCAAAATAAAAACTTTTTTGTTTCTTTAAGTACTCAAATTAACTTGAGTAGGTACTTAAAAAGATATTGCAATTTTAAAAGTGTGATAATTAGTTTTGCAGGCCAGTGTAGTTGTTTAGTTTTCTTTGAAATAAACAATAACTTGATTTTTGCGCTTACGCTTTTCCAAAAACTTATGCTCTGTCCCGCTCCTATTGACGCGAACTCCTATGGCTATCCTATTCACAAAATGGCGCGCAATGTGCCCTCTAATAAGCTGCCCAGCTGCGTTTACAAAGCATTAACGCTTTGTAAACTCAGCTGGCAAATCTTGATGTTGATGTTTTCTAGTTCACTAGGCTATCGATTCAACAGTACCTACTACTAGAATACATTCTGATCAACTTACTTGTCACAACCACTTTTTCGATGACCTCAGTGACGCAATGCGCGGGCGAATGTCCACCAGCGAAGCAAGAGGTTGCGGTCAATTCCCGCCCCGGGACGAATGTTTGTACGATCTGCAGATATTTTTTCCGGGTGTTCTGGATGTTTTCGAAGAATAATAAAAAAAAAGATCAATGTAAATCCAATACATTACATAGATTATGTATACCTATCAGTTATCTAGTAGGTACTCATTACTAGCTCTGCATAGCTTGGAGTGCAGCATAATGCTGTGCGGTGCAGGTAGCGCAGCACCATTATTTATTTAATTTTACTAGGGGTCTTCCTTATTCTGAGATTTAAAATTATTGCAATTGCAAAAACTAAGGTTACCTCAAAGGAAATCTAATTAAACTTCATGCACGTGATAGCTACGATAGTAGACGCACCTCGCCGCCGCCGCCGCCATTATAATAACGTTGTCATTAGTTTTAATGAACCATTAGCCGCAGGAACCTGTTACAATAGGTAAACTACGTAACTGCCTGATGGACTATGACCGTAAGCCTATTATCTAGATATCGGCGGGAATATTGACACTTCAGCATGAGTAACGTTAGCGTAACATCAATAATTGATGTTACGCTAACGTTACTCATGCTGAAGTGTCATAAGTAATGTAGGTATGTCAACGCCGAGAAGGTTCAAATTTACTTGCATACTGGGGACAGAAATCGCTGCGAAATATATTATGTTCGCTGCTTGAGACCACATTCTTGTTTGCCCCATGTTACGTGCAGTCTGGTGACTAGATCACATATGTGATTATGATTATCAACAAGCTTTACCAACAACATAACTGCGTTTGGATAGCAAATCTGATTGTCTTGTCCAGAGCAATTGGAGCTAGACATTTTGTAAAAAAAAATCGTAATATGTTTCATTTGACTACATATTCGTAAAATCTTCTCAATCAACACAAAATAGAGAACGGGTTTTGTTGTCAAATTAGGCCTAGATATGTACGCACGGGATCGCCGCCGTATTAAAAAACACGAATTAAAAAAAAAAAAAAACTATCTTACTCCTATGAATGCGAAATCCTATGCCTATCCTTTACACAAAATGGCGCGCAGTGCGCGCTCTTAAAGATATTTTACAAAAGATTTTCATGAGATTATTGATAAGACAAGAACATCAGTCTAACTTAGCAACGACACGACGACGCGACGTGTCGTTAAACAACCTGTACAAATTGCCCTTTTATTATAATGATAATGATAAACAATGCACACAACAGATACCTACATATCATAACACATTTTATTACAGCTTTCAGTTAACCATGGTAATAATAATGATAGCACATGATATTATAAGATCATTCAGAGTCTGTCAGATGCTTTCCATGACAATATTGGTATTAAGTCACCCAGACAAAAGCTTTATTCGGTAATTCAGCTACATTGTTGTGATGGACGCTTGCATAGCCCCTGCTGGTCGGGTGGACCTGCCACACAGCACATTTGATGCAATTAATATCTGCGGACACGGCTGATGGATTCTGTGCGGCATTTATTGCAGCCACAGTGTAGCACAGTGTCCACGATTCAATAGGAAGACACAGTGGCTGTGTTGTTGGTGAGCCAGCTAAAAGGTTACTCCTCTTGTCTTGGTGTTTGAATTGAAAGGCTTCTAGCGTTTTGACTTTGAAGGGTGTTGAATAATCTTTGATTATGACCGTCTTGAATGACACCGAAGTGAATGACACAAACATTAAGATTCCTACCTATGTATGTATGTCTACTAATGGCTCGGCAAGGAGTGACTTTCAGCGCTGAGCGTATCTGTCATTTCACCCAAGGAATTCTGTTTTCGCGACAGTACTTCGTTTTCTATGATAAGCAAATTACCATTTATATATATCTTGTAACAGGTTCTTAATGTAAATTATAAGAATTTCTTACAAATTTGAAGTTGTAGACATGTTTGGAATTCAAATGAATACAATATCCATTTAGTCCTTCTATCCAAGGTGGCTCTATTATGTAATATCAAGACGCTTCATCATAATTATCTTACGCCTGTTTACTCTTAATTTCAATATTCCTTGTTCTTTCGTTTTAGGTATACGTATTTAGTAAGTAAATCATCCCGCCCCAATATATTATGTTATTCTCCATACGTAACCGAAGAAAATGAGCAAAACATGAGCATAATAATTATTGACATATAAACATGATCTCACTCTCTCTTATTGAAGCTTGTCTCGCTCGGAAAATGTTCATTAATAAGATGGTCTGTTTACGTTCTGCTTCGTACTCGTACACCCGAGCACGTGAATACCCGCTTTATTACAAAATATCTTAGGCATATATTTGTTGATATGTTCTGCCAGAAACCGTGCTTTTTACAACTGTAATTTGTCATCGTCATTGGAAATTGCGTCTTCCTGTCACTCTGACATTTGAAGATGACTTCATACCGTTGATTTTGTAATACAATTTACAATTTTACAGCACCACGATGATGTAATATCTCAATTTGAGTAATTGCACCCCATGTTTTTAATCCCGTCACATCTAACTCCCCAGTCGAGTTGTCTGTATTTGATAAACTTTCACCCTTTATGAAGGAAAGTTGCTAAACTCCGCGGTTAACTTCGTTGGAGTTCTGTTCTGTTTCGCTCACGTCAGCAGCTGAAACTTGGCGTAAGGAAAGAAAGTTGTGATCACTTATTGAAAAATCTATTTGCCCTTGATATGGCTTCGTCCTTACATGCGTAACTTTTGCGGTGAACTTTCTCTTGGCGGTGAATCTTTTCCTTGTCCTCCTATGAGCCCTATTATTTTATCTACCTATTCAGTCTGCAGGGTATAGGCGTCTCCTCTCTGTGGTGCCATTCATCCGGTTCTGTGCAACCTTCATCATCTCTTTCTATATTGACGATGTTAATAAGTGGATATTGACGCAAGTTGTGCAAAATACCTTATGCTCTTTGAGACAAACACAGTTTATAGTCTCAACAAAAATAACCTGCGCTGCATACTATACTATACTATAATGTTACAGTCAATGTTCGCACGTGTATTTACTTGGATGGCTGCTCTGTTGTCGCCAATGAGTGCATTCGAGACTTCAAGTTGACTTGGCAGCTGATGGGATACGTCACTGTGACGTCACGGCACATAATATGCATAGCGATACTGTCTCAAAGAAGTATGTACCAACAAATTTGTTGGTACATACTTCTATTATATATTTTTTTAAATATTTTTTATTGTGTTTACGATCACGAAACACAGTTGTGTTTCGTGATCGAGAAATGTCTCTGTGCTCTGCTCTTCTGTGTTCTGATTAGCTTGGGGCTAGCTAGATGAGGCTGTATTTATTTTTAATTATAATTATTATCGGGGGAGACCTATGCCCAGCATTGGGCAACGTAGCTTTAAAAAAAAGTGACTAGTTGGAGTTTATATAAAACAATACAGGCTGTTCCAAATTCTATGTAGAATGTTATCAATACAAATATACAATAGTTATAAATTTATCTCCATAACAGTTTTACAACTTGTCACGTTTTATACGGACAGTCATTAATTCTATTGCGAAATAGAATATTTGATTATTGGTAAAGGATTTTCAAAGATCGTAGTTCAAATGACGTAAAAACAAAAGGTCGACCATTTAAAGCAATTAAAGCTTTTGTTGAAGGACAGTCAATGGTGGCAAACGTAAAGTATTCAGCCTAGAAGACGAATATTTATCTTTTGATAAACTGCTAACGTAAAGTATCCAGCCTAGATGACGATTATTTATCTTTTGAAAAACTACAAACCGACTTCAAAATCCAGAATATACCTACACTGAATTTTATTTTCACGGGACTAATAAGAATCCCTCTAGAACAAAACTTGAATGGGACTATTATGTTCCCATAAAACCGATTCTGGATGATTATTTCGCTATATATAAAAAAAAACTGTAACTTAACTACATAACGTACGTTATATTTCGTCGGTTGAAAGTAAGCCCTCGACCGAGGAGTGGAACAATCTTACATGTGCAACTAAAAGTTCACATTACCTCGCCGCAAGTCATTGTCAGGGATTTGCGTTCCTATAGTTATCTGGGTATATTTTGCAAATGGTGCCTTCAAACGTCGATGTGATCAAAGGTTAAATATGGCAGGGCCCTGGCATAAAGTTCTAGGACGTGTTCCCTGGGTAATACCATTCAGAATGTTACACAGACAGTTACATTAGTTTCACAGACGTAGGCCCTTTATATCATTTGCATACGAAATAAACGTATCCTTCGGGACATGTCCGTGTATTTATGAACTAGCTACTCCCCGCTGCTTCGCTCTCTCTCTGCGGATAATAATGGAGCCTGGCATGTATAACATGCCGGAACTTATCAATGCTCACCAGTTCTATATAACTTGCGGCCTTGCGGGCAATCAAGTCATACTGCGTCGACGGATGGATAAATGTTTTTTCACGCCAAAACTACTGAACGGAACGGCCTGAAATTTTGCATACAAGTAGGTCTAAACCTGAAACAATATTTTAAACCCAGAACATGCGTGAGAAGCCGAGGGCAGAAGCTAGTGTTGAATAAATACACGCACTCTAGAACTCCTAACTAAAATATTTTAGTATAGTTAGGTTAGATGGTGACAACCATGACATCACCTCATCGGTTTTAATTCAGCCAACAAGTTAAAATCAAATTCGACCTAAAGGAGCGTTAATTTTGCACCTCTACCAATGTTCCGCAGAAAATTCTCGCCTCTCTCAAACCTGTTAGATGTAATGACATCAGTGTTTCAGCCGCTCGTAATAACACACTTTACGGCACGAGTTTATTAACTACAGAGAAACAACTTACAGAATTGTAAGTAAAGTAGATGCGTTAAATTCGTAAAAAATAAACAAAAGGGAAGTTCTAAATATGGCTACATGGCAGCAGGTCTTCTTTGAAGACTAGAGTGTATACGACGTTTGTTAAAGGCTAAAACTATCGACTCTACATTGTGATGAGTTTGCAAATCATGTGTAATAAATAATAATAAGTGGAAAGTGACTTATATTTTTAACTCGGTTTGAAAGAAATTCGTAGTATTTGCAAAATGAAATACTTATAGCAAATATCTCGAGTTATTTGTAGAAGCTTTCAATGCATGAAACTCGTAAGTAAGCTGTATACAAACTTAGTTCGATCGAAGTGAACATTCTGTTTATTCGCTTGTGTTTTCTTTGAGCATAATGAGATACGAATCGCTATTCATGAACTTGGATACGACGACAAAATCGATATCAATGTGTTAATTCAGTAGTCGAGCTATAAAAACGGTGTTCATAATGAAACGTGCTCTACGGGGCTTCATCATAATTCATCACCTGGTGATATTGATACCGACATTCTTTCATTTCTTGTAACGTTTTTTTAAATTATCTTTCCTAAGACTATTTCAGACAAGCGCCTATGTCACCTCGGTATTTGCTTGCTGAATTATGAAGATAAAACGCTCACAGGTGTTCCTCAGCTTAATCCAACGCCCCTCCTGACTCCCGACGGCAAACATTGTAATAGTTTATCGAGTGTCTACACAGCTCTACGCGTTAACGCTTAGAAAAGCGTTGCCCTAATTGGGTTAATTTCGCAACTCGTTGTATAAACTCTTCCATATTCATGCGCTTCGTTTCGTAATTCTAAGCAAACACGTATTCAACAAAGTAATTCAAACCATTTCAAACGCAAGTACAAGTACAACAATAATAACTCAATACCGCGTATAATTGGATAATAGTAATCTTGCTTCAGCGGCCTTGCGGGGAAACCGAACCAATTGCAGAGAGCGATTGCTGGTCCAGTCCCTTTGTAAGACAATACGTCGCAAATTGGCCGGATAACGCCGACGCAATCGTTTAGGCCAATTCAGACAAACGCTGGTTATTCAGTGCGCCCAGCTGTCGTCCGCCTATTTCCAAGCAGTTTTGGCCCACTGTTCTCAATTACTAGCATTGGACTAATACCAAATGATAATGACCCGATTTTGCGGGAGAGTGGTCGTTAATGTCATCGTGTATAGATGTTACATTCGCGTGCAACGCGAGCACTGCGCCAAGGTCACGGGAGTTACTCAATAAGACCGGTTGTTTGTACGTATGACACGACTGTGTCTCCGAGCCTGCTTGCATAAGTCCCTCCGGTTCAGTTCGCTCGAAGATGCTAAACGTGTTCTCCAGTTTCTTATTCTAGAAATCAATCTGCCTTCCGCCTTCTAAAGCTTTATTAGATATTGTTTTTTTCCTCGTAGCGTCTAATACTTTGATTAAAACGATCAGGTAAATCGAATGAAGAATTGATATGAATTATTCAAGATAACATAATGACACGCGGCAGTCGACTGTCAGGGTCGTTCCGGGAGCTTCTGACTATAATTAATTTGCTCGATCGTACCGAATGTGGCAATTTGGAGTTTGCATTATTCTCCGGATATCGCAAAGTTAAAATCTTGCTCGTTTGTTGTGCAAATAAAGTGTTCTCTGACCCAATTATTCAACGCTCGCCAAAAACCTATTTAAGGATAAACTTTACCGATAATGTTATCAACCGGAATAACGAACAGCCGATATTGTAAACCAGAGGAATAGCGCCGTGAAATATTTATGAGAGAGATCTTGTAGAATGAATTGCGTGCCGCCGAAACGAAGGTGTCCCTGTTTAGCATAATGAAACAGTACTCGTGGATTTAATCAACCACTCCCAGGGAATCGTCAGCTCGCCAAACATGTCTATTTCGGGCAAGGGCTCGCAGAACAGCCGACTGCCGTCTAGACTTATTAAAACCACTCTAGTCTTGAGTAGTACACAACACCCATCCACTTTACAATCTAATACAATATTACATTGTAAAGTGGATAGGTGTTGTGTAAGCTGTTTCGTTTGTAGCAGATTTTGTTTGGGACCAGCGTCCCGGGCCCGGTGGTATCGATCGCCGAGACGGGCGCGGTCTGCAGCGCCTTCCCCAAATGAATAGGACACTGTCACGCATTACAACAACATCAACTTTGGTTCTACGAGTATTTTTTAAAGAGAATTGATGACTCCGCATTGTGACGCGCCGCTCGATAGGCGATTGATGGCACGGGAAATGTCTCGCTTTGAACTTCGCTTCTTATAAATCACCTTGCGGCGAATGGTTTCTAATCTAGGACAAGTAATTAACGATATCGTTGGTAGTTTCGATCTAGAACGCTTATCATCCTAGAACATAGCATATACCTCTATTTTATTCGTCAGTTAACAAACAGCTTAAACAATATTATTAGTAAGAAGTATAACTGCGGATGTTTTGTATTTCCCTAAACAAACTTTTTCGTGGCCTGATAATAATCAGCTAATATATTGATTCCATGTGATACTACTATCCTCCTAGGAAAAAATATTTATCTCGCCAAGTTCCAGTAACATTCGAGTGAATCTGGCTGAGCAAGCAAGGGACCGGGGTTTTGGGGTGTGACGAAGGCTTTGAGGGGGTTCAATGAACTGAGCCTTGCTTTCCGCCACGTGCTAGGGCTAGGCCCTGCGCCAAGGGCTCACTTTTTACACAAATGAGCCGTTAAACCTTTGTTTTTACGGCATAAAATCTTTAGGGTGACATGACGTCCTACTTTTATGGTGCTCTTAATAGTGGTAACTTGTGGTCTGTCTATCTGTTATTCCTGACCGCTTGCCCGTGAAACGGTTGCAGCCGCAAAAGTAACCAGTATTCCGTTAGAGCGAACTGGGCTAGTTATATAGGTCATGTCGTGTCCTACATACCCCGAGAATGCCGCGCTTTGCCAGCTCTCGCACTTTATGCCATAAAAGAATATTAATCGCTTTACTTAAAAAATTGCGCAGTTTAAGCTAACCCTGCCGCTTGCTTTAATTTGCATACAGTTTGCTGCTCCTTAGATGCAGTTTTTATGGTTGTTCTGATGACGTGAATATGGATATCACCTGACTTTTGCATCATTTCAACTCTTTTTGTAATAATATCGGCAAAGATGTTCTAAACGAGATATAAAACACTTAAGAGCAGCAGCAAATGAAGAATACACTCTAAAGCTGAGCTCTAACGAATGCTAATTTTTTAGTTCTGTCTGAGTCGCGTTAAATGCGTCGCTTCATACAAAAGTCCTGTTTGGCCGTTGTGGTGTAATTTCTGTTGGAAGCAGGCATTTTACGCGACTCACAACACAAACTCAAAAAAATCCTCGTTTGGCCTCAGCCTTAGAGTCTATTCTTCATCTGCTGCTGCTCTTTACTATTGTAAATCTCGTGTAGAAACTCTTTTATATGAAAACCTACCAATATTTGCATCATACACTTCACGCAATAACATCAACAAAAACAACCTACTTAAAGTCGTTCTTTGCCTGCAGGTACAACGGAGCGAGCATGCCTGATCACAGGGTCGGTGGAAGGCATCATGGTGGTCCTAGACTTCATCATGGACAAGATCAAGGAGAAGCCAGAACTGGTCAAGCCTTTTCCAGAAGGCGTAGATACAAAAATGCCTCAGGACAGGGATAAGCAGGTAAGAGATTCCAAGATACTTAAAGAACTTTAATAAACATTCATGGTAATGATAAGGGATGATAATGTCCTCCTAGGCGAATTTCGGCCACGGCGGCTAGTCTCAACGACTTGCCATGTGCGCAGAACAAATTATATAGTGCACAAGTGTGTGCTCAAACACAGGTGAACTCTTTTCCCTCACTCTCATAAGGGATAAGCAGAGAATAGAATTACACCACGGAATAGGCAAACGACAGTAGGTACTTCTAGCCTGTTAAAAATATACTAAGAAGTAATGTAGAATCAGATATCTCACACATATTTTATCAGTCAAATCCATGTTGAAGTAAAATTCTGCAACCCAGCGTTATTGAATTCCTAACCGCTCAGACATCCGCGACTCAATATCTCCTCATATAGAATACTGAAGCAATTTCCATGTATTGATTCGTTCCCTTTTGTGACACGTTTCCGGCCCTGACCCCGTGCAAGGATTTCCATATCCGGGACGATGCTGCATGCAAACAACTTTATATTACTCAGATATAAGTAGAGTAAGATGCGTTCGAGGTTGGGGCCTGTTTGGTTGGAGCATCACTTGCAGTCACGTATGATAGATACCTCCTGCTTGACACGTTCTGGGGTCGGAAATAACTGCGATATATTCAGAATGTTATCGTAGGTGGTTCAATCGAGGAAGTACCAGACCACAGTCTTAAAAGTCTGTCTGGTACTTGCTTGAAAGACGGGATGAATGGAAATGTAATCTTTGACCTTCGATTTTTTTACCAATGAGCATGTTACGTACTTTGTTAGTCATGTGATATGTTCTTTATTGTGTACGCAGTGTTGAATGGACTCGAAAATAAATCTGCAGGATATTTTTTTTTTATAATATTAAAGCCATAAAAAATGAGAAATTTCTTCTAAAGATAGACCCAATTTCCATTCATTCGCATGCTGCCAGTTCACTATAATAAAATAACAGTTACGGACCGAATACGGGCGGATTTGAAAGCTCGACAAAAAATTTGGAATCTCTTCGGTCAGCTTTGGGATATGCTTGAACTGTTGATTTTCATGCAAATCGCACCTACCCCTGTGAATCGAGAGCTGATATTCATTTTCTTACATCATGCAATGTAAATAATAAATATCAAGCATGCTGCGCTGAACTAATAGACATCTCGACCGATCTTTGCAGGAGTTATGATGTCTCGTTAAGAGGGCGCAACATGCGCTATTTTATAAAAAGGATAGGCATGGGTGTTCGCGTTCATAGGAGCGGGACAGGGCACACGTTTTTGGAGCGGCGTAAGCGCAAAAATCAAGTTTTTGCTTATTTACAAGAAAACTACACAACTTACGAAGAAACTGGTTTAAGGAACCAAATAATTAGTAATACCTACGAATCAAAACATAAAACGTTTCAATAGACCGCAGGGTTCCTGAGATCTCAACCAAATGATGTGCGAAATAGTGCACTTTCATGATTTTTTTAAAGTTATTAAAAAATAAAAATAACTTTCACGCACACTATCAAGGAACCACACGAAAATGTTGAATTTTATGTAACATGTATGAGTTTTTTACCACGGGGATCCCGTGAGTACTGAGATCTCTGCCTAGTTTGACAACCCAACCTGCTAGGTTCGCCTCTTAAATCTGAAAGCGCTCATATTGACTCAACGCAATTAAAATAAACAGCGTGTAGGTTCATATTTTCTATTATCGTCTCGTGTGAAAACGCCCACCGCCCTCGATACGTGGAAGGAAACAGCAAACGAGTTTTCGTATTACCTGGCACGATCCGCAGTGTGACGTAAGAGAACCTTCCCTGGCTTCTAGCCTTCACGCTTCCACTCTAGGCTACACGCCCCCGCTAGATTGTTTCAACTTAACAAAGAGTAGGGTTGCCCTTTTTGCTATGTTGCTGGTTTTAACGCAATTCCAACTTTATTTGTATAAACATAGCGTTACCCAATCCTGTCTCTGGGGGTTGGAATTGGTGGAATGTTCAGCTTTATGGTGATAAAAACAAAGACGAATTTCACAGGGTGTTGGAAAGTCGGGCTGGGCTCATTGTAATTCGGTTAGTGTTTGTGACAGGCTCTAGTAATGGGGAAGGTTCTGCTGAGAGTTAATTGGCGACTGGACTGCTGTTGTGGGCCAAATTCAATTGAATTCAATTGATTGTTTTGATATTATTTTTATACATTTTCTGTGCAAAATTCGTTTATTTTATTAGACAATATGTGTTCGTTTAACGTTAAAGTTTTATTCAAAAAGTGCTGGTTGAACACTAATACTTACAAACAAGTAAAAGGTTAAGTAAACGATCCTTTAACAAAACAAATGTAACCTCAACCATTTACAATTTAACTTCCCCAAATATCAGTCGGAACAAATCTAAATGGTTTCGAAGTAAATGCCATAAATACGCCCCGAATACCCATAAGCCTCCTAAGTCTCATTTAATGAAATATAAGTTAGCGTGGTCGCTTCTCATTAAACGAATTCAAACTCGTTTAACGCTAATTGAGTTACGCAGAAAAACAAGGAGTCCTCCTCCAAAGAAGTTATAAATTAAATGTTATTTTTACTTTAGTTAAACAAACGTTTTCAGTAACGTTTTATTTTTTAGTTGATAGCTGTGAGAACAGTCTGTAAATAAGGCGCAGTAGGTACTTTTAGTTTAGGAAATAAAATCTTAGTTAATCTGTAAGGTCAGGTATAAAAGCACTTCATTATTGAATCATACTCGTACGTTTAAATTTTTCAAACCCTTCTACAAAATTCCGAACACAGTGTCATTTGGCTCCCAAAAATAATGAAATTACTACAAAAAATTTAAGCTCACAAGGCATTATTAATAGCACAAAATTGTATCACCCTCATACTAGTATTCTCTTGCATTAATTTTAATTTTGTTTGACATACTTACTTTTCATACCATTTAATTAAATTAGTATTATATAACGTATCTGGCCGCCTAGGCCTCCCATTGCAACACCCTAAGTGGGTACATATTGTGTGTGTTTCTTAATATAGTCAATAAGTCCTGACAAATGTATGTACCATAATATGATGCAATAAATAAATACTTAAATACTGAACTCAAAATGCCGGGGTATTTTATGTTACCTCGCCAGCAAATCAATAGCTTACTGTAACACTGCTTCACTGTTAGTCATGCACAACCGCAGCACGACATATCAACAGTCAACACGATTAGGGGCAGACTTGGACTT
Organism: Eupithecia inturbata; assembly: GCA_963662085.1. Lineage (NCBI taxonomy): Eukaryota > Metazoa > Arthropoda > Insecta > Lepidoptera > Geometridae > Eupithecia > Eupithecia inturbata. Next base: position 628,916 of record OY759192.1, read on the forward strand.
GACATGACAGCTGATGTATAAAAGATTCGACGGGAGACGACTTGGTGCCATTCCTTGGCAAAGATATCGTCGGCGTTTCCTCTAATTCTCCCCTAAGAGGATTCGCGATGATAGGAATTTGTACATAAACGTTTTTAGGCAAAAACCTCTTGTTTTTCACCAATTCCAATTTCTATACCTTTTTGTAGGTTTCTGCGTAGTAAATGTTACTAATAAAATCTCTGAAACAACCGGTTCAATTCTGGAAATTCATTCAATGAACTAGCTTATGAGCTAGATTATTCCTGAGTGCTAAGATTTATCCGGGAAGCTTTGGTAGTAAAGTCTAGCCTAGGGAAGCAAGTAAAAGATTATAACTGGAATCGGAAGTTAGTAAAAATGCTCAGCGGCTGTTATTTTTTTTGTCTACAAACGAACTGTATTTCGAGGCCGTTCCCTTGTGGGTTCAATTTACCAAAACTTAGTTCGCTATGTTAGTTTTGAGTAGAGAAATTGCTATTGCGGAAATTTCCACGTATTGCTGACCTATTTTGGTCTGAACTATTGTGTATTGATTTTGCCTGTACATTCCGGAAATTAGTGGGTTATGTACCTTTGTAAAGCTCCCGCCATTGTATTTATCACAAAAACAACCCGAATAACTCTCAAACAATGTGAGTGACCCTCAAAAATTCCTTTTAACTTCAGGAATCCTAACATTTTGTGATCATAACGAGAAAAATATCGTGTACTTTTTTTTTTTTTGGCGTAATGTACGTAGACTCGCATGAAAGAATCAATAGCACACTTGTAAGTGTCGGGAAGGTAGCTCGATCAGGTCTGATCGCCGAGTGCTCAGCAGTCAGCGTGCGCGGAGATATTTGTAAATAGTGAGATTATAACACTGCTTTCAATTGTTTTATCAATGAGTCATTAAAATGTACAATACTAATTTTTTGAAATGCCCGTGTAAATTGAGTTTTGTTCTCGACCTAGTCTAAAAGCTTTGTTGAGACTGGAGTATTGTATGATTGATGGCGGAACTGTTCCATTGCATGACAAAGACCTCCTTCAAAGCCTTTCATAAACCTTTTGGTGTGACCCTGAGCCGCCTTTCACCTGGTCCTGTACCTTTTTATCTGCAATATTCGTAAGAAAAAAGATTTCATGGTTTATTTCCATAAAACTTGAAATTAATCACTCGGCAAAGTTTGTGATTATTTTCCTCCTTTGTGGTTTTCAATTCAAATTATGAAACTTAAAAACATACACTACACAGAAAATTTGCAATCAAACTTAGAGATTACACGATCGAACTAAGTATGTGGCCACACTGCGTAGATTCCTGATAATTCCATTGTCAAGGCCCTAAATCCGTTTATCCACCTTGACACAACTGTAACGCACAACCAGTATTGCCATATGAAAACCTCTCCCGTGACACCACAAATCCCCTAGCTATTAATATATACCTAACGTCACTTCTCAAGGGCCCTGCCTGAACCAGCGCAGTGTTGGGCAAATGCTTTAATACTGCAACATGCTGAGGCAGGGACCCATTTTACTCTTAACCACTAATGTCAATATGAGTACATATCTACCTAGTTGTTAAGTTTGATTGTAGGTAAGTAATGTGTCTACCTAAAAATATGTATTTTGTTTTATTTGTTATTTATAAGTGTTTTTGGGTAAAATAGATATTCTTTCTCTCTCTAACTTTAGCATATGACATAGATAGAGTTAACCATTGTTATTGTGTACTTCTTTTTCAATAAATATTTTGGTTTCAAATGCATACAAAAAATCCTGTGACCTTGTGTATATTTGCCCTAGAAATAACCTTAGTTAGCGGGTACCACGAGGAGTCTGTTTAACCTACAACTGGATGTGTTCCTTCCATTCCAGGTCAAAATCCTAGTGCCGAACTCGACAGCGGGCATGATAATCGGCAAGGGAGGCAACTACATCAAGCAGATCAAGGAGCAGAGCGGCAGCTACGTGCAAATCTCGCAGAAGGCCAAGGAGTTGTCGCTGCAAGAGCGGTGCATCACTGTTGTAGGTCTGTATCACGTCTACGCTGTCGTTTCTGGACATTTTCCGGGGAATATGCCCTTGTGTGTCCAGCTATACGTTTCCAAGCTGGTTATTTTTATTTGATGCAAGATTATACTGATACATGTAGCGACCTCTAAGCCTAAATTTGCTAAACTACAAAGCTAACGTCAATAGTAGACCAGCTGGGTCGGCCTGGTACAGAGGAGATCTTCCTCTGTAACTATTTGGGGACAATTCCACCTTCTCCCCCAAAATATAATTAAGATCTATGTAAATATGTTTGTTAGGTACGTAACATTTCCGTTGTGCGAAACCGCCGACTGAAGCTAGTAAAAGTTTCTATCTTAATTTAAAAAATCATCGTACAGGTTCATCGGTCCGATTTTAGTAAATTCATCAGCCTTAATTTGTCTTCAAGTAAGCACTTACAATATTTGCAAATCCGTTCCGAAGTCCAAACAAGACCCAAACCTAACGACGTAACTTTCTGAATGCAAAGTTCGCTCAAACTTCCTCGAACAATCCTACCCAGGCTTGACTCGTGCTTTCAACACTCAAGAACTTCTAACTTATTACAACTATCGGCGGAATTGCCCTTTTTATTAGCTGAAAACTTCGCTGAAAGCCAACATATCAGTAAAAAGTAAAGCCTGCAGGTGCAGGTGGTACGCATTTCTACCAAGCTTGGCAAAGGGAGGACGATGTTAAATAGGTCGATTTACTCCGACGACGAGACTATATTTTATAGACGAAAGCGTGTACGTAACCTCACTATTGAACCGCGAAATACCTAACTGGAAGGTTTGGGAAATATATTTTGATTCGGGTATTACTCGAGCACGACCCTAGCTTGGGAATACAGATAGATCAGCTTTTTTACCCGCGGTAACGCAATAAATTTAAATATACCTTCCTCCACATAAACAGCGTCATAAATCGCACCGCCTCAACTACATATGTTTGATTTTGTTTTGTACTGGCTGTTTGTGCACGTTATTTTGTGGTCAAAAGCTTTTCATGGTTTCGAAGATCGGAGATCGGTTTTGGAACCCGGTCTCGCTTTTTCTGTCCTTTTTTACGTCTTTAATATCTCAGCAACTACAGCAGCAAATAACTTTAAATGTAAAGCAATAATACATTTCGTGCGCACAGGCGCACAGACAGATTAAAAGAAAAAAAAATTAAATATGAAACTTTCAGTACAAATTGTGATGTCCAAATTTTAAAAGAGACCTACAAGGGGAAGTGGGGTATCAACACATGTACATTTCAAAACAGTTTTTGTAATTTCTGTAGATATCATACTTTTTGAAATATTTGAATAAAGTCGAAATAATTATTATCTACCTGTCCCACCCTTTATCTCCGAAGTCTGCAGAGCGATCCATCTAAAATGTAGGTATGTAGCGTTTGTAGATATGGATCTATATTTTACAGAAAAAATCTGTAAGTAGAACACTTTTTGAAAAATGGTCAAAAAGGGGGGGCTACCTCACCGAGTGTGGTATCAAATGAAAGGTATCGGTTTGTACATCTCAAAACAATTTATGAAATTTCTGTAGGTTTCCTACTTTCTGAAATATTTTGAAAAAACTCGAAAATTTTACTATTACCCTCTATACTCCGAAGTTTGAAATTAACCTTTAATTTTTAGGTATTCAATAAATAGCAAAATCGGTTTCTAACCGGTACCTATATACTCGTAGTTTAATATACCTCGTGTGTTCATAAGTCTTGAGACACAGTAAAACTAAAATATTTTTGGAGCTACATAAGTTGAGTATTCATTTATTGGATATTAAAATTAAAACTACTGACATCTAGATCTGTATTTAAAAATAAATCATTCAAAATGGCCGCCTTTGCATTCAATGCAGGCCTTCAAACGCGTGCGCCATTCATCTATGGCGGCACGAATCTTTTCAATGGGAATCCGTTTCGATTCTTTAATAAGGGCTCGCTTGAGAGAATCCAGGTTTGGGTGAGACTTTCTGCATGCCCTCAGCTCCAATTCCGTCCATAAAGAATAATCCAAAGGATTCAAGTCAGGGCTTGACGAGGGCCAATCTTCGCTCCGAATGAAGCCTGGCAAATTGGCCTCCAGCCAACGTTGGGTAGTCTTAGCTTTATGGGAGGGAGCAGAGTCCTGTTGGAAAACCCAGTATTTTCCAGCGAATAGCGTATCATTTAATGGTTTAACCACCGCTTCCAATATGTCGGTTTGGTAATTTTGTGCCTTCACCTTGACGCCTTGCTGGCAAAAATGAAGCAAGTGACCCCCTCGTAGGAAACACCCCACCAAACCATCACACTTGCTGGATGATGAGTGCGCTGGACATTGCGTACAGATGGCTGGACGTCCTTTGAACTTCTGGCGTACACCTTATTGTTCTGCCGGTTAAACTTTTCTTCCACCGTGAAGATCTTTTCATCGGTAAACAGGATATTTTTTGGATCATGTCTCTTCAATAGGTTCCGACATCGTTCCAGTCGCAATTTACGAAGACGCTCGTTTAAATAATGCACTTTCCTTCGACTGTAGGCCTTTAGTTTAAGATCATATTTAAGTATCCTGTTCACCGATATTCGCGAAATGTTGGTCTGCAGAGCTAATTTCTTTTGAGTCCGGCAAGGGTTGCGACGAATTCGCTCTCTGATTACTTTGATGTTGGCGGGCGTCCTTACAGACCGCGGGCGGCCACATCTTCCACGGTCTTCTAAAGAGCCGGTCTCCTTGTACCTCTTTATGGTATAATACACAGAGTTCCGACTACATCCCAAACTTTGGATTTCACTAAAAACTTGCATTGAAACAGTGAAATTACAGTCGCACGCAAATCTATTGTTGGCGCCATTTTCACGGAGAATGAAACAAATATTCAAATGTATATTTTTTCTGATTCATAACATTCGAAATTTAAAATTTTAAAAGTTTAAAAAAGGTTGCATGAATTACTTTCTTTTTAAATTAATTAAATAAGTTTTCTCAAAACTTATGAACACACGAGGTATTGGTAGAGGTACTTGACAAACGTTCAAGCCCTCGCGGCCTCGGCGCGCGAGTCACACTCGCACTTGAAGGGTCATGTTTTTGTATTAAACATACCGCGTGTAGTCTACGGTTAGGCCAAACAGAACCTATACTTTTTACCTTTTTTTTTTGACGACCGATGTGGTGCGGCCGGCGAAGGTCCGCCTGCGACGCAGAAGGTTGCGGGTTCTATTCCCGCCTTGGGACAAATGTTTGTACGATCTGCAAATATTTGTTCCGGGTGTTCTGGGTATTTTCTATATATAATAAAAAATATCTATCTATGTTATGTATTGTATTAAGTTTATCAGTCATCTAGTACCCATAACACAAGCTCTGCTTACATTGGGGCTAGATGATGCTTTGTGGATTGTCCAGCATTATTTATTTATTTATTTATACTTACTAATTTTTAACTGGGACTACAATACTATGACTAAGCTTTTTTCTAAGTTTCTCCGAATGAAACTGGGAATCCCACTAAAAGTTAAAAAGTTTAATAAATCAGGGGCCAAATTCTGCTATCCAATCGCTTCACTACGGCAATGTTATCGCCGCAGAATCGTCTATAAATGAAAGAAACTCTAGAGAGTGCGCGCGGCGTCAGTCGCACGGAGATATTGATAGAATGGTTTCAATTCATATTTTTAAACTGACGCGATCTGAACACATTATTATTAGTATTAAAAAAGTAAAAAAATAAACGCGATATATATCCATTTATTGCAAACAATCTACAGGTAGCTCAACTGAGATCAGTCTGCAGGTAGCTTAATTGTTTCAATTGTAAATACTAGTTCTAATTTGTTTTTATTATTGGATTGTAATTTTCTTTGTCAATAAAGTTTTAAATAAAAAAACGCGATAAATACCCGTTAAATAATACTAAAAAGAATGGTTTCAGCCTTGAGACGCGTCTGTTCATCTGTAGTTTCTTTCATCAAAGATAAAATGCCAAAATGTGTCCTTAAAAGACGATACCATTGTTCTGGTAAAGCGATTATTTCAGTGGAATTAGGGCCCGGTCGTATACTGAACATTCGGATCTCAAGTCCGATGCTGCAGTAACACGACGCAGACATCTACATATCTATAACAATCACGGCTCAATCGACGACGCGCAAACCGCGACACTTGAATCGCTGTCATTTCGCTGCTACTATTCATATTCGCTCGTACCACAAAATAGCTACCACTGAGGCCATCCAGAAGTCTCACTGTGACCGTTACCAAATGAGAGATAGAATGACTTTTCATTCCATCTCTCATTTGTAAGAGTACAAAATAGCTGCCACTTACGCCACGCAGAAGACTGACTCTGGCTGATACCAAACTGAAAGCTCTCTGTCTCATTCGCAAGCTACGAGTAGTCAGCTTTGTTTAGTTAGCCTAACATCTCAGTAGTAGCCAGCAAAGAAAAATAAAGAGCCATGAAAAGTGAATGAGTCTAGACTAGACTAGACTTCTAGACTAGACCTTCTTTTCTTCTTTATATTGTCACCACATTCTCAATTAACAAGATAACGGGGAACTTATTTATTTTACTTTCCCGAAATAATGTCGCATAATATCGTAACAATATCATTGCTTAATTATATTTTATTGCTAAAATTGCATTCTGTCCAAACACAATTTTGAGCTTCTGGTTCAAGTTTTCTATCTATCCGTCAAATTTCCCCTGTGCCAGCGATTTGAATAGTGAAAACGAAGTGACATTTCTGTGCAAATGGATGCTATGTCTTCTGTGACGGTCTAATACAATTATGTAGGCCACGGCTGGAATACTAGTATTTTCAAATAGAATCCATCGCTGAGGTTACGTTTTTATGAAGCCCGTCTTACATGCGGTTTAACGGGAGCATTCTATAGCTGGGTTGGAGGTGATTTACGTGTAGCTTGATCTAAATTAGTTTGTAATTACTTTTTATTATTTGGATATATAAAAATATCAACGAGCTTCTTTAGAAATTTATAAATTTTGAGTCAACTTACGCATTCGTCGCGATATAGATGGGAAATAGTTTTGTCAAAGTCAAAGTCAAAAACTCATTATTTCCATAAATACAATAAATGTATACTTAGAAAAGGTCAAATTCTTAATAATTAAACACTGTCACGGAAATAAAGTGATATTTTTTATTTCAGTCGCTTTGGTACGTAGACTAAAGTAAAGAAGCGACGAAGAAACCTTTAGCCTGTTAGTTGTTATTTTTCGAGTTGGAGCAAATTCCGTCCCACGCTTTTTTATCCTCTAGATAATCTGATATCTTATAGTAGGCCTTTTTACACAGCAAGGTTTTGACAATTTGTTTGAATTTATTTACTGATAATTTTTGCTACTCACTAGGAGTTTTGTTGTAGAAGCGTATACATTGCCCTTTAAAAGATACATTAATTTTGTGTAGTCTAGTTGTGGGCACAGGGAGTTTATGTTTATTCCTTGTATTCAAATTATGTACATCGCTATTTTTAGGGAACCGATTGATATTTCTATGAGTGTACAATAGGTTTTCATAAATATATTGACATGGTACTGTCATTATGTTTATTTCTTTGAATTTATCACGCAGGGATTCTCTGGGATCTCTCTCTTTTATGCTTGGCTATTGGATACTAAGTCTCTGTTTTGGTATTAGAAAGGAATAGATCGTCTGTAATGTTGTGTCTGGTTGATATTATACGAATTTAATTGGATTTGAATGGTTCTCTATTGTGTTGTCTAGTGGCTTCGCACGCGTCTGTCAGAGATATTATTTATATTATTATGTTATTTATTTCTTATGAAAAACTAAGTCTGTTTAGAAATTGAAAGTTTAGCATTCACTGCTCAGCTTTCAGGACCTGACTGAAGGCCTATTTTAATTCATCAGAATAATGCAATTGATGTATTGTTTCGTTTATTTTGTGCAAATGGTACTCTAAATCGGTGTAAGTACACCAATTAGCCGAAACGAAATTTCGTGTTGGAGAATTAAAATAGGTCCCCTGGGCATGGACGTCGCGCCGTGGGCCATAAAAGTTTTATGAAGAACTACGTAATCTTTATAAAATGTGTCCCTGATGCAGTCCATCTAAGAAGAAGATCAGTTGTCGCTCTGCTTACGCTCAAACACACATCTCCACAAACTTTCCTAATAATAGGAAGTAAGTTTCACATAACATAAAAACTAACCAACAACCTTCTCCTTCTAGGCGAGAAAGAAAACAACAAGAAAGCCTGCGTCATGATCCTGCAGAAGGTCGTGGACGACCCTCAGTCCGGGTCCTGTCCCAACGTGTCCTATGCCGACATCGCCGGGCCCGTCGCCAACTACAACCCCACGGGCTCGCCGTACGCCGTGCCGTCCGCTGAGGTGACAGAGGTGGTGACATGACACTTCAACACGCTATCTATGGGGACCACGTATTGACCTGCTTTGTGGCGACGACGCGACGCTTATGTGACACGAGACACCCTTCTTTAAATACTCACGCGAAACGCAATCTTCGCTATCTTGTAGTCAACACTTGTGGCAAGCAATACTTTCATGGCCCAAGAGGCACATGCCCTCTGCAGCCTGTCGTGCCTGCAGGTCGCACCACCGGGGCTGGGCAGTGAATGCGTTAAAGAATCGAGTAAGCTTATCGCAACATTCGCCATATACATAGAACCAATAGATAAGTCAGTCAGTTGACTTGGCAAAGGTTTACTGCCTCGCCCCAGTCAACGAGAGTCATAGATGGTATGCCTCTTGTGTTTGTAATTCGTTGCTATCCCTTTTTTGAGATGAAAATGAAAATGTCTGAAAATAAACTGACCATGATTATCCTAATATTTTGCAACTTGCTTTGTTCGTCAGTAATGGACAAACATTTCAAGCGAGCAAAATAACTATTACTTACATCAAACAAGGGCATTTAATCAAATTCCTGTTCTGCAAATTAAATACAGGCTGTACGTAAGCCTAAATATTCGCATATATTGCTAAACTAGTAACTTCCTCGTCAATTTCCCCGGTAGTGTTCAATCTCAGAGTCTTCAAATCCAGTGTGAATCCAGGCTGGTGAGTAGGAAAGCGTGCTCCATCTTAGGCCACATCTTCACTTATCTAAATGAGATTCAAAGATTCAATGATATTTATTTGCCAGAAAACATGTGTACAAATGATGACAAAAATATAACAGAGTCAAACAACATGCTGTAGAGAGATGGCGCAAAAAATTTAAAAGCTGATTACAATTTATCATTTAAACATTCGTCAAGACTATAATAACACTGTAATTAACGTTTTTTTTGTTTGAATGTGAACATTTGTCCATTCAGGTCTCTATACAGTGTAGGTAATCTATCTATATATATCTATTTATATAAAAGAAAGTCGTGTTAGTTACACTATTTATAACTCAAGAACGGCTGAACGGATCTGGGTGAAATTTGGCAGCGAGGTAGATGGTATCCCGGGGCCGGACATAGGCTACATTTATTCCAGAAAAAAGCGTGCGAAGCCGCGGGCTGCAGCTAGTATATATATAAAAGAAAGTCGTGTTAGTTACACTATTTATAACTCAAGAACGGCTGAACGGATCTCGGTGAAATTTGGCAGCGAGGTAGATGGTATCCCGGGGCCGGACATAGGCTACATTTATTCCGGAAAAAAGCGTGCGAAGCCGCGGGCTGCAGCTAGTTTATTATAGATTTTAGTAGCAACACCAAGAATACTTTTCTGCATTAGTGCTGTTTTTACAAAGATGGTGGCCGAATTCTTGACCATCACAAATTAAAAATAAATTTTTATTAAGGTCACATAAGCGCCGCGCGCACCACCCCGGTGGAAGGCACTTGTGAGCGTGTTAAAGTGGTGAAGCCTCTTGCTCGTTCCTCGGTGCTCTACACTCACTAACCTGCACTAAATGTATCCTATATCCGTTTATATACTATATATGTACTATGCGGCTTACTAACTTACTAACGAATAGTATATGTGGCGATTTTCAAGGTAGGTATGTATTCTGTAGTTATGTGGTTATAGGTACTGGCAAAGATTGATTCCTAGGGATGAAACGTTGGTGTTCTCACAATACAAAGAAGGTTACCATAATGAATTCGTCTAATAGATTGATTCATATAGAAATAAAGAGTTAAATAAATATCATAATCAATGCCGATACCTGTACTTACTATTGTAAATGTCCTAAAAAAGCTTTCTCTTTACATTTCTCTAAAACAAGTAACATTTGATTTCATCTTTGTATTTTGTGTCCCATTATTTTAACTTTTTCATATTTTTACTTAAAATAAAGATAGAAGCAATTTTACCACTTTATTCGTTAGATTTTAATTTAAAAAAATCATTTAAATTTAAGCGTTTGCTGAACAGAGTCATTAAAATGTATAGCTGATTGTAAACAGTTATAAAATAGCAAATATATAGTTGTAGACTAGAAACTAGCAACCCTGATAGATAAACTAGTGTGATATTAGAATGCATATGTATTGGTATGTATTTATGTATTGGTACCTTATTATATTAATATAATAATAAAAAGTAAAGTCATGGCGGTCTGTTTGTTCCAGTACCACACTAATACTAACGAACAGATTTTGACTGGGTTGTCGCTATTCGGGAGTTTAGAGTCCAACATTAAATCAGAGGTACGTACTCTATATTTTGACTGGGTTGTCGCTATTCGGGAGTTTAGAGTCCAACATTAAATCAGAGGTACGTACTCTATATTTTGACTGGGTTGTCGCTATTCGGGAGTTTAGAGTCCAACATTAAATCAGAGGTACGTACTCTATATTTATCGGGGAGATAATGGATATTAAATACTATTTATATATAATCTATGGAATATACCTGTGTTAATAATAACTCTTTCTGCATGTGTTTAGAGCTCAATTTCCTACAGGACAGGTATTTTTTAGCATGATTTTATCCAGTTAAAACTTGAATGATTTGACTATTGCTCGAGTGATATTACGAGAAACGAATCAGCGGCGCGAATTGATTTCTCTATGATAAGAAAGGCATTTAAATTCTTGCAGTACAACATTTCTTAAGAAATTTTATAATTTTGACATATTTATTTGCAGTTTTTATATGAATTGTATTGTTGAATTTTATTTATAAATTGTGATGGGGTATTTCCGATTTAATTCAAAGGCCTTTTGGCTTATAAAGTTGGCTGCAAACGACGTACAACATTGTTGTCTCACTCATCTCAGTGTGTTAGAATAGGAAAGACGCTTGTTTCTGTGTTCAGACACGTATACTGCATGGCTTTAATCAATCGATCAATAAAATCGATCCACCTTTATTTTTGCTGAAAACACTGCAATTATTTTCAAACCAAGGTCTAAATCAGAGCCTGCATTGTAAAATTGAGAGTTGTTCGATTTTTTTGTTACATACCTATTGTGTTAATGCTAATAACCATGTACGTTCCAAAAACTATATATTAGGTCCTTACATATGAAATTGGCGTTTTTCGTACTGGCCACTTTAATCACAAATTTCTCCTCTTTGGTAAGGAATTCCAAATTCAAATTTGTACAGCTATAGACTCATGTATTTGTGCTTCGATGATCGTCATTCATTTGTTTTTTTTCTTCTGTTTTTTTCTGTTTGCGTCACTCATTTTACAAAATGGAAAACTTAAAATATCGCATTATTTACGAGTACGAGTTCCGCCGTGGCACTAGTGCTGCGGAAACAACTCGAAGGGTGAATGATGTGTATGGCGGTCGTGTTGCAAAAGAAAACACAGTTCGTTTTTGGTTCCAACGTTTTCGTTCTGGAAATTTTAACCTGCAGAACAAGCCCCGTGGACGGCCTGAGACTCAAGTTGATAATGAAGAGTTGAAGGCTATTGTGGAAGCGGATCCATCGCAAACCACGTCCGAGTTAGCTGCAGGCTGCGATGTTAGTGATAAAACTGTTTTAATTCACTTGAAGCAAATTGGGAAGATTAAAAAGCTTGAAAGGTGGGTACCTCACGAATTGACTGAAGCAAACCGGCAAACGCGCGTCGACTGCTGCGTTACATTACTAAACCGGCACAATAATGAAGGTATTTTAAACCGAATCATTACCTGTGATGAAAAATGGGTTCTTTACGATAATCGGAAGCGCTCAGCGCAATGGTTGGATCCTGGCCAGCCAGCCAAATCCTGCCCCAAGCGAAAATTAACCCCAAAAAAGTTACTTGTAAGCGTTTGGTGGACTAGTGCCGGTATTGTTCATTACAGTTTTCTCAAATCTGGCCAGACTATTACGGCTGATGTCTATTGTCAGCAATTGCAAACCATGATGGAAAAGCTAGCGGCTAAACAACCTAGGCTGGTCAATCGCTCCACGCCACTGCTGGTTCACGACAACGCTAGACCACACACTGCGCAACAGACGGCTACTAAATTAGAAGAGCTTCAATTGGAAAGTCTAAGACATCCTCCGTACTCCCCGGACCTTGCTCCAACAGATTACCATTTTTTTCGAAATTTGGATAACTTCTTGCAAGGGAAAAAATTCAACTCCGATGGGGCAGTCCAAATCGCCTTCAAAGATTTTATTGATTCCCGTCCGACTGGTTTTTTTAGTAAAGGGATCAATGAACTACCTATAAGATGGCAAAAGTGCATAGAAAATAATGGTTCATACTTTGATTAATTAAATATATTATATTAAAAAATATTCGACTTTTTGTTCCTCCCATACAAAACGCCAATTTCATATGTAAGGACCTAATATTATATAATTAATACTAAGCAGGAAAGAAAATGCTAATAGATTATCATCACATAAGGGTCCATCAAGGCACGCTGAAAGGGAATTTTTGTAGATATTGATTTTGCCCCTATCTGAGTTCAACGTGCCATCAAAATCTTCATAAATTCCTTGCGATTCGCTTTCAATGAGCCTTGACTGATCTACATAACTTTATTCAATAGAACATAATCAATTACCCTGCGATTCCAGAACCACGGCCTCGGCTCAGGCGTAGGCTCCGTCGGTTCGGTGCTGGTGAACGGGGCGGCGGCGGCGGCGGCGGCCGGCCTGGGCTCCCTCGGGGCCCTATCGCTGTCTCTGTCGCTCGCGCCGCCCGGCAGCCAGCCGCCTGCGCCCATCACTCAGCACACGCTCGACCACATCAAAGTGAGTGAGCGAGATGACAAGCTAGTACGTGCAGAAATAGTTCAACCCGTAAGAATCAACCCTCCAACTCAGTGCGTCGATTTTGTAAGAGCCTACCAGAGAAAGGAGCTTCTTTCTGTGTATTTGTATCATCTCCACTGCGATGGTCCATTCAGCTGCCAAGAGTAATAATTATGGCCAATACTCCATATTTGTAAAATTTGGTTTCAAAGTAGGAGTTTGTGACTCTTGCAGAAATAATAATGCTAAAATAGGGTTTTTACTAGATCTATTACTTATCTAAGATGCTATTTGAATTATTTTTGTAATGGCAAAGAAAATAGGATTTTTTTATTTACCAACATATTTCAAAAAGCTTGTTTTGAAACTAGTCGACTCATTTGTGGAGGCATATTCGTCCGTGGACGTATGTGCAGTTATGGGGAGGTATAGTAACTGTAGCACGCGCTAGGTGGCGCTGCGACAAGCGGGCTACAGCGAGGGCGGTATCTCCGAGATCTCTGCCGCGCTGTCGCTCCTCGTGAAGCACGGCGTGCTGGGGTTGGCGCTCCCGCAGGCGCTGCCGGCGCCGCCGATGTCGGCCGCCTACTTCCCTCTGCAGCAGGACCCGCCGCCGGTGTTCGGGCCGATCAGCCAAGTCGGACTCGGTAAGGCGAGCGATATACATCACCTGGGGTCCAGAGTTCTGGACTCTACGAGCGAGAGTTCAGCTTATGTTGGTAGTACCAAGTTTAGTTGGACTCAAAATGTATTTTATAATAGGAGCTAGAGTACAGCTTATATCGGTAAGTTAGACTCGGTAGGCTATGCTGGAATCCAGCTTATATTGGTGTGCCAAGATAACTTGAGCTCGCGCTGGACAAATACACTGTACACTTGCGGGTCGGAACAGTGGAAGCGTCCAGCCACATAGAATTTAATATTTTAATCTAAGCCGGACGCTTCTGCTTTGCGATGATTGAAATGTCTCTAAGACAAAAGCATCAAGACGATAAGATAAACTTTCCCTTGAGGGCAGAAATTTAATTAAATAAGGCGCCGGATATATTGTTAGCTCAAGTGTATTTTTATTTTTCACTGGCTTTCTGGCGATGTTTTGATGTTTTGTCTGAAGGCCCACACACACACACACACACCCTCACACTTACCAGTATTATTTTCAAAGAACCATTTTAAATTGACTTTCCCCTAATTATTGTTCAGCAACACAGAAATCTGATACATAAAATGTTGTCTGATTCTTTTCAAAATTGAGTAGAAATATAATTTACTATACACTAGCCAAACTTAATGTAGAATGTTTATAAACAAACCACGACTCAAAAACTAAAACTCATTTGCTTGCCGTTGAGTTTCAAATATAATTGTAAGCAATATTTATTGAAGTTAGGATCATATATCGACAAGTAATGTAAATTCCGTTTAAAAAGACGCGGCAATACAGTGAGTTTTAGGTTAAGTATGGGCGGTTTGTTTACAAACATTCTACATAGTACTTCTACATTATTCTACAGCCAAACGCTAGTGTATAGTTCCCTTTTAGTTTTACACAAAACTTTTCCTTTAGTCCTTACAGTTTCATTCCTTACACTCCACATGGTTTACACAAACGAGCGAGGCTATAGTTGTGTAAAAATACTTATTGCTTTTATTTAATTAGCTACTTCGAATTATATTCATAAGAGGAGCGATGCAGTTGTACACCGGAATATCATTAAATATCATAAATACATTTTTTTGTTTCGTTATTTTCATTTTTAATTAATATAATTGTTTAAAATACAGTTTAGTGTCAATAACTAAGTAAATTCCTATCAATTAAATGTGATGCGGCCGTAAAATGAAATCCGAAGGTTGATATCTTATCATCTGATAAAAGACGGCTTTAAGATACGCTTATGAATAAGAAGGTTTAATCTAAATAAATGTGAAATTCACTAGATACCACTGTGATGGCGCTTCTCATTAGAGGTAGGTCTACAAAGTACCTTATGGAAATGTTGCACTATGCATCTCTGTTACTCCTAGTGCTCGATACAAGCATTCTTACATAACTGTAGCCTCCTCCACTGTGTTTCAATTGAACAAAGACTGTCTTTACTTGAGATAAACATCAAATTTTATAACAGCCATTACACAATCAGCAGGCCTTGAGTTATGAACGCCTTTATTTACTCTGTGCCAGTCTCTGTTACAATTAAGTAGATGTAATGTTGTTTTAGTGATTGTTCATTGTTTCCTCCAAATTGAAAGGCAGAGGCTACCACCAGTCCATCTCTATAAATGTTCCGTTACACTAAGTTGTTGTTCGTACCGGGTCCGGTATGCGTAGGTACGTCTGGGCTACAATTTGGCCGAATTACGAAAGAAGGCGCAAGTGAGAATGCCGGTAGGTACCACTTCACTATCCCCCGCACCATTTAACAGTTTAAATTTAAACCTTCCGCACAGGGCTGTCCCCTTTTCACTTAAAACTAAATTTAAACAGTATATATGGTACGGGCCTCGCTGTAAATTGAAATCTCGCTTATAGAGATGTTGGTTCTAAAGTGTCTGTGTATGGACGGGGGGTAAAAGTGTAACTTGTAGATAGAAACACTCAACTCGGGCTATTGACCTGCACTCTTGCTCGCGCTGTTTCTTCGACGAACTGACAGCTGGCAAACTTGCTGACAGATCTTAGGCCCGTAATATGAAAGATTGCTCAGTCATCGATCTATGCTTGAGGGACGCTTTTCTATGGCATAAACGTCACTCAAGCATAGATCTATGACTGAGCAAGCTTTCATAATGCCGGCCTTAGTCTTGCCATATGTCCTTTCCAAGACTTGCAACAAAATTTGAGATCTTGACAAACCTTGGTGCTTGCACACTGACAGAATATAAGTTCTGCTGGGTGTCGGTTCGTCAGTTTCGCTTGGAACATTTACTAAGCGTTTTGCGTTCGCCCTGAGACGTATTTTGGTATGTCGCCTTTCGACACATTCGCTTTCAAAATTCAAAATTGTCCGCTTCTCATTCTATCCTGGTACACAATTGGCTATCGTGATTATAACCGTCTCCTACACCTCTTTAGTTTGTGATGGTGGCCGGGTTGTATTACAAAAACAACTGTGTAGTTTTCACAAAGCCACCAGAATTTTAAAACAAGTTGTTGTTTTGTTATCTTCGGCAAATTATAAACATTTTGTTTATTTTTCATCGAATTTTTATCAATAGTTTTTTGACGCTCTCATAAATTTGAGATACAGCTATGCTCGCTATTTGCATACATTTTTTAAGGTCGCACTTCTTCAAACACAATGTACCATTATTTACGAGTTGCAAAGTCCATAGGCA
Source organism: Eupithecia inturbata (assembly GCA_963662085.1). Lineage (NCBI taxonomy): Eukaryota > Metazoa > Arthropoda > Insecta > Lepidoptera > Geometridae > Eupithecia > Eupithecia inturbata. Next base: position 645,452 of record OY759192.1, read on the forward strand.
TATAATAATACTTCCAAAACATTAATTCAGACATTTATTAACATTAAATTTATTTTTTCTTTAATTTCGGACAGATTACATGTAGTACAGTACACAGACTTCACATTGTCTACGAATGATATAATTAAATACAAATTTTGCAATACAACTCGGTCACTGATAACTAGTTATTTATTTATTATGTGCATGTTTTAGTTTAAAGTTATGTGTTGTATTGCTGATGTAAATTAACCCGATTGGCTTGTAACTTTCGTGTTTTACGCTATGATAGCTCGACGTTTTCAAAATTTCTTTTGACATCGCTTTTCCATACACATCTATCGGCAATACATAACAGATTTATGCTGTGGACAGAACAGTAAGTCAATTCTATTTTGTTCCGCAGAAAAAATTGTAGAAACGGATATTTTTGAATGGGACTAATCCTAAACATAAATTAAAGAACGGTATATCCTGAGAGTTAAATGTTATTATAAATATATGATGCTATTATATAAATAGACTGGTTTGTAAATTCCTAAATAAACGCTGAACTCTAAAATAAAAATTAAAAACGTGTTTGGCTTTCTCTTGTGATATATTACATTTGAGTCTTTATATTATGTTGTCCACAGCATAATAACAACTATTGAAGGAACAACTTATTGAATTCAAAGTTCAACAGCATTTTTAAACGCGTTTTTATATTGTTTCAGTTAACTTCTGGAATGAATATTTACAATATAATAGTCAAAAGCCAGTAGTTTAATAATTATAGAAGAGGAAGTTAGCGTCGCTTGCCAATAACAACCAATCAGAACACATATAAATGACGTTATCAGACGTCATCCTATTTCCAACCAATAACATGTGAGCGTGCGACAACGGCGCCAAAGATTCCCGATGTTGCCATCCCATAGTTTTATAGATACAATAAGTTGTTCTTTCCCTCATCTTTCTCTTCCAACTCCGCAACACAGCGCTGCCAACATTAACGCGTCAATAAACAAAGTTGTGTACACGCGAGTCTAGTGGGTAATGCTAGTGCCACGGTATAAACACATGCATGGTACTATTATTTGCAAACGTTCTGTTTTGTAGAATTCACGAACACTTTCACGTAGCGTTGGTAGAGAACTGCGTTTGTTGTAGCTGCTTGGACGTGTTTATTTCTTAAGTTGTTTTATTGGTATTTTGATAATCACGAGGGCTAAACCAACCAGAATGATGGCAAATGTCAAGCGTGTTAGGAATAGTACGGTGTAAAATGCAATTTGCAGTTCAAACACGAAACATGAAACAGAATAGCGCAAAGACACGCGATTTCAAACATATTCTTCACAAGCTCTATCACGTACATCTGAAACTTAAAGTTACGTTAGTTACAATTTTATTCAAAAGAAGCAATTCAACTTTGTCTGGTAGTTCGTGTTTTACAAATGTGTTTGAAGATTTTGGCCCTAGCATTGGTCAACATTTTTTTTCTTCTATATCGTTTCGCACAATTTGAGATATATTTGGATAGAAGACACTAGAACAAATAAAAAAAATCAATAATACAATGCCCAAGCGGTCAGGTTTCTGAGATATTCACATATGAAGAAAACGTATAGTTAGTTATTTTCATCAGTTAATATCTCAGAAACCTGACGCAGTAGGACATAACTTTATTTGTTTGAGTGTCCTCTATCCAAATATATAATATATAATGTGCGCGGCGATTTTGACAAAAAAAAACAAATGTTAGGGCCACCCTCCATACAAAAATCTTCAAACCCCTTTGCTGTAAGTTTTTTTTTAACCATTTTCAATAAAGAATATGCAGTCCCACGAAACGTTTGTAGAACTTACATAATATTTCTTTAGATGTTGTGGTTTGTACAACTATGGAATCTAAGATAATCGGGAAATTTTATCTATCAGGATTCGAAAAATTATGTTTATATAGGATAATTTAAATAGGTTATGTTTTGAAAGAAATACACTATAAGTTATTATTGGGCATTATATATATAAATAAATATTTTTTTATGAATTGGTTTTATGAGGTAGATTAGTTTACCTATGTTGGGTTTCGGGCTGTTGTTAACGTTAATTTGGGCCTTCATTAACTTCTTTAGAGGGTTTCGCAGTAGCAAGGTCAGGCGGGGTATGTTAGATTCGGACCGTAAACTAGCATCACCCACAGTCTCCGGGTCCCGGCGCTGTGCGGGCGGCGCACACGCTAACACATGTTCTCTCGGCAACAGCGCGAAACGTTCTTTAGTAAGTGCGTAGCGTATATAGACTATAGAGTTTTCGGGTGGGCCCATAGACAAGGGTGGGTGGACGGACGGGGCGGGGGGGTTAGAGCGTTTCGCGGAGGTTGCATTCGAGGCGCTTCGGTCGGCAGCCGCGGTGGCGCCCATCTCGCTGTCTGCGGGCGGCGTGCAGGCCTTCCCGCAGCCCGGGCTCATGCCGATGTCCAAGAGCCCTGCGCCCGCCGACGCCGGCTCCAAGGACTCCAAGAATGTCGAGATACCGGAGGTCATCGTCGGGGCTATACTCGGTAAGCATTACCATTTGTTCCATACAACTTAACTATTTTAGATAATGTACTAGACCCTGCGCGTGGCTTCGTTAGCTTTCTTTTCCCGGATAAAAAAGCCTGTGTCGTTTCAGATCTCTAACAACGTCTACACAACATTATTGGCCGATCCATTCATTAGTTTGAGCGTTTTCAGGTTACAAATAGGCATCGGCCACATTTAGTAGGAATGTGCATCTGAATGTTGGAGGTAAACAGTGAGATCAGGATTTATTATAGTGCAGGAAAGACCCTAACTGAGTCAGTCAGTCAGTATCGTAAAAAACTTGAACTTGTAATCTCTCACGACGCAATCCACATTCAAGATTCTCTTGCCCCTTGTGCCATAAGTGGCACATGAATAAGAACCATTAAATTTGCACCCCACCATAACCAACCACCAACCTCGGTACCGAAACATAAATGGTTCTTATTCATTTCAGTCAACCTTTTACTCAAAAGCAACTAGTTCTCACAAGTTGAAGTTAATGACCTCTCTGGGCACTTTACCCTGCAGTGAGACACTTCAGGCATGAATAGACATTCAACTGCTGTCTCTAAAAGAACCTTTCGTCAATTCCAGGCCCCGGCGGCCGCAGCCTAGTAGAGATCCAGCAGATGTCCGGCGCAAACATCCAGATCTCCAAGAAAGGCACCTTCGCTCCCGGCACCCGCAACCGCATCGTCACCATCACGGGCAGCGCCACCGCCATCGGCAACGCGCATTACCTCATCGAGCAGAAGATACAAGAGGAGGAGCTCAAGCGGACCCGTCATAATGCCATCAGCCAGCTCATGCAGTAGAGGTTACCACACTTTGTAGAAGCGAATGGGTTGCTTAGGTATGTTTCGGATGGAGAGAGTTGAGGATAGAATGAAATGAGGTGCCCTTTACATTATGCAACTCACACCAAATTGCATATTCTAATACTATGACACTGGCAGAGTCGTCTCGAGTCGAAATGCGAATACAAAAAGCACTAGACGTTCACTTTAGAACCATCGGAACACTGTTTGGAACCACGTGGCGTTACGTCCGCGCGAATTCCACCGTGTCTGAACAAACTTTAATTAATTAGGCGGACACCGAAGTCATTTTTTGTTGAGCGACCTTTTGCAACGTGAAATCATTAGATTGTTTTGTTACTAAATGTTATCATGTCGCAAAACGTGCTCAAGAAAATGTTACTTCCGCTTAGATGGATCTTTTCACAAATTCCAGCGTCTCTCTGAGGAGTTTCCAAAATCCTTAATTTTGATTGGATCCTGTAGTCGTGATTGTTTTGTGCAGGTGATTCCTAATGAGTCCCTCGAAGTTATTTAGTCAACGCCTGGTCGCGTTTGGACACATCGTTGCATAATGTAAACGGTACTTCAGGTGGTGTCGGTTTTGTAGCGATACATTTTACTGTTAAGACATTTAGCTGCAGCATGTCAAAATATTACAGCAAGTACACTGATCAATTTGCGGCCATATGACCGTCAATTATGTAGTAATATGCCTTACAATTTCGTAGCGAAATGCCTGACAATTTTATGGTGCAAGACAGACATTTTTGTGGGTAAATGTATCGCTAGCACCAGGTAATGACGGATCGTAAGGCAAGTTAGCATCGCTTGTGCGAAGTGCGGAGTAAGCTAAGAGAGTGTCACTGGTTCTAGTCAAGCCGCTGTTGTAGATCGTCCGCCGCAAGTTGTTGCAGCGCCGCGAGTTACCTGACTTCTAGTTATACGTTGTTTTGTTTTATCTCACGGAGAATATTACTTGCAGCTCGGTTCGCGCCTCGAGTGCTCTCGGGCGAGTCGGCGTGGCTTGCTCTAGTTCGGACTCGCCCAGCGCCTCGCCAGACGCGCGCCGACCTGCACATTTACATGTTTATGTATATTCATTTAAATGCCTGTATAGTGTTGAGCATAAATATTATTATTGCAATATTTTTACGTTTGACATCGTGATGACAATTTTGTTTATCCTCCGCCTAGCGGAAGGTTGTTGATTAAGATTTAAAAGTACGATTGTGATATATCCTATCACGGAAATTCCTATTCCATGCACATTTTATTTTTGTATATTATTCGCCAGCATACTTATCGTTTCGACTTTTGATTTCATTGTAAATGTTACCATAGATAAGTTATTGATTAGTTATAAACGGCATCGTTAGGTAGAGTTTAGGACACGTGGCCGGTACGCGGGTACCGGGCGGTGAGAGCCGCGTCGCGCGTCGTCCGGGGAGCCGAGTGCAATCGGAAGCAACGCAATCTTAGAGTTTACCAAATAATGTCCTGACCAAAGTTGCATGTTATTATATTCGCTGGGACTTGGATCGATTGTGTTGTGACACAGCACAGGAGCTAGATGTATTACGTTACGTTACGTTACGTTACGTTACGTTACGTTACGTTACGTTGCGTGCACTTTTCATTTGACGTTTCGTGGACACGTGTCGAGTCTGGATAGCGGAGTTCGTCATTCCTAATTTCTGTCGGTGAAGATCTTTATTTTTTTATACATTTTATAAATTAAATGTTTTTTATTTTGTTTGTTTAGGAATGTTTTTATTAGCTTTTGTCGTCTCTCGGTCTAAATTATCTTACGATGTAAGTACAATTTAAATGATAATGCATGTCCAGATAGTTGATGATTACATATTTTAAACATTTTAAATCAGATTTCTATATATTCAAGATGACAATATATAATAATATATTCTTATTTACAGTAATTATAATTATGTAAATGATGTTTATTTTTGAACGCGCCGTCTTGTAGCCAGCCTGTTTGAGTTAGTCTCCGTGGTGGCGCGCACTACGGCGCCTGCAGTCCGGTGCAGAACAGCACGGACGGGTCGCAGTGCAATATATGAGAGCTGTGATCTATTGTTTCGACATTGTCAAGGTAGTTCGGCGTACGACAATAGTTTTAAGTTGGGTTCGGTTACCTCAGAAGTGCCATCGTTGTGCTGGGCGCCAGCACTGCACATGTTAAGTCACACCCTCGGCGGTCGAATACTTATCAAAAGGAAAGAAGTACAAAAGAGATCATAATAAATGTAATTGAATCGGCTTAAAGGTGTTAATGTACTGTAGATGTAAGAATACGGAATTGAGAGAGGTTTCTCCGCGAGTGTGGTCGAGTCTCGCGTGGGCGGTCCTCGTGCGCCCCTACTGTCCGACGGCATTGGTAGGACGGGTGTTAGGTAAGTAACATTGCAGTAGTTGCATTCAAACGAGTAGATAGTTATTAATGTATATTCAATCTTTTAACGTGTATAGTACCGCTGTTCGATTTCTCTGGTGTTTTTGGAATTTTTCTCATCTCTACTATGTATATTTGGGGGTAGGTACAGATATCGTCTTGTGTCAATTAATGTGTATTAATGTCACGCTCGCGACGGTCAGAGTGCGTGCTGTGACAGCGGGACAGCCGCCCGCCGAGCGGGCCGGCCCGCTCTCGCGAGGGTGACAGCCGTGTGGGCGGCTGCGTCGCGCAAGCCGCCACTCAACGCTCAATTTTATTGGAAATATAATACGATACGCGTAAGTTAAATCGTCAATTATACCTAACGATCGTTTCCCGCGGTTCGGTTACTCAATCGGCGCCGTGAGTTGGCGTGCTGGGGGGTAGAAATAGTTTCCAATCTCTTGTCTATCGCTAAGGACGACTCGGTGTCGCGGGCGGTGCTCTACACCGCGGGGTCTCGCGCTGCGCTCCCGTCTCCCGCTCCTCGTTGTTACCTAGGTGCCCTCGCCTCTCTCTCACACTCAGCAGCGCCCCCTCGCGGCGTAAAGAACCGCCACCTATCTCATAGTTGTCATCGAGTTCTAGTTAGTTAAATTGTCTTACTAATAACAATATTAAGTATGTATAGATAATTTTAAAACTGGAAAATGTTAACGTTGTTATACTTGAAGTTGTTACAATATTTGAGAGTATATTATCGTGAATACAAAAATAATTAAGCGCGCGGTAAACTTATCTGAGTATAGTGTATCGTGTGGAAGGATAATAAATAGTGCAACGTCGCGTCCCGAGTATTTTTGTAAGGGCAGGATTCAACCGTTTCTGTGATACCGACACTGACACCCGCATCGCACGCGGCGGGCCACCGGGCCCCCGCCCTCCGCCGTAGGGCTCTAGCGGCCGTTTATCTACTCTTGTTGTACGTAGAATGTCACGAGCACCGCATAGTCCACCCCCGCACTCGCCGCACCCCTCATCCCCATCGCATCGCATCGCATCGTGTTGCGACGCTCTACTGTTAAGATTTCCTTGTCGTAGGTGAGGTAGCTAGTGGTCACGCCGTGACGTCGGGACGGAGCGCGCCTCCGCGCAAGCATCTCATCCTCCCTTAATTTTAATAGCTAAATGTTGTTGAATTTGTTGATAGAGTGGTTTATCGTAATTAATGACTAATAGGTAGCGTTAGTGGGTATACACGGAAGTGCGCCCGTCGCGTCGGCGCGGCGGGTGCGCTAGGCTAGGGTAAGGTTCGATACTGTGTTTAGGAACATGGCTGTGCGTTCAAGTGAACTCGACACCAGACACGGGCGGGCGGCGCGGCCGCGGCGCGTGTGCTCTATCTGTATATAATCGCATAGCATTCTTTCATTTACGTTACTCTCCTTGCTCATTGTCATCAATTTATTAAAGACTGAGGAATCAACTCGCGCATATTGACATCGTCACGAACGCGTCCCCAGAGACAGGCCCGACGCGCCGGGCCGGAGGCCGATGGGCCGCGCGCCGCCGCCAGCGCCCCGCGACCCCAGTCTCGAGCGCCGATCAGTCGTTGTCTCATCGACCTTTACACATGTTGACATTGATATGTTATACTAATTCTATTGAATTATAACTTGTTGCGTATTATAAGTATGTATAGACAGGCGCGACGCTCGGCAGCGGCCGCGCCCGCGGTGCGCACGTGCGTGCGTCGCTACGCGCGTACGTGCGTGCGTACGCGCGAAGGCAGGTGCGTGGCCGCGGCTCGGATAGTGTTTGTCGCTCTGGAGTTCAATGGTGAAAATTTTATTTTTATTATTATTTTTTTTGTTAACTTTGTTTATTGTAAACGGGTCTGCAATGTTTATGTAACGATAATAAATTAAAATGAAGTTGAATTTAATTGAAAATGTTACGATTAATTTGAATTGGATATATTTTAGTCAATGTTTATAATTTGTTTAGTTAGTTGTAACGTCAGATTGTTTTTTTAAATGATGTGTTATTTTGCAATGTTAAATGATAAGAGGTAAAGAGGAAGGTCATAATGTCTTAGTGTTATTAAGCTCGAAAACCAATTCAAAGGTACCTTGAACATTGTCTATATTATTAACATTGAATAAATTTAAAAATACATTGTTTTGTTTCTTTTTAGCACCCATTCCACTAAAACAACAGTTAGTTGGCTAGTTGTGACTAGTTAAATTAGATGTTATCACGATTGGAGAAAGAATGCTCTTCTGTAAACTAGCTAAAGTGCAGATCCGTCTCTATACAACGATTGCGACGAGTTATAAAATTGCATGTATGTAATCAACATAAAATTATTCTGAACACAATATGATATGATAAATGTTTGTACGCCTAAGCGGCAGAATTTAGCGATTTAAAATAAGTTATGTACCCACTGAATTATTATTACTCAATGTACGTACCGACTGCAAAATTACCTGATTCACAAACAATAAATTAATTATAAAACTTAACCTCATCGTTCCTAACTGTTGAGGGGTTCCCTGCTAGCCCAACTTTCGACCAACCAAGTTGGACAAAGTTCAAATAATTAAATTGCTCGGTTCACTATGGAACAGTCGACGTAGGTACCTATGTGCTGGTGAGGTAGGTAAATACAAGTTTTGTGAAAAACTAAGGACTAAGAAATTGAAACAAAACTGAAGTATATTGTATTGTTACTCTATTTCATTTCACTTAAAGCTAGTGTACAAATCCAATTACTAATAAATAAAGCTGGGTGAAGATAATATGCTTGCACCTAGCTAACAAACAGAATACAAAATAAATAAGTACATACCTACGTAAAATAAAAAAATACAAAATTGGACGGAATTCGTAAAATTCAGATCATAAATCAGGTAAAATTCTTAAACTTCCTAAAAAAAAATTAAGAAGTTGGTATATTCTACCTACGCTATAAATGTCAATACTACAATAACACATTTTAAGATTTTTAAAGCTAACTAGAAAAGTGGAAATTGATTCTTATATTAAATTAGATTCAGCAACAATTACTGTTTTAGTTACATGGATAAAATACCTGGATAGTTACATTAAAATGTTAAAACTACCTACAAATTCAGTAAAAGCCATACATTCTAAATATTATTGTATTGTCAGGGAAGGGTAACCAGTTGTTAAAATTATTATAGGTAAGAATACTAGAGACTTAAAAAATACAATACAGTCCAAAAAAGCTGATTTGAGTTTGGCTTTATATTAACTACCTAGAAGTAAAAGTACAATGCATGCAGGCTAGTGCTTAGCTAGCTGCATTGCCAATCTAATCCATAGACGTTATTCTGGCTTAAAAAGATATCAGGCACAAAGAGGGACATAATCACCGAAAGAGTAAGTACCACATCTTCATAAAAGAAGAGTCAAGATCTTTGGATTTTGAAAAGTTAACAGTTCAAAGCAATGACTAAAGTTACGAGATAATCTCGTATTGCGGTATATGCGGCTCAAACTCAAAGCCATTGTAGTGCGTGAAGCTTAGACTCCTCATGCCTTGCGCCTCGGAGAACGGCACCAGCTCCTGATGCAGAGAGGAGAAAGTAGGCCTCTCGTCAGGGTCGACCTGCCAGCACTGCAGGCATAATTGGAAAAGATCATCCCCCACGTAAGAAGGTTGAGAGGGGCGCATTCCTCTCAGAATCCTCGCAGCCACGTCTTTATTGTTGCTGTGAGCGTACGGAGTCGCTCCGATCGTCAGAGCCTCCCACATCAAGCAGCCGAAAGACCAGACGTCAGCTTTGGGGTTGAAACGCGACTGCCGCAGCATCTCGTGTGACATCCACCGTGTGTAGTCCGGACTCTCGTGGAGCGGCCTCATGTGTGACAACCCGAACCCTGCCACTTTGGCTACTCCACTCTCGTTGATGATGATGTTACGACAGCTCAGTCGCTTGTGGACTATTCTCGCGGCCTGTAGGTACTCCATCCCGCGAGCGATGTCTACGCAAATCTGGAGTAGTTTGTGCTCAGCAATAAGGCAGAACTTGTTATTCTGTAGATCTCTCTGTCTGCTCTGAAGTAGCAACTCTTTTAATGACGTCTTCATATCTTCAAGAACCACAAACAAAGTTGTGTTAGTTTCGCAGATTCCGATAAGAGAGAGTACGTTTTCGTGTTCGTTCGATTTTATCAGCAGATCTAGTTCTTGCAGCATCAGTTTCTTATCTGGTCTCTCCAGTTCTCTATCGGAAATGACTTGCACTAGTGCTGGTGTCTGGCCTCCCTGTTGCACTCTTCCTTTCGTGAACTTCCCGTAGCTCCCTAGTCCCACAACACAGGAGATGTCAATGTCTATGAAGTTCCTGGGTATGTTCCATAGTTTTCTCTTAAGGTTGCTGTAGTAATCCACTCTTTCATCTTCACCTTGAAGGAAGCCAGAGTTTTCAATCTCCATGCAGGGTTCGCTGAGGCTCAGTGGCATGGACTGGGAGCCTCTCTGCAGCCTCACCATGTGTATTCTCTTCCTCAAGATGATCAGCAGTCCCACACCTATTAGTAACAAGACCACACCAATGGCTATCCCCGCTCCCAGTACCACAACTAGAGGATTTACTTCTTCTGGCTCATTGATATTCAGTATTATCTTTTTGGTGGACTCTGCATACCTAATTTTTTTTATGTGATCCTTCTCACTGACTACTCCAAGGGAAACATCAATATCAGTGATCAGAGGAAGAGGAGCATTGTAAAACCCATTGTAAGTACTCCGGTCTCCGACGATGAAGTCATGCTGAATATCATCAGGGTCCAGCTCAGCTGTGATGTAATACGGAAGCCCATTATCAGTTGCATAGGAATAGTTGCCAAGTGTGTCAATAATGAAACCTTGTTGGTACAGCTCCACGGACACCACCAGCCTATACATTGAAACAGGGCCGTTCACATTCTTGGCTTCAGGAATGCGCACAAGCATTCTATCTCCATGTCTCGACACAATCTTTATATCTGGAGGGCTGGGGTCCGGACTGCCAATAAGAGTCTCAGCTTTAATACTTTTATTGGTACCCTCTTCATCCATATTCACAGCGGCAACACTGATATTATAAACAGACCCAGGCTGAAGATTCAGCAGTTCACTTTGAAATGTTTCATTGGAGACCCTCCATTCAAGAGGTATTAGAACTAGGTCCGAGTATGTTTGTATGACGGTGGCTCGGATGACATAGCCCGAGATGAAGGAGTGTGCGGCGGGTGCGGCCCACCGCACGCGGAGCGTCGATTCGGTGATGTTTTGCAGCGCGATGGAGGCGGGCGGGCCCGGCGCACTCACCTCCGTGTCGTATACGCTCCACGCGTTGTCTCCTCCGCACATCTGAGTCTCATTCTTCGGACAGGTTAGGTTGCACGACGCGGGCTCGAGTTGCAGCGTTCCAGCCGCATTCCCGCAGAAGCACGAGGACTCGTTGCCAATTAGAGCGTATTTGTAGTACACCTGCTCGCAAGCCGAGAGACAGACGTCAACGGACTGGCCGGTGTGGGTGTTCAGAACGTTTTCCAAGTCCAGGCGGTAGCAACCGATGTAGTCGCCGCGGTCGCTTTTACAATCACAGAATATGTATAACAACACTATTAAGACTGTGTAACAATGCCTTTCCATTGTGTATTCTTGGATATTGAGTCACACAAGATTATTTTGACGTTACTCCAACGCCCGTCTTCAAGTTCCTTTTGAATGGGCAAAATTCACATTTTCAGTCTTCGGTAAACCAACAAATTAATCGTGTTTCCCATAGTGGGTTGCTAACTTATATTTTCCTCGTTAATTTCTTTTTTATTGATTTTCTTGGGGGAGAACACCGATTACAAAATATGTTTATTACATGAATTGTCACAGACATACAATACACGACACAGTCACAGACAGACAGATTCTTTTATTTTTACTGTACCAACCAACCAACATCTACTAATTATTTTCTTAGACCAACATGAAAGTCCAAAAACATTTGCTTGATGATTTGGCTTGTCTGTTTATGGTATCATTGGCATCGAAAACTTAACGTCAAATATTTTGTTTAGTCTGTGCACCACCAAAACAAAAATTCAAAAAATTGTGAACGGTAAAACGGAAAAACAACTAATACGGGTGTTTTTATGGATTTTATCAGCTAAAACTTATGAACATTTACAAAGATGTCTACTAGATCTAGAAGAAGTAAGTAGAGTCCATCAATAGTTAATATCTATTATGCTATGTGGTAAAGCTTTTGCAATAATACCTACTTTTAAATTTTACAGGAATCCACTTATCCTTTCAAGAGAATACTATAAAATCTGAGGCGGAAATCCCGAAAAGTGAAAGGAAAACGAGAAGTAAACATACGAAGGAGAATTTGGAGGAATCGCAGCCGATTCCTAAGGCCAATAAGCGCAACTATGTGGCTTACCCGGGCGATGGTGTGACTGGAGTCGACTCTGGCGAAGGCAAGGATGAAGGGAGGACCACGCGCGGTCTCCGCAAATACGCGCTCAAAGAACGTAACTGCGCCTCACCTGCGGACGTTGCAGACCCTCCTTCACACAACAAACCTGCAACTGACCTCACTAGATCCGTTAGAACCACGCGAAGGACGCGTAAGTTCCCAGAGAACATAGATGCTCCAGAATCTGTACCTCAAATTGAGGAACAACTTTCAAAGCCCAAAAAGGATAAAAAAAAGAAGAAGAAAGCAGAAAAGGAAGTAATCGAAGAAGATGCCATAACAAAGCAGCAAAAAGTCGAAGTAGAAATAAAGGCAGTGCCTAAAAAGAAGTTAAAGAAAAAGAATGGCAGTAGGTCTGGCTCCATTATAGTGGAAGCTATTGTGCCAGAAGCTCCAAGCACTCTGAATAAAAGCAACATGTCTGTAGATTCCTTCCACAGTGCTGCTGGCAGCCCTCGGAACACTGACAATGAGGCAGATGAAGTCCAGAAAGATGAAGACATGGACAAAGTTATAGAAGTAAGAAAGACAAGGTCTTCTGGTAAACCTGACGTCTCATCTAATCATGAGGAAAGTGAAAAGCAACAGTGGAGATGGAAGTCCAGGGTTAAAATGGCTATGGATGTTTCAGAAGTTGCTGACAAGGGAGAAGAAAGTATTATCAGAAATTCCAGCAGCTGTGACACTTTACTGTTACAGGACACTGAAGATGAAGAAACAAATTCTACCTTTGATGTTGAAGAAACGGAAACTACAAGCGCAAGGAAATCAAGATCTACATTAGACAAAACAATTACACCAAGAAAAATGAACACTACGTTTGACAAGGAAACTAATGACAAAACTAAAATATCTGATGTAACTTTAATTGCCGATGAAGCTATGGAATCAGAAGTAGATAAAGTGAACACAAAATTTAACAAAGATGTAGATATTGAACCTGTGAAAGGCAAAAGGAAGTCTCGTATAAATGCTATGACTCAAATAACTCCAAAAAAATCTAACAAGAAAAAATCTATTGCAAATGACTTATTTGAAAATAATGTGGAAGCTCCTGAAGATAAAAAGTCTCTCTTTGATGGTACATATTCATATATTTCAGCTGATAATTCATCACCTATAAAACAATCAGGAGAAAATGTGAATAAAACAGTTGACAAAGATTTGGTTATTGAATCTGTAAAAGGCAAAAGGAAGTCTACATCCCAATTGTCTCACAATAATAAACTTACTCCTAGAAAATCAATCAAGAGAAAGTCTATCACTATAAACACTTCAGAAAAAGATATTGAAGCAAAAGTACCTGAAGATAAAAATTCTATCGTTGATGCTACTTACATTACAGCTGATAATTCATCACCCATAACAAACAAAGACATTAAAAAGTCTATTATCAATACAACTTTTGAAAAAGAACCAAGCTCTGATTTAGAAACAGAAACAAAGAAAAATGAAACATATGATCTAACATCCTCTCCTTGCAAGTCAGCCTATGAAGTTTCATCTCCAACAAGAATGGATGATGTAAAAATAAAGTCTGTAATCAACACTACTGTTGGAAAGGATGATTCCCACCATGTAACTGAGAACTGCAAATCTACTGACAACATAAATACTACATTTGAAATAGAGCAAACACAAAAATATGATTACCAAAAAAATAAGAGTAAGTCATCACTATCAAATGTAGACATTTCATTAAATGTAGACTTCGGCAATAACAGCACTTTTGAGATTAACCAAGGTGAAAATCTTGATACAACCTTTGACAAGCACTCTAAGTCATCAATCATGACTTCTGACAGCTCCATGATAACTCTGGACAAATCTAATGCTTCCCGAATCAGTATTACCAGTGATGAATCTAAGAATGAAGAAAATATCCTCAATGCTACTCCAATGCTTATTGAAAGCAGTTTAGAGGAGTCTACAACTCATGCTACCCAAACTAAAGTGACCACACCAGTTAAAACTGACACAACTGTATCTCCGATAACTCCTTTAAAACGAGAAGGGACCTTCACTAAAGATGAGACGGAATTCTTAAGCTCAGACTACACTAACGATGAGACAGAAGTCATAAGCTCTCGGAAAACCACACAAACTAAAGTGATCACACCAGTTAAAAATGACACAACTGTATCTCCAGTCACTCCTTTAAAACAAGAAGGGACCTTCAATAAAGATGAGACAGAAGCCATAAACTCTCCAAAACCTAGAGTCTCAAGAAGTCCTACAAAGTCTTCAATACCCTCTCCGGGATTCACACCATTTCACATCAACAAGAGCTCTTCAAAAGTGAGAAGTACGTTGATGAACATCACAAGGTCCATTGAGAAGAGAGACTCTTCACAGCTAGAGCCTCTGAAGACCACCAAGGTCATGTTCTGCAGCCCGGTCAACAATCCAGATGTAGTCAAACAGATAAAAAAGAAAGTGATCAAGTCTAACTTGAAAGGGTCCAATAAGAGCTTCGTTTTTGATGAAAGTGGTGAGTAACCTACTGTTTTTTCTATTCCTATTGGTGCAGTGCTCCGTGCAGGCTAACATTCCACCTTAACATTACGCATTTGCCTTCATATAACTTGGCGAAGTAGCGCTACTTTTTTATTTTATTTATTTATTTATTATTTAATCAATGCTGGCCCACTGCAGGGCAATGACCTCCGTTCCCTTCTTTCACTCTTTGCAATATAACGGAATAACACAGGCCACCAGCTGAGGTAATAATAACACAGGCCACCAACTGAGGTAATAACACAGGTCACAAGCAGAGGCAATAACACAGGCCGTAAGCTGACGTAATAACACAGGCCACTAGCTGAGGTAATAACACAGGCCACAAGCTGAGGTAATAACACAGGCCACAAGCTGAGGTAATAACACTGGCCACCAGCTGAGGTAATAATTTCATTCTGCCATCTCAACGAAGGCCTGCCTGCAGTCCACTCTGATATGCTTAATAAATAAATAAATAATGCTGGACCATTCACACAGCATCATCTAGCCCCAAAGTAAGCAGAGCTTGTGTTATGGGTACTAGATGACTGATAAACTTAATACAATACATAAATAAGATACTATACCATATTAATAAGCCTACTCTTGTTCCACCAGCCTTAGTTGGCACCCATCCCGGCAACCGCAAGCGTTCGTACACGCACAGCGACGCCGATGACGCGCGTGCCAAACGTAAGCGGCTCGCGACGGATCTGCAGCAGTCGGTAGATCGTTTGTCGCGACCGAGGACCTCCAGTGCATCAGGTACCAACTACTCCCCCTATTTAGTGTGCAAATATTGCCTTTCTAATGAAATATAAAATGGAAACACAACACTTTGTGTTCTTTATGCACAGCTTTCTTTGGGCTAGCAGCTAGCTAGGCCAATGTATGTTTAGTTAACACATAGAGTGCCCATGACGCACTTGCAGCTTGTGTTGTTGATGTAGTGTAGAGCGGCGCGTCCTTACAATAAGTACCGCGGAGGCCAGAGTGGCCAGAGTGGCCGGGTGGAGTGGGTGGTGGTAGTGGAAACTGGCACTTAGCTATGATTTTCTATTTAGTTGAAAAGAAAACAAGAGATATTTTATCAGACTGAATAGCAGACCGGTAGAGAAGAGGCGCAAGGTAGAACTCATTCTTACATAGACCAAGTTTTGGTCTAATTCGCAGCAGACGCGGTATCAGCGCCTCATCACCATCAGCCCGTATCTGTTTACTGCTGAACACAGGCCTCCCGCAAATGATGCCACGAATACCGGTGCTGAGCTGAGCCGCTTCCATTTAGCGCCTAGTTGTTGTCAATAGCAAAATATACCATCTACTATTTATGAACCTGTTTAGCTATAAACGGTGTAACTATTCAGGCACTATGATCAATATTCGCTCTATCAATATATCATCAATTGAAATGTTATCAATAAGTGACTAACCAGACCATTGGGACAATAACTCTGATACGATAATCTAAATTGATAATTTTGTTAGGGGATTAAAATCTATAAAGAGTTCTGTGTATTACAATGCCAAATGATATATGGATATATGGTGATTGGAATTAGCGGAGTGATGATGTTCTATCTAGACTTCTAGAGATGTCATGCATGTTTCATAATTTTTACTGTCTATTTTGCTATATATTTGTACACAAGATTGTATAAAAGGTTTAAATTTTACAGCATAGTGTACCTACCGTACGCTATGTTGTGAAATTTAAACCTTTGGACTTCGTCAAAGAGTCCAGTTCAATATAAATGTAAGTACCGAGGTAGATACCTCACGTTATATTATAATGAACCTTGTTTCTACGTGTCCTGTCCCCTGCAAGCACTAGCTATCTAGTCGTATCTATCTAATCGATAGATAACGCCTGGCAACCACACACGTTTTCTTTTGCACGTGAGTGTACACTCAATTGTAGTTACTATCTAATTTCAATTCACTTAGTTCATATCAGTACAGTGTGCAATGTGAGCATCCAGTCTCGGTTGCTTTACACTTGCACTGAAGTGTACAGAAAGTAACGTGATAAATTGCAAAAGTAATTTACTAAAATTCAAGAGAAAAATTACTTTCAAAGGTTTCGAACTGAAAGAAATCAGAGTTCTTAAGAATTTCTGCGAAAGTTGAATTGTAGGTATGCTTCATGAAAGTTTACGAGTTTCTTGCGAAACGATACGCATAATAGGAACAACGTGACAAACTAATCAATCTATGAAAAAGTTATCTGAATTATCAGTTGAGCTACCTGTAGATTGTTTGCAACAGTCTGCAGTTAGCTTAATTGTTTCAATTGTAAATACTAGTTCTAATTTGTTTTTATTATTGAATTGTAATTTACTTGGTCAATAAAGATTTAAAAAAAAAAAACTGAAACAGTTTTATATTGCAATAAAGTAATAAAAGTTGGTGAATATATTAGAATAAATCGGGCACTTTAATTAATAAAATTTAATAAAGTCGCATTTAATATTAAAGTTTAACATTAATAATGCGAATGTACTCTGTAGGTACGAGTATGTTACCTATTCCCGCCTTACCGGCGACCCCGGGGGCGGAAGGTAGTTCGGCTATAGTGTCTACTTCCTGAAATAGTGGCCAACTCCTTCTTGTCCGATTGAAGTTGCAGCACGTGCAATAGTGTAGGTATTTTGCGTTATAATGCATTGCCTACTCCTACGCCACCTTCGTCCATAGTTAGACCGACTTAGGGCGCGTTCCCACAGTGTCGTGACCGTAAATTATCGTTTAAAAAAGGTTTCGAAGACTATAGTATCTAGTTGTTCCCATTGGATCGTGACGACATTTTACGGTTGACGACAGTCGTGGCTACGATAGATAGTCGACAATTGTAGGACAATATTTGCAGTGACGATTAGATCGTGACGTTTTTTTATAGTATTACGACTGTCGTGCTAGCTGTTCCCAGTATAGCGTTAATTTATCGTCACAACAAAAACAAGTTATTGACGACAGTCGTGTCGTCCTATATACGAACACCTCCATTCAAATACACAAGCCACGATGCTGTAAGCGACACGTCTTTCTGTCGTCACGACACAGTGGGAACGCGCCCTTTTGGTTACCAGTTTATTACCACAGATTAGTATTTAAATAACTAATTTCTATATGCAGTCTGACTGAGTCTGGATTAGACGTAAATACGTTCCCAGCTGTGGGTGAATCAGGTTAAAGAAAGGTGTCATCATAAGAGACCGGGGATGACGAATACGATGATTTACAAAGTCATTTTGGCGTTGAGCATTTTTCCAGTGCTGTAAAATAGGCAAAGTGGTTAAATCGTCCTAGAAAATGGGCTACGTTTTGTCTAGGTATGAAGTGATCGCAGCCGCGGCCGGGCAGAAGCCGGTAGTAAATACGTTTTATCTAGGTATGAAGTGATCGCAGCCGCGGGCAGAAGCCGGTAGTAAATACGTTTTATCTAGGTATGAAGTGATCGCAGCCGCTGGCAGAAGCCGGTAGTAAATACGTTTTATCTAGGTATGAAGTGATCGCAGCCGCGGGCAGAAGCCGGTAGTAAATACGTTATATCTAGGTATGAAGTGATCGCAGCCGCGGGCAGAAGCCGGTAGTAAATACGTTTTATCTAGGTATGAAGTGATCGCAGCCGCGGGCAGAAGCCGGTAGTAAATACGTTTTATCTAGGTATGATGTGATCGCAGCCGCGGGCAGAAGCCGGTAGTAAATACGTTTTATCTAGGTATGAAGTGATCGCAGCCGCGGGCAGAAGCCGGTAGTAAATACGTTTTATCTAGGTATGAAGTGATCGCAGCCGCGGGCAGAAGCCGGTAGTAAATACGTTTTATCTAGGTATGATGTGATCGCAGCCGCGGGCAGAAGCCGGTAGTAAATACGTTTTATCTAGGTATGAAGTGATCGCAGCCGCGGGCAGAAGCCGGTAGTAAATTCCATGAAAATCGTTATCCACGCAGAATTTTAGTCACTGCTAGCTAGTAACTAGGCAAATTAATTATACGAATTATGCAAGTGAAACGCTGACAGCCAGTTTCTCCTAATAAGCGTTCCTGGGCAAACATCATGTTAAATCAATCCAATAAGCATGTCAAGTCAGATTTGACCTGCAGATTGTACCAAGCATCGATTAATAATAACAGGTACCTAATTGACAGCACTGGGTTCGAGAACGACCAGTACAGTAATCTACGACCAACTGTATTTATTTCGTCTACCCATATTCTATGTGAATAAATGATTTGAAGTTTGAGAAATCTGCTAGGGGGTCTCTTGACGACTAACAGAAACGAGCCAAGGCTCGTTTCGGTGTGATTTGACCCTTAGTCTCTGTCTAATACACAACTAACCACCTTTTCCTTCCCCAGCGAAACTAGCCGAGCCGAACACCCCCTCGAAGAAACCCCAGACCCCCTCCAAGAAGTCAGAGTCCAAGATCTCCCGCACGAAGCTGCCTAACTTCGCCGCGCTGCATAAGAAGGGCTTCGATAAGATGGAGTCGCTCGACCAGTGCCAGGAGAGGAAGGCCAAGCGGGCTCGGCAGCTGCTGACGCCCACCGGAGCTCTTGCCATGCTGGATAGGATCAGCCCCAAAGGTAACCAATACCAACTCATTTTATGATAGTAAAGGTAAACGCAGAAACTGACTGACAGAGAGCTAGTGTGCACACTTGCCATATTATGTACGCAACGCGACTAGATGTCATAATGCGGTGCATACTTGGGAACAGGGCTCAATTTTACTAACCAATCGCATTACTCTGAATGACAATGGTATCGTCGCAGAATCGACACGTAGAATCCTGAGACGAAAGAAACTAAAGAGAGTGCGCGCTGTGTTATTTGCACGGAGTATGGTGGAACCATTTTCCTTGACACTTTTTACATGTTGTTTCTTTCATCTAAGCAAAATGTGTCATTCTGTGACGATACCGTTGTCATAATAAAGCGATTGGTTTAGCAGAATAGGGCCCCTGTCCGTTTCTACCATGACTGTGATGTTTTATCTTTTCACAGCTGAACGGCTGACTGAACCGACCCTAATGTTTGGCACCGACATCCATACTAATACTTACTTACTAATATTATACATTTGAAAGTAACCCTGTCTGTCTGTTACGAGGAGCTAGTACATTATACTCGTATGCGGAGGAAGGACATAATATTACTCTCTATCCTCAAATCAAATCAAATCAAATTCATATACTTATTTTGCGAAACATGGGTTGCATCCTGGAGGACGCTTGCGCTTTCCTCTTGTGTTATGTAGACTAGGTGCTCGCTCAGCCAATCTGTCCTGCCTATACTTACCTACATATCCTTTCGACGCAGCATATCGGCCAGAAGACGCCATTGCTGACATTGGCCTCCCGCCTCCCCCATAGATCTCCTCAAGGACGGGTCCTGCGCGGACACGTTCACGTAGTCAGTTAGCAAAGCTACCTTGCCTTGCTTGGACTTGTAACATTAGTAAGACGATTCATCTGAATAAATCTTTTAAAACCATGATGGTTATTAACACTAAAGTCATTTACAACAGGATGTCTACCAAGATTGAGTTTTAAGCTTGTCAATATTTCTGCACAGTTTCATGCACCGTGATCATCACAGAATAACTGAAAGATCAAAAATCAAATCAAGGTCCCGTTGATCTCGTTGTAAATCACTTTAAAATTCATCTGCCCACTCTCCTACACACACACACACCCCCTACTACACTACGCTCAACTACACTACCTTTCTCAATTCTAAATTGCATACCAAACCTATTTTACATAACTTAATGTCCTGAACATGCATATAGGAATATTTAATCAGTAAAGTTGTCTTTGATACCCTAGAACCAGTTAATCTTCTGGCTATTCGTGCACGGGTACCCACGACACGGGCCTTGAGCCTAGTGTGGGGCCGTAGCCAATCCAATAGACATACATACGTATTATAGTTAGCTGTTTAGTTTTTAAATTTTTAATATGTATGCCTAATTGTTAATTTTTGTTGTCAATAAATAATTTTGTTTGTTGTGTTTTGTTTTTTATGATAATAAATTAAATTAAAAGTTTTTCTGGTCATTCCCTACAAAGCTTTACTCGAGCCATTCTCAAGATCCAATATTTGTAAACAACTCACATCACAAAAATACTTAATTCCGAGTTTATATTCCTTGCAGGAAAGAACTGAAATCAATCAGTAGTGCAAACAAACGTCAGTCAACAACAAGAAATAGTGATTGTTAGGTTAAGTACAAATTATGTGACGTGTATGTATATTTACAAACATTGTATGTTGGCTTTGGCCTGAGTATCTATATGTCATTAGTAAATATCAACATTTTTTTCTAACAAAACATACATACGTACAATGCTACATAATGACGGAGTTTATCAGTCGTCGGATCTGGGCTTATCAATAATATCAAATATTAGCTGTTCATTCTACTGTAACATTGCTGAAATCGTTTGATAGCCAGTTGTATGACTCATGTACTATGTGTAGAATGTAGATCCGACTGCAGGGTGCTCTGTCTGTTCAATCATCATTCAGTCCTAACTTCAATACTACAGGGTTGTGTCAATGAATGATAAACAAATTGTCTAAGAATATTAATGATGACTGCACAGATGAAAGTGTAGGAATTGTTATAGCTTACACATCAAGTATCAAGTTTGTCGTTTTATACTATAGAAAAATGCAACATTGAAACAGATTTTTTTATTCTTTAATATTGTATAAATTTTGTTGAAACTTTATAGATATTTTTCAATTGATACAATCAATTCAATCAATCAATTTTATTGTTGATTATCTGTATTATATGCTTGTATTTTTCTTTTTAAGTTTTTTTTTTACCAAAACTGGTTTTCGTTATTTTCGCAAAAAGACGCTACGAAAACCAATTTTTATAACATTTAATACGATTTTTTACACAAAATAAAAAAATACGAATTATTTTTGGTTAAGGTTTACTGTATATTTAAGTTCCCGTAACATTTTATGAAGTTCAATGCATTTATCGGAAAATTAAACGGCAAACGGCAAATTTTATGAATTTCTGTAAACACGCCGTTAACGACTTGTCAGTAAAGAAGATGGAAAGGTATACTTACCAATAAACGAACATAGGTATTACTTACCAATAAACGAACATAGGTATTACTTACCAATAAACGAACATAGGTATTACTTACCAATAAACGAACATAGGTATTACTTACCAATAAACGAACATAGGTATTACTTACCAATAAACGAATATAGGTATTACTTACCAATAAACGAACATAGGTATTACTTACCAATAAACGAACATAGGTATTACTTACCAATAAACGAACATAGGTATTACTTACCAATAAACGAACATAGGTATTACTTACCAATAAACGAACATAGGTATTACTTACCAATAAACGAACATAGGTATTACTTACCAATAAACGAACATAGGTATTACTTACCAATAAACGAACATAGGTATTACTTACCAATAAACGAACATAGGTATTACTTACCAATAAACGAACATAGGTATTACTTACCAATAAACGAACATAGGTATTACTTACCAATAAACGAACATAGGTATTACTTACCAATAAACGAACATAGGTATTACTTACCAATAAACGAACATAGGTATTACTTACCAATAAACGAACATAGGTATTACTTACCAATAAACGAACATAGGTATTACTTACCAATAAACGAACATAGGTATTACTTACCAATAAACGAACATAGGTATTACTTACCAATAAACGAATATGAATACCTTCTTCCTTATGCTGCCGAGGCAGGTGCTCACAAAGGAATACGTGCACAAAATCCGAGTCACACAAAATATATTAACGAGTGCGCCATGATGCGCTCTATGGCCCCATATCGAACTTTCCCTGCTAGCACATCACACGTATATACCCTTTATAAAAAGTATTGTTGGGAATCACTTATGCGACTAGCGAGCGGCCGTAAGCAATGGCGTGTTATGAGGGCGCAATCCGCGCCATTTTATGATTGGAATTCGGGTTCATAGGAACAGATCATACGTATTTGGAACGGCGTTAGCGCCGTTTTTTCTTAGTTACAAGAAAACTACGTAACTTATGAAGAAACTGGTTCAAGAAACCAAATTATTAGTAATAAATAACCTATAAATCGAAACTTAAGTCATTTCAATAGACCGCAGGACTCCTGAGATCTCGACCAAATTATGTGCGAAACAGTGCACTTTCATGATTTCATGGGAATCGCACCTGCAACCTCCTGTGTCGCAGATGGACCTTCGCCCCTCGCCCGCTGCCAATAGTTGATAATAATTGATTCTAATCATGTCTTCTAATTATTTACTCAATACTTCTTCATTTCACAGACAAAACCACCGAACAAGAGCAACCACCAGAAAAATCCAAAGAAGCGTCAGAAAAGCGTAAAGTAACCGGGAAATCCAAAGAAGCACCCAAACCAGACACTCCCATCAAATCTCTCCCGACTTTCAAGTCTTTAAACCCTGGGTACACACGGTTCGGATTCAAACTGAACCTCGACGTCAACCCTTTCAGTATCCCCAGCAAACCTGCCACCAAGGCTGTCAACACCAAGCCAAAGGGGAACAAACCCAACGGCCTCACTCGACAGGCGGCGCTCCCTACCCTTGCTGGAGCTACGTCGGTCAGACGAGAAGTGGCTAAGCAAACTGTGATGAGAGAAAAGTCCTTCACAGATAGAAGGAATGAGAAACGCACGGAGAATAGAACGGTTATCAAGGGGGTGCGGACCAACAGGAGGTTCGAGCTGCAGATGAAAATGAGGGATATCTAGGCATCAAGCTAGACGTGAGTTATTAGCATTTTATCCGACTGCACAAGAGGGAAGGTTTTGTTTTTAAGAGTCGCGCTCTGGTAGAGATTCTGACGCATGTAATTAAGGACTTCAGAAGGCCTTCCTGAAAATGTATGATCGGACGTAACCAGTTTTGTAAAAGGTTAGTTGTTTACAGTTTTCCTTAGTTTGTTGCAGACGTATGCTACAGCGCCTCTTGAAAATATAGAATAGCTTTTGTTTTTTTTAAAGATTCGATTAGTTATAAATGTCTTGGAGATAGTACAGTAGTTAGTTTTATTCATTTCTGGGTTTAGGTTTAAAAAGCTGAGATTTTTTGTCTTAGAGAGGCAAGTAATTTTGCATACATTGCCGTTCAACGTGAATCCTTGTTATTTGTGCAAAAACACATCTTGCACAGTTGAAATACAGTTTACATTCCACTGTACAGGCTCGGGCTGAGATATGTGGATTATACATGACACGTTGATTGTTTTAAAATTGCTTTAAATTATGTACTTTTAATGAACTTGTTACTCGAATCCGCCTGTCTATACGGCTTTGTTTTTAAATAAGTTTTTATTACAAGTTTTGGATATTTCTAAGTTTTTTCTCTATTTCTTAGCGATCAAAATTAAAATAAACCAGAATAATTATTATGAGCTGAATTATTTAATTCTGCCTCTAGTTTATTCGAATATTTTAGATTATCTTTAGTACCTATTCATTATTTTTAACAATTTAGAAACATCTTCGGATGGTGGTAGATTAATATAAAATTAAGAACTTGAATAAAATTAAAATAAGCTTTGGTACTAACTTACAACATAATGTTCTTCCATAAGCGTACATTAAAGTCAAAACTGTTTTACAAAATAATTTGATTGTTTTGAAAAAACTGTAAACCGACTTCAAATCCCTTCATGTTACTTACACTGTGTTTAAATTTTACGTTTTAATCCCTCGGAAATAAAGTCTTTAATTGACGCAGAAATCGTCGAAAATACATTAAAAAAACATGCAGCCAAAGATCCATTTTTTGAAGTCGCATAAAAATAAGATTACCTATGTCAGTATTTTCGCGAAAAAATCCAGTAGTATTGTCACAAAACGACACAGATCCTAAATGTACATCTTTCATAAAGAACCAATTATTATAGAGGTATGAAAGGATAAAAAATAGTTCCTGTGAAAAGACCGATGGGAATGTCCATCCTGTTACTGTCGGTTTTAGTTGAAGGGCACATTTTGTTTTGTGCCATTTTATCATTACATAATAAAAGTTTGTAATTTAACTTAAAATAACTCCATTGCGGAATAAAACTCCTTATTTCCTCAATGTATCTTTTTATTGTTACAAAGCCTGCACTGCCTAAATTATTGTTACGCTTGGGCTAATACAAGCGCTTATTAAATGTTTAGTGATTACTTGATTGCCCCGTAGCGTAGGTATTGACCTTTTGGTTACTTTATTTCCAGATTTATCTTTCAGATACTCTGCCCACTCTTTTTTATTTCCTAATTCCTTGTACGCTTCTCCTTGCTGCTCCAAATTTTTTTTGGAAGGTTCACCTTCACTTTTTATTGTCTATGATTTTGTCTGTCATTCTTTCATATTCAGACTACAAGAGTACCTAATTTTTTTTGTGTCGATTTTGTTCTTTTATTTTTATATACATTTTTTATCTCCCCCAACAGTTCTTACATGAGTGTCTTTAAGAGTTTATTTTCTTCTTTGATCTTTGGAAGACGAGTAATAACTTCTTTAATTTCTTATTCTTAAATAAAATGGCGGAGTCTATATTGCAAATCAAATAATTTATTTGCAGAACAGGGGTACAAGTTGGTATGCTTATATTAAAATGTTCCATAAACAGATACCAGATAAATATCAGATAAACAAGTACTAATCTTTATTGACGAAGAAAATTACAATTCCAAAATAAAAACAAAGTAGAACTAGTACTTATTTACAATTGAAACAATTATGCTAACTGCAGACTGTTGCAAACAATCTACAGGTACTTAACATTGCAGCATTGGTTACAATTAAAAACAAATGAAATGTGCCTCAGTGGCGCAGCGGGCGAAGAAAACATTTGTCCCGAGGCGGGAATCGAACTCGCAACCTGCGCCACTGAGTTCGTCAGATGAAGTTGCAGCGCGCAACGCCTACAAAAAGGACACATCTCCATTCTCCGCCAATCTTAGATTATCTTTGGCTCTGCATCGGGTTTGACACAATTCAGCCAATGTCAGTTTCAACTTGCGAATATGAATATTTATGCTAAAACTAGCCAGTCCAAAAAAAAAAGCGCATAATTTAATCTCAATCAAGTTCATGAGTTATTTTAGCAAAACGATCATTCTAATTCTAAGCGAGAAGACACATAAAATACTTAAATAATCTACAATTTTTTATTATTTACAGACATAAATCTACAAAGTTTAGATACAAAACGGGAAAACACTAAGGGAAAAAGAGCAATCTTAGATTAAAGTTCCCCATGGCATCATTACATGACTCATCCGCCAATATCGACCCGTCAGAGACCTGACGCATCGATACTACTCTTATCAATTGACTTACTGTTTACCTGAGAAGGTCTAGACTCTAGATAACATAGGTACCTAGGTAGATACTTACATTAATAGCCTACAGAGGGACGAAACTATTTGACGTTAGTAGACGAGATCGTGATCTCGTCGATCTCCTTTTTCCATATACTTCGGTACAGCGCAGCGCCTCTATCGTGCGGACAGGGAACTACGCAAATCCCCATACAAAAAGGAGACGTTACGATCACGTCTCGTTACTAACGTCAAATATACTCACCCCTCAGGTGTGTACGCAATTTACCTACTAAGTTAGGTAGTTGGTACCTACCTATACAATTCAGAATCAATAACGTTTATTTTTATAAGATAGGACAATTCGGTACGCACGATTATTATTCTAAATGGGAAATAAAGTGCTTTCCTTTTTAAGTTAAGCTAGAGTAAATAAATAAATAAATCAGGAAGCTTATCAGGGGAGCAAAACTAGCGCTTCACCAATCAACCTTTGAGATATCCACGGCTAGGGGCTGCCCCATGCCCCCATGGCGCCTGTCTTATGGACCATAGCAGTGGACCAGCTCCTGAGTAATCTGGCGGATGCGCAAGGCTATGCAGACGACCTTGTGATCGTCGTGCGAGGAATTTGCCAGTCCACAATTTCTATTATCATGCAGCGTGCTCTTAACGCTGTCAGCTACTGGTGCAGGTACCTACAGTGAACTCTCAGCGCTAAGCAGAAGCAACCTCCGCATGACAAGGGTCCTAGCTGGACACTGTCACCTTAACAAGCACATGTTCAAACTGGGCACTCAATCCTGCAGATTCTGCTAGGACGCGGAGGAAACATCTCTTCATCTGCTAGGAGAGATCGGAGCACTGATGCAAAAACGTAGCATCCATTTGGGCAAGCACCTGTACAGTCCAAACGAGCTAAGAGACATCACACCGAAGAAAATCCTACAGTTCCTAGCTGTTAGTGGCGATGAACGCAGCTTCAAGCCTGAACACAAAAAATGGCTATCACAATTGGCCAATTATAACAAATTAAAAAAGATTATCGGGGGAGACCTATGTCCAGCAGTGGACTTGGCTGTAGTTTAGATGTAAAATAAGTTAAAAACAAATTAACATTATGACAGGACTACAAAGTAATATACATAAATTATAAATAAGTATGTAATATGCTGTTTTATTCGTGGCTATTGGTAAAAGTAAATACCATAGCAAGCAAGCCAGGCCAAGGCTGGCTCAAGGATGCGCTTGGACCTACGTATGGTCGTATAGCATTCGCAGAGGGTCATGTTACCTACGACCTAGCTTGTCTAATGGGACCTAGGATTTATACTACCTTTAATGAACACCTCTCCTAATGGGAGATGATAGTTGAGCGTTAGATAGTAAGTTACCCTACCTAAGTGCCTATTTTAGTTTAGATAATATCTGTGCTACTGAAATCTAAGAAAATAATTAGTCATTGATAAATCCCATGGGTTTTTCCCAAGTGGCAACTCAGTTTGGAATCGCATCATACTCATACTATGGCATTAGGATGACGATGACATCATCCTAATGCCATAGCGTTCTGTCTTCAGCTTGCCGCACCAGCATCTCCCTGCAGTCTTTCGCATGTCGTCATCCCACATGGTCGGAGGGCGTCCGTCTTAAACTACGTTTGCCGAGTCGCGGTCTCTACTCAGGAACTAGTTTACATCACAAATATCAAAGTGCTTTATTTCTTTTAGACCTAACAGGACTCTTGGACACGTTACAAAATTCAAATTACGCTCTCATATCTAATAGTGTTCGATCAGGTATCCGCCTGGCCAGGTATCGGCGCGGGTTGATCTATGCTAATACTACAAAATGTACAAATGCGAAAAATAGGTCTTTTTTGTATGTTGGTAAGTACTTTATTTACACCATACCTACTGAATCGAAATGATATTTTTTACAGGCCATCTACATGAGGCAAATCCTCGATCGAAATACTTGTTTGAGACTTAGTCCCGGAAAAAACCGCATCATCATAAGCTGATACTATTTTCATAAATGATAGGCACCACCCTAGATCAGATAAACAATACTCACCCCAGTTTCGTTTAGATGGTCCTATCTTCAGAGCATGACAAGATCCGCCCAAGGTCACCCCGCCGCGCCGCCCAACATGACCCCGCCATACATATTCTTGAATGACTAACTTCAGACGACTATCTGCTTTCTCCCACTATGCAACAAGCCTAAAGGCCAGGCTGGTGCCACACGAAGGTTGCAGTGATTCAGGAACTAAGTTTGATAGCTCATTTAAGTTAGGATTCGGTTCAGCGGTTCAGCTCGATCGTTGGAGAACAAAAACTAACAGGATTTGTGTATGTCACGATTCCGTCAACCTACTACTGAAAAGTTGTTTAAACTTGCACGATCATCGCATATTCATGTTAGCTCGAATCGAAATATCTCGCGTAGGTAAAAGTGACGCTTCGGGATAATCGAACGTATCTTTATTGAGACGCGCGCTAGAGCGTCCAGCCAAGTTCTGAAAGAAACGTGCGACGCAGTAGCAGTGAGTATCTTTACACGAACCATTGGGCACGCTTTTGGTCCCGTCTATATCTCAGACATTATCAAACCTAAAGGCTTCCAATTTTAGTAAGATCCATAAATAGAGCAGGAATAACAAATTTTATAAATAAATTATATAAGGTGAGGTCCAAAAAGTGCAATTTTTACAACAGACTCATCAAAAAACTAAACCACTTCTAGATAACCTGGGAAGTTGAAATTTGGCATGAAAGTAGATGATCAAACTTTAATAGAGGAAATAATCCGAAAACTAAAAATTTTACATTTTTTGGTATGAGGTTAAAGAATCTTTATTTCTCATAAAAACTAAAAGTTCATTTACAATGAGAATAAGTAATTCGTAAATAATGTTTAAATTACATATTACCTCTAGGACCTAGGTACTTATGTGTAGGCATTAGATAATAATTTTTTTTATATAAATAGTGCTATTTAACATAATAATAATTTAGGATAGATGAGTACAAACAAATGTAATAACAAACCGACAAAATAACAAAAATCTAGTATCGGTGCCGATATTGATTTTCGTGAGGTTATTTGTGAATATCTCAATGGATTATACACCTATTATTTTAAAAATTTCACACAGTCGGATATTATTGACCCAAAACTGAAAAATATACATATACAAATAAATAATTCATGAAAAATAAGATAGGTACCTACAACAAAGGTGGGGCGGGAAAAAATAAAATCGGCCCACAGAGTCAAATTTAGTATCAAACAAGAGGACACAACTTCGGCATAAAAACTGCCATAACATATTATTTTATAATAATTAGTTTCAGAATTATCGTTAAAAATGTGTGAGTGATCGTGTAATGTAAACGAACCCCGGGTTTCAATGAAAGGGATCAACCGTTGCATTAGTTCCATAAATTCATTACTAGATGTCGCTAGTAAAAGTTTACGAGCTCTATATCGCGCTGACCAGAACGCACAGGTTTTAACGATCTCCATCGGTCGTTTTGGAAGGGTTGGGCAATTCAAACTAGTGCTTTGATAAATTACTGATGTTCTATACTAAAAAAGCCTGAATAAAGAAAATCCTGAACCTGAGCCTGAATAAAGAAATGTATGAATTTGTAAGATACATTGGTAGGTACGTACAGAAAATTTAGTCACGAACCTGGGTTGCGGAAAAAGTAATCAAATCTATTCAAAAACATAAATGTGAAAACTAGCCAAGTTCGTTCAGATAATGGCTTCACCGATAAAAGAGCTGAGATACATAGGTGCCAGCCAAGTTTCATAGCAGCTCTTAATCTAAATTTGTTACGTTCTTTCATTATTTAATTTGTGTCTTGGCAACCCCAACATTAAAACAAATGCGGTGGTGTTGGTAATTCTATTGAGTTTAATTTATTAAAAAACTTTGTAAAAATATTTGACATTAAAGTGATTGGTCTGTTTCCGACATCTCCCTTGTCTCCTTTTTTATGCAGCAAAATAATTATTGATTAAGTCCAATCCTTGGGAATAATTTCCGTTTCTACTAAAACTTATGAACACACGAGGTGTTCATAAGTTTTGAGACGAACTTATTTAATTAATTTAAAAAGAAAGTAATTCATGCAACCTTTTTTAAACTTTTAAAATTTTAAATTTCGAATGTTTTGAATCAGAAAAAATATACATTTGAATATTTGTTTCATTCTCCGTGAAAATTGGGCCAACAAAAGATTTGCGTGCGACTGTAATTTCACTGTTTCAAGCAGGAAAAAAACCAATGCAAGTTTTTAGTGAAATCCAAAGTTTGGGATGTAGTCGGAACTTTGTGTATTATACCATAAAGAGGTACAAGGAGACCGGCTCTTTAGAAGACCGTGGAAGATGTGGCCGCCCGCGGTCTGTAAGGACGCCCGCCAACATCAAAGTAATCAGAGAGCGAATTCGTCGCAACCCTTGCCGGACTCAAAAGAAATTAGCTCTGCAGACCAACATTTCGCGAATATCGGTGAACAGGATACTTAAATATGATCTTAAACTAAAGGCCTACAGTCGAAGGAAAGTGCATTATTCAAACGAGCGTCTTCGTAAATTGCGACTGGAACGATGTCGGAACCTATTGAGGAGACACGATCCAAAAAATATCCTGTTTACCGATGAAAAGATCTTCACGGTGGAAGAAAAGTTTAACCGGCAGAACAATAAGGTTTACGACAGAAGTTCAAAGGACGTCCAGCCATCTGTACGCAATGTCCAGCGCACTCATCATCCAGCAAGTGTGATGGTTTGGTGGGGTGTTTCCTACGAGGGGGTCACTTCGCTTCATTTTTGCCAGCAAGGCGTCAAGGTGAAGGCACAAAATTACCAAACCGACATATTGGAAGCGGTGGTTAAACCATTAAATGATACGCTATTCGCTGGAAAATACTGGGTTTTCCAACAGGACTCTGCTCCCTCCCATAAAGGTAAGACTACCCAACGTTGGCTGGAGGCCAATTTGCCAGGCTTCATTCGGAGCGAAGATTGGCCCTCGTCAAGCCCTGACTTGAATCCTTTGGATTATTCTTTATGGACGGAATTGGAGATTCCCATTGAAAAGATTCGTGCCGCCATAGATGAATGGCGCACGCGTTTGAAGGCCTGCATTGAATGCAAAGGCGGCCATTTTGAATGATTTATTTTTAAATACAGATCTAGATGTCAGTAGTTTTAATTTTAATATCCAATAAATGAATACTCAACTTAGCTCCAAAAATATTTTAGTTTTACTGTGTCTCAAGACTTATGAACACACGAGGTAGAATATCATTGAATATAAATAAATTAATAAATAATATGCATGTGAGTTTTGTAGCAATCACCGGTAGTGTAGTCTTGATTGTAGTTTGTTTATCACTAGCTCTGATCCGGGGGCTTTATCTAGTTTTTGATAGTTTCATCTTTTAGAATATCTGGAACTGGTTCATTGTCGTCTGTTTGTTTTAGTGTGTGTTGTTCCTTTTTGTTACTTTGGTATACCTAAGTTTAGATAGAAATTTGTAGCATTTTTTAGTATTTCTGGTCTTTTCCCCGTAGTTCTGCCGATAAACGCGCCGAATCGAAACGATCACCCTCATAAGGCACGGAATTTAGCGTCTAACTAAATGCCACCCTTATGCGGAAAAACAAAATCACATTTATTAAAAAAACCTCACTTCACGATGAGAATGACCTAGGTACGTACCTTTAAAATTCAGAAGAAGTCTTCTGAATTTTAAAGCCATTTTACACAATGCGGACTTGCACTCATTCATTAGTCATGGTCGGCTTCCTATTATAATAATATAATAATAATAATGCTGGACAATCCACACAGCATCATCTAGCCCCAAGCTAAGCTGAGCTTGTGTTATGGGTACATAATACAATACATAACATAGATAGATTTTTTTTTGTTATATATAGAAAATACCCAGAACACCCGGAACAAATATTTGCAGATCGTACAAACATTTGTCCCAAGGCGGGAATCGAACCCGCAACCTTCTGCGTCTGAGGCGGACCTTCGCCCGCCGCGCCACATCGGTCGTCGCTTATTATAAAGGTTGTACCTACCATTGTATTTTATTCGCACGCTGTTTGGTTTTAGAGTATGCATAAATGAGTACTCGTAGGTCAGCTGTCGCCGCTGCGCTATTGACATTGTCCGTGAACTTTCAGAACTTGTTTCATGCTCCCGCGCCGCCGCCAAGACATCGTGCATCGGTGGGTACTGGTACCTACCTACTTAACTCAGGTCCCTAGATTGATACTTCTGATTTAAAGATTTGAGTTTTAAGAAAGGAACCTCACAGCTGCCTAATGATATACCTACATAGTACATACCTACTTTTTAATCGTCGGGGCGCACCGCACCGTGTCTTTCTAAAAACTCCCTTTTTCGATTTTGGACTCAAAGCTGGTTGGTTCATTTATTATAGTGGATTTATTATGGTGGTTCACTGGTCAAATATTTTTTTCTAAGATTTCTTTGTAATTCGCGTTGTTGAGTTCAAATCACATCACATCACATCATCCTCGTACCTACTAAACAAATGCGAAAGTTTGAATGAATGCCTGTTTCTTACTTCTTCACGCCATAACTTCTGAGTAGATCGGACTGCAATTTTGCATAGGTAGCCTAGACGTGCACTAAATTAAATAAATGAATAAAATAAATTACGCAAATTTTGAACCCATAAAATATAATTTTTCATGGAAAAGAAATAACATTTAAACGTTTCCATAGAAACAACGCTTGCGAAGCCGCGGTTAGAAACTAGTATTAAAATCTTTGGTAAAATAAATAAATAAATATTGTTGGACAATCCACACAGCATCATCTAGCCCCAAGCTAAGCAGAGCTTGTGTTATGATGGGTGCTAGATAACTGATATACATAATACAATACCTACATTAGATAGATATATATTTTTTATTATACAATATTCTAAGCTAAGCAGACGCGCGCCACTCGGTCGTCAAATATCGGTGTTGCTAGTAAATTGAATGAAGTCATCCAATTTATTTCATCAAATACACATTGGACAAAGATATTTGACGAGTGGAATACCGGCCTTAGTAGTGTAGTGTCCCTACCCTCTACTGTCAGTGGGCAGCTGATTCTTCGCTAGACATCCCCTCAAAAGTGCTGAGTGATCCCCAAAGTGACATGTGTCTTGCTCTGCTCCAGTTTAATGTGATTTCGTCGTTGCTCCGATGGAAGCAGTGTTTCTTTAGGAGGAACTGCGTGTGCTTTTATTATACTAGCTTAAAGACGTGTCAATAACTTGTTTTGCACCTTAGAAAATCTGCAAGATTCCAGCTTCCACGCAGAGAACGTCAGTTAGACCAACCTTCACCAAAACTTCACACTTCTATAACGATTCACGTTCACGTCAATTTACAACTACTAGTGCTGAGTAAAACGCCTCGTGCTTTATGTTATGAATGACTCAGCTTAAGAACCTGCTTGCCATTAACAGGTTTGTGAAGAGGTGCCTTGGCCGTGAAGCGAGCGTTCAACCTCCCGCCTCCACGGTTAAGGCTGCTGTGGCTGCAGCAGCTCCGTATTTCACCAGACGCCAGGCTCAGAATCATTTAGTAATGTTAGGAAGGTACACAACTCCACCGCCTCTACACGTGGCTATTACCTACTGAATAAATAAATAAATTAAGCAGGTAGGTGTACCTACAGCAACCAAAATAAAAGTAAATATTGTGTCCACTACACGTTTACTCTTTTTGGCAAGTGTTTTACTGGCCAAGCTTTTCATGTACTGCCTATTTACCTAAGACTGGTATGATATGAAGTCTGCCATGTGGGCAGCATGGAAGACTTCATACCAGTGTTAGTTGTCTACCGACACTTGACGTACAAAATATAATTTGCTCTAACCACGAAGGCGAAGGGCTTTCTTTTGTGGTTGTTTTTATTTGGATTCTGAACCAGTGTAAGCCGCCGCCGTTTCACGAGCCTTACAGGTTTCTTATTTATTACCTACAAATTGGGGAAGGTGTCCTGATCGAGATTATAAAAGATTTATTTGCATTTGTGCGGACCACGGAATGAGTTTGACTATTCTTGTAATGGAGCTGGAGCTTTATATGCCTAATGGACCCGCAGTATACATAGGTACAACAGGCTACCAGGTATCCGTAATGCAGCCTCCACCGCAGCGTTCAAGAGCCGTCTCACCGAAGTGTAGAAAACCGCCCCCACTGACTAACCAGCTATTAGTTTTTTAAATGTTTTAATGGTCCACAACATGAATCAATATTATTAATTATAATGTATTATAATTATAAAGTGAACAATGGACGTGTAAAATATTATTATTATTAATAAACTATGTATTGTATTATTGTAATGGAAGTTTCGACAAAATCAGAATCTATTTTCTGCAAAAAAAATTCGCACGCTTTGTTTCTATGGAAATGTTTAAAGGTTATTTCTATCCCATGCAAACTGATTTATGGGTTGGAAAATATCACGATTTTTCAATTACACAAATAAAAAAAAAAAATATTTTAGATTTTTATTAAAACCCCTTAAAAACGTTATTTTACAAATATTTTATATGGCACCTCGTATCTATAATCAATCACCTACCTATAAGCATTAAAGAAAGCAATACCTACTTACTATTGATATTTTTAAACTCAAATTAAAACAATTGTTAATTGATAAAGCCTATTACAATGTTAATGAATATCTGATGGATAAATTCTAGAATAAGACGATTCATTGGTTATTATTATTAATTATTTTAATATTGACTTTGTATTTATTTTAGACATTTATCGTGACTTTGCATGCTGTACAGCTGATCGATCATGGTTGTGCTCATTCTATTTTAATTAACATCTTGTAACCCATGTTTCGGGAAAAATATGAATTTAATTTGACGTTAGTATAACCCAATTTTCGCGTAAAAAGGAACACACTCTTTGGCGCCTAGTCTTGGTGTTATTAGACTCAACTCTAAAAGAATTGACACTAAACAGATGAAGAAGAGGACAGTGCGCTGGAAGAAGCACGGGTACACTACGTGTGTACCCGATTACGTAGCATCGACTTCATTGCCGGTAATAGTGGAACTCAAATCGAAATCAAGACCGTTCAAACATGCGATGCAATGTTTGCAGAGGAAGTGCCTAATTAACAATGTCACACCAGAAGAATGGAGGATGGCACAAAGAAAGTGAAAAAAAAAAAAAAAAGAGAAGAGAAGTAAAAAAATAATTCAGTACTGAGACAGCTATTTGGTGCGATAGCTTCTTAAGCTTCGGTTGAGCGAGTATCCGATTGGGAACACAAAGAACTGGAAAATTAGTAGGTATTTTTGTTAAAATATCATAATTTTGAGCTTGATATCGATACTACAGCACAGCGACATATTATGATTATTTAGATATTGTTATGTATACATGCCATTATTTTTAAGTTTATTATTCCGATATTAGTTAGTAACTAATAATACACTTGATTTATATATTAGGTATCATTGATTTTTACTAGGTTACTTAATTTTATTAATTTGATTAAAATTATTTAATCATGGCAACCCTGATTTATGGGATAAAAAGTCGCGTATGTTGACATTTATATGATAATTTTTCAGCTAGTTCCGTTTAGTAGTTTTGGCTAGAAGAAGTAACAACCATAGGTAGGCGCCGAGGCTTGGCAGTGAATGCGTTAATAACATTTTCTCTATTCCACCCTAGACCAATAATCGCTATGCTAGGGGGGTGAAAAAGAACGAATAGTACCTACCTAAGTATGTAATTAACTTACCATAGAATCAGTTTCACATAAACCGCTCTTGAACGAATAGTATGCGTTGACGTATCGGAGGTTGCGAAAGTGTTTGTATTTACCGCAGTGCAAGTGGCAGAATAAATGGCGCAACCAGTGCCTCGGCCGCCATTATCAAATGCGATACTGTCATAGTGACGTCACAATACAATGGCGGCAAAACGGCGGCAAAGCTTTTTATCTGGAGCGTATTATGTATGTAGGTACCTACGAGGAAAATCTCATTGTTTTCTACAATACAGTGTAGGTAACACAGTATTTTTATCTTTAGTTCTGATACAGGTTTCAATGTATGGCCCGATTTTACTTAACTCTTAAAACGCGATCAACGCTCCTAAACCCAGTCTCCTTGATAAATTTTATAATTTATCAAAGCCCAGGCCAATAGCGGCGTGCTTTTTTAATGTCCAACACAATAAATTGAACCAGTTCTTTTTCAAAATAAAACATAAAGTGCGAGCCAGACTCGCGCACCGAGGTTTCCTTATATGACGTATAAGATCTGCATCTTGACAAATTTTATGATTCGAGTCCATGGCGAGAATCAATATTACCTTATTTATTTAAAATTAATAATCTACAAATTCACGGTCTTCAAATTTTTTCTTTACCACAATACCCAAGTTCAATAACTTCTATGGACGAAGAACTATAGAATTTATGATACCCAATATAAAGAAAAACTTAATGATAAAAACTATAGACGTATGCTCCACAAATATTACCACGAACAGCTGCAGAGTGACTAGGAGGTAGCTTTCTACCCCCTGGTTTAGTTGGTGAAGCAATCATCAATTTGTGCCACTCACTGTACAACTAGCAACAATTATATCTATGTACCTTTAATATGCCTTATATACCTACCTAATAATAATATTTAATATACATGCGCGTTGATTCTGGTAAGAAAGTATGAGCTGCCTTAAAATTATATACATACCTACCTACCTGTTTGCAAAAGTTTTTCAGTGAAGTTTTATTCTGTTTTGACTATAATTATCTTTTCTATCCAAAATGTTAAATATAATATAAGTACAAAACTAGTGTGAACACCAATACAAACCAACGCTGGTTTAATGGTGCAATATCAGCTAAAATATGTATACTTTTATAAATAAATCAATATTCTATTCTAAAGGAAAAAAATCCGCTGCTTCTTGCCAAATTTTTTGGCTCGAGGTCAACGGGAAGTAGCCCATAGGTTTTGGTCCATGACGAGAATCAATTTTTTTTTTTTGCTTAAACGACAATGTTACGGTTATTGGATTTTCCCTTTACTTGTGCTTAAGCTCCTTGCTTCACATTGCTTTTGGCCAAATTTTATTATTCTAGGTCAACGGGAAGTACCCTACAGGTTTTGTGTGCGTGTCATTCCCTTGCATATTTCAAAATATTCGTACTTAACCGGCTGTAACTTTTGATTGCGTTGACTTAGAAGTTTAATTTATGTCACGGCTCCAAGAGGTTACGGACTTGAGTATTTGATGTTAATTTCAATTCGTTAACTCAACGCGTTATAGAGAAAAGAGGGTTGAAAGACGGACAAAAAAGTGGTCCTTTTTTACCATTTTTCTTTTTTAGTTACGGACCTCACAAACCTTCCTTCCTAGCATCTCAAACATTCATTACCAAAACACAGCTAAACTTTTTACCTAAGTAAATAATGTGGAATCTGGTTGGGAAACAAGGACACTACAAAAATAAACCGTATTAGACCAATTGCGTCAGAACAGCTTACCCGCGCCCATTCACCCCAAAACATAACGATAAGGGATAAGCGAATATCTGAGATTCGGGAAAACACAAGGTCCTAGCTATCATGTCTTGAGAAACCATAAAAACAAAACTAGGGCAGTGGAGCTCCAGATTGTTTCAAGATAAATTTATCAAGCTACTTTTATTTAGCTGGACGATACTATAGCTGTCAGTGTCGTCGAATATTCCAAATGACAGGCGTTGGTTTATTTTCGTCAAAATCACCACTGAAGTTGTTTCAAAAATTTATTTTGGTGAAAAATTACGGTACGTACTTACCTACCTAGCGCGTATTTGGCGCTCGCTGTGCTATCATAAAAACATAATTTTATTTACTCAAGTGATGACAAATTAATGAAATCTTGACGACTTCTTTATCAGAAAAACCTGGTTTTGATAACGTACGAGTATTATCTACGGTATAAGTAGGTACCCAGGTAGGTAGGTAGGTAGGTAGGTAGGTAGGTATTGTATTGTATGACTGCGTCTATAAGAACGGGCTTTTCAATTTTCTTGAAACTATTTGAAAGATGTGATTTACAAATGTAATTTTTAAATCCGACTTAATAGCATTTTAGTAGGTACCTAAAGGACCTCTATTCATGACTCGTTTAGAATACTAACAAATAACTGGAAATGAGGTACCTCGGTCGACAGTAAAAGAGAAAAATAAAATTACCTAGTTCTAGGCAAATAAGAAATGGAATCAAGTATTCAAAAGACCCAATAATAAGAAATGGAATCAAGTATTCAAAAGACCCAATAATAAGTCGTTTGCGATGAATGCCGTGTTCTGAATCAGATCGTAATGACGTCATAGCTCTGACGATGGCGGCGCGGCGCGCGGTGTGGGCGTACCATCACCAGCTAAATAATACCCAGCGATATTAGATACGAGAGCTTCTTGTCATGACAAGTTCGAGATTTGTACGAAAAACTTTCATTCTAATCTGAGATTTAAAACTTCGCTGTACAACTAAAATAGTAAGATGAAGTTATTTTTCAAATAACTAGTACGACACCATACCAACCATAATTTATCTACTGCTGCAAATCCAAAATATTTTCTTTGTCATTCGGTCTTTGCTTACATTTTTACATTAAAACCAACCGCTTTATGATTTTTTAATGAGATAGACAAATACATTCTCATAACACGCTGATTAGATTTATTTTAGCTACAATTAGACCTCTGACTGGATTGAGGGTGTGATCGCGTAATATCTGTCAGTTGGATAATTTTTATTGTCATTTCATCTACCTCTACATTGATATATTAACAAAGGTTTACGGTAGCGTTTTGCAAATGGTTGCATTGGCATTTGTCTGAGGTTTTCGAATTCAAATTTTAATATTCTCGGGCGCCTGAGCTGAAACACAAATTATGAACATGGGAGCTTTAAATTTTAAAATGTAACCCGTAGGTAATGTAAGGGGCCTGCAAATATTCGAAAATTTTGATTCGAATTTTTTTCGGGTACTATTCGAATAGTTCGAATAATAGAAAAAAAAACTATGTTTTTGTTATAATGCCGTCTTCTTTTATTCTTTAAAGTGTTATTTGCATGAACAAATTTAAAATATCAAATTGAAATAAAATTAACAAAAGGTTGTGTCGCCGTAACGAACGAGACATTGGCGATTTACACGCACAATTAACCACAAATTCTTAGTCAAAAACAGTCTTCAAAATCTATGTTGTAGGTACTTTAACAAAATCTACAACAAAATTTTACACAGTAACAAGTAGATAAATAAACACGGTAAGCAGCAGTAACACGGTAGTAAGTAGATTGGCATTTTATAAGTTTTATATTTTATAATAATTTAAAATTCATGAAAGTACACTTTTTCGCACATAATTTGGTCGAGCTCTCAGGAACCCTGCGTGAACCAGTTTCTTCATAAGTTAGGTACATAGTTTTCTTGTAAATAAGAAAAAACTACTTAGGGGCTAACGCCGCCGTTCGAAATACGTATGCTCTGTCCCGCTCGTATGAACGCGAAATTTGATGCCTATCCTTTTTAAGCCGTAGGCGTATATGACCTATCGAGATCATCAAAGCGATGGGAGAACCTGAAGTGGATATAATGCACGCTATCTGTGGTAGAATACGGACGACCGGCAATTGGCCTAAAGATTGGTCTCACTCCCTTTTTGTATCTCTCCATAAAAGGGGCTCCACCTAG
The DNA here is from genome assembly GCA_963662085.1 of Eupithecia inturbata. Lineage (NCBI taxonomy): Eukaryota > Metazoa > Arthropoda > Insecta > Lepidoptera > Geometridae > Eupithecia > Eupithecia inturbata. Next base: position 685,360 of record OY759192.1, read on the forward strand.
ATGTGCAACAATTACCGGTTGATATCTCTTATGCCACGCAAGTAAGGTGCTACTACATGTCACTAACAAGAGACTGCAGTCATATCTCCTGAAATCGCACCTGGACAAGCTGGTTTTTTAAGGGTAAAGGAACGAGAGAACCAATTCTAATACTACGCCAAGTCATAGAGAAGTCGCGAGAATTTAACAACCCTATGTTTATTAGCTTTTCCGCAAAGCTTTTGATTTGACACTGTGCGATGGCAGAAACTCGAAATTCTAGTAGTGTTGGGTAGTACCAGAACACCTAATTAACGTTCCAGAACGTACCAGGGTAATACCAGAACACCTAACGTACCTCATTAGAAAGCTCTATGAAGATGGCACAGCAGCAGTGCGCCTGGATGGAGTAGACTCAAACCCGTTTCAGCCGGAAGCTGGTGTACGACAGGGCTGCATTCTCTCACCGTTGCTGTATAACATCTACACCGAACACTTAATGCGGATTGTTTTGGACGGCTGGGATAAAGGATTGGAGGCCGAACCATTTCTAACCATAGATATGCTGACGACACTACTCTTTTAACGTCTAAGGAGGATATGGAATACCTCTTGCGCTTGCCTGGAAGATTCCAGGCAAGCGCAAGAGGTAGATACAAGCCTGAGCTTCGGACTCGCTATCAATCGAGCCAAGACCAAAATGATGATAATGAACCGAGCTGAGAATAGCCAACCAGACGTCAAGAGCATAGCTAACTGTGAAGTTGTGCAGAGCTACATATACTTGGGATCTACCATCACCAACACCGGAGGTTGTGAAGATGATATCAGAAGACGCTGCGCTATCGCAGGATCTGCTGCTGAATGGCTCAGCAGGCTCACCAAGATTTGGAAGGACCGCCGGATAACCAAAACCACAAAGGTTCTTCTGATGCGGAGTCTTGTCTTTCCAATTCTTCTATACGGAGCTGAGACATGGTCTCTGAGACTTAAAGGGCGGAGGGAAATTGATGCACTAGAGATGTGGTCGTGCCATATTATCTAATGTTTGTTTAAGAAAGAAGCAAAGCCGGGGAGCTAAGCAGTGACAACGTGTCAAAACATACCACACAACGCAATATTCTATTGGCCCTCTGAGACAGACGACCACGCCGCCCGCATGATCGGCGCGTGTGTGTGTGACTCACTAAACAAAATTACCACCTTTTGCATTACTCAGTCGGGTAGAGTAAAGACTGAATAAACATTTCAAAATCCATGAAGGACTTTATTTAAGATAACGTTTATGTTGAATTGTTGTTTATAGTATTAATTATTCAAATATTAGCATCAAAATATAATCTAGCTAAAATGAAGAATTCAGTCTCTACTCGCTGGGAATACCTAAGAATAAAATAAATATGGCAGTTTCCGCTTCTGAGAAATCGTTTTTAATATAATATAGGTACATACATAGCAATAAATTAATTATCTTACACACGGCTATCTAGTAGGTAAAAACAGGTCACAATCAGAACAAAAAAACAAAAAATAAAACAAAAAATATATATTAGGGAACGTTTCGAGTACCTACCTACCTATCTTTTCATGAAGAACTAAAGGAAATTAAATCTATTAATTAAAATAGTGAAAATACGTCTTACGGATTTCGAGGCAATCCTTATTCGGAATGTTCGGCGCGGATGTGGTTGTGGGACCACTGTGATAGCGCCGAGTAATCACTTATTTGTAAGAACATTAAGAACAACGGGCTCGTTGCCAGTGTAATGTAACTAGAGTATAGACTGAATACACTAATGAAAGGAGTCCGTACGTAACTAGATCGTATCCCAAGTGTGTACCGCCTACACAACATGATATAATACAGAGTAGTTTTAAGAAACAAATATTGTAGATGAATAAAATAAATAATGCTGGTCAATTCACACAGCATAATCCCGTAACACAAGCTAAGCACCGCTTGTGTTACGGGTACCTACTAGATAACTTAATGTTAATTATATACGTTTAAATCATGCATTAAAACTATATTACATCAATCAATAAATAAAACACTACCCATGTTATTATATTTGCTCATTATGCTAATCTCAGAATTTTTAATTAATCGAGATTTAATTTGTAACCAGGAATGCTTCTCTATTTAAGACCTAGGAAGGGTCTTTAAATTTTGGAGGAACAAAAAAAGTTTGGTGTTAGGGACTTCTCCGAATAAAGTCCATTTAATGTACTTTGCATTATATGGATATTATTAATTTTCAAAGGAAACTTGCTGCTAGGACCATTACTTAAGTAATAGATCGAGATAGCCCAACTTTAGACTCAATTTTTTGGTAAACATGAGGACCTGAATCTTTCAGGTCCGGTTGTTCTGAGGTTCATTCACGTAACATTAAAATTCAAATAATCAATAGCACAGTCAACGAGACCGTAAAACGGATATTGTCACGTCTGGATTCGCATTGATCGGCATCGGGAGTCGACGCACGGTTGTTTTAATGTTTCCCTACCTACCTAATATTTTAGGTTAGGTACCTACTACTCTCTCTTTCATATTATCTAGTGACGCGAGGATTCCACGAAGGGCACCTACCTACACATCAACATCATGTTAGACAACATAGTGGTAGGCATTTACCTATCTAGGTACTACCTATATATCCTTTATTAAACTCCGTACCTATGTGTCTATGTTATTTGAACATAGTATTATATCAAACACAACAGTGGGTTAGTTTTTAGTAGCATCCTTTTAGTTAGCAGTCAGGTAGGTAATATACATAGGGTGTTTCCAAATTTGTGCACAAAACTGAAAGAGGTTATTCACCTGCTACCACAGATTAATATTCAATGAAAAAACCAAACCTCAAACGATACTTTTGTTATTGAAGATTTTAAAATGTTATTACAAACAATGCCATAATATGGCGGCGCGGTCATTAACTGCGGTTGCCCCGCGTTGCCGTCAGGTGGGGCGAGAAGAAAAGGCGCGCATCAAAGAGGTTACCAATTGAAATATTCCGTTTCTGATTCTGAAGTGATCATAAAACGTAAATGTTGCTGCAAAAATCACTAGAATACACTTTGACTTTGAAAATGGAGGTTGTTTATATGTATAACAAACAGAGTACCTATTAAGCACTGTACGGCTGACTGTCTGTCTGCGACAAACAGTTTTTAGTATTTAGTAGGTAGGTATTTAAAGTTTAAAACTAAACTTCCTATTAATTTTATTTGGCAGGGTTCTTGGGTGCTGGCCTTGACCTGCGAAAGTGAACTAGAGAGGTATTGCACTATTCATCATTAGATATTTATACCACAGACTTTATCCACTCACTGCTTTCCATGAAATAGAGAGTTAATTCATTGTTGAATGAACATATTGGTGTAATGGGTAGAAATCCTCTATGAAAGTGAATCTAATAGCCATAGTAGGCTATGTCGGCAACAAGTGAAGCTACGACAAGCCGCTAGTCAAAACATAGGAATAGGTAAAATAGGACATGTTTGTGTTTGTTTTTACTTTAGCCTGAACTCATAGAAGAAAGGACGAGTTTTGGCAATCTCGTGGTTTAGGTGCGTAGGTACATACGTAGGTTTTGTATTTCGCCAACCAGTGCCAAGAAAAGTCCAGTAGGTAGGTACGACAAGCTATCCTAGCTCAGTCCGTATCCTGAGCATAGTTGTATTCAATAAAAACCTGGTAAAAATACAACATATTCAGCTCCTTGGACTTGACGACATCTCTGTGATTTTGATACTTTACTTAGATTTGATCAAGTGTATGTAGGTAAGTAATTTAATTTAATTGATTTCCAGCGTAGGTATATTATACACTTGATGTCGTTAATAATGTGCCTTATTATTATTAGTCCTAGTCAAAAACAAAAATTGCTGAATATTATAAATTTTCAAAAGAGCGTTTCCTTTTGGCTGTGCAGTACAATTTAAATTTACGGTGACCTTAGAAAATACTGAATGAATCTTAATTTACTTAACGCGATTATGCAGTCAATCTGCAGCATGCTAGGCCTTGGCTAACAACGCTCGCGTTATGATTGCACTATTAGGGCCAACGAAGGTGCTGCAGTACACTGATGTACTGCTGATCGAAGTTTGTACTGGAATGAAAACGGAAAGTCATTTGCATTGCAACCGCACTAGGAAAGACCGTCGCATTGTTCTTTAACAGTGGTTATAAGATGTAATGGTTAGAAGTTACGTTCAAAAATCGAAGAGAGGCTCTGATGGATGACTGAACTTAATTTAAATAGATTAGAAGGAACGTAATTACATATTGTTGCGGCCATTTCATTGTTTAAAATGTTTATGCATCAGTGACTAGCTTTGAACATAGGTACCTACAAGCAACGTGACTGCTAAGCATAATGTTGTGGCTGTTTAAGTTTAGGTTATCTATCATAGGACTGGCCATACTTGCAAAGTAAAAAGCCTTAGCAATAAATACGATAAAATAAATAGCAGCTCACACAGATCGTTTTTTTTATTATCATAGAAAATACCCAGAACACCCGGAACAAATATTTGTAGATCGCACAAACATTTGACCCAAGGCGGGAATCGAGCCTCCAACCTCCTGCGTCGTAGGCGGAACTTCGCCCGACACGCTACATCGGTCGTCCATGTCATCTAGTGCTTCTCGCATCCAGGATACAACCAAGCACTGCGATGCGACTTTGTCGATGTCGTCAACCGTTGGAAGATGACGATTATGATTTCTGCGGATCAATCATGGCCACCGCTCATTAAACTTAGCTAGGTAGGTACCTATAGGAGATAAGTGCCTGCGTAACCTACGACTCCCGCGCCAGGAGCACCTACACACTAACCTTATCGATGCTTAACTTCCAAAGAAGGCTAACCGATTTTTTACAAAATTCATAGGAGAGAGGTTTAAAGTTGAAAATATACGAGAAAAATCATAAAAAATCTGTTTTAGCTTCCGAAACCCTGAAAATTTAACTATTTAGCTTTTTATTATCACTCTACAAAATGGCATTTTTAATTAGTTATAAATCATCCTGTTTACACCCTTTACTGTCGCTTACCTCTAAATAATCCTGATTATACAAACAGCCAGAACGTCTTATATGAAAAACTCTTATTCATTTACTTCTAGCCTAATGGATTTAACATTCTTTTCGAAGAAAAGCAGCATAACTAAGTTTTTATAACATGAAGTAAGGGCAATAATTATGATATAACTGGATAATGACGGACGAGAAATATGGTACTAAGTAAAAATTCTTGAAAGAAATTTTAGGCTTTTCTGTAATCGACGAAACACTGTGTCTTTCGGTCTTTCAAATTACTCAAAAGTAACTCGTAACTTCATCTCGCTAATTTTGGTTTTTGGTTGAATTTTAACAGAATAAGATTGATAAAATATTCGCGAAAATATCCCATCCGGGATTGTATAAAAAAAAATTTCTAGCTCAAAGCGGTTAACGTCCAATCAAGAAATTTTGCGTACACCATGAAACATTAATCAGGAAACTACATCACTATGGAATAAGAGACACCTCTTTGGATCTTCTTACATCTTACTTGAGTGATAGGATACAAAGAGTTGACATTAATGGAAAACGGTCTTCGGGGTCTGCAGTTACAATGGGTGTTCTATCCTCGGCCCTTTCCTATTTTTAGTTTATATTAACAACCAGCCTCATCTTGTAAAGGATAATCACGAGATCGTATTGTTGGCTGATGATGATACTTCATTAATTTATAAAATGAAACGATAAAGCACAAATTTCGACGATGGAAATAATGCAATCTCAAAAGTAGTCCATTGGTTTAGTGTCAATAACCTTTTGCTTAATGAAACCAAAACGAAATGTATTAGATTTATTCTACCTAACGTTAAGGCTGATGTAACCGTCAAAGGAAAAACGTTAGAAATTGTTAACCATATTTTTAGGAATAACCTTCAATGGGGTAACACATAGACAAGCTATCGAAGAGATTTAGTTCTGCAGCGTATGCAGTCAAAAAAATCCGTCATCTTACAGACGTTGATACTTCTAGACTAGTTTATTTCAGCTACTTCCATATTTATGTCTTTTGGCATACTGCTGTGGGCGAACGCTGCAGATATTAACACCGTACTTGTGCGTCAGAAGAGGGCTGTTCGTGCAATCAATAATATGGGTCCCAGAGAAAGCCTACGTGAAAAATTCAAAGAAATAAATATAATGACAGTACCATGTCAATATATTTATGAAAACTTGTACACTCATAGGAATATCAATCGGTTCCTTAAAAATAGCGACATACATAATTTAAATACTAGAAATAAGAATAAACTCGCTGTGCCCACAAATAGGCTACACGAGATTAATGTATCTTTTAAAGGGCAATGCCCTTCTACAACAAAATACCAAAATAGTTGAAAAAATTATTATTTAATAAATTCAAACAAATTGTCAAACATATCCTTTGTAAAAAGGCTTACTACAAAATATCAGATTATCTAGAGGTTAAAAAAGCTTGGGACAAATTTTGCTCCAACTCGAAAACTAACAACCTAACAAGGTAAAGGTTTCTTGTTCGCGTCTTTGCTTTACCTTAAAAATATTGAAGTGAGCAAAAATTTTGTGACGTGTCCAAGAGTCATGTAAGGTCTAAAGGAAATAAATGTATTTTGAATTTTGACTTCTAAGTCAAAATAAATCCGCTTTCTTTTCTGCGTCGTTTGGTCTACCAAACGACGCAGAAAAGAAAGCGGATTCCAACCATAGAATATAAGTTGATTTCACAAAAAATGTCGCTTATCCCTTTTTGGCTGTTAGGCATCGATATTTACTCAACGTGAGTCACTGTATGACACCTAGTTTTATGAGTGGTCTAGACAGGGTCGTTGCTAGGATCATCTTAGTTAATCCTCTTTACGAACGAGCGTTGTAATAGGTATATAGTGACGAGCATATACTTCGCACCGCTTGAACACTAATTGCACCTAGATTTCTGCAAGTACCTACCAAATACTAAAGAGGTTTTTGTAAGTTCGCAATGGGTAGGTAATCTACAAGTCCTACACTTCGCGGGGAAAAAAAAACAGTTTGGCTGGACGGGATAGCAATTACAAGAAGTCTATATTAGCCCCACAACATCATCCTAAGTACTATCCTAGCGTGTTCAATGAATAATACTGTTCTTGCAGTCAGGTCTCGGGAAGGTTGGTTCTGCTCGACCGGAGGGATCAGCTGAGGACATCAATCCTGGATTCCGCTATCGAGGGATTTATTTGCCCTTCGTGCTATGTTATGTCTTGTTCCTAATCTAAGATCTATTCCGAAGGATTATGGTTTATGTTGGGATTGCTACCTACGTTAGTCTATGGTGTCGAACCAATCCTTATCCGGTTATCAAATTATTTCACTATTTTTAAGCCCAAATTTCCCAGGGGAAATCCCATGTACATAAAAATTATATGAATAATCAAATTGAATTATTATTATCGTTAACAATAAACTAAATTCGATTTATTTTCTTAGTACCGTTGTTGGGTTTAATTGAAGCAGGCGCCTACGCCTTTTGAGGCGCGTTGGCGTTGGTCTTACTACACCATAGAACCTATTCTATTATTATATTACATAGGTACCTACAGGATTATTGGAAATTAGACCGGATGCTTTTAGGGCGTGATGGCGGAGGATATTTGCAACTATTTTGACCCCATATTGTATATGCAAAAGTGAACCATTTTTGAGATATTTGCATATTCGTATTTTTTTTGGGAAAACTCCGTTTTACGTCTACACTAACAAATCAAAAAAAAGTAATCACCCAATTCAAATTCTAGTTACAGGTTTAGATAGCCTATAATGTCTAAATCTAATAAACACAAAGATAGCCTATAATGTCTAAATCTAATAAACTCTAACAAAATCGTATGCATCAGTATCCTTATGGAAGCTAGCTAAAGGATATTATTTATATAGAGGTTTAAACATACATACGGTATGTTTTAGTAAATTCGTATTTTTCTGCAATAGTGTAGAACCCTATTACTAAGTAGAGGCTTAGTCATAGGGTTCCGTACCCGAAGCGTGAAAACCGAACGCTATTAGGTACTAAGCCTCTGCTGTCCGTCCGTCCGTCCGTCTGTCACAGGGCTCTATTTCATTAACCGTAAGAGGTAGACAGTAGAAATTTTCAGAGAATGTGTGTTTCTCTTGCCGCTAGAAGAACATATAATAAAAATAAAATAAATATCAAAATTAAAGAGGGCTCCCAAAAAATATCGTGATTTTTTTGCTCTTAATTTGTCAAGGATGTATCTCTTGAACTACAATAGCACATGAAACTTTCTATAAATAAGTAACATTTCAATTGTACTAACAACAAATACTAAAAATAAATTAAGGTTGAAAATTTAAAGGGGTCTCCGTACAAGTGAAAATTAGATGTTCTTTGAAAAAGTTGTCTGATTTTACGGTACGGAACACTTCGTGGGCGAGTCGACTCGCACTAAAAAGTAATTAAATTTTATCAATTTAATTAAGGTTTTTGAGCAGTGTAACTTTTATAAAAACTCCGGGATTTTGCATATTATTTCATCGATGTAGTAAAAAATGTAAATATTTTTTTTTTCACAATACTCATCATTGTCAATTATCGAAACAGATTGCATGAGCATCTTTATTAACGCTATGAAGCGGTAATAAAGATGTCCTATGTACTCGCGCGATTCTTATTAATGGTAACTTCCTTTATAATTCGTTCTTTCTATCTAATATAACAATGGCACACTTGTAGTTACACACGTACTTCATTTGTTTTCGTTTTAAAAATCATAAATTCTCTATTATTGACGAAAAGAATTTTCGCGATGCTCATAGTTTAATATATTATACATTGACTATGGATAAATATAAAACTATTTGCTTGCCCAACTCGAGTGTGATGCTTGACTTTGAGTCGGCCAATCAGAGTGCAGTGGTCGCCGCAGTGATTTGGCGGAACTGTTGTCTAAACAAAATAAATGACATTTCCTCTATTGGGTATGCGCTCGATGGAATTACCCCTCATGAGAAAATGTCGAGATTTTGTGGTTCTCAAACTTTGCCACTATGGAACCTACACCTACCTAATGTTTGAGAAACATGGCTTTGATTTCAAGTAGAATTTCATAGCTATAACTTTTTGGTAGTCGTGTTAATTTAAAGTTTAACAATAACTTCTGATTTTCGACTTGGATCAGTTCTATCTAGCTACCAAACCATAAAAAACTTTATACAACTTAAATAATAACAAAATAAGCTATTCGTTTTACTAAAAAACAAGATCAAAACGAGTGAAATCGGTCGCCAAAAAAAGGCAAAAAATAGGTTGTCTTTTGTTTTGGAGCACAACAAGTCATGTATAAATTGCCGGAGCAACTGGCGGGTGCGGGCAGGAGGGGCTGACTGAAATGGCGTCGTAGTAAATGTTACCAGCATAAGAATATTTATTTAGTTCGGCTAGAAAGAATTTCATACGATCTTCAACGCGTGAAGTCGTTAAACAGGGAGGTTTCAAAAAACTTTACCTACATAAAATAATCTAGGAACAAACTCTGTTAATTCGCTATACAAACTAACAATGCTATCTTGAAACGGGTAGACTTCAAGAACGTACAAGTTAAAAATTTGGTTGAGAAATAATCCTGAATGAGAGAAAAGAAAGAAATGCTTCTAATAGCTATGTTAGAATCTTAATGACCAGGTGGGTATACATATCTAGCAAAGAAGATAATTTTTGCTCTTGCAGAAAGTATATACCTACGCCTTCAAAACAGCAGGAAGATAACAATCCCTGCCTCTTCCTACTTTTCCTAAGTACGTCCTTAGTTAAGCAAAAGAAAGCTTTAACACAGGTACAGATAGGACTAATTTCGTTTTAAAACTAGGAACTGGCTTATTAAGCAGTTAGTAACAAAGGGTCTACAGTACAAGTGGTGCTCCAGTGTTCATTATTTCGTGCGAAACGAAAAGGGAACGAGATCGGTCGTTGGTGGGATATAATTACCGAAAACCACGAATGCTGAAGTTATTCTAAATAGGATGTTATTGTGAATAGGATGTTATTGTGAATAGGAAGTTATTGTGAATAGGAAGTTATTGTGAATATGTTCGGTTTTGTGATATACCTAGGTCAGGGTCGCAACAATTTTTGTCAACATGGAGTACCTACCTGTGTTTCGTTTAGGGCATGGTTTCCCGATGTTAAATACAATATTAAGGGGTTACAATTACAGTTAGTCGGTGAGTGTCCCATTGTTGGGCAAATAACTGGATTTTGTACATAAAGGTAACTAGAGTAAGGTCCAATAATGAAGCTGCATATAAATCTTAGGAATCGACTTCAAAGGCATCCGTGAACCACCGTGAAGTTATTTTACAGATCATATATTTATAATTTGTTTTTAATTTTTTTATATAGGTATATAATTTATTTATAATTTTTTTTAGAGACACGCATATTGAGTTGTTTTTACCGATTATAAAACGGCATAATTCAAGTTATTGCCTATGCCGATTGTTGAACGATCAACAATATGGCTAAACGTCACTTACGTACGGCGCTTTCCCACGGCCGGCCGTCCAGTTCTGCGGGAACAGTTTTTTTAATGGATCCCGCAAAAATCATTGTTGTGTTCACTCACACACAGTAGTTTGCAACCTGTTTTTTTGCGGTAGAGCAACGAGCGGTTATAGGCGGGGCGGGCACCGCTCCCCGCTTTGCTGGACGGGTCCAGCAAAAAACGATATGCAGAAAGTGGGAACACCAATTATATTCTCTTTGGGGAACACTTCCATTGAACTAAACTTGTAATTAAACTCGATCCTGTTTTTTACTGGACAACTAGTCTAGTATGTAGTCGCAAAAGCGAATGTCAAATTCGAAAGGATCGGTTTTTTGCAGGATACTGTAAACAGGAAACACGTGTGACTGCTAGCATTGAAACACATACATACACTACTAAACGGGATCCTGCAAAAAACGGGAAGTTCCCATGGAAAAGAGCACTTAGCCATCTCGTCCAGGCTGCTACAATCTTTGATCTCGTATTCCCGACAAATCAGCGTTCGTTTTGCAATCGGCCTAGCCATTCTACGATCCGGCTGCGACATATGCATGAAATTGATAGAGACATCAAATAATAGATAAATAGCAAAGCGAGAGATTGACGTTTGTACCCTGACTGTATTGTATCTAAGTTTAGGGGCCGTCTCCACGAGCGAGAGAATCGCGGCGATGTTATCGTCGTGCCACGTACACTGCCGGCCAAAAGTTTGAGACCACTGTAAAAATCTTTGTCACCAACAAAATATTTCAAAGTACACATATGATAATGAGCTAATTTGAACACCTGCGTATTCTATTATTATTAAAGAATTTCTAAGAGTCATTATTTATGTTGTTGTTTAAGTTATCATCCTAAAAAGGTCTATTGTTTCAAAACATCAATGAGCGCCGCGCAAGGACCAGGTGGTAGAGTCATTGTAATATTTTTATGATCTGCTCATTACTTATTGTTTTGGGTTTGTTTCGCGTTAACCGATATCAGGGATTATGTTAGCTTCCTAAAACATATTTAGTACCTGAGTTTTTATGGAGTAAATTATTTTCTACCTTATTAGTCTGAGCTCGTCGTTGTTACAGTGAAGACATCTTAAAATGGGAAAAGTTCGCGAAATTAGCAGTGAAACTCGCTCTGCCATAGTTGTTTTATACGGCGAAGGCAAATCTGAACGTGCGATTGCCTCTCAACTTAAGTTGTCGAAGACTTGTGTTCATAACACAATAACCCGATACAAGGAGACTGGCAGTAATCAAGATCGTTCGCGTTCGGGAAGGCCGAGAACTACCACTTCTCGCGAGGATCACTTCATCGTCACTACCAGCAAGCGGAATAGACGCCTAACAGCACCAGAAATCCGCGTAGAAGTGAACAAATCCCGATCAGAACCTGTATCATTGACTACAGTAAAAAGACGTTTGAGAGATGCTAAGTTATTTGGTCGCGTCGCCGTTCGAAAACCACTACTAAGGCCACAAAACAAAAAGAAACGGATGCAGTGGGCCCTTACCCATCGAGACTGGACTGAAGAAGACTTTAAACAAGTTCTTTGGTCAGATGAATCCAAATTTGAAATATTTGGTTCAAAACGACGAATTTTTGTTCGACGTAACGTCGAGGAAAAGATGATGCCAGACTGTGTGGTGCCAACAGTCAAGCATGGTGGTGGTTCCATTATGGTCTGGGGATGCTTCTCGGGCCATGGAACCGGAGATTTGGTACGAGTCGAAGGAATCATGAAAAAGGAGCAATATAAACGAATACTACAGCAAAATGCCATTCCGTCTGGTTCAAGAATAATTGGAGATGGATTTTTTTTCCAACAAGATAATGACCCAAAACATAGTTCAAAATTATGCAGGAGTTATTTAGAACACAAAGAAACAGAAGGGGTTTTAAAAAACATGGTGTGGCCCCCTCAGAGTCCGGATCTCAACCCGATTGAGCTTTTGTGGGAAGAGCTTGATAGAAATGTGCGCAGTTGTTGTCCCACTTCGCAAGAAGACATGTGGAAGGCTTTACAAGAAAGCTGGAACAATATATCACAAGATACAATCGACAAATTGATTGCTCGTATGCCAAGAATAGTGAAAGTAGTAATAAAATGCAAGGGAGGGTTTTTCGACGAAAAATCTGTATAAAATATGAGCGACATTTTTAAAGTAAATGGTTGATTTTTCTTGATTTTTTTGTTTTCTTCATAATGTATGTGTATTAGGAAATAAGTATTTTAATTCATAATTAAACCTCTTGCTTTGTATTTTGAGTTTTATTTCATTTTCCTACTTTGATGTAGGTGGTCTCAAACTTTTGGCCGGCAGTGTATTTCTATACACTCTCATACTTGGCAAACATTAAAAAATAAATAAGTGAACCCACCTATGTACTCAACATTTCGTATAGAATCTGTTGTCAATTCACAATAAACAATCTGTTTATGTAAATTTATGTATACATACAAGTAAAATTTACAAATACATATAAGTACATAATGTACTTACTTTTGAGGAAAAAGTATCAAAAATTTAATCAATTACACACCCCCACATTGCTTCGTATAAGACACATATTTTGTGCATTTGTAAGTCTAAATAAACCGCGGCGCGTAGTTGCTGCGCTGCCCGTAGCGACAATAACAGATAAAAATCATTGCCAATGTGACCTTGTACTATTTCCCACTGCCACATCTTTCAAAGGGGGATCCAGGGGCACTCACTCGCAAAAACTTAATATGACACAATTCTGTTCTTGATACCACAGCATACAGGACTTTAAAAGTAATTAAGTATTAACTATCTAGAGTCCCCAGAATGGTTAGATTCATTGACCTTGTTATCATATTTTATAGCTAACTAACCTTGAGAAACCTGTGGACAAGAGCTGTTTCCTAAGTTCATTTAAGTCTAAACACCAGCCAAACTTGATCTGGATTTTTTGTAAACAAACCAGACAAAACATCAAACATTTCAAACAAAACATTTCAGATAAGCAATATTTATTGAAGGAAGGAACATAAATCAACAAGTAATGTCAATTCTGTATAAAAAGATGCAGCAACCGAGTCAATTTTAAGTTAACTATGGGCGGTTGTAAACAAACCCTTCCACATCGAGTTTGCTAGTGTATAAGAAAAATTGAGTTGAGAAGACACTTTACAATGGTGTCTAATTAAATTACTTATAAGTTAATGGATCTGAAATACAAAGTCATGAATTCTGGAGAATACTTTATTGTTCCTTATTTACACAAACCTATTTTATTTGAACTATCGAGATCTTTGTAGGCCTTACATTGATACGCACAACACCCTAATCTGTAAGCACGATGATGCATGCCTTCGATTCTAACATTACAAGTAGGTGATAATGGAAGGTACTTGATGCAGGTTCAAGCCAAATACCTACACTTTGGATAATTTGAAATGATACCAATTTACAACTAGCCTAAAGTGCTTCCAGCTCATTTACAAACATACTTTAATAAACCTCTCACTCTCAACAGTTACTCTACGTTAATTTTATAGCATTTACATCGGACAGGAGTCTTTTAAAAACTTGAAGTTATCTTAAGCTAATACTTTAGGTTATCTTTTATTGGCATCAACAGTGCGTCCCGGTCTATCGGAGTCATCAATTTATCACATTCACTTCCTTACAACGCGGCACGGAACCACTCAAGAGTCTGAACGCGCCACCGTGCGGCGCCTCCCAACACTATGTACACCCCCAGCGATTCGGGAATATAAAAATAGATATAAAGCATAGAAATCGCAAGCGTGTCACGCGTTCGCTCATCACTTCGGTACCTCGTAAATGCAGGATTCAGACGCTGGCGGCGCGCTGCGCGCCGGCGCGAACCGCCAGCTAGAGCGCCGCCGACTCGGGCGCCATCAGTGGCGACAGGGGGCCCGCCACGCGCCGCCCGCGCTCCACCTCGAACCGCAGCTCCCCGCCCGACCCACGCCGCCCCGTGCCGCCCTCGGCCGGCAGGAAGGCGGCCACCAGCAGCGCGCAGATCACCAGCAGCGCGCCCAGCACGAAGGGCGGGCCCGGAACGATGCGCTCGTAGCGCGGGTCCGTCCCGTGCGGGCCGCCGGCGCCGGCGCCCGCGTGGTCCTCGTTCAGGTCCACGTGGAACAGGTAGAAGATGACCCCGAACATGGCCGGCCCCAGCCCGTTGCACAGGCCGCGTACACCCGTCACCATGCCCTGCACCACGCCCTGCCGGTCGGCGCGGCTGTTCACCGACACGTACGCGCTGATGGCCGGGTAGGTCACCGACCCCAGCGCCGCCAGCACGCCCGCCGCCCACATCATCCACGTGGCGGACCCGAACCCGTACCACATCAGCTGCAGCATCTCGAACAGCAATCCCACCATGATGGTGTGCTTCGCGCCCAGCACGCGCATCAGGAACCCGAGCACGACCTGCACGCCGATGCTGAGCACGCCCACTATCGCTATGAATATAGCCACTTGCACCACCCCGAAGCCCATCACTAGTTTGAGGTACACAAATATACAAGAGTACTGTCCGGCCTCGGGCAGGTAGGAAAGGAACACGGCCACACACAGCATCAGCACGGTCCGGTCGGCGCCCACCTTGCGCAGCGCCGCGAAGGGGTCGGCCTGCTCCCAGGAGATGGCGGGCCCCCAGCCGGCCGGCCGCACCTTCTCAGGCAGGCTTTCAGGCACGGCCACCATAATGAAGAACACGTCCAGCACGGCGACAGCCGTGGCGGCGGCCACCACCAGCGCCTCGCCGTAGCGATCCATCAGGTAGGCGCCAAGCGCGGGTGAGATCACCATGGAGGCCGCGAAGGTGGCCGAAACAAGCCCGTACGCGCGCGACCGCTCCGCCTCCGTCGTCACGTCCGCCACGTACGCGAACACGATCGAGAACGTCACCGCGAATACGCCGCTGATGCTGATCATCGCGAAGAACCAGAACGTGTTGATCGTCATCAGCGGTATCGGCGCGCACGTAAAGAACACGGTCACTAGTAAGAAGAACTTGCGGCCCCACACGTCGGAGAGCGCGCCGATGAGCGGTGCGCTGAGGAACGACAGGATGCCCTTGATGCCCATGATGAGTCCGTTCATGAGGAACGTGTGGTCCGGGAAGGTGGCGTTCAGCACGGAGATAATAGGCATGGTGAGCAGGCCCCACGCAAAGAATTCCAGGAAGATCACGACCAGCGCGTGGAACACGGACGGCTCGCCGATGCCCGACATTGTCATGATCCCGTCTTTCATTACCGTTTTTCGATTTCGTATCACCATTTCAACTTCGGTTGTCGTGGTCTTCGTGGGCGTCATCTAGGGTTTTCGGGTGTTTGTTTGTCTACAGGCTATCCTATATTACAGGCATTTTCTAGGAAAATTATGCACTACATGGAGGAAAATTGATAAAACGAGCAAGTACCTACGACGTCAGAAAATTACTGAAAATTGTAAAATTGAAAAACACCTCGGTATTGCCATCTTCTATGCAATAAGTTACCATCCAGGAAGATTGGTAAAATTTAAATAATATCAAAACATGCTGAAAAGTGTTTTATTTCAACCGCATAGGACCAAAATCAAAAGTTTTATTTTCAAAATGATTTTTAAAATATACTTTTGCTCTTAAAGCAAACAAAACGTAAAAAGTGGCTTACAACATTTGATTCTGAGCGGTAGAATCAGCGGTTTTATGGCAATGTTTTTTGGAACAAGTCATTTAAGTTGGGAATGGAACGTTTTTGCTCAGTGACGGAACGTAAAATTCATAGACTACTTTTGACGCAATCAAACAATAATTGTCAGTGTCAGCAATGTAGGTACATTTTACTGACAGATAATTTTACATCTACTTACATTGAAAAAGAAAATTACAATTTTGGAGGCGTCAACCCGCTATTTAGCTAAAAAATTAGGAAAACCTTCGCAAAACAAAATGGTTTGTGAATAAAACTCGATAGTAAATAAAGCTTGCTACATCTCCATTCCTGCAACATCCAAAAACCTGTATTGTTTCTTTGCAGATCCGCTTTATCCTCATTCAAAACCGTGCGGGTAAGACTCGGTTGGCGAAATGGTACATGAATTTCGATGACGACGAGAAACAGAAGCTCATTGAGGAAGTTCACGCGGTGGTCACCGTCCGGGACGCCAAGCACACCAACTTCGTAGAGGTATGTATCTTCCAAACCAGTTGCAACCTCATCTTATGAACTGCTGTTGCTGATTACGTTGCCCTGCTTTTCAGTTCCGGAATTTCAAGATAGTTTACAGAAGGTACGCCGGTCTGTACTTCTGCATATGCGTGGACGTGAACGACAACAATCTGTGCTACCTGGAGGCTATCCACAACTTCGTCGAGGTCCTCAATGAGTACTTCCACAATGTCTGCGAGTTGGACCTTGTCTTCAACTTTTATAAGGTTTGTGGCTACATGTTAGTATAAAGGCCATAATAAGAAATAAGAAATGTTTATTGCAATTACTTAAAAACTATACACTCAGGTTCTGGAGTCGCCCCTTAAGCAAAATTTGCTTGTGTTGGGAGACCCCGCTCTTACCATTTATACAAAAACATTATTAAAGTAATTTACTTATTAACTAATAGGATAATTATACAAAAAATTAATAAGGAAAATCTAAGATTATAATATTTATACAGAAACTATTTAGACATGTTGGTTTAAATTTATAACAATAAGTAGACAGCAGTTTTAAACAGAACAAACATAATATTAAATACAACATACTTGAGCTGTCACTAGAGTTAAAGCCTCATCCTCTGCATAATATTCTCAACTTCATCATAGGTTTTCGTCATCAGCCATTCAATTAGTTTTTTAAAATATATTTTATAAAATATAACATCGAAAATATTCCTATTTGTGCATTGAGATAAATATACATACAGTGGTGGACACATAATTGGAGACACCCCCTAATTGACTACAATAAACATGATTTAGGCACTACCATTAGCCAAAGTAGGTATTAAATTTAATGTAATTGTTACTAAATCATACATGACATTGTATTCTTAAAAATGGGGGACAAAAAAGTTGTGTTGTTTGGTATTTTAACGTACCTGTAGCTGGCCAGCTAATTAAAGACAGTGAATGCTGTGTTGTGAATTAAAAAAAAGGAAAAAGAACTACATTCGGGTTTTCATTGTTTTGCCGCGTATTTGCATGAAACGTCGACATTAATTATAACATTTTACTTTTTGTATTCAAATTAATATTTTTTACACCAATCGATATGGGAAAAAACAAGAGTTGCGATTCGTCCACTAGAAAGATAATCTTGAACGTTCATAGCAAAAGTTTGTCATACAGAAAAATCGCAAACCATTTGAGCTGTTCTTAGGACATGGTTATGAATGATATAAAGCATTTCAAGAAGTTCAATACGACCGAAATCGTACCCAGAAAACCGAGACCTAGAAAAACTACTCCGCGGGAAGACTAGGATTCTGTTGTTGGCAAAAAAGGAACCGTTCAAAGGATCAGAACTGATGTAGGTTCATGTTACTTAGATTATTAATATATATGAGGAACAACGTCGGTCCAAGGACGCTGCCTTGGGGGACACCAAAAGATATGGTTTGGTCTTCGCTTATATAGTCTCCTATTTTAATTCGTTGTTTTCGACCAGATAGGAGTCTTTGAATAGTGAAAGTGGTGTGCCACGTACTCCGATTATTTCTAGTTTATGCATAAGGATTGGGACGGACACCGTATCAAAGGCTTTTTGTAGGTCCAGAAAGACAGTGAGACACTTATTTCCGCTATCTCTATTACAGACCAGCTGGTCTGTAATAGAGGAAGCAAGTGCCAGAATAGCATCCTCTGTGGACTTGCCCTGTCGAAATCCGTACTGAGATGAAGACAATATGTTGAATTTATTGAGAAAACGGATCAGTCGCGTATTTATCAGCTTTTCCAAAATTTTTGAGATAATATTCTTTGAAATAATGTCACTTAATGCCTCAGCTCCTGTTAGGACTCGTTACAGAGTCATCGACATGGAATCTGACTCAGATTCGCGTGAAAATGAAACTTTTAACGGTTTTTAATATTTTCTGCTTTCTTTATGGAATATAAATAGTGAAAAAGTAGTAAAAGATTATCTATGTGTCAGATTCCGTCTCCGTGTCTTACCTGTAATATTTAGTTTCCATAATCAGCCTTATTATTGTACTTCCAGGTCTACACAGTAGTGGATGAAATGTTCTTAGCGGGAGAGATCCGGGAAACATCACAAACCAAGGTCCTGAAGCAGCTTCTCATGCTGAACTCCTTAGAATAACTAGTCTATGTCCTTGTGCTATGTATACTTGAGTATTGTTAATATATTGATGTTTATTTAATCAAACGGAGATATTTGTCAGGTGTAGGAGGATAATGTTATTCAGCTAAAATAGGGTAAGCTTGAAGTAGGCTCTTAAAATAACTTTTCATACTTAATGCTCATAAAACGCATTTTATATGTCATGTATCTCTAACCGAAAGCTAGTAATTAGAATTCTGTTAGCTGTAAAAGGATAAGATTTTACCAAATTCAAACAAATCGAATGAGATCTCATAGTTCGAGTCTTCGGGTCAACATTTCCATACATATAATGAGGTTCCAAATTCCAAGTGTCCCTTGGGAATAATAAACATTACTCCCTATGGAATGGGAATTAATTCGGAAATGTGAACGGTTGAGTCGAATTGAGTTGTTGCAAGCGGTGGCAGGCTCGGACGGAGCGAACGCAACTTGTTTGGTGAAAAATAAACAGGGCATGGCGTGCGAGCCGAGATTGTATCCCGGCACGGGGCGGCGGGGGCGCGGGAGCTCATGGAACCGGTCCGCGCGACCCAATGGTCGGCAGCTCCGCGCAGCACCCATAAACGATATTGCCTGGTTGTGTACGAAGCCTGGAATGCAAGAATGATGGAAGCATATTCAACCAGCCTCAGCCTCTGCCTTCACCTCGGCGGCCTCGACCTGGGGCGGAGCGCCCCTCGCTACCGACCGAGACGACTCGGCTCGCACCCGCGCCGCCCGCTCTGTCGCTCGCAGAGATCAGCCAGGACTCAGACAGGACAATATTAGGTTTACCTCTAAGGCACACAAGTTAAGGATGACCGTGGTTTTGTTTCGGCGTTGTGCCGGTGCTTGCTAGCTAGCACCTTGTGCTCGGCTGGGTGCCCGCAGTGCGCAGGCGCACACGCGCGGCCTGCAGGAGCACCCCGGCCACCGACTCGTACAGTTGGTCTATCTGAAGCACCTCACGCACCCAACGACAGCAGCATCCATCTCACGGCACTCATCCATCGACCTCCTGCCTCACAACGGCAAACAACCAGAGCTAAGTTCATTAACAAATCGTTTGCCGATCGGCAACACATGCTTTCACATGTTGCTGATCGTCCTCGCTTTGTTGCGGGAAGTGTTCGTCTCAACGTGAGACAGGATCGACCGACGGTAGGACGCGCGCTGGTGTTTGTGAATGGGAGCGCGGTAGACGGGCAGACGAGCGCCCGCGTGAAGGTGGCGCGTGAGCAGCGCCCGGGGGCTCTGGGGCATGCCGACTATCGCACTGCACACACAGCTGCTGCTTGAGCCAAGTTATGCAACACTGGACATTATGTATACAGTCATCGAAGAAGGTCGCTGAACAGGGGTCATCTTTTGTTTTGGAAAGTTCTCGTCCAACAAATTAATTTGGACCAACAAAATATGTATGAAATTTTTTACCAAGACGAAACATATATTAATTAGATCTCCGAAAATCGAACTAACCTTTATTCAGAAGGCGGGATAAAAAACCGAATGCCGCGAAACATAACCAAAGTCTTACTATTTACTCGCAAAACGTCTGAAAAGTAGAGTATTCTCCTCGTGCACAAAGCTGTCTTCGTCTTGGGCGTGATTAAATTCCTCTCACACACGATTCTAGTAACTTCCTTGCTTCGCTCAAGAGAATCATGAGTTTCGCTCGGGTTTCAATGGCACCCGTCGCGTTAGACACTGATTTGTGTCCTTGGTGCATAATCTACTATTAAAATAAAAAATAGGATAAATAATGTTCAAAATCAGCACAATGTAAAAAAAGAAATCAAATGCAAGTTTCAAAAAGAATAGGCCTTTACTCAGCTGAGAGTTAAGCCATTAGTTTTGAGTTTTTTATGCCTAAGCAAGCTGAGATTAACATATTTTTTTTTTTTGGATTCTTTATTTAGAAAATTTATAATTATAGCATTTAATACAAACTCTAGGTTTTCTATGAATACTCATCAAATCATTCCAGTATTTGGAGGAAGTTTCCATAAACGATTAATAGATATTTGACTATTATTATTAGTCTCACATATATTTATCTTCACTTCTCTTATAACTGTTTATAATTATTTAGATAAGTTTATTAGATGTTTAAGTAAAACTTCATGTAAAAAAAATGTTTATTTATCAAAAATAAAATGTTAAAAAACTAGATACACAACATATAGATGATCTTAATCAATTTACCTAAATAATATAACGTGGATTGTTCATATAAGTATTTCATTTACTTTAAGGCAAATATATCTATTAAACTGTCTTATGTCGAATTTATCTATAGAGCGGCTTATAAAATAATAGTTTCTGGCCGCGGCTTCGCACGCGTTGTTTCTATCCCATGGGAACTGATTTATGGGATAAAAAAGATTTTGTTCCTGGTTTAGAACTACCTTTATGCAAAATTTCAGTACAATCCGTTCAGTAGTTTTGGCGTGAAGAAGTAACAAACATCCATCCATCCATCTAAACATCTAAACTTTCGGATTTATAGGCCCTGTAAACTGTTAAAATGAGTGTAGAAATCGGAAAATTTAACATCTTTGTATTGCACATAAGTATCGACGTCGCTGTTTGCCTGATCATTAACTGCCGATTTCTATAGTACCTACCTAAGAAAAGCAAATATAAAAATACTATGAATACACTACTGGTCTACCTTATGCAGGTGTATGCCCAACGGCCTTGAAACACAAAATAATTATCTGTAGCCGTTTAAATAATTTGTTTTGTTCGGGAAATGTTCAATTTGCGTAAAATTCTTTGACAAATATTTGAGTGAAAGAAAAATACTCAAAATCAAATGCATTTAGAAGAAATATCCGAATTTCGAATATATGTTTTTTATTCTAAATTTGGATATTTTTTCTAAACGCTATTGAGTTTGAGTAGGTATTTTTCTTTCACTCAAATTTGTCAAAGTTTTTTCACAAATTGAACATTTCACGAATAAAACAAATTATTTTTAAAGCTACAGATAATTATTTTGTGTTCTTAAGGCCGTTGGGGCATATATTACCAGCCATAGAAAGCAAGTTTGCTTGCTTTAGGGGCGACACTGATCTAACCTATAAATCACAATGTAAGATCACAGGTAACTTATGACTTAAGTAACGCTTCTAAGCCCACTCCCACACGTGGACTAGTGGTTTGAACATCCACAAGTCTGGATGTCCCAAGTGAGATATAGTTGTTCCCATGTCGAATGTACTCCACCTGTAAGTAATAAAAAATACCTACTTACTATGAAATTGCTTTTTGCTGATTATAAAGTACTTATCTACGTAGCTCCAAGTACTATGGGCTTATTCCCAGAGGTCCAAGGTTATTTCATTAGTTAGAAAACTTTCGTAGCAAAACTTTTCCGTAGTTTTGCTACGAGTAGGTTTCAGCTGGTCGACTGACGTTTGGAACAATGCAGCAGTGCTGCCATATGGATAAGGCATGGATTCCGTATTTTCGATCAAAAAGTCCGTACAAAATCCGTATTACAACTCTTGAGTGAAATTCCGTATAAATTCCGTAGAAAAATGAAACATCTAAGATAACTTTATTTATTTTTGTCCATCTTGTTATTAAGGAAATTGTTGTATAAGTAGGTATAATTAATATGTAAGTTTGATATCCTAATAGGGCGATATGGTCGCTTAGCGACAAAGTCCCTTAATATTTGTTTAAAATAAAAAAAAAAAAAAAAAAAAAAAATCTATTTATACATATCTTTATTTATCATCGGGTGATTTACCTAAAAGTTGCATGTAATAAGCCTGTTATCGTATCTGTGCCTATTTTATTATTTATCATGGCACACACTATACATGAAAATGAACCTACGACTATGTACAACTGTAGCGCAGCACAGTATTGACCTCGTGTGCATAGCGTCGACAGCGTTAAGCTGCGTGCAAACCACACATGTAGCTAAGCAATGACGTCATTAATCTCGTATCCTTACGTAGCCTATTCTTAGGTTTCAGTGGACGTTCTTATCACACACTTTTTTTACGTTATCTTGACGTTATCACACATTCCCTTGCAAAGCGGAGCTAGAAACACGTACGTAACCACTCCGTGCGCAGCGGTGGAGCAGCGGGGCTTTATGTTGCCGTGATAATATTGTGCTGCTGTACATTTTTGACAGGGGGAACTAATTATTATAACATGTAAAAGACTTCTTATTTACGTTACGTTAGTTTTGATTTGGCACAATACAACACACACTTTTGCAAAGGTTTCGGGGACAGCTTTCAACCCAAAACTTGGTTAAACAAATAACAAATTATTCGCTAGCAGCTCTATCTTTGTGTTATATAGTGAAGCATTTCAATACCTTTCTTATTACAGCTTTAGAACGGTTTTTGGCTGCGTAGTTCCTTTACAAAAGCAATAGATGTCGCGGTTGAAAATACATGCTTTTAACGGTGTGGCGCCAACGGCAATATTTCCCGGTACATGCGAGTTGTTAGGACTTTAAATAAATATGATAGTACTACTAAACAAAAAGAGCTCTTCCTCGACTGCATCTGCCTCTGAGTGAGTCTGTGTAAAGTTGAATCTGCCTGTAGCATAAATCCGTTTAAAAATCCGTAGGTATGTTTGAATCATCCGTATTGGGCTTTCGAAATCCGTACAAATACGGACAAATCCGTATATATGGCAACGCTGCAATGCAGTATTATAGGGGAAATTGACTAGATACTTATGTTAAAGGGGTGAAGATTTTTGTACGGAGGGTGACTCTAACATTTGTTTTTTTTTTAAGATTGCCGCGCACTGTAATAGTTATTTATTTGGATAGAAGACACTAAAACAAATAAAAAATGTATGTTAAAATAATGTCCTAAATAGGTTTCTGAGATATTCACAGATGAAACTACGTATATTTTTTTTATAATATGTGAATACCTATCTCAGAAACCTGACGCTTTAGGACATTTTATAAACAACATATTTTATTTGTTTTAGTGTCTTCTATCCAATTAAATAAGTTACTTATCTTTTATTGTGCGTGGCAATGTAAAAAAAGAAACAAAATGGTGAGCGATGTTAGGGCCAAAGTTTTCAAACCCCTTCAAGTTTTATTTGGCGTGTTCACTGTTTGATTTACATTAACTGTAAGTTCCTAGGTATGAAAGGCAAAATAATTCTTGGAAGGATCTTTTTTGGCATTACATATGTAAAAGAAAGGTCCATGTCTAGTTAGGTCAAGAAATGCCATCGCCAAAGAAAGTCAACATCGAAGCGGCACAGGCGGTGATACGGCGTCCTTATGTTTTTATTAAAATAAAATTGTTTCATTGATTTTCAATACCTACTCGTATTATTTTATTATTCGTATTGTAAATTTCTCTACAATCTCAAATCATCATCATCTTAGCTAATAAAATAACGGCCACAAATTGTGGTAGGTATTATTCAGAGTTCAAAAAGTCGCCAAGCAGAGATTTGACTGTTCGAAAGCAATTATTCAAGTAATGCTAACCACAAACAGTTAGGTTGAAGGCTTGGACGGAAGAAATCTCGCTCTTGAAGGTAACTTGAGTGAGTAGGTAGTAGGTAAGTATAGATTTTTACATGACCCCCAAGAATTGTTTTATAATTAGTCTTTACTTAAAAGTAGATTTATGCATCACTCAAGCGTAGATCGATGACTGAGCAAGCTTTCTTAATACGGGCCATGGAAACTGCTGTCCATTAACTACCTATACACTAACCTGGCCAAATTCGATGAAGAATGTCTGTAAACAAACCGCTGATACTTACTAGGTAGGTACCTAAAATTCGCTCTGTTGCCGCGTCTTGTCTTTTTTACGGAATTTACATTACTTGTAAATTATTAAGTATAGGATACTTATTAGGTTTTCATCACGTAGTGAATATCCTCTAGGGAAATATCGCGCTTTTTTTGTTGAAGATGATGGAGATGAAAAATATATGTGAATATAAGGAAAAAAGACTTTTCTTCTTGATAATATTTTTTCTACTTTTAACTATAAACATGCGCGCACTCTTGGCGTCACGTGGCACTAACTACGTGAAAACTAGTGGGAGAGGGGGTCTTGGCATTTACTACGGGTCACCAAGGGGGAGGGGAGTAAAAAAAATGGGGCACGTAGTATGGGTGAATTCCCTTACAAAATATGCTCTTAGTATATCTCGAGCCAAACAAGAACCGCCGGCACTAACTGGAAAGGCGGTATCCCCCGGGAGATGTTGTGCGCGGGACTGGAGACGGCCACGAAGAGGAAGCGCTTCATCAGCTCCGAGCTGGTGACCTTAGAGTCCGTGCTGCCGTGGCTGCGGTGCCCTAGCGCACGGAAGGGGTACGTACCTGGGACATACAGATTATTTGTCAAGTATATATGTAAATAAAAATAGACTTAGTGGTGGATATGATTTTAAAACTAAATTAAAAGTTCAAGATGATTTCTAGATTTGTTTAATAATCCTCTTCAGCCAAAATAATTTAAGTGGTAGGTAAAGGGGATTTTTAGAGATTGTGTCTAATAATACCCTTACGCCACTACAATGAGATGTTAAGAAAATTTTTGGACAAAAATTCTATAAATCCCCTTCGCAGGGGATTCTCTAAGGGGATTTTTAGACCAAGCCAAATTGACGACTTTACTAAGACTGGTCTCAGTAAAGTGGGCATAATTTTTTTGTTGGGACTAGCTATACTGTACTGTATTACCTACCAATAAAGTACCTACTAGCACGTCACGTAGCTCAGCGGCGGAATTAGTCTCAAAACCAATCAATAATAACCACTTCATTATTAACCGACTTCAAAAAAAGGAGGAGGTTCTTTGTCCGGCCGTATACAATGTAGGTATGTTTTTGTATGCGTGTTCGTCGATTTCTCCGTCAGATATGGACCAATTTTAAAAATTATTTCGCTATTGTCTTTGTTAGTACATAAGCGAGCCCATGATGCTAAATGTGGATTTACTCGAGCGTCTCGTCGGGACCTATTGGATTTTGAAGATTATAATTATGGTAGACATTAAATAATATTACCTGAGTATAATGTGATTGATGACACCCTTTCACCGCAACGTCTACAGTTTCTAAAAATGTTAAAAAAAATAGTCACACGGAGGTATACTCGAGCGCGTCAGATATTAATACTGTATATGTGGAATGTCGGGTGATAGTAAAACGACCGTTTAGCTCCGTAGCTGGTTTATTACTGGGGTAGATACCCACAAGCACACGTATATAAATATTATAAGACAATCTTACAGCTAGTTCTTACAGATAGGTACGAACACTACATCTCCCTCCAACATTAATTAGGGAACCTGTAACAATTACAACAATACCATATTACTTATTTATTAACCTAAACTAACTACATCTACATACCTACTCAAAAATACTTCTTATAACTAATCGGTTTTCGCTCCCTCTTAGAGCGCACGAGCGGCGCTTCATTCGCAGCGCTAGTGTCACTATTTACCCGTGTTGCCACATTCGGTATCACAACAGACTCCGCCGGTAGAGGCTCATCCGCTTCTTCGCAGGCCTCCGCCCACTCCTCATCCATATCATCATCCCTCACACACTCCTCTCCCTCTACAATCTCCTCGCGAGCGGCCACCGCCGGCACTTCTCCCACTCCTACGTCGGTGGCCAAGAAAGGGCGTGAGACAAGTACCGGCGAAAACGGCGTCGCGAGCGGCTGCGTGACCGCCGTGACGGGCTGCGGAGGAGCGAGCGGAGACTGCGGCGGCGGCAGCGCTAGTGAATCGCTCGGTTCTGGTAGTGATGAGCCACCTGTGCCGGCCGAACCATCTATCCTATCTTTAACATTAGGTTCAGTCATTTTCCTTATTTGATCAATATGCCTATGACCATAACTTTTATAATCTTTAAAATAAATTTCATACATTCTAGAGCCTACCGCTTTGTTTATTATTCCTGCGCTCCAAATGCTTTTTCTTGCTATAAACCACCTCGCCCATACAGCTTCACCTACTATAAAACATCTATTAGGTTTGAATGGGGCTGGTTCATTGTGTGCTCTGATCTCGCCTTTATTATTTTGTGGTAAAATCAAATGTAATCTGCATCTCAGATCACGACCTAACATTAGTTTCGCCGGCGTGAAACCTGTAGCACAATGAACCGTGTTCCTGTAACTAAACAGAAAACCTTGTAATTTCTCTAAAATTTTTCGTTGACAAAGATTACTTTCTGATAACATACATTTTAACATTTTTTTACAAGTTTTTACAGAGTTCTCTGCTTGGCCATTACTAGCAGGGTGATAGATAGGTGATGTTAGGTATTCAATACCATTCATTCGGCAGAATGTATGAAATTCTGCCGAATTAATTTTTACATCATTGTCAGATACAATAACATAAGGCACACCAAATCTACAAAATATTTCTTTTAACTTTTGGATAAGCGCATTTGTAGAAGTACCACGTTCCATATAAATGCATTCCAACCATTTGGAGGATGCATCTATAACAATTAAATATATCGTCTGTCCTAAAGACATGTACCTAGTCTATATGAAGGCGTTGCCAGGGCGCCGACGGGCGCGGCCAGGGTGCGGGTGCGCCCTCAGCGGTGGGTCAGCGCGTGCGCCGCAGCAGGCGGCGCACGCGCTGACCCACCGCTCAATATCGGCGTCGATTCCCGGCCACCATAACCTACTACGGCCGCACTTTTCGTTTTGACTATCCCAAAATGTGCCGAGTGAAGCTCCTGTAAAAGGCGATCTCTAAAAATTGCTGGAATTACGATTCTATGACCGCGAAACAAACAACCGTCAATCACTTCTAAATCGGCTTTGCAATGGAAGTACGGCGCAATATGCTTACATTTAATTTTCCTAGGCCAGCCATTGTTCATATATTTAATTACCGTCCGTAATACTTTATCAGCTGCAATGGCATGTTTCAAGTCTCTAAATAAAACCGGTTCCACACTTTCCTCTAAGAAAAGAAAGTACCTAGAACTAGCTTCCTGCTTATCTTCGTCAGCTGATAAAACTGGTAACGGCGCGCGTGAAAAATAATCAGCAACATCGTTACATTTACCTTTTATGTACTTAGGTATATAGTTATATGCTGACAGTATTATGGCGTATCGTTGCAGACGCAATGCCGCCGTCACAGAAACCCCTTTGTTCTTATCGAATATTGATAACAATGGCCTATGGTCTGTTTTTAATATAAAAGGTTCCTTGCGGCCGTAGAATTATTGATGAAAATGCCTAACTCCGAAGATAATAGCCGTCGCTTCTTTTTGAATCTGACTGTAATTTTTTTCACTCGCCGTTAAAGAGCGGGAAGCGAATGCAATCGGCCGTTCGCATCCGTCCGCGCCCTGATGCGCCAGGACGGCGCCGAGGCCGGCGGGGCCCGCGTCCACGGTCAACACGAGCTGAGCCTCCGGATCGAAATGCGCCAACACCCGGTCGCTGGCCAGAACATTTTTAACACTTTTGAAAGCCTTCTCCTGACGCTCCCCCCACTGCCAGTTTGCACCCGCTCGCAGCAATTCATGCAACGGACTTAATAATGATGACGCGTTTGGTATAATTTCTACCTATAGTAATTAACTACGCCCAGGAATCGTTTCACGCCTAGCACGTCAGTGGGCGCCGGCGACCCTTGTATAGCTTCTACTTTGGTGGGACTGGTCCTTAACCCGTTCTTATCTATAACGTAACCTAAATATGTTACGCTCTCTTCAAAAAAACAGCATTTTTCCTTCTGTAACCGTAAACCCGCCTCTTCTAACCTACCTAATACTTCCCGTAATCTCGACAAGTGCGACTCTTCATTAGGCCCGGTTATACATAATGTCTAGCCAAACACTGGCCCCTTCCGACCCCGCTAACAAGGTCTCCATTGCCTTTTGGAATATTGCAGGCGCGCACGCAAGGCCGTACACTAGACGTTGCTAGGAAAATAATCCCTTGTGAGTGTTTATAGTGCAGAGTTTCTGAGATGATTGTGATAGTTTGAACTGATTGTAAGCATTGCTCAAATCTAATTTCGAATAACGCTCCCCTCCTATTTTCGAAAAGACGTCCTCTATTTTTGGTAACGGATATTTATCGATTTCTAAATCTTTATTCAAGGTACATGAGAAATCACCCGCGATTTTAAGTTTACCATTTTCTTTCAACACCGGAACAATAGGCGTGGCGTAGTCAGAATAATTTACCGGTTTAAGAATACCTAAACTAACTAGCCTGTCAAGCTCAGCGCTACCTTTGTCCTTATGAGCGAAAGGCACAGTACGGGGTTTAAAAAATTTTGGTGATGCACTATTCTTTAGCTTTAAATCAATTTCAAACTTATTAAAAGAACCCAATTCATCTTTCCAAAGGTTTTGGAACTGTATCAAGGAATTTGGTACTTCTTTGCAGCTTTTATTCACACAAATCATATTATTTTCAGTAGCGAGACAAATCCTAAACTTAGCCATAAAATCACGGCCTAGAAGTGGGGGTCCACCATTTTCCAGAACGTACATTTTAATATCATGACATGAACTTATGTATTTCACTTTTGCAATATAATCATTTTTATTGCAAAAGTGAACACATTTTTATCTCACTACTATACAGTTTTTGTTTTGAAAAGTACTGCAAATATAGTCTTTTAGAAATAACCGAACTACCGGACCCGGTATCAAGCTCCATGCACAAATCTACATCGTTCACGGAATTTTAATAGGCTTATTGTCCACTTATCTCAAGTTGAATAGTAGACACTCACTGCAATCCTCTTGAGACCTACCTACATCTTCCGCACAAATATTATGCACATTTGACTTTCTGAGCGCACATAACTTATTTAGGTGGCCTTTCTGCCCACATACTAAGCACTTGTAGTTTTTAAACCTACACTTGACCGCATCGTGCCCTTTCAAACCGCACACCGTGCACCGCGTTTCGCCGTCGTCGGCCTTGCGAGCGGTGGTCTGCTGGCCGCCACTGCTACCGACCGCGCCTCCGCCAGCAGCGCCGCCCCTTCGACGGCGATCCCCAGCGTAGAACATCGGCTCCTCCTTGACCACGGCAGCGCCCCCCGCGCCGGCCGTACAAACGCGTGCCTGTCGTGCACACGCAGCTTTCTGTGCTATTTCCAACGCTTGTGCAAACGTCACTGTCTTCGAGTCGGTCTCAAAAAGACGGTCCCGCTCCGGTCCCGTACTGAAACCCAGCACAAAGCGATCGCGCAGCAGCATGTCAAGCGCGGCACCAAAATCGCAATAAATTGTCAACCCACGTAGCCGGGCAGCCCAATCTTCGACACTTTCACCGTCGGATTTTATTGCGTCGTAGAACTTCGCCCTGTCAGCAAAGGTCGACCTTTTTGGTGTAAAATGATTGTTGAGTAACGTAACTAGCTCACTAAATGTAGACTCTTCGAGCTTCTTCGGATGCGAGAGATTTCGAACCAGACGGTAGGATTCATCCGACAAGTTAGTAAGTAGCACTGCACTTTGGTTGGTAGCCGAAATGTTATTTAACTGTATAAACTGCGTTAATCTTCCGGAAAAAATGTCCCACTCGTGTATTTTGTGGTCAAAAACACCTAAATTTCCGATGAAATTGGCCATCATCCGGAATTTGAGTTTTACGCCTCGTCGTCAGATGGAATGTCGGGTGATAGTAAAACGACCGTTTAGATCCGTAGCTGGTTTATTACTGGGGTAGATACCCACAAGCACACGTATATATTATAAGACAATCTTACAGCTAGTTCTTACAGATAGGTACGTACACTACAATATGCCCACGTTTTTCTGATAACGGAGGTATGTTAATCTGACGGTTTGCGTGGTGGTGGTGTGGGTGGCAGAGAATGGGAAAAAAATTAATGCTCGAGCGCGTCAGATAGAATAGAATTATTTATACAGGTAAAAAAAACAATATTACATTTTGGTTAGAAGTGCCATTGTTAGGTTTAACTAGACAAAGAGTTCCCACCTGGTTCAGATAGGATGTTAAGTGAACCCAAAATAAGCTCCTATTGAAAAGACTGACGAATCAGACGCATCGCAAGCTCGCGGCGGGGCGGCGGCGGCGGCGGCGGCGGCGGTGCGGCGGCTTTATGAAAATGCAAAAAAAAAAACTCCCGTACTTCCGTGGCTCCTGCCACTAGGTGAAGTAGCCCACCCTTTTGAAAAAAAAATCCCCCTTTTAGTCAATTTTCAATAAGTGTTTAACTTACAGGCTTTGTATAACTTTTTTTTGTAAAATATAGATCCATATCTACAAACCTTCGATCAATGATATAATTGATTGAAGCTACAAACGCTACATACATTTTAGATGGATCACTCTGCAAACTTCGGAGATAGGGGTATTGGGTAATTTTTCGACTTTTTTCAGAATATTCGAAAACTGTTTTGAAATGTACTAACTGATACCTTTCATTTGATATTATCCCACTTGACCTTGTAGGTCTCATTAAAACGTCACAATTTGTACGGAACATTCTGTAATGAGATGCATAACGGGCAAACACTGTGCAAACACCTGTGTTGTTTTGTGCCCTTGATTGAGTATCACTGGATATAAAGTTAGGTACCTAGGTACTACACTGAATATAAAGTTAGGTACCTACTAGGTACGCGTGCTTCGTACGCGCCTCGCGATCTTTGTATCTGCTACATTTCCACCCGATCCATTCTGTAGTTTTGGCGTTGTCTTCGGCGGAACATCTTCACAACGACACAAACTTTCGTCTTTATAATATTACTACCTAGGATTAATGTATTTATCACACTATTACAATATTATAAACTAGTTTCTGCCCGCGGCTTCGCACGCGTTGTTTCTATGGAAACATTTAAGGTTCTTTCTATCTATTCCATGGTAACTGATTTATGGAATAAAAAGTAGATATGTTTTATTACAGGCCTAGAACTAGGTACCTATACATTTTTGGGCTAAAATTTATAGGTACCTAGTTCTGTTCAGTAGTTTTGTGTTAGTGTGAAGAATGAATGTGCATTTACATTAAGTAGATAATGTGCTACGTAGCTAAGCGACGGAATCTGTCAAACCCAAATCAACCAATAAAACCGCTCCATTTTCATTCTTAAGCTACTATTATGCTTTTTCACATTCCGTCGCTTAGTTACATAGCAAATAGGTAAAATAGTACCGTTAGCCGGGTTGAGGTCGTTCCTGGCTGCGACTGCGTTGCAGCCGGAGTAAGGAGGCTTGCACGCGCTGCAGCGCGCGAGCGGGTCGTGCTTAAAATCGTTGTAACGCATCGTGTTGTACATATCGTGCAAGCTGTGGATGTCAGCCTGGGAACGAGGAAATATTTATAGATGTGAACGAAGACTTTATACACCTACATAGGTAAGATCCTTATAACCGCTGGGTGCGGGTAGCGAAGTAGGTCATTGTAGCGATCTTTGAGGAGGCCAATGTCTATGACGAGTTTATGTGACCCATAGTCATAATCAAAAAGTTTTGTCCTCCTTCGCATCAGAACAGAATAGCGTCACACCAGACGCAGGCTACAAGGCTCGAGTGGCGACCACGTTACATAAGGCAAAGTGTGAACATCCCCTCCAAGAGGTGGACCGACTGCACGCGCTGGTTCCCGCCGCCACATACCTGTTTCTCCTTCGGCATCCTCGCCCGCGTGTTGGTGTGGTACCCGAACCACTCCCCGTAGAGTTGCATGCGCTGGTTCCCGCCGCAACATACCTGTTTCTCCTTCAGCATCTTCGCCCGCGGGTCGGTGTGGTACCCGAACCACTCCCCGTAGAGTTGCATGCGCTGGTTCCCGCCGCAACATACCTGTTTCTCCTTCAGCATCTTCGCCCGCGGGTCGGTGTGGTACCCGAACCACTCCCCGTAGAGTTGCATGCGCTGGTTCCCGCCGCAACATACCTGTTTCTCCTTCAGCATCTTCGCCCGCGGGTCGGTGTGGTACCCGAACCACTTCTCGTAGAGTTGCATGCGCTGGTTCCCGCCGCACAACCTGTTTCTCCTTCAGCATCTTCGCCCGCGGGTCGGTGTGGTACCCGAACCACTTCTCGTAGAGTTGCATGCGCTGGTTCCCGCCGCAACATACCTGTTTCTCCTTCAGCATCTTCGCCCGCGGGTCGGTGTGGTACCCGAACCACTCCCCGTAGAGTTGCATGCGCTGGTTCCCGCCGCAACATACCTGTTTCTCCTTTTCTCCTTCAGCATCTTCGCCCGCGGGTCGGTGTGGTACCCGAACCACTTCTCGTAGAGTTGCATGCGCTGGTTCCCGCCGCAACATACCTGTTTCTTTTTCAGCATCTTTTCCCGCGGGTCGGTGTGGTACCCGAACCACTCCTCGTAGAGTTGCATGCGCTGGTTCCCGCCGCAACATACCTGTTTCTCTTTCAGCATCTTCGCCCGCGGGTTGGTGTGGTACCCGAACCACTCCCCGAAGATTTGCACGCGCTGGTTTCCGCCGCTGCGCGCGAACACGCGCGGGAAGAACGGAATGTTGTACGACGGGAAGTAGGTCTGGAGCAGCAGCATATTAGTTCTAAGATATGGGAATGTTAATTAAAATTATAAATTGTTTTACTATTAAACTAACTTTACTTAATCTTAGTTTGAAGAATTCAATATGAATGGAAGCGGGTTGGTTTACAAAAATGTTCTTTATATGTGAAAAGAAAGTGCAATAATACAACTTTTAGATCTGTGTACCCACAGCATGTTTTCCAATAAAGGATCTTGTATCTTGAAATAGGGGAGGTTTTTGTCCAGCTTTGGGTTGGGACACTATAAGTGGGTTACAAACAAACAAAAGAACGGAGAAAAGTCAAGGTGACAGTTATTTAAAAAGTGAACATTGTTTAATTTATTTTTATAGGTTCTGGAACTCCTTAGTACTAAGATTTGATGTATATACCAAAAGTACCTATGCTGAAGTGTGATTATGAACTAGTACCACTTTTAGATACCATTGCACGTCTTATCAATATCAAGTCAATCTGATATCTGATCGTATGCATTAAGTCGGATAGATATTAGGTCCTTACATATGAAATTGGAGTTTTTCGTACTGGCCACTTTAATCACAAATTTCTCCTCTTTGGTAAGGAATTCCAAATTCAAATTTGTACAGCTATAGACTCATGTATTTGTGCTTCGATGATCGTCATTCATTTGTTTTTTTTCTTCTGTTTTTTTCTGTTTGCGTCACTCATTTTACAAAATGGAAAACTTAAAATATCGCATTATTTACGAGTACGAGTTCCGCCGTGGCACTAGTGCTGCGGAAACAACTCGAAGGGTGAATGATGTGTATGGCGGTCGTGTTGCAAAAGAAAACACAGTTCGTTTTTGGTTCCAACGTTTCCGTTCTGGAAATTTTGACCTGCAGAACAAGCCCCGTGGACGGCCTGAGACTCAAGTTGATAATGAAGAGTTGAAGGCTATTGTGGAAGCGGATCCATCGCAAACCACGTCCGAGTTAGCTGCAGGCTGCGATGTTAGTGATAAAACTGTTTTAATTCACTTGAAGCAAATTGGGAAGATTAAAAAGCTTGAAAGGTGGGTACCTCACGAATTGACTGAAGCAAACCGGCAAACGCGCGTCGACTGCTGCGTTACATTACTAAACCGGCACAATAATGAAGGTATTTTAAACCGAATCATTACCTGTGATGAAATATGGGTTCTTTACGATAATCGGTAGCGCTCAGCGCAATGGTTGGATCCTGGCCAGCCAGCCAAATCCTGCCCCAAGCGAAAATTAACCCCAAAAAAGTTACTTGTAAGCGTTTGGTGGACTAGTGCCGGTATTGTTCATTACAGTTTTCTCAAATCTGGCCAGACTATTACGGCTGATGTCTATTGTCAGCAATTGCAAACCATGATGGAAAAGCTAGCGGCTAAACAACCTAGGCTGGTCAATCGCTCCACGCCACTGCTGCTTCACGACAACGCTAGACCACACACTGCGCAACAGACGGCTACTAAATTAGAAGAGCTTCAATTGGAAAGTCTAAGACATCCTCCGTACTCCCCGGACCTTGCTCCAACAGATTACCATTTTTTTCGAAATTTGGATAACTTCTTGCAAGGGAAAAAATTCAACTCCGATGGGGCAGTCCAAATCGCCTTCAAAGATTTTATTGATTCCCGTCCGACTGGTTTTTTTAGTAAAGGGATCAATGAACTACCTATAAGATGGCAAAAGTGCATAGAAAATAATGGTTCATACTTTGATTAATTAAATATATTATATTAAAAAATATTCGACTTTTTGTTCCTCCCATACAAAACGCCAATTTCATATGTAAGGACCTAATATTTAGTCCTAACGCGATGTGGTCTTATCGAGATTTAGTCGGACAAAAAGCAATTTAGTCATAATTGCTATCTAGTCAACTGTAACATTTGCATGCTAAACTTAGTAGAAAATAATTGAAACTAAAATATTATTAACATCTATGTAACCTACAATGTGTTCAAGCAAATGTTGCATTCAGACTCTACGTGAGCGAAGCCGCCCATAGAAAATGAAACACCCTACAATTTTCTAGTTTTACTTCACAAATCAGTGAGAAGCAGTGGCCAATTAGAGTAAGTAAAGTATCTCACTAGAAGGTGTCATTCTACTAATATTATATAAGCGAAGGTTTGTGCCGTTATGAGATCATGGCCGAAAACAACACGAAAATAACTAATCAGATCCTAAAAGCAGAATCTAGGAATACGTACACATCCTGCATCTCCGTAAACCCTGGCAGTTGCTCTACCACCCACAGCAGCCCCGGTTTCACCTGGCCGTGGCTGTCGCTGGCGCTGGGGTAGAACTGGTTGTAGTCCACTATGAACCTGCGCACGCAACCTCTAAGCTGTTAGTGCATGTCTTGTCTAAGGATAACTGCTATGCTATGTCGCACAGTCCAGTAGAGATCTGTGCCAGTCCACTTGAGGTGTGCTACGTGGCAAAGTGCTCTATGGATTTGCGCACGCAACACTTCGCTGTTCGGGTGCCTGGCCACTACCAGAGGTGTCTAAATGCAAAATATAGCACAATTCTGGTGAAAAGGTATCTACGTCTAAAAAGCCAACGATATCACTAGCAGATTTGACAATATTCGTACACTATCCCACAATGTACCTATAATAATTTACCCATCGATCAAGGTATCCGCCCCCCCATAGATTCACAATTCGCAACCTGAAACTGTATGTATCAAAAGAGAAACCATTTGACATGTTAGGCTAACTAGTGTCATTTTAGCGCTCGGACAGGAAGCATGCCAAGAAAAATTGCAAAAATCACACTTCAAAGACACAAATAAACCGGACGGACGGACAGACAGCGGAGGCTTAGTAATAGGGTTCCGTTTTCACTCTTAGGTACGGAACCCTATAAAAGACGGGATTTTCTATTTTCAGTACATTTAATATATATTTTACCACTAATGTGCTATTAGCCGCCCTATCCTCAAGAAATCATCCTAGAAAATTATTTTTTGGTTTGCCTATGTTACGAAAATTCATGAATAGAGAGGCTATTGTTTTTATATTTATTATTATTTTATGTGTTCTTATTTATTTATTATAAAAATACTCGTTTGAAATGATCACTGGTTCAAACATTTACAAAGTAGTACAATAGCAAATAATTATTTCGATTTTGAAAATTTTTGTTTTCTTGTTGCGTTATGTTTGTTTAGTACTGACTACACAGAAACAGTTATGTGACTACACTAACTACGTACATAGGTACCTAATTATTTTTTGTCCAAATAAAAATATTTTTATTAATTTTATTATACATTAGAAGGAACCAAATGAATTTAAATATGATAAGTACTAGGTAATGGTATGAATTTCAGTTTGTTCCAATAAAAAAACAGCGTTTCATATTTTTAGGTACCTACTAATAATTTAAAAAAAAAATTCGACTCCAGTGATCTCTTCTTCCGCATGCACAGAACTTGTCACGCCTCTGCGCAAACTGTCTGCGTCAAACAATTTCGTAGGCAATTATCGAGTGTTATTTTTGTAAGGTTCTATTTATCGGAGGGCCGCCCGCACCGGCGGAAACCTTGATCGATGATTTTACCATTGATTGTTGTAGGTCCCACTGTTGTGTTGCTTGAATATATCCGACCATTCTTTCCCGTTGCGTGCCAGTCTGTTGGCTATCATTACTCGCACGAACTCAAACACCTGCGCAACACAACTCTGCTTTATTAGAAGTATATGTATCTAACTTATAGGTACATCTTCATTGCGGCACTGAACCATAGCTCAAGTGTGCTTATAGGTACATCTTCATTGCGGCACTGAACCATAGCTCAAGTGTGCTTATAGGTACATCTTCATTGCGGCACTGAACCATAGCTCAAGTGTGCTTATAGGTACATCTTCATTGCGGCACTGAACCATAGCTCAAGTGTGCTTATAGGTACATCTTCATTGCGGCACTGAACCATAGCTCAAGTGTGCTTTCCACCAGACATATGTATAATACGCAACAAAACGGCTCGGGAGTGAATCAAAAGTGACATGGCAGCATTAAATTAAAAAATCAGGTATATTATATTCAACAAGTTCTAAGGATCAACATTATTAAAGCTAGTTCATAAGTAGTTTTGCGACCGTTGTAATCCATTTGTTATGAACCCATGCTATTGTTTACAATGGTCGCAAACGTCGTCGAACTGTATTAACACAGTCCGCCGCTTAGCGAGGTAGCACATCTCTGGCGGATAAATAAACACCGTATAATCTGATGCGTGCCGACATACGCTTGAGTTGGGTTGATTTGATCGCAGCTGTGCCCGGTAAATGCAGTGAGATCACAAAGAGGAACTCAGGACCTACTAAAATAACTTAACTGTTAGCGTTTCACTATTAACGAATCTATCTTTATGTTGGCAAGTAGGCAGCACATCCCGAGGCAATTATAAGTACCTATAGGATAACTTAAAATCGCTGAAAAACAAATAGAAAACCGCGAGTAGGAGCTATAAAATGGTATTTATAAAAGGTTGCAACTTATTTGTAATTAGGTTTGTACTCAATATAAGTTTTTTGCCAGTAAGTACTCACCGTCGCCGGTTTGACGAACGCGAACAAGTTGCGGTTAGAATTGCCGATAGTCGTCTCGGAGGTCACTAGCCCGCTCGAGATGATGTAGAAGTCGTCTGTGGACTGACTATCAAAACTTTTCAATTTGCATTTGTTCTGGGTTTTTGGAAATGACGCACTTCAGCCAATGCTACACGTACAATGAATGTACCAATTTATTTGGAACTAGTTTCTGCCCGCGGCTTCGCACGTATTGTTTCTATGGAAACGTTTGATGGGTATTTCTATCCGATGGGAACTGATTAATAGGATAAAAAGAAGCCTATGTTTTATTTCAGATATTTGTGCACTTGGGCATACCAATCAATCAATCAAAAACTAATAAAAAAACTACAATAAATTGACACTTGGAAAAGATCAAAATAGAAAATTAAACACCGACACGGACATAAAGTGATATTTTACATTTCGGTCGCTTCGGTATGTAGACTAAATGTAAAGAAGCCACGAAGAAACCTTTAGCCTGTTAGTTGTTATTTTTCGAGTTGGGGCAACTCCCCAACTTGAAAAATAACAACCAACCCAAGCTTTTTAATGCTCCAGTTAATCTGATATTTCGTATTAAACCTTTTTGCACAGGTTTTCACAATTAAAATTTGTTTTAATTTATTTACTGATAATTTTTGCAACTCACTAAGAGTTTTGTTGTAGAAGCGTATACATTGCCCTTTAAAAGATATATTAATTTTGTGTAGCCTAGTTGTGGGCGAGAGTATGTTTATTTCTAGTATTATGTATATCGCTATTTTTAGGAGTATACAGTAAGTTTTCATAAATATATTGACATGGTAGGTACTGTCATTATGGTAATTTCTTTGAATTTATCCCGTAGGTATTCTTTGGGACCCATATTATAAATTGCACGAACGAAAAGCCCTCTTCTGCAGCACAAATACGGTGTAAATATCTGCAGCGTTCAAGTATACCATAAGTAAGACATAATACTATGGAAGTAGCTGAAATAAACAAGTCTACCTACATGCATCCACGTCTGTAAGATGACGGATTTTTTGACTGCATACGCTGCAGAACTAAGTCTTTTCGATAGCTAATCGTGTGGGTACTATTCAAGTTAATTATCTGAGGTGATTCCTAAGACGACAGTACTTTCTATAATTTCTAACGCTTCTCCATTTACGTTTACATCAGCCGTAATTTGTTTAACATTAGGTAGAATTAATGTTTAAAATGTTAAAAACATTTCGTTTTGGTCGTTTTAGTTGTTGACATTAAGCCAATGAACTACTTTTGAATAATATTAATGAAGTATCATCAGCATACAATACAATCTCGTGATTATTTTTAACAAGATGAGACAGGTCGGAGATAGGTGTGACAGGTCGGGTCGCGACCCTGGTACACCCATGGTAACTACAGACCCCGAAGACCGTTTCCCGGTAAATTCTGTGCAAGGCCGTTTCAAACTCAATGCCACATTGTTCATCGAACCTTTCTATTATTGTCTGGAGTCTATCCCGTTCGATCGTAGCCTTTTAATTTTTTTTATTATTGTCTAGCGCTGCTAAGAGATTATTTTCATTGTCATCTCGTTCTATTTCTAATTGTGCAATCTGTCTCTTTGCTGACTTAAGTTCTAAGTTCTTAAGTTCTGTTAAATCTGTTGGGTACTGCCTGACGCAACAAGGCACTTCTTTTATTCATTTCGGATGGATGAACAGTTTTACCGCGACGAGCTCAGGAGTACTCAGGACAGAAAATACAATGTCTGAGGATATGTGTCCAAAAATGCTGTAAGTACTTAAGTGACAGTAAATGATTAATACTTTGTTGGAAGTAGTCTTCCTACGTATTAGAAATGCACTCACATAAGCTCC
Organism: Eupithecia inturbata; assembly: GCA_963662085.1. Taxonomy (NCBI): domain Eukaryota; kingdom Metazoa; phylum Arthropoda; class Insecta; order Lepidoptera; family Geometridae; genus Eupithecia; species Eupithecia inturbata. Next base: position 725,190 of record OY759192.1, read on the forward strand.
AGCCTATTTAGAAAAAAAACCTGCTATATTTTTCAACCGAAAAAAAGCCGAAATTCAGAAGACCAAAACACATTAGTTACACAACTTTTTACTTTTTTATGTTTATTGTATACTTATTTTATAGTGTATTGTACACTTGTTTTATGTTGTAATTATACGATGAAATCGTAAAAGGCACTAGAAAACTACGTAAAATCAATTATTTTGTGATTTAATGATATGGAACCCTTAAAGCGAACCCCACGCACCTGTACGAAGGCTGGATAAGAAGACATGGACATGGTGTGTCCTGGGATGACCTTCTTGCTTATTGGTGAAAGCCGGTAGTTGAGCACGTACAACTTCTGCAGGCGAAGCATGGACTGGTAGCTGTGGGAGAAAGGACTGGTAGAGGAATAAAGGCTACAAGCTAAGTTCGACAGTGGTGAGGAGGATATAAGAATAGTTGCAAGGCGAGTGGTTCTAAAACCACAACAAATATATAATAATATAATATTCACAAGTTTTTGAATTTTTCTAAAAAAATTCAAAAACTTGCAAATATTATATTTCATGCATCAGCAATTAGCTGCTATCGCGTGAACGTTAGTTAATTAAGCTACCAATTTGTTGGTAAAGTAAGCTAAAGTACTGTCATGTAGACTACCACTACCAAGCGGTGTACAAAACTTACTGTAAACCGAACAGCTGTTGAGTTGCGACCCGCGTTAAATCAATCGCAGAAACCGAGCAGCTGTTGAGATGCGACCCGCGTTAAATCAATCGCAGAAACCGAGCAGCTGTTGAGATGCGACCCGCGTTAAATCAATCGCAGAAACCGAGCAGCTGTTGAGATGCGACCCGCGTTAAATCAATCGCAGAAACCGAGCAGCTGTTGAGATGCGACCCGCGTTAAAACAATCGCAGAAATTACCACTTGCTTGCTCAAACGACAACGTCAACAGTGGTAGCATATTCTGTCCGTTTCAAGATGCGGCTGGAAGAAACTGACCTATTCCACGTGGTATGCCCGACATACAGCTCCCTCAGCTCGGGTAGCAGCTTCACCAGCCCCGTGCAGTGCTCGTCGAACAACCAGCCTTTGGGGTTCATCTTCGGCAGCGTCAGAGCCATCGCAAGCTCGTCCAGGTCGCCCAGCATGTTGATCCAACTGGAAGAGAACCTACTTTAAGGTGCAATTCGTTTAATGTGATACAGGGGGTTGTACTACTATCTAGGTTCATATGCATGCGCACGTCGAGCTGTAAGCCATTTGTTATAAATAAAAAAAAAATTGTTTATTTCAGATAACATCATGATCCATAATTTGTTAGTAGCAAAAATCTCTTAAATTAAATGTTAGTACCTACAACAAAGTTAATAAAATTAAATATACAAGTTGAAATTAAATTTAATTATATAAAATTAAATTAAAAACAAATTACTTATTATAAAAATTAATCAAATTACTTAAAGGAAATCAAATACAATTAAATTATAGCATAAAATTTTATGAATTTTATGTTATGAAACCATGCAAAAACAAACTTTGAATCAATTGTTGTTTTGGAGTGTATGGACATTATATTGTAATATATATTTTGTACCTAACCCGAATCATTTGAACCTCGTTAGAACCATAACGAATGGTTGTATTTGTAGTTGTATTTATGTTTTTTGTGTCTGATTGGGCTGACATTCCCCCTCCCCCCAACCCCACAGCGTCGTCAAGGTTATCCACTCATTATGGGACAGCCTGTATAGCAAATGGCAATGGCAATTGGGGGGAGGGGGAATGGTCACAACGGAAAACTACATTACTGCTAGCTAAATTGCTTGTAGAACCTAGGAAAAATATATAACATTTTTAATTACGCGAGTGAGGGTATAACATATTTTCTCGCCAATAGGCATAAACCTACATACAAGATACCAAGACTAAAATACTCGTAGGTACTCGTATTCATAACATTGTTATTGTGCCCCGCTCGGACTCATGTACAAGGGGAGCTGTACAACAAACTAAACTTATGACTCAATTTAGAAACAATAAGATTTAGAAACGCAATTGATGCTATTGGGGAGGTTTGATAATGTAGGTAGGTACCTACGCCGCTTAGCTACGTAGCCGTCAATCTTCGATGGAAAGACACCTTTATACTCCTAACGAATCTTTGTTCGCACACATCAATTATAAATGTTTACTCGGAAACGGAACCTGACCGCGCTGGTCCGAGAGAAATATGGAGAGTAGCCATCTTACGTGATATCCCGTATGGTGAGAAGCTCGTATTCCAGATTCGTGGCGATGTTGTAGCCCGCTGTCAAGCCTTCCAGCTGGATGTAGTACAGCTTCATCTGCAATATGTTTGTAACGACTTCGAAAACAGAAGGAGGTGTATGTTCGGCTGTAGGTATTTTCACAGATTTCTCCGTCGATTGTGGACCGATTTCGATGACGCTTTTGGTTTTTAAGTTTCATACTTTTTGAAATATATTGAAAAAACTCGGAAAAGACCATTCCTTCCTACTTCCTCCCTCTCTCCGAAGTTTGCAGAGCAATACCTAACCTACATCTGAAATGGATGTACAATTTGTAGATTCGGATGTATTATCTAGGTACACTGGCGTTCATGGGTAGCTACAGTAATAATAATATCTATAATAATAGTCATTTTAAACATATTTTACCGCAGTAAATTCATCAGAAATTGTTTTTTATTTATTATTTATTTATTTATCATAACAGGTTTTTTTTTAACTAGCTGTGCCATTTCCATGACTTTCGGCAGGTTTAGATGAAATATATCTTCGCTATTTTCGGATAGAATATTGAGTGAGTAAAAAGATAGCGAGGGACATGGGGGCAAACTTTAGTAGGTTGGTCCTACAGTTGGGCACCCCCAGCATAGCGGGGCGGCGGCGGCTTATTAATATTATTTTATGCCCATTGAATTGAATTGCTTAGTAAAGTAATTTAGACTTTTAGGTATACTTACTTTATAACTTTTATAAATAGTTTTGCGCAAGCGGCTCCTGTAAAGTGTTCATTAAATTTTTCGTCAATTGAATACACAGGAAACTGAGATATTATCTTGCATGAAAAAATTTAAAATTTAACTAACTAACAACTTATTAATGTTATTAATGAGGTTTTGTAAATTTTAATTGTACCTATGGCTAATCTATTCTGTACCTCGGAGGGAATGCAGCACCTACGATACAAATGTAACCGCTTAGTGTTAGGTGATGTAATCGAAGATCTATAAGCAAAAAAAAAAAACTAATTAATATTGTTTTAAAATAATAAATAAATAATGCTGGGCAATCCACTCAGAATCATATATCTATGATATGCCCCTAAAATTAAAAATTTACGCCAGCATTTATTATATTACTGCTTAAAGTAACTTCAAGCAGTCATAAACTAAATTCAAAAACTATTAATGTAAGCTGAGATTAGAAACACGGGATCCCGCATCGCCGTCGACCGTGCATTCGAATCGTTCAACTAATCAGTGAGTCATCCTAATTTAATCCCAAAAATAAATGACCAGCCCCGCCGCCGCCGCCGCCGCCGCCGATACCAAACTAGATATAAAGTAATATAAACACAACCTCATGCAAGCATCAGTATGGCATACTACATAATGTGATCATAACTTATACTCATCCAATCATTAAGAGCTGATTGTATGAGTGCAATAAATAAAATACTGAAATACCGCTACCTACTACTTAAACTACTAGTTTCATAAACTCTACCAAACAATAGAATGTTCATGATGTCGTCGGTACGGAACGACTCGCACTTGGCTAGGTTGAGGTTGAAAAGCAATACAATGAAGTCAATGAACTAATTTACCGAATTTCAAGAGCTAAGCCCAAAGTCGACCTTCCTTACCTGGTACCAGTAAGGGTCGTTTGGGTGGTGGCGGACCATTTTAGACACGAAATCCTCGTTTTTGTCAACAAAATCCTCTATGAGAGCACACACCTTGGTTTTTTTGTAGCAATACCTGAAACACACGAATGAAGCCTGGAGGGTAGATGTAGAAAGAAATATAATTATGGTGTCAAAAATTGTTCGACCAGAATGAAAAGATGCTTTTTAGTTTGGGCCTGTCAAATTAAAATGGCATGGACCCGCATAAACCGTGCATAGCGTGCATCCCAAATTCCCAACCCAATGACAACCGGCTAAAGGTTTCTTCGTCGCTTCTTTACCCTGATTGCGTCATTTACACGAAGCCGCGATAATGATTTTTGTTAATATTTTATAAATTAAGTTTTATATTTTATGTAAGTTTTAAGGTAGGTACCTATGTAGGTATATATTATTATGGACCGTAAAATAAGTTAATTAGGTGTAGTAGTCTGAATTAAATGATTTAATATTATTATTGTTATTTACCTACTTTAGTCTACATACGAAAAAAATATAACTTTATTTCCATGTTTATTTTAATTTTAAGTATTAACCACGTCTATATAAGTGTACAGTGATTTATAGGTAAGCAAAAAAAAGCATTTCTGATTTGCTTTGATTTATTCGCGAAAAAAAATCTAGTGTCTAGGTAATTTTATTTCGTCTAGGTAACCGGTAAAATAGCGAAAGGGGAGGGTGATACCTGGCTAGAATGACGATGATGACGCTAACTTTAAATTACTATGTTAACAAATCGCGGATAGGGGCAGATTTACGAGTATGTATTCTATGACTAGACAATTTGACCTACCCTCTTAGCATATTTTGCCAGTGCATCCATATGAGGTCCCTGCTGAGGTACCCCTCCAACAAGCCGGCTGCGTACGCCTGCTTTTCGTCCTCACATTCTATTGACGACTTTATTTCTAGAAATGCCCAGCTGCAGGAGGAACATTAACGTTTCAGAATCACAAAATAAGCATGTAGAGATAAACCATTCTAAAACTGCACGCCCCTCCGCTCCACCGCGGTTACACTTACATGCATAAAAGGTTTATAGACACAATACACATAAAATTGGTCTTTGTCATTGGTTGTTCAGTCACCGGCGCAAGCGGTACCACTAAGAAAGAACGGCTGGATCTGTCGGCCAACTAGTGCATAAATGTGCCTAACGTCCGACAGAGCGCACGGGTCGCCCAAACAGAGCGCGCTCCCCGCCATACAATGCCTACGCTGGACTGATCGCTCAATTAGTTGACCTCTCAGCGCGCGGATGAGTCCATGTTTCCGGTAAAGTTGCAGCACGCACACAAATAAAGTGATGCAATAAGTATTTCCTATCACACGTTGAAAATATCACAATTTGTGGAGGGGCGTGCATTTTTAGAATGGTTTATCTCTACCTACTTACAAACTGCTGCTGTGTGGTGCCGGCTTACAATTTGCACCACCCCAACTCTTCCCGCGGGTGTCGTCGTAAGAGACGACTACGGGATATCCACAGAGGGCGGGCAGCAGCGCCCCTGCAGAACAATTCTACCACCGAGCTGCGATCCCTCACCCGCATGCCCAGCGTGGGGATTATAGGCATTATCTCCCGTGAGATAAAAGCCACTAAGGCGCCTATCAGGGGAAGGCCTGGGTCCAGTAATGGACCGATATAGGCTGAGCAGGTACATAAAAAGAAAATATGCAGGTTTTTGAAAATACTTAAATAATAAATTGGGTAGGTATAACTGGACTGCCAGCATGTCACATATTATCCGGTATGAAAATAAACCACATGGGGTTTCTTTTTATTCCGGATACAAGTCCCCAGGATACAAACAAATCTACCGTCCTGCCAAATTTTAATAAGGTAGGTTCCACCTAGGTATGATCCTGTTCCGCTATTCTGCTAACCAACCACTTCACTTTAACAATGGTATCGTCGCAGAATCGCCACGTACAATCGTTACATGAAAGAAACTGCAGCTATTGCGTGCAAATTATACAAAGTGTATGCAACGCGGACGAGTGGAGAACTCTTATGCTTGCGTGTCTAACATTTTTATTAATGTTTTACTTTATTTTTAAATTTTGCCATATTTAGACATTTATTATATACATATTTAATTCCTAAATTTACATTACTTCAATCCAATGACTTAAATCTTGCACTAGAATATTTCTTAGGATAATTTAATTATGCTTGATTATTGTTTATTATTTGACATAGGTATGTAGTATTTCTAGCATTATGTACCTACTTGATTTTACTGTATTTTATATGTATATTTTATAATAAAACCTAATTACACTAATTAGTATAACCCTGTAATTAGTATATGTAATTGACCGACCGTTCTAATTACATAAATAAAAATCTTTATTATCGCTATGAGCAATCTCTTTCGATAATTGAAAATGAATGAGTAGGTATTGTAAAAAAATATAGTTTCATTTTTTACGATAAAATAATATGCAAAATCCCGGAGTTTTATTATTACTTCTTGTTATATCAGGAGTATCAATACATTATTTTATTATATCAGCACAACACTAGTATAGCGAGCGAGAGTTGTCATGTATTAGTGAAAAAACACTGCTCAGTATCGGAATTCGAAAGACCATATTTCCTTTCTATTGGATTTGTGCTCGATGATGGTCCATAATAATAAACAAATAAGTAAATACAATGATTAAAACAACTTGGCCGTAGTGAAGTAAGCTATAGCAACGTTTTCACATGTGCACCACCATTTTGACCTTATAAACGAGTACTATGCGCAGCCAATGACGCAACTTCAGCTTGCGGCCAAGTTGTTTTAATCATAGTTTAACTTGGCCAACTAACTTGGACACTAACCCTGTGGAGTTTATGGTGTTGGAGAAAGTAGCCTTCGCGACGTAGTTATCCGGGATATCGTCAGCGTCGCCCTTCCTGAGCAGCGGCTTACCGTCCACCCACACCACGAAGCTGTACTGACTCTCGCACGAGTTGAACCAGCCTGAGATGAGGAACAGCCAAATCGTGATCAACACTTTCATTCTGGGTTGGTAGTCCTGTATTTTTCAAATAACGGTAAACTGTACGGTTGACCAAATATTTCTAATAAAGCGTAGGTTGGAGCTGGAAGCAAATACGAATTAAATATTCGAAACGAATCTAGTTTTTTTAGTTTATTTTTAAGCTCCTTAACTTGACAGGCCTTCACTTTTACCTTTATCGTAAATTCAAGATGTCTAAGTACCTATCACAAATCCAGAACCAAAACCAAAAAGGCTCAGAAAAAAAGAACTTTTAAAAACCATAGATCACTTTTCTTTAGAATCTTTAGCCGTCCTGTTGGCCGCAACCAAAAATATGTACGAGATAATCTATTTATTTTGAAAAAACGAAAAACCGACTTCAAATTCCTTAAAATGTTTTTTAAGTTTTGTGGGACACATACGAATCCCTCGAAAATTGAATTTGCATGGGACCACCTCGTGTTCATTCTCAATAGGAACAATAGCGAAAGAATTTTCAAAACATACCTACATTAAAAAAAGATTTAAAAAAACATTTTTTATTCGCTCTGCGATGCGGCTGCCCGCCCTACTACCAACAGCCTGACAGCTGTCCGTAACGCAGCTATCCATCAGCTCAGTGCGCACGAAGGCTCTAACAATAACAATCAAACATATCAACATAATTCGTGGCTGTAGAAGCCAAATTAACAACACTTAAATCGGGAGAAAAACGCAATTAACTGTTTTTTTGCGATAATAATGGCAATAATTTTTTTTTGGCTAAAAATTTTACTGGCCACTTTTTTATATTTTATAGATTATTAGTATTATTAATTTATTACTCTACCTTTTGGCATCGTTTCAAGATATTTATACACCTATGGTAACTTATTAAATAAATGATGTGAATAATAATAATAAATAATTACAACTAGTATACACTTATATCTATTTCTTAAACATCTAAGCCGTCACCAGAAGGCAGAGTGCCCAGAATGCTGGCAGCATTGCCACGTTGAATGGCAATGCTAATTCGTTGACCGAAATACCTCTAGAAGCCAGCATTCCGATCACTTATGTTTTAATTTAACGATAATAATTTTTGGGTAATTGGTTTATGAGAAAAAAAAAATAAAAAACAACTATGTACTTATTTCTCCCTCGCCAGAGTTTTGAATGTTTATGTCAGTTATTTACTTTGTGTATGCTAGTTGTTTATTTACTTTGTCTATGCTAGTTGTTTATTCTTCCTCCGACAATATTTTCCGCTGTAGCTTACGAAGCATACGGTAAATGCTTTTTTTTTATTATTTACTATTATTTACTTCTACTCGTCCTAAACTTGTAAAAAACCAATGAGCTTTAGTAGACAATTTAAATAAGTGATTTTATTTAATTTGTATTTTACTATTACGTCACAATCATATCACACGAAAATTCAATAACTTATGTTATTAAATTTTTCCAATTCCATTTGCTCCTGGTGGACCATAAATGTGTCGAGGGAAAACTAAATAAGTGATGTTATGGCCTTTACGCGCGCTGTCGCAAAGTGATCAATGATTTCATTTATTTATAGTATGGCTGCGATATTTAATTTTCTTTCGCTACTTTTTTGTCTATTTTGAGAAGTTTATTTTTCCATCTGCTCCGACTTGCAAGTTTCATTTACACATAACTTTTTGATAAATTATGTTAGTAACACAGAAAGATGCAGCTTGAATTAGACTTTAAAGAAATACAATAAAGTCGATTTCGCAAAATGTGTAAGTTATTTAATTTGGCTTCTACAGCCACGAATATTTTCTTTTATTTCAGGCTAATAACAATTCAACATCTATAGAGCTATACAAACCTAGTTATTTGAACCTTGAATAACTTACGAAGCGAACACGATATTTTATTTGACTTTTGAGACAACGTTTATAACGCCAAAATGAAGGCGTATACTAAATTCCAGCTGGTGCTCGCAATTGTAAATATTACCTACTGGACTTCCAGATTACCAATAACAACAACAGTGTAAAAAAATCTCGTCATATAATTAACATCAAATTTGTTCCACATTTGTATTGAGAGCCAGCCCAACCAAGCCGGGCCGCGGCCGCTCAGCTGACTCTGAGCTTCATCCCCACCTCCCCGCACTTGTAGCCGATCTCCCGCATCAGGTACGGCGTGCGCTCGTGCGGCGGCGCGTGGAGCCATTCGTTTATGTTTAGTCCTACGGCGATGTAGCCCTGGAGACAATAAAATTTTTATTTACTATCCGATGATGTGCTATTGCTTAGCGGACTGAGCTGTCTTGGCTCTGTGAAACTGGGTGGATCTGGGACTTTAACTTAGTAGGTTTGCTCAGCAGCTACTTTGACTAAAGAGATAAATAAGAAAGGTGGCTAAGCCATGTTAACTGAACTATAATCTACAATAGACGCAAATATGCAGGTCTCGACAGAGCTTACACATTTGCTCCCTTTGGGGTCGAGACCCTAGGTCCGTGGGGTAACGAGGCTCTCCGGGTTTTTAAAAAGTTATCTGAGCGTCTGGTCGGCGCGACGCGTGACCCGAGAGCTGGCGGATATCTAGCGCAGCGCATCAGTATTGCAGCGGGGCAACTATACAGCGGGGCAATGCAGCCAGCGTCTTGGGGACGCTTCCGACTGGTATTGATATGGATCAGTTAAGCTACCTGTAGATTGTTTGCAACAGTCTGCAGTTAGCTTAATTGTTTCAATTGTAAATACTAGTTCTAATTTGTTTTTATTATTGATTTGTAATTTTCTTTGTCAATAAAGGCTTATAGTCAATAAAAAAAATCTACAAGAAAACTACGCAACTTATGAAGAATCTGGTTTAAGGAACCAGCCCCCAACAATATATCTGAACAAAGTGGTACAAACCTGTTTTTCTAATATATCCAGTAAGAGGCGGAATGTGCCGCGGAGCCGATTGCTGTTCATCGAGAAGCAGCCCGCGTTAAAGTTCAGTAAGCATATCCTGCAAAATAAAAATACAATGTTTTTGGATTTTTTAAATGAAGACGTAGACATATCATTGTATATAAAGCCCTTTTATATGATAATACCCCACGGTATTATCATATAAAAGGGATAGTGGTCACTTAGAAGTAAAAGTGTGTGAGGGGTTCTATTAACGGTTTCTTTATCATTTCAGTGTGTCTAACATGAGTTTTAACAATCTATACTCGTTAACGACTATAGTTAATAAGTATAGTTGGGTACTAGAATGCACGGTACTATTTTATTATTTAGATTTTTAGAGATATTTAGAAATATTTTTTTTGATATTTTTTGTCGTTAAATGAACATAATTAATTTGCTAGCGGAGGAGGGCGCTGACTCTGCTACACAGTTTTTATCTTTTGCGATAGTCAAGCCCACAATTGTACCCTAAACATTAAGTTCGTTCTTAATAAAGATTTTTGTATTTTTGTATTTTTTGTACTAATATTTACGTAACTACTGTAGTAACGTCAGGCGATCTAACTGTGACAACTCATGGTAGACACACAGATTGTTTATTTCCAGTTCAGATTGAATGTTATTTTAAGGTCATCAATTTACAACCCGAACATGGTGCCGAACATCGTGCACGAATTAGGTTGTATTGTGTACACGAGTGAAATGGCCATGACAAAAGACACAATAAAAATAGCTATAACGAAATTACAATGTTTAAATTAAACCATTTGGCACCAGAACCATAAAAAGTAAAAAATTGTTAATTTGAAGTGGAGAACAAATATTTTTCGTTTCGTGCCTTTTAAATCCCCCGCTACCTCAGCAGTCTACCACTCGCTGCGCTCGTGACTCTATTCTAGATCGCTTCGCTAGCTCGGGATTTAGTATCGACACGTTAAACAAAAAATAGTTTTTGCCACTTGTTGAACAAATGTTTAAATAACTATTAATCCTCAACAACATGAGCAAAACATTTTGCTCACTGTTGTTGAGCAGCAAAGTCACCGTTTTCGAGCGAGAGTAGTTATAAACTACTTACACTAGAGCATCATCAGGTATATCCAAATTTTGAATAGGAGTTTTTAGATGACTGCTAGTCTGTTTCTGAGGCAGCGGGTATCCGCTTTTCACACACGTTAGCACATCTGTAATGCACATAAACACTATTTTAATTTACATTAAATACTCAACATATAAATATGTTTAAACTTACGCGATCTGAATATATTATTATTAGTATTATTTAACGAGTATTTTTTTTTGTGAGGGTAGTTTCAAATAATGCTGCCCCCGCTTTGCAGAGGCGGTAGCTCCTGTACTCCAACCATCCCGTAACCACGACATTGTGTAGTAAACCTTTATTATATATACGTATAAACGTTTATTTACCAATTTTGGTAAATAAAAATTGGTAAATAAACGCGATAAATACCCGTTAAATAATACTAATAATAATGTAATATTGTTTTGGTTACAACATTGCAAATAAGATTTAGAGGAAATTTAAAACGTCTCCAAAAATTTACCTAATTCGATCATGGACCTCACCTCACCTCACCAGCCTATATTGGTACACTGCAAGCAGGCCTCCCCTGATAAGCGCCTTATTGGCTTTCATCTCATGGGGGGCCATAACGGCCATAATCCCCACGCTAGGCATGCGGGTTGGGGTCGCAGTTCGGTGGTAGACTTGTTCTGCAGGGGGCGCTGCTGCCCGCCCCCGGTGGATATCTCTCAGTCGCCTCTTACGACACCCGCGGGAAGAGTGGGGGTGGTGCAATCGGAAAAATCAAGTTATTATTTATTTACAAGAAAACTACGCATCTAATTAAGAAACCTACGAATCAAAACATAAGTCATTTCAATAGACCGCAGGGTTCTTGAGAACTCAACCAGATTATGTGTGAAACAGTGCACTTTCACTTATTTTTGTATAATTTTTTTCGTGGTCGAGATTTCACATTAATGGAACTAGAGCCTAGTTTCACAACCAAACCCGTTAGGTTCGCGTTAAGGAGTAAGCGAATACAGACGAGGAAAGCGACGTTGTTTCATAGATGCTCAGTTTCGTGTCGTATGGATGCAGGGATCTAGGGAGGCCTTTGCCGTATCCATTTGCATCCAGGTGTCACGTGGGGTAAGCCCCCGGCAGAAGCAAACGTGTACAGCCTCAAAATCAGTGCAGAAAACCTGCTCTGTTCTGTCAAAAGCCCCTTACATAAACCGTAAAATATAGTGGAAAGCCATGGTAATGGCACAGAAAATGTATAGCTTAGAGTATTGCTTGTATGTACCATAACCCGCATGCCCAGCGTGGGGATTATGGGCATTACCACCAATGATGATGGCGCTAATTAGGTTAGGCCTATGTCCTGCCGTGGACTATTATGGGCTGATGATGATGATGACTATAATTGAACATACCAGCCAGTATCCCGCTCGGCAGCACCACATTCCTCGCAACATACTCCCTCCCCCCCAGCCCCTTCCCCACATAATCCTCCAGAGTCTCGTTGAGCGGGTTCACAGGGTACAGAGCCTTCGCCTTGTCTATGGTCCACGACGGCAGACTGTACTCCTTGTCGTGGAAGGCGTTCACAGCCTCGTGCAGCGTCAGGAGTTGCAGATAGTCGAGGGTGTTGTTGTGACGTGAGAGAAAGCCTTCTATGAAATCCTGAAATTATGTTTATTAGTTGTTGGTTAAAAACCATGATACGTGTCCGTTTTTAAACCATACAACGGGTATAGGTACATCATGGCGTAGGTGAAGTAAGTAAGCCTCAATAACATGACAAAAAATAATAAAGTCGAGATATCTCGACTTTATTTTCTGCTGTTTTCAGAGCAGAGGAAGAAATAAAATGGAACGTGTTGGCGCATTGCCGCCATGTTGGAATTATTGCCATCCCTATTCCTCTCGAATTCTGATCTAAAGGAATATTTATCATAACCATTATTCAAAATCCTGCTAGCCGTTTACTTTTTTATTTATTTCTAAGGAAGGGTAAGCTTTCCTTAGAGCTGCTAGCTTATATAAATACAAAATAAGTCTAGTAGACTAGTAGTATACGCTCGGATAGCATAGCCAGCACTAAAGAAATAGATAAACTGATTCATAAAATAAGTTTGAGACTGTCGTTGAGATCACTCGTTCTAGAAGTGTGCCCTCATAATGTCCCAATGAAGCCTAGTTTAAACACAGTTTAATCCAAGGCGATGCTATACAGGGTGGTATTTTTGGATGGGGCAGTAAGAGGTTCCGGTTAAGGTACCTCTCCTTACTGCCCCGTCAAAAAACCCCACCCAGTACACGTCCCGTCCAGTGTCGAATTGTTGGTGATCATGATCAGTCATCGAATATTATTAAAGTACGTACATTTGAAAACACCCTTTCTAGAAGCTTGTCCTCATAATGCCCGAGCGAGGCCATTTCTAGACACAGTTTAGCCCAGGGCAGCGCAGCATTTGTCCCATCCAGGATCGGATTGTTGGAGATCTGCCGCCGGATCTCGGTCCACTGTTCCGGCTCCGGCGTGTAGTTATTGTTGGCGAGGCAGTTGACGAAGCCGAAGAGAATGTTGGTGCGTGCGTTGGAGATGGTTTCTGGCGAGGCGACAGCCAGGTTGCACAGATAGCCGACTAGCCCTAGATGGGTGTGTGCCTGGGAAATAAATCTCATATGATAAATCTTTGAATGATCATGGCGCATCAAACTGTGCAGAAATATTGGAAAGCAAATCATGGTAACTATATCCCGTTGTGAATAACTTTAAATCATGGTACTATATCCCGTTGTGAATAACTTTAAATCATGGTGACTATATCCCGTTGTGAATAACTTTAAATCATGGTGACTATATCCCGTTGTGAATAACTTTAAATCATGGTGACTATATCCGTTGTGAATGACTATAAATCATGGTGACTATATCCCGTTGTGAATGACCTTTACATCATGGTAACTATATCCCGTTGTAAATAACTTTAAATCATGGTGACTATATCTCGTTCTGAATAACTTTAAATCATGGTGACTATATCCCGTTGTGAATGACTTTAAATCATGGTTACTATATCCCGTTGTGAATGACTTTAAATCGCACAATATATGTTTAGCTACATTTTCGTAGCTATGAAGTATTATTGTTTCTCATTTTCATGATCTAAGGCCCTTGATGGCCGTTCACGATATTGTATCTATTTCTCTAGTTTTGCGTATCAGTCATTGAATTTTGACATTTCTTGTGTAAAAATATGTCAAAATTCAAATGTAGAGTACCTAGATAGGAAAAATGATATTCCAATGTTTAGGTGTGGGCAGACGCCAACAGCACAGGATCTTTATCTTCCACTCTTCACGATTAACGCACGAGGCCACGATGGTCGCTGTGTTCAACACTCGGACCATTCCTATATATCGCTCACTTAGATATAGGTTATAGAGGGAGATAGATAATGCTTATAGTCAAAAAGATTACATGTTTTCTGGTTTAACAAGATACATGGTTTTCTAAAAATAGCAATGAAGATAATTTGTAAACACTTAAGACAATGCGTTAAGCTTAAATCCAGCGTGAGGGGATTATAGCTTAACCCCCAAATAAGAGGCAATAAGGTGCATATTAAGGCGCCTAAATCCAGCAGTGGACTGATGGTTATTTATTTAATAATCTTAGGAAAACTTACGGCTAATCATGAAAAACAAATATAAGATGGCCAATTAATGGTTTAAGTGTTTTGTTGTTACATGCTTCAGCATGTAACAACAAAACACTACTCTATTGAGTCTATTTCAATAGACTCAATATAAAAGTTAAGCAAACTTACTATTCGTGACAGCACTCTAGCCACCAGCAATCCTTTCTCGAATTCAATCTCATTCTTGATCACATAGTCCGCCACAGCATCCATCAGCTGCTCGTGGTAATACTCCGGATGCTTCTCCAGTATCCTGCCCTTTATCTTAGCCGTAGTCCTCAACACATCGTCGTAACACAAGTGGTTCAGTTTCATAGCCAATATATCGTAACAAATGTGTAACAACTGCACTCTAGTTGGATATTTATTTTCTGTGCAGTTGACTTGGCACAGCGACCAGATGATGCTCTTAGCTGTTTGAGCGTCTATCGTCTGGTCATGCAGTAGAAGTCCTGTGACGACATTGTTTATACAGCGGTCTGGAAGATACCTCGTACAGCAGTAAGCCAGCATGTCCTTTAGCAAAGGTAGATCCTGGTTATCTAACTCCAGTGGGAGGTGTATTTGGAAAGCTAGAGGTAAAGCTAGTTTCAAGGCGTCGACTAAGTGATTGGATGTTTCGTATCGCCCAAGGATGAAGTCTAGGAACATTATGTGTCGAAGATTGAGCATGTTGATGTTGCATCTGAGCATTTGGAGTAGGGTTTGGACGATGACGGTGTCGGCGGGGACGCGGAGGAATGACAGCACCTAGGAACAGAAACAATTCAAGCTTATTTATTAAAACAGACCAAATCATCTTCATTCACATCAAACCTCATGAACATCCTTTACAACTCCACTGCTGGACATATCATTTGGGGGTAGGTAATACCATAATCCCCACGTTAGGCATGCGGGTTGGCGATCGCAACCTGGTGATGGATCTGTTCTGCAAGGGGCGCTGCAGATATTTGATCAGTCAGATATTTGGGCTTTAGAAATTTTTTAAAGGCAAAGAGGCCCCTTGATTTACGAAACTCAAGTGGCAGCGGGCAGCTCAAAGAACCGATGCCAGGTGGAGTCAAGACCTTCGAGTGGCGAACACATAATAGACCGACGACCGTGAAGGTCGCGGGAATCGCTAGCAGCGGGCAGTGCAGGTCCAGCCTTTGTGACGACCTTGGGAGAGGCCAATGTCCAGAGGTGGGCGTTTTTTGGACGAGATGTTGAATAAGGTTTAAAAAGCCATGAACACCCACCCATGTTCTTTCATAAGCTTTATTTCTTTATGTAGGTGTACCTATGTGGGTATCGAAATAAATGTTATTTTTTAAAGGACCATACATTTCCAAATTACCTTGGTAGCCTCTATGGTCTCATTAACGTCCAGCTCCCGCGCGTGCTTCTTGAAGTTCTGACAGAGCAGACCGAATGTGGGGTTGCGGATCAGGGACTCTGACTCGTTTCTGAATCTACAACAGTATAAATCTACAATATATAAAATATAAATGAATAATGAAAATGAAAATTTTCGGTACAACTTATGATGTAGAAATTTTACGCCATAAGACCCTGTAGATCATAATACGGGGTATCAAATGAAAGGTAGGTATCAGATTGTGCATGAAATTTCTGTAGGTTTCATAATTTTAGAAATATTTTGAAAAAAGTTGAAATATTACCCTCCCCCTCTATCTCTGAAGGTTGCAGAGCGATCCCTCTGAAATGTATGTAGCGTTTGTAGATATGTATCTATATTTTACAGGCAACAGTAGAAAATTATCTTTCTATTTGAAAAACGGTCAAAAATGGGGGGTATAATTTTTAAAAGGGGAGGGGGGAGGTCTACCTCATAGAGTGTGGTATCAAATGAAAGGTATTGGTTTGTACATTTTAAAACAGTGATTGAAATTTCTGTTGGTTCCATACATATTGACCATAACCCCCTTCCATTATATAGCCTTTAATTATATATTAAGTCTCTAACTGGTATTATAAGTACGTATTTGTATAATTGACAAACGTTTGAAAACCTAGGCGCGCGAGTAACACTCGCACTTGACGGATCTTGTTTGTGTTTTTAGAATGAGAAGCTTTGTACTCACTCCTGCGTCTTGTGCAGCTCGAACAGCGTGCGCAACGCTTGCAGCATGTGCACGTGTGTCATCTGCGCCAGGTGCGCCTGCACGCACGCCAGCACGTCGCGCGGCGCGCACGACGACTTTATCTCCATCGACAGAGGGTCTGTTTTACCGCGACTAAGCTCTGAAACTGATGTACATTTATTAAGAACTTGGTGGAAGCGTTGTTGATTATACTGGCAAAACTGGATGGGCTGGATGTAAAGGTAATCAAAATCAAGCATCAATATTGACAAATCATTTAGTTTAAATTATTAAATAAGATAATATCTACATAATTGATTCTTTAATATTCTACACTACAACTTTTATAATAGTATTTTTTGGACTAGAACTATATCTATTCTTCGATTATAATTACCATCTGATTGGCTGGTCTAATGGAAGACATTACCTCTAGTAGTAAGCTGATTAGTGATTAGAATGGAAGGCTGAGAATTTCCCTACTTAGAACTAAAACCTTTTAATCTCTACTAAGAGTTCTGTACCTACATGGATTTCTGTTCATGGGTTGTTATATATTTTTTTCCAAACATGTCTCACTGCAAGGCAAAGGCTTCCTGCCATTTCTAGGGTTGAAGATAAGAAAAAATAATTACTGCCTGAGGAGAGGCTCCGTGGTGTGATGGACAAGCTGAGGGGGCTGCCGCGGAGCACATTTCGCCAGACGCTCTTCAGCAGCAGCGACATGGAAACTATGAACAATAATTTCATTTATTTTTTTATTATTTTGGCCTTTAGAAAAGGCAGTAGTGTAATGACAACCGACAACATAATAATTTGCTAGATTTATAAGGCTTGCTTTTAGCCGTATTATACGACGATAATAAAAATGTCAAATAGATTTTAGAGAAATCAAATAATATCCCAAAAAAATTTCGACTTCGACGGGACTTGAACCCGCATCCTTCTCTCGGGTACGGGAATGCGCTAACCAAGCTAGCTATTTTGGGATATTATTTGATTTCTTAGAAATTACCCAGTGTGAGGGCTTACGCACTTTAATATCAAAAATTTTAGATTATTGAGGTTATGTTCTAAGATAAAAAATATTTTCAAGATAAATGTCAATTTACAAAGTAAAGGACCATAAAGGGCTTATAGATGCGGCGTCAAATAAATAGGTACTTACGAGAAATATGTAGGAAAATACATAGAACCAAATAATTTTACTTACGTCTGGCAAAAATATTTTGGAACACTGTAATTTCTTCTTTCCTAAGAATAATTTTAAAGTTATGTAAGGAAATGTTAACGAAATGTATCGAGCGTTATCCAGGCTCTACGTATCAGTCTTAATAAACTTTATCTATCATTTTCACACAAAAATTAATCAAAAATAAAATTGAATCAGCCAAATTCCAATTGTTTACAAGACAGCTGATTCTGACATTTTCAAAAATAAACAAATGAATGGAAGGGAGAAACTCGAGGAGAAACTTCTTGTTTGATGCGAGTTTCATTCCAATCCCTTCATCTACGATGTGATTGGAAATGATTTTCCCTCTTTTTTATCACAATCCTTATCGCATGATTATGGACTTTTTTGCCATTCAAATTTTAGACGTGAGGTATAGGGTATGCTTGTATCGGTAAAAAAATTAATTTGAAGTAATAATCATATTTATTCCAACGATGTTTTTAACCGAATTATAACATATGCGAAATGAAACGGCATTTTTGACATTGACATTTCAACCAACTCGGGGTGTGTTCCGAAATACGATTACAGCGCTGATAGCGATCACAAAATATTTAGCGTTCCGAATTACATATCACGATACTGACAGTTGAGTGCTATCAACAATTCGGAACACTCATGAGCGCGCTCACGGTCACGAGTCACGATGTTTACAAACATTCTAAACGTCAGTCAGTATTTTAGCCGCGCACGACAGAACAAATTTTAACTTTTAACGTGAAAATCAAGTGAAAATGGCAGACAATAGGGCTTTTCTAGTAATAGATAGCTCCGATGACTCAGCTGAGGACTGGGACGACTACGATTCATCCAGTGATGAAGAAGATACCGAATTGCATATTAGTGCTATATCAAAAGCGGCTAGCAGGGATGGACTAAGAAAATACCTCGCATACCAAATTATGTGGAAAAAACTGTAGTCCAATATACTCCACAACTATTCAAACGCCATTTCAGAATGTTACCAGACACATTCGAATTTATTTTGGAGCTTATAGGTCCAAAAATAATGGATACTGGAATAGTCTTTGGAAGGAAACCAATACCAGCAAAAAAACAACTACTGATCGCACTTTGGATGATGGCTACACCAGATTCTTACAGGTATGTGTGCAACGAGTTTGAGGTTGGCCTGTTCACGGGCTCTCCATACTCAGGATCCCCAGTTTCTATTTTTTGTGGCCACTTGGCCTTCCTTAAAGAGGCACCATGTATTCTCTGGTGTGGTTGATGCCATTAATGGTAGAACCACCATAATAAAAGGCCCATTAGAGGATGCACACTTCTATTTAGATTAGCAAATTAGCAATAGAAAAAGCGCAATAAATACAAGCTGCTTGTACTCAAGATATTGTATTCACCAGTGTGTTTGCATTGTTACAGGTCTGTCTGTGAAAAATTCGATGTTGGCCTGGCCACTGCCCTGAGAAGCGTGCGGCGAGTATCACGGGCTCTCCATTCTCTGGCTCCCCAGTTTATAAAATGGCCTTCAGGGGAGCAAGCAAGGGAAGTGGCCAGAGAGTTTGAGAGGCACAGTGCATTCCCTGGTGTGGTTGGTGCCATTGATGGCACACACATCAAAATAAATGGGCCATCAAAGGATGCACAATCGTACATTAACAGAAAAGGTACACACTCTATCCAAGTGCAAGCTGTTTGTACACGAGACTTGGTATTCACCAGTGTGTTTGCGGGTTATGCAGGGAGTGTACATGATTCCCGTGTATTTAGACTCTCACCAGTACAGGAATACATACAAAACCCAGAGACCTATTTTGAAGGAGACACCCACATTATTGGTGATGCTGCGTATGAGATTCACCCGAACCTCATGGTCCCCTTCAAAAACAATGGACATCTGACCCTCAGACAGAAAAATTATAATTTTTGTCTTTCATCAGCACGGATGTCCATTGAGCGCGCATTTGGAATGTTGAAGACTCGGTGGCGCAGCATACTTGATTGCTTACCAATGATATCACTAAGAAAAATACCTGAATATATACTAGCTCTTGCTGTACTACATAATATGCGTATTATCAAACGGGACATGATGCCAATTGAAAACTGTTTACGGGTGGTGCAAAGAGGACGCCTCATAAATGTTGGAAGAGAAGCAGGAATGCTAAAGCGTCAAACTTTAGTTAATAATTTGGTTATACGATCAGTTTAAGAAAACTTTTCTAGTGCACACATACCTGTAAGAATCTGGTGTAGCCATCATCCAAAGTGCGATCAGTAGTTGTTTTTTTGCTGGTATTGGTTTCCTTTCAAAGACTATTCCAGTATCCATTATTTTTGGACCTATAAGCTTCAAAATAAATTTGAATTTGTCTGGTAACATTCTGAAATGGCGTTTGAATTGATGTGGAGTATATTGGACTACAGTTTTTTCCACATAATTTGGTATGCGAGGTATTTTTCGTAGTCCATCCCTGCTAGCCTAGTCTGGTAACATTCTGAAATGGCTTCATCACTGGATGAATCGTGGTCGTCAGCCGGTTTATAAACTTATGATACATTTAAGATTTAACTGCAATTGTTTCCTTGTAATTTGGATTTTTCGTGTATTAAATCATTTGTTTTTTATCTGTTTGACATCCTATTTCCTACATCTAATTAGGTTTAAATTGTAAGGGAATCTTTCATGGATATTAGGGAGAGTTTGTTATTTAGGTATAAAGAAATAAATGATAAAAACAATTAAAATCAACGTTTTATTTTAATCACAATGCTGGACGTTTTTACACTTTTCGTTATATTTTTAGAAATATAAGGACGAAAGATATTTAGTAACAATTCCAAAATAAAAAAAATATCTTTCACCCTTATATTTATAATGGATTTCAAAGTAATGCCTGAATCTATTATATATATTAGGTAGGTAGTAAGTACTTAACAATTACAATCACAGTTTTATAAAAATACTTAGTTAATAATATTAAATAAAATATTATTGCTTATATTTGTGTTTCCTATGATTTGTTTTAGATCCTTAAATATTACACGATTAGTTTTATTTGGGTGGCAGTGGGTAACAATTACAATCACTGTTTTATAAAGGCACTAAGTTAATAATATTATATAAATATACCTGCTTATCTTTTTGTTACAGATCCTTATATATAACACTATTAGTTATATTTTTATTAGGTAGGTAGTAAGTACTTAACAATTACAATCACAGTTTTATAACGGCACTAAGTTAATAATACTATATAAATATACCTGCTTATCTTTCTGTTACAGATCCTTTTATATAACACTATTAGTTATATTTTTATTAGGCAGGTAGTAAGTACTTAACAATTAGAATCACAGTTTTATAAAATTACTATCTTTTTGTTTCCTACTATCTGTTTTAGATCCTTACACTATTAGATAATTTATATTAGGATGGCAGTGGGTACTTAACAATGACAATCAGTTGTGTAAAGGTACTTAGTTAAGTAAATGTACGAAATATTTGGTTCATTGTAAAAAATATGTTACATATTATTATTGTTACACATAGCCTGCAATATTTCCATTTTCTCTTTATGCTGCTGCTCTTTCATTTTTAAAAGTTTATTAAAATTTTCCTGTTTTACTATAGCCCTTTCTTCTCTGTACTTCTTCAAATCATTGGTGTATTCCGTTAAAATTGAATCTATCTTTCTCTTTTTTTGACTATGTGATGAATCAGAGATAGGATCATTGCCAGATGAAACTGGCAACGATCCAGCCTCTGATGCTATGGCTTCAGGATTGGCCCATCCTGCTGATCCAAATATTTCATTCATCCGGTCAAAGTAAGGCCAGTTTGCCCGGTCATTGCCTGATGTGGCATTATGATCAACAATTTTTTTGTAGGTTTTCTTTAGACTGTTTATTTTGGATTGGCATTGACCGCCATTAACTTTATATGCCCTATTTAGCAGTTACATTTTTTTTGCAATTTCTGCAAAAACCATTTTATGGCGTTTTGTATTCATATCATCTTTCATTTCTTCATAACGAGACAGCAATAGGAAAATACATGGCTCATTCCAAATGAACAGTGATCTATCTTGTTCTGTTGCTATAACAGGTTCATTTATTGATTCTGTACCTGGGTTTGCACTATTTGCTGTATCAGCATCATATTCTTCAACTAATTGTCTCACATATTCGGAATCTGTAAAATGCAAATTATATCACATAAAATTTAGGTAACACTAGCTTTTGTTGCACAAGTTATTTCAGGATCAAAAGTCATCATCATCATCAGAGATATGGCCAGCCCACTGCCCAAGGAGTTCATTATGAACAGCCCTTCTTTCTCAAGGAAGTTGACTAGCATTTGCCCCCTGTGATTCCTAACTCCATAACCATGCGGGCCTGTTCGGGATTCATTACCCATCTGGATTCCTACCTTGCCGTTAAAGTCCCCCATAACAATGTTGAAGTGAGCCTTAGTGGTGTTGTGTAAGACTTCTAAAGTACCTAGCCATAATGAAAGCCCAGCTTAGTTCCGGTAGAACTATACATATAAAATGATATGCTTTTCTTACCTACTACTTCAAACTTTAATATAAATGCGATAGTTTGGATGTTGGTTACCTCTTCACGCCAAAATTACTAAATGTATCTGCCTGAAATTTTGAATAGGTATTACCTAGGTAGTTTTAGCCCTGGAATATAACATTAACTACTTTTTATCCCATACATAATTTCCCATGGGATAGAAATATGAAGCCGATAATAGTATAATTACCTAAAAAAGTTACCTACATAAGTTAATATTTAAAAAAGCAAACATCTCAAAAACTAGTAATAGCAGAAACTAGTACATAAGTACCTAGTTAATAAATATTAAAAATAGATAATAGATAAGAGGCTAGTCGGATGATTATAGGGGCTGGGCTATTAGGTAAGTATTTAATCACTTGAAGACTTTTTCATTAGACAATTTGTACATGATTGGGCTACTAACTGAAAAAACTGTTGTGATCACAGAACATTATTACTTTAACGAGGTTGTGATGTGACTGCGGTTCACTTACCGATTTGTGCTCTCTCATATTACTCTTGAGTAAGCATCAAAGTTAGTCTCCGACCGTTTACTTCGTCTTCTATGTTTATTTCCATTTCGATTTTGTTAATTGCAATAAATACGTTCTTTGAAAATAAACAACAAAATAAATCAGTACCGACTCCGACACCAATTTTCTCTATCCAATTGTCACTTTTGACAGAGCGCTCACAGTGATTTCGGTTTGTAGGATGGTCGGTGTTATCGCAAAATGGCGTATGTAATGACGTCATCTATGACGTCACAGGGGACGTCGTTGTCGCGATCACGGTAATACGGAACGCGTGTGAGCGCGATATTATCGATTTTAGCGTAATTCGGAACACAGGGTCGATTGTATCAAACCATGATGCTAAACGTAAAAGAACAGAGAGAGAGAACGAGCCAAACGTAAAAGAAGACGAAGAAATAAAACAAATAAATAAACAACGACGATCGAAGAGTTTTTGTTTGTGTAATTCGTATTTTTTTCAAAGATACCCGAGTATTATCTGATTGAGAACAAACGCTCAAATTACTGCATAAAAATGTACGAAGAAAAAGTAGTCAACTCACGCCCTGACAGAGAATTATTCAAGAAACTCGTAACCCCCGGTGACTACACCATCGTCCCCTACGAAGATTCACGATGCAAGTTCTCCCTCAGTGATATTTCCTGTAAAAAAGGCGACGACACCTGCCACATTGAAACAGAGAGTCACATCTTCAGCAGTAACTTCAGTGGAATCCTTTTGATCGGTGATTGCGACTGTTTTATCGACAATGACTTTGAGTTGGTCTTGCAGCAGATGTGTAGTGGAGAGACGAGCGATATCCGCATGGTGTATAGAGATGGAAATGGAGAGCTGGTGAAGGAAATCACATGTCGGGTGGAGTTGAAGGAAGTGATGGAAGAACAGCTGATCAGCGATTGGGGGTGGGAGAGGATGTATGACGTTGCTTTGTATCACAAGGTACTTGTAGATTGTTTAGACATGCATGCTTTACATTTTGAAGACTTTATGGTAGAGAAAAACAGGCCAAATAAGCATGATTGAGTCTATAATTTGTACAATAGTAAACATCATGCATTATTCTATAGTGTTGTGTCTTGTGTTACTTTCAATGATTTTTTAACCAATTCTGATGCTTGTAGGAGAAAGGAGTACACCTGGTGAAAGACAAGAGAATACCCGATGCATTCAGGAGGTTTAACAAGGCACTGAAGATGCTGATAGCCATAGAACCATTTGACCCGGAGACCATTGATGAGGAGAGAATCCAGGAGCTTATAGACCTGAAGGTAATCCGTCATCATCATATTTATCGTTTCATTCAACCCACTGTTATAAAAAGTTAGTTGAGTTTAGGGACAACCACTTGAGAATAAAGCATCTTCTGCAGATGCTTTAGTGCCATCCTAAGTCTGACCACTCACAATAAGCGCAGTGTTGTCAGCATATGTTATTAATGTACTACAATTTGGAAAAGAGATTTGGCATAGTTTGTTATTAAAGACCAGAAAGAGTGTAGGTATAAGGACACTACCTTGCAGTACGCTAGTTGTGCTGTCTAAAGAGAATTTGCTTTTATTATCATAAATAACTATTGAATAGTGTTTTGACATCTCCTTGGACTCCAATGTGTTCTAATTTATTAAGCAAAATGAGAATAGATACTGTATCAAAAGCCTTACTTATATCAAGGAGTAAACCAACTGTTTTGAGTCTTAAGATTAATAGCGATTGTACAGGTTAGGAATATAACAGTGTCTATAGGTTTACCTTTTCTGAATCCATATTGGTTTTCAGACAGAATATTCCTTTCATTAACAAATAAAAAATAAAAATTAAATTTGTTTATTTCAGATAACATCATGATGATCCATAATTTGTTAGTAGCAGAAATCTCTTAAATTAAATGTTAGTACTCTTAGTGTTACCTACAACAAAGTTAATAAAATTAAATATACAAGTTGAAATTAAATTAAATTATATAAAATTAAATTAAAAACAAATTACTTATTATAAAAATTCATTAAATTACTTAAAGGAAATCAAATACAATCAAATTAAAGCATAAAATTAATATTAATCAGAATAATGTATCACAAATAAATAAACAAATTGAATTGAATTGAATAATTGTTAAACAAAGTTGATCAACCTAAAGTTAACAATTTATTCAAGGACCTTAGACAGGACAGCAAGAAATGAGATTGGTCAATAATTATTTAGATTGTATTTAGCAGCACCTTTGTGTTTTTCTTTTTCTTGTTTAGATTTCTTGTAGAGTTTGTGTTTGTGTCGTATACATCTTAATAACCCTGGTGTAATCCAAGGCTTTAAAAATCTAATCTGTCTTTAAGAGACTTGTGTATATGGCATCGGCTTTCTAGGTGTATCAAAATCTTTTGGGTCTTGTAGAGCGCGTTTCAAAAATATTTTGAAAATTTTGCTTCTTATTTTTTAAGTTTTAGCATACGTACTATCTATATTTTAATCATGAGATAAAGTAAAATGTCTGTAGATTCAGGTCAAGAAGAATTCAGCCCGATAAGTAATTTTTGATTTTATTAGATTTTTGTGTTATTTTTTAGCAAATTTAGAGACTTCCCCGTAAATAAAACGGCCCAATTTATTGCTCCGCAAGGGTTGCCCGTCATTCTATGCAAGTTCTATGCTCATTCAGTCATTCACTCTACAGGTGACCTGACCAAATAATACAAAGGGCTTTTTGGACGAGACTAAATGGGAGTACTAAACTTAATCTCATACGCTGAGCCAACCCTTATTACAGCTCAGGGACATGGAGGCCGAGTCACCTTCCTTATACTTTATACTACCACCCTTTTTGTTTCCCTAGGCTCCATTTTATATTGTTTTCCGTTTGTTTATTTTATACTTATTTTTTGTACCTGTGTAAATAAACGATTTTTCAATTCTAATCTAGCTATTACCTACGTCAGTAATAAATAATTCGTAGGTAAATTATTGATGATAACGTACAGGTTCGTAAAAAAAAAAATATTTGCTGAAGAAGGAGGCTAAAATACCAGTTGCCATTATCGCCTGTCGCTCAGTCTCTTTCGTCCTACATTAGCAAGTGAGAGATACGAAAAGTAGAAAAATAATGTGATGAATGTGAATACTCGTACTCACTCCTACGAGATAAGTTCATAAAATCATGGGGCGAAAATCTATGACAAAAGTTACGATGAATTATTTCTCCCCTAACATCGATGGAGATAGATAATTAAGTCGTGAAGTTAAGCCGGTGCGCATTTTGATATTTATTTAGTGATATATTGGCGAGAATTGCCTTGGCGGTTTTTGGAACGACATTGCATGAGTCAGCAATACTTGTTTATTTTCTCTCTTGATACTATGTACCTATAACTATTATTTTAATTTATTTGTAAGACTTTCTTAAGTGCAATGTAATGTGCCTATGAGGAATAAGTGAATGAAACTAAATGAATGACCTAACTTTTTTTTACCTTGTGCCTGGCTCTTGAAATATTGATTATTATTATGTTTCTTGCAGGTAAAACTATACAACAACCTTGCGCACTGTCAGCTACAATACAATGAGTACCCGGCTGTGTTGGAGCTCTGCAACAAAGCACTATCATTTGATCCAGAGAGTGTGAAGGCGGTGTATCGGCGGTGCGTCGCCCATTCACATCTACAGGTTTGTTACTATTCAGTTTCACCGTGATTAGGTCGCAGGGGATTTGAGGGAGGCGTATGTCCAGCTGTGGACGCCGTTTGGCTGAGATGATGTTGTTAATGATGATGAGGTACAGTACAAGTCGCGTCACGTAAAAATAACGCACTCGGGGGGTAGAGGGGAAGTGTGCACCCTGCGCACGCGCACGGGTAAATCGCGACAAATCGCTCAGGGCGCAGGTGAAGGCCAGCGTTCTTATTACGTGACCCGACTTAAACAAGCATAGATCTAAATAAAATCTTTAGATATGATACATTCTCCCACCGCTTACTTAACAACTGGCCTGTGTTACAACTACACCCAAACACTCGCTCGCAGTTACATTTCCAATCTTGTGCTATAATTATAATGAAAAAACACTAGGGCATTGAAGAAAGGGGGAGATGAGGTACCAGCCTCTCGAAAGTAGAAGGCTCAAATTAGGTCCACCCACTTTAGTCATAGTAGGACCGGCGCCGCCGGCGTTTGTGTTTCGCGTTCGTTTAGTTGTCTCAGTCGCACTTCGGTCTTTGGTTACGGTTTAGGTATGTCTTTCCATCTTTGTTTTTCATTATAATTTTTGCACAAGATTGGAAATGTAACTGTGAGCGAGTGATTGGGTGTAGTTGTAACACAGGCCAGTTGTTGAAAAAGCGCTGGGAGAACGTACCATATCTACAGATTTTACTTATATCTATAATTTGAAATGTAATTGCTCCCTCTGTGAACAGCTTCAAAAACAGACTCGACCACTGGTTACGAACGCACAATCTGACCACTATAAAGGACAAACTAATGTAGTGAAAAACGTTAAAAGCACTGGGATATAGACATATCAGCTCTCAGCTGCTCGTCTATAATTACACTAATAATAATAATAATAATTGTTGTGTTTCATCTTTAACTGGTTCAATAAACAACATAAATGTTTTCCATTGTTGGGCAAAGCTCTCCTTTTTGTCCCTCTACACTACATGTTTTAACAGTTTAATGATTACTTATTCCAGATGCCTGAAGAAGCTTGGAAGGACATCCAAAGGGCCCTCGAGTTAGACCCTTCAGACAAGGCAGCGCAGCAGAGAGCCATCGAGCTCAGGCCCAAGATTTCAAAGATTAACACAGAATACAGTAGTGTTATTAAAAAGATGTTCCGATAAGGTTTACTTTTTTTGTTTGTGAGCCTTTATAAATACAAAAATATACAAATCTATTCACTTGTGACCGTTGGTAAAATCAAATAAGCTGGTCAAATCAAAGATCACAATTCATTTTTAAGTCTCTAAAGAGGCGGTCAAATGATAAAATATCACAATACACATTCGTCTATAGAGAGATACATAATTTGTTCATTCTGAATCCGTTTATTTTGGAGATTCATGAGTGCTTCCTAGAGTCGCTAGGTGGGGTGAAGGTGTAAGCGGCAACCGCTGGATGATTGCTCATTGAGTCCATGGCTATCCTCGTTAGCTGAAACAATAAATTAAGTTTTTAGTAGTTAGAAAGCTATATTTCTTCACTATCGGCCACTAACCGTTTGTTGGACATGCGCCTTAAAAACTAAGCATATTACTGGACGTCCATTGCCAGTGGTCCACCTTCGTGTTTCTGCGACTTAAGTGGACCGCCAAGTGCGAGTCGAATCGCACACGAAGGGTTCCGTACTGTAAAAAGCAGGCAACTTTTTCAAAGAACATCAAATTTTCACTTTTTGGGAGACCTCCTTTTGAACTTTATTTATTTATTTTTACTTATTTATAGAAAGTTTGATGTGCCTACCTTGTAGTTCAAGAGATACAGCCTTGACAAATTAAGTGCAAAAAAGGCAAAAAAAATCACGTTATTTATATGGGAACCGCCTTTAATTTTGATATTTAGGTATTATATTTGTTGTTCTAGCGGCAAGAGAAATACACATTCTCTAAAATTTCAACTGTCTACCTCTTACGGTTCATGAGATAGAGCCTTCGACAGGCGGACGGACGGACGAACAACGGAAGGCTTAGTAATAGGGTTGCGTTTTCACCCTTCGGGTACGGAACCCTAACAAGAGTGGTAGCTACTAAGATGTACCCTTTGCATACACCACACATACAAACCGAGCAAGAGAGAAACTGGCACTCCAAGAGCGTAGTGTGTAACTCCCTTGACCGCATTTGGACAGCATAATAGGTTTAATATTCATGGGCGCTCTTTATTATTTTTTAGCCATTTCTGTGCCAGTGCTGTCGCCTATTCCTATACAATATCGTAATTTTAAAGAATAAAACCTTGATGCTTACATATCCTTTTAAAGTGTCTGCGATGTCGTCCAGTTGTACGCCGATTTCTCGCATATTGCCTGTCATCCTGCAATAAAATATAAATATTAAGTTATATCATGAAATATTTGTAGCGTCGTAGGTGACCTTGAACTGATCTGATTTTATTCTGTAGCGCAGTAGGCCTTAGTCTGACTCCGTCGAGACGACGATTGTGGTTTCGACGTCCATCGCGGAAATATTTTTTGTATGAACTTGAAGTTTATTTATTGGTAACAATTCGATTCCCGCCTTGGGACAAATGTTTGTACGATCTGCAAATATTTGTTCCGGGTGTTCTGGGTATTTTCTATATATAATAAAAAATATCTATCTATGTTATATATTGTATTAAGTTTATCAGTCATCTAGTACCCATAACACAAGCTCTGCTTACTTTGGGGCTAGATGATTCTGTGTGGATTGTCCAGCATTATTTATTTATTTATTATTTATTTAATTATAGGTACTAAACTGCTGGTTACGAAAACTAAGTAACCTTCGCTAGGTCGTCGTAGTGCCACACGCCTCACCTAGTGTAAGTCCAGAGGAGCAGCAAAGTAACCGCCCCTAGCGCTGCAAACTGCCCCAGCGCCACCATTGTCTGCACGCCCAGCGCGCCGCCCAGCAGCGCCAGCACGTAGCCCAGCAACGCCAGCGCTCCGAACACGGCCGGGGTGCCCACCAGCTTGAAGATGTTCTTGCCTTCGTTGTGCGCTTTGAGCTGGTCGTATAGCTCATCTAGATCCTGGGAAAATTAGATTTATGAATTTCAAAATTCTAGAAACAAAATTCGGCGGTCAGTACTTGGATAGGTGACCGCGCCATGTTAATTTTTGCCTTTTTCGTTCCATCAAAAAATATTGTTTTTATGTTTCCGTACCCGAAGGGTGAAAACGGGACGCTATTACTTAAACTCCACAGTCTGTGTGTCAGCGCGGGCTGTCCGGCGAGGCGCCTTCTGCGCGCGCCAAAAGTCCGGTAACGCTGTCATGGCCATCTGCGGTCAACAGCATAAAGTCCATTCGAAAAAAAAAAGTCAGCTTGCTGTATCTCATTCATAAACCGTAAAAAGGTGGATAGTTGAAATTTTTACAGGATGTGCCTAATTGCCGCTACAGCAACAACAAATAATAACATTTATTTTATCTTTATTATTTGTTGTTATAGCGGCAAGAGAATACAATACACATTGTGTAAATTTTAACTGTCTACCTTTTACGGCTCTCATGAGATACAGCCCGCTGACAGACGGACCGACAGATTTTATTGCAATTTGATGGATTCATTTAACGATTTTTTTACGATTTGGGGACAATCCACCTTCATCCCCCCTAATTAGGTACATTTATTTAAGTTCAACATTTTGTAGAGATTCCTATTAGGTAATTAACTGTAGTCTAAAAATAAACTTTTTCCTTTATGACCTATCTAGTTTCTGCCCGCGGCTTCGCGCGCGTTGTTTCTATAGAAACGTTCAAAGGTTATTTATATACCATGGGAACTGATTTATGGGATAAAAGTATCCTATGTTTCCCTAGACCTACATCTATGCAAAATTTCAGCCCGATCCGTTCAGGAGATTTGGCGTGAAGAAGTAACAAACTTTCATCCATCCATCCAAACTTTCACATTTATATTACTAGCTGCGCCCCGCGGCTTCACCCGCGTGGAAATTGACTGCACACCCCCTAGGGGTAGTTTTAAATAAAATACGCTTATCATTATTTAGTTGATAGTTTATTTAAACGTACCGAGTTTTGAGCGAATCGAGCCAAGGAATAATCATTTTCCATAGAGACTTTACCACCCTTTTTAAGCCCCTCAGAGGTTAATTTTTGAAAATTCGATAAGCCCATGTGTTATTCTAAAACTTGTACTATCTACATACCAAATTTTATGGAGATACGTGGTAACAAACATTCACACGAACTTCACATTTAATAATATTAGTATGATAGGTAGGTAATGTGATTCCATTAAATTCCCCATACCTTAACCAGCTGACCGCCGTATGCATCCGCCAACTCCTGTCCCCCCATCTTCTTCTTGCTGTGGAAGGCATGCAGCGCCTTGTCCTTCACCCGTCGATGCTCGGCCTCCAGCACGTTGGGCTGCAGGTACGGC
The DNA here is from genome assembly GCA_963662085.1 of Eupithecia inturbata. Lineage (NCBI taxonomy): Eukaryota > Metazoa > Arthropoda > Insecta > Lepidoptera > Geometridae > Eupithecia > Eupithecia inturbata. The sequence continues at coordinate 756,261 of OY759192.1, forward strand.
TTGGTGCCTCCGCAGACCTCTTCCATCAGCGTCTCGTAGACGTCACGGGCGTCCGCGGCTGCTGAGAGATTGTTGGCTTCAGCTGTTGCCTGGGAGACGAGACAAAAGTGTCAGGCACAAAGGGGGACAAGATAAAGTAAAGTAAAAGTTTATTTTAAAAGTAAAATGGCTTAGTGAAGTACCTCTATAGTTACATTATAGGCTTTAATTTTAATCCCACTTAAGTACCAAATTAGACTGTAAGGATGTAGTTTGGATCATTATAACTAAAAACTAAATTAGAAGTTCGTCATTATTTATAATGCAAGAGTGCGTGTAAAAATGGTGTAAAAGAACACGAATAGGAAGAAAAAAATTGTTATCGTAAACATTGGAAAATATTATATTTCACAAATGTGTGGTTTTTCAGCAAAACCAATGAGTTGTCGTCAAATTATGTATTACATAATTTCACTTAAAAATTCATTTCAAAATTAAAACGGCAATGGCCTTAATAACAGAAAATTACAATAAAATATTAAAAACAAGTTAGAACTAGTATTTATATTTTTTTTTTAAATTCTCCAACTCACCTCAAGAATACTCTTCGGCTCCGGCAGCTCAGTTCCATTAAACACCTTCATGTAGACCTTGAAGTAGTGCAGCAGGTCCTTGGCCTTGACCTTCTGACCTTCAATTAGCTTGGGCACCAGCCGGTCGGGAGACACCAGCTCGGGGATCAACTCCTTCAGGCTGGCTTTGAACTCTGGGCTTATGTCTGTGAGGTAGAAATGGGCGACATCTTTAGTTATTTTTATTTTAGGCCCGCATAAGCGGCAGGGGCAGATCTGACAGGGCCTGTTTATTTATTATTTGAATCATGGAGACGAAATTTGTATATTATTTTGTTATTTTTATTTTATGTTATTTTAATTACAATGTTATTACAATGTTACAATGTTATTTTAATGTTAGGTCTGACGAATATTGTTTTTTTTTATTGTTATTTTTGTCTTGATTATTAAGTATGTTATAAATAATGGATTGACTGTACTAGGTAAATTTTATATTATTTGATTTATGTTTTATAAACCAAGATCGATGATTAGGCTGACTTAGCGAGTGGGTGGAACTGAGGTTCTGGATATATTTTTTTTAACAAAGACATTTATGTATGAAAACTTAGCAAAAACTGATAACAATAACAGAAAAGTACAATGTAACATGTTGTGTTCAACAACGCATAATTTTATACTCACAGCGAAACATACCCAAAATGCGCAAATTCAAGTTGGAAAACGGACGTGAGACAAATAAAATGATGAGTGAAAGCTTTCAAAATTGTGTCGAGCTTCTGCGAATTCCAGCGGTCATAGGTACCTACTACTTGGAGAGATGCTAAACATTACAGAATCTATTAAAAGTATTGGAACCAATCACAACGAGTGACGTTATTCAGCAAATCAGTGTCTAAGGCCAGCCAGCTATGCAGTTGTTCCTGCGGTCAGGCCCAGGAACAAACCCACAACAATATTAGTTTGACGTCTCTACGGACGCTCCGTAAAAGGCCGGTTATTCGTTATGGTTGTCTGCTTCAAGTTAGTCGTTACCTTTCAAATTTCCGTTAAACTCCGGGTTGGTAGCCACGTTGAGTCCAGGGTGCGGCATGAGGAAGCATTCCAGCTCCTCGAAACATGCTGCGATGTACTCTCGCAGGGTCTGCAGCTCTTTGTGCTGGCCTTCGTGGACCTGGGACAAGAGTATAGGGTTAAATAACTGCAGTCTTGCCACCTTATTGAGAGATCGTTGTAAGTAATGGAACATTTTACCTTTGCACACAAAATGTTCCATTTCCCCATTGCCACTGGGCAATGGGGGGAAATATGTTCTGGGAATAGTAGATAGAACAAGAGAGCGAAATCATAGTTTTGAGTGATTTTGAATCCAGAGTAAATTAACAAGAGAGAAATTAAATTAGAGTGTACCCAAAGGTTTTGTAGGCTACTATAAACTTTGAGTTTGGTAGCTAGGTATATATCACTTGACTGCAAAAAAAATGTTTTCGAACAACGTGCTCTACTTTAGAATCATTAATTTTTAACCGAATTCAAAAAAAGAGGAGGTTCTATGTTCGGCGGTACGTATGTTTTTTTTTAATGTACTTATATTCGGTGATTTCTCCGTCAATTATAAACAGATTTGGATGGATCTTTACACCTGCGGGATCACCCTATCTATGCAATGTAGTATAGCTAAATTGTATAGATAGGGTGATACCATCTCGCCCCATATGGTCCGATATTTTTTTATTCTTGAGGGATTAGTATTTGTCCCGCAAAACTTAAAACAGTTAAAAATTAGGGATTCGAATTCGGTTTATAGTTTTTTCAAAACAATCAAATTATGTGATATCTGACATAATATACCAAGGAGAATACGAAGAAGAAGCATTGATATTCAAGGGAAAGGGGAAAAAACAACCACTGTTCCAAAGTCAGTGCCACGCTTTTAGTTCGCCAATTTATAACTAGATGTCATCACTAAAAAAATTAGAAGGCGCTATCGAAGCGTTTTACGAAATTCTACTACGACATATTTTGAATGGCTGTTGAAGCCAACGTGCCTCCCTGATCGCTGGTCATCATAAATGTATGCAGTATGATGTTTGAAATTTTTTGTTTTTATTGATTTATTTATATGAGATAAATGTTGCAAATTTGAAATATAAATATATACATTTCGTGCGCCTAAACAGAATTAAAGAAAAAAACAATAAATAAATTGTGTTGTTGCAATGCAAAGAGACCTACAAGGTCACGTGGGGTATCAAATGAAAGGTAACATTTTGTAAATTTTAAAACAGTTTTTAATTGGAATTTCTGTAGGTTTCATACTTTTATTAATATTTTGAAAAAAGTCGAATAATTACTCATTTCCTCTCAGAAGTTTGCACAGCGATCCATCTAACTGAAATGTACTTAAATAGTATTTGTAGATACGGATCTATATTTTACAGGAAAAATATATAGAAGTGAAAAATATATAGAAGTGAAAAATATATAGAAGTGAAAAATATATAGAAGTGAAAAATCGGTTTGCATCTCAAAACACTTTTAGAAATTTCTGTTACATACTTTACGAAATATTAGGTCCTTACATATGAAATTGGCGTTTTGTATGGGAGGAACAAAAAGTCGAATATTTTTTAATATAATATATTTAATTAATCAAAGTATGAACCATTATTTTCTATGCACTTTTGCCATCTTATAGGTAGTTCATTGATCCCTTTACTAAAAAAACCAGTCGGACGGGAATCAATAAAATCTTTGAAGGCGATTTGGACTGCCCCATCGGAGTTGAATTTTTTCCCTTGCAAGAAGTTATCCAAATTTCGAAAAAAATGGTAATCTGTTGGAGCAAGGTCCGGGGAGTACGGAGGATGTCTTAGACTTTCCAATTGAAGCTCTTCTAATATAGTAGCCGTCTGTTGCGCAGTGTGTGGTCTAGCGTTGTCGTGAAGCAGCAGTGGCGTGGAGCGATTGACCAGCCTAGGTTGTTTAGCCGCTAGCTTTTCCATCATGGTTTGCAATTGCTGACAATAGACATCAGCCGTAATAGTCTGGCCAGATTTGAGAAAACTGTAATGAACAATACCGGCACTAGTCCACCAAACGCTTACAAGTAACTTTTTTGGGGTTAATTTTCGCTTGGGGCAGGATTTGGCTGGCTGGCCAGGATCCAACCATTGCGCTCAGCGCTTCCGATTATCGTAAAGAACCCATTTTTCATCACAGGTAATGATTCGGTTTAAAATACCTTCATTATTGTGCCGGTTTAGTAATGTAACGCAGCAGTCGACGCGCGTTTGCCGGTTTGCTTCAGTCAATTCGTGAGGTACCCACCTTTCAAGCTTTTTAATCTTCCCAATTTGCTTCAAGTGAATTAAAACAGTTGTATCACTAACATCGCAGCCTGCAGCTAACTCGGACGTGGTTTGCGATGGATCCGCTTCCACAATAGCCTTCAACTCTTCATTATCAACTTGAGTCTCAGGCCGTCCACGGGGCTTGTTCTGCAGGTCAAAATTTCCAGAACGAAAACGTTGGAACCAAAAACGAACTGTGTTTTCTTTTGCAACACCATTCACCCTTCGAGTTGTTTCCGCAGCACTAGTGCCACGGCGGAACTCGTACTCGTAAATAATGCGATATTTTAAGTTTTCCATTTTGTAAAATGAGTGACGCAAACAGAAAAAAACAGAAGAAAAAAAACAAATGAATAACGATCATCGAAGCACAAATACATGAGTCTATAGCTGTACAAATTTGAATTTGGAATTCCTTACCAAAGAGGAGAAATTTGTGATTAAAGTGGCCAGTACGAAAAACGCCAATTTCATATGTAAGGACCTAATATTATGAAGAAAGTCGAAAACTTTACCATTACCGAAATCAAAGAAAGAAGTTTGCAAACCGATCCATCTGAAATGTATTTTTTTTTAGGTTTTGGTAATTAGGTACCTAAAACTTTTAGGTATTAATTAAATAGACAAAATCTCCAACCGGTAGGTACCTATAGGTAGTATCTACATATTTGTATACTTGACAAACGCTCGGCGCGAGAGTCACACTCGCACTTGACGGATCTCGTTTTTTATGTAGGTATGTTCGACGATTAGGTACTCCGTCAATTATGGACCGATTTTGTAAATTACTTAGTGTTTATAGAAAATGATGAACTAATAAATCGCCAAGTTCGAGTCGACTCGCACACGAAGGGTTCCGTACCGTAAAAATCAGGTAACTTTTCTAAGAATATTAAATTTTCACTTGTTTGGAGACCCCGTTAAATTTTTAATTTTATTTTATTTGTATTATTTTTTGTTCTAGCGGCAAGAGCAATACACATTCTCTGAAAATTTCATTTGTCTACCTCTTACGGTTCATGAGACAGAGCCCAGTTACAAACGGACAGACGGACGGACAGCGGAGGTTTAGTAATAGGGTTCCGTTCTCACCCTTCGGGTACGGAACCCTAAAAACAGTGTAAAATTTGGGGATTCGAAGTCGATTTTTAGTTTTTCAATACTTTTACAAAAACAAATTACTTATCTCTAACCATTTCGAGGCACTTTTCAGCATCAGGTCGATATCTTTGCTTTAAATGAAATCTAGGGTCAGAAAACTATTCAATGTCCTTACTTATTTTAATTTGTGTAATAGGTCGCTCGAACTAATCCAAACTAATATTATAAACTCGAAAGTAACTCTGCCTGTCTGTCTGTTACCTTTTCACGCCCAAACAGCTGAACGGATCTCAGTGAAATTTGGCAAGGAGGTAGTATCCCGGGGACGGACATAGGCTACTTTTTATTCCGGAAAAAAGCATAGAAAGCCGCGGGCAGCAGCTTACTAGCTGCTGCCCGCGGCCCGCTATAAATAAATTAAATTGGCTCGTGAGTGCAACGATTAGTGTAAGTATTACTATAGGTACCTACTCTACTATAATAATTATACAATTCTCTTCGAAAATTTGTATCTCTTGTAGATTCTGGCAGCAGTTACCTCTAGCCGCTTGTTGAGTAGCTTCTTCCCTCCAAACGAGCCGTACGGGTACTCGTAGGGAAAGCTCCAGTCGCGCACCAAGAACTGAAGTCGCTGGAACGGTTTGCCGCCGCCGCTGCTCTTCTGCACCAGGCGTCCGTAGTCTGTGAACAACTGGAACAGAAAGTTGAGTTGTGAATTGATCGATTACTAGAATGCTGGTAGTTACGTGATGACTGCGTCGCGTTTTACTCATTCACTGATCAACTTACGAGGGCGGTCAGCTCCTTAACCGCGACATGAGTAGTCGACAGGACTCTGCGCATTAAATATTTACTGTACCGTTACAGTAAATGCACTGCCAATGCAATGCATGCAATGTTGCTGTTAGACCCGTTTCTAACAGGTCAGCAAACTTACCTTCTCGTGTCGTGGATCTTTCAATTGGTCGAACCATTTATGCCGAGGATTGCCGGGTGCGCAGCATTGCTTAAAAACCGGCCAAGGGCGAGCTTTCACAAGGTAGTGGGTTAGAAGCAAGATAGGACTAAGATTGATATGGATCAGAGCTATCTGTAGATTGTTAGCTAGAGTCTGCAGTTAGCTGAATTGTTTAAATTGTAAATACTAGTTCTAATTTGTTTCTATTAAGTCCTCATCCTCACCAGCCTATATTGGTCCACTGCTGGACGCAGGCCTTCCCCTAATAAGCGCCTTATTGGCTTTTATCTCATGAGGGGATTACCCCTCCAACAGTGGACTATAGTCCAGTGGATTATGGGCATTAGCCCATAATCCATTGGACATGCGGGTTGGAGATCGCAGTTCGGTGGTAGAATTGTTCTGCAGGGGGCGCTGCTGCCTGCCCTCTGTGAACCCCTTAGTCGCTTCTTACGGCACCCGCGGAAAGAGTTGGGGTGGTGCAAATTCTAAGCCGGCACCACACAGATCTATAAAGTATTTGCATGTAATTTTCTTTATTGTTTATTTCACTCTTCATTTAGGTAAGCTTAGGTCCTCCCTTCGTTGAGCCATTCGCTATGGTCTTGCGCTAGTTGTCCCACGTGCTTCCCACTGTCTTACTAATAGTGTAGTAGGTGAAGAAGTTCATTGATTTGAAAACGCCGCAGTTATAACTAAGTTCACCTGTAAATGCTGCAGATCGTCTTCCTCGATGTTCTGCGAGAGATTGTATATCTGCACGGAGGAGATCATGGTGGACAGTGCGAAGACGGTGGCGTTGTCGCGGACCGTGGACTCGCTGTCGAAGGTGCCTTGCGTGTCCATCAGGAGGATTACCACCTGGAGCGAGAGAACAGTGTGGTGACAATCGATTAACAGAAAGCATTCAGGTAGGTACATACATTCGTTGTGTTGTGGGTCGATACCTACAATTGTAAGTATCGCCCTCGGATTTTATTGTCGATACTTGTAATGAAAATAATATTTATTTATGTAGAGTATTCTGTTATCAGGTTAATTTTTAAAGGCTGGCTCGATTGTCTTTTCTTTTTTTGTACAATTACCCGCGCTGACGACGGCGGCGCGGCGGCGCGCGGCGGCGGCGGCGGCGCGGCTTCATAAATCAAAACAGAAGATCACGCCAGCCTTTACTTTTTACTTTTTCCTACATATCCCAAGGTCGGCGATGTGAACTGCAAAACTTAAATGTTTATGGTCTCTCTACGTACATAGGTCTAGTTAACACAAAACACAAGCATTTACGTAACAAACTTTCCAGCCACGTTAAAAAACTTCCAATGGCTTCGGAACTTTTAATTTTTCCGGTTCTGGGATGCTATATATATATATAGATATGTTTTGTAAACAAAAGGGTTACAAAAGAAAGGTTATAAAAATATAAACGAAGCTATTTGCTTCGATTATAGCAGATGTTCGAACCTACATATTTTTCCGCGGCTCATCTTGAACGTTTGTTGTTTTCAATAAGACCTAGTTACTTGCTGTGTACGCACCCAAACAGTTATAGTTACTTGCTGTGTACGCACCCAAACAGTTTCATACAACTGAATTGTTAAAATATTATTGTAGTATGTCCGAAATTTATAATATTGTTGATACCTACTTTTAATTCAATTTAAGACCTTAACTTTCATAAGTTAATCATACATTACATTATGTATGTGAGTACACAATTTTACAATAAAAATGTTGTTATTAAATAAATAAATCAATAATAAATAATGCTGGATAATCCACACAGCATCATCTAGCTCCAAGCTAAGCAGAGCTTGTGTTATGGGTACTAGATGACTGATATACATAAATACAATAGAAACGTAGATAGATATTTTTTATTATCATAGAAAATACCCAGAAAACCCAGAACAAATATTTGCAGATCGTACAAACATCCGGGTTCGATTCCTGTCTTGGGACAAACCCAAGACGGGAATCGAACCCGCAACCTCCTGTGTCGCAGGCGGACCTTCGCTCGCCGCGCCACATCGGTCGTCAAATTCTTATTCTTTCCTGCCCTTGGTAGAATAACACAACAACAGTCCAAAGTATTAGGGCAATCCTAAGTAGACCTACCTTCTCCCCATTAGGCAGCGTGGCCTTGAACGGCTGCGACCAGAGCAGCAGCCCCGTGGTGTGTCTGTCGGAGCCCCCGCGCCAGCTGAACCCCTTCAGGGGCTCCTCTTCCGACCCCAGCCAGTCTGCGTTGCTCTCGTCGAGGTTGTACTGCGGAGGAACGAAGGTGGATTGGGATTATTGAAAGATTTTGTAATTTAGATTGACGAGTTAGAACTTGTGTCAAACTCTTATACAATATTAAATACTCTTGTACCTAAGTCAAACCTGATGTAGAGCCTCGATCAAGAAGTTAAAATTGATACCCTGCTTAGGAGTTTTAGGGCCAATAATTAAATAATACGTTAAGTTATAACGGCTTGTAATTTTAACACGTTTCGTGCCTTTGCTTGCTCAACAGCACTGCTGGGTCAACCAGCCACATAGTGTCTATGTCTATCACATACGACAACACTAATTTTAGATTAAACCAGACGATTCATAGGGTACCTTTTTATGCAAGAATCTGAGCAGGAAATCCAGCAGAAAGGACTTCCCCTTCCTGAAGGCTCCAGCCACCGAAAGCACCACCACCGCGCGGTCCTTGATGTCATCTCTCAGCAGCAGCGCGCTCAGAGACTCCTCATCCAGGTTGAAGGTGTGTTCCGCCGGAGTCACCACCTGGATGCCCCAGCCGGACTCTAGGGGCTCTATCTTGGCTGAAAATAGACACGGGTCACAGGAAAATTACATGGCTGGTGGATTGAACTGGTTGGTCTTGACCTAGTGCGTTTTGGTGGTCGCCATTTTAAAACTTTCTGGTGATTCTAGTTGGTTTTGATCCAACAATCTGATAGTGAAGTAGGTATGACTATTAACTAACGTTTTTGAGCAAATAATACCTTAGCTAGACATTTTGTAAATTTTCTGTTTTCGTGGATGATTCAATCATCAAGAATGATTCATCCTTTTAGAGCACGACAAGCCGGTTTCATCGTGTGAACTGAATAAAACTATTATCAATTATTATGTTTTACCTATTTAATAAAGGCAACTGTCTGTCAGCTCAAGAGAGCAGCAGAGTTAGGGAGCACCTAAGTAATCTTTAAAATTACCTATTTATTATACTTAGGGGCTTTTAAAAATATTGAAAAACACCATAAGTTTAGGTAAGGTAGTGCCTACATTTATGGCATTTTGGTTTTACCTTGTTCACCGTAGGTAGGTACTTATGATCTACTGTGTAGGTATTATGATTTATTTACCTACTCGTTGGCCTTAATAAAGTAAGAAGGCTAATCAACAGTGACTTTCAAATTTATCTAATTTTTATTCGGAGCCAAGCCCGCCAAATGTTTAAGTTTACTTACCTCCTCAATCCCAATTTATGGCATCTCTATCACACGTACTACCTACACAACGTATTAATAATTAAAAGTAGAACCATTGCATTGTTTACCTCCACACGAACTAACACATGACACAGTAGTAAACTAAAAATAACTATACGCAATCACTTAACAGTTTTTGTAGTAGTTCACAAATCACATCAAACTATGTAGAAACGTAACTTGTTAGGATACTTACTCGACATATCGTTGTGCTATATAATCTTAAAACTCGCGTGTTAATGCGCAGTAGACACGTCTGGGCTGGTGGAGAGAAGGTCGCGGAGTGATGTCAGACTCCAGCCCAGCCAGTTATGATGTGGGTGTGATGTCATAGCTGTTGTGCAGGTTTTATTGCCAGATGGAGTGTGCATGTTGGTAAGATATTTTGATAAACATTAGTTTGCTACATTTCATATATAGTTTGTGTCGTGGTTTTGAACAGAGAAACATTAGATAGGTACCCTGTCATAGTTAGCAATACATTAGGCGGTTCTTTTCGTTGAATAAATTTAATTCAGCTGGGTAGGTATGTATCGTACGTAACGTACCTAACTACATGGATTTTAAGTAGGTTAATGTTAGTTGGCAGGACCGTGACCTATCCGGGCGCCACGCAGTTAAGTAGGTTGCACTGGACGACAGGCTGCATTACCGCAATCACTGCCCAGCCTCGGCGGTACCTACCAACCAGAGAAGCGCACGGCAGCGGCGGCGGCGGCGGGCGGATGCGGCGCGCCCGCTCCGCGCCGCCAGTAGGTACATGGAGCTCCAGGTGGGCATGTATTGGATTAAAGTGTTAACAGAACTGTAGTTTCTCTCGCTATCGAGCCCGCAACCTGTCGCCGTCGTCGCTTCGTGCCGGTAAGTTTAATGCTCGTTAATCAGACGGATCAGATCGTATACCTAGAGACAGAGATGTGATAATGAAAATAATTTAGTGGCCAGCAAGAGCAACTTCGCATCTCTGCAATAACTACACGAAATAAAACTGTTACAGAGGCATTAAAAAACGTTATGATAGGTATCACAAACCTCCTAATGAATTTTTGAAAATTGCTTTGTTTATCGTAAATAATTAGATAAAATAGGTGGCGGCGCTAGTATGAGTCGGGGTAGTGACTGCCGCCGTTCTAGTTTTGTCATATATTTTCACCGTCTGTTTAGTACAAAACAGCACAGAGTAGGTCTGTTGGGCACATGGCACACTCCAACCAGACCGTGACATTCCATCGAGTTGCGCGTGAGCGACGATGAAGGGTTCTAATACATACATAGGTATAATAGGTGTAACCATTTACATTAATATGATTACTTGACGTGTGTTGGACGCGTTTATTTACATTAATATGATTACTTGACGTGTGTTGGACGCGTTTATTTATTTATTGCAATTTAATGTTGCTGAACTTAAGGGTAGGTAGGTATCTACTAATAATACATGTGACTATGACGAGGGATAGTTCTGTGCCTGCGTATGACTGGTTAGGTAATCAGATTATCTAGGTATCTGCGGGTTGGATACGTTGGAAATACAAAACATTCAAGCATAGTACAAACCAAATTTATTCCGTTAAATCAACAAAATAAACTATTACACCTCACAACAAAATTTTGCTCCCACTTCCGCCGAATCCACGCCGAAACTATATCCACACATTGGCACATATTTTAGAAAAATAAATTTATTTGTCTAGTATAAAACCACAGTAAATAAGATATGTTCTCAATTAAAACTATTTACAAAAGTCGACCGAACAATGCTTCGACTCTTTCTAAAGCCCGTACCAGACTCATGCCGAGAATTCACGCCGTAAATTGACTGGTGCTGCAGCGGAGTTGCTGCGTCTCAAGAAACAATATATCACATGCTACAAGCTGTTTCTCGGCGAAAGTCTGGCACAAACTTCAAAGTAACAGAAACCAAACAAACAAAATATTGATTTACGATAAAATTCGTCACACATGATAAAATCTTTTTGTCTCACACTTTTGGAAATGAAACTTTGATTACATGCTGAAATCACATAGACCAGGCAAGTACATGTTTAACACAGTCAATGACTTTACCCACGAGAAAATATATAAACTGTATAAAATATTAAATGAACACACATAATTGAATCATCTCCAGAACACAGGACACCCTACCCTGTTCCAACAACCCGTTTAAGTACGCTTTGTGTAATGAAGCCGTAACAAGTGAAAAACTAATTGATTTTAGTAACATGAACCAAAGAGACCAATTATACATTTGTGCAAACATAAAACATAATTTCATTACAGATGACATTATAATAGACGCCACCCAGGAAGTTTAACATTGCGTATAAGGAAGCCTTTACCTTGCCACATGTTTGAAAGTCATGCAACAGCAGAGCGGCGACCCTTCCCGTTTTTATAACCTTTACAATTAGCATTATTCTTTAAGAATATAATGAATGCTTCAATAACCTGCCTTCATTTGTTATGACTTTAGTTGGTTTATTGAATAGCTAATATATATTCAATGGACTCTGCTTTTCATGTTAATTTATGTGCATAGTTTGTGTTTTTACAAACAAGATAGTTCTGTTAATAGCACTAATGACATCCTTTTTTAACCAACTTTGAAAACAGGAGGAAAGTTCTATGTTCGGCTGTGTTTTTTTTATGTATGTTCGTCGATTTCTCCATCAATCATGAATTGATTTTGAAAATTATTTCGTTATAGAGTTTAGAGCATGATCCTGAGATGGTCCTATAAATTCCTTATTCCTGAGGGATCGGTATTTGTGCCGCAAAATTTAAAAACAGTGTTAAATTAAAGTATTCCAAGTAGGTTTAAGATTTTACAAAACAATCAAATGATTATTTGATATTTTTGAAAGGGACGGCAACGTTTTTAGTGCTGTCAAATTAGATTACTACTTGCGACATCTGAAATGCCAGATGAACTCAAATGATATATATATATATATATATAAATAAATACGAATGACAAAAGGCGTACAATCAGAAATCAAGCTCTACTGATTGAAGGCAGATTATTGAAGCATTAAAACCTATGCTACATTAAAATTCACTAACTGTACAAACAATATTAACGATCCCCTTCACCGGACGATATTGTTACAATTATTACAAGTATTGCTCACTTAGACAAATATAGCTTTAATGTACAAGTAGCTCAGAGCCGTTCGCTCTGGAAGTTAGATTCACTAATAATTTACAGATTTACAACCTTTACAAGTGGAAATTACGCTACAGAACCAAATGAATTTACCAAAAGATATATGGTAGTTATTTTTGTGACAAATCTGTATACATATGTAGAATCAAAAGACAAACATAAGTATTAAAGTTAGGCACAGAAGTTTTTGAAAAGCTTAGTCAGGTTATGGTACAAGTAATTACTAAGTCAGTGAGCATAGACTCAGTCCCAAGTATAAATAACAAACATTATACAATTTTAAAAACAACAACTAACCTCATAGTCTCTTTGCACTATAGAATAAGGTGCATATTTCCGTGAGATATTTGAAGTAGAATAGTTTACATGATTTTTGTTATAAACTTGAAAAAAGGCGGTTAGACGTTTTATAACAGAATTAAACTACCTATGTACAGTAATTTAGAGGTGTTTGATACAAAAACAAAATAAAATTGCTATTTACAATAATTTAAAAACAAAGTTGCATTAAATTCGATAAAACAGATTGAATTCGTTAATAAATAGAGACATTATTATTAACATCCAACCCCCCGCAGAACCTCACGGAAATTGCATCTTCAACGGTCACTCAATTCATAATAACTTTAAAAGGGACATTGGTCCCGCGTTCACTCACAACCCTATCCAGTATTTATGTTAGGGGAGGTTTTCAACGGACATATCACTTCACATTTCTACACCGAGACTTCACACTTAACACACCGGTGCACACACAACTACCGACATTGACATGCCACCACTGCTTTACACCTCACGAGTCACGTTTAGGAACACGTTGTAGATGCCACGGGATATTTCAACTAGCGATTCAGCGATAGGGGTTTCTTACGACGTCCATAAGGTCTAATTCTCGCACGTCCACAGGTGTATAATGTTATATACAAAGCTCTTCAGATCAACGGGTAGTTAGCCGCCATTCTGAGCCTTTCAATCCTTAGATAGTGGCAACGTCGTTTATTAGGGCTGATCTCAAACTCTAGAGATTTACTCCTCAAACGCCATTCTGAATGCCTTAGATGACAGGTTCCCAGTAGACGTAGAGTTTCCATGACTTGCCATGTACCTTTCCCCACAACGATATTATGGTTAGTCTTAGACACTCATAGACTACCCTCTTATCACTCATCCTCGCTTCTCGCTTGGCCTCCCAGTGGAGTGACGTCAGGAGTCGGTTCGCGCGTGCGCGTGCTGTACGCATCACGCGGTCTTGTGCTTGCCGTTGGGCAGCGACGGCCCGAGCGCGCGCTCTGCAGCCGCGGCGGCCGCGTGCTCCATGCCTTTCTCTAGGCACGTTTGGTAAACTGGCTTGATTACCTGTGAACGAAAAAGTTATAATGTGTTCTGTTCTTGATATGCATATAAGGTTTGCTTAGTTTGTACAGCGGAAGGCTGGCCATAGGATTCCGCAGGAATTGGCTAACTGGTTCGGTGAATCAACTCAATCAGCACAGGGATTTTGTAGAAATTGAACTCTTGAATGCCGGTCGCTTCTTGCGCTTTTATTATATATTGGTGGAATTTTATGAAACTAAATGAAATTTAATATTAGCATGATCTTTCTAGAATTGCGAGCCAGCAATCATTTCGTTAAATAGGAATAGTAAAGAATCCTAGTCTGGATACAAAATAAACTAGTTGAATACTTACACTTTCCCAGAGCACATTAGCGCAGTCGTCTATAGTGACTCCAAACTCTCTCATTTCACCGCTGTACCTGTAACCAACCAAATAACTAAATTAAAACGAGGAATTTTAGAATTAAAAATGATTTATAGTCATAACTGTACATAAAAATCTTATAAATTAGTGTACAGTTTTAACAGCGTATCCAAAACAGACTTTCAATAATGGCTACATGTTTTTATTTATTTATTCATGTTAAACAAGAGCTAACCTACATAATATAAATAGACGAGGGTGGATAGTTATTATTTCCAATAACAACATGCTTGCAAGTGACTTACTAATTATTGCACAATTATAGCATAATATGCTGTACAATCTTCAGCCGTTTCTGAATAGTAGTGGGCTCGGATATAAGATGCTGAATCGGGTATGTTCGGCTCCAGTTGATCGTTGGCGCTGACTTGCGTCCCGGCGCATAGTATGTGGTTTTACTTATATTGTGTCATAACATCAGTAAGTACACACACTATTGTGCCATATCATAACATAACATCAGTAAGAGTACACACACTCTTTTTTTTTAATATTTTTTATTCTAGTTTGTCTTTACCTGATATAGGCCCACATGACGAGCGTTATGAGCGCGAAGCCCATAGCCAAGTTGGCGAGATTGGCGAGCGGATAGATCCCCAGTAGACCGAAGATGCCGCTTAACACGTAGAAGACCATTGCGATGGCGAAGAAGACGCTCGGGGTACGCGCCGCTTTGAAGATGTTCTTGCTCTCGTTGTGCCCTTTGAACTGGAGGAACTGCTCTTCTAGGTCCTGGGGAGGATGGGACAGGTTGAAACTGGACGTGAACTTTCCGAGCCTTTAAGTTAAAGGAATATATTTGAGAGTTCGTTGTATGCTATCGTCGGATTGCGAACCTTGAGACTAGCGCAGGACCGTGGGAGTGGCACAAAGACTTGGCGGCTTATTTTATTACAGTTATTATATTACTGAGCAGTACGGGAAGTCAGGCTCTAATTATTTTTAAATAATACTGTTGCAATAAAACTTTCATTTGTACCTGTAATTAAGGTGGCACTTAAGTCTTATTTTATAGAAAGAACCACATGTATAAGTGCACACTTCGTTGGTGCGTTTTTTTTTATAAATAAATAAAAAATAAATGATGATGTGATTAATAATATCCATATGGGACCTCACACTCACTTATATATTAGGTCCTTACATATGAAATTGGCGTTTTTCGTACTGGCCACTTTAATCACAAATTTCTCCTCTTTGGTAAGGAATTCCAAATTCAAATTTGTACAGCTATAGACTCATGTATTTGTGCTTCGATGATCGTCATTCATTTGTTTTTTTTCTTCTGTTTTTTTCTGTTTGCGTCACTCATTTTACAAAATGGAAAACTTAAAATATCGCATTATTTACGAGTACGAGTTCCGCCGTGGCACTAGTGCTGCGGAAACAACTCAAAGGGTGAATGATGTGTATGGCGGTCGTGTTGCAAAAGAAAACACAGTTCGTTTTTGGTTCCAACGTTTTCGTTCTGGAAATTTTGACCTGCAGAACAAGCCCCGTGGACGGCCTGAGACACAAGTTGATAATGAAGAGTTGAAGGCTATTGTGGAAGCGGATCCATCGCAAACCACGTCCGAGTTAGCTGCAGGCTGCGATGTTAGTGATAAAACTGTTTTAATTCACTTGAAGCAAATTGGGAAGATTAAAAAGCTTGAAAGGTGGGTACCTCACGAATTGACTGAAGCAAACCGGCAAACGCGCGTCGACTGCTGCGTTACATTACTAAACCGGCACAATAATGAAGGTATTTTAAACCGAATCATTACCTGTGATGAAAAATGGGTTCTTTACGATAATCGGAAGCGCTCAGCGCAATGGTTGGACCCTGGCCAGCCAGCCAAATCCTGCCCCAAGCGAAAATTAACCCCAAAAAAGTTACTTGTAAGCGTTTGGTGGACTAGTGCCGGTATTGTTCATTACAGTTTTCTCAAATCTGGCCAGACTATTACGGCTGATGTCTATTGTCAGCAATTGCAAACCATGATGGAAAAGCTAGCGGCTAAACAACCTAGGCTGGTCAATCGCTCCACGCCACTGCTGCTTCACGACAACGCTAGACCACACACTGCGCAACAGACGGCTACTAAATTAGAAGAGCTTCAATTGGAAAGTCTAAGACATCCTCCGTACTCCCCGGACCTTGCTCCAACAGATTACCATTTTTTTCGAAATTTGGATAACTTCTTGCAAGGGAAAAAATTCAACTCCGATGGGGCAGTCCAAATCGCCTTCAAAGATTTTATTGATTCCCGTCCGACTGGTTTTTTTAGTAAAGGGATCAATGAACTACCTATAAGATGGCAAAAGTGCATAGAAAATAATGGTTCATACTTTGATTAATTAAATATATTATATTAAAAAATATTCGACTTTTTGTTCCTCCCATACAAAACGCCAATTTCATATGTAAGGACCTAATATAAGCTTTTATTCATGTTCTACGTGAGCAAAGCCCGAGTTATTACGAAATAAATAACAAATCTGATACCTGTGTGAGTTGCGCGCAGTACCCCTGACTGAACTCCTCGCCGCCCATCTTGCGCTTGGAGTGGAAAGCGTGAAGCGCTTTGTCTCTGAAATTTAAATTATTACATCGTTTAATCACAGAGTCTTTAATATTCTTGCTAGACCTTCGTTTGACAACAATCTTAGTGATGATGTGCGCTTATTAAATATTACAGATTGTCCGTACTTCAATGCATCCGTGCAACAAGGTGATCTCTTATTTTTAATGTAATATTTACAATTCGTGGTGCTTTATTTCCTTTACTTGTTGGACACGTCGCAAATTTAAAATTACACCAGTAACATTAGAAATAAAGTGGTAGCGTTGCTTCTTGGCTTACATGATTATCCCAATGACCTCATGCTGCCAGATACCATAGATGGTATCAGGCAGCATGAGGTCATTGTGAAGTGAACAATCGAGTCCAATGACTTGGCTCTTTGACTGTGTCTCTTCAATCTGAAGTACTTCATTATGCAGCTCCTTGCAGTATCGTGTTCGTTTACTAAGTATATCAATCTGAACTCCAGAGATTCTCATGTCCTGCCCGATGGCAGGACATTTAACACAAGCTAGGAACAGCCGAAAGATTGCCTTACCTAACTCTGTTGTGTTCGGCCTCCAATAGCTGTATCTGCAGATAAGGCTTGGCCCCTCCGCAGACCTCCTCCATCAGCGACGTATATACTTCCTTGGCCTCCGCCACCGCTGTCAGGTTATTGGCCTCCGCTGTCGCCTGTTATAAAAGAAATCTTTAGTGACTTTAATAGATGTAGTGTGACTCGTGAGACCAGAAAATCTATGGCAGCGTATGCTTTTAGATGGATCACAGATTTAACGACGTAGGTCAATTCTGATTCGTAGTTTTCGCATGAGACTCCGCGCACACAATTATATTCCAACCTGAGCCTTTTAGCGAGATAGGGCAGTGAAACTTTTTTGAGCCATAGCCTATATTAACCGACTTCGACATAAGGAGGTTCTATGTTCGGCTGTATGTTTTTTTGTAGTGTATGTTTTCGTCGATTTCTCCGTCAATTATGGGCCGATTTTATAATTCTTTCGCTATGGTATAGAAAATGATCCCGAGGTGGTAAAAAATTATTTCCAAGGCTAAGTATGTGTCGCAAAACTTGAAAACAGTGAAAAATTAAGTGCTTCGAAGTAGGTATTTAGTTATTTCAAAACAATCAAATTATTAACCTTTTTATCTGACTTGTTTTATGTATGTTCGTCGATTTTTCTGTGAATTACGGAACGCTTTGAATGATTATGTTATGTATTCAGAATGATACTGAGATGGTCCCATTAATGTAAAACGAGGGATTAGTATTTGTTCCGCAAAACTTTGTTTTTTAAAAATCAAAAGTGAAAGTACGCAGAAGGAAAGTAGTCAGAACTGACCACCAGCATGCTCTTGGGCTCGGGCAGTTCGTTCCCCTTGTAGATGTTCATGTACGACTTGAAGTACTGCAGCAGGTCCTTCGCCTTGACGCGCTGTCCGTTGATGAGCTTGGGAACCAGGTTCTCCTGGGCCAGCAGCATGGGGACTAGCTGCTGCAGGTGCCGCTTGAACTCGCTCTCTATGTCTGTCAAATAATTAAGGGTTTATTAATCAACTAGTTTATTATTTCTATCCAATGGGAACTGTTTTATGTAATAATAAGTAGCCTGTGTTTGATTCCAGGCTTAAGAGCTACATCTATTCAAAATTTGAGACCGAGCGGTTCAGCCATTATGGCGTTAAGAGGGAACAATTATCCATCCAAACTTTCGCATTTTTAATATTACTAGTATCTGCCTACGGCTCCGCACGCGTTGTTTCTATGGAAACGTTTAAAGCTGATTTCTATCACATGGGAACTGATTTATGGGATAAAAAGTAGCCTGTGTTTGGTTCCTGGATTAAAACTACCTGTATGCATAATTTCAGCTCGATCCGTTCAGTAGTTTTGTCGTGAAGAAGTAACAAACATCCATCCATCTAAACATACAATATTTCGCATTTATAAAACAATATTATATTATATTAGTGTAACAGCAGCGATGTTACACATGACAGGTAACTCAAGTGGTTGACATTACATATGATTTTAATATTCAAGCAGCGCTCGCGGCGCGCGGCCCGTCCGCACTCACCCTGGTGAAGTCCCCCGTTATGAGATGAAACGTTGGTGTTCTTCCAACACAAGCAAGGTACGTAGTTATCCGCTCACGTTCATTTCATTTTTTTTTTTGTTTTTAGGAAGAAATTTCTTTAAGCGATAAGGCCGCCAGTTCCCTTGCTGTTCCCTACATCATATTTATTGAGTACTATTTGTTTTATAAGGTGATGAATAAAGCATTATCTATCTATCTATTCATAATGACCTTAGAGGTTCGTGAAATTGCTTTTGATAAATTATTTTGTAGCGAGCATGACCTTAAAAGTTCATGTTCCTATACCGCGCAACCCAAATATTATAGGTAGTAATAAACTACAGCGATTACAACAACTATCGGTAGTAAGACCCGGGCATGTGGATCAGACCGGTTGGACTGCAGCAGGGATGATCTTCCTTTGAGTTGTGAGCTTCTAAAAATTCAGCTGCATAACAAACCTCTGGTGCAAAAGCACGTATACAAGCCAAATTCAATGTAGAATGTATGTAAACAAACCGCACATACTTAACCTAAAATTCACTCTGTTGCCGCGTCTTTTTATACGCAATTAAGATTACTTGTCGATTTGAGATCCTTTCTTCAATAAATACTGCTTACAATTGTATCTGAAGTTTGACGCCAAGCGAGTGAGTTTTAGTTCTCTGATTCAACAGTTTTGTAAGAAGTTTTAAAGCAATTTATGCTAAAAGTATTGTATTATATTCAGTTCAATGTATTATAGTATTATCATTCGACTGTCTGTTTAAAAATCATAGTTTTAAAAAGTAAATCCTTTTTTTTACTTTTTAAAACTCAGTGGATTTTGTAATACCAATAAAAATAAAAGTTATACATTGTGTTTGGCTAGTGTACAGTGTGTGTGTGTGTGTGTTACCCAGTAGCCTGCCGTCAAAGTGTGGGTTGGTGGCGACCTTGAGCCCCGGGTGCGGCAGGAGAAAACACGCGATCTCCGAAAAGCATGACGTTATGTGCTTGCGCAGAGATTGTAGCTCTGGATGCTGCTTGTCCGAGACCTGCGGAGACAGGGCGCTGTTAGATTACCGACATGTTTACGAGGGCGCAATGCGCGCCATTTTGTGAAAAGGGTAGGCATAGGATTTCGCTTTCATAGGAGCGGGACAGAGCATACGTTTTTGAAACGGCGTAAGCGCAAAAAGTTAAGTTTTTGTTTATTTACAAGAAAACTACACAACTTATGAAGAAACTGGTTCAAGGAACCAAATAATTAGTACCTACAAATCAAAACATAAATCATTTCAATAGACCGTAGGGATTCTGAGATCTTGACCAAATAATGTGCGAAACAGTGCACCACTTTCATGATTTTTTTTATCGTATTTTTTTTCTCAAACTTGCATTCACATTCAAGGAACCAAAGAAAAAATCTTTGAATTTTATGTATGTGTTTTTACCATGGGGATCCCGTGAGTACTGAGATCTAGGCCTAGTTAGACAGCCAAACCCCTTAGCTTCGCCCTTAAGAACAAACGAACCTTTTTATTAAGAACGGTAAAGCGTTTGAACATCACACCTAAAAAAGTGAAGATGCGGCATAAGATGGAGCACACTTTCCCAGAAAGAACTTATTCAGTCAAGATTTAAACTCCAAGATTGTGTACTGTACCGGGGAAGCAGACGCAGCAGGTTCGTTCCACTCTTTACCAGTACTTATAACGAAAGTAACCTTGGGGTATGTTTATGCTGTTAGAGGCCGCACGCAACTCGAAGATAGGCCCCGCACAGCGGAATCTCACCGCGCGAAGGTTTTTCTCGCGGATTATAACCCGCGTGCTGAATCTTAACTTACGCGGATATTTGTCCGCAAGTGCTTCACAATTTCCATATTAGGTTTAACTAGACACAGAGTGCCCACCGGTTCAGATATTCAGATAGGATGTTAAGTGAACCCTAAAGAAGCTCCCATTGTACAGACTGAAGAATCAGACGCGTCGCAACCTGGCGGCGGCTTTATGGAAATGCAAAAAATAATACAAAATTTGCGGAAAAAACCACGCTGTGAAATTCCGCAGTGCGGGATAAGCCTTTCTCGTCATTCGTATTTGAATGGTCTTCCGAACCGGAGTAGGCTCCTGAAGCAGCAGATCCGCAGGACGAGGGAACGCTACGTCAGGATGACGTACCCTGGCTGTTCCTGCTGACCTGAACGGACGGGATCCTGCCCTGGAATCTCGACAGCAAAACAACAGCACAATCTGTGCACCGCCTCGCCAATGCCCACATCTTGCATCAGCATCACTGCTCAAAACCTGACTCTGCCTTCCACACACAGATACA
Organism: Eupithecia inturbata; assembly: GCA_963662085.1. Taxonomy (NCBI): domain Eukaryota; kingdom Metazoa; phylum Arthropoda; class Insecta; order Lepidoptera; family Geometridae; genus Eupithecia; species Eupithecia inturbata. The sequence goes on from OY759192.1 coordinate 777,606, forward strand.
GCCTTCTCGGCTTACATGACAGTGCGAGTGACAGTTTGCTAACCAACATGGACGTACGAGACGGCGTATGCATGTGTAGCATCTAGTGCCTACACTTGACTCACTTTGAGCCTCCGCTGCAGGATGTCCATCCCTCCCTGCGCTCCGTAGGCCGCCTCGTAGGGGAAGCTCCAGTCCCTCACGAGGAACTGCAGCCGCTGGAAGGGGGTCCGCCCGCTGTCTTCTAGCGCGAGACGGCCGTATTCTGTGAACAGCTGGAACAGACAACACATGCTAAGCCTACCTCATACGAATACCGTCTTACGCGCAACCTATACTTAAGCCGTTCTCAAGTTATTGCAACTTGAGAATGGCTTGAGTATAGTTTTGTAAGCAACTCACAACACAAAAATCCAAAATTGTCACTTTAGCGTCATTTTTGGAAAATAATTGTCTGCGTTATTGTCAGAATCAATAAACTAATTTAATTTATGCGTCGTCATCGTCAGAAAGAGTTCATATCGGTAAAAAGTTCAAATTCTGTCAAAAAATCAACAACAAAAAAAGTAATTTTTAGTTGTTTAAATTTGGGGGCAATGTTTACAAGCTTTGTATCTTATGTTTGGCCGGAGTACCCATAGTTTTATCTTCATGTTTTCCGTTTACCTGCTAGTACATTTGAGATTCACATCATAGAGCGCTACCTCTCCTTTTGAATCCCTTGGGATAAAATTTTCCAAAATTATTTCTGAAAGCGCTTCGTGTAGAGGGGTCTCTACAAACACACACAGTAATACATCAAAGCCCAACAGTGGTATAGGCTATACGATGTGTATAATTCAATCACTCAGGACAAAGATATTTGTAAGTCCATAGGTTACAATTTGTAGGACGCCCTCCGGCAAGGTGGCATGACACCTGCGAAAGACAGCAGCTAGATGCTGGATGCAACCTGGAGGCAACCTGAAGACAGGTCGCTGTGGCGCTCATTAGGAGAGGCCCAGCAGTGGCCTATTATGGGCTGATGATGATAATGATTGACTACGGTTAAAATAGTGAGATCCTCACCTGTAGGTGCTGTAAGTCATCTTCCTGTATATTCTGTGAGAGATTGTAAATTTGAACGGAGGAGAGCATAGTCGAGAGCGCGAACACAGTAGCGCAGTCCCGGACTGTGGACTCGCTGTCGAAGGCACCTTGCGTGTCTAGCAAGATTATGGCCACCTGGAGACAACATACAGGAGTAAAAACACTAGGTAAAAACATTTTTTTTCTCTACCTTCTCCCTATCATCCAGCGTGGTCTTGAACACCTCCGACCACATGAGTATGCCGGTGGTGTTCCGCTCGGAGCCCCCTCGCCAAACTGTAACGTAATGGACTGAAGGTCCCTACGCACAAGTTATCTAATATTCCTAAAGTTGCGTAAGAGACTGAAGGTCTCTACGCATAAGTTTATTTATATCCTTAATGGACGGAAGGTCCCTACGCACAAATTATATACCGGGTCACGAATGAGAGGACACCGACGACCCCGCCAAGGCAGACAAAGCGTCTCGGTCTGTGACGGCGCAGGCGACGCCAACCCTTAAAGTAGTCAGGGATTCAGGGATGGAAAGGGAAGACTTAATTCCTCCATCTAGAAAACAAAAAAATACTGTTTACCTTCTCCCCATCATCCAGCGTGGCCTTGAACACCTCCGACCACATAAGTATGCCGGTGGTGTCCCGCTCGGAGCCCCCTCGCCAGCTGAATCCCTCCAGAGGTTCTTCCTCGCCGCCCAGCCAGTCGCCGCCGCCGCCGCCGGCGCCATACTGAAATGCAGATGGACAAATGGTAAGATTAAGGCATTCGGTCAATAACACTGGCTGTCACACACATCGACCTTGAAGACGACCCGGCAAGGCTCGCCTATTTCTGAACTGATGGTAAAAAGATAAACAGGTGAAGGATAAGCCTGTCTATATAAGCACAATTATTATTATGTCCGTGGTAAAAATGCGCGACGTCACGTTCAGCAAAAAATGTACCATTGGCTTCGTTCAGGTGGAATACGTCAAACGTAACCCACAAGGATAATGAAGGTGAATGGTATCGGCTACTGAGTAGTTTCGGGAAAAATCTGACAACCCCTTTACAAGTTTTGTTTGTACAATCACTCACTTGTCCATTTGACATAACTGCATTACTAATACTCATACAAATCCAATCCATACTATTATTATAAACTCGAAAGTAACTCTGTCTGTCTGTTACCTTTCCACGCCTACACGGCTGAACGGATCTCAACCAAATTCGACAGGGAAGTAGATTGTATCCCGGGGACGGACATAGGCTACTTTTTATCCCGGAAAAGAGCGTGCGAAGCCGCGGGCAGCAGCTAGTAATAAATATACCTACCTACACTCCGCCGATCATCAAAATCTCTGCTGTGTCACAAAACGCCCCAGTTATTTACAAGCGCAGATAATTTTCAAACATTATATGACACACGCCCGATTTGTAATACAAAACCTATTTAAATTTAAACAATGCAAGGTGGGTGAGTTGTTCTTGCGACCAGTTTAATTTCGACGACTGGCACATTGACACAAATAAAACAAATGGGAACAACTGCTAAAATGGCTGGAAGGAATGCTTTGAGGTTCCCTTACAATTCAGATGTAAGATGTTCCAAATGTGTTTTAATCGTGTCTTCCCGTAGAAGGAATCTCATTAGATGTAAAAGCCAGCGCGCTTGGCAGGCAGTGATGCGAGCTGTAAGCTGCATCTTGCAGCTTACAGTCAGATCCCTAATTTTACAATGTAGCTGCAGCGGTGCTTTGTCCTCAGACCGAATTCACAACCGTCACGGTTTCAGACTTAGTCACAGAAACGACAAATACCTCTAGGAAAAGACTGCAAAATAATTCTATTCACTACTATTTTAATCAAGTGAAAAAGAAACCTTTGGGTTCTTACTTATTATTATTCAAACAGGTTAATGTTACTAACCTTGTGATGCATATATCTGAGGAAGAAGTCCAGCAGAAAAGACTTCCCTTTCCTGAAGGCGCCGGCGACGGAGATGACGACCACGGAGCGGTCCCTGATGTCATCCCTAAGGAGCAGCTCGCTGAGAGCATCCTCGTCTAGTGTGAACGTGTGCTCCGGCCCCGTGTTGACTACTTGCACGCCGTGCGGGCCCGAGCGCGGCGGCGGCGCCGGCTTCTCTGTCACTGGAAGGTGAATAATAGCTCATTTGTGTAATTTTGATGGTCCAATCATGGAGATTCCAGGGTTTCGCGTAGATTCCTTGAGCTTCCTTGGCTGATCGAGTCTACGCACCAAAGTTGTCGGCTCGCCGATAAATTGACAAATCACTGTCGGCTGCCAACAACATTAAAACACTGAAGTCGCATCAATCCACCGGGTTGTGTCGCCGACTTTGGTGTCTGGAATCCATTAGCATAAAGCCACAGCCTACTACGGCGCACGCTGCGGACATCTTAACATCCTAGACAGTGACACATCTAGGGTATTATTTACGCATTGTAGAAGTATTAATGGACTTCATATAATGCTTAAATAATTTAAATTGTAGGAACGAACTTCGGATATGCTACGCATTCGACGTTATTTTGTCTAATTTATCCGAAACAAATCGCTGTCTATTGTGATCATGCTAAGCCTGTAGATGCAGCACTGAGGTGTACTGACTCAAGAAATCTACGAGAGCAGAGGCAGAGAGGCTGTTCCTAAATTATGAATTGTACAACATAAGACGAAAAAGAAGACCAAATAATGAACATGTACAAAGGCGAGGTTAACTACAAGACAAGTACATTTTTTTAAGTTCTAATCAGTTCAAGAAATAGAGAATTTCACGGAGGTAATTGGCTAATTGCAAAGTCTAACCCTAGATAACATTTTAATGCTAGAGTTTTCGGAAGAACACGACCTGTGTTCTTTTGAAAACTCTAGCTCTAATTCTATCTTTAAAGAAAGAAAAGTAAGATAAGCAAGAATAGAAAGAGCAAACGAGAATAAGAACACTTGTCAAGAAAATCATGCGCGAGAAGCAATAAACATTGATCAATAATTACCGAAGCAAATTCATAACAAGAACTACATATGTAGTAACAAGAAACAATGTACAAAAATTACATCAACCTTGAATACAAAACAACTGGACAGTGTCTAATAAAAATACGTAGATATCTACACAACAACGTTGGGAAACACTCGATAAATAATTGCAAACATTCGAATATACATTAATAATTCTAAATACATTACAGTAAAACAATAAGACACGTAAAATTTCTCATAACGATAAGCTGCCAGTGAAAGTACATTTGCTAAACGAGTCAACCTTCGAATCCAAATCAACTGGAGCTTAAAGGTCAGTGACGGTAAGTGCATTTTTAAACAAGCCATTGTTTAATGGATTTAAGCCTGTTCAAGCTATGACTTATGGATAATTATGCTTATTAATGTAATGACGTAATATGTGCCCTATTACAATACCCGTGTCTAGTCTCGTAGTCGTGGAAAAAGATATGAAATGAAAAGATTTCAAACCTGAAATTTTATTAATAGAAAGGATAAAAGAACCCAAGCAGATTTGAGCATACGCAGATATTACTGTTGACGTAATTTGAAACAAGTTTCTTATCCAGTTAAACACTGAAGGTAAGATAATATATGAGGTAGCTAAATCAGCAAATCTCTAGGTATTCAAGGAATCCTTTAAGATTAGAGATTTGGAAAGTCGGGTTCTCTACTCTAATAACTATTGAAATTCTAAGACAGTTCAGCGAAAATATGTGGCATAAATTCCTAAACTTTAGAACTTTTCTACAATCTAGACATTATTTCATAAATTTTAAAAACAAGTGTACATGTAGCGCTTAACAAAGTATCGTGCGATAAGGACGTAGGTAGTTAGTTTTATAGACTTGAATATCTTGCGTCATAATTAGATATCATTAAACAATTTAACGGTATTCTTTAAAAGGCGTGAGAATCCGATGCTACAGTATCAAAAATACGTGCCTTCAAACGGACTATCTAAACCCAGGTTATCTTCGAAGTTCTCCTTCAAGGTATGGCATGTGATTGTGAAGTCGACATGTCTGACGAGTCACGCACGTTTACTAATCACGTACGACTGCAATACTAAGTTAGAGAATTATCTACAAAGCATGAACCTGAACATGACTTGGATACATTGCTGTTTTAACACATTTAATGTGTCTAGTTCTTAAAACTTTTAATGTCTACCACTTTGGAGAGTCCAATATAGAAATTACTAGTTTGCGCGTCTATAAAATTAATACTCGTAAATTGTAGTAACTTCCACTTCATAAACGATTGTTTCTAAATTCTCCATGCCTTTAACACCGGCAAAAGTTATCAAACAATCATTAATCGAGAACATACTATACACTTTATTTCCAAACAACGAATTCCTAATTTGGCACGAAACGAATAAGTAGGTATTTATACGAGATGACTTCGCTAACGTATCAATTAGACGACAATAAATCATATTCAGTAAGATTTACGATTGACAATGGCGGCGTGAATAATGTTCCGCCGTGAGAAGTATTAGGACTAATGTATGTTGCAAGCTAAGAGGAAGAAAAAAACAATACGTATCCGATTAATGTAATAAAAGATAATGCCGGAAATTCTGCGAAGGTCAAGACGAACGCACGTTACGTATAGACTGGTGCACATACTAGACAATCTGTGCATGTGTGTATTCGCGCGGAAAGGTAGCCCGTTGAGGCATGAATGTATGTCAGAGACACTTAAGCAGTGTAGATGCTTGTCAGTTCATTGGCTTGGCAGCTAGGAGCTTTAGAATGGCGCATGGCGTACAACTGCCCAATTACCAGACTCTATCGTAACATCTATGGAAAATTTCCATGAAATAAACAATTGAATACATAATCCAATTGACTCAACAATCGAACAATTAATTTAATAGTACTGTTTATTAAAGAAATATTATCAAATAAAGTGTGTATTATTTGTTGGTGAAGTTGCCAGACTGTACATACGTTGTAATGTAAGTATCGACTTGTTCTAATCCAATTATGCAACGCGTGTAATCTTATTGAATCAGGCAGTTTGTCAGACTGGAGCTGGCAGCTCATCGCAACGCTAGACAATAATAAACCTTAAACAGTTCTAACAAGAGAGTCGTTTGTAGTGCTATTCTAGATTCATTCACAAGGAAGAAAACAACAAAGAAAAACCGACATAAATAAAATGGCAACGAAAATTTCAAACATCTACGATGATACAACATTTACAGTGTAATGACTTTAAAGTGCTTGTGTTTAGATCTACGGATATTACGACGAGGATGATTTGAAAGATTAGCAACATTAGACAGATGATTGCATTGAAGGAAGACAGCATAGCTCACACAGGACTTACGTGGTAGCGGCGGTAGATCTTTGTAATTTATCTGTAAACTCAACTTCCCGACTACCGCGCCTACAACAATTTCAAACACAAACATATCAATCGCTGTTTATACCTCGAGGTAAAGATAAAATAAAACTGGACCAAGGATGGGTCCTTGAGGGAGCCATTAGGTGTTTTGACGTTGAACCAGATCTGTCAGTTCTGAATAGGCTTTATACGGTTGGCTGGGCACCTAAAGATGGGAAATACGTCTATCTAGGTATACATAGTATATAGCTTGGCCCAAATGTTTTCGGAACACATTGATAACTCCCAAGTCCTATGCTAATAGGCCACCAGACAAAACGAACGAACGAAAAGCAGAATATGTATTCTATTTTTAACTCTATTTCTCAGAAGTAATAAGATAGAGAAACACCGTGCATTCTTTTTGTAAACACTAGAGAATGTTGGATAGGCTGGCTTGTAATGTAACGTAAGAACTTTAATCTTATAAAGATCACATCAATCAATACATAGCAGAAGTCAAATCTAATATTGATTGTGATGAGAAATTCATAACAAAAAGCCTGAAGTGAACTCTTGCATTCAGGTGTAGTTATTCAAGTAGTTTGGAGGATTTATCGAGTTTGATAATAAATTATTGAGTCAAAAAACCGATGCGTGAATTTCGGAGGCATTTCTGATCCAGATAGAGGGATATGCTCTAGCCGTCGAAACTGCCTCTCCATCCGTTAGTTACATTGAAAAATGCCGAGCTGCATTTCACTGGGCTTGCGTCGGCCTAGCGTGGAGCTCATGTCAATAACCCGTTTGTATCTTGGAGGAGATCCAACTATTTCAAAGCTATAACCGTAATATTTATGGGGTTTGGATGAGATTTGTACAGCCCAGGTATAACGAGTTACGTTTGTTAAATTGGTCAAGTTCGCTAAGCCGCTAGTGGTGGGATCTCCGATTTGTGCCTTTCAGTTATCTTATGCAGATAAATACAAGGACGTAGTAAAAGTGTATTGACACGTCATTAAATGTTTAGTGGGAGAACTTTTTGATCAGTATTTTAGGCTGTATCGTAGGAGTTACAAGTTCAGTCAACTATGCGCATTTGAGCAGCCTAAAAATAAACCTGTTCGAAACCGTGTTTTAAGAGCCAGTTTCGGCAGTTTCGGAGTCGACTTTACCTGCAAAGGTCAAGCACCTGTTTGGAGTCATATGTCTTCGGATGTGGTCAGCTAACAAGATCAGGTGCAAATCGTATAAGTGACCGCAGATATTGCGACGCGATATGTTGCTGGCTGAAATTCTTAAGAAGTTTGACTTGAGACTCAGTTCCGCGAAATATTTGTTAATTTTGTCTCTGATTATTTCTAAGAATATGTCTCGGCGTTTGTTCATTTTGTTTTACGTGGGATGAAGTTAAGCTGAAATAGTTATGGCTGGCTGATAAAAACCCTGAACATAAATCGTAGATACACTAAATCGTAGTTAAACTATAGCTAATATCAAAGTCATAGATTACAATACGATGTACTATAGACATTGAGGCTGATAAACATTTCCTATAACTACATCAGTAGCGTCATCTTATTGATGGATATTATGGTCGTATGATTCATTTAATAATTTTACAAACACTAAGTAAGAACCGATTTAAATAATAGATTTTTACCCACCAGGAAAACGTGATTTAAAATAAATTTTAGGATACCTTGTCAGAGTAATAAATGTTTTTGTGCCAATCCCACCCAACCCACTATTGAAATTAACATTCCAGCATCTATTGGTTTAGTTGCAATTGCTATTGCTGCCCAGCCGTATTTGAATGCAAAATGCAAACCAGTTCCTTTCTTAATTATTATTATGCTGGACATTTTCAAGCAGCACCATCACCCTCTAGCCCCAAACTAATCTTACTCTGCCCATCGAACCTGTAGAATGTTTACTAACAAACTAAATCTGCTGTTTTTAGGGTTACTATGAAATGATGCAGGCCTAACAGAATTCCAATGATTGCAGATCATACAAATATTTGTCTTAATGTGAAATAATTCCAATCAATTGGTAAAATTAATCTAGTGAGGAACAGCCGAGTTGGTCGAACGCCAAGAAACGTAATTCTATGACGCCAAATGCTGGCTGCGCGATAATGAATTATGACATAACCGTAACACATAACGAGTATTTCGGTTCCGTTGCATAAATTAGAAGAGCTGCATACGGCTTCACTTGATTGAAACTGGTATTTGAAAACTCACAGCACAGGACTGAGAAGGCTGTGGTGTATTTAAGGCGGACTGGGTGGAAAAGATTAAGGCTGTGATGATGCATCAAAAGTGAGAGACATACCCCTTGTGTGCACTTTTTAATGGTTTATTTTGACCAGACCCTTTGCCATGCAGGTAGCATGGCAAAGGGTCACTTTTAAACACATAGTTTTGATGAAATATTGGATTACAAAGTGGCAACGACAAACGTTTGTAAGTCAGACGAGACAACGCGAAGGCTTATTTCGCCGCGATGCTCTAGCTAGGGGGCCAGAGGCTTCAATTCCGCCTGTGTTAAATGTAGAAACTTTTCAAGTAGGCGCTTATTATGCTGGTCATGTTGGTCTAGCGCTGCGCAAAAAATAGGCCCTACATTCCACGCAGTTTGCAAGAAATCTGCAATGGAATGCTGCGTGTTCCCGGACACTGTTTAAAAGGCTAAGCGCAATAATATTTTTACTATAATTTTGTAGAGTTGGATTTATTTAATTGAGCGAACAAAATCTACGATTGACGATCTAGGTCTTCTAGTCTAGACAAAGAATATGATGAAGCGGATCGCTTCCGGATATATTTGATGAGATTATTTCGTAGTTTTACAATCGTTTCTAGCTTATACAAGATATTTATGACTATACATATACAGGGTGACTGGAACTCGCCACACGGTGCAGGTGGATCGAGCCCATACAACGGGTCGGACATAGCATGCCTAAATTTCGAAGTCGTAATTTCATAAATTTGAGTATGCCATTCGATAGCTTTTTTAAATCTAAGCAATAAATATTGTATTGCATTTTTGGCCTAGAGTCATAGTTTAGGAGTAAATGGCATAAAACTGATTTCATTGTATGGAAACCAACATACAAACAGAAACAGGGGGCATGTTTCGTCCTGTTTCGTTCTGAAGTCTAATAAAGCATGTTCTTGGCACTGTGCCGCAACTTTCCTTCAAAGACACATCTTGCGCTTTTTTGCGTTTTTTGAGTTACATCGAAAAAAAAATAAAAAAAAATTGAGACCTAATTTTATTTCACGATTCGATAGCGTTATCAAAACTAAACAAATATTATTCCGTTGCCATTTAGCATCACGCTTATAGTTAATGTGTAAATGACATGAACCTGACTTCATTGTATGGGAAGCAACATACAACAGAAATAATGGGCGTGTTTCCTCCCGTTTCGTTCTGGGGTCTATTATAGCAAGTTCTTGGCACTGTGCCGCAACTTTCCTTTAAAGACACATCTTGCGCCTGAAAATCCTACCGATATGTCTAGCGAATCAAACTTTTGTATTCAAATTTAAAGACAGCCAAAATGGACAGAATGCCTTATTTGGTTTTATAAAAAACTCATTAGATACACTGCCGGCCAAAAGTTTGAGACCACTGTAAAAATCTTTGTCACCAACAAAATATTTCAAAGTACACATATGATAATGAGCTAATTTGAACACCTGCGTATTCTATTATTATTAAAGAATTTCTAAGAGTCATTATTTATGTTGTTGTTTAAGTTATCATCCTAAAAAGGTCTATTGTTTCAAAACATCAATGAGCGCCGCGCAAGGACCAGGTGGTAGAGTCATTGTAATATTTTTATGATCTGCTCATTACTTATTGTTTTGGGTTTGTTTCGCGTTAACCGATATCAGGGATTATGTTAGCTTCCTAAAACATATTTAGTACCTGAGTTTTTATGGAGTAAATTATTTTCTACCTTATTAGTCTGAGCTCGTCGTTGTTACAGTGAAGACATCTCAAAATGGGAAAAGTTCGCGAAATTAGCAGTGAAACTCGCTCTGCCATAGTTGTTTTATACGGCGAAGGCAAATCTGAACGTGCGATTGCCTCTCAACTTAAGTTGTCGAAGACTTGTGTTCATAACACAATAACCCGATACAAGGAGACTGGCAGTAATCAAGATCGTTCGCGTTCGGGGAGGCCGAGAACTACCACTTCTCGCGAGGATCACTTCATCGTCACTACCAGCAAGCGGAATAGACGCCTAACAGCACCAGAAATCCGCGTAGAAGTGAACAAATCCCGATCAGAACCTGTATCATTGACTACAGTAAAAAGACGTTTGAGAGATGCTAAGTTATTTGGTCGCGTCGCCGTTCGAAAACCACTACTAAGGCCACAAAACAAAAAGAAACGGATGCAGTGGGCCCTTACCCATCGAGACTGGACTGAAGAAGACTTTAAACAAGTTCTTTGGTCAGATGAATCCAAATTTGAAATATTTGGTTCAAAACGACGAATTTTTGTTCGACGTAACGTCGAGGAAAAGATGATGCCAGACTGTGTGGTGCCAACAGTCAAGCATGGTGGTGGTTCCATTATGGTCTGGGGATGCTTCTCGGGCCATGGAACCGGAGATTTGGTACGAGTCGAAGGAATCATGAAAAAGGAGCAATATAAACGAATACTACAGCAAAATGCCATTCCGTCTGGTTCAAGAATAATTGGAGATGGATTTTTTTTCCAACAAGATAATGACCCAAAACATAGTTCAAAATTATGCAGGGGTTATTTAGAACACAAAGAAACAGAAGGGGTTTTAAAAAACATGGTGTGGCCCCCTCAGAGTCCGGATCTCAACCCGATTGAGCTTTTGTGGGAAGAGCTTGATAGAAATGTGCGCAGTTGTTGTCCCACTTCGCAAGAAGACATGTGGAAGGCTTTACAAGAAAGCTGGAACAATATATCACAAGATACAATCGACAAATTGATTGCTCGTATGCCAAGAATAGTGAAAGTAGTAATAAAATGCAAGGGAGGGTTTTTCGACGAAAAATCTGTATAAAATATGAGCGACATTTTTAAAGTAAATGGTTGATTTTTCTTGATTTTTTTGTTTTCTTCATAATGTATGTGTATTAGGAAATAAGTATTTTAATTCATAATTAAACCTCTTGCTTTGTATTTTGAGTTTTATTTCATTTTCCTACTTTGATGTAGGTGGTCTCAAACTTTTGGCCGGCAGTGTAAGTGTTGAGTACGTAGCCTCTGTCCGTCCCCGGGATACCATCTACCTCCCTGCCAAATTTCACTGAGATCCATTCAGGCGTTTAGGCGTGACAGACAGAGTTGCGTTAGAATTTATAATATTATTATAGATTGTAACAAGATCAATGCTCTAATTTCGTGTACCACCTTACAAGAAATTCTACATACTTTAACATGTCTTTAACGGTTCTCTTAAACATAACCGACCTTAAATCGCTGTGGAAGCGGCTCCTCGAATTGACATGTAGATGTTACATTCAAACGATAAATGCTCTCATCATAAAGCGAACGAAAAGGTATGAATCAGTTTTCCGTATTCATGAACGAGAGAAAGCACGCAATTTATAGAAAACATATCTCCTTCTTTTCCTTCGAAAAGTTTGTAATGGGTAATCTCTGAAACAGCTGCATCTAATTTTTAAAACTTTTTGTCCATTAAGTAACTATATACATTATTCCCGAGTTCTTTAAACGTGGTGCATGCCTTTTCAACTGACTCTATGTTCGGGTGTATGTATGTAGGTATGTTCGTCGATTGCTCCATCATTTATGGACCGATTCGCAGTTGTATAGAGGATGATCCCGAGGTGGTCCCATAAAAATTGCATTTCCAAGGGATTAGAAAACAATCAAATTATTTATGAGGCACGTGACCGAAGTCGCAGGCGGAAGTTAACTAGACAAATACGACTTTCTTTCCACTATTACTTATTAAACATAATTATCATAATACAAATTGCGCAATCTTCTTTCTTATCCACCACAAATGATTATGGTTGAGATTGTTGGTAAATATTACAACTGAACAATGGCTTCATTATCTTCTATTGTGTACTGTTGCTCATTGATTTAAAGTTGATTGTGCCTTGGCACAACACAACTCAGGCATGCAGGCCAAATGTGTACATTTACATTAGAGCAAAGAATTTCTGTGATATTTATTAACACTAGCCAAAGAAGCACACAGTGCATCTGCAGGCTCGTGATGCGGCTGGCGGAGGCTAAGAAGTGCATGTGTTAAAGAAAAAAATTTTGTAATAGAAATAATGCACCATTGAAATAATTTTTACAAATATATTAATTAATTCATTTAACTTTTAAATCCATGCAAATCAAACTAATTCTACTAAACTGGGTACCAAAGCAAATTATTATAATGAGATTATTAATCTCCAACACAAATGGCACAATTTTCATAATCTTAATCATACAGGTACCTAGTCTCAGCAGGTAAGCAGGCAAAACAAAAAGTGAATTAGCGTTACATAAGCAATGACACTTACAACTACTTTCTAACCCACACATGGGCGGAGACCTCAATTCTAACTGCTTATTAGCATAGAATAAAGGAAATATGTTTGGACAGGTTTTACAAGATCCTGTCCATAAGTTTTATGCTACTAGCTTATATTTTTATAAAAAGCACATAATCTTGGCAGTCTAGCCAAAAAAGAAGCCTCAGGGATCTTAAAGATTCTGGGAATTATTTGTTTTAAGACTTACACAGAACATAATAAACATAGACTAAGAGGAAACCGATTTTAAGGTATGAAGTGTCCAGTAACAAATATAGCTTGTTTTTTAGGATACGATCAGAAATTTAGGGAAATTATTCATCTCAAGCAAATTTTCTTTCGACTGGCACAAAATTGTGTGATTTTGGAAGGTCTGGCTAACCTACTTAAATCTATAATAGATAACAATTGCTCTTAGGTACCATAACTTCAAACTGATCAGAATGTAACAATTAATAATAATTTTAAAATGAACTTGACTGACAGGAAAACCGTTTTTTAATCATACAAGACTCAAGCAATAGCAAAAAATTATGACAGAAAAAAAGAGCCAGAAGTTTCTAATCAATCAAATGCACAATAATTGTATTAGAGTTATCCTGTTTAATTAAACACATGGTTTATAATGTGGTGTTTGCTTTCAGCCGTTATAATAGGAGTTACTTGTTCATGCAAATGATGCAAAGCACTGCAATCACTGCAAGTGAACCAACTTAAGGATAAACCTACAAGTACATATGTGCATGTTGTGTGTGTAATCTACACTACTGTGCACTAAATAAGCATGTCTTATGTAGATAATCACACAAAACTATTTTTAAATTGATAAACAATACATCGAAGTTCATCTAGATTTAAGTATTTATTAAAATGTGATTTACCAGCTATTAATATTTAATATCAGAGGTGATGCATAAAAACTCTGATTTAAATTTCCTTATGAAATTAATAGCTTGAAATTCGTAACAATTTTATCTCATTATGATCTTGTGTAGTGTAGCTGATGAATTATAAGTTTATCAAACAATGGTTGTATTTTACAAAGCAATAGCTATCTCAGGGAGTGTTGTGCTTCATCACAGAGCAAAGTTCAAGACGTAAAAAGGTTGAATCGCGTCCGTTTATCAAATTGGCGCATGTAAACACGGAGCTACGTACGTATGGTAACAAAAACAGTACCTGACTCCAAACTCCGGTCTGCGCCTCCCGTCATGGTCACTAACAGACACGGCGCGGGCGGTCAGCGTGCGCCACAATCCTCTCCTGGCACGTGAGCACCACAATCCACGCAGCAATTATAAAAAGAACCCAATTTCAATGTCACAAAGGTAACACGAGGGTACAGCGACACAGGCACTAGCGACTGACACAACGAACGCGCGGTCACTCACTGAACCCTACGCAATAATAACAGGACGGAATTTACCTTCTCCTTCATAGTGATTTGATTCTTCGAGTATTAGTCCTTCAGCCATAGTTAATTTATTTATTTATTTCTGAGCAACGAAACTCGACGTGAACATAGCGAAATGATTTTTTCCCAATTTTTCTTGACTTTTTCAAATTGGCCAGTATTTCCAGCTTCTTCCTTGCTTGATAGACTCGCTCACAGCCAACAACCACAACCAAACCAAGTGCATTATATAAAGTGTTTTAATGCTGAAGGCGCACCTGTCCGCGCCGCAGGAGCTGCATGCACCGAAGTCATCGCATTTTACAAATCCTTGTATGAAATAGTATGCACCATCGCGCACCTATCCGCGCCAAACGCGCCGCATTTTAGTAAAATCCTGTCCCCAGATTCTACCAAAAACTTTCAAAGTCAAAGTCAAAAACTCTTTATTTCCATTAATACAATTTATGTATACTTAGAAAATGTCAAATTCTTAATAATTAAACACTGACACGAAAATAAAGTGATATTTTTGATTTCAGTCGCTTCGGTATGTAGACTAAAGTAAAGAAGCGACGAAGAAACCTTTAGCCTGTTAGTTAGTTGTTATTTTTCGAGTTGGAGTAAATTTTGGATCTTTGGATCGTGCGTCCTAGTTTACCAAAAACTAGGCCTAGATCTCAGCATTCACGAAATCCCCATGGTATTAAACTCGAATCACATATAATAAAAAAAAAGTCTTTGTCGTGTTTTCACATATTTTAAGTAACACTTAAAATATGTGAAAACACGATTAAGAAAAATAATTCGATAAACATGAAAGTGCATTGTTTCGCGCATAATTTGGTCGATACCTCCGCAGGAACCCTGCGGTCTATTGAAATTACATAAGTTTTGATTCGTAGGTTATTATCAACTTAATACTAATTATTAATTTAATGATAATAACTTATTACTAATTATTTGGTTCCTTGGACTAGTTTTTTCATACAGTTAGTAGTTTTGTAGTTTTCTTGTAAATAAGCAAATACTTGGTTTTTGCACTAACGCCGTTCCAAAAACGTATGCTCTGTCCCGCGCTCCTATGAACGCGAAATCCTATGCCTATCCTTTTCACAAAATGGCGCGCATTGCGCCCTCTTAAGTAGGTATACTACCTATTAATCTGTATCAATATTCTCGACTTAACTGTATAGATTTATCGATATCACTCGATAAATATGACAAGAACTGTCAAATTTTTCAGTTGTTGCTTTAATTATCTAGTGATAAATTGGCGAGAATTGCCTTCCTGGTCTAAACCGAAATATTGTTTAAATTATGAATGCGATTCGGTGCGTTCGTTGCATGCGGCTCGTTCTTTGCGTGCGGCGCATTCGATGCGGTGCGCGTGCAAGTGCGCGAAGCCATGAGAAAATTCGATGAATGCGGCGCGGACATGTGCGCGCTCAGCTTTACACTACAAGTGCGTCTGTTATCTATATCTGAAGTCTCGCTGTGTTTGCATAGGTACTTTAGAAAGAGATGCCCTCTATTTCAACGTAGAAAGACAACGCCAACGTGTAAAACCAACCAAGTATAAGCTGAAATCAACTTTATAGCGTTAGATTTAGGATCTAAAATTTATTTTTAACAGGCAGAATTGATAGGCTAGAAAACGTAATTTATAGCTCTGCGCATCTTAATTCCACACCTCTACCGCACAGCACAAAAATGTGCATTCAAATATGGGCTTAAACTCGTAATCCATAATACATTTTACAGTAATAAAATGGCTTCCCATACGCTTCAAAAGAGTGGCGTGCGAGCTGTCTGTCATCTGATGACTGATGATCAAAGGTACCCATCACATGGATGTGATGGATGAGGGGATTCGAGAGGATTCGAGATTCGAAAGGATTATGCTTCATGTAGCGCGGATAGCACTTAATGGGCATCACTATTTCCAACTCAACCGAAATTTGACAGTTTGACGCAAGCTTGACATGACAACTTTTTGAAGATTTGTAGACAACGGACTTGACTTCTTTTGTATTTGGCAATTACAAGTCGTATGTGTAACTTTCCGCCACCCTTTATTATTTGTCAGTCTTAACTTCTCATTCTGTCAATGTCATGATCCTTTATCTGTAATTTCTGTCTGTCTGTCATTTAGATTGCTCATCGGTGTCAAATTACAGTAGAAATTTTGACTCATTTGAGAATAATATTTTTTTTCTGATTTTATCTCACATTTTTGCAGATTTTAGCAATATGCAGGTAATAACATAGCTGTCTAGACGGCGCGGGTCTTTATCACTGCAATCGCCACTTTTCAACGAAGGTTACTATTTATTTATAGAATCCGAATGAGGACACTGAATGGAACGATGTCCTTCGGGCGAAGGGAATCCTGCCGCCCAAGGAGAAGGAAGTATCTGAAGATGAGATCATCAACATGATCGAACAAACCATTCAGAGCAAACAGGCTGAGAGTAAGTGTTGTTATCGTAGGTTAGGACACAGAACACCTGTTGTTTACTTTATCGTATTTTTGGGGTCCAAATCCTTTTCGGCTCAGTGCTGTTCGCTTTATTTGAATATCTAAGGGTTATAATCAACTAGTTTCTGCCCACAGCTTCGCACGCGTTGTTTCTATGAAAACGTATAAAGGTTATTACTATTCCATGGGAACTGTTTTACGGGATACAAAGTAGCCACATCTATGCAAAATCAACCCGATCGGTTCTGTCGTTATGGTGTGAAGAGGTTACAAACATACATCAAAGCATCCACAACTTTCACATTTAGAATATTAGTGTGATTTTCAGAGGACAGACAACTATCAGAACTGGACCTAGACGGGCTCGATGAGCTAGAAGATTCTGAAGATGAGGAAGTCATCCAGCAGTACAGACAGAAGCGCCTTGCAGAGATTAAGAGACTTTCAGAGAAGCCGAGGTTTGGAGAGGTGAAAGAGGTCTCTGGCCAAGACTACGTTCAGGAAGTCAATAGAGCTGGTGATGGAATTTGGGTCATTATCCATTTGTATAAGCAAGGGTGAGTAAATAAGGAATAATTTGCAAAAACTCCTTATCTAGATTTTTCCTGTTTATGTAGTGTATTTGTTATAATGAAATCTATCTAGTTGTGATGATAATACAGAGCAGTCAAAGTTTGAAATAACAACTCATTCATCACTTCTACTTTCCCAGCATCCAGCAATGTGCCCTTATCAACCAGCACATGAAGCAGTTAGCCTCCAAGTTTCCCTACACCAAGTTCTTGAAGGCTGTAGCACAGACTTGCATACCCAACTTCCCGGAGAGAAACTTGCCCAGCGTGTTTGTTTACTTTGAAGGGGACATGAAGAAACAGTTCCTGGGACCACTTGAGCTAAGGGGGACGTCCCTGAGTTGTGATGGTAAGCATTTGTCTGTTGTAAAACTTTTAAAAGAACTACTGATCTACCAGCCCATAAAATATGCATTGATCCTTTTAAATTTCTTGTATTACTAGACTGCATTGTTAGTTAATATTTTTTGGGGTAAATATCTACTATTATCATTTAATAATCTGAACACGGAAAGTTGTAAGGGATAGTGCTCAACAATAATAATAATAAATAATTGGAAAATTTACACAGCATCATCTAGTTAGCCCCAAATTAAGCAAAGCTTGTGTTATGGAACAATTAATGTGAGTTTTCAACATCTTCCTGTTTCTTTCAGAATTTGAATACATCCTTGGCAAAGTTGGTGCAGTGGACTCCACAATAACAGAAGACCCCAGGCCAAAGATCAAGGACAAACTGTTCACAGACCTCGGTTCAAACGACTGGTGATGCTCAGTGCAGGGCTGACTGACTGCTTGGTGCGGGTTCTATGCTTGCAAATATTTATTTTCTTCAGAGTGTTACAATATACTACTTTATGAATTACCAAAGTAGGAGATTTTATTTTTGACTATTGTCACTGCATTTTTTAATGTAAATACAGTGTTATTGAGAATAATAATAAGTTACTTAATGTTATAATTAAATGAAAATGTTTATTTCCATGTTGTTTATTTCAAAGTTATCAACGCAAATACTATTTATCTTACAACAATAATAAGTACAGGTGTTTGGTTCAACAACCTTACCGTATTTAATATATGACATTCAAAATATAATTAAAATTTTATTGATGTTGAAAAAAGGTCCAATACAGAATAACACATAGGCTTCTTTATTCAAGTAAAATCGAGCGAAGCCGCTAGCAAAAAAAAGCTAGTTATGCATAAAACGAACATGAATAAATATTGTAAGATACGCAATTAAATTTATCATTCCATAGGACACCGATACGATAACAAAGGATTGAATCATTTATGGAAAACATTGTCACATCACTAACAACCGTCTGCCACCAAACTGCTATATAGATAAAGGGGTCTGATGATGACACACTAAAGTCCTGTTCAAACCTACGCGGTATTTGCTACCCAGTGCGGTAGCGGCACATTTCGCGCGGTATCCCGTCGGGTATTTTACATAACACAAAAAAAATATTGTAATATTGCGTAGGTGTAGAATAAACTACAAACCTTTTTTCTTTTACTTGAACGATTGATATGGCTCTTTAAAACTTTATAATCTTTAATTATTTTTAACTTGTGCTTTTGTATAATATTTTCGGATAATTTATTCTCTTTCTATGTGTGGAAACTGCTTAGCTTATTATTTCTAAAGTTAAGTGTTTAATTTTCTAGCTCTAAAGCTTTTTGTTTCCTTAAGATAAATAAATAATTGAAACAGCAGGCTGGGTATTTTAGTGAAGAGCTAGATTATCGCAGAACCACTCTGCTTTCGGTAACGCTCTGTGTAGCGTATACCGCGTAGGTTAAACCTTATCAACGAAACTGCGTCAACAGATTGTTAGTCTAGCAACCCCTTTGAATATTCAAAGCAACAACACATCTCGTCAGACAGGGCTCCACTGGATGCCTCGCCTGCACTCCAAGCTCAAAGACCCTCAGCAGGATCCTCACAGCGTGCTCCTGCATGCCGGTCAGCAAGTCTGGTAACTTGTCCAGTGCTGATTGGGTCACCTCAGGCAAGCTGGAGTCTAGGCATTCCAGGATTGCTTGCAGACCTGGAAAGGAATTGGTGTCATGATGGTGTGAACATCAACAGTTTCAAGATTCTGCTTTAAATACACGCATCATCTAATAAAAGAGTTTCTATGTTCGGTTGTACTAAAGTATGTTTTTTTATGTATGATCGTCGATTTCTTCGTCAATTTAGGACCGATTTTGAAAATTCTTTCGGTAATAATGATTTCGAAAATGTCATTCTTGTGGGTGGTATTTGTTCTTCAAAACTTATTAACTGTGAAATTAGGGGATTAGAAGTCGGTTTTTAGTTTTTTCCAAACAATTATTGTAACTAATTTAACCATTTTGTGCGCTATACTTTATAAAAATGAATAACTCAGTACATTGATTGATTCGAGTGGGATTGGTAGCATTTGAAAGACCTCACGATTATCCCAGTGCGAGCAAAGCGACCCGCAAATGCTCAAACTGCGTGGCGCGCTGTATGCTGCTCTCTAGTACGCACAAGACGTTTCACCTGCGGCTGCGTCCATACAGTCTAACCGATCCTTCTTAGTTTCGGTTAGAGACGTTAGAGTAGATACAGTGTACATACCAGGCTTGGTGTCAGTGACAGCAGGCAGTATCTTGGCGAGCAGGTTGAGTGCAGAGTTCCGCAGCGGAGCGTGCGGCGAGGCGGCGAGCGGTGCGCACGCGCGGAGTATGCTGGCGGCGCACTGCGAGCCGCCCCACGCGCCACCGCGGCGGGTGCCCCACGAGTCTATCTCCTAGAATAACGAGGCTCGGATAATGACAAGTAACGGTAGAGGTTTTAGATCATGCCCACATATCGAAAAGGAAGGTCTTCCCGTAGGTACCTGTAGGTTCCAGTGCAGGTTGTCGGGCGTGTCGTTCCTTCGCTGCAGCGCGAGCAGTGCTTGCGGCGGCGGCGCGGCGGACAGCGGCGCCGCCTGCTCGCCGCTCTGCAGGGCGCTCAGTGCGGGGATAGACCTGGAAATTAATGTGAGTTTAGGAACCGTGACGTGACACAGACGAAATAAACGCTTGCTGAAAAACTGGTTCACGGGAGAATTGTCTTCTGAGCATGGCATGGCGCGCAAAGCCGCTCTGTGAGTATTGAGATTGACATACTGTGTACACGCACACGACGTTTCGCGCACTCCGCTGCGTCCCTGACAGCCTACCTTATATATGTTTTGATGTAGTGTAGTAAATATACTCACTTGTGAGCGTGCTGCGCCATCAGCGCGATGGCTTGCGGCGCGTGCGCCTGCATGTAGCGCCGCAGCAGCGCCGCCACGCGGTGCATGAGCCCGCCGCCGCCGCCGCCCTGCTTGCCGCTGCTCTTGGCCAGCATAAGGAACGCTTCCAGGATGCTGTAAATCTCAGCGCTGCGGACGAACAATCATCGTTAGTGGGGATCCAGACGGCTGCGCCAGACAATTAGACTAGCGCAGCCAAGCTGAAAAACAGTGACAACAAGGTAATAGCGCCTGCAAAGGACAGTGTCTAAAGGACTACTACACATACTCGTAGCTACACACCTGTTCTCCTCAGTAAACAGCTCCTCATCAGGCAGCGCCTCGAGCGCGGCCAGCAGGTGCGTGTGGTGCTTGGCGTGGAGGGGAAGGGCGCCGCGGAGCAGGGCTGCGGCGAGCGGCAGGGCGCGTGCTCCGGCGCCCATGCAGCGCGACCACAGGGCGCGGATGCCGTTGTCTAGGCGCATCACTCTGGAGAACACAATCATTAACATTAGCCCTGTTACATCCACGGAACATGATTTAAGTATAGAACGCAACGTCTGTGATAACAATGCGTTATGCTACTGGTCTTGGTGATGGATACCAAAAGGCTTAAGACACATAAAACACGAAACTTGCTAAGCTTCACTACGGCATATACTCTGGGGAATATAGGCATTTGTCTTACTTCTGCTCCTGATCCTTTGCGTGCGCCGTGTGATGCGGCAGCGCGCTGAGCACGGCGTGCGACACGCGGTCCGTGGCGTGCGTGGACGCGGATACGTCGCCGCGCTCAGAGCACACCGTGCCCACGGGACACGATACAGGAGGACGCTCGCCACACTCGTATAGGAGCTGACGGATTTTTGGCACCTGGGGGATCGGATAGTGGGGTTCAATAGCAGATCTAACAGAATCAACAAGGGTTTTGCCACATAAACCATGTAAAATTGGCTTTATCCAATCAAAAAAGCTCTATGTTTAAGACATATGATGTAGTATCAACTCTGCTTGAACGATGTGATTTTTTCTGGCCGACTCAAGTAGACTCTGCGTTGGTAATGTGGTGACACCAGACAGGTCTAAAGAGTTTATACGAGAACAATAAACATAAAATAAACCTACGGCGCGAAGATGCTCAAGACAGAGAACATGTCTGATGAATCCAGTAGCGGTTAGAGTTCGATGCTGCACTGCATCTTACTTGTACCTTCATATGCAGCAGTAGCAGCAGCATTGGCTGCTCACTGGCGGCGGCTAGCGCGGCCGCGGTGAGGGCGCCGCGCGACCGGCAGCAACGCAGCAGCAGCGGCAGGCGACGCTCGATGCTGCGCCGCATTTCTTCGGGAGAGTGCGTGGTGGCGGCTTCTGCTTGGATGTAGTGGACTAGGACCTCCAGCTGATGAGGAGACAAAGGAGAAATACATATAAAAGAGTAGAGTTACAAGTTTATCTTGTTTTATCTGAATATCATAATTTTCAGCGGATAGTTATGGATAAGTCTGGAACTGAAAGCTAAACAAACAGGCGGAGTAAATCAAGTAAGGTATCGAACGTGAACACGGAAAACGTATCGTGAAGGTAGAAATGAAACAGCCATACAAAAAACGTAACTAACTAAAATTTACAGTGCATATCGATAATCCCTCAAATGCGTTAAATAAAGGGATTTCAAAGGAGCATTTCCGAAGGGCTAAAAAAGCATTGCTCTAGGAGAGAATACCTGTTTATAACTGAGTCGTAGAGTATCCCTAGGACGCGCGTGTTTGGGCGTGTGCCGATCCCGTCCTTGCCACACGCGGGGGCTCTCCACCAGCGTTTCTGCGAAGTCTAGGACTGCTGAGGGGCACCAATGCCTGTTGCAATATGTACTTTATGTAATAAGCTAAAACTTAATTAGGATAATACATATAGCTTAACATGGTTTAGAAGACTCACAGGTAAGGCACACAAAATAGGGCCTAATTCACATTTAAAAAAATCATTCTTTTCCTAATATGATTGAAAAATATCAAGACCTTTGTTCTTAATAAAATAGTGAATAAATAAGCTGAGAAACATTCCATAATCCATAATAATATTATAAATTCGAAAGTAACTCTGTCTCTATCTATCTGTCTGTTACCTTTTCACGCCTAAACGGCTGAACGGATCTTAATGAAATTTATTGTATCCCGGGGACGGACATAGGCTACTCGAAAAGCGCGTGCGAAGCGGCGGGCTGTAGTTAGCCTGCAATACAATTCTACAGTTTTCCGCCCTGTAGGGATTATATATTTGAGCTTCTGCCCACGGCTTCGCACGCTGTATCCTATGTCCGCCCCCAGGATATTGTTTAACTCCAATTTCATTAAGATCCGTTCAGCCGTTTAGGCGTGAAAAGGTAACAGACAGACAGAGTTACTTTCGCTATCATAATATAAAAAGTATATAAGTATGGACTGAAATAAGATTAATTTATTTTAATTTTCATGACACATTTACTTTTCTTCTATTAAAATAAATATATAAAAATTTAATATTTAAGTATGTGTTTAACTTACGTATTTGTTAATAGCGAGGCGAGACAACCGTGTAGGGCTCTGCAGCTGGCCCTGTGCGCGTGGAGAGTCACCAATAACGCAACCCATTTCCCCCCCGCACTCCCATCCCGCCCTTTCTTGCCGAACATTAGTCGCATCTGGAAAAATACATTTATGATATTTTGCAAGCATTCGCACCAACTTCAGCTACTTTGTCACTTATTGAAGACCAAGTTTGTGTGCGACTGAAACTAAGTCGTCTGCAAAAGACAAAGAAGAAAGAAAGATAATTATTTAGAAGACACTACATACAAACAAACTAGGTACAGAAATAAATGACTAGTTACTACTAGATAACACGTAGACTGACAAAACCCGCAGGTGAACATTAGTTAATACTTAGTATACTAACACAAGTAAGCATTGGGTTGGTACTAAGTACTCCACTCAGCAGCAGACGAGCGCGCGTGTGCAGGTCTAACAGGTCCTGACTCAGCTTGTTGCTCTAACTCTAAAACCTAGGGTCATTTGCGTCATGCTTTTATCTTCCCTCTGCATCAACACATACTATAAATCCCGAAACCCCGCTCCATTTTCACGGAGCACGTTAAACAATAACATATCGTAGAATGCCCCATTATGTAATAGTAATTTTCTAATGTTTGTTGTAATAGTCCATAATGAGTCATGTTAAACTCACATTAATGGTCTCCGCGATACAGGCTTTGCCTAGTGCGGAGGCCGTTGGTAAATTGTAACCTGGATTCTCTGTACATCAATAAATATATTTAAATTTTTTTTTCATTTTCATGTATAGCGTGTCGTCTTTGTAAAGAATTGGCTTCCAAAAACACTGACTGATTTTCGATTCCAATATTTATAAATTTAAGCAATGTGTAATCAGGTTGCTATATGGTGTTCAACAACAATGTTAAATTAAATAATGTTTATTTTTTTTTTCGTTACTATTTGTTTTTTCAAGTAATTTGTGTTAATTTTTCTTAGTTACAAATTTTATTTTAAATATTGTATTGTAAAATTCTCGAGTTTTTTTGGTAAATTTTATATTTTAGCTTGCATCATTGTTTCATCACTTGTTATGTTTGCATGTTTGTGTAAAATCTAGTTCGTAACTACAATGTACCTGCTGTATTTTTATAATGATTTTACTCAGTTTTGTGAACTAATAAATAAATAAATAAAAAGCGCTGGTTTTCAGTCAGAACCAGGTAGAGGAACATGTTAGACTTATCTAAGACATATCTTATTTATCTGTTATATGACTATGAGATGTCTGGAGAATTCTTGCGTCAACCAAGTCGGTTCACTTTGAGTCGTTTAAATCAATAGTCTGTCTTTACTTACAAGTCTCTCCGGGTTGTTTTCCCTCTGTAGCTCACTCAGCCAGTCCAGTAGCAAGCCGCAGCCCCGACCGCGCGACGAGAAGATGTGCGCGGGGGCATCATAGTCGAATTCCGACTTTACCTGCATAGAAATAAAGTTCATATTTATAGCAGACTACCTTCTGCTCGCGGCTTTTGCTTGCGCTTTTCCGGGATATAAGTAGCCTATGTCCGTACATACCATTTACGTCCCTGCCAATTTTCAAATTTCATTCAGCCGTTTGGACGTGTAAAGTTAACAGACAGAGAGTTACTTTCGAATTAATAATATTAGGTCCTTACATATGAAATTGGCGTTTTTCGTACTGGCCACTTTAATCACAAATTTCTCCTCTTTGGTAAGGAATTCCAAATTCAAATTTGTACAGCTATAGACTCATGTATTTGTGCTTCGATGATCGTCATTCATTTGTTTTTTTTCTTCTGTTTTTTTCTGTTTGCGTCACTCATTTTACAAAATGGAAAACTTAAAATATCGCATTATTTACGAGTACGAGTTCCGCCGTGGCACTAGTGCTGCGGAAACAACTCGAAGGGTGAATGATGTGTATGGCGGTCGTGTTGCAAAAGAAAACACAGTTCGTTTTTGGTTCCAACGTTTTCGTTCTGGAAATTTTGACCTGCAGAACAAGCCCCGTGGACGGCCTGAGACTCAAGTTGATAATGAAGAGTTGAAGGCTATTGTGGAAGCGAATCCATCGCAAACCACGTCCGAGTTAGCTGCAGGCTGCGATGTTAGTGATAAAACTGTTTTAATTCACTTGAAGCAAATTGGGAAGATTAAAAAGCTTGAAAAGTGGGTACCTCACGAATTGACTGAAGCAAACCGGCAAACGCGCGTCGACTGCTGCGTTACATTACTAAACCGGCACAATAATGAAGGTATTTTAAACCGAATCATTACCTGTGATGAAAAATGGGTTCTTTACGATAATCGGAAGCGCTCAGCGCAATGGTTGGATCCTGGCCAGCCAGCCAAATCCTAATCCAAGCGAAAATTAACCCCAAAAAAGTTACTTGTAAGCGTTTAGTGGACTAGTGCCGGTATTGTTCATTACAGTTTTCTCAAATCTGGCCAGACTATTACGGCTGATGTCTATTGTCAGCAATTGCAAACCAGGATGGAAAAGCTAGCGGCTAAACAACCTAGGCTGGTCAATCGCTCCACGCCACTGCTGCTTCACGACAACGCTAGACCACACACTGCGCAACAGATGGCTACTAAATTAGAAGAGCTTCAATTGGAAAGTCTAAGACATCCTCCGTACTTCCCGGACCTTGCTCCAACAGATTACCATTTTTTTCGAAATTTGGATAACTTCTTGCAAGGGAAAAAATGCAACTCCGATGGGGCAGTCCAAATCGCCTTCAAAGATTTTATTGATTCCCGTCCGACTGGTTTTTTTAGTAAAGGGATCAATGAACTACCTATAAGATGGCAAAAGTGCATAGAAAATAATGGTTCATACTTTGATTAATTAAATATATTATATTAAAAAATATTCGACTTTTTGTTCCTCCCATACAAAACGCCAATTTCATATGTAAGGACCTAATATTACCAGGCTGTGGTAATATTATTAATTCGAAAGTAACTCTCTAAACTCTAAAAGTAATAATAATATTACCACAGCCTACCTACACTTTCGACGAAGACGTTTTGAAAATACAATCCTGCGGGGGGCGAGGGACGAGACGGGGGAAGGGCGCTCCCGAGCTGCATACATCCACCGCCTTACTAGCTCGGGAGATATTTTTCAGGGCTGACGCATAGTTGGTTTTATATGTATAGGTGCATATTACGACGACGCAATGTCTGTTTGCTTATTTTAGCTCGATCTTTGTTTGGGGAAGATGATTACAGAAACGGCATCCATTTTCATATTCTCGAACGTGTAAAGATTACGAAATGTCAAAAACACGAATTTTTAAAATATAATTTTACTTCAATAAGGGTATAATTTTCTGCTAAATCGAGGGCGTAGACGTGGCGTAGATTACGAAAATGGTGTCGTTTACTAAATCCAAGATGGCGGACTGTTTTTATATCAATTTTTTATTATGGGTATCGTTTTAGAATTACTCGAGGGCGTAGATTACGATTCAAATCTAAGATGGCGGATATTTGTTACACCGTGTCAGGTCCGAGCCGAGTGTCGGCCGTAGCACGGTCACCGAGACGAGCCGGGACCGGGGGTAACAACAGACCCCGAAGACCGTTTCCCATTAATGTCAACTCTTTGTATCCTATCACTCAAGTAAGATGTAAGAAGATCCAAAGAGGTGTCCCTTATTCCATAGTGATGTAGTTTCCTGATTAATGTTTCATGGTGTACGCAATCGAATGCTTTTGACAAGTCGCAAAAAACACCTACAGCATCTTGCGACTTCTCCCAAGCATCGAAAATATGCGATACTAACTCTACACCGGCATCGGTAGTTGACCTGCCGCGAGTGAACACGTGAGTATTAGTATTGATTATCAGTAAACAACTTTATAGGTTAAAAAACCAGTTTCTTGAGCGCTGATTATGTTTCTATTTAACAAAACAAATGAAAAAATGTCAAATATATGTATTGTCTACCGATATTTTGACCTTCGAGGACCCTAATTCCACTAAATTAACGCGACGTGTTAAAAGTGTCAAGGTTGAAACCATTGTATCAATCTCTCCGTGCAAATAGCACCGCACGTACTATCTGAGTTTCTTGGACGATTCTGCGACGATACCATTGTCATAGTAAAGTGATTGGTTAGCAGAATTGGGCCAGGAATGCTAAGATGGTAATTTTCTACGACCAAGCGATTGTCAAATCATTGGTCTAATCAGCTATTTGTAGTGTTTCAGGCATTTTGCTGAGTCTTAAGTTGTAGGGGAATAGTGTTCATTTTGTGATGGCACTGACCTTCGTCTCGTAGAGTCCTTCCTGGTTTTTCTCGAGTAGGTATGTGATGACATCAACAATAACGCCAGAGTCTTGGCTCTCTATTATCTTGCTGCCGATCTCCTCTAGGTTGCTGGGCGTTGCAGTCTCTAAAACTGAAGGGCATAGGGATTGTTTTGTGTTTATTATATTTAGTGCCACTGTTGACAGTTTTGTATGGGTGAGGCGATCTCTTAGCAGCATAAGTTTGAATCCAACAATCCTCTAGTTCTGAAGATTCACCTCTATTTATGTATTTAATTTGTTCAACAATTATATCTGTGGTTATATTAACCTAAATAGATTAACGTAATAGTAAAAGAAAGCCATCCAACTGTGGCCAGTCTCTAAATTTGTATGGAGTTACCTGTAATCAGCTGTTCCCTAGGAGTGTTCGGAGGTAGTCGCGTCGACTCATGCTTGATGTGAGCGGTCCCTTGTGATAGCTCTCGTAGGATGGTCGCCACGGGGCCGGTGGCACCCTTGCATTGCTGCAGCAAGGTGGCTGCGGTCTGCAAGTAGCAAAAAATACTGCAGCATTAGGATAAAACTTGTAAGAAAATTAGGCTTGTAGGAACGTGATCACGCACGCCAGGTGTGGACAAGCATGCGTGCACAAGTGCTACCTCATAGTTACCTCAGCGATCACCTCTAGAGGATGGCTAGCGAGCGTGCGCAACATGGCGGCGGCGTGGGCCCCCCGCGCCAGCAGCCCCCCCGGCCCCCCGCCGCACGCGCAGGCTTGTAGGAACGTGATCACACACGACAGGTATGGACAGGATGCGTTCCGCATGCACTTCACTAGGGCTATCTCTTCGGTTAGCAGCTATAACAATCATAAATGGGTAAGTAAGTCATAGTTACAAATTACAAATTAAATTAACATCTTATAAGAGCAGCTGTTCTTTTTATAGTCTATAGACGTTTGTATGCCAATCGTCGACATTGCTTCGGGCAAAGGTTACCTCGACGAGCTGCGTGAAGGCAGTATCCAGGTCTCCTCCGAAGGACGTGGCTCCAGCGAAGGCCGTGGACAGGAGAGATGGCACCAGCTCGATCTGCAGCGGCGCGGAAGTCAGGGTGATGTCCCAATCGTCCACGTTTTCTTCTGGCAGTGGTTTGTCCGCGAAGAGATCGTCATCTGCAAATATACCAAGAATTTTAAGACCGGGCTAGACCAAACCATATTATGACACCTGGAGAGAAACCGCAACCTTGTTCGAGTGCATAGTCATAGAAATCTCATAGAAATTCAGGTCGTCCGCTATCATTATGGGTTGACATTAACGAATACAGAACACAGAAGGAATAATTGAGTACATTATCAGAGAAGCAGGTCGTATTTGCATGCTAGGTGCTCAGGACACAAGACGAAGGTAAAAGTGAAAGCCTTTTCTCAGCAGACGGCGATTCTGGTCAAAAATGTTGATGATTGTTATCGGAATCCATAGCCGATTTATTTATTTACAAGTGAAATTACGTTAGTTTACCTGGTGGATATCTGGTAGGCTGAAGCTGTAATGCCGCCGCAAAGGCGGCTCCACCCGTTGCGCCCCGTGCCCGTTGGACCGACAGGAGCTGAGACATGTAGCCTCTCTCCACGCCCAGCCGCGCCACGCAGCTCGCAGGGCACGCGTCTAAGGCGGCCAGTAGGGCACTGCAAGAGGGCATGGCATTATGATAGATACAACGGTCACGAGCTGAACCATGTAGCCTAGGGCGGTTTTGTGTTTCATTTCGGCTACCCCCTTAATTTGTAACACGTACCTGGAAGGCAATTCTCGTCAATTTATCACTCGATAAATATCAAAAGAACTGTCAAATTATACAGTTTTTATATGAAAGATCTGTCAAATTTGACAGTTCTTGTGATATTTATCGAGTGATATATTGGCGAGAATTTGCCCCCTGTATTGCTTAGGTACTGTTACAAATAAAGCGAGTGGCCGAAAAAAATTAAAAAATAAAAACAAATTAGAACTAGTATTTACAATTGAAACAATTAAGCTAACTGCAGACTCTTGCAAACAATCTACAGGTAGCTCAACTGAAAAATTGGACCAATTTGTTCACTATGTTATTGCTAAACTAGTGAATTTTCAGAAGCCTAGCTTTAGCGTAACAGGGTGCTTATTCGAGTGTTGTTTTTTAAGTTTTCGTATAAACCCTTGGTTTTTACACTAGCGCCACCCAGCGGCTTCGCTCACGTGGTACTTACATAAAACATAGCATTTATCACTCAGGAATAATGTAACTACCTGCCAGTGAAGTTATTTTTACAATTGGACTATTATTTCCAGAGATTGCACCACAAGCATCCTAACAAGCTTTATACTGTATTGCTCCTCAATAATAGTATAGATTGGTACATGTGCATTTGGTACCTTTATATGAGTTTTGATGCACGATACGTAATTTATTTGGTGTTTTATAGATCAACTAACTATACAAATTATAACAAGACAGTAAATTCATTAATAACAGTTCATTACATGGTTTTCTCCACACGTTAATAAGATGAAATTTTTCTTTAGGGTTTTCGGGATGGTAGTTCCGGAGGCAACCGATTACATCCAAACAAACATACACACTTTAACTTTTATTAATACATAAGTGTAAAGGTTCTGATGTCAAGGAAATCAAAAGAACAGATATCTAAGAAATTTGCCATTTTTGTATACTGCAACAAATTTTGCATTGAAGCGCCTTTGACAGCAGCAGCGGTGTGTTATTGCAACAATAATTGTAAGCAGTATTTATTGAAGGAAGAATCTCAAATCTACAAGTAATGTAAATTGCGTATAAAAAGACACGGACGCACACAACAGAGTGAAATTAAGTAATTCAATAAATGGAGGAGTTTAAATCATACGATTGATCCCGATTATCAAGCAAGAAGCATCTTAGAACGTTACTTGTGGTAGATACTAATTTATAATGTCTTTTATTACGACAAGATGTCTCGTGACGAGAAAATGGTCATAGTTCAAAAAAACAATATTTTTGAGATTATAACACCAAATAACTTAATATTTTGACTTGTTCTTATATACATATAGCTTTTTTATAAACGATATTTCAGTCGTTAAGCACCCTCTTCTAACGTAGCCTTCTCCTTCCTTACGTAGCCTCAGTCATGTAGAACAAAAGAGTCAGCTAAGAGACCGGCGATCGTGACTTTAGACCGACACCACTTCCCCGCTTTATAATGTGGTCAGTTGGCAAGACCGAGACTATAGACCGCGATTCGCCCCGACGAATCGGCTACCGAACGGAGATTCTACAGAGCTTTAGTTACCTCATAGCAGTTCTCGGCATCCCAAACGTCTGTATAAACAGCGCAAGCTTCGGCGCAGGTAGTCCCCTTAATCCAGCAGCCAATAGCGGAGGTCGAGCGGACCGCACCAAGTGCAATCTTAACCAATCAGGAAGCACGACGGCCTCAAGGTGGGAGTCCATTGCGAACGCGGGCGGTGCGTCGTTGCCGACCCATACATTTTGTAGCCAGGTGTACATGTTTTGGTTTGTGTCGTCTGGGGACATAGGGGACACTGTCAGGTGTCGGGATAGAGTGAAAACAATCGGAAAATGTATAAAAACGCCATACGGGCTAACTTTTGTAGTATTCGTTAACTAGTTGTGTGGTGTACCAAAACTAAGACGTGTTAGCCGCTTCACTATCGTCAGGAATACAAGGCTCGCTACTCCCAAGTCAGAACAGAAATACACGGCGAGAATTTGCTAAGAGCGGTGAGCGGAGCGAGACGCTCTCCATCACCCAGAGTGGCGAGCGAAGCTAGCGGCGGCATTGTGCTATTGACAGTGGAAACCTATACACCAGCCAAACTAGATGTAGAATGTTTGTAAACAAACCACGATACAAATAACTAAACTGACTTGCTTGGTTTCGAGTTTTAGATATAATTGTGAAATAGACAAGTAATGTAAATTGCGTATAAAATGACGCGGTATCAGAGTGAATTTTGGGTTAAGTATGGACGGTTTGTTTACAAACATTCTACATAGAGTTTAGCTAGTGTATAAGCTACAAGACTCCCAGTTAACCATCGAAATTGACATTATATAAATTCAATGACATTTAAGATTAACTCATACTATATACATATATTTTTTTCATTTAATTTACATGTATTTTATATTCTGCTCAATTTAAATTTATATTTTGTCTATTTTGCATGCCAAATTTACCGGTGAATTATGTGAACTTATTTTAAGCCTAAGACAATACCATAATACCATTTTTCATGCAATAAAGTGATTATGATTATGAAGAGCTGTGTTCAGTTCACTCACAGGCGGAAGGTCCCAGACAGAGCAGCTTCAGATGCGCGTGCGCCACCACGACGTGTAGGGTCGCCTTGCGTCCACTAGGCCACTGCAGTGTGACGCGCTCCCCGTCGGGCCACACGCCTTCCTCGACCTCGTCGTTGGGGTCTGGCTCATCGATTCTGACCTGTTTGTAAAGGTTGGTTCTAGATAATGATGTCACGTTAGTACCTTGGCTAGGTACTAGCTACTAACGTGCGCTCCCTTCGCAATTACCTCAGTACCAAGTACATACCTTCTGCAGATGGTCGTACAGGATGGTGGTGAGGGAGTGCAGCGTCCTGTGCTGCTCCAGCTGCGCCGCCGTGAGCTCGTGGCCCATGGGCTCGCCCGTGCCCACCACGCGCGCCATCACTGTCGTGCGCTCCATTAGCACTTGGCTCAGCTCCTGCGAAGTATTTCAGTGATGGTAAGTGGTGGCAGGATTCATCAGGGCTGCATCTAGACAAGCAATTTAGCGTAGCAAACCGGATGTTGTAGACTAAGAAAGACAACACAAATGGGAAGTTGGGGGGACGAGCACCCCCCACCGCAACAGTACAGCGAAGCCCTCCACTATAACCAAACTATACCAAGCAATTGCTGTAGATACGCCCGTGGTACTCGTGCGAGAACTCACCAGCACGATGTCGGCGTGCGTGTGGTGCGGTGCACTCTGCGCGTGCCGCGCTAGGAATCCGATGTAGGCTGCCAGGTGTCGCGGCACGCATTCTACTAAGCACGCAGCACGGATCCGTGCTACAACCTCTAAACGGACGGACTCCCAGAAGGGCAGGTCCCAGAGGAGGTGTAGCCAATCTCTGAAAGGAGCGGAAGGGTTTTATTCCGCGTCTACTTTGCCACAGTTCACTTGCTTTTACAGTATGGAGTAGAGCTGTGGGGCGGCCAGTAGAGAGACATTTTAAGAAAACGAGTTTTAATAGCGCGGTGTAGTCATGCATAAAAAAGTTAAATTATAAAAGTAGGTCACGATTTCATTTCACTTGAAACAATAGAGGTTAGCTTTTTATAATATCTTTAATAATTCCCCCTTTACCAGATTTGTTATTTTTTTTTTGTTGGGAGAGATTCAACTTATTTTTTTAAACAATCAGAAAAACTTACTCTGGACTGACAGCAGCATTGTAATCCATTTCGGTTGCATCCTCCGTTTCTGTCAGCACTAGTTTCAAACCCTGTAACAATAGTTTAGTGACTAAAATAAGCTTTACTTCCTCTGAATTAAGACTCATTTTTGACTACGATGCGCATCTGTTAGCTCGCTTCCACTGCCAATCGGTCGTTTAGACAAGAGTTGAATCGAATCTTAACAAATGTCTTCGGATCTATCTATCTCTGTCACTCACTCGGCTGGCTTGCGCTCTGGTCGGCGCGTGCGTGTGAGCCAGCCGCTGCGTGTAGTAATGCAGCACTGCGCGTGCGCCGTCCTCCGTCTCATGCAGCGTCCTGCGCAGATGTGCGCAGAGCTCACCCGCCTTCCCCTCCCCCGGCCCGCTGGCGCCTCCCCCCGCGGAAAGGAACTCGCACAGACATTGCACTGGGAGTACGCTGTGGACAGAGATAACCTAATAAAACTAACGTATACATAGAATGGACGCTTTTCGCCCCCCACCTGGTTCCTTCCTCCACCGCCCCCTATTGTGGTCCGAACCGAATGAAATACAAAAATATTAAAGATTATTTATCGGGTATTTATCGCGTACCTTTTGTTTTATTTTCCCCTACGTTTCCATCGCGTTGCAGCGATCGTGGTCACGGGGCGACTGGATGTACTCGGAGTTACAGCCAAGAATTGACGGCAGTATCCACGACTACCCTCAATTCGTCTTCAGAATCAGGAATGTCCACGTTCACATTACGACACACTACACTGACCGTGCCGACTTCAGTACGGTCGGATCACGACGCGCGCACTTACTAATCACAGGATTCCACGAGCAAGAGAGACTAAAACCATCGTTACGATTAAAATTCGGGTGTTTCTTGATCTCAATCGCCTCTCGAACCATTCTTTTATCACTATTATAAAAGGTGGTATCTGTGTGAGTGGATACTATGATGTCATTATCATAATATGTCAAATCAACTTTTTGATATACAAAAACTTTATTTGACATATGATAATGACCTCATAGTATCTAATATGCACTTCAATAATACGCGCTGTGCATATTTAGTAAAATTATCCGCCTTCTTACAGACGGTAAAAATATTTATTTTATTTTATTTAGTAACAACTAGCTGCTGCCCGCGGCTTCGCACGCTTGAATAAAAGGTAGCCTATGTCCGGCCCCGGGATACCATCTACCTCGCTGCCAAATTTCACCGAGATCCGTTCAGCCGTTCTTGAGTTATAAATAGTGTAACTAACACGACTTTCTTTTATATATATAGATTCCGCGCAAAACCTCTGATATGATTCAACAAAATTCATTCTCGTGCACCGCCCTCCCTCCCACAAATTGGCATGCCATGCAATCAGAGAAGGTAAAAAACTGACTTGCGCAATATTAAAATGACAAGTCACTTACCCTCTACTTCAAGCACACACACAATTTAATTGTAGAAGAAAAAACCACACCAACTTCACAATGGAAAAATCCATCACTATTGAAGTAAGTAAAACCAACGCCTCTAACCCCTATACTGCTGTCAGAACCATCCATAAAATTCGAAAACAGGTTCCAGATAATGGTAAATGATACCTGAGTTCCAGCCGGTCCTGCCTCAACAGGCGATGCAGCCAGGGCATGGCGCGGCGCGTGCCATGGCGCTCCACCAGCTCCAACAGCAGCGCCGGCTGTCGACACAGCAGCTTACCGAGCCGCAGAGCGGAGCTGAGGCCCTGCAGGGACTCCACCACGCCGGCGGGGGGCTTGCGCGCGGGGCCCTGCGGCTCCATTATTGTCAGCTGGAATGGTGGACTGATAAGTCGAGAGGCAATGAAGAAAAGCAGACACATTGGCTACAAGAGCTGTTTGTGAAGCCGAGAGGAGGTCTTTATCTACATCTAGATTCTACGCTAGTTCGCTGCCGGACATAAGCGCCAAAATGACTAATATAATAATCGTAATTAATGTCATAATCCCCACGCTGGGGATTATGACATTAATTCTCCAACGCACATGGTTGGAGATCGCAGTTCGGTTGACGTAAGAGGAAGGGATGTCCACTGGGGGTGGAGGCAACAGTTCACACTGCAGAACAGATCTGCAGAACTGTTGCCTCCACCCCCAGTGGACATCCCTTCCTCTTACGTCATCCGCGGGACGAGTTGCAGGCCAAGCCTATATTCATATACCCTCCAGTACACACAGTTCTAATAACTTTTAAAGAGAGCCCTGGTAACTGGGTACTTGTTCTTGAAATTTGTTTAGCGCTCCTGGGATTCAAAGCTAGCGTATTTTTGAGATCGGATTTGGTTGGGATTTAACTAAAGGCGTTCTACAAAAATTGGTACTGTTAACTACCGTACTAAGCAACGCAACCCGACCTGTTTGGGCTTGGAGCTAATGACTTGTTCTAGATACAATGATGAGCCAAGGGGGTTTTGACTCACCATCTGTTAGATAGAAATGAATACCTGGCTGAGCAGTCGAGAGGTGTGTTCAGTGACTGGTAGCTTGGCGTTGCTGGCGGCAGCTAGATGTGTCTCGTGCTGCAAGATAGATGCCTTCTCGGCTTCCGTTTCAGCAGCGGTGCTGTTGTTCCATTCTATGCTTGGTTTGCTGCAAAAACGGTGGTAATTGGTTTAACAACGAAAAGTGTTTCGTATTCCAATAACCTTATTTCTCCAGGCATATCCACCATGACCGACTGCGCCCGCGACGCAACCAATAGGGAACGATGGCGGCGCATTGCACGTGCAGCCGTTCATCAGGACCCCATCATAACCACGACCACTCTGCCAAGAGTGACGACAAAGAAGATTTCTTTATGATAACAAAATAAGCTCATAGACAAGTCAAATTTGTGTGTTTTGATTACACTTTCTATTCTAATATTACTAATCTGTGGACACTACATACACTACTTGCAAGATTGAAAAAGTGGACGTTGCGCTAAAATAATATTCCACTATAGCTGCACACATCGAGTCCATACCCAATAGAGAGGAAATGTCATTTATTTTGTTTAGACAACAATTCCGCCTAATCACTGCGACGACCACTGCACTCCGATTTAAAAAAATATTTACATTTTTTACTACATCGATATAAAATCCCGGAGATTTATAAAAGTTACTCTGATCAAATAACTTAATCAAATTAATAAATTTTAATTACTTCTTGTTATATCGGGAGCATCAATACATTATTTTATTATGTCAGCACAACACTATATAGCAAACGAGAGTTGACATTGTATTAGTGAAAAAACACTGATCAGTCTCGAAATTCGAAAGACCATATTTCCTCTCTACTGGGTAAGTGCTCGATGGCTGCACACCATCTCGACACCAACTGGTCTCAAGATTCCGACGTGTGGGCTAGATGGGTCTTCCTTAGCATCATCAGGGCATCTTCCACCTTCAGCCCCAGTGAGATGACGGCGAGTACTGAGGCATCTGTTAGGAGGTAGCTAGCTACTCTGTTACATTGATACTTACTTGGTGATACAAGTCTCGATGAGGGCGCGTAGAGTGGGGTACGAAGCGGCGGCGCGCTCCGCGAACTCGTGCGGGTTGTGCGCCGCTATCATCGTGAGGATGATCCACGCGCGCCAGTACAGCGTGGTGATGGCTAGGGGCGGGGGGGTGTAGCTGTAATGGAAGGGATTGGTTACAATCATCAATTACACACACAGATTATCAAACTACATGTTTGCACACGAGATTAAGTCTATTAAAGCTTTGTTAACGGTGTGTGATAGTATAAATGTACACTAGCCAAACTCGATGTAATATGTTTGTGAACAAACCGCCCATGCTTAAATGAAATTAAAAATTAAATTAAATAAATTATATTAAAAAAATAATTTATTTAATTTCATTTATTGAATTACTTAAATTCACTCTGTTGTGTGCGTCCGTGTCTTTTTATACGCAATTTACATTACTTGTAGATTTGAGATTCTTCCTTCAATAAATACTGCTTACAATTATTGTTGCAATAACACACCGCTGCTGCTGTCAAAGGCGCTTCAATGCAAAATTTGTTGCAGTATGCAAAAATAGCAAATTTCTTAGATATCTGTTCTTATGATTTCCTTGACATCAGAACCTTTACACTTATGTATTAATAAAAGTTAAAGTTTGTATGTTTGTTTGGATGTAATCGGTTGCCTCCGGAACTACCATCCCGAAAACCCTAAAGAAAAATTTCATCTTATTAACGTGTGGAGAAAACCATGTAATGAACTGTTATTAATGAATTTACTGTCTTGTTATAATTTGTATACAAGGTGCCACGTTATTGGTGAACTAAGCGGAAAGGGGGTGACCTACCCCCTCCCACGAACATTTTCTGTTCTAGCACTTTCAAGGTTTCAAGGTTTTTTACTGAAAAAAGACCTCGAAACTTTCATCCCAACTAGCGCATTTTTATGTTGGCAACCAACACTTAAGTCAGCAGTTCATCAGTAAGGTTCTTGAGCTTTCAATTTTCACCGCCTGTCGATTCTCATTGGCTGTCACGCCCCATCAGGCGGGCGGCGTAAGATTCTTAACTATTCTCATTGGCTGTCGCTTTTCTTTAGCCCAAACCAAGAATTTTCCGGTGGTTCTGTACATTTTTCTTCTAAGCTTACTTACAATATATAATGTTTATCTGTAGGTAGGTATATTGGTTTCGTTGTAGGTACGTCTACGTAGGTACCTACCTAATAAAGATTATTTATCGATATTTTAATAAAAGTTACGCGATAAATAATCTTAACTAAATTTATTAAATAAATTTTGATATTTTCTTAAGTTAGAAAATTACAAAATTTTAAAAAGTGCTACTTTCGTGCCTAGTTTTATTTTTAGCATGAATGAATGTATTCTTTATTTGCACATGAAAAATTATAAATAAATTGTATAAACTAAGGCAAATCTAGTACAAAAAGGCGACCTAGTTAAAAGAACCCTAAAATTTTGTCGGCAAAATGGCCGGCCTTACGTGTGTTTGCGTTAGTAATAGGGTTGTGATTTGTCTAAGCGTATGAGTACAGTTATTTTTTACTATGAAAACTTAAAACAACGTATTTCTGAAAGTCAACCATGCGGATCAGTTGGATATAGCCCACAACCCCCTTTCGGCTTAGTACACCAATAACGTGGCACCTTGTTTATCTGAAACTCGACGCCAAGCGAGTTTTAGTTATTAGTATCGTGGTTTGTTTACTAACATTCTACATCGAGTTTGGCTAGCTCGTTGTAGATTTGGTTGATGCTGTAGGATGGATCGACTTAGAAATGAGTCTAAAATACTCTAGACATTCTAGAATATTCCTCACCCTGCCGGCATGGTGATGTTCTCGGGCGGCGCGAACGCACACAGCTGGAACAAATACTCCGGCACCTCCAGCTTGTCCACTTGCAGCGGATTGTCCTCTGCGGGTAAAGCGCTGCAGCGGCGGACCAGTTGCTCTATCAGCGAGACTATTTCCGTTGATGCTACTGGAAGCTCCTGGAGATAGAAATAAATAAATAATATAGGACATTTTTCTCACATCATTGATGATGGACGACCTGCAGATTAATAGAAACATTTTTTTTTAATTTTTTGCTTTTGCAAATATTTTACAAATAGTCCATAGTTCTGCTACTTCTAAGGCATAAACACGGAGCAGACTTTTAAGGGCGGTTTGTTAAATTAACATAAAAGCCTGCTTAACTCTTAAAGATCTGATATTTTAGGCCGTCTTGCAATGTTTTTGAGTTTCAAAAATATATACGTTATGCATTTTATTTTATTATGGAAGGATCAAAAGCAGGTTTTTACTGATGATTGGGACACACAAGGCTGATAGTAATTGCCACAGGAAAATATACCTTAGACAGTCCAATAAACATGATCCTGAGTAAATTATACTGCGGCAGCGGTGCCTCGCAGCAAAGCCTGTGCAACAGTGTCCGTTCTGACTCGGGCGGCCAGTTGTCCACTTTACTGTAGGTTTCTGCTGTTTCCACGAACATTATCTGAAAAATGCAAATACAAAATAGTTTATAGCCAAAAGCAATGCATTAAACACAAGTTAAGGTGGTACTAACCGGCGTTTTAGGGCGTAATGTAACGCGTTACACAGCGAGCGTTCGTGCAGTTAGTACGGGTAAAGAAGGCGCACGCAACGAGCAACGAGACGAATTTTAGTTCACGTCGTAACGTACCATGCTTGCTTCGACTGGTAAGTACTATACGCTCCGGGACACCAGTCAGTACCCGGCTTTACATGCATGAATATCTATATCAAGAACCGATGTCAGATGAATCAGATGAGTGATATAATTAAGTGAGGGCATGTGACCCCTGAACCAGGTCTATTTCGCGAGTCTTCGAGGTGCTATTCCAACGAATGACCATTTGTGCACCGAGTTTTGCTCAATTCAAGACAGATCGAAAACGCAGAGACCAAAATATAGGTGCTAAACAGACAAAACAAGGCCCATGTTTTAATACACTTGAGATCAAAATTAGCCGTGTGGTATTGTCCCAGTCACTGTTAGTTACCTTGTTGAGAGCGAGCTGGAAGTCCTGCCTCGACGGTCTGTGTTGAGGCACCGCGTGGTCGAGCAGCCAACCCAATGCAGCCGCTTGCAGCGCCGCTACCTGAAAAACAGAATGTAACATTGATTTTGCTTTCTATTTGTAGACCCACATTATGCTTAGACAGGTCATTTTGGTTCACTTAACACTTGTAATTTAAAGGTAGTTTTTGACAAGGTTGCAAGTTATATTTGATCGCCAAGGCAGGCGAAGCTTGAAAGGCACTGGTGAGATAAGTAATTTGGGTCGAGTGGAAGAACTTTGCTTACGAGCGTGTTTCGTGGAAGGCTTGGGGGAGACCTTGTCCCAGCACCGGAGAAGTATAAGGAGTGTAGGGTAATATGTATGTTGTAACCTGTGTAAGTCAAGTTCTCTGGTCAATAGATCCGCAAGTGCTAAGTATGTCAGTGACCGGTGGACCTTAGGGACTACAGGACAATAGGGTCTAGACTAGAGGTATAATAGTTATGTAAATAATCAAATAATATCCCAAAATCTTCGGGTATTGTACGGCAGTACGGGAATGCACTACCAAGTTCGCTACGAGGTCAACTGAGCGACGAGTCGAAAATCTTTGGGGCTTTCTAACGAGTCAAGCGGCGTTAGCTCCACCTACATGGGAAACATTGAAATAACGCTGAGTGTGAGGGCTTACGCCCTATAATAACAAAACGTTTAGAGGTATGTACGTAACCTGTGTCAGTAACGTCCTCTGGTCGGCATGCGACCTGGCGTGTGCGGCGGCGCTGGCCGTGACGAGGCAGCACAGGCAGAACAGATCCGCCAGCGCTAAGAAGGCTCGCTCGCGAACCTCAGCTGATGCGCCGGTGCAAGCTGCAGAAGCTGTAAACAACAACGGTTTGGATATTAAGCTGCGGCTGCTGTAAACAACAACGGTTTGGGTATTAAGCTGCGGCTGCTGTAAACAACAACGGTTTGGATATTAAGCTGCGGCTGCTGTAAACAACAACGGTTTGGATATTAAGCTGCGGCTGCTATAAACAACAACGGTTTGGATATTAAGCTGCGGCTGCTATAAACAACAACGGTTCGGATATTAAGCTGCGGCTGCTATAAACAACAACGGTTTGGATATTAAGCTGCGGCTGCTATAAACAACAACGGTTTGGATATTAAGCTGCGGCTGCTATAAACAACAACGGTTTGGATATTAAGCTGCGGCTGCTATAAACAACAACGGTTTGGATATTAAGCTGCGGCTGCTATAAACAACAACGGTTTGGATATTAAGCTGCGGCTGCTATAAACAACAACGGTTTGGATATTAAGCCCCCTGTTTAACGACGGATGTGGCGCGGCGGGGGAAGGTCCGCTTGCGACGCAGGAGGTTGCGAGTTCGATTCCCGCCTTGGGACAAATGTTTGTACGATCTGCGAATATTAGTAACAAGTAACAAATATTTGCAGATCGTACAAACATTTGTCCCAAGACGAGAATGGAACCCGCAACCGGAGCCCTCCTCCTCACACTCGTGGGTCAACGCCCTAAGCGTACTTATTACACAAGTCATATAACACCAGTTGTATTTACCTTCCGCAGAAGGCGAAGCTAGCGCCCTGGCTAGAGGCAGTAAGGCCGCCACGCCCCCCTCGTTAGCGAGCCCTCCTGCTGCCGTGTTGGTGCGGGCCCCCCTCACACACTCGCGGGTCAACGCTCTAAGTGGACGGAGATATTCTTCTGGACGCATCATCAGCTCCTGTTGGATATGAGGAGGTGGTGAGTTTGTGAAGTTTTGCAATATTAACTTTGAATTTTGTGACATGTGTTCAAGTTCAAGTCATAAAAAAATTAAGCGCCTTCTAGAGTCGAGCGGCTTTAGGAATGGTATTGTTTAGTGGTTTCTGTGGCTTTGAGTGGCCGTGGGATTTTGAAGCCTTCATCTGTATAGGTGTTTTAGGCGGTGACTGTACCATGTATGTATGAGCCATGGCGGCGGGCACGGCGGCGGGCTGCGCGTGTATGAGAGCCCCCAGGACGGCCATGTTGTTGGGAGACCGTACGTTGGATAGCTCGTTGTAGATTGTATGGGTGACCACGCTTCGGAGTAAGGCTGGTGATTCTGAGACCATTTCCCTGAGAACATAGGAGATTCATTGTTAAGGAGAAACAAAGACAAAGCAGAGTGATGCAATAGTCATGGCGGAACACATACTAATAAAAGGCAAAATAAATTGATCAGCGAAAAGCATTGCAGCGCTATTACACGCGGTGCCTGGGTGGCACCGCATATAATGTCAGGTTCTTTTCGTTTACAAGGTATGTTTTGGAAGGTTCACCGAAGGGCTCTTGCCCTTCTCTGAGATCTCCTAATTCTCCTAATTATCTGCACTGGCATTATTTTTTTTTTTTTATTATTTTGTTTATTTATTCAAGCATGAATTATAAGCTATTCCAAAACATCAA
Source organism: Eupithecia inturbata (assembly GCA_963662085.1). Classification (NCBI taxonomy): domain Eukaryota; kingdom Metazoa; phylum Arthropoda; class Insecta; order Lepidoptera; family Geometridae; genus Eupithecia; species Eupithecia inturbata. Next base: position 819,599 of record OY759192.1, read on the forward strand.
ACATTATTACAAAATCTAAGAATATTATTACACATAACATAAAAACATTAGTTAAAATTTAAATTAAATATTTAGTAATTATCTGTAAAACAAGTACTTAGATTGTTACTTTAATATGATTTTGATTGTTACTTTATTGTAACTAGACAAATAATTGCATGCCCAAAATGGACAAATTACATTGTTACGCATTTTACCTTCTTTTCCACATGTAATTGCAATAAATATACTTTATACTTAGTCATTGACAGATTATAATTGCAGGTATATTCAAGTCTAAAATATGGACATGTCAAAGAATTAAATTAACAAATTATATCTACTCTAATACTTAGTCAATAATAACAATAACAGGTCAAAAAGTACAATTAAAAAATAAGAGCATCAACTGGTGTAATTTGGCGATGCTGTCAAAGAATACGACGGCGTCAGTTGAGGAGATGAACGAAACCCATCACAGCTAGCTTCTGGAGGAGAATGTCGTTATCTGCTAAGTCAAAGGCCTTATTAAAATCGAAATAGGTCACGTCTACCTGAGAGCCCGTATCCATACACAATGACACATAGTCAACAAAGTTTACGTGGTTCGTGACCGTAGATCTAGCTGCGCGCAAAACCATGCTGAGAGTCGGCGAGGAGTCCACCAACCTGACAGCATCTCGCATTTGAGTGTATTGAGCATTATCCCCCCTGTCAAACCAGGAATGTATGATCCCCGGAGATTTCCTTCTAATTCATCCATGGTCTGAGTAGCCTCTCACCTGAGGCAGTTCTGAGTAGACTTACCTGAGGCAGTTCTGATAGGCGTGCTGCAGAGGCTTGGTCTTCAGCCGCATCCTAGCGAGCTGTGCCAGCACCTCGTGGTCGCGCGCGGCGGTGGCGCCCACCGCATCGCAGTTGACACACACGTGCGCCAACAACTCCTGCGCCACGCGCCACAGCTTGCCGGAGTTCAGCCAGCCTTCGAGGCGGGCCGCCGACAGCATGCGGATCTGAGGGACGATAAATAAGTAAATGATAATGCAGGACTTTTTTACAGTGCACCATCTGGCTGGCCCCAAAGTAAGCAGATAACTATTAGGAGGCATTCCCGTGGACGCGGAGGAATCGACTTATCATACTGTTGATATAAATCTCTCGTCATCAGATTGGTCTCTTCAGCTCCACTCTGCATTTGTGGGAGCGCACTCCTGTGGTGTTATTCCACCAGAGATGTGTTACGTAACTAAGGAGCTACCTTGTACCAAACTCAACAATAGGATTGTTAAGAAATAAAACTCTAGCGTAGAAAGTCGGCAGTTTTATACAATAGGTAACGCAATAATCTTAATTTTAGATCTATTACACACGTTCAGATGTCAATATTGCCAGTTAAAGAAGTATTTTCTGTCCTGTTACCTCTGGGAAGCCACAGGTGGCTGCCAGCAGCTTCAGGAATCCCTTGCCGATGTTGTCAGGCGCAGCCGAGCGGCACTGGATCGTCTCGTTGAGGCGGCCAGCACCAGCTGTTCGACCGTCACGTGACTGCTGGAGTATCTACAGGAGGCTTTACCTCTGGGAAGCCACAGGTAGCTGCCAGTAGCTTCAGGAATCCCTTGCCGATGTTGTCTGGCGCAGCCGAGCGGCGCTGGATCTGCTCGTTGATGGCGGCCAGCACCAGGTGTTCGACCGTCACGTGACTGCTGGAGTATCTATAGGGATCGTAGGGTAAAGATTGTAAAATTGACGAAACTTTTTTAGATAAAAAGGTACAAAAACAGCGGGACGGGGGATATGCAATATGCAGAGTTCTTGTCTGAAAGTGATTAACTGATTAAGCACTTCGTAATTTCCAACTTTCTCTTGGATTTACCAAACAGACATGAGGTCGAATCTAGAGATGCTTAATTAAACACTGATCTGACTTCTTTTAATAATAATAAATGGTGGTAGATGCTAGTAGAGCCCGTCGTCGTTCTGTTTGAGTTTCCGCCACTCTGCCAATATCTCTTCACTAATGATTAATAATAGGAGTATAATTTTGGATATAATTTCACAATATTGATATCAGCCAGAAGAAATGGGATAGTCCTGCAAGTACAGTCTCTAGCAGTGTCCCGAAAATAAAAACGAAATAAAATAAGACCATAGATACCATAATGCTTGTTTGGGGGAAGCAAGGTCAGCAGTGGATGCATGTGTGGTGAGGAGGAAGAGATTAGACCTTATTACCTTGGAAAAACAGAGTAATCCAGCTCAGCCAGCTCCGGGTCATCGTCAGCATTGCCCATTGGCGAGCCGGCTCCTGAGGGAGACATAGTGCCTGTAATCACATAGTAAAGGCATCTCAAACATGCATCTACACATTCAACAGCCAAGCGACACGGGTGCTAAGGTATCATGATAAAATAGGACACAATAAAATATAAACAAATGTCATAGCACAAACTACAAAAAGTACTTTTACTAAGTTTTTTATTCGTAATCAATCACAATGCAGCATATGAGTGACTCACGATTACATCTGCATTACCCAGCTGGACTGGTAGGTATACATTATTAAATCTACTTTATGGGGCAGCCTTTATAAGAATAATCTTTATTTCCAAGTAATATGAACACAGCCCTGAGTTCGGTTTGACGTCATCCTGGCGTGTCATTTTCTATGGGATAGGGTACAGCGCCTCTAACGTGCGGGTATGCAACTACTACGTCAAACGAACTCAGGGCTCAGGACTTCCATTGTAATAAAGAGCTATTGATTGTCTTCACTTCAATATATTTAAATTTTTATGCAATTATGGAACTAAATGAGACAGGAATCGCTACACTACTTGAAAGGACTGTCCAATTATATTTTTTGTATTTTAAAACTAAATATTGATTCTAGCATACAATATAAGCTAAGCATTTTAAACTACAGAGTTTAGCTATCAGTTAATAAATTTAAACAAATTGCCAAAACTTCCTGTGCAAAAAGGCTTACTATAAAATATCAGATTATACTCCCGATAACTTTTACTCCCTTAGGGTACAAACAAAAATTTTGCCGGTATAATAGGTTACAACCCCGGTACAATCAAATGAACCAAAAATCATGAACATCTCAAAGTCGGTTGCCAGGTTCACACAGACGATTATCTAGCTTGAGCAGAGTTTCTTAAACTTTAAGCAGCCACGGACCACTTTCATAATTTCAAAAATTCCACGGGCCCCTAGCGAAGAATATTTTAGGGAAAAGCCTTATATTAAAAAATATTTTTATTGGTAGTTTTCTTACATTTATCATTAATTAATTAAACTATATTAAAGTCAGTTTTTTTATATGGGTTAAAATTTGCGGCAAATTACATATCCCCAGAAAAAAATTTTGCGAAAAACTTGAGAGAGCTTGACCAAAGCAGCAAAACCAGATGTGTTGCCAAGTATTGCAAGAGCTCTATCGATGGATATGTCGCCGCCACCGTATCGTACAATCAGCCCGTTACGGCGCAATTCTGTTCATTGCCTATGCCGATTGTTGAACGATCAACGTTCAATAATAAGGCGAATTACGTGTTCCCAACAAATCAGTTTTCGTTTTGCTATCGGCCTAGCCATTCTACAAATGGGCTGATTCTTCGATCCGGCGACGACACATACCTACCTAGCGTAGTCTTCTAATCTACATTTTGTTCTGCTGCTGCGGACCCTTGCACACATGTCACGGACCCCAAAGGGGTCCCCCACCCCAAAGGGACCTTACTTTAAAAAACCCTGAGCTAGAGGATAAAAAAGCTTGGGACAGGTTTTACTCCAACTCGAAAAATAACAACTAATAGTCTAAAGGTTTCTTCGTCGCTTCTTTACTTTAGTCTACATACACAGAAATCAAAAATATCACTTTATTTCTGTGTCAGTATTTAATATTATTATTTGACCTTTTCTAGTGTTCATTTATTGTATTTATGATAATAGAGTTTTTGATTTGATTTGAAATACAATAAGCTCTAAAGCACTTACCCAAAGTATTATCAGTCGGTATGAGATGCGTTGGAGGCTGCTTGGTCCCGAATGCCGTGACTATGTTCTCCACCAGACACTTGCACCAAGAGCATTCCACCCACCAGCGCTCGTTCAGGGCATCTTCTATGTATACCTGGTTTAACAATTTAGTTACATAGAGCTACTGCAGCCTAGCAGACAGTTGACAAGCGTTTAAATTAATGATCAAGGCAATAGCAACAAAATGTTTACCATTTGAAAGCCCCCATAATTTTACTTTTAAACTGGTACAGAGATGAATGCCATAAAGATAAGAATGGCTGGCTGCATCAGTTTACATCAACATACCTAAGAAAACTGTTTTTGGCTTGTTTTTTATTTTTAAAAAACAGATAACATGGTATGCCAAACCCAAAACAAGAACAATTCCATTATCTGAATTTTTTCCTCAATACAGCCCTAGAGAGTAAGCAGACGAAAATCACCTATAAAATTAATTGAGCTAACTACAAAATGTACAAAATATGTATTTTAGGTTATGTTAATTTTTAAATTTAGATGTTGTATTATAGTTTAAGGGGCGAACAAACCTAACAGGTTTGGTTTTCAAACTAGGCCTAGATCTCAGTACTCACGGGAAAAAACTCACCCTCTGGTAAAAAACTTGAATTCCATAAAATTCTATACATATTTTTTTCTTTGGTTCCTTGACTATGACTACACAATTGAGAAAAAAAATTATGAAAGTGCACTGTTTCCCACATAGTTTGGTTGAGATCTCAGGAACCCTGCGGTCTATTGAAATGACTAATGTTTTGATTCATAGGTTATTATTACTAATTATTTGGTTCCTTGAACCAGTTTCTTCATAAGTTGTGTAGTTTTCTTGTAAATAAGCAAAAAAATTATTTTTGCACTTATGCTGTTCCAATAAAGTATGCTGTGTCCCGCTCCTATGAAAGCGTAATCCTATGCCTATCCTTTTCACAAAATGGAGCATTGCACCCTCTTAAGTTGAACTTAGTTTGTATTTGCTGCAAATAAATATATATTTATTTTACTTTTTTTTATTATAATCATACCTTGATAAAGATATCGGGCCAGTTACTGTTATCCCGATGTCCTGCATACAGCATATTGCAAGCCAGCACAAACACTAGCGGATTCCCTTTATTCTTGAAAGCGGCTCCTTGCTCCCTCTTCAGCAGCGTGCAGAGAATGTTGGTGACAGTCTCATGGGCAAACATGTTGGGTCTGATCTTGGTGAGGTACAGCAGACTCATGCAGAGGATTGGGTCTGGCTTCGAGCGCTGGGATTTGAGAAGACGGATTGCGCCCGTTAGGAGTCCCAGCTGAAATATACATCATATGAAAAATATATGTTTTTGTCTTTTCCCGTTTTGTATTGTCGTTTCTATGTGCAAGAAAGGTTATTTGGAGCTGTGTGGATTGACCAGCACTATTTATATTAATTTGTGATGTATTGCCGTTCAGTTAAATACTTGGGTTTATTGTCTAGAGTTATTCTAGACAATAAACTAAACTGGGCAACACATCTAGAAAACAAGTTAAAGGCGGTGCCGTCGAATGATAGGTAGAACATGGGGTCTCAGCCCAAAGATTACCCTATGGCTCTACAACACCGTAATCAGGCCCTCGCTAACATACGGTTCCCTAGTGTGGTGGCCAAGAACAAAACAAAGCACTACCATAAACAAACTGCAGAAGTTCCAGAGGTTAGCCTGCGTAGCGACGATCGGGTGTATGAGAACTGCCCCCACGGCAGCACTCGAAGTCATGATAGGCCTATCGCCGTTGCACTTATATGTGCGACAAGAGGCAGCCGCAGCTGCTTACAGACTCTGGGCTTTACATTTATGGGAGCATGACACTAGAGCACAACACACCACTATTATAGAGGAGTATGCAAGGAGCAATCCCATGCTACTCTCGATTTATGATAGAGTACCCATAAAACACCTACACTCAAAAAGCTTCACTATACAAATGCACGAAGAGCCAAGTGACAGCTCAAACATACACGAAGTAAGAATATACACAGGTGGCTCTAAAATGAAAACAGGTACCGGTGCAGCAACATTCTCGGAAGATCTCAACATCCACAAAACAACAGCACTGGGCGCCCACAACTCCATTTTTCAGGCGGAATGTGTGGGTATAATTCAGGCTGCGACCGCAGTGCTACGAAGAAAGGTAACTGACCAGAACATCAGGATCCTCTCAGACAGTGCGGCGGTACTACAGGCTCTGAACAAGAGAGAGCACAATTCGGGTCTTACCCTACAGTGCCACGACCTGCTAGAACAAGTAAGTAAGTCCAATAGAGTCACTCTACAATGGATAAAAGGACACAGCGGATCCAGAGGAAATGAGGAAGCTGATGCACTGGCGAGGAGAGGTTCAGAGTGGCAAACGGCAGGGCCTGAACTAATAATTCCCCTACCTTTCCGTCAAGTCCGCTCATGGATCCGTCAACATACGATTAAACAACACCAAGACTACTGGGCAAGTATTCCGGATTGTAGGCAGTCGAAGGAGGCCTTCCCGGCTTTAAACCCGAGATTCTCCCGAAAACTCCTCAATCTGAAACGGGGCAAACTCCGGCTAATTGTCGGTATTGTCACAGGACATTGCATGCTTAATAAACATCTATTTAATCTGGGTATCACGGACAGCCCCCTATGCAGGGGATGCATGAATGCAGAGGAGACGGCCGCGCATGTGCTTGTAGAGTGCAATAGCGTAGCGTCTCAAAGACTACTCTACCTCGGGACACCGAGGACGCCTAGGGAGGCATGCACCGGCGTCAGCGAGCTACTGGCTTTCCTAGAGGACATCGGGTGGTTAGATTTGCAGCCCCCACCCGACACGCAAAAAGGGCCCACCTGTGGCCTAGTTGCGGAAACCAGTCCATAAACAAGTAAGTGCCGTTCAGAATGTGTTATTACTATAGAATCTACTTACCAATTTATCAGAATTAAGAGTATCAAGGGCCTGTAGTACACTGGGCACCAAGTCCACTGGATCTACTTCTAATGAGGTTCCACCAACAGCTTCAGCTGGTGACCCGATTCTGGACCGCTTACTAGGCGGCTGCGACCCGAAACCAGAGGTTTCACGCTTTCTTTCTACACCTTCAATGAGAGTAACAGGTTACCAACATTAACTAAAAAAATTATTAAAAACAATCCTGTATATTTTTCGAGGACATACCACTTGTAGATGGTTTATGGATGCTTCCCCTCTTCTCAGAGTCTCTGGAGACCGCCACAGTAGACTTGGTTCCTAATGCAAAGATATCTTGGGGATGCTGCGGTCCTTTGCTCTTGCCTCCTCGGCCGGACGACGGCATTTTACCGCGTTCCATGTGGGTTGTTGCTCTGGTTTTGGTTTCACAATGTACATTAACTGACCGGCATTACATTTGGTCAGTGGGATTCAGTTGGATTATAACTAAAGAAGCTATAGTTTCTAAATTAAATTAATAATTTTATTGAACGATGCGGCCCGCCAGCGACCACAACAAACATTTTTGATATTTTATTTCTGACATTGACAATGACTTCGTCAACGACTTCAACCGACAGTGACAGTAATATCCAGCCCATATTCAAAAGAATTTTATAATAGACAAAAGAAGAATAAGAATTATAAGTTGGTACCTAGCTCAAGTAGTAGGTACCTAGTTTATTTTATTAGTGATTTTAGGGTTCCGTACCCGAAGGGTGAAAACCTGTCACAGGGCTCTCTCATGAACCGTAAAAGATCTGCAGTTGATATTTTCAGAGAACGTGTATTGTATGTCTCTTGCCACTATAACAGCCAATAATACAATGAATAATTTATTATGGTTGAAAATTTAAAGGGGTATCCGAACCAGCGAAAAGCTGATGTTATTTGAAAAAGATGCCTGATTTTTACGGTACGGAACCCTTCGTGTGCGAGTTGACTCGCACTTGGCGGTTTATGTAAACAGTGTTTTTTTACTGGGACACTACGGAGGCACCCCTAACCAGAGGAGATACAGGTGCAGTTTCTTTTAAAACCTGAGCTCGTTTTTGGAGAAGAACATTTTGGCATTGAAAAATGTTTGGTCAAGCATGAGTACCACATTAAAATTAATCAAATTGGTAAAACATTTTTTGATGCTTAACGACTCTGTTCCTTGTAAGGATCATTTATTTTAGGTAGCGGATGAAAAAACTCTGAGCAGCGGATATTAGTCAAATTTAATAAAATGTTTTCACATACAATTCGCCAGACAAGTCACGAGAACGGTTGTAAGGTATGGCATCCCCCAGGGGAGTGTGCTAGGACCTCTGCTGTTTATTATTCATATAAATGATCTACCAAAATTAATTATATTGTTATTATTTGCACAAAGACATTGCACACCGTAAAGGTATGCAATGTGTGAAGGAATACATTGACTCACATAGACATAAAACACCTGCACCTACCTACATGACTGTATTTCAAGCAATAAACGATATGAACTTTACTTTACTAATTTCTTAGCAATATGGCCCCATGTTGCTGTTTGCAGGTACGGGCACGTTTCAAAACACTTTTAGTGGCCTTAGACAACCATGGGCAGTGAATCTTGTTGAGGTGAAAATAGACTGCGTCTTTTAATTCTTGAGCGGTACTGTACCGAGTTCCGTAAATACGACCTTTTAGGTAGCCCCATAAAAAAAAGTCCATTGGCGTCATGACCTTGGTGGCTATTTAGTTGGACTATATTCAAATTAAAATTAATTTTAAAGTCTTGATTAAAAAACTTTCTAAGCCCTACAAGAATATTTTGAAATATCTGGAAACTAAGTTCCAAATTGCAGTGTCCCACCCGGGCTCATGCTGAAGCTTGTACCTAATTTTAAGACCTTAATGTACGTACAACATGATCGCAATAAAAATTCGAATCTTGAATCTAGGGAACCGATTGATATTCTTATGAGTGTACAACCAGTTTTCCACCAGTTTTTGTACCAGTTTTTGTGTTTAGATATGGTATTGTCATGTTTATTTCTTTGAATTTTTCACGTAGGGTTTCTCTGGGACGCATATTATAGATTGCACGAACAGACCTCTTCTGCAGCACAAATACGGTGTTAATATCTGCAGCGTTACCCCACAGCAGTATGCCATAAGACATAACACTATGGAAGTAGCTGAAATAGACTAGCCTAGAAGTATCAACGTCTGTAAGATGAAAGATTTTTTTGACTGCGTACGCTGCAGAACTACGTCTCTTCGATAGCTTGTCTATGTGTGGGCCCCGTTGAAGTTTACTATCTAAGGTTATTCCTAAGAATACGGTACTTTTAACAATTTCTAACGTTTCACCTTTGACGTTTACATCAGCCTTAACTTGTTTTACAATAAGTAGAATAAATCTAATACATTTCGTTTTGGTTTCATTAAGCAAATGTTATTGACACTAAACCTATGGAATACTTTTGAGATTGCATTATTCACATCGTTGAAATTTGTGTTTTGTCGTTCCATTTTGAAAATTAGAAGTATCTTCAGCAAACAATACGATCTCGTGATTATCCTTTATTTACAAGACGAAGCAGGTCGTTAACATAATCTAAAAATAGGAAAGTACAGAGGATAGAACCCTGTGGTACACCCATTGTAACTACAAACCCCGAAGATCGTTTCCCGTTAATGTCAACTTTTGTATCTTATCACTCAAGTAAGATGTAAGAAGATCCTTATAGGTGTCTCTTATTCCACAGTGATAAGTGCCATGTGCCCATCCAACCTGTTGGCAGATGACATTACTCTTATTAAATCACATAATAATAGAATGATATTATCCACTTGTTCCACAGCCAGATTCAATATCTCTCTCTAGGTATGTTTCAAAAGAAACTGCACTTGTATCGCCTACTCTTTTCTTAATCTGTTTTTTTTCCCTTAGGTAATTTTGTATGTTTTATTTATTGTTTGTAGGTAAGTTATGTACTGAAAAACAGAAATTATTGTTCTGTGCTGTACCTATCAGGGTTGTGAGTGGTCGTTAATAAATGTTTCTCTATCTCTATCTCTCTGGTGAATGACCCATAACCAGTTAATAAAACACTGTTTATCATTATATTTTTTAATTTGGTTGTTAATGGTTACTTGTAAAAGTAATTTAATGAACTTGATTGAGATTACATTATTTTTTTTAGTTTGTATAATGCAAACTCAACCTCCATATACTATGATGCAGAGCCAAAAATAAAAGAAGAACAAGTCGTATTTGTTAAAAAAAAGTACTTGAAAACTACTGTCAAAGTTGTCAAATTTCGTACACAGGCAATTTCACAAAAAGGTACAAAAATTCTATAAATATATTGAAAATCGATTAATTAGAGGCCTTTTACCAAAATAAACTATGCACGAAAGTGCCCTAAAAGCATTTCGTGTATAAATTTAGGAAGTTATGTAACTGGTGATTGAGGTTATGTTTGTGGATTTTCAGATGTTGACCTCTACTTTTCTCGGCCTTCGGGCGACCACCACCTCAGTGATGGTGACCAGGAACCTGGCTGCTGCACAGAAAGTCTCTGATCCTATCCAGCAGCTGTTCCTTGACAAAATCAGGGAATACAGGCAGAAGAGCTCGTAAGTACCTACTACCTTTCTATTGATTTTTGTTGGGAGCTTCGGTAGCCTTCATAAAGTACCTACCTATTCCGTACTTATCCTAGAACAAAACTCAAGAATAAAATGTTATTAAAGGTAATGTGCTGAAGGTCTGCAAAATATTCTGTTGAGTTTTGTCCTGGTTTTTAAAGTCAGTCAAAATATCTGTAACATTTACCTTCCCAGCTTTCCTTCCTAGCCCAAATCATTATATTGTAGCTTGTGTTAGGTAGTCTAATGCTTTTCATACATTATCTTTTCAAGATTTCAACCAAGAGCTTCTTGTCTTTGACAAAAATGATGATTCTGTTCTTATTTTCTTCTGCCTGTGTTTTTGTACTTGTTTCTTTGCTAATTGGAAACCACGCAGTGCTTACTAACAAAACCCTATCCAATCATTGATGTTCAAAATCTGAAGAAATAAACAAGTTTGAAGACATAATTAAATCACGAACACATAGCTAAAAAGGTAATTATGCTTGCTGTGTTTCATTTGCATCTGTTAAGTTTCTAGTTTTAGCAATTAATTTTAACTAATATTTAATACATTGATGCAGCACATGAAGTTTTACAGGATATAGGATATAGAGTGGTACAACCCGCAAGGGCGCACAGCTAATAAAAATAATGCTGGGCAGTGAATGTGTTGATTTGAAACAACTAATAAGATTTTCCGTTTCAGTGGTGGTAAAATGGTGGATCCCAGCCCGGCCATCCAGAAGGAGCTCAAGAGTGAGTTTGAGAAGCTGGAGAAGCAGTTCGGAGGTGGCTCCGGAGTTGACATGACCGCATTCCCCACCTTCAAGTTTGAGGAGCCCAAACTTGACCCCATCAACGAACAGGCCGCCAAGTGAAGTGTTAATAGTGTAGATTCCAATGCTTGTATCTAAGAAGTTAAATCAATAATTATTTGATAGAAACTATGATGTGAAGTTTTTTATTCATGATCCTTACCCTAAGTAGGGTAGGTGCAACTGTTCGCCGACCAGCCCTCCTTACCGACCATCGCGGGGTACGCGCTTCGTAAATATCAGATATTAGAAGTGTTGAAAACAATTTCCAAACGAAATCAAGTTCAATGAGTAGTCAAATAGAATACACTTTATGTGGCAGCATTGTCGAGTGAGTACACACACCCGGTGATTTTGAACAATTTGTTTAGTTCTGCATTCACGACGGCACCGTCACCAAGTCGGTTTTCGAACAAAAAAAATAGTGGCACGTGTTTTAGTTCAAGGCAAGTATTGTCATGTTTTAACGATGTTCACATGGTCATTTGTTTTTTTATACTTTAAGAATAGTTCCTTTACGTATTATGATAAGAATATTTATGTTTTTTTATTGAATTACTTGAAAATTTGGGTGGTCGGGTATGGAAACAAGAAATTCACAAATAAGTCACATCTCGGCCGGGGGGGCCGGAAAGAAGTACGAATGGACCCAGAATACTTTTGTCACATTCTTTTACCTAACTGGGTTATAATAGTCCTTTTTCATTGTATTGACTAAAACCGACCTAAGGAATCTAAGTTTTCATTTTCGGCCTTCCATAATACTGTTATTCAACGAAATTTAGTCATTTGTTTATTTGTGGCCGAGAACGGAAAAGTGAATAATATTGTGATTTAGTCTTCGGCCAACTACAATTTGTATGAAGAAATTAGGTGGCCGGAAATCAGAACCCCTTTCAGTTTTCGGCATTATCGCATTTTAAAAGATATTCGTAGTACAAATCGGAGATTTTTGTAATGGAAACTAACGTATTTTGACATTTTATGGGTATTGAATTGTTTGTTATGTACACAAAAACTATTAGACAAAGGGGTTTGAAGATTTTGGTCCTAACATCGGTCACCGATTTTAGTATTTTGTCGATAATCGTATTGGCGATAATACCTGCCTACCCCCGTGCCACACCACACGCACAACCTCCCGCTCACTTTCCTGTTCAGGTACCTAGTACCTGAACAGTTCCGTGAGTTTTTTTGATAGTGGTTGTGTTGTGGTGTCCGTGTCCTCAATGCACTGGCATTGAGTGGCCGATGTGTGCTAGAATACCATACGAAGTAGGTAAATAACTTAGTTGTAATAAATTAGTTATTTTGCCTGTGTAGTAGATTTTGTACAGTATCGGAGGGCCTCTTAGATTATATAATATACCCTATTGTATACAAAATTTTGAAATTACAAGTTACGATGACGCTCTAAGTAGACTCATGGAAAATAGCCTGTCCTGACACGAATCTGCCCAAAGTCCTTTCTTCTCAGACAAAAATCTTATTAATACGTCTACCAGCTCATCAGAACGTGCTCGTCTACTCGCTGTCTCCGAGTGGGAATCAGGACTCTGGTTACATGTTCTGCCTTCCAAAAATCTAGGTACCCATTTAGACAAAAAACCATTTTCGAGTGGCCACCTTTTCGCATTTGGGTTCACCTTGCATAATTGCACATCAATGCCAGTGTGCTGAAACCGTTGATTAGTTTGGTCACCATGCACTGGCACGTATCTCTAGTTTAGGACGTGTGCCCCGTCGTAGTTCAATTAGCGACATCATTCGTCGGGCTTTTTTACCAGCGTCAGTGTGGCAGCTACCCTCGGACCACGTGGCCTTATGCGAGATGATGGTAAAAGACCTGTCGGTATGACCCTGATTCCCTGGAAGGTGTGTCGGTCTTTATTTTGCGATGCCACGAGTGTGATACCTTAGCGCCTTCACATTTTGCAGGGACATCAGTAAGGGATGGCTCCGCTGCAACATCAGCGGAGTCCCTCAAATGTCGAAAATACGCTAATCTGGACCTAGGGTTCCTGTTTGAACCGTGGAAACCCTTGGTCCTTAGGGCCCTGGGGCACACGCAATTTATAAAGATCTTACAAAACTTCTCAGAGTCGACAGGTGATCGGAATGCTGGCTCTATTTCGGTCAATGAATTAGCATTGCCATTCAATGTGACAATGCTGCCAGCGTTCTGGATACTCCTTCGTGCCTTCTGGTGATGGCTTAGATTTTTAGGAAATTTATATTATTAAGTGTAATTGAATTGCACAAATGGATAATAAATGGATGTTCGTTACCTTATCACGCCAAAAAACTAATCTAAGTTGGCCGAAATTTAGCATAAATGTAGTTCTAGACCTGGAATAACATAAAGCCTACGTTTAATCCCGGGAAATTGCGTGATAACCGCAGGGAAAAGCTAATTACAAATATATATTATTTAAATTCTACAGTTATTGTAATTATCCGAATTATCCGGATATGTGAATGATGAAAACTGTATTATCTGGATAAGAGAATTATCCGGATTTCGCAATCCCTATTCAGATGCCACCTGTCAAGCGTCCGCCACCCGAAAAGACAAAACTAATACCGAAAACTAACTTCTAAGAACACTCAAAATGCCGTGGACACAGCTAGGCTTTGCCTATTATGAGTCTTGATTACTTTAGTTATTAAAGAACATGAGCAAATAAAAACTATGTTAATATTTTATACTTTTATTCCATAAATAATTAGTGGCCGAAATCGGATTCAGGTCCGGCCGAATACTAAATTTTGTGGTCGAAAACTGAAGTTTTACTCATTTTCGATTATTTCTTTTTTTATAAAATAACTATGAGGTTTAACTACAAAAATCTTCCAGTATTTAAAACTCAAATATCTAGACTATCGATTAGTATCATTTTGAACTAGGTTGACAAGTTGCCAATATTTTTTCTGAGGCCTTAAAGTTGGAACTTCGCTAAATGGTCGATATTAGGTGCCACGACCCTATATTGAGGAACAGTATAGCACTTTTCATTGTAACTTTTTAAATATAGTTTTATATAGTGGAAGGCTTTGTGCTATATTTTTTTCATGCACCACATAAGTGAAGTCGCGGGCAAAAACTAACTTAGAAGAAGCGGTAAATAGGATAGGACCAACAGACCTCACTAGTGCCACACGCAAAGCACATTTTGACAGAATTTTAGATTTGTACATACCAAATGGAGCTGAACTGTTGTAATAAGGTTGTAATAATAGGGAACTTGCTAAGCTACAATCGGTATGCACGTGCTAAGCGTAAAATGTGCATCCCTATTCTGATGACTGGTAGGTGCAAGGCACGGCACGTCCTAGAAACTGGTTGCGTGACTGCGGTGCGTGCGTGCGTACAGTACATCCATCCGCGCCTACTCTTTTCATCATAGCACGCCAAAATTGATTCTATAAAACTTTTAAAGGCGCCTTTGCGTGAACAATGAATTTGTGTTTGAAGTTCCTCCGGACTCTGACTGGCCAGACTTATCTACATACCTGCCTGCAGCATAAATAAATGACAGTTCTAACAAAAGTTACCTATCTACCTACCACCTAGTAGGTACCCGCGGCGCCTATTAAATTCTAAAAATATGTTTTAAAGGTACCTAGTTAGTTTAATTTTAATGGTGACAGCCATCCTTTACCTACTACAACCCAAATAAACCCTGTCATTACTCAATTAATATATTTCGTAATCTAGAGCGGACTCGCGGCAAACACACGAGATAAGGTACTAACCAATTTTCCGCTGAAGCGCTTCGCACAAGACTCGAGACACCCATGATTCGATCAGTAATTCTCTATTTAAACAGCCGTAGGTACCTACAACCTAAGAGCGTATAACTAATCAAATCAACCAACCCCTTCTTAATGTAAAAATTAATTATGAGTTCCATCAGCTTATCCAAAGCGGTCAAGTTGCGAAAACACGAAACTTGAGTTGCTACTTGGTATCGAGCGTTCGCTGAAGGTGTTATACATGCGTACGGCGGTCGCGGACCCTCCGGCAGTGACTCTGATATAGCGTTAAGGTGACGACGTGTTGCCTGCTACCGGCACAATGGCGAATGGCTTCGTCGGATCCACGAAGACCTTCCCGTTTTCTTTCGATAACGATGTGGAGGAAGAAGAGAGGGAGGCCACGCCACATCTGAGTCAGAGAGTTGGTGAGTTGTATATACTCTGTTTGTGCATCTGCGTTGTTGTTAGTGGCTTGTAGACGATTGGTTTTGCGGCGTACGTACCAAGCTGATGCCTTTTGTTGTCATCGGTTTTGTGGGAAATGTGATTTTTTCTTTGTATTTTATTTTGTCTTGTTTCCATTGTTTGGCGTGTAGGCAGTCATTAATTGGTAGGAGAGGAGATTTGTTGTGAATGTGGTGAAATACGCTACTTCTATGTAATCTGTGATATTTTGATCATCTACGATCTGGCACGCATGTCCCACAATGTTACGGTTATTGCATCTATGGGATCCAAAACACCCCGGGCTCCTAATAAATCGGTTCGACAAACTTTAATTAGAGAGTTGGCACAGTTTGCTTCTGAATATAATTGATGTCTTTTCCAATTTTTCTACAAAGTTCGGTCCAAGCGATAACAAAATTCAGATAGATTACCTATACCTAGTCTATTTTAGTTCTGCATAACAGGAAAACCTCATAAATATCATTTGGATCTGCTATTTCTAGATTGTTAACATTCTGATTCACACATAAGCGAGGGTTATTATTAAAAAATTTCACTTTATTGCGCTAAATTTTCCATCATACCTATCCTAGGTACGCAAGTTTCCCGTTCAATTACTCAAAACAACATTAATATGATGGTGTCAGATAACGACTACAAGTCAAGTCTCCTTGCAATTACCTATTTACTTTAGAACTCCAATGTTAACCGGCGGATTGTGGAGGTGCTACTTAACTTCGATGGAGGGAGGACTGCAGAGACATTTGATTCTGTCGCGTTGCCGGTTCGATCGAACAGCTGACCGGCGGCGGCGGCGCGGCAGGCGCGCGGCGACGACCGTGTTGAGTTGTCCGACCGAAGGCATGTTAATAGCTGAGTTGAATGTAGGTCAGTTTACAGCATATAAAATATTACCTTATTCTATATCTAACCAATTACTTATACTTAACTAACTAATGTACTAGCACGCACGAGATGTTGAAATCATCAGCAATGTAATGTTAAAGTTATGCTTAATAGTTAGATAGATAGTACCTACTATCAAATGTGTTTTGCTTAAGTACCTAGTACTGTGTCGTTTTATTAAATTCCTTTCTCAGCTGCTATTATATATCTAACTAAGATTGTGTGTTAGATTGTAATATCAATCTTATATTTAGGTTAGGTATGTGAGGAAACCTTATCAGTATCTTATCTGATATCCCTTTGTCTGATAATTATGTGGGTAGCTAACCTGTACCTTCATACATTCTGTTCAAAGATTGAGCACTATCTTACTAACTCTAGGTTCTGAATGTACTTATTGTTAGGTAGGTAGGTACTTACTAAGCACTGTGCTCTACATTTAGATAGATAAACAGAATGACCTACGAAAAGCCAAAAAGCAATAAAACGGTGAACTTCACCGAATAAAAGGTTAAAAATGTAAACAATTTCCCCAAATGCATGAGCCGATGAACTTCCAAATCAATGACGGATACATTAAAGTCGTGCCAAATGCTAAGTTATATTTAGTCTGCAATGTACCTATCATTCACGAAGTGCTCCAGTTTTATGAGGTGATTCAGAATAGAAATCAAAATGCCGGGAGCTGATTCATTGAACACTTTTAAAGGAAATCTATACAAAGGTAATGGAGATCTTTGACTTGTATTCGACTGGCCATGGAATTAGCAAGCACATTCTAATGTTATTGTAGCATATTTTATGGGTACATAAATTACATTATTAAATAATACTTATTCAATAGGTACCTACCCACGCTTTAGGAAAGGAGAATAAACCGAGTTAGATATCTTTTCGTAGAATGAGTAGGTATTCATACATATTTCTCGACCGACCCATAACTAAATGTTTTCTGTCTGTTCATTTCCATATACTACTGATACTATTCGATGTAATGTTTATATTGTATACTATTTTAGTCATAAGCATTTTTTTGATATTTCCTGTATATAACTTTTTCTTTTATTTTTGTAGCTACTTTGTCCGTCCAGTTAAAACAAGTTCCGCCAAGTGTGAGTGTGACTCGCGCGCCGAGGGTTTCGAATGTTTGTCGAGTATACCAATATGTACTATAGGTACCGGTTAGTCTTTGCTATTTATTGAATACCTAAAAATTAAAGGTTTCAGTTGTATCGGTTTGCAAACTTCGGAGTATAGAGGGTAATAGTAGAATTTTCGACTTTTTCACAATATTTCAAAAAGTAACTACAGAAATGTCAAAAACTGTTTTGAGATGATACAAACCACCTTTCATTTGATTCCCCGCTCGGTGAGATAGCCCCCCTTTTGAAAATTATTCCCCCCCCCCCCCCTTTTTTGACAATTTTTCATAAAGTGTTGTACTTACAGACTTCTCTAGGTATATTTTTCCTGTAAAATAATCCATATCTACAAACTCAACATACATTTCAGATGAATTCAGATGCTCTGCAAACTTCGGAGATATGGGGGGGAATGGGTTTTTTTCGAGTTTTTTCAAAACAAAAAGTATGAAACCTACAGAAATTTCAAAAACTGTTTTGATATGTACGTGTGGGACGTGGGTTTCGGAACCGATTTCCGATCTCCGAACCCACGTCCTATAAGTCTTATAGATACACAGATTTAAGAACCATACCTATTCCTTGTATTAACTTATAAATTCTGTTATTGTGCACGCTGAGACGTACTTTATTATAGAGATACATAAATTTAAGAACCATAGCTATTTCTTGTTATTAACTTGCGTTGTGTGATCGCATGTTGGATGTCATATTTAATAAATAAACAGATACTACTGAAAAGTCTAAATAAACCTATTAGCTTTCATCCATGTTGAAAACAGAGCTTCCTCTAATATTGTGTTTGTTATTTTTGAGTTTGTCTTAAATGCTTAATGTAAAAAAAAAACTAGAACTGAAGATCTCTATCTTCCCAATTAGGTATTGGCGATATTTCTCGACTGATTTTAATGGACACCTCAACACAATCCGTGTTTAGCGTCACTCAGCGTGCCCTTGTTGTCTCGTCTACTTAGTAACTATCTTCTAACGCAGACCGTAACTTGTCGTGCGTGACGAGCGTCTCTGAAAACTGTAGTGAACACTGAACAAAGCATGTCGTAACGCGGTGCTGTGCCAGCCACGCTCAGTCTACTCCCAAACACTCTACAATAACATTGTCTCCTAGCTTGTGAAAATATTTACAATACGTGACGTGATTTCGTGAAAAACAGTGATATTCGTATGGTGGCATTTCTGTTACGCTGCCATTTTGAATTTGAAACGTTTTCTGGAATTTTCCAGTGGTTTTGCAGTTCTGCGTTGCAATTCAGTTTATCTGTAGTTCGAGGTTTGCAGTTATCGACCCGTGTTATTTCTGTCCGTATGTTTTTTTCAGAGCGATCATATATTGTGTGGCTAAGACCTTGTCCCTTCTTTCCTTATCTCCTGTTTTCCGAGACAGCAAAGATGCATAAAATACTTACTAACTCAATGATATTCGGTTGAGAGACCTGATTTTATGATCTCAATCGCTATATCCAATGCCCAGAATAGGTGGTAGGTACATACATTCTAAGAAGTTTCTGGTGCAAGTCTGTCTTCAATTAATAAACCTGTCCACACTCGTCAATCTCAGTAAGCGATCACGTTCAAGATCAATCTGATACCAATGATGAATCGCTGCGTAACAAAGAAAGCGCGTATCATCGCAGATTATTTTGGCGTCCCGGTGGTGGAAACAGGTCTTTGATATTGTTTGTTGATGTGAGGGCTTCCCGAAATAGAAACCGCTCGCCAGTACACAGAAAGTTGGGCGATGTAGTTAGGTACATATTTATTGCGTACACACATTCACAGGTGATCATTAGTTTGTGTCATCTGTGTATGTAAAGTGCGTTACTTTACTCTGGCTTTCTCGTTTGTTAAAACATGATAAATTATCTGCCTCATCTATTGCAACTTTATTTTGTAACTATGGTACATTATGATGTTCATGAAATGACCCGACCCTACTTATCCTTCAGTGGTCAGACGATTATCTACTCGATTATCTATTACCTCCGACACCAACGATGGCCTTTGACGCCAGAGATCTTGTTGTCCCGGTCCTTTGCCCTTACGTCAGTCGACGGCACGAACGTTTTTTTTAATCCATTTGTGCTAGTAAGGCACCTTTCTGTCAGAGCAGGTGAAGACTACAAAGCCGGAACATACAAAGCTTTTCGCAAACTACTGCTATTGGTACTGTTTGCCATAACTCGTTTCGTAGCTCCGTCGTCGCCCTAAAGACTAAGGTTTTTGTCACCGGTTTTATTGCCAAGTCTGGCAGGTCTGCGTTGTAATTCTGAACCCTTGCGTGTTTCTATGCTTCCCTACCTTTCAGGTTATTAACCTTGTTACCCATAGCATTAAAAGTTTACTCGGAAGTGGTTTTCGCTAGCGTGTTGCTAAAATATTTCTTACTTTTAATTCTAGGTACTATGAGGTGCTGGTGACTTGTTTCAAGATGTTTATTTGATTTTGAATCTTGTAAAAGCACTAACTTACTATCCTCCTGGGTTTATTGTGATCTAAGGCACGCCATTATCTATGTGCAGCTATGATTGTGTAGTGGCTACACAGCAGCGAGTTCTTACTCTTTGGTGCGTGTAGTAGAACCTGAGCATAACTCACATACTACTTTAGTGAATGTTGCTATTTACTAGGTACTTTTATTTTTGTACTCCCAAAGTCTTTTAAACCGAATTTAACGAAACTCTAATCGATACATTTTGGCGACTTTTAATTTCAGCTGGTACTGATATTAGAGATTATAAAAGAATACGGACGAATAATACACAACTGCAAATCGAGATATATTAGAATCAGGAAAGAATTCAGATTCAGTGATTCGAAAATCTAAAATGTCATCAAGAGGCGTGCAAGATGGTTCGCGATCACCTTGTATCTTGACCAATTCCTTCTTCGACGATGAAGATGGTAAGAATTATTCTTCATGAAACACTTCTCTCATTTTGATTCTTAAAAAATGCAAAAACTTTAATACTCCTTCGAGCCGGATTTGAACCAGCGACCTATGGATAACAGTGATTTCCTCTACAGTCCACCGCTCTACCAACTGAGCTATCGAAGGTATGAGTGGGAGCGCAAAATTATGCATCGCCTTAACTTGCTCGCATTGGTTCTGCTGTATGCGATGAGATAAGGTGACCATGAATGTGCATGTTAAGAATTTTAGTTTTTATTGATTGGGAAATTATAGCCAACAATCAATTAGTAAAAAAATAAGTTTAGCGTAAACAAAATTACAAATTATAATATAATTACTAGGTATATTTTTATAATCGTTAGGTAATCAAATCACCTAATCGCCTTCCAAACTTTGTACCAATTAATTGTGTCGAGATAATTAATGCTTTTATTTTTGTTTACCTACCTAAACATTCATGTTCGAAGTTTACATGGTTGGGGCATGCGTATGGGGCTTCGAAGGTTTGGGGCTGCGCACCGGAGCGAGCCACTCGCGGCCTCCCTCTGGGCTCTGGTCTGCTTCAGTCCGCGTTCGCATATAGTGTTGCGCAGTCGGACACAACGCCGCTGCCGGTAACCCAACGCGTGGCATATTATTATAAAGTGACATAATAATAACCTGTGCATTATCGACTATATTTTTATTGCTTGACTGCGAATATTGCAGTGGATAGGGTGGTGAGGAAAAGTTTGATAGTGACATGTTTTGAGCAAACAGCTGTTCGGTATAGGTGGTCTTTGTTGTCTAAACAAATATGTAAAGATCTTGTAACGCAGGTTGTCAATGTAAATTGCAATGCGCTGGCAAGGTAGGTACTCGTGGCATATTTACAATTTCCGGTTAGGTTTGCCGTATGAAAGTGATAAAATACTTAGGGATTTGTCAATCGAAACTATTTTGAGATTTAGATACTGACTATCAACTTAAGTTCTAAAATTTAATAGTTTATTCATCATCAATGGTAACAAAACAGTACCTACCTATCAAAATTAAACTAAGTAGTTACAATATGTAAATTTAAAATAATATAACAGAAACAATAGTACGAACACCAAAGACAAAATTAAAAAAATACATGCTACAAATATAACACAGAAGATAAAATTGATTGGTGCTTGGACTACATATTGCGTATAATGTTTGCTCTAAAAGTATTAATAAACTCTCTAAGATAAGAGTCAGTTAATGACAAAATATCATGAAACTATGATGGCATTATCTATATCCTATAAAACCACTCAAAAATCGGATAGCTATATTTACCTTCCTATCAACAAACTTCATTCGCTCGAGCACTCAAATGAAAGTGTGCGAAGCAAAAGCGCATAATAATTAGGTAGATACTGATACTGATAGATCAACAGTTGTGATCTAGTTTCCACATAGCGCTGATATTGATTAATTTACGTCATTCGTCTAATTCCGGCCGATAACCGCAAAGTTCAAGTTGCGATGTTGCGTCACTTAAGTTTTCCACGTTGTTTTTTGCTCAAAATCTTAACAGAATAGAGGATAACAGTGGTTCTTAATGTGACGGCTGCAGTGAGAAATATAAAGAACGGTATCTCTATTATTTTGAACAGACTTTGAAAAAAGGAGGTTCTTTATTCGGCTGTATGTTTTTTTTATGTAGGTATGTCCGTAGATTTCGTCGTAATTTATGGACTGATTTGGATGATTATTTTGCAGTTGTATAGAGGATCACCCGAGGTGGTCCCATAATGTTTTTATTCCCGAGAGCTAATCTATCGGGAATAATATTTATCCCGCAATACATAAAAAAACAGTTTAAAACTAAGAGATTCGAAGTCGGTCTTTAGTTTTTTCAAAATACTAAAATTATATTGTTGATGCTACTAATTAGGTACCTACACACTTCATTGAATAGTTAATGTATAACAAGAACAACGTGGCGTATTAGAATTTGGATCATAATTTGGTCAATTTATGCATAATTTACACGTGTATTGCGGTCGCACCCAGAGGCTGGTGCTTAGTTATTGACGTAATAAAGATGAAATAAGCCATTCCGCTTCTTCCTGTATGCTGTCAATTTGTTATGGCTTTCCAGCGCTGTAATATTAATCTTTTGAAAACGTACATTGGTTTTGCTTTTACTTACTTGGTACTTAGGTACTTATTAAGAGGGTGTTCATATCACGATGGAAGTCATCGCTATTAGTTGAATAAATATAAAATATTTTTAAACACAACACAGTTACAAATTTGCTGTGTAATAGATGCGATGCGAGCGTGCGATGCACAGGCCGTGCCTGCACCCATCTTTCTATCACATTCTGCTGCGGTAGGCTTGCCCTTTGCCCTAATCTTATCCAACCATTATAAGGGCTAGGAACTCGGAAAAGTACCTATAGCGGTATTATTTCAACTGTCAAGTATGCTCTCCTTTGTAGTAGATAAGCCGCAACTTGAAAAGGCTCACCAAAAAACTGCAGTAAGCAGCTCCAAGTCTAGAGACAATGCAAATGATCAGCAGTCTCGAGTACGGTACGTTGACGTCAGCTCTCAGCTGTTCGTCTTGCTTTGTTTGCGGAGGGTCGGCGGGCATGTAGGTCAAACGTTTGAATAATTTAGCGGCTGTTGCTGTGATCCAAGTGTTCGAGACCCTAAATGCACTGGAATACTTAACTCTGTGTTCGTACACAGATTGAACCACGTACGATCTTACTTTGTACACGGATGAATTGAATTCTTACAATCATTATACATATAAGTATATATAACGCCTACACCGATTTTAATCTTATATCTTTATGGGCACTCTTGATCAAGTAGCTTTTCCACAAAAAAAAACTTTTTTTAACTATTTGGGCGCTACGAAAATTGTCATATAGTAAACTAAGCCATATAGACCCTTTTTATGTGTAAACTAAACCATATAGACCCTCTAATGCGTAAAATAAGCCATATAGACCCTCTATTGTGTAAACTAAGCCATATAGACCCTCTAATGTGTAAACTAAGCCATATAGACCATTGTCATGTAGTAAAATAAGCCATAATATACCCCTCCGTTTGCATCTGGGGCTAAACACGTATCTTTTCATTGATCCAATGATCCACAATGCATCCTTGTGCTACGTGTTATCAGCAAGGAATTGCTGATAACGACCATATTATCATTAAACCGTGGTTTATTTATAAACCATCTAGAATAGACGATAAGTAGGTTAAATACCCAACTCAATTATTATGCCCAGTTCTTAGTTTTAGCACCTTATTCATTTGAATATTTATTTATTTGTAGTCATTAATTAGGTACCTTGTTATTGTATTTGCATTGTAACATATAATATTATATTTGTAATTCTTATCAGTTTTATTACCATTGGTATGCAACAGAGTAGATCGTTCCCAAAATATGTCACTATCAACAAAATGCCTTAATGCCACGTTCTTGCATCATGCAAGTTTTCTTTCTCTTGATAACCTTTTAAAGATAAAATTAATGAAGATCAATTTCGATTTTCGTCAGTTTATAAAAGCAAGTATGGTGTGGCACACGTGACGTTGTAGTTAGGTATTCGTTTTAGAACATCTCTCAATGTTTATTTGTGTGGGATGATTTAGTGACCAGTGCAAGATGTATAGTTTCGACAAAGACCTCTGGCATGTGCGGAAACCATCCCACGACCAGGACCAAGAAAACCAAGAGGAGGATAATACTGGACGTAAGATATGTATATTGGTAATTTATATGACGTGAATGGCGGTTCTTATTATAATAGCTGCAATGACGTGCGGTCTAGCCTGGTAAACTTGTCAAGTATAGTAGGAACTAATCAGTAGGTTACTTACTACATATTCGTATGACGAATACGATTTTTTTTAGTATTTATGTAGATGGTCTACTGCGTCATGCGTAAGATAACTAAGATAAGATAACATTCAATAAATCTGAGGATCCGATTCTTAGCGGTTGCGGTATAGTGCTTGCATTAATGATAAACAGATTATCAATAAGTACCTACTTACTTCATTTATTAATTTACCTATTAAAATTTTGAAAAGTGTCATTCATATAATATTCAATTTCATAAGTACTACACTACTTATTCAAGGAGTTCATGCACAACGTTTGATAACATCAGTAAAATACCTAGTTGGGGATTTGGTAGTCCATTCAAGTTTGTGCGCAATGCGTATGTTCTTAAAAACAGTTGGCAACTACTACGTAAACCGACTCCGAGATTAAAGGCTTCTAGAGTTTCTAGACGATCAACAGTCGGTCTTGTTTAAACCTCGATGTTTTACCCTCTAACATTGTTTTATGCTTTCATAAGTAGAGCCTTATGATGATTGACTAGAGAGTCAATCAAAACATCGAAACCATCGTAGGATGTTTTATCATTTTTAGTCTCGCAAACAAGCAAAGCTTTAGTTACCTACTTTTAAAATTTTCCTAATATAAAGAACTTAAATTAACTAGGCTATTTGCCTTACATAAACAACAAGCAAGTAGGTACCTAACCAATAATTTTCAAAAGCCTATTTACAAAGGCAATCAAGTTTACCTACTCATTATGGTTTACTAGAGCTTCACTCCAAACAACTTTGCGAAACGAAAGAACCGAGCGGACCTACCTACCTAACTGAATGAAAGAGCCTTTGATCTCGTTTACTTTGCCCACCCACATTACACGCCTTGGTGTAAAAGACTGACTAACGCAGTTAGTGGGTATCTATAGCGTATCTTTAGCGAACTAGTAGATGCCTCAAGCCAAAGATATTCAGATCCTTTATTTGTGCTTGTAGCTTGTCGGTGCAATGATGTAATTTCCTCCATTTAAGAACCGTGACAAACATGGCTGTTTGTCAGGATCAGAAATAGCGCGTTCAACGAAAAAATAAATACACTTGATATTTCGTGATTATTTCCGAACCCCCTCCCCCCTTTCGATCCTCACATGATTAATGGCCGACCCCTAATATGCATAGAATTGCAAGCTCTCACTTGCCGTCGCATGCTATAACGGAAGACCCGAGATAAATGATTCGCGTCGACCCAGTAGTGGTATGGTTGGTATGAAACACGCCTAATTAGTAATCAGCGCGAGTCACGGCCTCGACCGTGGAGTCGCGTAAACAATGCGGAATTTATGCTTTATGCAGGCCAGCGGAATTTATGCTTTATGAGATTATTATCGATGTATCGATGTGAAACGAGAACCTTAAAGAGGCACATTTTTGTAGCTGATTAGCGTTTGAGATCGTAAATTTGTAATGTGATAAATTGAAATGTTTATATGTACCTATATATATTATAGTCGATGATATAATAATGACTTAGCTTAGCTACATACCTTATCGTGGTATAAGTACTAAAATATTAATTACACAGTTAGGCTTCTTAATATTTTTATTATGGAACTGATGATCATAGTGGAACTATGATCAGTGCCATAATAAAAATCTAACATAACATAACAGAACAAAATATAAAGTACCTACCTAATTAATTACATGTCATTATATTTTATTTACACATAGCGTTTGTCCGTCTTTCACCAGCAGATAACAAGTCTTCAACAATGCTGTTTGTTTAGAAACACATATAATATTACCGTTATGCACAAAAACAAAACGGATGTTATGCGTGTGGAGAAACAGACAGCGTCGGCAAGTTGCTTGCTGGTGTTGATGACACTATGAGTTGACATACGCTGTGGTGTCACAGTGTAATGATTAGCTGATGTGACTTAGAAATCGACATCGAAACACAACCACAGTCACTCACCTTCAGGTGAGATTGTGGTCAGTTGTGGGCTAACGAAGGGTTATTCACATTGACTGTACTATTAGAAACTTAATATATTTTTTTATAGAATTTCAGTTTGCCTGTCTGCCCCAATAGTGACAAACACAATATAGACAAAGGCGTCTCTCTGATCCACAATTTTGATCCTGTAGGATCCAATGAGAGAATCCAGAAATTATAGATCTATCTCGTTACAGGTAGCGAGAGTCCCACCACAGCAGTAGGGGCGGACGCGCCCCGGGAGCTTCCCAATGAGCTGTCGGCGCCCTACGAGGTCCCGCAGTTCCCTATCGAGCAGATAGAGAAGAAGCTGCTGATACAGCGACAGCTGAATGTCAAGTGAGTAACCTACTGGTAAAACGATTGACTGCATAAGACTGCAGAACTTTTTCCATGAAGTCATTGTTTTGAAACAATTAACAACTGACTCCAGATTCCTTAATATTTTTACTTTTTAAAATTTAGCGGGCGGAGCTAATTCCTGTTGCTTAGAGTAAGCCCGGAGCCTCAGACTACAAATTAATAGAAACTGGAACTTCATATTTCAAGATTTGAAAATATCAAAAACTTTATTTAATTTGGTTTTACCATAAAAACTTTCGTAGAACCTAGTTCGTGTTGGAAGAACACCAACGTTTCATTAAATTTAGTTTGTTGGTAATATGGACGGCGTTATCGCAGATGCCCTTCTACTGCTATTAGCTGCATTTTTCTAAGTAGGAACTTAGCTTTTGCTATTACGCCTCCTTAGTTTTTAATTCAAATGATAACTGCATAAACTGTAGATTCTAGATGAATTGGAATGAAGAATAGGAAAGAGCGCGAATAAGAATTCAATAGAACCCGGTAGGTGTTAGATAATCAGATTAGCGCTTAGTCTACAGGCACGTGCCGTCGCGTCTCAGCAAACGAAGGAAACCATTTTGACTGTTCACTCAAAATGACTTTTCAAAAGTTTAGAGGCAATTTGGCAATATTTAAACTTGAAAGTTGAGCAACAGTTACAACTTTACAAGAACTGGGCTGAAATTATTACGTCGACGTTATGAAGTTTTGTTCTAAATGGTTTAAAAAGGTTCATTTTTGGTTAGTTAATACTTAATGTGTTGGCAAATTTGAATGCAAGTTACTTTCAATTTGGATTGTTAGTATTATGATAGTTGTTAGCAATAAAAAATAACACGTGAGGTACTACATAACTCGTATCACCAATTTTTACTAAAAAATATCCCGAAAACTACAAAACTGTGGTTACCTTAAACTTTTTCGAATTTGTTAAAATTCTGCACAGTTATTTTACGAGTAAAACCAGGGCTACAAACGAAGTTATAACGCTGAAAGACTAGCTTTTGCCCACGGCGCTGTTCGCGGACTCGGGTGGAAAAGGGACGAAACAAAACCTAGGGATGAAATGAAACTACATTCATCCATCTATTTTAGTAGCAATTTTGTCGTCTTGCCAATTTAAGAGCCAATATAATTTTACTTGAAAGTGCCTGCAGCTTTAGGTTATTGTAGGAAGGTAGGTACCTACTTACCCTAGCGCTTTCATGTTTTACTTCCAATTGGAATTTATTTTAGCTAGAATTTTCGTGCGGTCTAGTCAACTTCCTTTCCAAAAGTGTCAAGGCAAACCATAAAATCTTTGCATAGCGCGTTTACCTACCTGCCTTCTAAGGCCTGTATTTTTAACCGACTTCAAAAAGAAGGAGGTTCTCTGTTCGTCCGTATGTTTTTTTTTAATGTGTGTATGTTACTTGATATCTCCGCCTATGGTTAGCCGATTTTACTGATCCTTTCAGTTTCACTATTGTAGGTATAGAGAATGATCCCGAGGTGGTCCCATAAAGTTTTGATTCCCAAGGGATTAGTGTAGGTATATAATATTTTTGGAGAATCACGACTAGCCACAACAGTTTTGGTGATAGATTTTGATGGTTCTTTCGTTGTTGTTTAAAAATTAATTTTGTGGTGGTCTCCTATACGTTTGATTCTCAACGAATGTGCGCCGTAAACATAGGTTTGTAAAAAATCTTTGAATATGAAAATTTAATTATCACCTAATTAATGGTTTCCATGGCAACGTGCGTCAACAGTTTCATCCATGTGTCATCAAACTAAATTAGACTTGAATTATTAAGATGTCGCCAGTGTAAACTCAATTTTTTGCACGTGAACCTTTGGTCGGGGAAAGTAAGGGAGGGGTGATTTCGTTCGTCCGAGACATAGATGAATATTATCTAGGTACCGGAATTTGAAGTCGGTTTATCGTTTTAACGCGCCAGATTATTGTATGTCCTTAGTTCTATAGGTATACTTTATCTATATTCAAAATTAATTCTTTAGAGATTACAGATCATTTTTCTTCTTTTTTCTTTAGATAGGCCCTGAAATTATCCTATTGATAGAAAAACGAACGTCATTTCTCATACACGAGCTATAAACTGGCTGAGGCAGTAATTGGATAAACCTTGACGCGGCAGTAACCCTCGGGGTGGTCACTGGTCATCGCAGTTCTGAACGCGCGGCGGAATGCTACATTGCCATTTTTTGAGATTAAAAACAATCGAGGGAATCGTGGTGGAATTACTTTTGGGGAGATACAATATGAATATCACGTGTTAAAAAAATTCTCGGGAGTTTTACTGTTCTTTAGGTTCTACAAGTAATTTAGATAATTGCAGATAAGAAGTTGTGCGGCATATTGTAAGCCATTTGTTGAACCCACGCTAAATCAAACCACGAATTAATAGTCGTATTGGAGTCTATTGACATGAAGAATTACCTATTAAAATCAACATTATGTCGATATACTACAAAACTACAATTGATTCAAAGTTTGTATTAGCAAAGATTCATAGTAAGCTTACAATGTGAGCAAAACTTCTTATCTGCTATCTAAATTACTTGTAGAACCTAGAAAATAGTAAAACTCTTATAACTTTTTACACGGACCTTAAAAAGTTTATTTGACGGGAAACCCGGTGGGATATTTTGTTTGCCGTATCCGTAAAGTTGGAGTTTTCAAAAGTTTGTTTCGCGGTAAAAGGAACGCAAGGAGTATAGTATATGAAATTTTCACGTTAACGAGTTTCTAGTGCGATTCTAAATTCAAGTTTCAGTGAAGCCGTGATGTTTGGAAGTAAGATAGAGTGCCAGAGGTGGACATCGTCTTGGAATAACTGGTAAAAACTGTGGTATTATGTATAGAAAATTATATATCAAACAATATAATATGTATAATGAATCTTCTTTATACTTCAAGTCTAATTTAGTTTGATGACACATGGTTGAAACTGTTGACGCCCGTTGCCATGGAAACCTTTAATTAGGTGATAATCGATTAACAATTGGCGCACATATCACCAAAACTGTTTTGGCTCGGGATCATTCTCTATACAATAGTGAAAGGATCAGTAAAATCGGTTAACCATAGCCGGAGATATTAAAGTAACATACATACATAAAAAAAACATACAGACGAATTGAGAACTTCCTCCTTTTCGAAGTCGCTTAAAAAAACGATTGCGTATAAATTACGATAAAGGAAAAATCATGAAGTGCACTGTTTCGCACACAATTCGGTCGCGATCTCAGGCACTCTGCGGTCTATAGAAATGATTTATGTTTTGATCCGTAGGTTATTACTAATTATTTGATTCCTTGAACCAGTTTCTTCATAAGTTATATAGTTTTCGTGTAAATAAGCAAAAACTAGCACTTACGCCGTTCCAAAAACGTATGTTCTGTCCCGTTGTATGAACGCAAAATCCTATGCCTATCCTTTTCACAAAATGGCACGCGATGCGGCCTCTTAAAAATATGTGGTCCTCCATGATTAGAATCAAACGAAGTAGGTTTGTGCTGGGGGGTACTCAACCGAACCTCATTCTATACCATACATATTTGCAGAACGTGCTCAAGTCCATCCTAGAGACGCATGGCGCCCTAACAGAGCTTCTTAACACCAATATAACTTGTAGGCTACAAGTTATATTTTTAGGACCTCTCACATTGTATTAGAATTTTTTATAATAAATAAATAAAGAAAGATATACTTTATTTGTAGCAAAGAATTAAAACATGTACAGAAACTAACTAAATTACCAAACCCATATAAACTATAATAATAATAATACACACTTATAAAATACCTTAAAGCTACAAAATGGCGTTCGACTCAGCATATACTAAAATACAGTGGGGTATTTGGGTACGAGAAAGAAAGAATGATCAGTTTGGTTTTTTCCGATTGTAACAACGCAATACTTATCAGATTTTTATTGTTTATAAACTATGTATGTGTAACGTGTATTATCCGACACCATTAAATCCTACTGATCGTAGCCGCTCTTTTATTTACGTGGGAAGAGTTTCCCCGACATGTTCTTGCTCTTATTTTTATTAACGCAGTGGGGTATTTAGGTACCTATTTATATTATAAATAGCAATACTTATCAGATTTTTATTGTTTATAAACTATGTGTAACGTGTATTATCCGACACCATTAAATCCTACTGATCGTAGCCGCTCTTTTATTTACGTGGGAAGAGTTTCCCCGACATGTTCTTGCTCTTATTTTTATTAACGCAGTGGGGTATTTAGATAGATAGATAGATTATCACTTTATTGCACCATCAATACACTTATAAAACATTTTTATTTGTATTTAGGTACCTATTTATAATATAAATAGGTACCTAAATACCCCACTGCGTTAATTACGTGGGAAGAGTTTCCCCGACATGTTCTTGCTCTTATTTTTATTAACGCAGTGGGGTATTTAGGTACCTATTTATATTATAAATATTATAAATAGATAGAATTTATTATATTATAAATAGGTACCTAAATACCCCACTGCGTTAATAAAATAAGAGCAAGAACATGTCGGGGAAACTCTTCCCACGTAAATAAAAGAGCGGCTACGATCAGTAGGATTTAATGGTGTCGGATGATACACGTTACACATAGTTTATAAACAATAAAAATCTGATAAGTATTGCGTTGTTACAATCGGAAAAAACCAAACTGATCATTCTTGTCTGTCACCCGACTAGGAATGTACCTACCCAACACAAAGGATTGTGACGAACGATTCGATAGATTCGCCACAAGCATTCTATATTACCCTTTTGGATAGATAGATAACTCTCTATGGCACCACACAAACACAAAGTATAATACAGAAGAAAATGCTGAGAGACAAGGAAGTGCAAAGGAGGGCTAAGGGGTTGAGGGCTTTTAGATCCTCAATATTACCTTATTCTTGTCCCCCAGGGCAGCAGAATGCGGCCAGTCCGTCCGGTCGTTCGGTGGCAGCGACGCAGGCACTTTCGAGGAGGCCCGACGCCTGGTGCCAGATGATGAGGAGCCTGACGTGATCCTGCCGCACTTCCAGCGAGTGGCCATCAGCGGGGAGGACACCTCAGGGGTAAGACATTGGGGGCTGAAGGTGGAGGTGGCAATGGATGGATGGATGAATGGTGTTCCCTGCTCCGGGCCGACCCATCTGGTTCACAGACCCGGAGTCTTTCGATCGACAGATGTTGTAGGGCTGTTATATAATGGTCAGGTGTTGTGGACATTTGCGGTTTCTAGGAATGGCTGGCTATTAGTTTTTTTTAAACATTAACATAACCCGTACACTCTAAAATACAAGGCCCCAAAGTTAACCTAAGGCTGACTCCACAATGCTTATGAAACTGCTAGTATTCACGCAACAGGACAGTCGTTTACCACTAAAGTCATTAATAACGACACACACATGCACAGCCGACAGGCAGACACACACACACGACACAAGGATAGTCATTTCCATGCTACCGCTGCTCGGTAACTCCAGCAACAGAATGGAAGATTGAGCTGGACAGTGACGACAACTCCAGCACATATTTGTCACGCGACGCTAAAAAACCGCAGCGTTTCGCAGAGCACTACTTAGGCACATTAAAACCAGATACTAATATAATTTCTCTACCCCAGGTGCCCCTGGAAGACTTGCAACTAGCGTCCTCCTTCCTGGTCCAAGCTCTGGAGATGCGCAAGAAGTACATGGAACTGTCCATGCAGAGCTTCTCCAACATCACCTCTCGGTTCATTCGCACGCTGGACGCGGAGGGGCCCGACGCCAACAACATAGTGCCGCCTTGCAAGGTCGTCAAGAGCCATATCGAAGGTAAATAGATACTAGTGGCTTAGACTTAGGGATTAGGTTCCTTCAGCATCACCTCTCGGCCTACAGCTCATTTTTCATCATGGAACCCCCATGAGATGGACCCACGATTTGATGAAGGTCGTTGGAAACCGTTGGGTGCGGGCAGCAGGTTATTCCCGTTGCCCACCACAAAGATATCCCCCTCTAGGGGCGCTGTTTTTTTTTTATAAATACGTGCCATTTTACCCCAGTGGTGGACAATAGCATGTTTTAGCTATATCTGGCGGTAGACCTCTATAGGCTGAGATTAAGTTTAATTGGTACATTCAATATTCAACCTATTCTATGCTCTGTTCGCCTTCAATTTATAAAATGTTATACCACAGATTAGGTTCTATTTCGTTACTTCGTACCTTACTTACTCGACTTCACCAAGCTACTTTGAGCCTTATGTACGTGGAAATAATGTTCCTAACGCTTTTCTCGCTGCTAGCGAGGCGGCTTGCTCAAAGCCACCCGCGCCCACCTACCTCTGCAGTCCCCTCGCCGGCCCCTTGGCTCTCGCTAAGAATCGGTAGGGTTGACCATGAAGAGTTTTTGTCAAATTCGTATATTATACATAATATGTACCTACCTTCTTAATAAGCCAGTAAATAAAAACAAACGTAGATGAATAGTTACATTTTAATTATAATTAGGTATTATACTTATTTATTATTATTACTACTGGCATAAAACAACACGATTTTATCTTGCAAGCTGTGAGGAAAATAAAACGCAAATTATAAATGACGAACTCTATGGTATAATTCTAAAATCCTTTCTGCCATTTCAAATTCTACAAAAAAACAGACCTGCGCGTAGATAATCTCTGCGATGTCCGAGCGAAACAAAACACATCGTTCATTTGTTCGACTTGCGGTGCGGCTGCCCTAGAGAGGTCGCCCTAGGGGGGTAAGAAAACTGTAGGTATGTAACTCAAAAATTAGCGCGAGTGACGGAGGACTGGTTCGGTCATACCACCAAGGTATACCACCAGGTATATTTCCTTTAGACCT
Source organism: Eupithecia inturbata (assembly GCA_963662085.1). NCBI lineage: Eukaryota > Metazoa > Arthropoda > Insecta > Lepidoptera > Geometridae > Eupithecia > Eupithecia inturbata. The sequence goes on from OY759192.1 coordinate 853,233, forward strand.
TACAGGACTAAAAAAATTCTATCTAAAAAAAATAGAAAAAAATTCTAATTACGTAGGTAAAACTACGAAATAAAGTGATCACTTTTTGATTTTTTGTTCACTTCAATCATTTCTCTCTTTCCCCAGACCACATAGTCCATCCACCATTCCGCGACAAGGACCCCTGGGAGTGCCCCATGCCAGCCCCCAAGAACTACTCCATCAAGCCCCTCAATGGAGTGTTCAACCTGTACTCCACGGACGAGCAGGGCACGGAGACTCGCGTGCCCTACGAGTACATCGACCTGGCTCAGTACATACAGGACAAGAACACCATGTGCAGTATGATCGCTGATGGACCGCTGTAAGTGTGCCCTACGAGACATTGACTCGCGTGCCCTACGAGTACTTCGACCGGACTCAGTACACACAGGACTGCGGTATCCAGTCCTATATATGATATGCCTGCGACGTAGGAGGTTGCGGGTTCGATTCTCGCCTTGGGGCAAATGTTTGTACGATCTGCAAATATTTGTTCCGGGTGTTCTGGGTGTTTTCTATGTATAATACAAAACATATAATCTATGTAATCAAATCATTTATTTCATACATACGCAGTCAGTAATGTATTGTATTAAGTATATCAGTCATCTAGGACTCATAACACAAGCTCTGCTTAGCTTGGGGCTAGATGATGCTGTGTGGATTATCCAGTATTATTTATTATTATTTATAATTATTTCTTATCTCAATACTAACTGTAGCGCATGGAAACCAAAATATATTTATTTTATTTATATATTAAATAGGACATCCAACATGAGATCACACAACGCAAGTTAGTAACAAGTAACATGGTTCTTAAATCTATGTGTCTCCATAATATAGGAAGTGTCAGCGTGCACAACAACAGAGTAACAAAACAACAAATAACAATATTTTTTTTTAAACTGGACTTACAATGTTGCTACAAAAATAAAAGGAAAAGTATAATACAAAACGTAAAGGAATATTTAAAGTATATTACCGTTGCGCTGTTTGTTCCAGTAAATCGTTCTGCTACCGCCGCCTGAGCTACCTGTCGTCAAAGTTCCAACTGCACGTGCTGTTAAATGAGCTACGTGAGCTGGCCTCGCAGAAAGCAGTGCCTCACAGAGACTTCTACAACATCAGGTGAGAGGCCTTGTGGACCTTCCACCTCCTTGCGTTTCTCCCCTGCCTTCATCATTCCGCTTAGGTTTGACAACGCACATGCCGACCAAAACATTTCGCGTCACACACGTGGCAGCGGATCTCTCTGTTGTGTCGATTGTTATTAGAATTTGAATGAATAGTGTTATATTTATGTATAACTTGCGTACTTATACATATGTAGAAAAGGATTGAGGATGACGCCATCTCTCATACTGCTCACTTCGACCTGAGCGGGACAGCATGAGCGATGACGTTATATTCAATATTATTCTTTAATCACCATTAAAGAATAATATGGGTCATACTAATCAACACCATTGGTATCTTTGCTCTTCAAAACACAACCGGCCTTTCAAAACACAAAAACGTTGCCTGAGAGCAATGTTTAACTTGGTTACTGTTGATAGTTGTAAGCCATACTTTGTTAAGTACAAAATTCTTACTCTACCAGCTCTATACATTCTAAATGTACTTAGCTATGTTTGTGAAATTGAACCTGCATTTATTTAAAAGTTTCTCCGACATTGTGTTACGTAACCGACGTAACAGTAACAATAACAATAATACACTTTGTACGCACCCTTCACAAACTGCCCAATACGTACAAGTGTTCTAGGTATGGCACCCAAAATATATAATCATGCTGTAAAATGTTTAAACAACAATTACTCTGATACTTCAAATGTATTTAAAAATAGACTCAAGAGTGTACTCATACAGAAATGTTATTATAGCGTTAATGATTTTCTGCTTGACAAATTGTGATTTTATATACCTACCAATTAGAAAGTAAAATTAATTTTAAGTTTATCTGATAATTTTTGTATATGATTGTACTTTATTTAGAAAAGACATATCACATTAGTGACAAATCCAAATCCACTCCTATTTGCACGCCAGTAATGGCAAAAAATGTAGGTCATAATTAAATTATATTTTAACATAATTGCATGCTCACACCATGTTAATACTCATGTTTTGCAAATAAATGATTCTTATTCTAAGAATGTAAGCAACATTCTTAGAATAAGAATAAGAATCATATGTATGAGAATAATTTTGTAGTCATGGTTTCGCTCGCGTTGTTTCTATGGAAATGTTTAAAAGTTATTTATTTCCCATGGGAACTGATTTATAGGCTAAGAGGCAGCCTATGATTGATTCCAGGTCTAGAACTACATCTACGAAAAATGTCAGCCCGATTTGTTTAGTAGTTTTGGCGTGAAAAAGTAACAAACACCCATCCATTAGAACGTCCAAGCATTTATAATATTAGTGACCGTATTTGTTTCCCAGGAAGGTGGACACGCACATCCACGCGGCGTCCTGCATGAACCAGAAGCACCTGCTGCGGTTCATCAAGAAGACGCTCAAGAAACACGCCGATGAGGTAACACTTCTTGCAGGTTAACCATGACGAACATTAACAAAGGCTTCCACTGGCTTTATCGTGTTGGACGATATTCATAGATAGAACCACCTATACACCAGCCAAACTCGATGTAGAATGTTTGTAAACAAAACACAAATATCTAAAACTCACTTGCTTGGCGTCAAAAAAGTACTCATTAATTTGTACTTATAAAAGTATTATTTAAAAAAGTATTACGTTTTTATTTTTACGCCGGTACTCATTCATTTGCGAGCAAATTGGCCGATCGCTTGTTCGGTCTGTACATTCAAAAATAAAATATTCTTATTCTATTCTTATTCTTAATACGACACAAAACAATTTATACCCAGTCTTGTCGCTTGTTTTAATAGCTTTTAGATAAAGTAACCCAAATCACCCTAAGTAAAAGCAATCAATCGTAAGACGTAATATAATATAATAGGAATGAAGACGCATGAAGCAACCGCCGCGCCGCCGCGCGCGCGTCATGTTTCCGTTCAATCATAATAGCGGTGCGCTCGACGCCAGAGGTTTGACGAGGTCAAAAGGTTCAATAATAAATAAATAAATAATGCTGGACAACCCACACAGCATCATCTAGCCCCAAGCTAAGCAGAGCTTGTGTTATGGGTACTAGATAACTGATATACTTAATACATTACATACATAGATATAAATTATTACCTAGAAAATACCCAGAACACCCGGAACAAATATAATAATGAAGGAACGTAACAAATTAAGATTACACTTGGCACCTTTCTATATTATAGAAAGTAGAAGTTTCATAGCAGGCTTCACATCGCATAAAAGAGCTGAGATCATATTATGATCTCAGCTCTTTTATACGTTAGCTAGTTTTCACATTTATGTTTTTGATAAGATCTAAATTACTTGTAGAACCTAGGAAATAGTAAAACCCGTTATTTTATCTCGCGTGACCAACCACCTTATGTGTTCATCACGTGTCCACAGGTGGTGACCCTGCACAAAGGCACTCCGATGACGCTGAAGTCAGTCTTCCAGTCCATGAACCTCAGCACTTACGACCTTACTGTGGATATGCTGGATGTGCACGCTGTGAGTCACATCTGTTTTACCACTCAACATTCAACATTCAAATATCAAAGTGCTTTATTTCCTTTAGACCTTACAGGACTCTTGGACACGTCACAAAATTCAAATTACTTATGTAAAACTAGAAAATAAAGTGATCACTTCGATTATTGCTCGCTTCCTTATTTTTAAGGTAAAGCAAAGAAGCGGACAAGAAACCTTTACCTTGTTAGATTGTTAGTTTTCGAATTGGAGCTAAACTTGTCCCAAGCTTTTTTATCCTCTAGCTAGATAATCTGATATTTTGTAGTAAGCCTTTTTACAAAGGATACGTTTGACAATTTGTTTGAATTTATTTATTGATAATTTTTTCAACTCATTTGGTATTTTGTTGTAGAAGCGATACATTGCCCTTTGAAAGATACATTAATCTTGTGTAGCTTATAGTAGACTCAAGGCGTAGCGCTGACGTCGAACCGACATGTTGTCCAGTTAAAGCGTAATGCACTGAGGGTTATTGTAACTACTCATTACGCAATATTTTTAGGAACCGGACCATTCGTTCCAGAGACTTCTCATTACAAATTTACAGAATGTTAGGTCGAAGCTCCCTTAAAGAAGTCAACTTGATTTGTAAAGTAGGCTGTGAAAAAACGCTTACAAATCAAAGGCGTTCTACTTCTGCAGGACTATTCAGACTCTCCGCTACCGAGTCATCGACACGGAATCTGACACAGATTCGCGCGAATATCAAATATTTTAGCGGTTTTTAATATTTTCTGCGTTCTGCAAGGAAATAAACTATGAATGACTGGAACCTTTGTGTATTTGCAATAAGATATATATTCTAAATAATACTGTGTCAATTATTTTAGAAGTAAACATAATCTCGCTGTACCCACAACTAGACTACACAAAATTAATGTATCTTTTAATGTATACGCTTCTACAACAAAACTCCTAGTGAGTTGCAAATATTATCAGTAAATAAATTCAAACAAATTGTCAAAACCTTCCTGTGCAAAAAGCGTACTATAAAATTATCTGATTATTTAGAGGATAAAAATGCTTGGGACGGGATTTGCTCCTAACTGGAAAAATAACAACTAATAGGCTAAAGGTTGCTTCGTCGCTTCTTTACTTCAGACCATATCGAAGCGACTGAAATCAAAAATTATTAATTTATTATATTATTATTATTCACTTCATTTATTTTAAATCTCGTTATAAAATACATTTTTTACTATAGAAAATAAAATATTATAAAACTATTCTACAGTAAAAAATATATCAAACCGGTGAATCACCGGCCGCGAAGCTAGCCTTAAGCGGCCGGTGACTAGGGCTGCAGAGAGAGGAACTTCCTGACGATGCGCGCCGAGTCCAGGAGTACCGCCTTTTGAATCTGACCCTTGATCCAAGCGAGAGTCTCTTGAGATGTTGATCGAGGCTCTTCGCTATTACGCCGTTAAATGAAACGACTATCGGGACGACGGTCGCTGAATCAACATCCCACATGCTGACAACCTCGTTGGCCAAGTCAAGATATTTGCTAAGTTTATCTTTCTCAGCTTTAACGAGGTTAACATCATGTGGTATGGTGACATCAGCGAGCACCGCCCTCCGTTGTAACCGATCTGTCAGTACAATATCAGGCTTATTCGCAAGAATAGTCCTGTCTGTAATGATGATAGATCGGTCCCAATAGAGCGTGGCACGGCCATTTTCGAGAACTGGCGCCGGTGTGTACTTATAGTACGGAACTTCAGGGCCAGTAAGGCCATATCGGAGAGCAAGTTGCTGGTGTATAATTTTGGCTACTTGGTTGTGTCTGTGCAAGTACTGAGAGTTAGCAAGGTGCGAACAACCCGAAAGTATATGACGAAGGGTCTCCCCAGGAAGATGACACGCTCGACAAATATCGATCGTGCCATCTTTCATTATTATTATTATTAAATTTATTTCCGTGTCAGTGCTTAATTATTAAGCATTTGACCTTTTCTAAGTGTAAATTTATTGTATTTATGGAAATAAATAGTTTATTATTTATTTATTCTCATTGCTAATATAAAATTTATGAATGTAGGACCGCAACACGTTCCACCGCTTCGACAAGTTCAACGCCAAGTACAACCCGATCGGCGAGAGTCGCCTGCGGGAGGTGTTCCTCAAGACTGACAACCATATGAACGGGAAGTACTTCGCCAGGATCATCAAGGTGCGTTTTGTACCTTATGCTGCACTCACCTCCGCAGATGGTTCTTTTCTAAGGAGCTTAATCAATTACTCAAGCACCGAGCGAGATCCTCTCTTAGGGGCAGACTTGGTGGCAAAGCGGAGGCGGGACGAGCGGAGAAAAGATGTCTTAAACAACAAGTAGAACGTCGTTATTCACACATCTCCTCTCCGCTCAGCTTCAGTGGAAAACACCGAGCGGAGATGTATCGTAGAATTACAATTCTAAATTTGATTGTTCTAGAATGTACTATTAGGTTTTTGAACTGACCACAACTTTCAGGAAGTAGCAGCAGATCTGGAAGAGAGCAAGTACCAGAACTCTGAGCTACGACTGTCAATCTACGGCAAGAACCAAAGCGAGTGGGCCAAGCTAGCCAAGTGGGCCATCCAGTACGACGTGCACTCCAACAACGTGCGCTGGCTCATACAGATACCCAGGCTGTAGTAAGTACCAGAACCAGAAGATATAATCGATAAATAAAATAAGCGATAATCTTCTTTAAATTCCACCTAATTCGGAGTACAATTGTGCGCTGCCATACCGTAAAATTTTATTTAAATTAAAGTTTATTCGTTTTATTTTAGAAGGCACCGAGAGTGGAGTGATGATATAAAATAAACCTAAATTATTTTTATTGCCATAATCCCAACCAGGATTAAAAATGTAAATGGGGAAAACGCCATAACTTTTTGAAAATTGTTATAATCCCCACTAAGCTGTCCCCACCAGTTAAGATTACGTCAATTTTCAAAAAAGTTTGAGCGTCTTCGTCACAAATAATAAACCCCATTCAAGAGAGCCAAATTCTGCAAAATCTAGTTTTCGTTCTACGCAAGAGTTTCTGCGATTTGGCCAAATTAGCCAAGTGGGCCATCTACATACACCGCACACACACACCACACACACGCACACATGGGTAACTTCTGTTGCCCGGACTCTTGGTTGCCTGGTAGAGATCGCTTGAGCGATAAGACCGCCAATTGTCGCTTAGTTTTTAAGTTGTCTGGTTGTAAATAGTTCATATTAGATTTAAGTGTGCAATAAAGTATATTCTATATCTCTTATGAGACCGGTGTCCTCACCACCGCACTCACTCTTACAAAAACAGTAAAGTAAAATAAATTACCTTGTCATGTTTAAATAGATTTGTTTTTTTTTTGTTTTTTAAGATAAAACATAAATAATGTTACTCCGCTTCAGTTTTTTAGCTTTTGCGGTAGTCAGCCCTCAATTTTACTAAAATCATATGTTCTGTATAAAGATTTTTGGGGTTCCGTACCCAAAGTGTGAAAAATTACTAAGTCTCCGCTGTCCGTCCGTCCGTCCGTCCACCCGTCAGTCAGAGGGCTCTATCCCATGAACCGTAAGAGGGAGACAGATTAAATTTTCAGAGAATGTATATTTCTCTTTCCTCTATAACAGCAAATAATAAAAATAAAATAAATATTCGTTTAAAGGGGGCTACCATACAAAAAACGTGATTTTTTTTTGGCTGTTTTTGCTATTCGTTTGTCAAGGCTGTATATCTTGAACCACAACAGGTAGACATGAAACTTTCTATAAATAAGGAATACTTCAACTGTAATAACTACAAATACAAATATATTATAATGTTGAAAATTTAATGGGGTATCAAAACAAGTGAAAATTTGATGTTCTTTGAAAAAGTTACCTGATTTTTACGGTACGGAACCCATGAAGGGTTCCGTAAAAATCAGGTGCGGTTCGACTCGTACTTGGCGGTTTATTTGTATATGTATAGTGGATGAGTAATTGCCTTATTTGGCATTAATTTAGACGTGATGACGACACTTCCTTCTTGTATGTTTGTCTACATTCTAATATCCACTAAACACCATTTGGACGTCTCCTACCAAACACAGTGAAAATTATAATCTATGAGAGAGACTAACTAAGGGGCTGTTTATAAATAAGTATTTCCCTTACAGCGATATCTTCAAATCCAACAAGATAATGAAGAATTTCCAGGAGTTCCTGACCAACATCTACCAGCCTCTGTTTGAGGTCACCAAGGATCCCAACAGCAATATCGAACTGCACAAGTTTCTTACTGTGAGTATACATTTTCCAGAAAAAAAACGCACGTATGTTTTTTTCGATGCCCTACGCTTTTTGACAGAGAACAAATCAAGGCTCAACCTAAATATTGTGCGTGGTGCGTTGCAGCGGAAGCAATTTGGATACTATTCAATGTTTTTTTTCACTTTCCCCAGCACGTGGTAGGTTTCGACAGCGTGGACGACGAATCGAAGCCTGAAAACCCAATGCTGGACGCCGACGCAAAGTTCCCCGCAGACTGGGACGATGAGGAAAACCCTCCCTATGCGTACTATCTGTACTACATGTATGCCAACATGACTGTGCTGAACCAGTTCCGCAAGTGAGTACTAAGATGCACCGTTCAGTTAGATTCATATTAATACTTACTTATATAAGTTAATACCTAACTTAGTTAATATTTAAGTTAAGTATTATAATAGTGAATCCCTAAAAAACATAGCCCAAGGGTGAAAACGGAACCTTATTACTAAGCCTCCGCTGGCCGTCCGTGCGTCTGCCTGTCACAGGGCTCTATCTCATGAACCGTAAGAGGTAGACAGTTGAAATTTTTAGAAAATGTGTGAACGCTTGCAGCTATAACAACAAAAATAAAAATAAAATAAATATCCAAATTAAAGGAGGCTTCCATACAAAAACGTGATATTTTTTAGCTGTCGCTGCTCTACGTTTGTTATAGCTGTATCTCTTGAAACGCAATTGGTAGACACAGGAAACTTTCTATAAATGATAATACTTCTACTGTAATAACAGCAAATACTAAAAATATAATTTAAATTAAAAATTAAAAGGGGTCTCCGAACAAGTGAAAATTTGATGTTCTTTGAAAAATTTGCCTGATTTATACGGTACGGAACCCTTCGTGTGCGAGTCGACTCGCATTTGGCGGTTTATTAAGCTTATGCAATATGAACACATCATAACTATTCACTGGTATTTATCGCGTATATTTATCTATTTTTCCCGGCGTTTCAACAGGTTTGCACGCTGTCGTAGTCACGGGATTACTGTATTGCTGGGGTACCTACCGCTCGTACTTTTGGGTGTTGTCCACATTCTTTAAAAAACTTAAAAGTATTTAAGTGCGCGTCCTGGTTACCGAGCGTCGTGTGATCGCTCTCACGGGTGAACTTATCTACGCGCGTAGCTCTGTTCCCACAACGTGGACCTGGTCCAGCGCCGCGGCATCAACGCCGCTCGCGCCCTGCGTAGTTACAACCACCACTACCACTACCGCCTGGTCACACCTGAGCATAAGCTACAGAAATCAGAGAGGTCCGTTTATATAATGGGTCCTTCGGTTTACAATCGGTTGGCCGACTGGATCCGTGAAGCAGCTTCCACACATATTTTAAAGAAAAAACTAAGAAAGTGGCTCATTGAACTAGTATTAATGACATCAACGAATGTTCTATGTTGCCGTTATTATAATTTATAATTTTATATTTTTTATATTAAGTGAACGACATGTAATAATGGTATTACGAATAAATTCTGTATTCTGTAACGCTTTTGTAGGGCATAAGCGTTACTCAAGCATAGATCTTTGAATAAGCAAGCTTTCATAATTCCCGTTTAAAGCGGTACTTCCGATGACGAGACACACTATCTATTCGTTCCAGAGAGCAAGGCCTCAACACGTTCGTGCTGCGGCCGCATTGCGGCGAGGCGGGCGCCGTGCAGCACCTCGTGTGCGGGTTCCTGCTGGCCGAGAACATCTCGCACGGACTGCTGCTGAGGAAGGTAGGCTTGACCAGAGAGGGTCGGCGGCAGGGAAGCAGCGCAGTGGAGTACGTGCCTCGTCCTGTGACCGCTACAGCGCAGCACCGCACAGCATGCTCTGCCACGCGCCGAAAGGGTGGTGGCGCACTGGCGCACAGTTCGCCACGCGTGTGTAAATAATTAAATAATAACCTCAAATTGCTAAATTCACATAGCATCATCCAGCCTTAAAATAAGCAGAGTTTCTGTTATAATAAAAATCGTTCATTTCATACTCGTTATGAGTACTTACTAGATAACTGATATATGTTCTTATTACATTACATAGCAAGATATTTCTTATTTATTATTAATTATACATCAAAAACACGTATAAAGAAGTAAAAGAGACCGCATTGGAAAGAGAAAAGTGGAGGATATAGCACGTTTGCTTCGACAAGAGCTATTGCTATTAGCAAACACAGAAAGCACCCGGAACAAATTATTCAGATATTTTACTATAAAAGCTTTCCTACTTAGTAAACATGTCAACAACAACTTGTCCCCGTAATTACTCATTTAGCAAATCTGTGCTTTGAACTTGGAGTTTTTCCTGCGGCCTTAAAGGAAGCTTTAGTAACGCCAGTGCACAAAGGTGGGATCGCATCTGATTTAGTTAATTATAGACCAATCTCAGTCCTGTCGTCTATCTCAAAAATTTTGGAAAAGCTGATAAATACGCGACTGATCCGTTTTCTCAATAAATTCAACATATTGTCTTCATCTCAGTACGGATTTCGACAGGGCAAGTCCACAGAGGATGCTATTCTGGCACTTGCTTCCTCTATTACAGACCAGCTGGATAGCGGAAATAAGTGTCTCACTGTCTTTCTGGACCTACAAAAAGCCTTTGATACGGTGTCCGTCCCAATCCTTATGCATAAACTAGAAATAATCGGAGTACGTGGCACACCACTTTCACTATTCAAAGACTACCTATCTGGTCGAAAACAACGAATTAAAATAGGAGACTATATAAGCGAAGACCAAACCATATCTTTTGGTGTCCCCCAAGGCAGCGAGCGTCCTTGGACCGACGTTGTTCCCCATATATATTAATAATCTAAGTAACATGAACCTACATCAGGGAACAATTTTGACATACGCGGATGATACAGCTATAATATTCTCAGGGAAGACATGGGACTCTGTTCAAAAATCAGCTGAAACTGGCCTGATAAAGGTAGCAACATGGCTAGATATTAATTTCCTAACACTAAACGTATCTAAAACCAATTATATATGCTTCTCTATTTATGACTCTACTCAACTCTCCAATAATTTTCAACTTAAAATTCACAAATGTGATGACTCCAGTCCAGCCTGTTCGTGCGTAAAACTAAAGAGAGTAACACAAACTAAATATCTAGGTATCATACTCGACCAAAGACTATCTTGGCACATGCATACTGAACTGATTTTAAATAGAATCAGAAAACTGATATGGACTTTCAAAACACTGCGTCATATAGCATCTACTGATCTCCTCAGCCATATTTACATCTCACTTGGTCAATCGGTCATAGGATATTGCTTGCCGATTTGGGGAGGGGCTACAAAAACTAAATTCTTAGAATTAGAGAGAGCACAACGTTCATTATTAAAAGTAATGTTTTTCAAGCCCTATAGGTACCCTACAGAAAGTCTCTACCTGGAATCAGGACTACTAACAGTAAGAAAGCTTTATATACTTCAGTTAATCCTCAAAACGCATAGATCACTGTTTTATAACAAAGAACTCGATAACACCAGTAGTCGTAGAAGGAAACACCCGGTACGCAGTGAAACGGCTAAAACTACATTTGCGATGAGACAATATAAATGGCAATCGTCATATATTTATAATTATATCAATGCACAAATAGGAATATTTTCGATGTTATATTTTATATGTAAAAGAACTGTAATTGAATGGCTGATGACGAAAACCTATGATGAAGTTGAGAGTATTGTGCAGAGGATGAGGCTTTAACTCTAGTGACAGCTCAAGTATGTTGTATTTAATATTATGTTTGTTCTGTTTAAAACTGCTGTCTACTTATTGTTATAAATTTAAACCAACATGACTAAATAGTTTCTGTATAAATATTAGGTCCTTACATATGAAATTGGCGTTTTTCGTACTGGCCACTTTAATCACAAATTTCTCCTCTTTGGTAAAGAATTCCAAATTCAAATTTGTACAGCTATAGACTCATGTATTTGTGCTTCGATGATCGTCATTCATTTGTTTTTTTTTCTTCTGTTTTTTTCTGTTTGCGTCACTCATTTTACAAAATGGAAAACTTAAAATATCGCATTATTTACGAGTACGAGTTCCGCCGTGGCACTAGTGCTGCGGAAACAACTCGAAGGGTGAATGATGTGTATGGCGGTCGTGTTGCAAAAGAAAACACAGTTCGTTTTTGGTTCCAACGTTTTCGTTCTGGAAATTTTGACCTGCAGAACAAGCCCCGTGGACGGCCTGAGACTCAAGTTGATAATGAAGAGTTGAAGGCTATTGTGGAAGCGGATCCATCGCAAACCACGTCCGAGTTAGCTGCAGGCTGCGATGTTAGTGATAAAACTGTTTTAATTCACTTGAAGCAAATTGGGAAGATTAAAAAGCTTGAAAGGTGGGTACCTCACGAATTGACTGAAGCAAACCGGCAAACGCGCGTCGACTGCTGCGTTACATTACTAAACCGGCACAATAATGAAGGTATTTTAAACCGAATCATTACCTGTGATGAAAAATGGGTTCTTTACGATAATCGGAAGCGCTCAGCGCAATGGTTGGATCCTGGCCAGCCAGCCAAATCCTGCCCCAAGCGAAAATTAACCCCAAAAAAGTTACTTGTAAGCGTTTGGTGGACTAGTGCCGGTATTGTTCATTACAGTTTTCTCAAATCTGGCCAGACTATTACGGCTGATGTCTATTGTCAGCAATTGCAAACCATGATGGAAAAGCTAGCGGCTAAACAACCTAGGCTGGTCAATCGCTCCACGCCACTGCTGCTTCACGACAACGCTAGACCACACACTGCGCAACAGACGGCTACTAAATTAGAAGAGCTTCAATTGGAAAGTCTAAGACATCCTCCGTACTCCCCGGACCTTGCTCCAACAGATTACCATTTTTTTCGAAATTTGGATAACTTCTTGCAAGGGAAAAAATTCAACTCCGATGGGGCAGTCCAAATCGCCTTCAAAGATTTTATTGATTCCCGTCCGACTGGTTTTTTTAGTAAAGGGATCAATGAACTACCTATAAGATGGCAAAAGTGCATAGAAAATAATGGTTCATACTTTGATTAATTAAATATATTATATTAAAAAATATTCGACTTTTTGTTCCTCCCATACAAAACGCCAATTTCATATGTAAGGACCTAATATTATAATCTTAGATTTTCCTTATTCATTTTTTTTTATCTTAATTTTTTCCTATAATTATCCTATTAGTTAAAAAGTAAATTACTTAAATAAATATTGTTTTTGTATTAAATGGTAAGAGCGGGGTCTCCCAACACAAGCAAATTTTGCTTAAGGGGCGACTCCAGAACCTGTGTGTTAGTTTTTTAAGTAATTGCAATAAACATTTCTTCTTCTTATTTCTTATTTCTTAGTTGACGAATTCATGTTCTTCCGACACAGACAAGGCTCGCGTAACATAATGAATAAATGGATACAGATTTGGAACAAGTTTTATTGGCAGCGCAAAACGGAGATACGCAATATTCGTGCCCGCTGCTCACATGTTTTCAATGTTTAAAAGTAAATCCCAGTTTTTACTCCATAATATGACATACAGAATGTTCTATGAGATAAGTTTTTGTCCGTAGTATGAGATACAGGTGTTCAATGAGCTGTATCTGTCCCCAGGTGCCAGTCCTCCAGTACCTGTACTACCTAGCGCAGATCTACATCGCGATGTCTCCGCTCAGCAACAACTCCCTGTTCCTGAACTACCACCGCAACCCGCTGCCGGAGTTCCTGGCCCGCGGGCTCTGCATCACGCTCAGCACGGACGATCCGCTGCAGTTCCACTTCACCAAGGTCAGACATTATCTAATTACTACTTTGTAACTAAATATTTTATTTTAATATTTATATTATAAGTACAAATATTACACAGGGCGGATTGTTCTACGGGGCAGTAAGGGCGGGGGGGGGGGGGGGGGGGGTCCTTAACCGTAAAGCTACAGAAACATGGATTTAGAAGATTATCCATAATTTTTTAGAGTAATTTTCATACCCATTAATATATTTTCAAACCGGGGTTGGTTCTTATAATAATAATATAATATTAAAGATATTTATTCACAAATGGTACAGGTAGGATATACAAAGTACTATGGGTACTTATAGACTATTTAATTAATGAATCCTAACGATTAGGTACAGATTTTTAGTACACACGTACTTGTAGAGAACCTACACGTGTAAGAGATAGTGACACCTCGCTCTAACTAAGTTTACATTAAACTTGTATTTAGACACGAGGGCTCAAACCTCCGGCTACTTAAATATTAACCTAAGTTCATATTTGCTTTTACCGGGATTGTTACCGCAAGTAAGATTTATATTAAGTTTTCATTGTACGACCCTTACTATTAAATACTTATAATAAATGCTTCTAAGTGATACTACAGCTTATAACTAAAACTGTTCCGATAGAACTCTTTTTAGGGTTAAGCTCGCCTTTGCCATTCCTTCTCTAGTTTTATGTTTTTAATGTATGTTTTATTTAGTGCAATAAAGAATTAAATGAAATTAGAAATTTTTGATCAGTATCAGAAACAGGATCGATTGGCATCAACCTTGTATTTCCATAAGCCTTCAAATGAAGACCTTATTGTTATTCACACCGTTATGCTTGGCAAGGCACAGGTGTCGCATTGCAGTTTGACGACGATGTTTACGTTATATGCGATGACGAACTGCTCTAGACTGCTGGCTGATGCAGGACGCGGCTGAAGACAAGCCTCTGGCGCACATTCACACATAGGGGAGGCTTGTGACCAGCAGCGGACTTGCATAGGGATCAGCCTACTCCAACATTTCGGGGGAACCTGCCTACCCAGAAGTTTATCTTTCAGTGCACTAACCCTGACAGCGGTCCGGAACTTCAGTATAACAAAATGTTTTATCTTCAGGAGCCGCTGATGGAGGAGTACAGCATCGCGGCGCAGGTATGGAAGCTCAGCTCCTGCGACATGTGCGAGCTGGCCAGGAACTCTGTGCTCATGTCAGGGTTCCCGCATGAGGTAACTATTCCTTTATTTTTTTTTATGTCTCACTGTCGCCATCTTGAATACTTACTGATGCAGTGACCCGATGTGGATATTGGTATCTGACACTAGAGATCGCCAGCTGTCTCGGTCCCTCGCCATTTCACCAACTTCGAGAAAGGCCGTTCTGAATAGAGCACAATAATTTAGTTTTAAATGATTTCACCTTTTAAACGACACCGTCACACACCGACTCAAGGCTTGATTTCTTTATCTCCTTTCAAAATCAAAATCAATCCTTGCACCCCATGATCTACAGACTATTCAGATTTAATAAAATCACCTGTGATTATAAAATTATGAATTTTAATCTCTCGGAAGTTAAATTTCGAGACATCCATTTAAGAGTAATATAATAACAACTACGAGTATATAGAGCTGAGAGTGTTTAGTACCGAGTCCAGCGGCGAAGCAACTGTGCGAGGCCGCGAGGTGTCCAACGCAACCAACAGTCTTGCTCGGTCCTATTTATTTATTAATTTTAGGAAAACTTACCGTTAAACACGAACAAAACATTAAGTATAAAATATAAGGACGGCCAATTAAAAGGTGGGTAAAGGGTACTCCGGGGACAGACATAAGCTAATTGAAAAGTGCGTGCGAAGCCGCAGGAAGCAGCTAGTTGACTAAAAATGTCGTTGTCATCGTTTCCGTTCCACAGATGAAGCAATACTGGCTCGGCCCGCACTACACCAAGGAAGGCGTGTCCGGTAACGACATATCCCGCACCAACGTGCCGGATATCCGCATCTCGTACCGGCACGAGGCGCTGCTCGATGAACTCACCAACATATTCAAGGTAAACACATACCATTAGCAGAGTAGCCAGAATATTGTCTAGCTTGGTGGTAACCGGTGAGGTGGTTCGTTCTGTGCGATCGACGTCATCCGTCAACTTCGTTCGTTTGTATGGACACAGGTTTGACGTCAGTCGCTTAGGGATTCAAACCAGACATAACCAAGACGTTAAAGTCGATGCGGCCTTTTTAGTTCATATGTGCGGGTAACTAAACGTTGCCTAAGCACCATCACAATCACAAAAGTAAGCAGAGATCTTGCTTTGGCATCAACATCTCTAGAACTCTAGAGCCCCATGCTCGTAAGGGTTTAAATCTGTGTCTTTTAATAAAAAGGAATAATTTGTAGGTACCTACAGTCCTCTGTCATTCCGTGTGCTTCACTAATTCGCTAATGTGCGTGGGTTTCATTGCCCCTTTTCGATATTTCCTAAGTCTGCCTTGACACCAGAAATGTGCTAGATACGGACCTAAATAAATAAAATAATGCTGGACAATTCCCACACAGCATCATCTAGCTCCAAGCTAAGCAGAGTTTGTTAATACAATACATAGATTTTAATATTTTATTATAGTATATAGAAAAACACCCAGAACACACCCGGAACAAATATCTGCAGATCGTAGAAATATTTGTCCTGAGGCGGGAATCGAATTCGTTTGTATAGCAATTTCATAAAGTACGTATCTCTGGTTATCACCAGAGATACGTACACAAACACATAATGAGGCGGTCTTATCAGACCGCCTTATTATGTGTTTGTGTCCATTGTCCGATGTCCCTAACTATAATAAAACATTTCAGGACGGATTGTTGCCGCGCCAGTGAACCCGCCAGGGACCGCGGCCGACTCACTCACTAATCACAATCACTCTTTTAATATAATCTTTAAAACTCTCATCAAATTTGCATTATCTAAAAATCAACGCGATATTTTAAGATTTCCATTGGGTTTCAACCAAATTAGTATTGACAAGAGTCAATTCGCACGTCGCCCAACTTAACTAATTTGACGGGACTAAAAAAGTTGTCTTCCCTTTCATAACGATCGAAATAAAAAGGATGACTTCATTTTTAGTACTGGCACATCATATCACCAAGAATCTATTTTACTTTAAAAACTATCGTAGTTTGACGTATTCATAACGGATGTAAGCGGGTTAACTACGAACCTTGTTTTTCCCTCGTTAAGGGATGAAACGTTGGTGTTCTTCAAACACAAATACGGTTCGTAGTTAACCCGCTTACATCCCTGATGAATTCACCAAGAATCATTATAAAATCAGGACAAATCATTTTAAATCGTAAAATATTTGAAACTACAATTCTATGAAATAAACTGACGATTTTGTATACTTCAATCTTTTTAGAGAATGTACCGGTGGTTTATTTATTTATATATATTTGTAATTGCATTTTATTATCTTATGTACTTCAGTCGAAATCCGGCATTACTCTATACGGTTTCTTAAAAAAATTGGTCTTTCAAAAAATTTAGTTGCTAAAATAGTATTTATTCCTAACTGTGTAAGGTTGCAATTTCGCAACCAACAAACTCTTTGTACGTAAGTTTAACTTTGACATAAATCGATGTACCTAATGACAAATAGGTACCACATGTAGTTATTGCCCGACTGCGAATAAGGAGGGTAATGTTTTTGGGGATGCCTATGTATGTGGGTACTGGGTAGGTAAGGTAAGTAGTTTAGATAAAGAATGGGATGGAGAAGGACGGACGCTTAAATCACATGCGATCAAATATTTAACACAGCAAGGACAGCATGCAGTCCCGCTGTCCTTCTCTATCCCATTCTTTATCTACTCGAGTTATGTGAAAGTTTCGTTAGATGTCGCTATAGCCCAAACGGCTGGACGGATTTTGAAAATACCAAAGGTCGTTGGATTTGGCTGACTCACGCACGAGAGTGACACAGGAAAATGAAACGTCAAAAAATACAATATGGCGGTTGTTAGTAGCAATTTTGAGTAGGTACCCAAATAAATTTTACGCAGTCGGGTTTTGTATGAATTCTTTTAAAATGCTTAAGCAAGGCTATGAATCGCCCCAATATTAATATAATTAATTAAGAAATAGACCCTTGTGATAAATATGTGAAAATGAAAGATTGACAGTGCCATTGCATAGAGTAAATCTTTTCAATTAAATATTAAAGTTTAAAAACTAAATAAAGTAGGTAGAATACTTGGTAGAAACTTGACATCTCTTAAAAGCTAGCATTTCTGTATTAGTATCTATCTATTTAATAGGTAACTCGCTATAAGTAGATTTATGGTTAAAAGATATACCTTTAAATATTTTTCAAACGATTTAATAAATATAATCTTATATATATAATCTAGGTATGGAATCAAATTTAAAACGATTACCTCAATCTTTTCTTAGTTTACGTCTAAATGTGCTTAATCTAGAAATGTAAGCTCAGGTACTTTATGGAATAAGTATACATTTAAAGTGATACTCCCTCCGACCAAACTCGAGATACAATGTTAGTAAACCATATACCTGAAAATCACTTGTTGTTATGTCACTTGTGTCGACACTAAAAATTACTTTTTTGTAATATTACACATTTATGTTTTTGTTCTAATTATGTAAGTAATGTGTTGTGTTTTTATGTATTTTTCAGTAAATATATTATTGTATGGTATTGTAAAATGAGAATATTGAATGATTGTGTAGTTAGTTTACAAGCATTATTTCTTGAGAGTGGCTCGAGTATTTCTTTAAAAATCATCTATGCCTAATATTTGTAAAATGTTACTTATTAGACTCACTCGACCAAACCTCGAATGCCTTCACTTATATTTCATAGATAGTATTTAAAATTCCCTCATTCATAGTTCTGTTCCATACTGTCCTACTAGTTCTCAGTCGACTGCAGTAAGATGTGACTTCAGAACCTCCTCTTCAGCAAGCATTTGTCCACTGTTGGGCATACCATACCTCTCCCAAACAAAAACAAGCGGGCGTTTAGCCATAATCGCCACGCCTGGCAGGCGGGTCGCAAATACACAGAAGGAAGCTGCTGCCCTTCCGCTGATGGGTTCCCTCAGTCTACTCTGAAGGGGCAACCCTAACGGGTTTGGTTGTGAAACTAGGTTTAGATCTCAGTACTCAAGGGATCCCCGTGGTAAAAAACTCGAATTACATAAAATTCAACAAATTTTTTTTGGTTTCTTGAAAGCGAAAACACGATAGAGAAAAATATATTACGATAAAAAAAACATGACTTACGTTTTGATTCGTAGGTTATTACTAATTATTTGGTTCCTTGAGCCAGTTTCTTTAGAAGTTGTGTAGTTTTATTGTAAATAAGCAAAAACTTGATTTTTACGCCTACGCGGTTCCATAAACGAATGCTCTGTCCCGCTCCTATGAAAGCAAAGTCCTATGCCTGTCCTTTTCACAAAATGGCGCGCATTGCGCCCACTTAAGATATCCACGCGCTGAGTGGGAGGGGTCGATTCTTACGCCGCGACCGGCGCGCAGCCAACCACGACTTTAGAACCTTAATCAAAGCTTTAATCAAATTCACTTACTCTACGATCCCTTTAAATTTGCCAATAAGCGCTCTTTGGTATGAAAAGGTAGTAAAGTGTAAATACCTCACTGCAGCCGACTGCACCCACCCTCACGCACGACATGTAGTTGTCTTCTTGTTGGGGTTTCTTGCAGATACAATTAATCCTTACAATATCACAAGAACAATCTTGCTCAAAGCTTATGTAAATGAATATACCTACCTATTTTGGTTTTTGTATTCATTTTAATTAATTTATATTAGTTTATCTTGCAGATAAATTATTTGAGTTTTTCAATAATATTTCGTAGATAAAATAATTCAGTTTTGCAATACATCAAAGATTATGGTTACCATTTCGGAGTATTCTCAATGGCTAAAATAAATACCGAGTCTTTTATCGTTTTATTGTCTCAGTAGTTCTTTTAGTTTCTTCGGAGCGAAGGTTTTATTTATGTCTGCAAGAAGCCCAACATTTAATTCTACTATGGTATGATAGTTTTTTTTTTACTCGTGTATTATTATGGACTCTGTGTGTTGTGTTCACAGAAATGTTCTGTTCGTTATTATTTGTTTTCTGAACTATATTCGATTCTGATTCTTATTAATTATCAAATAAAGTCTAATGTCAGATAAATTTGAAGACACTAAAGATAAGTAATCATTTTACAAAACTTTAGTGTCCTAAAATTTATGAAAAATGCATTTAATGTACCTAGGTATTACGTGTACGTTTTAGCTCTCTTATCATTTGATTAAAGTTTCAACTTCAATTATTTCTTTATTAAATATAGTAAAAATAGTATATATTAAATGCTTCTAAAAAACATGTTGAAATAAGTTATATTACATAAATTTATAGAAAATTATGAATGTTATTTTTGTTGGAAATAAAATATACTTATCATTCGGACATCAGTTTTTCTCTACTTCACACACATCTTTACATTTATCAAGAACAACCTTCTTCCCGCGGCTTCGCTCGCGTATTTTCTATATAATAAGGCTATTATCTAAATAAGGCTGTGTTCTAAACACACTTCAAATTTCATCTTTATCTGTTCAGTAGTTTTGGAGATCTTTGGTAACAAAATAACATTTACAAACTTTCTGCTTTATAATATTAGTAGGATAAAAATACCTGAATTAATATTGAACTAGCCAAACTCGATGTAGTCCGTCCAGTGTAAAGGTGCGTGCAGCCGCACGGCCCTCAATTATCTACGAAACGAGATTATTTCGTTTCGTAGATGCACGCAACTTTAGCTTTGACGATCGTTACCCGACTATGGTAGGGTTTTCAAACATGGTTTAAACAGGTACCCTAGTTTACATTATATGCTTTACTGGTGTCTTACAGTACCTGACTTGTATTATTTTACTATAGTTAAGTAAAACAATGCAGTCATAGGTAAGTAAAGTACTTATAGGTTGATGATGGTGAAAATGATACACGTAAATCTTTTATACCTATGATATATTTGTCATTTAGCTGCAAATTATGTCAACAAATAAATAACAAAAACTAAAATTCACATGATTAAAGTAGATACCTACTTATAAAGATATAATTTTTATATACCAATATTTATTGAATAAAGGATCTCCGGCAAGTAAGTACATGATATTGTGTTTTAAAATCAACAAGATAGTTAATATGGGGTTAAGTATTGCGGGATTGTTTATCTTTTTTGCAGTTAATGAAAAACTAGAACACAGTTGTAGAAAGTAGGCAAGAGTCCATCCATGAAACCACAGCCCCACAGTGGCGCACGCTGCTGCACGCTGCGGCTTTAGCCGCTGGCCCACGCGCCGTGCACGCTGCACAGCGTGCACGGCGCAGTGGGCTTACATGGAATTGTAATAATTATGTATTGTTTTTAACGTAGATTCACCGGTGTCGGTCACCTATCTGCCAATGTACATATAAGGTACAGTACCTGTACCTATTGTGTGTTGGTTTGTCCGTTCGTCTGTTAACACCATGAGTGCCGTGACGCTTGCTCTGACCTGTAAGTAGCTTTACCTGTGTGTGGGATTTCCTTTATATCTATTGATCTCTTTATTTATTATTTTATCATCATCAGTGTTGCTTTGTGTCTTAAATAGGCATTCAGTCATTTGTTAAAATAGATAGGTACCTACTCATCAAGGTTTTACTATTTTTATTTAATTTGTATTCTAACGAATACAAATTACCATCCCCTCACCTCACCTCAACAGCCTAGGTATATTGTTCCACTGTTAGACGCAGGCCTCCCCCTGATGACCGCCTTATTGACTTTTATCTGAATCGTCTAAAAACAGACGAAAAGGCCGATGATGATGATAGCTATACTCCGGCCAAACTCATCTCACTCACTCTAATTAGTCCTCGTACTAATTATCCTTATTTTATTAATTTATTTTTTCAAATTAGTAATTGCGTAGGTATTTATATGTCTATGTATTAATCTATGGATCTCTGGTCTGAAATAAATGATTATTATTATTCTAAAAATCACTTGTTGGTGGTTTTTTGAATGATTTTGGATTATAATTAATTATTTGTCGATTTAAGCTTTTTCCTACAATGCTAATGCAGACATTTATATTTCAAACTCGGCGCCAAGAAAATAATTTTGAATGTTTGTGTTGAGAGTTGTTTACCAGCTTTTTTCCTTGATAATGGCTTGAGTATAGATTAAAACACGCCCTAAAAATAATTACAAAACCATTGCTTACATACGCAAATCAAGGTAGGCGTACCTATGCATTATCCACTCGCTATGGCACTATGCAGACAGAGCAACTTCCGTTGGAGAAACTGTCAACTTTTTAATATTTTTCGTATAAATTTAAATTATGTAAAGCTATTTGCGAGTTACCTGTTGCCGCAATTGTTGCTCTGTCTGCATAGCGCCTATAGGGTGATAGATAAAAAAAATAATAACAACACTAGGTATGCATTTTTTTACAACTCACGACAGGGTGACACAATGATTTTACGACTTGCTAAAATCGTGTTCGTAATCATTAATCAATCATGGTCATAGTTGTAGGTACAAGTATCTACATAGCCTTGATATATGCATCTCGTTCCAGCCTGTGCAGCCCTCGCCTCTCGTGAACGCTGGCTGCCCGCCGCCTGCTGCAGCCCCGCCCATCGTCAGGCGACCCTCGATGGTCTAATGTCTCGTACTTTGCGCGAGGAGTTCGGAGAGGCACCATATGAGGTGACCGGCATACCATATGGTAACTGGGGGGAGGTGGAACCAAGCTTGGCCGCTTTTTTAACCCTGAAAAGCCTTTCGGATATTTCTAAGATTTTTTTATAAGGTACCTAGGTGTCGGGCTCTTTAAGATATACATATGTACCTACCGGAAAGGTCTGTAGTTTTATGTTTTATAATAATAATTAAATAAACTTATGTACATATTTAAGAATTGAGTTGAATTTTATTTTTGTTCCATAAGTACCAAAAATCTACACTATCCATCCATAGGTGGCTGGTTATAATTACTTAAAAAGTCCGCCCCGAGCGCCCCCAGCGAGCGGACCATCAACTAAAAACCACGTATTTTGCGCCTTGCCAGTCCCCAGTGTTATATTGCATTAGGTCGCGGGGATGCGCCGCGAACATGCCAGTCCCTAGTGGTATATTGCATTAGGTCGTGGAGAGGCGCCGCGAACATGCCAGTCCCTAGTGGTATATTGCATTAGGTCGTGGAGAGGCGCCGCGAACATGCCAGTCGCTAGTGGTATATTGCATTAGGTCGTGGAGAGGCGCCGCGAACATGCCAGTCCCTAGTGGTATATTGCATTAGGTCGTAGAGAGGCGCCGCGAACATGCCAGTCCCTAGTGGTATATTGCATTAGGTCGTGGGGAGGCGCCGCGAACATGCCAGTCCCTAGTGTTATATTGCATTAGGTCGTGGGGAGGCGCCGCGAACACGCATCTCCTTCTCTTCCCATTAGAAAGAGCACAGAGGGCTGTGTTGAAGGTGGTATTTTCCAAGCGATACAGATACCTAACAAACCAACTACTTATTGGAAAGCCATGGTCACGGTAAAAATGTACCTGGTCTATCTAAAAATTAGATGATGCTCTGTGGATTGTCCAGCATTAATATTATTCACCTCATTTATTTTAAATCTCTCGTTACAAAATATTTTTTTTACTATAGAAAAAAAAATATTATAAAACTATTCTACAGTCAAAAATATATCAAAACAGTGAATCACCGGCCGCGAAGCTAGCCTCAAGCGGCCGGTGACTAGGGCTGCAGAGAGTGGAGCTTCCTGACGATGCGCGTTGAGTCCAGGAGTACCGCCTTTTGGATCTAACCCTTGATCCAACTTATACAACAATCCTTGTCCAGCATTATTATTATTATTATTAATTACAGGTTAAAGCCCATATTTGAATGCATTTTTTGCTGTGTGTATTAATGTGTGAGGAGCTTTAGTATGTTTGCCTCCTAACTAGTTTGTCTCCCAAACAAAGCTTCGACGTCAAACTTTCAGCTTTCGACCTTTTCATCCACAATCTTTTGTTGACTGGACTATAACATAACATAGTTCTTGTCTTTGAATCATTCGCACCATCGACACTGAGCTGACCAAAGAGAATAAAACCACTCGCAGCTAAAAAAAGCGTATAGTTTTCATCGTTACAAAAACATTTCATGTTACAAAATACTTGTTAGCCACCATGTGGTAAAATCCTCAGTGAACCTGAAATCCTTCAAAACCCTTCAAACCATCCCAGAAAACCCAGCAGCTTTACAACCCGCAGCAACTATGCCTACAAACATATCTACAAGCACTCATCGAGCCCAGAATGTGAGGCCCAAAGGCATAACAATAGATGCGTCAACAACGTCCCGACAGCTAAACAGAGAAGGGTCCCGAATGGCTGATGTGTTCAAAGGCCGTGGGAAAGATCTCAGCAGGCATAATAAGACCCTCTCAAAACGAACGTTGTTTAATCAATCAAATAAGAAGATCGGTGAGCGCTACAGTAGGTGGGATCATCAAGGGTAAGATTATATGTTTGTATACATAGAGGGTCCGTCCGAAATATTCAAGATAGAAAATTTTACTGAAAGGAAACATTCCTTTATCGTAAAAAATTATGAATATTGCGTTCACAGAATTTTTAAAAACTACTGGCCTTATCTGGTAATCGGATTCAATGAAATCTTAAAAAATAACATCGTGTATATTATGTCACCGATCGGTAGAGATAAAAAAAACATTGCATATTAAATTAAAGGAACACCATGATATCCGCTAAAACCTGGGACGAGACGCAGCACTTTGGATGGTGTTTTTGCACCAGTTAGGTAGGTACTCTAATAAGCTGCAGTCGACTGATGTTGGTAAAGTTAGCAGAGCATCTTCCAGCAGAGCATTAATAAATTAGAGTTTTGTTCGCATGCGGGTGAGTTCTATAGTTCCTGATACTTTTTAGGAATAGTTCTGGCGTTTTTACAAAAAAAAATAAGTGAAATTATGCTCTGCTAACTTCGCGTAGTAGAGCATTTTTCAGGAATCAATTAAAAATAGGTATTTATAAGCCTTCGCATAATATAAACAGTCCCTGATAGTTTTCAGTAATTGTTCCGGTGTTTATACAATATTATATTTTATTTATAGATCATTCATTATGATCATGTGCATTTCTGTTCGAGTCGGAGTCGTGACACAATGTTCCTGACACCTGCGCAAACCACGGTCCATACAGATTGCATCGAGTTTAAGATAAAAAAATAGGTTCGTTCCTATATTTTTGACACATTTTAATAATCGAACTCCTGAAATTTGTGCGTCGAATGTATATCGTTTCGAACACCAGTAAACCCAGTTTTACCAGAGTTCTAATCGCGTGCATCGGATTAATAATTTATTCTAATATAGATCCGTTCTTATAATTTTGATACATTCGAGAAATAAAACTACTGAAGCTTTCATGAAAACGGACTTAGAAAAATGACAACATCTTTAATATTTTCATAGAAAGTGTAAAGCAAACACAAATAGACCCAGTTTTATCAGAGTTCTAATCAAATGCATCAGATGTCAGACGAACAGAGATTTGTTCTTGTGATTTTGATACATTTAAGAAACAGAAATTATGAAACTTTCATGTAAACATTTACATGAAAGTTTTACGTAGAAATATGACACAATCTTAGATATTTTCGTCGAAAGTGTAAAGATTCAAACTCCAGTAGAGCCAGTTTTGTCAGAGTTCTAACCGCATGCATCTAGATTTTATAGAACACAAGTCTGTTTTATGGTTTTGTAACATTTTTGAAGCAAAGCACTTGAAACTTTTATGAAAACGGTCTTTGAAAAATGGCAAAAACTGGAACATGTGCGTTAAATATGTACCTATAGTTTAGAACACCAGTAAACCCAGTTTTATCAGAGTTCTAAACATATGCATCAGTTTTCATAGGAAAACGATTTGTTCTTATGATTTTGATACATTTGAGAAGTACAACTCCTGAAGTTATCATGAAATCGTACTTAGAACAATGACATAGGTAATCCATAATTTTTTAGTCGAAAGTGTAAAGATTCAAACACCAGTAGAGCCAGTTTTATCCGCGTTCTAATCGCATGCATCGAGACTGAGAAGAACACAGGCCTGTTTTTATGATTTTGTAACATTTTAATAGCAGAGTTCTAATTGCATGCACCAAGTTTCAGACTAATAAAGATTCGTTCGTATAAATTTGATATATTTGAGAAGTAGAACCTCTGAAACTTTCATGAAAACGTTTTTTAAAAATTACAAATTCTATGATATTTTCGTCGAAAGTGTAGAGATTCAAACACCAGTAGAGACAGTTTTATCGGAGTTCTTATCGCATAAATTTAGATTTAAAAGAACACAGGTCTGTTCTTATGATTTTAAAACATTTAAGAAGCAGACCTCTTGAAATTTTCATCGAACCAAACTCTAATTTATTTATGCTCTGCTGGAAGATGCTCTACTAACTTCACAGACACAGTCGACTGTTGGAGTGGAAACCACCAATCACTGGTTTTGACAGTCTGTAGTTCAATTTTGATAAATTGACAAGACAGCAAGATGCTAAGGGGACTTGTAGTCAAAAAGTCTAAGAATCCCCTTCGCAGGGGATTCATTTAGGGGATTTTTATATCTAGCCAAAAAAAACACAACTCTTCTAGTTTCTAGTTTCGGAGTTAATGAGGAATTTAGTTTGTTGTAAAAAAGCGAGTATGCTTTGAGATCATTCCCTGCTAGTTGCTACGCAGATTCCGCGTAGCATGTCGCGCTCGCTTTTTTACATCAAACTAAATTCTTCATCATCTCCGAAACTATACTCTGTCCATCCAGGATGTAGAATGTTTAATAACAGAGCAACTGACAGTTCAATCAGCTGATGAAGGGGTGAAAAACATTTTTATTATTTAGGTTAGCTCTTGCCTGCGGCTTCGTTTTACTGCTGGACAAAGGCCTCCCTTAATGAGCGGCATAGCTCCCTGTCATCAGATTACCGTATCCAGGATCTGCCTGCAGTCTTTCGCAGGGCGTCGTCCCACCTGGCTGGAGGGCGTCCTACACTACGTCTGCCGAGTCGGGGGCTCTACTCAAGATCACATTTTCCCCAGCAGTTGTCTGTTCTTCGCAAGATATGGCCGGCCCCCGGCCCACTGCCACTTCAGCTCGCTAATTCTTTGAGCTATGTCGATAACTTTGGTTCTCTGTCGGATGTATTCGTTACGAGTCCTATCCATCAGAGAAACTCCGAGCATAGCTTTTTCCATAGCTCGCTGAGCGACCTTGACCTGGTGGACCAGCCCTACAGTGAGTGTCCACATCTCAGCTCCGTAGACCATGACGGCTAGGACGCACTGATTGAAAACTTTCGTTTTCAAGCATTGCGGTATGGATGACGAGAAGACTCGACGTAGTTTTTCAAACGCTGCCCAGCCTAGCTGGATCCTCCTCTTGGCTTCCTTCTCGAAGTTGTTTTTACCCAACTGCAGAATCTGCCCGACGTAAATAATACTCGGAAACTGTTTCGAGAAGGTGGTCAAGGTGGTGGTAGAAAATATTATATGTAGATTATAGAGATGTTATAAGTTTTTTGACTTTTTCGTTGTCGGTGGATTCTAGGACATGCAAATTACGAACGATAATACCTACTCATACTTGGATAGGTTAATAATACTTACGTAAGTACCTACACAATATAATGCTAAGCTTAGATAAGCTTCTACTAGCTTCTACTACTCTACTAGCTTCTAGCTTCTACTACTACTGAAGCTACCAAAGATTTAGGATTCCAACAAAGTACCTACTACTTGGGTACGTACAAAACAGTTCGCGGAACATAATATAGGTATGTACCTACCTACCTACGGATTTGTTTATCAAGAACTCCTTATAAGCTGGTTTCTGTTAGCAGCATGATGGATCTGCACGGGAACACCATCGAGACCCTGCCAGACCTGACGAAGACCATGGTCAGCTGGCCCGGAGAGAGCCGCATACACGACGACGTGCCCGACACCCGACGAGTCTCGGTGAAGGGGTTCCATGTCACCGGGGTGAGTTTTCATAATTGCCGAAAGAAAAACGAAAAATTGTGTCGCCATCGTCTTAGCTTCCTTGTCTTTGTTTATAAGCCGACCGCATTCAACTACAAAATTACCGCGGCTCGCTCCGCTCGCCGTTATAATTACCGCGGCTCGCTCTGTTCGCCGTTATAATTATTCATGGCTGTTTGTCTACCGCCGCAAAGCCTACAAAAAATTCGGGGCAAGCTTCGTTCGCTGTTTTTTATTTTGTCAATTAGGTGCTTAAAAAATAAGTAGGTACTTATTAGGGCTTACTTTTCTCAAAAAATCCAAACAAATAAAAAAAAAATTACTTTCTATTATTAGGAGTAGAAGGTCATAGGGATTGCAAAAACGGTTAGATTCTGATGAACCGCGAATTCCCAGTTCTGTCTTCGAAGGAACTGGGAATTCCCGGGAATTTTCAAAC
The DNA here is from genome assembly GCA_963662085.1 of Eupithecia inturbata. Taxonomy (NCBI): domain Eukaryota; kingdom Metazoa; phylum Arthropoda; class Insecta; order Lepidoptera; family Geometridae; genus Eupithecia; species Eupithecia inturbata. Next base: position 881,558 of record OY759192.1, read on the forward strand.
CTAGCCTGTTTATAATAATATAGAAATTAACTAAATAAATAGAAGTATCTATGCCTACGATACCTACTGATTTTGTTAATATAATGGGAAAACATACTGAATCTGAATAAGTTTATTATTAAAATGTTAAATTACAAGAGGACCTACTCTTGTTAAAGGAAATATAGGCCGTTTCTACATAACATACGATTCACTTTCCAGTTTTCATCATACATAACAATGTATGATGAAAACTGGAAAGTGAATCGTAAGAGTAAGAGTAGGTACTCTTGTAATTTAACATTTCATTTCATTTCCGGTGGCCAGTCACTGTTGTGACTGGCCACCGGAATTGTCAATTGTATTACAAAAGCAACGCAACAACATTTTGTGTCATCGTTACACAATTAACACATTTTTGTTAAGTTAAGTTGATTTCATTATGGCTTTTATAAATAAAAAATATAACATGGCATTCGTTTATTAATTAAATTAAATTCAAAGATCCATTGGTCTTAATTATGAATTGGAGTTCAAAAATAAAACTTAAAACAATTAAAACTCTTTTAATTTTATTTAATTTATTCAGGAAAAGCTAACGGCTACAAAATATATAGTTACATAACTAGATTAACATGATAATCTTAGATAATAATAATGCAGCCCACGACGCAATTCACAGATTGCTTTATGAGGTAGTTACTAAAAAATCCCGCTAAAGTTTATAAACAACCAGAACAAACGTTGAAACATTTAGATGTTAATTAACAAGCTGAAAAGTAAAATTACTTAGTTGGAAACAAAAATAAAAATACTAAGAATTAAGACAAATTTATAATTAAACTGCTACAATATAGTTTATGTAAGATATGCTTCTTAAATTGACTCTCACTGCACAAAAATATATCAATGTCTAGGAAATATTTGATATATGACTCTACCATTCTTCTAATTGGTGTACGCAATCCTGAGTTAGTGCGGCAAGTATTGAGCGCAAATAAGCGACCGGCACGCATCTTTCTGGTATGTAATGTTCTAGGGACAGCGAAACAAATACTCTGCACCAATTCAATGCTGTTGAATTTGTTACGGACGATCTTATAAAGTGTAGTAGCTTCCATATATAGCCGTCTGGACTCAAGCGTAAGCATATTATATTTGCTGAGAATTTGGGAAGACGATAAATATATTAGGTCCTTACATATGAAATTGGCGTTTTGTATGGGAGGAACAAAAAGTCGAATATTTTTTAATATAATATATTTAATTAATCAAAGTATGAACCATTATTTTCTATGCACTTTTGCCATCTTATAGGTAGTTCATTGATCCCTTTACTAAAAAAACCAGTCGGACGGGAATCAATAAAATCTTTGAAGGCGATTTGGACTGCCCCATCGGAGTTGAATTTTTTCCCTTGCAAGAAGTTATCCAAATTTCGAAAAAAATGGTAATCTGTTGGAGCAAGGTCCGGGGAGTACGGAGGATGTCTTAGACTTTCCAATTGAAGCTCTTCTAATTTAGTAGCCGTCTGTTGCGCAGTGTGTGGTCTAGCGTTGTCGTGAAGCAGCAGTGGCGTGGAGCGATTGACCAGCCTAGGTTGTTTAGCCGCTAGCTTTTCCATCATGGTTTGCAATTGCTGACAATAGACATCAGCCGTAATAGTCTGGCCATATTTGAGAAAACTGTAATGAACAATACCGGCACTAGTCCACCAAACGCTTACAAGTAACTTTTTTGGGGTTAATTTTCGCTTGGGGCAGGATTTGGCTGGCTGGCCAGGATCCAACCATTGCGCTGAGCGCTTCCGATTATCGTAAAGAACCCATTTTTCATCACAGGTAATGATTCGGTTTAAAATACCTTCATTATTGTGCCGGTTTAGTAATGTAACGCAGCAGTCGACGCGCGTTTGCCGGTTTGCTTCAGTCAATTCGTGAGGTACCCACCTTTCAAGCTTTTTAATCTTCCCAATTTGCTTCAAGTGAATTAAAACAGTTTTATCACTAACATCGCAGCCTGCAGCTAACTCGGACGTGGTTTGCGATGGATCCGCTTCCACAATAGCCTTCAACTCTTCATTATCAACTTGAGTCTCAGGCCGTCCACGGGGCTTGTTCTGCAGGTCAAAATTTCCAGAACGAAAACGTTGGAACCAAAAACGAACTGTGTTTTCTTTTGCAACACGACCGCCATACACATCATTCACCCTTCGAGTTGTTTCCGCAGCACTAGTGCCACGGCGGAACTCGTACTCGTAAATAATGCGATATTTTAAGTTTTCCATTTTGTAAAATGAGTGACGCAAACAGAAAAAAACAGAAGAAAAAAAACAAATGAATGACGATCATCGAAGCACAAATACATGAGTCTATAGCTGTACAAATTTGAATTTGGAATTCCTTACCAAAGAGGAGAAATTTGTGATTAAAGTGGCCAGTACGAAAAACGCCAATTTCATTTGTAAGGACCTAATATTTTGTGACACCTATAGTGCATAACACGCAAGAATTTAAGCTGAACTATCTCGACAACCTCAATGTACTTCTTATAATAAGGGCTCCAGATAGGAACGGCATACTCAAGTTGAGAGCGAACAAGGGTCTTATACAAGTATAGATATGTGTATGTATGTTTGAAATCAGTAGAAGACCTCATAATGAATCCATACATCTTAAAGGCCTTATTAAGATTTTTTTACTATATGGAGATTCAGACATACCTTAGCTAGCGCCAAGCTGTATCCCTAAGTCTCTCACTGAAATTACTTTGGTGAGACGTGTATTGCAAATATTGTATGCGAATTGAGTAATATTTGTCTTTTTTGTAAAGTTGATGTAGTTGCACTTGGGGATACTTAATTGAGGTTTGTTGAGAGTACAGTATGACGTAAGCCTATCAAGATCCTGTTGAAGAGCAATGCAATCGTTGATATATTAAACGGTTCTATATAACTACATAGTTTAAGGTCATCTGCGTAAAGTAAGAAGTTAGAATTTTTAAAACAGTGCCCAATGTCATTTACAAATATAATAAATAGGAGAGGACCCGGGATAGAGTCGAGCTTATGCTACCCGATTGATATCCATTGACAACTACTTTTTGTGACCTGTGAATTCCGGCGGCCTTATCCTTATTTTTTTTTTTACTTACTCTCTATAGCAGAAAGGAAGGGTCTATAATGATGATGCTATCACAGGTACCACTGGAAGACCTGGTGCGCTCCGCCACCATGCTGGTCGAAGGTCTGGCGATGCGACGACACTACATGGACATATCTGGCCAGTCGTTCAACGCGACTTGCGACGGGTTCCTCGCAGGTCGCTCTACAGCGCTGCTCATACCACGGGACGTGTCCAGGAAGTTTAATGATGCGCTACTTAACCTTGATGGTTAGTAAAGTTCTTTAATATTGACGGTTTGTTTTTAAGTGTCCTTATTGTATACCAGAGCTGTGCAGCGTAGCTTAGCGGTGGTATCTGCCAATTATCCATTGCTTTATCTGTAGCTATGTATCTGTAGGTATGGAGCGAATCTATCGTCGATCTCAGAAAGAAAAACTACCTACCAACTACTAACTAAATATCTTATCTGCCAGAGCTGGCAGAAAAAATACCTAAGTAGTTTTCCTGTCTTCTGGAGATGCGCTGCGTAGCTGAGCGACTGAACAATTACACCACGTCACACATAACTATTATTATTTTGTTTTGGTACACGATATATCAATAACTTCCGAGGAAATTGAATGACGGGTATGAACAATTGGTTGCCCACAAAAAATAATTGTTGATTAGAGCGCACGCTCCACTTCCCTACAAGCACAAGCAGGTGTAGGTCTTTATCAATGTTGTTTGTTTATTGAGCGACTAGTTTGCTATGGGTCAATGAATCTTCTTCTACAGAGGAGGCCGCAGAGAAATACCTTCAACAGACGGAATATGACTCAGAAGATGAACCCCTTCAGCAAGAATTTTTTACCACTACTCATGATACGCTTTATCGTAAGTAGCCAGATACATGAGATCCCTTCTCTTACCTCCATCACCATCATCTCAGCCCGTTGACATACGTGACACCCAATTGTTATGATTATTATTTATTATTTACGACTTCAGAATCGGAATCAGAATAGAAAAAAAAATTATCGTAATACTGTTTGTTCGTTTCGGTGTTCTCATTCACACAGATACAGTACAAGTTATAACAGTTTCGTCGAACTGGACGTACATACCTACTTTTTTAAATAAAGTTATTGCCATGTGTCGTCGTCAGTTTTTAGTTTGTTATTTAAATTTAAGTCATTATTAATAGATGATTTAGCTTAATTGTTTCAATTGTAAATACTAGTTCTAATTTGTTTTTATTTTGGAATTAAAATTTTCTTTGTCAATAAAGAATTATTAGAAAATATAACAAACTAACTTACATACTTACCTACTCACCTCTGTAGAACAATGGATGAATGACCACAACACAACCTTGACATTAATTATACTAAGACAAAAATAATGCAATTTAGACAGTTCCAAAAAAACCCCATTGACATAAATCGCCTGCGTGTCGCCCGAGCCGGCAGACCATCGCCTGCTGCGCCCAGAGGTCGAAAGGTTCTTCCGGCCATCTCGACGATATCGTCCGACCATTTGGCAGCCAGCTGCAGAAGCCAGCTTCTGCTGTTTGAATAAATAAAATGAACAGATTCTCATCTGAGTTGCGTATCCAGGTCACACGCAGGGTGTGGCGGTGTCCACGTCGACCGTCCACTACGAGAATATGCGAGTCATGACCTCGACAGACAGCTTCTACGATGATGAAGAGGACGACGACGAGCCCCGTCGGCCTGCAAGGGTAGGTGAGTATTTTGTCAGCTTTACCCCATGCTAAAGCTAAATATAAAATAGGCCGTCCCTAGTGAGCGCCACAGCTCACTGACTGGCGTATAAGCGGATCCAATATGACGAAAATCCTGTTGAACAGAAATCCAGCGTGACCCGTGGGAGTGCCCAATGCCTCCGGATCGGCTGTACAGCATACGCTGGGTGAAAGGCGTCGTGGTGCTCTACCGCACGGAGGCTGAGGCCGAGGCCAACCGGCCGCTGCCGTTCGAGACGCTGCCTTTCAAGAAATTCTGCGATGACATGGCGATTCTCATGAATATGGTCTGCGATGGACCTCTGTAATTTATCTTTACCTACTTACTGGCATATTCTAACTAATCTAAACGTAAGAAGTCATCTTAATATTTTATTAGGGACTTAGATACAGAATTACTAAGTTTACCTATTTGTAATGGACTATTTGTTCTGGATGTTCGTTTCAAGTCTGTACAACCAGTGGTCTGGGCTGTGGGTTGTCTATGAGTCCGGACAAAGACACTTACATAGGTACCTATATTCGTGGAATAGATTAGGATAAAACCCTACGAATTGTAAAATTTCGTAGTTCTATTGCTAACGGTTGCTATAATACACAGCATCATATTTATTTAAATTTACAACCCCTATATTGAACCCGTGAATCTTTAATTGCCCAAATATAGAGCATAATAATCATTTAATAAATAAATAAATAAATAAAAAACTTCCCAGCCCTATTTTGAACCCGTGAATTTTCTTAATTCCTTTCTTAATGCTCACTTGCGTACCAAGACTCAGGACCTACACACCCTGCAAGTTTCAAAGCTCCACGACCAGTCATGGAGCTTTGAAACTTGCAGGGTGCTAAAGACATCAATAGTAAAAACGTTCTTGAAAAACTTTCAAACTAATAGGATAAACCCTTACTTCTCGAGTGAAGTCTACTCTTTTTTCGGCTATTATATTTTTTTATTGATATAATAACGTTGTGATATTATTGCCAATAATGTAAAAAATACTACCACATACCTTCTCACACGCACATTTATAAAATCAAACAACACTACCTACATTAGATCTTCATTTATGATTTACTATAATTTTAGGGTTCCGTACCCGAAGGGTAAAAACGAGACCCTATTACTAAGCCTGCGCTGCCTGTCTGTCCGTATGTCAGCGGGCTGTATCTCATGAACCGTAAAAGGTAGGTAGACCGCTGTAATTTACACAGAATGTGGATTGCCTTAGATTGTTGACTTAGAAGTTTTACTTATATCATTGCTCCAATAGGTTACGGATTTGATTATTTGATGTTCATTCCAACTCTATACCTCCACGCGTTCCCGAGAAATGGGGGTTGACAGACAGACGGACTGATGGACAGACGGACATCAATAAAGGATTCCTTTTTTTCGTGTGAAGTACGGATCTCAATGACGGAACCCTTTTTAGGGTGCCGTAGGTACTGAGAAAATCTGTGTGTGACGGACGATCGAACAGGATCAGGCATCTTGTGTGTACTGTTTTATTATTTTGAAATGATTTTTGAACGCCGATTGACAATTTAAATGTTGTTTTACTAACTTTTTTATATATTTGAAATCGTATAATAATATTCAAAGTGATCTTTGTAAGAAGACTCTTATACTCCTGAATATCAGATAGTATTAAAGAAGGTAGCCGGTTCTAAAACTAGTAAATTTGCATAAGTCTATGGAAAATTTTAGCGCCCTGTGACGTCTTAATTTTTAAGAATTCGCATGCATCTGAGCATTTGAGCGCACCATGGTAGGCCCTTAGGAATCTATTGTTACCTAAGCCACAAACCAATTTATAAACTGGTCTGTGCCTAAACGTAAGTTTTTTATTTCCCAAACAACCACTAAATACCAAATTTTTTAAATCATACTAATAATATATGCGATAGTTCGTCTGAATGTTTGTTACCACGTATCTCCGTTACTACCTAACCTATTTAGATGAAATTTGGTATGTAGATAGTTTAAGTTCTAGAATAATGTGTTATTCTATAACTTATAGCATAGGCTACACATAGGTGTAGGCTAATCTAATTTTCAAAAATTAACCTCTGAGGGGGTACGGTGGTAAAGTTTCTATGGAAAATTATTATTCCTTGGTTCGATACACTCAAGTTCGGTATAAACGAACTTTAAAGTACATAATGATAAAGGTATTTTTTATTTTTACAAAACTACCCCTAGGAGGTGTGCAATCAATTTCCGCGCGGGCGAAGCCGCGGGGCGCAGCTAGTGTAAAATAGGTATAAGGTTCTTGAGTTATTAAGGTCCGAGTGCAATTTTTAACAACTGACTCATCAAAAACCTAACCCGCTTTTAGATAACCTAATAGGACTCATTAACCATTCCAGGATTTATTCGTTCTATCGTTTTACAAATCTTTATAAGCTCAAACACAGCCGCTCGTCAAACACAGCCGCTCGTCTCTTGACGCGGCGGGCGCGCAGTGGTCATTTCAACCAAGTACCTATATAACAAATTATGGATCCTTTTTGTTGTCCGAAATAAAACATTTTAATTTTTTATTTTATTTTTTCACATCGGCGGCGCCAAATTGAAATATATACGCTAGTAATAATATTTCAATGATATTATTATACCCCAACATTTCTACAGATAATGTTCTAGAACATATTAGTATTCTTTCAGTAAACTAAATCAGTGGTAATTACGTACGAGTACATGGGCTACGAAATGAATAATTGATTGCAGCAAGTCGTTCTGCTATCGCCGCTTGAGCTACCTATCGTCGAAGTTCAAGATGTACGTGCTACTGAATGAGCTGCATGAGCTGGCGCTGCAGAAGGCAGTGCCTCACAGAGACTTCTACAATATCAGGTGAGATTGTCAGTGATCTCCGTGGTACAGTGGGCGATGAGAGTAGTACTTATGCTGTGGTACAGCGGGCGATGAGAGTAGTACTTATGATCTGCAATATTGTCTGTGATCTCCGTGGTACAGCGGGCGATGAGAGTAGTACTTATGATCTGCAATATTGTCAGTGATCTCCGTGGTACAGCGGGCGATGAGAGTAGTACTTATGATCTGCAATATTGTCTGTGATCTCCGTGGTACAGCGGGCGATGAGAGTAGTACTTATGATCTGCAATATTGTCTGTGATCTCCGTGGTACAGCGGGCGATGAGAGTAGTATTTATGATCTGCAATATTGTCAGTGATCTCCGTGGTACAGCGGGCGATGAGATTAGTACTTATGATCTGCAATATTGTCTGTAATCTCCGTGGTATAGCGGGCGATGAGAGTAGTACTTATGATCTGCAATATTGTCAGTGATCTCCGTGGTACAGCGGGCGATGAGAGTAGTACTTATGATCTGCAATATTGTCTGGGATCTCCGTGGTACAGTGGGCGATGAGAGTAGTAATATTGATTATGGAACTGTGTGTTTGGTTTTAAAAAGTGCGCCTTATTAGGTAGGTTTGCCTAAGATTTCTACCGAACTTTCTATTTCTAGGCAAATTTGACAAAATCATCCGTTCGATCTCTGGACAGAGTCTGTTCTTTCCTGACGACACGACTCTGTCGTCACGTCATTATGTAGGTAATGGGAACGCGCCTTTAGGAAACAGCTTGGTGTTTTTCTCAAATGTTCCATTTTGAATTTTAAACCTACCTCCAGTGGTCATAATTTCTGTAATGACCACTGCAGGAAAGGCCAGTCCGTCCAGCAGTTTAAAGAACCGTGGCTTGTATATTTAAATGGTTGTTTTTACATATAGAATGACATGGTTTACTGCGGTCCCAGTCGTCCACGACACTTTTTTTGTCGTGACGATAAATTGTCAAGGAAATGTCAACAGTGGGAACAGCTAGAGACGATAGTCGTTCAACGATAAATTATTTTAACGACATAATGGGAACGTGCCCTCAGCTGAGAAAATTCGGTCAGCTCTTATTTATTCACTAGTTTTGTCCGCGGCGTCGCACACGTTGTTTCTATAGAAACGTTTAAAGGTTTATTAAATCCCACAAGAACTGATTTATGGGACAAAAAGTAGCCCATGTTTTATTCCAGACCTAAAGCTACCTGTATGCAAACAGCCCGATCCGTTAAGTAGTTTTGGCGTGAACAGGTAGGTAATTAACATCCAAACTTTAGCATTTTTACTAAAATAATTCGTTGAAGGCCCACGCAATTGATGAGTCCTCCTCGCCGACAGGTTAAATTGTGCCTAACTCCGTGTGTTATTGTACCCCAGGAAGGTGGACACGCACATTCACGCAGCGTCCTGCATGAACCAGAAACATTTGCTGTCCTTCATCAAGCGAACCCTGCGCGCGCACAAGGACGAGGTGCCTGTCTTGCATCATTTTTATTTATTTTCGAGCTCCTCAGTTTGTAATCCACAGGAATCCACATTATAGCCTTATTATAGAGAAGGTACAAAAGCGTTTCCTACGATTTTTCTATAGGAAAGCATGTGGATGCTATATGTACCTACATGTATCCCACTAAGTCCATGCAACGTACATTGAGTTTCATCTCCTTGGAGACGCGCGCTCAGCATTGATAATACTTAATTATAATTTATATGCAAGCAATAGTTGGTAAGCTTAACGCCAAGATTAACATCAAAGATATGCCACGTAGCGAAGTATAATGTTAGACCAGTCAGACACAATAAATAGCAGTGCATAAAGTTTAGCGTAACTAAAAAAAAATCAAGCGATCTTATTGGACACATTCCGCTGCTTGGCCACGTTGCACATCTCTGGTGTAAATGCACCCTTATTTCGACGTAAAAGCGTCATCTGATCTGGAGTGCAATAAAATTAAAACGGTTTTATGGCTTTTTGTGTAAAGTTTTGACGACCTCCTTGACGCAGTGTGCCTGAGACCGTACCTAATAATTTATTAGGTACGAACAAACAACACACCGGGAACACCTGCGTCTCAGGCACAATGTATCTAGGAGGTCGTCAAAACTAATAAATCATCATCAAATTACCTACCCTACCCATTACACTCTTCTTACTTTGTGTAAGGTGGTGACTATCCTGAACTCCGGCGTGACGATGTCGCTTCGCTCCGTGTTCGAGGAGCTTCAGCTGGACGCGTACGATCTCAACGTAGACATTCTGGACGTGCATGCGGTGAGTGCCGTCAGTAACAAGATTGGGATTTGTTAGCGTACCGTATACGAGTAGTACCTATACACAATATTTTTGCCGCGTGCGTGGTGCTAGCTTAGAATTTATCTCCAGACTCCAGCGGTTGCCGAAAGAGTTTCTTGTTCGCTTCTTTACTTTAAAATAAAAAGATTGAAGTGAACAAGAAATCTAAGTACCTAATCACTTTATTTCCAAGTTTGACTTTGTAATTTTAATTTTGTGACGTGTCCAAGAGTCCTGTAAGGTACTGTAAGGAAATAAAGCACTTTGACATTTGAGAGACGACTAAGGGCTATCAAAGAGTATATATATCTATTATATTATATCTCCCACCGAGGGGCAGTCAGCAGCGCCCCCTGCAGAACAGATCCACCACCGAACTGGGATCTCCAATACGATTATGTCGATTAAGGAATTAGTACTCCCTAATGCTAATGATAGAGTAAATAACTCGCTTATCAGGGCATGCCTATGTCCAGCAGTGGACTGGTAAAGGCTGTTGATGCGCAATCACGCAAAATGATGTTCGATACCGTCAAATAAGAGTTCTCTCTGTACAAGGACCGCAACACTTTCCACCGTTTCGACAAGTTCAACGCCAAGTATAACCCTGTTGGCGAGAGCAGGCTGCGAGAGGTGTTCCTCAAGACTGATAACTTCATCAATGGGAAATACTTCGCGAGGATTATCAAGGTTCGCATTCATACCATCCCATTCATTCCTATTACCTGCAAAGGGTCTTAGGTGCTCCCGAAATGTTGTTCTTAAAAAACTTATCTCCCTGATAGCAGAATGTCACTAGTAGCGCAGGCGGAGACAAGGCTACTATTTTTGTAAAGCGGCCAGAAATACTTATTACCACTTTGTCCAGGTACAAAGTTTCCGTTTAGGCAGTTGATTTTTTATCAAACAACGGTCGCTGTGTCAAGGGACCTTGCTACCTACACTTCCGTATGTCACAAAACAGTGTCAAAACAAGAACGCGAGCACGGTTCTCGATGAGGATCGATAAGCGGTCAGTTGTTGAGAACCGTGCTCGCGCGCGCTCTAGGATTTTATGGACGCAACCTTTGTTGGCAGGAGGTGATGACCCTTCTAGAAGCCAGCAAGTACACATACGCCGAGCCACGGCTGTCGATATACTGCAAGAGGATGAACGAGTGGGACAAGCTGGCCACCTGGGCGCTCAACAACGAGGTGCACTCCACGCATATGCGCTGGCTCGTGCAGGTGCCACGGCTTTAGTAAGTGATATTATTTATACCTACAAGAGTTTATACAGCAACAAACTCATACCTAAACCTTAACTAAACTAAAAGAATAAAACGGAGCGTGATGTCTACTTTTCCACCATATAAACCATTTTGCTAACGTTCATAGGTTCTAAGAAACAGCCAGCACCTGTCTTCGGTCTCTCCTAATCTAAAAAAATAAATTTATTGGAGGAGAATGGCCTACAGCTTAGCTTAATGTTTCAACAAACATGTCGCCATATTCTAGTGCTGGTCTACACCAGCCACCATTCCATCACCATTCCATCATCAGTCCATTTTGGACTTTTGCGTATTATAGCAGAGTACCTACGTATTCTGCTATAATACGCAAAAGTCCAGCCACCAGCCAGAGACAAGCAACATCGGGTGTCTTTCCATCAGAAACATGCTGCGGAATTATTCAAACCTAAGATATACGTAAATAATACTGGACAATCCACACAGCATCAATGGAAGAAAATTAAGCTCCTTTTGGGTTTGTTAAACTACGCCACTCAGCGACGTAGTTTTTAATACAGCCGTTTTCTCCGCAGCGACATCTACCGGATCAACAAGCTACTGAAGAACTTCCAGCAGTTCCTGTCCAACCTGTTCGATCCACTGTTCAAGGTGTCCGTGGATCCCAGCTCGAACCCCATGCTGCACAAGTTTCTCACGGTAATGGTTGACCACTCCTTGCAGTCCGAGCTGCGCTACTCTTGAATACAGTTACAAACTTCATGACAGTCGGTTTTGAATCTCTAAAAATCATATCTCTAAATCAGATTTTAATCGTGCACAGCATTCAAGATTGCAAAAGTCTACATTATCGAGTGTAGGATTTATATTTGAGCTGTTTTCAATACATCACCTTCCCTTTTAAGTCTCAGCAGGTCTCGAGACTTGAAAGAAGGGTAAAGAGCCCATAAAAATAGCTAAAGTGCAACGTATGTTATTAGGCCTGCATACTTTCCTATTGAAATATATATTCTCTATTCTGTTCTATTTATGTATTGAAATATATATGTGTTTTTATTATTACGTTGCGTTAGGTACAATCAGCTGCGAAAATATGTATACACTCCCAAGGTTTCAATATAACTTAATAGTAAAAGCATAGTAATTGTGATAATTTATATAAGTACCGCATTCTGTCTGACAAGTACGATGACTACTCGTACTTTGTACGAAAACTGTGTGCGTGTACTTTTATTTGAAAAGTTCCGAGTAAAATAAAAGTGAAACCTTGAGAGTGTATAGGTACATATCAGAGCAGCTGACTCTACCTACTTACTAAACAACAAGGTAGGTATACTTAAGTGCCATTCTGGTGCAGATGCCCATTAATATTATTATTATTATTTTTGAAATAACCGTTTACTTTACCAAAAAAAAACATCTTTGATGACAGCTGTTTATGTCCAGCACGTGATAGGGTTTGACAGCGTGGACGACGAGTCGAAGCCCGAGAACCCCCACTTATTTACGGATATGAAGACTCCGGAGCAATGGGACCATGAGGAGAACCCCCCCTATACGTACTACCTCTACTACATGTACGCTAATATGGTCACGCTGAATCAGATCAGGAAGTTAGTTCATTTGTATTTATTTATTTAGTAACTAATACGGTTATTTACAACCAATTACATTAGATACCTACATAATATTAAGAACATAACATAATTATAACAATTACATATAATTATAAAAAAGTTAAAAGAATATCATGCGCAAATACTTAAAAATAAATAAACAATAAATAACTTCCGGAATTGAGGCAAAATAAAGTAATTGAGTAAATAAATTAGATTTTTACATTATTATGATAGGAAACACAAAAACAAAATATTATAAAAAACAAGCATGCATCCTTTCATTGATCACTCTCGCAAAACCTCTGGCATACCAACATTAGACTCTTCCATCCTATGCGAAGATATCACAGTCTGGGTTCTGGTCAACGAGTCTGTTGAGACCGGCGAGGGTGCGAGGCAGTGGAGAGTTGGCACGAGCAGCGGTTTTACAGAAAAGCTCAGAGAAAAGTCTGTGGCTTCTGCTGCGAACGTAATTATCGAGCAGGTGGAGACGACAATACATAGAAGGTTGTTCAGATCAGGAGCATCGGTAATACCACAGGGCACCAGGCACATTGTTGTTATAAACCCCGTTTGCATTACGTTAGTTGTACCCAAAAAATCGCTTGTACAGATCCGAATCTGCACCTTCGCCAGTAACAATGCGTAGGTACAAACTTTCGTGGGTATTCTATAAAGTGTTAAAATAAATAATTAAACCATTCCCACCTGTCTCTCAGACATTATCAAACCGACAGGCTTACAATTTTACATGTTTAGTAAAATCTATGAATTTAGCAGGAATACCAAATTTTATAAATAATACCTAAGGTTCTTGAGTTACTGAGGTCCGAAAAGTGTCATTTTTAACAACTGTCTCATCAAAAACCTAAACGTCTAGATAACCTAGGAAGTTGAAATTCGACATGAACGTCATCAAAAACTATATCGGAGGAATAGTCAATTAGTCAAATTTTTGTACTTATTCTAAATATTCTAGGCATAAAATATTAAATCAAAATGTTTAAGTTACAAATTATAATATATAACTATCCTTATTATTAATAAGATCTAATAATAGTAAGTACTTAAACCTTAGGTATCTACGTACTTAGAAATTTTAATTTGTTTTTGAAGAAACAAGAAATCTGAAAACATTAAAAAACTGTTTTTAGGAGGGACTTGAATTTATTTATTTTGATTTCGTATTGTATTACTGGAGGTATTTTATTATATATTTTGATAGACACAGCGTAGGGACCTGAGTGAAGCATTTGCAGTTTTGATAATGGTCTATCTAATCTGTTACAGGGTCTCAGGTTCTGCGGTCTGGTATAAACTTTAAAGAGATCTAGATTCTTTTTAACAAATAGGTATACTCATTTCTAAAATATATATACCGGTAAGCGTTAATATGTTATATTTAATGAAATACGGTCTACGGCTTACGAATAATAATACGAATACATCTCTTCTGGAAAATAAAAAGTTTATTAAATCCCAAAAGCAATTTTGTTTTTATTTTGAGTTATCATGTGCCGATATTGATTTTCGTGAGGTTACTTGTAAATATATCATTGGATTATAAACCTATTATTTTAAAATTTCATACATAGAACTAATAATGACAGAAATTATATAAAAATAAATAATGAAAAAATTATCTATGATGATTTCAGCTCTATTATTTATCGGTGAAGCCTACGGTGGTGGTCTGAACGAACTTGGCTAGTTTTTTACATTTATAGATAGATAGATAACTATTTATAGTACCACACAAACACAAAATATAATACAGATGAAATGCTGAGAAACAAGTACAAATCGCTTTGAGCGATCTCTTCCGGGCAACCTTGAGATGGACTGGACTTATGATAACAATATAGACGGTGGCGTTTGAAAAACTAAAGGAAAATAAAATAAATACATATACCTACGCTACACACTATAATACCTATCATGTCATAAACTACCTACTTTATATAATAAACTTGCATAGACGTAAAAATAAAGTTATTAATTTTATGTTTTTTATTAGATCCATATGCAATTCTAAAGGCAACATATTCTGGTTTACGATTTACTCAAATTGACTCGAAATCCAAATCATATATAATTTTAAGCCGAGGTTGAATAAAAATTATGATCATGTACCTATGTTTGTTGAACAAATAAATACTTACTAGATATTTCTGTCGCAGGCAGCAGGGACTGAACACGTTCGTGCTTCGCCCTCATAGTGGAGAGGCGGGCCCAGCGACACACCTGGCCGCCGCCTTCCTACTAAGCGATAATATCTCCCATGGACTGATCCTTAGGAAGGTACCTAACTAACTGCTATATCTACCATGGACTTATACTTAGGAAGGAAACTCTTGTATCTACCACCAGGTCTGGATGCTCAAACAGGTAGGTACCTAGTACTCTACTTCTTTCAACTTCCACCTGCGAGGCTACTGACTTCGGACTGGCTCCTGGCGTATCCTGTACCTGACCATTGTCGTCTGTCCATCCAGATATTTTATTTTATCTGAGTGCAAATTACATTTATTACTGGCGATAATGAAATGCTGCCTAAAACTTTTTCATTGTTCTTTTTGAGGGCAAAGTAATCAATCTCTGTAAAATTTGTAAGCTTTTAGGACATAATAGTGAGATAAAAAAAAAATCCAAAGGACCAAATCCCACTTCAAATTGGAGATCTTGTCTTACTGAAAGAGGGCTTTCCTCCACTCTACTGGAAAATGGACCGTGTCAACAAATTGTACGAAGGCAAGGACGAAATATGTTGAGTTGCCGATGTAGACACAAATCGTGGAACAGTGAGACGAGCTGTCAACCGCATGTGGCTGATACCGTCATCATCTGAAGACCAATAATAACCAATCCTTAAAGTTGGAAACGAGCTTCCAACCCCCCGGAGGTTGTTCACGCCGCAAAGCGTGACAACTTCTCATCACTGCTGAGCGCGGTGCGCCCCCTGCCGCGGACGCACCCCGCAAAGGAGATTCCCCTACGAGACGCAGCGCCCCGAGCGCACGCACACATTTCTATACCCGCGATCTCGCGATATCCTGTTACCTACCTGTAAAGATGTACAAATTTACATAAATAAACCCGAATCGAAAATACTCTGGTTTTGCATAGGCAAAACCAGAGTCTTTTCAAAACAAGACATCTTGGTCATGAAAGGTTATAGTAATGTCATGGAGTGACAGAAGAAAAACAATAAAATCTTATCGTCGTATATTTACCTAATAATAAAGAACGTTTCTCATTTATTGTTGGGTGTGTGATAAACAAAATGAACCTCCAAGCCCTTACCTACTACTACCTTACCTACTGAAGTTTTTCCATACATATCAAACACACCCACATGCTCATCAATTCTAAACTAATTTTCCATTTCCAGATGCCAGTGCTCCAGTACTTCTTTTATTTAACTCAGATCTACATAGCAATGTCTCCTCTCAGCAACAACTCTCTCTTCCTGCGCTACCACCGCAACCCGCTGCCAGACTATCTGGCGAGAGGGTTGCGGGTCACGCTCAGTTCTGATGATCCGCTGCAGTTTCACTTCACCAAGGTATCTACTTGAAACCCATTGCGCATTCACTGCTCAACCTCAAAAGATGCTTGCTGCATAACAGCTTGCTCAACTTCTTAATAAGCGCCATATCACACCTACCTACATAAACAACATTTGTGCTATCTTCTCACTAGAATAGGTATGTGTTGCTAACCCCTTCCCACAACTACTTACCTAGAAGTAACTATCTGCTAAGTAGCTAAGCGGTGGTATTGAGTGCTAGATTTGAATAGCTCACTCAGCGCCACCGGTTGCCTTGGTTACTTTTGTCACACTCCGCCGCTCTGTAGCTCACACTGGTGGATTGCCCATCCACCAGTGTGAGCCCTTTATGCTCGCCTCTATTGCCACCTTGGTAAGGCTTCATTATGAATGTTCAGGTTGCAAGGTTAGCGGTTTTACTATTGTAAAAAAATACATGAATGTATATCCCCAGGAGCCACTGATGGAGGAGTACAGCATCGCAGCGCAAGCCTGGAAACTCAGCACGTGCGACATGTGTGAACTAGCCAGGAACTCCGTGCTCATGTCTGGGTTCCCGCATGAGGTAGGGCTAAGAGAATACCTTCTACCTTTTCGAATGCGAACGTGAAGCCACACTGTAGAGCACAGGTAGGTACTTCTGTCGTGACGGGTGGGTTTCCTAGTCTCACCACCTTTACAGCATCCAACAATAACAAGCTAATGCCGGTGCAGGCTTCACTAGTCGTGCCGGTTGTCTCGAGAAAGTACCTACTCTTGTCGAGACGATAGCGTCTCGACAAGAGTACTGTACAACAACATTTTCAGGATACGGCTGCCTCGCTTTTGCAGCGCATCTGGTATGTACCTCTATGTTCGCGGAGGCGCGTACGGACGGCTTTCACACGATCATTCGTAAAAAAGTAATTTATTTTCTCCAGCAGATGATTGTGTCGCGTCTGAATTGTCCCATCCAGAACCAATGGATGAAAATATTAATCGGGTCTAACTCTATTTAAATTATAATAAGGTTAGTAGGTAGGTATTTCATTATTTTTATGCAATTGTTTATGCAATTATTTAATTATTTTTATGCATAGTTATTTAATTGTATAGGATATTATAATGATTGTGATTTTATTAATATGTACGTGTTTAAACATCGATATTAGTAAAATTTGGTGTTGTATGCATTCTGAATCAAAGAATAAATGAGTTTATAATACCTACTGTAGATACAATGCACATGTGCTTTGTACCTATGTTCCAGATGAAGCAGGTCTGGCTAGGTGCAGAGTACATGCGCGAAGGTCCAGAAGGGAACGACATCACGCGCACCAACGTGCCCGACGTCAGGATCGCGTTCCGGCACGAGACTCTTACAAACGAGCTGCTTGGGCTGTTTCAAGGTCAGACTCCAGTGCAACATTCTTTTAGCAGCGTAACCTGTACATTTAGGCCGTTTTCAATATTTAATCTATCTATATTTGCATAGGCAAAACCAGAGATAGATTAAATATTGACTGATAGCATTACTACCAAAATCCGCGAAAACCCGGGGTATCCGTGAAGCCTGTGAATCCCGGGACGATTCCATGCTTTTCGCCGAAGTTAGCTCGAGGCTCGCAGGCGAACACGCATTTAGGGGGCTCTTCTACCAGAGATATGCTACGTAGCTATGCGGCGGAATGAGTCTCGTCAAACTTAACTGACATAGCAAAAATATCATAGTTAACCCGCCTAAAGATACATTTTAAAAAGCTGGCGCGATCGTCTTTTTTTTTGTACAAATTCAAGCTGACGTCACAAATCCAGGCCTACTGTGCCTATACGAAAAAGAGTATAGCGCCAGCTTTTTAAAAATTTAAATTTGAATGATTATTCATAATTAATAATCTAAGTTGTTGGGTTTAATACATTCTAAGCGACATAGCTAAGTTTTGTTTTCACCAAGGAGATGTGAAGCTAAGCTCAGTCCAGTCTAAATACTAGCTAAACTCGTTGTACAATGTTATAAACAAACCGCCCATACTTAACCTAAAATTCACTGTTGTCGCGTCTTTTTACAATACTTCCGCAATTTACAATACCTAGGTACTTGTCGATTTGAGATTCCTCTCAAATTGACTTCCTTCAATAAATATTGCTTACAATTATATTAGAAACTCGACGCCAAGCAAGTGAGATAATTTTAAATAATTGTGTTGTGGTTTGTTTACAAACATTCTACATCGAGTTTGGCTAGTGTATAGTTGATTTCTTTGTGTTCAATAATTTATTTCTCTTTACAGGCTGCAGTGCTTATGATCAGCAGGAATAAAAGAAATAGATACTGTTACATTATTTATTACAGAAACACAATTAATAAAATATTAATTTTACTATTAGTTAACATACAAAGCGCTTTGAAATTATACTAAATAGTAAAATTCTTGTAACTGTACGTACTTCCTAGTCTAAATGAACTTACTGTTACATTCATTGGATTAAGTAGAAGGTAAGTAAAGATATACCATAAAAATATGACTGATTACTTCCTAGGTCGGACCTTCAACCGTCGGCGATCGATCAGAGGTGGCTACACTGCACCTGTCCTATCGACCCTCCTAGTTATTGCAATAGCCAATTAGAGTCCCCATTCTTAAAAAATCTAATTAGCTGAATGACCCAAAAAGGCTTACGCTGCGGAATCACAGAATTGAACATTTAAATCGCAGTACTTTGACACCTATTCCTATCAGCACAGGGTTCAGAATCCAGTGACACTCCTAACAGCCTTCTCCTCGTCGTGAGGCGCCATCTGCCGGTGCGAGTGGAACTCCATAGAGAAGGCGGCGAGCCCCGAGCTCAGCGAGCGCAGAGTTGTGGAGTACCCGAGGAGTTCCGATAGGGGCGCTAGGCACAGCACCACCTGTGGATTTTAGTTTGTTTTAATCATTATAAAATATAATAATAAAAAAATCCTATATACAATATTATTTTAAGATATATTGATATATTTTTTGAAGATAACAGATTAACTACAACATTTTAAATAATTAAGTAGTTAAATCACATTGTTTCGATTTTACATTTTCATAATCGATTTATTATAGTCTGTGGTTAAGATGACGAAGTACTATACTGTCACCAGCAATAAAGTATGACATTGTCTTGCGTACATTTTGACGGAATAAAAATACGGAACTTCATGCGCGTGATCACTACGTGTACGTCAACGTCGATGTCCCGCGTATCAACCTATGTGGACAACGGCCAGAAGCAATTAAGTGCAGTTTTCATAAAACTAAAACAGCAATCTATATATATAAAAGAAAGTCGTGTTAGTTACACTATTTATAACTCAAGAACGGCTGAATGGATCTCGGTGAAATTTAGCAGCGAGGTAGATGGTATCCCGGGGCCGGACATAGGCTACCTTTTATTCCGGAAAAAAGCGTGCGATGCCGCGGGCTGCAGCTAGTTAGCTATAAAAACTTCATATACTAAGATATCTATATTTTCAGTTTTTTGAAAAAAGCCCTTGGGGTATTAGACCAAAACATAACATTAAAAAAAAACCGCCAAAGTAGTTACGACAGCACTTACCGCACACCCTTTAACATTAACGAGGCAAGCGAAGCGAGCCGCACTGTGTAATGACATGCCACCCCATCCCTTTATGTGCTGGATGACATGCTATGTTCACAGTGTGGCGAGCGAAGCAAGCCGCACTCCGCGCTGTAAGTGTAATACCTTGCTCTGCTGCCTGATGTTGATCTGTTGTATCTCGACCCGTCGCCTGCTGAGGTCGGCCAGCACGCGCGCGCTGTGCGACTCCGGGGACACCACCTCCAGCGACATTACCGGTTCTAACAGCACTGACTCTGCTTCCGCAAACACCTGCGATTTGACGCAATTCAACCAAGGTACTCACTAATATTTAAAAAGCAAGGTGGCGCGCTATTTCAGCGCACTACGCCCACTGCGGAACGTGCCTCCCCAAAATAAAGGGGTGCGTAATTTAACTCGTTATCTTTAGATACATTTTACAGAGACAAAATGGCTTCCCCCGCGCTGCGAACGCGACCCGCTAACTGTCTGTCATCTGATGTAAAATGCATCATAATGTTAAAGCCTATACTTGAATGTACATTTTTGTGCAGTGCTGTGCGGTAGCGGTGCGGCCCTGACCTGCGACAAGCTTTAGTGTGAGGTGAGGTTGCTTTTTCATCAGAATGTGACACTGAGCCAAGCTAGGCGTACTCCGCGCACGTGTCATCTACAAGCCCTGCCAGACATGGCGGGCTTAGACAATTAGGTTTAACAAGCGCCGCCGCTAAAAGTCGGTAATTGTGTCTCTAAACCGAACTATACAGGATTGTTGGGTAAGATGCTTAGGTGGAACCATGAGTTATGGTTGGTTATAGCACAGATTTTAAAATACTGCATATGTCTCATCTTATAGTAAAAAATGTGACAAGCTTCGGGCGATATTTTAGGCCCAAACAGTTATCGTTCAAGTCCACTAGATGGCGCAAGACTTGTTGTGATGATGTTTTGATTTAAAAGCATACATTTTAATTATATTGTACTCAAGGGTTTTTCATAAAATAGTGCAGACATTTTTATAATGAAATTTTTTATTGTTTTGTTTACACAAACCTCAATAACTAAACGATGCACCTAACGCCATCTATTGTAATTATGGAATGCTTTCCCATAGTTATAGTTACCTTCCTAAGACACTGCGCGACTCCAGCAGTGACCACCGACTCCGAGGTGCCCCTGCCCATCTCGAACCAATGCAGCGTCACTTGAACGTCCACCAACTGGAAGTATATTGACAACTGTTGATTTTATCTGAAAGGGCTAAGGCCAGGGCTGTACTGCAAGCGTAACACGGGTAGCAATACGCCAAGATAAAACAAACGTATGAAAATATACGGAAAAAATCACACTGCAAGCGTCTTGCCTAGCTGGCGTGTAGCGAGGCGATGTCTGTTTTCAGGTGGCCTACGTTGCGTGCCGCGACAAAATTTGTCGCGCTCTTTTTCGTGCGAATTGCATCGAACTGAAAGGATTGGTCGTGTCGTGCGGTGTCACCACAAGGTGTAACACATTGGAATCAAATGTAGCACTTACAGCACAGCCGCGGTTAAGCGGCCTGTGGCCTCTTACGAATTCATCACTTTTTAACGGGGTAAGCTCTGCGCACAATAATTTAAAACACCGCTACCGCACAGCACAAAAATGTGCTTTGAAATATGGGCTTAAACTCGTTATAATTTGGTACATTTTGCAGTGACAAAATGCGAGCTGTCGGCATCTGATGCCCTCTATATAAAATGCATCTAAATGTTTCGAGTTAAAGTCCATATTTGAATGCATATTTTTGTGCTTTGCGGTAGCGATGTGGCCCTGATCTGCGACAAACATTAGGCAGCATGTTTTATTTTATCGGCGTTAGGTGGCTTTTGTGTGACTGCGGCCATGGTCGGTCTATTGTATTATTAAGTCTCATCCTGACATATCGGCAATCGTTATGAAGAATTTGTAGAAATACATAAAGGTGGGTACTGACCGGCGAAACGGGGAGTAAAGTAACATGTTACACAGAGAGTGTTCGTGCAGTCACTACGGGGAAAGAAGGCGCGCGCAACGAGCAACGAGACGGATTTTAGCACACGGCGGCGTAACGTATCATGCTCGCTGCAATTGGTACATTACGCCCGTAACACCGGTCAGTACCCGGCAAAAACATCGCCGGAATAAAACGTCTAGTTTTATTTAGAAAACTGATTGCAAGTAGTCCCCATCAAATATTAAAAGTGTCAAACTCACCGGACACCCGAGCTTAGGTCCGTGCATGAGGGCAGAAGTCACGCCCCGCCTGATGGCAGACATCTGCCGCGGAGTCACGTGTGACAGGTTGGCAGCGCTGTCGCCTGACTTGTCTAGTCTAGAATTAAGAACATTTAATAATCTTTAACTCCGAGTACTCAAACGAAAATTCGAGTTAAACACGTCTCTAGTCGCGATTTTTGTACAGTTTTTAGTGAATTTGTCACTTGACACGTGCTTCAATAAATAAATAAATAAATAACGCTGGACAATCCACACATCATCATCTAGCCCCAAAGTATGTGTTATGGGTACTAGATGACTGATAAACTTAATACAATACATAACATAGATAGATATTTTTTATTATATATAGAAAATACCCAGAACACCCGAACAAATATTTGCAGATCGTACAAACATTTGTTCCAAGGCGGGAATCGAACCCGCAACCTCCTGCGTCGCAGGCGGACCTTCGCCCGCGACGGTCAATCAGAGTTTCGTTTGAGTATACGGGGGTGAGCTTGCGAGGGACGTCGCAAGCGGGCATCGTCTTGCTCGTGGAATCCTGTGATTAGTAAGTGCGCGCGTCGTGATCCGACCGTACTGAAGTCGGCACGGTCAGTGTAGTGTGTCGTAATGTGAACGTGGACATTCCTGATTCTGAAGACGTGGATACTGCCGTCAATTCTTGGCTGTAACTCAGAGTACATTCAGTCGCCCCGTGACCACGCTCGCTGCATCGCGATGGAAACGTAGGGGAAAATAAAACAAAAGGTACGCGATAAATAATCTTTGTCATGCAGTTGGCATGGGCTAAAATGAAATAAAGGCTTACTTGAGAATCTTATCCTGCGGCAATCCCTTCACAGACTTCGCAGACATAATGAGCTTGACCTGTTGCCTTGAGTTGCCTATCTTCCGGTCCTGGCTGAGCTCGTGTCGGCCGTGCCCGCACAGAGCTTCCCTGTAGGCGATCTGCAGCGGGCCCAGTTCCACTTCTATGCCGTATTCGCGGATGATGCGTTCCTTTATTATCTCTAGGTGGAGTTCGCCCATACCTAGAATGTATAATTTATGATTAAGAGTAGGAAGACCAAGTAGCGGATGGTGAAACGGATAAAACATAAAAACTGTACCGGACAGCTTAGCTGTTAGACTCTGTGTAACTGGATGCGATCCGTGGCAATGGGATGGCTGTATCTGTAAGATTGAGTGTCGTCTGCTGGCCGATGCTGGTCAACAAGCGTTGGTTGCAAACGCGATTAACTTATGCTGACACAGGGATTCTTTTGTGACTCAAGCAAGTTGTTTATTTCTGTCTTTTTATTTTTATTAATGTATGTTCCTACTTGGGCGAGTGTCAAATAAAAGTGTTCTATTTCTATTTCACTTTTGTTGATATATTGTATCAACAAAATGACTGGTCGGCGCTGATGAATGCTGGTCACAATAAGGGTCATGCTGCAGCTCCGCCAGCGCCGCCTCCAGCGCCACCTGCTGTCCGATGATGGCCTACATGTATCACCCGCCAGCACCCACAGTCCACTCTCCAGGTCAGCGTGCACGCGCAGGCTGGGGTCCTCGCGCTGCAGGTCCGCCAGCGCTGTCTCCGGCGCCGCCTGGTGGTCAATGCTGGTCTACATGTCTCACCCGCCAGCACGCACTGTCCACTCTCCAGGTCAGCGTGCACGCGCAGGCTGGGATCCTCACGCTGAAGCTCCGCCAGCGCCGTCTCCAGCGCCGCCTGCTGGCCGATGCTGGGCGGCTCGATGGAGCACAGGAATACGGGGTCCGGGATGGTGGTTCCTGGAGACAGACAGGAAAACTTCAAGGCTACTAGACTTCGTAGCTAGAGAGGCATGACGATATTCGAGTTGTCAATGAGATCCTCCAGATATCTTAGTTCTGGAGTATTTGCTAGACGCTCAAACTCAAACTGCTTTATTTCTTCTACACCTTACAGGACTCTTGGGCAAGTCAGAAAATTCATCAGCATAACCTCCAGCCGTCCAGGATCGTTCAAGAGACCATCCACTCACCCATTCCCAACAGCAATTCAGCAGTCTCCTCCACACTAGGCTCCGTGTCCAGGTTCTGGAGTCTTTGCTTGGCGCTGGGCAGCAGGAGCACCTTCAGCCGTCCAGGATCCTTGAGCTGGGAAGCCAGGGCTGCCTTCGCGCGGGTGGCAGTTGACTGGGTTGAGGTCACCAGGTCACCTGTCATGGTGGCCTGTGGAATTCTGTTTTTGATTATTCAAGGGTACGAGAGGATTTTAAACATCATGTCAACAGTAGTCACTCGATGAGTGCGTGCAACGCATGCGCTATTCTTTGATGATAAATGGTCTTGAACAAATGGTATTGTATTTTATTTCTCCTACTGCGAAATTGTATGCAAAGTTGCTGAACGATCTATTCACCAGTTTTGGCGTGAGGGACTCACAAACAGCCGAATTTTCACGTCTGGTGTGTGGTTGTTTCTGGAAACAACGCAGTGTTAAGCTAGTGTACATGGTAAGCTGTGTAATACTATATGGAATTACCTTTAGCGAGCTGACGACGGCGATGTTGCCAGCAGAGACGGTTTCTACGAGCCGGAACTCGTCTGCCAACGCCACGTATAGCGATCCTACCTGGCAACACACAAGGTACAGAACAGGTAACTTAAAGCATTATTCCTGAGAGTTTGTCTATGGCAAAATTACGAGGCGCTTTGTTGTTAAGTACATAATATGTTTTATAAGTCGTGTAAGCTCAAAGCTGGACAATCCAAAGCACTTTTGCTCTTACCTGTTCACTCTTATCCTGTCCCAGGTTATAAATCTTCTGTCCCTTCGCAATCTCTCCACTGTACAATCTAAGAAACGTCAGAACGCCCCTCTGGTCATCATGTTGCACCTTAAACGCTCTCGCGGCCAAATCCTGCCCAAAACACTTGTACAACTCGTGCCCTTGTAATGGTGAGGGTAGGTACATCATCACTGCATCCATTAAAGTTTGCACACCTATGTTTTTGTACGAACTACCGCATAGGATAGGGAACGCTTTCATAGATATTGTAGAACGACGGATAGCGTTCACTATATCCTTTTTCTCCACATCAAGGCTTTCCTTTAGTATGATTGTATCAGCGAGATCATCGTCTACGGATGAAAGCGTGTCTATGAGTAGTCTATGGTCTGTCATGGCAGCCTCCCATTTGACGCCGTCGTCCTTTTCTGTGAGTTTCCGTCGGAAGAAGTTCTGTCCTCGCCCTTGCGTCCAGATTATTTCTTCTAGCGTGATGAGGTCCACTAGACCTGGAAACGTAATGTCGATTTGCTATTTTATCTTATCAATTTTATCAGCTTGTTTCTGTATTTTATGGGATCGTAGGACGCATTATGGAGGTCTCTCTTCTGTGCCATACATTTTGGAGATCAATGAATGGAAAGGACAAGCAATTGATGGCAATCTATTGCAGATGTGTTTGGGTTAGGTGTGATTCGTTTAACAGTTTGAATGCCCACGAAACACATGTCAATCTCCTCGCCTGTGGCAGCTGCGGCCAACCTGTTCAGGTCTCGCAGAGGCTGGACAGCGAACGCGAACTAGATTCTAAATAAAGCGTGCCGTACCTTGCCGTGGCGAACGCGGCGTAAGAATCGACCCCTCCAGCTCACTCAACCTGTCGCTGTCGTAAGAGACGGCTAAGGAGCGGGAACAGAGGAAGGGCAGCAGCTTCCTTCTTTGTATTTTTAACAACTCTACTTTGATCACCAATCAGCCTGCGTAGCGTGGTGATTGTAGCAAAACCCCTCTTGTTTGGAAAGCTTGTTCAGCAGTGGATATATGAGTGCAGATCGGTAGTAGATAAAGTGTCCCTAGTCGATGACAAAAAACCGTGTATTGCACACTTGGACAGTAGGAACGCTCAAATCTCTTTATTTGCACCTAACCCAAACGCATCAGCAATAACTTGTCAATATTGACATCAGTTTTAGTCCATAGAGAATTGACACCACAATTATGCAACGTGTACCTATTACGATATTGATAACTCTTGGAACTCACCAATCAGCCTGCCCTCGTGCCTCACAGGATGATGCAGCAGTAGCGTCTCAGCTTGCAGCTTGTCTCTAACGGAGGCCACGCAGGAGTGTGTATCTGCATCAGCTCTGTCCATCTTGTTGAGGTATAACAGTCGGGGGACGCGGTAGCTGGATGATTGACGCCATACTGTGTGGGTTTGGGCTTCTACTCCTGGAGGGAAAAGCAAGATTAAGATACTGATACTGATAGGCCTCCAGTGACGCGTTGACACGATATGTCGTTAGGTCCAGAATTACACTTGTAGCCAGTTGACGGCACCAGCTAATGAAGGCGTCTAGATCGTCGCGTCTCACCTTGTCAATCTACTAGGTCAACCGGTCTAACCTAGATCCTCGAGCATGCTACAGCTCAAGAACTCACCAGCGGAAGCATCCAGGACAATTACAGCCCCGTCCAGTACCGCCAGACTCTGTTCCACCTCCATGGTGAAGTCAATGTGTCCTGGAGTGTCGATCAGGTTAATCTGCCCATCGCCCCAGGGGAAGGAGACTGCTGCAGCTGTGGACAGAAATGAGGGTAAATATCCCAGGTTGGTTCCAAAAGGTTTTACTAGGAAGACTAACGCACATCATGGACCAAATTTATGTCTAAATGTAAAGAGGGTGTGACAGAAAACACTCAATAAAAATTAAAGGATTTTAAGAAGTAATTGTATTGTTGTTTGTAAAGGTTTTGTGCTTTTTTTCAACCTGTTAATTACAATAGTTTCTTAATATAAGGTAGTGCGAGTCTTTATTTATGTAAGTAGGTATCAGAATCTGAAATATACATACAGGGTGTCCCATAATGAGTAGATAACTTCGAAGACACTTGTGCGGGGGGCAAGGCCAATCAGAAACAACTTTTTTTTAAAACTTGTCCTGTTCGGAAAATATTTAACTTTTTATAAATTTTGAAAAATTAGTACTTTTTTTCACATTATTTGACTTGGTGCCCACAACTTTAACATTTTTTTAATTTTAATTTTTGGAAGAAATAGAAGAAATAGTTTATCTGAACACCGTTTGAAAAATTTTGGTAACTAGGACCAGTAATTTTCAAGACAGGTTTTACAGTGGAAAATATTAATTTTTAATTCAATTATGCTAAGTTTGAGCATCTGTGGTTTAAAAAAAATGTATGAAAACCTAAAACGCCATGTACATCAAAAACATGTCCATTTCAAGAAAATTCTAAAATTATTATAAACTACGAAATTTCATACAATAAAAATCTGAGATATCGCTACTTTTGTGTGAAAAGGGCCCAATAAATTAAACTAAACAATAAAAATGAACCAACACATCTATAAAATATATTTCCGCCGTTCTCGTTCTCAAACGGTGACTTTTCTGCTTATAAAGTGAGCAAAATTTAATTTAGCTTAATCATGCTTCGAAAATGGAAAATAATTATATAAATAAATAATAATCTATCCGAAAGTAAAGAGAGTTGGTGTTATGATGGGTATAAGATAGCTGCTTTACTTTAGATTTACGTACTGAAAATAAAATCTATAATTGTAACAATGTTATTATTTTTTTAACCCAGGATCAAGCGGTCTCATTGGACCTCCATGTTCTTCCTGCCCTTCAAGAGGACCGATCGGACCGCGAACAAAGGAATACTCTCATAAATATCCTTGAAGGGTTATTACAGTAGATGTTCAAATTGATGTCCTCCTACTCTGATGCATCAGATGCATGCTCTGTATCTTGTAATAAAGGATTTTTTAGCAATATTTCGCGTTCGGTATTTTTTTCTGCAGCGTTTTGGACTTGACGTCGAAGTTCCTTTATTGAAGAAATGGGTTTTTTGTACACCAGTTCCTTCAAGTTGCCGCAGCAAAAGAAATCCATTGGATTCAAGTCCGCCGACCACGTTGGCCACGTTGGACCGCGCCACCACGCCCGATCCATCTGTTTGGATACACTTCGTCTATATATCGCCGTACCTGTACGGCGTAGTGTGCCTGACACCCGTTATTCTGTAGCCACATTCTTTGCCGTGTGGCTAGTGGCACTTCCTCTAACAACCCAGGTAGGTTGCTGGTTAGAAAATCCAAGTAGCTGGATCCACTTAGATTTCCCGGTAGCTCGAATGGACCGATGATTTTTCCATTTAAGATCCCAGACCAATCATTTATTTTGAATTGGTACTGAGACCTTTCTTCGCGCATCAAACGTGGGTTTGTTATCTGCCAACTGTGTAAGTTGTGCAGGTTCATAAAGCCGTCTCTTTTGCAAGAGGATTCATCGCTTTAGAGAATTTTCGCAAAAAACTCGGGGTCCCTTTCGATCTTGCCTAACATGATAGGGATGAAATTGATTTCTCTTTAAAATCCTGTGCACAGTTGACTTAGGTATACCTCTTTATCGCTGAATGTCTCTTGTTGATACGGTTGCGTCTTCTTCAATTGCCTCAAGCACAACATCTTCGTTACCACCAATCTGGTTACGCCCGCCGCTTGCACCGCCGCTTGCACCGCCGCGACCTGGTATCCGCCCTTCAGCGTAACAGCTGTGCACCCTGATAAAAACGCGATAGTCGGGATAACGCGCATTTGAGTGTCTCTCTCGATAAAGAGCTGCAGCTGCATTGGCTTTGCCTCTACATTCTCCATAAATAAAATGCATGTTAGCATACTCTTGGCCTGTGTACCAATTTTGCAGCATTGCTAAAGGAGGAACATAAACAAAATATACATCAGTTCGGGAAAGCGCAAAGTTGTCTTGCTTGATGTAGAACCAACACAGTCCAGTCGAAATGCAAAAAAAAGTCCAGAAGAATGCTAAGTTGTCGTATCAAAAAAATTCAAGAAAATAAGGAGGGAGAAGAGACCGTTTTCGAACGAGAATGGCGAAAAAGATATTTTCCCATAAATTATTTGTTATTTTTTTATTTTTTTCATGTTGGTACAATTTTATTATTTATTAGTCGTAGTTTATAATCATTTTAGAATTCTCTTGAAATGGACATATTTTTGATGTACATTTTACGTTTTCATAATATTTAAACCACAGATGCTCAAACTTAGCATAATTAAATTAAAAAAGTCAAATAAACCGCCAAGTGCGAGTCGACTCGCACACGAGGTGATTTTTCCGTACCGTAAAAATCAGGCAAGTATTTTTACTAAATTTGCTTGAAAAAACTTTATTTTATTTTTTGTATATAGAAAGTTTTATTAAAGAAAGTTTTATGTGTCTACCTAACGTAGTTCAAGAGATAGAGCCATGACAAATGAAGAGCAAAAATAGCCAAAAAAAACACATTTGTTGTATGGGAGCCCCCTTTAATTTTGATATTTATTTTATTTTTATTATTTGCTGTTATAGCGGCAAGAGAAATATACATTATCTGAAAATTTAAACTGTCTACCTCTTACAGTTCATGAGATATAGCCACATGACAGATGGACGGACAGCGGTGGTAGCAACCCTAAAATAAAGTTTTTTCCGACTGGCCTGCCCCCCAAGTACCTTCAAGGTTTTCCACTCATTATGGGACATCCTCTATTAGTAATACAAGAGATCATTTTCTTAATAAAAGTACTAAGTTCTACTGGTTAGAAGTGAAGTGGCTAATATATACTTAATATATGAATATGGACTTACAAGTTATGGTAATTCCTCGTTGTCTCTCCTGCTCCATGTAATCAGTGACGGTGTTGCCATGGTGTACCTCTCCCATGGACCTAATTGTGCCGGAGAAGAACAGCATTCGCTCTGTTGTAGTTGTTTTACCTAAATCACAATATGAACAAGTTGTTTTGAGATTGAATGATGACACTAAACTGGTTGCGATATCTAGGCGAATAAGAACTACAAAGTTTTAAAAATTATTTAGTTTGGATCAAGGAACATGTAATTTATTAGGATTTCCCCTTCGATCAGGTATCCAAAGCCTCCTCCTTAAAGAATCTTACAAAAATTATCAAAATTGTGTATGAGTTGTGTTGATGCAGACAGTTTGCGCAGAGTGACAAGTTCTATGTGAACAAATCGAAAAATATTTTATTAATATAACGCTGATTTCTCGAGAATAAGGATAAAAGCACATTACAGTGGTAAAAAGTGCGGTAAAACTTTACTGAAAATCGCGTTCCTTTTTGTGTCGTGTGATTTTTGCAATGTGTTCTTCTTTGAAACAGACGGTTTCAGGGTGCGCATTGTGAATCTATGGGGGACCGGCGGATATCTTGATCGATGGTTTTCTCCAAGTAAAAAAGTTATCCAAAACTCTAACCTGCATCTATGTGAGCTAATATCCCGATGTTTCGTATGTTTTTGATGTCGTTGATATTCTGTCTATCGGAACTAGAAAAGCATCTGCGTAATTGACCATGTTTCCATAGCTTTCTGTAATAATTCACAAAAGAAAACGTTTTTGATTTATGCATTTTTTACTCGGATAATCTGCATTTGCGGCACGGCAAAACCTGTAAGCTCATTATAGGAATAACGCAGGCCTAAATAGCGCACGCACGTGCGTTGTTTACGCTATATAAGCTCAAAACGCGTTTGTTTGTGCTAATTTATTTAATTTATCTTTTTTTTTTTTTTAGGCTCGCTAGTTGTTTGGTCATTTGTATTCGGTATAGTGAATGAAAGACCAAAGTGTCTTTTTTATATAATAAGCTGTCAAAGTACTTAGAGGATGAATTGTCAACTTTATCGAAATGTTATCGTCATGTCATGTGTGGAAATCATCGGAAAGAACAGGAAATCACCTCCCGATTTCCTTTGTCCGAGGTGAGAATAAATTAACAAATGTCTGCTTGGCAAAAATGAGTAGAAAATAATGGGGTCGCCACTGTAGGTTCATATTGCAACCCGTATAGCGCACCAAGCTACTCTTGTTACTTAGCTGTTTATTTCTGTTACACGTTTATATAAGTCCACACATAGTTTATTAAATCAGTAAATATTGTTTAATTGAGCAAGAAACTCGCAATCTCGTTGTGTATTTTATTTTATATTATTATATCTTCCTATATACCCCTCCATATCCGAAAGAGTCGTTTTTCGCCTGTATACCTTTTAAATAACCTCCCTGGCAGCACTTCTAACAGTTTTATTAATTATTTTTCACTTTTGCGTATTTTAATCTCCGTTTGACGGCTCATAAAGATAAAAATCTGAGAATTCTTAATATTTGTTTTTAGAAACGTAATTATTTTGAGAATGTTGCCAACCCACCAAAAAAAATATTTCCGTTTCAAGACATTTTTGCCAAGCTGTACAAATTGAGAAAAAAGATGTAACCGAATTTATCAAATCGAATATATTTATCAAAATGCCATGGGCTATGGATCCCCGCCTCACCACCGCGCCGCCGCCGCCGCCCCGCCCTGAGCCGCGCCGGCGTCCGTAAGCACAAGTGGTTCCACCACCCAAGAGAGGCTAAAAAAATCACTATTGTATAATATTGGATAGTGGGGTTTGACGATTTTGGGGCGAACATCGGTCACTATTTGTTTTTTGTTTTCAAAATCGTGGCGCAAAACAAAAGTTTGACAATTGACATGACATTTTATAATTATTACACAATTATAAAATGTCAAAATAAATAATGTCCTAAAGCGTCAGGTTTCTGAGATATTCACAGATGAAAATATTTTAATTTTTTCTTCTTATGTAAATATCTCAGAAGCCTGACGCTTTAGGATATTAAGTTAATATATATTTTTTATTTGGTTTAGTGTCTTCTATCCAAAAAATCCAAATATTTATTTTTTATTGTGATTGTTGCGTGGTGGGTGGTACTAACATGGGCCACCATTTTTTTTGTTTTTAGGACTATATATAGGATTACTCCGCTCGAGCGGAGTTATCCCTGATAATTTTGGAGAGATTGCGCAAATTATTGAGAAATGAATACACAACGCAAACACTAAATGTCTATTAAGGTAGTAGGTACCTATGTTTTTGTGAAGTGGTTTTTCTGTAAGTATTATCTGGCTGTTTGAGTGAGTCGTCGTTGTCACCTGGTGCTTGGTACCCGGGGTGGACCGCCCCTCCCTGCGCCCCCCTTACGCTGCCACTGGAGCACCGGGCCATTCACAAAAGCATAAGATATTTATTACCAGCGAGCGGAGCGAGCAGCGAAAATTTTGTGGTTTTACTGGAGTTTTTTTGCAGTGTTTTGCATTCCTACTGATTTTAAACAAGGAATGAGACCCAGACAGGCAAAAATGATAACAGTGGCGAGGAGAGCGCTGCCCTTCGCAGCCTTGCACACTAGTCCATGACCCACATAGCATAAAGGTAAATATGACACTGTTGAGACCTTCTTGCTAATTTACTAGTAATTTAATTATATTTATTTAGAACAAAGTTATTTTCTGCTTTCGTAAGGAAAACACACAGCTCAATATCAATAAAAGTCCTATTGTTTGTTCTTTTTTTGGAACATTCAAGCTTGCTTTAGAGCATTCGAGGAATCTGACAATAAAATTAGAAAATTCGTTTAATTTGTTCCGTAATAACTTATCGTAATAAGTTATTACGGAACAAATGAAACAAAATAAGCTAATTTTCTGGCTCGGACCTCGGATTGATACGATTGGACAGGCAGTCATACATATTGACACTTCGTCGTCCTTCAATAATGGTTTTTATTATTTATTTATTTTGAGCTCGGACGAAAGAAATTCCCTGATCAAAAATTTTAGGTTTTACTGACTTTCCACTGATTTTGCCAAATTCCATTCGGCAACACCAAAGATAATAAAAAAAACCACTCAGCATTCCGGCTACACTGCTTGTCTGTGATGATAAGCTAATATTTTCATTCAAATTCAAAACAAGAAAGAAAGATTCATATTAATTCTCTTGGATTCCTATTATAAACACCAAAGACAGTTATCCGAAGAGAGAGATAAATCGAATGGATCTTGCAGAGATACGTGGGCGGCCCGTCGTCGCAACCGCAACAACGTAAGTTAGCTCGGTTTATTTATGCAGACTTTGCCGCTGCGCCTACCCGTTTGGTACCAACGAGTCTATTGTAGCTCATCAACTCTTGCTGATTAATCTTCAATTACAGACGACGAAGCAGAACCAAGAAACGACAAATAGAGATAATCATAGAATATATGGCCGCCCACGATTATTTCGCAAACGGTGAATATTCGGCAGCACAGGGGGGCACTGAGTCGGCCAAAAGATGGGAAGACCTGCAGAGTATAGTCAATCTAGCAGGTCCCCCCCCGATCGATTGCGCACATTCAAAGTGTAAGTTTATATGTATTATCTAAAAATAATTGTGTTTTTACTAGCCACAACCTGCTAGTGCAGCCAAAAACAGCTTTTTAAAATTTCGGGCCTATCCATTCAGCAGTTAAAGCATTGTCTTGACCCAAACATCTTCACAAACATTCACATGTTAAAATTAGTTGGTTTAGGTAGTTACTTTAAGTACCTACATAGTTACTTTAAGTACCTATGTAACGTTTGTTTTTTTCAGACATGGACAGAACTTAAGAAGGTGGCACGGCTGGAAAAGTCGCAGGCTCAATCCAATTTGGTGGCCACTGGTGGTGGCCCAGAAATGCTAGTTTCAGACAGGACAAACAAGATCCTGTCCATTATTGGCAATGCTGTGGCTATCGGGGTTGGCCCGGCCGAGTCAGCCATTTCTCAAAACGTAACTGGTTATTCCATTGTTCTGGCATCTTCCCTCATTCAAGAGACCAATGCAGCCATCATTGAATAAACGGGTTTGAAGATTTGTTTAAAGGGAGTCCCTTAAATCAGCCACTGTTTTTTTTTTTTAAATCGAGGTGTGAAATGTGTCTGGTGTAGAGGAAAAAAACCAAAGTGGTAGTGGGCTACCACTCTAACTAACATGGGTGTTAAGGCCAAAATCTTACAACTCCTTTAGTAAAGTATCTGGAGTGAAAGTATGTGGAGAAGGGGTATATACTCATACTTTCGAGTCTTTGTGCATCAATACTTCTGCTATGGTTAATTTGAAGTCAAGCAAGGGAATGTAAACATTTTCACCTTTCTGTTTCCACCTTCATGTGTCACTGAATGCAAGTTTTCGGTCGATATTTGTGCTGCGTTATACGTTGCTTTCTTCCTGAATTAAATTTACAGCAGATGACGGAAAAAGAAATTTAATAAAATCCATTGGTGTATTTAGCTGCATTATTTCATCCGGAAGAGTTTCAGATCCCAAAAAAGCAATATTGGATTCATCATACTGAAGATTGTCATCCGACCACACCAACTTATCTTTCTTTTTTTTCTTACTTGCAGAAGCTGCCTGTGAAGTAGAAGGTTGACTGTCTGTAAAATCATCTAACATACACACAACATCTCCAAATACTCTTCAGTGCACTCAGAAAACAGCAGATCCAGTTCCACTTTTCTCCATCTTCTTCTCCTTCTTCATATTCTCCGTCGTTTTCTTCGTTTATGTGTCCTTTACACATAAACGAAGAAAACGACGGAGAATCTTGATTATTATACTGGTCATCATCTGATACATTTTCATCCTCGCTGCTCTCAGGAATTACGACGATTGCTCGACGAGGACGCAAACCTTAAATAATTAAGCAATTTTACTAATAATAATAACATTATGTACATAAATATATAATATACTAGTTTCTGCCCACGCGTTTTTCAGAATAATATGTAGCCTATATGTTAATCCAGGCCTAGACCTTTATTTCTGAAGAGGCTTCGTGTAGGGCGAAACACGTATTTGATTATAAACATAAATAATTTGCGGATTTGTTAAAACATTTCTGTTTTTAAGTAAAGTTTGTATAAAGCGTAAATAAATGATGATTCTTATAATTAGTGTGATGTGATTTCACTGACTGATTTAATAATGTTCAAAGAAATAAATGTATAATATCACTTTAAATGTATGCTAGTTTTTAAATCAGAGAAGTAGAGATTATTTAAAAAAGTATTTACCTTTAGTTTTGATCGTCGAATGACAAACCTTGCATTGATCTTTCTTATTTAATAAGGCAGATTTATTAACCCAATTCACGCCGAAGTCACGTATATGTGACAAGCATCAGCATGTCCTGTTCGCAAACTAAGATAATTGAGACTGATTAAGTATTTAGAAATAAGTTAAGTTTGTAAAAATATAATCATTTATAATAATTATTATTATGTTGAAATTATTTCAACACATTAGGTGCTTTATGTACTAAATTACTATAAAAATTTGGCCTGTGATAAATATTAGATACTAGTTTCTGCCCGCGGCTTCGCGCGCGTTGTTTTTATAAAAACGTCCGGCGGGCCTTTGTCACCGCTGACGTACCAGCTATTCTCGAACCGAATGGTCTGTTGCGTGACGATGGTAAGAGGCCCGACGGCATGACACTAGTCCCATTGTGTGGGACGCTACATGCGTCGACACACTTGGCCGAGGATCTCAAGAGACGCAAATATGCAGGTCTCGACAGAGCCTACACATTTGCTCCCTTTGTGGTCGAGACCCTAGGTCTTCTGGTCGACGCGACGCGTGACCCGAGAGCTGGTGGGTATCTGGTGCAGTGCATCAGCATTGCCATACAGCGGGGCAAAGCAGCCAGCGCGTCTTGGGGACGCTTCCGAATGGTATTGATATGGATCAGTTGAGCTACCTGTAGATTGTTTGCAACAGTCTGCAGCTGCCCTAAAATCATGATAAAGTTAGCTAAGTAAAAAGTGGCCTTGTTAATATTCTTTTCTATTAATCTTAATCTTTTTTATATTTATGTTATTCCTAATCTTCTATCATTGTTAAATTTGTATTGATGAAATATAAACCCATTGTCTTTGAATTTAGTTATTTTTTGCCGACCGAAAATTTCGACCCATTTTTGGCCGAAACTGAACCTTCCTTTCGGCCCATTTTTGGCCGAAACCGAACCTTCATTTCTGCTCATTTTGACCGAAATCGATAACCTATTCTATTTATATTTTGCATTCGGGTTGAACTACAAGCTACTTTCTCTAAAAAAATACACATAGCCCCAAAGCAGAGATTGTGTTATTTTTATATTTATTATGGGAACTAGATAATTGATCGAAGCGACGCGTGACCCGAAAGCTGGTAAGTAACTAGCTGCCACAGCTCTCATCAGCATGGCAATCTGCAGCTAACTGCATTGAGCTAACTCAATTGTAAATACTTCTATACTTACTCGGTTCTAGAATCCTAGATATTTTTTGTAAACAAGGGCGTTACAAAACCAAAGAAATATATTTTTATAACACTGGTATCATCGGAGGCAATAGCAGAAGTTCGAAACAGTATTTGGTTATGAAACCTTTCATTCATCATTTCATTAGTAGCTCGTTCCTCTTCTAGCTCGAATTTGTACATTTTTCGCTGGGCGTGTGCAGTTATGTGTTGGGGAAGTTTGTGTTTTGGTTTTTAGTGATTACGTTCCTGTTACCTATCTATTGTTATTAGTTTTTGTTAACCTTTTATTCATAAGTCTTTGTTGACATAAAATATCTTGAATCTAAATCCAAGTATAATTTGTTTCATTGTACTTCACTTATTTGATGTAAAAATGTTTTATAAGAAACCACCTTGAACAAATATCTGCAGATCGTAGTACAAACATTTGTCCCGAGCGAGGCAGGAATCGAACCCGCAGCCTGCGTCACAGGCGGAATTTCGCCAACAATTGGTAACATGAAAACTAAAAGCATTAGGTATTTGGTAAAAAGTTTGTTTTATTCTTGTACATAAAATAAACCAATTCATATTAACATAGTCACATGACATCAAGCAGATGTCATGTGACTATGTTAAGGCAATTCTCATCGAGGGGTTTTCCCGGTGAGGCGCACCACCATCTAGGACATAAGAAAAACCAGTGTTTACAATTAAGTTCAGTAAAAATGTTAGCCTTAAAAAAATAACTAAATACACATCGAGGGGTTTTCCCGGTGAGGCGCACCACCATCTAATAAGGCATAAGAAAAACCAGCGTTTACAATTTAGTTCAGTAAAATGGCTAATTTAAAAAAAGAAAAAAATACTCATCTTGACCGAGGCCAAGCAGACATGATTAGATTAAGGCAATTGTTTCTAGCTGTTATTTTCTCAGCGAGGGGTTTTCACGGTGAAGCGCACCACCATCTAGGGCATAAGAAAACCAGTGTTTACATTTAAGTTCAGTAAAAAGGCTAAATTTACAAAAATAAAAAGTACTCATCTTGGGCTCAGACAAGCTTCACAAACAGTTTAAAGCCTGCCCTGCCGGGTGAGATTTTGAATAATATTACCAGCATTATACAAGAAATATAGACAAATAGGTAGAGCAAATTCTGTCAAAACATCAACAACAAGAAAGGGATTTTAAGGCTAGCATACTAAGAATAATAAATAAGGTAGTACATACCTTAAACATAAAAAAAAATACATCAATTCCTCTGAAAATAGGTAGTAATTAAATTTTGTCTTCTAGCCAGCGCCACTCTGTAGAGGGAGTCGCGAGTAGATGGTCGTGCACCTTGCACTGCTGCATTTTCTCTTTCCTCTTCAAAGTCCTCTTGAGGTAGAATCCTTTCAAATCAGAATTTCTTTTATTTTGGTTTTATTTGAGATAAGTAAGATAACATTTTAATTTTATTCATGTAGTCAAAATAAAGTACATAACTATTACAAAAAGCTGTAAGCTTTTAGCTACCTAATTACTATTTAACTTGACAACAGATGGGTGAAGGTCCACCCATATTAATATATAAATATTTGTTCCGGGTGTTCTGGGTATTTTATATGTATAATAAAATCTTATGTATTGTATTATGTATATCAGTAATCTAGTACCCAAAACATAAGCTCTGCTTAGCTTGGGGCTAGATGAGGCTGTGTAGATTGTCTAGCATTATTTATTTATAATTACGACTTACCTGTAATACAGCAATATGTTATACAATGTACATGCAGTGTAAATTATTTTTGATGCTACTTCTGGTTGGTAATGAAGAACCCTGTCATGTCTTAGGCATCGGAAACTATTCTTAATGCAGCCATTTGTCCTTTCCACACAGTTCCTTGCCCTGCAGTGCCACTGTGTGTAAGCTTCCTCTGCACTGCCTACTGCAGCATGCAGAACTGGTGTCATAAGCCAGGGTTCTAAAGCATAGCCGGAATCACCTGAAATATATGGTAAAAATTATTGTAAAATGTGTAGCAATTACAAATAAATGAATATGTTATAAAAACTATAATAGTTTCACGAATTCATTACGGATATAAGCATACTTACCTATCAAAAAGTAGTTTCCTCCATTCTCATAGACCTCCTTCATTTCCCTTTTCATATTTGAGTTGTTGAAGATGTATTGGTCATGGACCCGTCCTGGATATCGGGCAACCACACCGAGAATCCGACAGTTAACATCAACAATCTAAAACAAAAATGTATTGTTCATTATGGATTAAAATAAAGAAGTAAGTAGGAAAGGTGTTTATCATTATCAAGAATCAACATACCAACTGACAGTTTAAGGAGTATATACCCTTTCTATTTTTATATTGTGCAGATTGGGGTTTTTTAGGGGAAACTATAGCCACATGTGTGCAGTCTATAGCCCCTAGCACATTATCCACCCCATATTTGGCAAGAAAACCATCAGAAATTTTCTTCCGTTGTGCCTCTGTGCCAGGAAACATAACCCACTTGGGCAGTAATCTGAAA
Source organism: Eupithecia inturbata (assembly GCA_963662085.1). Classification (NCBI taxonomy): domain Eukaryota; kingdom Metazoa; phylum Arthropoda; class Insecta; order Lepidoptera; family Geometridae; genus Eupithecia; species Eupithecia inturbata. Next base: position 920,520 of record OY759192.1, read on the forward strand.
TCATAAGATGATCTGTAGATACGGCATTATTAAATATTTTAAAAAAGGAAATTTCTTCTCTTTAAGTACCTAATTAAAGCTTTTACCACTGATTCTATAAATAATTTCACTGCTATGTAGGTAATCATCCTTCACTGTGTGTTATTTTATGCCAGGCAGAAGTTAGTATACTTACATTCGAATTACAGAATCTGTGAAATGCTTCAGAATAACTGAAACTGTTGGCTGCGCTACGCACAAACCCAAATTCTGGCCGGTTCCTCTCTGATAACTGCCATCCGCAATGAAACGAAGGCCAATTAGGACCTGTGGCCAAATAAGGCAGAATTTAGTAGGTAAGATGTATTTTGGGAGTGTAGGTAGGTATAAGGTGCAGTGATTTATTCAAATCAAATAGTTTAATCATATACCTATTATGACTAATAATTATAAGGTATTGCAGCTGGCAAAGGTGGGTATTTATTATTCCTAGTAAACTCACTTTTATATGTAGTGGCAGCCCTCCTGCGCTGATAGGCTCGAGGTCATTTTTAAGCTGCTCAGTTATATATACTACCATCACTTTGTTGGCTCTAAAGAGTGAAACAAATTCAGCCTCTGGAAGTTCAAAAGGGTTGCTTATATCTCGTAGAGCTCTACGCTCTAAACGCCTTCGGTTGCTTCTGCGCCGCCGTCGCCACATTTCAACGAGGACGTAATCCATACTGTGAAACGAACAATAATGATAATCTTGAAGAATATAGTATTACCTATGCATGTGTGGGTAGGTACCTAATGTCTTGAATCCTTTAGAAAAAATGTACCGAGTACGAGTACCGAGTACGGAGTTTGTATGGACATCCATGTTGACTCCAACAAAAGTAAATAACGATGATTATCAACTTGTTTAGTTGAATTTACAAATAAATAAGTATCTTACCTTCTCAAATACAACACAAGATGAAATCTCAGTAAATAAAGGAAACGTAGGTATGCAGAAACTAGGTAAGTAGAAACAACGAAAATGCGCACTGAATTCTGAATTAATAATTTAAATGAAACAAGAAACACAATAACAAATAATAGGCAATAACAAATTGGTACGTGTTTATCGCTAACTCATGCGGCCATATTTGTTTGTTTGTATGAGCGTTATTTTTATCCGCCTACAAATCGACCCCGATAAAATTTAGCACCAAATTCCCCTATCGCAGTACTTTTTCCACGATTTTCAACGCAGTTAAACGCCATGCGGCAACTACACGCGTGAATTGTTAACTACACGCGTGAATTGATATCTACACGCGTGAATTGTTAACTACACGCGCTAGGAGCATATGAGCACCTTTTTGACAGTAATCTCACGCGAATTGACATTAGATTAAGGGTTAATCACACGTTTTAAGCGCTAATAACGCTTCATCCACGCTTATATAGCGTAAACAACGCACGTGCATGCGCTATTTAAGCTTGCGTTATTCCTATAATCACCTCCCTGAGAGGGCAAAACAAACAGCTGATTACGATCTGACAGAAAAGTAACATGACATTGGCGGCAGATTTGGCAGTCGAAAAAACGTTCAGGAATTAAAAGTACCATGAATTATTTTTTGTGAGTTATATTAAATTAAGATTTATTAAGGTAGCTTTGGAATTTTTCTAGAGCTGTTTCTGATTTTATAATATCATTATTAGTTTTTGTTTTGCTGTTTTGTTTTTTCTATAGTACTTTTACAATTAATCATTTATTTGCAAGAATACATAATTATTTTACAATGTCAGGTCTTATAACTATATTACTGTATATTAATATTAATATTATTCAGCCTGCATGCAGACGTGCAAATATTGTGTGAGTCATACTAGTATTAAAAGTACTAGTCATACATATATGTTACAAATCATATTCTAAATATTCGTTTACATTATAGAAACATGTTTCAAGCAACCATTCAATTAACTTTTTCCTAAATAAATATCCATTAAGTTTCTTCAAGTCCTTTGGTAATTTATTCTAAATAGTAATGCACTTATTAAAAACATTTCTTACGGGTAAACCAGGGAAAATAGGAGGGTTTTGAACGAAAACATAAATGTCACGCTTCTCTTTCTCTTTCACAAGGCATCTTTGTTTTCTCTCATTCATTCACTCTCTCTAAAATTATGGCATCTGCGTCGATTTGTTTGTGTTGAATACGTGCTACAAATACGATATTTCACTAAAAACGGCTTGAAAAGTGTCTGCAGGCAACTCCTAAGATGGGAGTACCAGCGTTCTTTCGCTGGCTTAGCCGCAAGTACGCCAGCGTCATCGTAGATTGTGTTGAACAGAGGGTACGTATCATCATAACCTATAGAAGTCCTGTTATTCCATTTATCATAGCATTTGGCGGGTTTCTTGCTGGTAAACAAGCTTTAGGATGCATAAACAGAAGGCCGTAGTGTAGTCAGAAAAAGTAATCGTTATCTCATTTGATGCCATTGGCTGACCCCAGCTAATATCATAGCTATACTTAATGTTGGCATACAAAGTTATTCATAACATACGGACCATTAAGCACTAGATCTATTTTCTAGATAACTTCTTGCAATCATAACAGAAGTATGAGTAGGTATCCTGTTTTTGACACAAGTCTACTAGAAACTCATAATTTTCCAACTCTTTCAGCCAACTGACGTAGATGGCCAGCTCGTGTACGTAGACTCGTCGCTCCCGAACCCCAATAATGTGGAATTTGACAACCTATACCTGGACATGAACGGCATCATCCATCCTTGCACACATCCTGAAGACCGACCAGCTCCTAAGGATGAGGATGAGATGATGGTGGCCATCTTCGAGTGCATTGACAGGCTGTTCCGTATTGTACGGCCCAGGAAGGTGCTGTACATGGCTATTGATGGAGTGGTGAGTAAAATTCTTCAGTAAATTATTTGTTCTGTATAGTAAGTATTAGTGTACACTAATCTATTTTGAAAATTGTTTATTTGTATAAATTATGTTACTCTACATGCTAAACAGTTGTTAGGAGTTTCTTATAAGTATGGAAAAATACTTGTGCCAGGATGTCTTGCTCTTCCATACAAATACATGGATTTAATAAATAAACTAAATTAATAATTAATGATTATTTTAAAGCAAATAACAAATAAGCCAAATTAATTATTAATGGTAATCAGTGGTGTGTACATGCACCATACTATTGGCTGACCCAACGGTTGTGTGTGTTGTTGATAGAAAAACAGTGTTAAATTTTTTTGTTATAATAATAATAATGCTAGTTTATTTTCAGGGACCTACCAGACAGAGAGTGGTCACGCGGTCAAGTGTTCAAACTCAGAGTTAAGGTTAAGTTAAGTCAACCAACGCAGAAAGCTTGACCGCGCAACCACTCTCTGTCTGATAGGTCCCTCAGATTACCAAAAATCAATAAGTTAGTAAATTCTTAGACTTTGTTAGTTTTAATTAAATAGGTAGCATTTAATTAATACGGAGATGGAGTGTCTGTATTATAGATTGTCATGCTTTGTGTTTTCTTAGTCAAGAGAAAGTCTAAGAGATGCGGGGCAAGTGTTACTCATGAATATTTTCTCATTACTGAGGCATTAGCATAACCCAGAAGTGGGACAGTATAGGTTGAAAAATTAAATATTTAGAAGTAGGTATGCTAATAACAAAGATAAATAGTACTAACACCTGACTATTAATATCACAAGAGCAGGGAAAAATTTTGTCTTTATAGAGTCATCCCTAGAACTTTATTTCCTCAAATTTGTGGCCAAATGTGAAACAAGAAGTCCATATACTATCTAAATACATAATACTTGTAGTTATTGTGTGCCAAGTCCTAACTTCGTCAATGTTTCAGGCTCCCCGAGCCAAGATGAACCAGCAGCGCTCCCGCCGTTTCCGCGCCTCCAAGGAGACCCAGGAGAAGATCGACGAGATCACGCGCATTCGCGATGACCTGAAGTCTAAGGGTGCATACCTGCCCCCAGAGAAGCCTAAAGAGGCACATTTTGACTCCAACTGTATCACTCCTGGTACACCCTTTATGGATCGGCTCAGCAAGTGCTTGCATTATTACATTCATGACAGGTAATGAAATTACTGATTGAAAATAATAACAAAGTCCGAGTATTGATTGAAAATTATAAGAGACTACCTATGTGAGTTGGTCAGGGTTCTTATATAGAACCTGTTCTGTTTCATTTTTACATACTTAATGCTAAGCTTAGGCTACTAAAAACTAAATATATAATTTATTGTCCAATTTTAAGAGCTACAATAAAATTGTCCTTATTAAAACCTAAAGCGTGGCACATTACAATGGAGTTGTTGGATGAGTTTACGCATAAGTACACAGAAAGCAAAAAAAAATTACCAGAATTTGTTGCCTCATGATGTAGTGGAGTACAGTAGGTTAGAAGGTCTAAGGCCTGTATTATGAAAGCTTGCTCAGTCATAGATCTACGAGTATGCTTGAGCACAGATTTTATAATACAATACTTAATGCTTTATAGCTTTATGGCTTTGTTATGCGAACATGCATCCTTTTCTAACAGCCAGAATCTTACCTTCTCTATAAGTCTTTGGTGACATCTCAGTTAGAATACGCCACGTCTGTCTGGAACCCTTTTTGTGAAAAATATAACAATCAAATAGAAAGAGTTCAGCGTAAATTCTTGCGTTCAACTAGCTTCCGTTGCTTCCGTTCGAAGTCCTCCTACGATCACCTACTTTATAAATACTCGCTTTCGACACTGAAACAGAGAAGACTGCTTCTTGATCAACTCATGTTGTATAATATTTGTAATAACAACTTCGACTGTAATAGTTAGTTAACCAGATTTAAGTACATGTATCATATTGTTCACGTCCAATCAGAGAGACCTGTAAACGTGCTTTATTCATTCCCACTCCTTGTAAAACGAACGCAGGTATGCGCGCTCCTCTGCATAGAATGACAAAAGCGTATAATAAGTACTTCTCTGAAGCTGATCCATTTGCTACTCCACCTGCTTCGTATAAGAAAGCCATCAACCTCATCTTGTCATACAATGTTATTTTTGAATAATAAACTATTAATATTAAAACAAATAAAAATATAACTAATCAATGTATAACTGGCAATAAAATAAAGTATTTGTTTAACTTTAATATAACATAAATCTTGATTACCCATGTACTAAATAGTTTTTAACATTAATACCTAGGTACTATAAGTTCACTAACACCACTCCTTTCTATTGTAGTAACTTGTGGATAACAGGGCTGGTCACACTTTTAGAATTAAGGTTATTTAAGATTTCCTATAGTTAATAAAGTGTTACTGTTAGCTATCCCTAAGAGATAAAAATACTAGTAGACGTTTATGCCATAGAAAAGCATTACTCAAGCATAGATTGATGACTGGGCAAACATTCATAATACGAGCCTAAGAGTGGAGCTGATCAGGGCTCTCCTCCAGACCAATTTAGTCATCTAAGACAGCACAATCAAGTTGACTAATTTGATCCTGTATAAAATGAATGCATTTTATTTCCATCAGGTTAAACAATGACCCTGGATGGAAAGGCATCAAGGTCATCTTATCTGACGCCAACGTGCCTGGAGAAGGCGAACACAAAATTATGGACTACATCAGGAGGCAAAGGGGTAAGTAGACAACTGAATGACCAACTCATTGTAGTGACTGACTTCTACTACCATATCATCACCATCATACACAGCCCCGATTACCTATTGCTATTGCCATCCCAAAGTTCGTATTCTTACTCAGATCTCTTTAGAGTGACGGCACTAATCGCAAGCGGATTGCGGACCGCAGGATTAACGCGCTATCTAGCGCGCCCGCGCCCCCTCGCACTTTTGTGTAAGACACGCAGTTAGTTCATACCATGGGACTGTCATTAATCACTCATAAGCACGTTATATAACAAGAAACTCCTCAGGCAGAACACTTATTAAACAAGCCTGAGCCAGGTGATATCACGTGAGTGTATGGCCACAATCATGTCTTCTTGCTCGGTCAGTAAAGAGATTCGTTCCGTACTAGTACAATCGTTCTGAAGTACTAGTCCGGTACTATAAGCCTCTGTCGTCTAGTACTATTAGTACCTCGCTCGTCTAGTACTATTAGTACCTCGCTCGGCACAATTTTCGACGGAAACAGTACTACTGAACTAGAGAATAAAATGCATATCTCCGTCTCTTTTACTACCGCGGGTTATGCGCCGCCTATCTCTGTTCCTCCTTATTTATTCTTTTGTCATGCAATTCTGTGTAACACATTAGTATTACTGAACTACGAACGAAATGTCTTTTCATTCTTGTTAACAGATTTAATACTTTATGGCACAGAAAATAGTGATTCAGACGCTTTGATCAATTATAACTGATCGAAGTTCAGACGTAAGCTTCTTTAGTGGTTCCGAGATTTCGTGACTGATGAAGTGATGAGCAAGTGAACTACTAGGATCGAGTTTAGCTGAATAGTTCTTACTCGTTCACTTGTGGGAACTAGTTCATTTTAGTACATCGTTCCTGAACTACACAAGACTTCTTCACTCTCGTGATATCTCCACAGGAAATGCCTGACTGCAGGGCATTGATTCTCAACCTTGGCGAAAGGTGCAAAGACGAATTACCAGCAATGTTCCTTAATTTTCCAGCCCAGCCCGACCACGACCCCAACACGCAGCACGTTCTCTGCGGCGCCGACGCGGACCTCATAATGCTGGGGCTAGCCACCCATGAGCCCAACTTCACCATCATCCGAGAGGAGTTCAAGCCGAACAAGCCGCGCCCTTGCGACGTTTGCGGACAACTCGGTAAGTGATTGTTAAACATGGAGTAACAACACAGCAACAAGAAGTACTCAGACACCTGAGGTAACTCAAGATGCATCTGAAGATCTCAGGAAGACATTGAGCTTTTCGTTGGAGATACTGCGCTGTGGCTGACGGTGAAACTAGCAAGGCACCCATGCATAATGTACCTTTATACTCCACCTGCTCGGAAAGTGCTTGTTCCTTTTCCAAACTTGAGCTGGAAAGTACGTCATTGCAGGCGTACTAGAATGCGGGTCGAACAATTCTATGGAATTTCATTTCTCACGCGTTTGCCGGGAGAGAAAATTGTATGGAAATACATTTCTCACGATACAATACAATACAAATACTCTTTATTGCACACCAAGATAGAGAAAAACAGAATAGAAAAACACAAACACAGAAAAAGTTGCACAATGGGCGGCCTTATCGCTAAAAGCGATTTCTTCCAGGCAACCTTTGAATGGACACGTAACTCTTGTACAGATATAGACGGTGGCGTATTATAGATAAAATATACATAAAGAAATACTAATATATAAATGTAAATAAATACTAAGTATAGACAATTATATAGATATATAAATTTGTATCAACTATTGGAAATCGAAGTAAGAAAGTGTTCATAGACCATATGTTTAAATATAGGGAGAGATTTAGCTTGTCTTATTGGGGTAGGTAAGGTGTTCCATAGTTTGGTGGCATGTACGGTGCACAATGAACTGTAGGCATGGATGGGGCGTTGAGTTTGCAGCAAAAGCGTTTTAGTGGAGCGAAGGGAGAAGATATGAGTTTGGTGCAGGCACTTGAACCGTTCCTTGAGGTACCGAGGAGTGTTTGGACGAAGAGGAGGGAATACAGGGGGAGAGGAAGTTCTGACGTGTTATTTTATTAATTTTCTAAAATTTCAGTCTTTAGCTATGGTTATTTTCATTATAGGTTAAACTACAAACAGTTTTTACTTGGAGTCCGCATTATAGCGCCATATATGTAGCGGTGACACCGCTGTGTTTGTTGTGTGCGTAACTGCCTACCGTGTTCACAAATTTATCAATACAACATACTTATTGCTATTTTTAGAGAACCCTAGTGTCTAGATAAACCTTACATAGAATTTAAGACACTACTAACCATAAACATGTAATCTCTTTGACATATACATAATAAACGACATATATATAATAAACGATATCTATCTATATGATATCGGCCTCTTCCGTTCTCGGAACAGTAATTCAAAAAAAGAACCAAGTGCCTAAGGCATACGCAAGAATTTCTTCGAAATTTACATTTAAGGTAGTGATTGAGAACCTATTACCCGAGAAATCCAGAAATAAATACAGCAATATTGTCCCCAGGTCACGAGATGAAGGAATGCACGGGCACAACTCCCGAGGTGGCCGTGGGCTCAGGCCCCGCGTTCGGATGTCAGGACAACTTTATATTCGTGAGGCTCTGCGTGCTGAGGGAGTATCTGGAGAATGAGCTCAGGGTGAGTTGTTTAGAGTTAGTGTTAGCCTGCATGTTTTAAGGGGTGGAATAACCTAATAACAAATCTAAACCCTATTTGTGCCGTCGTATGGGGGAGGTTTATGTCCAGCAGTGGATTTGTGTGGGCTGATTTGATGATGAGGAATAACCTAATAAATAACTAGACAGATTCATATTCGTGGGGTTCAATATGCTAAGGCAATTAAGGTTATTATCTGGAAAACAAGCTTTAAGTAACTGTTGCTTGGTTGGTGTAAGCTTCTGCCCGAGCTTCACGCGTATTTCCAGGGTAAATAGTACCACATTATGCTATACCAGGCCTCTAACATATTCTATATAATTCTAAGTGGGGGAACTGGGATGTGCACTGACATCTCGCATGGGAGTGTATTGTACAGTGTCCCCCCGCCTAACCAGGCCCTAACCAGCCCAACTCCTGAATATCTTATTTGTGTTGGAAGAACACCAACCCTTTACGAACCCGAACGATCCCTGAAGAAGTCCCTCGTTGAGGGATCAAACGTGTTCTTACAGCACAAATAAGTTTTAGAAGTAGTTAACCCGCTTACATCCGTAATGAATAGTTAATTTACCCGCGAGGCAAGAGAGATCGAGAAGTCTTCAGCGTAGCGGCGAACCATTGGTCGCGCGTACGCTTTGACGCCTTGGGGCTGCAGCGTTTGCAAGCAGTTTGTAAGTTAGTTTGCGTGTAACTCACTTCCTAATTCATAGACTATTTCAATATAATTTATAGAGTGTTATTTTATTCCTCAGATGCCAAACCTCCCGTTCCCGTACGACTTTGAGCGAGCTCTGGATGACTGGGTATTCATGTGTTTCTTTGTGGGCAACGATTTCTTGCCCCATCTGCCCAGTCTAGAGATCCGCGAGGGCGCTGTAGACCGGCTCGTCAACTTGTACAAGAAGTGTGTCTACAAGACCAAGGTAAGTACCAAACGAAACAATTAAAGACAGATGATTACCTTTTGTAGGGGAGGTAAATAAAAGACTAAAAATTAGATTGATAGATAAAACATTTATTCGTTGCTACACACACACATACGAATTAGTAACATCGAGGATTATTGGGGAAAATGTGGAAACAAGGAGAGTCCTGGTTGGACTGAGTGAGAAGGCCCGATCCAAGTGAAGCAAGATTCAGCAATAGGGCCGTGAAAACGTGGAAACAAGGAGAGTCCTGGTTGGACTGAGTGAGAAGGCCCGATCCAAGTGAAGCAATAGGGCCGTGACATGGCTTCACCTCACTCAGCTTGCTTTGTTCCTATCTAGACGGTACAATACAATACAAAAAGTTTATTATCATTCTATTAAAGTGACATTATATGTTGTTCATGTAAGAACATTTTCTTATTAATAAATAACTGAACTGAGATCAGTTCAGTGTTCGATATCTCCTTTTAAGTATACGAATGCCTGTATAACGAGGTAACGCTCTTCCTTATCATACACTAATGCTGCCCGCGGCTTTACACGTTTTTTTGGGGTAAAAAGTATGCGTATGTCTGTCCTCGGGACTCTCCCTCCCTGCCAAATTTCACTGAGATCTGTTCAGCCGTTTAGGCGTGAAAAGCTAACAGACAGACAGTTACTTTCGAATTTATAATATTAGTATGGATTATGAGTTAAAATATGTTATTTATTATAAACACATTTTTTTTAGCCTTGGTCATCTTACTGCTGTATCCCACAAAACTAATTAACAAAAATTAAAATTTCACAAACGTTTGACTTCTAGGTTAGGAAGTCTCGAATGTTGTGTTACAAACGTACAGTGCGTTTGACTTCTAGGTTAGGAAGTCTCGAATGTTGTGTTACAAACGTACAGTGCGTTTGACTTCTAGGTTAGGAAGTCTCGAATGTTGTGTTACAAACGTACAGTGCGTTTGATTTCTAGTTTCGGAAGTCTCGAATGTTGTGTTACAAACGTACAGTGCGGTTGATTTCTAGGTTAGGAAGTCTCGAATGTTGTGTTACAAACGTACAGTGCGGTTGATTTCTAGGTTAGGAAGTCTCGAATGTTGTGTTACAAACGTACAGTGCGTTTGACTTCTAGGTTAGGAAGTCTCGAATGTTGTGTTACAAACGTACAGTGCGTTTGACTTCTAGGTTAGGAAGTCTCGAATGTTGTGTTACAAACGTACAGTGCGTTTGATTTCTAGTTTCGGAAGTCTCGAATGTTGTGTTACAAACGTACAGTGCGGTTGATTTCTAGGTTAGGAAGTCTCGAATGTTGTGTTACAAACGTACAGTGCGGTTGATTTCTAGGTTAGGAAGTCTCGAATGTTGTGTTACAAACGTACAGTGCGGTTGAATTCTAGGTTAGGAAGTCTCGAATGTTGTGTTACAAACGTACAGTGCGGTTGATTTCTAGGTTAGGAAGTCTCGAATGTTGTGTTACAAACGTACAGTGCGTTTGACTTCTAGGTTAGGAAGTCTCGAATGTTGTGTTACAAACGTACAGTGCGGTTGATTTCTAGGTTAGGAAGTCTCGAATGTTGTGTTACAAACGTACAGTGCGGTTGATTTCTAGGTTAGGAAGTCTCGAACGTTGTGTTACAAACGTACAGTGCGGTTGATTTCTAGGTTAGGAAGTCTCGAATGTTGTGTTACAAACGTACAGTGCGGTTGATTTCTAGGTTAGGAAGTCTCGAATGTTGTGTTACAAACGTACAGTGCGGTTGATTTCTAGGTTAGGAAGTCTCGAATGTTGTGTTACAAACGTACAGTGCGGTTGATTTCTAGGTTAGGAAGTCTCGAATGTTGTGTTACAAACGTACAGTGCGGTTGATTTCTAGGTTACGAAGTCTCGAATGTTGTGTTACAAACAGCGTATTTAAGAAGGCGCCTCTTGGTCAGGAAGAATAGAGACAAGAATTCCTTCTCTCCTTATTTAATTTTAAATCTTTCCCAGGGCTGGATCACAGACTCGGGCGACGTGAACTTAGACCGCGTCCAGGTCATCATGACGGAGCTAGGCCACGTGGAAGACGAGATCTTCAAGCGGAGGCACACCAACGAGCTGTCGTTTCGGGCCAAGAACAAGGCGCGCCAGAGGCAGCAGCGACCCCACTTCGGTCTGCTGGAGAAGACGCAGTTTGCACCGCAGGTTAGAGTTACCCTTGTGTATCCCACTGTTGGGCACAAAAGCCTGCATCTCGATTCTGAGTGGTGGTTGTGAAGCTGTCCAGTTCGTCACGCCATCGCTTCCTCGGACTTCTACAGCGCCTCAAACTGCTTGGTCTCCATTCGACTAGGTGGTTCAAAGTAATTTATTTAGTAACGAATTACATGGTTGTAGGAACTATTGGAATTCGATGATGCCCGCAGTTGTTCTTAGTAAAACTGTGTCGCAGGCACCATCGCCCTCCTCACAGACAGGGTGTTCCATTACATCATTTTATATCATTCATTTTAAACTATTAGATACCTTTACTAAATTAATGTCTATGTTTAATGATAATCTATGTTCATAAAATATTGAAAGGTAAGTACAAATTTATTAATTATATATATGTATAAACTACGCTCAACTACACTACCTTTCTCAATTCTAAATTGCATACACCTATTTACAGGACTATTTACTCAGTAAAGTTGTGATACCCTAGAACCAGTTAATCTTCAGACTATTCGTGCACGGGTACCCACGACACGGGCCATGAGCCTAGTGTGGGGCCGTAGCCAGTCCAATAGACACTCACACGTATTATAGTTAACTCTTTAGTTTTTAAATTTTAAATTTTGTTGTTGTATTTGTATTTATTTCGTGTGTATGTGGTGCTCCTGAGGACACCTGTGCCCTGGTTACGTGGCCCACAGCATTCATCCATCAAGCATTCATTGTAATAATATTGTTTCTACATGTTTGTATTTAAAACCAACTCTCTACCTGAGCATGGAAAATATGAACAAGAAGGTGTGTGTATGGTTGGGGTTACAGGCTTTAAGGTCGATCGTTCCGTGTTCGCGCGAGATTCAATTTTTTATGCGTTGTTAATTTTTTTTTTGTTCTGCAATTAATAAAACTAACGGAAAAGTAATTCACCGCAAATCGTCAACCGTTTTCTATGAAGCCATGATGTAAACAACTTCGATTCAATTTTATTTAGGGACATTTGGGAATATGTTGATATGTAGCTAAGTTAGTTTTTTCATAAGTTAATAGAAAATAGTTTAAGATTTGCGGCAAATTACTTTTCCGCTAGTTTTGTTCCTTGTAGAACGCAGAAAAAAATAAAAATCGCAAAAAAAATGGAATCTCTCGCAAACACGAAACATAGACCTTAAATAGAAAAGTGGTAAATCATAAGAATACTGTATTTTTCTGTAGGATTTCTTAACGGATACATCCGACAGAGAACCAAAGCTATCGACATAGCTCAGAGAATTAGCAAGCTGGAGTGGCAGTGGGCTGGCCATATCTCGCGAAGAACTGGCAACCGCTGGGGTAAACGTGTTCTCGAGTGGAGACCGCGACTCGGCAAACGTAGTGTAGGACGATGCTGCATGCGGCAAGCTGAAGACGGGGCGCTATGGCGCTCATTAGAGGAGGCCTATGTCCAGCAGTGAACTAAGATAGGTTGATGGTGATGATGACTGTATTTTTAATATAAATTGTTATTGGTTGACAGGCGGTGGGCAGACAAGGCGGCGGAGGTGGCGGCGGTGGTAGGATGGAGAACGTGCGCCAAGAAGCGGCCAACATACGACTTGCTGGGATGAATTTTACACCTGCGGTGAGATATGTCTTTATTTATCTATCTACGTCAGATTCTCTGTCAGGATTCAGCGTTTGAGATATCTTCGGGGCGTGCTGTGTGGATATCTTCCAAATGAGATGTTATTTCGACGCACAACCCATGTTCTTAACGTAGGATGTACAGTGTTGGTACTCGTAGGTATGTACGTAGCACCACAATCATTTGATTAGAGACAGTTCCGTGATTTGGTTCTACCGAGCGCCAAGAGCGAAATTCCAAATCGTATGCCAAAAGCTTGCGTCTTTAAAGAAACCTTACTCAAAACTAGACTATTCCGCAGCAAAACGAGTCAAACGACCGCGGCCGCAAGCGCACCGCCAACCAAGCCGGCTTGGACGAAGAAGACGATGAAGATAAACATGACGAAGTGAGACTTTGGGAAGACGGTTTCAAAGAGAGATATTACGAGAGCAAGTTCGAGGTGTCCAAGGATAATATGGAGTTCAGGTGAGTTTATACCTTATGTCTGTATAGTAAGGTTCATGGTAACTACCGGGGCGCACGGACGCCAGTACCGCAGCCGCATCTGTCGTTCCCTTATAGACCTTACAAGTCATCTACGTAAGTCCCAAAAAACGAACACTATTTAAACCATCCTTCGTGGATGTAAAGGTCATTGGTGATGATGACGATGGTTCAGTTTGGCAGGATGAGATAGAGATAGATAGATAGAGAAACATTTATTAACGAACACAACCCTGACACAGCACAGAACAGAAATAGTACATAACTTACAAACAATAAATTAAACATACAATACAAAAATAACTAAATGAGAAAAACACAAATTAAGAAGAGAGTAGGCATGTACCTACCCACCCACCTACACAAGGGGCTAAACGAACGGAACTTAAAAAGAAAGAAAGACACAACAGGATAAGAACAAATTAATTGACAACTTAATAAGACTAATAGCAAAGGTGCCTATGTATACACTATGTAGGTAGGTAGGTAGGCACTGTGTCACGGAATGCAGTACCTAGCAGGTAATTACATAAAGGTGTCAAATCGATGGTGGTGGAAGTTGGATGAGACGTTATGTACAACCCACCAGGCACAGCTCCAACGAGCAGGTACAGCAATATTACTAGGTAGGTACATGGGTAGGTGAGCTACCGGTGTGTGCTCCGCGCTGTCTAACGTTGCGCAGGTCAAAGGGTTCCACCTCAGCTAATGCAAGGTAGCGCTGGTTTTCAGATGGAACCCGTTTGAGGTGACCAATACCAATATCAATGCCATCTTACATTATTCCTTCTCCCCCAGGTACCGCGTAGCCCTGCAGTACGTCCGCGGACTGTGCTGGGTCCTCCGCTACTACTACCAAGGCTGCGCCAGTTGGAAGTGGTACTTTCCCTACCACTACGCACCGTTCGCCTCAGACTTCGTCAATATCTGCGGACTGTCGACTAAGTTCGAGAAGGGAACGCTGCCAGTGAGTCTTATTGCAGTAGGAATAACGTTTAGAATAATCACATTAAAACTTGTGAGATTGTACGACTTAGCCAACTTATCGTCATTAATAAGTTGGCTAAGTCGTACAATCTCGCAGAAAACTAGAACTATGTCATGATCTGCTCTACCATTAGCACAAATTATATTCTCGGTCAATACATGAGTGTTTAATTATTTAATGTTTTATTGAGATGCAATTTTAGAAAACAACTCTGTTTACTTTTACTTAAGAATCCTGGAAGGCTCCGCCAGTTAAAAGTGATCTTCGTCGTTAATATTCTCGCTCATATTTAAACAGAAAGCATATAACTTTGACTTAAAATATTCAGTTCTGTCCTAATTAAAAGTTTATTTTATTCTTGATCGAAAGTGAACTAAGTCCCATGTTGTACACAGTTCCGTCCGCTGGAGCAGCTGATGGGGGTCTTCCCCGCCGCCAGTTCTTCCCACGTTCCCCAACCTTGGGCTAAGCTCATGAGCGATCCGGTAAGTTTACAAGAAATTATACGACCGTTTCCACAATAAACATTTTCTAGGGTCTTGCAATCAATGTTGCTTGAATGTGGACAGTGGACACCTAGGGCGCATTCCGATGTACGCTAAAATCGATATTATCGAGCTTACACGCGTTCCTTATTACCGTGAGCGCGACAACGACGTCCCGTGTGACGTCATTACATACGCCATTTTGCAATATCACCGACCATCCTACAAACTGAAATCACTGTGAGCGGGCTCTGTCCAAAGTGACATATAACAGTTGGCTTTATAAAAACATACAGACGAATTGAGAACCTCGTCCTTTTTTGAAGTCGGTTAATAAAATAGTTGTTCGGCATCATCTTCGTCACCGGATGAATCGACTTCGTTCCACTGCTCAGCTGAGTAGGTAATAATAAATAAATAAATAAATAAATAATGCTGGACAATCCACACAGCATCATCTAGGCCCAAAGTAAGCAGAGCTTGTGTTATGGGTACTAGATGACTGATAAACTTAATACAATACATAACATAGATATATATTTATTATTATATATAGAAAATACCCAGAACACAGTAATCGGAGTTATTTGTTATTAGCTCTATTTTCTGCCATTTTCATTTGATTTTCACGTTAGTAAGTTTTAATATAACTTTTATTGTTCTGCGTGAGCGGTTAAAACACTGACTGACGTTTAAATTGTTTTGTGAACACCGCGACCCGTGCCCGTGCCGTGCCGTTCATGAGCGTTCCGAATGATTGATAGTCAGTATCGTGATATCTAATTCGGAACGCAAAATATTTTGTAATCGCTATCAGCGCTGTAATTATCGTATTTCGGAACGCACCGCTAATCTCTTAGTTTTATTAACGTCTCTAGAATAGGATTTCAATCATCATTAAGCCGGCTCTGAAGTGATTTAATTTCCCTTCAGAGCTTAATGCTCCATCAAAGAATTCTAAAACGACCATTAGATTCTCATCCCTGTCATGTCGTGATAGTCCTGGGGTCTATTTTCTTTTTTCAGCACGAATTTGCGTGTTTCGTTCCGGCCAATAGGTGTACTCTAATACAACTAATTAGAGTACCAATTTGCACAAAAAAAAACGAAATAAACGATTGCGTATTTTGGAGAATTAAAATAGGGCTTCTGTCCTGACACTATTTCAAATCATACTACTAGTAATTGGTTCATCTCGCTCTGATGTTTAGGGGAACAAGCTATACTCCAGCCTAACTCGATGTGGAATGTTTGTAAACAAACCACGACAAAAACTAAAACTCACTTGCTTGGCGCCGAGTTTCAGATATAATTGTAAGCATTATTTATTGAAGGAAGGATCACAAATGGACAAGTAATGTAAATTCCGTATAAAAATACGCAGCAACAGAGTGCATTTTAGCTTAAGTGTAGGCGGTTTGTTTACAAACATTCTATATCGAGCTTGGCTAGAGTATAATACTAACTACTTACTAGGGTAAGCGCTATGGAGTTAGGTCTTCAGCTGTTAAGTCCCCGTAATAACGTGTTGCATGATACTCCAAATCCTAAGTTATCTAACCTAGAAAGCTGGCTTCATATTGCCTTCTCTTTCTATTTTCATTAAAACTTGCCAACTCCTTGCTCCCCAGTGCTCGCCGATCATAGATTTCTACCCCATCGACTTCAAGATCGACCTGAACGGCAAGAAATTCGCGTGGCAAGGCGTGGCGCTGCTGCCGTTCGTGGACGAGGCGAGGTTGTTCAAGGCGTTGAAGCCTTATTATGAAGAGTTGACGGTTGCTGAGAGTAAGTACACACATATATATATTACACAATGGCCCCCTTGTTCATACTTGTCTGCTAACTTAAATAGAATAGAATCATTTATTCACAGAAAACATGTAAAATATTACAATGCTGTTGTTGTATCAGTCAGTGGTATCAATGTAATACCACCAGTAGTTATAATAAATAATAATCATAATAGTAAAAGTACTGAGGGAATGACGCGGGTTCAAGTCCCGTCGAAGTCGGAATTTTTTTGTGATATGATTTGATTTCTTATAAATGAACCCAGTGTGAGGCTTACGCAGAAAACCTTAGAAATGAGCAACGCGACACCTCTCGTCAAACGAACTAAACGTAGCTTTAATCTTTGAACAGGATTGGAGAACACTTGAATATGTCCCCTGTAGGTGGAGTTAACGGCGCTATAGTCCGATGGAAGTCCCAGAGTTTTTCGACTCCTACGTCACTAGACCTCGTTGTGTAGTTGGTTAGCACGTTCCCGTACTGAAAGAAAGACGAGGGTTCAAGTCCCGTCGAAGTCGGAAAATTTTTGGGATACCATTTTATTTCTTATATATAAATCATTTATTTTAGGCAACATTAGTCTAATACAGGATGTAAAATAGTTAAAAACTACGGCCCATATGAAATATATACCTTAGTCTAACATACATAAGATAAACCTATTTACTAGCACGTACGTAATTATGGACTGGTGTGTGAATATTAATAAACCTTAAATACTTACATAATAATAATGATTAAGAATTAAATTAACAATGCGTCTGTTTGAAATTAAAATATTCCTGTACGCTATAGAAACAATAAGTCAGTAATCATTTATTGAGTCTATTGTTAAATAATGTCATTGGCAAGTCCTTAAATTCCATTCGTAACATATTAAATATCTTAATTGCCATGCAAAAAGAATTTCAGGCTAAAAGCATAGAATGTTGATTTGGCATAAAAATTTAATTTTTTTGTCTGGTATGCCTAGATAAAACTTCTTCCTTAGTTTTGAAAAAATATGGATATTGTCTTACGAATATGCAGATAGATAAAGCATTGCTAATTCTCGTATCTCAGAGATACGAGATGCTATGATGATGCTAATTCTCATATCTCTCTCTATTGACATAAGTCAGAGCGAGAGATAACACTTAGCAACTGTTTTAAGTTAGCGGACCATTGTGGATAAGGGGGTAAGAAAACAGTGTTGGGAGATGAACAGCCTTCGCAGGGTCTAGATGGGTGGAGGCGGCTCAGGACCGCTATTTGTGGCGTCGTCGTACAGAAATACAGAAATACAATTTATTTATAAAGCCGATTTACATGTCAATAACTATTTATAAGTATACAAACTGTATACAAGTTCTTAAATAATTCGAGATTACACACAGAAATAATACAAAATTGCAATTAAATAAACATTAATAAATTATCGTATGGGATTTGCCTATGTCCAGCGGTGGTAGTTGTTGGGCTAATTTGAAGACGAGGATAATTAATAATAAGAATGGAGGTCGAAGACGACCTTAACGCCTTCCTAGGGGTTTGGTGGGCAATCGCGCATGATCGTGCCTATAAATGCGAAGCGAAAAAACCATTGTTAGCCACAATGGATTTCCACCAATTGGTGTTCACGTGCTGTTAACGGTGGATACCTATAAAACCCTGTAGGTACTGGGGTTTATAATGCTGTTTAAATATTTTAACATCACCATTTGTACTAAAAATATGAATGTAATTTTTTCACTTGTTTTTTGTTTTAATATTTACAGGCGCACTAAATGTATATTTTAAATTTAAAGTTATTAGTGTTACTCAAGAATATATTGATGACTGAGCAAGCTTCCATAACACGGGCCTTAGTTTGATAAACGGTGAAATAGATAGATAGATAGATAATTATTTATTCACAGAAACTTAAATATAAAACAGTATGGTACAGAAGGTAACAGAATTGCATCTAAGTATGCAGACGTGTGCTCTGTAGCTAACTGGCTAACTCGTATAGCACGCGAGCGAAGTCACTTGCAAAATCTAGTATAATCTGCGTATTTTAAGAATGGGATTGAGAGTGACGTCATTAATTTTTATAATTTCCTAAATGAACCCCACAGAACTTCGCAACATCCGCGGTAACGACCGCCTCTACGTCTCAACGGGCAACAAAAGCTACGAATACCTACTAGGCTTGTACCAGGACGCTGTAGGGGCCTCCTTGAAGAGTCTGGTGGAGGGGGGGCAGCAGTACCCTTACAGCTGCGACGGCGTGAGGGGGGAGGTCATGCTGAGCATCGACAATGTTGTTATTGGAGGGTGAGTTTAAAGAGGTCAATAGATATACCTAGCTCAGGACCGCAGTGGTTGGTATAGTATGCGCAAATCTTTATGAATTCTCGGAAGTACGCGCGAGTGGCTGCGCAATAGCTTATTTTATGGGGTCAGAGGGATGCGGAAGGCTACACGAAAGAATAACCAGAATAATAATATAACAGATATCCACCGGGGGTGGGCAGCAGCACCCCTGGAGAACAATTCTACCACCGAACTGTGGATTATGGGCATTGAAACTTAATTATTAATAGAAGACGCTGAGTGGTGGCCACATTACTTAAAAATGAAATCATCACACTTCATAATCATTAATCGATCACAATGCGAAAATTTTGATGAATGGATGGTACATCCACTTTCGCATTGTTTGTTACTTCTTCACGCCAAAACTGCTGAACGGATCGGGGTGAAATGTTGCGTAGAAGTTGGTCTAGACCTGGAATAATATACAGACTACTTTTTATTTCATAAATCCTTTTTCATGACATAGAGATTAGTTTTCATAGAACATTTTTTAAATATTTGTTAAACAACGTATCTATAGGCTAGTTTTATCCTGGAAACGAAGCGTACGCAACCGTGGGCAGAAACTAGTGAATTAAAAGTAATACATTTCTCCTTCCCCCCACAGCCAACTGCCATCCCCCGTGATCGGCCTCCAGCCGGTGCTCGGCAACCACGCCGTCTGCGTCCGCTTCACCGACCCCCAGTTCCCTGAAGACTTCATCTTCCCCGCGCGCCGCCTCAAGGACGCCGTGGCGCCGCCACGCGTCATGAAGCCTGGCTCCTTCAACAACGACGAGCAGCGCAGGAACTGGCGCCCGACCATAGGTACATACTCACTTGATCCTTACTAGAACAGTTCCCTGAAGACTTCACCTGTGCGTGCTAGAGAGCTGTATGAAGGGGAGCGGCTCGCTCGTCGCATTGAAAAATGTCTTGCAGCTCGCTTTGCTCACAAATCAGTGTATGGGTTGTGTACTGTATCCCTGTACTGCGCTGAGCATTTTCAAACACAACCACTCCCGCTCAAATCGATTGCTACCAAGATTTAATTGATATATGAATGTGTTGTAACGGTATCGTTTGGTCCCAGGGATGACTCGCTCCAACACGGTCGCAAGCCTGGAGAGTGCGGGACACAGGATGCTGGGTCACTCTCTCCCGCGGGACAACACCCGGAACTACTACCCGCCGCCGCCGGAGCCGCAGAGAAGTAAGTACTTATTACATTCAGAACTGGCTTCTACGCGCATACTTTTCCTGGATAAATGAAACGCAGCTGTCGCTACGCTCTCCATTCTGTGCCGGACGGCGGCATGTCCGTTACACAGCTCGGCTCGCTTCGCTCGCAGCATTAATTGTGCGCTTTGTCACATGACCGCTCTCGCTCCAATCGCTCAATATACTGTTGAGTAATCATTACATCAGAAATCAATAACGTTTATATGTTAAGGCTTACGAAATAAGCTCATAGACCAGTCAAGTTTTAAACTAAATAATTATCAAATCAGACTATGCAAATAATAGTACCTATATAGGGTGGCTTTCTGAGATGGAAGTGAATGGCCAAGTCAGAAACTATGAGAGAGAAAAGACGTGAAAGGAGGCATGGGCTCAGTTTATAAGAAAATAAAAACTGCATACACATATTTAGTTTATGGGATTGTTCATAGAGACGCGCGCTAGAGCGTCAGCTGTGTTCGGAAAGAAACGGGCGAGGGAGTGTCTTTACAGGAACCATTGGGCACGCTTTTGGTCTCCTCTATATCTCAGACATTATAAATTTTGCATGTCTAGTATCCATGAATAGAGTAAGAATACAAAATTTTATAAATAATTTAAGGTTTTTGAGTTATTGAGGTCTGAAAAATGCCATTTTTAAAGATTGACACATCAAAAACCTAAACCACTTGTATATAACCTAGGAACTTGACATTTGGCATGAAGGTAGATCATCAAACAATCGGAACTAAATAACCTAAAACTTATATTTTGAAGTACCAATATAGGTGCCGATATTGATTTGCCTGAGGTTATTTGTAAAAATCTAATTGGATTATGGAGCTATTGTTTTAAATTTCACAGATAGACGTATAATAATGGCTCACAACTTAAAATATATAAAAATAAATAATTCATGATAAAGAAGATACCCTTTCATACACCAAAAGATGCGGCGAATAAAAATTAATTATGCTACAAAGTCATGATGTTTAGTCAAATACAAGAACACAACCTCGGCATAAAAACTACTAAATCATATATTAGGGTTATTGGTTAATAACCAATAACCCTGTATATTTATAATAACTAATTTCGGAATTATCGATAAAAATGTGGGAACGATCGTGTAAAATAACTCACCGGGGGTTTGTTTGTCCCAATGAAAGAGCCCAATCGTTGCATTAGTTCCATGAATATATAACTAGATGTCGCTAGTAAAAGTGTACGAGCTCTAGATCGCGCTGACGAGAACGCACAGGTTTGAACGACCTCCTTCGATCTTTTAGGAAGGTTTGGGCCACGGAGCTGATACAGAGAGGAGGCCGCCTAAGCAACTGTGCACTGTGATTCTCAACTAGGCCCTGGCGTCATCACAGTAGGCGTGGCCTTAGTCAGTGTACTGTCGGGCGTCGTCCTGTGCACAGCTTTGTCAACGGGGCAACAACATGAATTTAACAAAAAGACAGAGCCGTAATTAGAATCCAGCTATTTTACCGATTGTCCCACGACGACGGCTATGCTTCATTAATGGAATGTACCTTAAAAAAATATGAAATACACAGGAAATAAAATAAAGCCTCCTTTAAATTAAATATTCTATCTATATTATTTTAAGTACTTTCCCTCCGTGAGATAACATTTTTAACAGTTGTTGTTTAGTTAATTTAAAGTACGTACGTTAATTTAAAGCTCCATAGGGACAAAAAAGGCTCCATGCTACTTTTGATTTAGGCGGGTATTACTTGTTTACTCCCTGGTACGAAAATTTTGAGTACGCCCTAGTGTAGGGTGTAACATCCTACACTTAGTGACATCTAGTGTGAGGTAGTTAAACTACGTAGTACCATGGACACAGAATGAATCGAGCAGTTTTGCTATTGAACGGTAGATGGAAAATAAAAAAGTGGGCGGGATCTAACACCCCCGTCACCCCGCAAATTGTCACGCGTTGTTTCTTAGAGAAATCTAATTACAACGCCTCAGTCTTTGTATCTGTTCCGTGGGTTGGGTGATTCAAATTGTCACGCGTTGTTTATTAGAGAAATCTAATTACAACGCCTCAGTCTTTGTATCTGCTCCGTGGGTTGGGTGATTCAAATTGTCACGCGTTGTTTCTTAGAGAAATCTAATTACAACGCCTCAGTCTTTGTATCTGCTCCGTGGGTTGGGTGATTCAAATTGTCACGCGTTGTTTCTTAGAGAAATCTAATTACAACGCCTCAGTCTTTGTATCTGCTCCGTGGGTTGGGTGATTTTCCATAAATCTTGATTGATTTGCCCACTAGCGAATAAGTGAAAAATAAGTACAGCGAGCGAAATAGTTATGGTAATTTCTCTCTTCCACAAGATCTTTACTTATGCAGCACGTGCAACACGAACAGATAAAAAGGAAACTTAAAAAAAACTTTTATTAGCATTTTTGGGGTTCCGTACCTAAAAAGGAAATAAGGAACCCTTATAGGATCACTTTATTGTCCGTCTGTTAACCCCCTTTTCTCAGGAACGCGTGGAGTTATCGAGTTGAACTTAACATCAAATCCGTAACCTCTTGGAGCTACCGTATGTCACGTCAATCAAAAGTTACAGCCTTTTATATCCGAATATTTTGAAATTTCAAAGGGAGTAATTCCCGTTAGATAGACCTAGAATCATGAAATTTGGCAAGAGGCAACGTGTTACAGCACATGTAAAGGAAAATAACCGAAAATCGTAAATTTAAAAAAAATACTTTTGATTCTCGCCATGGACCAAAACCTATAGGGTAGGTACTTCGCGATGACCTAAAATCATAAAATTTGGCAAGAAGCAAGGTACTCGTATTATAACACAAATAGAGGGAAAAATCCGAAAACCGTAAATTTGTAGTTTATTCACAAATATATTTTTTTTATTCTCGACTTGGAACAAAAAATATAGGGCCTACTTCCCATTGACCTAGAATCATGTAATTTGGCAAGAAACAAGGTCTTACGGAACCCTTGGGGTGCGACTCGCACTTGACGTTATATTTTCTCTTTGAAACTTATTTATTCGCTAACTTCATAACAAAATACCTAAGTTATAAACCCCGTACAAGAGAAGCCCAATTTGTTAAATAAAAGCAAAACATTCATTAGCGCCCCGAACAATGCCTGAAGAAGTGAGACTATTGTTCTCCACGGCGCTTTGTTCCGGGGAATGTTCAGGGCTGGTCGGTTTATAGTGAGTGCGGCCCTAGTATGACCAATTGAAGATAAGGTAGGTTAGGTACTGATCAATAAAAAAAATATTTAATAATTTCTGCCCGTGACTTTGCACGCATTATCCGAGATAAACAGTAGCCTATGTATATGCTAATCCAGGTCTAAAACTACAAATATGCAATAATTCAACTCGATCTGGGGGTGATTCACTATGACCTAAGAGATTCCTTGCCCTAACCGTGATGACGTCACACCGTGGTCTAAACACAAACACATTATATGCGTGCCTTGGTGTGGAATCGAAAAATGGTATTATGTACGCCACACGACTAGTTGTCTATGCCCCGTGATTTGTTTTTCGATAATTTCACATGATTCGTTCAAAATCTTAATCTTTCGAAAAATTATCGGTTTCATTAAAAAATATTTTTTTTTACAATTTTTAACTCAAGTAATAAATCTATTAAAATCATAAGCTTGCTCAATCATCAATTATTGAGCTTACAATATATTAGTGTGATTTGAAAATTTTGAGCCCATAAATAATCATTCAAGTCACGCATGACTTGTTTCGGAACGAATAGTTTTCATGTTTCATGTTTTATTTTCTCTCTTTATTATATAAAAACAATCACCGAACAAAAACAAACTTTCAAGAAGGTTGACATAACCTCAAAAGTAACGAACCAATCGTACTAACTATTGCAGGAACACGCTAAAGAAAAACACCCGGAACTCAAGAGGTAACACACATTTTATTTCTTACAGAAGAAATGTATACCTATTTATACTATCAGATCGAAGTCTATAGCTGACTGTACCATACCATTTCGTGGAGCTCTTGGGAATGGAATTATTATTAATTTTAAAGTGTCGTGGAGCTATTGGGAATCAATGTATGAAACTTAATTTTTTGAGAACAATGGAGCCGTGGAGCTCTGGGAATGAGCCATCTAAACGTCAAAACTTACGCACTATGATATATGTGTTTGGTTTTAGACAAATGAAATACTGGTATATCTTAAAAGGAACTTCGTTTTAATAATTATAGATACGTTTAGTACCTATCTATAATTCGTCCATTCGACGTTTTAAGATTTATGATGTTTACCTACATTACCGTAATAAAACTTATGATGTCGAATTCCGTTTATAAATCCGGCAATTGCGTGTCGAACCTACTACGACGAAAGGTTCCATCCGTCGCTTCGTCGTCGTTGCAATTATATTTTATTTTGTATTATTTGTCACTGTAATTATAAGAAGTGGAAAACCTTTATAGCAGCCCGATTTGTTTAGACGATTTTAATAGCCAGTCAAGATTTTAAACCGGATATCTTGAACAATAGCTCTGTTTTGCCTTTTCCTTAGATAGTTTACATTAAAAGACCAACACATGCCATGCTATTAAGACTGCAAAAAACCGTTTAGGGAAAAACAAAATTACTTAAAGTATCAGTGAATGGATTCCATTATTCCAAATTCGAAATTCAAATTGGCCTATCCCGCGGGCATTGACGTGTAATAGCGCGCGAAAGCAAACAGGAAGCGCACCGCCCGCCTTTGTCCGCGCCAGTGTCGCCAACTACGAAAATAATAATTATCGAGGGCTGCCAACAATGGGGAGGATTTTTTAAATAACGGGTCGATCGGCTCAAGTGCTTCCTATTATCCTGGGGGATTAGGCGACAATGTCGGAAGCGTTTTTTTTTTTGTTACTCTTAACCAGGTGTCCGATAGGTGTTTTAATGCTTATTTTGGAATTTTCATCTGATAATCCGATGATACCCTTTTAATCCGTAAAGTATTAGGGGATTTCTCTAAAAAACCAAGAGCCTACTTCTGTTAAAGACGAATGGAACGTCTTTATCGAAAATTGTTGCGCAGAAATTAAGAAATAAAATTTGATTGTTTTGAAAAACTAAGAACCGATTCCAATCCCTTCGTTTTAAACTGTTTTTTTAAGTTCTGATTGATAAATACGAATACCTCGGGAATAATTTTTTTATGAAACCACCTAGGAATCGTCCTCTATACAACCGCAAAATAATCAATAAATGAATATATTTATGGACCGATTTGGAAGATTCCTTATGACGGAGAAATCGACAGACATAGCTACATAAAAAAAACATACTCGTACATACAGCAGAACACAGTAGGTACCTCCTCCTGTTTTCGAGTAGGTACTTCAATTAGGTCTTGCTCACGGCTCGGCTCACGTGGTAGGTACCTGTATAAATTGTAGCTCTCAGAAACTTCTATTAGCGGAGGGATTTTTAGAATAGTTACTATCAAAAGTAAAATGTTTTCTTTTTAATAATTTTTAGAAGCGAACCATTCAAAAATCAAGTCATTTCGCTAGCCTACTAGACCAATCTAACTGTACATTTGACTTCTCTGACAAGTTCCTTTGACGTGACTTCCAATTAATTCCTATTTACAATTGCATTAAAATTCATTTTCTATCTAACCTTTATTCCATTTGCAATAGGGTTGACAATAATTTAGATAAGTTTAGGGTTGCCACGTGGCCCAATTACTGAACGCCCCCGAAATACAGGGTATTTTAATTGAACACGCTTATTTGATTTTACGATTGACGTGTGCATAAATATAGGGACCATGGGAAATTGATTGAGCAGTCTTTATGGTAATTAGTGAGTATTTGGCAATGAAAATAATAATTGAAACAACAGTACCGATCATGGCAACATAGCAATAGCAAAACATGCAAAATACTGGGCAAAAATCTGCCTTTTTCTAGTTTATGCCGATATGCTCTTTTGTTGAAGGTTGTCTAAAAATAATTTAATAAATTCTTCAAATGTATAGCTGTTTTTAACTCCTATTAACATATAGACCACTAGCTGTTGCCCGCGGCTTCACACGCCCTTTTCAAGTAGCCTATGCCCGTCCCCGGGATACCATTGACCTCCCAAATTTCATTAAGATCCGTTCAGCCGTGAAAACAGACAGACAGTTATTATTGAATTTATAATATTAGTATAGGTGCTACCTATAAGTAGCAATTTTATTCCTCCGACCGGACTACAAAATACAAATACAAAAGGCATTTATTTACTAAAATAAAACATAGTTTAAAGAGGTTACTTGTGGTCCCCGCACTGGGTTCAGAACCTGTATCGCGGGAAAAAAGAACATTTAAGGAATGACTATACAGTAATTCGGGTTTATTCAAAATAAAAGTCAGTTTTCGCCCTCAAAGCTTCGTCCTCCCGGACCTGCATGTACTTAGTTCTGCAATGACGCCCTGTATCCATCAAATCGAAGCATATTTTGCTCTTAAAAATCCTCTGCCTATCTCAAGAATCGTCTTTCATTACTGGCTGAGTCACATGACAGACCACTCAGATCATCCAGCAATCTACTCTTAGAGATACCGGCACATAGCTCATGGTTTCGAGATAAATAATTTTCTATTGAGGCTGTTAGACTCTGGAACTCTCTTCCCTATTATATCAGGAAAGTAGAATCAAAGGATATTTTAAAAAGTTGACACGTGAGCATTTTATAAGTAATCTTTACCCGACTTCTAGTTAGGTAACTCAACCATTGACAAGTTTTGTGATTTTTGTTGCTAACTTTCTTCATTAAAACATTGTAAGTACCTATTATATCTTATATATAGATATTATATGTATTATTATATAGTGCAAGTTTTATTATTAATTGCTGTAGTTTAACTAGCTTAGTTTAATTGTAGCACGCCTTTTTGTTTTATTTCTACCATGTGTGGTTGGCAGGTAGAAAATGCCATCGGCATTAAGCCCACCTTTTGTATACTTTTGTTAAATGTGTGCAATAAAGTATTTAAATAAATAAATATTTTTAAGCCAAATGTGTCTGTTATTTCAACGTCAACCATAGATAGAAAATTCTTCATGACTCACTTGTGAGACAAAAAACAATTTACACAAAGAACCAGAATAAAATAAGTGATAGTAGGCGATCCTATCGCAGAAAAGCTATCGCTTCCAGACTACCTTGAATGGATTTAATCGTCCAATACTTTTTCCGACCTAAAAACGATGCTAGTTGATCCGGGCTACCGTATTAAAAAGAAAACAACCTTGCAGACTGCAAACCACAATATTATATGATGCTGTTCAATAACGTCCATGTGGACCAGCGCTGCAGCTCCCGCCTTCCTGCAGCACGTGCTTAGTGGCAGCCGTTTAGATGTGACACATAACAATATGCAAAAATTGAAATAAGTAAATATTTCAATTTTTGCATATTGTTATGTGTTATTTAGTGGGGGTGGGGGGGGGGGGGGGGGGGGTTTGTGAATAAAAAATCTTATTATTTGTATACTATATCCACTAATATCATAAATTCGAAAGTAACTCTAGTCTGTCTGTTATATATTATCACACTTATACTTGGATTTAGAATTCAAGATATTTTATGTCAACAAAGACTTTTAGGAATAAAAACTTTACAAAACAAAAACTAATAGCAATAGTAGATAACAACAAGGTAACAGGAACGTAATCACTAAAAACCAAAACACAAACTTCAACGACACATAATTGCACACGCTCAGCGAAAAATATACAAAATCGAGCTAGAAAAGGAACGAGCTACTAATGAAATGATCAATGAAAGTTTTCATAACCAAAAACTGTTTCGAACTTCTGCTATTGCCTCCGATGATACTAGTGTTATAATATATTTACCACCAATATTTCTTTGGTTTTGTAACGCCTTTGTTTACAAAAAATATCTAGGATTCTAGAACCGAGTATAAACGGTTGAACGGATCTCTGTGAAATTTGGCAGAGAGGTAAATGGTATCCCGGGGACGGACATAGGCTACATAAAAAGCGCGTGCGAAGCCGCGGGCAACAGGTAATATTCTATAAACATCATGTTATAGTGTCGGGTAAAACAACCTGGACTCTATTACCCTTTGTCAGCTAAAAACTCTGTGGACCCTGATGTCCAATTAAAAAGAAAACCTTGCAAACTGCAAATCGCAGCAGACTAGTAATATAATGATGCTGTCCAATAAACAACAGAGCCGTGTAAAAGTCGCGAGCGAAGCGCTGGGCCCTTGAGCACGCGCGGGCAGGGCGTCTAATTATTGCAGGATAGGTCTCCGGGCTTTGTCTCGGGTCTGAGGCAGGCGGGTATCGAGAGGGCTTGCTTATTTACCTGAGACAGAATACTCACTTTTAACCGACTTCGAAAAAAGGAGGTGTTTGTATGTTCCGCTGTACGTATGTTTTTTTATGTATGTGCGACGATTTCTCCGTCATTTATGGACCGATTTGGATGATTCTTTTGCAGTTGTATAAAGGATGATCCTGAGGTGCTCCTATAATTTGACTCGGACAGTTCAAAAGGATTCAAAGTCAGCTTTTAGTTTAATTTTAAACAATCAAATTATACTGGATCATTACAACCTAAAGTTATTTGAACTTGCGCTATCGAAACACTACATATAACTATGACTGTATAATATTGCGGAAATTTTGAGATAATCATAATCGCGAGAAATATCCGTGAATATATAAATGCTGCTAGCCCGCTAGCTGCTGCTCGCGGCTTCGCACGCTCTTTACCGGGATAAAAAGTAGCCTATGTTCGTCGTCGACCATTTACCTCCTTGCCAAATTTCATTTAGATCCGTTCAGCCGTTTAGGCCCACGCCACGGTCTGTCCGTTACCTTTCCACAAAGGTAACGGACAGACAGAGTTACTTTCGAATTTATAATAATAGTATGGATAATAACAACATGTAAGCTTCCATTTTGTTCATGCTTCCATTGAGTTTCCACTGGTTTTGCCAGGGAATACCGAGTAAAAAGCACAATGTGCGGATAAAATGGTATGATTCAGCAGGGAATTAAAGTTCAAAGTTTCTAAATTATAATTAAAACTAAAAAAATGTTGAAAAGACGAATTTTGCCACAAGCATTGGGTGTTTTTTTGTTTTTGTCGCATCAATACGAATTTAGGTTTTCAATTTAAGATAATTTGATTGTTTTCAAAACACGAAAATTGACTTCAAATCCCTTAATTTACACTGTTTTTAAGTTTCCCGGGACAAATACTAATCCCTCGGGTATAACAAGTTTATGGGACCACTTCGGGATCGTTCTCTATCTATACAAAAGTGTAAGAATTTTCAAAATCGGTCCATAATTAACGGATAAATCGACAAACAGATACAACATGCATAATATATCCGAACATAGTACCTCCTCCTTTTTTCGAAGTCGGTTAAAAATAAAAACGTAGCATCTTACAAATAAATCTCAAGTTGCCGGTCCAGTGGATACCTAACCTACTCAAAAACACAAAACAGTAAACATAACTTCTTGCTTCACTTTGAGGATTTGCCTCAAAGTGAAGAAGCGCGTCAAAAAGCTCGAACAATACCGAAGCCCTCGGAGGCTATGGTTAATACTACTCGACTTTTCGCCGGAATATTTCTTTGTGGTGACGCGAC
Source organism: Eupithecia inturbata (assembly GCA_963662085.1). NCBI lineage: Eukaryota > Metazoa > Arthropoda > Insecta > Lepidoptera > Geometridae > Eupithecia > Eupithecia inturbata. Next base: position 950,543 of record OY759192.1, read on the forward strand.
GTAGGACGCGCAATCGGCTTGAGAGAGTATAAACAAAACTGGCAAGGGTGAGTTGGACTTGGACTACGTGAAAGGTGGTGTTCTAATTTAATTTAGGCCAAATTGTTTTTGTTCTTATAATAAGGTTTTTATTATTATAGTGCGTAAGCCTCACACTTGGTTTAGTTTATAAGAAATCAAATAATATCCTAAGATTTTTTTATTTTTATATTTGGTGATTTGTTATTAATTAAACCTAGTGTGAACTTACGCACTATAATAATAAAAACCTTAGAAATGAGCAACGCGACACCTCTCGTCAAACGAACTAAACGTAACTTTAGACTTTGAACAAGATTGGATAAAACTTCAATGTGTGCCCTGTAGGTGGAGCGGCGTAGGTGGTGCGCTAGAGTCCGAAGAAATTCACAACGTTCTTATAATACTTTATTTTTCCGAAAATTACGAGATAAAAGCAGACTCCACCATCAATCAGCCTGTCTATCGATAAAGTTCAATAAAGGACTTGCTCGTACTATGATCGCCGCTCATTGGCAGCGTTCTGAGTACGCGCAGAAAAAGACTCAGGGTCATCAATAATTATTAGTCATACACAGGTACATTAAATGGAGAAAGTAAATTAAATGTAATATGTATGGGAAATTAGAAATGCTTCGGAGAGTCCAAAATATTTAAAACTACATATGTTGTTTCTATGGAAACGTTTAAAGGTAATTTATATCCCATGGGAACTGATGTATGGGATAAAAAGTAGCCTGTTTTATTCCAGTTTTAAACTCTAGACCTAAATCTATGCAAAATTTCAGCCCGATCCGTTCAGTAGTTTTGATGTGAAGATGTAGCAAACATCCGTCTATCCATCCAAACTTTCGCATAAGTGTGATAGAGAGAGAGTAGTGTGAGTGAGAGGTATCTTTAGGGGATGATCCTCGTTGATTGGTCGTTTAGATACTAGTGCTTACGCAAGAGCGACAACACAAAACGAAATTGAAAGGGTTTCATTTTGACATTTGACTCCAGAACCCCAAAAAGTTAAAAGAAAAAATATACCCTGCCTTTCGTTCTTAATGAATGCGATACAAGTACCTACAGACTCACAGACAAGTACCGAAATGATATAGATTATGTCTTACGGAATTCAGATGATCATAGATACAGTATTTGATTTTAGGATTTCGAGATCGGTTTCCAAGTTTCCAACCCCTTATGGTCTCGCGTTGCCTGTCCTTCTTTCCCTCTTTAATATCTCAGCAACTGTCGCAGCTATTAACTTGAAATTTAAAATAATAATACATTTCGTGCGCCTGTACTGTACAGACATAAAGAAAAAAAAAATTAAAGTGAAAATTTTCAGTACAAATTGTGATTTCGGAATTTTTAGAGACCTACAGGGTCAAGTGGGGTATCAAATGAAAGGTATTGATTTGTGCATTTCAAAACAGTTTTTGAAATTTATGTTGGTTTCAAACCCTTGGCGCTAGCCGTCAAGTGCGAGCATAACCCTTGGTTATACTCGCACTTGACGGATCTTGTTTTTACAAGTTGCCCTGTTAGTAGGTATGTGTGGGACAAATGTTGCAACTGAGTTTTAGACTAGTTATCCTAAACTGATTGAGCTGAAATTTGGCATACTTATGTAAGTTCGGTGACAAAGCAACGTCATGGTACCATCGAGCTGGTCTGATGATAGAGACAGAAGGTGGCCATAAGAACTCCTAAACGAAACGACGTAACCCCGTCGAGTTTGGTTTCGTTGGATTTGTCTTTCCAAACACGTTGGTCTTAGATGATATAAAAGCTTGATTTAAAAAAGTGTTTTTAGAATATTAAACATTTATTTCTGTTTTTAATGAGGAAACAAACTTTAATGAATGCCTCAATAAAGTACGCGTAACGAGTAGGTACAGAAACGCGACAGTGCTCGGTTCATACACTTCGTCGAGTGACCAGTCATCTAGTTCTGTCCCCCTAAAGGGAAGGTTGGAGGTGTGTCCTCGATGGTTGGAGTACAACTGCAGACAGAGTTGACTCAACTCGCCTACCTAACTTTCTTGAGCAAATCGTAATAATTTACGATTGGGGTATTTTGTATCGCCCTATTAAGTAAATAAATAAATGATATAATTATAATAAATAATGCTGGACAATTCACACAGCATCATCTAGCTAGCTCAAGCTAAGCAGAGCTTGTGTTATGGGTACTAGTTAACTGATATACTTAATACAATACACATATATTTTTTATTATACATAGAGAACATCCAGAACACCCGGAACAAATATCTGCAGATCGTACAAACATTTGTCCCAAGGCGGGAATCGAATACGCAACCTCCTGCGTCGTAGGCAGACCTTCGCCCGCCGCGCCACATTGGTCGTGTAGTTGGATACCTACTGAAGTACGTGTAGAATATTCTGCATTATAATACACTCTAGGCTCAGACGTAACCAATAAGCTTCCAGCTCTTACTGCGTCTTTTGGTTCTACTTCCTAGGAGTGGTGCAAGGGCGCTATGCGATATAATATAGCATACAAACAAACTGGATATTGCGATGGACGCTCCGATAGTTCGAAAGCTCCGCTCTAACGATCCTTTCGATTTATAACTTCTTCAACGGTTCCTACCTACTCAATGTTTCCTACGATATGGAGAGGTAGCATGAACAGGCTAGACAAACCTTGTCTTGGTTAGAATGTAAAAAAAAACACATACAATGCGTGAATTATTGAAGTTTGAAGAATTCATTTAATTTAACATATTATACGCGTTTCATGACGATTCGATGTAATTTTTGGCTATTATAACCTATACTCGCTTTTAGAATCCAAGGTACTTAAACAGAGCCAATTTGAATAAAAACTTAAAATTAAAATAAATAAAACTGATAGCCATAATGACCATAACAGAAAACAGTAAGCTATACAAGGGGACCACTAAAAACAAAATCGAAATGTTCAACAACTAATAATTTCACACGCAGAGCGAAAAATATGCATATTCTAGTTTGAAAACGGACGAAAAACGAATTAAGCTATAAATGGAAGATGTCAAAACAAAAAAAAATTACTTCTGCCATTTGCTCCCATGTTTTCTACCAATATTTATTTAGTTTTCCCCGTTCTTTACAAAAAAATACCTAGGATTCTATAACCAGACAGACAAATCGCTGTCTGGATAGATCACGGCCATGACTCAGCCTGCAGTTGTTAACATAAACGTCACAGACATTTCCTTTCATATTAGGTGTGCGAACCCAACGCTGTGAGTAATTTCATACACACATACTTCCATACTAACGTTATAAATTCGAAAGCAACTCTTTTTGTCTGTCTGTCTGTTACCTTTTCACGTCTAAACGGCTGAACGGATCTCAATTAATTTTGGCAGGGAGGTAAATGGTATCCCGGGGACGGACATAGGCTACGAAAAAGCGCGTGCGAAGCCGCGGGCAGCAGCTAGCATCTCATATAGTGGTCCTTAAAGTGAACCTGCAATTTTGGCGCCTCGCGCCGCGACTCTTTCACTGCTGAATACGGCGTCGGCTCCCATTAGATGCCTATTATGTCTGAGCTTCCTCTCCGCATTTCTTTTTATTCCTCACCGGTGCAGCGGGGTGAATGGTTTTGATAAAGTCATATTTTGGAAGTTTTTCCTGAGTCGTTGGGCGTTTGGGTGGAATATGCTTGGTTTTGAAGAGATGGGAATAAATTTTGAGTTTAGACTTGAGAATGACGTTATCACTCATGCTGTCCTGCTCAAATGGGATTGAGAATGACGTTGTCTCTCATGCTGTCCTGCTCAAATGGGATTGAGAATGACGTTATCTCTCATGCTGTCCTGCTCAAATGGAATTGAGAATGACGTTGTCTCTCATGCTGTCCTGCTCAAATGGGATTGAGAATGACGTTATCACTCATGCTGTCCTGCTCATATGGGATTGAGTATGACGTTATCATATCTCTCATGCTGTCCTACTCAGATGGGATTTTGAGTATGACGTTATCACTGATGCTGTCCTACTCAGATGGGATTAAGAATGACGTTATCTTGCATGCGCAGAAAAAATGTGTAAGAGCAATCGTTGGTATACCACCACCGTGGGAATCCTGTAAGCCGTTATTCAGTGAACTCAAGTTAACCACGCTACCTTGTCTCTACATGCTTGAGGCAGCCTTAAATAAGTAAACATAATAATTGTTTATGTAGGCTAGTGAACCGTATCCTCGAAATACACGGGATCCTGATAGGATAGTTTTAAGTAGGCATCCCAGGATCCGTTTATACCATTAAAACTGTCTTGCCATGTGTGGAAAAATAATAATGCACTACCTAAAACTATAAAAAGTCTTCCGTTGACAATATTTACCAAAGAGTTACGACTCTGGCTACACAGCAAAAAATATTATATTATAAATGAATTTAGAATTGTTTACATAAATATTATCATACTATTGAACGATGTAAAAATAAATTACGTTTATTATATAATGAAAATTACAGTTAAAGAACAGAAACAAATTAGAACCAGTAATTTATAATACAAGAACCAGTAATTTATAAATTTATAATTGAAACTAACTAAATGATTATAATGAAAAGTGACTGACAAAAGGAAAACTTACTAACAAAGTTGTAATCTGTGAAAAAATAATAAATTGCTACCCAACAGGGTATAAGTAGGTAGTAACTTTAGCTATCATTAGAACTTAAGCTACCTATCTATGTACATATTTGCAATTGATAAATGAATCTGAATCTGCTGTCCTGCTCAGATCGGATTCGTACTTCGAGGTATGATGTCATCTCAATCTCATTCATTTATGTACGCAGGTTCCACCAATCTAAGTAGGTACCTACCTAATCGTGTCGTGTATTAACGCAGGTACCTTATTATTTTTTAAGACTTGAGTAGCCTCTGTCCCTCCCCAAGATACATGTTTGTCTCCATCTCCAAGATACATGTTTATCATAAATTTTATCAATATTTGTTTAACTGTTTAGTCGTGAAAAGTTATCGACATAGCTCAGAGAATTAGCAAGCTGAAGTGGCAGTGGGTTGGCCATATCTCGCGAAGAACCGACAACCGCTGGGGTAAACGTGTTCTCAAGTGGAGACTGCGACTCGGCAAACGTAGTGTAGGACGCCTGCCGGCCAGGTGGTTTGACTACCTGCGAAAGACTGCAGGCAGATGCTGGATGCGGCAAGCTGAAGACAGGGTGCTATGGCGCTTATTGGGGGAGGCCAATGTCCAGCAGTGGACTAAGATAGGTTGTTGATGATGATGATGAATAAGTCTCATACCAGTAGAATTTTGTAAAGAATAAAATTCCTACATTTTGTTTATGACGCCAGACATAAAAAGCAAATATTTTGAAAAAGTATATTGTGAAAAAAGGAAAATACCTACATAAAATTATCTTAGATTTTCATAATTCAGAATTAAATTCTTTTAGATTATTCGCCTGCACTTTCCCAAACAACAAACCAATTAAAACATAATCTCCGACCTAATAGCAAATTTCTTATTTATCCCCCATTGTAAGTTAACAATAAATTGGTGATTGCCCCGCGGTGGGCGCCAGTGAACAATGAGGGCTAATGGCGGCGCCTCGTTACGCACTCGGGCGACGTAATCATCATTTACGACTCGACACCCTGACAGGTGTAAATGTAGATTTTATACCGTGCTGTACATCGTGGTAATATTTGCAAATTCACTGTAACAGATGAAGCATGTAGTAAGGTGTAAAATGATGATGATTAATACAGATGCAAAGTTACCTAAATCAACGAACTCTCTTCTAAAATTGACGTTCAAACTGTACCTACTCAAACAATAAATTGATGATTGCCCCGCGGTGGGCGCCAGTGGAACAGTGAGGGCTAATGGCGGCGGCTCGTTACGCACTCGGGCGACGTAATCATCTACGATTCGACACCCTGACTTAGGGCGAAGGTGTAAATGTAGATTATGTACTGTTTTACTTTATAACCCTTAGTTTATAAACTTTACATCCAAAATTAGTGAACAAAATATAAGTTGCGTAAAACTTAATTAAAATAACGTACGAGTACTGATTTGAGTCATCGTTTCGCTGCCAAGGCAAAGAAAACGAGACGAGGAAATGCCGTTATATGCTGAGTAGTGTGCGTTGTAATAAGGAGTTTCTTTGTCTAAGTTGAGGTGCTGATGATCCGCTTTCGAATTTATGTGTTCGACAATCTAAAAACGACTGCCGTGGCAAACAACGTGGTGCAGCTCCGACTTGCCAAGACCACTACATAACGCTTTTAATCGCACTTTGTTCTTTCACTCTTCAAAGCTTCAAACAATAGCGACTAAATCATAATTCCCCGTTTCCCCTACCGAGGGGTATCGATGACCTTAAAGCCTTGGAGCAATCCCTTTAAAGCCAAACCTTCGAGCTTCTGGGATTAAACTGTGTACATTACACGGAGTTAAATACGAGGGAAGCTTCTCGGGAATAAATTTGATACGCAGGCAAACAGTAGGTATAGTAGTAGATATGTTGGTACGTTTACGAGTTAGAGTATCTGGAAGCTTCGAGAATATTTTACTGCGGTTGCGGAAAAGCGTGGGTAATTGAAGAACTCATTCATCCAATTGTTTTCTGTATTCATTGTTTCTTAGAATAACTTTTAAAAAAAACATTCTAGAAATTATTATCAAGTATAGGAAGTTAATTTATGCTGACCAAACAATCAACATAATTCTAACAAATGAATATTAAAATTTAAATTCGACTAATCAAGGAATTAGTAATTGGAAATGTCGCTTTGGCCACATCTGAAACCGCTTTCTAAATATGTATATTGTTATATTGTAAGCTTAAGAAATATTTAAGAAAAGAATTTAACAAATTGGTACGTGGCTCCTTGTGATCTTCTCAGTTTCAGTTTCATTCATTTATTTCTCATAGGCACATTACATTGCACTTAAGAAAGTCTTACAAATAAATTAAAATATTAGGTATAGGTAGGTACATAGTATCAAGAGAGAGAATGGACAGACACTTCCATAGTTCCCTAGTTCCTCGCGCCGGGTGACATTAGAGCGTCACAAAGCGAGCGATTAAACACTCTACCGTTAGCGCGGCGGCGCGGCGGCAGCGGCTGCAGTGCGATTTGCAAGCGGTGTTGAGCCCTCGAGTGTCGCAATACATGGCGTGTTCTGAAGAGGACGCTGAGCGCTTCTTTGCGAGCATTTTTATAAAAGATATGCTTGAGAGGCGAAGCTTCAAAGAGACATCATGTTTCAAATTAGGTGCTACAATATTTCTGAAGCAGACATCCCCCTCAATGTCTCTTTCAAAAGTAAGTAAACTATCCTCTTGTTTCAGATCGATCTCAATCGTTCGGTCCCCAACGCAGCGGGTACGTACCTTATGGGAACCAAGGACACCACGACCAAGGCTACCAAGGCAGCCAGACGTACAACCGCTCGGGCTACGGCGGCAACCAAATTTATGCACAGAACAGACAGACAGGCTACAGCCAGCAAGGTTACGGTCAACAGGGGTACGGGCAGAACTCCAACAGCCAAAACCATGGATACCAACAAAATAGGGGGTATAACTCAAGATCGAATAGCAACCACGGTCAGAGGAGTCATTCACACCAGCAAAACGGGTACGACAGCCAGGGATCCTCGCAATCCAACCAGGGAAGGGACAGGTACCAGGGAAATAGGAATCAGGGGGGGACCTGGCGTTAAATTGTAGATTATGTATAGAAATTAGATAATAGGAGACTGACACATGTGGATAGAGTATGGGGTGTAAAGGCAGCCATAATAATGTATTATGGACAAATTTCGATAACGGTCTAGGTTTATGTTATGAATGTTTTAAACCTAAATGTGGTAGTTTTTGCACCCACCTGCTAATAAATTGTGACTGTTTTAATTAACCTGAACTAAATAGACAAATTATAGATATTATTTCCGCACTAAGCGGATTCTCTGATTTACATACCTACGTTTTGAATTTACAAAGTTTATTTTGAATTTAAACCTAATAAGCTAATTAGTACTATTAGCATTATAATAGTTAGTTTAACATAATTAGCTAATTAAACTTTATACAGCACAATGTTGTTGCCTTGCACATGATTCAATTAATAAGACATTGTTTAAATTAAATAATTACAAGAATTGGACTCCCAGACTGTTTTTGATTTAATATTCCTTATATTTAGTATTCCTACACTCTAGGCTCTAGGAGATTTTGTACCCAAACTAAAAACTCTACTAAAATTGCACTCACGAAAAAAATATTAAATTGATTTTAAATAGTCTGTCGTGTGCAGTTTTGACCAAAACTGTATCGGACAGGCACGCATTCTAAAAATTAATTAAAAACATGTAACGCACATGTCAAACGTTTTCCAATATGGCCGACAAAGCGCGTCTGAAGTAGGTTCTGACGTTTTGTGTTCGATCAATAGTTTTTATAATTCCTTTTTGCGCCACAATCGAAGGTTCGGCACAAAATTGTTGAACATGAAAAGGAATTAGGGGCCCTACGGCCTGGAGGCCACTTGAGCTCTGAATGGGTAGAACTTAACGGAGATTTTTAAGACTTTTTTGTCCAGGTAAGCCAAATGGGCCGTTAATAATTCATTGCTCGCATAGTTTTCTTGCTGATTATGATATTATGCAAGCAATTGGTGAATAAGTAAAAATCTGAACATTGTAAATTTTCAATAAGACATGTTAACATGTAGAATCTTATGCTTTGTGCTGAATCAGGGTTAATTTAATAAATGCTTCTTTGGAAATTTGACCCTGTCAGAAAATTTTACCAGTGACTGTACTTTCTCACCTTATTCCATCGTCAACCCACCCAGCGAATCACACTAACACGATTTGATGTGACTCGTTGGTGACCCACGCGTTTAGGTACGTTTGTCTTTCGTCTTAAATTATATCTCCTTAAGGTTAAACGTGCAATAAAGTTTTTCTTCATATTTACTGTTTTATTAATATTTACGAAAACGTATAATTTCGACTTAGTAGGTAGGTACAATACAAATGCAATTAACTGGACTGAAGGAAAAACAAATATCTATCCGTCTTAATTCAATCCGTCAAGCAGCTGTGGCTGATTGCTGAATGCTTAATTTATAGGCAACTGGGTAAAAAGACGATTACTTTTGAAGGGGTAGGTACAGTTCTATAACAGGCATTAAATATTAAAGGTGCTGGAACGTTTGGCGTATTTAAAAGCAAGTTACAATGTTAAATCCGAGGATGTAACACTATGAAGTAGACTAAAATTAAAAAGACGAAAAATAACATAATACTTAGCTTAAGTTTCAAGTTTTTCATGTAAGTGACATGTTTGTTATAAATGAGAAATAAAGATATTTGAACTGATGTTAGGTGTGTTTAAAATGCATGTGATTGGGAGACCTTTGTCTGATACAATACTTAGGTGCGATACGACAGGCGAATGAGATGCAATATCTTTCTAACTAGTTTGTGCCCGCGGCTTCGCACGCTTTGTTTCTAAGGAAACGTTTACTTATAGGTTATTTCTATCCTACAGGAACTCTTTTATGGGATAAAAAATAACATAAATCTTATAAATCCACCATGGTTATTAAGACTAAAGTCATTTACAAACGAGATATTTAGGTAACGATTTCAGTTTTGAGCATTCCAATAAAATAATATAAAAATGATAAAGTAATATGTTTGGTTCCAGGCTTAGAGCCATGCAAAATTTCAGCACGATCGTTTCAGTCATTATGGTTTGACTAGATAACAAACATCCATCCAAACATTCAAACTTTCGCATTTATACTAGGTATACGTGTAATTTTGGTATATTCCCACACGCATTTGCAAAAAACTTGTTAAAAATTTGCAATAGTCGCAAAAGAAAAGCACTCATCTGGAAGACTACGCGCACTAGGTACCTACCTACTTCCCTCCGTCACCAAAACTTCCCACAAAAATCACAATGTGAGGGATATTGAAGCGTGAAACTGCGATAACTGTATCGCGTCGCGAACCACTCCCCTGCTCACTTCCCATAAACACCGGCAAGATCTAGAACGTCCACTTCACCGTAACTAATGTGTCAAAAGACAAACCTTTGTTAATTTGCACACGTCTGTGCTAATGATTCCGGGCGGTGTCAGCAGGAGTCAAAACTCCTGCTGGGCTCGCGTGACCCACAATGACGTCACGCAGCGTTCGAATACGAATTCAAATCCCGTTCGACAGATGACTTTGACTTCTTTATAGTGGTCTTGAGAACTTGTAAGTGGCGCTTTGAGGAGTCAGCTGAGTGTGAACGAGCAATTTCCGAGCTGATGGGAATGTGGTGGACGCGTTGTTCCTGGGCTTGATTGACGGCTGAGGAAGGTCAAGTGTCGTTCCTTTTGATTTTTGCAGTTCGTTGATTTTATTTAGCGGATTTCTTGTTAATAAGACTTGTGTTTTCAGGTGAAGTGGGGATTCCGGTGGGATTTCTTGGGTGAAAGTCAATCAATCATTTATTTTATTAAGTACGTTCCGTTATGTTGCAAGCATGAAACCATGCATGAAGCGATGTAAGTATTTAATATCTAGTGCAGTGCATTTATTTTAATTAGCAGATTCACAAAACCGCACAAAGGTTTGTAAATAGGTAGATAGGTAGACCGTACGAACAAAATTAACGACTAACTTTGTACAGTAAGTAAAGTATGTACCTACCTACCTACAGTAATGCTATAATGTAATGACTTACTAACAAAACATGAAATTGCACAATCCAGACAGCAGATGCTCTTTATCTCCGCAAAACATAAAGGCACGCTTCATTACCTACAAATGAAAATTACCGCTCCGGATGAGCACACAAAAAGTTACAAATTGTTCTAGTTTCCCCCCAAATTTTACATTCGAGACACGTACCGCACTCCGCCCTGATTGGTCGGCGCTCCATCACGCCGATTGGCCCACACTTTGACAGTAATGGCGTTAACTCTATCGCTTCCAAATCTAAACACCATAGTCGCCACAGCGGAATGCTTCGACTTTGAACCATAGAACGTTTCAATAGAGTATAAAATTAAAAAGAAACGTGAATGCCATTAGGCGTTTTGTCGTAGTTTTTCTCCCCTCTAGACAGATGTTGCTACATTTTAGTAACAATTCGCCCACGACTCGATTTAAAAGCTATTGTGCAACTTTTTGTGTATTATTTTGACTAATTCGTTTGTCGTGCGGTTGGTTAGATGGTATCTTAGGGAGGTTTAATTCATTGCATGCGTTTTGTTCAGCTACCGGTTATGATATTTTTGTTGCAGATATTTTTATGAAGTGGTTTTAACATTTTATTATTAGTTACCTACTTATTTCCAAATGAATAAACACTGCATTATCCTAAATTTTAGTTTGAACTAAAATTGAGGAGAATATTTTATTTATTCGGTTTGCTCTTTAATCTTGTCCACACTTTTTCATGCAAATTCAAAGAAATACTTTAATAGTTTTCAATGACCGGTCATCGGGGTGATCTTTGGGAGGGTCTATGTCCAGCAGGGTTATTAAGACTCTCCGCTACCGAGTCATCGACACGGAATCTGACTCAGATTCGCGCAAAATTCAAATATTTTAGTGGTTTTTTTTTTTTGCTTTATGCAATGAATAAAACAAAAAAAATATTATAAACCCGTGTTAGAACAAATTTTGATTTAGTGCTACTTTTGGAGCAATTAATAATATAAGTGAATTTAGCATTTTTCTGCTTAGTTTGGGGCTAGATGATGCTGTGTGGATTGTCCAGCATTATTTATTTATTTTACTAAAATTAACTTATTAGTTATTACCAAAAGCTACAATATATCATACTTTATTGTAACATGAGCTGTTCATAGAAAATGATCTACGATTTGTGGAAAACTACTTTTCTGGTAGTTTATTTTTATTAATTAATTAGATTGTTATTAATTGTACACAGACATTGCACTGCACACCGTAAAGGTAGGAATACATTGACTCACATAGAAATAAAAACACCTGTACCTACATGTATTTCAAGCGATAAACGATACTTTACTTTACTTTCATTCCTTGCAGAACGCAGAAAATATTCAAAACCGCAAAATCTGTGTCAGATACCGTGTCGATGTAGCGGAGAGTCTCAATAGCCCTGCAGCAGTGGACTTCTTTCGACTGAGATGATGATTGTTTTTACAAAATAGACCTAGTAAGTACAAAGGTTTTCACCCTACAGCCTCCGACCTCTCCTACGATCCTAACAATAATAAAACAGATCAAACTACCGCCATAATTTCCGCCGAATGAATTAACTAGAGCTCGCGAGCATTTAGCCGTGAATGCTATATTCAGAGACGGTCGCACCCTCGAGTGTCATATTATATTTTTCATTTTTTTACTTTTAATAATTCGCGCGCAGCGGTCGAGCTTTGAGAGGTGCACTTGAGCACGAACCCAAAAAAATCAGTAAAAAGTCATGTGTTGTAGCCGGTTTTGTGGTTTGGCTGGGTTCCGTAGAGTTTGGTTCTCTAAATTAGCGCTGCCAGTGTAACGGTAGGCTGCTAGATTTTTGTGTAGGTAAGTTCTTATACGCAGGTTTGTTGACTCCCGCTCAATAAAACGTTTTCTTGACTCTACCGTACCTACGTAGGTATAGTAGATATTATAAAATCTGTGACCTTTAATTATCTATGTAGGTACTCTACTTTAGATTTGTCTACAAACAAAAGCTATATTCGATCGTCTTTTTATGAAAAGATACCTCTGATATTTTCGAATTTGTTTCTCGATTGACAATATGAAATCCCTAAGTAATAAAAGTTGTTTACATGCGCAAATCACCTAGACTTAGATATATCACCTACACCTAGACTTTGCATTTTTTTTTGTTGAAGTTTCTGTCTATTATCTATATATTATATCTATCTATGTTATGTATTGTATTAAGTTTATCAGTCATCTAGTACCCATAACACAAGCTCTGCTTAGCTTGGGGCTAGATGATGCTGTGTGGATTGTCCAGCATTATTTATTTATTTATTAGTGACGAAAATAACAGCATTTGCTTTCAAATTTCCTAAAAAAATTAATATTTGATTTTGATAGGAAATGTTGTTATTATACACAATTAATGTAACTACACTTAGATAGAGAAGATCAAATTCTTAAAATATAATAGACTTAGAAATAATGTGATATTATTGATTTCTCTACCATTACCGACAACCAAGATTTATGGTTTACCATTCGCAACCGCGACCCGCGGAACTCTAAGCTCAAACACAAAACCGCGTCATTTGACGCAGCATTATTATGTATTTTGGAAAAATCCATTGTTTCGGTATCGCCCGGCCGGCCCTCGAGTCGAGAGTCCCTATTCAACGCCTGAAGCTTACATGCTACTACAATCGTTATGTAGTTCACGTAAAGGTGGCAACACTAAGCGCTTATGTAATGAGCTGTAATCGCACCCTTTTAAAGTGCTTTCAATGTTGCTAGTTTTTTGGAATGAAACATTTTATTAGTGCAGCTGGGTCAAACGGTAGGGTAGTTTACGTTCGCTGTTTTAGCCGCGCTTGCAGTTATACAAGCTTGAAGGTATCGTCACACTTGTAAGTGACTCTCATTTCATCCATACTAGAGATGCGCCGAGTAACACTTTTGCCGAGTAACGAGTACCGAGTTTTACTCGGCTCAATTTTTTTTCAACCGAGTACTCGGCCGAGTAACTCGGTTCAATCAATTTCCCATTTCGCTTCCCGCGCGCGTAAACAAGTAGGTAGGTACATACTGGTTCGCGCCGGTGGTCGAGAGGCCGGCTCGCGTGATACACCCCTCACCCCGCCCGCGCCTTACAACTACCAGTCGCTTGATAGTTTCCTCGCTGAACGATTACCACAGTCACAAGACCCTCATGCATCTTTCTGGAATTGCTTCGAAGAATTAGCTTTCACCCAGCTACTAGAGCGCGATGATCCTAAAAGCCCCATTGCTTTAGAATTAGATTGCTATATAAAAGAAAATTTGATAATTTTGATTTTATTAATTGAGATTGTCAAAGATTTCCTAAATTAGTAATAAATACGTTTTGATTAAAACTGTTGTTTTAATTATATCTATATAAATATATTGTTTTTCTTAAACAAAGTATACTCGGCATTTAAACCGACTTATTCGGCCGAGTACGAGTATCAAAAAACCCGCCGAGTACGCCGAGTACCGAGTATCAACCGAGTACTCGGCCCATCTCTAATTCATACTAATATCATAAATTCGAAACTAACTTTGTATGTCTGTTATTTACTTTTTCACGCATAAACGGCTTAATGTTTGGCAAGGAGGTCAAAAGCCGCGGGCAGCAGCTAGTTTAGGCATAATAATATAATAGGTTCCTATTTTTGGACCTTTCCTCATCATCATCATTATTATCAACCCCTCCCAGTCCACTGCTGGACATAGGCCTCCCCCAATGAGCGCCATAGTACCCTGTCTTCAGCTTGCCGCTACATTTCCTACCAACTGTTAATATAATATCTAGAAGTTACTTCCCACTTCTCTTAAAGCTTGTTCTAATTTCTTATGATTGCTTTCATTTTCGTCCACCGTTGTTCAGTGTTCGATGAAACAATTACCTGATTACAAACAAGATACAGAAGACAGTTTTGGTTTTATGCTCCTAACTAATCAATCAGTCAATACTGTGAGTGATCATAAAGTCGCGGGCTTTTTCAAGATGATTTCCTTGTCGATGTTTCGTACGTATAGGTACTCCATTATTGTACAAATCCAGGTTCCATAACAAAACGTACATTTCCACCCAGTATACTTATTCGTATCGCACACAGTAGCAAATGTAGCAATCCAGATCAAACGGCGCGGTCTCTGTTTACAGGTTCCCATGTTTCCGCATTGTTCTCGGCCGCCATTAGCGGCCCACAATCGGAGAAAGCGCGCGAAAACCGCTCTGTCAGATCGCGCGCCATTTTGCTTCGAGTGCTTGAAACGTTGGAAGTCTGTATTTAAAACCTTTGTGGGCCTTTGGCTAACATTAAAGGAAGGTTTTGGATTGGAACGAGTATGTTGTTAATGTAATTGTTCGGATTAATGGATCAAAGTGCAGTTAGGTACTTCAGAAAAGCGTTTGTTCCTAACTCCAACCAAGAGAATTTTAGTTTTTTTGTTGTGTTTCGTTAACAAACATTTCACATCGAATTTAGCTGGAGTATACGTTTATTCTCCTCATCTATTTGTGACTTGATAAATCTATTGTCTCCCAAAAATTACCTTTTGTCTTCCTATCTACATTAAGTACCTTGTTTCAATATTAGTAAGTGTTTACCATAAAACTTAAGAAGTATACTTAGCTGTTTACAGCTAATTAAGTATACTTACCTATTAAGTTTAACCAAGTATCATAATAAATAATGTTTTATCTAATTCGTCTATTTAATTAAGTGTTATCTAACTATAGATAGATAATGCAGGTGATTTGATCAATTATTCATGGATTCTGCTCAATATTATCACTTACTACCGCTAATTGATTAAATTATCACATTACAGAACTGCACGTTTGACTGAGTACATCGCTTGTTACGTCCGCGCATCAAATGCCTGTTTCACTTACAAATGTCATCCGGCTCGAAGAACCAAGTTGAAGATGTTCCGCGCTAAAAGTCTTTCTACATTTAAATCGCACCATGTGAGGTCCTCAGATCCCCGATTCCACTCAAGAAACCAAAAAACCAAATCATTTCCCACTAATTTCAATAACACTACAAAATGATTGCTATATTTAACCAAACAAATATAATATTAGAATCATTAAAACAAACAAAACACTGAATTGTTATAATGAGGAGCCTTGAGAGATAATACGTAGCACCTGTCAATGCTTGTCAAAATAATATGTGTTGAAATGAATGGGTTGAAATAAAAGGCATTTGTTAGAGATATTGTCGAGTCATCTTTGGTTGGGTGAGATGTTTAGGGTTCTTTAGAGAAAGCAAGAAACGACTAGGTGATAAAAGTATTTTTTTTTCTGTAAATAGGTACCTACCTATAATGTTTTGCGATTTGTTGTTTTTATGGGTTTTTATGGTAGTACTTCATCAGTAGGTAGAGTACTTATCAGAATTTGGTAAATTCTGATAAGTAAGAGGAGAGGTCTAAAAGTCCCAACAGCTTCTTAGTGTTAACCTCTTTTATTAACTAATTCATTCTGTCCAGTCTTCTCAACAGTTACGTTATTGGTCGAAATGGCCGGGAAACATCAATCATAATCATTAGCCCGAGTTTAGGCATTTATTCGATTCCTTCGTCGCATTTAAACCTTTGGGTTTTAGAATACGATCCACTATTTCTTGTATTGGTATAGGGATAGGTATAAGATAAGCTGAGACAGCTGTTGCTAGAGCTTTATCATGGCAGAACATTTCTTAAAAAAGGGGCTTTCAAATTTCCAGAATTGAAATTTTCAAAAGGTAGGGCCGGTAGGACTTGACAAAAGAAGGTCTTTTGTCTCCACTTTCTTTTACACGCCAGTAATCAGTCCTATGCAAGCATCAACATCCACCCAATATCACAAAAGTCAACCCTTGTTACATCATCGTACGGAACCCTCGCCCAGGAGACCTCTGGTGGTCGACGCCTCTCCGTAATGAGTTGTCGAGATGCGCCGTCAGCGCCTGTTAGCCGATGGCTGTGTGACCTGTTGGCCTGCGTCCGCCACTGTGACAAGCAGGCTGGAATGTCAAATATTCTGATAAATCAATAACAATTCGTTGGGTACATTGTGTAGGTAAGGTACTTGGGGTGAGATTTTCCCCCGTTTTTTTTTGTTTGACACTACAAACGGCTATCTTTTCCCACATGATTTTATGAAGTACTCATACAATTATTCGCCGTAAGAGCACAAGGCACATTTGGTTACGGCAGTTCAGTCAGTACGAACTAGGAACATACCTACATGCCATTTTAATATTGTGCTATCAGCAAGGAATCTTTTGAATAAAATAGAAATAAAGAGCACGGTAAAGAATCTCTTTTTGTCATTTAGTTGGATCCGCATACGAGCCGGATAGTTATAACATGTAGATACCTACTTATGGAACCCGGTTGTTTTTGATCCCTTCATATTCTCAGGCGTGATATCCAAATTATATTGAAAAAGACCTTATCTTGATCGAAACAATGGGTAGGTACCTAGTTCTATAATAAATTCATTACAACGCACGCCCGTGCTCTATCGATTGTGGCCTCTTTGCTCGAACGTGCCAGAGACAATCGACGCGATGGCGCTTCTCTACGCAATTCCACTCGACGGGGAAAACGTTCTATAATTCAAACATACCGACTGCGAAATTTAATTGTCCTCCTTTATAATAGAGCTCATTTTCTATCGAGGGCCGACCACCACATAAAGCATTCTGAATTTTAATTCCGGAAAATAAATGTTCCAGCTAGTAACAACGGGCAAAACGGAAATCAGCTTTGTGCATTGAACTAAAGAGGCTATAATCCAACGGCTTAGCTCCGGTGCTATAAAACCTTTTTGTGTGAAAAGTTGGTGCTCTTTGTCTCTGACTCACTGTCAAGCGTACTTGTGTTTTCCCGCGTTTTTTGTTCTAATTAGTCAGCCCTTCGGCCCTCAACCTTCGGTGGCAAGCTCTCACCAGCAATTCTGCCGCCAATGTTACAGGGAAATTCATTATAAAAAAGTAGTTGTATCTGCAATAAACCCCCCTTTATAAATTACTCATCTGCGCTCAACATGTCCTTGAGGTTTGCAATTTTAATGGAACCTAGAGTAGGTATAAGTGGGTAGACGGGTAGTGTGGCGTAATTAAGGAATTTAAAAATAGAACTTCCTATGCTGTTTGGTAGATATGTTTTGCTAGTTTAAGTAGATCTATCCTATTGCTATTCTTCGTCTACATAATTGCTGCTTACTCCTTGAGATTCACAAGTATATTATTATTATTCATTTATTTCAGATTAAATTATAAATCCATACATATATACATTATCATATACATACATATATTATTAAAAACAAACTTAAAACTTTTTTTTAATTTTTAACAAAGAATATTACAATTCAATAATAAAAACAAATTAGATTTAGTATTTACAATTGAAACAATTAAGCTAACTGCAGACTGTTGCAAACAATTTCCAGGTAGCTCAATGATCCATATCAATACCAGTCGGAAGCGTCCCCAAGACGCTGGCTGCATTGCCCCGCTGTATGGCTATGCTGATGCGCTGCGCCAGATATCCGCCAACTTAAAACTATACATACCTAACATGATAAAAAGAATTTAATAAAATGTCACACAAAAATTTCAATTAGAATTAGAATTTGCCAATTTACCTACAATACAAAAAAAAAAACACAAACCTATACAATATAATTAGCATGATAATTTTTTATCAAAACATACACAGAAAATGCAAAGAAGGTAAAATAAAATATTTAAAAATGTATAATATGAATTCCACAAAATATTAATTTAAAATTGAAATTTGCATCCACCTGTTTTAAATGGGGCAGTCTGTCCGTGCTACAATCATCTTCAGGATGCCGTAGGCAACTGGCTCGCGCACGCTAGAAAAGGGAAGCGACTTTCTTGCGAATAATCGCATGAAAGCCGTCCGTGCGCGCCTTCGCGAACATCCCTGATGCGCTGCAAAATCGAGGAAGCCGCATCAGCATCCTGAAGATATTGTTGTACTGAACTCGCAGAGAGCTGGCAGCCCGCCGGGTGTCCAGAGGCTGCTCGACTAGAAGTATTGGCAGTAAGCCTTAAACAAAGTAATTTTCACTTCACTCGAGCAGCGAGCGAACCTCCGTGCTAGCATGTTACCCCAGACTGCCAGCGCTCTGCGCTCACTTTCAACATCCTCGTCATCTCTTAAATGTTCCGTGACAATGTGCCCAAGATATTTAAAACTGCTAACTACTTCTAAAGCATAATAGACATAATATTAAGCATAATAGGCGGAACATGGACTGATCGAACTCTACCACTCTTAAAGACGAGGACTTTTTAGAGTAATACCTCAGTCCATGTTCAGCCGCATAAGCCTTACAGATTTTCAACAATTGGCGAACAGATCCCACCGAAGGCCCCTGCAGTACCATGTCATCGGCGTAAGTTACATTGTTTACCGCGACTCCGTCTACGAAACAACCTGTGTGGGTGCTGCTGAGCTCGCCAATGAGATCATCAACATACAGGTTGAACAGCAGAGGAATGTTATCCCACCTTGCCGCACGCCGCACTCCATGCCGTATGCATCAGACAACACACCCGCCCATCTCACCTGGTTTCGCTGGCCGTGATACCAGTTTTTCAGTATGGAGACGACATCAGCCGGGACATCTGTCGCCCCCAGCCTGCACCAAAGCTTATCATACAGAACCGTATCAAAAGCCTTAGACAGGTCGAGGAAACAGGCGTACACCGGCGTCTTCCTCTCCGTGTAGTATATGACAGCCTGCTTACGCTCTCCGTGGAGAGCCCAGCCCTAAAACCAAACTGGGCATCGTTTAGGTGGACGTGTCGCGGCATTACGTCATTAAGCAAGCTGTCAAGGGCCTTAGCTGTTATGGTCGCTAGTGAGATGGGCCGATAATAATAATTGTGTTTGTCCGACGCATCTCCCGTTTTGCATTTTACAATCAGTACCACAATAGTTGTAGTCAGCTCTTCGGGTGACCCATGACATAAACACAGATTGTAAAACATGGAGAGTACGTGCGGTAGATGAACACCCGCTTATCTCAGATGCTCAATGCTGAGACTGTCTTGCCCAGGAGATTTGCCGCGTTGCATTGATAATATAGTTTTTTGTACTTCCTTGGCTTTAAAACTTGTAGTTCTTTGTAGTATACCTATGTATTCTTTTTTACCTTAGCCACAGAGTATAAGTACCTACTATCCAATGTACAGCACCCTCTATTCATTTATGCTTTGAGACAGAGAGGGAGATAGGTATTGCTTTGATATCATCTCATAACGATAAGGCGTAGGCATTTGTACCTACCCTATGTTTACTGTAAAAGAAACATTTTAATCTCTTCTGTGTAGCAGGAACACTGAACTATGGTCACGAAGAAACATGGCAACATTCCTTCGTCTGGTCGTCGTGGTTTGTCGATTGCTGAGACTTAACAATGGCAGCACAGCCATAAAATAATTACAGCAATTACGCAATTCCAAACCCCATGTATTCCAAGACGCTGTTCCATGAATGGAAAATCTTAAGTCCCTAATGGCGTCCCACCCTTCCAAGTTCTAACCCTTGTAGGTATTCATGGCCCCAGGAATAATGTTCTCAAATTTGTTTACAGATCGGGAGGAAATGCACGATTGTGATGAATAGCGAAAACGGGGGTAAATACATTTATGTCGGGGAAATTCGCTGTTTCTGAGGGAATGAATTTTTAGGGGTGCTGAAACCCTTTTTTGTCTGTTTTTTTATTCACTCGCTTATGGCGCTACCCCGACTCACTAGCGCCGCTACATATTTTATCTAATAAGATAAAATATGCATGAAAATTCCTTTGTTGAACGCATCTAATAATATTAGATGCGTTCAACAAAGGCATTTTCATAAATCCAGAGATACGAAGTTGCTCTGGGTGGCTAAACATAGGAAAAAATTAATTCTATAGACTGGTATTTTCGAAGCATTTGGGAATAAAGAACATTTTAGGCTAAAATCATGATTTTCCCAAATGCTCCCATAATGTAATAGTAATAGAAGTTGGTTTTATCAATGGTTCATAGAAAATGGTTTACGATTTGTGCCAAATTACTTTTCCGTTAGTTTCATTCACAGTTTTATTCCTTCGCGCCAAACCGAAACGATTACCCTTATGGTAGATAATGTATATTATGTGTAGAAAGGTAATAGAAGTCTTATCTGACTCCCGACACCTATCTTGCTGCCTACTCTATCCACATTAGGTATCTACATTCATATCCATATCTACCAAAATTCTTAAAATGAAAGAAGCTCTCGTCTGTCCGCTTGCTGGTATTGTTACATTTCACGACTGCACGATCTTTGTTCTAGGATTAGGTAAGCGGATACATCTAAGCAGACCTCTACATTTTACATTCTTAGTCAGATTCTTTGTAGGTAAGTAAGTAGAACCTACAATAATATTAATATTAAAAATAACTTATACTTAATTATAAATAACAAGCAACATTCTTGAACTTACAATAGACAAAATTTTAAAGAAACAGAAACCTACCCTCAACAAATGGTGTAAAAATTGTTGTTCATGTTTCTAATAGGATTAGTATTGTGAAATGTTTTGTAATATACTATTATTTTAACTCATAATCATAATGTATGATAAGGAAGAGCGTTACCTCCTAATACACCTGTATTAGGAGGTAACGCTCTTCCTTATCTATATATATGTATATATATATACTTAAAAGGCGGTCTCGAACACTGAACAATGTACAATGTAACTTAAGAGAATAATTAATAAACATTTTGTATTTGTATACGTATCTAGGACCAAAGTGGTTCTGAAGACAAATCCAACGAACCCAAACTCGACGCGGGGTTACGTTGTTTCGTTTAGGAGTTCCTATGGTCACCTTCTGTCTCCATCATCAGACCAGCTCGATGGTACAATAACATTGCAATGTCACCGAAATTGCGTAATAAGCCGTAGGGCGTATTTACAAATATCAATGGTTTGTAGGTAGGTACCATTTAATGAACCAGGAATTGTTACGTATAGATATCATGGTATAAAATAAAACATACTCGTAATATTATTCGCTATCTTTATTGAAGCTTGGGACGGGATTTGCTCCAACTCGAAAAATACCAACTAACTAACAGGCTAAAGGTTTCTTCGTCGCTTCTTTACTTTAGTCTACATACCGAAGCGACTGAAATAAAAAATATCACTTTATTTCCGTGTCAGTGTTTAATTAATTAAGAATTTGACCTTTTCTAAGTGTACATTTATTGTATTTATGGAAATAAAGAGTTTTTGACTTTGACATTGATAGTGAAAAACAAAAAATAGGCAGTCCCATACAATATTTTCACAAAAATGCGTACCAACGCAAGAATCGCAAAAAATTTCGAAAAATGGTGTCTACACGGCACACCGCGTGAAACAAGAAATTCAAACCGTTCGCGGCGGTATGTCGAAGAAATGGAGCTAAAGAGTAAGAATGTGGCAGAATGTGGAGACCGCGCCGCGCCGCCCCGCCGCCGCCGCCGGCTTACCTATGGGTGGGTACCTAGCCACTTAAGTTTGGATCTAAAACCAGACACATGGTTCCTCTGTCGCGTCCAAGAAAAGAGACAAACATCCGCGTAATCAAGGAGGGGAAGTAGACGTAGAAGATATTGGGCAAGGATGATTTTAGTTTAGAAAGAAAAAGAAATGTGTAATTAAGGTTTTTACTAATGTTGTTTATGTGGCCCATCGATCAAGGTATCCACCGACCTTCCGTAGATTCACAATGAGCACCCTGAAACCGTCTGTTCCAAAAGAGATACCTTATGACAGTTTGGTTATTCTAACGCTCGGACAGGAAGACACGAAAAAGAACGGGATATCCTATTTTTAACATAAAGTTTAAACGCATTTTTTACCACTTTAATGTGCTATCCTCAAGAAACGTTATAAATTAAAAGGGAATGTAATTTTTTTCCAAATATTTCAAAAACTGTTTTGAGATGTACAAACCGATACCTTTCATTTGATGCCCCACTTGACATAGTAGATCTCTTTTAAAATTTCAACATCACAATTTGTAAAGAAAATTTTCATTTTCATTTATTTCTGTACAGGCGCTCGAACTGTATCTTTATTTCAAATTTCACGTTATTTGCTGCTGTAATTGCTGAGATAATAAAGACAGAAAAAAGGACAGAAAAAGCGATGAAATTCCAGGTGGGACCAAACAAGATGACTTTAAAATTTTTCAACTAAAGAACTAGTGCTGTAGACGGACAGGAACGTTGGAAGGGCAACTCTGGAAGGATATGACAGCTTTAAACAAGTCCTGGATGGTCGTGTTCACAGCGACATCACTCTCTTCCGGTGGATCGGGGAGTTGCATATTGGCCCCTGCTGGTGGATGCTTACTCTCAAGAGATATGAGAGAAGGATCGTCATTTGGCGCCATCGTGTCGTTTGAGAACATTATGCGAGAGGCACCTTTGATGTCACCATCATTGAGTTTACTCTCTACAAGTCTGTAAATAGTAGACTCAGCCAATGGCTTATTATAATTTGAATTTTGTGGTGTGTTCTGATCAACAACGGAAATAGGCTGCCCTTCGCGTGCAGTGTACCTAACACAATTTTGTTTAATCTTAACCGTGACTGATGCTTTGTTGGCCAAATCTTTCTTTATATGCAGTACGCTGTGAAACTAGTAAGTGCTCTCAAGCTCACTTGGTGTTTTTTGAAACAGCATTCCTAAAGGCTCCTGAGAGAGCGGAAGCGACAGAGATAAAAAAATAAATAAATAATGCTGGACAATCCACACAGCATCATCTAGCCCCAAAGTAAGCAGAGCTTGTGTTATGGGTACTAGATGACTGATAAACTTAATACAATATATAACATAGATAGATATTTTTTATTATATATAGAAAATACCCAGAACACCCGGAACAAATATTTGCAGATCGTACAAACATTTGTCCCAAGGCGGGAATCGAACCCGCAACCTTCTGCGTCGCAGGCGGACCTTCGCCCGCCGCGCCACATCGGTCGTCTGCGAGATGCAGGCACCTCGAGGAATACGTTTAAAAATAGGAGTTGTAGCGGGGTTGTAGTTTGTACTCACTCAGAACTTTCCAAAAAAGGGGTGTATCAGCCGTAAAATCTGAATTTTGTGGCGAAACATCTACCGCTCCTGCAACCTGAGCAGACAGCGGGATAATGGGATCCTTATGGATTCTGGTTTGATGAATTTTGAGGTCTCTCTGTCCCTTAAAAAAGCGACCCTGGGGACATTGTGTGCACTCTAAGAGAGGGGGCACAGACACGATGGGACGATTTTCCGTCACTGAAAGATTACCTACTAATATAGATAGATAGATAGATAGACAATGCTTTATTCATCACCTTATAAAACAGATAGTACTCATTAAATATGATGTAGGGAACAGCAATGGAACTGGCGGCCTTATCGCTTAAAGTACCGGCCAATTTCTCTAGCCACTACAATAGCCAAGGTGTTGGACAGTATGCTTGATTCTATTTTACAAAACTACGTAGAGTTACATGACGCACAGTTCGGGTTTAGACCCGGACTATCCACCGAAAGCGCAATATTAGCACTCAAGCATACTGTCCAATACTACACAAGTCGCAGGACGCCGGTGTACGCCTGTTTCCTCGACCTCTCCAAGGCATTTGATCTCGTCTCCTATGATGTGCTGTGGAGAAAGTTGAGGGACAGGGGTGTACCGCCGGACCTGTTGAATGTGTTTCGTTTTTGGTACGGACACCAGAGCAACGTCATCAGGTGGTCCAATGCTCTCTCGGATGCATATAGGTTGGAGTGCGGGGTAAGACAGGGGGGGGTTAGCTCTCCCTCGCTCTTCAACCTGTATGTAAATGATCTGATTGTTGAGCTCAGCGGCATGCGTGTCGGCTGTCGTGTGGATGTTTGTATTAACAACATCAGCTACGCGGACGACATGGTGCTGCTGGGCCCGACAGCGAGATCTGTCGAAGAGATGCTGAGGGTCTGTGCTGGCTACGCTGCATCACACGGCCTCTGCTACAACACTAAAAAGTGTGAATACATTGTTTTTAAGGCCGCCGGTAATAACCTAAAAGAATTTCCAGAAGTAACCCTAAACGGCATGAGCATTAGAAAAGTAACTTCGTTCAAATATCTCGGACATTTTATTACCGACGACCTTAGGGACAATGCTGACATAGAAAGAGAGCGTAGGGCTCTAGCGGTAAGAGGTAATATGCTTATACGTAGGTTTTCCCGGTGTACAGAAGAAGTAAAACTAACGCTGTTTAAAGCGTACTGTCAAAGCTTCTACACCGGGAACCTATGCGTAAGCTACACCAAACGACCGCTGGAGGCCCTGCGTGTGCAATATAATAATATCTTTAGGTTGATGTTGGGACTGCCTCGTTTCTGCAGTGCATCAGGGATGTTTGCTGAGTATGAGACGGATGGGTTTGCTGCCATCCTCCGGAAAAAGACGGCATCCCTGATGCGCAGAGTGCGGGATAGCCCCAACAGCATCCTACAAACTGTAGCCGGCAGAATTGCCTCGCCGATATGGCAGCACTTTGTGCGAACAGTTATATAAATAAATATGTACATAATCAATTTCATTTGTTAAACAATTATTCAATTCAGTTCAATTCGTTTATTTATTTGTGATATATTATTCTGATTAATATTAATTTTATGCTTTAATTTAATTGTATTTGATTTCCTTTAAGTAATTTGATTAATTTTTATAATAAGTAATTTGTTTTTAATTTAATTTTATATAATTAAATTTAATTTCAACTTGTATATTTAATTTTATTAACTTTGTTGTAGGTAACACTAAGAGTACTAACATTTAATTTAAGAGATTTTTGCTACTAACAAATTATGGATCATGATGTTATCTGAAATAAACAAATTTTTTTTTTTTTATTTATTTAAAGCGATTTCTTCCAGGCAACCAAATTATATCACATGCAAGAACTAATTTGACTACTTATTATTGTCCAATATCTACCTACATGTTTGCTTGCCACTTTTCTGCAAGCCGGCACGGGCGCTCCGGCGCCCGGTTCATGGTTTCCATGGTTTCTTAGTCATCGCCATCATCATCCCTCTGTCTTGTGCTCACATCCAAGTGACACCTATGCCCAAATTATCAATGTGCAAAGTCGCACTTTGGCGATGTCTTCAACCCATCATGCGTGAGGATGAGGACGACCCGGTTTTAAAGGAGACTCACAGGTTTTATTTCATAGTGCATTTGAATGAAGTACCTATTAGTGATTCAAATTTAAAGGCGCCTCTCCGATACGACCTACTTAATTCCTCTCAAACAGTGCACTGATTCAATCAAGAGCGAATCGCAAGACTTGCCTGATTAAATGAAGAATTTATCTCCTGACATAAATCCTGCGTAACTCGACCCCGTGATACGGCTGTCTGCTGAAGAGGCCAATAGTTTTCAATTTCGCCGCCCTCACCTGCCTGTCTGGCTAATCCACCATTTTATTAGCCTACCCTTGTAATTCCCCGCACGTGTGCACTTCCCCGCCTTTGTTCTATCGAAATTACTTTCTCAAAACGACACAACTTACCATCAACTTCTACCCTCTTCAAACTGAGCTCTAATACTTTGTATCACAGTGTTTTATTGATGGTTTTCGTGGAAATGATAGGATGTTGTTGCTTAGAAACGCCATGTTATTATTTCGTTTTGGCGGGCCGTGACTGACGTTTACGAAGTCGATGTTGTCATGCGGAATAAACTTTTGTACCTATCCGTTATGAGAGATTAGAGCGTAATCTGGGAATATTGAAGACAATAAAATGAGCTGAATGAGAGCGTGTAATGGTCGGGGAGGGGAAAGGTAAACTTTATAAAGTTGTTTGTTGTTCATAAGAACAACAAACAACTTTATAAAGTTTACCTTAATCCATAAGGATTAAAATACGGACGTAACGGGACTGTATCTGAATAGGTGTGAGTTTAGTAAAATAATAAAGTGCAATGATAAAACTCATTAATTTTTATTAATTTTATAAATCGAAATTCATGAACCTCACTTTTTAATAAGTAGGCAGATATAATTACAAATTCCTTCTCGTTAATAATTATCATTTCATAATTATCATATTCATTCATAACCCCTAATGCTACTTACAATACTTACACCGATCTATTATCTGAACATACCTATAAATTAAGTTAGAAATATTAATTTTACAATTTTACTCTATTATTCAAGCTTATTGCTATTCATTGTCACTGAGCGCGGGAATCCGCTAACTTTACGATGTTGCTAGTTAAAACTACTAAAATTCCTTGGGATTTTAAAAGTGATAAATGCCTATTGAACAAAAATCTTACTTATGTATGTAAGTAAGTACACAACTTATCGATGAAGCATCAAAGGTATTTTTCTTTCTCGATACAAATTGTAAAATTATAACATAATTATCATCATCGCATCTTCATTTTCTTATTAGAGCTAAATTTACAATTTTACCAAATATTCAAAAAAGGATTTTTTTCCATTTCAGCAGTAGTACCTACGTACCATAAAAGATAAATCATTTTAAGTTGATAAATGTAGGTATATTTTTAAGTATCACAATCAAAAATATTTTTTGTCTTCATCGAATATTTTGACTAATTACATAATCTAAAATATTTACATAATATTATCTACACACTCAAACACTGTCGTGATATACTATTCACACAACATATTACTACTTGTTTGGTATTTACAATACGTTTTAAAGTACTACATTTTTGTGTAAGTAATTGGAAATTTTTATTTGATCAAATTTAGACAGGACTTGTAATTTTATCGTTAAAAACACTTTATTATAATCGTTATCTTGCAAAAATGGCCTTTAGGTAGAGGTACATGATCAATACCTAAAGTCAAGATAGTTTAAGGACACACGATGTTACTTATGATTTAAGAAGTTATCAGTTTGGCACTTTTCAGACCTGATCAGAAGATATTCATAAGATTTAGTCAATAGGCGAAATATGCAGCGCAACTGTTTTGTTCCACCAATGTATTATGTACCGTGACATGTCTTGTGTGTATAAAAAATGCTGAATTATCTACAGAATAATTCTGAGTTTCACATTGCACATGAAGTACCAAATTAATGATATTTTTTATGTTTCATCAGTTTCTAATTCATGAAAAGGTAATGTTAAAAATCTTCTGAACAGGCATTTCAAATAAACAAAGAGAAATCATAACAAAGATTTTCAAATCCTCACTTGTGCTTAGCTAAAACTAAGCTATCTATTTAAGTATTTACACAATACCCTCCTCCCGATACGAAAACTTACAATTAGCTAAAAGTTCACTTCTCACAAACACTTAAAATTCCACTGCGTAACACTATTTCTAAAATGTCTGTCGGTTTATTTTACAGCTGCCCCCAGCATCGCCTCACCTAAGACAATGTTCTTGGAAGAGTTCATGGCGCTTTTAAAGATTCGAAACATAAGTAAGACCCAAAATATCGGATAAAATAATGAAGACGGCAATTATATGTATTTGAACATTTTGAACTGAATTCTTTAAATTGAAATGATGACGATTCAGAGTTAGTGACCTTAGAACTTAAGATGATAGAAAACTTTAATTACTTATTTATACTTAGATTAATAGAAAGAACCCCATTTATGATTAAAATAGGGAAAATATCAAAACATGCAGATCAATCCTGGTGACAGTAAACTGGAGAAGTAAAACAATATCCAGGGAAGTATCACCAAGTATAGTCTTTAAGTTCCACTTGAAAAGCGTGAACAAAACCGCGCCAATCCCACCACCCTAATCGAAATACATCTCTTCCTTGAACATGGTCTCGTGGTAAAGCTGTGGAAACTTCTACCACGCCCGGCCCTGCAGCGGTAGATACCCTGAGCACTGCTGCTGGTAGGCCGTGGGCTGGCGGTAGGAGGAGACCAGGGGGTTGCTGCAGGCGGCCTGCGCCTGCTGGCTGACGTAACCTGAAGTCGGCGTGGCGCAGTGACTGTGCGCAGGCGAGGAAGACTCTCCGGAGCCGCAAGGCTTACCGTCCTTCACTAGGACCGGTACAGCCACTCGACGAGGTGATGACGAGGACTGTGGGAAAAAGGGTCATGAGAATGGAAACAAAAATGAAACATGAATATCAGAGTCAGTCAATAACCTCCATGCCAGCGAGACCAATTGAATATTATAATAATATTATTATAATTGGATATTATAGTATATCTATAGTCTGGCTATTAGGCCAGAACAAAAACGCATCAGCTCTTGTATCAAATTCTGTAAAACAAACTGACCAAATTTCGCACATGACTCCACATATCTCAACCCAATAATAAAATGTACACCGGAATTTCCAATTATTATATTTGACAGCCCGTCGAGCAAATTACACGTTAGAAAACAATAATTACGAGAGGGCGAGGCGAGGCGCTAACAATCAGGAGTCGGGCCGCCCCCACACGTCGTCGCGTCGTCGCGCAAATTGAGCCAATTCGAGCGCCCGACCTACGTACTTATACTAGCAACACACGCGCGACAGGGGCTGTTTTGGTGATAAACCTACGGGATATAAAGATTCGTCTGAATTTCAGGCGCTGAATTGGTTTGTTTTAGGTATAAAAGTTGGTACAGAGATAAATGACAAAACCCTTATTTATTCCTACAATGTTTTTTACAAAGACAAGTTAGACAACAAAATCGGTACAATTATGTTGTTTTGTTGGTGTGACAAATCAAAAGTTTCACCCCAGCTACAGGCAATTAGATCTGATTTAAACCTGGCAACTTACTGACTGAACGACAGGGATGCTACATTTTCCGGGTGGAGCAAGGGAAAACTAAACAATATTGGTAAGAACTCTGAGAAGAAGAAGAGATTTATAAACCAATATAGCTAAAATAAAACATCAAGTGCGAGTCGACTCGCACGCCGAGAGGGTTCCGTATAATTATAAGACCTTATTTATTGCATAATATCATGGTCAACCGGAAGTATATTTAGGTTTTGGTCTATCGCGAGAATCTTCTTTTTTTTGTGAACAAACTACAACACGGTTTTCGGATTTCTCCCTTTACTTATGCTACAAGACATTGCTGCTTGCCAAATTTCATGATTCAGATCAACGGGCAGTACCCTACTTATACTTAGATTTTGAGTGCATGTGATTCCCTTGGAAATTTCAAAATATGCGGGCATAAACAGTAGGCTGTCATAGAAGTTTGATTTCTATCACGGCTCCAAGTGGTTACGGACTTGAGTAATTGATGTTAATTTCAACTCGATAGGTACTGTCCGTACCTACCTCCGTTTGCGTTCCTGACAAAAGGTGGTTGACAGACGGACAGCAAAGTGATTCTTTAAGGGTTCCTTTACCTGGGGTTTGAGGTACGGAACCCTAAAAACTAGATATATTCCGTTCTCGTATCCAATATACGTATTTTATGTCAACATGTACCGTAACAGTAACAATTACAGACAACACAACCTTCCGCCAGGCGTAAGTACTTGCACACGCACTGCGAAAAATGTTTAGATCGAAAACAAACGAGAGTCAAATTCATTCAATTAAATGCTGTATCAAAGCTTTCACAACCAAAATTGTTTCGAGCTTCTACGATTTGCTTCGATCGATGATATAATTATCTAAGTCTTCTTCTTCTCCACCAATATTCAATTGATATTTATTTATGTAATTACAACGGCCCAAGGCCAATTATACTAATAATTACAGATAATATAAGACATAGGTAATTACTTTGGTTGTAGAACAAAAGGGTTATTGTTTACAAAAAACATCTAGGTACCTACATTCTAGAACCGAGTACCTAATCTAATAGGTATGCCCTGTTCGTATACAACTTTTCCATTTTGTCATTTTGTCAAAAAAAATGTTTGAAATCTCCTGAACCCGTAGGTTAACTGCGGCATTTAACCTATTCAATCACAGAAATTCTAACAAAAAGATCAAGATTTATCTTCCGATCGCCTATCAACACGCACCATCGCGCGGTAGCCCTGATTTGACGGGAAATACAATTCTAATTGCCGTGGGGTTGCCATGCGCGCTGCGGGACCCGTATCTCGGGGTTTAAGAATAAAATCTAAAATACCTCTGTTATTTTTTGCAAGTATTATCTGTGATTGAATTTGTATGATCCGTTGGTACTTCCGCAATCTAGCGGGGGAAGTTATTGAATAAAGTTTGAATAAGTAGGTACTTTCTATTTGCATATGCATGCGGAGGGCATGTACCTAAAAGTTTCCTTTAAACGGAATTTAAATAGTAATTTAATCGATTTGGCAACTTGGAAATCTTAACTAAAACTACTAAACATAGAATTCATGGTATCTAAATCTATAGGTACCATGGGGTGATTTCTTATCACTAGGAACCTATACCTATCAATTTAATTTTAAGTTCCTTTACGGATTGTGCACTCGTGGCCAAGACTGTTGGTTTTGTTCTTTCTTCCACTTATTGATATCATTAGCGAGGGTAGTTGACGTCAGCGGGAGATAGTCGAGGGGCGGCCGTGTCACGTCGACGATTTTATCGCTACCTCTTATTAATATTCATTAGCATTTGGCAGACTTTATAATATTGTCGTGTTTTAATATTTGCGGTGTTCTAAAATTTATTCCATAAAGAAAACCTCTAAATCTTCGAAAAACGTTATCTCTCCTAACATTACTTTGATAATCTTAATCATTCGATCTTAAATAAGCTGTCATCTATAATAATTCCTGAAAAGACTCCGATTTAAGGTTGGAAATGCATTGTTTGTTCTTACCTGATTGTGTTGGTTCTGCTCCGCCATCGCCTTCTCCTTCGCTTGCCTCTTACATTTATAGCGATGGTTCTGAAACCATATTTTGACCTGCAACAAAATGCTTCTATTAATATTCATTCACATGCAAAAGGAGCATCCTACTGACATCTGAAAGATTCTTTGACGGAAGGTCGACTTTTCAAGAGTAGAAGTCAAAAAATCACCTTCTGGTTGACCTTAAACACCCCACGGCCAAGCCGGTGTTAATCCCATCCGAACATCTCCAGCAAAGTCAACACTGCGTCTAAGTCATCGCATCCTGGCCTCCCTGAAATTAGCGCAGAGCACGCTACATACAGTCAACACTCCACCTTAATGACGAAAGAATAAACACGAGCATGTTTGCCCCTCGGCGCAGCTCGGCCTTTGTCTACGCACGCAGCAAAATATACTCGTTTATTTATTATTTATACATCGAGAGTTTCCTCCGTGTTTATTCTTTGAAATGGATGTGTGCCCTCCTCAGATTCCCGCGCATCTACGTCCGCCATTTTGTCCAAGCCGATACTGACGCGAACCGTTAGAATAACAAATGTTGTAACGCGCTACTAGTGCGTTGTCCACTCGTAGAAAGCTTATCAGTTTGTTATGTTTTAATGTTTGCTCTACACCTACGTGCAGCGCAGCAGTGGGAACGAGGCGGCCGGCGGAGCTTTTGTGCGCCTCGGGAACGACGCTCGCTAGGTTATTTATGGAGGAGCTGAGAGTTAATGAACGGGCCCCGTCAGCGGGCGTCGCTTATTGCTCTCTGGCGAGCCTTGGACGCTCTCGTGTCGAGAGCTTGCTTTCAGTATCCTTGTGCATAATGCTGGCTTTCCACGCACTCGCGCTGAGCCCTCCATTCACTTGTTTGTTTTACATCTTAACGTCTGGTGTCTCGTGCAAGCGACGAGACATTTCGGGTGTGTCCAAGGGCCTTGGCTAGGTACGTGCTCGAGAGTCTACACTACACCCACTTAACTACCGAGCGTAACGTTTTCCTATTATATACGCAGAAGTAATAACTTCGCTACTGGAATCTTTTTAACATTGTAGGTACGACCTGAGTTCGAGAGCGAACTTGTTTGTTTCAGAATTTTCTAAGATCACTTACTTTTCTTGGCATAACTTCTTGAGAAATTCTCAACAATCTGCCGCTCGCAAGTTAAGAATTATTTATACCCACGAGAAAATACTTCTATCATCAGAATTAATATGGCCGCCCAACCGGCTGTCATTTTGACAATACATGTCAATTTTGGCGCCAATGCTATTTCATACAACAGTTTTATGTTACATCTAATGTCCAAGAAATAAGGTTGTTTGTCGAATGTACCTACCTATGAGGTTTATAAAGGGCTCGGCGTAGGTGTTCCATTCCTGAGAAAGATGACTTGAAAAATCAGGCCACAATTATTATAAATATACGCCTCTCGTGTTTGTTTAGTTAGATCTTCATTTGGTTATTTTATTTTAAAAAGTTACGTTTTTTTTTAGTCAAAGAGTTTGGTAAAAATCTTGGGAGATTTTTTGATAATGTCGTTGGAAGTGTTGCAACATTTTTTTAACCCACATTTTTTTAAATTTTATTATTAGACAACAACGATTTAACGGAAGTTTTTTGTAAACTTAGGTACGTGATCAGGACATTGTACTACACCGATAATATCACAGTTTTTCTCAACCATATAGAGATGATTTCATATTTCAACGAAAAATAACCTGTGTTACGTTTTCCTCACTATACATATCCAAAAAATCTAAACCAACGTAACGTCAGTTACTGATTTGTCATTCTCTAACCAACAATGTGAGATTGTCACATTATCCGCGCTCGCGCACCACTGAACAAACACCCGTCCGTCAACTGACAACCGATCAATACCATCATTTATTTAGTACCATACAAAAATATTAACCAAAAAAAAAATCACATTACTATTTTAATTTACGGGACTTTGTACTCTGTGTAAATACGCAAAAGAACGATTGTGGATAAAGTACATAAATTGTAATCAATTTGAAATAACGGCAATATTCTTTTTGACAGATTATCGGGTGTTGCCAGACTACGTGAGTGAATGCGGCATTCTCGAAGATCTGTTTTTACAGGTGAGACGTGGACAATAGGAAAGTTAAGCTACCACAAGGATCTATAATATCAGTGTTAGTTTAGCACATGCACCGCCATTCTTTAAATTTATAAATAAAAAAAATATAAAAATATAACACCTTGGTTGCCTGGAAGAAATCGCCATAAATGATAAGGCCAACTCAAATGCCTCTCTATAGGATAAGTTTAGATTACTTACCGACTGTTTTTATAAGGCTATGAAATAAACAAATTATTTATCAATATCTTTAAATAGGTATTAGTCAGTAAATTAAGAATTCTGAACCTTTTTTACCTAGCAAAGGTTAAGATAAATATAGGCAATAAATGATTTATTATTATTATTAGCTAGGTGAAACCTATTTTATGGTTAGAATTAAGAGTTCATGATGCTAACAGGGAAAATCATCATAACTGAAGAAGGTACCTACCTACTTCGATTGACATGGATAAAACCTTTGCAAACAACTAAGTCCTACCAACCTTGTAAAACATCAAATATTTGATCAAAGATAATCCATAGCTGCCGTAACTAAGTATTTATATCGCAATAATTATTAAAAGTTGAAATGTATGTAGCCAGCCCCTACTAGCCAACCGTGAGCCAGAACCCGAGTCAATATTTATAAAGCAATCCATCAAATTAATACTTATTTGTTTACAGTAGCCGTTTTAAAGCTTATGAGTGCGTGCTTTTCGTTTTAATTTAGTTTTGATTGACGTGACGGCCGTACACGTTTATA
This sequence comes from Eupithecia inturbata, assembly GCA_963662085.1. Classification (NCBI taxonomy): domain Eukaryota; kingdom Metazoa; phylum Arthropoda; class Insecta; order Lepidoptera; family Geometridae; genus Eupithecia; species Eupithecia inturbata. The sequence goes on from OY759192.1 coordinate 985,009, forward strand.
GAGGAATAGGCTTAATGTTATTTTATGAGGGTTATTCGCAAAGTACGAACAAGGTACCGACCCGGTAGGTAGTTCGTAAATTATTCTGAATAAAATCACGGTACCTACCTACCTAAATTACTCTTACCTGTACCTAAACATCAAAAAAAATACCACCTAAGACATCAGAACTCTGTCATTTCCTGTCAACAATAGATTCGCAGTCCTACGCAAACACCGCAATACCGAAACGTTGCGAATACATCTCGAAATACGGCCATACCTGCCCTTCAATAGTCCGTGTCAGGTGCATTATCCTCTTAGATCTCTAATCCTTCTTCACAATAAAGTGCAACAAAAACTCCTACATTCACCAAAACTAAATCCCTTTCAAATTGCTTTTATATTTCAACTGCAAATCGGCCATATTTTACGCAATAATTTTCGCGGTTATTACCCAACCGCAGACATCAAAGTTCGTTTTTCAAATTTGTTTTGACATGCCGGTCGCGATCAATAGCGGCGTTGGAATTTCGTACAATGATACCAGAAACAATTTTTCTTTTTTTACGTCGGACTAATAAGCAGATGATTTCGTATCGTAGGCTTTGGCAGGAAGCATATTGAAATCCCACGCAGATTATGAGATTAGAAAAAAGTGAAGTGGAATTATTGGAAAATTATAGGGATATTAAGACGATGAGCCGCCGCCGCGGTGAGCTTTTGGGTTAGCTCAAATATTTATGACATCATATAGAATCAGCTTTCCAATGATGTATGATTGTGAATTGGCTTATTTTAATAACTAGGTAAGTATTTTTTGCAAAGTATTTTTTTCCACTATCGGTATACAGCCGAAGATCAATGCTTATTAAGATCATCACTCCGGTAGATTTATTAGTCGTAATCATAATAATAAGTCGTATCCATTACCTACTGCCAGCAGATATAAAAACACATTCAACTTTTTCAGCACTTACAGCTACTTAACGTCCAGAAAGCGACAGCAATCTGACAACCAGTCATTGTTCCACGTCACGACGACGCACCATTATCTTATTGCTTCCATTAATATCGAGGACCCGCATGTGCCGCTTCCGCCGGAGGGCCACAGACCGCGTTCGTGACCATAGACAAAGAGGAGGAAGGATTGTCCTGATTCTAGGGCGCTTTTGTTTAGCTAAATCTTTGGCATTGTTTAAAATTTTTTTTGGAGATTCTCATGAGAGTTCATCGACCACTGTAATGTTGTTTTGATTTTGATCTCATGCCGCTCTGATATTAATTTGTTACTAGAATGACTAGACTCTACAAGAGCTAGAGTTTGGTTTGCGAACACAATTAACCTCGGAAGTCAATTGAACTACACAAACAGAAATAAAAGTAATTTGAAAATGGAAACGGGCAGTTCGTTTTGAGCTCAGTATCAACAGTGGCGGCGCGTCGCGAACATCGAAATTTACTTAAGTTAACGAAACGCGAGCCCTCTGTTTGCGAGGCTCAAATACTGCGGAATATTGTGGCCTGGATGGCGGGCAGAGTTCCTTTATTGCGCTGCCTCTATTTAAACTGCGCTATGAATATGCAGGAATGGAATGCGCTAGCTATGTTCTCGGTTGGCTTTCTAAACGGGGAGTTGAAACTTTGTCTGGGATTTATTTACTGAGGTTTTGTTCTTTGTATTTGTGGTACCTACCTAGTTAATATATTGGGAACAACTGATGATTGATTAGCATTTGTAAAGATCTTAGAGTGGAAGTACAAGCGAGACATGAAACTAACAAGATGAAACTTGTAGCGAATTCAAAGAACTTATAAAATTCCTTGGATGTTTCAAAAACGAGACCTCAAAAAGCATTGGAAAGCGTCAACAAAGTCCGGAGGCGTGTAATTCAATACGTTTCGGGTAATGGTCGCGGGTTCGGCGTCCGGCACGCGACGTCTGCCGCTGACAGACGGGGGGATGACCACAGTTATGGACGAGATAACACGCTACCAACACTGCCACTTTCACGCTTCACTTGACGGCCGCCGGCCGGTGGCAAAGATTTTATTTGGGATGCCTAATAAAGGTCTTCTCTAAATAGGTAGATATATTTTATAAAGTAGAAATAAAATATAATTTGCTCATAACCATTAAAACTCTGTATAAGTAGTACTTACGTAGTGCTGATATAAAAATGGCAAGAAAGATTAATGTGACACCAAAATGGCGACAGCATGTGTTGCAGGGGCTCAGAAAGCAACTATAAGAGTAAATAGGACCTCCTAGCATAATATTGCAGCGCTCTAGAAGGGTGCATGCTTGATACTTTAAGTTATTTTAAGACATCAAAATAAAATATAAATCCCAAGAATTTTTCGACTTCGACGGGACTTGAACCCGTATCCTTCCCTCAATACGGGAATGCGCTAACCAACTACACCACGAAGTTAAGTGACGTAGGAGTCAAAAAACTTTGGGACTTCCTTCGGATTCTAGCGCCGTTAGCTCCACCTACAGGGCAAACATTGATTGATTGAATTCTTATAAATTACCCCGAGTGTGAGGGCATACGCACTATAATAACAAAAAGCTTATTTTAAGACCTTTAAACAGCATGTTCCGCAAAAAAATATCTTTAATCTTGAATTACGGCGCTACTTGTTTATACTCTCATTTGAAAAGCAATAGGTAAAGTTGCCTATGCCACAGAACAAGTAGCGCACAGTCACAATATAATACTATGAAATTTTAGCTTGCTTTCACATGAACTATTAAATTAGCATACCGCAACGCTTGAAAACGAAAGTTTTTAACCAGTGCGTCCTACCCGTTATGACTTATGACTCTTATGAATGACCTACGGAGCTGAGACGTGGACACTCACGGTAAGGCTGGGCCAACAGTTTAAAGTCGCTCAGCGAGCTATGCTCGGAGTTTCTCTGAAGGATAGGGTTCGTAAAGAATACGTCTGACGGAGAATCAAAGTTATCGCCATAGCTCAAAGAATTAGCAGGCTGAAGTGGCAGTAGGCCGGCCGTATCTCGCGAAAACCGACAAACGCTGACTAAATGTATTCTCGAGTGGAGACCACGACTTGGCAAACGTAGTGTAGGACAACCTCCAGCCGGGTGGGATGACGACCTGCGAAAGACTGCAGGCAGATGCTAGATGCGGCAAGCTACAGACAGGGCGCTATGGCGCTTATTAGGGGAGGTATATGTCCAGCAGTGGACTAAGATAGGTTGTTGATGAATATGATGTTGATTAAATTAGGTAGCTGGATGTGACAGCCAATAACATTGGAATGACTGCTAAGCAGGTGTTGAGTTACCTGCTAAATTGGAGCGCAATCAAAGCACTCGGATCCTATTAATTAGTGCAAACAATGCCTTGACCGACGACATGCAGACCCAATTAATGTGCCGACAATGCACCGCATTATAATCGCCGATCAGCGCGTGCCTCCGTGACACGCCATTGTTCCCGCCGACTCACTTTGACGTTTGTTTTGGCGCGAATTCAAACGCGTCGCCGTAAATGGTGTTGACACCCTCAAAATGGAGATTATTCATGGATGTTTGCGGCCCTTTGTGGGGTTACAGAGAGTTTATGAAATTTATATTGACACGGCCGAGATTATCGAGTCTTTGTTATGAAGGATTTGAATTTCCAGCGTCGTCGCGTGAATGTGGGAAAGCGGGGCGCGTGGCGCTGACAGAAATATTAATAACAGCGCTCGCAAAGTCCGCAAAACCCACGGTAGGTTCCATGCGCCTAGACAACATCAAAGTGAGCTTCCACTAATTCGGAGACAGCACTTGAAAAAATACGAAACAACAAGGAGAATTTCCTCGACTCTCGAGAATCAAAGGCAGTCCCCCGATCCACTGGTGGCGTCGCCGGCGCGTGAAACAAGATGCCAACTTAACGAGCTAACCGTGTAGGCAGGTATCTAATGTTGCCAGCAGCGGTGGAATAACAAACGGATGTGGTAGAATAACTGATGAACAAGTCGCCCGGGGCGGGAGTCGGGAGTGGCGCCCTATGGGTCGTTTTGTTCAGTAATTGATAGGGGATGCCCGGGGCGGCCATGAAACCGATTACAGTTTGATTTATGGTTTTGTGTCGACAACAGCGCCCGGAGGCGGCGACGGTGACGCCCTAATGTTGTTACACTTGCTAATGTGTGGGAGACAATAAATGGTTCTGCGCATAACACGTGTTACCGGGAAAACCCACATGTATGTAAAGGTTTCGAATTTTAGTTTATCAAATCAAAACTGATGTTAGCTTCACGAAATCATTTTCGTAGAATTGTGTGGCGGTTCTCTATGTTGTAAACGAGATTTTCATAAAATTGGTAGTTGTTTGACCCTTAAAACTCCTAACCTTAACTAAGTCTTTATTGTGTCATAACATAACGAATATACCTATATCATAACGAATATACCTATATCATAACGAATATACCTATATCATAACGAATATACCTATATCATAACGAATATACCTATATCATAACGAATATACCTATATCATAACGAATATACCTATATCATAACGAATATACCTATATCATAACGAATATACCTATATCATAACGAATATACCTATATCATAACGAATACACCTATATCATAACGAATACACCTATATCATAACGAATACACCTATATCATAACGAATACACCTATATCATAACGAATATACCTATATCATAACGAATATACCTATATCATAACGAATATACCTATATCATAACGAATATACCTATATCATAACGAATATACCTATATCATAACGAATACACCTATATCATAACGAATACACCTATATCATAACGAATACACCTATATTCGCACCTAGGAAACCTCAAACTCTAACTACTACGTATTTAGTAGGTATTTGCCGAATATCTTTTTCAGTAAATGAATTTAATTTTATGCACGTTTTTTTAATCATGTAGCAAATAAAGTTTCTGAAAAACGCTTATGGCCTATACAAACAAAAATTGAAATATAGGTAGGTATATATGGCGTATACTGAAAATGTCAAAACAATTTAAAACACTTCAAAAAGACGGACTTACTTGCGTCGGCGTGAGGTGTATGAGCGACGCCAGGTGCTCCCTCTCGGGCGCTGACAGGTACTTCTGCTGCTTGAACCTCCGCTCCAACTCGTACACCTGACAAAAAATAAAAATTAGACTATGGACAGACGCTTCCCGTGAGGGTGTATCAGACTTCCGCTTTGAAAATGGCAACATCGAATGTTACTTCCGGTGGACTAACAGAAACGTCCGGTGAAAAAATGGCAAATAAAATCATGAAGACAAAAAATTTTAACAACGATAACCAGGAGTTTTGGGAGGAAGGTAATTTGCGCCTAGGCAATTGCTCAGCTGAGGTGAAGCGAACTAACACTGTTTAAATTAGAGCATAATGTCATGTTAATTACACCCAAGGCTTACTCAGTGCTCTACGCGTCCAGTCCAGGTCAATAATATATTTAGGATGTTATTTAATAGGGCTACCACGCTATAGAAGCGCATTGGGGTTTTTACGGATGCCACAACTGGCGGCTTTCCCGCAATAATTCAAAAACGCGTTGTCTCACTACTGGGCCGTATTCGTGGTAGTCCTAATAGCATTATTTACGTAATAAGTACAAAATTCATAAATTTGTTTGATCTTTATTTAAATTTTGGATTAAGGCTATTATTTCGATGTGTGAAATAAATATACTCTTATTAGTTATTAGTCTATCGCAAAATATGTTCCTAGACAGTTTATGTTCCTTCCTATAGGTGATTTGTAACTATATATGTTTAATGATGATTTGTTATTTATTATTAACCGACTTCGATCAATTATATGATCGAAGTTAACCGACTTCTAACAGGAAGAGGTTCTCAGTTCGTTTGTATGTTTTATTTTCTTTTTTTTTTATGCAGGTAAGTTACTTGATATCTCCGCCTATCGGTAACCGATTTTACTGATTCTTTCACTATTGTATACATAGAGAATGATCCAGAGGTGGTCCCATAAAATGTTATTCCCGAGGGATTAGTAATTATCCCGTTAAACTTAAAAAGCAACATAATATTTTTGGAGCACGACTGGCTACAGCAGTTTTGGTGATATCTGCGCCAATTGTTAACAGATTTTGATGATTGTTTCAATGTTGTATAAAAATTGATTTTGAGGGTCCCCCTAAGTTTGATTCTCAAGGAATTACTATGTGCGCCATAAAACGTAGGTTTGTAAAAAATTCTTCAGAATATGATAATTTCATTATCACCTAAGTAATGGTTCCCATGCCAACGTGCGTCAACAGTTTCATCTAGGTGTCATCAAACTAAATTAGACTTGTATTATAACTAGATGTCGCCAGTGTTTAACTAAATTTTTTACGCCTGAACATAGACCTTCGGTCAGGGAAAGTAAGGGAGGGGTGATTTCGTTCGTCCGAGACATAGATGAATATTATCTATAAACCGGAATTTGAAGTCGGTTTACCGTTTTTTAAACCACGCCAAATTATTTTAATCTATGGTTCTCTGCTTTGAAATTTTTTTTCTGTTTGTAGGAATTTGTGTGTAGTTTTAAAAACTTATAATTGTCTGAAATAAAAGAATAGTCATTCATTCATTTTAATTAGGTAGGTAGGTACCTACTTGTTAACACCTTAGTTTGTTTATATCAAACCACTTTATTTTGTTTGTATCTATCTACACTAATGCAGATTTTCTTTTTCACTCATTACTAGTTTCTGTCCGCGGCTTCACACGCACTTTCCGGGATAAAAAGTAGCATAAAGCTAAAGGTAGCTGGTTTCACAAAAACTGCTATCAGTCGCTGTCATAGGATGGGCCGCCCTAACTCTGCTGATCGTCCTAGACCCATTTTGCTTAAACTGCGCGATTCAGAGGTCAAGAATGAGGTATGGTTCGCTAAAACCGAGCTAAAAGGCACTGGCATCACTTTGTCTGAATTCCTAACAAGGGCCCGACACGAAACTTTTATGGCCGCAAGACAACGATTTGGCGTGGCGAAATGTTGGACTCAGGAAGGCAATATAGTCATTCTAGGCTCCGACGGTATCCGCCACCGAATAAGTCATCAACAGGACCTCGACAGAATGATTAGCCAGCTCAAAGATCCCAAGCCGGCCTCGGTAGTCGTCAAGGAACCCGCAGCGGCGGGTGCTCTGGCGCAGAAGAACCGGCGTGCCGCAGCGACGGGAAGAAAGTGATCCACTCATCCTTCTCCTTTATCGCTAGATGTTACGTAGGTAATCTCAGCTCATTTTATCTTGTAAACTACGAATGACTAAGTACCCGCTGTAATTCTTGCCTAAATGATTTGTTTTAACTTGACAGATGACATTGCCTTGACATGTTTATTTCAACTTCTTGTCTATCAATCAAAGCTGTCAAAGTCAAACGCTATTTACATGGTTGGTTTCGTTTGTTCTCGGACGAGGGAAATCACCCTTTCTCATCATAACTTTTTCGCTAGAAGCAGATGGTATACGTAATTTTTTTTATTTTATTATTATTTTCTTTTTTCTTTCGTTTTGTAAGTACTCTACTCCTCCGGCAGGTGGAGTAAATTAAGTGGTTTTGTATAAAACTAAAATATTAAGTTAAAAATTGTATAGAATAATTAGCTTTTTTTTTTTGTTCTTTTTGGACTATTTTTAATAGGTACCAACAGATATATATTGCTATAGCTGATAACTGATGCTACATAACATCTTTGGTGAAAGTGATGACGAATTTGAATCCTTTTCCTCCTCTTCTAATTCTAATGATGACAGCTTCGTTAGTATTCCTTCACTCTCTGAAAATCTTGCTGCTCAGTTTTCTGATGTACCTAAAAACTTCAATGTCGTTCATATCAATGCACAAAGTGTCCCGGACCATTTTCCTCATATGTTGGCGTCTTTTGACCATAGATCCATTCATGCCATTCTTATTTCCGAATCGTTTCTCAAGCCTTGTCTACCTTCCACTTCGTTCTCACTCCCTGGTTTTCGCCTTATCCGTAATGACCGCGTTGGTGCGCGCTGTGGAGTGGCAATTTACTTACGGTCACACATACCTTTTTCCATTATAAGTGTATCGGCCCAGCCTCCGCCGCCCAATGCAGGCGAACATCTTTTTGTTGAGGTCGTTCTCGCCCACACAAAAATCTTACTCGGAGTTTTTTATTGTCCCTCCCTTCGGATCAACTATTTTTCCTCGGTTGAAAAACTCTTGGAGGATCTTCTTCCAAACTATAGTCAATCCATCATCATGGGCGACTTCAACACTTGTCTTCTCAAAAAAGATCATCGCACCGTAGCTATTGAGAGTATTGTTAGGTCTTGTAATCTGCATATCCTTCCTCTAGGAGCCACCCATCATTCTCCAAACTGTGACCCGTCCTTATTAGATTTAATTATAGTTTCTTCTCCTTTTTTTGCTGTAAGGCATGGCCAATTTTCCTGACAATTTAGATATAGACTCCTTAAACCTTCACTTTTCATCTCCTCCTTCCATTACTGACGCTGTCAAAATTAATACTATCAGAAATATTTCTTCTACTCCATCCCCTAACCAGTCTCAATTTTCTTTCGACCCAGTTACCCCCGAAGATGTTAAGAAGAGTATCCTAGCCATTTCTTCCAAAGCTGTTGGAACTGATGGCATCAGCCTTAATATGCTTATTCCCATACTGAACCTCATCCTCCCGACCATATGCCATATCCTTAATCATTCATTGGACTACGGGATCTTTCCTTCATGTTGGAAGGAAGCCCAACTGATCCCTTTACCTAAGAAACCTAATCCCAAATCCTTTTCTGAATACCGCCCCATTTCTATACTCCCTTTTCTGTCAAAAGTTCTCGAAAGGCTTGTTCACAACCAGCTTAACTCTTTTCTCTCTATGCACAACACTCTTAATCCCTTGCAGTCCGGATTCCGTAAAGGCCACAGTACTGTGACTGCCCTGGTCAAAATAACTGATGACATACGACTGGGCATGGATAGCCGGCAACTTACTGTATTAAACTTACTGGATTTCAGCAATGCGTTTAACACAGTAGACTTTGATATACTTCTTGCATTCCTTCGCACTCTTAACATCTCTCAGGGGGTGGTTGACTGGTTTTTCAGTTACATGCATGGTCGCAGGCAGCGGGTCCGCCTCGATGAGTCTGTCTCGTCTTGGTGTGATACTTCCGTCGGTGTTCCACAAGGTAGTGTTCTATCACCTCTTCTCTTTGCTATATTTATTAACACTATATCTCAAAATTTAACTTCTTCCTATCACCTATATGCGGATGATCTACAGATCTATACACAGGCACAGCTGGACCGTATCGGGGATGCAGTTGATATCACGAACTCGTATTTACGCCGTATCGCTGAGTGGAGTCGTGCTCATGGTTTAAAAGTCAACCCCGTCAAAACCCAAACTATAATCATAGGTAGCCCTAGACTGATAGATAGATTGGACTGGAAAACTGTTCCTCAGGTTATATTTGATGGAATACCCATTCCTTACAGTGTGACCGTCAGGAATCTTGGGGTTACGTTCGACCGTAAACTTACATGGCGTTCTCAGCTCGAAGTCACCTGTAAGAAGCTATATGCTTCAGCAGGTTCACTTAGGAAGTTGCGATACTTTTTGCCGACCGCTACCAAAATTGCACTTGCCCAATCCCTTCTTCTCCCTGTTCTGGACTATGCTGACGCCTGCTATTTAGATCTTATTGAGGAGCAGTTAGATAAGCTCGAGCGTCTCCAAAATTTTTGCATTCGGTTCATATTTGGTTTACGCAAATATGACCATGTCTCTCCTTTTCGCACCATGCTCAAGTGGCTCCCTATCCGACTTCGCCGGGACATGCATGTTCTTTCTCTTCTCTATTCTATTCTCTTTAATCCCTTTTCTCCTACGTACCTTAAAGAAAGGTTTGAGTTTCTTCATTCTTCTAACTCCCATAATCTTAGGTCATCAGATAACCTACTACTCAAGTTTCCCAATCATTCCCAAACCTTCTATGGCAACTCTTTTAGCGTTCAGGCTGTACGGCTTTGGAACAAACTGCCTGTCGATATCAGACTTGCGCCTTCAATCAACTCCTTCAAATTTAAACTGAAGTCCTATTACCTATCTTCAGCTACCTGAAATCTTCCTTCTTTTTCTCCTCCTTCTGTAGCTCCAGATGTGGTTGTAACTCCATCGGTGATCAGATTTTGTGGTAGTATGTTTCTGTGGAACCTTTTGTATTAAGATATTTATAGGTATACTTGTAGGTTAGCTCCTCTAAGTTAGTTTTGTATTGTTTTATATTGTATGTAGTATGTATTTTAAGAATTTTTATTTTTTATACTATTTGTTTGTGCTCTACCAACACTTTGTGTACTTATATCTTTTTCTACATCCCTAGGTTGCCTGGAAGAAATCGCTCTCAGCGATAAGGCCGCCTATTGTACTAAGTATTTGGTAAATGTAGATATAAGGTTTATAATATGTTATTTTTTTAAGTACAATAAAGTGTTCATTCATTCATTCATTCATTCATAATGTCCTTCTCCGAGATACCTGCGAGTATTAACAATCTCCCTGCCATTCATTCAGATAATTTTAGCTGTTACGACGTCAAAACTTTACAAACAGACAGAATTACAATTAGAATCGCCCGGGGGCGGGCAGCAGCGCCTCCCCCAGAACAATCCTACCGCCGAACTGCGATTTCCAACCCGCATAGGTATGCCCAGCGCGTGGGGATTATGGGTATGCCCCCATGAGATAAAAGCCAATAAGGCGCTTATCGAGAGAAGTTCTGTGTCCAGCAGTGGACCAATAGGTATACCTAGGCTATTGAGACAGAATTACTTTCGTAGGTATTTATAGTAGGTATTAGTATGGATTGACTTTAATAAAATGAAAAAGCCTTTATTTTTTGCAAAAATACAAAACAAATAAATTTTTTAGGTAGAATAGGTAAGTTTTCTTAAAAATATGTATAATGTATTCTTTACGTTAGTAAAATTATTGATTAGTTTTTTATTCTTCTGCAAGAACCCCGAAGTTGGGTGAAGGTCTCCTCCAAACTCTTGTGCGGTTTTGTGCCAATTTGGCCCAGCAATTCTTTTCAACTCGTCTTCCCATCGTGTCAGTGGTCTTCCTCTACTTCTTTGACATTATTCAATGAAAACAATCCATAAACTTTCTCACAGTGTACCAAAAACACTGATCATTTAGGAATAAGTTTTCTAGCCTCACACACTCCCAACCAACATTACACACCCAACCAAGTCACGCAAGTCTAAAACAAACGGGCTAGCAATACGGAATAGAATTAATTACATAAGTAGTAGAACAGTAGGTAGCTATAGCCGGAGCCTCCGGGGGCGGAGCCTCAAGTGGGCGGAGGGAGGTCCGCAATTAAATAGCTGCGTTAACGTAATTTTGGGCTTCTGGTTAGTGGGGAAAAGTGTGGTGCCTTATGTGGTAATTATTGGGGAGGTTGGGAATTTTTCTTATAGGGAAACGGTCTTCTGTTTCGAAGAATGAACGACACGAAGATGCCAGGTCCTAATATCGCACGTGAACCTTAGCTACCACAAATAATTTGGTTACCTATCAATATATTTTTATATAAAATAAGTATGTTATTTTTTATGGGTATCAGATTTTTATAAGATTTTACTCAACGCAGTTTCTTGTCTGGCAGAAAATACACAAAATATTTCACTTCTCGTTTCACATCTCATCTTGACAATTCGTAAAGAAGGCAGTGATGTCTAAGTAAGTACATTTTTTTTTTCATAAATACAGGATTTTCACAGGCCTAACGCAGGTAGCACAATGGTCTCACACAATGTTGCTTTTATTAAGTGCTTAGTTATACAATACGTAGTTTACTATCTTAGCTCATTGTGTGAAGAGAAATAAATTATTTATTATATTACCTATTAACTTTATGTTTTGGTTTAATAGAAAAGTCCGCAAGCAGAAGATAGAAAAGTGAAAACTTTGGGGAAAAATTATGATTTATTATGACATTCTAATACCAAAAAATCAGTTGCCATGGCCACACACGACACCCGAGTGGTCGGCAATAATACTGTTCGCGTTTGACGTGATCAGGGAAATCTCCCCTCGAGACGAATAAGGGCGGATACTCACACTGGGACTTGACTTATTTCTCGTTTAGACTTCTGATTTGGGAAAAATACATACCTAAGCATTATTTCGTATTTCTATCCAATGAAAACGTGTGTTTTGTGTCCTTTCTTTTTTAATACTTTCATTGCCCTTGTCGCACATGTCCGTCTTTGACTTCCATGGGCTGCGGCGCGTGCCGCTGCGGCTCGCCACGTCACAGAGGCTGGACAATGTATCCGTTAAAGCAATCTCAAAATGTACCTAATTACTTACTGGAATACTTACTATACTTAGCTCTTTAGTTTTTGAATTTTTAATATCTTCTGTATGCCTAATTGTTAATTTTTGTTGGTTGTGTATAAATCATTTTGTATTTGTATTACAATGTGTTAGGTACCATTATTATTTTCGGAGATCTTTGTCTTTGTCCAGCAGTAGATAATAGGTGAAATTCTCTAATATTATTCAACTTTTTAATTTGAGTATTTCAGTGAATGCCCGTCTTTACATCACGAAAGCAGGTAGCGTCCCCTGTCGTATTTATTTGTAAAATGATCGGCAAATAAAGCGCCCCTTCTCGTCTGCAATTTGTTCACGGGGCAGAGACTCTACATTTGTCTATGTAGCAGAAAACTCTCCTTACCTATGCCTTTGTGAGAAAAATTAATGAAGGAACGGAGCTACGGAGAAACTAATGATAGGTGCACTGAGCACCGGTAAATAAGGCTGAAACCTTATTTACCGGTGTAGGTAGTTTAGGATTATCTTGCCTACATATAAATGATTTTCCAACTTACTTAACTACAAGTACCAAACAAGTGTTCCTACAACTCTAAAATCAATATAAATTTGAACGACCTCTGTGGCACAGTGGCTGAAGGTCCACTTTAGATGCAGAAGGTTTTGGTTTTGATTCCCTGCGCGGACCATTTGCACCTTGTCTAGGTATTTTGTAAATGTGTTGAGTGGGTAGATCTTCTTTTAAATGCCACTGCTAATCTTCCGTGACTTTGTACGCAGACCTTTTTAGTGTTACCATATCTCACCTGAGCTTGCGTGAACAGCACTCTCCTCTTGCGTCTCTGCGCCAGCGGGAACTGCATCGGCTTGGCATCAGGGCCCGCACAGGCGGCCAGCCCGCCCATGTTGTTGACGTGACCCATGCCTCCACCGCCAGAGGTCATCAACCTGGAAACTAAAGCAGCCGTTCAGATGCGCACCCGTCAATGTTCCAGACGCTGTGTTAGGCTCAAAATATGAAATACTTTTAGGTTCCTTCCTATTTTGTAGTACTTGGGCATAATGATTGATCAGCGATTGTCATGGCATGCACAAATAGAACTGCTGGCGGGTAGAGTAAGGAAACTTATTTGGATATTTAAGGGTCTAAGAAATTCCGCTTCCAAACCTTTACTAAACCAAATTTACACTTCCTTAGCAGAATCAGTCATAAGCTACTGTATAACCGTTTGGGGGGGGAGCCATAAAGAGTAAATTTATAGAAGTAGAAAGAGCGCAAAGGTCTCTTATTAAAGTAATGAACTCTAGACCATACAGATATCCAACTTATCTACTTTATACGGAATCAGAATTGCTTACGATTAGAAAATTATATACATAGTCCTAAAAATCCATAAACATTTAAAATTCATAACTAGTCAAACAACACAGCGAAGAAATAAAGACATTATTAATAAAGTAACTGTAAGATCTAATTTTGCTGCACGACAATATGTATCCCAATCCGCCCACATATATAACTTAATTAACAAAAAACTGAATATTTATGGCTTAAGTAACTATGAATTGAAAAAGAAACTAGCCAAATGGCTACTCTACTTAAGCTATGACGAAACGGAAGCACTGTTTGATAGGTTATGTTAGGTTTTCCTCTGTCTTCTCTCCTATGATTTTCATGTATCTCTACATACTTTACTATTTAATATTTAAATTTTACAAGTTCACATATACTAACAAACACACATATATCATACATCGTTACACACAACACCCCCCTCCCCCCACACACACGCATGCACACACACAAATGGTTGCCTTCTGTTGCCCGGACTCTTAAGAGACCGGTGTCCTCAGTAGCACCAATCTCAGTCACACGCACACACCCTCACACATACACACACCCTCACACACTCATACACGCACACCTATAGAATTACATGCGCGCTCACCTTCCAAATAGCTAAAATAAATAAATATCAACTTTATTTTTTGTAAACAATAAGCTCTATAATTTAAGTAGTAAGTATGTATAATAACTACTAGCTTAACTTAAAGTACGTTCCAAAGTCTATTGTTTGCGGCAGAGCGAGATTCCGCTACCACAGGTAAATACTTTACTTAAAAGGGGTTCTCAAACACTGTTTATAATGTAATTTAAGTTTCTGAATAAATATTTTGTATTTTGTATTTATTTTGCTAATTTTCCCCATTGAAGACAGTGCTTAGGTAACGTACGAAAAGATATAATTATTTAATCACTCTTAACAATTTTATTAAAACACACTGTATCAAATCTAGTTGTAGTAATAAAATGATAAAATGTCACCTATAAAACTGTCAAAAATAAAGCTACGTAACCTGAAACCTGTCTTATAATAACTTAATTTGCGTACGGACCGCGCAGGCTCGCTATTGTATCTAAGTACTTATGCAATTAATGAGTCATCCTGGCCGACACGTTATATTATAGAGGTATAAAAGCAGCGGAACCCTGATCTCTACTTTTTTCATAAAATATCATTCACTCTAAACATTCAGCCACAATGTATTTATACGGGGAATTTGTAAATGCGCATTGCGGGCAAATTGTAATAAATAACCCAACAACAAAATTCGTGTTGTTTGGTGCCGTTGTACCATTATCATCATTAATACGACGATTTTATACATCAGCGAGATTGCACTTCCGTCATCATTATCAAAGGCAGTGGAGAAAATGGATAAAAATTAATAACTTGTGGGGGAAATTATTTTCCTCTCTGGCAACATTTTAGCCCGCCATTATTGTAATGACACTTTACAGTAATGTTAAAAGCGGCGTAATCGTGAGTTTAATTTTAAAATTAAAAGGAAAAATTTAAATAGGCAATAATATTACTACCTCGATTGTTTCAACTGTAAACTAGTTCTAATTTGTATCTACTATTTGATTGTAATTTTGTTTGCTAATAAAAACTTCCCTAAGTAGTCTTTTAGCATTTTATTCTTGCGTTCTCGAAATCGTATGTAGGTACCTACCTCTATCCTACGTCTATACTCAGACAAATCACACCTACACAAAAATAAACGATCTGAAATGTCTGTTATTACATTACCAATTGAACAGAACAATTTTCTGTAACAAGGTTCGTTGACATCCTTGGACGTTAAAGGAAAAATTTAGAAATATAATACTACCTATTCTATTCCAATAAGTATTCGGAGAATACAAAGGAACTCACATTCTGTGAACGTCAGTTATTCCGTTAAAATATGCGCATTTATAATGGCGCCGTGCGTTCTGAATCTTATTTTACTGTAGCGTCAGCGATCGCGGAGCAATATTCCACACATTATACTCGAATCTACCGCTCATTCTATTTACACAACACTTCAATACGAAAAGGGTCTTTCAATAAAATATTACTCCCCATTATTTTACTTGCCATTGTGTGATGAACGTGAATTGTGCCTTGGCCAAAAAAGTCTTCATTGTCGATGTCAATAGGCCACCGGACAATTTGTTATCTTGGTGGAAGATCTTTTCGGAATCTAATTGAATTGTTGCGCTATTTTGAATGTGTTTTTGAATGGGTTTGTATGAGGGTGTGGTGGATGGAGATGAATCGGGTAATGATACGTGAACAGATGTTAACAAATAGCTATCTGGATGGCTAATACAATTTTTTTAGATAATTATCGTTTTTAAGTGTCCGACTATCGGGAACATGTTTTTGGTCAATGAAGAAAACATTGACACAGTTTTTATGTAATAAAAACATTCTATTTCGGTTGGGTTCATACTTAGAGCATTAATGCTCTAAGGGTTCATAGGTATTGCTGCGAAATTTTAATAGTTTTTAGCAGTGGAATTAAATTTTTTTCGATAATTGTCATCTTAGGTACTGGGCCATTTTAAGCGTAGGTAAGTAATGCTTAAGTATAATGAATGACGAATGTCTGTGAAGATGTTTGGCTGAAGATAACGCCAAAACTATACTGTTTGTAATTAGCCTGATATTTTGCATACATATGATTGTAGAACTAGATCTAGAACAACGTAGGTGCGTATATATATAGCATAGGTAGTACCTACTTGGGGATTTTATCCCGAAAAAAACACTTGACAAGGCGCGGGAAGATGCAAGTTTAAAAAAAACCGAAAACGTTAAACAAAACAAACCAAGTAGTTTTATAAAGAGAACTGGCAATCCACTTTTTAAAATTATCATCGTCAAGCGAGAAGCCATGCACGTCGACCGATATTCCATTCCATATTCAATTTTGAATTGAGAACGATCCCTTGCCCCATCTCATGGCGTCTTGTCACGTCATGTCCAAAGGGTCCCAATGCACAATATTTTCATAACAAATACACGGGTAGATAGGTAGGGATGGCCACCGTGTAGGGAGGTCGTGGGATATAAACTATGTTAACCATACATACCCCTCATTCTTGCGCAGTCGGGTAAAAATAAATAATTTGCCTATTACCTACAGGAGAACGTCACCTAAGAAATATTATGAGAAATATAAAATAGTGACTGTGGTATCACTCTATATTTATAAATACATAGTATCTATCAAATAAAGGTATCTACAAAAACAAAGATTCCTACTCATGCATAACCATAACTTAAGAAAGGAAAAACTAGTCAAACCAAATGGTACGTACGCCTTGCAAAGCTACAAAAGCAGGGAGAGTAGATTAAAATATAATTATTATGTAATAAACTACCAATGCAGGTCTCGACAGAGCCTACATATTTGCTCCCTTTGGGGTCGAGACCCTAGGTCCGTGGGGTACCGAGGCTCCGGGTTTTTAAAAAGTTATCTGAGCGTCTGGTCGACGCGACGCGTGACCCGAGAGCTGGCGAATATCTGGCGCAGCGCATCAGCATTGCCATATAGCGGGGCAATGCACCGATTGGTATTGATATGGATCAGTTGAGCTACCTGTAGATTGTTTGCAACAGTCTGCAGTTAGCTTAATTGTTTCAATTGTAAATACTAGTTCTAATTTGTTTTTATTATTGAATTGTAATTTTCTTTGTCACCAATTACCTAACATTACGAATATTGACAACTTTGAACATTTTAAAAACTACTACTGATGCTGTAGAATGCATTTCTTTGAAAGCCATGCATTCTACAGAATCAGTGAATTTATGATTACTTATATATTACAATCCCTTTCTTTAAATAATATGAAAACATGATATTGAATTTTATGATCCGGAATTAATTAAAATTTAGTTTTTAATTTAGTTTTTTTAATGATTTATTTAAAGCGAAGTATGTTTGTGTCTTTTTAAATTGTACAATTTCTGACTTGCCTTGTATAACCTATGTTATAAATGGTATATAAATAAATAAATACAAATATTTTACACTTAAGAAACGCTGGAAAGAGTCTTTCTATGCTGTTTTATTAAACAGAGCAACAGGCATATAATAAATAAACAAGATCTGTCATCTTTATATCAATCTGACAATAAATTATACTTTTTTGACTTTGAGGACTAATATCGACTGCTAACTCCAAATTAGTTTCAGCCCAGACTAGCGCAGGTTCGAGGCCTAGGTCCCCTATGTATATCATATACCTACATGATGATAATTATGGCCTTTCTAAGGCCCTCTTTAAAATTATGTTTGGGGTTCATTTTAACTATGATTTTGTTTTGAGTTTGTAGATAATTTTTGGTAGTTAAAGATTATTTATCCGCTATTTATCGCCCCGTGACCACGATCGCTGCAACGCGACGGAAACGTAAGGAAAAATAAAACAAAAGGTACGCGATAAATACCCGGAGAAATATTCTTTAATATGTTAACAGAACGCGATAGTTTAAAAAGTTTTATTTTAAGTTAATTATGAATAATTTGCGACTAAGATCTTATAAATAAATTATATAGGTCCCTACCTAAATAGAAAACTCACCCCAAGATGTCACATGTCCCCCGGTGGTCAACTGACCAGTTTCACGGCAATATCGCGGTCATCAAACACAGTGCTTTGACTCAGGGTCTGAACCGAGGTATCGGTTCATTTCTTTGACTGGTGTCAGTCATACGCGCTCCGTTGTTTTAGTAATTGGTTGGTGACATTTTTCAATTGAAGGTACTTACGGTGGACAGTTTTTGATATAGATTTGATGAAAGATGACTAGTTTGACCAATCGAATGAATGATCTTGGGTGACTCTTTAACAGTTGAACTAAGATAAAAGATTCAGTAACAAAGTATGTTTATCTTTTAGTTTCAGCGTGCAACTTCCAAAACTTCAACCAGTAATACAATGTATTGCTGTATTACTGATCGAAGTTCCAAAAGCATTTTAGTTGTGTACTTTAGGCGTTTACTAAGAGTGTTTTGATAATTGACAAAGCTTAGCTATTTGAGGACCTCATGAGGTCCTCAAAAGGGCGAAGGTCCACCTTCAACGCAAGAGGTTGCTGATTTGATTCCCGCCCTGGGACATAAGTTTATACGAAGTGCAGATATTTGGTCTGATTGTTTTGGGCGTTTTCTATGAATAATAAAAAAATCTATCTATGCAATGTAATGCATTAAGTATGTCTTTTATCTAGTACCCATAACACAAGCTCTGTTTACTTTGGGGCTAGACGATGCTGTGTGGGTTGTCAAGCAAAATTTATATGTATAGTAATATTTATTTATTTGTCGCTGACCTAAAAGTAGAGCTAATAACAAGATGCACTCAGGTAGGTTAGTAAGAACATTCGAAACGTAGGTTACTAGTCTTCGATAGGTACCTTACGTAGATAATTCAGGGCAGTGTCCACAATGGGAGGATTAAAGCAAAGGTATAGGGGGAAAAGACGGGAAAGGCGTGCGTCTGACGGCCCCCGAAGACCCCCCGATGACCGCAACTTGTGTAATTTTGGCCGGCTAAATACGTCGTTAAAATTCAAGTTTTGGGCCACGCCACTCTAGGGTTAATGCTTGACCGGAATTTGCTAAAATTGAATTGAATTATGCAATTTGACGACATTTTAGCGCTTGAATCAAATTAAATGCAGATTGGAATAAATAAATGTGTTTTTCATTTAGAACAATATTTGTAGTAGGTACTTAGTAATTGAGCTTTTTATTTCAAACACAGGTATCAATTCCAAATAATATTAATTAAATTACATAAAATGACTTCCTTCATATAACTTAACCGCAAAGGTAAGAAAGGTTTGTAATACAAGTATTTATTTTGGCAATTTACTCTACGAGAGCTCTACGAATGGCGTACAACAGGACCACGCGAGTGATACGAACAGCTACGCGAGCTACACCAGTCTAAGGCTATTTCGAGAGGCTGATTTCAAGGCATTTCGTTCCATTGAATTATGAGAGTGAGGGAATACAGAGTACAGTGTTTGCGCCAACACTTGTGCACCATAATTTTATGTCCTACGCAGATAGCTAGTCTCCGCCGCCGTGGTCGAAATTTGGCTAGGAGGACATAATTGATTTCTATTTTTTCTATTTATTGTAAAGAAAAACAAAATATTAGAAAACAAAACACTTAAAAAAAGGTTAAACTATTCAACAAACTAAACATTAAGAACTCGTATTACATAATGTAGGTATAGTTTTCGATAGTTCACTGGTAGAGTTACCTATAATTTGCACCAAAAATTCACAATAAACTTGCTTTCAAATGTTTGCAAAATCCATTAGCAGTAGTAAATATTGACTGTTTTCACATTCTGGTCCAGTGGCTCGAAAGGAGCTCCAAACAAATAGGTGTCGCTTTTGTATAGTAATTGGTAGTAACTAGGTACTTTTCTTCAATAAGATAATATATTGGCTAGTATATCGGAGTGGTTTTATTCTCTTTGAGTGGTTTATGAAAGTCAATAATTTACAAATTGTAGAGAAATCGATCGGTGTAGAAGTTGAGATTATTTTTTGGTTTGGATTTTTTTAAACGTTGAGTTGGCAAAAATTTCTATAAGACACAAAAATTGCCATAAAAACTAAACTAAAAATGTAAAATATTGGTTTTATTCTCAGCGTCACAGCGTCAGCGTTCACGTGTGACAAGGCTATTCCCTCTCACGCGAAATGGTTCCTAACGTCTGACGTGAGTCACATACCTCTCCTCACCTCAACAGCTTATATTGGTCCACTCCTGGACGCAGGCCTCCCCATAAGCGCCTTATCGGCTTTTATCCCATGGGGGTAATGCCCATAACCCCCACGCTGGGCATGCGGGTTAGGGATCGCAGTCACATACACCATCACCAAAAACCTAGTTAGTTAAGTTTCAAAACTAAATTGCTACATCGTTTACATTTTATTGTTGCCTTAGTTGTTCCTCTGATAACCCACTGTTTAGCATGCAGTGTCCACTTATAATTACTAGTTGTGCAATTAGCTATTTCAATACAGTGTGTATTTTCACAAGATGAATGATTGTAGCACATACTGGTAGACCAAATAAACAAAATAAAAATAAAATAATTATAGGTATGGTGGATAGTGTAGGTTGTTCATTATTTTCAAGGCTGATTTAATTCAGCCTTTAAATTAAACAGATCAAAACTACAATAATAGTAACGTCTATGTTCATAATAATCGCATTAAATTTCATCATAGCGCAGATCGGCCATCACCCCAGAGTGTTACCAACGCTAAATAAACTCCGGCAAATTGTGCGTGAATAAACAACTGCGATAATAGCCGTATTGTGTTACTCCCCCTTGTCTAAAATACACTATCTGATCTGCGCGCATCGAAATGAGTTGCAGTTGATGTTGAACATTTTCTTGAGGGGTGGTCTTGGGTTGAAACAATTATTTTGGTTGACACGCTCAGAACTGGTTTTAGATTTCAATTTACTCACATAGTAAATCTGGACAGACCTACTAGGTACTAAGAGTGGGATTCTATGAGAACCGTTGTTTACTTTTTTTAGGAAAACCCTTCAATTAAAAGGATGGTCTCACATCATGGCATGTTTGTATTAACAACTTCTATAATCAGACGACGCGGGCGAAACATTTCTCGGAGAACGGAGAAAGAAAATGCAGAAGTCTTTATAGAGAATTAAAGCAAGAGTACTTAAACCTGAATAAATAACGTTTTAAATTCTAATTCCATGTTAAACAATTTCACCGCTGCAATCGCAAAGCCGGCAGCAGTCAGGAAATGAAATAGCAATCATTTTCACGGCTATTTTCCTCAGTGTTGCCACACAAGGAAGATAAACTGCGGTCGTCTGCCGTTGACGTCCACTCGTCGCGTATTAGCCGCGCCTACATGGAAACTAAGTGTGTCACACACTTATTTTTCCCCCGCGGCAATTTTAATTTCAGCTAGTTGACCGTGTGTGTGAGCGTTTGATGTATGGCAACACTTGAAACGCTGCAGGTATGCTATCGGGTTTTTTGCTCCGGCTGTCACCTGCATACAAGAGGATCGAGGGAGCCCCATGATACGAGAACCTAACAATTTTCTAGTAAGTAATTTTCGTCTATCGCTTGAGAGAAGAAAACAACATGAATATGCAATTAGACGCCGCCGCGCCGTCATCGAGAGACAGGTTCGTATGTTAATAACTCATGTTTTACTGATTTCCAACTAGTGTTTTATTTACAAAAATTACATCGATATTTGGTGAGCACTCCTAGAGCCACTTTTGTCTAAGTAACAACGTTTGAAGAGCGTCATATTTATTCCTGTACGTGCACAGCATTTTGCTATAGACAAAAGTTGAACGCGGCGAGAGCGTTCGACTGAGTTGGGCTCCATCGACCTCATGCTATTTGCGGACGTGAGGCCGAATGTTTGCTCAGTCAAGACTCCAGTGGTGGACAAACATGGGACCGATCGGTTGGAATTGCTTATTTTGTCTGTACACGACTCCCTTGTATGACTGGACAGGTACGGGTGGCGGCGGCGTGCCCCAGGGAAGCTTTCTGTGCCACTTTTTCTTTTTACATTTCATTCTTTGTCTAATAATTCGGTGGTGTCGGTGAGAGCATGTTTTTTCTGGTCGGACAGCACCGGAGAAAGATGTACTGGTTTAAACTCGGCTAAGAGATGCTTATCTTTGCGCAAGCGTGTCGTAACCGTCCGTTTAATTACAAGTTCTTTAGAACTTTACGCCTATTTAAAGTTACGGTGCTGCTAATTTGCTATTGTGGGTAGAGTTATGTTGAGTTGTCACATTATTAATTGAATTGAGCAGTATTTTTTTTATGAATTGACTAGTAAAATAATATTTTAAACTGTGCATGCTTTGCTATTAAAAACTTGTTCAATTTCAAAAATCTGTTTTAAAAGTGTTTAATTATTTATGTCGGACGATGACATAAATAATTAAGACTACAGAGACCTCGGGGCCTACTCGGCAAATTAAAATCGAAGTTTTGAATTCATTTACGTGCACAACAAACTCTTATGTCGCCTGCATAAGGTTAGCGTTTGCACGAAAACGAATCTGAAAGTTCTAATAAAGTTCTAATTTAATTCATTAATAAAAATTAAGCAGTGATTAAAAAAATAGACTTCATATTGTAGTAATTGTTTGCTAATGTTGATAATTATTTTAGTATAAATATTATGTCAAAATGATGTAGAACTTCAGAGATATTGGGGTTTGTTTCGAAGCCTACTCGGTCGAAAATCGAGTTCAATTCAGTTTTTTCTTTCTTTACTAAAGGCATGCAATGAAAATATATTCTATTATTATTTAAGAATAGGATATACGAAACAAGAAAACAAATTTTTTGGTGGTCTATATTCAATAGAATCTACAAACTAGAGCTCCCAAAACCGGTCTCCGAGAGTTTTTGCCTAAGCATGCATCGGGAGAATGATTATAACTACAAAAAGAAAGTTGTATAAAATTTGTTTTATTGTTATTGTAGTAGAGGAAACGAACTATTATTAACAAGTGATTATTATTTCAAGCCACAAACGAAAATCATACAATTTGACGATGAAACCATGCAATTTCTCGTTTTTTTTGTAAAAGTCCTCCTAAGTAGTTATAGCAACAACGACCGTAGGTAGAGCAAAAGTAAGAATGCAATGCAAGAGTCACAAACATATTTTCTAACTCTTATACATAAAGGTACATTATAATATTTATAATACATAGACCTATGACAAAAGTTAAATCGATATAAGGCTTGTACGTTCTGTATAGATCTAATAACTTGACCGTGAGCCATTGTTTGCGCTTTCTCCGGGCTACTGGTGATTGTCATTCAGATTCGACTTGTCCGTTTGTTTGTTGAGAGGTTTCGGGTGTCAAACTTCGACGTCAAAAGTACTGAGAAATTAGTTTGAGATTTCGGTGGTTAGGTTAGGTAAGGTTACATAGACCTTTGACAAAAGTTAAAATCGATATGAGGCTTGCACGTTTTGTATAGATCTAATAACTTGACCGTGAGCCATTGTTTGCGCTTTCTCCGGGCTACTGGTGATTGTCATTCAGATTCGACTTGTCCGTTTGTTCGTTGAGAGGTTTCGGGTGTCAATCTTCGACGTCAAGAGTACTGAGAAATTAGTTTGAGATTGCGGTGGTAAGGCAGGTAAGTACCAGGAGCCAGTGAACGGAAAAAACATAGAAGCATTCCTTGCGCTAGAAAATGACCCAAAAGCAAAGTATGCTGTGGTAGGCGGCGCTTGTAAACTATCTTGCGAACGAGTTAGCAAGGCAACTAGAGGGGGTTGTAGAAAATGACGTACGCCACTTACTCGTTAAACGAACGTTTAGTCTCAAATTTCTCAAATTTGAACTGAGCGTCCCGAGTGTTTACAAATTGTTGGCTAATCAGGTAATCAGCGAAGGATATTTGACATGTAAGTTGGTTTGCAGTTTTCCTTGAAGGAAGGCCCATGTTGTTTCCGTTCACTGCCAGGAGGTTCTCTTCTGAGGTAGGTAAAATTTCTACCGTACCTACCTATGTTGTTTATAGAAATACATATATATTTAACTATATATATATATCTGGCTTAGAAAAGCTACGTGACTTACATAAGCCACGGAGCTTTTGTTCATTACCTATGTACCAATCTCAATGTAAAGGTTTGATGTAAGGAAATTCACAACACGACCTTGTAAAGTAAGAATTGATTTAACTGACATAATTTAACAACATACAATTTTTAAATAATTTTAAAATTTTACATAAAGTAGGTACCTACATGTGTGTTGGAGCCGAGACAGCGCCCAAATATCGAACAGATCGGGCTGAAATTTTGCGAACCTGAATTTGGCGGACCTGGGTTTACATGGATGCTGGCTAGATGCTGTTTTTATCCGGAAAACAAGCGTGCGAAGCCGGGGGCCGGAGCTAGCGCTATATTGGTATTCTTATGATACCGTGCAGTAGTTTGGTGCACTGCCCTGCACCTGCAAGCCGCTCCCGGCCTCGCCCGTGTCACGTTACAGAGACCCCAGAGAACACGGGGGGGTACAGATAGGACGATAGGCGATAAATCAATGTAAACCATAACTCTACAAACGCTTGAAAGTTGATCCACTCGGGGTTCAGAATCACCTTTATTGTTTCGTGGCAACCTTTAGGTACAACTTTGTACATAAAAATTGTGTTTATTGCTACCGGGTAGGTACATACGCTAGCCGATTCAGGTGGACCTATTCATGAGTGTATCACTCATACTATTTAAGCCGCTTAAATGCAGCATTTTGTGCATTTAAAAAAAAAGTTAATGAACCAATAAGAAACAAAATAATCTGAGTAGATAATACGAATCTATCTGAGTCGACCTGTACGAGTAGGTATGCCAAGCACGGGATTGTTATCTCGGGTAGAATAGACAATAATGACATCGCATCGACTAACATAGCGTAGATTGTTGAAGATGAAGGAATTAATTTCAAATATGCAATCGATGACAAAGTGAGCTTATCAGCAGTAGACCAAGTACGGGGTTGGTTGTAACCCCGTACTTGGCCTACTGCTGATAAGATTGTTATTATTTTTTCTTTGATTGCTCCATTATCACGGAATGCTGCATGTAGCCGCGATTTGTTGAGTTAGTACCTGCAACGCTATTCGTCCAAATCACTTTTGTCAAATACGAGTAAATGAATCGTCAAGAATCCATTACGCAATTCGTCCCAATAGCGATAGTTCGACATCATCGTTATTCTCTGTTACGCAGTTCGTCCGCATCTTACGACTTTTACTTAGGAAAACTGAATAAAGAAAGTAAAATTTGTTACAAACGTGCGCGTTGAAGTCTTTTGTATCGAGGTTTACTTACATTTTTTTGGTAACCGTTTATAATGTTTATTCTAATTTATATATGAAAATACTAGTTTCTGGCCGCGACTTTTGTTTCTATAGAAACGTTTATAGGTTATCTCTATGCCACGGGAACAGATTTATGGATAAAAACTAGCTTTTGTTTTATTCCAGGCTTAGAACTACCTGTATTCAAGCCCGATCCGTTTAGTAGTTTTGGCGTGAAGCGGTAACATCCAAAACTCCATCCAAACTTTGATTGATAGAAAACTTTTAAAATTTTTGGATATCATCAGTTAATTTGGACATTTACACAGCATCGTCTGGCTCTAAAGTACCTAAGCAGAGCTTGTGTCGGTTTACCGGACTCCAGATGAGTGTCGAATTATTATTTCCCTTTAAGGCTGGTGTGTGGCCCAACAGCCCAACAGCCTTGAGAACCCAAAATAACTAACTGTACCCGTATAAATAATTTGTTTTATTCGTGAATGTTCAATTTGTGTAAAATACTTTAACAAATATTTGAGTGAAAGAAAAATACTCAAAACCAAGAGCGTTTAGAAGAAATATCCAAAATTCCAAAATACGAATATATTTTTTTTATTGGAAATTTTGATATTCTTGACTTCTAAACGATATTGAATTTGAGTATTTTTCTAATGACACCAGCCTTAAAACACCCATACTCGATAAAAAAATATTTGTAAGACGTGAATCGAGCTGACTGCACCACTGACGTCGTCGTCGGGAATTTAATCACTTGAACAATAAATTTTTAGAAGTGACTCATCTGCCTTCCCGCTCTGCTCCCCGCCTCATCTGCCTCCAGCTCTGCTCCCCGCCATCCGAGGCACGATTGGTTTACTCAATACTTTTTATTTTACACTAATGGTGTTTGCCCTAGCTTTGCAACTCGATACAGATTTTGTAGACGTGTAGCTTCGCGTCGGTAAATATAGCTGATGGGTCGCAGGACTCGTTTGGGAGGCGAGGTTAGGCCTAATTGCGCGGCTTCCGACGGCACAGCTCCGTTATCGACTTTGAGTTTGGGTTGAGAGAAACAATATCAAGTTAGATGAGAAAAGAGAAAAATTAAGAAATATTTAGTACTAATGTGGCATTTTATAAAAATAAATAAATTTAAATAGGTCTAAAATAAACCGGCCAAGAGCGAGTCGACTAGCACACGAAGGGTTCCGTTCCAAACTTTATATACTTTCGCAAAAGAAACAAGAGAAACCCCAAAAACAGAATTTTTTGATAGGTCGCAAAAAAAGCAAAATTCCAAAATGAGGCGATCACCCATCCAAGTACTGACCGCGCCGCCCGTTTTTCCACTTGGTATGGACGTTGCCCCCTTAATTATTATATTTTTATTATTTTTTGTTACAGTGGCAACAGCAATGCAAGCTCTGTAAAAAATTCAACTGTCCACCTTGCACCGTTCAAGAGAAACAGCCTTAACAAACGAAGAGCAAAAATAGCCAAAAACATCATGTTTTTTGTATGGGCCCCCT
Organism: Eupithecia inturbata; assembly: GCA_963662085.1. Lineage (NCBI taxonomy): Eukaryota > Metazoa > Arthropoda > Insecta > Lepidoptera > Geometridae > Eupithecia > Eupithecia inturbata. The sequence continues at coordinate 1,012,124 of OY759192.1, forward strand.
TTAATTTAGATATTTATTTTATTTTTATTATTTTCTGTTACAGCGGCAAAAGAAATACATATTTTCTTTAAATTTTAACTGTCTACCTCTTACGGTTCATGAAATAGAGAGACAGACGGACGGACGGACGGACAGCGGAGGTTTATAGAGTTCTGTATTCACCCTTCGGGCACGGAACCCTAGAAACAATCCTTATAAGAATACCTACCTAAAGGGAAATATTAGGACGTAGAGAAGGTACTTACAGTTGGCATTTATTTCATTGTAGTAGGCTTAGGGTATTGTTCGAAAGATAAATCGGACAATTATCAGATACCTTATTTTGCTAAATTTAACTAATCTAAATCTAACTTTAGATTAGTTAAATTGTAATTGTCTGATTATCTTATCGACGAAAACTTTACAACAGCTTTAGAAGAAGGTTAGAAGTGATTTTTTTTCTATGATCTTACATAGATAGTTACTACTCTGTTACCGAGAGTAGATAACCCTTTAAGAAGGAAAACTATTGAGAGATTATCCCTTCTAGAAATGTAGGTCTACGGCTAAGAAAATCAACTGTCTTTATTACAAGATTGTATGACACGCAAACGTAGGTTAGCCGTGGTGTTCGTCGCGTAAGAATCGACCCCTCGAACTCGGCCCGTGGATGTCATAAGAGCCAACTAAGTAGACATACCAGAGGAAGGCCATCTGCTTTCTTCTATGTATTTTTAACACCTCCACTGCAATCACGAATCTGCCTGCTGGGCGTGGTAGCAAAACCTCCTAGTTTGGGAGGCACGCTCGGCATTGGACGTACAGACAGCATCAACTGGTAACCCTCTAGCGGTAGAAGTGTAAAGGTTACTAAATGGTGCTGCTCTCCGTACCTGTGTACTGATGGGGAAGACGTAGGTATTATATTCGACAAAGCGTATCAAATCTCGAAATTAGCACAACCATCACATCAATACCTCTGTAACTCGATCCAATCAGCACTTGACTGTGAAGGTAGATCGAGTTTCAAACCTCCGCCATCTTGGATCGATGCAACTATAGGTTTGTGTGCTTTTGGTATATTTCAGATGTCGAGCTACATTTGGCTTTGATTGTGATTGGTTATCGATAGATGACAATCGGAAGGTACATAAGTGAGTAGGACTCCAGGTTTCTGATGAACAACCTGTTATTGATGCTCTTAAGTAAAAAAGTTGACCTATCCATTTGAAAAAACGTCAGTGTCGAGAACTTAGGTACCCTGGGTAAATCAACATCACATCCACTAAGTAGGTGAAACTTATCGTATTTTTCTTAACAATTGACATTAAAATTCTAAACAGATAAATCAATAAAAATTGTTTACAAACTGTCTAGAGTAGCCTAAGTATTTATAATATAAATATAAATATTTATATTTAAGTAATTAAATCAATGAGTTCAAAGTTTTTATCTAAGTAGGTACGAGTCTTTGGTAACAGATCACAGAGAGTATTCTGTAATCTGTGAAGTAACTATAATACTTCATTGCTTTTTAATATTACGTTAAATTAAGTAGGTACCTACTTAGTAGGCTGTAGCGTGTAAGTTAGATACTGTAACTCGATCACCACTCGTGTTTCGGATCGAGTTACATACGCACACATACAACTGCCATTCGAGATGTAAATTGCAAAAAAACGCTAGATAACTATCTACCTAAATCAATAGCTGAAGGTGTAAAGATAGAAGTCAGTTTAGGTAAATATAAAAGAAAATGGCGATGGTAAAATACCAGAGATGGACTCAGGGCGAAAAGTAGGGGCATTCCAGCATTTTATTGCAAAAATTTAACGTTATCGTGTCCATGGGGCAGGTAATAACTACGATATGAAAATCTATTGTAACCGAGCCGGAAATTACCGACGCGCAATGAGGCCTGCATTTTTTGACGGTGAAAATGTTAATGGAATGAAACCTTTGCATCATGAGATCAGAGTTTGAATTCCGCTGTTTGTATCTTTTTACTTTGTTCCTGTTAAGTATTTAACAGACCAGACTAATTGTAAATAGTAAATATTTAATTCTACCTATAACATAAAACCATGCGCATTAAAAAAAACAATCCGTCGACTCACTGGCAAACCTGGGGTCGTTGGACGCGGGGTACCAGCTGGCACCCCGCATGTCTCCGTAGTGGGGCAAGTCCGTGGGGCCACAGCCGTAGCCTTGCACTGGGGCGCCCCCATACAGGGGCACTGCGTACGGGTTCGACATCCCACAAGATGTCGCTGGACCCAGGGGGGAGTTAATGCTGCTCCCTGAAGAGTTGGACCTGGAAGAAGTACTGTAGTTAAAAAAGAAAACACTATCGGCTAAAGTTTCAAATGAGGATAACAAATAAAGGGAATATCGTGATCGTGAGCAACTCCCTAAGAGAACTTCGAGTATAACCGAGTTCTCCTGGTTACCAGTTTCCGTGCGGATACCTACTACTCTTTGCTACTGAGAAACAAATCATATGTTTGCGATTGGTATCGTTTATGTGATAATTTATTTCAGGCACATTATTATGATATCCTACATCGTAATGGACGTACCCATGGCAGTAATTATAGGTAGAGTAGAGATCATTTTTGGTAGTGCCATAACGTAAATAGAGAAATAATCCGAAAACTAATAAATAACGTTTTTTTCTGTAATTATTACATTAATCTATTGTCATAACATTTTTTTCTTACCTTGCGAACCTAATACTACTATTTTAACCTCAATCACCTTCATTATATCAAGAAAATACAACACAATAGTTATGAAACTTCTCACATGGTTTTCTATTGTAAATAACTTAATTTTTTTAAAGAATAAATAACGTTTTTTTCTGTAATTATTACATTAATCTATTTAAGTTATCATAGCTGTTGATTTTCTTCTTTGTTGACATAACTTCTTATTCTCGGTAATTAATTTATAATGAAGATTATTATATTATATGTACTTCTTAAAGAGTCCACAGGTGATCGAAATTATTATCCTGGGAAGATGCGTTTGACATTATTTTGAAATGGAAATCAAGCCATGTGATTCCTTATCGCATTAATTATTACCTATATTCCATGTGCAAGCTGAGTTTATCCTTCTAAAGACTAACCGAAATCTGCCACACACAGCTCGGCGGCGCCAGCTCGTCACTTTGAACAAAACCCAGCTTAACTGCCTAATCCCTATTTACACAATTTAATCCCTTACACAAATTATTTTAAACCTTATCTCCTGGGAATAGACGCTAGAGGATACAACCCTCGCGGTAGTACACCCTTGGCAAGTCCATTACGATGTTTGATCTGACAAATTGAGTTTTGACAGGGTGCCGGAGGCAGAAGCGCTTAATAGTGTCACTAATTTGATAAAGATAATTTTAATTGACGACTGTTGTTATATCATCTTGCGGGAAACTAATTTTATTACGGAATATTATTAATTGAAACTGTGTAGGCATTGGGCACTAACTACAAAACTAAAATATGGAAATTATTACACCTATAAACACTAGATAATATACTATAAAGCCTACTTTTCGTAAATCTGGAGAACAAGCTGGTCAACCTATGTCACTTTTCTAATAATTATGCTCGTCCTAATTATTGTTTTCGAGTAGGATAGAATAGAAACACTATATTAATATGGGATTTATGATTTTTTGAAGCTTGCTTAGATACTGAGGCTAGATGATATGTGATGGATAAAGAAACAGGTCCTCATCAGCATACCTACTAGGTACGTAACGTACGCTGTTGAACCATGCTTCCAGACAAAGGCACTATTGGCATAGCCAGCACGCTTGACAACAGGCGGATTGGTGATAGCAGTAGCAATGGAGGTAATAGAAAAATAAGTTATGAATAGTAGGTGTCTAACAACTAAATGTATTGTCCTACAATCAATTACGTAAGCTGCTAGTTATCTTAGACAAGAGTTTTCATCGTAACATAAATTAAGCAAGTTCCAAAATTATGTCACGCTTGGTCGAGCTTCGTTTAATTTGATATAAAAAATATTTGATCATGTAAGTCATAGGTGTGACTCTAGCAGGCACTTGTCGCAGAATAAACACTTAACCATCTGAAGTATGAGTTATAAAAAATCGTCAGTTAAAATAATGTCGTTTCAACACTTCAGCAAACCACACATTCATCGTTTGTTGGTTTTATGCAACAACGTCTGGTTGTGAAAGAGTGGAAGAAAACTAAAATTCGCAGGTGTTGGTTTGTAACGAGTTGTTGATTTTAAGTGAAACGTGTTTATGTCATTAATTTTGATGTGCAATCAAAATGCTATGCTTCGGTATAAAAAGAGGTGTTGTTATTTTCTATTTTTGGGTAATTTGAATTTGCGATGCCTATTTTCTGAAACTTACCATCGCATAAAATTTAATTTACCTACCTTTCATGCTATGAGAGGTTATATTATTCATAAATACATTACATTATATATAGACCATTAAAATATAATTTATATCTTTTTCTTCCGCCTATTTAAAACTGTGAACTCGACTTCTATTAAGATATTCAACAAATCACTCAAATAAAATAATTGAATTTTCAATTCGTCTAACTCGTTTTGTTAAAAAATAAGATATACCTCAAGCTCTCCAAGTATTTGTTTAATACAACTCGTCTATAGAAATCTCATCGCGTCATCTTGAACACACCCTGTTCAATAAACTTTATTCTCACTCCTCTATGTTAAAATTTACTATTCAAATAATTATGGGCTTATTAATGTTAACGAACTGCTTTTTATAACGATTAATATTCATAAATAACATAATACATATACATATATAATAAATAATATAATACATAGGTTGGTTCATAGGTTAATCACATCCGCAAAAAGCACTGGCAGAAAATTAATAAATGTTTACAGTTGAAGGTTTAAATAAAAAATAAGTTATTATAATTATTTAATTATTTTCTATATTTATGAATTTTACTGACATTCTAATCCTTTGTCTGATGACTGTTGTATTGTATGTAACTTATTATGTAATTTTGTTTTCTTTTTATTAATGTAATTGGTTTTAATAACTGTGTTAATTAATATATAAATAAATAAAATTATTAATTTGAAAATTAAACTACAAAAAGTAAAATTAAAGGTACAACAAATTGTTAAAATTTTTTGTAAAAGTTTTGTTTTTCTAATGTATAAGTACCTTAGTATTATAGTTTATTATTATAGTTTTTTAAGTATGCTTGGTTTTTTTATAAGTATAGCTTAAATAATTTATATTTCTATTTCTATTTATATTTCTAAAAGCTCATGGATGATTCAGCTATAGGAACGACCACTTTCTAAATTTTTTTTATAAAATACGACTAATTCAGAACATCTTTCTATTTTAAAAGTTCAAAAATTATTGACAAAACTTGATAAAAACGTGCATTAAAATGTATAGACTAGGTACTGAATGGCTATCGATTGTGTTGACTTATTAACAAATAAACGCTTCCGGCTGTTTGCTAATCACTTGTTGGGGGGGTAATTAGCCGACTGAAGTATTTAACGTGACGTTAATATCGGTAGGTAAGGTACGTACATGGATTGGTAGTAGGCCTCGACCGCCATCATAGCGCTGGCTCAGGTCCGGGCGCAACGTCGCGCAGGATTTCACCTTAGGTCCATTCTCATTTAATTTAATTTAGAATTCGAAAATTATTAACTTTCAAAGTCCCGAAAAATTCGCGAAAACATTTTAAAATCTCCAAGTCCCGAACGTAAAGAAATGCGCGCCCGATACACCGCTAAGTGGTGGCTGAGTGCGCACTCGCACTCGCACGCATCATCACTTGACCGGCAATCACAACATACCTGCACAAACAAACGTCACCGAACTATATCCTTCGACTGGGCGCTTCGAGTCGAGCACTCTCGTCGACAACCTTCGGCCTGCGCCGGGCGGGGGGGCGCGCCCCCCTCATCGATCCACGCACCTGTACGGCGACGGCGGGTTGTTGCCCAGCTCGAGCTTGCGGTACTCCTCGATGGGCGACAGGATGTCGGTGACGCTGAACGGCGTGCTGTGCTGCAGGTGCAGTGCGGATAGGTTCTGCTGAAGCAGAGCAGACTTCGGAGACAGGCTCATCGCCAGCTCGGCGGCGCTCAGCTCCGGGAGCGCCTCCGCCGGACACGGCGAGAACCCGCCGCCCTCCGCGGACATCCGACCGGCCGACACTCGACGCCACTCCACGGCTCAGCCTCTAGTGGCTCTCGGGGCGAGAGTGGCGAGAGTGGAGCCCCCGGCGCCCGCTGCGGCTAGCGCACCGCCCCGCCTCGCCCCCCCCGGCCGCGGGGCGGGGCCGCCTGCCATTGGCTGGCCCGCGCAGAGCCCGGCCCCCGGCGGCCGCGGCCCGGCTTGCGCGCCGCGGGCCGCCAGTGTGCAGGCGTGGGGGGGCGAGCGGCGGCGGCGGCGAATTCTGCGCCCCGCTAATTACTGCGTCGAATTTGTAGCGTTTGAACTGTGAACACATTGTGACATTTTTTCATTAACAGTGAAATTGGAACATCTATCTGGTGATTAGACTGTGTGGACAGTTATGGAATTGCGTTTGTGATGCTGCAAATTATTGGACAAACTGTGATAGCCTAATATTGTGTGTTTGTAATCAAGCCTTGTTAGCCTATAGTGACCTGCTGTGTATAGGTAGTATTTATCTTTGTTATTAAATAAGCACAGCTCTGTTGCATTGTGTACTTAGATATGTAGGTGACTTGGTGAGAATCATGAAAAATGTAACTAACAGAAATATATTATAACAGTGTCTTTGATTAACAGCTTAAACCTAACTTGCCCCTTAAACTTGTCCTGAATTTGCTACTGTACTAACTTGCTTATTTTGTTATAAAATAGTGAGCCTAGAGCCGATACCTTCCTAACCTTTTGAAATGGTTTATGTTTGTGATGACTAAGTATATTTTTGTTGTAAATAAATAGGTACCTACAATAGACACTGAGTCCGCTCGCAATCAGAATGGGACGAAACCTTGTCGAAGCAGAAATTTACGTCACATTTTGCATACCTATTTAATCCACGCGTTGTAAAAATGGGATGTAGCTGTAGCCTTGAAAAAAATGTCTGACTGCTTTTGTTTTAGTTCGAAATGGTTCCATCCTATTCTGATCACCCGCGGCTTTTTTACTTACCCTATACATAATATCATTGGTGAATGCACCATTAAGCCAAGCACAGGGATTGTGGTCTAGAATAGACAAAAATTATATCGCATCATCATACATTGCGTAAATTATTGAAGTTGAAGGAATGAATTACAAATATTTAACGACGATGTGATGTGACGTAGTAAGTTGTAGTATCTATTCTCCCCTAGACAATAATCCCTGTGCTTGGCCTACAGATCAGAAGTACCTAGTGCCATTATTACCTACCCCCCAGATTCAACAAATCGTTCATCAGACTAACTTAAAAACTACTCTGCCCTGAATTATCAGTGGGGCCTGTCATCCAGCCTGTACGGTCCGTACACCACGTATAGTAACTAAGCTGGATATGTCAGTAAAACCAAGAGATACATTTTAACTGATATATTTAACGATAAACTGTAGTTACTAATGAAATGAAGTGAGACGCGAGTGTCGATTGACAGATGATCGCGAACTGAATATAATAAAAAGTATTGTAAAAATTCATCACAATGGTTTCCATGACAACGGGCGTCAACAGTTTCATCCATGTATCATCCATCAAACTAAATTAGGCTTGAATTGCAAACATAGATCTTCGATCAGGGAAAGGAGGGGTGATTAAGTTGGTCCGAGACATAGATGTATACTTTAGAACCTACTAACGCTAAAAACTACAAACATTATATTAACATTATCATCATAAAACTACTAAATCTGCGTAGGTAGGTACCTTACTAACATTGTTAGCGATTCAAACAAATATTACCAATACTTTTAACTGAAAACAATCTGATTTGCCATCCAGCGTAGCGTCGTAGCGCGTGCTACGAAATTACTTGTACGTTATTTTTTTTATTTTTTTTAGGATTAAAAATCTTTATTGACAAAGAAAATTACAATTAAATAGTAAAAACAAATTAGAACTAGTATTTACAATTGAAACAATTAAGCTAACTGCAGACTGTTGCAAACAATCTACAGGTAGCTCAACTGTACGTTATTAGATAAAATATCTTTATGGAGAAGGGAGAGGCGTTAGCTGCTTTTAAATTCGCTTTTTAATTACTTTATGTCCGTCCCCTAGATACGATTTACCTCCCTGCCAAATTTAATTGCGATCCGTTCAGCCGTTTAGGCGTCAAAAGGTAACAGACAGACAGACAGAGTAACTTCCGAGTTTATATTATTAGTAGGTATGATAAAAGAGTAAACGCACATACAATATTGGTGACTTACGCAATTCTCTACCACCAGAGAGTTCCATAGATATTACCGAGTAGATACCTTCTCTACTTAGTTAATTGTTCACGCAAATTTCTCGCGCGCAAATGTCTTTAGATTTTCTAGTTTTAGGTGATTTGTAAAGGACTGTTCAGTCCTACGCCCGGTAGCGGTAAGTTTCGCTTGGATTTGTAAAGGCCTGTTCAGTCCTACGCGGTAACCGCCCGGTAGCGGTAAGTTTCGCTTGGATTTGTAAAGGCCTGTTCAGTCCTACGCGGTAACCGCCCGGTAGCGGTAAGTTTCGCTTGGATTTGTAAAGGCCTGTTCAGTCCTACGCCCGGTAGCGGTAAGTTTCGCTTGGATTTGTAAAGGCCTGTTCAGTCCTACGCCCGGTAGCGGTAAATTTCGCTTGGATTTGTAAAGGCCTGTTCAGTCCTACGCGGTAACCGCCCGGTAGCGGTAAGTTTCGCTTGGATTTGTAAAGGACTGTTCAGTCCTACGCCCGGTAGCGGTAAGTTTCGCTTGGATTTGTAAAGGCCTGTTCAGTCCTACGCGGTAACCGCCCGGTAGCGGTAAGTTTCGCTTGGATTTGTAAAGGCCTGTTCAGTCCTACGCGGTAACCGCCCGGTAGCGGTAAGTTTCGCTTGGATTTGTAAAGGCCTGTTCAGTCCTACGCCCGGTAGCGGTAAGTTTCGCTTGGATTTGTAAAGGCCTGTTCAGTCCTACGCCCGGTAGCGGTAAATTTCGCTTGGATTTGTAAAGGCCTGTTCAGTCCTACGCGGTAACCGCCCGGTAGCGGTAAGTTTCGCTTGGATTTGTAAAGGCCTGTTCAGTCCTACGCCCGGTAGCGGTAAGTTTCGCTTGGATTTCACGCTTTCTTTGGCGCGGTTCGGTATTCCGTCGTCGAGTAAGTATTTTATCAGGATATAAAATACCCACTCGGACCACCGGATAGGATATACCTAGATTACCGCATACCTACTCGGACCACGGGATAGGATATAGATTACCGCATACCCACTCGGCCCACTCGGCACCACAACCCGTAAGCTTAATAAATTACCTACCAATAAGTAAACACGCTCTACCACGTTTTATTTCGTGTTGTAGGCAAGCTCAAGTCATTCGCAGTTTATCTATCTATCTTAGGTTAACCTACCTACTAGGGCTTCCAATACCGGGATCCCGGTATCAGCCAATACCGGGATCCCGGAAAAAAAATCGAGATTTTTAATACCGGTATTGAAATTTTCATAACCGGGATCCCGGTATTAGTGATTTTATTTTCATTTTAGTACAAAACACAAAATAATAAACTATCACTACCGCACATAGACATTTTTATCCATTTATTTATTTTGGAATATTTTAAATCGGACTTCCTGGAAGTCCCGCGTTGCTCTAAGTTTTAAGTACAGTGCGGAAGGCGGCGGCGCCCGCCAGGGGTGAGGGGAAATTCCCTATACGCCCCGGCCGCTCCGCCTCCCCTCAGGTGCATGCAACGCGAAGCTGTTATAGACACTGTTATTATATCTTAGATGTTAAAACCCAAATATCGTTGAGATTCTTATTACTTAAAAAATGTTGTTAGACAAGTTTTGTGAAATTCTATAATAATAAATGTGATTAGTCATAACTTTTATAACGCAAATTATCGTAAAAAAAAAAAGACTGATCTAAATGACACTTATTATTATTGTCATACAAAAAGATAATTGTACCTTCATGTAAATAATATGATTTGACAATAAAACTTTTACCTTCTAAATACGTACGTATACTTCCAAAAAAGAATAAAATTAATAGTCTGATAAAAATAAGGTTTTTTTTTCAATACCGGTATCCTGGAATCCCGGTATTTAGAAAAAACATTCGGTATTAATACCGGTTTTAAAAAAATCCGGTATTCGAAAGCCCTACTACCTACCTATCTTCTCACCTCGTTAAACGCAGAATGAGTTAAGAAAAAAACTGTGGGTAAAGAAAAACTAGTACCTGCTAGGTATCTACTATTTTATATTTTATTATTATTTATTAATCGTTATAGGTACATTTAAAGGGTCGTCCATTAATCACGTGATGTTTTTAGCAACTTTTTACCAACCCCCCTTTCCGCCTGGTGGATACGTGCTGACGTTTTGGACTACTCCTCCCCCTACCGAAAACTACGTGATACCTATCATAAGCTACATTGGCCCCCCTTTCTGAGATTTTGTGATTTTTCCAAACTCTCGTGTCGATCTGTGTAGTAGGTACTACCTCTATGTGTCTGGGACCGTACTTAGTTGGTGTAACAACAGAATTGACTACCACCATGCCACGAACAGGTCGTCCGTATGAACTTTTGGTAGCATCATCATCATCATCAACCTATATTAGTCCACAGCTGGACATAGGCCTCCCCTAATGAGCGCCATAGCGCCCTGTCTTCAGCTTGGCGCATTCAGCATCTGCCTGCAGTCTTTCGCAGGTCATCATCCCACCTGGCTGGAGACATTGGTAGCATGTTGGTAGTCAATGTAAATATTTTTTTTTTTCTTTTCGAAGGACCTGAAGGCTATATGTTTAATAAAACTCGGGACAGTCTTATTTTTATGATGGTCAATCAGAGTAAAATCTAAAAAAAATATTTTTTGTCTGTATTTTTGTCTGTTGGTTCAGTTATTGTAATTTTCATTTTTAACAAATACATTAAAATAATTATAATGTACCTACAAAAGTACCAAGTAGTTTTATTTTAGCATAAAGCTAAAATTAACCGCACTGACTGCTCGGGGCACTAGAACGCAGCTCAACCATTGTTCTAATCACAAACAGAGCCCCGAGTCCCATCTGACGTTAGTAACGAGACGTGATCGTGACGTCTCCTTTTTCCATACAATTTGGTACAGTGTCTCTATCGTGCGGACATGGAACTACGCTCTCGATCGCTTTACGTTACTAACATATGGAGGTGTAAAAATCCCTAGGAAAATGACAGATTTTGACTTGAGTTACGAGTCCGAAGAATGCTTACGTTAATAACGTAAAAATGTACATAATTATAATTAAAATGGTATAAAACAGTTTAAAGGTTCAAATAAAGTCTGAAAATGCTTATCATATTTTTAGTAACTAGAATTGATGTAACAATATTTTCTCTCTATGGTAAATCATAAAATAATATTTTGTAAAATGTTGCAAAAATTTATTGTAAAACTTGATTTGAAATGAAGATTTCAAATAATCTGTTATCTTTATTATTTAACCTTATATTTCGAATTAACAGCTTTTTTAACCTGTTCGCCATTGAGGAAAAACTGTTACGTTAAATTAATATAAAAACCTTCAATGACACACCTCTAGTGTGCTGGATTGGACAAGGTGTATCGTGTCATTAGTGTGTGCGTAAAGTTTTTCAAAAAGTAAATTCAGTGAGCAAAAATTTTTTTTAGAGTCAGTGTTAATTCTTAGAATTTATCGCATAAGAGAGTACCTAAACGGTAACACGGTACGGTAACGTGAGAGCCTCACTCACACATTGTAATGTAGCGAGCTATTTGCAGCGTTAGCGAATTTGCAATTGTGTTTTGTTTGAGATTTTGTTCTCTACCTGGGCAACTTAAATATTTTATTGATGATATTTTATATTTTGATTTTCTATTCAGGTTATTTTATAAAAAAATAAAATAAAATATTTTTTGTTGATTTTATGTAAATTTATTATAGCTAAAAAAGGTTTAATGATAACTACCTTAATGTTAGGGAATCCAGAATTTTTAAGTTTATATAATGAAACATTTTTAATTTACTTTTATATTTTATTGTTCACTGTTTACAGCCGTACAATAATATCACAATGAGACATATTTCGAAGTCGCATTCTTAAGTAGGTATACTTAAGAATGCGACTTCGAAACATGAGCGCATTGTTGTTGTCAGCAAATTTGTTCGTGTAGGCATGAACTTGTGTAACGTATTAGAGATTTTGAATTGTTAAGTTTTAAATTGAACCTATATGGATGAAAAATTTTTATTGTATAAAATTTTTGAAAAAAGGGGAGGATTGATGTAGTGACACAGTTTAGCATAAAGTACGCGGCGCAACCGCGTTTCGTGAAGTCAGCTTTTTCAGAGCTAAGTCGAGTTTAACCAGTCACTCCTCAACCCTCTGCTGTATCATACATATTCTAAAGTCACTTCAGCAACCTCCATTTGTTAGCACACATCCTAAAATAAGGATTAAAGATATCGTAAACATTAATTTTATGTACTCGTGTCTCGTATATTGAATAGACGCAGTAAAGTGAAACAAACCATCTTTTATTACAACCAATCCACAATAACATAAAGACTATAGTATATATGTAGTATAATACAAAATCCTTATAATGAGGCAGAACGTAATCACACGCTTATCGCGTCTATGTCTAAAAATAATAGGTTGTTTTCAAAATCCACTTATATTTTACTCCACTTTGTACCTTGCAACACTGTTTCGAAGTTTTTAATCAGTGCGTCGCACCCGTCATGACCCACGGAGCTGAGTCGTGGACACTCACGGTAGGGCTTGTCCATCAGTTCAAAATCGCACAGCGAGCTATGCAAAGAGCTATGCATGGACTAATAAAGGCTGATGATGATGATGATAATATTGACTGTTTTTTTAACGATCTTGCAACACTATTTCTAACACAAAAAGAATGACTGAAATTGGAGAACGCGTTGATGATTTATAACTCATTTCTATTTTCATCCCCTCTTCCAAGGGTGGACTAATATAGGCTGATATGATGATGATGTTGACTATTTGTTACAATCTTGCAACATTGTTCCTAACAAAAAAAGAATCAATGAAATCAAACAACGCGTTGATGAATTACAACGAAGTACGCATTTTCACGTTCATCCCCTCTCCCAAGAAAATTGTTATGAATTCCGGGATAAAAAGTATCCTATATCCTTCCTCGTAGTATGAACTCAAATCATGCCAAGTTTCGTTTGAATTCATTCAGTAGTTTCGGAGTTATGCGCGGCCAAAATACAGACAGACAGACAGACAGATACATGAATGAAAAAATTACAGTTTTGGTTTCAGTACCGGTAATAGATTGCCCTCCAAAAAAAAATTCAAAATATCTTCAGTGTACAGAATTCGACCTGTTACAGTTTTATTAAAATAATAAATTCTTACCTTACATTGGCACTAAAGAAATATCCACACTACATATCTGATACCAATGTTTACTGATAAATCTATTTGTAGGTAGGTACCTCAGTTTTGTCGGAGTGTTATAAAGGGATAAATAATACGTAGGCACCTAAAATAAGGAGTAAAAAATATTTTTGCAGAATCGCGATCATTATAGCGTTCATTATTTATATTATTATTTGTTTATTTAAAGACCGGGAAGTTCCCTATATTACCAAAATATAGCTCACAAAAAAATCACTCATTTATTTTGTTATTTTAAAATGTAGGAATACTAATACTATAAAATATCGAAGAATTTATGAGCAACTCATTTTGTTTTACAAATAAGCAAATAAAAATAATAACCTTGCCTTTGAGTCGTCAGGTGGTGATTAACAATGGTTCGTATAAGAGCTGCGTTCCGGATAAGAACCATTTTTACATCTACGCTCGACAGCTACTCGACACGTTTACGATAGCTACCGGACTACCAACAGTCGAGACGTATCGAGACGTCAACGTCTCGATCACGCCTTGACAGACGTATGTCTGTCAGACAGCTACTCGACACGTTCACGATTGCTACCGGACTGTAACAGTCGTGACTCGATCACGCCTATTATATTATATTATATATTATTATAACAATGTACAAAGATTCAATCAATATACAAAAATATACTCCCTATACCTAGGTATACACTTATTCACGGAGTTTTAGTAGTGGCATAGAAGGAAGGATGGATGAAGGAAGTACTTGTGTAATGGAGGTCAGTGTTCCATGGTATATATTATTTAGTGCGTGTACGAAACACCAAAATAAAAGAAATCGGACTTAAGAAGTTGAACCCTGGTGTGCCACCTAGTAGAGAGTAGATTATTCAATTCGTAGATTTTAAGCATCAAAGCTGTGCAATATAAATACAAGATGGCGTTAATAGTACCTCTCACTACTGCCATCTTGTGTGAAATATTGAATGAAACAATTTTTTTTATTAAATGACAACTCAAGGTTTTGCTTGCTTCGCTTCAATTTAGCAAATAAATCAATCAATCAAAATCATATGTTTTTTTGTTTACAATGTGCTGAATAATTTTGGAAATTTAAAAAGCTTTTGGTATTGCTTTACGATAAATAAGGGCGTCTGGAAGTGGTTTGGTAGAATCTGAATGTATTTCGTCGGAATCCCCGTCTGCAGCTGGCCACATTCTAGCTGTCTCCGATTCAGCAAGTATGTGAATGTCATTTCTATTATTTATCCGTAATTTTGTGATTTACCGCGGTGCGCGTAGTGTTTTAACGCGAGACGCACGTGCATCAAAAGGAAATCGTCCAGGCGCGAGTCAGCATGAGGTCAGGGCGGGCGGGTAACCTCGGCGCGGGGCGCATCACGTAACATCGGGAGCGGAGCGGAGTGCTCGATGGTGCGGCGCTGCGACATGGTGCTGAGTACCGAGTGGGCGCAGGTGGAGGTCGTCGAGCTCGTGAACGACGGGAATGGGCTCGGGTTCAACCTGGTGGGCGGGCGCAGCACTGGTGTCGTCATCAAGTACGTGGTGCCGGGCGGCGCGGCAGAGCGCGACGGGCGGCTGCAGAGCGGTGACCACGTGCTGCAGGCGGCTGGCGTCAACCTGCGGGGCTTCACGTCGGAGCAGGTGGCGGGCGTGCTGCGCGCCGCGCCACAGCCCGTGCGTCTGCTGGTGGCACGGCCGGCCGACCCCGCGCAGGCGCTGCGCCCGCCGCTGCCGGGCACTGCTCTCGTGCCCACGCGCCTGCTGCAGGACCCTGAGCTGCTAGACCGCCACCTCATCGAGACGGGCTACGGTGCCGTGTACGACCTCTCGCAGTGCTACACGGACTATATAGAGGGCCTGAAGGCGGAGAGCGGCCTGGTCGCGGCGGCCGTCAGCGTGCTGGGCGACCATCCTGTGCAGATCCCCAACCAGCCCGTGTTCTCGGACGCCGTGTCCCCTACCATCACGATCACCATCCCTGTGCTCCCGGTGCAGCTGCCCCCGTCGCCTGAGGTGGAGATAATTCGCGTGAATTTGAATAAGAATGTGTACGGTTTAGGGATAACGGTGGCCGGTTATGTGTGTGAAAAGGAGGAGCTGTCCGGCATCTTTGTGAAAAGTATCATCGAGGGCAGCAGTGCGGAGCAGAGTGGACAGATTAAGCTTAATGATAGGATAGTGGAGGTGGACGGTATGTCGTTAGCCAATAAGAGTAACCACCAGGCTGTGGAGGTGCTTAGGAACACGGGTATCAAGGTCCACTTGGTGTTGGAGAGGTACTTGCGCGGTCCCAAGTATGAGCACCTGCAGCTCGCTATTTTCAACCAAGAGGACCATCCTCCGTCGCCCTCGCCCTCCACTGCCACCCTCTCCTGGTTCCCCGTGCCTTCGCAAACTGATAACAGCAACACTGTAATCGAACCCGATCCGGAATCCAATACTACCATAGACTCCAATGTACTAGAGCTTGGCGACATACAGGAACCCACGCAGGAGGAATTAGACCAGAGATTTGATGAGATTTTAGCTGTAGATAAGGAGGACATCAAGCAAAAGTGGGGGGAAACCCTGGGGTTAGGGAAGGAGATACTCGTAGCCGAGGTGAACAAGTTAGATGGGCTTGGCATCAGTTTAGAAGGGACTGTTGATGTGGAAGGTGGCCAGGAAGTGAGGCCGCACCATTACATTAGATCTGTGCTTCCGGAAGGCCCGGTGGGCCAGCAGGGAACATTTACAGCTGGTGACGAACTCCTCGAAGTCAATGAGTACAGGCTACATGGCTTGACTCACACAGAGGTAGTCAATATACTAAAGAGTCTGCCCAACAGAGTCCGTCTGGTGTGTGCCAGGAGTAGCATAGACAGTGGACCAAGACCACTCATAAACTTGGCATCTGATAGAGAAGGGTTTGAAGCCCGGAAAATCATTTCAGGCAGTCTCAACAACTTGACCACTCTAGTTAAAGCTCAATCCGACTCTTCCATCAACACCTCAAGCACAGCAACGCTGACCAACCACTCCAAGGAGTCCAAGAAGTCAAGATCTCTGCAGCAGGTGTCAGACCTAGCCATGTGGCAGAGCAGAGAGGACATCATAGAACTGATCAAAGGAGATCAAGGTCTAGGGTTCTCCATACTTGATTACCAGGATCCTATTGATCCCCAAGGAACAGTTATTGTGGTGAGAAGCTTGGTTCCTGGAGGAGTGGCTGAGAAGAATGGAGAAATTTCACCGGGAGTCAGAGTCTTGTCAGTAAATGGAATCAGCATAAAGAACGCCACTCTTGATCAGGCAGTACAGGCGTTGAAAGGCGCGCCGAGAGGCATCGTCAGAGTCGGCATAGCGCGGCCCCTCCCCGATAACAAGTCAAAAAGCAGCACTGCACTCAACAAAGCTAGCTAATCCTTAATTAGTCCAAAATTCATATCTTACTAAAGTGAGCTTAAGGGTCGGTACATATCAAGCAGGTCTGTTACTCCTCCTCCTCCACCTCCACAGCCTATATTGGTCCACTGCTGGACCCAGGTATCCCCCTGATAAGCAACTTGTTGGCTTTTATCTCACAGGGGGTAATGCCCATAATCTAGGTCTGTTACTAGCGCTTGGTATGTTGGAGCTAAATGGATATAGTTATAGGCCCCTAGCGCTCAGGAAAGGAGCTAGGAACTCTAACACAATAATAATAAACTTACGCTTTACTAGTCAACAAAGTATTATAAACTTACTCCTAAATAAGGGTACCAACACTCTTTACAGCACAAAATTTTTGAACCTCCACTAGTAATGATATCCCTACACATAAAACATTTTTGTGGAAGCCCTTTCTAAATATCTTACATTTTATAAAGCTGTATGCACATTGATATTACAATATAGTACAAAAAAGTATATTAAAGTATTATTTAATTTAAAAGTAGAATGGGTTTTCCACAAAACTACTTAAACTAAAAATGGAATTAAATTAGATTATTAACCTGCCATATTCTTAGCAACAAATAAAATACGAATAATTTAGAACACCGTAGATTTAATTAAAGTAAGGGAGCAATTTATTGTAAATATACATGTTTTCGATTCTCCTGATATTATAAAAAAAAAACTTTTCTTTCAGTTCATTTTTATTGTGACTATTTGACGTAGGTAAGTTTTTTTTCTTATTGATACCAAAGGGTATATTTTTGTTTCGATCGGTACGCCTTGAAAATCGAAAGTAAAGGAAGGTCAAGTCCACCCTCTAACCCAAATAATATGTTTTCACCTACTGGTTTTCACAAAATCTTCTCAGGCATATCTTTCATTAATATTTATTTTATACGAAATATCTTTGTTTGTTATTTATTGTTTGAATATGCATTTGACTATTCTGTATATTTATAAGCTTTAGAAAATATGTAATAATTTATAAGATTGCACAAAAAATTTGCAAAGCACTTGTGATAATTTAAATAAAAAAATGGTATTTTGATTGGTTATCCGAGTGTCAATTCAATTAATCAATCAAAATATGCCACTACAAATACAAACTTGTGTAAAATATTCATCTACACTTCGACTATAACTGTCTAGAATCGATAGAAGTGATAAAGTTATGTGAGTCAGTATATTGAGTATTTGGTCGGGCTCATTTGTTTCTATTTGTGGCTGAATTGGAGTTCACTTTCAGTTTGAATTTCAAACTGAAGCGCAACAAGTGCGCTTCCCTTACTACTCCCTCGATGTTCATTGTAATCTGATTTTAATAGACAGAAATACATTACACAATATATTTTAATAGAGCGTAGGTAAAACTGTTAGTAGCTTAAAGCTTATTAATTCACGCAAGTTTTAAACTTTAAAAGAAGGTACTAAACCTATTAGTACTTAGATGGTTATTAGTAATTTCTTAGTAGAAGGTAGTTATAGATTCCTTTACAAGCCCTTAACTCATCGATACATTTTTGTTGATCATATGAGATTTGACTGGAATGAGATTAAGTACATTCTTAACATTAATGATTAAAAGTCACATAATTTTATTTTATTCCATTTGTTATTAAACGAATCATGAAGTGTTTGTAAACAACTAGTCTAACAAAACAGGCTGTGGCATGCTAGAATAACATAAAGATAGTGTACAATTAATTAACTAAAATGTAGTTTGTGAAATGACCAAAATGGTAGATTAATGTCCTTGATGATCACGTTAATAACAATGTTAAATCATCCCTAAGGCGCGGCTACACCATGCTGTGATTTTGCTTTCTAATTTATTAGTTTTTTTTAAGCTCGTCCATACAAAACTCGACCATTTCTCCTTAAAAAAATCGCGCCTTGCCTTTTACGCAACTGTGTTGTGCGTTACGTGCAACTGTGTGTATGACGTCACTTCATGAACATATTGTGCGAGTAAAATAAATTTCGTATGTCCATGATTAAACAAACAAAATATCGAACACCATCGGCGTCGTCTGTCAAAGTCATTAATTTCCCATGGGTGCGCCGTACGTCCCTTGCATTTGGACCGCAATAAAACTCACCTAGGGGCCGGCGGCGGGGTGAGGAAGCTCCGTCAGGTGGGAGGCGAAAAATGTTCATTCTATGTATTATTAGATATTCTCTGCTATCACTTCATCATGCCGCCCTTGAATAAGATACTACAATTACCTTAGAATGTTTTTCCTCACTGTCCAGTTTCTTATTGTTTAAAAGTTACATGGTGTGCCCGCGGCTTATAAATACACATTTGATGTACCTACCTTAAATGCCTTGTAGTTTAAACTAGATTATAATAAAATTGGCTTAATTTACATTAGCTTTAGCACTAAGGAAATACCTAATGTACTTAAATTAGTTTGTAACAAACCACTTTGTAATTTATGTTTTTAACTGAAAATATGAACCGCTATTATAACCTTTTCGTATCACATGTTATTATTTTTTAATATACCTACCTGCTTACTTTTATTGGTATTTTCAAACCAGCTTTGTTATTTATCTATGTAATGAAAATATGATTTAACTTTTCGTATTTTTCATGTTTATTTATTGTTTAATCTTTTACTTTAACTTTTAAACTAATTGTACAAATACCTTTTTCAACTCTTGTACCATGACATAAAGAACTAGCCAGGTACTTGTTGCGGTTCATTTTAAATGTATGTGTTCATCAAATAATAATTCTTCCACTCCGGCAGACTGACGTAGCATATGTACCTTAAATTCATTTAAAATATGTGAACAGTCTTTGTTTAGCGTATTATTTGCCGATGTAATGCAATTATGATGTTCCTATTAATAATATTGATCATGTACATAATAAATAGTCAAATGAGGTGTTTGTTTTTTCAGTATGTTTTAAAACTTTTTTATAATTATACAAATAACTATATATAAAAAAAATTAGCTAAGTAAATGTTTAACAAAGATGTGCTCATATATTTTATTTGATTGTATTAACCGTTCGTTTTGCAGCACACTGTATTAGATGTGTAAAATTATTTCCACACCTTACTTACACGGAAATATACATAAATATTGAATAATATGTTGTTTCTTTTCGTCTCTTTCCCCCCCCCCCCCCTCCCCCCACCTTCCACCTCTGGAAGTTATATTAGTAATATAAATTAGGTACAAAAACTCAGTGTGACAGCACTTTTATTATTTACTTAATTAAAACCCCTCCCCAATATTTATAGAAAATTATAAAATCAGGTGAGTTTACTACATATTGAATAAAATCATCTTATTTCTCCGAGAAATAAGTAGTTGATGCACGTTGTTTCGTTTCAGGCTTTAAGATGTGGGTGCCCAATCTGCCGGTGACGATAGCGAGCGCGGTGTGCGCCACGGCCGGCGCTGTGTGTATATTCAAGTAAGTCGCTACTAATCGGCACACATACATAGTTATAGTGGTTTTACACTACAAATGCGTCTGCTATCTTTCTGCGTCTGAAGTCTCGCTCAGCGTGCATAGTGTAGAAAGAGATGCCCTCTATTTCTACGCAGAAAGACCGCTGTTCGCCATTTAGCGCTCTGACGGAAAAGTCCAAGCTGAAATTAATTTTATTGCGTTGCAATTATAATCCAAATTTTTTTTTACATGCTATGTGCATGCGTGTTTAATATACACAGAAGGTAACTGCTGCCCTTCCTCTGGTAGGTTATAATGGGCTGAGACGGAGGGGTCGATTCTGGCGCAGCGACCGCCACGGCTTACTCAGCTACTACTTAGCCAGACATTATTTGACCAGACTTGAAAAAGAAGGAAGGAGAAGTACTTCTACCTGAATTTTTGTAACGTTCAGATTGACTTCACCTTCACGTACTGGTGCAGGATCATTGGTCCGAGGGTGCAGGGCTGCTAGGTATTTCTCTTATAAGAATAAGAAAAAAAGAAAGAAAGATCTTTATGTATAGCATTTACAAAATTGCACTAAGCTAGTTTCTTAAGAGGGCGCAATGAGCGCCATTTTGTAAAAAGGATAGGCATAGGATTTCGCGTTCATAGGAGCGAAACAGAGCATACGTTTTTGTGATGGCGTAAGCGCTAAAAATTTAGGTTTTTCGTATTTACAAGAAAACTACACAACTTATAAAGAAACTGGTTCACGGAACCAATTAATGAGGCTTCAGTAACCTACGAATCAAAACTTTTCACATTAAAGGAACCAAAGAAAAAGTTTTGAATTTTATGTAGGTACCTACTTATTTCGAGTTTTTTACCACGCGGATCCCGTGAGTACTGAGATCTAGGCCTAGTTTGTCAGCCAAACATGTTAGGTTCGCCTCATAAATTAGGTACTCAACACTTTATGGAGTATACATAACTATCTACCTACTTTACTTACTCTACACTACTCTTGTTGCCACTCTGCTCCGGCGGCGCTAGTCTCTGAAGCTGGCTTGCTTAATTGAGAATTAACACCAATTTGTCTAGGATTTAATAATACACAATATACATCGAATGCGTAAAATTTTGAAAATGCTTTAAGTACTTCAACTTCAGTAATTCTCGCAGTGTGTGATATTTTGCCTTAGACAAAACCCAAGCTAGAGTTTTCATTCAGGCTAATTTATTTTCATGTACACTTCTCCAGAGACTTACACAGTGGAGGTCCGTTTGACAAGTGCCTGCGGACGGAAGACAAGACCGTGGTAGTAACTGGTGCCTCTAGCGGTATAGGCAAAGAAGTGGCATGGGACTTCGCGAGGCGAGGTGCTAAGGTAACGAGACAGTGAGTGAACAGACGTAGGTCCTTATACAGCGGGCTCCATTCGACAATGGCCTGCGGACGGAAGACAAGACCGTGCTAGTCACTGGCGCCTCCAGCGGTATAGGCAAGGAAGTGACGTGGGACTTCGCGAGGCGAGGTGCTAAGGTAACGAGACATGTGAGTGAAGAGACGTAGGTCCTTATACAGCGGGCTCCATTCGACAATGGCCTGCGGACGGAAGACAAGACCGTGCTAGTCACTGGCGCCTCCAGCGGTATAGGCAAGGAAACCTATACCACTGGCCTGGGACTTCGCGAGGCGAGATGCTAAGGTATCCAAAAGATCTGCCTATCCAGTTTGAAAATATTTTGCATTGTAATGGTTTAGAGATGGGATTCAAGGGCTGAGAGAACAAAAGAAACCCTAGTCGCACATGTTGACTAGATGTGGGACTCATTGCGCGGTTCGGGTCTTTGCGAGGACCTCGTAAACTCTATGCGGAGCCGATGCGATCCCGGAATAATACCTGACCAGACACACGAAATACGAAGCTCCTATTGGTTTTTAAAAACAAAAGAAATCGAACAAGCCGGGGGTGGCAACCTGTCACTTCACAGAAAAATCATCCTTATGGTGTCTAGGCAAATCTTTTGGTGATGTAAGGTACATAACTCTTCATTGTAAATAAAGGTAAAGTCGTTTGTAACCAGCTATCAAAGTGGAGCTTGGCCTCCGACGCTAGAAGTCTCCAGGCATCCGGTTCTGAGCTGAATCTAAAGTAGCGTCGGCCGATAACAGGCTGGCCAATCCACATAGCATCACCTAGGCTGAAAGTACCGAAAGCTTGCGTTATGGATACTAGATACCTGATATACCTTCTTAATACAATTCAATTTATTTATTCATTTTTTTTTAATTCGTTAGAATTCAAATTAAATAATACAATAAAAAAAACACTATCTTCACATAAAACACATACAATACATTACATAGAAAGATATTTTTTATTATACATTAAAAACACTCAGAGCACCCGTATACTATTCTATTCCAAACGGAACAAATACTTATCTGCAGATCGTACAAACATTTGTCCCGAGACTGGAATCGAACCAACCTCCTGTGACGCAGACTTACCTTCGCCCGCTGCGCCTCTGCAGTCGTAATGGTATTATCGCAAACAACATAAATAAATAGGCAGACAACTCACACGGCAGCTAGCCCCAAACTAAGCAAAGATAAATGTGTCAAATAATATAATCCCAGGTGTTCATGGCATGTCGTGACATGGAGACGTGCGAGAAGATCCGTCGCGACATCGTGTTAGAAACCAGCAACAAGTACGTGTACTGCAGGCCGTGCGACCTCGCCTCCATGCAGTCTGTGGTCGAGTTTGTCAGAAGGTAGGTACCTATCTAATTATTTACTTTTATTTATTAATAAAAAAAAACAAAAAAAAATATCCAGTTTCGTGTCAGGAGTTAGGTTTACACTTGTAGGTAATTTGAATCTGACGACAGTATTCTAGCCGAATGAAGGTCGACGTGACGATAGATGTAAAGGCGAAAACATTTTAAATGTCACTCGGTTCATGGTGCTCTTTTTAAATTTAAAAACAGGAAACAATTCCTAAAATACATTCCTAAACTCGATTACGAGGCGATCGGATTGAAATTTTGAAACCAAGATTTTCTTCCCTTGAGTTCGTTATAATTTGATTGCATCAAAGCATTGTGAGACTGAATTATTTAGGATTTAGAGAGTGGCGTAATCGGTAGTTTACCTATTAACCGGCTATAGGGTCTGATATAAAGTTAAGGCTGTTCTATGCCCAACGGCCTTGAGAACACAAAATAATTATCTGTAGCCGTATAAATAATTTGTTTTATTCGTGAAACGTTCAATTTGTGTAATATACTTTGACAAATATTTGACTGAAAGAAAAATACTCAAACTCAACAGTGTATAGGGATATATCTTCTAAACGCTGTTGATTTTTAGTATTTTTCTTGTATTCATAAATATCACCTGTTATGTGTTATCAGGTTTAAATCCGAAGAGCCTCACTGCCACATTCTTGTAAACAACGGCGGGGTCATGGAGCCCCCCAAGGGCGTCACACGAGACGGCTTCGAGGTCCAACTGGGGGTCAACCATCTCTCACACTTCCTGCTGACTAATCTCATGTTGGATACCTTGAAGGTAGGTCACAGTTAGAGCAAAGCGTAGATGATTGGGTGGTCGGGGAACGGCAAGAAAGCGTCAGTCGCTGGTAGCCAGGTACGTTAATCTTGTCTAAGTAGTATCCAGACTAATATTATACATTTGAAAGTATGTCTGTCTGTTACCTTTTCACGCCTAAACGGCTGAATGGATCACAATAAAATTTTTAGTGAGGTAAATGGTATCCCGGGGACGGACACAGGCTACATAAAAACCGTGCAAAGCCGCGGGCAGTGGTTCCCTATAAATTAGATTCAAATTTCATTTATTCCTAAAGTTCCAGGTTTACACATAGATCTTAAAATATTTTAATCAGCAGTGGGTAAAATCAGGCTGTAGATATTTTTGTTTTCCAACAGACGTTGGTTCAATTTACATAAAACAACATCTAAAAACTTAGTAACTAATGCTTAAATAAGGCCGAATAAAAGATTACATAGATAGACTAAAGTTTTTTAAATGATGATGTGGAATAACAATAAACCAATAAGGTTTTGTTATTATTATAGAGCGCAACCCCTCACACTCGGGGTAATTTATAAGGAATCAAATAATATCCCAAAAAATACCGACTTCGACAGAACCAGCACCCTTCTCTTAGTACGGGAATGTGATAACCAACTACACTACGACGTCAAGTGACGTAGGAGTAGAAAAACTTTGTGACTTCCTTCGGACTCTAGCGCCGTTAGTTCCACCTACAGGGGAAACATTGAAGTTTATCCAATCAACCAATAGATGTTTTTGTAGTAAATTCCCCCCGATTTTATACGTACTCTCCTCTTCCAGGCCTCTGCCCCCAGCACAGTGGTGATCGTGTCGAGCAGCGCGCACTACCGCGGCAAGATCCACAAGGAGGACCTCAACATGACGCAGAACTATGACGCGCCTTCTGCCTACGCGCAGAGCAAGCTAGCTAACATACTGTTCGCGAGGGAGTTAGCTAGGAGGAATCTAGGTAAGTTAGTAATTTGTACAAGATGCAAAAAAAGACAGCTTATCTAAAACTTAACGAGGAGCGGTCAAACTACTTGTGACGACGCAGTTCCGTATGACACACGACTCGTTTCGCAGGCGTTCCCTCGGAACGAGGCGTTCATAATCGGGGATTAAACTTGTTTTGATCTAAACGTCACATATCAACGCTTAATGGATCATCACATCATCGCCTAGATTTTTTGTATGAAAACTTCTGTTAGAACGCATTCTTATCAGCTTACTAACGGGAGTGGTCTCTTTTGTTTCCACTGTATGCCTTCGTTCTCGACGGCGACCCGATGCTGTTTCACCCTGAGTTGATAAGTCTACAACAAAACTCCAAATGAGTTGAAAAAATTATCAGAAAATAAATTCATATAAATTGTTAAACATATCCTTTGTAAAAAGGCTTACTAAAAAATATCAGATTATCTAGCTAGAGGATAAAAAAGCTTTGGACTAATTTTAAAAAAGCTTTGGACTCCAACTCGAAAACTAGCAACTTAACAAGGTAAAGGTTCTTGTTTACTTTACCTTAAAAAAATTGAAGTGAACAAAAAATCAAAGTGATCACTTTATTTCCTAGTTTTAAAAGTAACTAGCTGCTGCCCGCGGCTTCGCACGCTTTTTTCCGGAATAAAAGGTAGCCTATGTCCGGCCCCGGGATACCATCTACCTCGCTGCCAAATTTCACCGAGATCCGTTCAGCCGTTCTTGAGTTATAAATAGTGTAACTAACACGACTTTCTTTTATATATATAGATATAAGATTTTAATTTTGTGACGTGTCCAAGAGTCCTCTAAAGTCTAACGGAAATAAAGCTTTTTGATATTTGATATTACATACAACATTAGCCAATAACAAAATAAGCATTGAGAACGCCTAAGTCCTTTCTAATTGTTATTCTAAACTTTCGTTCCAGAGAGCGAGATATCAGTGGTAGCCGTGGACCCAGGCCTCACGGACACGAACCTCACGCGCCACATGTCGATGATGAAGAGCGTGACCCGCTACCTGGTGTACCCTCTGTTCTGGCCGTTCATGAAGAGCGCCAAGCTCGGCGCGCAGACTGTGATGCATGCGGCACTGGATCCGGGCATGAGGAGGGTTTCGGGAGACTATTATGTGTGAGTACCTGAAGGGCTATAAGCCGCGTGGTGTTGGCTTAGAATTCACCACCCAAACTCTTCCCGCTGTTGTCGTGAGCCGGGAACTAGCCGGTGTGACGGGGCGTGATTTACCATTCGCAGCGACCATTCAACTTTAAGCTGTGTGCTAAAATCCGTCTCGTTGCTCGTTGCGAGCGCCTTTTTTCCCCGTACTGACTGCACGAACGCTCGCTGTGTAACACTTTTCATATTCGTAACACCGGTCAGTGCTATGCACCGGGGGGCGGGCAGCAGCGCCTCCTGCAGAACAATTTTAACACTGAACTGCAATCCCCGATCCGCTTGCCCAGCGTGGGGATTATGGGCATTACCCCCATATGATAAAATCCAAAAAGGCGCTTATCTGTTTTATAAGGTGATGAATAAAAGTATTATCTATCTAATCAGGGAGAGGCCTGCGTCCATCAGTCGACCAATATAGGTGTAGATGTAACAAGTAAGCGAAAGGGATCTTCACTTCAGCCGAGAGACGACTGCTTGCTTGCTTTGCTTCACTTTTGACAGATGCCTTCCTTCTCCAAAGATCACCACTATGACGTGTCGTCTACCAACTGTTCTGATTTTTTTGATATGAACTATTCGTGGTTAGATAAAATCTAGGTTGTAACCATCGAGATAGAATCCTCCTCGATGCTTGTAACACAACATTTTCAAATGTTACCTACCACTTACAAACTTACAAATTTAATTTGGATGATATAATTATAGATGGGTGTCCTCATGGAGTACAGCATTCAGATTAGTTCTGCAGCTGAGTTTATGTCACTCACACAACATTTCTATGATTTTTTCCAGTGACATGAAGAAGGCCACACCATCCAAAGACGCTCAAGACTACGAGCTAGCGCAGTGGCTATGGAAAGTCAGCGAGAAATGGACCAAGTTGGACGAGCACCGCACTGAGATCAACCAGCCCCTCGCTGCTTAGATCCATCATTCTTGGTGGTGTTTCTAGGGGCTTATGGATATAAGCCCCTAGAAACACCACCGTACCAACCAAGGATGCGCGATAAGACTACTTGTTGGCGCAGTGGCTGCGGCAAGCAACGCGCTAAGATCAACAAACACTGGCTGCATAGAGAACCCAACTCCACTTCAAACATCTACGTGCACTCATTCACGTGATCATTCACTGCTCAGTGCCCAGCCTCAGTGGTATGCCCAGGAAGGCAATTCTCGCCATTATAACACTCGATAAATATCAAAAGAACTGTCAAATTTGACAGTTTTTTCATGTAAGTTCTGTCAAATTTGACAGTTCTTTTGATATTTATCGAGTGAAAAATTAGCGAGAATCTGCCCCCTGGAAGGCAATTCTCGCAATTTATCACTCGATAAATATGGCAAGAACTGTCAAATATGACTTTTTGTATAAAAGAACTGACAAATTTGACAGTTCTTGCTATATTTATCGAGTGATATATTGCGAGAATTGCCTTCCTGCTAGGACACAACAGCAGCACAGATATGTGCGTCACGGGCCCTCGGAGTGTTAACCTCTCTGGAGACTCGCCTCAACATAGGATTCATGCAGTAGATTAATAGTGTACTCGACTTTTGGACGGAATTTTCGTACAAAGCGACGTTTGAGACACATCGGTCAAGGTGTTCGCGGGGCGGCTTGTGTAGACAGCGTTAAAATAATATAAATAAATAATGCTGGACAATCCACACATCATCATCTAGCCCCAAAGTAAGCAGAGCTTGTGTTATGGGTACTAGATGACTGATGAAATGGGCAAAGTTGCCATTAAAGTCCCTGTCGAGTATCGAGATAACAAAAACTATTTGCTTCATGTATCTCAAATCAACTAACTGAGACAGTAAAAGGACAGTTAGATAGTCTTGTAATATGTACTGATTGCTTTTAATGTATGAGCATTTATGTAAGTTAAGTTGTTATGTAATAAATAGATTAGTTTTAGTGAAGTATTTCGTTTTTATTGTTTTATTTAAATACAAGCTGCGCCCCCCGGCTTCGCCCGCGTGGAAATTGATTCCACATCCCCTAGGGGTAGTTTTGTAAAATTAAAAGTACGTGTATCATTATTTACTTCATAGTTTATTACGAATAAACTTTAATAAACCGATTTACCCCATTTTCAGGAAAATTTAAAAATCCTGAATCACGTGTTCAAAGGTTTTGTATTCTTAGTATTCTCTTTAAGTTTCAAGCTAATTGGGTCACTGTTTAAAGAGTTACTAAAAATCCCTTTTTAGCGAGAGGTTGTGTAGTAACTGGTAGGTACCTGCTTTTCAAATTTCAGTTTTCTAGCTTCAGCGGTTTGGGCTGGGCGTTGTTATCAGACAATCGCTTGTTCTTTTATATATTAAGATTGCTTATTATACAACACAACACACAACATTACAATTATTATACAATGTCTTATTTATAACTATTTTAGTAACTGTATTCAGCCTGCATTATTTTTAAAAGTACTAGTCATTTATGTTACAAATTAAATTCTAAATATTCGTTTACATTATCGAAACCTTTTACAAGCAACCATCCACTTAACTTTTTCCTAAAGATATTTCCATTAAGTTCCTACACGTTGACTGCTGAAATCACACCGTACCTGTGTTTTTTTACGAGTAACGCCTGTGCGGGTACACACACTCATGCGTGTTTTACGCCTATCCGCCATGTGACAGAAACAAAACAATACAGCTGTGCGGGAAATCGCGTTTGTGTGTGGCGCGTGAACCGGTCATGTTTACTATGTAATAATCTGTAGACGCGGTCGGTCTCTGGTACTGTGCGTAAAAAAATTGTTTTTTTTTTATAAAGAACAATTCAGTTTATAATTCAGATAAAAATATTTCAAAAATATAAATTTTATTACAAAGACCAGCTATGTCCTTATGTAAAATTCTTAATTCGCCAAGCATAGTTACACAATTTAAGCTATCACATTGCACATCTTGTTGGGCCACGAAAAAATGTTTTATTGCTCGGGTGGATGTGACGGCTTTCATGGCTCTTTCCTTCATTTTGCCTATTCGTACAGTTTACGTCATAATTACATTCTAAAATCAACTTAAAAATAACTCAATCTATCAATGTTGTTTCCAATTTCTCTGTGAGTGCTGATATTTTATTTTGTAATGCCTTAATCTTAATTGAATCGTCTGTTTTAATATTAGGACAAATTCTGTTTAACTTGCCATTCCCTGCCATTATTAGTGAGAGATCCTCCAAGTCTTCATCCTGAGCTAAGGCTTCAAAAGAGTTTTCTGTTAAGACAATTGCGCACAACCAAAATAATCTCTAATATATTGAGATGGTCATGTGTATTAGAACGTTTAGGTGAATAGGAAGGTCTGAGAACATTGAAAGAATTAAAATATAAATAACAATTTATTAACATAACAAATAATAAGACTAAATTCCCCGGCATTTAAAAAGTCTTAACTTGGTGGTTTGACACATTTCGCTGCTTAGCAAGTACATTTCTAGTGGATAGTTATTGTATTCCTTAGTGCGCTTTCTCACCGGAACGCCACGGCGACGTCGCTGGCAACGTATCCAAACTATTGTATGGCAGACGACGTTTCCAAATCGTCGCCAAGTGTGTAGCTGCCATACAATACAGAATGAAAAGGTTGGATACGTTGCTGTGTCATCCCGGTGCGGTAAGGCCTTTAGAATACAATAACTCGCCAGCCGAATTCACACCGAAATGGGAGCGATGCGGCGAGCACTTTGGTTGTCAAATAATGTTAAACTTTATTTACATACATATAACCAGGTATTGCTCGAAAAGGTCGCGCATCTTGTCGGTATAGCCCGCGATGCCGCTGCCATTCCGGTGTGAATTGAGCCTTAGAGTTTCTTAAGTCCCCCAGTAGTTCCTTAGGTTTAAGATCAGATATCAAAGCTTTATTCCCAGATACTATCATGGTACTGTGGGTTGTCGAACAGCAGCGCCCTCTGTGTGATGGTGCCAGGTCGCTGCGCGCGCTGCAGCAGCTGCAGCACGCCGGTGCCGATGGCAGCCGGCACGCCCAGGATGATGGACTCCGACACGCCCTCGATGCAGTCCCGCTGCCCGTAGAACGCGGCGTCGAACAGGTGGTCGGCAGTCTTCTCGAACTGGAAAGAGGGAATAGCTTTTTGATACGAGGACTAATGCTGGGTTTGGGGTGCAGAACGCTCTTACTCTAAGTTCTAAAAGGAATAACCAGGCGATTGGCATACACAGCTGCTAGGGATTTGACAAAACTACGAGAAAACTGAGTAGTGTTCAGTGTTGTTAGGTAGAGTCTATCAGATAGACTATTCATTACACAGAATTTTAATAGAAATAGAAAATATGTCGGACACTGCACCGGTCCACGCTCATGCCGTGGCCCGCCATCACGCCTTGAATCTTGTACTCACACTGGCGAGGTTCAACACAGACTCCTTCATGCGCGCCAGTCCGTAGCGCGTGATGCCGAGCACCTCCCCGCGCGCCGTCATCTGCCCCGCCAGCAGCTCCACGTGCCGCCGGTCCACGCTCATGCCGTGGCCCGCCATCACGCCTTGAATCTCGCTGATTATGGTGGACTTGGCGGCTTCCACGCCTAGGGTTTGGTATACCTAGGAAGAGGAAAAAAACTGTTGAAAAGGTAGTGCTAAGGTACAACACACGCACGACAGAAGCGCTGTAGCTACGAGGCACATACGCCACAAACGAATGAGGCTATCATCAAATATACGATGGGAACGATAAACTCAACTCCCAACCAAAATTTATGAAAACTGTATAAATCCGGCTGCGTCGATTTACTCTAATTGTTGCGGCGAGTGCAATCGGTTCAAGATACCAGCTTCTGCACACAATCGCCAGGCCAAGGGTCAGTGCAGGCAATGCCAAGCTTCGCGGGTTGCGAGCTCAAAGCTTCAACTCGGTGCTCTACACGTGGCACTCGGCAAACCCGGTCTGCGTCTGCTGTCCGGTGACGTAGTCGAGGGGCGTGAAGTAGATGACTTACAAGCAGCTGTTTAACCAGCCACCCAGCGCTGTTGTGGAATTGGACCTAGCTACCGGCGTATACTAGAAGGAATCCCTGAAGATGCAGTGAAAGTCCAACCTTCCAATTATATGTGTTTATTTCCGCACACACAAACACTAAAGCACTACTGAAACTTTCAGGAATTCACACAAGACTAAGAATACTTTTCTTCAGGCTCGGGCCTTGAGAGCAGATCAGAACTTGTTCACTTTTCCGTATTAGATCACTTCACATTGACTGCTAAAATAGAACTCACTGACCGACGGACAAGCTCAGGTTTTTATACCTCCGTCGGCCCTTTCAAAACTTACTAGAATAATCTCCAATTCTCTAGTGAACTAGCTTTGTCTCACTCACACATCCTACGCATTGTCGTCCTTGTCTAACATTTCCATTCGTTCTAGAACTTTTGACAAATAGCTACATGAAAGGCTAGATTCTCGAACATTCCACAAGGTTCTAAATCCTTCCATGAATTTCCAGAATGTTCTACGGACTTCCATAACGTTCCATAGGCTTCCATAAGTTTCTAGAAAGTTCTCACATGTTCCTGACTATTCTAGAACATTCTAGGACTTTCCAAAGCTTTCTACGTGTTTGTCTCTCGAAAGCTCTAGAATGTTCGACTGACAATGCGTGGAAATAAAATCTTAAAACTAGCTTAACCGATTAATCTACACTTAAGTATATCGGTCGCCGACATCCTCCCCCTTGTGTTCTAACACACTCCTTCGTCTCGGCGACTCTTGTGTCGTAGAAGACTCGTCGTGCTGCTTTGTCACGTATCCCGCCGCTCTGTCGCTCTTCCTCGGTGAAAAACGCAGTTCTACTGGCTTTAGGTACGCGAACCCCGTTGAGTCTGTTTCGGTCGCCACGACGTTCTGTTCCTCCTCTGTTGTTACCAGGAGCTAGGAGTTCCGCCTTGGAGCCCCATGGCTCTAAGGATGCTTATAAATGTTCTCCGCCCGGGATCTCGGCGGCGGCGATCAAAGTTCAGCTTCTTGCTGCTGACGTCGATGCTCTGGAGACCTTTCCTTGTTGCCCTTTCCAGATTCACATGGGCGGTTGCAGCTGCCTGCTGTTCTTCTCCAGTCATTCTGTATCTCGCTGAGTGCGCCTTAAGCCACGTATCTTCTTTTCCATCAGGACATTTCAGTCTCTTTTTCCTCTGATGGCCTTTGTCCAAGTCTCGTTCCCAAGTGCCGTCGTCCGCTGGATTTTTCTCCGTTATCCAGCGCAACTGTTTGTGCTTCAACATGTTCGCTCTCTTTGCTCGTCTACGTGCCATGAACAACGTCCGTGCAGGTACCGAATCGAAATTCTTCTTTGTGCACTCTCCCCCTAGTGCTGTGGATATGTGCACGTGCATCTCCCCCTTGGTGGCAGACCAGATGCACCCTGGTACTCCATTTTGCGTGGTGATGTTCTTTGCTCCCTGTGGACACGTCTCGTTCTGGCTGAGTCTACTCTGGATTTTCTTTCTCTTGGGTGCCCGCTTCGTTTCTTTGTTGACGGTATCATTTTCCCTGGTTATCCGAAGTGCTTCTATTTCCTTCACAAAGCGTTCATTTTCCCTTCTTCGAGTATCCTTCTCCAAGAGCTTTGCGGTACGCTCTACCATGTCAGTCATCGATCGGCAAGGTTTTCTGCCTGGTGAGTCGTTGACCAAGCGCTTCTTCTTGATATTACTCATTGCTTGGTCGCTGACGTTGACGTGTGCGCATGTGACGTAGCTCACACCAAGAGTTTCCTCGCCATCCGTTCCATGAAGTACCCAACCCAAGTGAGTCAGGGAGGCGGCCGGCTGGCCTCTCTTGCCTTTGCGCGTCGTCCTCGAAACTATCAGCTCCCAATTATCTTGTCCGATGAGTAACTTCGGTGACTCTTCCTCGTACAGAAGCTTATCGGCTATCTTCTGCAAGTGTTTGCACTCCTTTAACCTTGCTTTTTCGATCTTCTGAGGCGTTAGTCGTAAGGTATCAATTGTTCGTACCCCACTGATCTGTCGTTTTTGACTTGCATGTAGGCCTTTCAACTTCATATTGATCTTCATAGAGTTGTCGTTCTTGATCACTCTTCCGCCTACAGTCTCAAGGGACAGCGGTTCCTTTGGTCCTCTGAGTCCTACCTTTTCTGCCACCTTTTGGTCTAACAGGGTGACCGTCGAACCTTCATCTAGAATAGCTAAGATCTGCACTTTTCCTTTAGGACCGTAGATCTCCACGGGCACCATCTTCAAGTACGCTCTCCTTTGGTTCTTCAAGTGACAATTGTTGGCTACTTCTTTTTTCTCTGAACTGCCTTTCGGTTGCTGAGACTTAGGTTCTCTTTCCTCGTGCAAAAGCCGATGATGCCCATTGTGGCACTTCTTACACGATGGCTTGCGACAGGACTCCTTCCTGTGTCTACCTCGAAGACACTTGAAACAGAGTTTCGTCTTCTTAGCGATGTCCCACCTCTCTGACACTGATGCTTCTTGGAACTTCCTGCAATCGTCGATGTGGTGGTTCTTTTCACAATGCGGGCAGGTACGTCGCCCTTGTTCTTCCACTTCTACATTAGCGTGCGTGGCTTGGCTGTTTGCCTTCTTGCCAGCGTCTGTAGTCTCCAGCGTCACGTAAGGCCCACATCGATCCGCTTCTCGGTTCAGAAACATAGCCATGAGTGCCAGGTCTGGATCTTCGTAGTCTGCAGCAAAGTCAAACCAGCGATACCGAATGATCATAGGCAATTTCTCAATGATCACTCGTATCATCTCCGGTGAATTTAGATAGTGCGCCTTCTTCAATCCTCTTATCGCTGCGACGGTGTTGTTGATCGTACTAGCAAATACACACACGTCTTGAGGATATTCTGTAATCTTTGGTAGGCTCTTCAGTTTTTCCAATTCGGTCAAAACCAAGATCTCTGGTCTTCCGAATCTTCGGCGAAGCGATTCCATCACTTCTTTTGGCTGACATTTTGAATAAAGGACGCTCTTCACAGCCTCTTCTGCCGTTCCCTTAATCGCCTTCCGCAGCCGCGCCATGTTCTGGACGTTACTGAATAGCGCCTGCGTATCTTCGTACACTGTCTTGAACGCCAGCCATTTCTCACAACTACCGTCGAATTCTGGAAGTTCATACATGAATGCCGGCGGCGGAAGTGTTACGCTTGGTCTCTGTGCTGAGCTAATTGCCTTCAGGATTGCGATGGCTAGGGCATCAATGCCACTATCCTTTGTCTCTTCCCTGGCGTTGATGTCATTCTTAATCTCTGCACACGGGTCTAGACGTTCATTGAAGTGTTTTCCCGAGGAAAGTTCTTCCCGTAGTCGCCCCTTCGTGGACAGCCCCTCTAGCCCTGAATGCCCTTCGCTGGACACCCTGCTCATCTGAGATTCAACCCTATATCTGACATCATCCTCTCTACCTTCAGGCTCTTCTTCTGCAGAGCTTTCAGCTTCCTCTTCTTCCTCCATTTTCTTCAATTGGAGGATTTCATTCTGAAGTTCAGCTTGAGTGATTTTTTCTTGGTGATAAGCCATTTTTTCTTGACTGATAATCATGCGGAGATCCAACTCACGTTGTTTTCTTTCCCGTTTTTCTCTCGACATCGACGAGCACACTGATGATGAACGGACAGCCTTCCGCTCCTTCACCGTAGTTCCTTTCGTGTGCGTTTCGATGGATATGGTGGTATCCATAATGCCGCTTGTCGTTGCACCTGCGGGACCAGATGACTCATCAGTTGTCACCGGGTTCCTCGTGGCTCTTGTGCCAGAGGGCTCCTCCTCAGTTACACGACATGACGTGTCTTTTCCACTCCTCGTCAC
This sequence comes from Eupithecia inturbata, assembly GCA_963662085.1. NCBI lineage: Eukaryota > Metazoa > Arthropoda > Insecta > Lepidoptera > Geometridae > Eupithecia > Eupithecia inturbata. The sequence goes on from OY759192.1 coordinate 1,047,076, forward strand.
TGGCATTTTTCCTTTGTCCACCAATCAGTCACACTGCTCTTGTCTGCAGTTACGCACTTTCTCGTATCTTCTAGTACCGGTAGTTACTAACAGCAACCACTTCTTCTCGTCACTAGTATCCAGTGATGCAAATCCGGCTCGAAGGACCAGCTGTTGCGGCGAGTGCAATCGGTTCAAGATACCAGCTTCTGCACACAATCGCCAGGCCAAGGGTCAGTGCAGGCAATGCCAAGCTTCGCGGGTTGCGAGCTCAAAGCTTCAACTCGGTGCTCTACACGTGGCACTCGGCAAACCCGGTCTGCGTCTGCTGTCCGGTGACGTAGTCGAGGGGCGTGAAGTAGATGACTTACAAGCAGCTGTTTAACCAGCCACCCAGCGCTGTTGTGGAATTGGACCTAGCTACCGGCGTATACTAGAAGGAATCCCTGAAGATGCAGTGAAAGTCCAACCTTCCAATTATATGTGTTTATTTCCGCACACACAAACACTAAAGCACTACTGAAACTTTCAGGAATTCACACAAGACTAAGAATACTTTTCTTCAGGCTCGGGCCTTGAGAGCAGATCAGAACTTGTTCACTTTTCCGTATTAGATCACTTCACATTGACTGCTAAAATAGAACTCACTGACCGACGGACAAGCTCAGGTTTTTATACCTCCGTCGGCCCTTTCAAAACTTACTAGAATAATCTCCAATTCTCTAGTGAACTAGCTTTGTCTCACTCACACATCCTACGCATTGTCGTCCTTGTCTAACATTTCCATTCGTTCTAGAACTTTTGACAAATAGCTACATGAAAGGCTAGATTCTCGAACATTCCACAAGGTTCTAAATCCTTCCATGAATTTTCAGAATGTTCTACGGACTTCCATAACGTTCCATAGGCTTCCATAAGTTTCTAGAAAGTTCTCACATGTTCCTGACTATTCTAGAACATTCTAGGACTTTCCAAAGCTTTCTACGTGTTTGTCTCTCGAAAGCTCTAGAATGTTCGACTGACAATGCGTGGAAATAAAATCTTAAAACTAGCTTAACCGATTAATCTACACTTAAGTATATCGGTCGCCGACACTAATTTATGTTAATGTATGGCGAAGCCGGTACGATGTAAAGTATTTAGTTACCTCCAAGATATTGTTAGAAGTAGTCTTTCTTCCGTTGATGCCGTATGTTGCCATGACGTTCCTGAGTCCGTCTCCTTCCACGCATAACTTATACCTTAAAATGAAATATTATGCTCAGCAAATAGTATTACATTGCCATTGTGGAGTACAATAGTCATTTATATCATGTATGTTAAAAAGAGCCTCAGGGTTCGATCTTGGAGATCGAACCCTGAGGAACACCTAAGACCTAGGATAAATCGAAGAATACGCCATCTGTTCTTGTGCTAAGTATTATTCAAATACAACTGTAGCGTCCTCTAGTAGAAATTTGCTGAACTACAAAGCTAACGTCAATAGAGGCGCTCAAGAAAGAAACTAGCAATACTTACTTTGTGTTTCTAAGAAATTCCGCTAGATGTCGTTAGAAAAATTGCGAAGTGCAAAAAGTGACCTAATCCTAGATCGCGCAAACGCATGTTTCAGTTACAACTGAGCATACACGAGTATAAACAGTCGGTCGAAAGGCCACCGGGCAAGTAGACCAGCTGGGTCGGCCCGGTGCAGAAGAAACACAAACGAGGGGGGTATTATCATAATCAGCTTTGCAGTCGGATCGGTGATCGCGTTACTCGTAACTAATATACAGGAAAAAGCCTACTAGCCTTCCTCTGGTAGATACCAAGAGGAATCTACCAGAGGAAGGCCAACCAACGTATCCTCCAACGTAAGAACGTTGGAGGATTCTTACGAAGCGACCGAAACGGTCATGTGGCATATAGTACCTAGGGCTCCTGCAGACCTGCGGCAGGCTCTTGACCACGACGCGGTTGCCTGGCGAGCTGCTGCAGCGACATGTTGATACTAGCTTGTTACCTAGGTTTCTGATCCTCGTCCTCGGCCGCGATGACAGCGCGCGCGACCTGCGGCAGACCCTTTACCACGACGCGGGGCAGTTGCCTGGCGAGCTGTTGCAGCGACATATTGAGCCAGCCGCCTTGCTTGCTCGGCTCGCCGCGCACTTTGATGGCCCAGTCGGAGACTATGGAGATGTTGGCCGGCTTGATGCGGAGTTTTGATGTGCAGATGCTGGGAAAAGAGGAGGGAAATTAAAAACTGAGTGAGTGAACCGAGGAGAGGCAACATCACTGGCAGGACTCTATCGTTGTTGCTTGGCAATCTCAGTGAGTCGAAGTCGAGTATTGTGGTGTCCTGATGATGTCTCGTGGAGAGACGAAACTAGTTGACGACTTACTTTGATACATTTTCCGTTGTGTAGTTGGTGTAATTTTTTTCTTCTACACTTAAATTGCGTGTATGCTTGAAGTTCAAGGGTAAGTGACTTGCCAATTTTATATTGCGTTTGCGTAGTCTGTATGTTCTCCTGTACCTTCTCCGGTTGTGTGCCATGTCAATTTGTGGGAGGGGAGCGTTGCACGCGAATTGCATTTTGTTCGATCTTATCAGAGAAGGTATTACGCGGCATTGTTACAAAATATTTATATTCTAATATTGGGTCAGAATAACCACTGAGTGGTGCTTCACAAATCGATGAACTGGTTTCGAATTTAGACGCAAGATTAAAGGCATTTCTCGCTAATTTATCACTCGATAATTGTCAAATTTGACAGTTTTTATATGAAAGATCTGTCAAATTTGACAGTTCTTTTGATATTTATCGAGTGATATATCATCACCTCAGAGGAATTTATCGGACTTATTGTCATAACAAAGTTACAATCTCTGGCAACAACAAAGCTACATAAATGTATGATAGTTACGAGTAGACGATGGACTCCACGTTGACCTCTAAACACAGCAGGCGGATCCTTTCAGCGTCGAGGCGGATCAGCAGGAAGCACTCGGTCGGGAGATATAGCTCGTCTATGTAGGTCGTTATCTAAATAAAGTAAAATAATAATTTCATTATTTTAAGAAAACTAAAAGCCGACTACGAATCCCTTAGTATTAAACGATTTTTTCAGTTTTGCGGGATAAATACCTTCTGGTTTATTTTTTTAAATTACCACTTTGGTATCGTCTTTTACACAACTTCAAAAAAAATATTCATATACAGAAATAAAGTTATTGACTTCTCACGTCTGCCTTCCCTACTCGGAGCGCTGCGCTGGTCGGAGGACAATATACAAAAACATCTGTTTTCTATATACTACTAAAGTTGCGGTTTGCAATATTTCGGTGGTAAAAGATAAGGATTAAGAATGAAACATCATCAACCTAAAGACGTAGCAAATTTGTCGCTTTAAAATCAAACTACGAAAGTTATTGCTATTGGTGAAGAATCTGAGGTCTTCATGACCTCAGATTCTTCACCGCGTTTTCCCAGGACAGCCTATCAACCCTTCAACTCCAACTTTCAATAATAAAGTCCAAAATACCTCTCCAAGCGTAGTCTTCTCGATCCTTCCCTTCACTCTCCTAGCAAACTCCTGGTCATAAGGTTCCATCAGCTCAGCCGTTATGATCGGTGTGGAGATGACTTTGCTCGCGTTGATGATTTCCTTCACGCGTGGGACTCCCTGCGTTATGTTCATGGAGGCTACTCCGGCAAAGTGGAAGGTTTTGAGGGTCATTTGTGTTCCCGGCTCGCCGATACTCTGGGGAGGAATACGGGTATAAGATTTGGAACAATAAATATATTATAATATTTATCAATAAACTCAAAACTCAAATCATGGTAAATATCCCGTTGTAAATAACTTGAGTTAATAACCATGATGGATTTAAAAGGTTTAAGAATAAAATGATTCAGTTATTTTGATGAACTATTTTGTAAGATGCTAGTTCTAATTGATTTTTTTCTTTCATAGTAATTTTCTTTGTTAATAAGGATGACAAAATGTTAGGTTTGGACAAGGCACCTCAATCATAAAACTTTTCTTTTTCGTAGATCTCCCGGCAAATATTTTTAGCAAAGACACTTCCAATCAAAAGGCTTGGACAGATCGCAGGATACGTCAATTTAATTTTAGATAGATAAATTATGCATTCTTCAGAGAACTTATAATATGTATATACAGTTTGGTAAAAGGTAACATAATTGGCGGCCTTATCGCTTAAAGCGATTTCTTCCAGGCAACCAAAGCTTAAAAGAGACGATCAAAGGATGGCTGTGCAGGAGCTAATTACAAATATAAATATATTCAATAAATAAATAAATTAAATAAAAATAATCCAAACTTTAACAAACTAAAATAACCCTAATACTAATAATATTTAATAGAAATATACAGTAATACATAATAACAAAAAACTAGTAATGAATTTTAAGAGTCTAGTTTAGGTTGTACGTAGCCTAGTGGTTACCTGGGCTGCGAGCGCGCCCACCGCGGTCCCGGGTTCGATGTGCGCCCGCTGACACTTGTCGTGGCACACCCGGATGAACCTGACTAGTTGGGTGAGGGAAAGCCGCTCCAGCTGTAAGGCCACCCCTCCGCAGGTCGCGTACAGTTTGCGGAGGTGGCGGACTTTATTCGCTACTTGTTGAAGGAAGGTTCTGGAAACAGTTTTACTTGTCAAACCACAAATTTTAATTGTCTGATGCTGGGGCCACACTACCGGGAAATGGCAATGCCCATCATCGCAATAAATCTCGCGGTAACTAACGCGGCAATTAACGCTATAGGTGGAGTGGCCACACTTGAACGGTCAACGTCAATTGGCAATAATCTCAAGCCAGTTCATATTTTCTTAGATTTTTGTGTTCTATTATTGTTATTGCTTGTTATGTGTTTCGTGTACCTAATAATAAATAAATAAAATTAAATTGCCAATGTTCCTTCCTTGACTTTCGAGCTATTAGATATATGAATATATTTTCTCATTAGTGAGTGAAGAAAAAAATAACATAAACATGCAGAGTTTCAAGAAATACAATAACTTTTTCGTTTGTCTACTCCATGATGTTATTGTCCATCAATAAACACGCGCGTGCGATCCTCTCGCGCTCGCATCGTGAGCGCGACACAAACGTAGTGTGGCCGCTTCAACGCAATAATTCTCGCGATATCTCTTTGATGTACCGCCACTCGAACTATTGCCTAACGTCAAACGACAAAGTGAATGCCGTTGTAAAATTATCGCGAGAAGTTGTGGCCACACCAACGTTCATTGGCCAACATCGCTATAATTAACGACATTTCCCGGTAGTGTGTCCCCAGCATGAGTGCTTATTTTGTAAGCCTAAAGAAATATTCAACAGATAGAAGCACTGCGTCACGATAACAAATATAAATCAATAAACGTTACTATTATTATTATTATTATTATTACAATAGGGGGGGTGTCGAAACAACTAAGTCATGTATTTGACTTAGTGACAGTAAAGTCGAGACAAAGGTTATAAACGCCGAATGAGCAAAACTAATGACATTAGAATTTAGATTAAGAGCAGGGAGTACTTACAGAATTTCTTTCTTGAATTCTTCGGAGCAAGTTTTAAAGTCGTCAAGCGCGAGTGTTTCTTTAGCAGCCAGCAATATGCCGTCACCATCTAAGGGTTCTTCATCTCTGGAAATTATTAAAAAAATGAGCATTATTTTAAAAATTCGGTAGCTTTGATTTAGAATAAACCAACGGGCGCGACGCAGCCGTCTCTTTCTACACAGGGGTCATTCAAGTAGGTATTACGCAAGCAAAATAATTTTAGTAAATGTAATGTCCCCCCTTGTCTAACCCTCCCTTCCTAGGCTTACGTAAACTTTGGGTCGTCAAATCCAATGATACCGAACCGAACCATTATTTGATCTAACAAAGTGTATGATTTTTTTTTTGGGAAATCTTGAATGTTTTTTCACTTTCAAGCGTAAAGATCTTTCGAAATCTTTACTGTCGTCATAGATGACTAACTTGGCAGGACAGCTTGCGCGCACGTGCGCCAGCACGCGGCCCAGGTCGACGGGCCGGTCCTTGCCCTCCATAAAGCTAGGGTCCAAGGAGTCCGCTCCGTAGCGGAACTGGACCACCTCGCCCGTCGCGTTGCGGACCGTCATGTCGTAGTGGAGAACTAGGTCTTCGAGAGACTGTGGAGAGGACAAAGAATTAAAATATTGAACAGATGGCAAAGTATGTGTAGACTGTACGCTGACGGTACAGGACATAGATCAGATACTATTATTTATCTGATCTATGTCCTATACCGTACCTATATAGATAAAGAGTCTCATTGAAGCAACTCTTAATGAGATGCTGAAGCGACGTGAGTGAGGTTGATGTATTCCGAATTTGCGGCTAGGGCGCCATTAGCCTCAGCGAATACTAGCAGTGAGAAGTCTGAATCAAAAAAAGCCAACACCAAAAAACCTTCGTTTCGCCACTTTAAGAGATATTTCCACTACTTCAGGCCTTCCTAACAAAGCGCCTTTGTTTGTTTGGTTGCCTGGAAGAAATCGCTTTAAGCGATAAGGCCGCCAGTTCCATTGCTGTTCCCTATATTATGTTTAATGAGTAATATCTGTTTTATAAGGTGATGAATAAAAAATTATCTATCTATCTATCCTAACAAGGCGTGTATTGTCTCTCCCGTGCGAGGTGTCAGTGCAGGTCGCAGTGATAGAATAACATAAATGTGTAATTATTTGTTGATCCGAATAAATAAAAACTAAAAGCATACCTTGACCAGTCGTCGCTGTAGATAGCCCGTCTCCGCAGTCTTGACAGCGGTGTCTACTAGACCTTCTCTTCCTCCCATCGTGTGGAAGAAGAATTCGGTGGGGGTCAATCCTGTGTAGAAACTGTTTTCTACGAAGCCTCTCGCTGCTGGGATCTTTGCTGGAATAACAATAATTGGTTTTAAATCTGAACCTCTTTTTGGTTTCCCTAATTTTCTATTACCTTAGTGAGTATGTTTGCAAAAATTAGAGGATTTAAAGTTGCCGTTCAAGTTGTCTAGAAAAATTGGTTTTGTTTATAGGACGAGCAGACTGTTGCTCTTTTATATGCTTATCTGACCCATTTTTTTATACAACCCCTTTTTATTTTAAAGCTAGATGTCGCTGTTCCAATATAAACCAGATCATTATTATAATTTATTTAATACTTTTGTTTGAGTGTGCATAAAATCCGATTGCCGAAGCATGTTGTCAATACACCCAGCCTAGCTTCCTTTAAAAATAAACTTAAGATGTGGCTCATCGAGAAGGCGTACTATAAGGTCGAGGATTTTCTGTACAAAAAAGTTTGATTACGGGTTCGATTCCCGCCTTGAGACAAATGTTTGTACGATCTGCAAATATTTGTTCCGGGTGTTCTGGGTATTTTCTATATATAATAAAATATCTATCTATGTTATGTATTGTATTAAGTTTATCAGTCATCTAGTACCCATAACACAAGCTCTGCTTACTTTGGGGCTAGATGATGCTGTGACAGATATTACCCCATGTACAATCCAACGATCCTATCCATTCAAGGTTGTCTGGGAGAGTTCGCTCTTGAGCGTTAAGACCGCCAATTGTCGCTTATTCTTAATTATTATTTTGTAAATTATTTCTAAGTTAAGTGTGCTATAAAGTATTATCTATCTATCTATCTCTATGCTGTGTGGATTGTCCAGCATTATTTATTTATTTAAATTATTAATTTTATTACATTTAATAAAATACTGTGTTTAAGATCGCAACGCCTGCCTCCGCGTGTATAAAACGCGGGGAGAGACAGAAAATAGAAACCTAATGGTTTGGTATAGTAAATATGTAGGACTTACAGTGTCTCTCAAAATGCGGCAGCGATCGGTCCTCGAATCCGTTGGGCACTCGCTTGCCGTTCAGAGCTTGCTGGCCCACGCACGCTATCATCTGCGATATGTTGATGTTGGAACCTGGATCACAAAGGATGAATGTGAACAGAATCAAGCACAGTACTTTATTAATATTATTCCTGGTTAATATGGGGAGGCCTGCGGCTAGCAGTGGGCCTGATCATATAGACTTACCTTTAGAACCGCTTTGTGCCATCACGAGAGGTGCATTCGTTGGGTGTAGCTCGCGGAAACACGCCTGGGCTGCCAACTCTCTGAAAACCGACACCATGGTTGTTAAACAAAGTTGGAATAAAATACAAGTGGGAAACGGCTTATCTTCAAATCCCGTAGATTATAATAGCGCTAATACTTTAGAACTATATATAGAGTACGTAATCAAATCAGACTAATATTACAAGTCTTTGGAATAGGTCCATTAGAGTCATGCAAGCATCTCTTTAAGAAACATAAACTCCTAATGTTAACGAAATATCTTTATTGACGAAGAAAATTACAATTCAAAAATAAAAACAAATTAGAACTAGTATTTACAATTGAAACAATTATGCTAACTGCAGACTATTAATGTTAACTAGTTTATACATCTTCCAAGTTGACTGTTTTGTAAAAGACCATGCTTCATTCTTTAACCAGTATAAAGATAAAAAAGCTCTGTTATAAAAAATAGAGATCCCACTAGGCTTATATTGCCCCCACACAAAACTGCACTGAGTGGGAAAAAATTCTTTACCATGTTTGTAAAAGTATTTAACAAAATTCCTGAACTGGCTGCTAGTAAATTAAAGACAAAACTCCGTAGGTGGCTCTTAGAACAAGATTTTGATGACATTAAAGAATAGTATAATCAACAAATGACCTAGTTATATAAGCTAAATATTGTACGTCCGTAATTAATGGATAAACTGTTGTTCCACCTAGCTTTTAAGATCTTTTTTGTACACGGTTTCTACAATAAATTTAATTTCATTTCAAGGGCCAAAGTTTGGAAGTATGTTTGTTATCTCTTCACGCCAAAACTACTGAACGGGCTAAAATTAGCATACAGTTAGTTCTAGGCCTGGAATAAAACATAGTTTACTTTAACCCATATAATATCAGTACCCATATGATAGATAGAAATAACTTTGAAACGTTTCCACAGAAACGGCGCGTGCGAAGCCGCGGGTAGAAACAAGTTAATAATATAATAGAAATGCTTAAATAATATTATGCAACTCAAAGCATTACGTTGCAAAAACAATACAAAACTTGCTTTAGTCTCATAAGGTTCCTTGTTGCAGCATAAGTTGAGCTATACATTATGATGTCTCACCGAATACTGCTGAGTTCGCTGAGCATCACAGCTTCTAAAGTCTCCTCCATGGTGCATCCGGGCTGGCACTGCAGCGTTCCTTTCTGCATCTCCAGGATGTACCCATCGCATTTTGAATACCTGGACAGAAGATAAACAGAAATTAAGAGGCGAACCTAATTGACCCCCAAGTCAAAATAGGCCTAGATCTCAGTAATCATGGGATCCCCGTGGCAAAAAACTCGAATTACATAAAATTCAAAACTATTTATTTAGTTCCTTGAATGTGAAAGCACGATTGAGAAAAAAATGTGATAAAAAAATCATGAAAGTGCACTGTTTCGCACATAATTTGGTCGTGATCTCAGGAACAACACACCTGCGGTCTATTGAAAAGACTTATGTTTTATTTCGTAGGTTATTACAACGTAACACGAAACGTTACGCTACGTTAGTTTAGGTTAGTTCAAGGAACCAAATAATACCACCTTGGACCATAAGTTCTTTCTTCATAAGTTGCGTAGTTTTCTTGTAAATAAGCAAAAACTAGACTGTTGTTGATTGCATTTTCCAGGTGAGACTGAAACTCAGCGATGCTGAGTCCTTAACCTTTTCATCATTATTAAGTACTTTCTTTAAATAATCATGCATCAAAAATATTTTTCGTTTAGCATCTATCCTTTGTAGTCCGGTCCTTTGTAGTAAAGTGTTAACAATAAGTACTTGTAATATTAAGTAAATAGTAAGTACTTATAAGTGTAATCGTAATAGTTTAAAATCATTAAAATGTCTGCACTCTTTTATGAAAAACCCTTGAGTACAATATAATAAAAATGTATGCTTTTAAATCAATACATTCATCACAACAAGTCTTGCGCCATCTAGTGGACTTGAACGATAACTGATTGACCCCCTCAAATATAGCCCGAATCGTGTCACATTTTTTACTATGAGATGAGGCATCTGTTCTATTATAGTATTTATAAATCCGTGGTATAACCAACAAGAAATAAAGCCCTCTACTTTAGATTACTCTGTAAAAGGCCTTTTATGCTTTGATTTTGGACCCTTGCATGCCTTCTAAACAATCAAGTTTCTTATTGACCCGATATCATTAAGAATCTATCGTCTAAAATCTGTCAAGCCAAAGGATTCAACTAGGTACTCTGTCCGCCGCCGTTACGTCATCCCGTGCCGACGGCAGGGAGTAAACCAGCTGAATCGTCGAAAAACTAGTTAGTTTAAAAAACTTTATTTGAATGGAATGTAATCTGACGCGTCTCGTTCGTGCGTCTTTAAACTCACCCAGACTCTAGGAGCTTGTTCTTGGCCTCGATTAGTTTCTTCCCGGGCGTCACGTCGATGATGCCAAAACTGAAGCCTCGGTTCATCATGTAATAGGACGTCATACGTGCTAACCTGTAAAAAGGATCCACTTTCATCAAAAATCCTTGTCGTCAAATGTACCAAAAAGTTTTTTTTTTTGCGAAATTTAGCATGGTGGAGGCATTACGATTAAATAAAAAAAACAATTGGACGTAGGACCTTCAAATCGGAACGCAAAAATGCTGCTAGGTGCAACAAAAAGCATGGTTGGTTAAACCTTGAGAGATGCCTATAAGTTATTGTCGAGGTAGAGACCCCCCGCGTTTCCCCCTCCCCTCCCCCCGCTTATTCTCGAACAAATAATCATATTCCATCTTTGACAATTCGTGGGTACTTTTTGGTAGAAAATAAATAGTGATGTAACAAAATCAAGAGTTATCAATCATGTGCAATCAAGCAATCGCAATGAATATGCAATACTGGTCATTAGCCGTAAAATTATTCTTGCATATCGTTTATTTCGACTGGCCAGAGGAGTTGTCAAATTCAAATTCTAAGTACCTTATTTCCTTTAGACCTTACAGGACTCTTGGACACGTCACAAAATTCAAATTACATAAGTAAAACTAGGAAATAAAGTGATCACTTTGATTTTTGCTCTTTTTAAGGTAAAGTAAAAAAGGGAACAAGAAACCTTTACCTTGTTAGGTTGTTAGTTTTCGAGTTGGAGCAAAAACTTGTCCCAAGATTTTTTTATCCTCTAGAGGTAATCTGATATTTCGTAGTAAGCCTTTTTACAAAGGATATGTTTGACAATTTGTTTCAATTTATTTATTGATAATTTTTTTCAACTCAACTTTGGTTGGTGTCTTGCATCAATGCAATGAATTTGCAAGACTCTTTCACAAATTTGGCATTTTTGCAATTTATTATTAAATAGCGTAGAGATGAGATACTTAATTTTATTTGGCCTCGACATGTTCGTAGCTATGTTTGATATACCACGCATGTTACGTTTGTTACAATTAGCGAACTTATTTCAAAATGTATCATTATTGACGTGATTGGTTGATCGGCGATTTCTTCCGATTACAGATTGATTCGTCATGCAAGCACTAGTGGTCTGCATGTAGCAACATTATTTCGGGTTTTGTCGTAAGCTTACTCATGTATACTACAGAACAGATACACTTATCGTACGCCACGCCATTCAACGTTTCCCACATTTCGTCGCGTACGTTGCGTGGCGTGGGTCAGCCTGTTTCCAGCTTTACTCGTCGCGCCACCGGTGCGCCGCCGCCACCTAAAGACGGGACTTTGTGGTCGGCGCTGTTCCTCGCTGGTGAAATACTACTGACCTCCACATGCCCCTGACTGCCAGCTCCTCGCCGCAGTCCCGCAGCAGTATGTAGAAGATGCAGGTCTTGGTTCCGGAGCCAAGGGTGCTCTTGTCCATGGAACCGCAGATCAGCTCGGAGTTGCGGATTATTACGTCTGTGGATGAATGCATGTGAACTTGCTGTTAGAATTTGCACTACTCCAACTCTTCCCGCGGGTGTCGTAAGAGGCGACTAAGGGATATCCACCGGGGTGGGCAGCAGCGCCCCCTGCAGAAGAATTCTACCACCGAACTGCGATCCCCAACCCGCATGCCCAGTGTGGGGATTATGGGTATTACCCCCGTGAGATAAAAGCCAACAAGGCGATTATCAGGGGGTGGCCTGTGTCCAGCAGTGGACCAATATAGGCTGTGGAGGAGGTGGAGGATGAATGCAGGAATACTGAGGTTTTAGACAAAATTCACGGGAAAAATAATTGCTCTCGCGCAGCAAAAACTTTGTAAATTTGAGTTCAAAAAATGGACGACACGAATTAACGATTAAAATGAAACCTCAAAACCCTCTAATGATACCAGTGTCGTAAAGCACTTTTCACCAATATATCTTTGGTTTTGTATTTGTTGGAATGAACGCAACTGTATCTACCTAGATACGCGTGACGCCTGCTCACGTTATAAGAGCAAACGATATTGAACATTGTGCATGTTAATTGATGTAGGTGTCAGATTCTTCTTGTCACGTATCCAATTCATCAAGCATGTGCTTAAAGATTTATATCATTAAATAATATAATAAACAGTTTAACAGACCGGGGCCTATTATTTCTACAGTATTTGTAATCTCTTTGTTGACAAAATATATCTAGGATTCAATAAACCGAGTACCAAATTAGGGGTAGCTCAAATAATCTAACCAAATCTATAAAATAAAAAAAAACTAAAGAATGAACAGAATGAATGATACAAAGGTATACTTACAGGAATCCTGCACGCACATGTCCTGGTTTCTCGTGTAGTTCTTGCCTTTCGTTTCCAAGTTCGCTTGCACTGTGCACGACTTGTTGGGTTTCATGATCAGACTGAAACAAAAAAGTTAAGTTTAAGTAGTACCATTTGACAAAAGAGTTATTTGAGTCTGCTACCCTTAGGATGGGACTGGTTTCCGAGACAAAAATATGACGTTACGGAGGGAGTGGAAGTTTGAAGGTGGTGTGTTATTGAGAGAATAGTATTTTAATAAAGTGGTTAAGTCGGTGTTTATTTGGAGTGGGATCAGCCCTTAGGCAACTACCTTAACCAACTTTTCTCCCTATTGCGCCATCATCATCATCATCACTTGCTTTTAGCAGCGTTAGGGTAGACCTGTGTCTAGGTCTAGGACTTGATGAATGGCTAGGACTGTCGCATGGGACTAGGAACCGAATTTGTAGATGCTGCCATGTTAATGCATTATGCACAGAGGTATTCTTGGATGGGTGGAGTCTTATAGGGGGGCTTTGAATGGGGGGTGGTGTGTCTAAGTGACACACCACCCCCGTTGTGTCCATTCATACGTTACGTGGGTGTTTATGTATGGGAGGGCGGTGAGTTTTGGAGGTATATGTTGGTACCTGAATATCTGCTTCCCGGTCCACAGTCTCCTCGGCTTGAGCAGCGCGGGCGGCGGCAGGTCGATCCTCATGGCGGCGTCCGGCCCTGCCAGCAGGCACGCCGCCAGCTGACACGCCTCCGAATGTGTTAGGAATGTGTCGCGCTGGGTTAGAAGGTAGCCGCCCGTGATGAAGTCCTGGGTGGCTGCGATTAGGAGCTCGCCGTTGCGGGGGGTTACTAGGTTGGATTTGTTCTGGGGAGATCGATTATCGGTTATTTTATTTTTTAATTACTTTAGTTTGAAGGCAATTCAACCCCACCTCTTCGTCATGAAACATTTTAACGGCTTGATAAACCAATGTCTATTATCATGGTAATTGATTTCGATTTTGTGGGTTCAGTAGTTTATATTCTTATCAGCGAGCGTTGAAACTTTATTTTTGATTTTTTAAGAGCGTTCTAATTCCACCATCTCACTTGTGTTAGTGAAGACGAGGCCGATGAAGAGAGGGAGGAACTAACTCGCGATGTGTAGACTAGATTGTACTATGTGCGATGTTTTGCCCCCACTCTTCGTCTTGAGAGAGAAGTATATGTAGGTACTATCACCCGTATTCAAGAACAATACATAAGTAAGGTAGCAAGAAAAAAGTAAGGAAATTAAGCATTTCTCATTGCGCTCGTCATGGTAGGCCATTTCATTCACAAACAACACTCAAGCGACACTTTACTATGCGAACGCACTGCGTCTATTACAGATCTGTGATTGGTCCGATTCTGTTGCTAGCTTCTTTTTAATTTTTGCTAGATTTGCGGAAGACATATATAAACAATAAAACCTACACAAACATAATAAAACAATATTGTTTCCATAGAAATTGAATACGAATAAAAAAAAATCTCTAAGCAAAGCAAAACTGACAGAACCTAACCAAACATTTGTGACATACTAGTTAAAAAAGTGACATAGCTACACACTATGCGTTGGTTAAAATAGCCGTCTAGCTGCTTTACGTAAGGGGCGTCCCAAATGAACGCACAGCGTTACAAATCACTCGAGTATTGTTTATGAATCGGATTGACCGGCCCTAAGCGATCGAGTACACGTGAGACCTCATAGCACTGTTCTTGAATACGGGTGTATTTCCTACGTCTTAACTAGTATAAGCTCACCCCCATAAGTATAAGCGCTTCTGCCCTTGCCTCCTCCGTCTGTGGTAGATGCAAGTTCATTTCGTCTCCGTCGAAATCTGCGTTGTATGGCGTACACACGCATTCGTTGAACCTGACACACGGAAAAATTATGGTGAACTATTAAATATAAAATTTACGGTGTTGGAAAGACATCTTGGTACTCTGGATTTGCGACTTTCACCGTCTGTTGTAACTGAGTAGAACTACCACAATTACGTTCATTGCCAGCAAGCAGCACAGCCGTGTTTGATTTGAAGAGGATGGTTGCCGGTGAAGATTTCCGGTTCGTGATAATTAAATATTGATAGAGAGAAAAGAAGAAAGAAAGAAAATTATTCATAGAAATTACACACAAACAAACGTAGGTACAGAAATAAATGACTAGTTACTACTAGATAACACGTAGACTGACAAAACCCGCAGGTGAACATTAGTTAATACTTAGTATACTAACACAAGTAAGCATTGGGTTGGTACTAAGTACTCCACTCAGCAGCAGACGAGCGCGCGTGTGCAGGTCTAACAGGTCCTGACTCAGCTTGTTGCTCTAACACTAAAACCTGGGGTCATTTGTGAAAGAGCGCTGGTTTTCAGTCTTAAGTCATATTGGAGACGCAGTGCATCGTAGACCGTATTTCTAGCGTGTGTGCCCTGCGAGGTGCATTGCTCTGTTTTAGCGATAGTTGGCCACTTTACTTGACTTCTTTGTTGATGCAACATGTGTCTTTTGTGATTTGCCACTACATTGTACATTTTGAAAAACTTCAATAAGATTGGTTGGCCACTGGATGGAATAGTTACCTGAAAGTTCTCTGAGGTTGAACCTTCGCGCGATGACACATAATCGACAGCTTGTGTAGAGATGGCTGTCGGTTGAACAGAACCACGTCGCCATCCACTAGATGTCGCTCTACAACGTCGCCGCACTGTGGACAAGATTATGAGCTTGGAGTGAGCGGTTATCACACAGCATCACCTAGCCACAAGCTAAGCAGAGCTTGTGTTGTACTAGTTGGGTACTAGATGACTGATATTCTTAATACAATAAACTACATAGACTAGATGACCATTCATTGGCTGCTATCGCTTAAGGAACTGGGCCCTAATTCTACTAAATGAATCGCTTCGCCATAACAATGGTATCGTCTCAGAATGACACGACATTTTGGCATTTAACCTTTGATGAAATAAACTATAGATGGAAGGACGCGTGTTAAAAGCAGCCCCGGATCTTAAATATTTTTTAGGCGGGGCAAAAACTGAGAAATGCCGCCCCCGCCCACTTATATTTATTTTTATCTTTATAATTTCAGCTATCAGATGTCCACTAATTGATTGACATTTGGACATAGCCTAGATAGGCCTTCCGGAAATAATGCATCCATCGCTGTTTTTTCTATGTTAAGCCTATTTATTTACATTTATATAGACATGAACGTGTAGGATATAATATTTTACACACTGCACAGGACAGAATTTAAAATAAAAAATTTATAATAAAAATAAATCAAATATTATTATTGCATTTGTGAATTGAAATTATAATTTTCCTCTTCGAGCTTTTTGTTCAGCAAATAAATCTATGGCTTTGTCGTAATTTAACTCATGTGCAATTCGATTTTCTATCGCTAAGATTGCAAGACTCTATAAGCATTCCAGGCTCATAGAAGATCGCAAATAATTTTTAATTAGTTTTAGTTTGCTAAATTTATACAGCTTGCGGATGTAGTAGGAAGCGTAGAGTAAATTCGCAGGGCAATACAAATATTAGGAAAAGCATCCTGCAATCATGCGCATAGATCTTTTGCAAGAGATAGAAACCGTTAGCCTTTTCTATATCACCAAATAGAAGCGGAGCTTGCTCTTTAAAAACGTAGAGTTCCTGGCAGAATTCTCCGGCACTTAAATCTCGCTCGTATTTTCGAGCCAGATCTGCTCCATACTTTTGCAGTTCTTCAATTGACATTTTCAAAATATTAGTACCATTAAGAAAAGCAAAATTCAAATTCAGCATGGTAGCACAATCAAACTTCTTTTTAATTTCTGATATGATTAGATCAAATACAATTATTTCTTTAGAAAATAGTTGAACAGGTTGAAATGTTTGTGACTCGTCTTCGCACATCTCATCGAAATGTTTTTACGTTTCGGAATTCGTTTGTTTTTCAAAATAGGGTCAACACCGTTTTTTTCAGCAACTTCTTCAGCCTCTTTTATCCAATACTCCATTGGATTTTGTCTCATTTTTTGCAAAGTTTTGAGCAGACCATCCATTAGTGCCACGGAAAGGACAAGGATAATATCTTCTTTCTACAATACAATACAAAATACAAAATGTTTATTAATTATTCTCTTGAGTTACATTGTACATTGTTCAGTGTTCGAGACCTCCTTTTAAGTATATAAATACCTGTATTAGGAGGTAACGCTCTTCCTTATCCCTTCCTTGTGATTATGAGTTAAAATAATAGTATATAAAACAACAATATATAAAACATTTCACAATAATAATCCTATTATCCTTTCTGAATTTCTATATTCAATCATTATTAGCAAAGTTTTAATAAAATGATAATATTAGGTCCTTACATATGAAATTGGCGTTTTGTATGGGAGGAACAAAAAGTCGAATATTTTTTAATATAATATATTTAATTAATCAAAGTATGAACCATTATTTTCTATGCACTTTTGCCACCTTATAGGTAGTTCATTGATCCCTTTACTAAAAAAACCAGTCGGACGGGAATCAATAAAATCTTTGAAGGCGATTTGGACTGCCCCATCGGAGTTGAATTTTTTCCCTTGCAAGAAGTTATCCAAATTTCGAAAAAAATGGTAATCTGTTGGAGCAAGGTCCGGGGAGTACGGAGGATGTCTTAGACTTTCCAATTGAAGCTCTTCTAATTTAGTAGCCGTCTGTTGCGCAGTGTGTGGTCTAGCGTTGTCGTGAAGCAGCAGTGGCGTGGAGCGATTGACCAGCCTAGGTTGATTAGCCGCTAGCTTTTCCATCATGGTTTGCAATTGCTGACAATAGACATCAGCCGTAATAGTCTGGCCAGATTTGAGAAAACTGTAATGAACAATACCGGCACTAGTCCACCAAACGCTTACAAGTAACTTTTTTGGGGTTAATTTTCGCTTGGGGCAGGATTTGGCTGGCTGGCCAGGATCCAACCATTGCGCTGAGCGCTTCCGATTATCGTAAAGAACCCATTTTTCATCACAGGTAATGATTCGGTTTAAAATACCTTCATTATTGTGCCGGTTTAGTAATGTAACGCAGCAGTCGACGCGCGTTTGCCGGTTTGCTTCAGTCAATTCGTGAGGTACCCACCTTTCAAGCTTTTTAATCTTCCCAATTTGCTTCAAGTGAATTAAAACAGTTTTATCACTAACATCGCAGCCTGCAGCTAACTCGGACGTGGTTTGCGATGGATCCGCTTCCACAATAGCCTTCAACTCTTCATTATCAACTTGAGTCTCAGGCCGTCCACGGGGCTTGTTCTGCAGGTCAAAATTTCCAGAACGAAAACGTTGGAACCAAAAACGAACTGTGTTTTCTTTTGCAACACGACCGCCATACACATCATTCACCCTTCGAGTTGTTTCCGCAGCACTAGTGCCACGGCGGAACTCGTACTCGTAAATAATGCGATATTTTAAGTTTTCCATTTTGTAAAATGAGTGACGCAAACAGAAAAAAACAGAAGAAAAAAAACAAATGAATGACGATCATCGAAGCACAAATACATGAGTCTATAGCTGTACAAATTTGAATTTGGAATTCCTTACCAAAGAGGAGAAATTTGTGATTAAAGTGGCCAGTACGAAAAACGCCAATTTCATATGTAAGGACCTAATACTTAGGAAGGCGATCGATGAGCTGTGATAGATTTATTGATGCACTAACACAATCAGTATTTTACCTTCGGTTGATCGACAACTAATAAAATTTATTTAACCATAGCCTGGCACGCGACCGAGTTTCGGTCGATCCGGGACCAAGTTTTAGCCCGGCGCCAGTCAAAGGTTTTTTTCTCTAAACTTTTTTGTTTTTTGAGTTAGTATAGCTTCTAGGTTGTCTTTATGGTACTTTTCAAACCAATTGCACTAACCGTTTTGTTGGTGTTTTCGATTAAAAACAGAGCCTGGCGCCCGGGCGCCCTTTCCCTTTCGCACGCACGGTAACCAGACGCGTGCTGCCGCGATCTGCGATTCCTGCGGGCGAGTGGGCGCGTATTTTGAACTATGCCTACGCGCCTCGCGATGATAAATGTTCGTGCAGCACGTCTCACTCCGCGCTCTGGGTATCGGTCGAATTGATAGGGCCATGAAATTTCTGTACTTGTAGTATTATTTATTCCGTGGTCAAAGTTAAGTAAATGATGAGATGTCCATTCGTGTGTAAAGTGTGAATTTTGCCGCCCTCTGAACTTGCCGCCCGGGGCATAGGCCCCGGCTTGCCCCCCCCCTAGATCCGGGGCTGGTTAAAAGTGTCAAGGTTCAGTTCAGTTTCATTCATTTATTTCTCATATGCACATTAGATTGCACTTTAGAAAGTCTTACAAATAAATTGAAATAATAGGTATAGGTACATAAAAAATAAAAAAGCATTGCTGACTCATGCGATGTCGTTCAAAAAATTGTGATCTGAGAGATTATCCTTTATGCCATAGTAGGCTCTCTCGGTGAGGTGCTTTTTGATGGTTGTCCTAAAGGGCTTTTCGCCAAGATTGGTAATATTGGCTGGCAATACATTATAAAATGTAGCACTATTCACGACAAAAGATTTGCTAACTTTCGCTAGTCTCGTCTGAGGTAACACCAACTTAAGCTTTCCTCGCGTCTCAGTTGTACCCATTAGTTTTTATGTTTTATGTATGCTAGATTTAAGGTATACATATATCTATGGACCGTAGAATAAGTTAATTAAGATCTATATCTGTTCTAAATTGTCTATAATAAATGATTTATTATTATTATTAGACCAATCTCTCCGTGCAAATATCACCGCACGCACTATCTAGTTTCTTTCATCTATAGACGATTCTGCGACGATACCATTGTCATAGTAAAGCGATTGGTTAGCAGAATTCGGCCTATGGTAGCTTCGGCTCATGATCGTCAATGATGCTACTGCTTGGTACGTAGCTAAAGCATCAGGTTAGACGTTTCAGCGGCAAGACAAACCTCTAACGCAAGCGCTAGATTAATTATACAATCAAATGGTAGTTGAAGCCACCTTCTCTAAAGTGATGTCAGGATGCGCAGTCAGCAGTTGAATTAATCTTTCTAGCTGTTGTCTTGTAGAAGAAGGGGGCTTCTTCTGATGAATAAGACCCCAAGGGGTAATTTTGGAAGCTCCGTAACTAAATCTCTCAGAACTAATCTCTTGTTACCTTCAACTCCTGCGCAATCTTCTCCCTATTCCCGTACTTGAGGTACTTCTTGTGTTTGACGCCGCGCTGCTGCACGTAGTTGGCGCCGGGGTGCGTGTCAGGTCCGTTGCAGACCAGGGCTCGCAGCCAGGCGAGGTTGGCTGGGAAGACGCGTTCGGGGTATGTGAGGATCTTAGCTACGTGGACTGGTACGCCGACCTAAGGGGACAAAAGAAGATGACTCAAATATATGGGGTTAGTAAATGTTAAGCACAATATGCTGTGGTATTTGGCCTTAGTTTTGTATAGTGCGTTTTCAATGCACTGGCTGCAATGGCTTGCTTGCCACGCATGATATTTTCTTCGCTAAAAAATCTGGTAAAGTGGTCGAGTACTTAATTCACCTGTTTATTTAGTGCGGCGATTCGGCATCCGCGGTTCGCCATCAATAAGTAAGCCATAAATAAATTCCACATTGGTTTGTGTCAAAAGAAAGCACCTGTGTTTTGCGCACACCGTGTGCACTATATTATGCTCCGCGCATATGGCTAGTCGCCGTTGAGACTGACCACCGCTGAGGCCGAAGCATGCGGCTAGAAGGACCATATTTTGACTTAAGTGTCACTAGATATAGTTAGTGTCAGAGAAAATTACAATCAAATAATAGAAACAAATTAGAACTAGTATTTACAATTGAAACAATTGAAGGAACTGCAGACTGTTGCAAACAATCTACAGGTCCAAATCAATACCAGTTGGAAGCGTTTCCAAGACGCTGCGCCAGATACCCACCAGCTCTCGGGTCACGCGTCGCTTCGACCATAACTTTTTAAAAACCCGGAGAGCCTTGGTTGGTACCCCACGGACCTAGGGTCTCAACCCCAAGGGAGCAAATGTGTGTACCCTGTGGAGACCTGCATATCTGCATCTTGAGATTCTCGGCCAAATCCGCCGCCGCACTAGCCCTAGTTAGTGTCGACTTACCTCCTGAATCTGCAGGTTAGGATCAGGCGAGATGACAGTCCTACTCGAGAAATCCACTCGCTTTCCGGACAAGTTGCCTCGGAACCGACCCTGCTTGCCTTTTAGTCGCTGGACCAAACCGCGACCAGGCTTTTTAGGCTGCAAGAATAATTAACGTTTAAGAAATGAAATAAGATTTCAAACAGTTATCTTGTATCGGCTCGCTCTTGCCACCGCTAACGACGTGGCGGGAGATGACGTCGTTGATGAGGATGATCTCGGATTGTACATTGCTAGATCTCACCTGCATAGAGAGTGGAATGCCAGACATCTCACTATTGATGTAGAGAGCGACGTGCAGCTGCAGATAGTCCCAGTCCTCTTGTATCAGCTCGCTCTTGCCGCCGCTCGCGATGTGGCGGGAGATGACGTCGTTGATGAGGAGGATCTCGGATTGCTTCATTGTTAGGTCGTCTTCGTTGCTGTGGGATGTAGATAACAGTAGTTTTAGCCGTTTGGTTTGTGTTCATCTTAGCTACGAATAGATTGATTATGAAATCTGGCGCGATTGTCTTTTGTATTTTCGTACAATTGACCACGCTGACGACGTCACAAATCTGTCGATACTGGAGGCCAGCTCTAGTTCTTTTTATCCGCAGTTACGAAGTACGGTTTGTGTTCATCTTCGCTACGAATAGATTAATTTTGAAATCTGGCGCGATTGTCTTTTGTTGTTTCGTACAATTGACCACGCTGACGAGACGTCACAAATCTGTCGATTCTAGAGGCCAGCTCTAGTTCTTTTTATCCGCAGTTACGAAGTACGGCCGCAAAACTCAACGTGTAGGTAGCTACACGTACATGTACTCTCGCTTATTTACTAAAGGGCCGTTTTCGGACGAATTTTATGACTCGGACTTTTCAATATATTTTTACATATAAACCATTCTTAGAAACGAAATTTCAGTGTCAAGTAGTTCGTTCGATCGGAATTTAGTATGAAAGTAGGCCTCCAGTGTACGAAAAAAAAGGTTTCAGTAATTTACCTATAACAAAGTCTATGGCGCAGCGGGTGCCAGGCTTGATCTCCGATATAACGAAGGTTCGATGTCTTTGCGTATAGTTCATGCCCAGCACCGGGATGTCCCCTGTATGTATAGATCACTTACGTGCCAGCCTTGATCTCGGATATAACGGAAGGTCTGATGCAGAGAGGCGGTACGGGCAGTCGTGTGATGACAAGGTCCTCGGGCCGCGTCTTTGCGCAGTTCATGCCTAATAGTGGGATGTCTTCTTCGGGGATACGCCGGAATAAGTTCAATACCTGTATAATGAAATGGCAGTGTTTAGATCAGTTACCAAATTACGCATACTTAAATTTACTATACCGCCCTCAACGCATGCCGCCTGTATGTAATACATTTTTCCCGCCAACTACAACCTGGGTCTCTTCAAGACAAGACAATAGGGTCTTTTAGACCTTCGCCATCGTCAGCCACATCGTCACTTACCATCAGGTAAGATTGTGGTCAAACGAAGGTCGACCGTGACTCGAGAACTGGTGAGCATCTGGCAGCGGATCAGCATTGCCACATAGCGGAACAATGCAGCCAGAGTCTGGGGGACGCTTCCGATTGCTATTGATATAGTTATGTACCTCTAGACTAGATTGTTCTAATTTCTGTTGATTGTTTGATTTTGATCTTGAAAATATTAAATAATTTTGCTAATCATTTATTCTAAATTTTCTTGTTTTATTTTATATAGTTTTGATTTGTTACTTTTCATAAAAAATATTATTTGTACACAAACTTATAAAATGTTAATAATTGATCTGGCAAGAGCGGTTTCCTCTAATACAAGCAAATTTTGCTTTAAGGGGGACTCCAATACATGTATGTTTAATTTATAAGTTACCGAAATAAACATTTTATTTTATTTTTATTCTTTTTTTTTATTGTTTGCAATTTCTTCTAATTTGTTTCTACCTCTATAACGTAGCTGTAATTTGCTGTGTTGACATATTTTCTACTTAAACAAAACTTACCTCAAGAGGGCTCATCTCAATGATAAGTCCACTGCTGATCATGCTGGCAAGCTCCTTGTTAGACTCCTTAGCTTCGTGAAACTCCTTGAGGACTCGCTTCACGATGGGGTCAGTTGACTTCTTGGCTCGGTACTTGTCGTGGATGATCTTGAGGATGCCTAGAATGAGACACCAGTAAATTTTAACAACATTAAACTGACGGTGGTTACTAAAGGTCTGCTCAGACCGCGCGGCTACCAGCGAGTACCGCGCGAACACCGAGTGGCAGCAAAATCCGAGTGGGTATTAAACCTACAAAACCCCGAGTGTGATATAAATTTAGCGCTGCGTTAACGTTTCTATAAAGAACAATAGTAACAAGACCTAAGTTATAAAAACTTTAGAGGATGATGATTGGTAATAAGGAAGATTACGACTCTGTTGATCATACAATTATGAAAATTCTCACTAAATTGCTCACCAGCTGGACGCTTCTTCAACATACCATTGATAGCCTCGCAGTGCAGACATTTCCTCATCGGCTTGGTTTTCTTCAGCACAAGGGCGCGGAGTCTTCTTGTGGAGGTACGAGAGCTCCGGGTTCAGGAACTTGCGCCGGTAGGTGTTCAACCTACTACTTACCAGCTGGTCTTCTTCACCATGCCGTTGATAGCATCGCAGTGCAGGCGTTTCCTCATTGGCTTGGTCTTCTTAAGCACAAGAGCGTGGAGAGTCTTCTTGTGAAGGTACGAGAGGTCCGGGTTCAGTAACTTGCACCGGTAGGTCTTTTGGATACTACGTACCAGCTGGACTCTTCTTCACCATGCCGTTGATAGCCTCGCAATGCGGACATTTCGTCATTGGCTTGGTCTTCTTTAGCACAAGGGCGCGGAGGGTCTTCTTGTGGAGGTACGAGAGCTCCGGGTTCAGGAACTTGCGCCGGTAGGTCTTCTTTAGGGGCTCGGGGAGGATAACTTTAGCACATTCCTAGAAGCGAGTTAACAGAGTCTTACAATGGATTATGTTATGTCCAATAAAACACGATATTTCGGTAAATTACATGTATTGAGCTTTGTAGCAATTCGCAACTAACTGACACATGAAAATATACAACTACCCTAACTTAGTCAATCTTGTTATAAAATAAGATGGACAAGTACCTGCATGTTACATACATAACAGATTATTTGGGGGATGGATTTTGTCAGAGGGTGCACTAATCTATTTCATTAACACTTTCATCATTAATTTATTCCCGTTCAGTGACCAATTCTAAGATCATGCTGACATGGCCTAAGATCTCACCTGCATGCTGGGCTAAAAATACTTCAGAAAATTTTATAAATGTAAAGGTAGTTTCGACTCCAAGTTCCGCTCTGATCAACGGATGGATAAATTTTGACTTTAAGTTTCACTCTGATCTACCGATGCATTAATTTTGACATCATGTTCTACTCTGATCCAAAGTACCCCACATGGAACATGGGCAGAGACAGGTCTATGTACTCGTAGTGTGCCACAAAGTCTGCCAGCCCCAGACCACACATGTCACAGTTGGCATCCTTCTGGTTTGGGCATTATTAATCATTTACCTTGCAAATAGTCTGTAGTATACTGATGATGGACCGGAAGTAACCCACATGGAACACGGGCAGAGACAGGTCTATGTACCCGTAGTGTCCCACACAGTCTGCTAGCCCCAGCCCACACGTGTCACAGTTGGCATCCTTCTGGTTTGTACCCTGCAAAAACAGATGATTGCTTGGATTTGGAGGAGAGAGCTTTTAGAGTTGAAGTGACAAGTTTGAATGACTTTATGGATGGATGGAAGTTACTCACTTTTTATGCTCAAAGCTTTTGAAGAGTCTAGACAAACTTCGAATAGATGTAGTTCTAGGCTTTGTAGGCTAGTTTTATCATAGTAGGTACTATTTTATAGGAAACAATCATCTTCATTGAGAGGAGCAAACATCTCATGCCTTATGGTGTTGTCACAAGGTCAAAGCCAAACAAACACATATGAATGATACTCGCAGTAAAATCTTACATAGTAGTACTGTGTTTTAATAACATACCATTCTCCGATCCAGTACACCATAAGCTGCAGGCACCCGCTGCCCATCCTGAGCGTACAGGTTTTTCGTGATTACTTGTATATGAGCTGCTTGTTGAATAGAAGATGCACTGTCCACATTGAATGTTACATGGGAGCTGAGAAGAAGACATCATTTTACTCAGTAAATTAATTTCAACCTGCCAGGATCCGCTAAGAAGTGACTTGAAATCTAATGGCTAACATTATTAACCCGCACTACAATAGGTTTTCTTCGAATTTTTAGTGAAATTCAAGAAATCTTGCGAGCGCCGAAACCATTATGACCATGTAAACATAACCTAACTTACATTTTTCTGCCGAAGTAGGTCTCGCGGTATTGCTCCTTAGGCATCTTGGATTGTTTCTCAGAACTCACATTCACATTGATATTAAGCTTTATTGATGAAATTTATTTATTTTATCAGTCTATCATACAAAAACTGAAAAGAACAAGAAAGAAACCACTTTTTTGTTTGACAACACAAACCGCTAGAACTTGACAAATTGCGACATTAAACATAATTGACACGAAATTGACATCTCCATGACATTTACTAAGAAACATCCATAAAAAAAATTAAGAGAAAAATTATTTTGAATGCAGCAGAAAATAATATTCCCATCTTAGTTTTTTAAAATCTACTACTTTCTACTAAAAGGCTTTTAGCCTTACTTTATTTATGGTCTGCGACATTAGTTTTTCTGGGCCAAGAAAAAACATTTTAGATTCCAACGTTTACTCAAAAAAGTCATGACGTTCTATTCCGAAGGTAGGAACGGAACGCACCGGTGCTGAAAGTAGAACTGTCACATGGAATTTGTCTGGAAAAAAATTAAAAATAAGTATTTGACAACAAGCAAGACCTTCGAAAGGTACATGGTCATCTCCATTACATCTGGCTCAAAAGCGGGACAACACGTGGTGACCTAGCGGCGACTACCGTGCTCTGAATCAGCGTACTTTCCCAGATTGGTACCCGGTGAGACACTTATAGGATTTCAGTCACAATCTAGCGGGATCTACGATTTTCAGCACACTGGAACCTGTCAAAGCCTATCAGCCAATCCCTGTACATGAAGATGACATATGTAAAACAGCAGTAGTTACGCCTTTTAGTATTTTAAAGTTCCCGTATATGACCTTCGGTTTGAGGAACGCAAGGCAAACATTTCAACGCTTCATCGACGAGGTTGTGCGCGGGTTAGATTTTTGTTTCGCATACATTGACGATAATGACGATAGCGCTCAGTATAAGAGAAAGGAACGTAGTCGTTAGACTAGACCGCATCAAACATTCCACGTCGAATACAAAGATGTTCCTCCATCAGAAATTTTATTAGCAACTCCAACTTCTGCCAAACCCATAGAAAAAGCCCCGTCATCGTCTGCCCTTCGGACTAAATCTATACAGGGTTATTGGTTATATAGGAACAACCTTTCGCGGGCTAATTTTGAACATGGTAACGAATTACATTTCGCCTAAACCAGGGCAAATATCTCAAAAAAAAACTGTGGTTAATCTCTCATCCAAATATGGTACGGTACCCTAACAAAAAGATTTTGTCGCATCACAAGGATCCCTAATTGCAGAGGGCGTAATATCATGCCATGGCCACGCCTATGGGTTGATATAAAATCTAGTAAAGGGCTTAGCACGTTTTTGCAATACCATAACGATACCTGCTTTTTGAAACTAAAAGAACATTACACGAATATTAGTTAGATAACATATTTACACAAAAATTCAATAAATACTCATTATTTTGACAACCTGATTATGAAATGTGTAGATAAGCCCAATAATAATCAGCTTCTTGGTACTTTGTGTAACTGTTTGATAGTGAATACTTAGACGACTGAACCAAGTACTGTAGGTACATTTCATACTTATTTTATTGACTCAGTGAGTATATGCCTAGGTAAATATTATATGCTTTCATTACGGATGTAAGCGGGTTAACTACTAACCTTATTTGTGTTGGAAGAACACCAATGTTTCATCCCTTAACGAGGGACTTCTTCACGGTTAGTGCGGTTCGCGACGCGCCTGTACCGCTGCCGTGAGCGCACGGCAGCGGCTTCCAACACAAATAAGGTTGTAGTTAACCCACTTACATCCGTAATGAATTCGTAAAACTACGATAGTTTTTCCTGTGAAATATTATGCTTCTTCGAAAAATAACAAGATAGAATACCAGCCTCAGTAAATTTAAGTATTTGTTACAAAGGACTTACCTAAGCCTTAAAATCCAATCATAATAGGTGCTTAATTTGAAACTTAACTTTAAAACAAATTGTGGATTGAAAGATTTATGTGCAATCCCTCACTGATACTTTGTAGGCACTTTTTTGCCTAAATGCTTTTTTGTCTACACTAGTCTCTTCATAGAATAACAGTGGGAGAGTCAAATAGAATGGGAGGGGTAGATCGATCTTTGTTAATTCCTTGGGTTCCGGTCTGCAGTGCTTTTTTATATTGTATGGGAGGTGGATGTCATGAAATTTTGTGAATTAAGACCTGGCGTCTTCACGAACGTGTTCGTGATGATGGGCAGCACCTGCAGTTCACGTAGTGTTACTAATTAACCAATAACCCTGTATAAGTAGTATATATAAGGATGAAAGATATTAAGTAACAATTCCGCGAAAAAACCTTCTCCAATAAGATCTAACAAAAAGTAGTCCGTGTAGATGAACACACTAACTACAAAATGAAAGAACATCTATCAAAGCAAGTCGTCAACTAGTTTCGTCCCTCTACGAGACATCATCAGGACACCACAATACTCGACCTTGACATTGAGAGCACCAACTAACACCGGAAAAGTCCCACTGGTGATGTTGTCCCTCCGAGCTCCGCGCGCCAAGTCAAGTGGTTGGTGCTCTCAATGTCAAGATCGAGTATTGTGGCGTCCTGATGACAATGGATTTCCGCAAAGTAACGCCTGAATCTATTATATAAGTAGTATAGTAAATTTAACAAGAATCCTACAATAAAACCATTAGAAACAAACGAACCGGAGTATACCACACGGTTGGGTCACACAGTTCATTTCGCGAGACCTTTTGATCTGTAATTATTATTATCTTTCTAATTAAAATTTTTATTTTTTTGTATTTCTATAAATTCATTTTTTTTTTGCTGGCCGCACTGCATTTGTAGGTTATGTGGCGTTTAATTCCGAAGGTAGAAACGGAACGCACTGGGCGTTGGCAGTAGAACTGTCAGATGGAATTTTGGTGTTCACGTGCCGAGACACGTGCTTGGTACAAAAACATCGCGATTAAGCCGATTTCCTGCCGGTCTCCTGCATTCTCTGTTTTATGCACATTTATCCTTTTGGTACTGTCTTTGGTGTTTTACAAGTGTTCCGAGAGATACATTGTTAGCGATGACGACGACTTTATGTTGATTTTATAAGGCTTAAATTATGCAGCATATAACTACAGAATAGCTAATAGTACGCCATGGATTATGCGATAGTTGTCAACGGCTGACTCGCTTGTACCTACCTACTTATGTACCTATAGATTAATTTCTCGAACGAATCGAAAGGAAAGACAAGGATAGTAAAACGTTCTAGATTAAAAAAAGAGATAGGTACCTATAGCTTCCAGAAAAACGTGGAAATGTAAGGCAAGGACTGACAGG
This sequence comes from Eupithecia inturbata, assembly GCA_963662085.1. Lineage (NCBI taxonomy): Eukaryota > Metazoa > Arthropoda > Insecta > Lepidoptera > Geometridae > Eupithecia > Eupithecia inturbata. The sequence goes on from OY759192.1 coordinate 1,075,820, forward strand.
ATGTGGGGTAAATGAGCGAGACAGAACTAGCTATCTAGAAGTTAGGAGAATTTTCTAGTAAGTTTTTAAGGACCGCCATAGGTATAAAATCCGAGCTTGTCGGCCGTTTACTCATTCAGTTCTAAGCGATCAAACAGTGAACGAGTCATAAGGAAAATTACGAAATTGTATTTTAAAGTGCAGTGCAGTGACTTTTTGTATTAAATAATAAGTGTGTATACGGTTGAATAAACCGACTTAAGGTGATCTGAAGTGTTTTTTTCTAACACATCCATCACTCCCAACCAGCCCTAGTTGAAGTCTTACACCTTCGACGAACACCTACCTAATAGACAATCTCACTGTGCCTACCTTTGTATTCGCGTAACTGTGTCAATAAACATATTGATAGAGTACCTACTGTGTTTTGGTGTGTAGACATTCCCTACCTACTGGTTCTCTAAAAAGTTAATTTCAGTTTGTACCTCTCCGTCAGAGCGCTAACTGGCTATCAGCTGTCTTTCTGCGACGAGGTAGAAGGTATATCTTTCTACACTAGGTGAACTGAGCGAGACTTTAGACCCAGTTAGTGCACTAACGTGTTTTGGACCAAATAACTATAAATAAGGGGCCAGATAATGTTGTGTGAACGTGCCAGCATCGTTTTTTAATTACAAAAAATACGACTACACAAACTTAACTTTCTAACATCAAATTAAAAGACAAAATTTGTTGAAATTACAGGAAAAATAAAAAAAGAATAAGCTATTTTCTGGTAACAACGCACAGCTCGAACCACTTAAGCTAGAAAGCTGAAATTTAGAAGCGTTTTACTACACAACATTCCCGCGAAGAAGAGATCTTTTTTAATTTCACACCTAACGGGAGAAATATGGTGTGTGTAGTTTTTTGATGTTTTTTGTAACTCTTTAAGAGCGACCAGATTTACTCGAAACTAACTATGAATACAAAGAAATAGAGTACAAAACTATTGAACATAGGTTCAGGATTTTACAAAAAACTTCTGAAAATGAGATAAAAATTAGAGATTCATAGTTTGGCTCCGTATTAAAATGGCTGTTACTTCTAATGTGTAATGCTATGCACTTGAAGTTTGACGCCCCCCCCTCCTCCCTTTTGATTTTATGGGGGCATTTGCCGCTATTCCTTAATAACAATTCCAAGTTTAAAGTTACTTCTCACGTACACCGGAATTATTACTATGCATGAAAGGGTAAGTATTCTATTTTCAGCTCATTAAATTGAGGCTTCGCGGTGACGTTGTCCTGTGGCATGTACACTATTGCATTTAATAAGTTAAAAATTCTACTAAAATGGTAGATTTCTTATTATCCGCTCTTCTATTCATATGTTTCTTGCGTAAAAAAGAAGCGCCTCAGCGCGCGTTTTTTGGCTTGTCAACCGAAACCACGCAACAATTTTCGCTTGGAGAATTAGTAAAAGACACCAATTTCCTCATGTGATATCCAGTGGAATGTAGAAATCAATGCGCTGCGCTGAGATAACCCATAATAATCTCAAGTGTTGTCATAAACTGTTTGGAAGATCGTGTTTCCCATCAAAGTGACCCACGAACTCCTATCATGCCCCTGTTGAAAAGAAAAGCCTTCGAGAAATCCGCGGCGTCGGGGTACCTGCGCGACGATGACGAGGTCTTCCACTGCGAGGTCACCGACGAGATATTCAAGGACTATGAGTGAGTATCGGCAAAAAGTGTTAAGCCGCCAATTTTTTGAGATATTGGTGCGACAAGTAAGATTTTTATATATTGTGCCGACGATGGTTAGCATTGTTAGCGTGCGGCGGGGCGCGTTTGCAGCGAGCGTGTCACGATGCTCGCTAGTTCCATAATTTGCGTCACAGTTTTTATCACTTTTATTTATTATTTCTTTTTAGGGAGTACTGTGCAAGGATTATACTGGTTAACTCCATGGTGTGGACATGTGAGATGACTGGAAAGGGTAACTTGACATACTCAGAGGCCTTGAACAGTGAGAAGGCTGCCAGAAAGCAATTGAAAGACTTTCCTATGGAACTCCGTATACCAATACTGTACATTGCTGAGCGGACCAACCGGTGTTCCTTTGCTGAGATGGCAGATGACATCTTCAACTATGTGAGAGATAGATATTTTGTTGGGGAGACTGTTGAGGCTTGCCTGACCGGTGACAACTGGTGTGAGGCTCACATACTGTCTGTGACTGCTCAAAAACAACATCCTGACAGGTTGGTTTGTTATTTTTTGCATAGCTTGAAGTTATTGCTTTTATCTACTTAATTTTAATCTCCAATAAGTCCAAACTATCTCCTACCTTTATAAAAAAATACAATCAAATAAACTTCTAATGAGACCTTACATTTATATAATTATTTAAAAAGTTTTTGAATCTGTTAAACAACAATGTTTAATATTCTGAAAATATTTATACACTAGCCTAAATTTTTTTTACCATACTTTCTTACCATGGTATAAGTCCTGCAACAAACTGAGAAATTGAGAAACAAATCAAATAACAAAAAACATTACCAAATGAATCACGCAGTGAAACAAAAACAATCATACGAAAACCTGGAACCAATCTCCTATAGAATAGAATAAATGATTGACTATTGCTTTTTCCAATTGTATTTCATTCCTCTAATTAGAAATAAAAAACTTACTATTCCTCATCTCCAGCAAAGCAATGATCCCTTCATCCTCATACTGCTATGAAGTGGAACAGTTTAATGATTCTGATGCTGCTGCCGAAGGTCAGATCGGTACAGCACCGTTTGACCGTGTCCGTCGGCGCAAAGGGGTTTACTCAAGAGATAAGAGCCGCCTGTTCCTCAAACAGTTTGTGGAAGCAAGACCTACTGGTGTTATTGGTATTAAGGTAAGGAAATAAGAAGATTACATTAATAGTAAGATTGTATTACATTGTAATTGGAATAATCTCTGTAGTAATGTAGAGAAAAATACAATGAGTCCATTAGATGTTCTCTGTATTGTGAAATATCAATATAATTTATTTTCCCTGATCTAAAAAAATCTTTGATAGCTAATGAATGGCCCTTTATGTATTGAATAAGTAAACAGATTTTGCACTTACATAGATATGCTTAAAATATTTTGTTATTCTGCTAGTGAGAGGTAGTGGAAAATTCCTGTAAAGGTGGTGTTCTTGCTTTGTAAATTAGCTTTGACATAATATACCTAGGCCCATATTATGAAAGCTTACTCAGTCATCAATCTACGCTTGAGTAACACTTATGCCATAGAATAATGTTCAAGCAAGCTTTCATAATACGGGCATTAATTAATGTATGAAAATATCTGTCAAAACAATTAATATGTTAATGGTATCATTTCAGATGTTGCCAAAACTTAACTAAACTAATTTGACAGCACTAAAAATGTTGCTGTCCCTTTCATAAAGATCAAAATCAAAAGTATGGCATTATTTTTAGTGATGTCAAATTAGTTTTAAGTTTGGCGACATCTGAATTGACACTGTCTAATTATCTCTTCGAAGAACACATTCTTAAGTCAAGTTAATTGAGCAAAGTCGCGTGCGTAATCTAGTAACATCACATTCTATTAATAATGTTAAATATCTGAAACCATATAAAACATTAAAAGCTTTAACTTAATTTCATTCATAGATCCTAACCTTGAACAATCTCAACTTCTTATTTATTTAATAATTGCTACTTTACGCTCAAGGTCCAAGAAAAACGGATATAATTGGGCAATACTAGTGTTTACAAGTTTCCTTGCTACGTTGTACTTGTAAAAGTAAAATTCATCAATCATTGATTTTGCTCGCTTGCTGTTTATGATTGCATCATATTTCCACATTTTGCAAAGTCTGGTTAATTGAAAAAGAGCTTAATTAGTATTTGAATGATAAAATAGATTAATTAATAACTTGAATGAACAAAGCAGTGGAGCCAATTTGGTAAGGTTAAAAAGAAACAACCTACCCCAACTTTTAAATGCCATCAATAACAGACCTTCACAGTTTCCACTGCTAACTCTTTTACCGCAAGGCCCACATATGATGACATATGATGATGTGTCTACAAATTTCTTAATTCTTTATTGCACTAAATAAAACATACTTAAAAAACATAAAACTAGAGAAGGGAATGGCAAAGGCGAGCTTAAACCTAAAAAGAGTTCTCTTCCAGCAAACCTTATTGGGAGAGAGAGAGACATGGTTATGTGGGTATCTACTTGTGCACGACATCCATACAGAAAAAGAAAGTGGTTTAATCCTTAACTACATAACTACATAATTAATTAAATCCTGTAAGCCAAGCACAGCGATTGTTGCCTAGGGTATAATAGACAACAATGACATTGCATCGTCACACATTACGTAAATTATTGAAGTTGAAGGAATGAATTTCAAATATTTTACGCATTCGTTGACGATGTGACGTACTTTTTCTCTATTCTACCCTAGACAACAATCCCTGTGTTTGGCATACTGAATGATCAAATCTAACATAACTTTTACAGCAATCAACCTTACAAAAGTACAACATAAACAAAGTAAACTTCAACCAAATATTCACGGGAAAGCCTCCTGACTTCCCATCATCCAAGAAGTTACTCAAGAACGGCACATCACCTCCAGGCAAGAGCCCTGCCAAGCCCGGCTCCGCCAAGAATTACGTGACCAAGTCTGTGGTCAAACCGACTCCTAATAAGAAGGGCCAGCAGTCTATGGACAAGTTTGTTAAGAAGACAGTACAACCTGAAGGTAAGTACATTAAATAGTGAGATTGTTTGTTAATTGCAGGTTGTTTATTATGTTAGTTACGCCGGAATACTCAAACGCAACTCAAATTTAAAACAAATGGAATCACAATGTTAATCTTTCACAAATTCGTCTTGAGATGTGCTTAAATCTGAGTTGCGTCAGAGAATATACAATAACTAGCTGCTGCCCGCGGCTTCGCACGCCCTTTATGGGGTAAAAAGTAGCATATGACCGTCCCCGGGATACCGTTTGCCTCCCTGCCAAATTTCATTAAGATTTGTTCAGCCGTTTAGGCGTGAAAAGGTAACCGACAGAGTTAGTTTCGAATTTATAATATTAGTATGGGTATGTATTAACGTATAGAATGGACACTCTTCGCCTTTCACCTGACGGAGCTTCCTCACCGCGCCGGCTTCTAGGCGTGTTTCATTGCGGTCCAAATGCAAGGGACGTACGGGGCGCGCACGGGAGCAGATGGCATTGGTAATGATTTTGACTGACGACGCCCCTCTGGTGTTCGATGTTTTGTTTGTTTTATCATGGACATACGTAATTTCTTTTGTTTGAGGTTTTCAAATTTTGTAAGGTAAAAAAAATGTGTTTTGTTATTTCGCAACTATCTCACTCGCACAATATGTTCATGAAGTGGTCGTCACACACACAGTTGCATGTGAGGCGCAACGGAGACGCAACTTTTGTATGGAGAAATGGAGTGCCCTTTGTGGTTGCGTTCGAGGATATATCTCAAACTTATTACGATTCAGGAAAATCGTATCACCTATCGTATTGATTGACGTGTAAATTATTCTAATACATCGATCCATCATTATCATCAGCTGTTCTTCCACCTGAAACGTTTCATTTCATCACTCCTACGCCTATTATTTTATAAATACTGAAAATTGTTGTTGGCGATTTATAAGTCTCACTCAACAAATAACGTCAATGTAACCCTTCAGCTGGTACAAAACCAAAGCAGCCCGCCAACCCAGCGGCTAAGAAGAGCGCTCAAGAGCTGGCAGAGAAGATGCGGCGCGCAGAAGAGCAAATGCGGCAAAGAAAAGAGGATGAAAAGAACAAGAAGAAAGAGAAAGCTTCACGCTTGCAGGCTTATATGAAGGAGTGGCAGCGGGTTAAAGATGATTTGGAGCTGGAAGATCATAAGGTAAGAACTTCATTAAAAATTTGCTATCTGAAGGAATGGTTGGATCCAATTTTTATACCAATAATATGTGATACAGCATAATCCAGCAGCCTCTGAATAAGGCCAACATAGAAGCCAAATTAGCGCCTCCATTTATTTTTCTTATTATCAGATATGCAGAAAATCCCGAGTGATTTTTTGTAACCACTAATCTTCATTCGGATTTTATGCTTACAAAACTATTATACAAGGTGCCACGCTATTGGCGTACTAGGCCGATGAACCCTATACCCAACTGATCCGCATTGTTGATTTTCAGAAATACGTTTTTTTAAGTTTTTATGTTAAAAAAAACCTTTACTCATACGCTTAGCAAAATTACAACCCTATCACTAACACAAACACACGTAAGGCCGGCCGTTTTGCAAGAAAAGTGATAGCCAATGAGAATGGTCAAGAATCTTACGCCGCCCGCCCGCCGGGGCGCGTGACAGCCAACAAGAATCGACGGGTGGTGACAATTGATGGTCAGGATCTTACGCCGCCCGCCCGCCACCGGGACAGCCAATGACGGGGCTAGTTGGGATGAAAGTTTCAAGGGAGGGGAGTGGACCACCCCCTTTCCGCTTAGTACACCAATAACTTTGCACCTTTTATACAGAGGCATTAAAGAATATCACAAATTGGCGCGGGGAGAATTAGTGTTCCTTTGTGGAACGCTTAACGTCATAATTAAAAAAAAGTTATGACGCTAGTTTAGTTTTTTTTCTCTATTAAGGTAGGTCACACGTAAAATTAAGTCGGGTTTTTACTATTTTCTAGGTTCTACGAGTAATTTAGATTGCGGATAAGAAGTTTTGCTCACATTGTAAGCCATTAGCTATGAATCTTTGCTAAACAAATTTTGAATCAATTGTTTGTGGTTTTGTATTCTTTCAATTCTTCCTTTGCAAGAAGTCACTTTCAGCCTTAAACCCCAACACCTCTAGATCACAATCTCCTCTTGCAGGTCCTGCCTAAAGGCACTCCAATCGACATCTCCGGCATAGCTCAAGAGCACGTCGGCGATTTCTTCTCGGTTCTAGAATTCGTGCACACATACGCCGACGTACTGAAGGCTAAGGACGCGTTCCATCACAAATTCGACCTGGAGATGTTCAGGAAGTCGCTCACTAGTAAGGTATGCTATCATCACACACATCATCAGTCTATACTAGTCCACTGCTGGACATAAGACTTGCCCTGATTAGTGCCTAATTGGCAACTATCATTAGGGGGTACCGATAAAGGCCAATGAGGATGATGATTAGGGGGTAATTCCATTAGATATCCTTGCCCGCCTTCCGTGGACCTTCGCCCGGCGCGCTACAGCGGTCGTCTTTTTATTACCGGCCAGGACTTTATTGAAGCGAGTTGCGTTCAAACTTTTAGTTATCCAAATTCAAAAGACATTTCGTCATTATTATTAAGTGCGCTGGAATGACCCACTTTGTTTGCACTTATCGAGGAACCTTTTGCCTCTTTTCGAATAGATGGGATGAAAAAATATGTTCAAAATTGTGCATTGTTTTTAGAACTATTTTTTTTAACTTTGCTTTATATGGACCACACCAACGGTCTGAAATAAATTATTTTTATTTGCCCCCTCCTCAGCACACAGTGTTGTTCCAAACAATGGTGTTTTGCTATAATCACCTCGCGTTTAGGCAGATTGGTGATCGCAGTTGAGGTGTTAAAATATACAGAAGGAAGAAGCTGCCCTTCCCCTGATAGGTTCCCTAAGTCGCCTCTTACGAGATCCATGGGCTGGTTGAAGGGATGGATCGGTACACAATGCCACGGCTAACTTTGTTCGTTTCCAAGGAGCACGCGGGCGCGTTCAGTGACCTCGTGCAAATGTTCCTGACGACGATATTCTCGCTGCAGGAAGACGAGGCGGAGGAGTATAATGAGAATAAGGGGATTCAGCTCTCTACTGGTGAGTTGGGATGCTCAATCATTTATTTATATCTGTCGCCGCTGAATCCGTATGAATCAGCCCGTTTGTAAAACGTCTAGGTGGCTTACAAAACGGCGACATGATGTTGAACGTTAGTTTTGAGTTTCGTTCAACGATCGGTTTAGGTATTTTACTGAATGGTGCAGTTTTGTAAACGGTCTGGTCATTCTACAAATGGGCTGATTATACGATCGGGCGGCGACATATTCATACTCCTATATTAACTCCCGCATTCGTAAAACGCCCGCGCGGGCACGTTTTTGTATGCAATTACGAGTCAACCGCGGCCGTCCAACGTGAAAGTTACTCTTCCTCTGTCTGTTACCATCTTCTTCGTCTTCTTGCAACAACAAAGAAGCAACAACGAAGACAGATTCGATCCTTAAAGGGAATATGATATTCAAGCCTAAATAACAAGTTAACAAGTATAGACCTTTATCTATACAAAATTTGGATCTTGATGCTTGCGATAGAAACAATTGTGCATGGTCACCGTGACCGACCTATGTACATTAAAAAACATCCCAGATTTAAAAAAGTTGTTTATTGCATAAAAAACCAACGAAATCAAGTCTCCATGTGTTTATCGACAATATACATTTTATCGACTCTTGGCAGCACCATTTTTTTCGTAGATATTTTTGGTCACTTTGTGCTTTGGCATAGAGGATACGAGAATGCGTTTGGGGCGTGGCGGTCAAAAGGTTAATTGGTAAATTTCTATATTTTTTCAAGCTCTCTATTATTTTTCTATCTATTTTTTCCTTTGCTGTTCCATCTTCAAGTGTTATAAAAAAAAATGCGAATTGCTATACAACATTATTATATCTACAATTCTGTTTGAATAATAAGTTTCCGTGTAAGCCTTACATATCGTCTAGGCAAGTGCCAGAATGATGCGGATGATAATGTTTTGTGTTGCAGAGGACGCGGCGCCTGACAGTAACGTTGGCGTCACGAAAGCCATAGAGCTAGCAACCAAAGCCAGCAAATGGTCGCAAACGTACCTTGGCACTCCGCTGAGCAAGCAACCACTTGACCCCACCTCCGTCAGTGAAGTGTTGAGGTGAGAGATAATTGCCTTTTTAGCTTGCGATTTGTCAACATAAAGCTGAGACTGACCCTTTTGGGTTCACTATGGCGCAGCGCAGGAACGGGTGAGTAGCCCCCGCCCAGGGTGGGCGGTGACTGCCTACTCGTTATTAGGGCTTGTGCACTGGTGGTAGGTAGGTGTCTATTTTAGGTATTGTGTTTATTTTTGGTTGTTTTGCTTTTGATTTAATTATTATTATTATTTTTTCCTTATGTATACTTACCTAAATACTGTTTTTGTTGATTTGTTATGTTTTCCTGTGCTGTTTGTGTGTGAACTTAATAAAAAACCTTATCTATCTATCTAACATAATTAATTTATATCGTGGACTACGAACCGTGTAACTCGCGCGTAAATTATCGCGTATAGTATTCTGTCAAACTGTGATTTATTTTAACAAGTTTTTCAAGTATACCGCTTGTTCAGAGTTGTTGTTCTTTGTGAAAGTGACTCCTCGAATCTTTCCTAAGTTTTAAAGAATACGTCCTTTGAACAGGGTATAATTTTATCTGAGGGTAAAACGTATGATCCAAGGTACTGTTTATTTACTGCTGGATTTAGCGGCGTATGGTGCTTTGCTTTGCCACCTTAGCTAAGCTGCGTTGTAATGCGGCGGAATGTGTCGAACACAGCGAATAGGACCACTTAACTATGAGTAGCCGTGGATATCGTAAGAGGTCACTAAGGAAGCCTACCAAAGGCAGGCCAGCAGCTTCCGTGTATGTATTTATTGCATCTTTACTGCGACCACGAATCCGCCTGCCAAGCATGTTTCCACGGTTGCGAGCAGTGAGGCTCGTTCAGCAGTAGATATTATGAGATAATTATGAAAAGTGTGCGAGGTTGGTGTAGCGTTCTGATTATATGAAATGTACACGGGCATCGGATGTGCTAACCGGTCGAGGGTTTACACGCACGGTGGAGATTCGCACTCCGGGCGGCATATCGGCTGGACGATAACTGTGTCTTATTGGCATTTGATAGTAAGTAACCCTTACCTGGTGCAGTTGGGTTAGAAGCTTGGTTCTGGTAGCAAAACACCTATATCCTATATCGCCTCACAGACGCTCACGAAGTTATAAACCTGATGGTTACCTCCCAGGCTCCATTTCCTGTCATCTGGCGCCGCGGCCGGCACGCGCTGCGCGACGTGGCGATACACGCAGCGCGGCGGGTACTCCAGCCAAGACGACGCGGGACTGCGGCTCCGGGTGTCGCATCCACACATACTGCGGCGGTTGGCGGCCGCGCACGTCGCAGACCTGCCATTAGGTAGTAAATACATTCTAGTGACTATCATAATTTCACCCACAGTAAAGGTCAGACAATAGACAGTTGGTAAAGCCTCATTGACACAACACCACCTCAGGTCCACGCTGAAACGCAAGTTTTAAGGTCCGAAGGCCCCACTCCGCTACTTGAATTGGGTTGGTTAGGTCCTATACTGTAGGCAAGAAGATAATGCACAGTACAGAGTGACTATGCACTCCATGCGAGTGGTCACTGCAGATCATAGTTCTCTTCTTTAAATTCGAATGAGATGCATTCGCCCCGAAGTTGCCGTTGCCCGAATTTGCCGTTGAACCAAAGCAGATTCGCGTGTCTCGCTCGAGAGGCCTTGCATTTGAGCTTGATAGATTACTTTTACACAAATGTCCAATACCTATAGGGAATCAATACATCGAAGTCCCAATATTTTGTTAACTCTCATCATGAAAGCGAAGAATATCACATCATATCACAATAATATTATAAATGCGAAAGTTTGGATTTTTAGATGTTTGGATGCATGTTTGTTACTTCTTCACTCCAAAACTACTGAACGGATCCGTGCTGAAATTTCGCATAGATGTAGTTCTAGGCCTAGAATAATACATAGGCTACGGTTTATCCCATAAATCAATTCCCATGGGATAGAAACAATTTAAAGGTTTCCATCGAAACGCGTGCGAAGCTGTAGGCAGAAACTAGGTCTTCATAAATAATACATCAATATTTTTGCAGATGACAAATTCCTGATCCTACAATGCCTGATGAACCAAGTGTTGAGCTACGCGACGGTGCGTGATGTCATAGAAGAGAAGGTCGAGGAGCACAAGAACAAGAGGCAGGAGCTCCGGACATTGCAGGTAGGTCTGAAATTAAATTGGACCTTCGTAAGCTTAGCGTAAGAGTGCATTTTCTGTGCAAAACAGAGTTTGACAACTTTGAAAGTGGTCGAGGGATTTCCAGTGAGTGCCTGACTGATAGCTGATAGCGAATGCGAAATTCGCGCCGCACTAATAGTCAAGAAGTTTGCAGTTTTGGGAGAGAGGCAGCATCTTGGTATCCCCAAATGATGAGGGTTTCTGTGATTGTACTTGTTTATTTTATTTGATATTGCTTGATAATTAAAAAAAGCTTTGATTGGATAGTCTTTGCTTAATATTCTCGCATTATAGTTTCCGATCAGATTACTAACGTCACCAATGGGGCGAAAGGGAATTCTGTATAAAACATTGTAATTTTTACAGATAAACGAGCGAAAACGAGAAGCGCAAGTCGTCGCATCGAAACAGGAATTGAACAGAGATGCAAGAACAAAGAAAGAAGAGAACAAATTAACTGGTGACAAAGCAAAACAGGTTGACGAAGAGCTAAAAGCGGCGATAGAGAAGATAGATGCAGATAATGAGAAGAAGAGGAAGGAGTTTGATGAGAAACTCAAGGATCTTCATCATGAGATATTCGAGTTTACTACTTATGTCGGTGAGTTGTGGGTTGAAATTGTTTAATATTTATTGCCAATGCTGCCGACACAGCTGGCGGGTTGGATGTTGGTGGCTTGGTCGCCGACAAGGTGGTGGCATTAGATTTAGGAGTCAACATACCAAAGAGTTGTGTCGCCGGGTTGGACGTTTTCGGCGGCACGAAATCAGCAACTTTTGTCAAGTCGCGGACATGATGCCGACGACGTAGACGTGCCGCCGACATTTGGATTTAAGTGGAGATGTCATAAGAAGTGCGCGGCCACTGTTGTCGCCGACATGGTTTTATAAAATTATGTTAACATCAACCCACCGGGCTATGTCGGCGTCAGTGTCGACTTTGGTTTGTAGGCCTCAAGACAAAATGAGATTAATTTCTTCTTGTTGACTTGCTGCTGAAATTGTGGGTCGGTATCTTTTAGACTATGTAGTCTAAAAGTACCGAGTAGCCTTAGATATAAAGCTTTTAAGAAATCAAATAATATCCCAAAGAATTCTTTGATATCTTAGAAATTACCCCGAGTGTGAGAGCTTACGCACTATAAGAACAAAAACCTTAAAAATTTTGCTTTTTACCAATAGGCAAGCACAGCGATTGTTGTCTAGGACAAAAATGTTTAACATTTTCTTCATTAATTCAAGCACAATACGCTATGATGGGGGGCAGGTTAAGACGATTCCACGTCGCTAGTATGATGGAACCCCAAAGAGTTAACCAATATGAAACACACTGAGGCTAGACGATGCTGTGTGAATGTCCAGCATTATTTATTTAATTAAACCTCTACCTATTTTCTACATAGTCAATGGTTTTATTGCTTTCAGGCACGGACCGTGCATACAGACGGTACTGGTTCCAGCGAGGCATTCCCGGCCTTTTTGTAGAAGCAGGCAGCGAGAACCGAGGCCCGTGTCGAGACAAACTGGTCCTGCCAGCCTCCCCGGGAGATGATACTCTCGCATATGTCACAAAGCTGTTTGAAACGCAGAAGGAGAGAGGTTCGTCTGACTAGTTTAGCGATCTGAAGCACACTAGCTCGAAGCAGAAGCGTTGAGCCTGAATTTCCATAAAAATCTAGTCGAAATACGTCTCTTAAGACGTACTTTTTGAACGGCCTTTCAGTCTGGTTGATCTCGGACTGAGAGATAAAAAGTTATCTACATCATTGTGTTTAATTTTAATTTAACTCGAATAAGGACACTTTAAATTATTTTTGCATTATAATTTATTGGTTGTCTGAAATAAACGCATTGAATTGAATTTACATGACACTTTCGCCTTCGCTGAAGTGGTAACTAAATAGAACGCACCTAGAAAATATAGCTCATATAGCTAAAACATATACATATGTATGATCAACTGCTCCCTCAACGCAACCAATAGAGAACGATGGCGGCGCATTGCACGTGCAGCCGTTGCATCAGGACCCATCAGAAATAACCTCAACCACTCTGCCAAGAGTGCACGACTAAGAAGAAGAAAATATAGAATATCAATTAAATAATTTTCAAAACCAGGTCTAGAGATTTCTCAGTACAAACAAACTTGTATGCAAGTTCATATAATATTATTAAAGAGTATAGATACAAATATTGATTGCAATCCCTTCTCAGGAGGCAGTGACAAAGAAAACGACTCAGCAGCGAACTCCCGCGGAAACTCTCCAAAGAAACCCTTGTCAAACCTCAACGGCCTGAGCCATAAGCTGAACGGAATAGAGTCCAATATCCAACAACTGCGGGACCTGCTTATGTGCACGGGCGAGGTTAGCGGGTGTCCTGTGCATGGGAAGGTATGTTGATATTTTGAATTCGTTGTTGCCGCCTCAGATTAGAGTTTAAAATATATATATAAAAAGCTGTTATATTTGATAGGTTCGTCATAAAATCCGTTCGCAAGATCCGAAATATTGGCGTAGATATCATTCGGACATGGGGACTTGAATTATGTAATTATAGACCTTTCTGACAGAATTCCTCATTTCCGCGAGTTCCCCGATGCTCAACTCAATTGCTTAACCGAGTTGAGCATTTGAGCATTGAGACCCTTCGTAATCTAATTTTACGCATGTCATTTATTTAATTTTGAACAAATGCCATATGAAAATTAAATTACAACATATTTTTTGTTCTTGAACTTGATCAAATTTTTTTATCTATTCTTTCGTTCAATTCAGTCCGAATCACTAGCTATTATTTGCCTTTACATCCACGACCAAGACTTCAAACTAAAATTAGGCTACAGTATCCTGATGACTAACCACAGCCACAATATTGACCAATCTCTCTCCTTAAAATAAAGTTAATCATCAATGAAAACCTTCCAGGGTGACATCCGTCCACGCTGGCACGTCTACCACACAGAAGAACAGATCACGTCCCTCATACAAGCGCTCAACAAGCGTGGGCTGAGAGAGAACGAGCTACGAAACACGTTAGAAACAGAGAAGGCTAATATAGTGACGTATGTTGCTAAGTGTCCGCTGTATCAGCTGAATCCAACTGCGGCTCCTGTAAGTACTTATACTTATAAAATATAAATAATACTGGCCAATTCACAGCATCATCTAGCCTCAAGCTACGCAGAGCTTGTGTTATGGCTACTTAGGTACTGATGTACTTATGTACATCACACTTCAAACTAATATTATAAATTCGAAGGTTTGGATGTTTGTTACTTTTTCACGCCAAAACTACTGAACAGATCGGGCTGAAATTTTGCATACAGGTAGTTCTAATCCTGGAATCAAACACAGGCTACTTTTAATCCCATAAATCAGTTCCCATGTGATAGAAAAAACCTTTGAACGTTTCCGTAGAAGGAACGTGTGCGAAGCGGCGGGCAGAAACTAGTTATACTATATAGATAGTTATTTTTTATTAAACGCCCAGGACACCCTGAACAAATATCTGCAGATCGTACAAACATTTTTATCGAGTCGGGAATCGAACACGCAACCTCCTGCGTCGCAGGCGGACCCTTACCCGCTACGCCGCAGAGGTCGGCGACTTGGTTAGTCAAATATATTTTTTCTCAAGATAAGAGTTATGCAAAATTTTGAACAGGGTTACTACAGGTTGATTGAAATTAAAAATCAAATTTTGTGCATGAGAAGACCAAGAGAGGTCGAGTTTAGCTGCAGAGCCGCCATCTTTGTTGTTTGTTGCGCACTACACAGCCAACCCCAGTGTCTCTTCTTGCTTACTTATACATACACTAGCCAAGCTAGATGTAGGATGTTTCTACACAAACCACCCATATTTAACTTAAAATTCCGTGCAGTCTTTTTATAAGCAATTTACATTACTTGTCGATTTGAGATCCTTCTTTCAATAAATATTGCTTACAAATATATTTGAAACTCACTTACTTGGCGTCGCAAGCAAGTGAGTTTTAGTTATTTGTTTGGTTTGTTTACAAACATTCGACATCGAGTTTGGCTAGTGCATTGTGATATCTATCCATTTTCTAGCAGAATTGATTTCTACCAATGCTCCTACTAATAGAGGTCACTTTCCAGCTTCCTTCAGTGCCTTGTAATGAATTATCAAATTTTATAACTTCAAACTTATTTAGAGCTCTATCTTCATACTAATAGAATTTTTTTTCCAGCCTCCACTTTTCTCAACCCACCGATTCGGTCTCCGCAAGCAGTTCCAGCCGTCACTACCAGTGCCGGCTGACAGTTCCCTCAGCGAGGCGCTGGAACTGTCTCTAAGAGATCATATACTGGAGTTAGAGGAGAAGATCTTCCATGGATGCTTGGGAGCCATCAAAGTCAAGGTAGGATCATCATCATCATCCAGCCTAACCTCTGCGGCAGTTTCAGCACTTGAAGTTAGGCCTGCTCTAATGTAGGCCACATATTAATTTACCCAAGTGAGATGGAGGTTAAACTTAACCATTATCAATTTAATAAAAACTGAATGATGGTCTGGAATTCTGGATGATGCGCGTTGCAGACTGAAATCTGAAATAACTTAGGCCCGTATTATGAAAGCTTGCTCAGTCGGCGATCTACGCTTGACCAACTCTATTCTAAGCGTTACTCAAGCATAGATATATGACTGATCAAGCTTTCATAATACGGACCTTCGTTTAGCTAACTCTTTTAGCTGCTCGCCTTTGCTCACTACGCCGCAGTGTTGAAACATCCTTTATTTATTTATTTATTTATTTGGTACACAAAACACATAACAAGCAATAACAATAATAGAACACAAAAATCTGAGAAAATATGAACTGGCTTGACACATAACACTATGTGCACTCAACAAATAATTAGGTATATTGAGTAGAAATGTAAACAAAAGTTTAGATTGGTTTGAAAACGGTGATACAAAAAAAAACAATCAATAAAAATAAGACCAGATATGTAAAATAACACAAAACAGCAATACCTATGTATGTATTTAATGGTGACTTCAGGATACAGTGGCTATGTTGCTCTCACAAGCATCATTTCCTTTGCGGCGAAGCGAAGTGAGAAAGGTACGTCTCAGACTATTCAGTAGGATGTCAGTCCTTGGACTCCCATTGCTCAAGCTCCGACAAGGAAATGTTCAGCATTGTTTATTATTTTTACTGTCAATGTCAAAGTATTAATTTTACTACTACTTTGACATTGTTTTACAATGATTCTGTATTTATTGCATAGTTTTATTTTGTTTTAGTTTTTTGACAATGCCCTTAGACAGCAGCTCTGTTTACATTATGAATTTAAATAATTTTACTTTAGACATCATTTAATTTTTTTTTATTGTTATGTATTTTACAGCATACTTTGACATACCTTTTAATTTATTTATTATTCATTTTAGTCTGACCAATTTTATTTAAATTACTTTGTAGAAGAGTCCATATCTGTCTGTTTTTTATTTTCTATGAACAACCCTTATGGTGTTTCCTATGCTAATAACTTATGTGAGATTGTTACAATATATATTATTTAAAAAGTGTAACGACATCAAGTGTAACACGTGTACCTACGGTGGAATAAATAAATAACACATCTTATTAACATAGTTCTTTATCAGTAGTTACTGTTGTTTATCACAGGACCGAGAAGCGTGGCGTGGCACGATAATGCTGCGCGGCTACGACAAGCAAGCTGACTTCTTGTCGTGGGGCCTGCACCAACAGTACAGAGACGATTACCATCTGCCAAACGGCGTCCTCAATCTACCCGCAGGTTAGTTTTGAAGCTTAACGACATTATGTTGATCTACTCAAAATCAGTAATAACCTGCCTGCCTACCAGGCATACCAGGCTACCTACATAAGGGGCGACCCTAACGGGTGTGGTTGTCAAACTAGGCCTAGATCTCAGTACTCATGGGGTCCCCCGTGGTAAAAAACTCGAATTGCATAAAATTCATAAGTTTTCTTTGGTTCCTTGAATGAAAAAGGCGATTGAAAAAAAAAGATTTCGCACATAACTTGGTCAAGATCTCAGAAACTCTGCGGTCTATTGAAATTACTTAAGTTTTGATTCGTAGGTTATTACTAATTATTTGGTTGCTTAAACCAGTTTCTTGTGTTTTTCTTGCAAATAAGCTAAAACTTGATTTTTGCTCTTACGCCGTTCCAAAACGTATGCTCTGTCCCGCTCCTGTGAACGCGAAAGCTTATGCTTATCCTTTACACAAAAGGGCGCGCATTGCGCCCTCTTAAATATTGGTTTAGTTGGTTTAGTTTTAGGCTAAGTTAACATGTAACGCGCGATGACGCGCGTTTACGCACGATCAAATTTAAAAAGTGTTCATATGACAAGCGCTAACGCGCGTTGCGAACACTCGTCACTAATAGTCAGTCTGGTGAAAAAGTACGTGTAATTGCGATGGAAGCGCGCGCTCAACTGAACAGTCAACGGACGTTACGTAGCTGTCAAAGCGCGCGTCAACGCGCGATCGCCTGCGTCTAGAGACTTTTTCTCTGAGCGCCGCGTCAACGCTCGCTGACGCGCGTTAACGCGCGCTCATGTGATCGGTTGTATGTTAATACTACTATGTCTAGTCGCGCGATTTGAAAACGCGCGTCAAAATTTTGCCATCTGAACATGGCCTTATATGTAACATGTCATGTTCTTAATTCTAATTAATTTAACAATAACGTTGTATAAATTAATATATACTTAAGTCTTGCTGAATTCAAATATATAAAAATGTGCGAATAATGTTAAATTGATTCATAATTGAATGAAATAATAAAAATTATAAAATGTCAAATAGTTCATTAAATTTATAGTGACATTTCTCAATAAGCCAGAACTTAAGTTTGCTTTTGAAGGATTGCGTTTAGGAAGCGCCGATGATCGCCGCTGGGAGACTGTTATTAACAGCCGGCCACATTGCCCAGACTCTTATGAGATTGGTGTTCTCAGAGGTGAGTGCACCCATCTTATAGTTACATTAAAATTTGTTGTTGGTATGTTGAATAGGTTATAGGTATTTGTAAGTAGGGTAACAAATATATTTTTAAGATTTAACTTCTATCATAATTGTAGGCTATAGGTACATTTACTGACAGACGTCTGTCGCTGGGCTCTCCTTGTCTCGTCACCCTGAAGGTGGTAGCTGAAAATCAGTGTTTGCTCATAGAGCAATATTATCACTGAGCTATTACCCATTTGCCACTGATACACACACGTATTTTTGTTTAAGATAATCACAGTGCCCTGTATTGTAAGCAGATACTTAGTGTTTAAACCCGGTTCCTCTAAACTACCATAAATCATTAAAATGTTGAAAACTCAAATGTTCGCAGCAAAATGTATAAATATAAATATTTAATGTAATTCAGTAAAAGGAACCTAGCGGCGGGGTTAGCAATGTAAAAGGTGACTCTGCTTTTTGTATTTACTCACAATTTTTATATTTAAGTTATATTTTACCAATAATGAGTATACCAACTGTATATGTGTGTTTTATGTGTGCAAATAAAGGATTTACTTACTTACATTACATGCACCAGCTTCGACGATTTCGTGAGACCTATCGTTTGCGGTCATTGATCCTAAATCATTCTACCTACTCCGATCTCTGCTAATTATAGATAATAGACAGAGACGCGAAAACAGAGTTTGGTGGCCACCAAGAGCAACTTGCGCATCTCTGCCTAAACAATACAAAATAAAACTATTACAGAAGCATTAAAAAATAACCTTATGATAGGTATCACAAACTGCGCAAAGTTTTTTTTTAATTCTTTTGTTTAACGTAATAATAAGATAAAGTAGGTGGCGGTGCTACAGAAGGTCGGGGTAGCGCCTTAAGTGGAGGCGTGATAAGGGCGTGAGGAATACTCCGGAGTGGTGCTGTTACCAGCTGGTTAGTTAAATAAACTTGCCTTACGTAAGTTTCTGTATTCTAACTAAATAGCTTCTAATTAGAGTAGAGGTCAAAACCACGTAGTTTGCTTTCAACAATGCGATCTGTTTTAATTTTATCTTTATCTTTGACAGACTCAGAAAAAGCCGAAACGCCCATAGCAGAGAACAAATACCGCGACCCCGGCCACTATTTAGCACCTAAAATCAATGGCGTTAAGGTCGAAAATGACACGGGCGCTAAAGCGGACACTGTTCGAGGTCTCGCTTCGGCGTTGCTACAAGTGTCGCAGGCTATTCATCATAAGTACATCAAGCGGCCGCTCGGTAAGTTGGACTTTATATCAGTAGCGTTAAGTTCGAGATTGATGAAGATTATTCGCAAGAATGTAGGGTGGCCTGTGGCTCAAGAGGTGTCATGGCGTCAAAAATGTCGATAGAAATCTGGGAATATATTTTCCGCACATTACATGAATGTTTACTTGTTTACCTCACCAGAGAAAGTAGAAATAATTTCTTTGGCCACAATTATTACCTGATTGATGTTAAGTGACAATGTATTATGAAGGTTTAGGTTAGAAAACAGGTCGAGTCTAGAAAACACTCTTAAGAGACTCGGGTTGTAATTTTCAGGATTTTTAATTACTCATGAATTGTCTCATTCTAGGTCTGGACGAGAAAGAGCGGAAAGACCGCGAAGCTCGCAACAAGCCCTTAGACCTCGAAGCGCTGCACCGGTGGGAAGTCTCCCTTATGGAGTGCCGGAGTTTCGCACAGGTAATAAATGAAAAAAGTCATAAGTTTTCACCGAAACGTAGGTATCATTAGACGTTATGAACCTCCAAACCAAAAGAGGGGTGTTAATAAGTTGTACGTGTGTATCTGTGACCCATTTTAACTGAGTTTGTTTTGTTTGAAACGTGATTACATCGAAAGTGTTAGCTATAATTGAGGAAAGCCGATGCAGTCGGTAATGTTATTTTTGTATAATTTGCTTATCCCTCTGGCTCAGCGACTCAAAGCGGCTCCTAGCCAGCCTCCGACACAAGACTTGCCTAGATATCAGGAAGTTATTTTCTAGTGGTTAAATTCCAGGTGGTCTTGCACCTCCTAGCGTTGGACTCCAGCGTGGCCTGGTCCTCCAGCATCCTGCACGCCAGCTGCAGGATCTGCCGGCGCAAGGCGGACCCGGACAACATGCTGCTGTGCGACGGATGCAACAAGGGACACCACTTGTACTGTCTCAAGCCGAAGCTGAACGTAAGTGTGGGTAGCAAGGGCAGTCGCGCACCAACAATCGACCTATCCCACTCCGCGCGTGCACGTCGCAACTCGTAAGAGACGACTTAGAAAAGACAGACCAGCAGGGGGCAGGAGCTTCCTTCTGTATTTTTTACACATCTTCTGTGATCATCAATCGGCCTATCAAGCGTAGTGATTATGGCAAAATCTCACTTGTTTGGAGAGGCACGTTTAGCAGTGGGCGTTTGAGTGCTAATGAGGTGGGGTTTGAGGGAAGGTCCAGGTCCTACATTCCACTCGCGCATCTGTAGAACAAGGATCTACTTACAACAGTGAGTCTGTTGTAACGTTGGGACACTAGTTGTACTGTCTCTGAAGTACTCATCGAAGCTAAACGCAAGTAGCTATAACCATGACAACAATACACATCCCAATTACAAGCTATGGAGACATCCGTCGCCCGAGGCGACATCGGTCATTACAAAGTAGCAAAGTACGTACTGCTAGATGGCGCTAAGATAAATTTCAAGTTTAGAGCATTTATTATTTATATCAATACCTACTGTATAAATAAATAAATAATGCTGGACAATCTACACAGCATCATCTAGCCCCAAGCTAAGCAGAGCTTGTGTTATGGGTATATTCAACCGAGCAAAAGAAATAACGTAAATAAAGAATCAACAAACTTTTTTTCGTAATAAGTATGCATTTTTGGATTTGCCTATTGCTTTTTATTAGCAAGTATGCATTATAATCTTTACCTCTTTAAAAATGTCTTTATTCACGGCATTTAAAACTTAATCAATTGCTGGCAACTCATTTTTAAAATAAATTCCCGCGAATATGGAGCTTTTACTCAAAGTCAAAGTCAAAAACTCTTTATTTCCATAAATACAATAAATGTACACTTAGAAAAGGTCAAATTCTTAATAATTAAACACTGACACGGAAATAATGTGATATTTTTGATTTCAGTCGCTTCGGTATGTTGACTAAAGTAAAGAAGCGACGAAGAAACCTTTAGCCTGTTAGTTGTTATTTTTCGAGTTGGAGCAAATCCCGTCCCAAGCTTTTTTATCCTCTAGATAATCTGATATACTACTGTTTTATTTTGTAGGGTTATAAACGCAACGAAAGTTTGATTATCCTTGTATTTTTAGTTTTTTTTTTAGTGTAATCATTGCATAGAGGCGGTGTCAATATAGAACATTCTATAGAGTACTTCGGTCCAGTCTAGGTAGGTTTCGTTCGTCCAAGGTGGCATGACAGATTGTTCTATAAAGAACCTTTTTTATGGTTTGTTTACGTTATTTCTTTTGCTCGGGTGAATAGACTATAGATGACTGATATACATATAATACATTACATACATAGTTTTTTTTTACTTTTTATTGTACATATGAAATACCCAGAACAGATTGTACAAACATTTGTCTCAAGGCGGGAATAGAACCTGCAACCTCCAGCGTCGCAGGCGGACCTTCGGCCGCCACGCCACATCGGTCGTCGCATAGATATAGATAGTATTTGAAGGCAATTAATGTAACCAGTATTAATGTCTACAGACGGTACCGGAAGGAGATTGGTTCTGCGAGCACTGCAAGCCGAAAGAGCGCACGCCGCGGAAACGAAGGAAACTCTTCACTGAAGACGATATAGAGGATGAACTTAATAGGTATTGAATTGCCATCTTTTTTGGTTGAATTCTTTTCTGCAGTCTTGATTTCTGAGCGAAATGTAGGGGACAATTTATGCCTAAGAAGAGTGAAGTGTGTGTAAAATCGACCAATAGTATTTCGAATATAGTAAGTAACACACAAATGGATTAACAATTAAAAGTGCTTTACACTTTGACTTTTGAATGTTTACATACGCTATTTCGGCAACTGAGGTCTGAATCAACTAATAGAATGTATTAGTTGGTTCATACCTCAGTTACGCGTGGTGGAAATTGACCTCAAAGAGATAAACGCTTTGATATATCCTTTTCCCAAACATGAATACAATCAAATTCTACGAAGTCTGTTATTATTGTGTACCGAACAAACCCTCCAACTTAGTTTGTAGATGTCATTATAGCCAACTAAGTGTATCTTACTCGTACCAGAGGAGAGCAGCAGCTTCCTACAGTATATTTGAACACCACTGCGATCACCAATCCGCCTGCCAAGCATGCTGATTATGTCAATGTTTTTGTGTCAATGTTTTTTTTTCTGTATGGTATATCAAAACACTGATTATATCAAAACATGGTTATTATATCAAGCATTGTGATTATTTTATAATAGATTATAACACGCAAAAAGGGCCCACCTGTGGCCTAGTTGCGGAAACCAGTCCATAAACAAGTAACAAGTAAGCATTGTGATTATATCAAAACGTGGTGAATAAATCAAAACACGGTTATTATTTCAACCATGGTGATTCTATTAAAACTTGGTGATTATATCAAAACACGGTGATTATATCAAGCATGGTGATTATATCAAAACCCCCTTTGTTTGCGAAAGTCATGTTCAGCGGTAGACGTACACCTGCTGATGAGTGTTTTTTTTTTTTTTTTTTTTTTTTTTTTAATTTTTTAATTTTTTTTTTATTAACCAAATATACTTACATATGGATTTCTAGTGAGACCCAAACTAAGCACTAGGCTTGACTCTTGGGTGTCAGGAGAGCACTAGTTGCGAATAAACAAGTTTTATGGACGTCAGTAGGTACACTATTGTGTTTAAATGTTAACATAAAATTAAGTGAAATAAAAATTGACTTGGACGCATAGAAGGTGGTGACTGGTGAGACAGTAGGTATGTTATGGATTGAGGACAGGATTAGAGGGACTCTACAAATAATTAGGTTAAATTAAATAAGTTCTTCAGTTTCTTCGTACGACAGATGGAGTAGCCATTTCTGAATTAGTTTTTTACATTTAAATAAGTTGCTTTCAATTATGTCACTGATTTTGTTACAGATTTTGTTATAGGTGTTAGGTAGTGAAAAGGCGGGGCTACGTCTTGCTATGAGAGAGTTGGTTGGAACTAAGGGAATCCTATAAACACGTCTGTTCCTGATTTTGTCATAATCCGAGCGCGACCTAATGCTTCGATGGGTCTTAAGACCTGCGGTTAAGACAAAGAGCTGTCGGACGCGAAGGACCTTAAATTCTTGATATAAGGTGTCAGTGGGAAACCGAAAAGGTTTATTTAAGGAGACTTTAATGAGTGCGCGTTGAACTCTTTCTAGCTGAATAAATGAGCTTTTTCCAGCGCTTCCCCATACAGAGATGCAGTACTGAATTATCGATTGGCATAAGGAAACATACACCGTTTTCAGTACCTTTGGAGAACTACAATCTCGAAGCCTTTTCATAACATAGATCAACTTCTTTACTCGCCCTGATATGTTTGAGAGGTGTTTTTTGTACGATAGATTTTCGTCAAGAGTTATGCCGAGGTATTTTATTGTATGAGTACGTTCGATGGAGTTACAAAAGCAGGGCCTATCCATAGAGCAAGAATGCAACCGTAGGGTACACGTGAGTGGGGGGCTAGCAACTGAGGTCTTTGAGAAAGCAAGATGTTTAGTTTTGGTGACGTTCAAAGTCAGTAGATTTCTGTCAAGAGCTTTCCTTATGACTACTAGACTTTCTTCGGCGCATGCGTAGGTTTCTTCCCAGCTATTTCCATAAAATATGATTGCAGTGTCATCTGCGTATGCTATTGCATCAGCACTGTTCAACTCTAGTTGCAAGATGTCATTTATATATAGCAAGAATAAGGTTGGACCCAATACACTACCTTGAGGTACTCCACAGTTGATGGGAAGGTGTCCACTTTGTTCACTACTTATTTTCACACATTGTTTCCGATTGGATAGGTAACTTTTGAACCAATCGTGTGTTATACCACGAATACCAGCGGATCTGAGTTTCTTGAGGAGCAAATCGACTGAAACAGTGTCAAATGCCTTCGCCAAATCCAGAAACACACCAATGCAACACTTTCCACTGTCAACATGGGAGGACACTAGATTGGCAAGCAGCGTGACTGCGTCTTCAGTCGATTTGCCCTTCCTGAAGCCGAATTGTTTGTCTGATATCAGGTTGTGTTTTTCTAGGAAAGGAACAAGACGATTATTTACAACCTTTTCCAAAATTTTGGAAAGGATGCTCAGTAGGGAGATCGGTCTGTAGTTGTCTGGGAGAGTTTTAGAACCACTTTTAAAAATGGTTGCTATTTCTGTATGTTTCCTAAACTCATTTGTTTCCCCAGTGAGGAGGAATCAATCGAGCTGGACAGCGGTGTCTGCGGCACGTGTGGCAGCGGCGGGCGTCTCGCCGCCACCTGCAGCTCGTGCGGCGCGCGCTACCACGCGGAGTGCGCCGCGCCCAGGCCCGCGCGCGCGGCCCGGAAGTGGACCTGCGCGGCGTGCCTCGCGCCGCATAGAGGTACCAGATACAATTAAACATAGAAATGTTGATTATACTTATTCCACTCTCTTATTTGCTGTTTGGTAGTTCGACTGACAATCAAATAGTCATGTCCTATTGCTTTACCTATTCGATTTTTTATGACAAATCTATTTTGTCCATGAAGAAGTTGTAATTTTGTTACTTTTGCTCGACATTTTGTACCATTTTACAGACCTTACTCGGGCGTCTAAATGACTTTATTTTCATAATCAGAATATTCAATAGAATGAAATAGTATTGTTTTATTTGCTACTTGCTGTACATGCATAACACGCGTTTTATTTGCTACTTGCTGTACATGCATAACACGCGTTTTATTTGCTACTTGCTGTACATGCATAACACGCGTTTTATTTGCTACTTGCTGTACATGCATAACACGCGTTTTATTTGCTACTTGCTGTACATGCATAACACGCGTTTTTCCGTGCTACAAAGTAAGATAGATTGAGTTACTGTGGTAAACTATAATTTTTATACTATTTTCAATACTTTTTCAATAAAAAATCACCTAGTCCTAATCTTCGTTACATATCATGTTGACTCGATAAAAATAGAATAAAACTTTCGTAAGTCCCCATATTATTCGATTCGCATGTCTCTCTTTTAAAAATATCTCTGTGTCTATGGAATACTTCATTCTGTCATTCAGTCTTCATTCACTCACCTGTCAACAATTAGTGAACTTCATAGTCGTGCATGTACCAAACAGCAAATAAGAAGGTGGAGTGCCAGTCACGCACACGCTGATTTTACCCCCGAACACTCAAACGGAACTCTTTTGATGATTCAGGCACGTCTCAAGTCCCATTTTTTGACAGTTTTCAATTAAAATATGTCCAAAATTGAGACATGCTCAAATCTGAGTTGCGATTGAGAATTCGGGCGTTAGGTTGGTGTTCTTCGATAGGTAATCAACCAATTAGCGGCTCCGTCGGTTAAGTTTCATGTATAATGTACGAAAACTTCTGTCAAAAACGTAAACATGTAAGTATTCGATTCTCTGTTCGATGAACACGTGCCTTAGAGAGCGTGTAAAATAAAAGCATAGTATAATACCCGTACGGGTCCCATTATTGAAACCCGGTAGTAAACGAGGCGAAGGCGGCCTCTGTGCCGCAGCGAACGAAGGCCTAAGACGAAGAAATACTTTGAGAAGCAGAATTAAGGGTTCAATTTGATACAGATTCCTGTAATAATCACTGAATTTTTGTACATTTCTCCGTGTAAAGACTAGTTTTAATCCTAAAGTTCGCTAGGCGATGTTAAAACGTATGTCTTGTTGTAAAGAGCACTCGACGCGCCGCTGCGCTGCCACCGCCATCTCCAATATCCACCAGTACGCGCTCGCACTTGACGACTCCAGACTTTCCTCCGGTTCGTGAACACTACACCCACCTGCACAATACTTGCTAACAGCCTAGCAGGCCAGTACTGTAGCAATCTGCAAACACAGACCAAACGAAATGCGAGCGCAAAACGACAAATGCACTAATAAATAAATGTATAAATAATAAAGGGCACAGTAGACACACAGCGCCTGGGGGTCTACTCGGAAAACTAAATCGAAGTTTCTGATTCGTTTCCAAGCAAAACCAACTCTTGTGTCACTAGCATGAGATAGTTTACACGAAAACGTATGAAAAACTTAGATTTTCGTGATTACGAGTAGACCGTAATCACGAAAATCCGTAATCACGTCTGTGTGCCCTGATCATGGCGCATGAAACTGTGCCGAAATATTGTGAAGCTCAATACTCAAATCATGGTAAATATCCCGTTGTAAACGACTTTAGTGTCCATGATGGATTTAAAAGATTTATAATGTATTTCTTTGTTAGTAGGGGACGGTAGACCATATTATAGAACATCATCTGCTTGTAACATCGTCTGGTCGACTGGTACGCCATTAAAACTAAAACTTTAAGCATAATTTCGACATAATAGCAGGCTCTACAAAAGACTTAATAACAACATTTTTTTTTGTTATTGTAGTCCGCCCCATTATTATAAAGAATTTAGTTTTGAGTCGGACTAGTTGTAGAAACACGAACTCACGAAGCATCACGTTATGTAATCGAGATTCTATCAGTAGTTTGTACATAATCCCATCACCATTTGTATCGAAGAAATCATAAATGTCTCAAACTGTTACATTAATACCTGCCACAGGCCACACCACGCACCGTTAGCGCTCGCATTGTTTCGTTAGGTTTGCTTGGCCTTAACTCGCCTAGGGTTAAATTTGCTTGTGGTTTTGCTATTTATTCAGTCATTTTATTTTCTAGAATGTTCCTTCATTGTTGTTGTTATTACGAACCATGCTTCTTCCTTATGGTTTGCTGCCACTAACTCATTTTAGGTAATTTCTAGATTCTTCTAATTTAGCTATTACTAATTGTTCTCTTAGTGTAAGTTAATCACAGAATTAATAGACCTATGATGATGATGAAGTTACTAGAGGTTTCTTTGTACCTTTGCCTTTTCAACATTAATTTCCCTTATTTACTTGATGTTATGGTTTGCTAGTTATAAAATAGATCATTCTTGGTTTTGTCAATATCATCTTGGTTGTTTTGAGTTGTTCGCTTGTTTTTCGTTTCTTCTACTCTCTTATATATTTTACTTGAGTTAACTGTATTCTTCATTTCACTAACAAAATTATCTTTCACTGGATCGGCTTACTCTTATGTTTTCTATCATCTATTATGGTTCATTGTAAATTACTTTGCTACGTAAATATAACATTTATTAATTTCGTGTACATTTTTAAAGTGAACAGGTTCTTATTGTTTTTGTTTGATACAGATTCAGAAGACAGTGAGTTCGACACAGTATTAGTGAAACTAAAAGGAAAGAAAACGAGAAACAGCAAAGAAGCGTCCCCTGTTGTACAGAACGGATCGTCAAAGAAATCAAGAAGGTAACAGCAAACGTGATACGGCTTGTTTTTGGTTTTTGGCTTCTGTAGGCCCAGCACAGGGATTGTGGTCTAGGTTCGTATGGTCTAGCATCGTCATAATAATAATATAGCCATTTATTCCAATTTTTTTATAAAAACAGTAAATGAATTAGATTAGAATTAAGATACTAAAATAGTAGGTTGTTATTGCATGCATTCATTTACCTAATGAATCTATTAATTTGATTACTTAACTAATAAACGTTTTAATCTTAATTGTCTTTCTGGGGTGTCGATTTATGAACGTAGGCCTCCTCCGTCCTGCTCCACTCGTTCCTGTCCTGAGCCAGCCGGGTCCAGGTGGCGCCGGCGATATCGTCAAACATTGCGTAAATTAATGAAGTTGAAGGAACTCATTTTAAAAACGCCTTCTATGATGTAATGTTTCTCTATTATACTCCAGGCAACATTCCTTGTGCTCGGCCTAATGATCTAGTAAAAGCTGTGTTTCAAACAAAGAAGTATTTTAGTTACAAGAGAAGAGCCAAATTCTGTTTTGTATGAATCAAAGTTAATTTGGCAACACTAAAGATGATGCCGTCCCTATTTAACGATCGAAATTAAAACTACTTCATCAATAGCCTATTCTAATCCACTGCTGGGCATAGGGCTCTAAAGCACCTTATGAACTGTTATAGTTTGGAGGTATGCCATAATCCCCATGCTGGGCATGCGTAATTAAAATACATTAATTTTGAAAGGCGGTCCATGTTATTTTTTCTCATTGGCAGATCAAAAGAAGACGCAAACACGAGTACAGGAAGAAAATCAAAGAATTCACTAACAAATGGAGTACATGGTAAGAAGACTTGACTTAATATTGATATTTATTTATTCCATATCAACAAAATAGATTGTGTGGAAACTTAAATTAAATTAAACTTATGTACAAAATTATAAGCGCAGTGCTCGCAGGGATGCGGACCGCGCGCGACTCGAGCCGCACCCTGAAGAAGTTCCTCGTTAAGAGACGAAACACTGGTGTTCCAACACAAACTAGCTTCGTAGTTACATTCATAATGAATTCACACTGGCACAAGTGCTTGGCAATTTTTCGGGATTTGACCAAAGCCTTTGATTCGGTATCTATTATTCACCTACTTCAGTGACTTGAGCGGCTTGGCATTCGTGGTTTTCCATTGCAACTCTTCAAAGACTATGTTACAAACAGAGCTATTGAGTGTTAAGATCAATAATACTTCCAGCACTTACGTTTCAGTAAAATTTGGCGTGCCCCAAGGCAGTATTCTCGGTCCAACCCTCTTCCTTGCCTACCTAAACGAGCTCTGTAACCTGAAATTACCGCATGGTAAGATCTTTACGTATGCAGATGACACCGCGTTGGTTTTCAAGGGAGAGAGTTGGAACACGGTTTTCAGATTATTTTTAACATAGTAGATTGGCTATGTAGAAGTCTTTTGAAACTTAATGTCTCTTAAACCATAATTATCCTTATTTTATTACCTGCCCACGCGGACTTTACTTCACCTAGCCTTTGTGCACAAAACTCTTGTGATTGTCCTAAGCTGCAAAGAACTTCACAAATACGTTACCTCTAGCTGTGACGCTTGACTCCCGATTATCTTTTGATCAACACATCTCACCGCTTGTTGGTAGAGTAAGGAAATTGATAGCTGTTTCAGGAACTTTCGCCATGTTACTGACAGAAACACTATACGCACTATTTATTTTTCTCTTTGCCAAAGCCTAATCACATATTGCATAGAGTCTTGGGGTGGAGTCCCTAAAACCCTACTTCCACTGGAAAGAGCACAGCGCGCTGTGCTTAAATCCTGTAACTTGTTACCCTATAGATTATCTACAGCTGCACTGTACAAAGAGGCTAATGTTTTAACAGTACGTCTATTATTTGTATTGAGACTTCTAATAAGACAGCACAGATTCTGCCCAGCAGAGCAAGCTAGACGGCGTGCTTACAAAGTTTTTGACGGCCTACAATTGACTACTGATTATCTTTATCGTTTTCCATGTTGTCTAGGTGGATATTTATACAATAAGCTATCTAAAGAGGAATGTTTGCGTGACTTTAGCTACTTCCAACTAAAATCTAACATCACTAAATTTCTTGAAAACCATTCGTATGATAGTACCGAGGACTTGCTGATAGTAATGAAATAATTTAATAAATAATACTTAGCTTAATCTAATTATTTGCATGTAATGTTGTTTTATTGTCTATTTACTTAATTGAAGTTTAACATATCAATTACAAATTTTATTTTATAAAATAATTATTTTTATGATGACTTAATCTATTACGCATAATCTTTTGTAAATCTTTCTATGTTACCTTTATCTATGAAGTGCCTAATGTGCTGTAACACGATTGTTTATGCTGTAAATAAATGTATGTTTATTGTTTATGTAATAATAATTTGCAGAAGAGAAGAGCACCAGCCGGAAACGCAGCAGACAGCCGGAAGTGAAGCTCCACACGGAAGCGTTGGAGACGCTGCTCAGAGACGTCATGAAGCACAAAGACTGCTGGCCCTTCTACGACCCCGTCTCCTTGGACGATGTAAGTGTCTACCATTCTTCTGAGTTACAGCAGGGCCTCGATAGTCCAATTGGCGAGTAAGGTCCCCGAGGTGGTCGCGGCACGTCATGTGCTTCTGGCGCGTCGCGAAGGGGGGTGCTCCAGGGTGTGGTGTCACTGGAAGTCCCAGTGAGGGGCCCGATATGCCGCGGTGTGTTCGTGGAAGAATGCGAAAGCGCCCCCACGTTCCTACCACAAGTGGCAGAGGTGGAAGCACCCTGAGGGTTTTAGTGGTGTTGGGAGTCCCATATAATCGTACTATCTCCCCGTGGCAGGACATGTGTGCGCATTCCCCAAGGGCCTCGATAGTCCGAACCCCTCTATAATCCGAGCGACTCGCTTACCCCTACACAACCGCTGTTTCTCAGTCTCTCAGTACCGTGTATACATTTTACTTTGGCACACGAAGTCGATATTTATATTCCAGAATAAATGCCTTTGCGAAAATTGAGGCATAAAGTGTTTTCTATGTCGTTAAGTATTTATTACTCGTCAAAGCACTTTATTGGAAAAATTGTGCTTTGAAGAGTTTTGTAGAATAAAAACACATATTATGTCTCACTCAATCATAAAAAACCTTGTTATATTTAGAAAAATCCATTTTAAATATGTACATACTATAATCCGAACGCTCCGTGCATGCGAACATGGTATAAATTTGGGGTGTTCGGATTTTTTAGGCCCGCTGAATAATACCGGCCCAAGGTCTTTACGCATGCTTGATGACCTCAGTGGTGTAGCGGACGAAGGGCCGCCAGCGACGCAGGAGATTTCTGGTTCGATTCGACAGAATTTATCTCGAGGCGGGAATTAAAGCGCATCCTCAAAGCAACCCCAATAAAGTCGCCTAGTACCCTAAAATAATGACTATGGCTTTTTGATAATAACATTCCTCAGCTATTGAAACTCTCGTTGTAATTCCGCAGGTGCCCGACTACCTAGAAGTGATAGAAACGCCCATGGACTTCACCACGATAAAGGAGAAACTGGAGAGTGGCGGTTACAGCACGGACCAACAGCTGATCGAGGACGCGTCGCTCGTTCTCAGGAACTGCTTCGTTTACAACAGACCGGAGGATGCTGTGGCCAAGTAAGTACATCAAAATCGGGAGTTTTCTCGGGATGGCGCATTGCGCGCCATTTTGTGAAAAGGATAGGCATGGGATTTCTCGTTCATAGGAGCGGGACAGAGCATTCGTTTTTGAAACAGCGTAAGCGCAAAAATCAAGTTTTTGTTTATTTACAAGAAAACTACAAAACTTATGAAGAAACTGGTTCAAGGAACCAAAAAATTTGTAATAACCTATGAATCAAAACATAAGTCATTTCAATAGATCGCAAACCCTCTGGAACCCTGAGATCTCGACCAAATTATGTGCGAAACAGTGCACTATCATGTTTTATTTTTATCGTAATTTTTTTCTCAATCGTATTTTCACATTCAAGGAACCAAAGAAAAAAAATCTAATTTTACGATGTTTTTACAACGTGGAATCCCTAGTTTGGCAACCAAACTCGTCAGGTTCGCCTTGAGGTTGCACTTTACATCGCTATCGTGATGTAGCAAAGAAAATCAACGAATAATATCTTATCAGTGCTTAGTTTCATTTGCGGGAAGGTGTTTATACTAGACCCCAAAAAACACAAAATTTTAGATATGAGCTTATTTGGTAAGCCGAAAGAAATATTTTCTTTTCTGATTGTATCGGTATTTAATTCAAAATGCAGAATGGACATGAAACATAACTGGGGGTAAACAATAATAAACTACGCAAATTAAATAAAGTAGGTAACTTTGAATATTGTAACTTCAGAGTTAATCTTTGGAACTTCTATTAGGTACTTTGTTTTATCCACACGAGCGAAGCCGTGTACAGTAGCTACCTTACAGTATACCTTACTAATCCTTTCTACCCCAGATCGGGCGGTCGCCTTGAGAAGTACATCAACAAACGCTGCGCAGAGCTCAACCTCTCTCCCCTCCCGGAAATAGACTTAGAAGAGGAAGAGGACTCCATGCCTTTAAAGAGGCCAAACAACTCTGCGGAGCAGGAGGCCCCCAAGGCCAAGCGAGCCAAACTCAAGTGATACTCGGCCTGCCCACCCCGGCTGAGAGACTATCTCTGTTACTGAGGCCAGTGACTCTATTTGTGTATACTTCAAAATGAAGCTGAAAGTGATAAGGTGCATTTTGTGGTCATGATTTGGAACTAGTGTCTACATGTATCAAGAGCGAGCTGAAAAACAAGTGAAATGAATGAGTCTTTATTTTATATGTGTGCTGTGCTACAAAGGCACTGAAAAATTAATTATTTGTTTAATAAAGCAGGACAACAAGAGACATGAATGTCTCATGGTCTGAGTATGTTCAATGTGTTACTAAGTTACTTCACTTGTACACCGGGTGTCACTTGAACATTCAACTGCTGACATCTGGATTTGAAGATACAAATTAGGAAGGTACTAATTGGTTTGCTTGAAACGATAGATTGCCAGTTGCCACTGTAGGTACTGACAAATTGTTATAGCGCGTTAAGGTTCAAATTTGAATATGTTTCTTTCGTCTGGTTGCAGCTTTTCAAAGTTGCAATTGCTTATAATTTTGCTTGCTTTTCCTACGACATAGAGTAAAACTTCGCGTGACGCCGGCGTCACGCGAAGTTTTGGATTACCACATGAAAATATACTCTATTTCCATCGAAATATGTGACAATTTCAAGCAAATGCTTTTGAATACTTACTTATTCCATAACAATGATTGTTGAGTTAGGAATGACTAAATCATGCGTATTTGATTTGAATAAGGTTATGTAAAAGTCTGAGTGTAAATAAGATAAAGAAATGTAATCAAAAACATAAATATGAAACTAGCCAAGTTCGTTCAGATAGTGGCTTCACCGATAAAAGAGCTGAGCATTATAGATAGGAGCTAAGTTTCATAGCGGTTCCTTATCTGTTTGTTACGTTCTTTCATTATTTAATTTGTGACTTGAGAAGTTTATACCCGCCGCATTTGTTTTAATGTTGATAGAAAATTGAAACTATAATCCAATGCAATATTCACAAATAACCTCACGAAAATCAATATCGGCACCGATGTTGATTACACAAAATATAAACATTTTGGGTTACGTATTTTTTTGCTCTGATAAAGTTTGATCATCTACCTTCATACCAAATTTCAACTTCCTAGGTTGGTGTTTTTGATGAGACAGTGGTTAAAAATGGCACTTTTCGGTCCTCAATTACTCAAAAACCTTATATATTTATGAAATTTGGTATTCCTACTCTATTCGTGGTTCTTACTAGACATGCAAAATTGGAAGCCTATAGGTTTTGTAATGTCTGAGATACAGGTGGGACCAAAAGCGTGCCCAATGGTTTGTGTAAAGATACTCACTGCTATTGCGTCGCCCATTTCTTTCCGAACTTGGCTGAACTCTAGCGCGCATCTCAATACCCTCTAAGGCGACTGATATAAGAGTTTGTGCTTTATTTCGGATAGGTTAGGTTTCATTTCCAGTGCACACTTAGGTTAAATTATTTGTAGTTTTAAAAGACAGCCAGAGATAAGGCATTTAGTATGTTATTGTTGGAGACCGTGGCTCGGCAAACGTAGTGTAGGACGCCCTCCAGCCAGCTGGGATGACAACATCAAATGGTAAAAAAATAAATTGGTGTTATATGATCGAGTTGCGCTAGTCCAACTCGCATACGTCTTTTGTTGAATTTCACAACCTTTATAAAGGAAAAAAATTTTTGTTAATTTTTACAAGAACAAAACAATAGATCCCTGTTTTATTTATTTATTATTATTTACATATCCCTACACCTAAGTAATGAATGACTCACATTTCTCAGAGATTTTATAAATATTTATCAACAAAATGTCAATTGTATTTTATAATCATTGTAAATTATTACGGAATTAAAATTTTAATCGACAAGCAGCCTGCTCACATAATAGTGTTTCAGAATATTTTTACATATGTATTTGAAAGATTCGATATTTATATGACGTACCTATGTGTGTATAATCCTAATTATTATAAATATATATATACAACTAGATGTGCAAAATTCACAAATAAATTTTATTTTTAAACAATCCTAATCAAATCTTGTTTCCCAGTTAATAGTGCATTTGATATCTACATGACTACAAATAAAACATGCATTTATGTATCTGAATAATACTTATTCATCTTTGTTTGAACTATGTGTGACAGCACATAGTTACTTACGTTTCTTCAATTATTACCTACTGCTCTAAAATTCCACGATCAGTTATGTTCGACATCGTTTATTTTAATTATTCTGAAAAAGTTGAATAAATAAATCATTGAATATAATTGATTGACTGACTGCCCCCAGACATATAATAATTTGAATTTCGTCTCGTTATTTTACATAATTATTTCGTTTAAAACTTATTTAAGATTTATTTGTAAGTTCTTCTAAAATTCTACTTTTTAATATGATGATTACGTTAAAATCTCAAGCGCTCTTGTCCATTGATTGGTTAAGTTTATTGTTTTTAACATGGACAAAAAAAATGTTATTCGTCCATGATTTTTAAATTATATTTGTTTTTATTGGCATGCTCCTGATTTTAGGGAGTCCATATAATGATTCTGATCAATGAGTGTGTTCTTGAATAGTTTTCCTGAGTTTTTGAAGGGCCCTAGATAATATATGAATATGCACAGGCCCAGAAAATGTTGATGTGTGCAAAACTGTTGTGAAATAAATATATAAATTGTGTGTTTGCGATCGGTCCGGAATTGGGACAAAACAAAACTAATTGGACAACACTAAATTAAGCTGTTTTTACGCCAGTAGTTGTAGATCTATAAATCTACAGATATTGGAAAAGTTCAAATTCAATCAGCGCTGAAGCTCTCACCATCTTTAACTTTGTTGTTTTTAGCAATAATGATCATATTTGTCTGCGATTATTATTTATTAATATTTATAAGTTTTGTAATTAATTTATATTGTAATGAATAAAGCACCTGGTAAAGTTACGGATGTTTGTTTTTGCCGCCTTTGTTCTGTTTGTCTGTAGGTAGTACCATAGACTAACGTTTTGTTAGTCTATGATAGTACTTAGCTATGACATTGCCTCATCATGTGCAACTAAATGTATAAAGTAGAAGTTCCTGCAATGGAAACAATTTATATAATTATTGATCTCAGTGGCATCTTGGGCGATGTGGGGCCTTGTTCTAAAACCGCCCCGGGTACCAACCCAGAGACGCACCTACCTACTTAGTGAATTAAATTTTTGAACAACACAGTGTCAATTTAGATGTCGCATAAAATAATCTAATTTGTAGTGCATTCCGAATTACGCTTATATCGATATTATCGCGCTCACACGCGTTCCGTATTACCATGAGCGCGACAACGACGTCCCGTGTGACGTCATAGATGACGTCATTACATACGCCATTTTGCGATATCACCGACCATCCTACAAACCGAAAACATTGAGCGATCTGTCAAAAGTGACAAATATGACAGTTGGCTTACGATCATACAGACGGTTTGAGATATAGATATATATTTTTCTATTATAATATATAGAAAATACCCAGAACACCCGAAACAAACATTTGCAGATCGTACAAATTGGTCTTAAGGTGGGAATCGAACCCGCAACCTCCTGCGTCGCAGGCGGACCTTCGCCCGCCGCGCCACATCGGTCGTCTGTCAAAATTCTAAACGTCAGTCGATACTGACTGACGTTAGACGTTTAGAATGTTCGTGACGTGCGTGACCGTGAGCCTCTACTCAGAGCCGTGAGCGCGCTCATGAGCGTTCCGAATTATTGTTAGCACTCAACTGTCAGTATCGTGATAACTGATAACCAATTCGGAACACAAAATATTTTGTGATCGCTATCAGCGCTGTAATCGTATTTCGGAACGCACGGATAATAAACGCACATCTTGGTAACTATTTTCTATGCATTTACATATCTACGACCGGAATGTTGGAAAATTCATTCATTCAGCGCTTAGCGCCGCTTATTATTACCATCTTAGACAGGGTACTCCAATTCAGCATAGAGTTTTTGATAAAAAATATTGTATTATAACAGTTTTAATGTTTTTATTATTTATCTTATTTTTAATTGCTACAGGTGGTTCATTAATGAGATGGGGAATTTCGTATTGGGAAGTTCTTTGGCCGTAGATGTTACTAAATCTGGGTTTTGTTAACATTTTATGCGTGATGCTCCTAGTGGTGATCGGGTGAGTATGGATGTCCGTGCGGAAGTATTGTTCTTTATGTAGGATAGAAAGTTTCATGTGTCTACCTAGGTATCGTAGTTCAAGAGTTATGTACCTACAGCCTTGCGAAAATAGCTAAAAAAATCACGTTTGTTCTAACCACGTTTGTGCCACCTTTAATTTTGATATTTATTTTATTTTTATTATTTGTTGTTATAGCGGCAAGAGAAATACACATTATCTAACATGAGATATAGCCACGTGGCAGACGGACGGACAGTGGAGGCTTAGTAATAGGGTTCCGTTTTCACCCTTTTGGTACGGAACCCTAAAAAAGACAAGGATTCTCATCTCAAGCAACTGAATAAGTTTTTCTTATTCGTACCTACTACAGTAGGTAGGTAGGTACATCTTATGGTGTTTGGAACAGGAAGAC
The DNA here is from genome assembly GCA_963662085.1 of Eupithecia inturbata. Lineage (NCBI taxonomy): Eukaryota > Metazoa > Arthropoda > Insecta > Lepidoptera > Geometridae > Eupithecia > Eupithecia inturbata. Next base: position 1,112,789 of record OY759192.1, read on the forward strand.
TATTTTTTTACAATACACGATTTTTATAATAGTTCCGTTTTCACCCTTCGGGTAGGGAACCCTAAAAATGATACCATTCTTTTTGTCCGTCAAGTTAGCAGCCCCGCCGCTATAGAATTTGGTGGTTTCAACTATATGCCAGTAAATAGTGCATAAATCCCGGTGCCCTAAGCCAAATAAATAGTGCTCCAGTACTTTAGAAGATAATTAGGTCTTTAACTGTGCCTGCTATCTTGACGTCAAGCTGGCAGCCCACGACGTAGCGAGATATGCATCATGAACTATGCCAATCATCTGTGCCCTACGGTATCTTGTTGTACTGCAATGCTCACAAATAGACCTCCTGTTGTTTAGGAGATATTTGGCTCTGAATATTATGTACATTTAAGAGTACGGTTGAGTAAAAAATTTTTAACATTACGATTGCCACTTGTCGCTAGATGGCGTTTATTGCAGCTAAAGCGCTTTGACCACAAATAATAATATTGTACCTACTTATCAATCAATCAATCATTTATTTGCAAGAATACATAATTATTTTACAATGTCAGGTCTTATAACTATATTAGTAACTATATTCAGCCTGCATGCAGGCGTGCTAATATTGTGTGAGTCATATTATTATTAAAAGTACTAGTCATTTATGTTACAAATCATATTCTAAATATTCGTTTACATTATAGAAACATGTTTCAAGCAACCATCCAATTAACTTTTTCCTAAATATATTTCCATTAAGTTTCTTTAAGTCTTCTGGTAATTTATTGTAAATTAGTAATGCACATATTATAAACATTTCTTATATATAATTATATATTTATGACATTGAGGTTTGTAGACTAAATTGTTAAATTTGATCCGTTTTTGCCGAGTAATCACATCTCTTACATTGTTCTGCCGTTGTAGCTATATTGCACTTAATTCTATCGCCCGATAGATGGCATATAATGGTCGATCGAACTAGTACCTACACAAATAAAATAAAAAATAAATAAATAATGCTGGACAATACACACAGCATCATCTAGCCCCAAAGTAAGCAGAGCTTGTGTTATGGGTACTAGATGACTGATAAACTTAATACAATATATAACATAGATAGATATTTTTTATTATATATAGAAATTACCCAGAACACCCGGAACAAATATTTGCAGATCGTACAAACATTTGTCCCAAGGCGGGAATCGAACCCGCAACCTTCTGCGTCGCAGGCGGACCTTCGCCCGCCGCGCCACATCGGTCGTCAAATTGGTCTTTGTCATTGGTTGTTCCGTCACCGGCGCGGTACGGTAGAGGTCGCGTAAATCTTTATGAACTCCAGCGCAGTCACTCAATTAGGACTAATTTCGCGCAAATCTTTATGAACTCTCGGAAGTAAGCGCGAGTGACTGCGCTGGAGTTCATAAAGATTTACATTAGATATAGATCTAATGTAGCTAGTTACAAAATGGTCCCAACTAAGCTTCCACAGGTTTTAAAAAAAAAAACCTGCGCTGGTTTTCTGTTGGGGCCTATGGGACCGAGGATTTACAAATTATAATGTTTATATAAAAGCGAAGTGTTACATCTAATTTACAACACAAAATATAATAAATATCTGAATCATCTTACTAAAAATTACCCTATCTCCACTAACATGTCTGATCTATGAAAATAATATACTAGGTATCGTAAAATCTCACATTGTATGCCCTAACTCATCCATATAATTATAGGTACCTATCATTATACGTTTTTTGCCTATAAAGCTATAAAGCCGGGTACTGACCGGGGCGGCGCGGTGTTACTTGGCGTAATGTTACCATTCTCTTTTGTGGTAAGACTGAATATGTTTAATAATGAATGAGTCTTGATATTAATCAACAATAAATAATTTAAATTAAATCTAAACCATCACATAAATATTGCTCTTACTAATCCACAATTGTTTTATTTTAACTATTATAACTTTGTATTTCTATCATAGGCAATTATTTTTCAGATGTACCTAGTTCTACACAAACACTATTTATTCTTAACTAATTGGTAAAACAAGGGCTAGGTCCACCCACAGGCGCTGGTTTCAATAATTGATTCTCAGATATCAGCAGACTGTCGCAAACAATCTGGTGGTAGCTGGTTTCAATAATTGATTAATTAGTATTAAGTTCTTGTTTTATAAAATGTATTGATGGTGCAATAAAGTTATATTCTATTCTATTAATTAACATCAAGACTCAATATTAAACATAATTGTTTTTATTTAGAACTTCTAAACACTGCAATCGGGATCAGTTTCTAAAACAATTTTATTACATTTCTTGTCGCCACGGATATCGGGATCAGCGGGTAAAAATATTTATGTATTTGTTTTTCGTTGGAAACCGATCTCGGTACGTATCAGTGGATACAAGTTGGCGGGATCAGTGGCTAATTCAATCTGATCCCGGTATCCGTGGACACAAACCCATTTTTTTGCGTGGCTCGGCTGGGCTTATGATACTAAATACTCTTATGGTATTGAAAGACAGAGCGAAGAGAACTGGAGATGGAAGCTTTTTTCATATTGAATGTACTCAGTTTGTAAAGACTTGTTTTTCCTTTCTTTTTTATATCATAATGAAACTGTGCATTATATTCCATTTCACTTAGGAACCTTTTCTATAGTCACTTTTTATTGTTTGACGCGTAATAAATTGACTTAGGTAGGACTGAAATCGTAACTTAAATGTTTTTTTTATGTCAATGAAAGGACCGATTTTGAAATTATTTCGCTAGTGTATAAAAAATGATCTCGAGGTGGTCCGAAAATTCGAGTTGAGATGGTCTCGGGGTGGAAAATTGTATTCCCGAGGGATTTGTATTTATCCCGCAAAACTTAAAACAGTGTAAAATTAAAGTCGGTTTTTAGGTTTTTTGAACAATCAAATTGAACTAGAAAATGAAGCAAAGGCGAACTTTTCTGAAACGGTTCATATGTGAAATGGACTGGCAATCAACATTTGCACGTGTTTAGAATACAGAGGTAAAAGTTAGTTTCTTTGTAGTAGATAAACATCGAACAACTGATACTATTTTAAAATATATCTTCAATATAATAAATAGCTTCATTGTTTCTCCCTTCTAAATTCAGCTCAATGTTACATATTCTAGGGAGCATGTGGGCCGCAGTGCCCCAGCCCAGGACTGGCTGGACAGGACAGGGATGGGAAAGAATGAAATTAAACTCTCACTACTCTAGAACATGATTTATATTTCACTTACAACATAATTAGTTACAGAATTATCACTATCTGCAGTTGCATAGCACTCAGTGGTGCTCCGCAGCTTCACGCCTCCTGATCTCCGCCCATTTGCTGACATTCTCAGGGGAGTTTGCTGAAAACAGATGATAGGTTAATTTTCATTGTGTATTTAGTATAGTTGTTTTAATCCATTACTCCATTTCAATACACACACGATTTTGCCATAAAAATTTCAAGTACATATTATTTCTATTTCAACATTAAATTATGCCATAGCATTTCAGTATGCCACTCAAATATACAAGACTTTTAAAACTACAATGTTCCTATTTATTACCCAGTTCAAAGTAAATGTTTAAATTTATAATTATTGATTCTTAAACATAAATGGGACCACCACCAAAATGATATACTTAATACAAGTTCTGATTACACTTGCATACCCAGCAAAATTAAGAAACAGTTTAAAATGGTTTATTATCAATGTAGGAACTACAAAAATTATTAATACCCCAATTAGCATTGGAGCAAAATGAGTAGATCAATCAATCGGTTGTACTTTTAGGTGGTGAGATATGATTTCATTCACATAACTGATCTCTAAGGTTCATACTGATTAAACGTTACTGTAAGGAATGACATATTCTGCTGCGGGAATAGTACACGCAAATATCTGCTGAAAATAATATAATAAGTGCTTAACTATCCACCCAACACGCAATAATGGCCCACCAGTGGCTTAGTTGTGGAAACCAGTTGAGAAAAAAACTGTCAATGGATCCCAATGTTATGGGAATCCCAGAGTACTGGTACACCATCGGTACTTATCTATTAACTTTTTGATTGTGGCGCTGCTGAATAAAAGTTTATCAGCTACTTTCTACATCCTACAGTCCTCACCCAGTTTGTTGATCTTGTAGAACACAGGAATGGATAGCACGGTCGCGAACGCCCAGTAGCGCCAAATCCACTGCTTTTGGAAGTAGAATTTCAGCGGGAACTGCGCAATTTTCGCGCTGAAGGTGTAAGGGAACTTCATAGGGCGGCCGGGAGCTGGAGCGTCAGACATCTTGTCGGCTTTTCTACTGAGAACCACAAGGATTATGTAATGTTTTCAACTAGTGACCACAGTTCGTATCTTGTTGTATGTTGGTTAAGGAATTAACTCAGTGGAATAACGAAATTAATAAAATGAATTCACCATCGGAATAAATATGTACCTCTAATGCAAAGAAAATGTAAAAAACCCAAATTACAAAATTCTAACCTTTCCAAAAATACGACGATCGATTTGATAGAATTTGACACTTTTGTTTGACACATGAAACAGACAGCTGACATAAGACACGTGTGCTGCTAGCTCTGGTGGTATCAAAACGCAAGAAAATGATCGATTGATGCTGAAAAAACCCCGCAGCTCATCATCATCATTATAAAATCAATTATGGAGATGAGGTAGCTGGATTTTTTTTTCAGGATCATTTGACATCATAAAATCATAACACAACAAATTTAGAATCAAGTGTCCTTTTTGTAGTCTATTGAGATGTAAAAGATATTTTATTATTATAATAGAATAGAATACCTATAATATAACAATATTATATTTATTTGTTATATATAAGACTAACACAGAATACATAATAAACTTAGACTAAGATAAAAACAACTAAATCAAAACGCGGAAATACCTAACAGCGAACAGTACAAAACTCTTAGAAGAATGAAACTACATAATCAGCTAAAGAGACACACAAGACCGGAGAAAGCGTCCAGCAGAAATCAGCATAGAAATCAAAGATAGCATAAGAAAGGACAGAAAACAAAGCAGAACGGAAACTATTGAAAAATGTATAGCCAAAACGGGTGGAATCAAATAAGCGTACAACCGACAGTCGACGTTAACGTGCAGAGACTATCTGGTAAATACGGGTCATCCAACGCTCAAAATTGTTGGATGAAACTGTACTTGATTAACTCCGACGTGAGATGCTTACAGCTCAAGTGGTGGACCATCCGCAGTGTAACCAGGCTGTTACGTCGCTATCGGGATACATCACATCAACACCAGTGATTTTCCAGCCTGATAATAGGAAGAGATCAGTGACGAGAGCATTGAGGTAAGTACCCAAAATATGTGTATGAGTTGGTTTATTAGCAAGCTAGCAACCAACGCTGGTCTTCCGTGGTGGTTCTTGGTATTAAAATCAACATATTGTCGATAGGCTTTGTTTTAACATAGGTTTAAACCAAAGGGCTTACAATGGTCGCAAAACTACCTGTGCTTGCTAAATTCCTTTTAGAACCTAGGAAACACCAAAATCCTTTGGATAAATAAAATTGGGCCAAGTTGACCCATTTTCCAAAAATAAGTTTATGTGAAAACGCCATTATTAGCGTTTTTTATGTCAAGTTGGCATCACCTTTGACAGTGACAACTAAAATATAGTGCTGCAGAGGTTAATAAATATTAACTCGTTTGGTAGAAATAAACACTGAAAAAATTCTGATATCACACTAATTTTGAATCCTGTACCTACTGTTCTTAACATAATTAAGTAAAGAAATAAACCGCCAAGTGCGACTTGATTCGCACACGAAGGGTTCCGTACTTACCGTAAAAATCAACAACTTTTTGAAAGAACATCAAATTATCAACTTTATATATTTTAGTATTTGTTATTGTTACAGTTGAAGTTTTGCTTACTTATAGAATGTTTTATGTGTCTACCTATTATCGTTCAAGAGATACAGCCTTGACAAACGAAGAGCAAAAATAGCCAAAACAACACGTTTTTTGTATGGAAGCCCCCATTCATTTTCAACTTTACTATATTTTTAGTATTTGTTATTGTTACAGTTGAAGTGTTACTTCTTTATAGAAAGTTTTATGTGTCTACCTATTATCGTTTAAGAGATACAGCCTTGACAGACGAAGAGCAAAAATAGCCAAAGAAAACATGTTTTTTGTATGGAATCCCCCTATAATTTTAATATTTATTCATTTTTTTATTTATTTTTTTTTATTTTTTTATAGCGGCAAGAAAAATACATATTATCTGAAATTTTTAACTGTCTAACTCTAACGGTTCATGAGATACAGCCCTTTGACAGACGGACGGCCGGACGGACGGACAGCGGAGGCTCAGTAATAGGGTTCCGTTTTCATCCTTCGGGTACGGAACCCTAAAAAAGACAAGGATTTTTAACTCAAGCAACAGTATAAGAGTTTTTTTCCTAATCGTACCTACTACAGTACATCATAAAGGTGTTTGGAATAGGAAGACTATTTTTTTACAATACACGATTTGCGACAACCAGTGACATGACAACTCTCACTTTGTAAAATGGTAGGTTTTCTACTAAACGTACAGCGACACTGCAATTCTGCCATTAACTGACTGACAGTTGTTGGCTGACAGTCGAGTCGCCAAAAAATGTCAAAATCCAATTAGAATAAGAAAATGTCACTGAGCTTTGTGATGAAGGTGTATTTTTGTGATTAAATTAATAAAAAGGGAGTATATCAGTATAATGTGCGACAATGGCTTCTGTAAAAGTGGCTGTAAGGGTTCGCCCATTCAATCAAAGGTTAGTCTGAATTACCAACACCAGTATTTAATGTTAAGCGTTCGCAATCGTTACTATTTCGCCAAACAATCGGTTCATACGCCTAATAACGGCACGATTTATGCCATAAATTCGCATTTGCATAGAAAAAGAATATTATGCGTATCGTAAATTGTTAGAACGGATGATTGAAAGTGTTCGGAACAATAATGTTGGGGGCGAACAAAAAGTAGTGATGTCACGGAGACGACAATGACATTCACGGTTGAGCTGCATTTGGAGCACGAACTGTACCTCGGGCTTTCCGTTTTAGATGAAAGTTGTCGAAAAAATGCAAAAAAGATTGCCCCAGATGTCCATAATCATCAACAAACTTCCTCTTACAGAGTATCCCCTACCGTTGCATGTTTGTGTGTTTACATTTTTTGTCTGAATTGTAAACATTCACGCTCTTTGGTTGTTTATTTATGAATGCCTTCCTCATATAGAATAAACAAGAATTTTATTCTCATAAGGTTCTTGGTAATCAATAAGAAATATGTTTATGGTATAAGTACAGTACCTAACTAATTTTTCATTATCTTTTTTCATAGATATTTCAGAATTATTAAACTTCTAAGATTAATTTTATTAAAATAAGTCAGGAAAGGTAAGTAGGTAAGTATCACTTCAGATAACCTTCCGAACAATGAAAATAAAGGAAACTGTTGAAACAAAGACCCTCAAAATTTACAAAATTTATATTTACCATATTTCTTATATGTAAACATACTCATAAATAAATAGCCAAATGAATAGTTGTAAGATCCAAGTTTAAACCTGAAAACTTGTAAATAAAGTAAAATCAGAAATCTGCCTGGCTGGCTGTCTGCCGCAGACACCACTACTTAAAATAAGGCTGCCCATTATTCCACCGACTGTCTTACCAGACTTGTCTTATTGTAAACCAAAGAAATCACATCAAATGAAACTGCTCTCATAATTGTCCTCGAACTTCACACAGTTCGTTTGATTTTAAATTTTGGTAATATACAAAAGGATTTGCATTTATTGGTATTGCTAGCTATATGATAAGATAAAAATTAAACAACATAATCATAGGACATTTAACTTATGTTAACAGATTACCTATCTCAAAAAACAATACCCAACTGTGCTATGAGTCATAGTCATAGCTAATCTAACCACAATCAAATTTAAACTGACCCATGCCTTATTTGTTTTTATATAGTGTGAGGAATAGTCTGTCTTGATTCATACTGTCATCACAGTAACCTTACTTCCAAACTAATATTATAAATTTGAAAGTAACTATCTGTGTGTCTGTTACGCTTTCACACCTAAACGGATCTTTATGAAATTTGCTAGGGAGGTAGGAGATGCTAACCCGGGCTAACCCCTATGTAAAAAATTCAAGGAAATAAACATTGTGACAGTACCATGCCAATATACTTATGAAAACTTGTTGTACACTCTAGTGAGTTGCAAAAATTAGCAGTAAATAAATTGAAACAAATTGTCAAAACCTTCTTGTGTAAAAAGGCCTACTATAAAATATCAGATTATCTAGAGGATAAAAAAGCTTGGGACGGGATTTGCTCCAACTAGAAAAATAACAACTAACTAACAGGCTAAAGGTTTTTTCGTCGCTTCTTTACTTTAGTCTACATACAGAAGCGACTGAAATCAAAAATATCACTTTATTTCTGTGTCAGTGTTTAATTATTAAGAATTTGACCTTTTCTAAGTGTACATTTATTGTATTTATGGAAATAAAGAGACTTTGACTTTGATGTGCTTACGTACTATTTCAATCTCTGATTTAAATCCAAGCACTTCAGGCTGTCAATATCCTGTTCCGAATTCGAGATTCACGGATGACGGAGATGAGAAAATAGATTGTAGTATATAAACTACCATTCAAATAGATCTATCATAGAAGTCATCGAATTTCTATGAGTACTTTGAAACGTATTTTCACGTATTCGGATCGGATGCAGTGCGTAACCGCTCTTAGGTATCCATTAACGTCGTCGCCATAGAGTTTACCATCGCCAGCCTTACGGCCTTAATAATCCCTTAATAACATGTTAAAAAAATCGTTACAGAGAAAAGGACATGAACGCAAAGCTATGCGTCCAAATGGAAGCAAAGAAAACGAGGCTGCTCGCAGTGAAAGTAAGTTAATCTCTTTATTTTACATTGTGACACTTACTCTTGGAGTGTGACGAAGTACCTGGCGGAACGAGCATCTGATTTACTTAGGGTGTTGGATAGATAGCTGTCTGATTACGCACATAGTCAGCTGTTGTTGGATAAGTTAGCTCAACCATACTTCCATGCTACTATTTAATACTGCGGAAACAACTTCATCATGACCCTATCCATGCTATAATCCATGATATGTCCACTGCTGGACAGAGGCCTCCCCTAATGAACGCCATAGCGCCCGGTCTTCAGCCTGCCGCATCCATCATCTGCCTGCAGAATTTTGCAGGTCGTCGGACCTGGCCGGGGAACCCCGTGGTAAAAACTAAAATTACATAAAATTCAACATTTTTTCTTTGGTTCCTTGAATGTGAAAAAGCGATTGAGAAAAAAAATACGATAAAAAAATCATGAAAGTGCACTGTTTCGCACATAATTTGGGCAAGATCTCAGAAACCCTGCGATCTATTGAAATGACTTATGTTTTGATTCGTAATGTTCGTGACTATTTATTTTGTTCCTTAAACCAGTTTCTTCAAAACTTGCGTTTTCTTGTAAATAAGCTTAAACTTGATTTTAGCCCTTACGCCGCCGTTCCAAAAACGCATGCTCTGTCCCGCTCCTATGAACGTGAAATCCTATGCCTACCCTTTACACAAAATGGCGCGCATTGCGCCCTCTTAAAACGTTTCCATAGAAACAATGCGTGCGAAGTTGCGGGCAGAAAGTAGTTATAATTATATCATACAATACATCAACTGTAGGTAACATTAAGGTTGCGCAACTTACTGACATGATGATTAAAGATGTAACTGGCCTCATAATAAGCCATTACCGTGTTGGTCAATGAGAGAGTGTGGTCGTAATCATAGCCCTCATCAGTTGGTAGTCGGATAAAACACAATCTAAAAATCTTAGATTGAATGTGAAACAACATTGCAAAACAGAAAATAATGTAGAGCACAAATTCACAAATTATTTTTAATTATTTAATGAAAATTAATGATTTCCTATAATTTTTTTTTTGCTTTACAAATTTTGCGCTGGATGTTGCGTCAAGCTCGATGCTTATTTTTTTGCGATTTATTGGCTCATGTAAATTCTAACTAAATACAAACCACGACTCAGCCTCGAGTAATAAATATTTTATTCATATTTGCGATAGAAAATGCAACAACAACTTACCGATCTGTATTATTTTAGATATATTCCCAACCACCCCATTAACCTCCCCATCAATTGAGTGGTTGGGAAAAAATATTCCCATCCACCCCATTCAACTGAAGTTTACATAGACAGGATCAACAAAACAAACCTTCATAAACATTCCAATATACAGATATTGGGCAAAGAAAAACGAGCAGTATCATATCACTCTCATAACCTTACTTTGACAAAAATAGGCTACATCACCGTAGACCTTACCTTTCTACCAGTTAAAGAATTATAAGATTCTGATCAGTCGCTTCGGAGATTTTATATTACTAACAATTAATCTTACAAAACAGTACCTCTATAGTTCAAAGGCCTACTTATTCCTACGCGGTACTAGCTACCCAGGGCGGGGCGGTAGCGGTTAAATTGAGGTTTCGCGTGGTATACCGCCGATTCACACAACGGGTGGTCGCTGCGGGAGAATTATCTCCCAAAACCAAAACCATGAATCTCACATTAACGGAAGTTTGCACATTCTCATTTATAAACACAAACCTGAGAGGCCACTCGCTGAAGCTGCAACGCGGGTCAAGCACCAGCAAACCCAGAGAGCGCATACTGCCCAATCGCATAGTGAAAACTGGGACCGGTTACCGGAATCAGTGATCAGTGCCCCCTCAGTGAACTCTTTCAAAAATATACTAGACAAATATTTAAAGTTACAAAGACTCAGTAATACACGCATCAGCATAGGAGCTGCCTGTGTATCACAAATAATAATAATAATAAATAACGTACAATCCCTTGTTGAAAAAAGTCAAATTTTACAGCTTCAAAATAGCTTTGAAAATGTCAAAGGGGACATTATTGGTCTCTGAAACTAAAAAGATGGGTAAATACATTAATGAGCACAAAGACTACATCCTATTTAATAATGGCAAACAAAAACAAAGAAATGGCGTCGGCTTCATCTAGAAACACCTGAAAAACAACATTGTAAATACATATAACAACACATTCAGATAGAGTCGTATGTTTGGATCTGAAGTTTGAGAAGTCTTACCTCACAATAATACAAGCCTACGCGCCTACCTAAAAAGAATAGAAAAATTCTACAAAATCCGGCGAAAAACCATGGAAAACACGAGAAAGAATACCTTTGTAATTGGCGACTGCAATGCCAAAATTGGTATGCCAAAAGAAGATGAATGTAATTTTGTAAGAAAATTTGGTTATATAAACAGAAACGAAAGAGGCCACACATTTATCGAATTTTGTTACTAAAACCAAGCAAGAGTAAGAGATGGAGGAGGCCTTTATCCAGAAACGGACAAACCCTAAAAAAATCGAATAAATGTTACTATGAAGAATTTATTATTTTCATAATTATTAATAAATATAATTTGTGAATTAATCATATGATGTATTCATAGAAAACTCATACATAATTGTTATAATCATTATTAGTTTAAAAATACTCATAATTATTGTTAAATTGTAATTTTAAAGGGAGTAAAAGCCATTTTAATTTTATTTATTTATTTATGTAGTGTAAATACAAGTAATGTGATTTGCGTATAAAGAGACGCGGCAACAGAGTGAATTTTAGGTTAAGTATGGGCGGTTTGTTTACTAACATTCTACATCGAGTTTGGCTAGTATATATAATATTTTTTGAGGTAATCCCCTCCTAATTTTAATTGTCTAGTTTTAACGGGCATAGCCTACGCAAGTTTTAAGGGGCGAACCTAACGGGTACGGGTTGTCGAACTAGGCCTAGATCTCAGTACTCACGGGATCCCCGTGAGTATATTTTTGTAAAATCTGTGCCCGTGGTAAACATCACGAATTACAAATATTTTGTTTTCTCTGGTTCCTTGAATGTAAAAAAAAACTACAGAAAAAAATATTACGAATAAAAAACACATGAAAGTGCACTGTTTCGCACATAATTTGGTAGAGATCTCGATGCGGTTTATTGAAACGACTTATGTTTTGATTCGTAGGTTATTACTAATTATTTGGCTCTTTGAACCAGTTTCGTCATAAGTTGTGTAGTTTTCTTGTAAATAAGCAAAAACTTGATTTTTGCGCTTAAGCCGCCGTTCCAAAAACGTATGCTCTGTCCTGGTCATAATTAATGCGAAATTCTATGCCTATCCTTTTCACAAATTGGCGCGCGTTGCGCCCTCTTAAGTAGAGAACCGCTTGTAAAATGGGCGCGTTGCCAATAACCTTAAAACAATTAATGTGAACTACAAACTACTGCATTTTCTTACACAAAAACCTTTAATATCTCAAGGTTGTATTATTTCCCATACCTAACAATGGTCTGATGGTTAAATATTTTAAACTTTATATCGTGTGTTTAAGGTCGAAAATTGCACTCGTTATGGGGGGTTTATTATTTAGCCAAGTGTATTCAGTTCGCTTTTATTCAATTTTTTCATCCATTGTACTTTCGACCTATTGTGTATGATGGCGTAGGTTGGTATTCGCATAAACCTGTGTGGATCGGTTGACCTCCTCCACCAAGGATCTATTGATACCATGTGATACCTACTGAGTGAAGGATTATGCCTTGAAAACTATTATCTATCAACATACTCTACACTCCAGCCATTCTCAAGGGACACAATATGTAAACAACTCTCAATACAAAAATGCAAAATTCTCTTCTTGACGTGGTGTTCGAAAAATTATTGCCAGCGTTATGCATTGTAGGAAAGAGCACAAACATTGTATTATTCGGTTTGGCCAGAGTATAGCTTCTTGTACTACCAGGACATGAAGACAGCTTATCTTCTCTATATTTATGAACACTGTATATTTGTACAATCATTTTTATTTTTATTTTATACATATAATTTTTAATCATAAGTAACTAATGTATAATTAGTTTATTTTTATCGTGTTAGATGTTAAATAAATAAACAACTAAAAGTGACGCACGGGTCACAGGGCGTCAACAGATGCGGCTGGTAGGCTGAAGGTAGCTAGACCGTGGTAGAACCGTTTAGATGACACCAACTTCAAGGGGCCTAGCCGAATCTTCGGATCGGAAACTAGTGCCTAAGTGTGCGCGCAAACACTGGTGCACTCTCATAATCCGATGGGACGACAGACCGACACGACCGGGGAGAGGTCAGCCGCAGGAACAACGGCTTAACGTGCTTTCCGAGGCACAGGGGGATAACATCACCAACTTCCTTACTTCGGGATGTTACTGTGAATTTCTCTTGCAAAAAATATCCTAATAACAACTTTGGCGCGACCCGGGATTTGAACCCGGGACCTCATTATCAGCGGTTGAACTCGCGACCGCTAGACCAAGGGGCCTATACCAGTAGGTATAGGCCCCTTGGCCTATAACAGTAGGTAAAATCCTAGTGTGAATGCTGATAATGAGTACTTTCGGCTAAGTTTGATTCAAGTACCACGTGAGCGAAGCCACGGGCAGAATATAATAAAACTAGCTTTTGCCCGCGGCTTTGCATGCAAGTTAGTGTAAGTGGTTATTATTTGTACGCATTTAGAATTACGCGATTGGAAAGGATGATCCTGTTAAGGCTGTACATAGTCAAATCCATACTATTATCATAAATTCGAAAGTTACTCTGTCTGTCTGTCTGTAACCTTTTCACGCCTAAACAGCCGGACTGATGCTATTTAAATTTGTTAGGAAAGTAGACAGTGTCTCAGGGCTACTTTTACTACGCCACATTTTATTCCGGCAAAGTGCATGCAAAGCCGCGGGCAGAATATAATAAAACTAGCTTTTGCCCGCGGCTTTGCATGCACTTTGCCGGAATAAAATGTGGCGTAGTAAAAGTAGCCCTGAGACACTGTCTACCTTCCTAACAAATTTAAATAGCATCAGTCCGGCTGTTTAGGCGTGAAAAGGTTACAGACAGACAGACAGAGTAACTTTCGAATTTATGATAATAGTATGGATTTGACTATGTACAGCCTTAACAGGATCATCCTTTCCAATCGCGTAATTCTAAATGCGGATATTAGGCCGTGACCTTGACTTGCGCACAACTCACAAGCGAACTCAGTGAGTACCTACAGTCGACTGCAAAAACACAATATGATGTCATCAATGTATAGGCCTGTTGACACCAAGTGCTGGATTTAGGCCTCCTCTTTTCGCGCCAGCTCAATCTGTCTTGTGTGCACCTCTTCCAGTCTTCTAGCCACCCTGACTATATCATCCGAACATCTGGCGTGTGCTCTTAGGCCATGGCCTTGAATTGCGCACAACTCAGAACCGAAGGAAAGTGAGAACAATCGTCTGTACACATCACATCATCATCATCGTGTGTCACATCATCATAATCTGGTGACACGACGACTGCTGACATGTCTCCTCTTTTTCAAGCTGGGTTAGTCGGTCCTGTGTGAAGCTCTGCCAGTCTTCCAACCTGCCAGGTTGTCGAATGGCATATAGCCGGCCAATTGTATAGACGAATGGTATAGACGGCTATAACATTCGACCACCTGGCAGGGCCTCAATCCTGCTTCTTCTTCTTCTTCTTCTTGTCAGATGGCTTCTGCGACTGGGTTGTCGCAATTTCGCCAATGTCCGTCTCATGACAGCATCACAAGCTTTATGGATTGCGCATTATTATACATATTATGAACTTATTAGTAATCCTGCTTGGTTAGCATAATTGGTAGAATTTTACTGTGACAACTCACAATGGTATCGTCGCAAAAACGTCACGTAGAATCCTTAGATGATAGAAACTGTAGATAGTGCGTGAGCTGTTATTTCCACGGAGATATTGAAAATGGTTTCAACCATGACACTTTTGACGCCTTAGCGTCCCAAAGTGGATCAAACAAAGCAAAAAGAATATTCGATACATTGTCACACTTTCATTTATTCCAGATTTTATTGCTACTTTTTATGTGAAATTTGTATTTTTATTGTATTATTAAGCTTTAATTAGTTAGTGTAAGTGGTTATTATTTGTATGACCATTCTAATTGAAATAAATAAATTAAATGCGATGTGGTCGCTGTAATATTCCACTTGAACCTAACGTGTCCAAAAGCAATTTGCCGCTCTGTGGAGTTTCTATCACCCCGAATACTCGCCGAATTTTAGCGTCGTCGAGTCGTATTGTTTTCGCACGCCATTCAAGATGATTCATTTTTAATTGTGTGCCGGATGTAATGGACTTTGGGTCTTGTTTCCACGCTGAATGGGACTAAAATAGCGCGGATGTAAAGAAGACAGATATGTCTATTTTACATGTCCGTGCGTTTTAGGGTTGATAAGTGTTTTTATACGATAATTATGTAGGTAACCAAGGTTGTCTGGGAGAGATCGCTCTTAGCGATAAGGCCGCCCATTGTGCAACTCTGTTATCTCTCTTTTCCTGTATTTTCTTGGTTTGCAATAAAGTGTAATGTATAATTATACATTACACTTTATTGCAATTCGTCGAATTCAATGATTAATTCTACTAACTAACTAACTAATGATTAATGACGAATTGAGTAACACGTGAACAAAGCCGCGAGCTGCTTCTGAACTCAGGAATTATCTAGCTTCGTGAATGACTTTATTATGCTACGACCACACTATCACGACCACTAACGCGAAGATTTGCGCTGTCGCGACAAGTCTGGCTAAGCATTTAGTCCTATCGCGAATTATCATCGCGAACACAAATGCCCTTTGCCCCGCTGTTGGTAAATTGCCGCACATCAAAGGGTTTTATCGCGACAAAGTTCGTGCGGTTGGCTACACTTCGCGCGCTTTATTGTCAGCAAGCCGTCGCACAGTCAAAAAATCTAGAAAATTTTAAAAAAAATAGTAAGGCCCTTTTTTTCAGTCTGGGCCCACTGTGCGCCGAGCGGTCTGCACGTATTTTTGTGTATTTTGTTCAAATAATAAAGATGCAGTTAATAATTATTTGCCGACATGCAATAGAGCACAACCGTACAATCCGTTACAATATGAATTTAGCGGCAACGTGAATCGAACCACCATAAATGTAGATGTTTTCCAGCTAGATTATCTCTGCGTGTTAACTATTATCCAGGTGAACAAAACCTCGACAGAAACTACCAGTATCACATCACCTTTACCAGTTCACTGGTGGACATAGCAGAAGAGTGTGTCTAACATTAAAATGTTTGTCTTCCAGAATAGCAGAGAGCTAGAGGCCCGAGGCGAGAAGTCAAAGGACTTCACATTCGACCACTCCTACTGGTCGTATGACGGCGAGGATGCCAACTATGCCTCGCAGGAACAGGTCAGTTGCTAAATAAATAATAAATGAATAATGCTGGACAATCCACAGAGCATCATCTAGCCCCAAGCTAAGCAAGCTCTGCTGTGCTGTGTGTGTTAGGGGTACTAGATGACTACAAAGATATAATTTTTTGTTATACACTAGTTGCTGCCCGCGGCTCCGTACGCTTTTTTCCGGGATAAAAAATAGCCTATGTCCGTCCCCGAGATACCATCTACCTCCCTGCCAAATTTCACTGAGATCCATTCAGGCGTTTAGGCGTGAAAAGGTAACAGACAGATATACAGAGAGTTACTTTCCAATTTATAATATTAGTATGGATAGAAAATACCCAGAAGACCTGGAACAAATATTTGCAGATCGTATTAACATTTGTCCCAAGGCAGGAGTAGAACCGACAACCTCCTGCAGACGGACCTTTGCCCGCCGCGCCACATGGGTCGTCAATACTCATTATTATCGTCAGACTAAGGCCGCAAGCATTCGCCTTAAAGTACATTCAGATTCAAGCATTACAATTTATTTATTTATTTACATAGGACGCCTGTAATGAGCGCTTTAGCGCATCTTTTTCAGCTGGCCGCTAATTTTGGAGTATTATCTTATTAAAGTCTTGTAAAAGTGGAACGTTGGAATATTTTTGTCTCCCATGGCCTTTGTCTTCAGGTGGGTACTGACCGACGCGCGTAATGTATCGTGTTACACAGCGAGCGTGCGTGCAGTCAGTACGGGGAAAGGAGGCACTCGCAACAAGCAACGACACGGATTTTAGCACATGGCGTAACGTATCATGCTCGCTGAGAATAGGTTATTACGCCCGGTAGCACCGATCAGCTGTATACTTCTACGGGCAACTGAAATTGTTGATTTATTTAATCTCCACTAGGCTCCGTCTAATCAGGCTGCTTCTCTCGTTCTGTTGTTGATGCTGGCTTCTCTTCCTCAGGTGTTCTCAGACCTCGGGCTGGACGTGATTGACAGCGCGTTCGAAGGCTACAACGCGTGTGTGTTCGCGTACGGACAGACAGGCAGCGGGAAGACCTTTACTATGATGGGTTCCAATGTGAGTCACGTCTATTTATCCCTCCGCTAGGAGTTTGCCTTTCCAGTTTTTCCTTATTTGAGAAAGCTCTGAAGTTACCTCCCACTATAGCTGCGTAAAAGTTCATTGTCCATGTTCTAGATTATACACTTTGTACAACTCCAGACATGCAGAAGGTCCTCTTTGTTCAGTCATATTCATATTCCTAAATAGTAATTGTATGCCAGGACAACCAAGGCCTAATCCCTCGGATCTGCCGTCAACTGTTCTCCCGCGTCGCGGCCGGCAAGGAGTCCGGGGCCTCCTACCGCACTGAAGTTAGCTACCTCGAAATCTACAACGAGAAGGTCAAGGACCTTCTCGCTTCCAACGCTGGGCACATGCTCAAGGTATGTCTACTAATATTATAAATGTAAGGAGTCCGGAGTACCACACCGCACTGAAGTTAGTTACCTCGAGATCTACAACAAAAAGGTCAAGGACCTTCTCGCTTCCAACGCAGGGCACATGCTCAAGGTATGTCTACTAATATTATAAATGTAAGGAGTCCGGAGCATACCATACCGCATACCGCACTGATGTTAGTTACCTCGAGATCTACAACGAGAAGCAGCATGTGCCCCAAGTTAGAATTCTAACGCGGGGCACATGCTCAACGTATATATTGTATGATCTAAGAACAAAAATTAAATCACGACATATTGTCATATGAGCAGGGTATAGTCGTATGATAAAAGTACAGAGTCATCAGTCAGCAAGTTACTTCATGTTTTATTACTTACTAGTTTCTGCCCGCGGCTTTGGACGCGTTGTTTCTATGGAAACGTTTTAAAGTTATTTATAGTATTATTCCAGGCCTAACTACCTGCATGCAAAATTTCAGCCCGATCCGTTCAGTTGTTTTGGCGAGAAGAGGTAACAAACATCCATACAAACTTTCACATGTATAATATTAGCGAGACAAGAAGTTTAGAGCCGTGATCTATCACACTGGCGATCGAGCGATTTCAAGGCGAGGCGAGGACGCCGCGACGACGCCGCGGGCACGCAGCGAGCTCGCCGCGTATACCAGTTGCAGCGAGCTTGCTGTGCACTCGCCTTGTAATCGCTCGCAAATCGCCAATGTGATAAGGATAGAGATAGAGAGACTTTATTGACACAACAGAGATACAGCACAGAACAGAACAAAAAAAGCAAAATACAAAATAGTACCTATCTAACCTAAGTGTCTCCAAGTGAGCTACCAAGAGTAGCACACACTTGGTAGCTCCGTTACTACGCAGCAGGCCAAAGGGTTCCATCTCAGCAAAATGCTACCTCACATTAATGCAAGTGTGTGCTTGCGCTGTAACGGAGCAGGCCAAAGGGTTCCATCTCAGCATAATGCTACCTCACATTAATGCAAGTGTGTGCTTGCGCTGTAACGGAGCAGGCCAAAGGGTTCCATCTCAGCAAAATGCTACCTCACATTAATGCAAGTGTGTGCTTGCGCTGTAACGGAGCAGGCCAAAGGGTTCCATCTCAGCATAATGCTACCTCACATTAATGCAAGTGTGTGCTTGCGCTGTAACGGAGCAGGCCAAAGGGTTCCATCTCAGCATAATGCTACCTCACATTAATGCAAGTGTGTGCTTGCGCTGTAACGGAGCAGGCCAAAGGGTTCCATCTCAGCATAATGCTACCTCACATTAATGCAAGTGTGTGCTTGCGCTGTAACGGAGCAGGCCAAAGGGTTCCATCTCAGCATAATGCTACCTCACATTAATGCAAGGCTCTTAGTGCGTCCATGCCATCTATCTACAACCTAAACTGTGTTATTACATTAATTGTGTATTATGAATACCATGCATGATGCTGCTGTTGCATTGACTTAACTACATATCTTCATTTGCAAATTTGCAAGCATAAAAATTGATTCGTTTTATTTGAACAGGTTCGCGAGCACCCCAAGCTGGGACCGTACGTACAGGATCTGTCGAAGCACCTCGTCTCCGATTATGATGATATTCAGGTTTGTTTGTATTCATGTCTTATATAATATATTCTATACCTTTACCCCGCACTTTAGGAAATGCCATTTTATAATTAATAATAATAATAATAATGACGATCAAAAGCGGTGTCACAATTCACTTTTGTCAAACCAAACGCTGGGTTATATATGCAAGTTGTTGAATTTTAAAACAACTTACAAATTGACTTTTTTAGAAGTTCTCAGCTCTGAAATGTTCATGATAAATCTCTAGCAGCTTAAATGAATGAATTTAAGCTCGTTTTGTCACCTTTACTTTCTACAAAAAATAAATTATGTTTATTAAATGAAGATAATTACAGTCAAAGAATAGAAACTAATTAGAACTATTATTTACAATTGAAACTAACTAAATTATTATAATGTCAAAAGGAAAAATTACTTATAATAATTGTAATCTGTGACAAAATAATAAATTGCTACCCAACAGGGTGTAAGTACTAACTTTAGCTATAATTAGAACTTAAGCTACCTATATATGCACATATTTGCAATTAATAAATGAATCTGAATCTGAAAAAATTTAATCTGAATCTACTGATACCAAAGTTTAAGCGAAATATCTATACAACATTATTTATACTCCAGGAATGCATGCACCGCGGTAACCTCCACCGAACAACAGCCTCCACACAGATGAACGACGTGTCGTCCCGCTCACACGCCATATTCACCATCACCTTCGTTCAGGCTAGCTATCTCCGTCACAACAACATGCCTTGTGAGACCGTCTCGAAAGTTCACCTCGTGGATCTGGCAGGCAGGTAAGTAACAAACTACTGTCGTCTTACTCACACGCGTGTTTCTACTAACGTTAGAGCAGGCAAACAACATGTCTTTTGAGACCGTCTCGAACGTCCACCTCGTCGATCTGGCGGGCAGGTGAGTAGCAAACTTCTGTCGTCTCGCTCACACGCGTGTATCTACCATCGACTGCCGTCTCACTCACACGCGTCTACCTATAATTACAGTGATTAATGACAAGCTCTGCTTAGCGTGGGGCTAGATGATGCTGTGTGGATTGTCCAGCATTCATTATTTATTTATTAATTGGCTTTTTTACTTATTTATTAGTTGGCTTGTTTGGTTCCAGTGAGCGAGCAGACGCGACCGGAGCCACGGGCCAGCGGCTAGTGGAGGGCGCTCACATCAACAAGTCTCTAGTGACGCTCGGATCTGTTATATCGGCACTGGCAGAGTCCAGCCAGCTGCCAGTGGAAAGTAAGTCTTATCAGTAAAGAATTAAGATCTTACACTACTATCTTCCTTTTAGTCTTAGCCGCGCTGAGCAATTTTCCTCCACCTGTATCAATCTTACCGCAAACGTTTACAACTGTACCGGATTCTGTTTTTTTTTTAATAATATAACCTAGGTTTCTTTAAGAAAGAGTTACGCGTCTTTAAAGTCCAAAAGACCTTCGTCACACTGGCCACATTATCTCGGCAAAGGCTGCTGGCAGATGCTGGATAAATAAATAAATAAATAATACTGGACAATCCACACAGCATCATCTAGCCCCAAAGTAAGCAGAGCTTGTGTTATGGGTACTAGATGACTAATAAACTTAATACAATTTATAACATAGATAGACATTTTTTATTATATATAGAAAATACCCAGAACACCCGGAACAAACATTTGTCCCAAGGCGGGAATCGAACCCGCAACCTTCTGCGTCGCAGGTGGACCTTCGCCCGCCGCGCCACATCGGTCGTCAATGGATGCGATAGGGTTTCCGTTTCTGGCTGACATTGATGATTTATTCATTTGATGTCAAAGTCTCTGCCATCATTAATTAATTTACGATTTATTTTTAATTTAATTTGCAGGCAGAATGGCGAAAGACAAGAAGAAAGTGTTCATTCCGTACCGCGACTCCGTTCTCACCTGGCTGCTGAAGGACTCTCTCGGAGGGAACTCAAAGACTATTATGATCGCAGCTGTAAGTTACATTTATACTCTTCTCACTATGTTATCGCCCCTTGTTAACCACTCTCGAAAAATACAGAATTCTTCCTCTGCCATGCCTCTACATTAAACAAGCGGCAGAGCTCGTTAAACAGCATCCAGAACAATTCAAAAAAAAGCTGACTTGTGATCTAGAAGACTAAGAGAAATTTCCAACAACAGATTGCACACACCAAAATATTAATTAACAATGACACAGAAGCAATCGTACTACATCACAATACAAGTATTCAATAATCTACCAGAGGATCTAATGAACATATTTGGAAACTTATTCAATATACAACTAAAAAATGTCTCCTTAATAAATGTCTCCTTAATAATTGCTATTATTGTATGAGTCAATATTTTAATTACAGGGACTTCGAAGACTTCGAATATATTCATTGATTTATATCTTTTTAATATTTTTTTGATTTGTTACCTATTCATTTAATGAATTTATTTTGTATTTGTAATTTAGATATAGAAAATGTAATATTGAGTAATAGAAAAATTAATATTTGTATGCCTGTGTTAGGTAGAATATAAATGGACCTATATAGTTTTAAGACCTACATTGTTACATATATTCTGGCAAATAAACATGTTTAATCTTTATTCATTTTCAAGATCCCAGTTGGTTTTAGCAAAGGAATAGGATCTCTAGAGACCATCAGGGGATATAGACCGAGTTAGAGCTCATGATGATGTGTGATACGACACCAACTATTAGCATTAAAACGGTTGCACTCATTTTTGCAGTTACATTCAGAACACTCTTTGTTATATATCAAGTGTTTCTCACCTACCGCATAAAAACAAAACCAGCCACGGTTTATCCGTTTGTTACTACAGTGCTATGAGCAGACACACAGATAGACTCGTTAAACTGAAAACAACACCCCTCCTTTTCCGTCACAGGTTAAAAAAGCTCTACACAAACATTACGTTATAAGTTTGCTCAGATGAAGGGTTACATCTTAGAAATTTAACTCTACCACCTATATATAATTGAATTTCCACCCTCCAGATCTCCCCAGCTGACTGCAACTACGGCGAAACCCTATCAACGCTCCGCTACGCCAACCGAGCCAAGAACATCATCAACAAGCCTACTATCAACGAAGACCCCAACGTCAAGCTCATCAGGGAACTGAGGGAGGAGATTGACAAACTGAGGAAGCAGATTGATCATAATACTGTAAGCGTAATGCAGTTTTAGTTACACTGTCTCTATGTATATCCTTTTTATAAGGGTTTGTGTGTCCATATAATATGGGGTTGTTTGTGTGCTACCTAGGGTCTCTTTTTAAATGAGAAGACGTCCAGCTAGCTAGGTCTGGACGCTGTAAAGTGACTAAGAAGTCTAAGGCTTACAAAGCTTTCCTTGCTAAACGCTGGCTGAATGGAGATCATGGCTAAAACGCTTTAGCTTACTAAAAACTTCGAAGAATATCTGCTAGAAGGCGCTAAGACAAATTCCGAATTTACTTCACAAAAAACAAAAATAACCAATTCCTAGATTACGCAAACGGTTGTTTCAACAACATTTGACTATTATAGAACTATCCGACACACCCCGGGCAAGTGGGCCAGTTGGCCCGGCCCGGTACAGGGAAGATCTTCAAATAAAAAAAAACTAGGGGAATGGAATTCCCCTAGTTCCTTCACGCCTTCACCCCTAAATTCAAATGCTTAATTATTTCGTAGGATCCAATACAAACGGAGCCAGACGTCCTCCTAACCCTCCAACGCAAGGAAGCCCAAGAGAAGCAGCTCACGGAGAAATGGACAGAGAAGTGGAGAGAGACCCAACAGATACTTCAGGAACAGAAGGCGCTGGGGCTGAGGAAGAGCGGCCTGGGGGTGGTGCTGGACTCAGACATGCCGCATCTCGTGGGGATCGACGACAACCTGCTGTCCACTGGAGTCACGCTGTACCATCTGAAGGTAGGACTGGGTAGATTGCGGTTCGTTTTGTCCAGGGCAATGCTGTCAGCTAGGTAAGGCTGGGTAGATAGGCCCTTCTTTATTCGTATTTTACGCAGACAACCAAGTTACAAATTTTTTATTGTTTCGTTTTGCTCCCACAGGAAGGCGAAACTATAATCGGTACATCAGAACTGACCCCGACCCCGGACATTGTCCTAAGCGGCGCGGGCGTCCTTCCGCTCCATTGTCGAGTGTCTCTCCACGGGGGCGTAGCCACCCTGCAGCCCGAGCGAGGGGCGCAGTGCTGGCTGAATACAGTGCCGGTCGACAAGCCCAACAAGCTCAGCCAAGGTAAGGAGCACCCTAAACACTGTGCTATACGGTCTACTGTCGAGTGTCTCTCCACGGAGGCGTCGCCACATATAGTTAACTAAGTCCTTTAAGGTTCACATCTATAAAGCACCGCTCCCACACAGCACCCACGCGACTCCGACGCACCAGCTAGCAGAGAACTCACTGTCCACGCACGCACACAGCACACAGCCGTGTAGTCGTACAATTTGCTTCAAAGGTCAAAGCCAGCCTTATTATGTACATCACATCACACTTGTGTTATAATTGCGAATTCATTTGGATGTTAAAATGTATGGATGATTGTTACCTCTTCACGCCAAAAGTACTGAACGGATCGGGCTGAAATTTTGCATACAGTTCTAAGCCTTGAATAAAAAAAACTGTTTTTTATTTAATTTAAGTATTTATCTTAAGGAAACAAAAAGCTTTAGAACTAGAAAATTAACACTTAACATTAGAAAAATTAAGCTAAGCCGTTTCCACACATAGAGAGAATAAATTATTCGAAAATATTAAACAAAAACACAAGTTACAAAAAAATTCAAGATTATAAAATTATAAAGAGCCATATTAATCGTTCAAGTAGAAAAAATATATTTGTAGTTTATTTTATTATTTTCATTTTTGTTGTACCTACATGTTTTTCTCTCATAAATCAGTTCCTGTGAGATAGACATAACCTTATTGAATCATTGAGCTTAATAGTTAAGTTCTGTTAGAAAAGATAATCACTTTTAAACTTTCGCGATCTGTTAACATATTAAAGATTATTTGTCGGGTATTTATCGCGTACCTTGTGTTTTTCCCCTACGTTTCAACGTACCTTTTAAACAAAAGCTACTCGATAAATACCTGACAAATAATCTTTAATAAAGATAATCACATTAAAATATCGCTGAATTAGAATAGAATTAATATAAAAAAAAATACCACACACACAAAAAACTGAGGGAAGTAAAATAATCTTACACTATAACACTACATTAAAAAAAACAGTGCTACTAAAAGGGTCAAATTAACGTTTCCATAGAAACAACGCGTGCGAAACCGTGGCCAGAAACTAGAGGTAGTTATGTTATAAATCAGACTTTAAGCTTATAAGTACTCAGGCATTTAACTATTAAATATTACGATAAGAGTTTAGGCCCATATATTCGATGGCTTATTTGTCTTCTATTTTTAGGTTGCATCCTCCTCCTCGGCCGAACGAACATGTTCCGTTACAACGACCCCGCCGAGGCTGCCAAGTTACGTCAAGAGGGCAGCACCAACATGAACCTCTCCCGCCTCTCTCTGCTCTCCTGGTCCACCACCGACCTCGCTGCCTCTACTGAGAACCTCAATACTAGCACGCTGTCGTAAGTACAACTCCCGTTAAGGTTGACCGATTCGAGATTCAAATTACTTTGCGGTTCTTGGTTTTTTTTTGGGTTCTACAATGAATACAACTAGCGGAAAAGTTATTTGCCGCAAATCGTAAACCGTTTTCTATTAAGTTATCAAAAAAATTAACTTCGATTCTCTGGTATTTTCGGAGTGCTTAGGAATATAAGTCATTTTACGCTTAAAATCAAAATTTTCCCAAACTATCTTATAAATCCATCATGGTTATTAACACTAAAGTTATTTATAACGGGATATTTACCATGATTTAATTCAAATATTGTGTAATGTTAACAGGGATTTAGAAGGCGAAATACGCTGTGAGCGGATAGAAGCGCAACGGGCCGAATTAGAGCGAGAGAGACAACAGTTCTTACTTCAACAAGAGGAGAGACAGAGACGGTGGCACGCTGAGCGGGAGGAGTTATTGCAGGCTCAGAGGAAGTTAGATGAGGTTAGATAGCAATATCTTCGTCAAGTTTACTCTGATCTGCATTTGTACAGATTCAACCTTGAACTAAACATCAAAGTGATCACTTTATTTCCTAGTTTTACTTATGTAAATCCAAGAGTCCTGTAAGGTCTAAAGGCACTTTGAGGTTTGAGTTTTGTCGAGTATTTGTTCCGTGCGCCGCTGACCACGGATTGGCATTCACGCGCACTGCCAACTAGAGATAACAGAAAAATTAATTAAATAACAATGGTAGGGTCTAGTGCTCTGTAACTTACAGGCGGCCGCACCATGCGCATACATCAAGGCAAATCGCACTAACAATGCGCTCCTAAGAAATAATGTATCCTTTCGTACCATATATCCAAGCCAGTGCAGCCTGTGATACTCTTAATATGATTTCTCTTGTCTTAGGAAAGAGAATCAATGGAGAAGGAATACGCAGCCGCCTGTCGCCGTCTCTCCGGCGACTGGCGTGCCCTAGAGCGCGGCTGGACGCACCGGCGGCGAGCCCTGCGCTCGCGGCAGAAGGAGCTCGCTGCTAGGGCACGCCGACTGCGGGCCCTGAGCGACACTCACAAGCAATGTGTAAGTACTGTCTCACTACACACAGTCAGTTACCGTGCCCTGCGCTCGCTGCTAGGCGCGCAGGCTCAGCAGTATGAAAGTACTGTCTCACAAAAGAAACAATGGATAACTTTAGGTAGTTATTTGGAGTCCCTGTAGGTAGTTATTAGGTAGCCCCTGACAGTATCAATGGTTTCTTCATACCACCTGTATACATTTGGGTGAAGCTGACTGTAGGTAATATTCTATTTATAATTTTTTTTTTCTATATTCTGTCTTAATTGTAGATCTGGGTTTCGAAACACAAAACCGCTCATTAAATCTGAAATTTACCTTTTGGACCTCTTGTCTATAGGGAAAAGTTGTAAAAATCATAGGTACCTATTTCTCGCAAAAAACAGCAGATGGTTATCATAATTATCAGTAATTTCTATTTAAACTCTATTTTTTAGACTCTATTTATGATGCTGTGTGGATTGTCAAGCATTATTTATTTATTTATTTATTATTTAAAGTTTATATTTCTACCTATTTAAAGTTCTCCAAATATAAATGAATCTAATGAAACCTACATTCATTCGTTTAAGCTACGCGCGGTATTGGAACTCAAATAAACTCAATAAACAAACGTTTTTGTTGCTTAGAGTTTTGTAACTCCTCGGATTACCAGCCATCTGTACTAACAGCTGGACAAGATAAGAAATGAAAATGTTTTCTGAAACATTGTTTCATGTTGACATTACTGCGTCACTCGCGTGGACTCAACGGTGTCATTATCCCCGTGGATACTACTATCAGTTCGCACTTTTAACTCGAACTCGTGGTGAGTTCGAGTAGATGAGATAGATAATAATAATAATAATAATTTGTTTATTTCCTCTACACAATAGGTTTACTTAAAATTTAGTTATCATAAGCACAGAGATCTATATCTAAACCTGTATTGTGAGAGGCTGGAGCTTGCTATAGGTTTTAGAAAAACCTGAAACTGCAAGTCTCCAGAGGCCCCACTCCACGGATCACAATACAAAACAATGAGAATATTATACCTAAGTTGGACCTGAAACTAATCATGAATAAAATAAACATAGGTTGCATGGCAGGGAAAAAAAAAACAATTTAAATCTTAGTCTATTCTAGAAAACACCAGATTACAAAAAAAACACCATAACAACAACAAATTAAAAATTTAAGAGAAGTACATACAGATAGTTTAAATGTTTGTTTATAGGTGTGTGAGGGTGTGTGTGTGTATGTGTATTTTTGTGTAGCGCGTATATGATTGCGAATCTAAGAAGGTATGTTCATCATGCAGACCCCTAACCCCAGTTTAATAATGTATATTGTTAGGTATGTTAAGGTTATGGTAGGTTATGAAAGGGTGGCTAGGAGATTTTCAGTCTCTACATAGTTCAGTGTTTTCAACCATTCAGCTACTTCTGTTTTACACTTAATTCTAGGTAGGGGAAAGATGTTGAGAATGGCGTTAACCTTATTGTAGATGTAGGGTCCCAAGAAGCAGCTGAATTTATGAGATCGGCTGGTGTGAAAGCTCTGAGCGGCGCACACCTTACCTTTCCTACGCTTCTTTTTAACTAACTCCTGATTGTACTCTAGTTGAGAGTGTTTCATAAGGATGATTTGAAGAAGGAATGTTTGCCTAACCGAGAGAAGTTTCCATTCCTTATATAGCTGAACGGTAGGGTAACGGTAAGGAAGACACGCACTCACCTTTAACACGGCCCTTTGGGCTCTCTCGAGTTCTATAAGGTGAGTCTTTGCCGCGCCACCACAAGAGGTGATGCAATATCGCAAGATCGATTCGCACAAAGCCGTGTACACTTAGATAGAGACACACATAGATAGAGTTCGATAGTCAAAAGAATGACTTCTTTTAATGCTAGACATTTTACACAGGCTATAAGCAGAGCTTGTATTATGGCTTCTAGAGGTAGATGACTGATATTCTTGACGGACAGAACAATCCCTATTCCAAAAGGTCTTCTACTTTGCATTACAAAGGAACTGCGAGCGCTTTCGTGTTTCGGAAAACCAGTTATAAACTACAAATTATGTGTTAAATTTTCATGTGAAATTTACGCAAAACTTAGTGAGCCCTTAAAACATGGGCAATAATGTAAAATCGCATACGTTACTCTCGATGGTGTCCCCAATCCCTCGAGAAATATGCACAGCTACATCGATTTTTCCGATGGCTTATTGAGTTTTGCGCCAATTCTAGCTTTCTAGTTGTTGTCGAGAACCCGCAGTAGCGGCTAATGCACAAACAATGCAATAATTGTATTCCGTTTCTCACTATCTAGACCACTTTTAGTACCACGCGTGGCTACTAGACGTACTGCCTTACTTTTTAGTTCGTAGTGTACTTTTTATTATGTAAGTGAATACGATTTTATGCTTAGAGTTTTTGGCTGAGCTAAGTTTTTGATTAGATGAAATCTATTATACTTAAAAGGTTTATAAAATGAAGTTTTTTTAAAGTTTGAAATTCTCAACAAAATATGATAGGTTTGACGATTGTTTTTGATATTTAACTCAGATAATCCTAAAACTTAGTTCGCTCAATCTTGAAGCTATCGATGTTTCATTGCAGCTTAGAATATAAAAATTTAAGCTTATATAAATGCTCAAGAAAAACTTTGTGAGAAAACTTGAGATCGAGATGACAAAATTGCTAATTGCAGTCACAATACAATTGATTCTGACGCTGCGTGGTAATTTATTTAGAAATCTCAGGGCCTTTATCACAATAAATATTGCAAAATGTTAGACCTTATAACAAACACACACATTTTGTAATATAACAAGTTATGAAAACTTACAAGCTATTTCAAATCTTAGTTGCTGTGACTTAATGGTGAAAGAAGCCCTGCGATACAAAAACCATTAATTAAATGTTGTGACACTATCAACTCGGAAATGGATCAACACCGCTTCAATGTCTCAGTATTGTTTGTATGAAACTGCCTATCATGACATAACATAACATAACATAACGCACGAATGCACAATATATTATCAGCAGCGAGACAGACAAGCTGCTAGCGGTTCGTTCTTCAAATCAAGTCTTCATATACGTAGTCAATTCACATGTTGATAAAACTAAACTAATTGGACATCACAAAAACATATTCCATCCTTATATTGCTAAGCCTCCGCTGTCCGTCTGTCCGTCCGTCCGTCTGTCACAGGGCTCTATCTTATGAACTGTAAGAGGAAGACAGTTAATATTTTCAGAGAATGTGTATATCTCTTGCCGCTATAACAGGAGTTAATGAAAATCAAATAAATATCCAAATAAAAGGGGGCTGCTCACATACAAAAAAGTGTATGTTTGGCTTTTTTTGTTTGTCAAAGCTGTATCTCTTGAACCGCAATAGGTAGACACATGCAAATTTCTATAAATAATTAACACTTCAACTGTAAGAACAACAAATACTAAAAATATAAAAAAGTTGTAAATTGTGAAAATTTGATGTTCTTTGACAAAATTGCCTGATTTTTACGGTACGGCACCCTTCGTGTGCGAGTCGACTTGCTCTTGGCGGTTTATTATTTCGATAGTTAGTCCTGTCAAAGGGGTGTGTAGATTATTGTATGAAGGGTGAAACCGGATTTTTTTCAAAATCGCTGCGCACAATGAAAGTTATACATTTTATTTAGATAGGAGACACAAATAATAAATGTCATATAGCGTAATGTCCTAATGCATCTGGTTTCTGAGATATTCACAGATGAAATTAACTATTGCCCGATTTTTTTTCATATGTCAGAAACTTTACGCTTAAGGACATTATGTTTTATGTAATGTATTCTCTGTATAAATGTATTTTATTCAAATATATAACGATCATATAACCCCTTAGTTTAGTTTTGCCAACATCTGAATTGACTCCATCCTTATGCTCACCGAGCCGAAGCGAGTTGAGGAGCGTCGTGCCGTTCTGATCTCTATGCGTCATCCTGATACTTAGAAGCGACATTACGTTTGCGTTTTACTTATGTACCCACTGTAAAATTACCTGATTCACAAACAATAAATTAATTATGTAATTTGAATTTTGTGATGTGTCCAAGAGTCCTGAAGGTCTAAAGGAAATAAAGCACTTTGATATTTGATACTACGTTACACGGTCCTCGCGCGATCTGGCTATTGCACGATCAAATCGAACATACCTATACAGAGAGCTTGATTCTCGTCTACGTTCGCTTTCGCTAGCTAGATAGGTATCAGACACCAGTATCTGAGGATTCACTTTGAATTAGTTGCAATCGAGCCTCATCAAATGAAGCGCTTGAAGTTTTAGGACCGTATTATTATAAAATTAAAGCTTGCTCAGTCATCGATCCATGCTTGAGTAACGCTTTTCTATGGCATAAACGTCACTCAAGCATAGATCTATGACTGAGCAAGCTCTTAAATACAGGCCTTAAAGCTGTTCAAGAATCGAGCACTAGACAGATTTACTAATTCACGATCACTTAAATGTTTAATACAAACGTGCTATAATGGCATCGCTAGCGCGACGATCGCTGTTTTAGGACGACGCCTTATACCGTTGTTCGGCTTTGATCCGTTCCCGAGTTGATAATTAATTAGCGTGCTACAAAGCATGCGCCAGCCTCCCGCCTAGCTAGCTACATCGCCCCCGTCCCTAGGCCGAGAACGAGAGCGGTCACGTGACGGCCCTGCGCGCGCAGCTCGACGGGAAACGTGCCGAGCTCGATGAGTACGTGCGCGGGAGTGTACGGGAACTTATAGCGCAGGGATGCAAGTTGGATGAGGTAAGTGGTTTGTACTGGGGGTGGTAAAATGCTAGATAGATAACTCTATAACACAACACCAAGGGTCTAACAGCCATCCGAATATTCTTCCGTGTCCACATCTTCATCCGCATCGTTATCCGCATCCGCATTTCTCCGTCACTCACTCAGTCATTCGTTCCACCTTAACTTGTCGCACATAGAAAGGGGACTGTAGCGAGATATAGCCAGGGATTTATGTGTCACTCACTCATCCTGTCTCAGTATATCCCTACATCCACCCAGAGTTCAAAAGCCATCCGAGTCTTTCCCCATCTCTAACTCATCCCCTTCAGCTGCGACAACCCTGAACCCAGAACAAGAGTGGTCAACTAACAGCGCAGAATGGACGATGGAAAACAGGATTAAATTTGTTGTGTGGTTATTGAGTTCTTTATAACGTCTCATCCCAAAATAAAACGAACCTAGGCCCGTATTATGGAAGCTTGCACAGTCATCAATCTATGCTTGAGTAACGATTTTCTATGGAATAAATGTAATTCAAGCATAGATCTATGACTGAGCAAGCTTTCATAGTACGGGCCTTAGTGACACAAACACAGTTCTAAATTCTCGGCTCTGTTCAAATAATGTTCTACATAAAAGTGCTAATGAAACCATTTAGAGACACGTTTTACTTCAGTCAGTTGACATAGGAAAACAAGAATTTGTAGCCATTTTTGCATCGGGCTGGTTATAAAAATAAATAAATAAAAGTAACAAACGTGTTACTTTTATTAATAATTTATATATTTTGTATTGTAAATTTGTAATTGTAATGCTTGCATGGTACCTATATTAGCTTAATTTTATATCGCTTGAAATTTCTTCTGCTCACACTATACCTAAACAAATTTCTCTGCCAATTCCTAACTTTACTTTATTTTACAAGACTTGCTCATGTAGGCCTAGTACGGAGATTGCTGTCTAGGGTAGAAAAGAGAAAAATGACATCGCATCGACGTACATTGCGTAAATTATTGAACTTTTTTTTAAATATTTTTCGCATTCGATGTCAAAGTGGCGTAATTTTTCTCTATTCTACCCTAGACAACAATCTCCGTGCTAGGCCTTCTGACTTTGATGTATGTGTTCTATGCCATCTATCGAGCTACTTGGAACTAAAAGTCATAGTTTAGTTAATAGTTTTATACCAAATCGAAAAGCCCTTATTGCTTAAAGTTACCTGATTCTTATAAGTAAGAGGGTAGGTAACCTTTTATTATTCATAATAATCTGTTAGCTTAAAACAGTTCCTAAGCAGTTTTCTTTCTCACTCTGCCTTCTTGTATTGGCGATCAATAGAAGGTCTGATTTAAGCTAACAGATAAATTATTATGAATAAGGGGGTAAGTGTGTATGACTGTATGTAAGTGTGTTCTACAGAGTCAGACGCCGAGCCCGGAAACCCCCTCGGAGTCCAGCGCGGAGTGTCTGATGCAGCTCCTGATGCACTGCGAGCCGAATACAGCGTCTAGTATACAGGACACGGTCGATAGGCATGTGAGTGATACATCCATAGCTTTTTTTAGCTCAACCATATAGGCTTCACGCAATAATACTATTCTTACAATGTTTTTACGCGTTTAAAAATTCATTTTTACACATTGATGTTGAAGAGGGTTAAAGCAAAGGACAATTCGCGTTATTTTCTGAAAACGCGACGACATATGTATGTCAAAAACAACTCCTGATAGTTAAACATTATATAGTTTCAAGCCTCGTTTTGGTATGGTCGAACGTGACTAATATTATTGATTTAGGACATTGATAATATAGTATTTGGGCATTCCACTTCAATATCAATATCAAAGAAACGAAAACGAGTTCAAGTACAATAATACAATAATCATTGTAATTTCTACTTACATACTTGTTGTAGGTTAGTAGAATTTACAATTATATTATATTATAGCATGTACCTAATCTAATTTTAGCAACCGTATTAGTAATTATTTTGTACCTTTTTTTTTTTACTTTATTGTTTCGATAACCCAAAATAGATAGTAATAACTCAACCTACTCGATATATATTTATACTAGCAAACCCGGCGAACTCCGTTTTGCCACCAGATGGCTTCGTTTTATGTAACTATAAACCTCACGGAGCCCGAGACCTTTCCAACGAATGCAAAACCGTGGAAATCGGTTCGTGCGTTCTGGAGTTATAGCGTCAGGAAGGAAAACCCGACTTATTTTTATATAGTAGATTATAGCAGCACGTACATATGTTTATGTTGCAATCAAGTTTTATTCTTGTTTTTTGTTACTTTATAATTCTAAGTGATTGGGATGTGTTTTGTACGTTAAATAAATAAATAAAAAAATTCCTACTTTCTTGCGAACGGCCCTCGATTTTTGTTCAGCATTCGACCTAATTAAAACGCTACATATCCTCAGCACATTCTAATATAAACCTTTCTCCGCAGAAAAAAGAGCTTGAAGAGTTAGAGGATGAGCTCCAAGGGCGAGTCAAGTCAGTAGCTTCCCATCGCGTGAAGATAGAGAAACTACAAGCAGAACTGGCTTTACTGGGTACTCAAGACTTGGGGCTCAAACATGCTCTGGCTTCGGACTTGAGCCCTGGAATTTTAAAAGGTGATTATGATCCGTCGTTGCAGCCAAAGACTGGGTGCAGATGCTGGATGCGGCAAGCTGAAGACAGGGCGCTCATTAGGGTAGGCCTACGTCCAGTGGACTAATATACGTTGATGATGATGATACAGCCAAAAGATAAACACTGCTTGACATATTCCTTATTCAAGAGACGTTTGTCTTTCAGAAATATATGTCTGATTCACAAGAGGAAAGTTTTTTTACTTGACCTTGCATGATAATCTATGATGAATTGCTACTTAGGCTCTTCTCCAAGATCATCACCTGTCTTTTCAGAGATAAACTGGGCTTAGCCCCATCTTCATTTATGCGTTTCGCCGCGATCCTTTGCCAGTATGTGCCACTTGCTACCAAGCTCTTCACGGTTCACTAAAAGTTTATCGTATCTTTGTAGAATGCGACAATGAAACCACCCCAGAGAGCATAAAACGCAGCAAGTCGGAGTTAGTTCTGCGCCGGACGCCGCGGGAGGAGTCCTTAGAGCCGCTCTCAGCGGACGAGCGCGAGGACTTCCGTAACAAGCGGATCAAGTGAGTACACGCAGTCAGTGTAGTGTGTCGTAATTTGAACTTGGACATTCCTGATTCTGAAGACGAATTGAGGGTCGTCGTGGATACTGCCGACAATTAATAATAATAATAATAATACTGGACAATCCAGCATCATCTAGCCCCAAGCCCAACCCCAATTCTTGGCTGTAACTCCGAGTACATCCAGTCGCCCCGTGACCACGATCGCTGCAACGCGATGGAAACGTAGGGGAAAATAAAACAAAAGGTACGCGATAAATACCCGATAAATAATCTTCAATATGAGTACACACACACATTGCACCGGACGCCGCGGTACAGCACGAAGAGGAAGTGGGATAATCGTGGGCTTGTCAAACGTGTCCACTGTCGCTCGAAACAATCGATGTAACGCTGAGATATCGTTAAATGAACACAGTTCGTGTTTTTTTTACTATAAAAACTAACGTAGTTTTATATAATGATGTAGTCCCTCGTTAAGAGATGAAACGTTTGTGTTCTTCCAACACAATAAAAGATTCTTCATAATGAATATTTCGGGAAATGGTAAATTTAGTTCCAAACGCGTCGCGCGTGAGTGATTGTAGGTTCTTCATAATGAACATTTCGGGAAATGGTAAATTTAGTTCCAAACGCGTCGCGCGTGAGTGATTGTAGGTTCATCATAATGAACATTTCGGGAAATGGTAAATTTAGTTCCAAACGCGTCGCGCGTGAGTGATTGTAGCGTCATTTACGCTAGCGACGTTAGGACAACTTAGTTACGGCTTCTATCCTCAAATAAATTATGCGATTTTCGTTACATTTAGTTACATTTCGATTTTTGCAAGTGTCCCCCTTCTAATCGATTTGAAAGACGTTTCACGTCAAAATCTAATCCATTTTTGCGACTCGCTCCGTTGCTCGCCGATAACGTTTTGTGGTTCTTGGTGGGCTCCAAGGCTCGTTTTATGCCTGGATTATTCTAGATAGAAAATCAATAAATTTATTAACATTTGAGGTTAATTAACTAGATAGTATTGTGTCAACTCTGAAAGGTATAGAGACATAGATAGCCCATAGCCCCAAATATTAATTCAAAGGAATAATCGAGTAACCGAAGTAAAAATTAAAACTTTATTTTAGTGTTCAGAATTAAATTTATTGATAAGGCAATGACCCTGGACGAAGTTTCTAATTACCTTGTATAACGTAACATACAAAGGATGCACACTGTTGCAAGGATTACCATTCGTTGTTCACATTTAATCGTGTCGAGATGTCTTTGAAACCTACTCCAGTGGTTCAGCGGGTCACAGTGGACCTTGGCAGACAAGACTTCTCCAGGCATCTCTTCATCTCTTCTGAGGAGTGAGTCTATTTGACGTTAGTAACGAGACGTCGTAGTTCCATGTCCGCACGATAGAGGCGTTGTACCAAATTGTATGGAAACACGAGACGTCACGATCACGTCTTGGTGAGACGTGATCGTGACGTTTCTTGAGCTGTCGATCTCTAGTAGCGTCGAGTTAGCGGAGAACGGCTTGCATTTTCATTTCATTTAATTTCGTCAATCCAGCGATACCTGCAGGCCAAGCACAGGGTTTGTTGTCTAGGGTAGAATAGAGAAAAATTACGTCACATCGTAAATATTTGTAATTAATTCCTTAAATTTCTAGGCCGATCGGTTTTATTCCATTTTCTTGAACAAGTAAAAGAACGAGAGGACTTTGATGAAAAATATTAAACTTACGCGATTTGTTCACGTTATAAATTACTTGTCCATGGGTATTTAATTAATCATCGCAATAATATGACTAATATCCCGAAGACGTTAACCCCCGATGCAAAAATGAGTTTTTAAAGTTTAACATCGTTTATTTCTGTACTATTGTAGCTCCCTAATGGATCAACTGATTTTGTTGGAAAGGTAACTTTATCGGAAGTGTTGTTAGCTATACTATATTTTGTTGGAAAGGTAACTTTATCGGAAGTGTTGTTAGCTATACTATATTTTGTTGGAAAGGTAACTTTATCGGAAGTGTTGTTAGCTATACTATATTTTGATAAAAAAATCTGTGCAGCTGTTTGAATGTTATGGTAGTTGACAGTGCAATTGTCATAACGTAACCACAGCAGCAAATAAAAGTGAAAAGAAGCCAGAAAAATAGGTACTTAAAAAACGCGAATATGTGAATATACAAAGTCTTTGAAACAATTTGTCATTCCTGTGTCTTTCCAGTCTAAGCCTGAGCCTGGACCCGCTAGCCTCCCCCTCAGTACAAGACGACACATTCCACACGGCAACCTGCAGCCCCCCTGGCTTCCCCCCCTCGCCGACAACTCCCCTGGGGGCTCAGCCCGCGTCTGAGAATGGGACTGAGCCGTTAGCCGGGGGAGACGCACCCGTCCAGCCGCACTTCCGGCTGGGGCCCGCGCCGCCTGATGATAGCGATGATATGTCTAGCACGGAGGATTATCACAAGGTAAGCGAACTTATTGTTATCATAATCTACCTTCTGCCTGCGGCTTCACACGCAGTTTACCGGGATCAAAAGTAGTCTGTGTTCGTCCCCGGGATACCGTTTACCTCCCTGCCAAATTTCATTAAGACCCTTTCAGCCTTGTATGGCGTACGGCTGAGCCGTAGCTGCGTAGTGTGGATTAGGTTGGAGTATGTATGATTAGATATTTCCTGCGCACGTCTGTTTTCATAGTAAAATATAAATTCAACAGCTTTTAAAATAAAATTACTTTAAAATCCATTAATAAATAAAAGTGTACGTGTCGTAAATCCACTCCCGCGCTCTACATGATCTACATCTATCCAATGTGACTTGTTCTCTAATACTGTCGTGAAGGATTTCAATCACACTGATATTATAAATGTGACGGTTTGGATGTTTAGACCTCTTTACGCCATAACGGAACATAAAAAATAGAGATCCCGCTAGGCTTATGTTGCCCCCACACAAAACTGCACTGAGTGGGAAAAATTGCTTTACCATGACTGTAAAAGTATTTAACAAAATTCCTAGAGACATAAGAGAACTGCCTGCTAGTAAACTTAACACAAAACTCCGTAGGTGGCTGCTCTTTAAACATTAAACAAAAGTATAATCAATAAATGACCTAGTTATATAAGTTAAATATTGTACGTCCGTAAGTAATGGATAAACTGTTGTTCCACCTTGTTTTTAAGATCATTTTGTACACGGTTTCTACAATAAATTTCATTTCATTTCAAAGACATACATATTAGCTCTAAGCCTGGAATCAAACATTGCGCTACTACTTTTTGCGAATTGCGAAGCTGCGGTGAGAAACTAGTTTTAAATCAATTCAAAACATCCATTTATAATCAACCAGTTCCTGCCCGCGGCTTCGCTCGCGTTGTTGTTAAGGAAACGCTTATAGGTTATTTCTATCTCTTGGGAACTGATTGAAGGTATAAAAAGTAGCCTGTGTTTTAATCTAGGTTTCTAGACCTACATCTACGCTAAATTCTAGCCCGGTCCGTCCAGTAGTTTTTGCGTGAAGACGCTACATCCATTCATGCAAACTTTCGCATTTAAAATATTATTGTGATATGTGATCAATGATCATGAATTCGTACTTTAGGGTCTCCTTGTTTGAAAATGGTGTTATAATTGTCGTTCGTATTTTGTGTAGCCGAGAATAGTGGAAGGCCAGTCGTCGAGCTCAGTGGAACGCTCGCCCGAGGAGATCAAGCAGAAGACTAAGTACAAGAGGAGGATACCAGGTCAGTACACCAGAACTCGACTAGGAAAGTCTAAATATATTTGTTTCACAAGGAGTCTTGGACCTCCTTAGGGTCGTCCCTTAACCACAAGAGGTCAAAAGAGGGTTTAAAAAAAATCGAGTATTTGCTAGAGCATTACAATGTAATGTAAAGTACTTACGAACAGTACACACACACACACACCCTCACACCCTCACACACAGAGAAATGCTCAGTGTCCTAAAGCAACTCTATGTAATGTAACGTTCTTGCGAATGCTTGATGCTGTGTTCGACGTAGTTTGAGCATTCACCTGTAACATTTTCTACCTTGCGTACACACCCCACACCCCCGCGCCCTCCGTCACCCGCGCACGTGCTTCGATCTCGATAAAAAGTTACACCAAAACGCTCGTTGCTTTTTAAAATCAGTTTGTAACAAAACATCGAGCGTCGTCTTGAAGTGTATCGCGTACGAGTAAATTTAAAACAGCGAATGCTCGATGTTCTGTTACAAGTGAATGCTCTAGTCTACACTCACCGTAAGAGTGAGACAAGAGCTTGGATTAAATCGTTAATTTTCATTTTGTTTTTTCACATTATATTGCGTGAAATCGAGTTGCGGATGATGGTGGGTGAATTTGCGCAAGATGATGAAGGATGATATGCAGCTGGGAAAAGATATTTCCAGGTTTGAGATCCAACTGGCGGCTAGCGCTTTTATGAATATTATTAAAAACAATGCGCTCGCGGGCCTGTAGTTCTTTGCAAAGTCATTACGGACCGAAACTAGCGGGTTTGGTTGTCAAACTAGGCCTAGATCTCAATACTCACGGGATCCCCGTGGTAAAAAACTCGAATTACATAAATTCAACGTTTTTTATTGAAGTGAAAACACGATTGCGAAAAAAATACGATAAAAGAAAACATGAAGGTGCACTGTTTCGCACATAATTTGGTCGAGGTCTCGGGAACTCTGCGGTCTATTGAAATGATTTATGTTTTGATTCGTAGGTTGTTACTAATTGTTTGGTTCCTGGAACCAGTTTGTTCATAAGTTGTGTAGTTTTCTTGTAAATAAGCGAAAACTTTATTTTTGTTCTTACACCGTTCCAGAAACGTATGCTCTGTCCCGCCCCTATAAACGCGAAATCCTATACCTATCCCTAACACAAAATGGCGCGCAATGCGCCCTTTTAACTCAAGACTGCATGTTAATCTAATGTTTAATATCCCCAGGTGAAGGGCGCCCCGGGCGCCGCCAAGTGACGGAGGGCGAGGCCCTGCGCGCGATGCAGCGCCTGTGCTCCCGCATCGCGCATCAGAAGCTCCTCGTCATATCCTCGCTGGAGAACGATTGCTCCAAGGATGAGCTGGACAATCAGATCGCGGTGAGGAAGTCTGTAATAATCACCATCATCGTGCAAGCCCACATACGTCCACGTCCACATAGACCTCCGCCAGAGGTCGCCACAATGACCGCAACTTGCCACTACTTTGATCGTTATCGGTCCACCTCTGAGGGTTCTGTCCACTTTGCGACTTCCAGTAGGTGATTGTCAATCGAAAGCCTTCGTCCGGTGAAGTACTGCAAGTCAAGCAGCTTGAAATGTGTGGTTCCCGGTTGTTGAACCAAAGGCAGCTTTCCTTTGGTGAATTCAACAACCGGCTATTAAATAAGTTCATGCTTATGTATTATTGTGTACAATAAAGAATTACAGATTTTAAAAGGGGGAATAAAAATTACATTTTTCAAAAATTGTGAGTGACATACCTACTCTATTCTAATTTTATTTATCATATTAATTTGACTTGATTTATTATTTTAATTTTAATTAATATATATTAAATATTGTTTTTGCTATTGCTATGTATTTAAAATTTGATCCATTAAAATATTTGCATTAGTAAAAGTACAAGAACTTCATTCGTTTTAAGATTTACGTTGTAATACCTTACCTTCGCAAATAAACGATTTAATTGATTAATGTCTGGGAAAGTCCTGTGTTGGAGGGTAAGATCCAGTTTGTGTCGCCCGCGCCGAGCCACAGGAGTGTCAATAAATAATGTGTACTAGTTAGGTTGTAATATTTTCATTTATGCTTATTTTAAGGTATACCTCGTGTGTTCATAAGTCTTGAGACACAGTAAAACTAAAATATTTTTGGAGCTAAGTTGAGTATTCATTTATTGGATTTAAATTAAAACTACTGACATCTAGATCTGTATTTAAAAATAAATCATTCAAAATGGCCGCCTTTGCATTCAATGCAGGCCTTCAAACGCGTGCGCCATTCATCTATGGCGGCACGAATCTTTTCAATGGGAATCCGTTTCGATTCTTTAATAAGGGCTCGCTTGAGAGAATCCAGGTTTGGGTGAGACTTTCTGCATGCCCTCAGCTCCAATTCTGTCCATAAAGAATAATCCAAAGGATTCAAGTCAGGGCTTGACGAGGGCCAATCTTCGCTCCAAATGAAGCCTGGCAAATTGGCCTCCAGCCAACGTTGGGTAGTCTTAGCTTTATGGGAGGGAGCAGAGTCCTGTTGGAAAACCCAGTATTTTCCAGCGAATAGCGTATCATTTAATGGTTTAACCACGGCTTCCAATATGTCGGTTTGGTAATGTTGTGCCTTCACCTTGACGCCTTGCTGGCAAAAATGAAGCGAAGTGACCCCCTCGTAGGAAACACCCCACCTTAGCATCACACTTGCTGGATGATGAGTGCGCTGGACATTGCGTACAGATGGCTGGACGTCCTTTGAACTTCTGGCGTAAACCTTATTGTTCTGCCGGTTAAACTTTTCTTCCACCGTGAAGATCTTTTCATCGGTAAACAGGATATTTTTTGGATCGTGTCTCTTCAATAGGATCCGACATCGTTCCAGTCGCAATTTACGAAGACGCTCGTTTAAATAATGCACTTTCCTTCGACTGTAGGCCTTTAGTTTAAGATCATATTTAAGTATCCTGTTCACCGATATTCGCGAAATGTTGGTCTGCAGAGCTAATTTCTTTTGAGTCCGGCAAGGGTTGCGACGAATTCGCTCTCTGATTACTTTGATGTTGGCGGGCGTCCTTACAGACCGCGGGCGGCCACATCTTCCACGGTCTTCTAAAGAGCCGGTCTCCTTGTACCTCTTTATGGTATAATACACAAAGTTCCGACTACATCCCAAACTTTGGATTTCACTAAAAACTTGCATTGGTTTTTTTCCTGCTTGAAACAGTGAAATTACAGTCGCACGCAAATCTTTTGTTGGCGCCATTTTCACGGAGAATGAAACAAATATTCAAATGTATATTTTTTCTGATTCAAAACATTCGAAATTTAATATTTTAAAAGTTTAAAAAAGGTTGCATGAATTACTTTCTTTTTAAATTAATTAAATAAGTTCGTCTCAAAACTTATGAACACACGAGGTATAGATTACTATTATTATAAATCCTAATTAACAGTTGAACATTGTTCCCAGGTTTTGCAAGATCTCCAGAAGAAGTATGTTCGTCTAGAGATGGCTCTCCAATACTCGTTCTTCGACAACAAGCACACCGTGCGAAGGCCTATGATGGTCACTCCCATCCAGGTACGTCGTTCACATTATATTCATCAGCCTTTCCACTGTCCACTGCTGTCTTCAGCCGCCGCATCCACTATCTACCAGCTGTCTTTCGCAGATCGTCATCCCACTTGGCCACAGAGCGTCCTGCTAGGTTTACCGAACCGCGGTCTCCACTCAAGAACACGTTTATCCTAATGATGATTGTCGGTTCATCATATTCGTATTGTCATCATATTCATGGCTTAAAGACAGAAAACACATATGTTTTAAACAGCGCTATTTACCCCCACTTTTACTAACATAAGAAAACTTACAACAGTTATTGGCCATCCGGACTGCATTTACGCATTTTTTTGGTGTTTTTAATGCAAGACTGCATAAATGCAGTCCCAGAGTTTTGTCTTGAAATTCTTACAAAAAAAATGATGGCAACAATTTTTTGACCTGACTGTTAAAAGACTGTATCAAATGGTCGTCTTTATTACTGACAGTCCTTTTTAATTCACAATACAAGTTCTAAAAGTTTACCCACGCAATTTATTTCATAGTATTTGTATATGAGGCTTCGAAAAAAGAACAAAGGCTGTGTAGTATACGTATTTGAAAGATTTAAGGGGTAACGAATAGCATTGGGGAGCAGGGAAAGCCCTGGAGATCGTGGGATATCGTGGGCTAGGGCTCCGAATGCAAAATCGATTTTGCATTCGGGCCTTGTGTTCAGAGGGCTCATTAAATCAGTAGTGTGTTATGCAGATCATTTCGCATACTGTGGGGTTCAGATGCTGCTCTGTGTCTCCCGTACCTAGTGTAAAACTACCATTGCAAACTTATATTTAAGCAAATAAATACTAATTCATTTCATTATTTTTGAGAAAACGCCTTTTTGACGTGTATGTATGTATGTATCTTTACAGGAGACCCCCTCGCTAACGTTATCCGAGAGCGACATGCAAGTGGCCACAGACCCGGAGGACTCGCCGCCGCCCGACAACTCGATTGTGGACCCTCTGTTGCACAGGTAACGCTCATTTTACAACGGCATTTTGCTTACGTCATTTGTGTTCCCAGTTTACGTTCAAGACATAGAATATAATGAAAACTCCTAGCTTTGTAAACGCATCATTTGACTTTACCTATAGAACTTATGTCGTAGTTATAATGTTGGCCGAGTCCTCACAAACTACATTTGCGATGGCCAATTTGATAGTCAGTACAAGCCTAAGCGAGTTGAAGCTCCACCTGTCTCGGCCAACGCGTAACTAATTAAATAATACTCGCTTTGATACACTAAACAATACATCTGTGTCGGTTATATGACCTTAATTATTGAACACTGTCGAACTAAAAGGCACCACTAGTCAAAAGAGCTATAACCATTATACCACTTTATCAACCATTTTAAATTAAACTGGCAATGGCCTTTATTAACAAAGAAAATTACAATCAAATAGTACAAACAAATTAGAAGTAGTATTTACAATTGAAATAATTAAGCTAACTGCAGACTGTTGCAAACAATCTACAGGTAGCTCAACAGCTTGGTCATCCCAGATTATCGTGTACTAGGGCCGCCGGCATCTTCCGAGGACATCCGTGAGAGCTGGTGCGGTGGCAGATTTGACCGAGGATCTCAAGAGGTGCAAATATTATATAGATTGTTTGCAAACAGTCTGCAGTTAGCTTGTTTCAATTGTAAATACTAGTTTTAATTTGTCTCTATTATTTGATTGTAATTTTCTTCAACCTAAAGCACAATCTATCACCAGGCTAAAAGAACAAGAAATGGAAGGCAGCGACAACGTATCAACATCCAACGACGAGCTTCCCTCCGAGCACAGCGAGCCGTGGGACGACCCGCTGCGGCGGCAGACCGACAACCGAGCTGTGGGCGCTCTAGATGTGGCGATACAGGTGAAATATACCTGAATACCTAAGGAATTATAACCTAGTAAAGGTTTAGCCAACAAGTTTTTGTTGGACAACATGTAAATATAAATGAGGTCGGTGGGGTGATTAAAATGCTTTTCTTTATATACAGGATCCCACAGCACCCCTTGGTTTGACGCATCCAATAGATTTCAGTAAGTAAAACTTGAATACACTTTTAACACTATAGCAGAGTTAGGTTTGCCACTGCGCAGCCTTGCCGCTCGGCGGCTCATTCAGAAACAGAATCAATAACGGCTATTGCAATAGGCTTGCAGTTGTGCCATTTTATTCTCTTCAACACAATCCTTACACCCGTGTTCAAGAACAGTACTATGAGGTCTCACGTGTACTCGATCGCTTAGGGCCGGTCAATCCGATTCATAAACAATACTCGAGGGATTTGTAACGCTGTGCGTTCATTTGGGACGCCCCTTACGTAAAGCAGCTAGACGGCTATTTTAACCAACGCATAGTGTAGCTATGTCACCTTTATGACTGTATGTCACAAATGTTTGGTTATGTTCTGTCAGTTTTGCTTTGCTTTGAGATTTTGTTTGTATTCATATTCAGTTTGTATGGAAACAAAATTGTTTTATTATGTTTGTGCAGGTTTTTAAGATGTATGCCATCCGCAAATCTGCCAAACATTAAAGAGAACTTAGCTACAGAATCGGACCAATCACAGATCTGTAATCGACGAGTGCGTTCGCATAGTAAAGTGTCGCTTGAGTGTTGTTTGTGAATGAGATGGCCTACCATGACGAATGCAGTGAGAAATGTCTTAGCACAGTGTTGCTTGCTACCGTACATAAGTATTGTTCTTGAATACGGGTGTTACTTTCTTTAATCTTTACAAGTGATAGCTAACTCGAGCTGGGATTCTGCCTAGCACAGCGCATGCGTGTTATGTAAACAATAATTGCTTACAAGGTGTATATGAAGTATAAGATGACCCATAACGCTTCCCTGTGCGACGCTGTGTGTTAAATGTGGCGAGGAAATAGGTCCTTCTGCTCCTAATATAAGATTAATTCTAGACGAGGTGGTGAGCATCCCAGGCTGGGTGACACGTGGCGCCGGCGCCTCCACGCACCACGAGTACGAGGTGCGGATCTGTCTCGGAGACCAGCGCTGGCTGCTGCTGCGCCGCTACCGCCGCTTCCGGGAACTGTACCTCACCATGCGCCGCACCTATCCAGCGAAGGTTAGGTCTGAAAGACCGAGGGGCATTGAACTTTGCTAATGCAGCCAGTCTTAAATTACCTAGAAATATGTTTATCGATGGTGAACAGCGTGGGACCCAAAGTGGTTCCTTGTGGGACTCAAAGGCGTTTCGTAGTCACTGCTCGACTTATGAGGTTATGAGTGGTAAACCTTCTTTTCGACAAGAATAAAGTAGTTATAAACAACGCGCTCTCTTATAAAAGTCTAGCTAATCTCTTTCGAAAGAATTTAATGAGCATCCACCGGATCAAAAGCCTTGGTTAAGTCCAAGAACTCAACAATACATTTTGGTATCACTCTTAAGTACTACTCTTATCCCTTATCCCACTCTAGGTGGGGTCCGCGCAACATGTTTTTC
The DNA here is from genome assembly GCA_963662085.1 of Eupithecia inturbata. NCBI lineage: Eukaryota > Metazoa > Arthropoda > Insecta > Lepidoptera > Geometridae > Eupithecia > Eupithecia inturbata. The sequence continues at coordinate 1,157,697 of OY759192.1, forward strand.
TCTTCCAGTCTTAGCTTTTTACTATCACTCTTCATCGTTTCATAAACGTTTATATATTTTATCTTTCAGGTGTCATCGATCCCTTTCCCCCCGCGTCAGCTGTGGTCCTCCGAAGCGGTCGCCCGCAGTCGACGCGCAGCCTTAGAGTCCTTCCTCCGTCGGTTACTCACCGTGTGTTCTACCGACGCTCGCTGTGTGTTGCACCGCGCGCCGCTGACTCAGCATTCCTTAGTGACTTTCTCTCCATTCTTCCGCAAGGTAACTACTAAAATAAGGGCCTTGTGCTATTATATAGGCCTTGTGCTGTGTGTGATCAAATAAACCCCTTGTGCTACAGATCCATGGTCAAACTTATCGATACTTACGTCTCGCATGATCGGCAGAGCGACTGTTTCGCAACCTCGCTTCTTCGGGTGCGTCACAGCGACGTTGAGTTGCGAGGTGTCAGTATACGTTGTACCTTGGATTCAAACGCATTTCCGCGAGACAGCAAGTCCTTTGCAACTGATCGGCTCACACTGAACACCTCACATAATCCAAATCGATAACTTTGCTTCGCGAGTTCAATGAGTCCGTGATAATGATTTTGATAGGATTTTTAGGATAAATTTATCCTTGACCTTACTCTTTTAGGGTAAAAGGGCCAAGTTAATCCGATTGTAATTTAGATTAGGCCGTCTAGATTTCTTGTTCTTTTGTTTGCAGTTATTTATTAATTCCCGTTCTTCGAATACGTATAATAACTTGAGTGAGTGACTCATCAGCTCTTTGTTCCACAGGGTGTATTCGAGAGCGGTAAATGCGGCACAGGATGATGCCGCGCGGAGCTCGCCGCGCATGCCGCACTGTCCAGCACGACGCGGCTTGTCGCGCAGCACGCCGCGAGCGCGTTTACGCAGCTGTTGATGATGATGCTGCATGCTGCGCGGCTGATGCTGCTGCTGTTTGTGTTGGCTGTGATGGCCTTTAGGAGGTGGCGAAGGTAGGGTGGGGGGGACTTTGTTTTTAACTTTGGTTTTTGGTCGAGCTTGAGTACATGAAATTAACAAGCGCAGTGGAGAGACAGTAAACCGATATTGGGCCAAGAGAAGCAATGCCACGCTACTGCGTTTGTTCCGTGTAATCAGGACATGGACTGGGTAGATCTCGGAAGGACTACAAGCACTTGGGTAGTTGAAACATAGACCTTAAAAAGGTTTCTCTTCTCCCTTTGTCTTCGTAAAACGAATAAATTAACAAAAATATAAATATTTTTATAATCTTAGAGCCGGTTCCCATCGAGGCTGAGCGTAGCTGGGATATTGAGGATGTAGAATCCACCAATCGAAGATATCTCGCACATAATGTTTTGATTCCATGTCCATTGGCTTTTTACACTCTGCTTTTCTTTGGTGTTATTCAGGCTTTTAAGTTTATTTGAATTCATCACGTATATTAAATCGTTTCACCCAAAGTCCTTATTCAAGACCGAAGTTTTTAACAAAGTCGTATTCCTTACACATTCCTAGTTGTTCCGTGTTCAAATACAGGGAATCTATTGTAAAATCGGAACAACAGGCCTTTTTACCCTAAAAGAGTAAGGTCACCTCCAAGGGGTAAATTTATCCTACCTTGGGGTAAAATTGTTTACGTTCAGTTTTGCTTATTTAGATCTTATATGGGTTAGAGTATAACCAGCTTTATAATTCACATATACGTTGTTGAAAAAAGTCACAATAGTATACATAAAAAACGGTGTAGTATATAAAAACTAAACTGATTTGACAGCATTAGTGCTATCAAATTTAATGAAATCTTGCCTTCCCTTTCATAACGATTGCAAATTAAAAGGATGGCATAATTTTAAGTGCTTTCAAATTAGTATAATTTAGTTGTGGCGACAGCTGAATTGACAGTATTACCTGACTATTTCAAAAACCCTACCCATATAGGAGCTAAAGTTACACCCTAAGGTAAGGGTCAATGCCAAGCGGCAAGATCGAGGGTGCCTTCATAGAGACCTTCCAAGCTTAAATTGCGCGCTCCACTTCCAATATAGTTTAATGTAATAATAGTAAATACAAGGGGCGTGCAATTTAAAACTGAATGGTCTCCAAATCCTGCTAGGTTGAGATGTCCTTACTTGAGGCCGACGGATTCGTTTGTTGGTAATGTGGGTCGTAGATCAAGTTATATTGTTGTCTCTACTAAATCATTAACTATCAAAAAAACTTCTAAGAAATCTATTGCAGATAAAATGCTTTATGATGCAAATCTTACGTTTGCGGTTTATTTATTTTTTTAACATGACATGGGTAATTCAAATCCAATTTTGCCAAAGTTATGTCTAATAGTAAAATTTTGACACATTTATACAATAAATGTCAGAATTTTACTACCAACATAGCCAAAACCAGAAATGGCTTGAAATTTGGAATGGCTAATTATTTATTTGACGGTTATCACAATAAAGTAAATATTTTTCTAAAACGCTTTGTTCTATTATGAGATTTTATAACTTGACCTAAGACCAACTCAGCATTTATGACATGACAAGACAAAATTATTGACATCATTTGATTTCGACGGGCTGTAGCGTCCCGGATACACATTATTCAGTTACTTTCATATACTTTAAGGTGATTATATTACATTTCTAAGGCGTAAGTACACCGACATTAAGTAAAATTTAGCTTAACTGAAGTATTTCTGACATAATATGTCATATTGATATTCAATCCCTAAGATGAGCAACGGTTAATTTATCCTGTTTGTTTTGTCGGTGAACTTGCGCCCAAGTCCTAAAGGACGTTTCTTTTAAGTTTTCATTATTATTATTGATGGTTTAGATATGTTTTTTCCAGTTGTCTTTAAGTTGTGACGTGTCTGTATATTTTGTGCAATGGTTACTTTTAAGTGCTGTATGATCTTGACTTTGACGAAAACTGTCACGAGTTTGACATAAGTCTATGGTCAAAGAATGTTTGACAGATGTCTAAGGTCTGAATAGCGGAGTCTTCCTCTAGTTTTGCGTGTTATTTTGTCATTTGAGGACATTCTCTGTTTGTTTTGCGAATGGATACACAGCTTTGAACGTTTTTCTTACAAAAATTATTGCTAACAAAATTTTGAAAATTTAACCATTGACAGATCTTGAGTTGAAATTGACAGATGTTGTAAAAGGCTGCGTCAGATCTAGTTAAAAACTAGTCTACTTAACGTCCAACGTGACAATAAACTTTATTAAAAATTGGTGTTAAAGCCAATTTTACTTGAATTAGTGAGTTCGTGAATAACCAAATTCTAAATCGAGCTGTGTATCTATTTAAGAAGAACATTGTAAAGCACCCTGTAGTGATTGAGACGGCGAGCTCCGAGTGTTAGTAAATAAAGCTCCACGAGCGAATAGATTTAACTATGTATTACTTATAGGACTAAAGTGATGTGAAAATATAATTAAATAATAGTTAATAGGACTTGTTCCTGTCATCTACAAAATAAACAGTCAACTAACAAACTAAAAATTTAAAGAAATTTGGCGCCGAAAACTCATCTAAATGAAAACTGGATATACCTAAATTATTTAAAAAATAAAACTTACATTAAAAACCCTAAAAAGATTTGGGATAATTCTAGCATAATGAAGTTGAAAAATCAGATAATAATTAAAAATACTATTTCTAGCTATTTTAACCACCGACTAAACAAAAGAGGATGTATCTTTTTTTATGAGATTGTCAGCTGTAATCAATTTTATAAGTAAGTAAAATTATTGCATCGAGGGTTAGTAAAATTAACCACTATCAAAATGAATGCTACCTATCATAAACTAGAATGTAAGACTACATACGAGGTAGAGGATGTATTTTAAATTATCAATTTTCACATCATTGTATCGTAGAATAATATGTTGTGATAATAGAACATGTTACAAATATCAAGTCTTCATAGACTTTTAAATTACTGAGTCACAGATGATATGAAAATACATAAAACATTATGTACCTTGATCGCACGGCACAAACCCAGTGTTGCATACCTGTTTTGATGATTCTATTGTTGTAAGTAACATTATCAGATCACATAATATTTATAGAATGTTTGTTTACCTTATGTTTTGAATTAAAATTTAATTCAAAACACTCGTGCCTTTCCCACGCTTTGCTTGGCACGCTTAAGATTTTAATCCCTGTTAACACTGATAATTCTATTTATGAAATATTTCTTACATGTGTATTATGTGAATTATTTTAAATGTTTATATCACATAACTTTAAGAATATATATTTCTATAGCTAGAATAGAACATCAATTTGATATTATTTCGAAGCTTATTCTTGTTTTAATTATTTTTTGTTTTTTATCTTTACTAGAAGAATATATTCATGCTAATGTATTTGTGATGCTACCTACATTTAAATACATTAACTTATTTAGATATATTCCCAACCACCCCATTAACATCCCTATCAATGACTTGAGTAAAGGGGTGGATGGGATTTTTCCCATCCACCCCCTTGACTCAAGTCAATGGGGCAGATGGGAATTTTCACCCCATTGACTTGAATAATTCACCCCAATGACTCACAATACATATTCTTATGTACCTACTTATATTATTTGGTGCAAAGTCAGTCTGGAGTTTCAATGCTCATGGACACTTCATGAATTAAAATAATAATGGAACGTGATTCTATGTAACACATACAAAAAGACAAACATGTAAATAGGTTGTGATATGTTATAATTTTGATTATTTTAGTGTTTCAATTTAGTTCTATTTACTTACAGGCCGGATTGTTGGGTATTTTTATTTTAGCACAAAGCTATGAGGAATTAATTGTTGAATGTATTTTCTTTTTAGTTTTTTCTTCTGTATTTACTGTTTTTACGATGGTAAAGCTTCTGTGCGCTTTCCATATTTATAGAAAGCCATCACGCATGCCTACCAAATCGTTCATGTATTTACAGACCACTTGATTGGAAAACACACTAGTTACATTGTCACAAGATGGAGCTACTAGTATTGTGTTTCATACAAATATTTTTTTAATTTTTCACGGTTTTCTCATCTGGTTTAAGATATATAATAAGTTCTATTCTTACGCTTTATAATATAATCTGTCGCTAAAAGTGATTGAAGAACTTACTTGTCATCGTCATAGTTCTCATCATAAAAATTCAGAAACTATTTATACCTTGATAATGATTTGGGGCAGCATTTTATGTGTACTGTCAAATAAGAGCGCCTAAGGCCTACAACGGAGCGCCTGAGGCCTACAACGGAGCGCCTAAGGCCTACAACGGAGCGCCTGAGGCCTACAACGGAGCGCCTAAGGCCTACAACGCCTCCCATAGTAGAAACGATGGCCTTGTGGATATACCCCATAGATATTAAAATATTTGTAGGTGTTGTATGTTAAAGTTTGAGGTAAATAGGGAATATTTTTCATTACCTAATTATTTAGTACAAATGAACTGTCATTTAATAAAATAGACACTTGCAGATTTCAACTTATGTAGTTGCACATTGGAAAAAAGTTAATCAAATCTTTAATAAATGTGCTATTACAAAAGTTGATCTTAAGTCATAAAAGATATTTTCACAACATTATTCAATTACTAATGATGAATTTACCGTAGAAAAATATTTATTTTATGTATTAAAATTAAATGTATTCTTTTAATGTTCAATAATTTTCATCACATTAGGCTTCATGTACCTACTCATTGTTGCTAGAAGTTACATGTTAAAGTATGATGTCTTAATTTTTGTGTTTGGAGTTGTAGTTACTATTTTTATGCCTAGACTCAGACAAAGCCAGGTAACTAGCGAAGCGAACAGCTAAGTTTCCGCTTTGATTGCTACTTGTCTAGTTATAACTTTGGCTCAAAAATAGTAGTTGCCATACTTTTAAAGGAAATTGTTAGAAAACACAATGTATCAAAACGTTATCAATTTGAGACTAATAATAAAAATGTTAACCAGCATAATGTGTGTAACAAAGTACTAGTTTTGATAAGGAATAAAATGCGGATTGTTTTTAAATTATCGAAGTTTTATTTGAATAATCATTAACTTAGGAATATAATATTTCATACAACAGCAAAGGATAACTTTTAAAATCACAGATACATAGAAAATAGATATATACCTGATTGGTGGACATTTCATGACACTTTAAATAAATTACACTTATTCAAGTTTGGCACTATAAAACTTTTGACAAATAAATGTCAATTTTAAAATAAGAATGTCAATGCTGGCAACTCTGGGAAATAGCCTAGTATTGCCAGCAGGGACTAGAAGAAACCAAAGTTGTGGTTTTGCCACACTAAACAACATACCAAGTAGGTATAATTAGATAACAAAAAACCTGAGCCTGTATCATCTCAAAGCACTATCAAGGTCAAAATTAGCATAACACAAGAACTCGTTTGCCAGATTATTCCGATGATGAGGCTCAAACGCACACTGCTTCAGATCCATCAAACTTTCAACATTCTCCTTCATCGTCGCACCCGTACACACTACAATCTTGTTCTTAGCCATGAGTTTAATTGTTTGGGCTGTTTTGGTGATACATTCTTCAGAGAGAAATGGTGGGTCGGCCACAACTAAGTCGTAGGAGTTATGAACTTCTGGTGGGATTTTGTCTGGTGTGTTGTAGTCGTAGAATATAAAGTCTGGCTGGTGGACTTCGAATCTTCTGTCATACTCTAGTAGTGTCACTGCAAAGAGAAAGTGTTTGTTTGATGGTTTGAGTATTTGTTTGATGGTCTGCAAAAGATTGGTACAGGATGGTTAAGCTGTGGCACACATTAGGGGAGACTTATATCCAGCAGTAAACTAAAGATGTTTATTTGCCAGAATATTTATAGGAATGTAGGTCTTAAAACTATATAGGTCCAGATATATTCTACCTAACACAGGCATGCAAATATTAATTTTTCCATTACTCAATATTACATTTTCTATTTCTAAATTATAAATACTAGCATAGGCTGATGATAATGACTTTTGTAAGTTATATTCAATAAGCACAAGTCCAATAGTATTACAATTTATAACAACTGTATTTACTAAATCTTTATTGACCATTCATTACTTTCATAATTACTTCACAAAAGCTTTAAAGACTAACGTCTTTAAATGTTTTGTGAAATAATTACAGACCAGGCCTAGCAGGTTTGGTTGTCAAACTAGGCCTAGATCTCAGTACTCACGGGATCCCCGTTGAAAAATGTCGAATTACATAAAATTTCATAATTTTTTCTTTGGTTTCTTGTGAAAACATGATTAACAAAAAAATATACGATAAAAAAAACATGAAAGTGCACTTGTTCGCACATAATTTGGTTGTGATCTCAGGAACCCGGCGGTTTGTTGAAATGACTTTGTTTTAATTCGTAGGTTATTACTAATTATTTGGTTCCATGAACCAGTGTCTTCATAAGTTTTGTAGTTTTCTTGTAAATAAGTAAAATCTTGATTATTGTGCTTACACCGTTCCAAAAACGTACACTCTGCCCTCGTCTATGAACGCGAAATCCTTTTCACAAAATGGCGCGCATTGCGTCCTCTTAAAGGTTGTTGCAGATCAGGGGCGCACAGCACAAAAATGTGCATTCAAATATGCGCTTTAACTCACAATGTTTAGGTGCATTTCATACTGAGGGCATTAGATGACAGACAGCTTGCGGGCCACTCGTTTGAAGCTTGTTAAAAGCCCCCAATATGAACTGAACCTAAAGATAACGAGTTAAAGCCCATATTTGAATGCACATTTTTGTACTGTGCTGTAGCAGCGTTGGATTAATGTATATTTATATATTTTTATTTTGAGTAACTATTACAGTTATGTTATGATAGTAGTATATATACCTGTAGCTCTATGTCCTATCTGTCTCTTCACGGGCACAAATAGTGTAGGGCAGGATATTAAGACAACTCTCTCTCCGTCTGCTAAGGTCTCGTCAATCACTTTTACTAAGTTCTGGACAGTCTCCTCATCATACCAGAACTGGCTTAGTTGCTGAAAATATATAATTATTTATTAGTATGTAATTAGCAAAGTGTGATCCTACTGCCTAGTTGTCTCCAGATTTAGTAAAATGAGAAAGAAATGTTCCGAGTCCATAATGAAACTCTTTGTTTGGTAAGCAGCAGGCTTTGTTTCTGGTGCAATTCTGAGATATGGCAGAAACACAGCAATACAGTGAAATACAAAAAACAAAAGTACATTTGAATTGAGAACCTTCCTCACCCCCTCCTTTTTTTAAGTCGGTTAAAAATATGGTTAAGCTAAGAATAGGATGAAAGGAGTACTTTCCTTACCCAGTTTTCATCAAACAAAATGTTTTCCTTCAACTTATCATCAGCCTCTAGTTTCTCCAATATTTCCTGTCTTTTAGCCTGTTCTGTGTAGAACTCCTGCAGGGCTGCGAATGTTTCAGCGGAGAGGGCCGGCACATCGTCCTCTTCCATTTTACTTCTGAAAAATACGTGATTAATCACACTTTGAAAATGTAAACAAACCTTAGTAGTACGGAAAACAGTAACTTACAAATAAAAGAGGCAAACACTATGAAACTGCTGTTTATGTTTAAAATAATAGAAAAGCCCTATTATGGATTGGTAGGTAGTTAAAACAAGTACCCTTTCTATCCAAAGAGAATATAATTTTGTAACCATGAATGAGATAAAAATAGGGTTAGTTGGACAACAACACTGTCGGAGCGTATCCACACAAAATCGTTCTCCCGTTTTATCAGTGAAAATAGGCACTTACTGCAAACTGTAATGATGTAACAACTCCACGGAGTTATCTGAATCACTGGTATGTTATTACACGTCTTGTTTTTACGGTATTGAGCTGATTTAGTGATAAAATTGGTTATATCAGCTGCGATACATAACCTCAAAATCACACTAGCAAGTATCAACTGACTGACTGTCACATTGACATTTACGGTGCTACCAGGTAATAATAATAAAAAGCTACCAAAAGCTTCTAAAAATATTCTATTTCAGATAAACAAAATGGATTTTGAAAACCTACAAGTATTGCCGATCCACAAGCATCCTGAATATTTAAAGGGATGCTGCGATTTAATAAATGACGAATGGCCAAGAAGTGAGACTGCCAGGATGATGACCTTACAAGCTTCTTGCGATGGTTTACCTACTAATTTAGTGTTAGTCACCAACAGCAAGCAGCTTTTAGGACACTGCAAGCTTACTCCAATACCTAGTATACCTGAAAGCTGTTTCGTTGAAACTGTAGTTATAAGCAAGGCGATGCGCGGGAAAAAATTGGGAAGTTTTCTCATGAACCACATTGAAGTTTATTGCAGAGATACATTAAAATTGAAGATGATTCATCTATCTACTAAAGGGCAAGAAAACTTTTACGCCAAGCTAGGCTATCAAGTCTGCGCACCTGTCTCTATTTATGGCGTAGGAGTTCCAAGTGGTTTGAAACCTACATGGCTTAGTAATAAAGCTGATAATGCAGTTGCAACAGTGAAGAGAACCATTAGCGGACCTCCTCCTCCACCAATGCCGAAGAACGATGTCTACAGTAATAATACAATCAAGAGTCCCAAGACTTATATGTTCAAGCATTTGTAGATCTATAAATATTTATATAATTACCTACCTTTTTGTACCCAACTAGTAATAGAAGTAATCAGTATTTTCAAATTTTTATAATAAACAACCGTTTCAAATTACAACATTTATTTAATTTAATAAATTAAAATTTTGCTTTGTCTATAAACTCCATAGCTCGCTGTCTGATTGTCTCAACTTGCGCCTCGTCGCCGAATTTCTCTTCAACATCGACCCATTTCTTGTAAAGAATCTTCATTTTCCGTGCCGGAAGCTTCAATGACGTCATACGGTCCAAAACTTGCCTGTGGAAAAAATATTTTGATAATGGTATGTTTTTAATAATATTCAGCGATATGGCGAGCGTCTTTTAGATGACCCGCACAGCTCGCATAAGGATGTAATTTCAGAATCACCATGAATGCAACCGGATTTTGGGACTGGGTTCCCGATGTAGTATTTTAGATACAACCGGTGGTTGATGAAAGTAGAGTAGCAGACACTCCACAACACTAAGCTTTACATTTGAGTGAATTGGACCAATGGAACCAGATCGAAAGAACTAGCCAACTACTCAACTGCTCACCGCGATGTTTTTTTTGTGTCCTTAGTTTTCATTTCAATGTCATGCATTAACAAAATTTGTTGTAATATTCAAGAAAAGCTCTGTAACCTCACCTGACTTGGTCCGCGTCTCCGTCCTTGGCTAACATGTCCACGTAGGTGGCGCAAACGTCCACTCTCTGCGGGTAGACAGCTAACACTTGTTCGAATAATGCTTCGGCTCGCTCGCGGTTGCCGTGCTTGCGTTCTAGGAGCGCGAATTGGACGAGGATTGAGACGTCTGGGAAATAAATAATGGAGCTTCAGTTTAGCTGGGTACAAAACTTCATGAACGGAACCAACTTCACTCAACAGGGTAAGACTTGATTGAAATGAAAATCAAAAACATGATGTGCATGAGAAAACCAAGAGAGGTCGAGTTTAGCTGCAGAGCCGCCATCTTTGTTGTTTGTTGCGCACTACACAGCCAACCCCAGTGTCTCTTCTTGCTTACTTATACATACACTAGCCAAGCTAGATGTAGGATGTTTCTACACAAACCACCCATATTTAACCCAAAATTAACTCTGTAGCCGCGTCTTTTTATACGCAATTTACATTACTTGTCGATTTCAGATCCTTCCTTCAATCAATATTGCTTACAATTATATGATGATGATAATATATTTCGAAGACCTTTCTTCAAGGCAAGTTAATTGTAACGGCTTATGCCCGCGACTTCGCACGCGTTTTTTTTTAAATAAGAAGTAGCCTATATGTTATTCTAGGTCCAGATCTTTATGCAAAATTTCAGCTCAATCCATTTAGTAGTTTTGGCGTTGAGTTCGGCAAACATCTTCACGACCGACGTCACAAACTTTGATTACTATTAAGAAGGACAGAAGAAACCTCAACGGTTCAGCCTCTGAAAATTACTTTTACATACTGCTTTACTAAAGTTTAGAGTTTACTTACGTTCCTTTTTCTCCAGCACAGCGACTGCCTTCTGCATGACCTGCCTCGCCTTGTCCACCAGCCCGAGCCGGAAGCAGGCGGCGCCGGCCGCGATGTATGCTGAGGGCGCTCGCTTATACCTGGACAATGGACTTTATTAACCAACATACCTACAAATACAAGCCATGTGGTGCCGGCTTACAAATACAAACCATGAGGTGCCGGCATACAATTCGCAAACACTCTTCTCGAGGAAGACAAAAAATTTAAGTGAAGAGAAAATCAATAACACCTTATTTCTTATTTGATCATAATTTATAGTTATGTTACTTGTCTAAGTGCTTATTTTGTAAGCCTAAAGCATCGATCAGGTATCTACGGGGGAGGCCCGTAGATAACTAGAACCTTACAAAATGACACTCGATATTGTTTGACGCAGACAGTTTGCGCAGAGGCGTGATAAGTTCTGTGCATACGGAAGAAGAGATCAGTGGAGTCGAATTTATTTTATTTTAATTATAAGTAGGTACCTGAAAATAATAAACGCTGTTTTTACATAGGAACAATCTTAAATCATACCGTTACCTAGTAGTTATCATATTTAAATTGATTTGGTTCCTTCTAAATAATAAAAATATTTTATTCCTGACTAAAAATAGTTAGGTATGTAGGTAGTTAGTGTAGTCACAAAACTGTTTCAGTGTAGTCAATGCTAAACAAATATAGTGCGAAGAAAAGAAAAATGTTCATATCTAAAATAACTATTGCTATTACTTTATAAATGTTTGAACCAGTAATAATTTCAAACTAGTAGTTTTATAATAAAAAAAATAAATCCAAGAACACAAAATAATAATAAATATAAAAACGGTAGCCTCTCTATTCATGAATTTAGAACAAAGTCAAAATCGTAACATAGGCGAACCAAAAAAGTCTTTTCAAGGCTATTTTCTTGAGGATAGGGAATAACACATTATAGTGGGAAAAAATCCAATAAAACTACTGAAAATAGAAAATCCCGTCCTTTTTCGTAGTCTTGGAAATGTGATTTTTAAAATTTTTCCTAACATGCTTCCTGTCCGAGCGCTAAAATGACACAAGTTGAAATGGTAGCCTAACATGTCAAATGGTTTCTCTTTTGATACAGTCGGTTTTAGGGTGCGCATTGTGAATCTATGGGGGGCCGGCGGATACCTTAAATCGATGGCCTAAAGAAATATGGTTATTGAAATCTGAAATCTGGTGTCGTAGGAGGCGACTATGGGGTAATCCACCGGGGGTCGGGCATCCTATCACCGAATTGCCAAGCGTGGGGATTTCCCTCATATGATAAAAGCCAATAAGGCGCTTATCAAGTTAAAGCCTGCGTCCAGGATTGGACCAATATAAGCTGTACATGTGGGTAGTAGCAAAAGGAACTTTGATAATTCCTTTTCTGTAACGTATAATAAGAAATCAGAGGTGATGCTGCCAGTTTTGATACTTCCTTCGCAGACAATAGACAGTCAGTCATTACCTTCTCATCATCAGCTCAACTAACGCAGCCAGTTCCTGCTGCTTGCCAGTCTCCACGTGGATGTCGAGGAGAGCGGCGTGGATCTGATAGGGCTCGTTCAATTGTAGGGCATCTTCTAAGGTCTTTTGCTGGGATTCCTGGAATGTTGCAATCAGTGAATCAAGATGCTGGAAGAAAACTCAAGGCCTGGATTTGTGTGTTTTCTCGACCCTCCGCGAAAAGAGTATAAAAGGTAAGTTTTCCCGGAACGACACTATTCCAGGGGTAGCTATGACCCTTTCTTTCCGGCGAGGCGGTTTGTGTTCTTCGAGTGTTACTATGTTGGTATCTGATACTCTTTATTACATCCAAGTCATCCAAAAGCTATTTTGATAAATCCTAAGCAACATTTTGTTGGCCTTTGCCTCCTCATTTTTCGAAAAAAAAAAACAAAAGAGGGAGACCGAATCGCGTTTTTTTTTATAGTTTTCAATTGACCTACTTGTTTAAGAATTTCTGAGACACTCTGATATGATAATCCCTGTTATCTAATAAAATACAAGCCGACAGGGCACAGTTAGTTATTGGATCAGTAAGGGACGTGCTCTTTGAAAGCGCACTTCGCGTTAAATTGCAACGTTGCAATGTATGTAGTAGGTATTGAAAGCTATAAATAAATTAATGTTAGTAATTATAAGTTAATATATTTGAGTTATAAGCCTAGCTATTTATTTATTTATTTCTTTACACATGTTTCCACATATTGTATTCAGTATAAGTTTTTTTGAATTTCTAAATAATAGACTCTTGGTACATATTTAGTTAATGTTTGGTTTACAATTTAGAGCACTCGATTGCCTTGAGTGCTCTGTTTAGTAAATTCTTTAAATTATTAAATCTCAATTGTAAACCGGACTCATGTGATACAGGTTTTCGTTATTTTATAAAATTCGCGTTTTAATACCTTAAGTTATGACCCCTCCACATTGTGTGTTAAGGGGTGCACCCCTTGACACACAACGCCACACTACGTCTCCCCCCCCCTTATGGTCTATGGTGAGACGTAATATAGGATGACTCTAAACGTTTGATTCACATTTATTTACAAAAAGCTTACCTTAGTGCCGAAACGGTGTTCTAGATTGAGCAGCGCTAGCCAAATGTTGAGCTTCTCTTGTTCCTCTCGGAACGGGATGATGGTGAGCGCCTTACGGGCCACCGCGCGGGCCTTGTCCAGCTCTGTCGACTGGAACAGAACAAATTGTTTGTAAACGAATATGTCCACCAAATAACTCGTAATGGGGAGTAAAGGTTCTTCGCCGCAAGTGAAAGTATTTTTTTTTGTTGGATACTTTATCAATAGGGCTACAAAAAATATTCTGAACAAAGCCCTGCCAAATTGATCCAATTCAAGAAAGTATATAAAAAATGTTTTTCTCCGTACAAAATACAATTGAATATTTTTTATCTTATTATTTACGTATCTCACAGATTTTCTTCATACAATAAAAGTTGTCAGGATAGCTAAGACCTGTTATGTAAAAAAAATCAAGACAAAATTCAGACTTCCGACCCTATGTCGACTTTTTTTCAATTCGGAACCACCGTGCGGCGTAAGCGCAAAAATCAAATTTTTGCTTTTTTACAACAAAACTTATGAATAAACTGGTTCAAGGAATTAGTAATAACCTACGAATCAAAACATAATACTGTGCCCCCTGTGATATATGATACAAGTGAAAAATCAACACTTTACAGGAGAACAAAAACAAGATTAAAAAATTCTAGTTTGTGAACTAAGTTCTTAAGTGTTACACTAGGTTACACTTAAGTACCTTCTTTTGTAGATAAAAATATTCACTTTCACTGTGCATTTTAATTTTTATGTTAATATTATAGTTTTAAAGTAACTCCCGAAAAACTTTTTATTCTGACATATTTTAAAATTACATGATAAATGATACAAGTATAGTTAAATTATGTTGCACCTATAAGTTGTCTTTGTGTAAACTGATATACAAGAACTAAAAAAATTTTATAACTAATAGAATATTTTCCTAACACAATGTTGCTCAAACACACACACACACACACACACACATCACAAATGATAAAAATACTACCCTAATCAGTATTGAGAATGATTGGTTCAAAGTTATATACGAGTAACTCGTTATATATCAATATTCACGATAAATACACTGAAAAATAAAATGTGAAAATTTACGTAATCGCTCTTATACTACGAAATACGAAAACCAGTGTTTGGAGCAATTACTTAAAGGGGTTACAAATTGACATAATATATCTATATTCACGATATTTTTGCTAATATCCTGGAGTTATATATCCTGGAGTTATATCACTTTGCACCAAATTATCTCCGAAACTATAGCAGATAGAAGAACGTCAGTTAGATCCAAAAAAAATTTTTTTTTTTTTTATATACTTTCTATGTAAAAATGACAAAAAGGGTACAACTCGATTTATATCACCCATAACAGGAGGCACAGAATGTTTTATATCATTTCAATAGACCACAGGGGGAACCCTGTGGTCTCACAGGAATGTGATCTCGACCAAATTATGTGCGAAACAGTGCACTTTCATGTTTTTTTTATCGTATTTGCACATTCAAGGAACCAAAGACATAATTTTATTGTTTTTTTTTTTTTTCATAATGTAATTTGAGTTTTTTTACCTAGGTTTGCCCCTTAACATAGCGTTAACCATTGTTATTGTGTACGTCCTTCTTTTTGAATAAATATTCTCATTTCATTATGGAGGCGGCATAGGACCGCTATTTGAGGGAGTATGGAGGCATGTGTCCAGCTGTGGACGCTAAAATGAGCTACTAAATCAAAATTGGTTTCAGAGCTACCATGGGACTGGGCTATATTTACACTTTCTTTTTGCATCAGGTGGTAGTTAGAAGAATGCTGACTACGGATAAATTATACAGACTTTTTGGATGTCACATCCGGCGGATTTTGTTCGTATAGTTTTTAATCGCATCTAACTTGTAGATAGCCATATAAGCGACTGCAGCTTCCAACGAGTTAACCCTTTGTTTTAGCTCTGACCTAAGATAGTTTCTCAAACATATATCATACTAACTTGTAAATGGAAGGCCATATAAGCGATCCACAGTTGGCTGGACGCCGGCTGCGCCAACAACGCTCGTTCAAACTGGTCCACTGACCGCGGCGCCGAGTCCTCCGCCGCCGCTGCCTCTAGCGACCTGATTCTTTCCTCCTCAGCCCTGACCTTGGCCAGTTTGTCTGCTACTGAGAGCTTCTTGCGCTTTTTCTTGGGTTGTTCTTGTGTCTACAAAATAAACAAAAAGTTAGTATAAATGAAGAAGTGTATGTTTGCCAAAATCCTATTTGAGGGTGATCGTCACGGATTGTCGCGATTTTATTTTTTTATGCTTTCTATAAGGGATAAAACTAACGGAAAAGTAATTTGCCGCAAATCGTAAACCATTTTCTACATATTAACCTATGAAAAAAGTAACTTCGGTTCACTGGTATTTTTAGAGCGTTTGGGATAATAGGGAATTTTCGGCTGAGAATCAACATTTACCCAAATGCTGGGAGCATTCGACGACCGATGTGGCGCGGCGGGCGAAGGTCCGCCTGCGACGCAGAAGGTTGCGGGTTCGATTCCCGCCTTGGGACAAATGTTTGTACGATCTGCAAATATTTGTTCCGGGTGTTCTGGGTATTATCTATATATAATAAAAAATATCTCTCTATGTTATGTATTGTATTAAGTTTATTAGTCATCTAGTACCCATAACACAAGCTCTGCTTACTTTGGGGCTAGATGATGCTGTGTGGATTGTCCAGCATTTTTTATTTATTCCGTGGGTTTATTCCTTCTAGAATGCAGAAATAAATAAAAAACCACGAAAAAATTTTTCAATTGAAATGACGAACAAACACATCACATGACCAAATCCGTCTCCACTTGTAATGTGCTACATAACAGCCTTGATTTGCTTCTTTCATTCGTTAAAAACATATTGTTTTTTGGATGAATAAAGATTCATTGCCATTTTCCTGAGAGCAGAAGGCGTAACTAACTTTCCGAGTATAATTCAGAAAGTCAAGGCAGAAAAAACACTAATTAATTAATTATAATGAAAAAACGCTAAAATAACTGTGAAACCAGAAAGAACAACATTCCACTTTCTTAAAAGTTACATAAGCTTTGAGCTTCTTTGCTGTTACATCAACAATTACAGGTTAGCGAAGTGTTAGTGCTGTTTTATGGCTTTGAATTATTAATTTAAGCACCATTTACTGTAATCTATTTTATTGTAAATTGACGTATCCAAGTGTGCCTTGTGCTCCTACGGCGAATAAATGAGTAAGAGTTAGTGTGAACAGAATAACGCTTATCAAATTATAGATATGTTGGTGGAACTTCAAACTCACCTCTTCATCGCTGCTGCTAGATTCCTCTTCTTGCGCGCTCTCCTTCACTCCAGCATTGCCGAAGAAGAACTCCTTAGCACTGGGGACTTCAAGCACTGAGTCCGTACTCTCAACCACTTTCATATCTTTCATAACAGATTTCAAATCAACACTGATTTTATCTTTGGCATTCTTTTCTTTTTTATCATTTTCCTCTTGTTTTTCTTCTTCTGATTCAGATTCAGTTTCTTTTGTCTTTTTCTGTTTCTTAGCTAATTTCTTCTCTTGTTTCCGTTTCTTTTGTTCTTCTTTGTAGTTGTCGTTCCGTTCGTATCCTAGTTTTGTTAATTTCTCTTGTACTTCTTCTATCGCGTCTGCTAACTTCTTAATTCTTTCTTCTATGATTAACTTTTCGTTTTGCATCGCCGTGTGGTATTTTTTATTCTTGGAATTGAGTCCTCTGTCTTCTAAATGTGTTATTTTTTCGTCTACGACTTCTGATCGCTTTTGTCTTATTTCTATGGCTTTTGTAATAGCCGCTAGTCGTTTCTTAAAATCTTTTATTGTGATACAATCGGAGGTGTCTAGAAGCCCTTGTTCGTGAGGTGTTAGAACATCTTCTTCTTCGTAAACATCTGTTTCTATGGCATCACTTTCTTCTGATTTCTCTTCTTGGACCTTCTTTCTTTTTTCTTTCTTATTTTCTGGAGTTTCTTGATACGACTTTATGTATTCTTCTGGGTTTGATGTCTCAGAGACGTTTCTTTTTTTCTTTTTACTGAGTTTGTGTTCTTCTTTGTTTTCATCAGTGTTTTTGTTTTGTTTTGTGTGTTCGTCGCTTTTGTTTTTCTTCTGTGGCGGTTCACTTTCGCTTGTTTTCTGTTTCCTTTTGCTTTTCGGACGGGTTTCCTGTAAAATGTACTTTGTAAATGCCAAGACACATAAAAAATTAAAAGATATTTTAAATAACGATTTGCTTACGTCAGGATTGAAGGGTGCTGTGGTGAGGCTGCCCGATATCTTCTTAGCTTTCGCTTTTATGTTCAATATCGTACAAGATACCTGTCAAAGAAATAAAATTATTGAAATCACTGGAAATAAATTATGATGTATGTAAATATAATTGTTTTATATATTTTTTTGCAACCTTTGCCTAATAGTAGGGCAGTAACGGTCGAAAATAAAAATTTATACCTGAATTGTAAGGTAGGGCGCGAAAATATCATGACACTTTTGTATTGAGAAAGCCTTGTATTGAGAAAGTAGGTAACTACTTTAACAACTAGAACGATTGGACATTGTGTCTAAAAGTTCGTAAAATCTAAGATAGATCTGACTTATTATTTTTTATTTAGATGTAATTAAGAATTGGTAAACATAGACACTTGTTGTAGAACGATACCAGCATATAGTCTCGACCGATACACTGTAGAGGTTACTGCTTAAATAGACACTTACAGTTTGCCCCAAATGGAAGGAGTCCGCTATGCTCTGCGATCTGTCCGGCGTGACGAAGTGCCGCGGGACGTACGCTACCACGTTGTTGAAGAACGATACCAGCACGTAGTTTTGTCCAATGGTCTGTGGACAAAATGCTACTTATTCAAAACTAGTTGAAATAAGAACTTCTACCTGACCTTTTTTATCGTTTTACGACTGTCGTGGTAGCTTTTCTCATCATGGTTCCCATTATAACAACAATCCAACGTCACAACAAAAAAGTCGTGGACGACAATTAAATCGCGTCGTAATATATGAACACCTCGGGTTAAATATACAAGCCGCGATGCTTTAAACTGCACGACATTCTGTCGTCACGACACGTTGGGAACGCGCGCTTACTGTTAGGTTACTGTTATTTTATTTAACTATTCAATATTTTCATGTGCAATTTAATTAGAGAACTACTTGATAATATTCATTCAATAAATTTACCTAAAAATTACGATGAAGTGGTCAGCGCATCTATTGTGACTGTGGTAAAATACCGTTTGTTATTTCTATACCATCCTCCAAACTACAAAACAATTTATTGCGACCTCCAATGTTCTAGACGGGCTGATCAGTCTCTTCAATGTTCTAGACGGGCTGATCAGTCTCTTCAATGTTCTAGACGGGCTGATCAGTCTCTTCAATGTTCTAGACGGGCTGATCAGTCTCTTCAATGTTCTAGACGGGCTGATCAGTCTCTTCAATGTTCTAGACGGGCTGATCAGTCTCTTCAATGTTCTAGACGGGCTGATCAGTCTCTTCAATGTTCTAGACGGGCTGATCAGTCTCTTCAATGTTCTAGACGGGCTGATCAGTCTCTTCAATGTTCTAGACGGGCTGATCAGTCTCTTCAATGTTCTAGACGGGCTGATCAGTCTCTTCAATGTTCTAGACGGGCTGATCAGTCTCTTCAATGTTCTAGACGGGCTGATCAGTCTCTTCAATGTTCTAGACGGGCTGATCAGTCTCTTCAATGTTCTAGACGGGCTGATCAGTCTCTTCAATGTTCTAGACGGGCTGATCAGTCTCTTCAATGTTCTAGACGGGCTGATCAGTCTCTTCAATGTTCTAGACGGGCTGATCAGTCTCTTCAATGTTCTAGACGGGCTGATCAGTCTCTTCAATGTTCTAGACGGGCTGATCAGTCTCTTCAATGTTCTAGACGGGCTGATCAGTCTCTTCAATGTTCTAGACGGGCTGATCAGTCTCTTCAATGTTCTAGACGGGCTGATCAGTCTCTTCAATGTTCTAGACGGGCTGATCAGTCTCTTCAATGTTCTAGACGGGCTGATCAGTCTCTTCAATGTTCTAGACGGGCTGATCAGTCTCTTCAATGTTCTAGACGGGCTGATCAGTCTCTTCAATGTTCTAGACGGGCTGATCAGTCTCTTCAATGTTCTAGACGGGCTGATCAGTCTCTTCAATTTTGAAGGTGGCAATTTATTACGCAAGGATTCTCTAGGACGCATATTATTGCACGAACAGTCTCGGCAGAACAAATACGATTTAAATAGCTGCAGCGGTCCACACACAATATACCATAAGACATAATACTATGGAAGTATCTAAAATAAACACGACTTGAAGTATCCAAGTTATTAACAAGACTATTTTTTTATTTGACTTCAATTGTCACTTACCCTGATGACTCCAGTATACGCCTGCCCGACGCGCGCGCTCTCGTAGCTCAGGAGGACCTCTAACTCAGGCGCTAGGAGAGACGGCTTCAGGGTTAAGATGAGGTGCTGCTTGGATGTGTCTAGTGCTAAGACACGGGCTTGGACCTTTTGGCCTACCTGTGGATGAAAAAGGATCATAAATTTAAATACAAAGACTGTTGGACTTTTTAACTTTTATGACATTGATTGTGATAAACATATTATACGACTTCAAAATCAGCCTTATTGGCCAGGACCAGGTTCAAAATAGAGAAGGGCTCAATACGAGTACCTACGGGGTGTAATGTGAGCCTGTTTCCTTATTAGCAGTAAGGAGGTCTTTAGAATTGTTAAAAATAAGGTTTGTGGTGTGTTGTCTCTTGAATGCATCATATTAATGTTTGAGAGTTTACCTTGTATTTCTTCTGCGTGATATTTGAAGTGCGCGCCTTCTTAGGATCCACGAAGACCCCGCTCTCCGTCAAATGTGTTTGGGGCACGAAACCTAAACAACACATTTAAATTAGTACATTTAGTATTTAGTATTTTGAATAGACACTCTATCATAATATCATCTTTCACTCTATCGTACACGTAGGTACACTTATTCACCATTGATCTTCCGAGATCATCGCCTTGTCGTCTAAAGACCCTGTCAGCTCACCATTGAATTTACCACAGACTGCCAAAGGACTCTTCCGCCACACTTTTGACGTGAAAGTCTTTTAAACGGAGTGTAGTTGCCGCGTTTGACAGAGGTCACGATTATCCCCACTCCAGCTAACACTGTGAGGCGAGCCGTGCTGTGTTATGCTTGCCATCCCTGCGCGGCGAGCGAAGAGAGCCCCACTCTCTCTACTGCCATGCTTTGCCAGTGAGGCGCGCGAAGCGAGCCGCTCTTGTTTAAGCACTGAGGCTGCGTCCCTGCTGCAGCCTGCCCGATTTACACCCTGCTATCTGGCTTATCTGGATGCTGGAGGAGAATACTGCGGATACCATAGACAGCTAAAAGGACCAACAACTCAATGCTAAAACAGCTGAACATTAAAACCTGGCTCTCTACCATCTGTTACCAATTTACCCTCAACTACTTTGGTCACACAGCTAGAAGAAACCCAGATAACCTGGAGAAACTGGTTGGTGTGGGCAAGGTGGACGGGAAAGACCACGAGGCCAATCACCAAGCTGGTCTGACATTATGAAATAGATTACGGGACACCTCAGACAAGCCGAAGATAGAGTCGCGGAAGCCGCTGGACAGCTCCTCACAAAGCACGACCTTCAGTAATGAAGAACACGATGAACAAGAATCTGACTTATGGCCCTGCCTACCTTTGACCCTGCCGACGTCCAGCTCGGCGTGGCTGTCCGCCAGCGCGCCGACGGTGGCGATGACCAGCTGGCCGGGCTGCAGCTGCTGCAGGCTGAAGTAGGGCTCGTCCACGACGTGCGGCTGGTCCGTCACGGAGTACACGTAGTCCGACAGGTTGTAGCAGAGGACGCGGACGCGGTGCCTGCTGCCTGGAATTACGAATGCAATTCTCATTCAAAATCATGTACTAATATTATAAATTCGAAAGTAACTCTGTCTGTCTATCTGTTACCTTTTCACGCCTAAACGGCTGAACGGATTTCAATGAAATTTGTCAGGGAGGTAAATGGTATCCCGGGGACGGACAGAGGCTACTCAAAAAGCGCGTGCGAAGCCGCGGGCAGCAGCTAGTTGCAAATAAATCTGAATCTATAGCGTAGGTACTTTCCGTTGACACCTTTATATGCTATTAATATTATAAAGGTTTGGCCGAAGACAACGGCAACACTACTGAAGGATCGGGCTGAATATTTGCACACTTAAAGATCTGGAGCCAGGATAACATATAGGCTACTTTTTATATCGACAAAAACACGTGCGAAGCCGCGCGCTAGTCACGAATATAAATAATAATTGAAAATTCTTCTACTTTCAGCTTTGTAATAATAGTAGGACAACTATAAAACAACATCCATCATCTTTACACTTTTATATGGTTATTTAATGACGTCAGTGTAGTTCGTGGTCAGCCAAAAGAGAACATTACGATGTTCTCTTTTGGCAAGCATACTGCAAGTGCATACTGCAAGTACATACTGCAAGTCTAGTAGCACTAAGGGTTGTACATACCAATTGGATAGGATTTAGCAACCACCTCCTCATCAGCTAACTCCTCGTCCACCTGGATCCGCTTCAGACTCAGCACGCCTAGGTTCCCGCGGCCCAGCTTGAGGTGGACTGAGCGACCGATGATTTTTAACACCTGCACACATTCTACCAGATTAGAAAGAAGATTGGGCTTCTATTAACACATAACTGCACAACACACATACTGAGTACCGGAAAAAATTAGCTTTAATAGGAACAATCGCTATTTCAGTCTGTAAGGCATCTCTGTTAATAACTTTGTATTAACAGACCTTTATAAAAACACTAGGTATAGTTAAAGTCAAGTCAACTTTTAAACAAAATTAAATTAAGCGAAATTGGTTCATCCGTTTGGGAGCTATGACACACAGACTTGCAGGACACACACGTTCAACATACATTACGTGCAGTCAAGTACATTACTTAGCAACCGCGTCTGTTCTCACGAGCCGCTCGCTAAGTATCAGTTAATAAATCAGTTCACGTTACGACACGGCCTCGGGTGGTTCTTATTTCTTGCTCCATATATCTACCTCTATTTATTATTTATCACGAAGTGTACCTTACCTCTCAACACACCTCATTTTGCGCGAGGGGGGGAAACAGTATGTTGGTAAAATATGCGCATATACCTGTGCTTCCTCCACGATATCTCCGTCTTTCAGCGTCTGCTCGGCCTCCATGTCAGGGTAGGTGGTGTCGAAGATGCTCTTCATCGTCAGGAATGGAGCGTTGCGGGTGGGCAGCACGTATAGGACTCTACCTCGGATCTGGGGAGTATGGTATTATTGAACTAAATTATAGCACGCTAATAGTACTGAACAAAATGGGTTGAAATATGCACACTTAAATCTTAGCAGTTGTAAGTAGTATCTGGAATATAATATATTCATATGCTATTTTTCCTCTCACAAAATTGCTTCATCGTCATCATCAGTACTAGTCCACTGCTAAACATAGTAATTTAATTTAAATTAATGGAGTTGATTTAATTTAACTTGTATATTTAATTTAATTAACTTTGTTGTCACACTAAGATTATTAACATTTAATATAATATATATAATATAATATCATCCGGCGGGCCTTTGTTACCGCTAACGTACCAGCTATTCTCGAACCGAATGGTCTTTTGCGTGACGATGGTAAGAGGCCTGACGGCATGACACTAGTCCCATGGGAGTTGGGGAGGCGCATTGTGTGGGACGCTACATGCGTCGACACACTTGCGCCTTCCCATCTTCCGAGGACATCCGTAAGGGCTGGTGCGGCGGCAGATTTGGCCGAGGATCTCAAGAGACGCAAATATGCAGGTCTCGACAGAGCCTACATATTTGCTCCCTTTGGGGTCGAGACCCTAGGTCCGTGGGGTACCGAGGCTCTCCGGGTTTTTAAAAAGTTATCTGAGCGTCTGGTCGACGCGACGCGTGACCCGAGAGCTGGCGGGTATCTGACGCAGCGCATCAGCATTGCCATACAGCGGGGCAATGCAGCCAGCGTCTTGGGGACGCTTCCGACTGGTATTGATATCAGTTGAGCTACCTGTAGATTGTTTGCAACAGTCTGCAGTTAGCTTAATTGTTTCAATTGTAAATACTAGTTATAATTTGATTGTAATTTTCTTTGTTAATAAAGGCCATTGCCCTTGTTATTTTACATTTAATATAAGATATTTCTGCTAATAACAAATTAGGAATAATGTCATAGCAAAATGGCTAGCAAAGCCAAATTACGGTCAGCATAATTTAAGTATGTTCAAAAAGGTACAAATATCATCAGCGTATGTAGGATCGAGTTTTTGCCGCGAAAGTTACTACCTACCTTTTGTCCAAGCGTAGGTTTCTTCCCTTTGACCTTGTCGACGTGCTGTCTCTGTATGTAGCACGTCGTGTCTCCGAATATCGTGCCTTCGATGCCGTTGTCTAAAGGCTGCAACAAATTTATGTTAGCAATTAGTAATGATAAACGCTATTTAATATATTTTCACAATTAACTGTAACCATTCGCAAGCAGAAACCTGCTCACCGCCATTTTGCTGTTTACCCGCACTTTTTGTATAAAAGCGCTCTGTGGTCGTAACGAGGGCCATTGTCGTTCTCCGATCGTCGAAGTGACAACAACTAGAACACCCTCAACAGTTCTTGTAATACTTGCGGTGAGTACTTTTGTGGTAATTGTGTATTTTTGCAAATAAATGTGATAGATGATTATAAATCTATGCATAAAAATGTCACATTTCCATTGAATTATAAAAATGTATAAATAATATGAATAAATATGATATTTTACTGGAACATGGTAGTTTAACATTTATATAAAAAACATCACATTAACACATATGAATCGATCGACGCGAAATATCACACAAACTACAAAATAGTCATGATATCTTCCAAAGCTTATTTAAATTTCAAGATGTGTACTGTTCATTTAAAATCCTCCCAGAGTTTACTTTCGTATTGTTCGTATACGTAGGTACGTAATAGTAAATGCTATGTTACAGCTAAATGGACGTAAATCATTAGCGTGCATTTAAAAACGCAGACGAAAGGATATTCATATAAATTAACCTACTAAGCCTATAACTAGAATAAGTACTTTAAATTTCTAGAAATAAAACTAAATACTTTGTAGCCTTACTGTTAACTTACTTAAGTACATATATTTAAATCATCATCATCAAATAAATTAATGTAACGTACCTACTCTTATTCATTTATATGTGTGTGACTTAAATAAATAAATACCTAATGCTGGACAATCCACACAGCATCATCTAGCCCCAAGCTAAGCAGAGCTTGTGTTATGGGTACTAGATGACTGATATACTTAATAAAGTACACTACATAGATATATATATATATATATATTTATTATACATATGTAGAATGCCCAGAACGCCCGGAACAAATATCTGCAGATCGTACAAACATTTGTCCCAAGGCGGGAATCGAACCCGCAACCTCCTGCGTCGCCTGCTTCGCCACATCGGTTGTCAGTAAATTAATTGTTGTTGTATTTTCTTACATGCATACGATCACACCTACCACACGCGCCGTCGCCGTTAGCCGCTCTGTAATATAGCAATGTTCAGCAAAGTTCTTAGCAGAAAACCTTGAAGTCAAAAATAATAATAATAGCTATCGTTGTTTGACGAATTCATTATGAATGTAAGCGGGTTAACTACGAACCTTATTTGTTTTGGAAGAACACCAACAAAAAGATCCACCGATGAATTAACCACAAAGAAGGTTCGTAGTTAACGCGCTTACATTCAAAATGAATGACAATAAAGTGTACATACGGTGTCTACAACAAACTCCACACTGGTGCCCGGTAGGACGGCCCCCTTAGGTTTCTTCTTCAGCAGGGCTCCTTGCACGGCGCCCAGAGTCGCCGATACCGTTACTACGCTGCTGGCGGCCGATGCGGTCACTGACTTCACGGCGCACCAGGTCACCATGCCTATGTCTTTAGAGAGTGTAAGGGTTAGGGAAATAAACATGGAGTCAGCTGTATTACCTTTCGACTAGTTCGGAATCAACTATACACTAGCCAAACTCGATGTACAATGTTTGTAAAAGATCTATAACACAAATAAACTAAAACTCACTTGCTTAGCGTCGAGTTTCAGATATAATTGTAAGCAATATTTATTGAAGGAAGGATCTCAAAAATAATGTAAATTGCGTATAAAATGAAGCGGCAACAAAGTAAATTTTTGGTTATGTATGCGCGGTATGTGTGTGCGGTTTGTTTACAAACATTCCACACAGAGTTTGGCTAAAGTCCTGTGTGATCTGTCACATGTATGAGTGCTGATAAGGTATGCCTTATCAGGACTCGTACATCCACTCCTTAACGTGCCTCCCATACAAGGGGGGTTTTAGCCGTAATCATCACGCTTGGTAGGCTAATTGGAGATGGCAGTTAAGGTGTTATAACACAGATGGAAGCGGCTGCCTTCAACAGAAAATCAGCAGAAAACCTTGCATTAATGTGAGGTAGCATTATACTAAGGTGGAACTTTTTGGCCTGCTGCGTTACAGCACAGAGCACGCAATTGGTAGCTGACTCACCCACTACCTAGATCACCTAGCATATTTTGCGCTTTTTGTACTGTTCCGTGCTGGAAGGCAATTCGCGCAATTTATCACTCTATATATGTACATATATAACAATTTTTTTTCACCTACCTAGTACTACAGACAAAAAAATCCATCAGGGGCTGCCATTGCCATTCTCTGTTATCCTTAATGAAATGACTTGGTACCTAGGTAAGCTCGCACTCTAGAAGTACAAATGAACGTATTGTTTCTTTGTGTAACGTATTGTACCTACGTGCAGTATGATCATCCACCATTCTACCAAAGACAGTTTAATATGTGTCTCGTAGAGGTAAGTAAGGTATCTACGCATTCATTTTATGTCAACTTATGTATCGTTATTACAATTATAACTGTTTGGTACATTCAGCAAGTTTCAGGGCAGACAATAGTTAATGTTTAAAAAAAAAAAAAAAGTACCTGAGGAGTAGGTACATAATGTCCAGCTGTTGTATGTTCCGCGTAGAGATGCACCAATGTTATATTCATTATTGGAACCTTTTAATAAATACATCGTCGTAACAACTGTTAATTTAATACATTCAATTAATTTCAGGCAGCCCCCGACCGATTTTTTTGTCTTTGTAATAATAGGTAGGTGAAAAAAAAATTTTTGTGCGTTGGAGTTATTATTTCACGGTACCTCTAACATACTTCGAGCCGGATAGTACGCAACTGATTTATTAATTAGATTTAAGATACATACATGAAGCTTCAATACGGAACAACAAAGATCACGTATTGCAAGTAGACATTATAATGTAGGACTTTAGGTGAACTAGATTCTCGGCCTGACCTGACACATTGTACTTCGTACAGTTAGCTATATTTGATTATAATTATATAAATTATCATTGCTGTTTTATCCATTCATCTTAGTCGGGCGTTTTACAAAGAAAATTACAATACAATAATAAAAACAAATTAGAACTAGTATTTACAATTGAAACAATTAAGCTAACTGCAGACTGTTGCAAACAATCTACAGGTAGCTCAACTGATCCATATCAATACCAGTCGGAAGCGTCCCCAAGACGCTGGCTGCATTGTCCCGCTGTATGGCAATGCTGATGCGCTGCGCCAGACACCCGCCAGCTCTCGGGTCACGCGTCGCGTCGACCAGACGCTCAGATAACTTTTTAAAAACCCGGAGAGTCACGGTACCCCACGGACCTAGGGTCTCAACCTCAAAGGGAGCAAAAATGGGTTTTAATAAAATTATTTAATTCTTTTTCGATTACAATATATCCGTCGTGGGTTTTGAACATTTTTTATTTTGTTTTTACATGTCTGTTTTTATTTAATTTTGTGGTGTAAAATTAATAATTTCGTATTGTATTGTATTTATCAAGTGTTCGGGAATCCTCCTACGACATCCCCGGGTGAATTGGAGGGATGGATTACTCACGCCGCGACCGTCATGCCGAGGAAATTACGGGAAAGTTTATTTCTTTGTTATTTGATGGTTTATTTATTTATATTTTTTTATAGTCGTGTCGCTGCACGACATTAGGATATTAGTCCAATTTCTACATCGCTATCAGAGACTAGTAAGTAGCAATAAATAAATAAACTATAATCATTGCACAAGATAGGAAATGTAACTGTGAGCGAGTATTTGGGTGTAGCTGTAACACAGCCCATGACATAATCATGCAACAAACATAACTTGCCGATTCAACAGTCGGATACCGACTGTTGAATCGGCAAGTTATGTTATACAATTCAAAGTAGGATAGTAAACTACAAACCTAGATTAATATCTGGACTGACATCTTTTTTAGGCAAGAAAGTCGTAGTGCTGGGTACTCCGAGATCCATCACATAACCATGATCCTCTATCGATACCACCGCCGCTTGGAAAAGGGCTCCTGAAAAAATATTACAAATGTAGATCAAAAACGACCAGTGCAAAACAAATAGAGAAATTGTTTGCGACTTCTGGCTTGTATGAGTATGAGATAAAAGAAGTACGCACAACTGCACATGCGTTTCCATTACCATCATAGGTGTATGTACGAGGCAGCTCGGTGGTACCCGAGAAATCACTTCAATTGCCTAGGCTCTATTGGTGCAGCGCTGGTTATAAGGGACTTTTACACAAAAAGGTGGGAAATGTGTGCGAGGGATGTCAGTAGAAGGGAGTATAGAGCTCTAAGTTGAAAGTAAAACAAATCAATTTTATTTCCCTTACACCTTACAGGACTCTTGGACACGTCAGAAATTTAAACTGAAAACAGATCTTAGGACATCTTGGGTGAAAACAGACGTACAGATTCACAGCGCCGCCGCATCCTCGCACCGTTTAGCTACCTTGAACATCTATGGCGGAAACTAGGTACTAATATTTATCACGTTGCGAGAATTGAACTCACGTCTCAGTACCAGTAGACCTTCGCCTACTGCGGCCACAGAGGTCGCCATAGAGCAGGTGTGTTATTTAAAAAATAAACAAATCCAGTTTAAATTACCATGAAACTGACATTAATAATACAATTGAAAAATAATTGAATGGCTTGACATAAATAATCATAAAGAAAATCTTAACAAATCGAAATATATAAAATTTAACATGAATGTATAAAATATAATTTAAGTTTAAATATAACAAAGTTAGCAGATGTTCCGCAAGTACACCTAAAAATTAATCATTGACGAAAATCTGGACTGGAAATCCCATGTAGACGTAGTAAACAAAAAGATAAACTAAGGGGTTTGAATTTAACATCGGTTACCATTTTGTTTTTTTTTTTTCAAAATGATCGCGCACAATGTTATATAATTTGGATAGAAGACATTAAAACAAATAAAAAACGTCTCATAAAATAATATCCCAAGGCGTCGCGGCGTCGGGTTTCCGAGATATTCACAAATAATGTGAATATTTCAGAAACCTGTCGCTTTAGGATATTACGTTATAGAACATTTTTTATTTGTTTTACTGTCCTCTATCTAAATATATCTCTATAACTTTTATTTTGATTTTTGCATTTGATTTTAGGGTGATCCGAACATATTTTTTTTTTTTTCAAAGTCGTGGCTTACTAGAAAATTTATACATGTATTTGGACAAAGAACTCTAAAATAAATAAAAAAAAAGCGATCCCCAAACCGCATGCCCAGCGTGGGGATTATGGGCATTCCCCCTGTGAGATAAAAGCCAATAAGGCGCTTATCAGGGGAGGCCTGCGTCCAGCAGTGGAACAAGATAGGCTGTGGAGATGGAGGTGGAGGATGCAGAGACCCAAATAGACTGGTTTTAAAAGAAACCCACATTCAGCCAAGTTTATAAAAAGCTGTTTGACGATGTGAAAGGAACTAAAATTGCTGAAATGCATAATTATTTATTTAAAATGAAATAGATTAAATGGCTGAATAATAAGAATATAATTACGATTTATATGATTTTTTAATAACTAAAATTATATTGCATACTAGATTATAGTGAAACATGAGGACATCCATAAAAATATTATAAATTCGAAAGTAACTCTGTCTATTACCTTTATACTATTAAACAGCTGAACGGATCTTAATGAAATTTGGCATGGAGATAGATGGCATGGTTATCGCGGGGAAGGATATAGGCAACTTTCTATCTCGGAAAAAAGCGTGTAAAGCCGCGGGCAGCAGCTAGTTCTTTATATTTATATCACCTATTATACCATGTTTGATGCAAATAAATATCTTTGTATCTTTGAACTGTCTATCAAATATTTCATTCAATTATGTCAATAATTAAGGAACTTCAATATTCAAATTCAAATATAAATTCAAATAGTGTGCATCTGTTGTAAAATAAACCAGTGCATGGAGTGTAAGGTGCATAGTCACCTTTAACAACATCAGTTATCGCCTTCCCTCCATTGACATGCTGCGGCATAGTGGACAGCATCAGACACTTCTCCTTCTGCTCCAGCACCTTCACCACGATGTACTGTCCAGCTCTAAACATGTTTCCTAGTTCTTTTACTTTCTCTACCTGAAAGATCATGGTGAGATAAGAACATCTACTGGCTGATTAAGTAACTCTAGACAAAATAGAAAGAAAAACAAAGATATCTTAAAAAGTCAGAGGCTGGCCGAAGTATACTTATTTTAGGTGTAACAGGTATCCACTGATCCAGTTCTAATAAGGCCGTTAGAGTTGAGAGGTATTTTTGTTGCTGTTTGAAAAAAAAACATATCAAAATACGCCAACACATAGGCTATTGGCTGAAAAACAGGACTTGCTGAGCCAACACCTATTTCGGCACAGAGTCAGGGGGCCAAAACTCGATCTGACGCCTACCATTTGGGTAATTTAGTATAAACCTCCATGTTCTTTATTTATTTTTGTATACTTTTTTTTTATCTATGTGAGTTTCGAAATAAATACTTTTCTATTCTATTTTATTCTATAATATTTTATAATAACTACTTTCACAGGTATTTATCGCGTTCATTTACCTATTTCTTCCGCCGTTTCAACAGGTTTACCCACTATTCAATAAAAGCGATTAATACTCGTGAATAAGAAGTTAATTATAATGAGTTTTGATCATGTACGTTAAAAAACTTAATATAAAGATTTTTATCTACATTTAAAGTTTTTTAAAAAATGTACAATCAGCAAGTATAATAAAATTCTTGTATAATGGAGAGCTTTTCCTCTATAACCCACATAGCTAGCCAACCAGAACTACCTATAGTTATTATTAAAATAAATATGGTTTTAAGGCCTTTGCTTAGAATTGAGGAGTAAGGTAGGTAAAAATAAAATAAAAGTGGGACCTCTTTGCCAAACAGTGGGATGTCACAGGCTAATTGTAAGAAAATTTAAAAATATTATCTGGGTTGGACGTGAAGTGTATGAAAAACTGACCTTGTCATTAACATAGTCCTCTAGCAGTTTGTTGTAGGGCTCACTGATGTGGCACGCCATCACATTGCCAATCAGCTTGCATGGCAGCATCACTATCAGCTTTGTGTCGAAGGCGTAGCGCACTCGCCCCAGTACAACCACACCTTCTTTTATTGTCTGAAAACAAATGCCAAATTAAGAAACATAGAGAATTTTCATTAAGTTGTGGGATTATTAACCCTCAAACTCTTTAAAAATAGACTGGAATAATATTTAAAGTGCACTGACAAGTATTATGATATAAACACATCAGCGAGCTGCCTGTGTATTACAAATAATGATAATAATTTTCTGCAAATAAAACATTTGCTGTGGTTTTATAATGATTTTGTTATTTTTTTGCCACCTTGACTATTGCACAACATTGAGAAGGACTAAAGTTCCTTTTTGAAATTGTGAAATATTATTGTTTATGCCATAAGACAGCAAGTTTTAGGTGTTATACAAATGATATATTATTGAGAAATACTTCAAGAGATTATACAGTTTCTTAGGTACAAAGCTATCTCAAGAATTGTAAAGAGATCCAAAAACATAGCTCTATTGTGTAATAATGTAATAAATAACACAAGTAGCACTATTCCGTCTTTAACATTCATAAAGATGGTGTACAGTGAAGCTAGAGGTAGTTGTTTGAAGTTTTTAGCTCTCCAGAGACTAACCTGGTAACTCAACCCAACAGCACAGTTTTTGGTAGATTGGTCTATTTCCTCAGTGACTTCATCTGATAAATATCCATCATCACCCTCAGACTTCTTGTTTAACTTCTTTTTTTTCTTTTCACTTTTCTCTGGTGCCCCTAAAAACTATAAAATCTATGATAGTTAAGAGAACTTTATGAAAAAAAAAACAAAGTTATTTTATTTTTTATGAAAATAATGTAATATTTAGTGAGTTTTCTCAATAAATTACTCACGTTGGCGCTTTGCTTGAATAAAGTTGTGGGCTTCTTTCCACCGCGGGGAAAGTATTCTTCTGTGTCTGCCATAATTCGACACTGTATTTCCTTTCCTAATAAAAAATCAATAAAAAAAGAAATCCCGACACAACACAACCACAACAAAATGTTTACACATGATTTTTAGAGGTTATTTTGCGTATGGTTTCAGTTTTATTTCCACTAATTGTAAGTTTTATTTCTAAGAAGAACGAAACGCAATTTAGTAGAACCTCATAACATCTTATTGTTTATGCTGCTTTTAAAGTAGTTTCTAATAGTTGGCTACACTATTACGCTACCAGTTTCTATAGTTCTAGAATTTTGCGATAGGTACAATCTTACTCTTTCATTCTCGTTTCATATGCCGTTGAGAAACATGAGATGTAAGCTCTGTTGTCAATAAATCAACCATTTCATTCATTCATTCTGTCGGTTCTCTCGGTAGTTCGTAGATAATAAAATACATTCTATTCTCTTTGATTTGCGTATCAATTTTGTTACATCACGCACGTACGCACCGGTAAGAAATTATTTTATTTTATTTTGTTACTAAAGCTCGATTGA
The DNA here is from genome assembly GCA_963662085.1 of Eupithecia inturbata. Taxonomy (NCBI): domain Eukaryota; kingdom Metazoa; phylum Arthropoda; class Insecta; order Lepidoptera; family Geometridae; genus Eupithecia; species Eupithecia inturbata. The sequence goes on from OY759192.1 coordinate 1,190,543, forward strand.
TTTGATTGGTCGTGTTCGTTTGGAAAGTACCTGGCTATCGTCTGATTTTCAAAAGCATCAAGCATCAGCAGAGGGTAATATTCCAAACCAAAAATGTTCGCTCTTGGGGGCCGATGTCTATTGCCGGTTTTTATTGAATAATTTCGAATGTTCTCTCGAATAATTAACATGCAGTACCCTTTATCTCATAAAGTACCTACTTACACGTATTTGAGAGTACTTTCTTAATAGTCAAGGTAAATACAGAGATTATTGAAGGTACTCTGCACTTTGTTTTTCATCTGCGCATTCAAGGCAATATCACGCAAGGGCAATAATATTATGTAGAACCAGAAAAACCAGTTCGGTTTTTTACTTTATGTCAAACTTATGTAGGTATTCCTTCCAGCGAGTCGCCTAAAGCATTGGTCTGTTACAGATACAAGAAAATTTGAGAAAAATGAAGAAGATTGTGATCTTTGGTTCAACAGGTGTGACGGGTCTGTGTGCCGTGGAGGCTGCTCTTAAAAAAGGCAAGCAACTTCTAATGTGTTTAGTATTTACCAGCTTTTGCTTGTATGTAGTTTAAATTCACATAGACATATCTTACAGGAGAAACATAATTTTTCTGAATGTTTTAGTCTAATCCCTCTGTATTGATAGATTGATGAATGCTTATAAAAATATCTTGTACCTATGTCACAGGTCTCTCCGTACGAGCTTTTGTCCGAGACCCTACCAAAGTTCCCGACCACCTGAAAGACAAGGTTGAGATCTTCGAAGGAAATGCCCTTGAACCCGACTCCATCCACAACGCAGTAGAGGGCACAGATGGAGTGATCATTGCTCTTGGCACCAGAAATGCTCTGGAACCAACCTCTGACTTGTCTGAAGGGACTAAGAATATTTTAGAAGCGATGAGAGCTAAGAATGTCAAGAATGTGTCAGTATGTCTGTCTGCATTCCTCTTCTACGCTCCTGAGAAGGTGCCTCCGAGGTTCAATGACCTGAATGATGATCACAAGAGGATGTACCAGGCTTTAAAAGAGAGCCCCCTGAATTACATAGCTGTGTTCCCGCCTCACATTGCTGGTGAGTGAATTGATTTCACTTTTTACTTGATAGTTTTCTAGTTTTTCTGCATAAACCAGTCATATAAACGGCAAAGTTGCACGCTGTTTTAAGAACCTGAACTGAATTTTGACTGAATTTTGCCAGCAACAATATATTAATTAGCATGCTAAGTTAAATGGTTGTGGCAAAAAATGCATTTGAATAATTTGTGGTACAATTCCTGACCAAAATTAGCCTGGGCTTAGGGTTGTCACTTGCTTTCCTTACCTGACTGCAAAAAGAAGGGTTATGATTTTGTTGCATGTTGCATCTATATTTCTACCTATATTTTGTAGATTTATTGAAGACTAAAATGTGATGTAAAAGTTTAATAGAAAAACTTTTGGTAGGTATAAAGATATTATACTTTTAGGAATAAAATTTCTAATTGTTTTTTAAATTCAACTAAACAATAGTCGCATTTTATAAAAAATTAGAAATATCATTTTAAAGTTACACTTTAGGTATAACAGGTTAGGTTAGTTTTTCATTCGCGCAAGCGACTGACGACGTTGGTAGGTACATATTGGTCTCACTATACCTCAAAAACGATTTGTGGCAGCCCTAACCACAGCTCGCTCAATGGAGCTGATCTCCGCAATGTTCAAAAGTGTGCCTAAATTCACCTACCCCATTTTTTATGAATTAGGCTTTGTTTATGGGACATTAGAGTTTAAATTCGGTTAAAGGACAAGTTTTATACTAAACTTCCCTAGCAACACAATTCCTACGACTTACAGGGACTAAAAAAATGAGGATAGGTGAATTTAGGCATATTTGCTTAATTTCGCCTGGCATCTTCGTGGTCCATTTTAGTATGAAAAGAATTAACATTTTGTCTTTTTTATTATTTTATGATAACTTGAAGTGAAAGTGACTGGTATATTTGATTTTGTTCTAAACTTTATAGATTTAGAATAACACACGAAAATATGTCAAAAGTAGGCGAATTTAAAGTGTTTGACGGTAATTAAAACACATTCATGTTATGAGTTTATGACCATGGCTTAAGATCACGTTTCCAGCAGCGTAGTGGAAACAAGTAGGTAGGTGTTCTGATTGTTTTGTATTTCAACTTCAGTTTACTTCTATTTATAACATGTTCACCTTTGAAAAGGTACCTAAACGAACAAGCCCAAACCACAAAACATATTTGCTTACTTTTAGTTTAAACTAGATGACGATGAGCGAAATGTCCAGAACGATTTATTTATTACTAGCTGCTGCCCGCGGCTTCACACGCGCTTTTCAAGTAGCCAATAAAATAATAAAAACTGTTTAATTCAAGTACATTACTCATAAAATTGCATTTAAAATACACAATAATAATAAAAAACAATGAAAAATTTATTAAAAAGTAAAATCAAAACAAATCAGACAGAAAATTAAAATCAATAAACTAAAATGTATGGACACCGAGAGACAGACAAATATGCGTACACGACGAACCATCAGTGACTGGGGCATCGCCCCTTAAAAGGGGTTGCGTGCAAGTTTATCCAGTGGCCCATAAACGGAGAGCCCCACCTACATTGGCGGATGCCAATGTGCTTAGAATGGCGTTGGGGCTGCCACGCAGGTGTTTCAAGAGCAACGCACAACGCTTTCTTATGATGGCGTGAAAGCCATCAGTGCGCGCCTCACTGAACATACCTGATGCACTGCAGAAACGTGGCAACCCCATCAGCACTCTAAACCCATTGTTATATTGCCTATGTCCTTCCCCGGGATACCATTTACCTCCCTGCCAAATTTTATTATAATCCGTTCAGCCGTTTAGGCGGGAAATGGTAACAGACATACAGAGTTACTTTCGAATTTACAATGTTACAGATCTGTAGGCACATACACACATACACGTCGTAGTCCTTGAATAACTAAACTAGCAAAATTTCACCCTGATATGTTCAGTATTTTGGCGTGACAAAGTAACAAACATCTATCCATCCATACAAACTTTCGCATTACAATATCAGTGTGGTTGATAATGTCAAGTGTTGTGTAAAGTACTCATTTACTCACTTGGATACGTCAATTTACAATAATATAGGTTGCAATTCATTTCACACGTAATTTGCATGATGCTTATTCCAATGATTTCGCGTCACATTTCTACATTTCGGTTGTTCTACTTTAGTTTAAAACAATCAAATTCAATATGTCGTTAGCTTAAGTAGGTAACTAACCTATTAACCTTAGTTGGTTAAGGCACCTACTTAAGCTAATCGTAGGTGTATTTAAATGTAAACTTAAATTAAGATCATTGGATTAGGCCACTTTTCCCATCACACAACAAGAGCCTTTACCAGTCCACTGTTGGACATAGGCCTCTCCTGATAAGCGACCTATTGACTCTTATCAAGAGGTAATGCCATAATGTCATGTAGTCGATATTTGTAAAAAGGCTTTCAAAACTCTGGGATAGATATTGTGACAATCTGGCGACTGTCGCAATATCGTCACCATTAGGGTATTCTATAATGCGCTAGTTAGAAGTAGGTTGGAGTGTGAAGTAGGCTGGAGACATGATAAAAATATAGAACCCTCATGAAAAAAAATATAGAAGAAAAAATGCAGAATAAATATTAAAGGTTCTTTATTTAAAGTTATACGGAGTTTACCCATTTTTCCCATTAATGTATTCCACTTTATTCTTTCTAGGTATAGGTAATGATGTTAATAACGTACATTTTAGTCTGATTAGTGGCAGGATACTCAACCCTCTGGTTTTAATGAATATAGGACTGCAAGTACCTAACAACTTAACAAGTATGTGTACGCGCGCCGAAGACCTAGGCTACTTGCAATTCCGAAGGCAAGAACTAATCTCCTGAGCAAGTCCTCGTTCACACCCCCGGGCCCTTCGCGCTATTAGTAGTTTATGTGCTGATGAGGATGTTGATTTAGTTTATATGTCCTTGCCAAAATTTAGGGATGCGGTTATAATTTTCTTGATAGGACGCGTAGTAAAAATTAAAGTTGTTTATTTTAAGCTGTAGAATTAAGTTACAGTTAGTAGCTTGTTGTTGTAATTTTATAAATGTTAAGTGTATTTTGTATCTCAGTTTATATTTCCTTGTCGCTTTGGTGCCGCACTGTAGTGGCAATTTAAATATGTAACTACAAATATATAAATAAAAGATAATTCCCACGCTGGGCATGCGGGGAGCGCAGTTCTGTGGCTCCAAGGGGTGCTGCTTCCCGCCCCATTTGTTATCCCGTAGTCGCCTCTTACGACATCCGCGGGCACAGTTGAGGTGGTGCAAATTCTAAGCCGGTACGGCCAGTTTTCACCAAACTGGAAACACGATTAACATTCCCAATGTTAGTTTAAGCGATAAATTGTTAAAGCTGTGTCGTATATGCTGATATATGTAAGTGAAAACGGGCCCATTGACGCATTTGCAAAGAAAAAATACCAACCGGGCAGCTGAAGCTGTGAAGAAAAATGTATCGCAATACATTTTTCTTCACAGCTTCAGCTGGCCTCGAAAGTGGTTTAGACCTTATTGTCATTGCTTTTTCAACTCCGGTTTTTCTTGATGTTATAAACGTGTCCTCCAGGGCCTTGATTAAAATCATGTGTGGCATGTTGCGCCAGCTTGTTGATACCAAAGCTCTGTCACAACAATGCCATTCAACTGAGGTACGAAGAAGTCAGTAATCATGTTTCTGTAGCGCTCTCCATTGACGGAAAATTCTGGCCGGCATCATCTTTAAAAAATATGAGGCAATGCGCCACCTGCCCATGCCGCACACCAAACTGTGACTTTTGATGGGTGTAAGGGCGTCTTTGTGGATGCGTATTATCCGCTAGAGAGTGAGTGGTGCGAAAAGGTGCATGGTGTTCCAAAAAACTTGCTCGGATGGACGATTACGTCGACCGTAAAATGGACGTAGTGCACGATAAGTTTGGCGGAACGAACCATGATTTTCAAAACAAATTTGCACAATTTGCAAGCGTTGTTCTGGCGCTAGTCTTCTTCTTCTTGTCAGATGGCTTCTGCGACTGGGGACTGGGTTGTCGCAATTTCGCCAGGCGCTAGTCTATTAGTGGTAAAATTACAAAATGTACCGACTATAAATGAACTGTCAACTATCAAATTGACAGCCTGTAAAAACAATGTTGCCAGTTCAAAAACCAAACCTCAAAAAAAAACCCGTTATTATAAATTCGAAAGTAACTGTCTGTCTGTTACTTTTTCACGCCCAAACGGATCTTAATGAAATTTAGCGGGGTGGTAAACGGTATCCCGGGGACGGACATAGGCTACTTGAAATGCACTTGCGTAGCCGCGGGCAGCAGCTTGTAATAAATAAAACAAAGCAGAGCTTGTTATGGGTACTAGATAACTTAAAACAATATATAATGAAGAAGTGTTTTTTCCGCAACCTTAAAGCTAATATTCTCTTGCAGACGAGCCAAGCCGCGAGACAATCATCACAGTGAATCCTGAGAACGGCCCTGGACGTTCTATCTCCAAGTGGGACCTGGGAGCCTTCCTAGTGGACTCACTGGAGGAGCCGAAGTACTACAAGTCCATTATCGGGATCGCTAATGTACCGAAACAGTGATTTAGGTACAGAGTAGGTTTATATATATATTATTACTGGGCTGCAAAATGTATTGGACGGTTTAAATTTGACTCGTATTTGAGAGTCGAGAAGTTGGAGTCACGCCGTAATGTGAACGTCGCTTCACATATGGTGAGAGTGCCGACCGATCGTCTCTCAACTTTCATGGATAGCGGAATTTGGCCGAAGGGTGTCGTGTTCAGGAAGTTCTGTGGAAGGCTGACACGCGACACCGCGCGCACGTCATAGACCACTGTGTTTTCATAACAATTATGTATGCTAGTCTCCAAGGTATTTATCATAATGGGCCCTAGTTAAGTTATTTTGTACTTTTCTTATGATGCGTGAAATAAATATTTGTTATTATTGTGGGCTTATTTTGTAAGTTCAAACAAATTAACGACAATAATTTCAGATTTTCGAAAACGCTGTTGGCCTCAAATGGCCATGACAGCGTTACCGAAGGGACCATTTGCAAGTCCAATAGTTTTAAAAAATCGTCGACTAAATATAGGTACCTACCTACACAGCACACTGCTATAGCGTCGCTCGTTACTATCCGAACTTGGCTAACATTCTCTCCTAGCGTGTGTCTCATAAAAAGTTTAAATAATCACACTGTGGTCCATAAAAAACGCACAAAATCAAAAATATTCTGAATTTAGATTCAGCAGATATTTTATAGATTGCTATACATATAAACCCGATTGTAAAACTTCAGTATATCAAGACTAGACGTCCATCATGCATAAAATATTCGATAAATAGCGAAAAATGTCGAGACGTATCCTATCTAACCTAATTAACTTGCAGCCCTGGTAGTTTAGGCAGGCTAATCTTAAGGTTGATCATCACGGGTTGGCGCGAGATTCAATTTTTTTCGTGGTATTTAATTTATTTTTGCGTTCTCCAATAAATAAAACCACGGAAAAGTAATTTGTCGCAAATCGTAAAACATTTTCTATGAATCCATGATAAAGCCAACTTCGATTTAATTGTATTTAGGGAGCATTCGGGAAAATGTTGATTTTTAGCCTAAATTTCCTATTTTCCCAAATGCTCTAAAAATACCAATGAAAAGTTAGATTTTTCATAGGTTAATAGAAAATGGTTTACGATTTAACGCAAATTACTTTTCCATTACATTGTTTTATTCCGTAAAGAAAGCATAAAAAATAAAAACCACAAAAAAAGAATCAAAATGTTTAACCACAAAAAAGAATGTAATCTCTTGCCAACTCGTGACGAACAGATAAGGTCATGATCCGAGGTAGTTGAATACGATTTACGAATTAATTTGGAACGATTTCGATTAAAATTGAATAATATATTTATATAGGCTAAGTTTAAAGGTTTACATTCACAGGCGAGGGTATCTCGCCAGTCGCATAGTGCCCATGGTTTATTAAAAGTTAAAAAAAATTGGAAATCATAAGTAACCCAACAACACTAGAAGATGCAGATGTGTTGTGACAGGTACACCTGTCACAACACATCTGCATCTTCTAGTGTCTATATCTGTGATGGTTTCGTGATTTAATTTGGGACTACTTTATCAGGTAGCGTTTTTTTGTTAAATGAGCTAAACAAAACCGGGGCTATCTACCAAATGATTTTTTGTTGTTGTTGTTAAGGTGCCGGTAACGGAAAACTACTTTATGTCCTTTCTGACATATGATAATGAAGGGTCGTTAATTCAGCTATTAATTTATGTATCAACTAAATTGTAAGCGTTTGTTCAATTATTAGACGACCGATGACGCGCGGGGCGCGAAGTTCCGCCTGTGACGCAGGAGGTTGCGGGTTCGATTCCCGCCTTGGGACAAATGTTTGTACGATATAGAAATAAATAAATAAATATGTTGGACAATCCACACAGATATATTTGTTTCATGGATATTTTCTTTAATTTCTATGTATAATGAAAAATATATATCAGTGTAATACATATAATGTACTAAGTATATAAGTCATCTAGCTAGTGGGTAAGGTACCCATAACACAAGCTCTGCTTAGCTTGGGGCTAGATGATGCTGTGTGGATCATCCACCATTATTTTATTAATTTATCCTTGATTATGCTGCTAGGCAAAGGGCTCAGCCCAGGTTCCTGCCCAGCTGAGGGCCAAGGCTAAATACTTAATTATAAATGCAATTCTCATTTATACAACCTTGAATTGTTGAATACTATTCAAATAATATGTGACAATTTATTATGGCATTTGGCAAAACTGCAAGCATTTTAGGACAAATATAAAGGGCATGATAGCATTTTTAAACATTCCATGTTATTCAAAATGTCGTCTACTTATGCAACCCATTGTGTTAGTAAACTGCGAAGTAGACGTTGGTATTTCTTAATGTTGTCATAAATACCTACCTACTTTCATTAAAATGTTATTTTGAAGCGCAAATTAAGTCCATACGTAGATTTTTAAAGGCTACGGTACTTACGCCACCCGATGTTCTATACACATTAAATCAGCAAACACCGTTGTCAATACCTCATATTTAACAGGTTCGCAGTCCGATGAGGCACATGTGCCTCATGGGTGACTTCACTGGTACGTCCATGAGGCATTATGTGCCTCGTTAGGTGTCATCATTACTACGAGAACGTGTACAAAGAAGATCGCAACTTGCTTCGGGAGTCCGAACCTGTTAAATATCTATAGAATGTAAGGATAAAAATCTATTTTGTTCTCAATAAAATATTTAATGTTTTTCTTTTTTTTTTTTAATTTTACACCGGACTCAACATTATTCCGTTCTCTTTGACCAGCATCCAGTCGTGGTTGGGGTGTATATCTGCGGAGTTGTGTACATGGTTCATAGGAGTATAGTCCTTCATTGCGTATCTTTCGTTTATGGTGTCTAGACTACATTTCTGAGAGACCAGAGTGAAAGAACTCGGGTAGTCTATGCTTAGGTCGATCTGGTCATCGGTGTTAGGGCTCCACGGGTACCTGACCTTCACCCTCTCAGAGAATGGCTCAATGCTGTTGAAAGCTTCCAATGTCCATGAGGAGGTTAAGGAGTAGCTAGAGAGTGCGCTTCTTTGGCCTTCAGGCACCTCGATGTGTACAAACTTAACATTTTCAGGGCGATCTTTATCAGTGCATGTTTGCGATGATTCTTTACTAAAGGCAAACAAGCCGTTGCTACTCGAACCGCCTTCGATCAAAGACGTCCGACGATCCAGGGTGGTGGTCGAGGACGTTGAGCCGGAGAACGCCCGCCATCGGAGCGACTCGTTGCCGTGTGACGTCCGAGCGGTCCTCGTGGCGGACGACTCGGTGCTCCAAGGAGTGCTAATCATGCTTAGAGTGCTCTGATTGGACCCAGATTTATTCTTGTTGCAAGACGAACTTTTGCTACGTTTCGCTAAACCGGAGGTCGTCGGCAGAGGGGTTGACCTGCTGGAACTCTGTGCTGGCGCCTCGGTCACTGAAGAGAATCCTTCCATTTTCGTCCGTTCGCACCGCTTCCTTTGGCGAGCTCGGCCCGACAATAACCAGGCATGATTGCCAGAGGAGCTCGGGAACGGCATGACCGATAAACTACTTGCATATAGATCATGAATCAAGTACCTGGTCTGTTTTCCAAATTTTTTCTTTTCTTTCATCTTGATTTGTACATTTTATGAAGTCATTTCAAGGCTGATTGTCCAGCATTTTATACGGTGTGCAGTTTAGACATGGTTGCGATTGGATAGCAAGCGTTGGCCAATTCTACCAGCCATCGGTACTCCCGGAAGGAAAAGTATTCCTCGAAGTATTTCAATGGATTCATTTGGATGGTGAGACAGCCTTGTACATAAATAGGTACCCGTTGGTTATATCATAGTAGGTTGCTATTTACTTAGTCTGCTGTAATATTCTTTGTTTTATTACATAAAATATCTTGTTTCAAAGCAGTTTTTTTTTTTTGCCACTATAGCTGAAAGATATGTTTTGATTTTTTATAGGGTTTGACAAAGATAATAAAATCAGTAAGTATTTTTGACAATATTGACGCTGATCTTGTTTTTTATCGACAGAGGTTATGATGAAGGTCAAATGTCAATTTTTATTGAGGTTATTTTTTGAAAAAGTAGGTAGGTACCTACAACAATCCATCTTTACTAAACTTATAAATTCGAAAGTAACTCTGTTACCTTTTCACGCCTAAACGGCTGAACGAATCTCAATGAAATTCGGCAGCGAGGTAAATGGGATCCCGGGGACGGACATAGGCTACTTGAAAAGCGCGTGCGAAGCCGCGGGAAGCAGCTAGTTACTGTACATTCTCTGCCTACAATAGAAAAGCTAAGTAGTAGGAGCGACGCGACGCCTCAGATGGGAAATTACTAGGGTAGATCGGTACCAAACAAAAAAATGCAAAAAAACCGTTCAGGTTAAATATAATCTAAATCCAAACTTAAAGACACTTAAAACTAGTCTTACTACGAGTAGTATGTACATTATTTACATGACTAGGAAGGCATGACACTTCCAAGCCCCTAAAACCTAGGCAGACACAGCTTGCCGATTCTTCTCCGCCAGCAAATCTACATCTAGCATCATCTTCCCTAGCTCTCCAGTCCGGAATGCCTTCACCATGAGCTTGGATGTCTCAATCAGGTCCGGCACGTCTCTGACGCGGCCGTCGAAGTCGCGGGCTCTTCTGATGCGGTTGTATTTCACAGCACCGGCTATAAGGACCTGGAGTTAAAGAAAAAATATATTAAGTATTAGTAAGTATTTAAAAAAAAAAATTATAATAGAATTAACTTCAATTTTTTTTAGTTTTGTTACATAAATAGTTACTATTGCTTATACTATTGTTACGAAATCGATATTTCGTCTGTTTGCCCTCTTGTGGCAAAGGTCTCTAACCTCTTTATAATTCAATTTATTTATTAAGACAATTTACAGTCCAATGTGTTAGTCGGCTTAAAAACTATGGATTAGTATTTAAAATTCATTAATGATTTTGTCCTTTGTACCAATTTATACATTATAGGACAGTAAAATTTTGCAGCTATCGCGGTTAGGATGCTGTTGCAGCTATCGCGGTTAGGATGCTGTTGCTGATCCCGCGGGTTCTGCTGAGCAGAGAGGCCGACTTTAACTTGACTTTATATCACTAAACTTTTCCTGCTAAGTATGTCTTTTAGCTCGTCCTCCCCCCTTTTAAACTGTCTCCCTCTATTTCGTTTATAGTATTTTGGAAACAAGTCCATCAGCGTTCTGCTCGTCTGCTTGTTTTATTAGTTTAAATACAACAAGTGATTAATTGAAAAGTATAAAAAAAATCAACTCCGTCCTCTATCACTTTTTTTCGCCCTTACAAAAAAAGTGAAAATCTTTTTTTCCCAAGGGCGAAAAAAAGTAAAAAGGAGGGCGAAGTCCTACACAATGCTGCAATGTAGCTAAGAACCATAATATGAGACTTGAATAGTATTTTGTTACCTCATTAATCAAAATAGCTTTAGCCGTTTGAAAGAATGTTCGCTAACCCACACCACCCGGAAAAACTAGCTTACGCTGAAACTTCGCTCTCAAGGTACTTAGGGGAAACTCGCTTAGGGAAAATGGATTTAGGTTGTCCGTGAACGACGCATCTGCCTGCGGCTTCGCCTTGAACTTATCAGATTCAGAATGCTATTAGGGCTACCACGAATAGGTAGTACGTCCCAATAATGATGCAATACGTTTTCGTATCAACTCTAGATAGCCATCTGTCCTAGCATCAGCAAACATACACGACGCGCTACAATAGCGTGGTAACCTAACAATATTCTGAAAATATTATTATACTGGACTCTTAAAGAGCTGAGTGAGGCTTGGATGAAATTAACCCATAGGTTGCTGGTGTAGAAGCACTGACAATACGCTTTGAATAGTGTAACCTTCGGCTGAGCAGTGAGCAAACCTACAGGCTATCATATTCCATCTGACCGCCAGCGCTGTACGTTCCCGCTCAATATCTGCGTCATCCCTTAGGTCCCCCTATGTGTGACTATGTGACCTAAATATTAAAATTGTGTTACTACATGTAGTGACGTGCCATAAAGCTTAACGGAAGGAACATGTTCGGGAGGTTTATTTTTTCCTGTAATGATTAACAATTCACTTTTTCGTAACATTGTATAAAAGTCCATGCACGCCTGCATATTCCTCACATATCTGGACCAGTATTAGGGTAAAAGTAAAATCAGACTGCAAAATACTATTAAAAAAGTAAAACTCACCCGATTAATATCATCACATGGTTCCTTCAAGCCCATGTAGTCCACATACTCAAACTTGCCGTGGCTGTTGAGCCAGTACAGCAGATAGTCAGCGATGGCCTCCTCGCCTACCAGATGGTCTTGGAGTGAGGCGCAGAGGGCCAGCTTCAGACCCATCTCCACATTAGATACAGATGGCTCTAGGATACCTAGGAAATAAAAAGAGAAGATAAAATACTTTAACAACATAATAATAATTTGTTGACCTCAGTGGCGCAGCAGGCAAAGGTTTTTTTTAAATATAGGAAATTAATGAGAGGCTTTTGCCGAGCAGTAGGATGGAATTGTCTAAAAAATAATAAACTTCTTAGGACTATGAATCACTCTTTTGGAAGACATCTATTAACCCGCGATTTGTGACATTTGTGTCTGTAAGAGCAGGAAGGCAATTCTCACCATTATAGAACTGTCAAATTTTAAAATTGGTTTCTTATCAAAATAACTGTCTTTGAGTTATTTTGATATTTATCGAGTGATAAATTGGTGAAAATTCACCTCCAGGAAGGCAATTCTCACCCATTTATCACTTGATAAATATTAAAAGAACTGTCAAACTTGACAGACCTTTCATATAATAACTATCAAATTTGATAGTTCTTTTTATAATTAATGAGTGAAAAATTGGCGAGAATTGCCTTCCAGGGGCAAATTCTAGCCAATTTATCACTTGATAATTATCAAAAGAACTGTCAAATTTGACAGACCTTTCATATAAAACTGTCAATTTAGACAGTTTTTTTTTGCTAATTAACGAGTGATAGATTGCATAGATTTGTTGAAAAACACGACTTTTTAATATTTGATCAAATATAAGTTGCATAGAGTATTGCTTATTAGGAAAAGTTAAGGTTTCCCAGGTTTTTCAACTTAAGTAGACTTAAGTTGAAAAACCTGGTGTGTGGGACCGGTGTCACCAAAGATGCAAGTCAAATTCACGTCACAAGTGGCGGGTTAAGGCTACAAGCTGAGAAATGGAGTACTTATCTGCATGCTTACCAGGAGTATCAAACATGAAGATAGTCGGATTATTGTTGATCCTGATCTTCGTCATCAGACTCCTTGTGACCCCAGCGACCGCCCCCACCGGCAAAGAATGACTTTTTCTCGTATTCTTAGATCGCAGCATATTGATGAGTGAAGACTTCCCTACATTTGGTACGCCGATGATCATAACATTGAAGTCTGCTTCTTCACTTCGATTAAAACGGTTGGAGTTCTTCATCAGGTCTACCATGAGCGGTGACAGGATTTTAAGCCCATGGTCAAGATGGTCCTTACTGTTAGTAAACACTACATTGTTTACCCCCTGTTCTAGCTTCAGCTGGTCTTTGATTCGCGGTATTAGCGACGGTACCGTCAAGTCTTTCTTGTTTAGAACTAGTATGTGGGGCTTGGCACCGGTTAGAGTGCTGGTAAATATAGGATTTCGCCCCGAGAAGGGCAACCTTGCGTCGTGAACTTCGATGACGCAATCCACGCTATTCAGTTTCCGTTGCATCTGTTTTAAACCTCTGTTCATGTGGCCAGGGAACCAGCGAAGCAAGTCTTTGCCTATGAAAGGGAATTTCTTACGGAAATTGTATGCAGCGGCATCGAATTTCGTAGCCATTTTGAAGGTTATGTTTTTGTTTTGCTGTGATTCCGAGGTTATATTCACTGTGCGTGTATCATTTTCAAACTTTTAGGAAAACCTATGATACTTTAAACGGTAGTGTAGCTTATTTAGTTTTAGCTATCGATTTCTGGAAATTCACAGCCCGTGTTAGCAAAACAAAACAAAACAACCAAGAAAACAGCTGATTTTGACTATTTGGTTTTGTTTGACAGTTACAGTACGATGCGTTCAAGTAATGAAAAAAAGCAGAAAAGCAGCGTTCAAGATTTATATGTATTATAAAAATAAATCAAGAACCAAATACTGAAATCTTGTTTATTTTAGACTCCCTGCATCGAAGCAACCTCCTCATACAACCCAGTAGGATATATTTGTTCTGCGGTTGTCACCTTTCTTTGGTTGTCACATTTCTTCCAATAGTTAATAAACAAAAACACATAACATAAATAAATCCTGTTGTTCTTGATTTTCGTTTTTGTTGCATGAAAATACAAAATAAAAATGTCCCAAACATTCCTGTTAGAGCCGGATATCATAGCAGCTACAGAAAATGTCCTACCAGAGCTCAACAACGACTTGCTGCTTGCTAAAAACTTTCTGAAGCAGCAGAGTGCAGCCACTGGTGACTCACTGTAAGTTTCAGTTTTTTATCAGCTTCGAAAGTCTTTCCTTACGTACATACCTAGGTCTTGGAGGAATACGACTTCCTTTGAAGGTAGGTAGCGTAGGAACGAACCTATCTAGATCTTGGAGGATCAAATTTAATTATGGGTAACAGAAGGTACTAGGTAGGTACCTTGAAAGGGGTTCTGTAACCCTTTTGCCGAGTTTTCACCGCGTAAGGGTGAAATAGTCGATTTTTTTGCAAACGTGTTGTAGGTAAAATGGAACATAAATGAAGGCAGGTAAGCAGGTGGGCGTCATTTCAAAGCTTTCTGCTCGCTGAGTCCTTTCCGCTCGACTATTTGTTAGTGGAAATACAAGCATATCGTTTACTCTGAACGAGTCCGCTCCGCTCGCGGTGGAAATCCGGTTTTAGCCTACTTCAGCTATGCCGGGCCTTCTATTAAAAGTAGCTCACAGAATAGATACCACTTCTAGAAGTTTTCATCTATCGAACTAGATGTTGCTACCAGTTACATGCTTTTGTTTGCTATGCTCCCAAGGTACGACCACCTAGTTGATCTAGTGCAGAAGATAATATCCCAAAAGCCTCCCGATGTGGTGGATAACTTTGAGCAATACTCTTGGGAGGTGAAGCAAGAGAAGTTCCGTCCGAATTTCGATTTTCTGAACGATGTTTACCTCTCGCCGCCGCAGTTAAGGCTAGTGAGGCAGGTGGAGGATATGTTTAGGGTAAGTATACGATACGATTAAAACAACTTGGCCGGAGCGAAGTTAGCTATATGCAAAGTTTTCACATGCGCACCACCATTTTTTCGTTTAAGTAAACGAGTACTGCGCACACTGCGCAGCCGCTGACGCAACAATAACATCCGTGGAGCGGAACAGGGATGTGTACCTAAGAATCGAAACCAATCACATTGGTTTAAATAGACCAACCTCGCTAATAAATCACTCGTTAAATATCAAAAGAACTGTCAAATATGACAGTTTTTAGAAAGAAGAACACTTTTGACAGTTCTTCTATAAAAAAAACTCTGGTTCTTACAAGGTCGATTCCTAACCCCGTTGACCCAATCACCGCCGCTAAAGGATGACTCACGCTACACCCCGTGTCGGGTCCAAGCTGAGTGTCGGCCGTAGCAAGGTCAACTAATGTTACTTAAATTTTGTATGGACACACTCACGCTATACCGAGTGGCAACCGAGTGACGGCCGAGCAACGGACAGCGGTCGGAAACAACTCGGGCCCGGCTCGGCTCGGTGCATGAATACAGTGCGGCCGAGCTGCGCCCGATTAGTCGTTGTGATGCTACGTTTTGTTCGATTTTTGCTCGGACCGGCTCGGTGACCGTGCTACGGCCGACACTCGGCTCGGACCCGACACGGTCTAGCGTGAGTCGGCACGGGACCGGCTCGGTGACCGTGCTACGGCCGACACTCGGCTCGGACCCGACACGGTCTAGCGTGAGTCGGCACGGGACCGGCTCGGTGACCGTGCTACGGCCGACACTCGGCTCGGAACATCTGAGACCGTTTCGTCTGCAGAAACGCGCGATCAGGGGGCAAATTCTCGGCAATTTATCACTCGAAAAATATAAAAAAAACTGGCAAATTTGGCAGATCTTTCATATAAAAACTGTCAAATTTGACAGTTCTTTTAATAATTATCGAGTGATATTTATCAAAAGAACAGTCAAAGTGACAGATCTTTCATATAAAAACTGTCAAATTTGACAGTTCTTTTGATATTTATCGAGCGATAAATTGGCGAGAATTTGGCCCCTGAATCCTGTGCGGCGTGGAATGGGACCATTCCGCTCGGGAGGAACTCTATAGAGAGACTAAAATACTGACGTTGACAGGTGAGTTGAGGTGAGGTTATTCTGCAAGCGGCCAAATTTGTCAGGAGTTCCCGACGTGGGCTGAAACCCACAACTACCCCACTAGACATCGTCATTCGTCATCGACTAAAACTACCAAAAATAAGATTAGCGAAATCAAAATACAAAATAGACTACATAGGAGTGAAAATCTACAATAAACTGTCTGACTCTATAACTAGAGTACCACGTCGACTGCAATGTTACGAACAAACTGAAGAGAATCCTAGTGGACAGGGCATAGGTACTACAGTTTAGAAGAGTTCTTTATTGACAAATTTGTTAACGCTGATGTCGTAGATCCACACTTATAATATAATTTTATTATACAGGGTGTGGCAAGATGACTACCGAAGACAAAGAAGGGTGATGCGCCCCCCTAAAACAAACCCAATAAAAAAACCGAAAAAAAAATTGTAGTCACAGATTTTTAAGAAATTTTTTGTTTTGCTAGCCAGAAATGTACACGTAAATGCAAATTCCATATAACGTAGGTTGTAGGTACTTAGACTTACCTAAATCCGCTGCAGCCTCGGTCAAACCAGAAATGGCTCAAACTGAGCTCCTTCTCGTCCATGGCACAGCTGAGCACGCCTGATTTACCTACACTTCACACATTATCAAGGCTCATGAGAATTATAATATTTTTACTGTTGAGTAAAAACTATCAAACAAAATGTCACCCTATCTTTTTTAACAACTTATATTAATGCAAGCGAAGCTGCGACGGGTTAGCTAGTAAAGGTATAAAAGAACAAATGATTTTCTGGGGACAACGCCCAGTTCAAACCGCTGAAGCTAGAAAGCTGAAATTTGAAAAGCAGTTACCTGTTACTACACAACCTCCCGCTAAGAAGGGATTTTTGGAAATTCCACCCCTAAGGGGGTGAAAAAAGGTGTTGAAGTTTTTTTGGTGTTTTTTGTAACTCTTTAACCAGTGGCTCAATTAACTTGAAACTTACAGAGAATACTAAGAACACAAAAGTATTGAACACGTGTTTCAGGAATTTCAAAATTTTACTGAAAATGGAGTAGATCGGGTTATTAAATTTGTGATTCGTAATTTGGCTCCGTACTGAAATATTGCATAATGCTATAGACCTGAAATTTTCTGTTTATATCAAAATTATAATAAAATAAAACACGTATTTCAGGAATCTTCAAAAAACCCCTTAGAAAAGGGTAAAATGAGAGTTGAAGTTATTGAGGTTTTTTCGTAACTCTTTAACCAGTTGCCCAATTAGTTAGAAACTTACAGAGAATATAATACTAAGAATACAAAAATATTAAACACGTGCTTCAGGATATTTCAACATTTTCCTGAAAACGTAGTTATTTGTTATTTTTACAAAACTACCTCTACGGGGTGCAATCAACTACCACGCGGGCGAAGCTGCGGGGCGCAGCTAGTGTTTAATGTTTATCTGTAGGTACGTCCGTTTGTTTCGTAGTAGGTACTCTACGTAGGTACCTAATAAAGACTATTTATCGATATTTTAATAAAAGTTACGCGATAAATAATCTTCATTATGTAGGTATGTTAAAAAATCGCGAAATTTTAAAAAGTGCTACTAAAACTAGGCACGTATGTATGTGCCTAGTTTTATTTTTAGCATGAATGCATGTGTTCTTTATTTGCAAGGAACCCTAAAATTTCGTCGGTTTTGCGTTAGTGATAAGATTGTACTTTTTCTAAGCGTATGCGTAAAGTTATTTTTTACTATGAAAATTTAAAACAACGTATTTTTGAAAATTAACCATGCGGATCAGTTGGGTATAGGGTGCACAACAACCCAGTTTCGGGTTGGTACATGAATAACGTGGCACCTTGTATAGGGAGATACTTAGTCACTTTTGATTTAGTTGGTTCACTTGGTTCCCTTACTGACGACAAAGATTCTAGCGTGCTAGTGACAAGCTAGTAACTCAAAGACTCTGGCGTGCTAGTGACAAGCTAGTAACTCAAAGACTCTGGCGTGCTAGTGACAAGCTAGTAACTCAAAGACTCTGGCGTGCTAGTGACAAGCTAGTAACTCAAAGACTCTGGCGTGCTAGTGACAAGCTAGTAACTCAAAGACTCTGGCGTGCTAGTGACAAGCTAGTAACTCAAAGACTCTGGCGTGCTAGTGACAAGCTAGTAACTCAAAGACTCTGGCGTGCTAGTGACAAGCTAGTAACTCAAAGACTCTGGCGTGCTAGTGACAAGCTAGTAACTCAAAGACTCTGGCGTGCTAGTGACAAGCTAGTAACTCAAAGACTCTGGCGTGCTAGTGACAAGCTAGTAACTCAAAGACTCTGGCGTGCTAGTGACAAGCTAGTAACTCAAAGACTCTGGCGTGCTAGTGACAAGCTAGTAACTCAAAGACTCTGGCGTGCTAGTGACAAGCTAGTAACTCAAAGACTCTGGCGTGCTAGTGACAAGCTAGTAACTCAAAGACTCTGGCGTGCTAGTGACAAGCTAGTAACTCAAAGACTCTGGCGTGCTAGTGACAAGCTAGTAACTCAAAATTGTTGATGTTCAGTTAGTCGCCAGCAAGAACGAGAGCAAGGATGACATTGGGGAGGAGGAGCAGGAGTTGGACCTTGAGGAGGAGAGCACCAAGCCCAGGGTCCATGACCTCATCGACCACAATAACTACTTTCGTATGGTAGGTTTATTGTCGTTAGTTATTTCTTCGTCAGTAGGCCAAAATACGTAGTTCACATTACAACTTCAATAGGTACTTACTTACCTAATTTACGTAATGTATGGCGATGCGCTGTCATTTTTAACTACCTATTCTATCCTAGACAACAATCGCTGTGCTGAGCCTACAGTAAATAAATAAATAAATTAATAATGCTGGGCAATCCACATCATCTAGCATCATCTAGCTCCAAGCTTGTGTTATGGGTACTAGATGACCGATACAATACAATACATTACATTACATAGATATTTTTTATTATACATAGAAAATACCGAGAACACCCGGAACAAATATTTGCAGATCGTACAAACAATTATCCCAAGACGGGAATCGAACCCGCAACTTCCTGCGTCGCAGGCGGACCTTCGCCCGCCGCCGCGCCACATCGGTCGTCATACAAACCGTTCCTGATGTGATGATGTGATATTTCGACTATGGTGTGGTGACTTGGCAAATGTTTTTCTACCCTTCGGTTCGTGTAGGTACGTATACACTAGCCAAAGTCAATGTAGAATGTTTGTAAACAAACAGCTCATACTTATCCTAAAATTCACTTTGTTATCGCGTCTTTTTATACGCAATTTACATTACTTGTCGATTTAAGATTCTTCCTTCAATAAATATTGCTTACAATAAAATTATCTCTGAAACTATAGACGCCAAGCAAGTGAGTTTTGGTTATTTGTGTCGTGATTTGTTTACAAACATTCTACATCGAGTTTGACTAGTGTATAGTTGGTAATAATTATACAGTAGGTAAAAGCTCCTTATTCGCGCGGTATACGTTCCGTAAATATGCCGCGAAAACTGAAACCGTGGATACGGAACGGTAATTTGTACAGGATTGTAGGGGATACGTTCCAACAACTCAAAATAAAAGAAAAAATCATACTCAAAATCAATTTAATCACATAACATAACTCGTTTTAACAATACCTACCTACTAACATGGCTTAGACAAAAGTTAAAAAAAACTTAGTAGATCATTTCCTCTTGTTTTGCCGCTTTTAAAAGGTCCTTCAATTCAGATTGATATTCGGCAGTGGCGTTAGCAATTTTCCTTTCGAAAATTAGACTTCTCTCCATAGATGGGTCATTTTTCATGAAAAAAACACAGTTCATTTGTCATGCGTAAACCTTCACTAAGAGTTTTCAGGTTTAAGGACGCCTTTTCAGTGCTTGTGGTAGGCTCTTCTTCAATAGAATGCGATTTCAATTTAATGTATCGGCAGGATCCGTAAATAGCAAAATATTTATCCGCGTATAAAGGAAACGAGTCGCAATTTTTTTACTCGCGAATAGCGAAATCGCGAATAAGGGAACCGCGAATAAGGAGCTTTTACTGTACCTAAATGCGAAAGAAGCTAAGCTGAGCCTGTCTAGTATCGGTAACATTTTGACAACTAAACTGTGCCTACAATTTTTGGCAATAAGATTTTTTTTATCTTTGGGTAGAAATGGCGGCGTGCGAAGCCGCGGGCAGTAGCTAGTACATTGTTGTTTTTACGCTTTATAGTGATTTTGTGTTCACGGGTTGATGGACCATGATTACCCAGTGGCTAATATAATATCAATGTAACGCGATCGAAACATCGCTTAGTTTCGATTGCGTTACAGTGTCGTCGTGTCGGGACAATAAAAATATTTTCTTATTTTTCTTCTCCTTCAGATTAGAGGTGGTCTGCACCCAGCAGTGATTAGATAACTAATAATTAGTGTATCATCCATCATCATCAACCTATATTAGTCCACTGCTGGACATAATGAGCGCCATAGCGCCCCGTCTTTAGCTTGCCGAATCCAGCATCTGGCTGCAGTCTTTCGCAGGTCGTCGTCCCACCTGGCCGGGAGTGTAATTAGTGTACCTATTTGATTTTTGTGATATTTTTATCTATGACAATGTTGTCCAGGCTGGCTACGGCCTCCCCGAGAGCGAATGCTACTCCGTCTACATCTCCCTGCTGATGCTGAGCATCAAAGAGCCAGTGTCCTCTGTGCGCTTCTTCGGCAAGATATACGGCACCAAGACCAACTACTACGTCGCCGAGACCGATCTTACTATTGAAGAGCTGGACAGGCGGATCAGGGTAAGGATCTTGTAGGTACCTACTCTGTTAGATACGTCTGCATAAAATCTTTAGAAGAAAACCACCGTTAGTCAAACTCAACTTTTTATTGATACTGTACGGTTCACGTACAACACAAATGTAATATAAA
Organism: Eupithecia inturbata; assembly: GCA_963662085.1. NCBI lineage: Eukaryota > Metazoa > Arthropoda > Insecta > Lepidoptera > Geometridae > Eupithecia > Eupithecia inturbata. The sequence continues at coordinate 1,211,512 of OY759192.1, forward strand.
ACTATTTCGGCAGACATCGCGATCAGCCGCAACCTACAGCTTCAGTTAAGCCTTTACCGCGGACTAGAGCGGATGAGTATATTTCTTAAACTTGTATACTTTTCACAATATAACTACGATTGATTTACTCAGTGGTTTAATTCAAACTAACTAACTGCAGCTCTGGACTCGTACAGATTCCATGTTGTTTATTTCTCTTATTAGAAAACAGTTCCAGACGTGGATCTCGCTAGGGTATTATATGTTGGGAACGTTTCTGTAAACTTTTGATAAAGAACTAAAGGAAATTAAATATAGCAAATAAAATACGTCATGCCGATTTGGATGCAATCTATATTCCGAAATCACCAAAGTAGCGCAGAGTAATCACTTAATTTCTAATACTATGAACTAGGGGGTTGTTGTCAGTGTAGCTATGTTATATACTTAATACAGCCACTACCTAATAAAAAAGCCAATAAATTATGTTAAGCCAATACCTAATAAATAAATAAAATATATTTTTTTTATTTCAGACAACAATAATCCATAGGTTTACGACAAAAGAACGAATCAAAATACAACCAAAAGAAAAAATTTAAAACACATACGACAATAGAAGTAGAAAACAAAAATAATAATAATAAAGAACAAAGTAACATTTTAGAACAACTGTGTCAGATGACGTAAGGATAATCACCCTCACCACAAAGTATCTCCAGAGTGGAGAAGATAGCCCCTCTGCCACAGTCCACAGGATGCTGTTGCGACTGTCCCTTACTCTGCGCATTAGGGACGCAGTTCTCTTGCGCACGATGGCATGAAAACCATCAGTGTGGTACTGCGCAAACATTCCCGACGCACTGCAGAATCGGGGCAGTCGCAGCATCATCCGAAATATATTATTATATTGGACTCGTAGGGCGTCCATCGATCAAAGACGCGTGAGGAAGCTAGCAAGACAAACAGAGGTCTTTAAATGTGGTTGGATTTTCCAGGAATTTGAAATGAAAGACATGCCAGGCGAGGATGACGGTGAGGGCGAACTGAATGCTGATGAATCTGAGGAACAGAAGGACGAGGGAGGTAATCATCAGCATCATTTGACGACCGATGTGGCGCGGCGGGCGAAGGTCCGCCTGCGACGCAGAAGGTTGCGGGTTCGATTCCCGCCTTGGGACAAATGTTTGTACGATCTGCAAATTGTTCCGGGTGTTCTAGGTATTTTCTATATATAATAAAAAAATATCTATCTATGTTCTGTATTGTATTAAGTTTATCAGTCATCTAGTACCCATAACACAAGCTCTGCTTACTTTGGGGCTAGTTGATGCTGTGTGGATTGTCCAGCATTATTTATTTATTATTTATTTATCAGCCTGGCGACAGGCCATTATTTGATGATGATGATGATGATGATGTGTGCTAAATCCCTTAGCCGTCGACGGGCAGCAGCGTCGGCGGTGCGAAACAAGCCCTGCGGTCCCCAACCCGCATGCCCAGCCTGGGGATTATAGCGTTACCCTCGAATAAGAGCCAACAAAGCACGTGTAAGGGTGTAAAGGGAGCCCTGTGTTCAGCAGTGGACTGGTATGGGTTGATGTTGTTGATGATGATGATGTGTGAAAATGGTAGTTTAGTAGTCCTCTGCTCATGACACTGCGACAATATTCTTCCAGAGCTTGGTGAACACAAAGAGGTGAAGGTGAAAGAACTGGTGCCTCCAAAGCTGCCTAAAGAGCCGGTGTCGACGTGGGTGCCGCCGGTGCCCATCCCTGTGGAGAGGCCTGGACAGGGGGTCAATAAGCAGGTAACTCGGAGGCATAATATTATACACATTGAAGTAGGTATATTGTGCCTTGTGCTTTTATGGCAAATAAATAAGTACGAGTACAAATTGTAGGTAAATTTTATTTTATTAGATTTAATTTTAATGAGCTTTAATTAATTTTTAATGTTAATAATACAGACTAGGCACACTATTGCATTAGGTGCCTCTGTAAAAATAGTTGTACGTTTTAGATATAAAAAAATAAATAAAAACATGGACATGGACCTCACGACACAGGCTCGCTCGGCCTAGTGTGAGATCCATCGGTAGTCTCTAAGCCCTCAGCAGTAAATTTTTTATCAGTTTTATAGGCCATATTATTAATGTATTTTAAAATGGTCATATAATGTTAACTCTAGCTATCTATTAAATGCCTAATATGCTGTAATATGATTGTTTCTGCTGCAATAAAATATATTTAATCGACGAATATTGATCGAAAGACCTCGTACATGTGGTGTGGACTCTCCAGACGATCTTCCTTTTCATTGTACACAAATAAATATTCCACATCAAAACTTCAAGTCTGACTTTTTACCCTTCAAAGTTTTTTCCAACATCATCCCGCGAAATACCCTATCAGAACGCACGCTACTTAGCATTGTAACAGTATCACCTCACTTCTCTTGTTCTCTTCACAAGGGGGTGAGGTCAGGAGATGCGAGAACTGCTAGACCAGTTATTGCCATTCCCAGGTGTACTGGGTGTGCAACAAGCCTGGCGAGCAGTGGATCTGCCTGCCCGACGTGATTCCGAGCCATATCCGCGTCGCCAGACTCAATGTGCGCTGCATGACCGGGGACCTGGATGCTGAGGTACGTGCTAGACCAGATATTTTTTTTTTTAGTAATTTTAAAGTAATTTTTATTTTATTTAATAAAAAACTGTGTCACATTGCCATTCTCAGGTGTATTGGAATGGTAATAACCGGTACTTATGTAGTAGTTGAACCTAGAACAGCAATAATTTTTTTACCAAACCGGAACAAAGCGGGAATAACACATATATCCAAAATTTTAACGCCAGCTTTCCAGAGTTGAGGTCCCAAATCAATTCGTCGTTTATAAATAAGGGGTGGGGTTTTTCTAAGCATGACCTTAGTTTGATCAGCTTTCTTGGTTTTCGTGTTGTTATTTTACTAAAGGCTGATGGATGGAGGGGTATAACATGTTAGGTCCAACAGTATTTTACATTAGAATAGAATAACACCCATATCTTTAGACAATTCCTCAACTCCTCCTCCACTCAAACTCGACGGAGAGTGCCTCGAGCATTCCTCCAAAACATACTCGAGTTCGGTATGCTTAGTCGTTAATTAATCTCAACTCCACTTGAATAAGATTGAGTCAGTGCCCAAGCTGACCTGAAAATTACCAGTTGCGTAAAATCTAAATAAAAATAATCCACGATTGTTGTCATTATTGTTGATTTCCTCCAATAATAAGGTAATAGTATGTGGACAATCGAGTCTTTGCTGAGACGGTATCTTCTTCGGAATTCGCCATCGTCGTAAACCTCCAAAGGGTTTTCAGCATCTCTTAAATACCTTCGTGATGGGTAATTGTAGGCTTTTAAATTACATGTCATAATCATAAATGTAATTGAGAAAATCTCCATAATCCATTTTAAAATAACAACAAACACTTTCGAGGAAAATTCAAGGTAGGTCGCGAGGTACCTTGAGATGACAGTTCATTTCTCCACTCGTATGAGAAAAAATTCTAAGGTTAGTTTGAGTGGAGGATTTTTTTACGATCAAGCATACCGAAATGCATTTGGAGGTTGAGTGGAGGTTGAGTAGAGGTTGAGTCGAGGTCGAGGTAACGACTAAAGATATGGGGGTAAGAATTTATTTAGCACACACAAAAAAAAAAAACTGAGGGAAAGTAAAAACAAAAAACTTACACTAAAACACAATATGCATAAAACAAACATACATACTTATTATAACAAATGATTTAAAACTAAGTACATTAAGAAACTCTACGTGTTCACTAAGGACCACACCACGCCCCTGTCTAAAGAATTCTAGATTTTTAAAGTCCATAAACTCCGTTACAGATTCAGAGCTTCCCCCCATTTGAAGGTACAGAGAAGAACTACCTGCGAGCTCAGATCGCGCGCATCGGGGCTGCCACCTTGGTGTCTCCTCAGGGATTCTTTACCTTCGGGTCTGGGGAGGAGGAGGAGGACATTGATATGGAAGAGGGGATGGGTAAGATCATACCTACTTATTATCACTGCTGCAGGCATGTCTCCTTTATGTTTCTGCCTCGGCCTTGCACCAGCCTGGGACAAGTGCCATGGTGACACAAAACCGTGTCTGGCGCTGTGACTGTCTTTAAATTAGGTAAACGTGAGGCTTACATTATTACATGGATAGATAATAAATAAATAAAAAGAGCTTTATTTTTCCTTATCAGCTAGTAGGTAGGTACTTAAAATAATTAAGTAATAATAATATTAAACATCTAAGTAGGAATCTTTAACTAAACTGTTTACATCAACGGAGAACTTTTTGTCCGGTAAGGACCGCCTTTTGCGGTGAAAGCCTCCTCCAAGCTTTTGCATTCGCTCCTGTCCCTTGCTATTCTGGTCCAGGTGCTCCCCGCTACTTCCCTGATGTCGTCACACCACTTCTTTGTTGGTCGGCCTCGTCTGCACTTGACGTCTCGAGGAATTTGTGGCGATTTGTGATCGGGGGAAGCTGCTGTATACAAAACCCGCCTGATCTAGTGGTTGGCTCTCGTCTAAGATTTTAGCCCGTGTTCGGAGCTGCTGAGAAGACTTTGTAGAGACATGGCATGAGACATAATGTTTGTCTGTAATTTGTTATAAGTTTGTAGTTACCTTTCTAGTATAGCAATACTATGTCCGTAGCCTGTCCGTTGTTCTGGGATTTTTGTGAACTGTAAAATAAGGTTAAATAACGTTGTAAGTGGTTTGGTTAATTTGCTCTTCTTGGGACCGGGGCATTTTTCTGTCTGTAAGTGTTTAAAGAGTTTTTTGTGTTGGTGTGTGTGTCCCAAGACCTCTTGTTACAGGTAGAGTTTTTGATAGAACTGAGTAGCTACTTATAGTACCCTGCGTCTTTCTTATTTGTAACTACAGCTTCTTACATAGATGAGTCACCATTTCTTTCCTGCGGGTCAGCTGTTTGTAAGCCGTTTTTATTTGTCATGTCGGTCTGCTGGTGATGAGCGTTGCGATATCGCGCTGTTATCGCGGACCTTATTGGTTATTTTACTATAAAGACTGTCGTAGTTTGTCGAATTTGACATTAGTTGTGTTTAGCACAATCTGTCGCTTACCTACGCTACGTAGTCTAACATCAACTCACCCCTTAGAACTACGTCTATTGTCTCCAGGTGACCTAAACTTCAACCCGAACCCGTTCTACCAAGGCCACACGCTGAAGGACCTGATGGATAATAACTTGACGTACTGGGTGCATCACGGACGGTACATCCTGCCGCAAGGGAGAACTATTTGGTGGAACCCTAACGTGATGGGGGTGAGTTAGCTGTATTTTATGATTTAATGTCACACTAGGTTATATGCCAGAAGAAGTACCCATTTTTAGGGTTTCGAAGATCGGAGATCGGTTTCGAAACCCTTGTGGCATCGCTTTTTCTGTTATTTTTTCCGTCTTTAATATCTCAGCAACTACAGCAGCAAATAACTTGAAATTTGAAATAATAATACATTTCGGGCGCCTGTACAGATAAAAAGAAAATTAAATAAAAATAAATGAAAAATTAAAATGTAAATTTTCAGTACAAATTGTAATGTCGAAATTTTAAAAGAGACTTTTATTGTCAAGTGGGGGGCTACCTCACCGAGTGGGGTATCGAACGAAAGGTATCGGTTTGTACATCTCAAAACTGTTTTGGAATTTCTGTAGGTTTAATACTTTTTAAAATATTTTGAAAAAACTCGAAAAATACCCATTCTATGTAAGGGTATTTGAAGTTTCTGTAGGTTTCATACTTTTAGAAATATTTTGAAAAAAGTCGAAAATTTTACTATTACTCTATACGTACTCCGAAGTTTGCAAACCGATACATCTGAAATGTAGGTACCTTTAAATTATTGGTATTCATCAAATAGCAAAGTCTCCCATTACCTAGTAGGTACATATTGGTATACTTGACAACCGTTCGAAACCCTCGGCGCGCGAGTCACACTCGCACTTGGCGGATCTTGTTCCATACTTGTGAGCTTAATTTGCGTTCGAGTAGTCATTCGGGTTAAGTGTGCGCAGTCTTCACGTTGAAACCTCACTGTGCTCAAGATATCGTATTTAGAACAGCGAGCGAGCGGTTTAACTCTACTTCTCGCTTGGAAGGAACGGATACTAATAAAATATATATTTAAATATATCTAGGAAGAATATAATAAATAAATGTAGGATCTTCTAATAAGAATATAATAGATATACTCGTGTCTAGGAAGAAGGCCTAGAAGAGGAGGACGAGGACGAAGGCCCGCCGCCCGTGGCGCCCGAGAGCGGCCCATCGCTGTTTACACCGCTCTCTGAAGACAACAGGGTCGAAGGTACGCACACATTGTTACTGATTAAGAGGGCATCCATTACGTGAGGCGATTTGCCCCCCCCCCCCCCCCCCGCTTGGTGAGATGTCCTGTGATTTTACTCGACCCCTTCCCCCTACCATAACCTAAACCACCACAACCTAATCTAACCTAAACCTGTGCATGATTGCATTGCTTTGCAAGACTTCTAAGAACGTAGTCAAGAATCACAGTGTCAAAATCGAACAATAAAAGAAAAGATAATCTCGCGCTAGCCAACACGAAACGAACAACCTTAACAAGGAACTGCTATAATTCACGGAAAAACAATTACGTGATATTTGATATTTGTAGCAAGCACGCGTAACACGAACGCGTGCTTGCCCGGTCCGACTATGTCTGAGGTGGGTAGACCTAATTGCACCTAATTTGAGCCTGCCACTTTCGAGAGGCTAGTACCTTATCTCCCCTTTTTTACTCATATGGATAAACCTACCTACCTGAATTTTTGTAAATTTCACTTGTGATTCATTGTAAAATAGGCTGATATTTATTTTAGTGTACCTACTTATGGGAGCGTCAGAGGAGGCGGTCTCGGCAAATATCACGTATTTTTTTTCCATGTTTACACGGTTTAAAAATCTCACGTGAGAGGGTCGGGCAAAATCTCACGACATCTCACCAAGGGGAGAGGTCGAGAAATTTACAAAATTAACTCTCGTACTAATTTATGGATGCCCCTAACCGCTAACTAACATCGTAGGTATCTTGTAGGCCTGAACGCGTGGACAGCCCGCATCAGCTCCACTCTGACACCGGATCGAGCCATCGTGGTGTTGAGGAGCTCGCTTTGGCCCGGCGCGGTCGCGTATGCTACTGACGGGAAGTGAGTTGAGTACATTTTACTGAGACCACATCGTTAGATCTTCTCCGTGATTCATCGTCAGCCATTTCGTGATCTGAAATCAGATGAGTTGCGTTGCGATCTATCCTTGATTTAAAAATCGATTCAGTAACAAACTAAAGGCGCTCACTGCTAAGCTTCAGCAATGCGTGCGACCCGCAGCAGGGGCGCGTCGATCCCATACCTACTCGTACCTGCACCCGTAGAACGGCAAGTGCGTCGGTGGCAGAGAGAGGGTTATTTCGATTAAAATGGAAACAAGGAGTGAGATTGTAACTGTTTCCAAAAATGAAGGTGCGTTGACTGAGAGCTTGGAGAAATCGACCAATTCAAACCAGTAAGTAAATCCTTTATTTGTCACATAAAACGCTCACATACAATTGGTTTACTCGTTACAAAATGGCAAAACTTAATTTATTTACCAAATCTATCAGCTGACAACGGTTGCATATGTAACTACCAAACCACGCGATCGAGTTTTTGTATCCGTAATGGTAGCGTACACTTAATCGAATTCACGTTTGTTGTTTTGCCTAATAAATAGAGCATAATTAGAGCAAACGTAACTTATATAGGTACTAGTATTAATTGCGCCTCTTTGGTTTAAGAAATAATGACAATTCTTAGTGTGTACGCTAAGAATGGTCATTATTATACTGTTTATTTTAAGTTTGCTCTATTTATACTATAAATAATTGGCAAAACAACAAACGTGAATTCGATAAACTGTACGCTACCGTCGTCACGGACACGAGTTTAGCGGCTTGACGTGATTTTTATTTTAACCATTGTTTGGTCGATTTGCCCCGCCTCACGTCAGTGGCAATGGCAACGTTGGTAACGCATCCTAAGTGGTTTCATATAAAGTACTAGCTGATGCCCGCGGCTTCGCACGCGTGTGTATTTGTATTCATTTATTCTCCTTGCGATTAAGATCCGTTCAGCCGTTTAGTCGTGAAAATGTAACATACAGACAGAGTTAACTTCGCATTTATTGTATTAGCTGTGATATTAGTATGAATAGGTACCTAATTACTGTATGATGTTTATCCAGGAAGTCGGCGTGCATGTACCAAGGCTGGGGCCTCAAGTACCAGATGCCTAACTTCAGTCCCTTTCAACTGCCGAGGCCGCAGGACGAGTACGTTATTGGACCTGAGGTCATGGAGATGGCGGACCCTACTTTCGCTGATGAGGAGGTTTGTATTTTATTTAGGGTTGAATCCTGGTGAAGGAAACCACTGGATGCAAGCAGCGCAGGGTGGAACCGTTCATTGTGGCGATCTTTGGAGGAGGCCAGGTAGTGCCCTTATTTTATATTAGTTCGGCTTGCCCAAGGTCAAGTAGCTGACGGAAGCTACCTTCGCTGATGAGGAGTTTTGTACACGAGTGCTAGTCCACTGCTTGACTAGGTCTCCCCTAATGAGCAACGCCATTAGCGCCCCGCCTTCAGCTTGCCGGATGCGCGCATCCAGCAGCTGCCTGCAGTCTGTCGCAGATCGTCCTCCCACCTACAATAAGTTTGCCGAACAGTGGTTTTCATTCAAAAACACGTTTTCTGCAACACGGTGTCTCATGACTTTTATCACAGCACTAGCTGACTCGACAGACGTTGTCCTGTCTTAGCTATGAATATTGAAATTTTCTAATTTTTCGCGCGTTTTCTTAATTTTTTCTTTCATAAGAACATTCTCCTGACAATAACAAACACAACACAAAAAAGGATTAGCGAAATCGGAATTCATGCGTAATGCCGTGACCAAGGGAAATAGGGATTGGTTTTTATATTCTAAAGATAGATAAATAAAACTTATAGTAGGCCATCGCCTTTGATCTTGCGGTAAATCCCGACAAGCGACGCGTATGTTATTCCTGGCGGGTGCTTGTTTTGTGTCAAATGAAAACTTATTTATTTTAGGACATCGTCATCAATATTACGATTAAGCGGTGTTTTTTTAAATCAAAGACGGCGGTATTTTTAACTTCAAATTTTACTCTTAAGTATTGTCCAGCATTATTTATTTTTTGGATTTTAGTGGGTTCTATTACCGGAGTAGTTTTTCCAAAATCTGTGAATGCGTTTTAATTAATTTTAAAAATAAAGGAATGTTTTCTATGTGTAAAACTTTCTATCTTCAATATTTCTGGCACTCCATGTCGCATGGTCATGGGACCCCTGTATATTATAAATGCGAAAGTTTGGATGGATGGATATCCATCCATCAAAACATACATCCATTCGGATGAATGTAACTTCATTACGCCAAAACTTCACAACAGATCGTGCTGAAATTTAGCATAGATGTAGTTCTAGGCCTGGAATAAAACATAGGCTACGTTTTATCCCATAAATCAGTTCCCATGATATGGAAATAACTTTTCGGCGTTTCAATAGAACAAGGTGGGCAAAGCCGCAGGCAGAAACTAGTTTCAAAAAAAAAAACAGTTCGATAAAAAATCTAAATTCAAATTGCTTTATTTCCTTTAGACCTTACAAGACTCGTGGACACGTCACAAAATTCAAATTACATAAGTAAAACTAGGAAATAAAGTGATCACTTTGATTTTTTGTTCACTTCAATATTTTTAAGGTAAAGTAAAGAAGCGAACAAGAAACCTTTACCTTGTTAGATTGTTAATTTTCGAGTTGGAGCGAACTTGTCCCAAGCTTTTTTATCCTCTAGATAATCTGATATTTTATTAGTTTGATGATGATCTTCCACAGTTAACACACACACTCTTGTGATATTAAATGCTTAGTGTCCTAAATCATGTTGTTTTTATCTCCAGGCGCACCGCATCGCGCACCTCCCCCCACCGCCCCCGCCGGAGATCCCCGGCGAAGGGGAGGGTTTCCCAGAAGAAGAAGACGATGAGGAAGACTGATCTCATATTCGTTAGCTGTTTTATATGTTAGTCCAGAGTTAGTTACGTTACGAAAACTGATCACATCTCATCAATTTTTCGTATGTAGTATTGTAGTGGTAATTTGTCTTCCCAAAGAAGTCGATGTTGAAAACTGATCGTTCTTAGTAGATAGTGTTGGGTAGCTTGTTAAAGTTTGTTTTAGTTCAAAGAAGAAATGGACTGATTTGTATCTTATAAGATTGTTTTTAAAAAAATATACTCCAACCTCAATAGTCAATACCTATCAGAACCGGTATTGATATGGATCTGTTGACCTGTAGATTGTTTGCAACAGTCTGCAGTAAGCTCAATTGTTTTAATTGTAATTACTAGTTCTAATTTGTTTCTATTATTTGATCAGAACTAATATAGTATTTATACAGGGTGTTGTTCAAATTAGTGCACAATACTGAAGGAGGTCATGCACCTGCTATAAGAGATTAATATTCAGTGAACAAACCACGCCGCAAACCATTTTTTTAAGCCATCCCAAACTTGGCGTCCTCTTTGATGCGCGCCTCCCCTTCTTGCCCTACCTGATGGCGACACATGGCGACCGCAGTCAATCACCGCGCCGCCATATTAAGGCAAAGCTTGTAATATAATAAAAAATTCAGCAAAAAAAAGGATCGTTTGCGGCTTGGATATTCACTGAATATTAATCTGTGGTAGCAGGTGAATAACCTCCTTCAGTATTGAGCACTAATTTGAACAACACCCTATATTTTCCCTTATCTCATGAATAACTTTCCTATTTCTATTAATGTCTGCTATTTGCTTTAGCTGATGGTTTCCAATAAAACTCGAGCTCTATTTTATTTAACAATATTTATTAAAACAACATAAACATACCCGCATTTTTTACTTAAAATCATTGGCCACCCTTTCAGAGTAGGTAGGTATATTTAAATTACAACACTTTTTATAACTTCTACAACATGAAATATCAGTGACCATAATAAATGGAAAAAAATATGAAATGAAATTATAGATACTTAGATCGTGTGCTAAAAGTTTCAGTAGGTATGTACCTACATATTAATAATCAACTGTCAGCATTTTCTTCTATATTATATTATGTGTTTGTGTATTACAATATAGAGTAATCTGTATATCTATCTATCAACTTACGTAAATCTAACATCGCCTTAGGGTTAAAAAAAAACCTGTTACGATGTTATGATAAATAAATAAATCAAAATTTTGGATATGCCATTGAGCTATAATCTATAGTCACAAACAGAAAAAATAATGTCAGCGTCAAAACTCGGCGCACGCCTTGCAGTGCGCCGAGTTTTTGTTTAGTTGTTAGGCACCCGCAATCTGCCTACAATGTCCGCGCTGCCAAAGTGCTCGGTGATATCCTGCTCAGATAACATCATACGTACATAAAAAGGATGGTGTTTCATATTTTAGGTACGTATTATAACAAATGTATGTATCCAGTGCATCTTTCCATTTTAATTTCAATACCATTCATTTCCTTAGCAAAATAAAATGCTAACAGCCCGACCGCAGCGCTTCAATAGCGTATCTCTTTCACACGTTAAACAACTATGTAAGAGTAAAAGAGAAGCAAATAGTCTTGCGCTACATTGTTACGAGAGTACGCATGCCCTTGAGTGAATTATGGTGACATTGCGTACAAGCGACATTGAACACTATACAAGCAAGATAACGTTTAAATTCGAGCAAATGCCATTGTGAACTATATAATATCAATGTACTTTTATAGGTATGTAGACCGGCGCTCGGACATTTTTTAACTGTTGTCAGTTAGAGTCACATCTGTATAGATCGTAGCTCAATGAGATATACGCACAAGTGAATGTGACAAGTGAAACGCATGTACGCGTTCTTCTAAATGATAATCGGACAATTAAATTTTAATTGACGTTTTGACCGAAATGTTCATACAAATATAAAGTTCTGTGATCATCACGGAATAACTGAATAAAGTTACCAACCACGATAGTTAAATTTTTTTGCTCCCAAGTTTCTGTCCCTTTGGAGAGTCGATATTTTGTCAATAAATAGATACATAATAATATCACCAGTTTCCAATATCACTTGAACTCTTACGCGTCTACTTTTTATGCTTATGCAGCTGTGGTGCGGAGAGTTTCACCTTCCCGGGGAAATTTCTTGCTACGTTCTCCTCCTGGAATTGATTTATTATGTTTAGAAAGATAGATATAATTTATTGGCAGAAAGATTAGGTACATGTTTATTTGGATAATAATGCCTTGAATCCTAAATTAGGTATACCTAGACATTAGGGTTAGGGTTCTCTAAAAATAGGAATAAAGATAATTATTCGTAAACACGGTAGGCAGTTACGCACACAAACACAGCGGTGTCACCGTCCTGTTTTCGTGTAGCTGTAAGGCGCGGTATGAAGTTGTACACAAGCGCTCCGCCAATCACGCGCAGCCAGCGACTAATGAGTGACAGCGCGTTTAGTTCTTATCGTAGAACTAGATGGCGTTATTAGTAACATGCAGTTTGAAACTAATCTTAATCTACAAGTTAAGTATTTAGCAGATAGAAAATTACAATAACAACTTGTATTTACAGTATTTATACGACCAGAAGGAAGAGTGCCCAGAATGCTGGCAGCATTGCCACGTTGAATGGCAATGCTAATTCGTTGACTAGCATTCCGATCACCTGTTGACAATTGATCGGAATGCCGGTGGCTAGGAAGATGAGAAGTTTGGTAAGATCTTTACAAATAGTGTGTGCCCCAGGACCCCAAGGACCAAGGGTTTCAACCCCAAACGGCTCAAATAGGTAACCTCGGTCAAGGTTAGCGTATTTTCGCCGTTTGATGCTGCTGTTAAATTAACTAGGCTCTAGTTAATTTAACAAAAATTCGAATCCCTCGAAGATTTTACTTTGAAACTCGGGTAATGATATCATTGGAAGAGATTGGAACTGGACTGGAAGAGATCCGATGTTTTTTTTAAATAAAGTAAGCTAAAATGTACCTTAACCGCCTTCAATAAGTCCTTCTCTCGATTGGTAGCTCCTTTATCACGTAGGAATACTTGCACGGCCGTCTTGGCTGCCTTGCCTCGCTTACTGGTGCCTGGGGTTAGCTTCACTTTGTACCTGAATCATAACAAAAAATCATAATTACTAGCTTTTTACTAATAAATAAATAAACTAATTTGATTACAGCGAGCGATAATGGTGACTGGTTAAACCATGTCACACGAAAGTTTCATTGAAATAATCAAATCCTATCCCTCAATACCGCAATCAATTCTTAATTATGAATTACATAAAGAACATAATAATTAACAAATATTAACTAGAGAGGCAATGACAAAATAATAATAGTAAGGACCTAAAAAAAAAACAAATTGCAGCGGAGCATGAACTTCAAAGGAGCGGTGCTTTGCATTGAATATAGCGAAAAGGTTCAAAAGTAAGCACGTTTATAAATGTGGAGCGAGCCAAGAGAATCTTGTTCAGAGATGTTCGTAAACAGACGCTAAAGAAATCAAAATGATCGCTATAAAATACTGGTGAAGAAGAGCACGAATATCCAATAACATTATATGCTTTTGTTATCTAGCGTCTGGTCGACGCGACGCGTGACCCGAGAGCTGGCGGATATCTGGCGCAGCGCATCAGCATTGCCATACAACGGGACAATGCAGCCAGCGTCTTGGGGACGCTTCCGACTGGTATTGATATGGATCAGTTGAGCTACCTGTAGATTGTTTGCAACAGTCTGCAGTTAGCTTAATTGTTTCAATTGCAAATACTAGTTCTAAATTGTTTTTATTATTGAATTGTAATTTGCTTTAGTTATTCATAATAAATTCATCAAACTACAATAGTATTTATAGCTAACAGCAAAATTTAGTTATATGGATGCTCGCTCTGCCCGCGGCTTCGCACACGCTTTTCCGTGATAAAAAGGAGCCCATGTCCGTCCCCGGGATACCATCTATCAGACAGACCTACTTACTGTCGAGTATAAACTCGAAAGTAAGTAAGAATTGATGTATGGATATTTACTTGTAGTTGTGTAGCGCGGCGTAGGGCGCCACGACAGGCACTGCGAACAATAGCTCGTCCTCAGTGAGCGGCGCCCCTGTCAGCTGGCTCAGGAGCTCTGCATCAGCGTCCGGCCCCGCTTGTTCCACCTGACAAGAGATAATAACATCAACATTGTATTTGAGGCCAACACGAACGTGGAGGGACGGAATACTGCTTGTACTGGAGGAGGCTGAAGACAGGCGGCCGTAACGGGAGGTCGCCGTCGTGGACTAGCATAACATTTCCTTCACTTCTGACTTCCTGAAGATGAAGGACGGACTCGGCAATTTTTGCTACTCAGTTGTGAAAGTTGTAGACGTCGGTTTGCGGATCGCGAGCCTAAAGTGGAGATGGGCAAGATAAGTTACTTGGCGGTTCGCTAGCCGGGACGACGGCCGACCGAGTAATATGCCCAGACTATGTGATTTGATATATCTGACGTGTCCAAGAGTCCTGTAAGGTTTAAACCTATCTATTTATTCCCAACTCCATACTCAATAGATTTATTGTTATCATCACATTGGTGTGTACATATGTGATTAAGTAAAGAAATAATATTTCTTCATTTGAATATTGGTGCACTCTTGACTAACTTACCCTTGACTTCTCTTGTTAACATTAGAATGACAGTTGATTGATAGGTTACCTGACAGTGACAGTTGAGAAACAAGGCATGAGAGCTTTGTGATGTCTGGGAGGAAACTACGAGAGAAAGATTGCACAATTAATTATTTGATTGGAAAATTATTGTGAAAACTCAAGAAGATTGAAATCAAAACTTAAATGTCGTTTCTCTATTTACAGAGCAACACATGAGACGTTGAGACGAACCATAATTTAAGGAATCCAGGGCTTATATATATATGTATCACAATGTGAACCCTGTTGGACGTAACAACAAGTGGAAGGCAGAGCGAGGGTTGTTTTTGGTAAAAATATTTAGGTGGCTAGGTATATCAGTAGTAGGTACCTACTTGTGTAGTCTAACGTCTTACGGAAAGTCAGAGAGCATCGTGAATACAATGATCGGGAAGTCTCCTTTTTTAATACAATTTGTTACAGCGCCTCTATCGTGTGGGCGTGGAACTACCCAAATCCCATACTAAAGAGACATCACAATCACGTCTAGTTACTACCGTCAAATAGAGTCACGCTCCAGTTGTATTAAAAGGCTAACGATCAGTCGTGGAGGTCACTCACCTCAGCATTCTCCGGATGCTCTTCCTCATCAGGCTCGGACTCCGCCTCCAGGATGAGCGGCGCAGGCGCAGGAATCTTAGGTCCAGCCTTCTGCTTTGTCTTGCTTTTAGATAGCACTTTCTTTATTTCTTTCTTTCCTTTCGCTGACTGAAAATAAATAACATCACAGAAAAGTTTGAATACATGGATGATTGTTGTTGTTGTTTGTGTTCTTCACACAAAATGTACCATACAAATCTGACTGAAATTTTGCATAGATGTAGTTCTAGGCCTGGAATATCACGAGGGCTACTTTTTAACCATAAATCAGTTCCCATGGGATAGAAATAACTGTAAAACGTTTCCATAGAATAATAATTACATATTTGTTGACTTGAACAATAACGTTTCTGTTTTGGATTTTTTTCCCCGGAAACAATGCGTGCGAAGCCGCGAGCATAAACTAGTTTTAAATAAAATAAATTGCACATGTTTGTGTTTCAATGTTTCTTAGGCTTGATATTATGACTTATTTTCACAAAGAGGACAAATTCTTGTAAATTACCATAATTATTTATTGGTCACATTTGTTGAAGGTAAGTCAGTATTTTTGTAGGTAACCAAATCGCTTATTATCATTACGATTGCTATCCAAAACTAACCTTTGAGCGTTATTTTTTTTAAATTGGTCACATTTCACTATCACAGTTTATTTTTGTTGTTTTTACTTTTATCATCTCCTTTTTACTTGAATAAAAACTCACTCGCAATGATAACCCAACCTTAACTGAACATGAAAGAGTTTTTATTGTTTACGTGTTTTTTCACGATTTTTGTTGTATTGAGCTCTTCTGTATTTCCCCACATTTGCAAGCGCCATGTAAATAAAAGAGAAAAAGAATAAAAGAGTATTTCCCACCTGCAACAGCTCCATAGCTAACAAGCGATCCTCTTCATCCTGGTCCCTATACTTCTCTTTGATCTTCTTCATCTTTCCCTTCTGCCCACGTTTGGACACTTCCTTCTTCTCTAGTTTAGGTTCCGGCTTCTTTTGCGGCCTCTTACCCCCCTTTTTGGGGAGGGAGGGGAAGGATAGGGGTTTGTCGTCACCTGGGAAGATGGTGTTGGGAAAAAAATATAGACAGGTTGTTCCGTTCTTTTAGCGACAACAAAGGAAGTGGGGTATTTCCAAAGGCATTTTGTTTAATCCTCTAGGGTAGAAATTCTGGATTCGAATCAAATAACACGGTCCATTCTATGCATAGAATGGACCGTGTTATTTGATTACAGGTATACAGAACCCACCGAACTGCGATCCCCAACTCGCATGCCCTGTGTAGAGATTATGGGCATTACCCCCCGTGAGTTAAAAGCCAACAAGGCGCTTATCAGGGGGAGGCCTGGGTCCAGCAGTGGACCAATATAGGCTGTGGAGGAGGACTCACTATAAGTTTTTTGGACGGGGCAGTAAGGGGAGGTGCCTAAACTGGTATACAGGAAAGCGGTCTTAGGAATCTATCTATATTTTTTAGAGAAAATTTATTTTTTTGAGGTTTTTATAGGAAACTTGTTTTGTTGTAACACATTATAACAGAAGACACTCTATTAATGACCATGTAACGTTCCGACGCTGCAGTTCTCACAAAATATAACTTTTGAAAAGAAAAAAACAAAATGTCAAGTACATTATCAAGATTGATAAAGATTTCATTGTACTGTAGTGTAATAAAATACTTACTTCTATCCGACGCTTCCGACAGAGTCCTAGCCTTAGACTGAAGAATAACCTCTCCAGTGCCATGGTCCACTTTTATATGCGTGTCGGGGAATTCACCGTCAGAGCTATACGACTCTTTCTCTCCTTCCAACTGTGTATCTTGCGTCTCTGTCTCACTATCAGTTTCTTTTTCCTTATTTGTATCTATTTGGGATTCTTTCAGTTCTAGGTTTGTCTCTTTGGGTATTTCTTTTTGTTTATTTTTGTATGATGGCGATTCTTCCGATATTGTTTCTAGTTTAGGTGTGGTTGGTTCGTCCGGTTCCGAATCTGGAAATTTCAAGACAATATTAGGAAAGTAGCAGAAATACACACGTCGTTGTGTAGTTGCTTAAGCCTTGAAGCTGATTGTAATCTTGGATTTTCTAACAATCCTATCCTCCTCCTCAGCTTATGCGATATGCTGTATGTATATAAACGTGCCCCAAACAAGAGGGATTTAACAAAAGACATTAAAAATTTAGACCTTTAATGAATTTCGTTGATACACAATACTTTAGTGACGTGAGAAAAAGCATAGACATTTACCTTTTTCCATCCGTTCCAAACACAGAGCGACAATCTGCCATATTCCTCTGCCTTGATTTGATAGATTTATTTAAAGTACGTTAATCAGAAGATTAACGCACTTTTAAAGTGCGTTGCACACGGCTTTGCACACGTTTTATCGGAACAAAAAATAGCCTATATAACTTATACGTTTATTTCAAGTCCAGAAATTTTGTGTGCAAAATTTCAGCTCGATCCATTCAGTATTTTTGACGTTGTCAACATTTCACAACAACACAAACTTTCGCCTTTATAAAAAAAAATGGACTTCAGTACTCACCATCATCACCATCAGAGACTGGTATCTCCTGGTCTTGGTCCTGCTCTA
Organism: Eupithecia inturbata; assembly: GCA_963662085.1. Taxonomy (NCBI): domain Eukaryota; kingdom Metazoa; phylum Arthropoda; class Insecta; order Lepidoptera; family Geometridae; genus Eupithecia; species Eupithecia inturbata. The sequence goes on from OY759192.1 coordinate 1,229,552, forward strand.
CGCCGGAAGTGATGTCAGAGACACCGTCGTCGATTAGTGCTGGCTTCCGCTCGTCACGGTGTCTTTCTATGCAGCTGTCTTCCAGCTGAAGTATGTAGAATACACATTAATTATTAGTTAAGTAACTCGAATTACATAAAAATAAACAATTTTTACGTTAGTCTTTATACGTCAGTGACGCAAGTAACACCGGTCAGTGCCCGGCTTTACACATCTAAAATCAAATCGTTTATTTGCAAGAATACTAAATTATTATACGTTGTCAGATCTTATAACTATTTTAGTAAATGTATTCAGCCTGCACACAGGCGTGCAAATATTAAGCGAGTCATATTATTATAATTATATATTAAATTATTATAATTTTTTTAATTAAACTATAGTAGGCATTGGTAACAATTAAAATTTCTAAATATTCATTCACAGTATAAAAACATTTTTCAAGTAGCCATCCTCTTAACTTTTTCCTAAATATTTCCATTTCCACAGCCTATATTGGAAATGGAAATATATTCCTAAATATATTTTCATTTAATTCTTTTAGTTTTTCCGGTAATTTATTGTAAATAGTTATACACATGTTATAAAGATTTCTTTTATAAATATCTCTATGGCGCTGTATATCTTACCCTGAACATAAAGCTGAACCCGAAGCTGAGCTGGTCCGTCATCAAATAGTTCTTCTTGCCTCGGATCATGAAGGAACCAGTCCCGAGGTATTCTCCGGAAGGCGCAGACTTGGAGACCTGAGAGGCGTTGACCCACCATGCTCGCGTCACCACTTTAGCCTCCCAAGCCACACTGGAAAATACACATTCAGATTATAAATGGGAAAGTTTGTATGGACTTATAGATGTATGTCGACAAACCAAACAAAACACCAAAATTTTATAGATAAGAAATAACCTTTAGAAATGTCCATAGAAACAACGCGTGCGAAGCTGTGGGCAGGAACTAGTATGTAACGTTTGCGATTCAAATGTAACCCTCATGTAGTGAAGCGTTCGAATAAATAAGAATTTGTCCAAAAAATACCGTCAAGACAATTTGGTCCTTTGATGCGGTTCCTATATTTGCCGGCTATTCGGATGCTCAGTCGGAACTGTCTTTTCCGAGGTCCAACAGTTTAAGCTGACTCATAGCACCACTTTTAGATCTCGAATGAATCTGGATTCAAAATGTATCCGTTAAACAGAAGCTCGAAGTCTTCGTGAACTTCATGAACCTTTTAAGAAAATCGATCGTATTTTACCAACTATACACCAGCCAATCTAGATCAAACTGCCCATACTTAATTTGTTTGTCCAGCATTATTATTATTATTGTTCACATCATTTATTTTAGATCTCGTTATAAAATATATTTTTTACTATAGAAAATAAATATTATAAAACTATTCTACATCAAAAAATATATCAAAACGGTGAATCACCGGTCGCGAAGCTAGCCTCAAGCGGCATATATTATTATTATTAACCTAAAATTCACTTTGTTGCCGCGTTTTTTATACGGAATGTACATTACATATCGATTGTTATCCTTCCTTCAATATATAAATATTGCTTTCAATTATATCTGAAACTCGGCGCCAAGCAAGTGAGTTTTAGTTTTTATGTCGTGGTTTGCTTACAAACATTCCACATCGAGTTTGGCTAGTGTAGTAGGTACTTATTAATGTTTTTAATAACGCTGTTCTTTTTTGAATAAATAATTTCAAGTCAGATCCCATTATTGGTCCTTCCTTCTAGTATTTCGTCTCACCTGTAGGCCACCGCGGCCTGCCCCGCCTCGTTCAACGTCTTAGGTGGTATAGGTCCTCCCCCGGGGTTTTTGACGACGATGGACGAAGCCCCGGTTACTTCCGCGTGCACATATATGTCTGTAGCGCGCATGTAGCGCTTCACTAGCAGCTCGTTTTGTTGCTGGTCGCGCCCGGCTATCACCTGTGGAAAAACATATTTATAAACTTTACTCAAACACGTTACATAATGTAATCTTGTGATTATTTTGACAACCTTCTTTGAGCACAGCCGCCATTGCCTTTTATGTTTTTATGTATTTCCGTTGATTTCTCGGTGATTTATGGACCGATTTGGAGGATTCTTTTGCAGTTCTATAAAGGATTGTCCCGAGGTCCCATAAAAATTAATTTCGAGGCGTTAGTATTTATGCCGTAAAACTTCATGTGTCTTGTCGCATTCTATCACTTTCTCATATCGTCAGTCAACCTTTTCACACAGGCTTGTAAATACACTGGTACTCTTAAGGCACTACACCGACCCACTTTAGCGCCGCCACCTATTTTAACTTATTGTACGTTAAACAAGGGAATTTTCAGAAATCCATTGGGCACCTTTGTGATACCTACCATAAGCTTGTTTTAATGCCTCTGTAATAGTTTTATTTTGTGTGGTTTATGCAGAGATGCAAAGTTGCTCTTGGTAGCCACCAAACTCTGTTTTCGCTTCTTTTCCTAAACTTATCAAAATAAAATTATAACACAGGCATTAATGAAACCATGATTATGGTAGGGATCACAAACTGTCCAATATATTATATTTCTCAAAATTCCTTTCACAGCATATCAACAGCGCACAAACGTCCAACGCTGAACATAGGCAAGTCTATTAAACTTAGCTTCATTTATAAGTAAGAAAGAAAATAAATTTATTTGGGCCCATAATACATAACACGACGACATTTATGGTGAGAGTGCTGACGGATCATCTCTCAACTTTCATGGATAGCGGATTTTGGCCGAAAGGTGTCGTGTTCAGGAAGTTCTGTGTAAGGCTGACACGCGACACCGCGCGCACGTCATCGACCCAGTACCAATGACACGATTATTTTTTTAAGTTTTTATAATTATGTATGTTAGTCTCTAAGCTATTTATCATATGGACCCTAGTTAAGTTACTTTGTCTTGTGATACCTGATATAAATGATTATTATTATATATTCTATATATATTAGGAATAAATGCCATGTCTTGTGTGAATAAATATTACTGTATTAAATAACCCAAACGATATAGGATTTCAATGAATTCATGATTTTAAAATGTACTTAATTTATAATGTCTAATTGTTTGATGTAAGATTACGTATGTAGTCTTTTACATAAAACATATAATATGTGACTTGTTACTAATAACTTATCAATGAACTATAAACTAAACAAGGAAGTTTTGCCATAACCAATAAGCTTGATAAGCTGTTTGGTGATCGAAGTACACCCCTCCGCAGCGACCAACAATCAGCTGTTTACTTTTGCGTATTAAACATTCACAAAAGTAAGCTGCTACCCTTCCAATGGCAGGCCCCTGTGTTCGGCTCTAACGACACCGACGGGCTGGGTTGGAGGGGTCGATTCTTACGCCGCGCTAAGGCCAAACAAATATATGAAAGAATAGCCGGTATAAATTATACAAACCAAATAATTGTCGGACGATATAAACCAGTAGAACTTCTCGAACCAGTAGGTCCGCCTCGCCTTTATAATATTGCTGACAGTGTTGGCTTCTTTCAGCGTCTGCTTCGTCTTCCGCTCAGCGCTTTTCAGCGCTTTGTCCGCGGATTCTAGCGTTTTTTGTTGTTTCTTGGCAGCTCCGCGCTTTTGGTCGTAGTACCTAGAAAGGAAGTATTGTAAGACACATCACATCACACACTGATATCTATCTATATATATAAAAGAAAGTCGTGTTAGGTACACTATTTATAACTCAAGAACGGCTGAACGGATCTCGGTGAAATTTGGCAGCGAGGTAGATGGTATCCCGGGGCCGGACATAGGCTACCTTTTATTCCGGAAAAAAGCGTGCGAAGCCGCGGGCTACAGCTAGTTAAAAATAAATGGGGTGGATGGATGTATGTTTGTTACTTCTTCACGCCATAACTGCTGAACGGATCGGGCTAAAACTTTGCATAGTAGGTCTAGAGCTGGGCCCGAACTCGTAAAAACGAAAATCGAAATTCTGATTTGTTTTTGTGCAAATGCTTTTTTATGTAGTAGACATAAGAGAAGGTTTTGCACGAAAACGAATCAGACACTTCGGTTTTCGTTTACCAACTAGGCCCCGTGGTATAATATAAAACACATTGGCTTTTTATCACACAAATTAGTTCCCATGGATAGAAATAACATTTTAACGATATAAACAAAGCGTGGAAGCCGCGGGCAGAAACCAGTTTCATAATATTAATATGAAAGTTTAAATTAATTTTGATGTTCGCAATCGCCCACCACAGCCATTAGAACAAACATGGATGAAAAAATCCTCAGGTATACGTTTTAAAAATAATTACTTTATACTATTTTTTTTTTCTTTGTACTATCTACTTTATACTATTTGGTTGCCTGGAAGAAATCGCTTTAACCGATAAGGCCGCCAGTTCCATTGCTGTTCCCTACATTACGTTTAATGAGTACTATCTGTTTTATAAGGTGATGAATAAAGCATTATCTATCTATTTTTACCTTCTAGCATTAGCAAAAGCCGTGAGTGACAGATCAATATCCACCATCATCGCCTCCAGCCTCTCATCACCGTCATCGTCATCATCAGGGTCGTACGGATCCGTCAGATGTAGTGTTATATGGTTGGTGTTCAACTTGAGGTGTTTGATGCAGGTGGCGATGGGGTCGTCGTTCTCTTGCGCTGTCTTGACGAGCAGTTTTATGTCGTCCCAGGACATCTGTGAAGAAGAAAATTACCTTGTTGTACTTCCTCGGTTTGTTAAAAATGTGTATTTAATTTTGAGGGTTATGTGTGTAACTTTGTTCGTAAATCAGCATGGCTATGATGCGCGCCGCGACAAAATTTGTCTAATGCAGCTCCATTCACGTGGTGCTTAGATAGAATGAAAAGAAAAAAACGTTCTACTCTACTCACTACTGAGCAGCCTGCACCGCCATCGACCAGCCAGTCTCAATGTCCTACAGTACCATAACAATGTAGGAGTCACCTGGTTGGCTATAGCAGCCTGCACAGCCATCCGGCACTGCTCCACAAGCGGCTCGTTCCTAGCTATCAGCTCGGCCGCGCGTCTGTCCTTCACTTGCACCTCTTTGAGCGAGTGAACGCGCTTCTCGTGGTCTTTGCGGACGTTTTGGAGTTTTTTCATGGCTTCACGCTCTATTTGGACTGTCTGGAAGGAATCATGAGTATTGGTTAGTACTTTCTTCATCGTCAATAAAACGTATGGAGATTCAGTTAAGTTGTATACTTTATAAAACGTGCTCCGTGAGGCGTTTTCTACCAGAGCTAAGCTGCGTAATTAAATAATAATAATAAATAATGCTGGACGATCCACACAGCATCATCTAGCCCCAAGCTAAGCAGAGCCTATGTTATGTGTCCTAATTGACTGATACACTTAATACAATACACAGATAAATATTTTTTATTATATTTAGAAAATACCTAGAACACCCGGAACAAATATTTGCAGATCGTACAAACATTTGTCCCAAGGCGGGAATCGAACCCGCAACCTCCTGCGTCACAGGCGGACCTTCGCCCGCCGCGCCACATAGGTCGTCCGGTTACTGACCGGTGTTACAAGTTACAGGGCATAATGTACTATTCGTAGGGAGCATGAAACGTTACGCTGTGTGCTAAAATCCGTCTCGTTGCTCGTTGCGTGCGCCTTCTTTCCCCGTACTGACTGCACGAACGCTCGCTGTGTAACACTACATTAAGGCAAAACAAATCGACGACGGCGCGAACTCGTCGACAGCGAGGCCTAAATGTATGCTATCTCACCTGACATAGGTTACGCTGCCCGCGCGCTAGGATGAGATGCACAATGATTCATTCTTAAAACGACCGCGTAAAAAAATGTGAACGGACTTTTAGCACAAGGAACAAGGGTTATTATAGAAAAACTATTGAGTGTATATTTTCTAAATACATTTATTTAAATTTTTGAATAACTAATCTAGGCCGGACAGGGCTTTATTTTAGAGTTTTCTTTCTCCATATATTATATATTTCCGCCCATAGGTTGGCTAAAATCAGTGTCGAAATACGAAAGTTTAGAAGCTTTTAATTTTTAAATGTATACTTTTGTACGGTTTTGGGTGCATACAAACATAGATAATGGCAAAACAAATTGATATTATACTTAGTTTTGGATGGCCAACATCAAACAGAGTAGTAGTTACCCTTCCACGTTTCTGAGACTCGTGCAGCCCCGTATCGCGCCGGTCAGTACCCACCTTCCGGTGGAATGTCTCAAAAGCCAAGTCTAATGTTTCAATACCATCCAATCAGCCCGCCCTTTGGAGATCAGATCGAGCGTCCAGGGTGTGACAATACACTTCCATGGTAATATCCCAGAATTCATACTATAAATTATAAAAGCGAAAACTATTCTGTTTCTGTGAATGAATTAATGAACACTTTATTGTACTTAAAAAAAATCTCTCTTTCTCTGTCTGTTACCTTTTCACGCCTAAAAGGCTGAACGGATCTTAATGAAATTAGGCATGGCTGTAGAAGGTTTCATGGGGACGGATATAGGCTACTTTTTATCCTAGTAAAGTGCATGCGAAGCCGCGGGCAGCAGCCAGTAAGGTCCCAAAGCTATCCTACCTTAAGGTCAATCTTCTGCCCTTCCGCCTGTGAGAAGTACTCGTCGACGGCCCGGTCGAAGCTCTCATACTCCAAGAAGGGCTGGCCGTGCAGCTGGCGGTACCACATGGGGTGGAACTCCACGTTGCTGAGCAGAAAGGTGGGCTCGTCGCCCGAGGGGTTGGGGCGCTCCTCGCGCTTTTGCACTATGTAGCCCTGGGGAAGACAGGGGTTTGAATGTACTGACGACGTTGGCAGAGTGACAGAAGTCTATGGTGTCATTTCGGATATTGCCAATGCCTAAGAGGAAGTAACGGAACGTAGACTGCTTGATCTTAGGCCAATGCCAACACTAATTTAACATCATTCAAAATGATGTCATCCTTTTTATTTCGACCTTTCGATGAAAGGGACGGCAACATTTGTAGTCCTTTAAAATTAGTTTGGTTTTGGTGACAGTCAGTGACATTAGCTTTGTCTATTGTTGTCTCGTTCACGATGGGCTCTTTCTCTCTCTTGCTCTGTAATGGCCGTTATATGTACAAAGTTTACAATAAAACGATATCCGATTTCATCTATCAAACTCTTTGATTTCGTTAATAACCCATCAGGTATTAAACCCATTTTGGAAAAGTGTCAAAATTTGATTCTAAAGTGCTAATAAACCACAAAAAAAAAACACAACAATTTTATTCAATCGGTGTGCCATAAAAAGTGTATTTAATTTTATTTATTCTCATATTCGCGCGTAATTTGACGAAAATGCTGGACGCAGTGGAAGCCATATTGCTCTGTGGTCATTACGTCAGTTGTCTATGTGAACAAACGCAATAAAACTACAAAGCCTTATACAGGGTGCCACGGAAAGGGTGTAGCCGAAAGGGGGTGGACATCGAGAGAAACGTTGACCACGTTTGAAATAGGATTTTTTATTATTATTTCAATATTATTTTTATTTATTTTGAAAAAAATAAATAGTGACGTTTTGTTTTCATATTAGTGTTATTTTACGTGTTTTCTTACATTATTATTATTGTTTTGTGTTTGTGAGTTTCCGTGGTACCCTGTATACGCTGATCAGTTGACACTTAGGGCGATAATATAACTAGGCACGTACGAAGCAATTTTATAATAAAAGATTTTTTAATAAAGGTTATTTATAGCGTATTTATCGCGTAACTTTTATTAAAATATCGATGAATAATTGTCTTTATTAGGTACCTACCACAATACAAACGTACCTACCTACAGATAAACATTAAACATTGTAAGTTAAAAAATTAGAAGAAAAATGGAACCACAGTAAAAATGACGGCATTGGCTAAACAAAAGCGATTGAAAGGTCAAGCACCTTACTGATGAACAGCTGACGTTAGGGTTGTTACATGGGCTAGTTGCGATGAAAGTTTCGAGGTCTTTTTTCAGTAAAAAACCTTGAAACCCGGAAAGTGCTAGAACAAAAAATGTTCGTGGGAGGGGGTAGACCGCCCGCTTTTTCTTTTTTCTTTATTTGGGACTAGGTTTGGCTCGCGGCTTCGCTCTGGGGACTCGGGGAGAATGAAGATAACTCTAAGTGAAATAACTCAGAACTAAACAAACCTAAACTGCTGGCCCTAAATTTGGATTAACATCCAATTTGAAGGAACTAGATTTGAAATAGTTAAATCTATGTTACGGCTAGTAAAACTAGATGGCGCTACTCAAACCTTACAAGCAACAATTTCTAAACTACTTTATTAATCCTAGTTTGTTTACCTTAGCAACCTGCGTCTTAGCATCATCCAGCAGCTTCTCAGCCTGCTTCAGAGCTGTGACCAGTCTCTCTAGGTCTAGTTCTATGTAGAACCCTTTACCAGCCTCCTTGGATATTTTCATGTTACCAGCTAGACCGTTGTCTTGAAGCACGTGGTCTATTATCGATGAACCGTATTCTGGGGATGGTAAGAGCTATGTTACTCCGCGTCATAAGTGAGGGCACATTGCGGATTCGGATTGCGGAGTGTAGGTGCGCAAAACATTCAAGCTTGTGAGTTTTTGTTTCGCTAGCGCGATGCGTTGGGGCGAATCTAACGGGATTGGTTGTGAAATTAGGCCTAGATCTCAGTACTCACGGGATCCCCGTAGTATAAAAATAAAATTACATAAAATTCTACATTTTTTCTTTGGTTCCTTGTTTGGTACAAGATTAAGAAAAAAAATCATAAGTGCCGCACATAATTTGGTCGAGATCTCAGGAACCTTGCGGTCTATTGAAATGACTTATGTTTTGAAACGTAGGTTATTATAAATAAATAAATTTGGTTCCTTGAACCAGTTTCTTCATATGTTGTGTAGTTTTATTGTCAATAAGCAAAAATTTGATTTTTGCGCTTATGCCGTTCCAAAAACGTATGCTCTGTCCCGCTCCTATGAACGCGAAAACCTATGCCTATCCTTTTCACAAAATGGCGCGCATTGCGCCCTCTTATAGATAATACATTTATGATCTTTGTATGATGATTACGATCATGGTTCTAGTACAAATACACGAGAAAATTTCTCATCTCGCACGTGAGATTTCTCACCTACACGGGGAGGGCAGCAGTATCCTCATCTCTGGATACTCTACAGTCTACAGCCATACGATCCACTAGTTTTTTAATCACTGCTCTTGAACTTCCAAGGCTCATATCCAACAATAAATAGATACAAGCTCTGCATGATAATCTAACCTTAGAGCTCATTGAATCCTAGTGCTGGGCAAGAAAGACCTCTTTTTAAATGATCATCATCATCATTATCAGCTTGTCATCCCACAGCTGGGCATACGCCTTTTTATTGTGCCACTCTCTCTTAAATCAATAAAATAAGTATATATACCTAAGTTAGGATTGAGGATCTTCTTCAGGTTATCCCCCGGCTTGCTGTTAGCTAGGATATCTCTGAGCGCGCCCTCTGTCGGCGCTTCGTAACTTGTCTTAGCTCGATCCAATGGGTACTTCTCTTTTACTGCAAACCTGAAATAATAATTGGATTGTTTTTGTTTTAAGCCAACAATGACTAAGCTTGGGTCCAGCTGGCTTTGGACGGAGATGCGTGGAGGGCCCAGGGGGAGGCGTTCGCCCAGCAGTAGGGCACAAAAGGCTTATTGTTGTAAGCCAACAAGGTTTTTTTTTCCCAACAGTCTTTCTGGACAGGAATGTATCAATCTTGTCACGTCTGTATAAAGTCTCTGATAGGAACAAGAATTCATTAAATCCATGCTAGTAACAGACAGACAGTCAGTGGAAGCTTAGATAAAGGGTTCTGTTTTCACCCTTCGGGTACGGAACCCTAAAAAGCTAATTTGCCAATAAACGTATTCGTGAAATACGTCGTACAATTCGAATTTATTCAAGGTTCTTAAATTTTTCTTTAGAATCTCATTAATCTATGATACAGTGAACAGTGAGATTTCTCAGTGAACTCTTTCAAAAATAGACTAGACAAATATTTAAAGTGCATTGACAAAGACTCAGATATACACGCATCAGCTTAGGAGCAGCCTGTGTATCACAAATAATAATAATAATATGACAGTTTAAAAAAAAATATTTTTATCTGTAATTTGATGAACAGAAAATTGTGGTGTATGAGTCAACTCACCTTACTTTATCCCCTTCAACATGAGGTCTCAGCACATTCAGTATGATCCAATCACAGTCAGTCAGCATAATGTTCCCCCTATCATACAGCTCCAGTATAATATGGTAGGCTGCCTCTCCGCTGCCAAACTGTAAGTCGATGACCCTGTCGATGCCGATCTGTGACAGCTTCTCTAGACGCTTGTTCTTAAGGTGTTTACGGAGCTGTAATGAGGGATAGTTTAATAAATAAATAAATAAATATTGCTGGACAATCCACACAGCATCATCGGGCTAGATGATGCTAAGCAGTGCTTGTGTTATGGGTACTATACATGGATTTAGAATTCAAGATATTTTATGTCAACAAAGACTTTTATGAATAAAAACTTAACAAAAACTAATAACAATAGCAGATAACAACAAGGTAACAGGAACGTAATCACTAAAAATCAAAACACAAACTTCAACAACACATAATTGCACACGCCCAGCGAAAAATGTACAAATTCGAGCTAGAAAAGGAACGAGCTACTGGTGAAATGATCAATGAAAGCTTTCATAACCAAAAACTGTTTCGAACTTCTGCTATTGCCTCCGATGATACAGTGTTATAAAATATTTATCACCAATATTTCTTTGGTTTTGTAACGCCTTTGTTTACAAAAAATATCTAGGATTCTAGAACCGAGTATAGATGACTGATATACTTAATACAATATGTAACATAGATAGATATTTTTTATTATAAATAGAAAACATCCAAAACACAAGGAACAAATATCTGCAGATCGTACAAACATTTGTCTCGGAAGCGGGAATCGAACCCGCACCTTCCTGCGTCGCAGGCGGACCTTCGCCCGCCGCGCCACACACGTCGCGAGGTCGAGTCGTATGATGATTTACTTTAACTTACCAAAATACCTAAACAAGACAAGTGATAAGTTGTCTTGTAAGATCTCCATGATACATTCAGTCCGACAATAATTAATAATTTAAGACCTATTATTACTTTAAAATAAACCGCCAAGTGCAAGTTGACTCGCACAAGAAGGGTTCCATATCCTAAAAACCAGGCAACTTTTATCACTTGCTAGGAGACCCCTTTATATTTTCAACTTTATTTTATTTTTAGTATTTGTTGTTATTACAATTAAAGTGTTACTTATTTATAGAAGTTTAATAGGGTTCCGTTTTCACCCTTCGGGTTCAGAACCCTAAAGAGAAACTAGCCTATTCTAAATTCTAACATAACATGACTTATCTTACTTTCATAGTGAAACCCGAGGGAGCAACATTCTTCGGCCACTCAAACTGAGTAGTATGGAACCTGTTCCCAGACTCCAGTAGGAGTATGGCCTTCTCCTCGGACTGCTGGAGGCGGATCACATATGTACGGTTGTCTATGTCATAGACTTGGTTCACTCGCATGCCTATGAGTCTGAAAACATAATTTTTATATAATCATTATCCCAGCTATACCACCCACTGCTATTTATAGGCCTCTTCGGTCCTGTCCCTTTCACATCCAGGAATACCCAGCCAGCACTTTTGAAAATGTTATGAACTGATGACATTAATAAATGCTTACATTGCCTTAAATGAAAGTTAATCAGCAAGAATTTAGCAGGTGTTATAGAATAATTTGGCCTGAAAAGGTTAATTGTTTGTTGGTAATTTGGCAGTGAACATAGAGAAATTAATCGCTGCTGCAGTGAAGCACAAGATTTGAATGTTTTGTGCTTGTAATGTGAGATTTGTAGTTGTTACCTTTGTAATTCTGTGACCATGCACATGATATCGTAGGTACTGAATCGATTCTTCATTTTGACACGGTTTTTTTCACAGCCTCTATAAATTACAACTGCAGAATAGCAATAAATATTGCACCAAATCGCACCACGCAGCGCAGCCTGTGACTACGATAGCAAACAATGAAATAACTAAGGTTACAGAATACGATTAGATACCAATTTACGTTAGTTCAAATTCAAACCAAACCAAAATGCAGCTGGCATGGCAAGGCAACACACAAATTTGAGTTTCTTTCAGTGATTATCTTTGTGAAAGGTCAATGAATGAAAAATTGAAAAACTTGCGAAAACTTGTAGTAAAGTAGGTGTTTTTAAAAAAAAAAAGAAGTTCTTCTTCTTCTTCTTGTCAGATGGCTTCTGCGACTGGGTTGTCGCAATTTCGCCAATGTCCGTCTCATGACAGCATCACAAGCTTTATGGATTGCACTTTTTAATAAGGTACATTAAAACCTTATTAGTATTTATAAAAGAAAAACATTCATACCAAACAAAAAAAAACACCTAATAACTACAAAACAGAACAAAAGGAAACAGTGCTACAATAACTCAAAACTGCAAAATAATTAAATTTACGATAAATAAACACAAAGGAGCTACTACTACTACTAATTACAACTTTATATCATTATTATATACAAATTTACAAATGGCATAGTTAATTTTAGGGGAAAAGCATAGAGATAAAATACATTTCATAGAAGTTGGAAGGGGGACTTCAGGGGGAAGGGAATCGTATAAAGAAATAGAAACAATAGGGCAACTGAAAAAAATGTGGTCCACGTGACCTTCATCTAAGCCACACTCACATAAGGAATGGTCCCTGATCCGAAGTCTCGCCAGGAAGACAGGAGTGCAAGAATGACCTAGCCTTAGCCTGCAAATTGTCGAGGTGGTAGTTTTATTAAATTTTCGAAACTTAAAAAACCACGGAGATCGAGGGATGTCCGGCTGGACATCGGCATAATACTTGCCTTTAACAAGTTTTGAGGCATTCCAGAGGTCTGTCCAAGATTTCTGGAGATAAGTTTTAGGAAGGAGGCATAAGTCGTGGCAGAATGAATGGAAATGCTCAAGCGAACCTAACTGCACCGCTGCTTTCGCACAAGAATCAGCAGATTCATTACCTGGAATTCCAGAATGACCTGGGACCCAGGCAAGAACTACATCAATGCAGAGATTATTGCACTCATAAAGGGCCTGACGAATTTGAAGAACCAGAGGGAATCGTGATATGTCTCCAAAAGGATTAGAAATAATTGATTGGAGGCAACTTCTAGAATCAGAGAAAATTATAGATTTGTTTAATTTATGAGATTTAACAAACAGAATAGCTTGTAATATAGCAACAGCCTCACCAGTAAAAACCGACGAGTAGGAAGGGCATTTAAAACTTAGCGTAATATTTGTAAAAGGCATCCAAACCGCTGCACCAACCTCACTATCTGTTGATAACTTAGACGCGTCAGTAAAAATAGAGTGCCACCCACAAAGTTTTGTCTCAACTTCCGAATTAAATATTCCTCTCGCATCAACAGAATTCTTAAATATACCAAAATGCAATAAAACCTGTGGGCGGAAAACCAGGGCATCATAAGGAGTGGAATATAAAGGGTTAGTTGGAAACTGCATAACAGGATATGGAAATTCTGAAAATTTTTTGAAGCTACGGAGTAGACAGGGAATTTTCTCAGTATATCGGAATAAACTAAGAAGATGGTTTAGTTTTGGGAGAAGAGGGTGATTAGAGTTTTGAGCTAGTTTGAATAAAAATCTATCGGAAAGAAATTGTCGGCGCAAAAATAATGGAGGTTCGCCAGACTCAACCTGCATAGCATTTATAGGCGAAGACTTAATGGCACCAATTATTATACGTAAACATTTATATTGGATTTTGTCAATTTTGTCAAAACCTACTTTGTTGCACATGCTAAGAAGGAAGGAGCCATAATCAAAATGACTCCTTACTATCGCATTATATAACAATTTCTGGGTGTATGGGTGAGAGCCCCACCACACACCGGATAGAGACCGGAGTATATTTGTATTTTTTTCACATTTTTGGGCAATTGAAATAAAATGTTGAAAACCCGTCATTTTAGAGTCCAACGTTATGCCTAAAAATTTTGCATGACTGGCTATAGGGACAGTGTCACCATTAATAAAAATATTTACAGGCGGGACTATTCGTTTTTTAGTGAAGATGACAGCAGAACTTTTTGCCGCAGACAGAGACAGACCATGATCTATAAGCCAGTCATTGAGGTATGATAGAGCTGAATTGATTCGGGTACTTGCCTCATCAAGGGAAGAAGATGATATGTAGAGAGTTAGGTCATCAGCATATTGTAATACATTACAGAAAGAATCAACAGTCTGGTCAAGATCATATGTATAAAGGTATAGCCTTTATTCATATGTATAAAGGTATTACCTCAGGGCTCTGTCTTAAGTCCTCTACTATATATAGTAGAGGACTTAAGACAGAGCCCTGAGGTAAACCCTTCCAGACTAACCTAGGTGGAAGAAGCCCATGGCAAGATTTAATGACCACTGATCTTTCCAATAGAAGGTTACCAATAAATCGGACCAGCTTCTCGGGAACACCAAGTTGATGAAGCTTCCTCATAAGTAGCGGAAGTTGGACGCTATCATACGCAGCAGCAATGTCGAGGAATATAGCTACGAGGTATTTTTTTTCTTTGAAAGCTATATGTATATCTGAAATTAATAAACTAAGGTTATCTAGAGTTCCCATGCCTTTTCTAAAACCAAACTGAGTTTTAGAGAGGATAGATTCATTTTCAGACCACCATTGTAGGCGGCGATTGACCATCTGTTCCGCCACTTTGGCCATAACTGACGACAACGCTATGGGCCTACGACTGGATGGATCCGAGGGATCTTTGCCAGGTTTGAGGATAGGTACAATAATTTGGGACTTCCACTGATCCGGTATAACACCAATATCAAAAAATTTGTTAACTAGAGACAGGTATACCTGTTTAGATTCGGTGGAAGCTTTAACAAGAAAAGAATAAGGGATTTTATCTATGCCAGGGGAAGAGTCTGTCAGTCCGTCAAGAGCAAGAGTCAGTTCACTAAAAGAAAAAGCGGCGTCTAAGCCGTTAGTGGAAGGAAGAAAAGAAGGGGGGGATGGAATAGAATTCAAAGAAGGGGCAGAAGGGGGAGCAAGTTTATCTGAAAAGGCCTCCAACCAAGAAGAGGGATCATTAGCTGTCAGATTATCAATTGCACAAGACCCTCTAAAGCGCCTTATTTGCCTCCATACAAGTGATGAAGGAGATCTAGGAGATAGGCTTTCACAAAAGCTTATCCAGCCTTGCTTTTTCTTTTTAAAACACAACTTTCTAAATTTTGCCGCTGATTTTTGATAACTCAAATAATTTTCCATGGTCATAGAACGACAATAAGCGTTCTCAGCCGACTTACGCTCAGCAATCGCCGCTGTGCATTCTGAATCCCACCATGGGGTGGAAACCTTAAAATCACGGGAGGTCTTTTTTATGGGGACATGGCGGTCTGCACATGCAATGATACAGTCGACAAATTCACTATAGGAAGAAGCAGGGGAATCTTCAGATATAGAAAAAGATTCCAAACTAGAATCCAGCGAAGATGAGTAAGATGACCAGTCAGCATGAGTAGTGATATATTTTGAACATGGAATGGGGTTACGAAGTGGAGTGACGCTATTAGAGTTATTAATGGAGAGAACTATAGGAAAGTGGTCGCTACCAAATGTGTGAGATAAGACTTGCCACAAAATATCAGGAACAAGTGATGAAGAACAGAGGGAGAGATCAATAGCGCTTTTAGGATTTTGATTGGGAAGAACCCTGCGGGTAGGTGACCCATCATTAAGAATGCAGAGGTTAGCTTCATCAATAATTTCTAGAAGGGAAAGACCAAACAAATCAGAGTGACTGTGACCCCAGACAGTGTTATGCCCATTAAAATCTCCCATGATTACCTTAGGAGAAGGAACGGAAGAGAAGAGAAGAAGGATATCCGAAATCATAGTGGAGTTGGGATGAGGAATATATACAGATATAAAAGATATACCAAAGGACTTGACACCAACGGCGTTGATGTCAACGGGGAGGGACGGTAGGGTGATTTGAGAGAAGGAAAGGGAACGCCGTACTAATAGAGCGCTCCCGGCATGCCCGTCAGCTCTGTCCGCTCTAAGACAAGAGAACCCTGATATCCGGAAATGGGAACCAGGCTTCAACCATGTCTCCGAGACGGCAATTACTGACGGGCTATATGTATTAATTAAGTATGTGAGTTCATGACGTTTGGCTCGTATGCTTTGACAGTTCCATTGCAGAACAGTCAGAAGATTCATTCTGGGAGGTTATGGATATAAGTTGTGACAATTTTGAAGCAACGTTGTTCGGTAAAGGAAGTGAATTCGTAACAATTATGTTTATGATTAAATTTAAAAGAGTTTCTAACATGTTATTATTTTGGGAAGGTTGGTTGAGTGCACAACCATTAGGCTCCAAAGAGGTCGGCGTAGAAACAATATCTCTATGGGCGACCTTATCGTAGGTCCTAACTGGTGAGAAAGAAGGTTTTGGGGAGGCGTAAACAGTTTTAACATACGATCGCGTAGGTTGTGGGACAGGTCTTCAAGAGGATTGTGGGGGAGATTGGGAGAAAAGGTCTTGGGAGAATAATTGGTCTTGAGCAACTTCGGTATAAGGGCGTGAAACTCTTGGGAATCGGGTAGAAGCCTCCTCATAAGAAATACAATTTTGCGCCATAACAGCCTTGATGGAACGTTGCCTCACTTGCTCCGGGCAAACTTTGCTGGTAGCAAAATGCCGCCCTGAACAGTGCAGACAAAAGGCTTCCACCTCAGGAATGTCGCAGCTGTCTCCAGGGTGTTCTTTAGAACACCTGAAACACCGTGGATGTGATCTGCATTGCATTTTCGTGTGACCATACCTGCAGCATGAGTGACATTGGATCGTGGGGTAGGTGTATAATTCTACTGGCAAGGAGTTATAGTATAGGAATATTCTAGGTGGTAGGGACTGACCTTTAAATGTTACAACAACTGTTTGAGTTGGAATCCATGTAGCTTTGCCTTCATCCAAAACTTTTCGGTTTAAGCGTCGGGCTTTTAATATTATTCCGCATCCAGTGGGAACGACCGTGTCCTCTACGAACTCCTGCATAGGTAGGTCAGTAGGGACCTGGCGAACCAGTCCCATGCGTGTAACGTTGTAGGTTGGGATCGATGCGACCATCTTCGACATTGGGAGAATTGAGGATTCAAGGAAGCTGTTAGCAGCCTCAAAGGTTTTAAATATCACTGATATTTTGTTCCGACCTACCTGCTTCACACCTTCTGTACATATACCCTTAATTTCATTGTTTGCTAAAAACTTACCGAATTGTATGGCCTTAATGGTAGTGCCCGCAGCAGGCTCCGGCTCCACACGGGAAACATTGACGATAAATGGGCCTTTATCAGATTCGGAATAGGACAGATTATTAGCGCCCACCACAATGGATGGGTGAGTGTATACTGTCTGTAAAGACGGTACCGTAAGGTTGGCGGTAGATTTTTTCGCAGGGACGGCGGCCTGGCTATCAGCCATCGACCTGCAGGAGTCAGCCTCAATCCTTCTCTTGGTCCCTTTGAATCCCTAGGATCAGGGGGTTCCGGGGGGATGGGGGGGACGGGACTACTCCCGTCCATGTCCATGACGGACACGGACACGAGCGGTCACGGGATAAACTATATATATATTAAAATAGTACCTAGGTACCTACTAAAATAAAAAAATAAAGAATTTGGAAACTAAATAAGTTAATTCTAACTAAACCAAATGAATTTTCTTTGTAAATAACTAAAAACTGAAAAAATCACGCAAATTTTTTGTTCGCTTGTTCCGCTGTCAATCGACCAACCCAAAAAAAAAAAAAAAAAAAAAGAAGTTGATGTGTAGGTGTTGACTTGACTTCTTCTTCTTCTTGTCAGATGGCTTCTGCGACTGGGTTGTCGCAATTTCGCCAATGTCCGTCTCATGACAGCATCACAAAATGGCAATTTTCATGACTTGACTGGTTTGTCACATTTCTGCCGGTTTTTCTTCTTCTTTTATCTTTGGCTCTGCATCATGGGTTGTCGCAATACTGCCAATGCGTGAAAGCTCAAAAATTTACAATTTAAGTCGTTGTGTCATGTAGGTCATATGTCACTGTCACTGCATGTCATGCCATTGCCACATTTGGCCCAATTTCCTCCGTCCACGTCCTTGCACCACATGCTGTTGTTTTGTAAACAAGAATTCTGTAAATTCGTAAAATCATAATTTCTCAAGTTAAAAGTGATTATCTGGCAAAAATGGTTGTAGAATTTGACGCCGAAGATTTTAAGTTGAGACCCCTGAAGTGCGAACTGAATTTCATAAACAAATCAGATGGTTCTGCTATTGTATCGCAAGGCATGTTTTTAGAGGAATTTAACGATAAACATGTTTAGTCTTGAATTTAGTAATATTTACAAAGCACAAAAACACTATAAACTAATGCTATAATTTCGAAAATTCCGTCGAAATTTTGAATTGTATGGTTTATAAGAACAAAATGTTTTCATAAACTTTCAGGCGATACAGTCGTTCTTGTCAGCGTAAATGGACCCCTGGACATCCAGATGCAGAAGCAAAACACAGGAAAAGCCACACTAGAAGTAATCTACAGCACTAAAAGTGGTCGACAAGCAGTTACTGACAGGTCATCTCATTTTTTTATCTGTATTCTATCTAGGTAAATAGCCTCTAATTCTTATTTAAGAAACAGCTATTATCATCGTCAGACAATAATAGTCCAGTGCTGGACATAAGCCTCCTCTTATGAGCTCCACAGGGTCCTGTCCTTGGCTAGCTGCATCTAGCAGTCTTTCACAGGAGAATGAAAGAACATGCACGGATATCTTATTTTATTTATTTATTTCAATCTAGCAAGAGAAGAGAGTGCATACTGCATGATCTCTCTCCTCTGTCTCATCATTTCAACTTTATTCTTTACATCCACAAAGTATAATTTGCTGTGTTTTTTTGGCAACTAGGCCCTAACCAGCCTGTGTAGCTTCTGTGCCCACTTCATTAATAATAGGTATAGCCTTTTATTTCTGAGATGAGTTAACATTAAATGAAAAAGAAAAACTTAAAATACTTAGAAAAAATCTTATTTTAATTATGCTATTGTTTCTGTGTTGCTCTACAAAATGTCTCTCAGTTTGGTGTGCCTTGTAGTGTAGGCCTGCCTCCACTGGCCACTCATTACCGTTTCTGCAATATCCGGTATACAATTTCAGATACAAAGAGCATGCCATCAAGCAGTCCTGTGAGACGGCTATCATCGCCAGCTTGTATCCCCGAACAGGCATCACAGTGACAATCCAGGAGTTAGAGGACTATGGTGGGGTCAGTATCAGGTTGATTGAATCTCTAGACACATATACTCCTTTTTAATCTATGTTATTTTTGTCCGGTGACACAAAATTACTCCCCTTTTCCATCACTATTAATACCCCTCTTGTAAGTTACAAATATATTTTACAGAATTTAATTGTTTTTTAACTATCCACACAGCTTAATGCTGCGCTACTGAGATTGTCATCGAATCTCTCAGGAACTATACCTAAACTAGACAGTTTAGGTATAGTTCCTGAGAGATTCGACCGGGCAAAGTAGACACTTTGCCCGGTGGTACAAAACAAACTACTCCCCTCTTCTGATACTAATAATAATAAGGAGTCTTTATTTGTAGCATAAAAAATTTAAACGCAATCGTAACTTAACTTATAGTACATGCACAAACACCATAAAAATTAAAAGAAAAATCTTAAATGCTGCAAAATGGCGTCCGACTCAGCATTTGTTGTGAGAACTAGCCGGTGAGCATAGTTATCATAACGCTGATCTTCCGTCGAAACCAACTGACGCGTCACGTCACTTACAATTTTATTTATTTATAAATTGGAAATAAGTTTAGTTTTACTACCTACCTGCTTATTACACATAAAAATATGTACATAAGGTTAAAAAAAAGTAATTATTTATATGAGCTGTAAGGCAAAAAATCCAGTAGAGTCCAGCAAAGCCCGAGTTGTGGTAAGATAAACCTACGATAGGTAGTCTTACAAACACAAAATTACAGTTAATGAACAGTCTTCTATGTTAATAACCCCTGATTTTCATACGATATTCATTTTAACTAATGTATGGATTGATTCATGAGGAAGTTCTAAGTAGGTATTATATTTCATTTAGGTATTGTAAATTGACTGAAAAGTGACGATCGTTGTTGAAGATGGTCTTTGTTTGCTGGCGTGCGCCGCGTAATCGCGTTTTTATCCCATAAAACAGTTCCCATGGGAAATAAATAACCTATAAACGTTTCTATAGAAACAACGCGTGCGAAGCCGTAGGCAGAGACTAGTATTAGTTACTTCTTCACGCCAAAACTACTGAACGAATCAGGGTAACATTTTTCATACAGGTAGTTGTAGGCTTAGAATAATACATAGGCAACTTTTTCCCACTAATTGGTTCCCGTGTGATAGAAATAACCTATAAACGTTTCCATAGAAACAACGCGAGCGAACTAGTAGGTAAAGTTATTTCATAATAATAGTCTCTCACTTCTACTCAAAACACAGTGTGCTGTATTACCTTCAGACCATATAGGCCTCTTGGACAGATCAGAAGTTTCAAATTTCATTATGTAAAACTAGAAAAATAGTGATCACGATCACTTTGATATTTCCACAGCTCCTAACCTGTTGCATCAACGCATGTTGCCTCGCACTGCTCAACTCCGGCGTGATGATGAAGAGCACCTTCGCAGCAGTCTCCTGCGGGCTGGACGACAAAGGGAACGTTATCCTGGAGCCGAGTGGAGAGGATCTGGCCAAGTCTAGGGCTGTCATGAACTTCGTGTTCGATGGACGGGATAAGAGTTTAGTTTCGGGTGAGTTTATTCAAGAAACTGAAATTCTAAAACCTCTACTATAGCAATCTTCTACAAAAACCGTTTATCCATGGCGCCATTGCGCTTAAAAGCGCGATAGAAAATTCCTCCTTGGCGCTATTAAAAACGTAATTTCCGACAGAAAGGAATGCAATGGCTTGTAATGAAATTCTTGAAAGGATAGGAAAATAAAAAAGAAGGGTTTTTTAATTGCACTTAGTCGTTGGAATGGTAGCTAATTGTGAAGCCGCGTAGATAAATAATATCCGCACATTTAACCCCTGCACTGCACTCCATTATAACTTCTCTCATCTCTATTCCAGGGTTCACAGAAGGCAGTTTCAGCGAAGCGGCGTACAAGGAAGCGTTGGAGCGCTGTCGAGCCGCGAGCGACCTAGTCTTCGCCTTCTATAGGGACATTGTCAGCAAGTACTCTAACACGTTATAACAATAAAATTATGAGGAAGATTTATATTTTTATTTCGAAAAATTCTGTCTCTGACCCGCGTTGCAGTAGGAGATGGAAGTCGGACATTTGCGTCGGTCGGTGGCTACACTGGTAATGAAAGTGTTAAAGCACTATTATTAATGCAAATCTCTAGAAATTGACATCGGTGGAATTGTGGCAAGTCAGACAGCAAGCCATAATTATAAGTGTCTGTCTATATTTACTAACAAATTAAGGATCAGAAATAAAATATTTTTATTATTTTTGTATTTATAAGGGCTTCAAAGGGTCTAGGAGACACACAGGAGGCAAAAGGGAATGTAGGTGAACATGCAGCTATATAATAGAATAGAATAGAGACAATTATTTATATATAGAAGACATTTATTTATAACAACAACAATATAAACAGTTAAAAAGACAAGACACACTTATAGGATAGGTACTTAAATAGAGCTATCTGGGTGAAGTTTTTTTTAATAACTACGAAACTAAATCTACACAAATTACAAAACAAATCCTTAATTACATTTCTTCCGTCCCAATTAGCCACGTATTCGGTCAGATGATAGCCATCACTCCGGACTCCGGGGCACCTCCAAATAATGGCAAGAAAATTGAATGCACTTCTTTGCGGAGCCGCTACCGAAAAAAAAAGCATATGTTAGGCTGCGGATACAGTGGGAGAATTTGCATGGGTGGATTACTGGTCGGATGGTTACCCCTGCATTTGATCTTGGTACAAAATAAGTAGATTGATGAACCGGTTTTTGTTAAAACCTTAGACGTAAAAAGAAAGACGGGAAAGTATAGAGCAACCATTCACAATTTGAATAAGAAGTAGGTGCATAAAGGTTTAACCTACCTACCTACCCAAGACTGCTAGAAATAGATAGGGAAGTAGGTAGTAGTATATGTAGGTCATGGGCAAAGATGTTCAGCACGAACATTGTTTTTTAATGTCGTTTTACGCATCGTTTAATTAGTATTTATTTCAGATGCAGTTAGGAGATTAGGTTAGGTTAGGGGGTGGGCAGCAGCGCCCCCTGCAGAACAACTCTACCACCGAACTGCGATCCCCAACGTGTCGCACGTGAGGTAAAAGCCAATAAGGCGCTTATCAGGGGGAGGCCTGGGTCCAGCAGTGGACCAATATAGGCTGTGGAGGAGATTAGGTTATGACAAAAAAAAATAGTGAAGAGAAAATCAATGACACCTTATTTCTTATTTGATAGTAATTTATTTTATACTTCCTAGTAGTTATACAAAATTTACTTATCTAAGTTCTTATTTGTAAGTTATTGAAATATTAAATCAATTACCACAGAAATCTAAATAATAAATAAGGCAATTTAGATTTAAGTGATCATTACCCTGCCATCTGCGTCCGCCGCAGATAGCAGGGTAATCAGGGGTGGCAGGGTCCCTTGCATTTGGACCGCAATAAAACTCGACTAGGACGTGGCGGGGTGAGGAAGCTCCGTCATGTGGGAGGTGAAGAGTGTCCATTCTATAAGTATGTTAGTTTTATTATACAGGGTTACTGGTTAAGTCGACCTCGATCCTTGTGTAGTTTTGTAGTTTCCATCATTCATTACTGACTGATTTGTCTAAACACCATACCCCAGATACACATATCGCACCTCTAGATCAAGACGTAATTATGTCGAAAAACTCAAAATCGACTTTATTGCTTATTATTATTTGAATCGGCAAATTTTGTGTACCAACAAGACAAGACAGTCATATCGTTATTCGCTAAAATGCCTAAATGGCGGCTCTCTACATCACTCTTTGTGAATGAATGATTGCAAGTTCATACCACGAACACGAATTTATTTCTGGTTGCTGTTTGCAATTTGCGACTTCAATGGAATATGTACGATGCGTTTATATAAGGGTGAATTATTTAGTGATAATCTGGTGTTGGTGAATGGCGTACGAACATTTTTGCAACTTATTTTGATTTAATTCAGTAGGTATTGAAGAATTTTTCTGATTCTGTTTTTTGTGACTTGTTTGAAATAATAATGTATTATTTCAAACAAGTCACAAAAAACAGTTGTTTACGATCGCGTGTTAGAGGTTTTTTTATTATTTCTAAATAGTTCAGTAGGTATTGTTTAAAAAAGGTGTAAAACTCAGATTTTCACATTATAAACAGCAGTAAACGGTTTTTTTGTTTGACTTAGCGCTGTCCTGTTCTTGGGGTGCGATATTACAAAAAATAATCGTAAGATAGACAGAAAATAGGGAAATTAAAACAAAACCTTCAAAATTCAATATTTTGAAAACGGTTAGGTTTGGGGTTGGTATGGTAATTCATAGTCAAATCAGTCAGTAATTGGTGGAAACTATAACCCACTTATGTTTCCAGCCAACTTAGCCAGTAACCCTGTATATTCTCTGACATGGGTTTGTAAACGAAAACAACTTTTACATTGAATCGCAAAATTCGCAAATGCCTCGTTGTGTCCAAACCCTAATCTCGTCCCGCCAAAAAAAGCAAGAAGTCCGATCGACGCGATCTCATGCAAATGGTACCGGCAAACGCGCCGCGCCGCCGCACATTTAAATGTCGCAAGATGAGATCCGAGGGCTTTGCCTTTTGCTCTATTTACCGGGATATGCCATTGTGGTGATACGGAGCATGGGTTGCGTTTGCTAGCTTATTTGGACAAGCATTTGGGGCTAGAAATGGAATAATCACAGAATAATATGTAAGTAAGTGGTATGGTAGGTAGGTATACCCTAGGTAGTCAAAAACAAATTCAAAATTCAAAGTGCTTTATTTCCTTTAGACCTTACACTTGGACTCTTGGACCAGCCACAAAATTCAAATTACATAAGTAAAACTAGGAAATAATGTGATCAGTTGATTTTTGCTCACTTCAAATTTTTAAGTTAAAGTAAAGAAGCGAACAAGAAATCTTTACCTTGTTAGGTTGTTAGTTTTCGAGTTGGAGCAAAACTTGTCCCAAGCTTTTTTATCCTCTAGTTAATCTGATATTTTGTAGTACCTAGGTAAGCCTTTTTACAAAGGACAATTTGACAATTTGTTTGAATTTATTTATTGATAATTTTTTCAACTCATTTGGTATTTTGTTGTAGAAGAGTAGTTATACATTGCCCTTTAGAAGAATTAATCTTGGGTAGCCTAGTTGTGGGCACAGCGAGCTTATTCTTATTTCTAGTAAGTAAGTATTTAAATTATGTATGTCGCTATTTTTAGGTAGTACATTGCAACTCGAGAAAAGTGTATATTAGGTTTTAGGCGGCCGCAAAAAATTACTGCTACTTACTTATACGTAAGGATTTCCCGGGAATACTCGTCGATAAACGCCACTACAAACAACAACAACCACTAGGTGCACTACTAGTCCGCGTCGTCGTCCGTTTCTTTATGAACTTGGCTGACGCCATGCTGACGCTTTAAAGCGCGTCTAACTAAAAGCTGTCTTATTTATTAACCGACTTCAAAAAGGAGGAGGTTCTCAGTTCGTCTGTATGTTTTTTATTTTTTAGGGTTTTGAAGATCGAAGATCGGTTTCGAAACCCTTATGGCATCGCTTTTTCTGTCCTTTTTTCCGTCTTTAATATCTCGGCAACTACAGCAGCAATTCACGTGATACATTTCGTGCGCCGTACAGATTAACAGAAAAAAAAAATTAAAAATGAAAACGTAAATGTAAATTTTCAGCACAAATTGTGATGTCGAAATTTTAAGAGAGACCTACAATGTCATGTGGGGTATCAAATGGAAGGTATCAGTTTGTACATTTCAAAACAGTTTTTAAAATTTCTTTAGATTTCATACTTTTTGAAATATTTTAAAAAAGGTCATAAAAATACCCATTCCTCCCCTATCTCCGAAGTTTGCTGTGATACATCTGAAATGTATGTAGCGTTTGTAGATATGGAACTATATTTTACAGGAAAAATATAGAGAAGTCTGTAAGTAGACCACTTTTTGAAAAATGTTCAAAAAGGGGAGGGATAATTTTCAAAAGGGGGCCTGAAAATTATCCCTTCTCTTTTTTCCCCCTTTCCCTCACCAAGTGGGGTATCAAATGAAAGGTATCAGTTTGTACATCTCAAAACTGTTTTTGGAATTTTTGTTGATTTAATACTTTTTGAAGAGAATAGATAGATGCTGAAAAACGATCGACGAGGGTCATACGCTTGTCTTCTGGCCTTGTTTTGGATCAAAGACCGACGACAGTAACTACAGGCAATCGGGCTGGACACTAAATGCACATCCGAAGAGAGCGTTTTCTAGATAGCGCTTATTGGATTCGTCAGCGAATTAAGACTTCACAGGATCGAAAATCAGGTACGCTAACAGAATTATTTATAACCGCCAGAGGCGATCCGAAGCCAGCATCTAGAACGATCATAGGAGGCTGGATCAAGCAGTGCTCAAAGCTGCAGGCGTTGAGGCACCGCCGGGCTCGGTACGCTCGGCAGTAGCGTCTCTAAACTGGCTAGAAAAATTCCCAATTGATTAAATTCTTGAAACAAGTAATTGGAGACAAGAGCATACTTTTAGGAAGTATTACCAGAAGTAAGTCGATAATCAATCGAGTAACAACAATTTGTCTGATGCACTTTCATTGTCAAAATATTTTAAATCAGTGCGGTAAACATTGAAGCTAATGTCTGTACATAATCTGATTATATTTCATTGCTTATCAATAACATAGTATTTTTATCACATTGTTTATTATTTAATTAACACAATATAGCATCATCATTACCTACATTTCGGCTACCAGGATAACAAACACATCACTCAATATGGATTCCGGATATCGGCAGGGAACATATAATAGAGGGTTTTTAGAAAATAAATCTTTATTGACAAAGAAAATTACAATTCAATAATAACAAATTAGAACTAGTATTTACAATTGAAACGATTAAGCTAACTGCAGACTGTTGCAAACAATCTACAGGTAGCTCGACTGATCCAAATCAATACCAGTCGGAAGCGTCCCCAAGACGGTGGCTGCATTGCCCCGCTGTATGGCAATGAGAGGGTTTTATCTACCAATAAAACTAACTTATTATTTTTCAAACGATATCCGGAATTCAGGTAATATCTACCGGGTAAATCGTGAGTGTAATGAAGAAAAGTGGTGCCGCCACGTTGCCCGCCAAAACGGAAACGACGGTGGCGCCGGAATCAGACGGAGGAAATCGCTAGGAACTAACGCTGAAGATTAAATGAAAATTATTGTTAAATTCAAGGTTAAATGTTAATAATTTTACAAATACTAGTTAATTTTAAAGT
Source organism: Eupithecia inturbata (assembly GCA_963662085.1). Lineage (NCBI taxonomy): Eukaryota > Metazoa > Arthropoda > Insecta > Lepidoptera > Geometridae > Eupithecia > Eupithecia inturbata. The sequence continues at coordinate 1,256,295 of OY759192.1, forward strand.
ACAAGATCGTAATGTATTTATATATTTAGCGGCGACTTCAACTTTTTATAGGACTTTTGTAGAACTTTTTTGGGAGATTTAGTACTTCGGCCACGACTTTTCTTCACGATTTGAAAAAAGTTTTTTATAAAACTGTATTCTCATTGAATTTGAAGAAACGTTTTTCATTCATAAACAACAGGACTGTCAAAATACCTCCACTGAAAAACTTATAGAAACTAGACTATACTCGACTATACCGACATTACCCTCTTACATAGGGTAATGTCGGTTATTACCGGTCACCTATGCAAAATAACACACTTATTGCTGAAAAATCAACTTTTCATTGAAAAACTATTAGGGAAACATAAGTTTCATTATTCTACTAACATAGTTAGAAACAATGAGAGAAATTTTTGTAAAACATTATGGTACAATAGACTTTAAAAAAAATTTCTTTGACCAGCATTGTCCGACATAGCGAGCAATAGGTACCGGTTGGCAGGTTGACAATACCAGTCAGTCAGTTAAACGGCACAGATCACATAATTATGTATCTAATCTTTGGGGGACTCATATCCCGAGCATTCAGCATGGGCCCCAGTGCCCACACTGAATAGAATTGTCTTGGCTCCATTTCACCTTTAATCCTTGCCTACTAGCTCGATGTTCCGACAACCTAAAATAAAAAATAAGTTTTAGTTTACATAATAAAGTTATAGGTAAGATTGTGTATAAAAAACTGTTTACAATATTTTTTAAGATTTACGGGGTAAATAGTAATCCTTTTGAAATAATAATTTTATAGGGCTACTTTACTTGTATCCGTAACTTGCGGCTAATACTGGTCTGTGGTGACCGGCATTAACCGCCTGTGCAGTTTTGAGGTTATTAGTTATTTAAGAAAAAACGTGTCGCAAATTGCTTGAAATCTACAATCAAACGAATAGGTAGATATAAGAACTGACTGGCAAAAATAATTTATTTATTTTAACAAAATCCAGTCCTTATTCTACATAAACTTATAATATAAATTATTACAGACAATAATGTAATATGAATATTAACGATACTCACCTCTTATTTTCTGCAGCCAGAAAGATAAAAAAAAGTAACGCGAAGCGAAACACTCATGCGTCTTGTTGTGACGAGACGTGCGGTCGGAACTAAGCGGGGGTCGATGCGTCGGGGCAGGGAATAATCACGCCACCCTCTTTGCATGTGTGAGGACGCGTAAACGAAGTATTTTGTAAGAAAGTTTGGCAACCGGTAATTGTCACCTGACCGGTAATACCCGACTATACCCTACTACCTCTTACAAAGAAACAGTCTGAGACAGCACCGAGTTTTGACTCTATGGAAACTATTATTTTTAGTGTATTATTTGAAAAATTAAAATGTTTTCTCTAAGATTAACACATTTTTTTAAATCTGAAAGTTTCAAAAGGAATTTAGTTTATAGGTCACTCTTACACGTGAGGAAAGCGTCCAGTACATTTGCCGACCCCGTATTCGATCCAAACAGTCGGTAGGTCTTATTATTTTAGATTTTTACTTTTATAATTATTTATTAGTTAGTAGTAATAATCTAATAATTTACTTAATTGAACTGACCTTCTAGACGGCTGATTTAAGGTAGGTACCTATCAGGACATCTGTACAGCACAACACAGGACCTTCTTTCTACACCGCTTATTTGAAGTAACTTCTTACCGAACCTTCAGGCCTCGCCAAGCCAGCTGGGCTGGAGCGGCTGGAACGAGTACTTATGTTTCTTGACCCGAGCTGGAGTGGGGCTGTTCAATGATGAGATCGTTAACACTGACAGATGGAGCTTTGCTCACTGCGCCACTGAAGTCTTATGCGATTCTAGCATTTGACTGACGCAAAATAAATAACAATAAATATATATTGCTAGAAAATTCACACAGCGTTATCTAGCCCCTATGTTATGGGTACTAGATAACTGATATAGTTAATTACAATACACTGCATTGCATTGATAGATATTTTTTATTATACATAGAAATTATCCAGAACACCCGGAACAAATATCTGTAGATCGTACAAACATTTGTCCCGAGGCGGGAATCGAACCTACAACCTCATGCGTTGCAGACGGCGGACCTTCGCCTGCCGCGCCACAGAGGTCAAAATACAGGGTGTGACAAAAAGTAAGGACCAAACTTTAGGGGGGGGGGGGGGTTCAGCTTCGATCATAGAACACGGGAAAATACCTACTACCGAGTTTTAGTTTTCGCAGAAATAAATAAAAACGAAATGATCACTAGATTAGGCAATGGTTCATGCATGTGCTTAATGGCATAGAACCGAGAAAAAATACATTTGTGTTTGTGACCGCGGTGAACGACCCGCGACGAAGGTGTTGTTGTGCGTTAAAAGGAGATGTGAGCAGGTACGCAGGCCATTGTATATTTTTTTTAATGACAACAAGCACATGCATCAGTCATTATCATTAACCTTTGCCTAGGGGTCTTGTCTAGGGGTAATTTTGATTTATTATTTTTTCGAAAAATAAAAACCGTGACTTTTCGGAAATATTTTACCTCGGTTTCATGACAGACTGAATCACCCCCAAAAGTTTGGTCCTTACTTTTTGTTACAGCCTGTATATAAATTGGCTTACCTAGCTAATACCTAGATATCACATCGCCGACGGTGGAAAGACAACAGAGCATCCATCAAACATACATATGTATAAATGGCTGACGGCGGACCGATGCCTGTCTTCTAAACATCATCCATTTGGGCAAAGTACATTTTGTCACGATTATTTCTTGAAATAAGAGTCAGCGCAGGACCGAAATTCTTGCTAGATTCATACATTTCCTGGCATCATCCCTTAAAGACAACCTGGTGTCATCCCTCATACATATTTGTGCATTTTCCTCTGAAGACCTTCGTCTCCAGGCCTCGGCAATCCAGCTGGAGCACGTTGGGGCTGGAGCGTCCGGAGCTGGAGTGGCGGGACGTGGTTTCCGAGGCCGAGCAGCTTGTCGGCTACCCCACCTCGTTCCTCAACCTGCGCTGGCTGTTCAATGATGAGATCGCTAACACTGCCATTCATCTCAGGAAGTTGGTTAGTCCCAATACCAATTGACGAGTAGGCACCTTGATGGCCCACGCAGCAACTCTACATACCTAACTAGAGAATCGCTGTCTATAGCTACAAATAAATTATAATTTATTATTAATTTATTCCTACAGTGATAAAATTTATTCACGCGCGATATTTTTTTTTTGTTTTTTATGTTTTCTGCGTTCTACAAGCAATAAAACTTACAAAAAAGTATTTGCCGCAAATCACCGAACATGCCGAATAAATGAAAAACATTTTTATTTTACCATGATTGGGCCAACTTCGATTCACTTGTATTTTGAGGGCATTTGGGAATATGTAAATTTTTAGTAAATAATTTTAACCTCGCGCCAACATGGCCTTAAGATTGACGCTCTGTCCCAAGCGTCAATCTGAGGCACCGGTGGCAACACTTTCATTGCAACACGCCTCACATCTTAGTAGTTATGCGAGTCCTGTAGCTGTGGTTCGTCCCGCCGCATAGGCTGGGCAGTGAATGCGATATAGGAATTAACATAGTACCTATAAATAACGACCCCTGTGCTGCGGCGCGCGGGCGAGAGGGTCCGCCTGTGACGCAGGAGGCTGCGGGTTCGATTCCCCCCTCCGGGACAAATGTTTGTACGATCTGCAGATATTTGTTCCTGGTGTTTTGAATGTTTTAGATAGATATTTTTTATTATACATAATAATAAAAAAAAATATATCTATAGTGATGTGCCTATTAGGTATATCAGTTAACCATAACAAGCTCTGCTTAGCTTGGGGCTAAATATGGCAGTGTGAATTGTCCAGCATTATTTATTTTTAATTTTCTAGGTAGGTAGGCTACGAATTAATAAACTATTTATTCGTAGTAGGTAACTTACGCAAACAACGCATCTAGGTAGGTAGTACTTAACTAACTACCTACTAGGTAGGTACGTACCTTATTCCTACTATCATTGCAACCTTCCCTTCCCAGGTCGGCACCAACCACCCTCTCCTAAAATCCGCCAAAAACCTCCTCATCGGCTCCAAAAGCAACCTCCAATCCGTAGGCCTGACTATCCTCCTGGTCTCCAAAGCCGCAGGGTTTGACACCAGGCAGTTCACCTCGAACCAGTACGACTCGGGAGTCCTCCACTCGCAAAGGGCACTGGCTGAGATCGTGGAGATGAAGCGGACAGGCCATATGATACATAAGACAGTGGTGAACCTTCAGGAGAAAGTGAAGTCGGGGGATAGCTTCAAGGATCTGCTGTATGGGAATAAGATTTCGCTATTGACGGGTAATGTTTTAAGTTGGTTAGGTATCTACCTGCAGGCAGATGCTGGATGAGGCAAGCAGAAGACAGGGAGCGATGGCGCTCATTAGGGAAGCCTATGTCCAGCAGTGGACTAATATCCGAGCAAAAATCGAACAAAACGCCAGTGCACTTGTATAGCATCACAACGACTGCTCGGGCGCAGCTCGGCCGCACTGTATTCATGCACCGAGCCGAGCCGGGCCCGAGTTGTTTCCGACCGTTGTCCGTTGCTCGGCCGTCACTCGGTTGCCACTCGGTATAGCGTGAGTGTGTCCATACAAAATTAAAGTAACATTAGTTGACCGGGCTACGGCCGACACTCGGCTCGGACCCGGCACGGTTTAGCGTGAGTCATCCATAATTGTGTCTGGCCACCCACTACACCGTACCATACCATGACCGTATTAGGAACGTATCAAGCACGGAAAGTGCGACACGGAACTATAGCCACAAGTCGGTTCCCTCGTGGCGTCGAAACTACTAGACCGATTTCAAAAATACATTTTATCATGTGTTTTGTCTCAATACCGGGTGCCGTTGGTTGGAATATATCAGCTTCATCCGTTCACTAGCTTTGGCGTGAACTGGTTACAAACAAACATTCAAACTTTCGCATTTACAACATTACTGTGATAAACGACATCATGAGTTGTACCTTCTAGGGGACTACCTCCTGGCCAAATGCCTGCTGCACCTGGGGGGACTGCGGAACAACGAGGTGACGGAGCTGATCTCCTCGGGACTGCGGGACCTGGTGGAGGGGGACTTCCTGGGCAAGCGCGACGAGAAGGACAATAGTCCCCTGCCGACTCAGCCTAAAGGTGGTTATTTTTTACTAATTGTCTGGTCTAGAGGACATAGATCTTCAAACTTCGATCAGCGCCTCTCTAGCAAATAGTTATATTAATAGTTTATAATCACATTTGTGCACTACTAAAAATGTGTTGGGTGTGTGGATATATTAGTCTACTTATTAAGAATCTTTTATTTATTATTTGGTACATAAGTAAGGGCCTAATGCTATGATTTGTTACCCCGGTATCTATTCCCTGCGTGTCGACTTCCCTCGGTATCGACTCCCGCCGTATCGACTTTCCTCGGTTTCGACCGTAATATGTTTAAAATTTGAATAAAACATTCTTAAATATATATAAAACTAATATGTACTATTATTATATCTAGGCATGAAAAAGCAGAGCATGATAAAAACCTACTCTAAACGGCGAAGTTTTAAGCTAGTCTAGCGCTACCAAATAAATCCTATCACCTATTACGTTTTACAAAGGAATTATTATCAAAATTAGTCACCGCTCGTGCTCCACTCCACCAGGATTCTTATATACTGATACGGTATAGGTACCTAAATACATTTTTTAAAGTTTCTGTGAACTATTTCATTTCTGGTGGCCACCAAACCCCTATTCACATTTACACAAGTAATTGGTGCCAGTTTCGTTTGTCCCTTCGCCTTATAAAACAGATAGGTGCCTACATCACTGGGGAGAACCGCTGGAGATTGACTAGCCAATCTCCGAACCAGGCAGTTAGTTTCAGTGTACAGTGTAGTTTTCCCAACAGGATGCGACGAGATCGATAAACACTACGACTGGGAGAACGAATGCTTCTTGGACAAGTTGGGAACCAACGATTTCCTCGGCCAAGGGAAAGATGAGTGGGTACTCCGAACAATGCTGACATCAGGCAGCCTGCTTGCCAAGGGCTGCCTTGGCGCCATGAAGCTCGCAAAACGCGGCGAGGAGATGGAGAAAAACGCGTACAAACTCGGAGGCCATTTAGCTTTACTTTGGCAACTGTATTTAGACACAAAAGACTTCTTTACGCATCCTTATTCGTATTCTGTCGTCAACGCGCCCGTCATAATCGCTTTGTGGGAGTACCCTCAAATCTACGGGCATATTCTTGAAGCAAAGTTGGAGAACAAGCAGATTGAGTACAAGCAGTTGTATTACGCGGTCAAGGGAACGAGGGCCATGGAGTATCTGACGATATTCCTTGATGATGAGCTGGCTGAAACGCTGAAGTACAGTGATACGTTTCCCGTGAAGGATGCGCGGGATACAATTCAGAAAATGGCTAAGACTATCCATGAGGAAGCCCTTCAGTATATTGAGAAGTGATTAAAAGGTAGTCTGCATTTTTTGTCTCATTTTTACATGGCCCACTTGCAGTTTATTGATGATATTTAATTTGACAACCTGTGGCGCAGCGGGTGAAGGTCCGATTGCGACGAAGGAGGTTCGATTTCCGTCTCGGGAAAAATGTTTGTTATGATCTGTTGATATTTCCGAGTGTTTTCTATGTAAGTATTAAAAAATCAGGGTAATCGCATCTTTTTTAAATGGTCTAAGGCGCGCGCATGCTGGGTGTGCGCTAAGATCTCCACCAAAAATTGCCGAATAGTGATTAATTAAAATAAAACTCTTGTAGTCTAAAAACGCTTTTAGGAGGTTGACCCTGTCTGTTGTGAATTTTGCCGATATTACGTAGACCTACCAACACTTACATATGTATGTACTAATTATGTTTTCAAAATGTAATTGAAATTCAAGGCAATGGGTATATTCGTCACACACACTGTGATTAGTGTGATTACCCCAAGGTTCAAATTCAAAGTGCTTTATTTCCTTTAGACCTTACAAGACTCGTGGACACGTCACAAAGTTCAAATCTTTCGTCGGGTAGATGTTAAATAATTATTGTGCTTTACAAAAAAAATACTTACCTGTTTGTGACCACAACTATGACACAAAATTATTTCCAGTTAGGTACTGGAAATAATTTTGCGTCATAGTTGTGGTCAATGATAATGATTTACACAGTGTACAGGATGTATTATTAAGTTTTTGTTGAATATAAAAGTTATTACTATGTTCTAAGAAGTAGGCGAAGTAGGCGCGAATCATGATTCGCGCCTACTTCGCGAATAATACATCCGGTTCGATTCCCGCCTTGGGACAAATGTTTGTACGATCTACAAATATTTGTTCCGGGTGTTCTGGGTATTTCTATATATAATAAAAAATATCTATCTATGTTATGTATTGTATTAAATTTATCATATCAGTCATCTAGTACCCATAACACAAACTTTGCTTACTTTGGGGCTAGATGATGCTGTGTGGATTGTCCAGCATTATTTATTTATTTATTTATTATTATCATTTCATCCGAAAGAAAGATCTGATAGACCTACCTCTACATTGCTTATCATAGGTCTCCCCAAATATTAATGTGGACATGCAAATAAACAAAAAGGTTGAGATACTATCACAAAATCAACTATTTATTTTTTAAAACTAATGGTAACAATCAACAGAGTCATAATTTTAAATTCATTTATACAGTAACAATTATATAAAAATGCGAGGTTTGGTAGTATAGCGATTCAAAGACTACCCTCAAAAACTTAAACAAAAATGCTTAAACTTATTTTATAAAAATGCAATAGAAAATTAAAAATAAGCTGGCCCTTAATTTTATTGCTTGTTTAACCTTTTATTGACGTGAGTTTACCAAAATATTACTTTTACTAAAACACAAGTAGATTATTTTGTACTTTCATTAAGCGCTTACTATATCATCAATTCTCTTTATTTGTGGTACCATTAATGTTCAGGTCATTTTGGGTGTATTGCTGTCTATTATTGGATGCCTCAAACTTTTTTGTGTATTTAGAGATCTTTCTCATTCAAATATGGTATTACATAGTTTTTATCAACCTCTTTATTGTTTCAATAGGTTGACTATCCCCAAACATCTCTACATAGCATCTGGCTTTGTCTACATGTTCCAAATACAACAACTTTGTCCGTTCAACTGCATCTGTTTTTAAGATATCCTCTTTCAAAGCCTCTAAATCAACTTCGCTAACATTATTCACATTTTCTATCACATTATACAGTTCATGATTCTCATGTAAAGCAAATAAAACAGGTGCACTTACTAAAGAGAAACTTTCCTTGTTATCTGATAAGATTTTCTGCAGCTCAGTCGATGCTTGCCACGCTAATAAAAGATGGCTACCAAATTTATAAGCATTTTCCTGCTCTTCTAACCCCATACCTGATAATAATACTGCCCCCTGGCAACCCCGTCCGAACAACGATCCACCATTATACATAGTCCGTAAAGTCCACTCCCTAATGGGCGAACCCAATGTATTAACCACTTCTAATGGTAAAGTATCACCATTGATTTTGTAGGTTTCATTATTAGTACAAGGCTTGCCTGGTAACGGCAAGTTCTGAGCATCACGGTGTCCGAAGAACTCTCCCTCACTCAAATCTCTCAGAGCTGTTGATATGAGATATGACAGGTCTTGGTTCTTCAGTCGAGCCAGCATACCATTAGCTGTGACAAGCAAGTAATCTCCAATGAGGATGGCTATCTTGTTGGCAAACAATGCAGTGTTGCTGTCATTTTCCCTCTCGCTTCTGGGTATGTTCAGCAAGCCTCTGTGGACGTAGTGTCCTGTGCGTATCATTTCTGTAAGCTCAGCCAATATTCTCTGGTTCTCAACTACTATGTTAGAAAGTGTCAGTTTCTCTGGTGTAGATGCTTTAGATAAGAGTAGGATGACCAATCCCCAAGGCTGTAGGTTGTTGTTTTCATTGTAGAGTAGGGTCTTGACAGTTTTTACTAATGGATGATTGCTATCCACCTAAAATAAACAAATGATTATGTTATGCAAGTAGTAAGATTATTTTTGTTTCTTAATATGGTAATTGGTAACATAATATGAGAACAACCTTGCAAGCTACTTCCGATTCAGTCAATGCTGAGGTCAGCAACTACATTTAAATATTTTTTACTGCTTTAGCCTTGAATTAGCAGTCACATGGTACTTACAGTTGCATAATAAAAATATTTATTGTATTACAAATATGTATAAATATACACAAAATAGCGATATCCCAGTGCCAATTAAATGTTTTTCTAGCTATTTATCGCAGTATATTTACTGAAAACGCCATAGAAACGGCTTGAATTGAAAACAAGGGGGCAAATAGGTACTCACAACTTTGCGCAAATGCATTGCTACATTAGCGAATTCGTCGCTCAACAGCCATCGGAGGTTCATGAAAGAGGTTGGATAGCCAACTATCTTTTCAGCTTCCTTTATAACTTTAGTCCAGTGAGGTATTGGAGGCCTAAATACAAAGTCTTCCTGAGTAAGAATCGTCATGGTCGATTCCATGCGAATTTGCTGAGATAAAAGGGCCGTGCGCCGTAAATGACGCATGAGGGTATAAGACATGATTCTTTATTTATGTTAAAATTTCTTTAATTCACTATTCATTTAATTTTTGTAGTTTTTGATGAAAAGTTTGTTAAAAACACTGTAGGTACGTCCGAGATCGTGCGTGAACACACCGATTATGTCATTGCGTAATCTGACGTTTGTTTTTACGTTCAAAAAACCAAGTGTTACGAATCCCCACAATGTACAAATAATTGATTTCACTTTCTGATGTGCACGGTAGCAAGTCGTTACATTAATATTTCATTATGTTGAAATGCAGTTTATTCATGTCTGGTAGACGCACACCCATAAAATTATGAAAAAAAAAGTAAAAAGCGTTGGGGTTCAGATAAGTCACAGGATAGGACACCATATTTCTGAACGAAAGCAATTGTTGTTTCCGATTGGCCCGTTTGAGATGCTTGCCGCCTATTTTTGTAAAATCCGATCCAATCATATTATAGGTATAGCAGTTTATTATTTTGTAAATTCAAAGCGTAGCCAATTATAATTTTGATTCGCACTACTCGTACCTAAGTCAATGTGTTTGTGGAGGACTTTACGATATTTTCTATGTAAGTATAATAAAAAAATATCTTTATAACTAAGATTGTAAGTAATGCTAATGTATCGTAACTTATTACGATACAATATCAGTTGTCCAGTACCCATAACACAAGCTCTGCTTAGCTTGGGGCTGGCTAGATGATGTTGTGTGGACTGTCCAAATTATTATTAAATTAATAAAATTTACCGTGGTTTGTTCGTATTGTGCCTACATTTTGATCCTAATGCACGGAGTCCGTGCATTAGGATCAAAATGTAGGTGTATAAAGTGAAACTTCTAAGGGTCCGTGCCGCGGACCCTTAGAAGTTTTACTTTGTGGTGGTACCTACGATTTACATTGCGCGCAGTTTTTTTTCCTTCTTTAGGGTTCCTTAACCGAAGGGTGAAAACGGAACCCTATTACTAAGCCTCCGCTGTCCGCCCGTCCGTCTGTCCGTCTGTCACAGGGCTCTATCTTAAGAACCGTAAGAGGTAGACAGTAGAAATTTTCAGAGACCGTGTATTTCTCTTGCCGCTTTAACAACAAATAATAGAAATAATATATATATATATATCAAAATTAAAGAGGCTCCCATACAACAAAAGTGTTTTTTTGGCTATTTTTGCTCACAATTTGTCAAGGCTTTATCTCTTGAACTACAATAGGTAGGCACATGAAACGTTCTATAAATAAGTAACACTTCTGTTGTAATAACAACAAATACTAAAAATAAAATCATATTGAAATTTTTTTAAATTTCATGTTTATTGAAAAAGTTGCCTGATTTTTACGGTACGGAGCCCTTCGTGTGCGAGTCGACTCCCACTTGGCGGTTTATTTTTACTATTTTCTGCGTTTTACAAGGAATACCTAAAACAAGAGGGAAAGTAATTTGCTACAAATTATAACGCACCTCCAAATGTTTATGTTCTTAGGTAGTTAGTTACCACTAATTATTTAGTATCTAGGTAGTTTAGTTGGTTGAGGTGTACCTACCTAGCTAAATGAAAAACTATACCTAGGCACCTAATTTCCTCAACAGGCTGCTTATAGCAAATGCAGTACTTGCAAAAAGGCGATTTCGAGAAAAACGCGGTTATCATATTTTTAGATATCTTTGCAATAAGGCCATGTTATATAACTTTTTAGCGTATCTAAAAAAACAGAAAAAAATCAAGCTTCCTGTTGACATGTTTTTTTCTTTACTTTATAGTCCCATTTGAATAAAATGCAGCTTACTGCGTTTTCATCTGCTATCTGGGCTTACGAAAATTTAAGGGTCACTAAGGCCAAATGCGGCATTTGTGTTTATTACTGCGAAATCAACTAGTACGTGTTGGATACTGTGTTTTAGTTAGCAATGATTGTCTATTATAATGCTTGTAGCTAGTAAAAATTGAGGTAGGTAGTAACTTCTATACGATATGAAGTTATTAATAGACGAAATAAAACAGTTTTTACTAGAAAAAGTTGTACTATTTTCCAGGAACAATCAATGACATAGACTTACACCACAATGAAGATGGAATAATATTAATTATTAATTAAAACAGTCTTTAAAATTCACTTCAGTACGAAGTTTCACTTTTTTCTCACTATTAGTTAAACTATTTCTATATTAAATTAAATATTCCATTAAATTAAATATTCCCCCTAGGAGCTTCACATGTACTTTCTGTAATTTCATTTGTTTCATAGCCAGTATTGTTTTCTTCTCTCTCTTCTCGATGTACATTGCCTGTATTATTCATGTTTTCGTCATTTACATTGTTTGTCTTATCCGTGGTTTCTTCATCTAAATTCTTTGTTTTATACGTGTTTTCTTCATTTGTTTCCGTTGAAACTATGTCATTAATAATTTCTTCTATGTCTATTGCTTCATCCGTGAACGTAACATTCATCACTGAACTTGGTAAAGTCTCATCACACAACAAACTGATGGAATTTACTTTTTCGGTATAATCAAATACTTTATTAAGCTGTTACTCTAAATCTGTGTGGGTCATATTCAATGTCGAGGCATATTCGACTTCCGGCGTAAGTATATGGCTGTAGTTATCGTAACTAAAAAGATATGCCCATAGGCTCCCACAATTGTGGATATCATATGCCGGTTTATTTAAATTTTTATGATCTCTTGTGGACTATCTTGAGGAATTGAAGAGGGCAGAGTTTCTTTAGAATGATTTGGTTTGGCAAGAACCATTTATACAAGGTTTCTAACTCGGAAATTATGTGACTACATTTTTACAGGGAATGATCTGAAAAGAAAACAATACAGTGAGTAAAATCACGTATACAACTCAATATTTAACCTACAGTTACATTTAGGTAACTGAAGGTGATTTATAGATGTGAGTGTGTGTACACACACCTCACATACACACAAACACCACGCACCTTCGCAACAAAATTGATGTCCCTGTGTGTGTATTTAGACGTTATTAATTAAGTTTTTATAATGTATGCATGTTAGTTTTAAGGTGAATTAAGGTTTATCTGTAAGAGTTCTAAGCTTTCTGAAATAATGCCTATGTAGGTATTATAATAAATCATTTATTTCAGAAGGCTTAGAACTGTTACAGATACACCTCTTACAGGTACTAGGCAGCACCAGTCTACAGTAAAAAATCATTAAAAATCATTCCGAAACAGTGAAGAATATAGTTAAGGTTGATTCTCTCTAATTTATCCCTTCTACTTAACCTAAACCCTAACGCACAGTTCTACATAACCGTATGGTACAAAACCAAAAATAAAGATAAAATCTCATTACTCACCACAAAAACCTTGCTACTAAAATATGTTTTACAAGACTAAACTAAAATACACTCTATCAATATGAAACATGAATAAAACTTACCGAAATACTGCTTTGAGCGAAGAAATTCACCGCAAAGCGGCATGGCACTTGTGTTTCGTCCGCGAATGACGTCAAATTACTGATCAGTTTGCTATAACGAAACGCAGTAAAGTGTGTTACGGCTTGCATCTCTTCATGCGCATGCGTCTCTTCGCTACACTCATACGCAGCACTGTAGAATACTGCGTTTGGTTTTAGCTAATATCAGTTGCAAAATACTTTTATACTAAAGGATTTCACAGTAATAGTAGCAAGTGCTGCATAATCTCCTAGCACATGTTTAATACTGTAGATCTGGTTAGCAAAAGTAATATTTTCTTGCAAGTACTGCAATTCTTGGTATGTAAAAAACATACCTATAATAAAAAATATAATTAAAATTATTTTTTTATGTATAGATTAGCCCCTTGGGATACCATTTCTGCAAAAAAGTGAAAAACCCAAAAATGTCGATTACTGCAAGTGTAATTAGTAGGGCAGTGTACTGGTCTACTGCCGGACGCGGGCCTCCCTCTGATAAGCGCCCTATTGGCTTTTATATCATGGGGGGTAATGCCCATAATCCCCTCGCTGCTGGGCATGCGGATTGGGGATCGCAGTTCAATGGTAGAATTGTTCTGCAAGGGGCGCTGCTACCCACCCCCGGTGGATATCCCTTAGTCGCCTCTTACGACACCCGCGGGAAGAGTTGGGGTGGTGCAAATTCTAAGCCGGCACCACACAGCTCCTAGTTTAGATCAGATTAAACTAGGTAGAAACTAAAACTTAGGTTTAGTAAGTATGAAGAATTCTGATGAACAAATTGTGTTCAGAAGAATGTTATTATTATTACATAAATGAGTAAAATATTAACCTGATATCAGCTTGAAAACGTAAAAACCCGTTTAAATAAAAAAAAAAAAATACAAATCGTAAAACCTTTGAATATAGAACACGTCCCGTCCAATCACGTGCCGTCGCGCCATAATTCAAAAACAGAGCCTGGGCGGCCCCCGGCCAAGACGGTGGCGGCGTAGCAATTAAAAATAAAGACTGTGATGGCTGCGTGTATAATTTGTAGGCAGGTTATGGCCGCGCCGCAAAATGAACAAAAATTCCGGCATTTGCATTTTGATCGGGCGATTCTGATTGAGTGAGGAGGCTCTGTGCAGGTGCTTACTGAATTTTACAATGAATAGGTAGGTATCTGCTGTGGTACCTACCTACGACCAACCTCGTACTTTACAAGCATACCTATAGTAAGGTGGAGTAGGTAGGTAAGTTCTCGGAACACAGAGCTGGATAACTTGTGTAGGTAGTTGGCATGTAGGCACCTAATATCTACAGGGTGCCACGGAAAGGGTGTAAAAAGAAAACTGGGTGATACTAGACATCGAGGAGTTCAACGTTTGTGCTAAGATTTTTTAAATTTCGATTTATTTTTATTTTATTGAAAAAAATTAAAGACGTTTTTTTTCATATTCGTGTTATTTTACGTGCATTATTAGATTTTTACATTTTTGTTATCGTTTTGAAATTTCAAAGGTTGTACATTGTAGGTACATAATTTTTTTGTAATAATTTCATGATAAAACTCTGGTTTTGCTGAAAAAACGGGCAAAACACATTTGTGAAATATTTTAAAATGTTTAATAATAAAAGAGTGCGTTTATTACAAAAAAAATAAAAATTGGAAATTCAACAAATCATTATTCATAAGTTGATCCCCTCGGGGTCCAGAATCACCCCCCTATCTGTTGAGCCATCATCATCAGTCGATACTAGTCCACTGGATGGACATAGGCATCTCAATCTGAATAAGTGCCAAGCGCCCTGTCTTCAGCTTGCCGCATACACCCCCTAGTATAGCGATTTTTGTCTAGGGTAGAATAGGCATCTTTCAGCCAGCAGCCTTTCGCAGGTCGTCATCCAACCGGGCTGGAGGGCGTCCTACACTACGTTTGCCGAATCGCGGTCTACACTCAAAAACATCTTTGCCTAGGGGTTGTCGATTCTATACTCGGCTTTTCAGTTAAACCTAGCAGTTAATAAAACAATAGAATGGAATTGAAAAAAGATAATGGTCAGATAGTTAGTCATAAAGAAGAGATTCTCTGCCCATCTGACGGACAGAAGTAGGCCTCATATCCTAAAACTTACCTACCCCACTAGTCCAGTCATATTACCCTAAAACGAAACTAGTATACGCCTTCATTTTGGCGTTAATGACTTTGTCACAAAAGTCAAATAGGTAAGTCGGGATTGAACACGATATTTTATTTGAATTTTGAGACATTGTTTGTTACGCCAAAATGAAGGCGTATACGAGTTTTCAGCTAGTTGTCTTGGAATTGCTAGGTGGAAACATAATATGACTGAACTACACCATTCTGGCGCGAATCATAAACAAAAGTCTACACTTGCACCGCTAGGCGTGGCCTGCAATTTTTTACGACATTTACGACGTAATCGTCGTCGCGTCGACTCGTCAGAAATAATTTAGTAATGCATGCCACGCCTGCGCCTATCGCCGCGATCTAGGGTAGCCATGTTTTGTGACCAGAGACCCTTAGTGGACAAGCATGTTGCACCTGTTCGATTTCGGGCTCTTGTAAGTACACACACGCTTTTTTCGCCGTGAAAATCTACGGGTAATTCGCCGTGCGTAGGCACAGTCGCCAGTGTTGTATGGATCACTAAGAAACACTGGTTTATTCGCCGTAAAAATCTACGTTTAATTATCAGTTCGACTGTTATTCATAATGAACTTTACTGCAGCCCTTCCATATGTCACTGAAAGCGCTAACAAAAGGAGTAAAAATAACGTTTGCCCTAAACTCTCTGAGATTCTTGTTTTCATGAGGTGTTTTTGTGTTAGATCTATTTCTTCTTCTTTATTGTCATCATTTGCTTCCTACTGCCTGCTTGTATTTGTGTCTATGTATGTAATTGTACCTACATATTAGTTCTTGTCAAACCTGTACCTGTTTATGGCCAAATAAATGTATTTTTATCTCTATCTTTAAATAACCAGGTCGGAGACATACTTTTTCAAATAAATTGTACAGTATCCTTGGTCCTTTAATAAATAATATAATAAATGTGTTTGCCAATATTTATCTCTTTAAATAATAATAGTTGTAAGAAAAAAACTTAAGGATACGCTGCAATGTATGTCATTATGATGATACAGAAAATTTATTGACTCTTTTAAAGTAGGCCAAAAAATTTTGCAAGCACATTTATTAATCAAACTGGTTTAGTGTAGGTAGCCTACGTAATTATTTTAAAGTATGGACCATCGCCTTGTATAATTAATAAGTTCTACTTGATTATTTTATTTGTTGTTAGCACTCTTTTTGCCTGAAAAACAGGTTCTTACGTAGTTCAGGCACACGCATTATTTAATTCCATTGGAATTTTAGATGAACTTTGTTATCCATTTAGTCCTAAGTTATTTTGACTAAATTATTGTTATTAATTCGCCGTGTGTATGCGCAGCGGCGCCGTCTACAAACTTTCATAGTGATCCATCCACTGACGTCTGTGCCTTCACACGGCGAAGGCGAAAAGAATGTATGTATGTGAACATAGGCCCTTTCGTTTTGCTTTGGACCAACATGGTAGGTGCCCTTTTATGATCGTATTAGTCTCTGCCCGCGGCTTCGCACGCGTTGCTTATAGGGAAACGTTTAAACGTTATAAAAAGTATCCTATGTTATTCATAGACTAACATCGGGCTGAAATATTGAATAAGCAATTCAATATTTCAGCTCTATCGGTTTGTAGTTTTGGCGTGAAGAAGTAACAAATATACATTGATTCACTTCGATCCCTAACCCGCATGCCCAGCGTGGGGATTATGGGCATTACCCCCGTGAGATAAAAGCCAATAAGGGGCTTGTTCAGGGGCAGGCTTGAGTACAGCTGTGGACCTATATAGGCTGGTGGAGGTGTTTTCACCTCCACAGCTGAATAAAAATTCTTAGGGCTAATTCAAAATTCCCCGTATTAAATACCTACCCTTAGTACCCTTAGTAGTGTAGGAAGATTTCTGGAAAATGGTCTTGAAAAACTCATAAAAAACAATCAAAGTGCTTTATGAAAACCACCTTACAACCGAAGCAAAAGCTTTTATAAACTCCTTGGAAAAAGCTGCAGAACTAAGTATAGAATGTCAGGATTAACAAAGAAAATTACAATTCAATAATAAAAACATATTAGAACTAGTATTTACTATTGAAACAATTAAGCTAACTGCAGACTGTTGCAAACAATCTACAGGTAGCTCAACTGATCCGTATCGATACCATCGATACCAGTCGGAAGCGTCCCCAAGACGCTGGCTGCATTGCCCCGCTGTATGGCAATGCTGATGCTCTGCGCCAGATATCCGCCAGCTCTCGGGTCACGCGTCGCGTCGACCAGACGCTCAGATAACTTTTTAAAAACCCGGAGAGCCTAAGTAGAACTAGGTAGTTACTTTTGTGTGAACTCTCCCTTGACGAGTTATGGTTTTCTTTTTCTAGACAACCCGGCAGGGCGCGGGTCGTGGAGCCCTAACGGCTGGAAATATAAAAATGAATGAGTTACGTAGGCTTTGAAGATATTGCTACGGGGTTGGAAATTCTCTCAGAGCAAATTATGTACGTGAACAGAAAACATGTACCTAAAACTAACTAGTTTTAGCCCATAATACATAATTATTTATGTCTGTAATTGCTCCACGAAATGTCGGCCAACTAATAACTCCGCCATTAATAAGTCGCCGGGGGCAGATCAACTACTATGTTAATTATTACGTTAAAACTGGTTATACCTATATAAGTTATTTATAATACTTTGTTTTTTTTTAATTGACTGTCTGTCCGACTGGCCCTTAGAACGAGGTATTTTCAAGGGCAGGTAGGCAGGTAAGACTAGCGTTTGCGCGCGGCTTCGCACGCGCTTTTCAAATAGCTATGTCCGTTCCGAGATATTGCTTACACATTGGACCAATATAAACTGTAAAAGTTATTTACTTCAAGCTAGGTAACATAATTCTAAGTTTAATACTTAGGCATGAACCTGCGACGTCTTTTTTATTTCATACGTATAACTATTCTGGCTATTATATACTTACTCCATCCAGGTTAATACCTGGTTACTTCCAAATGATAATAATCAGATCAAGCTATTAACTAATACTTAATAATGTGAACAGAGAATTTGTTTTTAAATAGGTAACATACCTTTATACTTTTAAAATAATTACATAGGATTTGCAACACTCTCAGTTGAGCTACCTGTAGACTGTTTGCAACAGTCTGCAGTTAGCTTAATTGTTTCAATTGTAAATACTAGTTCTAATTTGTTTTTATTATTGAATTGTAATTTTATTTGTCAATAAAGTTCTTTAAATGGGTAACATATCGTGTGTATTTCTTAATAGTCAATAAGTCCTGATAAATGAATGTACCATAATATGATGCAATAAATAAATAAATATGTAACGCGAGACAATTTTTCGATCAGTGACAGCTTTTCGGACCAGATGAATCCTCGTTCCACCCGCAAATATGATGAGTCATCATCGTCATCATTGATGACAGATTATGAGCAACGTCTACTCTACACGATGCCGTGAACGACGTAATTTCCAAAGCTGGCGTACCCGCTTTACGATCTGAATATTTATAACAATAGTCAAGCGGTAGATAGATTCCTTCAATTTCTAGCGTCGCTTACATTACTAATAAAAATATAAAATGAAATTTGAAAGTCACTGTTTGATGCCTCTTCACGCCTAAACGGCTGAACGGATATTAGTGAGACTTGCAAAGATAGGCCCGGGAAGGGCATAGGCTACATTTCTTCCTGGAAAAAACACGTGCGCTTTATATTAGCTAACTAACTACAATCCAATAAAATGTTAAAATACAAGAGTATACAGTGAAATACGTGTGGTTATTGTTTGCGAAACCAGAAAATTATAAACTTTCATTATTTCGTAATCATTCAAATTACCTAACACGATACCTAGGTACTGAATAAAAAATAAATTAATAATAACTAATTTTTTTTTTTTTTTGCTATTTTATAATTGATTAGCTGCTGTACGCGGCTTCGCACGCGTTTTTTAAGTAGCCTGTGCCCATCCCCGGGATATTGGTTACCTCCCTGACAAATTTCATTTATATCTATTCAGCCGTTTAGGCGTTAAAAAGTAACAGACAGACAGATAGATTTACTTTCGTATTTATAATATTATGTCTGCATACGACCATAACAATATTGTTTTTGTATAAAAACTGGAAATTATTACTTAGACACATTATTTCCTACTTAACCGCTCTTCTCTTCATCATCCCAGTAAATACGAAATAAACGCAAGTTTATTAAAATAATCGACGACTTATATAAGCATATCTACATATAAACGGCGTGTCTGTAAGTCTCAAAGACCGCATTAGCTTACAATGTAACAATACCTTTTTATCTCGCCGACAAAAACTGATGCACTTCTCATCCGAATGACTCGTCGAAACTGAAGAATCTTTTGAAGGAAAAAGGCCCGGTCCATAAACAAATCGTAGAAGTTTATTTTATTATGGTAAGACAAAAAGAATATGTAAGTTGGCTTTTTAAACACGAAAAAGCTATAAAATCAAGACCTTTTGAAATTGGTTCGTGGAAGATGGTTCTAATTTCTAAGCTCTGTTAGAAAGTTCAGCTATTCGATACTAGATGGCGCCAGTAGTAGCGATTTTAAACGATTGCGGAGAATTATTTGGTCGTAATCTTACCTAAACTGTGTTTTTGATCATTTAGATAAAATTTGCGCTTTTCATACTGAAGTGGCTAATTAGCTTTTGTCTTATTCAGCCAGATAAAATTTATAAAAGTCTTGTTAGAAATCGGTCCAACTTTGTTTGTTCCCTGTCTAGCCAAGATTTTGATCAGATTTTTATCTAGATAGAATATTTTCCAATAAAGAACATGTTTATTTAGTTGTCTAGTCGGATTTGTCGGATGGTCCAGTCTAAATATTTTCTAATTAGGATATTGTTAGACCAAGATATTTGTTAGGAATCGGAATCAAGAAAGGTTATTAAATTAATCCAGAATTCGCAGAATCAGCTTTCAGTAGTCATTATCATCATACGCCTAAATTAGTCCACTGCTGGACATTTAGGCCTCCCTTAATAAGCGCCATAGCGCATGCCGCATCCAGCATCTGCCTGCAGTCTTTCGCAGATCGTCATCCCACCTGGCCGGAGCGTCCTACACTTCGCTGGCGAGTCGCGGTCTCCACTCAAGAACACGTTTACCTCAGCGGTTGTCGGTTCTTCGCGAGATATGGCCAGAGATATGGCTTCATTACGTATTCATCCTGCAGAGAAATTCCGAGCGCAGCTCATTCCATAGCACGCTGAGCGACTTTGAACTGGTGGACCAAACCCTACCGTGAGTGTCCAGGTCTCAGCTCCGTAGGTAATGAATGGCAGGTAGGACGTACTGATTTAAAACTTTTGTTTTCAAGGCACCTGCCTTGAAAAGGTAGGTATATTAGTTCTTTCGAAATTTTACCACATCAGTAAAATTTCTACAACCAACAATCTATGATTTTAATGTTACCTGCTACTAAACCTCTACTACTTCAAGTCCCCACGAGTCCCCATTAGTAGCCACGAAGTACGCCTCGCACCATGAAGTACGCCTCGCACCACGAAGTACGCCTCGCACCATGAAGTACGCCTCGCACCACGAAGTACGTCTTGCACCATGAAGTACGCCTCGCACCACGAAGTACGCCTCGCAATATTATTAGCAGGCACCTAGGTATGTTACCAGGTAACCGATTTTTTTGAATCTTCTAATTTTACTTTCCAAATCTATTCTATCGAGAGTTGAAGAATCAATAAAACTCTATAAGAAAGAGTACTTGAGCAATAATTAATTAATTGAATGAATTAACACTTTATTGTACACAAGCTTCTGCCCGCGACTTTGCTTTTTTGGAATAAACAGTCGCTTATATCTTATTCCAGGTATCTTATGTGTGCAAAATCTCAGCCTGAACTATTCAAGATAAGATAAGATAAAATACATTTTATTTACCCAAAAAACATAATAGCATAACAAAAGTAAAGTACATTAAAAGGAAGGGTAAAAAGGTGTCCCTAACTCAGCATTTTGCAGTATTAGGCATTTGCCCAATACTGCGCTGGTTTTCAGTTAGGGCCCTTACGGAGTGACGGCACAGTAGGTAATTAACATTATTACATTAACGATATATAAATAAATACAACGAGGATGGTACAAAACATGATTTACGGAACATTGAACAGAATATAATACAATAAAAAGATTACAGATACACTTAGGAAAAACAAGCTATAATTACACTCAGATTTATGCTCACTACACCAACTGACTTGTTTTCGTCGCGACACTGACAAGTGTGCAAACAATGATCTCATGAGCGCAGCGTAATGCGAACATGATGCAGAGCCAAAAATAAAAGAAGAAGAAGAATCCGTTGGCTTTCAACCAAAGAGAAAAAAGTAGGTACTAACATAAATGTCAAAAAATGCTGACATCGTTCAGCGCGCCAATATTAATCGAAAAGAAATCCAGTAATTTTTAACAATTTTTAAAGGTAACTATTTGAGAACGATTAAAACATTGAGTGACAAATTATGGAATCCAAGGAAATACAACAGGACGTATTAACTACCTATTCAGAACGTATTAACTACCTATTCAGCAGTTTGAACGTTGTCTTCGGCCAAAACTCTTTACAACGGCACAAACTTTTGCCTTCAAAATATTAGTAGGAGAAATATAAATAAAAAAGTAACCCTCCATCTAAATTAAAAGAATAGTAACACCACAGATTTTATAATAGGTAGGTTCTATACGTATAGCCGTCACATACGTATGTGACGGCTTAGAATTTACACCACCTCAGCTCTTCCCGCGGGTGTCGTTAGAGGCGACTAACGGATATCCACCGGGGGTAGGCAGCAGCGCCCCCAGCAGAACAATTCTACCACCGTACTGCGATCTCCAACCCGCATTCCCAGCGTGGGGATTATGGGCACTAACCCCCGTGCGATAAAAGCCAATAAAGCGTTTATAAGGGGAAGGCCTGAGTCCAGCAGTGAACCAATGCTGTGGAGGAGCATTTATGATTATATTAGCTTGTGTTCGTCGCTTCGCAAGCATTTTTTCGCAAGAATTTATAGTACCTACCTACCTGATGTTTTAGGTTTATGACCTTTATAATCCATACAATAGTTTTGTCTTCGCCCAAATATCTCACAACGATACAAACTATCGCCTCTCTAATATTAATAGGAAGTAGGATTCGTCCAAAACATCCACTATCATCAACTCCTCTCAAAACCAAACATCCCCTAACACAACTAACACCACCTACTTAGCAAATTATAAATTCGCCTAGCATTCCGACACACTATTATAAAGGGGGCTGCACATAGAGCGGATTCCTCACTAAAGTTAAATTCATCTGTGATAGATATGCGAGGAGCGCCCGGAATGTAATTTTCACACAGGCGGCGCTAGGCGACGTCACTGTCCCCCCTGTGGGGTGGGGGGTGTGCCCCCCTTGTAGTGTAGGAGATGGAGGGAGATTTGTTATGTTGAGTGTATTTTTGTTGTTGATTAATGTTCTGTTTGAAGTTATATATATATATTAGTTTTTCCCTATTTTAAGCACCTATTTTATGAACCTTGATGAATATTTTACTGATGCTTATTCAAACGTGAACCAACCTGCGTTGCCTCATAAGTGTTTCTCTTAAGCAGGGCACTGGCCTGTGTTACAAAGCGTAATGTACCTTCGCAGCGAACATGATACGTTACGCCATGTGCTAAAATCCGTCTCGTTGCTCGTTGCGAGCGCCCTCTTTCCCCGTACTGACTGCACGAACCCTCGCTGTGTAACACGTAACATTACGCGCATTAGCACTTGGCTTTAGATTACTTGAAATCTAGATATACATAGGTACTTAATTACTTTAATAAATCTGCATTACCTAGCATTTTATTCAAGTGCGTTGAAGTTTTATTCAGCTACGAAAATGCTACAACATGCTATACGAGACTACGAATTTTGTGTTTTTTTTTCCAATTTTTTTATTTTAATCTCTTTTAGATAAGTGTTTTCTGTGTTACTTAGAAAAATACCTTTTCAAATACAAAAACATAAAAAACACATGTTTCAAACAAAATAATTAGCACCTATCGATCTTTATCAATTTACGCGATGTGTAACAAGAATACGTGATAAATACCTGATATATCTTAAATCTAACTAGGTACCGTACTTAAAAGTTAGTATTATTTTATATTCTCTGCTTAAACCCAGCCTAAAATATTTACTAACACCCCCGTCTCCCGGTCGACGGATGCTCCGGAAAATTGCTACAATGATTGTGAGAGAGAATTCCGAAATGAAGGAAAGGTACTTCAAGTCGACTGCGACACAGTTCGAGAAGAACGGCTAGGGCTGATCGCTCTCTCGCATCTTACTCATATTATAAATGCGAAAGATACATAGACTATTAATTTGTTGCACCATCAATATATAAAACAATACAACAAGAACTTCATACCACCATTTCTTTTTTCTTTTTTACCAAGTTACACGATTAAAATAAACCAATTACAGTAGTTGCTTATGATTAAAAATTAAATGAAAATTATTGTACACGTATAAAAAATTATCAAATAAATTATATGAAAACCGGCAACGTGAAGGAATCACCATAGAACTGGAAACAGAGTCTGGCGGCCTGCAACGTGAAGGAATCACCATAGACCTGGGAACAGAGTCAGGCGGCCTGCAACGTGAAGGAATCACCATAGAACTGGGAACAGAGTCTGGCGGCCGGCAACGTGAAGGAATCACCATAGACCTGGGAACAGAGTCTGGTGGCCTGCAACGTGAAGGAATCACCATAGACCTGGGAACACAGTCAGGCGGCCTGCAACGTGAAGGAATCACCATAGAACTGGGAACAGAGTCTGGCGGCCGGCAACGTGAAGGAATCACCATAAAACTGGGAACAGAGTCAGGCGGCCTGCAACGTGAAGGAATCACCATAGAACTGGGAACAGAGTCTGGCGGCCGGCAACGTGAAGGAATCACCATAAAACTGGGAACAGAGTCAGGCGGCCTGCAACGTGAAGGAATCACCATAGAACTGGGAACAGAGTCTGGCGGCCGGCAACGTGAAGGAATCACCATAGACCTGGGAACAGAGTCTGGCGGCCGGCAACGTGAAGGAATCACCCTAGACCTGGGAACAGAGTCAGGCGGCCTGCAACGTGAAGGAATCACCATAGAACTGGGAACAGAGTCTGGCGGCCGGCAACGTGAAGGAATCACCATAGACCTGGGAACAGAGTCTGGTGGCCTGCAACGTGAAGGAATCACCATAGACCTGGGAACACAGTCAGGCGGCCTGCAACGTGAAGGAATCACCATAGAACTGGGAACAGAGTCTGGCGGCCGGCAAAGTGAAGGAATCACCATAGAACTGGGAAGTTAAAGTTTGGACAGATGGATGGAAAGATTGATGTTTGATGGGCCAGCTGTTTACCCCAAGCTGTGTCCCACCACCCGCCGAACAGACTTACTCATAATTGTAACGTGTGTAATGGCCTTACATGGAGTACGCGATCGTCGATTACAATTATACGTGTGCAGGTGCCCTTAGCGTTACGCCGCCGTTTATAGAGGGCTGATTGTCTTTGAGCGATATTGTTTATGGTTCTAGACTTTTGAAATTTAAATTTTCTAGAATCTATATACCTATTTGAGATTAGAAGGCGCTTATGTAGTAAATACATAATAATAATAGTTAATTCAGATTAGGGTCTTATAAACAAAACAAAGTTATGTGTATTATAGACCTATTTCACTTCTTAGTTTCGACACCTCGCTCTAACTACTCGTAAGTTCAAGACTTGTGATATAGACGCGAGGGTTCTCTACCTCGGTGAGTTAGTAGGTTTATACTATTATAGGACTTGCATAATGTATATAAAAACTTAAAGACTAAGTACTATACTTAAAATACTACTATAAACTTATAAACGAATAAATAATGCTGGACAATCCACACAGCATCATCTAGCCCCAAACTAAGCAGAGCTTGTGTTATGGGTACTAGATGACTGATATACTTATACAATACATTACACAGATATATATTTTTTATTATAACTATATAGAAAATACCCAGAACACTCGGAACAAATATTTGCAGATCGTACAAACATTTGTTCCGAGGTTGGAATCGACCCGCAACCTCCTGCGTCGCAGGCGGACCTTCGCCCGCCGCGCCACATCGGTCGTCATAGTACGAACTAAGAATGAAAAGGAGGGTAGAATGGAAGGAAACCTAAAACCTAAATAGTTCTAGAACCAATGAAGTAGGTAGAGTTGCCCGGTGTTATTTATTATTATTTTTGTTCAGATTTTCATCTTCTCGGTTTATAGGAAAAAACCGGTAATGCCTAAAGCGCACGGGCCTAGGGCAAATGCGTTTCAGTCGGGCGAACTTCACTGGAAAGTTCATTCAGTAGAAATTTTCTCACATGTATTTAAATGAAATGAAATGAAATAGTATTTATTTGTTAATATAGGTTGTCAATGATGGTTTTATAATAGAGTATCGCTATATTTGACATTTTAGTCGTGCAAATGTTTAACCCTTAACCACCTGACATACGTCTCACAGACGCAAGGAAATTAAAAACGTTAATATTTTGGCGCGCAAAACACGTATCCACTTTTACGTCCCTGTACCTTCCCGCCGCGTCCCTCAGTGCCGCGCAAGCGCTCGTCGTGGTCGGAGGGGCACGCGTTTGTCACTGGTAAGTAAAAAACCGTCGTTGTCCGTCTGTAAGACGTATGGTAGGTGGTTGCGTGACTTTTTTGAAATCGTGTTTTTTTTTGTGTTTTATTTTAAAATGGCTTCTAATGATGGTGTTATTGAGCGTTGGTTAGAACATGATCCATCTGACGACGAAAACCTACCAAATGATGAAGGCAGCGATGTCGATTTGGATATTGGCGTACAGTACGCATTGGAGGATAGCTGCGAATCGAATCCTGAAGGCGAAGGATCAAATACTGAGGAGAATCATGACATTATTGTATCTCAACCTCCGGTTTTACCTGCAGAACAAGAATTTTCGTCTGAAGTACACGCAGGACACATTCATGTGTTTTGAGTGTAAAAAGCCGATTTGTATGCCCCCACAAAATGTGCATTCACTGTCGCGAAAATCTGTAAGATCGATGCTCTGCAATTTTGTCGAAGATATGATTATAATGAGAAAGTTTTGATTTAATTACTATATTTTTATAAACCGAAACAAAGAAGTTCCAAAGTCATGTGATTATTTTTATATGTCTCGTTTTTTGATTAAGAAAATTTTAATGCTAGAATTGTTTCAAACAAATTAAGATTTTAAGAAAACTTGTTGATTTTTATGTGCCTTGTTTGTTTTAATTAATACTCTGATATATATTTTAATTGATTTTACTTTAAAAACAAACCTTTCACCCTTAGATTTTACATACGAAAGTCTTTTCATTCCTCCGTCTGTGAGACGTGTGGTAGGTGGTTGTGTGACAAGATTAGGTGGTAGGTGGTAGAGGGTTAATATTAATTTTCATCGTAGTTATAGTAGAAATTTATATAAACGTAAAATTTTACATAATTCATAATTCATTTATTGTTTGTGAATCAGGTAATTTTACAGTCGGTACATAAGACTTATTTTAGATCGCTGAATTCTGCCGCTTAGGCGTACAAACATTTCATTACACATGTGAAAACTTACTAACAATCAGAACGTTTTTATTTGTCTAAAAGCATGCAATTTTATAATTTATTCCAATATTATCACTACTAATCAATGCCAAATTATGAAATTTAAAATAAATGAATTAATGTCAGCTGGAGATTGTTCATCTCCAGCTGACATTAATTCATTTAAAAAATAAAATAAAAATGTATGATAGTCAATTTAAATAATATGTAATTCAAAGATTGTTCATAATATTAAATAGGTAATATACATCTACCACATGCATAAAACCGTCAAAAGAGAAAAATAAAACTTTATTATAGAATATTAGATTTAATATTTTAGGTAAGTATATGTCAAAAATTTAAATTTTAAATAATCAATTATAGAGGTATACTAGATATAAAAACAGTTATCGCAAAGACAATTATATAATTTACGATTAAATTAATTATCTGTCAGTTCTCTCTCTCTCTCATGCTAGGTGGAAGTTTGTTATTTATCTATATTTAAAATTACTTACTGCCTTCTGTAAGACATACGTGGACTTGGTAGATTTAGTTGTTTTATGGACTGAAATAGCTGTTTTGGAATTTATAGTTACCCAGGAATCACCTAGAACTAAGAAAGTCCTAAGTATGTGCTAGGTAGAGTCGCACTTATAAAGCCAAACTAGAACAGCTCAGGATTTAATGGTGTTAGTACTAAAATAATAAAAGCAGTGAATGAAGATTCTACTCTTTATTGACAAAGAAAATTACAATTCAATAATAAAAACAAATTAGAACTAGTATTTACAATTGAAACAATTAAGATAACTGCAGACTGTTGCAAACAATCTACAGGTAGCTCAACTGATCCATATCAATACCAGTCGGAAGCGTCGCCAAGACGCTGGCTGCATTGCCCCGCTGTATGGCAATGCTGATGCGCTGCGCCAGATATCCGCCAGCTCTCGGGTCACGCGTCGCGTCGACCAGACGCTCAGATAACTTTTTAAAAACCCGGAGAGCCTCGGTACCCCATGGACCTAGGGTCTCGACCCCAAAGGGAGCAAATATGTAGGCTCTGTCGAGACCTGCATATTTGCGAAGATTAAGAGATTATTACTGTAGATTCTTAGTTTCTTGATAAATCTCAGTACAGAAACAGGACAATACCCAGATGACCTAAAACAACTATAGTCAAACCAGTATTTAAAAAAGAAAATAAAGAACTGGTGGCATTTTATAGGCCCATTGCTCTCATTTCCATATTTTCGAAAATATTTGTAAAATATTGCTACCGAAATAAACACATACCTACCTTGAAAAAAACAATGTTCTGTGTAAAGAGCAAAAAGTTTTTCATGAAAAGAAAACAATAAATCACTATGACTTCTTATATAATGTAATCTCTGAAGTTGACAAGAAAACACCTTTCTGTAGTATGTTTTGTGACATGACAGGCATTTGACTATGTGAATCATAATATCTTACTAAAAAAACTCGCAAGGGAATTAGAGGAAACGTGTTAGACTTAATTAAATCCTATCTTAGAGGCAGAAAGCAAATCACAGAGATATCAAGAATAGAGACTAAAACCAAACTTGAAGTTGTACACAAATCAAAAATACGATACACTAAATGCGGCGTACCTCAAGGCAGCGTGCTGGGACTGCTGCTATTTATTATTTTTATAAATGACCTGCCAAGAGCAACAACTAATCCCATGACACTATTTGCCGATGGTAGCACAACAACAATTTCTTGCACTGACATTAATTCTTATGCAACCGACTTAAATTAATCAATTGAATCAATTATTAAATGGCTTGACAATAATAATTTAAAAATCAATCTAAATAAGACTATGATTATGCATTTTGACCAAAGATCCCAAAACCCATCTGACATGAATATACAATTTAACAACAATACTATTGATCATGTTGATGCTACACGATTCTTAGGACTTATCATTGACAAAAAGCTCAATTGGAAAACTCATTTAGAAGGTCTAAGTGAGCGTGTTAGTAATCTAGCATATGCCCTGTATAAACTGTCATCAACAGTCAATAAAAATGCCTTATTGACTGCATATCACGGTATGGTAGAGTCTGTCCTACGATATGGATCAATATTTTGGGGCAACTCTATCAATAAAGGCATTAGTTTTAGGCTACAAAAAAGATGTGTGAGAACCATGTTTAAAATAAAAATTCCTGATAGCTGTAGACCATTATTTTCTGACACTTCCGTCCCTTTACATATTAGAAATAGCTCATTTTGTACAAAATAATCCCCATCTGTTTCCCCGGCTATCTGATTCTGTTATTCGAAACAGACGGGATAATACTAGGTTAAAATCACACCCTGTAAAACAGCTCTAATGTAGAAAAGTATTGTTGGTGTTGTTACTAACATATACAACAAATTACTTACATTGTAGAGACCTGAATGTACAAATGTTAAATTTAAAACTAAAATAAATGTTAATTACAAAGTGTTATTATAGTTTTGACGAATTTTTAAATGATAAATTGTAATCAGCTTTTAATTTTTTTGCATGTCTCTACCTAATTTGCATACCGTAACCGTTCAAGCATGTTGTCTCACTCTGTTATATTTTTGTCATCTTTTGTACACATGGTTTTCTGGCAAATAAATAATCTTTGATTCTTTGAATCGATGTAAAATGATTGTAAACAAACCGCCCATACTGAAACCTAAGATTCTTAACTCTGTAGCCGCGTCTTTTTATACGTAATTTACATTACTTGTCGATTTGAGATCCTTCCTTCAATAAATATTGCTTACAATTATATCTGAATCTCGACGCCATGCAAGTGAGTTTTAGTTATTTGTGTCGTGGTTTGTGTACAAACATTCTACATCGAGTTTGGCTGGTGGTCGGAATTTAGTAGAAAGTCAGTTTTGGTTGTTTTTGTGTGAGAATTTAGTAAAGCGTATATTTCTTGTTTGTTGGGAGGTATTTTAAGCTGCCTGAATAGAAAATGGAAACACAAAAATTAATTCAATAATTTGATTGTTTTAAAGAAACTCTTTTCAGGGTGTAGCTCGCCTGCGTACATATCCTATTAAATTAAATCATGCTTATGTATCTGTAATTCTTTATTGTACACAATAGTATTCTGTACAATAAAGAATTACAGAATTACAGAAACTAAAAACCGATTACGAATTAAACCCCGTAGATTTAAACTGTTTTTTAAGTTTAGCTGGATAAATACTAAACCCACGGGAATAAATTTTATAGAACCACCTCGAAATCATCTTCTATACCATTTGCAAAAGAATCATCCAAATCGGTCTATAAATGACGATGAAATCGACGACCATAAATAAAAAAAGCTCACATACAGCCGAACATAGAAATTCTTATTTTTTTCGAAGTCTACCAAATCAACCAACGAAATCTACATTAGAATTCATATTAGGTAGGTACATACTTAATATGAGTTCTAATGTAGATTTCCTTTCCATGTGGGTTTCCGATATCATGTGTCTTCAGTTCCCATATCTACTGAATGAGATTTCCTTGCGGAAGCACTATTGAACTATCCACGCCATTATGCGAGTCAAGTGAGCAACTGAATGTCCGGGCACGTTCCGGAAACGGGACAGAAGCATGCGTAGTACCGCGAGTGTGACAGAGACAGGCGATAGATGTAAACAACCGGTCATCGAACGCAAATGGTTCCTAATTCAAATTAAGAACAGCGTGTTAGTTTGAATCAGGGAGAGAAAGTTTGGATATCGAATATTGTTTTTCGAAATTATGACGAATATTCCTAGTTGCAATATTTAACTTTTATTCGGAAGGTTCTAGGCGAAATTCAAACAAACCGTCAGATGTGAATACAAATGTCGCTCGTCACCGTGGCGTCCGTCCGCGCGATGGACGAGGCTGGTCGCGCGACGGAGTGTCGCGGACCGATGGCAAAACAATCAACAAGCGGTACCTACCTAGATATACTATAATAACAAGTAACAAATAGAAGCTCAGCCGTGGCGTTCGCGGCGTAAGAATCGACCCTCCAACTCAGCCAGTGTATGTCGTAAAAGTCGAATAATTCCTTAGTAGAGTCTTGGTCGAGAGCTATGCTCGGAGTTTCTCTGAAGGATAGGATTAGTAACGAATACATCCGACAGAGAACCAAAGTTATCGACATAGCTCAAAGAATTAGCAAGCTGAAGTGGCAGTGGGCCGGCCATATCTCGCGAAGAACTGGCAACGGCGGGTAAACGTGTTCTTAAGTGGAGAAGACCGTGACTCGGAAACGTAGTGTAAGATACCCTCCAGCCACGTGGTATGACAACCTGCGAAAGACTGCAGTCTGATGCTGCACGCGACAAGCTGAAGACAGGGTGCTATTGCGCTCATTAGGGGAGACCTATCTCCAGCAGTGGACTAAAATAGGTTGATGGTGATGATGAAACTTAAAGTGCGTGTGGGAATGAGAGATCGGTCTTTAGTTAAACACGTTTGTCCAATGAATTCGTAGGGTTCCAGATAAATGTGAACCTGCAGTTCACTGACACTTGTCAGTGAATTACTTATACAGTATAACAAAGAACCTTATACAGTATAACAAAGAATTCTTATTTCATTACGATTCCAGCGATATAAGGTAAACCTATCCACATCCAGTCACTTAACTTTAGAGAAATCGTCATTTTAGCACAGTGACCGGGGCTAACCCCCGATTACTTAGACGCAACTCAATCACCGCAAACACCACGATTAGATTCGGGTGTCAGTCGCGCGGTAGATCGCCAGTTAGCCCGATGACAGACGAATTACGAATCTTGTCTCAGCTTAAATAAAAGAGAAATTAGATTGTTCTGCCAACGGTACCCAAAACACAGATCGCTTTCCGCACGACCGGCTGAAAAGTTTAGTCGAAATTGCACGCACTCATCAACGACCGCGAACTGCGTACCTATTCCTACGTTACGTTACGTACTATTACGTACGTAGGTACGTAGTGGACTAATGTGCGTGCTTAGAGCATTTGTCATGGTGGCATGGATGTAAGTAAGTAAGTAAGTATTTATCCCTCTAATATTATGTGTGTTTTGATAAAGCTCGGTAGAGTTTAATTTAAAATTGGGTAATTTTTAGGGCTTCGTTAGTTTTTCAAAACATAGGTACCTATCGTTCTGTTTTTTACATACCTTAGGGCTCTTGCTAGCCTAGGCCTCTTGTTCAGGGCCCGGTTTCTTAACCGTACGGCGTGCTAGCCTAGGCCTCTTGTTCAGGGCCCGGTTTCTTACCGTACGGCGTGCTAGCCTAGGCCTCTTGTTCAGGGCCTGGTTTCTTAACCGTACGGCGTGCTAGCCTAGGCCTCTTGTTCAGGGCCTGGTTTCTTAACCGTACGGCGTGATAGCCTAGGCCTCTTGTTCAGGGCCCGGTTTCTTAACCGTTCGGCTGCTAGCCTAGGCCTCTTGTTCAGGGCCCGGTTTCTTAACCGTTCGGCTGCTAGCCTAGGCCTCTTGTTCAGGGCCCGTTTCTTAACCGTTCGGCTGCTAGCCTAGGCCTCTTGTTCAGGGCCCGGTTTCTTAACCGTTCGGCTGCTAGCCTAGGCCTCTTGTTCAGGGCCCGGTTTCTTAACCGTTCGGCTGCTAGCCTAGGCCTCTTGTTCAGGGCCCGGTTTCTTAACCGTTCGGCTGCTAGCCTAGGCCTCTTGTTCAGGGCCCGGTTTCTTAACCGTTCGGCTGCTAGCCTAGGCCTCTTGTTCAGGGCCCGGTTTCTTAACCGTTCGGCTGCTAGCCTAGGGCTCTTGTTCAGGGCCCGGTTTCTTAACCGCTCGGCTGCTAGCCTAGGCCTAGTTCAGGCCCATATATTTATTTAGTTCTAGACCTGGAATAAAATATAGGCTATTTTTATAGCGGAAATGTGCAAAGTCGCGGGCGGAAGCTAGAGAGTCCTCCTACCACCTCCACAGTCTATATTGGTCCACTGCTGGACCCAGGCTTCTCCGTGATAAGCGCCTTATTGGCTTTTATCTCACGGGAAGTAATGCTCATAGTCCCGACGCTGGGCATGCGGGTTGGGGATCGCAGTTCGGTGGTAGAATTGTTCTGCAGGGGGCGCTGCTGCACACCCCCGGTGGGTATCCCTTAGTCGCCTCTTACGACACCCGCGGGAAGAGTTGGGGAAGTGCAAATTCTAAGCCGCATCACACAGCAGGTAGCGAGTAGCTAGCGACTAATGTTGCTGGATGTTGTCAATTTTCAGAGATCGTGATCGTCTCATACTACATTGAGATAATATCAGTTGTGAAAATGTTGGCTCTAGCGATTTTAGTTGGCGACTGTACTGTTGGGGACTTTTGTTTTGAGTTTATTCCCGAAAATAGAAACCAAGAACTTAGCTGTTGGTTTAAATTTTCGGGAATAAACACTCCTATCTAAAACAAAAGATTAACAAACCTCATTGTTGTTTCTGAAAACTACTCAATCATTTCTTAGAAAACTTGTTAATGACACTGCGAAAGAATAATAATAATTCGGGTAAAACCGGAAATTTCCGGAAAAATTGACAAACGGACGAGTCCACTATCGGCGCAGTTATTTGGCCCATTTAACGTGAGTTGCATGGTGCACCGGGGTGGGCTAGGGTGGTAGAAATAAGGATAAGTGTGGAGAAATACGGAAAACATAAGACCGTATCTAATAAGATACGGTCGGTAGGATATGGTTTTATCAGGTAAAATATTACTTGTTAAAGTCCGGATAATCAACGTAATTGGGTTACATGTACCAATGTGAAAAACCTAATTTCTAAAAATTCTAATTACATAATAACTATTTTTTTTAATGTAATGTATCCTTGTGCCAGGCGTATGTATCCTTAATCCAGACTATTACATTTTTTACTTTGTACCCTGTTATAAAAAGCCTATAGTTAAAACGTTCTTTAATGCGTGTGTCTTTTTGATATCTGCATGAAAGAATATAAAAAAGACGATTTCTAAATAAGATCTAAAATACAATTTTGGTTTAAAATTAAAACATTGAATTTTCCGTATACCTCAATTTCCAATTCACCCACCGCCGCCGCCGGCACATCACTATAGAACAGTTTTAAAATAGGATTTATACAGCCATCAGTGCTAAGCTTGACTTCCGGTACTGAGTAGTACTAAAAACAAGCTCTGATTGGCTAATCGTTGCGTCTACTGAATGGATTGAACCATCGAATGCTTTATTCGAAACCCGAATTCGTTTGCAGTGAAATTAATTTTCTAGATAGTAACACGGGGCGCACCAAGCAAGCTGAAATTGTTTCATTATTTTGTGAAAAAACCTTATTTCAGGAAAAGTTTTTTGATGTCTATATTAATTTAAGCTTTGGCTAACAAAACTAAAGCTAGTTATTTTCGGTTCAGTATTTTCAGCGATTTGCGAAGAAAAAATCTAACTTAATTCACGTTATAAATAAAAAAAAAAATCTTTTTTTTTTTTAGTTATCTTGACAATAAATTTTATTTATTTTTAACTATTAGGTCGCCCCGTGACCACGATCGCTGCAACGCGATGGAAACGTAGGGGCAAATAAAACAAAAGGTACGCGATAAATACCCGATAAATAACCTTTTATAATATATAGGTACATGTTACCTCCAAAACGCATACGAAGCCGTGAGCTGTAGCTGGTAATAACCAAAATATCTACTGTACGCCTGAAGTCACTTCCTGCTTGCGTGCGCGCAGCGTGACGTCACCTGTAGCCGGTTCGATTACATGTTGCACCGCGCTACAGGGTGTGCCGTGTTTGGGTTTGTGCTAATGACAGATACACGGTGTGGGTTGGGCATAGGGTGTTGTTAATTTGGGACTATATTTCAGGTGTTGATAAAGAAGTAGGTAATTAATGAAATAATTATCCAAAAAAAAATCGATAATTTATAAAAAAGAAGCTTGACAACCTACATATGTGGCGCAGCAGGCGAAGGTCCGCCTGCGACGCAGAAGGTAGCGGGTTTGATTCCCGCCTTGGGACACAAATGTGCATCCCAAGACCCCAAGGAACATCATAGTAGAATTCACCACTACCAGTTTTAAAAGCCGAATCATAAATGACACTAAGAATTTCAACAGGAAAACTCAGCACTGCTCATCTGTCAATGGATGGTCCAGCAAACCCGATCTATGTACATCGCCGAAAACCTTACATACAAGGCCAAAGGCCTCTTTTTCCGGGCCCGGGTATTCGCTAAAAAAACAACTAAGTTTTCTACTGGACAAATAACAAAAAAAAGTGAAAAGGAGGGAAGCAAGACTATCGTGGTGAAAAACGAAACCCAGCTCCAAAATATGGAGCAACCTATTGCATGACTAGATAATAATATAATATATTACATATCCTTAGTTTTTTCCTTAATTCTTTTAAATACAACTTGATTGTTTATTATGCGTGTACTTTTAAATATATTTATAACAGCACCATTCTTACAATTTGTGACACGAAAAAAGCCAACATAATTATTAGGTAAAGAAACGCTTCTCTCAATACACAAAAAGAGAAACTTAATAATCAATTTATGAACTACTTCTCGAACGAAACGTTAACAGCGGTACTACAAAAATCAACGTACACACTGGTCTAACAAGCGTTTAGCTAAACAGTGTCTAACGAGTTAGACATGTGTTTAACAATAGTTTAATTAAAATTTAAACTACGTCTAAGCCTTGTCTAACTGTAAACCGACGTAAAACGCAGTTTTGTGGTAACGCTTTTGTTAAACACGCGCTCAACAGATGTCTAACTTTTTCGCAACTGCTTTTTTTTTTGTTGAAATATTAAGGAAAATAATTCACTAAAACACACAAATTGTCGCATTATCCCGTCGAAAGACTCCTTTAAAGCCATGGGTAACAGACTTATGGTTGCCTGGAAGAAATCGCTTTAAGCGATAAGACCGCCAGTTCCATTGCTGTACCCTACATTATGTTTAATGAGTACTATCTGTTTTAAAAGGGGATGAATAAAGCATTATCTATCTATCTACTTATTCGCTGTACGCGCCACAGGCCACAGGGACAAGCTCCATACTACTTATTCGCAGTACGCGCCACAGGCCACAGGGACAAGCTCCATACTACTTATTCGCTGTACGCGCCACAGGCCACAGGGACAAGCTCCATACTACTTATTCGCTGTACGCGCCACAGGCCACAGGGACTAGCTCCATACTACTTATTCGCTGTACGCGCCACAGGCCACAGGGACAAACTCCATACTACTTATTCGCTGTACGCGCCACAGGCCACAGGGACAAGCTCCATACTACTTATTCGCTGTACGCGCCACAGGCCACAGGGACAAGCTCCATACTACTTATTCGCTGTACGCGCCACAGGCCACAGGGACAAGCTCCATACTACTTATTCGCTGTACGCGCCACAGGCCACAGGGACAAGCTCCATACTACTTATTCGCTGTACGCGCCACAGGCCACAGGGACAAGCTCCATACTACTTATTCGCTGTACGCGCCACAGGCCACAGGGACAAGCTCCATAGCAAACTGCCAAAAATCCGGACAACGAAACCCTAAGTACTATTTACAAAAGGTATCTCAACTTCTGTAACAAACTCCTCCGCAGATTAAAAACATTCATTCGAAAAGTCAGAGTTCGAGAAAGCAGGAACAAATGTTAAAAAAAACATGGCAGGTGATGGTGGCAGTGTGTAACGAATTATAAGCCTACAAAACCTCTACCGCAGGAACTCATCGAAGGAAAAATCCTAGTAACACAGTTAACCAAGTCAATGAATATTTTGCAAATGTAGGAATAATGTTGGCTTCCAAAATAATCCAAGAAAACTAATTATTCACATTTGACCACAGTTTCTCTAATATTAAGAAACGGTGTGCAAAAAAACTTCAATCTGCAGAATTGGACCTGTTACACAATCTAGGTACCTTAATATAGGTATTTCCCCTATATTTAGATACTTAGATTGTGATTTATTAGATCTAATTACCTAGCAATAAGATGCTTTTTCGTGCGTTTACGTTTTGTGGGTAATTTTACGTAGTAGGTAATTACCAACTTTTGTTTTGTGATATATTTTGTACCTTGCAACACTGTTTCGAAAAGTTTTTAATCAGTGCGTCCTACCCGTCATGCATGACCCACGTAGCTGAGACGTGGAAATCTCACAGCGAGCTATGGAAAGAGCTATCCATGGACTAATAAAGGCTGATGATGATGATGATACTTACTTACTTGTTACTGGACTGGTTTCCGCAACTAGGCCACAGGTGGGCACTTTTTGCGTGGCGGGTGGGGGGCTGCTAATCTAACCACCCGATGTCCTCCAGGAAAGCCAGCAGCTCGCTGACGCAGGTGCATGCCTCCCTAGGCGTCCTCGGTGTCCCGAGGTAGTGTAGTCTTTGAGGCGCTACGCTATCGCACTCTACAAGCACATGCGCAGCTGTCTCCTCTGCGTTCATGCACCCCCTGCATAGGGGGCTGTCCATGATACCCAGATTAAATAGATGTTTGTTAAGCATGCAATGTTCTGTGACAATACCGACAATTAGCCGGAGTTTGCCCCGTTTCTGATTGAGGAGTTTTCGGGAGAATCTCGGGTTTAAAGCCGGGAAGGCCTCCTTCGACTGCCTACAATCCGGAATACTTGATGATGATGATAATGTTGACTGTTTTTTTAATGATCTTGCATCACTATTTCTAACACAAATGATTGACTGAAATTGGACAACGCGTTGACGATTTATAACTCATTTCGATTTTCATTCGATTGCTTCTGCTTAGCGCTAGGATTCGGTTGGTGTACCGTTTATCGAAGGCTTTTATTAATGATTTTGAGTGACTCATGCCCAAGAAATTCTTTTAAAGCTTGGAAGCTTCCTCGAAGCAGGAATCCAAGAGGGTTCTGTTAGCGAGGCTTGTAGGTATACCACAGAACGGCTCGGGGCCCAGCTGAGTGCCCTTGGCCCCGGAACGCGCAAGTTCGTTGGCACACTCATTGCCGTTGATTCCTGCGTGTCCCGGTACCCATCTTAGGACGACTCTGTTTTGCTGGGGGTAGATCTGCTGAAGCTTATGCTATCGAAATAATCAAAATTAAGTTACAATTAAACTAATTAACTAGGACTGGTGCGGCGGCAGATTTAACCGAGGATCTCAAGAGACGCAAATATACAGGTCTCGACAGAGCCCACACATTTGCTCCCTTGAGGTTGAGACCCTAGGTCCGTGGGGTACCGAGGCTCTCCGGGTTTTTAAAAAGTTATCTGAGCGTCTGGTCGACGCGACGTGTGACCCGAGAGCTGGTGGGTATCTGGCGCAGCGCAACAGCATTGCATACAGCAAGGCAATGCAGCCAGGCGTCTCGGGGACGCTTCCGATCAATTGAGTTACCTGTAGATTGTTTGCAACAGTCTGCAGTTAGCTTAATTGTTTCAATTGTAAATACTAGTTCTAATTTGTTTTTATTGAATTTTCTTTGTCAATAAAGAATTAACAATTATCTAATCACATTGTACTTAAATGTTAATGAATTATTATCTGCTGTTAGAATCGATCAAGTTACTATTTCAGCAATAGAAACTACCAAGGATGATTGAAACCAGTATCTATCTATTTCGATTGAAGCAAGTAGACTTTTTGGAACTGTTTTGACATAAGGGCTGTTAATTTTGTTAAACAATAAAATTAAAAGAAATAAAAAAAGTCGTATCTCCCATTTTGATTGGAACTGCTGCTAAGTTCTTTGGCATAATAATGGAGAGTGTTATAGCCGAATTTCGGCCACGGCGGTCAGTCTCAACGAAGACTAGCCTTGTGCGCAGAACTAATATAGTACACAAATGTTTGCGCAAACACAGGTGCAGTGGACTCTCTATGCCCTCGCTCTTATAACCCGATTGCTGTGTGGTGCCGGCTTAGAATTTGCACCATCCCCACTCTTCCCGCAGGTGTCGTAAGAGGCGACTAAGGTATGTCCACAGGGGTGGGCAGCAGCGCCCCCTGCGGAACAATTCTACCACCGAACTGCGATCCCCAACCCGCATGCCCCCTTGGGGATTATGGGCACTACCCTCCAACAAGGCGCTTATCAGGGGGAGGCCTGGGTCCAGCAGTGGACCAATATAGGCTGTGGAGGTATAATCCGATGGAGCGGCAGACCGACGCGACCGAGGAGAGGTTAGGCGCTGGACCTACTTAAGGTGCTTTCCGAGGCACGGGGGTGTGACACCGCCATTCTTTAGCATAGTGGCTGATTAGATGAGAAGCCAGTAGGTTTGTTTTCCTGTATGTTATTTTTCAATTCTTAATAAGTAACCTGCTTCGTGATTATTTTGTTTTCATAATAAAAGTTACATCGAACCGTATGGACTATTTTTGCATATAATTATGTTTTCATGTTTCTGAAATTCCTGCAGTTCCAGACAATAGGTCGTCGCGGTGGCGGCGTAAGAATCGACCCCTTCAACTCACCCGTGGAAGTCGCAAGAGCCGACTATAACCTATCAGAGGAATGGCAGCAGGTTCCTTCAACGTATTTTTAACACCTCTACTGCGTCCCGCCTGGTCTGGGAGAGGCACGTTCAACAGTAAACGTATGTGTGCTATGACAGGCACTGTAGAGTTCCGAATGCCTTCCTACTCGGGCCATCACGCGACCACTATAACGCGATCGAAACGTCGCGCGTACGTGCAAAATTAATAAATTACCTTTAGGATTCTGATTTGTAAATAAATCTGTGATTTTTAAAATTCTGCGTATATTTTTATTTAATTTTATTCCTTTGTATTCATCGAGTTGTCACTTCGTTTGTTTCTTATTGATGTTGCCAACAAAGAACTAGCTTATTTCTATCTCCAAATCTATACATAGGCTTGTCTTATAAAGGTTTGCTCAGTTTGAGTGACGTTTATAGACATGAATCAGATACAAGAAGATGAACCTTTCATAATATACGGGCCTAAGAGATAACACAGTTATCTGAAATAAAAGAATTCTATTATAGCGATTAAAAGAGTGAGGGAATAGAGAGTGTACCTAACTGTGTTTGCACACACTTGTGCACTACAATATGGCTAGGAGAACATCTACACAAACACCTAACCTTGGGTCCTCGTTACCAGGGCATCATAGCTGGAAAGAAGGTAGAGGTAGCTCGGAGTCGAATTTAAGGCGAGGGCATGTTTATTAGTTAATTTAAGTTTTACCGAACAACGGGAGCGTTCGCAGATTGGGAAGTGAATTAGAAGGGAAATAGGTTTTTGACTCTATCTAATTTTATACTGTAACCTAGTAATTATCTTTTTTAACGGCAATGACCTTTATTAACGCAGAAAATTGCAATCAAATAATAAAAATAAATTAGAAGTATTAATAACAATTGAAACAATTAAGCTAACTGCAGACTGTTGCTAACAATCTACAGGTAGCTCAACTGATCCATATCAGTACCAGTCGGAAGCGTCCCCAAGACGCTGGCTGGCTACATTGCCCCTCTGTATGGCAATGCTGACGCGCTGATTGTCTAATAATTATCTTAACTTTTAAACTAACAAAAATATATCTCAAACTCAAAGCTTACTGATGTTCAGTATGTATTTTATTAATATTGAGCATAGAATAATCAAATTCTGAGCCAAGCATTAGGAAATTTCTAGAGGACTAAATTTAGAAGTACTTGCATTGACTCTATGGCGCGGCGGACAAAGGTCGCAGGAGGTTGCGGGCTCGATTGCCGCCTTGGGATAAATGGTTGTACGATTTGTTCCGGGTGTGGGTGTTTTCTATGTGTAACAAAAAGAAACTATGTTATGTAATGGATTACCCATAACACAGGTTCTGCTTAGCTTGGGGCTATATGATGCTGTGTGGATTGTCCAGCATTATATATTTATTAAACAAATATAAAATATATCGAAATTATTGAATAAATTCTTGAGGTTCGACATTCTGAGTTATAATTGTAGAAAAAAATACAATCGTATTGAGATTCTTAATTTTTGTATGAATTCGTTTTAGAATGGAAGGTTCTGTTCTGACCGTACAATATCAAAAACACCTGAACTATAATCCGAGTTCCCCCTTCACAGTAATTAACAAAATAATGGACAACTACGCCTTAATGAGAACCGAAGATTTATGGAGTCATGAGTAATTGATAATCACGAACAAAGCAGATCTTAGATCGATCCGGAACCGGACAAGTGCGAGTCGACTCGCACACGAAGGGTTCCGTACTATCGTACAAAACAATTTTGTACGAAACAGTGCACTTTCATGATTTTTATATCACATATGTTTTTTTATCAATCATGTTTTTACTTTCAAGGAATCAAAGAAAAAAACATTGTATTTAATTTAATTCGAGTTTTTTTACAACAGAGATCCTGTGACTGAGATCTCAGCCTATTTTGACAAACGAACACGTTAGGTTCGCCTCTTAATATCTTTTTTTTTTATCATTTGTTGTTATAGCATCAACAGTAATACACACCCTGTCAAAATTTCAATGTCTACCTGTTACGGTACATACGTACTTTTTTTGCCTTGGAAAAGGGGCAAAAATACCCAAAAAAAACAGGTAGTTTGTATGGCAGCCCCCCGTTGATTTTAATATTTGTTGTTATAGCGGAAAACTACACAATCTGTAAAAAAATCAACCTTTTACGGTTCATGAGATATAGCCCGCTGACAGACGGACGGACAGACAGACAGCGGAGGCTTAGTAGTGGAGGCGGAGTAAGAGGGTCCCGTTTTTACCCTTCGGGTACGGAACTCTAAAGAGAATAATAGTGATGGGTAAAAAATTATAATCATCAAAAATAGGTACTCAAACATACTTAAAGTAAAATAAAATACCGTAGAACATACAATGGGGGTCAAATCGATGCAGATTGATGACCCCCCCCCCCCCCCTTATTTCGTTTGATTCTGTACAAATGGAACACCCTGCAATATTTATATTTTTTTACACAATCAATTAAATTTTATAATTCATATTGATAAAAGGTAATATAAAATTATGTGAAATATAATTTACTTGGACGCGGAAATCGAACCTGTAACTTTCTGCCGTCTCAGAAGGCCTGCTCCGCTGGTCCACGTATGTCGTCAGTTACAGCCTAGTCGCAGCTAGTAAAACTCGCTGAACTAGCTGATGTGCGTTGTAGGCATTGAACATGCTAAAATCAAGCGGCTTCTTGTTGAGCCCATAGTGTTTCAATTTTGTATATAAATATCTAGATCCTCGCTGTTGAACTGATACAGGGTGTCTCATCTAGTGACCAAGAATTGTAATTCCATACAGGATGTCTTGTGACCAAGTAATGTAATTTCAACTATACTTGCAAGGTTCTCCAGACAGCTCTAAGTATCTATACAGGGTGTCTCATCTAGCAGCTACGTTCTGTGTTAGTGTAGAGACAGGGACGCAGCATCTTGGCTCTCGGGTCGATCACAATTATACAGGGTGTCTCACCCATCGAGCTAGAGTTGTAATTGACAGTTGTCTCAAACATTTACAAAGTCTCAGAATGTTCTTTTTAAATAGTAGGTCAAAGGGGAATTAAAGGGCGTTTTTTCCACTAAGGTGTGTCATCCAGTAACCTAGAGCTGTTACTATACAGGATGTCTCACCAAGGGGCCTAC
Organism: Eupithecia inturbata; assembly: GCA_963662085.1. Classification (NCBI taxonomy): domain Eukaryota; kingdom Metazoa; phylum Arthropoda; class Insecta; order Lepidoptera; family Geometridae; genus Eupithecia; species Eupithecia inturbata. The sequence goes on from OY759192.1 coordinate 1,298,808, forward strand.
AGTTGTAACTATCCAGTGAGTACGTTTTGGGCGCGTGCAGAGGCATCAACGCACGTTCCCCCTCGGTTGACAACAATTATACAGGGTGTCTCATTCTCTGATAAAATAGTTGTAATTGTAAGTATACAGGATGCCTCGTCCATTGAGCATGTTCTTGCTTTTTAAATACATTCTGATCCAGAAGCTTAGAGTTGTCACTATACAGGGTGTCTCACCCAGTAGCCTACAGTTGTAACTAACAGGGTGTCTCATCCAGTGGGTACGTTTCGGGCGCGTGCAGAGGAATCGACGCAGCATCTTCCCCCTCGGTTGACAAATGGCCCGCTCCCGGCTTCCGCGATACAATCGGTGCGTTGCTTACGACACGAGGAAAAAGCTTAGGGCTGGCAGGTCGAAAGAAATATGGTTAAAATGTTGTTTATAAACTGAATCATATTTTGTATGGCACCTCGAATCACCTACCTTCAAGCATTATAGAAAGCAATACTATTAATATTTTAAACATAAATTAAAACAATTGATAAGGCCTATTATACAATGTTAATGAATGTCTGATGGATAAATTATAACAATTACAATGTCAATATCTAAATCTATAATGATATCTATAAATATATCAATTAATTGTCTTATTCTAGAATTATTCTCCTATTAGATGGAGAGGCGTTTCCTCCACATCCTCACAGCATCTGCAGGAGTGGTTGTCGCTTAGCCCCAGTTTCAACATGGGCGACAGTGTCCAGCTTGCGTTGGGGTGGGTTGGGGTTACAAAATCATAAGAAACTACAGTTGAACTGGATCAACTTTATGTCAGTAAAATGCGCTGAACTCGTTTAAAGCGCTAAACTGAATGTATCTTTAATAAAACGTGTTCAATTGCAGCGGTGAAATTGGACCTTAGATGTGCTCTTTCAAAAACGAAATTTTTGAACCCAGATTCAAATTCAAAATCATATATTTTGCGAAACATGGGTTACAGTGATGTTAGATTAAAATAAAATGAGCACAACCATGATCAGCTTTACAGTATGCAAAGTCACGATAAATGTATATAAATAAATACAATGTTAATATCAAAATTAACTAATAATCAATTAATTGTCTTATTATAAGGTAGAATAATTCTACACGAGACACTCTAAATCATTGATATAGCCTGCGATAAACGGTACACCAACCGAATCCTAGCGCTAAGCAGAAGCAACCTTCGCATTATGACAAGAGCCCTGGGCTCTTGTTGTGTCAACCCATGTTTCGCAAAATATATGATTTTGAATTTGAATCTGGGTTCAAAAATTTCGTTTTTGAAAGAGCACATCTAAGGTCCAATTTCACCGCTGCAATTGAACACGTTTTATTAAAGATACATTCAGTTTAGCGCTTTAAACGAGTTCAGCGCATTTTACCGACATAAAGTTGATCCAGTTCAACTGTAGTTTCTTATGATTTTGAAACCCCAACCCACCCCAACGCAAGCAAGTAGAACATCTAGGTTCTACTTGCTTGTACCCATTTCGTTATTTTGCTGTTCTGCACAAAATATTCAACGAAATGAAGATCATGGTACAATTTTTGTTACTTTTATCAGTTTTGAAGTAATAATAATAATATAATAATAATAATAATATCGTTTATTTCAAAAGGTCTTAACAGTAACAGTACAGTGTTTAGTTTAGACCTAGTTTCTTATTCTTAGTTTCAACCCCTCGCTCTAACTAAGTTCGAGACTTGTAATGTAGACGCGAGGGCTCTCTACCTCGGCAATAGCTTAGGTTCTTATCTATTTATAGAGTGCACCTTTTTAAGTTACTTTTAAACAAAGCAATGATATATCATTAAAGAGAAAAAAATTGTAAAAAGGACATAAAGAAAAATGGAAAATATAATTTAAAACATGTTTAAGTTTACAGACTAACAATTTTTTAACAACTTAAACGTGTAATTAATATATAAGTTCAGTCAATGTTTATGTGAGCGTACGTTTGTGAGTGCGTGTCTCTGTGTGTGTGTGTGAGGATGTGTGTGTGCGTGTATGTGTGCGTGTGCGTGTTTATGCGTACATACGTGTAGGTATGTATGTATATTCTCTCGTGTTTATCTGTCACTTTATGCGGTGCTCGTTATTATTTCACTGTTCCTATCATATTCTCTGTTTTATAATAATCTAGAGTTAGTAATAAAAAAGGTATTCTATTCCATCGTTTTGCTCACTCCTAGGGAAAAATCTCACCTATTTCTTTTAATCCCCTGCCACCCGTTCGAGTCCAAGCCAAGACAGAAACTAATTAAATAAATATAATAAATAATCTTCTTTATTTATTTATTTCTTTATTTATTTATTTATAATTAGTTTCTGTCTGCAGCTTCGCACGCGTTGTTTCTAAGGAAATGATTTAAGGTTATTTCTATCCCATGGTAACTCTATCGGATAAAAAATTAATTCTAGGCCTAGAACTACCTGTATGCAATATTTCATCCCGATCCGTTCAGTAGATTTGGCATGAAGAGGTAACAAACATCCATAAATCCATTCAAACTCTCGCACTTATAATATTCATCATCATCATCATCAACATGATGTATAGAGGTATAGTAGTCCACTGCTGGATATAGACCTCCCCTAATGAGCGCCATAGCGCCCTGTCTTCAGCTTGCCGCATCCAGCATCTGCCTGCAGTCTTTCGCAGGTCGTCATCCCACCTGGCCGGAGCGTACTACGTTTGCCGAGTCGCGGTCTCAAATTAAGCACACGTTTACCCTAGCGATTATCGTTTCTTCTTATATTTATAATATCGACGCAGGAGAGTCCGTTTTCCACCTTGGGAAAAATTTTTGTACGTTCTGCAAATATTTGTTCCAGGTGTTCTGATGATTTTCCATGAATAATGAAAAATATCTAGCTACCTCTATGTATGTATTGTATTAAGTATATCATTCATCTAGTACCCATAACACAAGCTCTGCTTAGCTTGGAGCTAGATGATGCTGTGTGGATTGTCCAGCATTATATATATTAGTGTGTTTTTATTTTTCTATTTATCTATTAGAAGCAGTAACCCCGTAGAGACAGCCCTACGCGCGCGTCACCGGACCCATCTCGTGCCACCATTACTCACTGTCGGCCGCCATTCGCAGGCCCCGCCCCGCCCCGCTACGAGCGAGCGCTACGCCGTAGCACTGCTACGAGCACTGCTACGGAGTCTGCTACGTAGCTGCTGGTTTCAGAAAAGTGTGAGGGCCTTTAACCATACGTTTTTTGATAGATTATTACATCAAAACATTAAACATTCACCGGAGTATATTATATGTATTTCAAAATTCTGTTTATGCGAAAATGCATGTAGAAGAGTTTGACCTATAAAGTGATATATGTACATAATTATATAATATATTACACGCAAAAAAAAATAATGTCTTTCCAAAACATAGACTAGCGAAGTTAAATAAGAGCTTTGTTTACTTTTTTGTTAATAAAGTTTTATAATAATTTTTATATACAAGAAAATTTAATTTTACATTATTTTTTACATTTACATGTAAGAAAACTTAATTTATGAAACAAAAAATAAGCTAATAATACTTAATTATATCTAGTGTGGCACAATCGCTTATCGCTTACAGCGATCTCTACAAGGCCCTTCTTCTTCTTTGTTCTAGGTTCTTACCCACTCGTGGTTATTTCGTTTTTATAATTTTGATATCGATTTAATTTTATTATAACTATCCTCTACCCGCGGCTTCACTCACGTGATATCTGATAAAATGCAAAATAATGCGGGATAAATCCCTCACACGTTAGTTATATATTTTATTTATATAAATTATTCGACAGGGTTTTATTCTACTCAGTTTTTTATTTGAATAGGACCAGTCGTTCTCGTCTAAAGTTTAAACTACGTTCAAACCTACAATTTACAAACTTTACCCAGCAATGGAAAAGCATACTGTCAGCTTTACTCAGCAACTAAGCTTTCGAAGGATCTTACTCATCAGAATGTCAGAACGTCTCACGCCACGTCGTCGTGTCGGGCTCTGCGCTCATTAATGCAATACCGCTACCACATAGCACAAAAACGTGCATTAAAATATAGGCTTAAACTCGTTATCTTCAGATACATTTTACAGTGACATAATGGCTCCCACAAGCTGCAAACGATTAGTCCGTGAGCTCATATTTGACTGCAAATTTTTGTGCTGTGCTGCAGCGGTACTTTCCAGGTGTGCGACGAGCTCTTAAAAAATGCTGTACCTACAGTTTTCTCATAGCTTTATACAGCTACTAAGTAAGGAGCGCTTGTGTTAAGGGAATCAGGTAAGTTTACACTAGTTAGTTACTCAAGTTCTATTGGAATTATGGCTCCATTCCACTCTTATCAACTTTGCAGAGCCACTATTGGATCAGTTTCCACTTTTTTGTCCACTTTGATCCATAGCCCGGGAGGATGAGGTTCCACTTTTTGGTCCACTCTGATCCATAGCCCGGGTGGTTCAGTTTCCACTGCTTGAATCTATTCCACTCTGATCCATAGGTCGAGTGGATTAGTTTTAGGATCATGCTATCTCTTTTTAGCTTAAGTACTCGTACAACTACAGTTACTTAGTAATATGTTTAACTATGTACTTATGTACAAGCGAAAAGTGTGATATAAAATTCTAAAACATCATAGTGTCCCCTATGAAACTATAAACGAATCGTGCATGCAGAAGTGAACCATTATTTTATTTTCCCGTATAAATCAACTAGCAAACACCTCTAAAGTTTGTTTGTTTGATAGTTTTAGAATAACTTATAAGTTTTACAGGGGAAACAAAATGTCGATTTAGTGATATTTTTAAAACTTTCAAGTACCTATTTGTCCATTTGTTTGTTGTTGAGTGATTCTGTCAATAATTAAACGAACTTTACTTTACTTTTCTGTTACCAACTAAATTGAAAAGATAGATAAATACTATGGATGCTAAAGATTTCTTAATAATTAAGGTTGAAAATGAAACAATGAACTTTTTTTAGTTTTTAATATTTTTTACACAATTCGTAGCATTCATAATGCCGACACTGTACGTCGCCCTGTCAGCTCAGATGTCATTAATTCACATTACATATAAACCGGTCTGCTATTAAATGTATTTATAATTACCTCGCCAAATTATACAATACAAATATATAATTAAAATTTCCCACAGAAAATGTTTCGCTGACAGACGAACAATGCTTTTTAGTCTCTATATTTACAATTGATGACTTCAAATAATATAATGTACATAAAATAAAGAGAAAAATCAAAATAAAAATCTTCAATTAATACATTAATACCTAACAACTATTATTTAAGATTTTTCTCTTAATAAAAATATATTACACGCAATGCAAATAACAATTATTGTGAAAATATCAACAAAGATGGTGTTGCGAGAAACTGGAGAATCGATTAATACTGAAATAAATGAATTAAATGGCTGAATATTAAAGTATACACAATTTATTTACAAAACAAGATGTAACTAGGCGCGGCTGTTAAATGTAGATAAAAATCTAAATTATTTTAAAATAAAACAAATACGTTTAAAGAAAGTTATGGCCAAAAGCGAACGTTCAAAACAGTAGGTAAACTAGCAGAACAGCAAACTATTACGTAGGTTATCATGAAATATTTTTACAACTGGCAAGTTTTTATATAGAATAAATGCACTGAATAGTCAGCGACTATTAAACACAGTTCCTATTATTAACTTGATATTTATTTCATCATGAAAAAAACCACCAAAACTAACGCAATTTTCAAAAGATAATAACTAAAATAGATATTATTTTGAAAGTTCGCCCTCCGAAACTTTGTTTTAAACAATATATTAATCGCCACATATAATATATAATATATAGTAAGTATACAATCAGCGTTAAGAATCTACAACAACCGCACCGTGACAAGACCAGGTGGTAATTAATCTAGTATAAAGCTTGTTCTCGTATTTTCCTTTATTATGTAGGTACATTAGCTAATGTCAAAATGTCTTGTAAATTTTCTACAGCTTGTTAGTCTAAAAGGGCCTTTACTTTAGACTTTTTAATTATGTTGTCTAAAACGAGGGCATTCCAATATACAATCTATCTAACGTTTTGATTATCTGCAGTTACATTTTAATTTTAGAAATGTCAAAACACAACTGCCAATACAAAAACTAGAGATATATTCAAAATTGGGAACAACAATAGTTATACATATACTTTTTGAAAGAAACTTACTTCATTTTGACTTCCGGTTGTTTTTCTTAGCGTGTGTTAAAATTTACAGATATTTTGACATAACGAGTATTCCATAGAGCTAGTTAGAAGGTCCAATTATTTTTTCTATAGCTTTTCATTCGTATACATGAGATAAGGCCGCAATGCGCTGCATTACTTATAATAAAATTCTTGTGAATATTGAAATAGGTATACTAAAGTATCTACTATGAGTGTTCAAATATATAGACATGTTTTATTTCTAGTTTTTACAGAGTTTCGTATACATTTGTAATACAAGAAAGAGTGTACGCTGAATAAAGGTTTGCTATGAATTATTTTTAAATTTCAACACTCATAGCATAGTTCTGCAGCGGGTTAAAGTACGCTAACTTTACACTGGTTCAGTTGGAAACACCACAGAACTAACAAATTAAAATTCTAGGAGAAGCTCACATATCAGTCACTCACACAATTCCATGTTCTTCAAAACAAATATCGTGCGAATAAGAGTTACAGTTTAAAATGCAATCTCTTTCCCTCGCCCTCGCTGAACACTAATACCTTTTAAACTATAACTCTTTACGTTTATGGGCTCCTGGTAACATAGAAGGCAATATCAGGTATTATCCACAGACAAAATATACCTAAAAATCTCTTTAACTTCGTAAAATATCTCATTTAAGATCGTATACATCGGTTACAATTGTGCTATACCGAACACCAAGGCAAGGTGAAGAAATTATGGTACGATTATTTATATAAATATTATAAAATTCAAAGATATGTATGTCAAACATTACTTGTAAATATATAAACAAGGGAAAGTGCGCGGACAATCGAATTGACATTAGATTTAGAAGTATGATTTGAGCTTCAAGAATATCGAATAATATGTAGTTAAATTGATAATTTTAGTTGCAACACATTCAAAGTATTTTTTACATTAAGCGTAGTGAAGTGACTACGCGAACGAGGCCGAATTCGGTTAAAACACCAAACAGGTCCAAATCGTAAGGTTTCTCTGATGCTTCTAATATTAAGAACATGTTTCGGCCTTGCTCACGTAGAAACATCACAATTTTATAACAAATGATGTTCAAAAATGATACCTACGTCATATAATACACAACTCCTTTACAAAAATTGCCCCAAATTTAGTACCGCTGTCGCCAACGCCCCTAGTACTTCAGTGATAGTTACAACTTACAACTAATCAATTATTTATTTATATTTACGTAATAACAATACACAATTAGCTATAAATATTTATACGATAACTATGAAACCACTTTATTGTTATCCATCCTATTGTTCCGGTTGTTAAATCCTCGTACCAAGCGTCCATGTCACTTTTACATATACATTTAATTTTAATATTAAAGTTGACTTTAAATCTTAATTTTAGGAGATCGTATACTGTTTCAAATATTACAAAATGTTTCGCGTTATGTGTGTATGTATGTATGTACATAGCATCGTTCTCCTAGTATCACGGGCCGGCTGCGCGCGCGCCGGACGATGTCGCCGTTACTCATTTATATCTGGAACAATAACATTATCATTATTAGTACAGCACTACAACATCAGTACGTTATTTATGCTTGATTTTTCTAATCGATTTATTTGATTTTATGGAGGCCTTTGAAATATATGAAGCAAATTCTAAACAAAACCTTTTTATTAAAGCTTAACCCAGTAGGTTGTATACGTATGCGTATCAAGATAGGTACTGCTTAATTTGTTTCAGTGGTTTTTTTTATCAATATAATTAATTAATTGAATAATTTTTTAGCATTGCAAGAAAACATAACTGGCGAAAGCACGTCAAGGACGAGCTTAGTCCTAACAAGAATTATCTTCCAGCAAACCTCATAGGAAATATGTCTTCATAAGTAAAATAAGGTCGAATTATCGAATAGTTTCGACTCCATGCTACTCATCGAGTCAAATCTATTGTACGTTGTAAGTTCCATGTAACTTACAAAACTTTGCAACTTGATTATGTAACAGTACAGGTACAATAATAGGCTGCCATTTACATACTTTAATTGGATTTCTACGAATGGATTACGTATGAATTATGGAAACTACGAAGTGGGTTAACGAATTTGTGGGCATGGAATATAGTATTGTTTTAGGTTGATACACTACCATCATCATTAGTCAACCACTGCTGGGTTATGCCTAATTCTTTTCTATTTGTTGAATTAATTCAGTTATTTTAATCTTTGAGAAACATTCGTTTGATTGCCATCTTACCTGATGGTAAGTAACGAGGTGGCCGACGAAGTATCACGAAGGTCTAGACTAAAACAACTACTCACTCTAGCCTCGAAGAGATGCAGTAAGCAGGAAAAATAGAGGCCGGCAGGGAGTTCCAAATCTTATAGTCTATTTCATATAAGCAGCGCGTTCCTTGAAAGACCAGTTTTATTTTATTTCACGTAATAAATAAATTATCTAAGAGGAAATCTCAAATAATGTTTACTTATATATTTTCGTTCCAAAATGGTTTAAGTGATAACGCGTGAAATATACTGAAAAAACATTTCTGGGAACGCTTCCTATGTGAAATCCACCTCCACCTCTATAGTCCTTTGTGGTACGAATTATAAAGGTATACTTACATGTACATGTATTAGAGATGATGGCCATAATACTCGGCCGGGTAATGCGCGTAGCCCTGATGGAAGGCGGGGTCCGTGGGGGGCCTGTGCATCATCTGCTGGCCGTCCATCATGTAGCCCATCGTGGCCTCCGGACTGTAGGCTCCACTCGGGCCGGCGTGGGGGAAGACTGCGGGGTAGAACACTGAGGGGTTAATAATGCAGGGAGTGCTTGGTGAGGCCGAATAGAGGGGTTCTTCGGTTAAGTTTGGCCGAAAATTGTTGGAATAGTCAAAACGTATTGCAATATTACGTAACTAAAAGCAATTGGATGATAAACGTTAAAAATAAAATACCTACTTAGCTAGATAGTTCGAAAATATTTTTATTGCACACTAAAACTAAGAAATAATTTACAAATGAAACAATTTCAACGTATGTGACTAGCTACTATACTATACGAGTGGAAAGAGAAAGGAGAATGTTGGTAGTAAAACGTAAAACCTTACTTCTAAAAAAATAAACTTAGCCACAGATAGTTAGACAAGTTATCCTATGAAAAGATTAAAAAAATATTTCTACTATTTTTTTTCTATAGTTCGTAGTATCTATAGTTTCGTTCAGTTTTAAAATAACGGTAGGCAAAAAATGTGAGATATCTTACAAATAGGTTCCTATAAACAAACAATGATTTCCCTACGTCTGAAATATTTCATCGAGGCCGAATAGGAAACATCCTCAACACTGTTCCTTAACAACAAAAACAGCAAAAAGCAAGCAAAAAGTCTGTATGTTGTTCCCTTGCTCTCGGCGGGCAATGATGCGTGCGCCATAAAACCATGGAAGGCGAACCGGAAATCGGCGGCCATAATGGGGGAACACCATTACTTTACTATTGATAATCCCGTGGAAATATTGCCATCGGAAGCTATAACAGTTTTGTGGCAAAATTGAGCGGATTTGCTTGAGGCTATTGATTTTTGTCGAATGGTTGCTAGTGATTTGATTCTTTGAATTGAGTGTGGTGTTTTTGTACTTTCTCGAATTGGGATGTCTTTCTGTGGTCCAAAAATAGGTCCCCCGAACACTTAGATAAGTTAAGGATATTTCTAAATTGTGTATTCAACAATATCAGTAGGTAGTTGAGTTTTGTCACTCCTTGTACCAAAATTCGAAACTACATATGTATAACAATAAGGTTTTTATGATGACTCAATACCACAAACGAAATACTATGAAAACAGCTTAGGCGTATGAAATTGTTGATCTAAAACTTTTTTCGTCTCATAAATGAATGGAAGACGATCATTTCCCTCAATTACTGCAGACAAAGCATAAAAACGGGTACTAGGGCAGCAGGAAGCAATAACGGAGCCCCCGCGACGGTACCAGGGAACTATGATTTAGTGGCGGTGGTGAAATGTGTGCTACGGCTGTACCTTTGGAGTAAGACGCATTTTTATCATGTACCTATTATTACGTTTTTGGTGATTGTAAAGACAAATAGCAAATTTATTTTTTGAAATGACCATGCAATGTTTTTTGCCATGAAGTCGTTGGTCGCGGAGTTTTTGGAGATCGTAAAGACCAATGGCCAATTTGGACAAATCCTATTGGCCATGCAATGGAGCCCAAAAGGATCTCGTAAATGATTCAGAAAATGTGTTGCGGCTTCTGTACTTATTCGCAGAGCGTTTTCAAACAATTTCCTAACAAATCTTCACGCAAATCCGAACTTTTATCGGCACTTTGCACCAGGCTGTCAGAACTCCATAGGTACTAAACAGCGACATAAAACAAGCGACGGATATGGCTGCCCAAGTTCGCGAACGGAAAATGGAAAAACCGGAGGGAGGATAGATGGAAAATTGTTTTGGCAATGGACTGAAGAAAATGGCCACCGCATTTCCTGCGGTCAAGCCAAAAGGCGCCTTTCCAATCAGTATATTATCCGTATGTATCCCTGCCGTTTATGTTGCCCTGGTGCGTGACTTTACTAGCAACTTGCCAATTTTGCTCCTGGTGTTTATCTAATCTGGAAATACCGCGTCCAACCTAACAAGTAAACTTTCCAAACTAAATATCATGAATAAACAACTTTATCTGATAAAGGCGCTCATATTCAGAAGATTTTCAGTCTTACTAAATTACACTAAAATCATCTCTGCCAGAGTATGTATTGTTTTGAGGTATTCATCCAATAAACTGCACTGCACAAACATGGTGCCTGTCTGACATCCTCTCGGCTTTGTCAACCCTCGCTACCTATCATAGCTATATGGTTCACGATTCACGTTACGTCGATGACTCGTCGGCGGCGAACTAATGAATTTATTATAAGGGCATAAATTGCTCTGTGATGCGCCCATTACCGTGCAACGGTAAATTACAATTCGTTCGGCTATCGGCTAGCCATAGCCATATACTCGTACCTGCTATAGCGCGAAATACCGTCGCCAGGTTGCTATAGTTCGATAAAAGATGGTTGCGATAACGTCATAGTCAAATTTTCGTTCGATTTTCAAAAGACGATTTCAAATTCAAATCGCTTTCAATAATAAAATTCTTGAAATTTTAGTACCTGAGGATCGGGAATGGCCGAAATTAAAACCGTTCGCTCGGAAAAAATAAATGGAGAAAGATCTTTATTTCTAATTCTAATCCCAACATCCGTATCTAGATGAAGGCACACATCGATGGAGGGGGAAGTGATGGATAGCCCGGGACGGGTCAACGAATTCGGACATTTTTCTTTTTTACCCTTCTTGCCGTTCGCAAGAGTAAGCTCTTTTTGCGTCCCTTTTCGTACCGGAATTTTTGTGCTACAATTACAAAGTAAAAATAGAATTGAACGTTGCGGGCAAAAAGCTCGGATGTTTTGCTGGATATTGGAGACTCGTGAGTTTTATGAGTTGGTCTGTGTTTTTATGCAGTTACCGTTTTGTTCATCTTATATTTTTGTACACAGAGGCCAGGGATCACATGGACGGTTTACTGTTATTATCGATCAAAGTACTTAAAAAAAGTAAAAGCTCATTGTATCTCTTCCACGATTAACGTTGCCACTTCACCACATGCTTTAAGAACCGACTATAGCCGATAAATACTCCATCAAGCCATTACTCCAGCGCAGCTGGTACCAGGATCGCATAACTCGCCAGTGGTCAGCACTAAAAGCTCGAAGACGCCTCGCGGGACCGTGCAGCGATGTGCATACTGTATGAACTGGCAACCCCACTTTGTGGTCAGCCAACTCGATTGTAGACTTCAAAGTCGGAACGTGCCTTCTTGTAAATGGGCACTGACGGCCGTTAGAATATTTATGAGTTCGACAATTGGCAATACTTTTAGTTGCTACCAAAACTAAATAGACGATAAAAAAGCGTCCTATCTCAATAGATAGGACGCTTTTTTTTTTTTGCAGGGTGCCTTTGGAAAAAAGGCTCTTATTTTGCTGACCAATTGTTATTTTTCTATAGATGCTTTAGAAAAACAGTTGGTTGCTTAGGTAGGTAAGAAAATTTATTTTGGCGTTGCAGTTCTTTGACGGTGGTTATGTATAGTTTACTTATTTATTTCCTTTCTCTACTTAACACTAACATATAGAGGTACAAATAAAAATGAGTACTTTCTTATTTTTCTATAGATGTATAAAAAAAATGTTACCTGCTCTGTTTGACTGGTCAATCATAGGCTGAACTATCCTACGTCTCGCGTTGATGAACCTGAAACAACCAAAACATAAGTTAAAAACGTTTTATAAAACGTACATGCTTTATTCGAATATATAATGTTAACTTGACTGGCTACTCGATTCGAACACAACAAAAATAAATGAGTATGGTTTAGAGAAAATGAAGATTCTGAGGTTGGGAATTTTGTAATTCGAACGGGTAGATCTCAAAAATAGAAGTTGTTCTTTTTCCGAAAACAATGATTAACCCCTGCATTACCGAGGGTACATAATATAATCGCTGCGTCATATTTTGGCGCAATTACACGAGCAATATGTTATTTGTCTGTTGAATAAGTAATCTCCCCGCCTCTGCGCCCCTGGTACCGCTACGCCGCGCCGCCGCGCCGTAGGTATCTCGTCGGATGCATTTCCAAATTAACTGTCAACATGAATTCTGTACAAACACACAGACACTACCAATTGCTTTGTTATTCGATTAGTTTTTCGGATAATTGTATCGTAATTCCAGCTGTTTTTGGCGTGATTTTTAATTAAAAATGGCGGTATTCATGAATATTATCAACTTTATTTTATACGGTTACGGTACCTAATTAAAATTACCTTATATGTAACTTTGGGTTTTTGGTTTAGCTTAGGCTTGTTATTAACAAGGAATAGTTTATAGCTTATACAATCCCAACAATTTAATAAACATTAAAATTATCACCAATTTACGCGAACCCTTCAAACGTTAGTTGTGAAATTGTCGCGACCCGGCCGGGCCGAACTATCCCCGTCCCTTGTAAGGCCCAAGTAATTACTTTGTCGAAACATGGCGAGCGCGTCCGATGCGTCTAATGTATTGTTAATATCTAGATTAGTTCATTAACTCTTCACCCGAGGGTACATAGCCCCAATGGAGGGGTCGGATAAAAACGGCAAATTTTACGACGCTTAAGAGGGTATCTGCTAAATCGCGTTTTGTATTAATTTTGACGGCTTTGCTGCTGTTATTTTGCTTGTCGGAATGGTTATGGCGTTTAAGATGTTCTGGATGAGCTATTTTACAGTCCAAATGGTTATTTCATTTCCTTAATTGTGGTAAACTTTGACTTATCTGGCGGTTATTTGGGAGATGGTTAATTTCGTTAAGTTCACTCAAAACAAGTCGTTATAAAGTGGTTTACTAGTAAAACATCTTTTTAAATGGCTGATAAGTTACTCTGTAACTGTTATTGAGTAAGTTGCCAGCCATTTAGATATTTTAAATGTGATGTAGAGCTACCGATCAGAATATTTACTATTTTTTTATCCGAAATTCAGCAAACAAAATTAATTATAAACTCAACAAAAGCGATACACCATTGCGATTCCGCTGCATCACATTTGCATTTCTATAATGTATTTATTTTATTTTCAACATAATGGCCGACCCCGATAACAGGGGAATCATAAACGCTCATAAATCATTGTGATCAGGATTTGTTAATTTCGCACTGGCGGCGGTCTTGCAAGCCTGCGCGGCCAGTGAAGGGTTGAGGCTCGGTCTCGCAGACCCGCTCGGCCAGCGAAGGGTTGAAGCTCGGTGTCAAATAGTCAAAGCACGCATAAAAATTGCCTCTCTTTTCTTATGGCCGTAAAAGAGTGAGATGGAATAGGTTAATGGCATGTTATTCTATTGTGAGTGCACTCAATGCATATGATTTATTTATTTTGTATGCAAATAGGACTAATTTTAATAAGATTTTAAGTCACCCTCGGAGCTTATGTCGGGTGTTTAGTTTTGATTTGAATGCGGCTTGTTACGCGTTAGGAATGGCCGTTGTCCTTTTATTTAGGTTTTGTAATCCTGGTTTTTATTTGCAGAAAGAGTAATTCCTATTTGTTATTTAAAAAAAACAGTAGCAAGCCAAAAACTCTATTTCAATAGGTACCTACATATCTATAATTAGTACAATTGAGTTAAATTTAATTCAATGGACTATGTTAATAACCATTATCCACGTGCGAATTTACAAATAAATTACCAACTCTAAACTCCCATGGAATACGAATTAAACCCCCTCATTATTTAATTCTCGCTAAGTAATTAAAATCTAAAAACTTTGCACAAAATTAAATTTTATTCTTGCGGCTCTACCAGGGGTGCAGAAGAAAGTAGGAGTTAAACCTTCTTAGAATATATTTCACTGTGCAATGATTTGGCAGAAGAAAAGCACAAGCTTTACAACCTGCAGCACAAAGTACGATTTCATTTCTATTGATCAATCACCTTTACTTGGTCTATTTTAGTAGATCTAGTCTAATTTTGAGCTTCGAATAAGGTAGGTAACAATTATCGTATCTAATCAAAATTTTAAGCACACTGTTATAAAGCTCATTTTCCATTACCACTTGATTTGTAAAATCCTAGCAGGGTCACAGAAAGTCCCTTATTAGAGAACCCTCGACATAGGCAGACGTGTCCTCACGGTCAAATTGCCTTTTTAACTTTCCCTATTTAGAGAAAATCCGGGAAATCTCGCAATTGTAATAATAAGATACCAGGGCATCATGAGCTGGAGAGGCTACTATTATGGTTATGTGGAATTTTTCGCGGTAACAATCTTTCTAAGGGCCTTTGTTTAGTTAAGGAATTGAGTTGAAATGTTTTCTACCTCTCTAGAGTTTTTACTCTCTCGCGTAATGAGGACCAACATATTTTTGCTGGTTATAATTTTGTTTTCAACTTCTCACGTTCCAAGTTTGAGGCTGTTGTAATGCGTGGATATTGTATGAATTTCCATTCGAAATTTTAATGATTCTAACCAAAAGTGATCACTCAATGTACTGTTGCAAAAAAATTTAATATTTTTAAATTTTTATATCTAGAAGGAGTTTGTCTTTGTCATCTTCGATTCAATACAAGGAGTTTTTCATACTCTTAGTTCAAGTCTTACTTGCGTTAATCCAAAGAGGTTCTATAGCAAGTCTATGGTTCTAATTTGTTTGTACAGGCTAAATCAAAAGTAATGGCCGGCAGCCCTTGTGCTCACAGTAACTCCCTGTTTGCTGGGTGAAGCAATAGTGAAGGCAAGTACAGTCGGCGACAAAATACCAAAGGTATGTTACAATAGTATCCAGCATAGGTACTTTAGTAAGTAAGACATTCCACCCTGATTGAGCTGGGTGTCCAAATATAGTAAAATAATTTAATTGTTTCGAAAAAACTAAAAACAGATTTCAAATTATATAATATTAATAAATAAGCTGGACAATTCACAGACAATTATCTAGGCCCAAGCTAATCGCAACCTCGGCGGGAATCGAACACGCAACCTCGTGAGTCGCAGGCAGACCTTCGCCCGCTGCGCCATATCAGTTTTTTTAAGATTTGCGGGACATATTAATCCCTCGGGACTAAAATATGGGACCATCTCGGGAAATTTTCTATACAATAGCAAAATAATCATTAAAATCGGTCCACAATAGGCGGAGTTATCGACGAAAAAAACGTACAGCCGACCATATAAATGCCTCCATTTTTTGAAGTCGGAGAAAAAAATATTTAGATTTGGTCATGTCATGTCTTACCGGCTCACTGTACCTAGAGAAAAAAGGGAGTCTTTGCTGTGTAGGTATTGGAACGGCAAGGACTTACAAAAAAAAATGCACTTCTAAGGAGGTATGAAATGTACGAATACGCATGTATCTGTTGTTTGCCCGTTACAAAACAATAGGGTACCTATATCTACCCATTTTTTTATAGTTGCCCGAGGAAGAAGACAAAATTATCTTCAAAATTATCTCTATCTTAGTCGCACATGTTTCTCCCGCTGACTGTACCCTGTAGGTACTCACTACCCACTGCTCGGGTGTTTAGGTAGGTAAGCAGGTGGGCAGGCAATAAATACAGTTTTTCCCTAATTAAGCCTTAAGTCAGGGTGCCGCCCTGAGGGCGACGTACTTTTGTTGATATTAGAGCTTTTTTCTTAAAGACGTGTTTTGTTTTGTAAGAAGAAAGTAGGTACTAACCAAAAAATAAAGATGAAATATAGGGAAATACAAACAATTAAAAAAACGTCATGGAGATATTACGATAATAAGTCAATATACATATACTGGGCCTATCTAGTAATTTATTCAAAGATCTAAATTGCTGATCAATTATAAGTAATAGAGGTTTTTCTGGGATAAAATATTAATATTATAAAATCAATCAATAATAATGATGGATCTACCTAAAGTTATGAAATAAAAAGAGTTAAAATATTAATAAATAAATAATAAAGGTACGTACGTACGATACGTATAAAAAAAGCAACGGTGTCAAATGTCCTGATATCTATTGTAGACCTTTTGATTTAACACATCTCTGCATCACTTTGTAGGAAACAGGAAACATTAAAATACCCTCCGTAGTCAAGGCTTAAAAAGAGGACCAGTTTGTCCGAAAACTATTTTAATAAGCAACCAAAACCACGTACAGTTTAGACAACAAAACGGTTAATATCCCCATTTAAATTATCCCCAAATCCAACTTCGTAAACTTTTATCAGCAGCGCCCGAAACCGCCCGAGACTCCCCGAAAAGTCCCGAATAATCCCTCGGTACCAGGGCGACATCGCTTATCGCAGCAGCCGGGCAAATGAAGGCATTAGTTTTCATAAAGCTGAGATAGCCGTGGTCACCGGGCACTGAGGGATCCCAGCGATCCTCGGGCTCATGCTCGCCTGGTACAACTTATACTGTAGTAGCTTCTGTCAGCGGCTTTACTCGCATTATTTTCGGATAAAATGTAGCCATGTCCGTATTCAGGATATCTATCATCCATCAGTCCTTTCATTAAGATCTGTTCAGTCGTTTAAGCGCGAAAAGGTAACAAACAGACAGAACAATTGTTAGGCTGTGCGTCCACCGGATAGAAATCGGAGTGTACGCAGCATACGCGGCGTCGGTATTTACAATAAGCTTGGTATCGGTATCGGCAGACATGCCGATCCAGTGCACGCTGTACCATAGAAATCAATACAAAGCAACAAATCCTTACGCGCTGGCTGCGCAAGCTTCGATTCCGATCCGGAACACGCACAGTATCACATTACACATTATCACATTTATCACACATTACACATTTCGCAATATTATTAGTAAGGACGTAAGAATTGTGTGAAAATGAAGATTTGATTAAGGGTTGAGGTCACTGAGGGATCCCACAGATTCTCAGAGCTTATGCTCCCCAAGTAAAAGTGACACTGGATGCTCGTCTGAAGCCATATCGAAAAACGGGTACGGGTTCCTGGCGTTAGAAAAGTCGGTTTTAGTTATACTTTCTGAGATCTCAAGATTTGGCTGTGAAATAAAACTGCTTTTTGTCGAATTAAATATAATTTTTGAATTAGTGTTCAGAGAACGGAAGAGGCCTATCATATGGCGGACTCAGAGTAAAAGCTTTTTGTAGTTTAACCTATAATGAAAATAACCATAGCTAAAGGCTGAATTTCCGACAAAAAAAAACACGTTAGAAATGGATTCACACAACATTACTCTCTCCCGGCAAACGCGTGAGAAATGAAATTAAATAGTTTTTTGACGCGCATGCAATGACGTACATCGTAGCTCAAGTTTAGAAAACGAATAAGTCGTTTTCCGAGCAGGTGTAGTATATCTATTGTATTTTGACCTATGTTAGGAGATATTTGCCTTCTCACTCCCATAGAGCTCCAACTTAGCAAGTCCCAGGAAAACAGACCGAATGCGCAATAATTCATTATTACCGACTTGTTTCGACTTGTTTGGTCGCAACAAGGTTGTTTCGTCGCGGGTTTGGAATAAAAGAAAATGCAATTTCATTAATTAGGTTTTATTTGACTTGTCTCTTTGTGCCCATGTTCTCTACATGCTTAGAAGGAGCTTTTGATTTTCGTAGTTAAAATTTTTTTGTTTGTTCACCATCTTGGAAAAATCCTTCTGTAGATTTTGATGGACTGATATTGTGTTCCACTTTTGGCTTCAAATAAGCTTTGGAATGGTTCTAAGTTTACTGGATTGAAAGAATTCTACAGTTACCGATTTATAGGGGCTTGGTTTTAACCGGTTTGGTGCCGAGAGTTATGTTATCCTCTAAAACCACTTAACACATGCACTGCCCAGCTTCGGCAGTGCGACTCGAAGGAGAAGCGCGCCCGGGGCAGTATGGGCCATGAAAGTGTTAACTACAGTCTAATTTTATGGTCAACCAGTCAATCTAATTAATTATGCATGGAAATAGAGTGGTTTTACAATTTGGTTTGTATAAGCAACCGGAGTAAAAATCTAGGATACAAAATACCTCTGGGTTTAACTCACTTCAACTTGAGTTCGATCAGGCTTAAGAGAATCATAGAACATGAAACTTGAAGACAGCCAGACAGACCAAATACCCGCAAATCCTTACAAACAGCGAGACAGCAAAGATCGTATTTACGTAACAAAAGGAGATGTTCCGACAGATTTGTGATCGTACCCCATTGAAGGGGTGAATAATACCCGCTATGCCAGATCCACTGGCCGAGGGTTTTGGCACAGGGCTATTGGGATACTGAATGGCGGATATCTTCGCCATTTTGAATGAAAATTTCGAGTTTACTATGCGTATGTGTCATGGTAGCTGTACCACATCTCATTTAAAATTGAAAGAGCACGAACGTTTACTGCTTCGACTCGGACGGACCATACCTGCCTGTCCTGCGGACCTGGTCGAGTGAGTTCCTAGTTTCTTTCAAGCTTGTAGTAATTTAATGAAACCTGTTTTTTAGAGGAAGGACAGCTTCCTGCTGTATCACTCTCTAAGATTCTACTACGAACTATTTTAAGTTTATCTTTTGATAAAGAAAATGATAATAAAATAATAAAAACAAATTAGAACTAGTATTTATAACTGAAACAATGAAGCTAACTGCAGACTGTTGCAAAACATCTACAGGTAGCTCAACTGATCCATATCAATCGGAACCGACGCTGGCTGCATTGCCCCGCTGTATGGCAATTATCTTTTGATTGCAGGTGCCGATGTTACTACGTTGAATTGTGAGGAGTGAGAAGAAAAAAGAGAATCCTTTGTGGGCACAGCCGTGCAGCTGATGCAGTAAACTACATTGTGATATGAAATGTATCCATTACCATCCATGTCCACAATAAGCGTGGTATGTAACATCCATCCATCCAGTCGGTATGAGATGCCTCAGTGATTGATTGTTGATGGGGGCCGTTCCGCATGCGCTTTGTTACAATGTCTCAGGATCTGTCTCAGGCTTACGACTATTTTATCATTTGATACGACCGACCTACGGCATTTTGAAAGACCAACTTATCTGTAGAGATAAGATAAGATATAAATAAGAGATATATCTATATATAAGCTGGCGCCATAGTGTTTTGTTTATCTATACAATTACCCATGCTAACGTCACAAATCTAGGCCTCCAGTATACGAAAATCAAAAGGGGCCACCTCCTGTATATGTGGGGGTTTAAAAATTTACCTTATATTATATCTACCTAATGCTATTACATAGTCTTATAAAACATTTTTTAAGTTCTTAACTAAATTTATCATAATAGAGAGACAATGAAATGGGCGGCCCTATCGCTTAGAACGATTAGAGATAGGTCTTCATTATTATTATTGATATTTTATTATAATTACTGATATCTTAATAATAATAAATTGTTTATTGACATAAAAGCTAGTGTAACAGACAATGTGAGTCCATAGGCTCCTGAACTAGTTGAAAACTGTGTTTCAGGAGCCAGTGGCTTCTCCAACTAATATAAGCAGATAATTATGTCAACCTTATTATTATTATAGAAGGACGTCACTGTTCTTACTCCACAGTTAATAAGCCTCTTTTAAATCTTGCTAGACGACTTTATACTTAAAAAATGTAAGTAAACGAAATAGGATGTGTTTGTCTGATTTGGTCAAAAACAAATTTCGTACGTACGATTAGTATTCTATATTAGTTTAAAAAACGTTCAAATATTATAAATGGTGAGATTTCAGATCAAATCTGATGTTTTATTGCGACCATATTTTGAATTCAGTTTTAATTTTATAAAAAGTTATTGTATATTGTAAAAATAACACACTATGGTAAGAAATAATTTAGTTGATAATTAAGAGTTAAATTACTTAAAAGTTATTCTAAAAAACCCCAAAGTTCCTTGCACAATTATCATAGGTTATTAACAAAGAAAATTACAATCAAATAATAGAAACAAATTATAACTATTATTTACAATTGAGCTAACTGCAGACTGTTAATAGGTACTTATATGTAGGTACAACTACCTACAAACTACAAGGTCCACAGTCCAAGGAACTCCCAACAAAAACAAAAGGTCAGCCACGGGCAGTTGTCACGTACCAATTCATCTAATCCCGGGATCCCGGGAATCCCGGTAGGACAATAAATATTTTTCATGAATCCCGCGCTCTCGGGCGGAATAGAAACTGCCCTCAATCAGGCAATTATAGGTGGCACAGTATAAATATTATAAGTAGGGTCAGTTATTGGAGGACAATTGGCTGGCTTCGTTATTTTTGTTTATAGGTGAGGGATGATTGTGTTTTTCTGAGTTGGATGTGTTGTTTTAATATTATCGAGATGATACACATGTAATTTATTACATTAAAATATTTATTTGCTGTATAAGTTCGTTACAACAGCAAAAAAGCAAAAAATTATAATTGAAAAGTTATGGCTTAAGGTTGTCGCAGATCAGAGACGTACCGCTACCGCACAGCACAGAAATGTGCATTCAAAATTGTCAAATATAGGCTTTAATTAGTTACATTTAGATGCATTTCATATTGACGGTTTCAGATAACAGACAGCTAGCGGGCCACTCGTTTTTTTAAGCTTATGTGAACAGTCATTTAATTAGAACGGTCATGACCGTTCGCCATTTTCTCACTGTAAAATGTATCTAAAGATAACGATTGAAGTCCATATTTGAATGCACATTTTTGTGCTGTGCGGTAGCGGCGTTGGATTAATGTGCGCAGAGCTTTAGGTACTTGCATACCTGAGCCAACAAATCAAATTGAACATTTCCAAAATACCTATAGGAAATTACGTTGAGCTCCTTTTGTACAATAACGAGACCTCGCTTTGGTGTTTGAGCACTTACTGCAAATATCCAAACATCCATAAATCAAATCTTGCAATTTAACTATTTCCCTTTGTTTTGACCGATTCATTCCCGCGAGAGCCGGTCCCCAATCAAAGAATAAAAACAAATCTGGACCCTAACAATTAACGCGGTAGCATGTGTTACTCATTTCTCTGATTAGGGCCCCAGGGCGAAGGGATATATTGCGCACTGTAATTACTCCCTAGGGAGGATTATGGGCCGAATTTCTTAAAATTAAGTACTTTTCTTGAGAACACAGTTATTAGATATTTCAGAAATATACCTTTTTAACTAAACATATAAATGCCAAAGGAACTATGTCTGTCAGTTAATTTTTCACAACTTATCGGCCGATCGGATCATAATGAAAATTGGCATGGAAATGGACCGTCCGTAAGACACGGGCAATTTTTTCCCCAGGAAAAAGCTGCGGGCATGGGTCCAAAATATATAAGTAACGGTGTACGATGAACGTATGTAAGTACAAGAAAAGATCTGGCATCTCCAAAAATAATAATTACGAACGCGAACAGAATTACCCGAGAACTCGGCAATTATCGCAGTAATTATACTCAGATGGACTTTAAATGCCCTCGCGTCACATGCTGCGATGCTGTCGAAACTGTTATAGAGAACATGATTATTGTGTATTATAAAAATTAGTTATAAGTAATCTAACTTTAACAAAGTTTTGGGACAACGAGCTCAGTACAAAACTGAAAAATATTAAATTTTTCTGTCCGTCTCTTGTAGTCTTTTGATTCAAGGCATAAGAAGACATAACCCTTTTCCTACTGATGTATAATAGGTTAGTTAAACTGTGACGTAAAATTTAGAATTTAGAATAGTGTAATGGCTTTTGAGACCTGGCTAGCAAGGCGTAAAAGAGTAAAAACTTTCAAATCTGGAATGCTAGAGCCATCACTTGCGAGTCTTGCGAACTCTGTCCAATCCATATTCATAAACAACACGTTTTTAATTTTTTTTAAATTTGGTTTTGACTTCATTTCCTACAACTACCTTTTCATTACAATACACAGAAATACCTTCGAACAGGGCTTGTTAGGGCCGACTCCAACTAAAGGTAGGTACGCCTTCCCTGCGCCTTATTGCTCTGATGGCTTGACGCGAATTTATTTCGTATTAAACGAAGGGTTGAGGTGCAAACTCCCTTATTTAGAGTCCTTAGGGTCAACATCTGGAAATCGGGATTTTATTTATGGGCCCAGGTTTTGATTAACTTGTTTCGTATTTTCTAATTACGAGTTAGTTGTTAATCTAATTTGTTTTGGTGGGAATGGAACCTTTTCTTTTGAGGTTAGGTAATTTATATTTTTCCATATCTAGGTAAGCATTTGCTAAGGAGTTTATGAATTTTGACGTTGGAATTTTGAGTCATTGAGTGACATTAAGGAAAAACTTAACGTTAAATACTTTTTTCACACAAAATTTAATATTTTGTCCTGCGACGGGAATCACACCCCTACCTCCTGCATCTCAGGCAGACTTTCGCCGACTGCGCCATAGCTAAATGTCATCAGGTTTTGAACCATTCGCGATCTTTTAACATATTAAAGATTATTTATCGGGTATTTACCGCATACCTTTTGATTTATTTTCCAAATAAAACAAAAGAAAATAAAAAAATAATAAACAAGAGGAAAATAAAAAAATATGTGTGATTATTTATCGGGTATTTAACGCGTTCCTACCTTTTGTTTTATTTTCCCCTACGTTTCCACGATCGCTGCAACGCGATGGAAACGTAGGGGAAAATAAAACAAAAGGTAGGAACGCGATAAATACCAGATAAATAATCATACATAACCTAATATAATATTAAAAATGCGAAAGTTCGTGTGAATGTTTGTTACCTATCTCCGTAACTACTTAACTTATTTAAATGAAATTTAGTATGTAGATAGTTTAAGTTCTAGAATAACACATAGGCTAATTTAATTTTCAAAATGTAATCTCTGAAGGGGTTCAAAGGGGTGGTAAAGTTTCTATGGAAAATTATTATTCTTTGGTTCGATCTACTCAAAACTTGTTATAAATAAACTACTTATAGTGTAAATGATACACGTAGTTGTTATTTTTACAAAACTACCTCTAGGGGGATGCAATCAATTTCTACGCGGGCGAAACCGCGGGGCGTTGCTAGTGTATCAGTATGTATTCTACCCTCATTAACATCCAGAAGTTTTGTAGACTAGCTAGATAAATCAAACCTTTCTACCTCTAAGGTAGTATTTAGGATTCTAGAATAATTTCTAGGATGCTAAATACTACATTATGATGATGAGTAATCTCATCAGTAATTCCAGTTCAAGCATGGAATCCATCTCACATAAATATTTAGCGTACATTACCAGGCGCACATCAAGCGACCGCTAATGAGCGCGACAGCGGCGCCGCGCGGCGGCTGCGGCGCGCGCGGGAACGAATTGCACTGATGGATTGCCGTGACGCGCACCATCTTCGATCTATGCGAGCCTGGTAATGGTGCTTGTTTACTTGGTATTGCTGTTAATTATTTAGTTACACTGCAAAGGTAAATTATAACTGTACTACAGGTACTAATTTAAGTTAAACAGAACTCATTCAAGTCAGCGAATCTGGGGCCCAACTTTGCTAACCCAATCGCTTCACTACGGCTATTGAACCTGCAGAATAAGGCCCCTGACTTTTTGCGATCTAAGCGACAGATATACGTGTAGATATATCAAAATATTATATCAACATTTTTAAACTTTTTTACAATAAAGTTTAGGATTTTTACGATTATGGTTTAAGTATGCACCTTTATTTCTTGAACTGCATAGGTACCTATTAAAATTGGAATCCGGTCCGTTTAGTCATCAGTGATGACTAAACGCACCGGATGCCAATTTTACTCATCACACCATGTCATGCATGTCATGACGACCAAAATAACGCATCACAAAGTTCCAATGTTTACGGAACCGTCAAATCACGACGTCTCGTGTCAAAACACAATCAAAATACGAAATACAAATCACGTAAAATAGAATCCAAATCTACGGTAAAAGCAAAAACAAACAACTTCTATTCTAAATTCAAATCTCCACTTTAATAAATTAAGAGCTAGGCCAGCACACACGGTCGAAATGTTCCGGATTCATTTATTAAACTAATGATGTTAGAATTTTGGCGGTGAAATCACCCGCGGTGACGAGTGTCATCACATCACGTTGAGACGTCTTTATCCTGCAAGAAATGCACTTTTTGCCGTAATGGCTCGCTCGCGTGTAAGCCACACTCAAATTAGCGGTGCAAGTTGCCTAATCGCCATGTCGCAATCGTGGAACTAACAATGCCGAAGCGCGGTTTTGTTTTTTTTGTAGAGCGGAGATAAGGCCCTTGATTGTGCCGCGTTCTGTTCTAGCGTGCATCAAGCTGAATGCATGGTTGGAGCTTCATTCCTCCCACTTCATGTTAATATTGAGTCACTGACACGACGACGACGATAGTTCGTGGCAAATATTGTGCAGGATTGTTTAAAATCTTTGGCTGGGTAGGCTAAACGCACCGTGTATTTCTGATGTGCCTTCTGATCTTGCTAACGAAGTCATGCAGTCGTGATGACGCATGATGCAAAAGAAAACGTAATGAAGTCTTTTCTGCGTTAAAACATGATGGATTGCACCGCATAAATTAAAAATTTTGCTTCGCAGTTACGCTCCGGCTTTTACATACCTTGTTGCACATATCTTCACTATCTTAAAACGCGTTCGAATTTCAATTTTGTAACGTTCATCGTGCTGCAAAATGCGTGAAATGGTTATTGCCTTTTAAAAAAGGAATACCTAAGTACCCTTATAAAAAAAAATGCAACGAGTCTTCATATTAGACTGAGATTGTAGGTAAAATTGTATTTAAGTTTGCTAATAATGGAGGTACCATTAGTAGGTACACACACTAGTTTAATTACTGTTTGAAGCAGTATAATAAAGCTGCATCTATGTTGCTACTGTTTGTTTATGGTACGGTATTTTCTATTATTCTATTCAAACCTAGTATTAAAAACTCCTTTCGAAGTAACGGATTCACGACAGTACGATATCACTTTTGAATGTAAAAAGACCAACCATAATGCTCGGTCGTTCTTTTTTCAAACTTTTTATTTTGTCGCGAATTTCACGCTGGCCAGTAACAATTGTCCGATATCCGAGACATCTCAGATCGAGACACGTTACTCCGCTAAGGGCCTCTAATAGCGTCGAGACCCTTAAAATTTTAACCATGCTTTTATTTACGGTGTTTGCCTCAATATCGGGTTCCTCGATCTATTCGTTATGATTTTACAACTAAAACTCGAGATAAATCATAAATTTAGGTAGGTGTTTCATTGAGCTGTCATATCGGCCATTGTTTCTAAGCCAATATTGCTGCGAAGATATTTCAAGATAAATTTTATCTATAATTGAAAATATATTGGATCCATTAGCACATTCTTCGCACGTCTATGATATTTACAATGGCAGTAAGTATTTTATTTGTTCGTTTTTATTAGTAGAAAGTTTTGTCAACATTTCATTGAGTCTACATTTTTATGTTACAATGCTATATAAATCTACTAGAAGTACCACCAGTTAATTGCCTTTTGATTTATGAGCATACTATATCGTGGCATCATGTTGGTCACTTTTGACCATTTATAAATTACGGGCAACATTAAGGTTATACGATTATTTTATCTGTAATTATCATGTTTGTTATGTTGGCAGCGTTGATGAGAATGGGCTTTGTTGTACCTACTGAGCCATGATTGACACAGTTAGTTACTTAAAAAGTTTTATAAGGAGATGAAACGGAACGTAACATAAAGTTTATTGGACCATAAAATATCCAAACAAATCTGCTCCATAAGATAAATGAGGCTATGAATATTTATGAAAACAGTCATAACCAATTAGGAACCTATCTCTATTCATTACATTTTGATTTATCAGTTCTCATTTATTTATTTGCATTAGAAAATACAAATTTACAATTTCAAAATCCAAATCAAAACGGATAAAAAATAAATAATCAATTTTAAAATTTCAAGTTTTTAAAATGGCGTTCCGATGGATTATGATGATTGTATCGTTGCTTTAATTAAATGTTAATCTAGACACTTATTAATTGTTGTCGCGTTTATAGGAATTTTTAACGATGGCAATAATCTGTATAAGCTCGATTACATCGACGAGCCTCGATCTGTGACACATGAATGTATTTAACTAATCGCTTCGAATAAATCAAATAAACTTTATTCTTGGGAAACTGGCCAGTTCCACCCACATTTTTACGGGCATTGTCGCAACGTCTCTATGAATAATTTCTCAGCTCGTTTGAATAGGTCATTAGATATCAATCAAATAAATGCAACACAAAGAAATATTCAACCAACGGTCATCGGCCATTTTAATGAAAACCATATTTCAATATTCCATTCCGTATCGAGCAGCTCAATCCGAATGACACGGATGAATATTTTTATGGAAGGTGGACACACTGGCCGATAAACACAATGCGAGTAACGGAACGCGGGTGGATGTGACCGCTGCGTCTTCCTGTCACAATTAATTTCCGGGCGCGTTGAAATTGGCGCGAAAACTGTCGCGAGGGCGCGGGGGAGGGGGTGCCACCACCGCGGCGGGAATTTTAATTACGCACTCGTATACCGAATACCAATGTCGTCTTGTTTAAATTAAATATAAATTATTCGCTCTAGGCCCCGCTGTTCGCTTGCTATTACGAAATGTTGAATAAACAACCGTTGGCTTTTAATTAGTTAGATGTTCTGGTATTACTTCTCTCGGGATGTACGGAATGTTTGCTAAAGTATTGGAGAACGGACAACTTTTTCAAACACAAGTATTGTTTGTCCCCAAGTTGATCTACTTAAGTTAAGAAGAGCGATGTACGTCGATGCTCACGTCTCATTTCCGAATGTGTACTTTGAGATGTGGAGATATATCTGACGTTTAATTCAATGTAGTACTCAACAAGGTTCTACAAAATGTGTATCTATTCAATGAAAACGGCGTGTTCGAAGTGATGTATGGTATTGGAACCCCCAAGGTTCCAATCTGCTTCGTCATAAATGTTGTTCTTTAGTTTTTCGGTATAGATTAAGAATATTTAAGAAGACAGAGCTAATTTTGTTAACTACATCATTATTATTTATTCCACTTTACAAAAAGTTGGTGATACATAATTGTAAGAAATGATAGAACTAAGTCACTAACGAAGCCATCTAAACTACACTAATTCCATAATAAAACTCCGCAAAACAAACTCAAAACGTAATTACAGAACAGATGAGAACTTCTCCGCAGACGGGTGCACTTCTTATGGCATTTAACAAACTTTGATAAAAAGATTAACTATGACAGTTTGAAATATAGCCACCGCAGTTGCCGGAGAAAAAAATAACAGTGCAAAAGTTTTACGGCGGGCTCCATTGTTGCCAACTACGCGGAGTTAATTTTGTAGGAAAGAAACAAGCGAGGCGCAGGTGTTTCTCTCCCCGCTTGTATTAATTTGAGTCCCGTCTAATACCTACGTATGACTGCGTTACAAACAGCCGCTCCTGAATTTATAACCAAAGTTTAGCGTCCGCTCGCAGCGGATTTGCCAGTGGCTTTAACCGAACGCAGGATTATGACGTGTGACGTGACGCGAGGCACCCATTAACCGTTCCGTTTCACGCAGTCGGTTAACTGTGAATTATTGCGCAGCGTCGCCATTTGCATAATTTGAAGAAATGCGCGTAAGCGGTCTAGTCGAGATGGTAGTAAAGATAATATTTTGGTGATTACGAGATTTGAATTTGGCGGTGACATTTTTGGGTTCGCCGTTTTGGGTTATCTTCATCTTTCTTAAGAACTCAAGGAATCATTAGTAACCTTGTAATTCCGGTTCCAAGTGTAAAAAACTTACTAAGTAACGTCCCAAATGGGCATTTGATGCATCAAAACGATGTTTTTATCGTAAAAGATAGTAATTTGTCGTTTATGACTTTTACAACACGGCTTTGATGTTATAAAAGTCTATTTTAATTGGATCATTTTCTTTTATCGTCATTTTAATATACTGGTTAATGTGTATTTTATTAAAAATCATAATTTTAATAACCAGACTTTAACAGCCTTGGACATGAAAACACATAAAAAAAGAAGCTTATCTATGATCGCGCTCATCTCCCCATACAGCCAGAGACAAAGCGAGCGTAACCATAGAGATTACAAGTTAACTTTTCCGATCACAACACCGTAGACAAAAGGCTTAAAATTAACCCGTGTCGTTCCCTCCACAATCTCGGCGGGGTGACGGATGGCTGTCTGTTTATCTAACTCTACCAATGAATATTTTAAGGAAAGCGACATGAATTTATTTTGCTTTGATTATACGGGGATTTGGTAAGTACATAATGTTCATTTGACAAGTATCTATTAAGCTGTTTGTTTTGTTGGAAAGAATCGACGTTTCGATTTTTTTTGTTCATAAATGTCTGGGTTCTCTTTAGAGGCATTATTTGCTGATAAACCAAATACACCTACTAACTTTCTGTGGGTTTATTATATTTTTACAAAATTAGTTATATATTGACGCTATTGGTTGGCACTTACTAGAACTACTTCTATTTTCTAGCCGCTGCAAAGTTTTAAAAGTAAAAACAACAATATTGTATATATATATACTTTTGACAGTAAGCCATAATCATAAAAAGAAACTCAAAAGCAAGATAACGGAACGTAATCCAGAGACAAGAAAGTATCCGAAACCCGGGATTTGTAAACAACAAATTCATAATTCAAAACGGGCGCTCTCTGATAAGAAACTTTCATTATGCCCAAAATGTTGGATTTTAAACCGAGCTTAATCAAGGTTTATGAAGTCCGCTATACCACCTGTGTGTTTAGGTTAGGGGATCAGAAGGGGTACACGGGATCAGAAAGAGTGGGGCGCGAAAGGGGTAATGGGGCAAAAGAGGTAGAGGGGTAAAATGGGTAAGGGGAAGTGAGACAAAATTATCTTTGTTGAAAATTGCGAATCGAATATTAGATTTTGCTGCGTCAAATAAAGGTAAGTAATTATAAGTACCTACCTTTATTATCTGTTTGCAGTTTGATGGGTGTTTTTAAATTAGTGGAATTGCTTTATTATTCATAATGTTGTTTTCACACGTAATTTTGTTTTTGTGCTGAAATATTTAGAATAGAGCATTGTAAGCAGTTACTTTTGTAAAATATTGACCTGAAAAGCTAATTTATTAATGAGAAAGTAACTGTCTGTCTATAATATTTTCAAGCCTAAACGGCTGAACGGATTTTTTATGAAATTTAGCAAAGAGATAGATAGCATCCTTGGAAAGGTGTTTGGTGTTAGGTTTTTGTTACTCGTAAGCTGTTTTTTTCAAAGTGTATGTGATTCCTGCTGGCCTGTATTTTATATTTACTACCTATTTTATATTGTATATATATTCCTATGTTAATTTTGTTCGCACTTTGAGGCAGAATGAAGTGAGCTTATTTAAAAATCTAACACCATTTCTACCAACATTTCAGCAAGTATAGTATTATGATTATGATTAAAGAGTATAGGTTACTTTTTTTGAGGAATTGCTGATATTTTCTACATCCCACTCACCCTGATGTAGTCCCGTTAAGGGATGAAACGTTGGTGTTCTTCCAACACAAATAAGGTTTATAGTTGACCCACTTACATTCATAATGAATTCGTGAAACTACGATAGTTTTCCTAGTAAAAACCTGTACGTCGTTTTAATTTTAGTATAGCTGGATTAATATTGTTAATAACGAAATAACAATACATTACAATTAGCCTGGTGTGTCCAGCAGGGCAAAGATCCGCCTGGTCCCTTCGCGCACCTCGTTTCTGAGCCAGCTGAACACAAGCTTTGGCATTGGTGTCTTGGCAGAAGCATCATCCAGCTCGAAACTAAGCAGAGCTCGTGTCGAGCTTGGATAACTAGAAAGTCGCTGAAATCGCCTTTTGTCTTTGTTTCCGCGTCTATATGTATAAAAGTATTTCGTCCTGAAAACCCCGTGTCGCCGGGCCAGGGCCGCCCTTACCCCTTCAACATGATAAATGGCCAATTACGGCCGAGTCCCTTCTGTTAGCTTGTAGCCTATTCTGAATTGCTTTGCTTTTTCGTTTAGATTAATATCTAAATAGGATAGATACGAGACCCGCTTTAGGTATTTTATGTTTTTAAACGTAAATTCCGCCCTTTGTTTTGGACCTTTTGCGTGCTTCTTGAATGGATTAATATTGTACTTATCTGATCTGATGGTTTTGGAATAAATCTAGGATTTGAATTTCAAAATTAAAACGCGATAGAATGGAAATTATCACGTGAAATAAACGTTCTATTATAATTTTCAGGTTTTAATAAAAGAAAACTAAATGTTACTGCTCTAGCTGTCAACTTTGACAGTTTAAGTAGTTCTAAATTCAAATGCAGTACTGCCATTATTATTGAAGCGTTTCCGCACGCAAATGTATTGCCAAGAAAGAAAAAAAAGTGACGTTCCGTTGTCATTTTAAGGGTACCGTTTTATTTAAAATGGCTCAGGTGTTAAATCTGTCGTCGGTATGTGACAGAAGGGTTGTATACCTACCCTCTGTTTATTCGTCCCAGTCACAGTGGCCACGATTGTGTACCTACTTAAGCATTTTTTTTAAACTCAAATGGGGACAAAGTAGATTTTTCTCGTCCGTTGGCGTTTTCAGTTAATGGAATTATATATAATGTATATATATGACATTTTTAGATATGCCTAGTGTATATGTAGAGCTGGATTTACGAATTAAAACTATTTTTTTTTTATAAAAACGGCATAAGTACGTACGTAACAGCTTTTCTATTATTTATTTGCGCATCCCACTCACAATGTAGTTTCGTCTAAACAAATTTTAATATTGTATTCTTTTTTAAATTACTTTAATGAACTCAACGAGACCTACTAAAGACTTACATTTTGTGAAACCGTTTTCGCTTAGTAAGTGGTACCCATACTTTAAGCCCAAAGCCAGTGCAATCAAATACCGGTCACGGAGCAATAGCTGCAAGATAAACTAAGTTAACTTTACAAAGTACATTGTAGTTTTTATGTAACAAATACCGCACGACCCTGATTCTACATCATTACCGGTTTTTGTAGTTCCTAATTCGTGTTATTACGATGATAATATCTGTTTCAATTGGGCAAGCGGAACCAATTGTAGCCAGAGAAATAACAAGTAAAAAAGGAGCGCGGTTGGCGGGAAAAATAAATAAATGACAGCTTGTCAAATTGACGTTGAAAGGAATCGAAAAGTTATGTGTTTTAGTAAATAATTAATGTTTATATGGAGTTTGTTGTTTTTTTGGTCCGGGAAGGGGGTTGGATTAGGTAGCGATGCACGATGGTAGTTATGTACCTACCTATTTATCATCCAATGAAGTATAGAGCCACGTAGTACAAGTAGGAGCTTGTACTTGTAAGTAATTAATTGGCTCAGGTGGCAGATTACGAAAGGCAGATGTTGGGTAAAAAGATTATTATGATAAGGAAAAACCTTCAACATTAGAGCCATTTTAAAGCGGGTGGAAGGAACGTCAATGACAGACACGATGCTACACGCAAAATGACCGCGCGAGAGAACTTCGATATTCAAGTATAGAAAAACAAACTTCAATATTACCAACCAAACAAAGATAACGTCAAATGTCAAGAAACGTCACTTTTTTATTTTTTAATTGGAGTATTAACGGACCATAGATAAAGTCACTCTCGAATACTTTTTTTAATTTTATCAAGATGGGCTTACCGTTTGAATTTAAAGGTACGCCAACTCAGTAAGAAGTTTTAATAGACTTGGCAATCTGATCGCGCTGACAAAAATACATTAAAATAAATCGCGGAATCGCAATAACTTTGCATAGAGCGTTCCTTCCCCTCTATTTGTCACTGCAATTCCGTGAAAAACGTTTGTTACAGACTAATTTTCCAAACTCCATTTGATGTTTCCCGCACTAAACTGAAGTATTTATTACGTACCTACACGGATGGAAATGTTTTTTGGCCGTGGAAAAGCGGGCGATCCGCTAAAATATACGAATTTCTGGCGTTTCATTACGTAATGCCTCCATATAACTTGTCGCAACTACATACGTAGTCGGAATAACATCGTTTTCCCTTCTTCTGGAGCAAGAGGGAAAAAAAGAGAAAATTTGGTCACTGGCCGTCCATAAATTCGGCGGAGCTGCGAATCGGTCTAATTCCTTTGTTTGCTAAACCGAAAACTGCTGTGGACATCGCCGGCACGCCAATGCGATATTTCACTCGCTCCCTGACTGATACCTCCGTGTTAGAAAGTGACAGATGTATTTGACAGAGTTCGTCGGGAAAATTCGGTCTCATGCCAATGTAGTAATACATAGGAGATTTATTAGAGTCTGGTTAGCTGTTTCAGAGTTCGATCGTTTTTCTTAGCGCCATCTAGCGGGGACTGGAGGCGGGCCAAGAGCTTTGTTAAAAGGATTGGCGAGAACCTAGGTTCATGCTGCTGAAATTATGAGTTTATGGATCCAATTTAATGTTTACTTTGTTATGTTTTAGTTAACCTATTCACTGCCCAACCTATGTGTTGCGACACGGGGCGCGGTGCGCTATAGCTCTTCTAGCTAGGAACATGGAGGTGTAGGTTATGAGAAATGAGATAGATTTTTTTGAAACAAGGGAAAGCAGCATCATCAATCTAGGTACAAAGACAGAGATGGCTCTCGAACCAGACATTTCTCATAACACCTATCTCTACACTTTCACCGCCACCTACGCCCGTGAAAGTTAACATGTCAAAAATGTCATACAGGGTATCGCAACAATAAAATATAATGCCTGGTCTGTAACGAACACAGAGCTGTATTCAAGGACAAGGAAAAATAGGAGCTCCATTGCACATAATTATTGAGAGCTTTTGTTAAAAACTAAGAAAATAGAGGAAAGCACGGATTACTTTGTATAGAAACAGTTTCGAGTATAATACAAGAAGGTTAGTAGAATTAAAAACGAATAAAATAAAGATTAGTATTTCGTAATTTTACGTGGGGATCTGGAAAAATAATGTCATTTTACATTATTTCGTTTAATAGGTTAAGGTTAGATGGGGTAAGAGTGGCAAGTGGGCAAGTCCGCCTCTGTATCGCAGCTATAATGGCTGGTGTACATTAGCCGTTCGACGTGACACACAATGGCTCTGATTTATCGCCCGGGATAAGGAACGATGGAAAAGGCTTTCCCTGAAACTTCAGCGAATAAATTTAGAGAGATCCATTCTGAGATTTTAAATTATTTTGAAATGGAATATCGGTTTTTGGGGTCTAGCTTTTAGAAAGTTACTTTGGTACTTACGATTTTACTTTGATACTTAGGACCAAGACTGAACATCTAATGTATCCATGGCGTCATTTGTTACCATTTCTATAATATTTGCGTAACAGAGAAAGATAAATCGGTAATTTCATTATACATTTATTTTACCTACTGTACGGTAAACATTCTTACGGTAAACGACGTGAGAATTAGAATAAGCAATAAACTTGCTATGTCACCTAAAAAAGGATCCAACAGTTACCCTCGACTTTAAACACGTTGAATGATGCAAGAAAACTTTCGACAGGCAACTCGAACGTTAACTTATTCAAGGAAACGGGAGCGGAGCAATGTTTAAAGGAAATCCATCACCAGGGAAGTGTAAAATAACACCCTCATTATTCGGGAATAACAATTACAGCTGCACTGCAGTAAAAGAGAATTCGCTGCAGACATTTTCATATCCACAGATCCGCTGCCAAAACTTTTAATTACAAGCGCAAAACATCCGCAAGCAGCCTAAAAGATCAAAGACCACTGACAGATCGAAATGTAGTCTATTAAATTATAAACATCCCTCCTCACCTTCGTTTTTTATTCAATGTAGCTAAACAGAAAGGATACATTATAGATACGCGGCGGAGC
The DNA here is from genome assembly GCA_963662085.1 of Eupithecia inturbata. Classification (NCBI taxonomy): domain Eukaryota; kingdom Metazoa; phylum Arthropoda; class Insecta; order Lepidoptera; family Geometridae; genus Eupithecia; species Eupithecia inturbata. Next base: position 1,333,511 of record OY759192.1, read on the forward strand.
AGACACGTACAAAATGAAAATAGGGGAAAGGGGCCGGTGGGGTATGGAAATGTTGGTCAAATATATCATCCGGGGCCTGACAGGCCAATTCTCTTATCTCGCACGCCGGCAGCCGCGCGATCTAAGCTAGCTTAGCTAATATAAAATGGTTTTAAATTCAAGTTTAATTCGGGCTATCTGCAGCTCTCGTAAATACCCCAGCCTACCTACCTACAAAGGCGACGCGATTTACGGTTTTGACGGATTCGGAATATTTTAACGGCGGGTCGGGATTAGGAACCCGCGTAACTCGTGGGTTCCTTACATTTTAATAAGCTGAGGTGATAATTTACCGGACTAGTGCGTTATCTAACCAGTGGGTACGAGCAGGGTCGGGATGGGACTTGGTGCGTAGTTAAGCAACTATATACCTTCACTCTTCGCAAGCTTTGACTTTTTAGGACATACTTACGAACATGACAGCGCTTTGGCAATAGTGGATGGAATTAATAGTTAACAAAAGATCGTAGTTAGTACGTGTTAATTCGTGAGTGTTTCACTCATACTTTTATCGCAGCTCATTAGTTAATTTAATTTTGGTATTTATTCGTCATCAAAAAGCAGCTAATGAGGTGATCGTGAAATCAAAAACCATTGACGACGCAATAATTTATTCGACAATCGACAAGAAATGAGATTCAAGCATTCCGAAGCACCTATCAAGTACCTATCTAGATCTACACCATTATGCTATTTAAGTAGATATGCGGCATGCATTCGCGTCGGCCATCATGCGACCAGGACATCATAACGTACAAACAAACGTTTTCCATTACAATATGTTTACCGAACCGCGGCGCGCATTATGTATGTTATCCCACCGAGCAATTTATGAGACTCCGGCAAATATTTGGCGCTCTCGGACTGACTCGGCTGACATCGGAAGATTGTCGGAAACTGTTTACACAACGGGGTATGGTAATTTTTCAGTTGCTGTTAGCTTATTCTGTTCACGGAAGACTTGGGTGGATAGAGTACAGAATTTTGTAGTTCTTTTTAGACGCTGTACTTCGAAAATGTTAAGCAAAGGTAGCTTCGTTTAAAATTACCTAAAAATCACGAGTAATATTGCTATACTAGCTTTTTTTTAAATCCCACGCAGCAAATTGATACCTTTTATTCCAGAACACAGACAACTGAGTAGGTACCTACATTCAAAAATAAAAAATAACTTTATAAATTAAACTTTTATAGTTGTGTAGTCTTTTCGGTCCTTTTTCCCGTCATGGCTCCCAAGAATGTCATGATCTGCTGGTCTTTTCAGATGTACTCGTAAGTGTATCACTCATACTATTTATAGTGGCGTAAATAGTATGAGTGATACACTCACGAATACATCTGAATAGATCAGCTGCTCTACCATAACACACGCTGAGTGGTGGCCGATATCATCATGTGGAAAACATGTCTGTGATGAGGTGATGACTAATTCACATTATACTAAGGGTATTTGATATTAAGGTATCTTTGTAAAAAGTTAAGTATCCACATCTACAGTCTACCTTATCCATTTGATGCAACTGATGGATACAATCCAGCTCGCAGCGACACCGACAACTCTTATGAGTGACGACGTAAACAGTACGGGTTGACGTTTAGTGTCATTAAATCTCGTAATAGGATGTCATAAATTGCAGGAGGTCGCCGGTACCAGGCCGGCCGGCTGTCATCGTTTGTCAGGGCATTTCACGCATTGTTGGACAATAACGCAGGGGGCAGCACTGCGCCTGCGTGAACTACCCTTCATTCCGCCATACATGTCACTGTGACAATGACATTGTACAAGCAAAGTTACCGGGGATTACGTCAAGATGACATGTTTTGTTGCGAATTCTTTGGTAAAGGTTCTTAGGTTTTTAGAAAAGGAAAAAAAGCACTGATGTTGTTCTTGTGAAAACCAATGAATCACTTGCTCAGACTTAAAATGCAGCCAAGGAGCGGCGAAAAAGTCTGGCGAATCATTCACCGAATGACATAGATTGAAGTCAATCTATGTCACATTTATGTGAGTGTGTAGATGAAATACAGGTCTTTCTTTTTTTGAAGACATGAACATTTTACAGACCGAACACTGGCAGAAAAGTAGCATCCCAGACACAAGTAGACAACTACGAAGTCGCGTCAAGTGAATACAAAAAATGCCTTCCCTGTAATTCCCACTTACCCCTCCCGACACTAATTCACGATTTAAAACTGGCATCACTATCAAGCTTATATCGAGAGAGAAAAAAGTAAAAATAAAAATCAAATATGTTCGGTATGCCTTCGAGATCACATCAGAAATATAAGCCTTAAACCGGCTCGGAAAAAAAACGACTCGAAGAATCATGACCCCGAGACTTGGACCCGTAAAGAATCAACGGGAATCAAATGTCATTTTACGAATGTGGCCCTTTAACGATTATCAATTTATTACGGCACTGAGTAAGTGTTACGACACCATAAATGTTATCTACACGTTATCTTCCTTTTATAGCTAGTTTTAGTGAAGGAAAATTAACAAGGTAATCATTATTATAATAAAATAATTGCAGTTTTTAACTTAATTTTGTATTATGAAGTTTTTGATACGCGTTATCGGAAATTTATTGCTGACATGTTATTATAGCGGAATCATTTAAAATAATAAACTATATTTTTATACGATGGGTCCAATAAAGTAAACTAATTAGTAGGCAAATTGCTTCATTACGGAGCTTTTGTTATAAGTCCATTTTCGCCCAATGACGGCGACATAAAACTTCTAGAACTGTAAATTTTATTTAATGTTTCTCAGAAATTTCATTGTCGTGTGGCATAAAAGTGCTCTTTGGTCAATTAATATAAAACTTGCGACTAGTGGACGTTCGTGGCTTTGCTTGGTTCGTTATTTTTATCGAACAAACTAGCCCACAATGTTGCGGTTTTTAGTGGATAGTGTTTATGGAGGAACATAACCGAGGGCGAGTTTTGATAGGCGTTTTGAAATTTCTGTAACTGGTAAATTTCCATTTAATGAATTTGTGAAAATCCGCTACCATTCCCACAAAGTTAAGTAATACTCGCAGTTTAATTTCATCGCGTCACCATAAGCTTAAATACAACAAAAAATACACAAAAAATTCAAAACCAATCAAGTAAAGTTGAGCGTTTTCAATATAGTCAACCGGACAGACAAGTTTTCTGGAAATGTTAATATTTTTAATTTGGTTTGTGAGATAAGATGAGTTAAGTCTCGCAGCATGCGGTCCAGGTAATCTTAAATTATTCTTTTTTGGTCCCACGCAAAATGCACAGAGTTAAACTTCAACTTGGATTTTTATTTTTACTCGTTATAGATGCGTTTGAGTTATTTTTGACATTATGTTTGATGGATTTAAAAATTGCCGTAACAATTTTAAAATAAATTACATTATTTATAACGGTTACTTAATCCGCTTCTGTTAAAACAACAGCTTTCATGTTTTTCAAAAGAGATTTAATTTTCGAACTTTAAGATTCGTAGGTATTTTGAAGATCGATCTTACCATAGAATAGGTAGACTTCTGTTTCTCGAAAGAGCTTTTAGTTTTGGAACTCTATACAATAAACAAGTAGATAGGATACCACAGAATAAATAAGAGCCTTCCCATACAAGTTGCCTAAACAGATTACCCTCCAAGACAAATACGGTCTCGTATAACGAGATGTTATCTCGATCCCAGACGGCGGCATATCTATTGGGTTATGTTTGCCTGGTGTCAGTGATTAAAAGGAAATTGGTCGTATAGATTAAGAAAATAGAAAAAAAATGTTTTCTAAACGGCTTCAGATCGAAAAAACAACCGCAGCGTGTGCTTAAAAGCGACATGTCTAGATGTTACACCAATCGGTCAAATAAACCACTTTAATTGGAGACTTTCAACCTACATAAATTGTTTTTAAATTCTACCAGATTGTTGCTGGCTGGAATATCTCGACTTACCTGTAAACAAAATAAAAAGAAAATTAGGACGATCAAAATCAATCAGACAGCTAGCGCTCCTGGCGGTGGATAGCCAAACTAAAATTAAAAGCTCTTGACTAAATCGGCTTTCCAAGGGGAAAATGGTCCCTTTCGTAAATTCTATAATTTGGAATTTTATAAAACCACACTGGGATTGGTATTAAGTTCTATTTCCAAAAGATGTAGCAAAAAAAGAAAGAAGAAACCAGTTATAAAAAGTCGTTCCAGTTCAGTGACCTGCGATTACCGCCAATTTGAAACGTTCTAGGCGCATTATAAAAACGCAAAGTCGGAATTCGCAAACTCGCGCCATTTATCCGTGTAATGACATGGTGACATGCGATTGGCAGTTAGCGAAACTATAATTTTCAAGGAAATTATAGTTTTGTAACTTGATTACGCGTTTCTTTATGGGTTGTAGCAATAGTCTTTTTTTTTTGAAAACAGGAGTGTGTGTTTATTTCTTGTTTTACATGAGCTTTAATGTTTGACTATATTACAAGCCACTTATAATTTTTTACATTACATTTACATTGCTTTGCTTCGTCGCCGCGTTGAGTATTATTTTTCTGACTTAAGACAATTGCGACGTGTAGGTAGCTATCGTAAAAAACTGCCTAATTTTTATCTGGCAAACAAAGTCCGAAAGCTACGTTTATTAAATACTAGCTGCTGCCTGCGGAAGGTTACAGACAGACTGACAGACAAACAGATAGACAGACAGAGTGACTTTCAATTTATAATATTAGTATGGTTATGGATTAAATAAAAAAGAATATATCTACATCAGTAGTTTTGTGTTTGTTTTTGACAACTCTAAACATTTCGCAAGGCGTACTAGGTAACAATCGTGCAGTTTTTTCCAAAACAATACTTATTAAATTAACTCCTAAACGTGTTATTTCGCAACTGATTCGAACCCAATCAAGTTATGATTAGACAGTATAAAATTGCCAATAATTGGTAATAGCTGGCAATAATTGTAGCGCAGTGCAAAAACAGGGGGAAATTACTTAGTTTTAAATTAGGGGTTGCCATGTTAAGCTGGTGTGCGGAGTTATTGGGGAAATTACATCATTGTTATATTATAACTGTTATAAGTTAGTTGACATTAAAAATACAAAAATACAGTTCATAATTAAATATTTATATTTTTTAAATATTTGCGTTTTCGGGGTATCTGACTAGTCTTTAGTTATCGTAGGTCCTATATCGTAGATTTAACCTAAAATTTAAGCTATCTAATCTAGATGATCTACTTGTATTTATGCAAACTCGTATCTGTAAAAGCTTATTACACATTTATACCTTTGCTTTAAGAGGGCGCAATGCGCGCCATTTTGTGAAAAAGGTAGGCATAGGATTCATAGGAGCGGGACGGGACACGACACAGCATACGTTTTCGGAACGACGACGTAAGCGCAAACATCAAGTTTTTGCTTCTTTACAAGAAAACTACACAACACAACTTATGAAGAAATTGAATAATAAATAAGCTACGAATCAAAACATAAGTCATTTCAATAGACCGCAGGGTTCCTGAGATCTCGACCAAATTATGTGCGAAACAGTGCAATTTGAAGTTTTTTTTAAATCATTTTTCACATGTAAGAAATATACAGATATTTTTTTTATTTTTATTTAATTCTAGTTTTTTACCACGAGGATCCCGTGAGTACTGAGATCTAGCCCTAGTTTGACAACCAAACCTGTTAGGATCGCCCCTTAATTCCATGAGCCTTATACATTTGACATTTTGATAGTAAAATTAACCTGCCCAGACTAATATCATAAAATTATTTATAATGGCAACAATTTTATTATTTGCCAACAATCTAAACATTTACAAATAATCAGCATCAAATTACCTTCACACATCGGTGTCACGGCTAGAACTCACTAATATAATGGTATAATGACATCTGCTAGCACAAATTGTCCATAAATACCTAAACACAATAACATATAATTTAAAATTACACGAATTATCGCAGTCGTTTCAATAGAAACGGAACAAATTGGATAATTAGGACAATTTACGTATCACGTTGAGTGGCGTGAGTTCCGTGAGCGACGTGAACTTTGATAAAAATAAGGGATTTGGTTACACTTTCTGATTGCAAGGGGCTATTTGCCGTTCTTCATTTGAATACTTTGCGTATTCCTGTGGTTTTTAGTTGTGTCAGTTGAACTGACTTAGTTCTTTATTTGAATTTCAAATCTTTGAATTTCATAGTTCTTTCATTTTGTAACTCGTAAGCTAATTAGCTATGTAGTCATTTGAATTATTTGTGTATTCCTGTAATAGTTCACCTAGATTAAGTAACATGTCATATAATTTTGTTATATTATTTATTAACTACAACATGTACCTACCTTTAACATGTTTTCTGCTTAATCTGTGTACCATACCTACTTTGTAGTAGGCCAGTTCTGAGGTTAAATTCTTTGAGTTCATCTTCCTTTTTTTATAAGTTCAGTACAATGTAAAATCGGCACATAAGTAGTGGACTTGCGAACATTTTTTTGTTCCAAAAATCTGCCTAACTTGGATGTGGAGTATGCAATTATAAATGGAAGGTGTTGTAATAACATCACACCTAACATAGGTGTGATGGTAAAAATCATTTTAATATAATGTTTATGTTTGATAGTGTGAAATAAACAGGCTGCATTGACCTGCTGACCGCCGCTGACGTGGCACCGACTCCTATATCAATACCATTTTCATGACTCCAGACATTAATTACTACGTACGAGTAAATTAACTTCTTAGTGGACATTACATAAATAATACGGCAGTGACCGGCGGTTCTAATGAACGGCCCGAGCCGCCTTTTCTTGAGATTTCCCGGCTGCCTCGGCATTTCCTTAGAAAAAACGTCATCTCCATCCCACTCTTGCACCTCGCTTGCACCCAACTATTATTTCCTTTTCGCTCTTTTGTTTCGTCGATGCGGACGTCTCGCCCACGCTCCGCCCATTTATAAAATCGACTGGTGGCCGACGTCTGTGCACCTGTCCCTTTCTCGTCCGACTGATTTATGTGAGAGAGAACGGGCTTGATCGACGCTTTGTTTTCCCGCTTCGAGTGTGACGCGTCGTTCGTTTTTGGAAAAAAGGCGCGCAACGAGGCAAGGATTAGGTTATACGTTATTACCGGGTGTAAATTGTGATAATGCGCAGCGATTGCGACGCGAATTCCCGCGTCTCGGGTGTCGCGCTGTGGGAAACGGAATGCCTTTTTGTTTTGCGCGGTAGGTACCCAGCCGTTTTGTAAAACTATATTTACGATAATGTTATCTCGCACGGCGTATTACATTACGCAGGTCGCTGCGGGGCCCGTGATTAATGGCTAACTCCTCCACGCGGAACCTCTCGCTCCAACAGAGCAGACCAAAAAAACATTTCTTAGAAACTGCATCGGACTGCAAACTAAGCGCGTAGAGGTACACTCCGCTTACACAAGACATAATGAAGTCGTTTACAACGCCATCTATCTCTCGATCGAGCAAATCATTATTGTCAATGAGGAAGTCTATAAATCGGTGTTTGTTTATGGTCTTTCCCAATTTCGAATTAAGATTTCAAGGCGAGAGCGCGGTATGTGGCGAGCAAAAAGCTAAGGCGGGTTGACATCTTGAAAAATGTCATGGCGGCGGTTTTTTGAGGTTGCTTTTGGCGAGAATGCCATTCTAATCAAAATAGTTTACGCGTCCGCTGCGCAACAGATTAAGAATCGTTTTGTTTTAGCCTTCGATCGTGGGAACGCGTCGTTTTTTTGCTATTATAAAGTATTCGACGTTCAAAATTGCTCCATTTAGTCAGCTCATTCAAATGTAGAAATAAATACTCTGAGAATTCTGCAAAAAGCGGATCTAAATCGTTGAGTGCAAGATTGTAGCAAAAACTTTGACGTTTCAAAACTGTCACAGTTAAAAACTTCCAAACCCTCGCATAAATAGGATCAGAATCCTGCGGTATCACGTCGCGAGCTCCACAAACTGTTATAAATCAAAAAGGCACAAATAAAAACGCCCGCCGCCGAGGTGAAAACGTTATTATCTTTATAATTGCACGTCAAGGCGGGAAAACTGGGGGCATTTCTTTTTTTTTCTTTTTTAACGCCGGGATGGCTATGATATATCGGCCATGAATACGGGATGTATCGCGACACCTGCTTGCTACCTTATGAATTCGAAATAGCGACTTTCTACGTCATTATGGCTTATGTTTGCTTATATTAAGAAAAATGGCGGAGGAGATCTTTACGCGGAAAATTTAAAGGAAAGCTTCAGAAGTTAAATCAGGTAGGTACTGACTTTTGCAATAAGTCCTTTATGAAACCTACCATTTCATAATTATTACGTATCTACTTATTTAATGCTTAATTCAACCAAAAGGGTCCTAGGTACCTTACTACAACAAGGCACAAATTTCTAAGAATTTTGAAATACTATTAGATTCTTCGACTTCGATACCAAATACGAACAGCCTAATACTTTAACCCTACCTTATACCAGTCGACAAATCAATTCTCCTGTCAAACAACAAATTAAAAACTATCCAAACCATCCTAACTATTACAAAAAGAGATCCCTAGGAACAATAAAGTAACACGAGTAAAACCAACAGATAAGATCCGCCCTAGAGGTAACGAAGCGGAGGACTATCGATGTCTCAGTCAAAAACTGTCAAAACCTGACAGGCGCCGTGTCAACTTAACGAGCGGAGCTGCTGTCATGCTGACGCGGCGCTTTTAGCAGCGGTATCTAGCGGCGAGTGGACTGAACTTGCGTCTTTGCAGGGGTAAACTCGCCCCGAATTTACGCACTTAGAAAAAAATCGAGGAAAAGTTCTTATGGACGAAAATACATGTATAAAAATAACTATGGAATATGTGATAGATTTTTTGTTTATGTCAAAATAAACAAGAATTTCCCCTAGGTACTTAGCCTAGCCCTAGCCTTTTCTGTGGCGAGTTCCCACTATAAAAAATAATAAAAAAGAAAACAAAAACACTTCCGACTGTACTGAAGTCGGACACGGTCAGTGTAGTGTGTCGTAATGTGAACGTGGACATTCCTGATTCTGAAGACGAATTGAGGGTAGTCGTGGATACTGCCGTCAATTCTTGGCTATAACTCCGAGAACATCCAGTCGCCCCGTGACCACGATCGCTGCAACGCGACGGAAACGTAGGAAAAATAAAACAAAAGGTACGTCATAAATACCCGATAAATAATCTTTAATATGTTAACAGATCGCGAAAGTTTAAGTTTTATAAAAAATCATCAAAATAAATTATTATTCGGAAAATATAAATACATATGCCTAACTTACTTTGCATAAAAAAGAGAACTTAGCTTTTATTTAGTTGGCGAAAAAGCGCCTAGTAAATTGTAGGCACTAGTGAACGTGTTTTTTTAACTAAATATATTTTAAAAGAAGCTAGTTTATAAGTGTTACAATAATAATCTTGACCCCATCGCGTGGCGTCCACACTTACGAGTACGAAAGCCTCTAATGAATGCAAAACTCATTTTATAATATTCAAATACCTCATTATTTGCATTTCAGGTGTTATTTTATCTTGCCTATACTTTTTACTGCATGCTACAAAGTATTTTACCTACATAACATTTGTTTTATGCAAAGTTCTTTATTAAGCGAAGTGTAGGTTATCATCACATAAGTCACTATATCACTTCAATTTCTTTCTTGATGGCGCCGCTTGCTTTTCGCTACGACTCACTATATCACTTGGTAGGTAACGTCATGACATCCATAAGTCTAAATGTGACTTTTGTAGGTGCCATCTTGTCATATTAACATCCAGCTTAACGCAATGTAGAACTTGTTCATAACGTTTTTAGGTAATTCTGTTTTCTTAGTAAGTTAACTTTTTCTTTGATACACATGGCCACTGTTAAACGTGCCTACAAACAGGAGGGGTTTGCCATAATCACCACTTGGTGGGTGTATTAAATTTGTGATCGCAATAGAGTTGTTAAAAATACACAGAAGAATGAAAATGAAGCTGACTTTGGTAGGTTCCCTTGGCCGACTCTTTCGACATCGACGGGCTGAGTTGAAAGAGTCGATTCTTACGCCGCATGCACGTTTTATAAACTAAAACCCCAGTAGGTTCCATCACTGTTACCAGAATTGAAAAGTTATTATTCATGAAGGGAGGGGGTTAGCATCTAGACTACCGCGTTAATTATTCAAAATGTCGATGCCGTAATATGGATATAAATATTCAACGGTCGTTCATTGTGTGGAATGTTTTTTTTTATGAGGAAAACTGTTTTTAGTATGAAAGCTCACAATTTATATGTTTTTATTTTTAACTCGCTTCTGTTTGAAGTTTATTTATTTATTTATTTATACCTTCTTCCTACAAGAAAACTAATAAAAACCCCTGGGAAACGATTCTTTAGCAGATGCTAAACAACATTTTCAGCAACAACTTTTTAAAGTTCCAAGCTTCTAGGACTTACACTTATTAGAGATCTTTAGTGTCTTGTTTTTCAGCTAATTAATCTGTTTCAATTGTATACCATACCTAAATCACGTTTAAAACAACAATAAAATTATAAAAGGAAATTGTATTGCTACTAGAGCTTGACGACGCCTTTGCGATTTTTTTGGACTTAAATACGGTTGAAACTAAATAACTTAAAAACCCCAAATGTCATTTATAGGTCACTTACGCTCACATCAACCAAAGCAACCAATTAGAACACATTGTCAAAAGTTCGGGTTAACCGCAACCAGCCACTAAAAATGACAACGACTTGACATTTGGATGTAATCGTGCAATTGTGGTTTGATAACTGCTTGGGGGCACGTGGGTTTACTTGCTTTCATTTATTTAAAGTTTACTGAAGGGCTTTTGAAAAGAAACGTCAAGTTTTTATGCAACTGGAACTCGAAAATTTACGAGACCTATCCGATAAGGGGCTGCCGTTGTATTTTCTGCTTACTTAGGTAACCAAAGGCTTTGGTCATGCAGTAAAGAGACCTAGAAATTCTCGTTATTTTGACGTATAATAAACATGGTTCGTTATCTTTATCTGCATCTAATGTCATAAAGAACAATTTTATGTAATTCATATCTGTTTTGAAAGGAGAGGAAATGGGTGATCTACTTTTGTATAACGGTTTAATTTCATAGACTGCAATATCTCTGAATATCGTGCGTTAGATGGAGCAGTTTAATAATAATTCATGGTGGGGGAACTGGGATCTGCACTGACATCTCGCATGGGAGTGTATTGTGCATTGTCCCCCTGCCTAATTAGGTCATGATGAAAGAGCAGTCGGGAAAAGTAGACCCCATTATCAGTTAGACAACATAATGGAAAACACAAAAATTACCAACTTAGGAGGCAGAGGGAGAGACATCAAGATCTCACAAGAGTCCGCTTTACGTGTCAACCTTCAACACAAGAAGACAAGACATACAGACGAAATTTCTTAAAAAAAATAGTTATTAGGTAGGTTTGCGTACAATTTGCGGTCACCATTGACATTAGCACAGGATCTCCGCTGCGCGCTCTGATTGGTCGGATCGTTATGCGCACGCGTCCCTTTGTGCTAGGAAATTGGAGTAATTGAGAACGATTTCAGACAATGGGCGCTTGAACTTTTGTTTTTTGAACTTTGACGTTTTGATTGTGATTGTTTGGACGTTTTGACGTGGATGTTGTTGTTACTACTTGGAATCAAAGTAGGTATAGTGTTGCTTCATATTCATAATGGTCTAAGTACATCCTTTCGTTATTCCGGCGTATGTACTGAACTGACATTTTTTTGCGTTGTGTCTCTATCACGCATTGTATCATCGCTAAACTTAAATTTCGGGAAAAAGTATTGCTATTTGGCACTGGATGGAACCATAAAAGACGCAAAAATATCACCCCCAAATACATTAAATAAGAAAATTAAAAAAGGTCGCGTTCCCAACTCCATTAAAGGATTCCCACGGTAGACAATCCAAGAAACCGAAAAAGCAATATCAACAAAATAGATCACGTACCAGGCTCGCATAAGCAAGCAGCAGGTGTGTTACACATGAGTCGGAATGCGGTAAATTTTCCGGATGCCTTCCCAATGATTTCCTCCGAGACCGCCGGCCCAGATAGGTACAGGATTTCGATACGATAACGCTCTTCTCAATTTCTGCTCGCCTGGTAGCCACGCCCGCTCCATTAAATATGTATGTAGGTACTATAGTTGGGTTATTTTCTTTATACCCTGCTCCCTTGGGAGCTCATCTTGGGTATCAATCGGCGATATTGGTCTGACGTATCTTGACAATAATCTTTGCCTCGCTATTTCCACAGATTGGGTGACTCTGAGAGATAAATAGCTTATTACCAGGTTATTTCGCCAAAAGCTCTTTAATTTACGCTTGCAAAACGAAGACACGAAAGTTCAGCATTCACAGACAATTACGGAAGGTATTTCAATAAACAACACATGTTTTAAAGCCAACGTTTTAATTTGTTTCGACCATTTAAACCACTCTAACGTGGTCCATTCTGCGCGGCCAACGTGGCTATTACCACGTCATTGTCTGCGATGCCAGCGCCACACCTCGATTACGGGAATTGCGGGAATTACACCGATTGGACGATTACATCCATTACTGACTCTACCCCGTTACTACGTCTTTTGTTACTTTGCGATTTCTTCTAATTTATTTTGTAAAGTTTTGATTTGAAATTAGAACATTCATCGCATTAATCAGTGGGAATAATCGTTCATAAAGCCGCTTCTTTGGTTACAATAGAAAGATAAATTGAATTCGAAATTTGAATTTTCAAAAGGAAGACATTCCTTCCATTTTGGATCTGATCTTTCAATGTATTTGAATTCCGAATGTATTTTTTTCTCCTTAATGTCTACGAAAAAAAAACCTATCACGCTACAATAGAAGTTCGTTTTAGTTTTCCGTTATAGTCAGAGGCGTAATTACTTACCTATCACTTTATTTCCATATTTTCTTTACATATTGGATAATTATAATTAACTTTATAAGTGTATAGTTATTTATTGTTCGACCGGTATTTATTTATTTTTTATTTGGTAAGACAAGACCATTATTTTCGTATAAATACGTAACGAGAAATTAGTGTAAAAAAGACCGCATTCAGATTTTTCCTCACCCGTTTCCACTAAGGCCGGGCGCACACGGCCTTAGCTAAAGGCCACTAAGCCCTCCAATTAGGCTCGTATTACACGTCATTAGTGCCGGATACATTACAATGATTGCAGCGATTGCTGACAACTATCAGTAATTTGCTGGGAATATTGCTGATGAGGCCTTGATATTCAGTTTTATTACCTATAGTTTTTGTGTGAAACTTCATTTATCACGTAAATATACTTTTTGAAATTAACTATTACGTCTTACTAATATTATACTATTCAATAACCGCAGTAGGTCATTAACGGGTAGGACGCAATGCTTGAAAACTTTCGCCGATCATTGCGGTATAGATGACGAGAAGACTCGACGTAGTTTCCCATACGCTGCCCAGCCCAGCTGAATCATCCTCTTGGCCTCCTTCTCGAAATTTAATTGGGGTAAACCTGTTCTCGAGTGGAGACCGCGACTCGGCAAACGTAGCGTACGACGCCCTCCGGCCACGATCTGCGAAAGACTGCAGGCAAATGCTGGATGCGGCAAGCTAAAGACAGATCGCTATGGCACTCATTAGGGGAGGCCTATGACCAACAGTGGACTAAGATAGGTTGATGATGATGATGATGAATATTATACTTAATTGCGAAACTATGACGTTTGTTACTTCATCACATAAAAGCTTCTTAACGCTAAGTTGCAAGTTTTTAGCTTGATGCTAAACATTTTCTTAAGATGTATTAAGTATATCAGTCATCTATTAACCATAACACAAGTTCTGCTTAGCTTAGGGCTAGATGATGCTGTGTGGATTGTCCAGCACTAAATTTATTTATTTAATGTATCAGATATGTGTCAATAAATATTTCTCTATCTATCTCTATCAAATAGGTACCATAAAATAAAGAAAAATAACGAACGACAAAATAACTTTATCTTTGCTACTTTTATCATGGAAAAACATATGAACCCGCGTACTCTACATTTTCACTATGTAGAATCAAGTACTCTATATTTTGCTAACACGCTTTTGAAAAGTCACACATAAAACCTTTTTGATATCATCCAATAAAATCTCCATAACACATATTCAGCGTTTGATTGACAGCCAAAGATCTACAGCCCATTCAATCTCTATGTTCATTCTAATTTCGAACACCAATTGACAGCCATCCACCTGTCAAGCGTAAAATAGAGCAGAATATAAACCTTATTTGTATACCCACAAAGGCGAGTTATTTGTCGCAGTCGTAAACTCAACAAGTGAACATAGGTCGTTTTATGACTTCATAAAAGGCTGACATCTCACTAATACGTCATAAAGTTGAATTGTCAGTGAATCCCTGAATAAGGGCCAGACTCCGCCAAAGCGGAGACGGGACGAGCAGAGAAGAGATATGTTTTAAACAGCCAATAGGAAGTCTTTATTCACACATCACGTCTCCGCTCACGCTGGATACCACCGAGCGGAGATGCATCATATTTATATAACGCGATCGAAGCGGAGATGTGAATTTGTGCCTCGCAAGCTGGCGTCGGCATGCAGCGGAGACATGAAGAGATGTGTGTCATCTAACGCTCGCCCCACGCAGCTCAGTTCCGCTCTAGCACACAATTCCAGTCTAGCCAGTATGCATGTCCGCTCAGCTTCGGTGGATACACCCTAGCTGAAAAACGTTTCTTCTCTTCTCCGCTACTGGCATCTTCGCACATCTCCGCTTTGGTTGAATACGGGCTTAAGGCTTGACGAGGGGTCTTGCAGCACTGGTTTATAGGTCATACTCTTTATTTGGTTAATAACCGTAAAAATACCAACTAGAACCACCTGTTCCGAGTTTATGACTGTCTTCAAGATTCATGGCGAAGTTACGGTTGTATTTTTCTTGGTTATTTATTCTTCAGTAGGTAAGTAGGTACCTGGTTAATGAGCTCGTCTATTGAATAGGGGCGTAACTATCATATCCGAGAAAGTATAGGTTCTTTTTACAGTAAGTAGGTACCTACCTGTGACCAGAACCTAAATTCAGATTCAGATCCTTCATTGTCATACATCATACAAATAAAAATTGTACAAAATTACTTAAATTAGAGGCTATGACACGTCCATAGCATGCTTTTTTTTTATTATCGTCTAGTAATCACCTTTTAAATTTATGTTAAATACACTAGAGTATAATTACAATCTAGCCATAGAATTGGCTAATGGGTAATTTAGTTTTAACTTATTTTTATAACAACATATTACTAAGAACGTGTCCATTGGCATTTTTCTTATTGTCTCTATACTTAAGGTGAAGACACTTTGTTCATGTGTTCTTTAAGATAGCACTTATGCACATACACTATAGTTATCACTACACTAACTCAAAAGGTTTTGTTCTTTTGAGTCATAGCATGCTAAATACAATTTTGCTGTAGAGAGCCAATACTCAAAGTACAATTATGTATATGCTTAAATCTAAGGTTCTTGTAAATCCATCACTTTAGGTGCTTCTACGAGGATATCAGGTAATTTAGAGGATTTGACATTAAACTGACTGTAATCTATATATTTAAAAGAAAGTCGTGTTAGTTACACTGTTTATAACTCAAGAACGGCTGAACGGATCTCGGTGAAATTTGGCGGCGAAGTTGATGGTATCCCGGGGCCGGACATGGCTACCTTTTATTTCGGAAAAAAGCGTGCGAAGCCGCGGGCTGCAGCTAGCAAAAACTAAAAACTCTACGAACTCTTTGATGTTATACAGCGTTTTGTCAAGTAGAAGATTCCGTAATTCAGTGTTAAACCCATTTTGATTTGTAATTAATTTCAACTCTAGAGGGAGCTTATCATAAAGTTTTTAGCCCATTATTTTAGGGAGCTGTTTTAGCATGTTGAGTCAGTGCTGGGTCGGCTCTATTATCATTTTATTTCGCGAGACGCACCTACCTATGTATTCCCTATGTAGTCCCTATGTAGTCCCTATGTAGTCCCTATGTAGTCCCTATGTAGTCTATGGTGAAAACTTGTAAAAGACAAGAGTAAAAAAGTGTGCCCAGCCAGGTCTGATAATGATCGTTAATTAGCTAGCTTATAAACACCTTTGTTATTACAAATAATGTTTGACTATTGATTATTGAAATCATCAAACAGCTGCCAAAATGAAGCTCGGGCGAATGGCGAGATATCGGGAAGCTAATCTAAAAGGCCTCAAGAAAATATTCAGTGATGACACGACCGCTTTGTAAAGAGTATTGAAAAAACATAGGGTAAGTTTTGGGTCTAAGACTAGAGCGAAGATTTAGAAGATCCGTTTTATGAGGTGAGGGTTTATTGAACAGTATAGATTTTGCCGGACCTTCCGAATCGTCGTAACTATTAAGACTGGCAGTCCCAACACATGCCAACAAAGCACTTAAACCGATAACACTATCCTTACAACTCAAGACGTAACGTGCCCTATGACACGGGTCCAAGTCAAAATCATAAATTCGACCCCATACAAGGGATACATAACAAGTTTACCAATAGAGAAAATACTAATTTACCAGGAGAGCATAACTAGAAGGTAGTTGGTGTTCCCGCGTGGCGCATTACCAAGACGGGTCTGGTCATTAGGCGGCGGTATTAGCTATTAGCCGGCGCCCTGCAGCATAAGTTAGAGGTAGGGTTTGCCATTTGTCTTGTAACGAGGTGATTACTGGAGGTGCGACAATGGATATGTCACCTTTTTGGGCAGAATAAGCGTGTGAACGTTGCTATCATGGTCACGGATGGGTATGTTATTCTACCATGCTGAATAAAACATTTACAAAGTGACAAGATTACTAGTAAATACTATAGGAATAATAAGGAGGGTAGGTAACTCTCGTTGAAATGCAAAGCAGTGATTCTTTTGAGAAAGAAAACAACTGCCAAAAAATTGACTTTTTCAATTCCAAAGCTGACCAAATTACACAGTTCTAAAAAGGCAGTAAATCATTCTAAAATTATTCGGGTTGGCGCCTCGACCGACCAACAGCGACATCTCACTTGTCAAAACATAAAACGTTCCAAAACACGCAGTTTTACGGCCTAACTTTAACAGCCGATACTATTACAAAGGAATCACTGTTTTCACAAACCAAGTAATTTATGACGCATAAAAATACCTATTTTTAATTGATGCGTCCAGAAACATATTGTTAACTACTGTACTCCGTGATATATGCGTACTTAAGTTAATCTCTTTTTATTTTTCTATGGTTTTTATAGTTATTTTTCCATTTTCTACAGTGCTCAACGTCAGAACTAAAGACGTATAAATCACTGCGTCTAACGGAACGTTAAAGGAATTTATATCGAAATATTACTATTTATACAACTTTTATTACGTTTATCTGATAGTTATCTTGTTTTATACCTAAATATTATATGTCTCTATCAAAATAAAATCAACATAAATAGAAAGGTTGCGTAAGAATTTCAAGTATTTCTACGAAATTTGAATCTGGCACGAGAATGACAATCCTCTGAGTTTTTTTCCGAAATGCATTTCACGTTGCCAACCACTTTATTAGCGAGAGAAATGTTGACAGCCGTTCTAAAATTAAAAGTATGCATGTCACGACTTTTTAAAACACCATCATTCTTCATCACGCCTTTTTTCATCTCCGTTAAAATTTAAAATTGGAACAAATAGAAACAAAAACCCTTTGTAATTCGAATTTTAATTTACGATTTTAATTTGAAGCGTTCTACTTAGCTAACGACCTATTCTAGCGATTGCATCGGTTTATCTGTAATATTGATATTGAACATAGCCTCTACATTGCCAAGCGAAATAAACAGCTTCCACAATGTAATAAAGCAATCAAATATAACAATTAAACACTGGACACGATTCTTAAGATCAGATAGCATACCGATGCTTATCTTGACCATATAAGTACCAGGGTAACAGAGCAAGTACCAGGGACGCAGCCTAGCTACCAGGGCCCTCCGTGAGTCTAGAACAATGTGTTGTTGCAATTTGCAAGCTCGGCGAGCCTCACCATTTATGGCTCAGCCGATGTAAGCCTGTATCGGTCTTACATAAGATTTACATTCATTTTGTTTGTTGATGCTTAGAAGCCAATAAAAATAACTTGTGCTTCTGTTTTTGAAGTCGGTTAGATGCCATGTTTCTGAATGTACCTAGAATTTTATTTTCTTAATTTGTTGGATTTGCTATCAATCACATTTTGAATAAACTATTGCGTCTTCTTCTTCAACCTTCTATTCTATTATATCTGATGTCCTATTTCACAAACGAAATTCTATATCTTATATTTTAAATCAAATATTTTAAAATTTTTCCCTGAATCTACCGCCAAATACCAACACGTCATAGGCCCTTTCGTTCCAACAAAATATTTAAAAACAGAACAACTCCCGACAAATATTCAAAAAGAGAATAATTTCCACATGATCTGTTACAATTTCGTTCGATGTTTAAAATTCTATTTCGCGGTATAATGTATTTAAATGGTGTAATTTGCGGTGGTAGTACCGCGCAAACAAACAGACGGGGGCAGCGGCGCTTCCGGCGGTAGGGAGGGGACAGTGACTCTGATCCCGGAAAATCGCGGCCATGTTAGAAAATTCACGCGTCCTTTTTATTGATTGAATAGTAATATAATCCAGAGATAATTGGTTTGTAGGAACACTAGAGTTTCTGCAACCCTAGTTTAATGTATACTTACATACTTAGTTCAAAGTTCAATCAGTGAACCTTTATTGAATGAGTAGGAATAAAGTCGAAGTAGAAATTTAATTTAATTTTCGTATTTATTTCTTCACTTTCGTCACATATAGTCTTAGGCTGCAGTGAGCCAGCTAGGCAAAATGATACATTACAATGACTAAATACAACCTACCGCAAAACCGAAATTTACAAAAGAACGGTAAGAAAATTATTAAAATCCAAGCTAAGCCCATTTACCCCATCCCTAGCATCAGCCTCGGGCGCCGGCCTCTGATAGCGGAGCCCTACTAGATAATACCGCTTATTAACTCAGTTCTGATAGCTTTAATGAAATCAGGAACTGATATTCAAAGTTATTTTCAGTCTACAGTTACGTAGTTTTCCTACCTATATTCAACGTGAGGGAATAATTTTATTCAAAATGTTTACTCAATCGCTGTTGGTTGCGGCGTAAGAATCGACCCCTCAAATGTAGGTCATGGATGTCGTAACCGACTAAGGGAACCTACCAGAGGACAAGGCAGCAGCTTTCTTCTGTGTATTTTATCACCTAAACTTGGTGATCACAGGGAGGTGATAAGATACACAGAAGAATCCTGTCAAACGTGGTGATTCAA
Source organism: Eupithecia inturbata (assembly GCA_963662085.1). NCBI lineage: Eukaryota > Metazoa > Arthropoda > Insecta > Lepidoptera > Geometridae > Eupithecia > Eupithecia inturbata. The sequence continues at coordinate 1,352,990 of OY759192.1, forward strand.
ACCCGCAGTGGTCGTACGTATGTGAAAGGTAAAAACTAACAAACTTACCTGCATATTATCAAACAAATAAACCGCCAAGTGCGAGTCGAATAGCACACGAAGTACCCTTCGTGTGCGAGTCGACTCGGCCGTACTTGGCCGTACCGTAAAAATCAGGCACCTTTTCAAAGAACATCAAATTTTCACACGGAGACCCCTTTAAATTTTCAACTTTATTTTATTTTTAGTATTTGTAATAATACAATTGAAGTGTTACTTAATTATAGAAAGTTTCATGTGTCTACCTATTGTAGTTAAAGAGATACAGCCTTGATAAACTAAAAGCAAAAAAAAAAACAAAAAAATCACGTTTGTTGTATGGGAGCCTCCGTTAGTTTTTATATTTCTTTTATTTATATTATTTCTTGTTCTAGCGGCAAGAAAAATACACATTATCTGAAAATTTCAACAATCCGCATCTTACGGTTCATTAGATATAGCCAGGTGATAGATGGACGGATAGACGGATGGACGGACAGCGGAGGCTTAGAAATAGGGTTCCGTTTTCACCCTTCGGATACGGAACCCTAAAAATAACGATTCGAGCACTTCACTTTTCATAAACATTTAAACCATTTGTCATTGTTCTTCAAATTGTAAAACACAAGGAAAACTAAAAGCAATCCAGATTCAAAACACAAGAAAACTCGTTCGTAAACCCCGCACTAGTCATGCACACAATTAAAAAGACGCACATTCTACTGCACAAAGCATTTGACCCCCTTCCGTTTCCGCTCGCGTCATCATTTTTCACCGCGCCTCCATTTATTTTATCTGCGCGCCACACGCCCGTCCGCGATAGCGTACCGAACGTACCGTCAGCGTCAGAAAGATCTAAGGTTAGCCTAGCCGAAAATATAGAACTTTAGAAGAATAATTTTAAATACGCTTTAAAATAACCATAACTTCTAATTTGTCAGTAGTGTGCACCGTACATTTAACTTTATTACTACGATTACGCTGGACACCTGAAAACTATTAACCACTATTAAGTCCATATTGTTTTGCCTACAATTAGAACTCAGCAGGGTAAAAAGACGATTACTTTCGAAGGTGCCCAGTTCTATAACAGGCTACCTGAAGATATTAAAGGAGCTGGAACGTTTGGCGTGTATAAAACTAAATTGCAAAGATATATATCCGAAGATGTAACACTACTAAACTAAACCATAAGAGACGAAAATAACAATAATATTACTAGCATAAGTTTCTCATGTAAGTAACATGTTTGTTGTAAATGAGAAATAAAGACCTTTGAACTGAAACGCTTACTTGGTTACTTTGATAGCGTCTATAAAATTGAACTTCTAGACTAGAAGATCTATATTTTTGACTAGGATGAACGCTTATAGTGACGCTGACTGTACCATCAGCTGCTGAGACACAGAGATTTATGAACGCACCCCCGACGCTACAAACCTTTTTTGTATCCAATATTTGAATTCGAACTTTTGAATTTAGAGTACGTAGAGTGTTCTATGACATCCGCCATTGTTCATTCTTCAATACTATTCTTAATTCATTTTTGATATTTGCACTTTTTTTATACCTTTCACCCACCTTCTAGTTGTTAAGTAACTTACCAAGACCTTAGGAGTAAGTAAAAATAATGTAGAATGCAGTATATAATTGTTTGCTCTTCTTCTCGAATTACTTAAAAAAGACTGTTAACATTTTCCTATTTATTGCAATTGCTTGCTTTACGTAGACTAGAAAAAGATTAGAGAGAGATTAAAATAAGAAGGTAAGTATGTATTATTTTATAAACTTTATCTATATGCTTTACAACGGCAACTAAGCAACGGGTCATTGCATTTTGCCATATTAATAAGCAGGATGTGCTAACTAATTAACCAATCGCATAGATAATTACTTAGCCATTGCAATGTCTACTCGGTGGTCCTACGTTATCAGTTCACTTGCCCTTAAACTGTAAGGCAAACCGTCAGTCTTATTAAATGTCAGCATTCCTTTTAAAGGACACCATGTATTAACTAAAATATTTAATAAATGAACAGCGCAAGGCATAGGCTAAAATTTCTATGGTGAAAAAAGCTTCCCACTCATAATCAAGTCGTGTTTTAAGCTTTCTGGAAGCTGCCTGTAAGTCATCAAAAAGGTAGCAAATTCAGCGCAACTCGACATTTCCCTATCTCATTTTCCATTTGACAAACATCATTACATCTTCCGGTGTCGCCCCCTGGCGGCAATTTTCGAGATTCGGGTGCGTTCGGGCGCGCTCACTCGCTTCCGCAGTTTGTTATTATAATTCCACTTTTGAATCGTAAACTAAAATTCTCTTTTTGAATGGCGAGTTGTGTTATATTTTGGAATATTTTACGGTGTACGCGTTCTTATTACTATTGTTAAAATCGTAGAATCGAGGTACTTAGGTACTGTACTTTTTTGCTTTCATCTAATTCCAAATGGATTCCAAAGTTTATTTTAAACTGTCCTCAGCTGGATCAAAGACGTATCTGTTAGAAAGTGATCACAAAAATACAAACGGCTTATAAGAAAGCCACTCTCCCTAGACGATTAATCATCCCTCCCCGAACCCCTCCCCCGGTCAAACGTCTACTATTTTCATTACTCCGACTGTATGCGAGGAATGTTCGATATTCGGATTGTTTGCGCGCGAAAGCTTGTTTAGACTTCTTCTGGCTCGAAATTCGAAATATTGTTCCTGTACTCACGGCATCTAAAAGTAGGTGAGTATTTATTTGAGTGGCCATTTTGATATTGTGTTAATGGGTACGATAGAGCGGAAAACAAGACCGAATCTTTTTGTTGGATTGTTTAGAAAAAGCCAAAAATATTTGATAATCTAAGAAGTATATTAGCTGAAATACCACGAATCTTAGTTGTAATTATTTTATATTTTGCTTCTAATAATTATTCTATGTAAAACAAGATAAAAAACGTCTAATTTATACCGAAATAAAAATGTTGATTCTGGTTTTATTGTTTTACTCTGAAGTGAAATATGTTTTATTTCAAACGGTTAGCAGATCAAGATCTAAACTAAATAGATTTAGTGATAAAAATATGGCCTTTTTAATGTTTCTTGAAACTGCTGCTTTGTTATTTATAGGTAATTTATGTAACTTTGTGTAACAGAGTTGGGAATTACTTAGGTAAGTACTTATTTTAATAACATTTCGTAGGAACCAACACGAAAAAAACCGTATAGACCTTTTTGAAAAATGACAACTGTAATATAAAAAAAAACAAGTTCAAGTTTCCAAATTCAAAGCCCTGCACCAAAGACAATATAAATCATAGAAACCATATCATTTGCAATATATTTTGTAACATCGAACAATGATATATTTTTTATGTCAATTATAAAGTGCGAGTGAAGCAGTAAGGAGTGATCCTGACGAGATATAATATAAGCCGACCTCCGCGCGTTTCTACGTCCCTGGTAATGCCCGAGAGGACTATGCCCTTAAACGTGAAAATCTGGCCTAAAAATGCTATCTACCGTGATTGTTTAAGTAGGTAGGCATTTTTAGTCCGATTTGCTAGGAAAATAACACCTTAACTCATTGTAATCTCAAGATTTGATGAGTTTTTAAGAAGTAAGAGTATTTTTATCATCAGGCTTGCGTCCAGCAGTGGACAACAGTATTAGGCTGAGATGTAGATGATTTATCCAGAATAGCATTTTTGTATGTACATAAAAATTAACACCGAGCCCAATTCTCGATTACCGGAGTGTTTTGTCTAAGACAAGTCCTCGAATTCTCGAAGTCGATATTTCTCAAAGAGACATTTTTGTAATTAGGTACTCAACATTCTACACAAGTTTTTAACATTTTGTCGCAAATATTTAATCGCCGTAATTGCCTACAAGGATTGGTAAGTAATGTAGACACATTTTCCCGGTGCGTTACGCTTACGCCCCCTATTCCTTACAAATATTATCTAGCTCCAATATAATCTAAAATCTAATTAAACACAATCTCTACACCGAAACGCACTCAAACAATGAAGGAAAAATTCAATTATCATCACAAAGAAACTCGTAATTTATTCACACAAAAAGCCCTTTTAATTATAATTAATATTAACAAGGGAAAGGGAATAAGAATTCTTGAGATCTGTATAGGCTGGGCAATGTGCTCTGTTTATATTAGCCGGTGTTTTTAACAAGATATTTGTTTAGACTAGCTTCTGCCTGCAGCTTTGTAATCGTTTTTCTTAAATAAAAAGTAGGCTATATCCTTTTCCGGCTTACAATCCTTGCAACATTTCGTTACAATCTATTCAGCCGTTTAGTAAAAAGGTTACATAGAACTGCATTTTCATGAAAATGTGGATATAAACGAGACTTTACTATTAGATATAAAATTTTTTTTTTCAATGACTTTTCTACCGTTATTTGTACTTATCAAACAAAAGATGCATCAGTGTAAAATTTATGAAAAAGAAGATTTGTGATAAGAATAAAAGAACCTTATTTTTTTCCATTGAAACCGTGTTCAAAAAACGAATTCCCTAAAAACGCCCAAAACATCACCAAAAATGCTCCACAAAGGGTGATTCCAAGATCTCCAACCGTTTTACATTCCCTTCAGTACTAGGGCGCCGCCCTAAACACCTCTAAGGGACTCCCGACTTATCTCGGGTACTAGCAGTAAAATAAAGGTTTACTAGACCATAAAGAAAATTAAAATGAATTATTTTGACGAGAGAGGGCGCTTTTACGGTTTCCCTGGATTGTTACAGCGCTGTTATAGCGTAAGGACTAAATTGTTTTTGACTTTGGTGCCTCGAGTCTTGAGTAAGGATTAGTTTTGCATATTGTTTAATTTGTCGGGTAATTTTATTGGTGATTTTGTGTTTTATGGGTAATTTAGAGATGCAAATACCCGATTTGATGGGTGGTATTTTTTTATGTTCGATTAAGTATTTTGTTCACTTTAGTTAGTTATCAGGTTTTAATAGCAGGTTGGTATATCGTACCAACAGTAATATTATTTTTTTAATAAAAGTAAGTCAAACGAATATTCGGATAACTGTTGATGAATTTAGGTACCTACTTATCATAGGTGGTTTTTGATGGTAAATAGGTAATATTAGATTGAATAGGCTGTTTGGTATTTGATGTTTGTTTGAATTTTTGATAGGTCATTTATGCTAAGCTTAGTTTAGCATATTGCCCATATTGGCATATTAAATCAATTCATTTGATGCGATTACATTAATCTCGTAAACGTTAGACAGATATTTAAAGCAGTTAGTTTTGCATAATGGCGCTAAATTGATTGTTTAATGGTCACTTTGATTTAGAAATTAGAATATAAATTGAGTATTTGAATAAGACTCTTATCTATGGTTTGCTTTCGACATTTTTATCTACAACGATGTTGTTCTAAAAATGTGTTGGGAATCAGAGCCCTGAGTTGAAATTGGAACGTTAACGTTCTAAGTATTTGTAAATATTTTTGAATTCAAATAATTGATAGTACCACAACTGCACGATAAGGTGCTGTTTGAAATATCATTCAAATATAGAACAAGCATTCTACTTCGATACCCTCGATTCCAACTGACCCTAAAACTCAAAACATAATAGTTCGATTGTATTGAAAAAAAAAAAATACTGTAACCGGTTTCGAATCCCATAGTAAAACTAATCCCTCGGGAATCATATTTTTAAGATACCACTTAATATAATAACGAAATAATTTTCAAAATCACTCGAAATCGAAGAATAAAAACATACAGCCCAGCCGAACATTGAACCTGCTCCATTTTTAATACTAATTGAAACAAAACACAGCCCCTGAAACAGAACAAGGTAGGCAACGTAAAATATCCCGTGTCTTACAATATGGCTCTATAACGCAATGGCTGTGGGGGAACGCTCATCGTTGTACGGATTTGAATACACATTGGAGATTGATCAGTACATTGCAGTTTATAAAAGGCAAATAGATATAACTAAATAAAGCTGGAAACTCCAGACAAAATAGGTTTAGTTCAAGTTCAAGTTTCTTTAATGCGACCATATTGTAAATTGTATTACAGATAATATACTATATGCCATAATATGTAGTATATTATGTCATGTAGTATATATAATATACTACAAGACATAATATGTAGTATGTTATGTCATGTAGTATATTAACACTTTCATGGGTCACGCAAGACGCACATGTCCATCTGCAGATCCTTTCAGCGGCTGGGCAGTGATTGAGCTAAACTAAATCCAGGCCCGTAATAAATACGTATGTATTTGTAGATTATACATAGATACATTTGTCCAGCTGTGGATATCGAACCTGCAGCCTCTGGTTTATCAGTCAGACTTACTCTCACTGCACTGGTTCGTGTTCCACTTTACCATCTCAGCTTTGTGAGAAATCAAGCATTTCATATGTTAATCTTTTCCCGCGAAAAATTTACCACCCTAATCAAGTTTTTACCATCACCTAAACGCGCCAAAACGAGCCACAAAACAAAAATCCAGGGGTATTAAACCTAAGTGTCGTTCGCAACTTGTTTTACGGTCGTCAAGGATCGTAAACCTTGGGCCGGGCGCATCAGTGATTCCTGATCGTCTATTTGGGAGTTACGCTCCAGGAGTACCCAACCTTGGGCTGTTATCGGCCCATCTTGAGTGTTGCCCCATCTTTTGAATGGTGCAAGTATCTTTTGAATGGTAGAAGTGGATGTAAAGTTAGAGATAGGTGCGAATGAAATAAATAGGGAGCTGGGGAACTTCTTTGAGTTTTTTTTGAAGAGGTATCTTTATTATTGTCGTGTTTGCGGTGGAGATAGCCAGGAATAGGGACAGAATTATGATTTTTATCTGAAAAATGTTTGTGATACAGGCGCTAAAGTTTTCTTTTTCTATTCATTCACCTGTTAATGTGGCCTTTTTTGAGTTGTGACAGTTTCTTCTAAGAGTGTAGGCAGGTATTTATTTGAATAAAATGTTACTTTTACGTGATACTTTTTCACAAAAGGGGCCATTTCTTTGCATTCTTCCAATTTTTCAAAACAAGAAAATAATACAGAAACATCCCCTTTCAAGATTAAATAAAAACGACACAATTCTTTTAAGCATCCCGCCCAATGGAACCCTACTTGTCGTAATGACATTACCTTCACCTGCGACATGCGTTCCGTTCCGCCGTTTTATTACGGTACCCTAAAATGCCGGATGCAGTTGTAAAGCGAGATGTGTTTATGTTTCTTTCATTTAGTAGAATTTACTTTAGTATTCTTTACTTTATTAATACCATATATGAATTCTTTATGTTACCTACAACAGAAAAGGAACATTACAAAAGACATACGTAGAATTATTAGGTCTTATTGCTAAGAAGCGATGTCTTCCAGGCTACTATTTAAATCTTCTTTTGTGTGTCAAAAAATAGGGTACAAGTGTGTTTTTAATACTTATTTTATGAAATAATCAATCATTATGGTTTAGTTGAGCTACCTGTAGATTGTTTGTAACAGTTTGCAGCTAGCTCAATTTTTTCAATTGTAAATACTACTTCTATTTTCTATATCATCATCATCATCATCAACCTATCTTTGTCCACAGCTCGACATAGGCCTCCCCCAATGAGCGCCATAGCGCCTTGCCTTCAGCTTGCCGCATCCATCCATCCCATCCATATATATATATATATATAGATTTAATGGTAATTTGCTTTGTTAATTAAGAGATTGAAATAATACGCGCAATGTCTACTTCGAGTTAACGACTGACTGCGAAGAAGAAGCAAGTTTGAATTAAATTACTGACTTATAAGAGTTATAAGTGTAATAGTTGTTATTGTTTTATTCTGTTATTGTAATTATCTATAGTATCCTTTATAATTATCTGATATTTGATCAATAAATTACATAATACTTATTGAGAATGGCTTTCATTGTCAATACTATGTTCTAAAAATAAATAAGAAACATCTAACAACTCATTCTGATACTGGCTTTTCTAAACAAATTATTATTATTATAACTTTAACATGCTTCAAAAGTTACATCATCAAAAACAACATAAATCGAAATAATGTCAAACCAGACAAGCTGATCCACGGCCCCATAAATTAGGTATTTACAGACAGATAGTTCATATAAACACTATAATAGTGCTATAATTACCAATGCATTAGTTAGACTATAGACTATAGACCACTAATCAAGTGGAGCCTCTAAGCCCCTAAGCTGTGGTCGCAACGACTCCCGCATATATCTACCATAAACATAGACTACAGACCCGTGCTTCGGAAAACACGTTAAAGATGTTGGTCCTGCGTCTAACCTCTCCCCGGACGTGTCGGTCTGCCGTCCCATCGGATTATGAGAGTGAGGGAATAGAGAGTGCACCTGTGTTTGTGCATACTTGTGCACTATAATATGTCCTGGCTAGTCTTCTTTGAGACTGGCCGTCGTAAAATAGAATTGGAAAATAGATTAAATAGGTAGGTACCTAAGACAACCTAGAATATACGAAACAAAGACCATTATCATACACCAAATATAAAGTAATTACCCTGTTATTAGTTATTAGATATAGAAATCCATTAGCCCATTGTACAGTATCGGTTACCATCGCAGAGGGTTACCATCTATATCGACATATCGACGTATTATATCGTCATATCGACGTATTATATCGTTGTGCCGCGAATAGAACAGTCCCACTCTGAAATTGGATATTCTAGAGATGGACCTAGGAGTGGGTCGATCTGGATTCAAGATGCTTTATGTGAAAGATTGGGGAACGAATCGAAAAGAGATTGGTTCGTGTTAGCCTATTTGGGTAGTTTCTATAGAAATATCCTGAAAAATTGCGGTTTACTTATGAGGCGCACGCGTTATCGGGGGAAAATCCCGCGCCGCGACGTAATAATTATTAAAATTGTAGATGGCCCAGTGGCTGCGTGGGGGTTATTGATGACGATGGTGATATTAGGATCAAAACGACGATAACGATGGTGATGTCCTCCATACCGAATTTCTGCCTCAGCGGCGGGTAGTCTCAAGTTGAGAGTATTCATGTACATATCTTAGTGCACAAGTGTGTGTGCACTAAGATATGTACATGGCAAACGGAGGTGCACTCTCTTTTTAAGCGAGTGTTTTACTAAATTATACAATAAGCACATAGTTTGCCGGGGTCGTTTAGTTTTAGCTTATTAAAAAACTACCCAAATACATTCTAAAATGACTGAATCGCAAACGCTTTATAATTAACTACATTTTTCATTATGAGTAATTTGGTGTTTAATTTGATATAATTATCTATTAGATACTCACCTAAAAACGCTTTTAGAAGCGGTGTTTGCTGTCTTTAATGAATGAACACCTTATTGTACATACATACAAAATAAAATATCTTATATCTAAATTAATAAACAAAAAGAACGTACAATAGGCGTATTTGGTTAATTGACTCTTCTTTCCAACTTCTCCACCTGTTTCTCAAAGCCTAGTCCAGTAGCTTCAACCTTCGATGTCGTACTCAACTGGCTATATCTATTTATATGGGCTTTCCTTATTTGGAAGACAACAGATTAGTAATTTAGTTGTGCTATCGTATTTTGAAGGTAAGGCAGGTGCTTGGCGAGATATTGTACCTACTAAAATAGGTTGGAAGGCGCCATGGAAACGACACAATACCTAAAGAACATTTGTAGCATGGTGGAACGTACATAAATAGCCCGAAACACAACAAATTTCCAGTTTTTGGTATTTTCTTCTTTTCTGAATTAGTAATTTAGCAGATGAGTGGTGTTTTGCTCACATCCGTCGCGTCACGTTCCAACTTAAATTCAATCATTTATAAAATGTTAGGCGCTATGCAGACAGAGCAACTTCAGTTGAAGAAACTGTCAAATTTTAACGATGTACGGACGGACCGCGGAGGCTTAGTAATAGGGTTCCGTTTTCACCCTTTGGATACGGAACCCTAAAAAGGCATAATCCTATATCCAACATTAGAACGATACAGACTAACAAATCAAATTATACCTCCCACCAGCACATTATAGGATAGTCAGAAAAGAAAACACCGTTAATTAGTTAACGACAAATTAAAACACGGGCTGTTCAGTTCGTATTGAAGGAGCCCTGCCTAGCACATAACGTTGATGCAAATGTAGCCAATTACATTAGTGCCGAAGTACGCAGGATGGAGGATAGAGCTGGGTTACTGCAGCAATGGAAGACAATCACTGGGGATGGTATCAGTTCGCGATCATATTGGGATGGAACCATTTCTAACTGACAATAGCGCGGTAGCACATAAGGCCAGTGTTATGAAAGCTTGCTCAGTCGTCGGCCTATGCTTGAGTAATGATTTTCTGTGGCATTAACGTCACTCAAGCATAGATCTATGACTGAGTGAGTTTTCATAATACAGGCCCTTACAGTGGGATTATGATTTTTCTACAAGAAAAATCCCAGTTAGGAACTCGGCGGTGTTAAGCCGTGCCTCGGAAAGCACGTTAAACCGTTGGTCTTGCACCTGACCTCTCACCCGCCGCTCATAATCCAATGCGACGGCGGACTACCGTCCCATCGGATTATGAGCCTAAGACTTAGGCATTGATTCTTCAATCAATGCCCAAGTCTTAGGCTTACCTACCTAGAGGATAAAAAAGCTCGGGACGGGATTTGCTCCAACTTGAAAAATAACAACTAACTAACGGGCTAAAGGTTTCTTCGTCGCTTCTTTACTTTAGTCTACATACCGAAGCGACTGAAATCAAAAATAGGACTTTATTTCCGTGTCAGTGTTTAATTATTAAGAATTTTACCTTTTCTAAGTGTACATTTATTGTATTTATGGAAATAAAAAGTTTTTGACTTTGTCTTTACCCTGCACTGCGGAATCTCACCGCGCGGTTTTTTCCGCAGAATTCTGCAACATAAAATATGAAAATTGTATGAAGCTGGGCAGCTTGCGGAAAAGAAATCCGCGTAAGTTACGATTCGGTACGCGGATTATAATCCGCGAGAAAATAATCGCGCGCTAAGATTCCTCTGTGCGGGTAACTCTTACTTTTGTCCTAGCTGTCAATACCTAGACTGTGGTAAGGCAACTTCCGCCAAATTGAAACTGGTGGCGGCGCGGGCGTGGGAAGATACCTATCTATCGATTATATGCGAGACAAGATCGATTCTCAGTAATCCAAGTCAAGTAGCAGCATACCTCCTTAGTCAAGGATTCTTGTTCATAAGCCAGCGGTCCTAAGTACTTGCTTGTTTTCCTTCTAACGAAGACTACACACCAACTGTGTTATTTATAAACAGAGAGTAACGTATGATTAATTTTACTCTAAGTTTTAAGTCGGTAGTAGATAAATCCAGTATTAATAAATAAAGAGTAAGGAGGAAGTAAGCTAATCCGAATCTACTCCCGGACTAACATTTAATCCTACGTACTACCTAGTTTAGAGACAGACTATCATGAGAATTGATATATCCATAACCTAAAAAGCCTCTAAAAACCTATAAATTTTTTAGATTTTTTGTATTTTCTACGAAAATAAAACTACTCCGTGTACAGTAAACGCAAATATTTATACCTTTAATTTTATGTGTTACTAGCTGCAGCCCGCGGCTTCGCACGCTTATTTCCGGAACAAAAGGTAGCCTATGTCCGGCCCCGGGATACCGTCTACCTCGCTGCCAAATTTCACCGAGATCCGTTCAGCCGTTTTTGAGTTATAAATAGTGTAACTAACACGACTTTCTTTTATATATACCTATAGATATATATAGATGTACTTCTTTTGTTCTTAATACGATGGATATACATTATTATGTTAACGATTTGAGGCAGATAGAAGAAATTTATGAGTTTGTAAACCAAATTCCATTACCGAGGCGAGTAGAAATGTATAAGATTCGTAAGAATCCTCTAAAATTAAAGTGTTGTAATGAATAATAATTAATGCACACGCCAGCCGCCACAAAAACAAATCAACTTCAACTCGAAGAGAATGTAATCTTCAACTTCAACTTCTTTTTTTTTGGCGTTGCTTGCTTTTCGCTACGACTCTGCCAGTGTTTGTGTGGAGTGTCATAATCTTTTAGAAAGTAAAACTCATAATTATATAAAACACTCACTAAAACAAGTTGTCAAACTCATAATCTTGTGTGTCACCGTCATCAATGACGTCATTATTCATTCATTTCTTTACTTTTAAATTATGCGGGTTGCCATAACGCATGGTTAATCCCGGAGTAACGAATGCATTGTAACTCCGAGGTTACTTCATATTTATTATTAGCATTCTAATTATCAAAGTTGATACTCGGCTAGTCTTGGATTAAATAGTCTAAGAGTAGTTTCGTAGTAAGCTAGGAGTAGAGCTTTTTTATTAATATGGCTGCAAGAGTCTGAGGGCAGTCGACAAGTTGACAAAACACTGACGGTTGTCTTCAATATTCATCCACTGAAATGTCTAACCAACCCACCGGACTGTGTCTGTGTGTGTGTAGAACTGTAGACTTATAATTGTCAGTCTTGAATCATCCACTGAGGGAAGATCCGCAAAAGTTTGCAGCGAGCTTTTGCTTTTACGCTGCATACTTTTGCGGCGATAAAAAAAACCCGCTACTCCCGCGTCGCAGGCGGACCTTCGGTCACTTCGCCACTGCGGCCGTCTTATAAATATTACATCTTTTCAATTGATTGTTTTTTCTGTCACTCCAGATTGTTTAGAACAGTCTGGAGTTTGCTCAACCGTTTCAATTGTAAACACTAGTTCTAATTTGTACCTATTTTTTAATTGTAAAGTATTGACTAAACAGTTTCTTTTCAGGGTTGTTATTGTATTAAACCCTAGCATCCCTACCCAGAAAACGATACCCCAGCGATCTCCCTAATTGGCACTGCATGGAGATGCAAATCCATCCCCATTGTCAGCCATAGCCATTGTAAGTTGTAATTGATAAGGCGGCCCATTTGAATTTTAGATGTCTCTCCGGAGGCATAAATGGATTTCCTTCAATTTCCCTTTCGCTTTTACTTTATCGGGTTTTTGTTTGTTATTGAAACATCCACAATTACAACAATTGTAAAATGTTACTGATTAATATTAGCATGATATCGATGGAGGCGGGCAGCGCAAAATCGGTCATTCTGGAGGTCTTTAGGGGAGGCCTATGTCCAGGAGTGGAAGCCGTTCGGCTGATTTATTTATTTATTAAAAAGGTTTACCAACCAAACATATCAATAATTTAAAATAAACTTAAAATGAGATCCTGTTAAGCATGTTACTAACAAGTAAACAGGACATTTGTAGGATGATGATGATGATGATGATGATTAAACCATGTAAATAAAGACAATAATCGCTGAGCAAGGATGGTCTCCCAAACTCGCATACACCGATCACATCAAGTTGGTGATTTTAGGCGTTGACGTCCGAGGAAAGATCAGGGCGCGATCAAAATTAGATAGAACTATTTCGAACTGTACCTACCGTATATAAGAATAATTTGATTGTTTAAAAAGAACTAAAAACCGACTTGGAATCCCTGTGGAAACCCTCGGGAATATATTTTTTATTGGTCCATCTTGGGATTATTATCTACACAATAGCGAAAGACCTTCCAAATCGGTTTAGAATTGACGAAGAAATCGAAGAACATAGGAGTAAATTAAAAAAAAAAAAAAATGCTGCCGAACATAGAAACTCTTCTTTTTTTCGAAGTCGGTTAAAAAGAGGTCGAACAAATACTTTGACAAAGTTCCATTAGGTACATCTTGACCACGTGTACAAGTGATTAGGTAGGTACCTATATGTATCATATTTTCCCATTTTGATCGCGCATGTATCAGGTAGCTACATAATAATTATCATATATTTTTAACCGACTTCGAAAAAGGAGGAGGTTCCATGTTCGGCTGTATGTATAATTATTTTTTATTAGTATGTCCGTCTATTTTTCAGTCATATAAGGACCGATTTAAATGATTATTTTGTATAGAGGATGACCCCGAGGTAATACCTTATTTTTTTCCCCAAGGTACTTAAAAAAGGAATTTATAGAATTGGATTCAAAATTAGTTTTTTCAAAACAATTAAATTATTTTAAAATATTTTTATAGACTCCTGAAAGGCTCGAATTGTCAGGAAAACCCTGGATAAACCGTATAGCATGTACTTAACTAGTAACTTGTTTCTCGTGTAAAATATTCACTGTGCGGCGCTCAAGTTAATATTGCATGAAGCGCGGTATGCGATGAGAAGGCAGATCCTCGTACTTGGAGCTCTCGTTGGTTCTTAAAAACATTGCACAATGTGTATGGCTTAGCTACATACACAAAGAAAATTACGATTCAATCATAAAATCCAATTAGAACTAGTATTTACAATTGAAACAATTAAGCTAACTGCAGACCGTTGCAAACAATGTACAGGTAGCTCAAATGATCCATATCAATACCAGTCGGAAGCGCCCCAAGACGCTGGCTGCATTGCCCCGCTGTATGGCAATGCTGATGCACTGCGCCAGATACCCGCCAGCTCTTGGGTCACGCGTCGCGTCGACCAGACTTAGGTATTAATTTAATAGAATCGCCACTAAAATGCATCAAATAAATACTGTTTTTGTTCATCTGTTATTTATTCCTGTGTTGTGTGTGAGTGTGAACACAATATTTTTTCTATCTTTCTAGAACTAAATATATTATTTTGTAAAAAGACTGAGTACGAAAATTTACTAAAAATAACAATACCTACCTGACAACTTCTAAGTAGGTTCGATAACAACTTAAAACAAAACCTTCGACAACGCTTAATTACATACGTGGAGCGAAAAAAGTTCAAATTCGAGCTCGAGAACGGACGAGAGACGAATAAAACGATGAATGAACCTTCCAGAACCAAAAATTGTTTTGAACTTCCGCGATTTCCGACCCGTGTCGTATTTTCCACCAGTATTTATTTGGTTTTGCAATCTCTTTATCGACAAAAATAGATAATATTGTTATAGTAGACATTTTGTTCCGGACGTTTTCTATGAATCCTACAAAAAAATCTTTGTAATGTAAATAGCAGTAAATAATAAGTATTTTTTTCTACATCACATGACTAGATGATGTTGTGTGGACTATCCATTATTTACTTCTTTAATAAGGATTAGCACAACAAACAGAAAATACCACCACTACACCCCGTCTCCCCCTAAGCAGGACTGTACAAACTAACCCCTTCCTACCCTCCTGAGAGCAATAACATGGTAAATACGCGTATGGCCCTCAGTTACCAATTTAGGGGTAGTTAGAGTTATTACATTAATTACCTACCTGTTTGCTAAGGGCTGTATTGTGGTTTGACTTGAATTGTGTGCGTAATTGTCTTTGTGTTATAAATAGTAGATTTTTAGGTTAATCATCATCATCATCATCATCATCATCAGCTCATATTAGTCCACTGCTGGACATAGGCCTCCCCTAATGAGCGCCATAGCGCCCTGTCTTCAGCTTACAGTCTTTCGCAGGCCTCATCCCACCTGGCCGGAGGCGTCCTACACTACGTTTGCCGAGTCGCGGTCTCCACTCAAGAACACGTTTACCCTAGCGGTTGTCGGTTTTTCGCGGGATATGCCCGGCCCACTGCCACTTCAGCTTGCTAATTTTTTGAGTCGCTAACATTGGATTTTTATTTTCGTTACCCGTAAACATATATCTTTTTGTCTTATTAGTTATTTGTTTATTATAAAATAAATAATAAAAAGATTACAGATTTTCGTTTGTCTTAAATTCTTAGGTTCACCTAGACAAGTAAACCTAAGTCCTAGGTTGCTCTAAAAATGGCCAACAATAAAACGAATAAACACGCTAATTATAACGTTTATAGTTCGTTAAATATAAAGGTATCGTTTTAAAGTAACATCTTTAGCTAACAATTAAAAAGGTTTTTGAAAGGTTATCTGAGCGTCTGGTCGACGCGACGCGTGACCTGAGAGCTGGTGGGTATCTGGCGCAGCGCATCAGCATTGCCATACAGCGGGGCAATGCAGCCAGCGTCTTGGGGACGCTTCCGACTGGTATTAGTATCGATCAGTTGAGCTACCTGTACAATACATTGTTGGCAACAGCCTGCGGTTAACTTAATTGTTTCAATGTTTCAATTGTAAATACTAGTTCTAATGTAATTTTCTTTGTTAATAAAGAAGTATAAGTAATCCTGCTATCAAGCGTGGTGGTTATGGCAACACCCCCCCCTTTGTTTGAGGAGCATGTCCAGCAGTGGACGAATGAGTGCTGCTTAGGTAATCGTTCATTTATCCAACTATTGGTTACAGACAAACAAGCAGACACTTAAAATCAATCAAACTTTTAAAACCATCATGGTTATTAACACTAAAGGTGCAGTTTCATGTGCCATGATCACGGAATAACTGAAGAAAATGTGAGTGTTTTTATTGGCAGACATATCTACTGCTCTACCCTAATTTTTTGTCTTTTGCTACAAACGTTACCTACCGGGTACCTCAAAACTCAAATCATGGTAAATATCCCGTTGTGAATGACTTAAGTGTTAAACTCAATCGCCAAAAAAAGATAAAAGACTAAAAAAAAGATTTCGCAAAATTATCACCTATAAAAAGTTAATTTTATAGGCCACGCTGGCCATTTTGCGAAATGAAGACCACTAGCAATTTACCCCTCACAACACTATCATTCAAAATTCATCCCCATGTTCACTACGTCTCAGATGGACACCCCATCATCCCCCGCTCCTCACAATCAAGTGTTTCCAACAACACCTGTTCACACAGAGGGATGCAACCCTTTGTAATCGTTTTATACGAAAAATGTTTAACTCTTTGAGTGTTTGTATACATTTTTGATTAACGGATTAGATTAGGGTAAATGGTAAGCGATACGTTTTTATTTCGGACCGTGGTCTAAATAACAAATCCGATTTGATTTGTTGACTAGAGGTTATTTAAAGCATCTTGTTGCTTAGGAAGTAAAGACACACTATTAAGATGGTTTAAAAAGGGATGGAGCTGAAGACATCCTATCAAGGTAAGGAATTCTGGACCGTCATCATTAAAATAGACAACATGCTTTTAAGTATTATGAAAGTAAGTGATTGTCGACGACATTATGAAAATCTAACCCAATCATCACGTCAAAAACTTCTATCCACAATAGATTTTAAACCATAATTACTTATTCATTACACACATTAAAATTTGAGTAATATAACAATAATTATAAGCGTTTATCATCTAACGGTACCAGGCTCTCATGAACGCGCAGAGATGACTAGACGTGTCAGTGCCGACCTCTAACCTCCTGTCACTCAAGTACCGTTCTATTGTACCAGCGCGGTACCAGGAGGTTATAAGTTAATGAGGGGAATGGAACGTAATGGACCATAGAGCACAGGGATTTGAATATGAGCTTTAAAAACAATGGCGGAAATAGAGTTGCTTTTTGTTTTATTGTTTAGAAAGGATTGCGAAAAAACTACTTATTTTTATTCCAGCCGGTATCTAAGTAGTAATCAACATTTTTTTAGTGATCGAAATTCATTTTTTAATTTGTTTGTTTCTTTATTGCATTCATGTCCATTACAAGGTGTTTTGAGGTAGAATCTACATGAAGCCTGTAAGGGCGTCAGAACATTATCTATTGTCCGTCCTACTGTAAAGGAAAGGCCCTCACTTTCTTCTATTTTACTCTGTATTATAATAGTAAGCAATAGTATTGTATTATGCAATATGCAATTTACATTTAACAAGCCAAAAAGCTATTCTTAAATAATTCTTAATCAGCTTTCAACAATAAACATTTCTGTAAAATCGGCAAACGAATAAAACGTGTATATGACGTTTTTCCTCCATTTTGAAAACAGCAGGCGATCGACCAGGTTATCTTGATACTTGTATCAGTAAATATATTTAAACAGAAAGGGAAAATCAGCGTACCTGGGTAAAATGGTTGGGTTTTAACATGATTATCTTAAGGCTTTGGAGGTAAATACACATGTTTACGAGCAGAGATCTAGACCTTACATAAAATTCGTTTATTATAGGGCCTGGTATACATAAACATGGCTGTCGATAACAAGGTTCTGTTTGTTGGTATTGATGTGAGGGTATCACGAGGAACGCAAACGTTTTCCTTTTTAGGAATTTGCATAAAGTTGAATACAACCAAGCCAAGCTATTTCTAACAACAAGCACGAGAGGTTAGCACGAATGTTGTCTGATACTTCACCCACACCATACACAATCTAACAAATTTTAACAATATGAATGTCAAAACCTGATTATAAAACATACATTCATAATTGCCTTCTTACAAAAAATAGAAGGCAAACATAGTCAGCGGTGAAACGACATTTCGAAAATGTAGAGACAGTCCGAAATATCAAAACCTGAAGGTGGAGTATGACTATGAGTAAGTACGTATTTGTTATTTTTATGAAAGAGAAAAATTCGTTAAATTTTGTACGAAACTTCTAATTGTTCATTCAAAAATATTCAAAAAGAGAGCTCACACAACTCTACCAATATCTAACTTCCGACTTCACAGTTACAATGACAGATGTTATAGTCAAATCATTTATTATATTCTACAGGTGTACACCATTGATCTAGAATTTACTTAGATTTACGGTGAACAAAGGGGTTTATAATCTAGCTAATTCCGTATCTATAAAGACCTTGCTGGGCACACAATATGTATGGAGAGAGAGAGAAGGACGTCATTGTTACATATTTTACTCTTTTGCATATTTCTTATTTTTAATTTATACATTCGTCAATTGTGTAATCAGAATTTGTGATTAATAAAAGCGTTAATTGTTTTATAAAAAAAATATCGTTTTAATAGGTAAATAATGATGACTCTGAAGTTATAGAATACCAAAACGTGTAAACCTTCGATTAGACCAAGAAACAGTGTGGGTGTACCCTTGTGCCCATAAAACTACATACACACTGACTATTATCTCGTTATTCCTAAAATGGGCACGGTATGTGAATTACTTTACATGCTTTCAAATCAGAATAGCAACTTGGAGTCAAATGTTGCAAGTTTTGCAAAATAGGGTTACAGATTTGAAGTTATTTCTATTTCTTTAACACTTAATTCATAATTTTATGAGTTAGATATGTATATATATATTTTTTTTATCGTGAATAGACCTTCGTTTGTTCATAATCTCACCTGATTCTACCTGATACTGTCACCTGTAAGTGACTATGTGGCTGACGATGTGTCACAAAAGTCTAGAAGACACCTACTCACTTTTGTCTTGAAGAGACCCACAGAGTTAGTGAGTTTAATGATACTATTGGCATAAGATTGCAAATTGTGCAGGTTAAAAAAAAATATGTGATGCTTTATTAAAACAAAATTACAATCAAATAATAGTAACGAATTAGGACTAGTATTTACAATTGAAAAAATTTAGCTAACTGCAGACTGTTGCAAACTGAAATTATAATTTTCTCATTTAGATTTCAAGACGTATTTATACTGACAATTAACGAATAAACTGGTTTCATACCTTTATCATTTATTTCATCTGAAACTACCGAATCATATCTCATTACCACCTATCTCATACATTATTTGGTATAAAGTTTATCTAAACAACTTTATTCTCAAACGATTTCCATTCATTGAATTAGGTACCTACCTACCACAATCTTTATTGATCATCAAATTATGAATCTACTTATAGATCATAAAGTGCTTATCATAAAAAAAAACATATACTTCAAGTCAGCACTCACCACTTGATATTGATTTAAAAATAAACAAATGTAAATTGAGATAATTTTTACACAATAATCGATTTTAGATTTTGACAGGAGCTTTTGTTAAATACTCTTATTTGATTGGCTGTTGATTAGCCAATAAAAGGTCGTTGAGTTTTAAATAGCTACTTGTGTTTTTTTATCTTGTATAATATGAGACTGGGAATTTCTCACGTTTTTTTATGAGAAAACCGTGGCACGTTGGTTTAGCTTTTGAGGAAATAAAATTACGCATCGAACCGTCTTTTATAAGTTCACTTATTTGACATTATTAGGCAATTTGAACGTGAGGTAGTATAGTAAAGTATGTAGGTATGTACAGTACATACATACTCGTATATTGGTGACAAGCTGATGTTTAATTTCATATGCTCTGCAGTCAACTTTGTTAATTTCTTATTAAAATTAACATTTTTGTAATAAGTTATATAGTAGGTACTTTTAAATAGGCAATTTAGATACAAAGCCCTTCCGTTAAACAGTTTTCAAAGTTCATCAGATAATTCTACACGTATAGATTAATTTAAATAATGGTTGAAGAAGTGAAGATTGTTACTCGTTAGTAGTTATATCTACTGATAATGTTATGTGGTCCTTAACACAAGGACCTTACCTACAAGGTAGAATTTTATTAATTATATATAATTAATAAAATATATCCGTGAGGGCTGGTACGGCGGCAGATTTGGCCGAGGATCTCAAGAGGCGCAAATGTTCAGGTCTCGACAGAGCCTACACGTTTGCTCCCTTTGGAGTCGAGACCCTAATTTTAAAAAGATTCCAAGATTTTAAAAAGTTATCTGAAATCTGAACGTCTGGTCGAAACGACGCGTGATCCGAGAGCTGGTGGGTATCTGGCGCAGCGCCAGAGTTTGGCATACAGCGGGGCAATGCAGCCAGCGTCATGGGGACGCTTCCGACGTGTTTTGATATGGATCAGTTGAGCTACCTGTAGATTGTTTGCAACAGTCTGCAGTTAGCTTAATTGTTTCAATCGTGAATACTAGTTCTAATTTGTTTTTATTATTTGATTGTAATTTTCTTTGTTAATAAAGGTTAAATAGAGGTATATTATCTTATAGTTATAATTTATTAGTTAATCTATAATGTTTCGTAGCTTGTCAATTACACATTGATACAATAGACGAACTCTGATGATGTCTTATTAGGAAGACACGTTGGTGCTCTTCATCAATCCCAATATTAATAATAAACTTGACAGTTTGACAGACCAAAATGGCGACTTCTCTTATCGAAGGCCAAAACATTTATCGGGTTGCTGAGCGATAGGAGTAAGTGTAGGCAACTTGGCTCTGTCGCTGCTTAAGAATCTCCTACTAAAAGTCGGGGGCCTGACTTTTAGTAGGGCTCCGGAGGAAAGACAGCATCTTCCATCTGTGTTTTATTAATTAGGTAGGTAGTAGTTTCCATTGTTTTATTTTCTTTCAAATGTTCGCAGCAAAATGCGAGATGTTTGATGTAATTCAGTAAAAGGAACCTAGCGGCGGGGTTAGCACATGTAAAAGAGGTTCTTTTTGTTTTTGTTCTTTTTGTTTTATCTCGCAATTTTTAATTTATGTTGTGTTATATTTTAGCAATCTGTAATGAGTAAACCAACTGTATGTGTGTGTTTTATGTGTGTAAATAATGGATTTACTTACTTACTTACTTTTTCTTTTTGCTGCTTCTTTATTTTCTGTTTTTAGATGTAATTCATAAATTGCGTAGAATGTTGAAATGTTATTTGCTGTGTGCACATCGGTCACGTCTCAAGCCAGTTTGTATTGTCAATGATTTTTATTTATCAGGAAATTTAAATATTGGACAATTTATTTTATTCTTGATTTTTAAATAAATAAATAAATAAAATCAGTTTAATGCAGGCGCAAAAACACCCATATCACATACAAAAATACAATGAACTCCCGTCTCATAATTAATATGTATTTATCTTGTATACACCCCAGCCTTTCTTAAATTCTCAATTTTCTATCCATCCATAGGCTGCCTGGAAGAAATCGCTTCTAAGCGATAAGGCCGCCCATTGTACATTCTATATTATGTTAATATCTGTTTTTTATTCAATTTTATAGTGTACAATAAAGAATTTTGTATATATAGTATTGTATTTTCTTAGATTTTTTGTTGTATTGTATTATTATTGCTTGTCACGTAACAAGCAATAATAATACAGTTTGAGGAAATAAAAAAAAAACAATACTTTGATGTTTTTCCAACACAAATAGGGTTCGTAGTTAACCCGCTTACATCCGTAATGAAGTATTTAACACCTTCACTGCGATCACCAATCCAGACGCCAAGCGTGGTGAATATGGACAAACGATGTTCAGCAGTTCATGGAAAACATGAAGTTCCAATGTAACCGTAGTTTCGCACCTAAATCTAAAGGGCCAGGAGTTTTGATCCGAAGAAGGTCGTATCTAATTTCCGCAACCTTCAAACTACTAAAGATTTGTTAAAACAACTATATGTAAAACTCACCAATTATTTACTTGTAGTATCGTTAACCCTGTGTCTTGTGCTAATTGTTTCTTTTGATCCTCTGATGGGTACGGATGCTGTAACAACAGAAAATCTAATTACACAAATATTAAAAAAGTAATAAATTTTGTTAAGTAGGTAGAAATTACCTACTTAGGCTGTTAGCCGTCGGGTCGCGACGTAGAATCGAACCCGCGCTCAGCCCGTGGAAGTTTATGTAAAATTAAGTAGAGCGTGTCGTTTTTATAACCAATTGGCTTCCAAAAACACTGACATGGACATTTTTGATTCCAATATTAATAAATTTAAGCAATGCGTACCTGATTACGCTATGTGCTGTTCAACAACAATGTTAAATAATGTTCATCTTATTTGTTTAATTTCTATTTGTTTTATTTTAAAGTAGTTTGTGTTAATTTTTCATAGTTACAAATCATGTTTTAAGTACTCGTATTATGTAAAAATCTCGAGATTTTTTAAATAAATTGCAACGTTTTTCGTCACTTTAATTAATAGGTTTGCGTAGTTGGGTAAAATCTATATTGTAACAACAATGTACCTACTATATTTTTATAATGACTTTACTCTGTTTTATGAACTAATAAATAAATAAAATAAATAAAGTATAGCTTAAAACAGCCTAAAACATTTAGAAAACCATTAAAGCCTGCAAGTAAAAGCTTTGATGTAAATTAATACTTTAAGTTTTGCGTTGACATCATTTAAAAGAATAGTTTCAGCTTGATGCAGAAAAAGCTTTTTAATAAAGTAGTCAATTGTGTACTTTTTATTGACTTAGTATTTATTTTGTAAAATAGAGTTGTTTTAATGATTTTATTGAAATGTTTGATGGTTCATAAAATTTTATGACGTGATCATATTTTTTATCAAGATCTTTGTAATAATATTTATCATAAATGTCATCTCTGTCATAGTCATAAAAACTAAACAAACAACTACATTATTACATACTGACTATAAAGATTTTCTTTGAAGAATTATTCGTTCCTTGTCTTTTCTTCATTCAAAGAAATTCATAACAGAGTTGCCAATGTTGCCATATTCCTTTTTTTCAGTAAACTTATTTCCGTTTTCCCCATCTCAGGTACCAGGCGACAGAGACCGCACGTACCACCCTAATGTTATTGGTTTCTGGCGTGCGTTCAGCCCCACGAGACCTCCTCTACTTTATGCTACCCTGGTACAGGTAGCGTAAATTATTAACTTCTTCGACCTTACTTACACGAAATAGATTGTTTATTTGTTTCAAATGTAGTTCCAATCGGTTATTTTTGGTCTATTTTTTGGCAGTTGAAGCGACAGAAATCACTTTTCATTAGGGTAGCCGACGTAGAACGTTCACGATATTTTATTTTCTTGCTTTTTCCTATTATTTCGTATGACATGCATGACATATCATTAAATCCTATAAAAATCTGTCAAAGTTTATTCCTGGAAGAACTTGAGTGATTCTTAATGTGACAAATGTTTCCAACCTAAAGAGAAATTCTCAATTTAAAAAAAGAAGATTTAAAAATAACATCGTATTCGGTTGCAGGTATCCCCGAGATGAGGCGATAAGGCCGCGTACACATGAAATTGATATGTTATGCATTACACGCATACGGCACCGTGTGGCCTCTGGTTTACATTTCGTTTTTTACTTTTTTTGTTTGTGTCATGCTTGTACGAATGCGAAAGTTGAAAAAAGAATAATTTTAAAATAACTTCTTAGATAAGATAACTTTCGAAAATTCCTAAGATATTCTTACAACTTTGAGTGAGATTCATGTCTAATTGTTTTTGCTATGGCATCTTATAGACGAATAATTTTAAAACATTACGTTTAAAACAATTATAGTTTTGAAGGGAATTTGCTTATTATTTCTACAATTGTCGATGTTTGAAGCTAATGCATATGTGACGGACAGAGCCGCAACCGAAGATAAAACAGTCCTCTTTCATCCCTTTCTTTGTATCCCCGTCGCTTTCTTACGTTCGTAAATATAATTGCCAAATGTATAAAATACGTCGCTCGCCCGCCCCGTTACGGTGGCGGGAATAGATTTCCTTTATAAGTAGCGCAGTTTTTGAGTAAAAATGTTGTTCAAGTCAGTCAGTCAGTCATCACTAATAATTGTAAACAAGTAATAGAAACAAGTTTGAAATAAAGTTATACAGTCCACACAGTTTTTGATTGAAGAGAAGCACAGGAACCTAACAGTTTGGTCCTCCGGCTCCGGATAAAAGAAGCCAGCCTTCAGAGGAACCCGCGGCAACTACGCAGTCTCGGTGCAGTGAAGCCTTGCAGTTCCAGCTATCGTCGAAGAAAGAAGAGGAGCGGAACCAGCGGCGGCTGTGCAGTTTCGGTGGAGTGGAGCCTGGCGGTTTCCAGCTATCGTCGAAGAAAGAAGAGGAACCCGCGGCAACTACGCAGTCTCGGTGCAGTGAAGCCTTGCAGTTCCAGCTATCGTCGAAGAAAGAAGAGGAGCGGAACCAGCGGCGGCTGTGCAGTTTCGGTGTAGTGGAGCCTGGCGGTTTCCAGCCTTCGTCGAAGAAAGAAGAGCGGTACCCGCGGCAGCTACCGAGATCTGACTCAGCGTCCATTTGAGCGGTCTCGGCGTAGTGTAGCCTTGCGGTTTCCCACATCGCACCACGCCAGACCACAGGGCGTGGCTGTCGAGTAAGGGAGTACCTGAAGAAAGAACCCGCCAACCGGCGCAACGTGCATACTCGTCGGGGCGCACTGGGCGTTCGAAAAACCCCGAACGGGGCAGCGTGCATCGTTGTCAAGACCTGCGCCAGGGGCACGGGGTGCCTGAAGATCACCGAACGGTGCTACGTCTGAAAACACGCGTTACCGCGGCCCGTTGACTTACGGATACCTAACGGTGATATTACGAAGTAGTCAACGGGTAAACGCCTTCGGGCGGTGTGGTGTTTGTGCGGCATCACCAGTCCAACAAGAGCGCAAGGACAGCGCGGGCTGAAGTGCACTCCTCGCCGGTAAGGGACACACGACACGGGTCGCCAGACTGCAGGCACACGCCCAAGGGGATCGGACATTCCAGCCGATTCGCGAGCACCCCGTGTTTGTTGTGTTCCCCTCTGCTGGGTGGAACCCCCCCCCTCCTATCCCAACGTATCCATTCCCGAAGGAGCGAACGTCAGCCTTGGGGCGGGCACCTCCTGACGGACTGATAGGGACTGATAGGGACCGTTAGGGGCATTCAAGTGCCGAAGAAGATGACCACAAGAAGCCCACCAGTCACAAGAATGAAGACCGCCGCACTAAGGGTATACCATGATTACCCTGCATCACCGTCAGACAGCACGCACCCCGACGCACCAACCGTACCGAACCCCCACGCGCGAGTAGAACCCGGACCGTCTGCACCTGAAGCACGGAATACTAGTGATGCTATGATGACGACAACCAACCCCGCCGCGAACGTTCTTACCGCCCGGGACATGGCCGAGCGAGGCGCGACCGAACCTCGACGACAACCGGGTAGTCGCGCTCCTTCAGTATGTTCGCAGCAATCAAACGCTAGCATTGCGCTGCGTATCCGACAAGCGGAGCTTGAAGCAGAAGAACGGCTCGCAGAAATACGCCGAAAGGAACTTCAAATCCAAGAAAATCTTATTAAAAAGAGATTAGCCGCCGATATCGCTGGGATACGTGAAGAAACCGATGCAGTTAGCGTTAACAGAGATGAAGATTGTACTGCAGAGAGAAACGTTAACGAGTGGCTCCAACAGCATCGTTTACGAGGGGAGCAAAGACCATACAACGATCCAATAGAAATGGATATGGGTACCAGAATCCGCTCATCTTCAGAGGAACGAACTGCTCCACGACAGCCATCAGCAAACCAAATCGCACATGGATTAAGACAGAGACAGAGATCCCCAGTACCGGAACAACATAGAGATGAAAACGCTTTCGATAGATTAACAACAGCGCTGGAGAGAATGGCATCGAATAGACCACCGACAAGACAGATGCAAGAACTACCTATCTTCAGCGGGGGAGCCAAGGAGTGGCTACCGTTCAGAGCAGCCATGCGAGACTCTACGAAGCTTTTCAAGCTCTCACCGGGGGAGAATCTAGCCAGACTTAGAGCGTGCCTGCGAGGCGAAGCACGCACTACGGTATCGGCACTGTTGTTTACGGCGAATGATCCATCTGTGATTATGAACACTCTAGAACAATGCTACGGGCGTCCAGAGATGATAATAGATGACGCGATTGAGGACATCAGAAGAATGCCACGTTTAGGAACGACCGTAACAGAGTTGAATGGTTTCGCGATAAAGCTTCAGAACATAGTGACGGTTATCGCAAGTCTGGATGAACGAGGATATCTGCAGAATCCCATGTTGGCGCGTCAAGTCACAGAAAAGCTGACCCCATACATGAAGACAAGATGGTGCGACTATGCCGAGGAACACGGACACCGAAGGGAAGCGGAGATCATAACGCTATCCAAGTTTCTCATGAAGGAGGCAGATCGCGCCGTACGTTACGCCTACTCTGCCGCTGTAGCTCGCGGAAATAGCTCGCGGCCGAACGAGGGAGGGGCGAAACGCGGGAATGAACGAATCCGTGCGAATGAACGAATCCGCGGGACTGTTCTAACTACAACCGAAGAAAAGGACAACGCAAAAGCTAAGAAAGATGAATGTCTCTGCTGCGGCGGTGGCCACCAAACGCCACGGTGCCGGAAGCTGGTAGCCATGACCGTGAGCGAACGATGGTCATGGGCAAAAGAGGCACGAGTCTGCTTTCGATGTCTACATAGCAAACATAGACGATTCCGCTGCAATGGCAAGAAATGTGGAATTAACGAATGCACCCAGGCGCATCATGCGTTGCTGCACACGCCAGAGGATAAAAAAGAAGCATCTGTAGCTCAGATCGAAGAGTCGGCGCTAACAGCATCAGCGAGGGCACCTGAGGAGACGTTGCAAATATTGTTGAAGGTCTGTCCAATCACGATCAGAGGCCGAAGCGGGAAAGAACTGAACACTCACGCATTGCTTGATGAAGGGTCGACGATAACTCTAGTCGACGAAGAGATCGCCGCACTGCTAGAAACGAAAGGACCAGTGAGAGCGCTAAATATTATCGGAGCTACATCAAGTCAGCGGGAACCCGGCAGCCAGACTGTAACAATCGAAGTGCGTGGACAGAATCAGGATAACTTTCAACAGATAAAAGCCAGGACGGTTAAGAATCTAACCCTGGGAAAACATTCGGTCGGAACAAAACTTCTTACGCTTCCGCACTTACGAGAGCTGGAACCAGAGGCCGTCTGCTACTCGAACGTGAGACCACGCGTACTTATCGGCGCCGACAACTGGCATCTTATCGTCACACGGAAACTACTAACAGGCAAGCGAAATCAACCGGCTGCCTCACTCACAGAGTTGGGTTGGATAATCCATGGAACCGCCCCTCTAAGAGCGATAGAGAGAGACGATGAAATTATATGTCATGTACGCACACTTCAAGGTATCACAGAAAGAGACGACGAGCTGAACGAACTCGTAAAGGCACATTTCGACATAGACGCTCTCGGAGTCTCCTTGAAGAGGAAACCTAACCCTAAGGAGGAGCGCGCTAAAGAAATATTTGAGCAAACAGTCAAGCGAAAGAACGATTGTTTTGAGGTGGGATTACCGTGGGCAACCGATGAGCTAGTAATGCCACCGAGCTACGATATGGCCGTACGCAGGTTACATGGCATAGAGCGCAAGATGGATAAATCGCCAGAGTTCAAAAACGTATACACAGCGCAGGTGACGAAGCTATTCGATAAAGGGTATGCGGCCAAGTGTGATGAGGATCACCCGCGGAAGGAACGGTTGTGGTACCTACCGCACTTTGCTGTCACGAATCCCAACAAACCAGGAAAAGTTCGAATGGTATTTGATGCAGCCGCGCGCTCAAACGGAATTTGTCTCAACGACGCGCTTTTGGATGGACCGGACTTACTGCAGTCGCTCTATGGCATACTATTTCGCTTCCGAATGAAGCCAGTAGCTATCACTGCTGACATACGCGAGATGTTTCTTCGAGTGAAGATAAGGCCTGAAGATAGAGTAGCACAACACTTTCTATGGCGAGGCGATGACCGCTCCACTCCGCCACAGAAGTACGTGATGACGTCTATGATCTTTGGAGCACGGAGTTCACCCTTTCTGGCACATAGCGTGAGGGATCGAAACGCGGCGGACTTCAAGGAATCACATCCGCTTGCGTACGACGCTATCACCGGCAGCCATTACATGGATGACTGGGTACAAAGCTTTGACGATGAAGAAACAGCCGCGCGAACAATGTCAGAAGTGCAAGAAGTGCACAACAAAGCCGGTTTCGAATTAGCCAGCTGGAATAGCAACAAAGAACATCTACTCAGTGAGATACCCGAGGAAAACCGCGCGCGTGCGCCGAAAGAGCTTGCCGCTAATACACACATGTACGAGAAAGCGTTGGGAATTCTATGGATACCTACTTCAGACGAACTAGGATTCAACACTGCAATGAACCGAGTATCCGCGGAGGTAAAAAACGCTCAAAGGTCGCCGACGAAGCGCGAAGCTTTAGGGGCAGTGATGTCTTTGTTCGACCCGCTAGGCTTACTGAGCCCATACACGATAACTGCTAAGATCATGCTTCAAGAATCATGGAAGAAGAAAGTGGGTTGGGATGATCCGTTACCACCCGAAGAAGCATTGACTTTCGATGAATGGCAGTCTGATCTGAGACACATCGACGAGTTAAGATTACCGCGATGCTACGATCAAAGAGGTGACCTGCCCCAGATACGTTTAAATACACACACGAGACCATTCTCACGCTGTGGAGTCGACTGTTTCGGCCCTATGTGGGTGACGATTGGCAGACGACGAGAGAAAAGATGGGGAATGTTATTCACGTGTCTTACGACCAGAGCAATACACGTAGAGCTGATCGCTAGTCTAGATGTGGATTCTGCTATAATGGCAATAAGACGAATAGCAGCACGCAGGGGAATGCCCTGCCTGATAATGTCCGACAACGGAACGAACTTCCATGGAGCTGACGCAGAGCTGAGCAGGGCTTTCACAGAATGGCTCCCCGCCCTTAGGGATTACGCACTTACGAAGCGTATCGAGTGGAGATATATCGATCCTGGAGCGCCGAACCAAGGGGGAGCCTGGGAAAGAATGATTAAGTCAGTAAAAAACGCTCTCGCAGTAACGCTCACCGAACGAGCGCCTAAAGAAGAAATACTCGCCACCCTAATGACAGAGATCGAGCATACCGTCAATTCAAGGCCGCTAACTCACGTACCAGTGGAAGCAGAAGACCAAGAAGCCCTTACGCCCAATCACTTCTTGCTGGGGACTTCAGTGGGACTGCCCTACGTGGGAGAATGCGATAAAGCCGACAGACGAACTTGGCGCGCTGCTCAGGCCCTAGCTAACATGTTCTGGACGCGATGGATCAGAGAGTACTTACCAACCTTAGCGCCGCGTGGTGACGTCAGACGAAAACCTAAGAATGTTAAACCAGGTGACATCGTGATAATAGCAGACGGAACGCTACCGAGGAACATCTGGCCCAGAGGTCAAGTCGAACGCGTTCATCCGGGGTCGGACGGTGTGGTGCGAAGCGTAGAAGTGCGAACAAGAGGAGGGATCTTCAGACGACCTGCAAGAAGGCTCATTGTCCTACCGATGGTGTGAAGGCTGCGAAGATCTACGCCCGGGGGAGACTGTGACGGACAGAGCCGCAACCGAAGATAAAACAGTCCTCTTTCATCCCTTTCTTTGTATCCCCGTCGCTTTCTTACGTTCGTAAATATAATTGCCAAATGTATAAAATACGTCGCTCGCCCGCCCCGTTACGGTGGCGGGAATAGATTTCCTTTATAAGTAGCGCAGTTTTTGAGTAAAAATGTTGTTCAAGTCAGTCAGTCAGTCATCACTAATAATTGTAAACAAGTAATAGAAACAAGTTTGAAATAAAGTTATACAGTCCACACAGCATAGATCTGGAAACCGCCGGATGTTTACTTCCAGAAGTTAATGCAGTTTACCTTAAGAGGCGAACGTAACCGGTTTGGTTGTCAAACTAGGCCTAGATTTCAGTACTCACTGGTTCAACGTGGAAAAAAAACTCGTATCACATAAAATTCAACATTTTTTCTTTGGTTCCTTGAATGTGAAAACACGACTGAGAAAAAAAACGATTTTTGAAGCAGAGATTCATTGGAGAGAGTTGAAGCTTCTTCAACTATCTCTACTTTCATTTTTTTCATTTTCATATTTGTATTATCTATATTAAAAAGTCTTTGTTATAATAGGTAAATATCAATGCGTATGTAGTTGGCCTTAGCACTGAGTTGTATTTTTTATATATTGTTTTGCGGTATCGCCAAAAAAGTTGCCATCAAAAATTTATGAAGACCATTAAAGGTACAAAAAAGGCAAATGGTAAGTCCGAGCTAACGGGAGTTCCGTATTAAGCAGTGCAGTTTTTATTGGAATCATAAAAAAAATAAAACAAAAACTCGAATCGAATCTTTTGTAACCAGAAATCAGCTTGTTGCGAAAATTGCCTCATAAATAAACATTTCTTATGCCTTCAATTACTTCTATCCACCGAACCCCATCGATTATGAAAAGGATTCGATTTCCAAATCGTATGTTAATGAAACTGTCACTGTCAACCATCTGTCAAACGCAAACTGGGAACTGGCAACCCTAGCATTCTTCTCGATATAATCGAGATTTTAATGCGCGCCGTGATTTACAGCGGTCGGCCGGGAACCGAACGAGAACGAAATTTGATAACTCTATACTGTTTATGGCGCCCTGGTGCATACACACATCTATTTCTTATTCGCGAGAAAGGATTCCTTCACGCTATTGCTTTTAGAAGTAATAAATAATCGATGCCTTTGGACGCTTGGGACGATTGACAATTTATGGAGTTTTTGCTGTTTACTGAACGGTAAATCAAACCTGCCGTATTGTAAAGTTATAACCTAACTTTTATGTAGAGATTATTGAATGGATTTTATGTCGTTTTCGAGCTAAGCATCCTTTTGATATGTCAAAGATAATTCTTTATAACTCTAGAGAAATGGAAACGTTTAAGTGAAAATGTGGAATCGTTTTAATAATGAACAAAAGCATTCGTTTCATTCATTTTGTTTTATTCAGTCTGCAAGGCGAACACGTAAAAGGAAAAGCAAGACTCTAGCTCCGCGAGAAAAAACATCCGTTCAAATATTCATTCAACACGTCGCGAGCGAAAACCGAAAATTCCCTAATGATATGCGTATACAGACATAATTCTTCTGTCGTACGTATTTTACAATTTTCCCGCGTTCGGTGTTGCCATAACAATAATAATATATTCACGGCCCTGGTGATTTCCGGACGTGCCGTAAAAATAAAAATCATGGCGTCTCGGGGAGAGGGTTATCTTGGAGTTTTCGGGAAAGTTAAAATTAGATAAGGTAATTTTCATTATCAAGTGACAGATAATTTAAGGAATGAACGCAGAAAATGTAGAGTCATTTTCACTTTAAAATGTAATTTCTTGCTACTTCGGAAAGAGGAATTTGAATTTGGTGAATTTCTAGCTCGCATTTGGAATTTCATATGTAAGCGAGATGGTTCATTTTAAATAGGAAACTTGTACCAAAGAGAAAAACATCATTCCATGTTTGAATAAGAGTTTTGAACATGGAACGTTTCGCGGCAAAGAGAACGTGAAGTATAAGATGGATTAAATTTTTCGGCGCACAGACGTGACACTCGGATTGAAATAAATTATGTACGCGACGCTTGTGAGATAACGTATTTCTTTACGGATATTTGATATCATGCTGTAGTTTCAAGAAAAGCTGCAGCATCAAATAGTTTACAAGGATAGCTCAAGAGTCGTTATAGGGTCGCAACCGACCACAAATAGACGTCAAAAAACTAGGATCCCGCGTACAGGGCCTTTATGTCTCACCGGGGACACATAAAGGTGCGGAGGCCCTAACCCTATCGATGTGACCCGCTGATGGATGGCACTATCACAACCCTACGTGTCCTTCTGTTTCTCTTCTAGTTGTTTATTTATTTTATGCGTTGTTTATGTGCGAAAGTGAATGCGCCTACATTGTGCTTTTTCAACTTGAATTATTTCCATACTGGTCGTTTGTTCCGCCGCCTTTTCAAACGTCGACCTGACTGTGGAATGGCTAAAGTTAAAATATTAATATGGTCAGGACCTCTCGGCCAAAAAGTACTGCATACCTTTAATTGAAAGACACCTGTCAATTTTCGCCGAATGTCACGGACATTTTTCCATTAAATGGCTTTTATAGAGTTCGTATAAAGAATTCAAACGGCCAATTCGGGAGTAACCGCGACAGGATCGCTCTTAAATTATGCAAATCTGTAATGGACAGAGCGGTCGACGTTTTAGCTGACTGAAATAGTTTTTTATGCGATAACCGCGCAATTCCACTCGGAAAATGTCGAAATTGAGATCAGAAAATGTTGAAAATTCAAACTTCATTGTCGAACATGAATTGTAATTGTGTCGATTTGCAGTTTCCGATCTATGTTTTATTCAACATTTAAATTGACAGTACAGCGTTGGATTCCATTTCATTTTTTAAATTCATACTTGGAAGCTTTCAAATCAAACATGAGCCAGGATTTTAAAATTATGTAGAATTTGTACAAATTCTACATAATTTTAAAATCCTGGCAGGTTTTTGCTTTTCTATTCAGAGTTAGCAGCTAGTGACGTGAATCGTCGACTAGAACAAAGCGCCAGTGAAGCGGTAAATAGCTGTGATACTAATCTGGAAGCCGGAAGAGCCGCGCTGACGGCCGTTCGGAAGCCACAACTGGGCTAGGAAATGAGATAGCTGTATTGTAGCTCCTAGTGTTCTATGCCAGCCTGGTACCTGCTATTGATGGAATTGGGACGACATGTGACATGTTTGGACATGTTTAGCCGATTTCCCGAAGTTTATGATTGCTTAGTAGCTATTGACGCAGATTGAATTGTTTTGGTAAATCATACAATGCCAGGGGGCTATTTGTATGCATCTATTTATTGATATCGTCATGAGAATGACTCATATGTTTGACCTCCTCGCTATATATTTCACTTTTTCAACCACTTTAATCGCGCTAAGAGCCTTTGAAGTTTATCTATCATGTTCTTCGTATTTTTTCTTGACTTTTAAAGAGTAAAAAAGCCCACATGAAGTACTAAAGTGAACAATAAGGAATTTTGCATATCAATCCCAACATCAAAGAACACCGTATCATTAACTGAGACAAACCGGCGTCCGTACA
The DNA here is from genome assembly GCA_963662085.1 of Eupithecia inturbata. Lineage (NCBI taxonomy): Eukaryota > Metazoa > Arthropoda > Insecta > Lepidoptera > Geometridae > Eupithecia > Eupithecia inturbata. Next base: position 1,386,677 of record OY759192.1, read on the forward strand.
ATCAATTGTAACCTCTAAGTCCAAGACGGATGGTCTACATTTCAATGTTTCGTAAATCAGTATTGCCAGGACGAAATAATAGTATCGAAACCGGCGCACGCGGCGAGTTCAAACGTTGACAATATATGTAAAATAAACGATATATGTAAAATAAATGTAAAAGAGTAATATTCATGAGGTGCGCGGTACAGATGCTGAATGAAGTTAGGGGTGGTGATGCGATGTGATCTTCTATGCTAAAGTATTTATACAGGATTATTGGCTGAACTGCAGGTTCTGCCCATCATCACGAACACTTTTGTGAAGACGCCAGGTCTTGATTATTAAACTTGGTATTGGTAGTAAGTACCCTCCTCCATTCAATAAGATCTCTGTAGACAGGCTATATATAAAAATCTTAACGTAAAAACGGATCTGCCCAGAATTAACAGTGAGTGTTAAAAGGTTTAAAAAAAATCTTTGTGATAGTAAATATTTTCGCGACAACCCTATCCCGTGTCAATTCAGCTTATATTTTGCATACGCGCGGTGCAATAAATAACCCAAGGACAGTAGGGTTGACAAAAACGGCAGAAGCGGCGCATTGTGCCTCCATCACTGTGACGTTTAGACCGACAAAAAATGCGACGTTTTTGGGAAAACAAAGATTTTTCGTATTAGATGTGTTTTAGTATTTAGATGGAAGTTGTAGATGTATTTCAGTACCCAAGTCGATCGACGTTGTATTATTTTTTACATTTCATGTCACTGTTATTTATAACCGATGATCTTAGATAGATAATAAGCAAATATTAATAGAAATGTGAAAAAACCTGACAACAGAGATTAATTTATAAGCATAAGCTTCGATTTAGAATTTTAAAAATGATCAGCTCAATAATCATAGTCAAACTTTTTTTAAATAAACAGGCACTTTATAAAAATAGAAATTGATTGAACGAACAAAAAATGGTTAACTAAAAACATTTCTATCCGAAACGAATTCGATGCATAAATTAATCGAGTGTCGCATTGATTAGCGCCGCGAGCGAATAAATAATCGATACGTGTGTCGAATGACTCGAGTCGAAATGAATCGATACCAGAGTGTGTCGGTAAATTGGCTACATTTACACAGATAAAGCGTAATGATGGTTGAGGATAGATGTACTAGACTGGTACCTATTATGTAGATCGTGTGACGGTGTAAGTAATCAACATGATTGCGGTACCCAATAAGATTTTGAATAAAATTGAAAACAGATGAATACTCAACTTGAATATTCAATAAGCAATAACTTAAAATTTCTAAAAAATGTTGTCACATTAGATGTTTAAAATGTAAATTTTAAATATCCTGGAAATGCTATGATTATTAATTGTATAAAAATTATGAAACGTGAGAATAAAACTTGAAAATGCCTAAAATGAGAACTCAGACGAGTAATATGATTAAAAAGCTGAAAGTAATAAACCCGCTCATTAAAATAATTATCATAGTTTTGTTTTGTACACACAGTGATTAACTATTGTACCTATTTCTAAGTTGTTTCTTATTTCCTGTTTTGGTATTACGATTCTCTATTACAAAATCGATCTATGACAAAAGTAACAGAATAACATGAAACCTCCGATAACACTTAAAATAATAACATCAGCATTCAGCACCAACAAATCATTACCATCCCAATAAGCCATATCAATCACGTGCGTCACCACGTTATACCAACTACTTGATCACTAAGCATGCCCGCGCGCGGCCCCGCATAAACAGCCGGGGGGCCCTGGTCGGGCCCCTGGCTGTTTATGGGGGGGCCATAGGGCCAACGCTTGACAAATTCCGTATCTAACAGATATCGATGCAGCGTAAATCATAGATGAGTTATTGGTGTGAACGTGGCGTTATTTTATGAGGCGTGTTGCATTGTTTTTGATATGTGGTCGGATTTACATGCGCGGGAAACTAGGCGATACGTGTATCGATTATTGATGGCAACACTGAAAAGGAGAACGCTGTCTGGGATGATTTAGTTTTCGGTCATGTAAGCAGTAGATAGGTACACTTAGTCAATTGGTATGTTATGCATAACACAAACTCTGTTAGTTTGGGACTTTGAAATGTTTGGCGGTTTTGATTTTTTGCCAGTGTTTATTTTTATTCTAATTTATAAGGTTTTCATACCCATATGAAAATGCCCGACTAAGTCTAATAAAAAACGTTGACTTGCGTGTAATGGAACGCTGTTATATCCACAAAGCTCCCCCAATATTTCGAAAAATCATTACAATTGTTATTCCGAGATACCAGGATTACATAACAACTAGGAGGGACGAGGTATCTCGAAGAGGCGGCGCCGGCAAATATTTGAACATTCCATTCCGCCCTATGTTTGCCTGGTTCTCCTGGTAGCGATACCGCACTGAAGCCTTGGTATGTTATTAACAAGATTCTTGAGAAATTTAATTTGGTGCGCAGTTCTGATTTGAATTCTTTAGCTTGAAACTTACTCAGAACTTACTTCAGTTAATATGCACTATTAGTATTTTGATCAATATGTAGTAATTTCACGATCTCTGTGGCGAGACGCAGGTTGTGTGTTCCATTTTCGCCCCGAGGCTGACGTTTTTATGACCGCTCATTTATTTTTCGTTAGTCTCAAAAATAGAGAATAATTTGCACAAGCTTCTTCCCACAACTTGGCACGTGTTGTTTCCAGGGTAAAAGGTAGCACAGAGATACGTTATTCCAAGTCAAAAAAGATTATTCTTCTATGCAAATGATAGAATAGAATAGAATATAACTTTATTGCACCATCAATACATTTATAAAACAAGAACTAAATACTAATTATATCTAATGTGGCACAATAAGCGGCCTTATCGCTAACAGCGATCTCTTCCAAGCAACCTTTGGATGGATACGATCGGTACGTATTGAAGCTGACGGTGGCGTAATTGATGAAGTATCAAAAATAATAGAAGTACTTTAAAAACAGAATCTAAAATAATTAACAAAATAGCGCAAAAAAGACACAAGAAAACAAGAATGATAACAAAAAATAAATTATATCAGGAAGACTTATCAAGATGATTTTAGGTAGGTTCACTAGAACTACCTCTATGCAAAGCTTCAGCCCGATTAGTTCATTAGTTTTGACGAGAAGAAGTTACAAGCATTCCCTCAAGCATTCAAGCATCAAAACTTTCGCATTTATAACATATATATTATATTTATATATATTAACGTGATAGTTTACCTACTTCATTTGACTTCCTCTTGCCACTTACATTCTTTACGCATAGGTACCTAGAATATCACAAGCCCTTGCATTGTATTGTGACTACCACACCACCAAACCTTATCCAATGTCACCTATCACTTTCAAAACATCCAAGTAACAAGTTGACACCACACAGCCACCCGGGCGTGTTCTACACTCTCCTACACGTTCCTGGGCGCCTGGTGCCACGCCAAAGCTCTGTCGTCAGCGGAGCCCGAGGGCAGGGGCGGAGCGCCTGCTCGCCCTCACACGCGACCCTTGTCCTGAAGGTAGGTACGTTGATAAATTGATCGGGAATGCTTCCTGATTTTGATGAGATTTCTGATAAATTACGCGTCGCAATTTGAGAGCTTGGAGAGAAATTTCGGGGTGGAGGGAAGTGATCTGTTGTTTGGGGTCAAAGGTTTTCAAACATTGTGGTTTTACACTTGATGAAGAAGGTAAGATAAGATAAATTCATTTTTAAATAGGTATCAAAGCTCTCCGACACGTGCATAAAGTAGGTATTTAAATACACAAATGACACGAAAAACCTTACCCTCGTTTCGTTTTTCCAAAATACCTTTGTATATATAATTTAATTAAATGCAAATCTTAAGTTAATAATAGTTTACATAGGTTGAGACAGTTTAAATTATGAGCTTTGTTTTTAGTCATTATTTTCTATATTCAAAATTGTTTTAGCGTTCTTTAATTTGATTTATGGTGACAGTCAATTTGTGTTAAATGTGACAGAAAGTCAATCCTGTATTGGCCGTATGTTTTACGAATCCGTTTGTAAAGTTTAGTTCTTAAGGGCTGTGGATTGTGTGTATTAAATAAATAAATAAAAATATCTATGTTCTAAATGCAAGTGCTTCTGCCAGAACTGCCAGAACGCCAGTCAGCACACTCAGTTTTAGTGTTCTTCACAAACACACAGTCATACAAATTCGTCTCTATCAACATATCCGGCAACCTTTTGTTTCTGTTTTAAAACCAACGTTCCAAGATAGTTGACTCAACACGTCCTAAAATTAACCTATCAAGCGTCATGTCACCCTAATCCTTTCTAACACGACACAGCCATGTCCTAATCCGTGTAATCCCGTCCTATCCTGTCCTAAGACGTAACGGAACATGTCTTCCAGGATTGGGCATCGGAATGGCATTCGATAAATCAGTCCGATCGACGGACCTCGCCTTAAATAATGACTGCTCTGCTCAGGACCACAATCAAGAGCATTGGACCGAGACTCCTGCTAATGAATGCGATATTGTGCTTAGAAATGCTGGTGCTCCGATTCACGACTTACGAGACAGAAAGCTTAGAAAAAGCATTTTTGGTGAGATGGTGGGAATAGGCTACGTCTCACGTGGGACGATGAAAATAGTTTGTTCGTAGGAAATAACACCTACTTACTTAAGTAAAACCTACTTAGTGTAGTCGTCTTTATTTTATTACCCTTTTCCCACTCAAATCATTCAAATCAAACAAAAACTCTTTATTACCATAAATACAATAAAAAAAAAATCATAAAAATTAAACACTGACACGGAAATAAAGTGATATTTTGATTTCTCTCGCTTCGGTATGCAGGCTAAAGTAAAGAAGCAGCAAACAAACCTTTAGCCTGTTAGTTGTTATTCTTCATTAACTTCTCATCAGTCGTCATCTCAGCAGTTTCGTTTCCTCTCCCCGGACGTGTCGGTGTGCCGTCCCATCGGACTATGAGAGTGAGGGAATAGAGAGTGCACCTGTGTTTACTCACTTACTTGTGCACTATATTATGTCCTGCGCTCATGGCGGCGGCGGTCAGTCTCCGTTGAGACTGACCGCCGCCGCCGCGGCAGAAAATTTGACTAGGAGGACATCTCTTTTCTTTCTTATTCATGTCATCTTTTACACAAGCCTTCCCAATCCAATTTCATTGAAGTGAAGGTGGGTTTTTGTTGTGGGAGATTCCAAAAATTCAATATTGTCTTATTTTGACCATAATAGAGAAGTAGTACATAAAACCTATATATAACGAGAGAAAAAATGCTTTCTGAATCTTTACTTCGATCTTTTGTAGTCAAGAAAAGCTGAGCAGTAGTGAAACTCCATGTTTGAAATTGTGTTGTGAATTGTGATAGATATGATTCATGTAAAAAGTATGCGAACTTAAACTTTGAAGCGAAGTTTTCTACTAATTGGATAAGTGGTATCTTTTTTAGAATCAGATAATGGAGTGTAAATTATAAGCTTAGCTAATGTATATTTGGATGAATGCTTATGTAGCTGAAAGCACCCATTCATTAAAAGCAAAAAGTCAGAAATTAGAAAACAATCACATTGTTATTTTGTTATTCCACTCACGAATGGTCGACAATTACAGAGCACGGGCCGAAAACGAGTTGAAATATTTTTTTTCTATCCCTTCCCACGCGCAAAGCTCCGGTAATTACAGGTTTAGCCCGTAATAACACATCGCTTCAATAAAATTGTATATCATTTATTTTCCCGCGAATGCTTGATGATTAGCGCGGCCATCTTGTGGGCGTCACACCCGAAGGCGACACGATCTCCGATTCCATTTTCAAAAACACTAATCGCAGCACGCGCTCTAACAACGCAAACGTGTGTTTTTCAAATTGGGAACGAGCGTCCTTCCGTTATTACTGGGGGATTTGACTACTGTCATTTCTGACAGTGATTGACGTTCATAAATACCGGAAGTCAAGCGTGAGCTTGTTATTCACGAATACGGAGTTTCAGTGGTTACAAGAGGGTTTCATTCGAAACGAAATTCACGGGAAGATTTCTTTTTAATTGAGGAGTATCTGAGTGCAATTGAAACGTTGGAATTGTTCTTTTGCTTCTCATTTTCGGGCAGTAGCCAATATCCTCCACGTCAGGGGTGAGAGACAGCTTCAGATGAAATAGGCACCGCCTGTTTTACCAGGAAATAGAATTGGAATTGGAATTTTCAATTTCATTTTTAGTTACTTTGTTGCAAATGGCCGCGCTAAGGCTCATATGGATGGAAAACAATTTTAATCACTTTTTCGTAAATAAAACAGATTTCGTCTGCCGGAAACATTATTTGGTTGGTGTTTGGTGGTAGGTATAGAAAATGTTGATGGATTCACATAGGGAGACTTTTAACCGTCATTATTGGTCGTGTCGACGAAAACTCCTAGCACCATGAACAGGACGACATTTCTAGAAATGCAAGCCTTAAGGAAAAACAAACCATTCAGTCCTGTTTTACCTAAAATCTCGCTTTGCAGGCAGTTGCCTGACCCCATATCAATTATTAAAATCTGATTCCAGATCGGATCCATTACTTCGTCCATTATTAAATTGGCTCGAAAGTTAAAACTTTCAACAAAATGAAATCCAACTGCCGACCGCATCCGAAAGTTTAATCCAAGAAGCGAACGGATCATTCATATTCATAGTGCGGGCGGTGCTTTCACGAAAATGGCTCCGTACTCCGTGTTCTAGGAACACTGGGATGAGATGCATGAATATTAACGCGCGGGTACCAGGGCGCTATAACTATATTAGAGGTAGCCCCGTACACTGCATGCCAACGGTAGGGGCACGTTTGAAGTTGCTGCGCCGAGCTCCGTTCTGAAATTTGACATTTTGACAGCTCTCCGACGTCGGCCGCCTTTCCCCTTCGCACCCACCCACGGGGTAGCTGCCATCCCACTCTACGATAATAACATTACCTATATGAGATTCCTGTTTCTGCTACGTCTGACTTCTGATGTGAATTGTTAATGCATCGGTAATTGATATTATAATTTTGATAGACCATTTTGTTTTAATGGCGGTAGCTTTTAGTGAGAGCATCTTTGTTGGATGTTAAACATGTCATACGATAGCTTGTATGAGGGATTTGATGGGGCGAGTGTTCCACATTAATGTGCCCGTAATAGTGGTGTATACGCTTAAAGACGTAACCACGAAACTAATTAGCAATTTCTTTGAGAACATCTTGAAAAGACATGAGTTCTACAATGATTGCTCCTGTCAGCACGCCGCTCGACACGTGTGACAGTTTAAATGGAAGACCACCGACATTGACAGACAGAAAGGACGCGGGAAATGTAACTTTTAAACGACATTGTCACTGAAATTCAAAAAGAGAACGTCGAAGTGTAAAAAGACGTCGACAGAGTACACGTGCTGACTAATCAGTGTCTAGTGTGAAGTTAGAAATAAAAGCAGTAGACAAAACGACGGAGCTGTTAATAATTTAACGGAAAAAACCTGTATTTAAAGCTTAAAATAGCGCGGCACAGGTTGCTAAATTCACACTATTCGGGGAAAGCTGGCGTGTCTGGGAAATAGGGAAAAATAGGGAAAAACGGGAATCTTTGTTCTCGATACGGACGTGTTGATTGAATATTAGATAGACACGGCGCTCATCGTCGGCGTGAATATATCAGCTTTCCGCTGGTAAAAAGAGCCACGAAGCATTCTCTTTTCGTATGCAATGTAGTAGAGTTAAAACCTACTCCCTGCTTGGAAAATAGTGAATTTATAGCTGTGGTTTTTATCTTGTAACGTCCGAAACAAGTTGTTGAAAAGCCATCCATCATAATTTTATTTATTCTCATTATGATTTACGGTTTTCGACAAAAAGCTTAGTAAGGTAACTGTATTTTTTTGGCCATTGATCTAACCTTTTTGAATTCCGAACGCACGCAATGGCAGGTAACAAAAAATGAAAACAAAAATTCATTTTTCGAACGAACGAGAACATTTAAAGTGCATCGCGGTTTTATTCGCGAGATATCGCACGTAAACATCAAATTTTATTGACATTCGCGCCGCGTGTGACATTTTTTTGCACTGTAGTGTATCTCTTACTTGTTTTTTTGCAGAAATTATTACATTTATTTGCAGAAAGTGCGCCTCACACAGCTTACAGAAAAGATTATATTTCAAAATCGAACTGCAGTAATATTCTTCATATATAAAGTCGCGACGTAGTTTAAAAGTTTAAAACTATTGAAATATTTTTTTGGTATCGTCCCTTACGCACAAACTAAGTATGTAGTACCTGCAAGTATCCTCTACCAAGCTCTGCCCGCGGCAACAGACGCTTTTTCCGGGATAACAAGTGTTGATCCATGTATGTAGTAGGTATGCAAAATGTCAGCCCGATCCTTTCAAGAGTTTTGGCGCGAAGAGGTTAACCATCCGTACTTTCACATTTATAAGTAGTGTGATGTGTTGTACACTTATTCTTTATCTTTTACATTTATAAGTAGTGTGAAGGACCGATTAATTAAGTACTTTTGGATAATTAATTATTGTATTCACAATCCTTTACAAATCTTAGAAACTTAACAAACGTCAATTTAGGATAAATTTCAATCGCGTCACGTCAATAGGTACCAGGCGAGCATAAATCGACAAGAGCACAAAGCTTTGATACAACAAAGTGCGCCCCCAGGCTAAAGTGGCAAGAACGCGTCTAATCAAACGGACTGGTTTCACTTTGTTCCTAGTTTCTTTGAACTCCTAGCGAGGTATGATAACCTTGTACCTGCTGGGTAGAACACAGTATCTTGGAAAATTTATGTTAGTAATAAAGCCTTTTTACAAATGAAAACAAACGCAATAAAACCAAACCAAATAGAAAACGTAGCTTTTAGAATCAATTTGATGTTTGAAAATTATAATGATTCGAATGAGTAGGTAGAATTCCGTTTATAAAACTATTTAAAGGCAAGTGTACACCATCGAAGAAAACGCCCTAACTCTACGCACGTTCAAAAAGAGACAAAATACGTAACAGTAACCATAATTTTCTCTTATCTTTCAAACTTACAAAGTAACGGCTTATCTAAGTCCTAAAACAGAAGATTTGACATAACAAGACATTAATTAAACTAGAACAGTGTCTTGTGAGGCATTGTAAGGCCGTGAGCACACTAGACGAGCGATAAACCCAATCAACGTACGAAACATAAAGAGGCGTGCTCACTGGCAGAATTCACGACCACATTAACAATACGCTGTTACGGCGTGAGTGTGCCGCAAGGTTGGGAGATAGCGATTTACTAGTTTTTTAGGGTTTTTATGTTGACTTTTTAAGTGCCATGAATTTTTTTTTATATGATTTGCTTAATTAATTATTTCTTTCGGCCATCTACTTCAAAAATCAGTAACTATCAGCTGTACATTACACAACAATATCAATAATGTTATTAGTTTGAGACTGACTGACTGACTTTCTTACATTTACCTTATTAATTACTTACGTTTAAAAAATAATTAATTATTTCCTACTCTTTAACATTACGCTTCAATCCACGAATTGCCGCATTCGCTTGATAATTTAAAAGTCATTTCATACTACCCGCTGCCGCCTCTAAGTTACGCCAAGCCCCCGTCGTCCGATAACCCTGTCAGCGGAGTGACGGAGTGGTGCGGTTATCGTGCACCATTGTCCGCGCCCATTGTGCGCCCCCTTCGACGTCTTCATGCGCCGGTGTGCACACTGCCTTATAGCTACTAGCTACTGTTCTGTTGTAAAGCTAGGTAGCTCTAGTTTCTTATATTTTAGGGATTTAATTGTTTCTTTTTGCGCTCAGTTCGACAAATTTATCATAATGTGTGCACACTGCCTACTGCACTACTGTAGGTATTGTTACTGTTTTAAATCTGGTCAGTTAAATCTAGGAAGAAAGTGTGCCTCACACAGAGCTGGTTATTATTCAAAGCTCCTTCTAGAGGGCGCTAGAGTATTCAAAGAGACAAGTAAAAGTAGCTTCTAAAATAATGACAGTTAGGTTAGGACGGTTAGGATCTATTTCAGCAAACAAGAAACTGTCGACGCTACAGATAGTTCTTACTTTGAAAATAGGATTGTTATCAGATACTAAGTTGGCAACAAGACGTCTGATTGGCTGGACGCCAGACGGATGTCTTCTATGATTGGTCCGAATATTCTGGGCGTATTAGGTATCTAGTAACTGTTACGTGCACTAGAATATACTAAAACAGTTTTGGAAGCGGGAAGTGATGATGATAGAATATTATTTTAGATTTAGGCCAAACGAGCGTTGTTGTTTGAGTTGTGCGTCTAAAAAAACAGCGTCTAAAAATACGTAATTTTTTAAGTTGTCTGTGAGTCGCGTAAAATGCGTAAGTAGGTACCTACTTTCATCAGAAATTACAACTCATCGTGAGGCAGTAGAGAAGCACTGTCGACTGGTCGCCGGCAACTCGGTTAACGGCGACTGTGACTTTTTATATTTTATATAGGTGTTTTCACAATTGGTCGCCGGTCGCCAGGGCGACTCAGCCTATGTTTTGGTCGCCAAGGGACAGAGTCGCTGGCGACAAGTCGACAGTGCGTAATGGCTCTAACAGGACTTCAGTTTCAAGTGACTCATTTTACGCAAACACAGGTGCACTCTCTATTCCCTCATTCTCATAATCCGAAAGGACGGCAGACCGACACGACCAGGGACCTCTCCCATGTCGTCAGGCGCAAGACCCACGGTTTTACGTGCTTTCCTAGGCACGGGGGTGTAACACCGCCACTGTCCAAGAAAAACCCCAATAACAACTATCGGTCCGGGATTTGAACCCAGTACCTCGATATCAGCGGTTGAACAAGCTGACCCCTAGACCAACGAAGCAGTCGTCCTATTATATACATATCAATCATAGATATGTATATAAGTAAAATCTGTAGATATGGTACGTTCTCCCAGCGCTTACTCAACAACTGGCCTGTGTTACAACTACACGCAAACACTCGCTCACAGTTACATTCCCTATCTTGTGCAATAATTATAATGAACAAACACGAGGGCATTGCTGTAGTCTTTTAGTCAATAAATCACACTAAAGTACGTCGTAGCAAGCACGCGTAACACGAACGCCGGTCCGTCTATGACCGAGGTGGGTGGACCTAATTGCGCCTAATTTGAGCCAGCTACTTTCGGGAAGCTAGTGCCTCATCTCCCATTTTTTACTTTTATCGAAGCTATCAATGTCTTCAGTAAAACATTCCCCATGCCACATTTACTATACTTATTTGTTACTATTATTTGATTACGTCGGTGTGTTAGAGGTTCTGGTGATTTATGAATGTACCTAGTTTCTACTGTTTTAAATTTAATATCTAATATCATAATATGTATATGAACCTATGTTTTGACTAAGTATTTTTTTAATTTGACCTGTTTAATGTACTTATTTATTATATTTGTGTTATATTTTATATATCCAATAATTTTTTGACTAATCTAAACGTGTACTCTACAATAATTTTAATTTTATTTTATGTTTAATCTAATTTTAATTTTTAATAATGTAAGTAATGTAATTGTATTTTTTTTTTATATATTATTATTGACAAAGAAAATTACAATTCAATAATAAAAACAAATTAGAACCAGTATTTACAGTTGAAACAATTAAGCTAACTGCAGACTGTTGCAAACAATCTACAGGTAGCTCAACTGATCCATATCAATACCAGTCGGAAGCGTCCAAATAGCTAATTAATCAATTATGCAGCCCAAGACGCTGGCTGCATAATTGATTAATTTCATTTATTACATTGATAATTGCGATCATTTATTTTATTGCAATAACTACTTTGCTAACTTTACTTTGTAGGTAGTTAGTTAGTTACTAGTTTTGGTACCTACTTATACACCCGTTTGTTTAACTTTATTGCTCTTTGATTTTTGTAAACTATAGACTCGTAATGTTACGTCACGGAGATGTTCCGACTGAAAGCCAGCGTTGTTACCATCCTCGAGTGGTAGCGGCGGCGGCTTTAAGCTGAGGCTGGACCTAGGGAAAGACCAATTCCATTCATCAGACTCTACCCGTAGAGTTTTTTAATTCACTTAGTTTTAAAGGATATGTTTTATTATGTCTGTTTGTTTTATGCAGCCTTTAATGTTGTGTTTTAGTGTTTATTTATTGTTTCTATTTTCCCTCAGTTTTTTGTGTGTGTTAAATAGATTCTTATTCTATTATATTTAAATCGTATTAGTTACTCAATAATAAATAAATTACATACACTTCATATCTAGTTAGCTGAACCAAGCTTAACCAGTAAATCATAGATCAAGGCCTAAGTACACCATTACCATTAGCGACGGAAACTACGGTAAGCGCTCTAAACGTTATTCAAATAGCATTTTTAATGCGAGAGAAGTCAGGTGCGATTAAATACACACGGCTAGACTGCACATTTCACCCCCTCTACCCTCTCCCTATGGGGGGATAATGTTCCTGTCGGCAAGTGTAGGTTCGATATTTTACTTATAATGGAAGATTTCTTCTAATATACCAGGAAGTAGATTAAATTTTTGATAGGTATTTAGATTTGATTGTTTTTTTAGGTACAGTTAAGCCCTTAGGCAATTATTGTGTTTTCAACCGACTGCAGAAAAAGGAGGATCCCAATTTGGCTTTATCTCCGCCAATTTTAATACGATTTTTTTATTTATTTGAAGGTAAACCAAAGACTTAAAATTAACAGACTTACAAATTAATAAATACCAGAAAGCTTATTGAAGGTTTTCACGGATTGGTAGTGGAATAGTACAATAAAAAAGGCTACGAACATAATGTGACTAGTCTACATGCATCATAGGTACAAAGTTAGTTATTTCTAATTTATAAAAAACTTAAACTAATCATTTGTCATCAAAATTATCATAATTTTGATGATTATTTTGCTGTTGTGTAAAGAATGATCCCGAGATGGTACAATAAAAGTTTTATTATCGAGGGATTACTATAATTTCCGGTAAATTTTCTGGAAATTTAAGTTGGTTGTTATTTTTTGTAACCAATATCAAATTATTAATTGAGTGTGCTTAGTGGGACTGTGAGCGAAGCCGCGCGGTGAAGCTAGTCGTAGAGGTTTTGCTTTTACCGTAAGGACTAAATACTAATTTACCAAAAAACTCTAGTTAGTACCTAACTACATCCACAAGATGAGCCTAAAACACTCATAAGTCAAACCTCCTCAACCCTTCCACTGCCGGGTAAAACGCTCCACCTGGTCCCGTCCGGCCAATTATTTAAAGTGTTAAGTTTAGAGAAGGCGGTGCATTATGAAAATGGCCTCCCTCCCCTTAAAGGGGGGAACGGGGGCAGTAGCAGGACTTGCAGGTTAAGTAATTGTTTTGAGACGTCTAGGAATCTGATGCTGAAGTGTATTGGTAGTTTTTTATAGGCAGCCATTTTGTTAGCCTTTAAGTTTCGAACCTCGTGTTCGAATTTTTATAATTCGAAATGATCATAAACAATTTATCTTATGAAATCGCTTCTGTACGTGGCTTTGCACGATATTTCGAAACAAAAATTTGATTTTATATTATTCCAGGTCTGAAACTGCATCTATGCATAATTTCAGCCCGATCTGTGCAGTAGTTTTGGTGTCAAAAGGTAACAGACAGCCAAACTGACAGCCTGAAAACCAGCGCCTTTAATAGCTTTGTCTTGTAGCGGCATAATGCTGAGACAGGGACCTTCTTGGCTTCCTATGTAACATTATTGTAAAAATACAAAAAAATAAATAAAAATAAGTTCCAAAAGCTTATAAAAAACACCTTATATACAACAGATTACATAGGTTTTAGACATGTGTGATGACTAGTTTAATGATTAACTATGAGGTCGCACTAGGCTAGGCCTGTTTCGCGGGGATCGAATACATAGTCTGTTTGCCATGATGATCGGAGAAAGGTAGTACACTAACAAATAAGGCAGAAAAATTCAACTAATACTTAAGAAACAAAGTAAGTGAGAATTCCTTGGGCGTGAGTCACTCAAAATCACTAATAAAAGCCTTGGATTAACGGTACACCAACCGAATCCTAGCGCTAAGCAGAAGCAACCTTCGCATCATGACAAGAGCCCTAACTGGACACTGTCGCCTTAACAAGCACATGTTCAAATCAAACTGAGTCTAAGCGACACACAATCCTGCAGATTCTGCGAAGAGGTGGAGGAAACGCCTCACCACCTGCTAGGAGAGTGCGGAGCACTGATGCAAAAACGTAGCATCCATCTGGGCAAGCACCTGCACAGCCCAGACGAGCTACGAGCCATCACCCCGAAGAAAATCCTACAGTTCCTAGCAGCTGCAAGGGTTAGTGGCGAACTATGAACGCCGCAACTTCAGGGCTGAACACTCGAGTGGCGATCCCAATAGGCCTATACTGGGACATGAAAGCCATCTTGAATAAAAAAAAAAGAAATAATGTGTCTGTAGTACTAAATCATTTTTTTATCTATCTATCTATCAAAATGTAAAAAAAATACAGAATTTGTTGCTATAATTCTTTTTTAATCTCCATCCAACAGCATTATTAAAATGGAGCAGCGCTTTGGTATTTTTAGCGGAATCCCAAATATACTAGCGGTTTCCACAAATCCGCTCTGACAGGCCAGCTGGGTATAGCCGAAAATGATAAAACCTGGTGCACTCTAAACCAATACACAAATGGGTCATGATTTTTATGGCAAATAAAATGCTTCGGAGTTTTCGGAACGTAGTGTAGTACGCCTCCAACCAGGTGGGATGACGGCTTGCAAAAGACTGCAGGCAGATGCTGGATGTGGCAATCTGAACCTGACTTCACTATGGCGCTATGCATCACGACAACATCACGACCAACGGTTATTTTTTTATTTAGTTTGTAGATTTTTTAAGCAATCATTAATAATTAAGATTGAAATTCGATTGAGCTCTGCGCACATTAATCCAATGCAAAAATGTGCATTCAAATATGGGCTTAAACTCGTTATCTTTAAATACATTTTACAGTTACATAATGAGTTCCCAGAAGCTTCAAACGAGTGGCTTGCGAGCTGTCTGTTATCTGATACCGTGCGTCATTAAGAAATGCTGTGCGGTAGCGGTACGCCCCTGATCTACGACCACCTTTAGTCTCGTCCTTACCTACCGGCACGACACCACAACATTGTAGCCGTAATTCTCCAGCATTTTAATCCTAAAGTCATTTACATCGGGATATATAGAGGTAATATACCCTGATTTGAGTTTTCAAATATTTCATAGCGCATGAAACTGTGCCGAAATATTGGAAAACTCAAAACCCAAATAATAGTAAATATCCCCTTGTAAATGACTTTATGTTAATAACCATGATGGATGTAAAAGATTTATAATTTTGAGTCCATCTGACCTAGCCATCCTCTACCGTCTGTGTCGAACCAATCCCAGTAATGGCGCTTAAAGTTTACTTATTCTGGAGTTACGAAAGAATCCTGAGCTATACCGAGAGGGAATACCACGAATAATGGCTCGTGGACGCAGTCTCAAAACTAGGCATAATACGGCATTTCTTCCTTGCCATGGTTATTTTTAGCCAAGTTTAGTAAGAATTGTTTCCACCAGCTCAACCCTGTGGAAGTTGTAAGACATAGACAATCATTTATTTGCTGTTCAAACACCTCACACAGTAAGTACAAAACAGATATATAAAAATATATTTTGAATCAAAGTGAACATATGTAGGTAACTTACGACAAAACAATTACACAAAATGTTTTTCAAAAAAGCAGACTGAGTGTTACAGCAGCAAAAAGGTCTTGGCTCAACATAGATGTCTGACCTTACCAAGAGTAGATAGGCGCTGATTTTCTGCCGAAACCATTATAGTCACAAGACCCTGTGAGTTGCCAAGTAAGAGTCGACAAAGGAACCTAGCAGAGCACCAGCAGCTTCCTTCTGTGGTTTTAACACCTCTACTGCGATCATTAATACGCCTGCCGGGCGTGGGGGTTATGGCAAACCCCCCTTGGGTTGCACTTTCTGCTATGGAGGCATGGTTTTTTTAACATGATGACTCATGCATGACTGAGCTCGCTCAGTACTACCTGAGCAAATGCTAATGAAGTTATGTTAAACTAGCTGCTGCCCGCAGCTTCACACGGTTTTTTTCGGGATAAAAAGTAGCCTATGTCCGTCCCCGGGATACCATCTGCCAAATTTTACTGAGATCCGTTCAGCCGTTTAGGCGTGAAAAGGTAACAGACAGACAGATAGATTGACAGACAGACTGACAGAGTTACTTTCGAATTTATAGTATTAGTATGGAGTATGGAGTATGGATATGGATTAGGGGCCGAACGAGAAGTATTTTGCAATATTATTTTAACCCGACTGCGCAAGGAGGTGGGTTATGTTTTTTGAATCCTGAGCTATACCGAGAGGGAATAAAACGAACAATGACTCGCTGGGGAAGGTCGGTCTCAAAACTGCATTCTGTATCAAAAAATAATATCAAAAAATCAAAATAGTTTATTTATTTAACTTAATCTATATATGTACATCTTTAATTGCTTTGGAAACCTCCATTTAAGTATAGAGATACCTGTGTTAGGGCGTTTCGCTCCTGCCTAATGGAAAATCACTCCTACAGTGAGTGTAGTGAGTGTAGTGTGCATGGCACCTGTAATCTATAATAAAATACCTAAGAGCTACAAAGACTTAAATGTAAACCCATTTATGAGTAAATTTAAAAAACTTTTATGTGATAAATGCTACTATAATATAATATTGACAATTTCCTAAATGATGTAATCTAATTTTATGCTATGATAAATTAATAATCTTATAAATCTGTTATTGTTATGTACAATTAAATTTAGACCTGCATGCCATACTCTCCAATTACTTTGCACACCAATGTATATTGGTCAAACATGTTGACTCAAGAAAACTATTTGTCATATATGTTTTTTTTACACGTGTTTTTGCAAATAAATGACTTTTACTTTTTTACTTTTACTTTTACAGATTATGTAAATGTAATCATATTGTGAATGTGAGTGATATCCTATCTTTAGTTTCATTTTTTTTTTTTTTTGTTCTTATGTTGTATTGAATGCGATGTAACAACTTAAGTACGTATTGTACAGTTTGTTAGGGGTATAAACTAGTTTAATTACATTTGTATCTTCAAGTAACATTATTGTGCATCTATCAGCGGATTCCTGTTAAAAGCCCATCAATTTCTATTGTATCACCCTATATGTAGGTATAGTGTGCTAATTTTAAATTTCCTTAAAATAAACAAATAACCTAAATAAAAAAGTAATATTAGGTCTGAAATACAAGTTATCTTTAATATTCCTAGGTTTAGGAATGATTTAACATTCCCTTGCTATGGTTTTTTTGAAGTTCCGTCAGAGAATATACATTTGTACCTCTATATTTAATAATACGATGTTCCGTGTAGCTTTCCTCATAAAACTGTATTTTCTGGCAACTCTATCAATTTTGGCAGAGGCAAGTATGTTGTAGTCCAAAAGATACAGACCCTTTAGACCAATTTATAACACATTGCTTGCACTTTGGGACAATTACGAAAAAAAATCCGTTGAATATTTTTTTTAAGGTTATAAAAGAGTTTATAAAAGAGTTTTTATAAACTTATTTAATAGCATACTTACAACTCGCCTGTCACTTACCTATAACAATACAAAAACATAATTAGTCAAAGAATAAAACAAAATGAATCCCTCACGCATAACAAAGCAAACAAATCCACTCAAACAAGATCTCAACAAGATTCTAAATTACAAATAACTCAGCTACCTTAATCCAATTCGCATTGTCTCCCCCATTGATAACCAAATTGCCATAAATCATTAAACTCAACCTATTCAGACAGTTTTTATCTCGCTACTATCACATAGCTGGAGGCCCCGGCATACGGGGTTGGGGTCAGGCCTGCATAATTCTACCAGGGGCCCAGATAGCAGGGGCTTAGCTAATCAGACGATTAAACCGGGCAGATGATACCGATCGGCTGACCACCTCCGGACTTCTGACCGCCTGGTATCTACCCTTGAGATTCGCCGATAATCCTGGGCTTTTCCTTGGTCCATTTGACGATTGGGATTAGTTTGGGCGATTTGAATAATAAACTTAATGTCATTAATGAAGGGTATCAAGCTCATGCGAAAAGCTGTCATTAAAACTTTCATAGCTAATTATTGCGGTTTGATCAGAAAATAATTGAAAATCGCTTTAATATTTGAAGGTAAAACGTGTGTTAAATTTAATAACAATTAATTACAGAAGCTACCCTGTTAATGCGGTAGCCAATTATTTAAATCCTAAACCAAGCACAAAATAACGTGAAATAACATTTCAGCCAGAATAACGTGAAAATAGCAGGTTCCTGAGCTAATAACTCATCCGGGTAAATAAACATTACCTATCAGAGGGAGGCAGTGCTTGTCTATGCTAATGTGCCGGGTATTGGCGGATTAAACTTAAATAAATACCCCGAACGGGGTCATTTGGGACTGTTAAGGGTGCGAAAGTATTTTAATAAATAATCAAGAAAAACGTTTTCGTTTTTGTTTTTATTGCAACAAATTCGGACAACCTTAACATGTTTGTTTTTAGATATTTTTTGATTATTGACTGTGGATTAAAAACGAGGAATGGTTTAAGATCCTTAGTTTCAGGACATGAATAATACCGTCACTTTGTTCCACAGGAAACTTACAGAATTTTCTTCAAAAACAACTCCCAACTTATTTGCGTATTAAGCATATGATTAAAGTTGGTAACACTCGTAAATTCGCCTCTAACAGAATAGGTTAGAATTTTTCCTCCAAGAAACTTGCTGCAAGTAATCTAAAGTTCGGTTCCAAGGCAGCAGGAGCTATTTAGATGCACATCTTAACTCGGCCGTATATCTAGATTGTGAACTTTCTCGGGCTATTTTCACGGAGCTAGCAAAGTGTTTCCGCTGGGTTTTTTTACCCGAGTGTAGAGGTAATCCAATGAGTGGTAAATGATAGTAGTTCGGCCGATTCAGTTAATTGAACTGCTTGAAGTTTTTGTTTATAGGGGAATTTGACTCACTGTAAGAAGATTTCTATATTAAAATGCTGTTTTTGTAAACAAAGGGTGCAAGTTTTTTTTTCTGATTGTATCTTACTTCGTGGCCTGTTACTCCATAAAATTAAGAAAACCAGAGGCAGTAATTGAGCGTTCCCCATCAGTGGAACAGTATAAATAAACAAAAACTGTAATATCTGGCGGAAATAAAGTCACTACTTACATAAAAATAAAGTAAAAAGTAAAAGTAAAGTAAAAGATATTTATTTTGCCAGAACATACAGAGAAAAATATACATATAAAAATAAACCATACATTAATTAGTAATCTGACAAAATCGGACTCCACTCAGCATGTGCTATGGTAGAGCAGATCGTGCCATAGCGCTGGTCTTCCGTGGAGACCGTGTAAAATGTACTTAAAGTGCCTATGACGGTGAAAGTTTTTTTTAGCCTGTGGTTGCGAAAACTCGTGTCAGAGGAGATCTTATCAGTCTCCCCTGACATGAAAAGTCATGTCATGGAGGATGGAGTTACGTTAGATCTTCTCACAGGTGCAAGATTCCAAAGTGAACTCTAGTATACACTAAAAGGGTTTCCGTGACCCCTGTGAAAACCGAAACAAGACCCCGTAAAAAGTCAAACAGGGGTCCCTGCGACCTTCCATAAGTTGAAGGGTTACATTATATATTCATAAGGAACACTTTGACTGTCCGTCCTCATCGAGATGGACTGACGGACCGAAACAATGAATTTTTAAAATGGGACCTCGATTGGACTTTGGACGTGTTTGTTTTTTCGCAAAACAAAAATAAACTGTAGAAGAAAAAACTTTCAATAGGGTTTTTTGGGAATAGGGTAATGAGGAAGTCATTAGAAGTCCAACAGTGGACCAAATTATGCATTTTAGGACGCTTCCACAGTTTCTGATATCAGTGGACGCTTCCGATTGGTATTGATTTTAATCATGTAAGCGCTCTCTAGATTGTTTGCAAAAGTCTGCAAATACGTATAATTTTCTACATTTTGTAATAACATGCACATCTTAGGTCCTGAGTTGTAATTTTCTTTGCAAATAAATCTCACTTTTTATTTATGATGATTGTTTTGTACAAACAAAATGGTAATTAAAGTATGTCGTTAAATAAAATATTAAAATTAGTAAAGCGAACATATTAAATGCTAGAAAACCATTAAAATAAGCGGCCACAATGTAAATCAACGGATAGTAGGCAAAAACAATCGAAAATATATCAGTTATTATATTAATTGCAACGTTTCTACAAAAAGTCCAATGAAGCTAGATAAAATATAAGTATTTAATAGTTATTAATTGAGTCTATCGGTAGAGCTATAATTATATTATAATTAAAAGATAATAGTTGAACGTTTGTAGAACCAAACAAGTGCAGGTGCAGGGTCGAACAGATGTTTTTGACTGGATAGTACAACTTTGTGAAGCTCTTTATGAGAACCTGTTTATGTAAAGCTCTACCATGTCTATAGGTGCAAAAACAGAAATAGCTGATGAATAAAAATAATTATTTACTCTATTTATTACTTGTACTCGTTGCAAATGTAATTAAACTCACAGGTAGGTAGATTCAATACGTGTCTTAAATAAATACGTAGCTTTCTTTTCCTACTAACATTATTCTCTGTGGGCACAGTTTTTTTAAAGGACATTTTTTTTTAAACAATTATGGAGGTTTTTTAATGAAAAACCTATGAAAAAAACGGAATCTTTATTGACAAAGAAAATTAAGAACAAAGTATAGAAACAAATTAGTACTGTATAGTACTTCCAATTGGAACAGTTGAGCTAACTGCAGACTGTTGCAAACAAATGGAACACCTCATTATAGAACCTCCTAAATAATGCATATATTTAAAATATTTTATTATTTCTGTTGTTTTAATATTTCGTTAATTTTATTTAAAAAAAGTTCATATAATGATCAGTTGACAAGCGACTCTCAAAACTGGAACGAGTTTTCGATCCAAGCATGCGCACGCGCAAGCGAGCCTTCGTATTGTATTACATACACGTATGAGGCGTACGTACATGATACGTTAATGATACGGGCCGCTCACTGATACATCTTACACATAAATTGGAGGCAGCAAAGAAATTTAAGTACAATTTTGTAGTTAAAATCTGGATTGCCAAAATAGTAAATTTAATAAGAAATTTACATCGTTTTTTTACTTATTTTACAGGGTGTTCTATGCATGGACGATCACACCACGTGGGGTATTCGGGGGTACTTTCTGCATCAAAATTACCTTTGCTTTAAAATGTTCTTACTTCCTTACTTAAAAAAATATACAACTTAAAACACTTGCTTAGCAGTGTTTTTCCCACTCTGACAAATGTGTTATTTTAACAGAAGAAAACGATCTACTTCTACCCATGGCTTAAACTTAAGAGAAGTTTAAAACTAAGAGAAAAGGGAGAGAGAATTTATCTACGTGTTTTTCGGTTCAACAGATCACAAGGGAAGTGATGTGACTAAATGGATCCATTTAGTCTGTGCAAAAAGAGAACCGTCGTGGCGCACACACACGACCTCAATTCCTAAGACGCTTCTCTTTTTGCACAGACTCTTGTGGAAGCTGGATATCTACTATAGTGCAAACTGGACTCTTTTTTATCATTTAGAGTCTGTGCAAAAAGAGAAGCATCTTAGGAATTGAGGTAGCGCGTGTGCGCCACGACGGTTCTCTTTTTGCACAAACTTAAGCTCTGAACATTCCATACCTATAGCCAAAAGACAGCTTCACCACGGTAAATAAGGCCCGAGTCGCTATAAGCTATAAGTTACGTTTGCAATATCCACGGGAAAAATCCCGAGTTTGATTAATGCATGCACTTGTCACGGCTATATTACAACCCTTATGTAACTGTTATACAGGGTGTGAACTGTGTGGAGGAGAGAACGACAGAAGACTCTAGTTTGAACAACTAAAGTACGTTTTAAATTTTGGCATACAAAAAACAATGGCACATAGTTACAAACCTCCTTTTAAGCATCAAAGATTTGACTTTTCTGTGTCATCAGAGTTTAATTCTTTAAAAGCCCTCCGGTTTTAGCAAAATTTCACAAAATATAAGTGCTTTTAAAGCTTTAAATGAACCAGCACGGAAACCTTAATGAACCATTAAAATTTTAATAGGTTTGAATTTCTTACGTTAATTTTTAGTTCAGTCATTTCAGAAAAATCGTTCATTTTTATAGCTGCGTGTGAGATTTATGTACTTCAATCCAGGAGCAGAGTGAAAAAAGTATAATTCCACAATATAGTAGTACAAACTACAATAACTATCTACTCGAAAGTCTACCTCTAGATTGTTTGCAAGAGTCTGCAGATAGCTCAACTGTTTCAATCGTAAATACTACTTCTAATTTCTTTCTATTAGCCGTATTTGTTTTATTACTATACTTAAAAAAATATACTTTAAAAAAACCCACCAATCTAATTCAACCATAAAATTTTAAAGTGAATAAAAAGGCCTTGCCTCAGCATTTTGTTGTAGAATTTCGAGTGAAGAGTGAAATTTCGTATGAAGAATGAAATTTCGAGTAAAGAGTGAAACGTCGCACACCCTGTATAACCGTTATACAGCCTCTACATCAGGAGGAGTTACAGCAAATCTAGGGTATATTAAAAAGGGCCGTTTGTACCCTATTTATGTGACACACCTGTGTGAGAGTTATTGTGAAAAGGTTTTATGCACGTATTTTAAGAAAACTCAGTATTAAGAAGACTGAAGAAGAAAAACTTTTCAAACTATCATGGATATTAATAAGCAATAATAACTTAAATACTTAACAACCAGCCTGCAAGTCGATTGTAGATGTATTCGTCACTGTCATTCGTACTATATTCGCCACTCATTGGTGCATTTTCTTTTGTTTTTCATTCGTGATCAAAATGCAGCCAATAAGCGGTGAAAATAATATGAGTGATACAATCACGAATACACCTGATTCGACCAACAGCACCGAATAAATTTATAGTGCAGAGCCTTATTCCGTGAGTATTTCGTGTCGAAATAAATTAATAAATAAAGAAAACCACACGTACCTATCATCGCAAATATATCCTGATTTTTGTTTTATTGAAGATATTCATTTTAGTGAAGGCAGAAAAAAAAATGCATTTATTAGTATCAAGTTTCAAATCGTTTATTGTAAGTGATTTACATAGGCATAACTCAGGTAAACACACATTTTTACAATGTATTTCGGTACATTATATTAGATTATACACAACTTATTGGGATAAAGAAAGTTTAAATAAGATTATGAAAACAAATACAGCCCAATTAGTTTAATTAATATTTTATTAATTGATATCATAAGCAATTTTGAAAGCATTTTCAAAGTAGTCATTGTGAGCAATTCTTTTTTTTAAATTATAGTTTTGCTTAGTAGGTACATACCTAACTTTTAGTCATAAATAAACAAGCAAGACAGGTTTTTAAAGTAAAACTTACTTACTAAATCAAAATGCAATTACAGCTGACCACTACAAAATTTTCCAACCCCATCCTTAACTTTATAGATATGAACTTATCTTAACGGGATCCTCCCCCTTAGGGGTACAAAGGGGGGTACAGAAGGGGTCAGTCTAACCCGATGGACCCGATACGTAAAGGCCAATTTTGGTCAGTAACTACATCTCTTTTATGATACTTGTTCTTGTTTATACTCTCCTGGTACTTTCTTGAGATTTGATGGTGTTGGCAGGGTGTCAATAGAAGTTGGGAGAATATGGTAGTTTTTGGTACTTTTTTGCTTGTGTGCTTCTATGTTGATTGGACGTTGAAGGAATTGGTAAAGTTTGATTTCGTATCTAATAGGATGGAGAATCACTCATAGGTATTCAGAACAAAATTCAGATAAAAACGTGATCTTTGAAACCAATGTTAGTTAGATAATTCACGTTTTGGTCTGAATTTTGTTTGTCACGTGAAAATGGAAAATTGGACTTTCTTAGGGCTCCGTGTCCAAAGGGTGCAAACTGGGCCCTATTACTAAGCTTCCGCCGCCGTCTGTCCGTCTGTCAGCGGGTTGTATCTCATGAACCGTAAGAGGTAGACAGTTGAAATTTTCACAGAATGTGTCTCTTGCCGCTTTAACAAAAAATAATAAAAATGAATTTAATATTGCGTAGGTATAAAATAAACTACAAACCTATTTATTTCTTTTGATTGATATGGCCCATTAAAACTTGTGTTTTGTATAATATTTTCGAATAATGTATTCACTTTCTATGTGTGGAAACTGCTTAGCTTAATTTTTCTAATGTTTAGTGTTGAATTTTCTAGTTCTAATGCTTTTTGTTTCCCTAAGACAAATAAATAAAATAAAACAAATTTGGGCGCAACGTCCATACCAAGCTGAGCATCGGTCACCGAAGTTAAGCAACGTTGGGCGCGGCCAGTATTTGGATCCGCATCATGTTGATTTTTGCTTTTTATTTGCGATTTATCATAAAAATCTATTTTTAGGGTTTCTCTTATTTCTTTTGCGAAAGTATATCAATTATGGTACAGAACCCTTCGTAAAACAAGTCGACTCGCACTTGGCCGGTTTATTTATTGGCCAGCAATTTTTTTCCTATTTCTGTAAGTTTTATATAATATTAGCTTTTGCTTGCGGCGTTCCCCGGATACCGTTTACCTCCCTGCAAAAAGGTGTGAAAAGTTAACAGACAGACAAACAGACGGACAAAACTACTTTCGAATTTATAATACTAAGTATGGACGCTTTAAATTTAATATTTTTAGAATACATTTCATGTAAGTGGGGAGTAAGCTTATCTCAAAAACAGCACTAACTTTACCTTCGAATAAACAAAACCGCATCACCAACAGCCCATCCTAAGCAAACGAATACGATAACCCGTAATCTATCCCGGGAAGCGAACCCGCTACCCCAGCAAACACAAACCCTTTTGCTGAACTACCCGGGATCAGATTACTAAGTATTAATTATGCCAGTGCCAATATTTTCTCGTCAGAGATAAATATGGCGGACTCGAATAAACCTAAGTAGATCGATATGTAGATCAGGGGCCCGATTCTGCTAACCAATAAATTTACTATCACAATGACGTCGCAGAATCGTCCTTCCACCAATTGTACGTATAACGCGATGTCACACACGTGGCACCCTTAAAATGTAATTTAGAATATTTCTCAGTTTCATTATACCTACCTACATAGACCGCCATGTGTGGTATCATTAAAAAAAAATCTAATAGACTTCTACAGTCTCTGCTATAGGCTAACCTCTTATTCATAATGATCCGCTAACTTCAAACAGTTGCTAAGCAGCGTTATTTCTCACTCTGACTTATGTCAGTAGAAGAAGACAGAGTGAGAGATGAGTGCTCTCAGTTAGCAGACTATTTTGAATAAGGGGGTTAGAGAGTAAAGTCTTGAGCAAAAGCACAAAAACACACGCAACAACACATATGCGCGAGCGCGCATAAATATATATGATAGTAAATATACTTATGTAATAATAAGTCTTAGAATTTTGCTAAATATTCTAGGTTTATATTTTTAAGATAATTTTTTTTTTCTTGCCTTACTTTGCTGTTCTCTTTGTTCTATATTAATCTGTGTAATTATTTTTGGCTAAAATGTTATGTATATTTTAATATAAATTGTAACGAACCAAACGAGTCGAAGATACATATAGCGAGTATGCCCAGCAAGACCTGGATGCAATCAGCTTAAGTGCGATACAAGTGAAATACAGTGGAGCCCTAAACGCAAAAATGACTTGATGTTTACATCAATAAAAAAAAATCTAGTGTAAGCCTCATAACAGTTATAACACAATTAGCTCACATGTAACCATTCACGGTTATTTTTCCTGCGTTTCAGCAAGCACGCTGGTCACACGTAACATATTCCAACTGTCCCAACATCAAATAATGGCGGACAGAAATCATTTCCTGTCATCCGGCGTTAGAATCTTAAACTACCCTCGTTTTTCCGGAAATCCACCGGAAATAAGACTGAGACAGTGCTATACTGATGTGCGAGTGCGAGAGAGATAGTTGTTTGCGTGTTGCGGGTTGAAGTTGGATTTGATTTGTTGGTAATGTAGTTTTTTTTATCTGATGACCTGATGGGGTTTTGAGGGGATTTTGTTGTAAACTAGTTTATGGTAAAATACTTTTGCAAATCCTTCTTACGTTATGAAGGAGAAACGTTGTGAGATTTGTGTTTGTGCGCGAACAATCTTATAACTACTAAACAGATCGGGCTAATATTTTGGATAGCTGTTGCTCTCGATTATTACGACATACATAATTTAAATACTAGAAATAAGAATAAACTCGCTGTGCCCACAACTAGGCTACACAAGATTAATGTATCTTGTAAGTTAAAATATGTATACACTTCTACAACAAAATACCAAATGAATTGCAAACATTATAATAAATATATTAACAAATAATCAAACATAATCCTTTGTAAAAAGGCTCACTACAAAATATCTAGGGGATAAAAAAGCTTGGGACAAGCTTTGCTCCAACTCGAAAACTACAACCTAACAAGGTAAAGGTTTTGTTGTTCGCTTCTTTGCTTTACCTTAAAATATTAAAATAAAATATAATTAATAATTGAAATATTGAAGTGAGCAAAAATCAAAGCGATCACTTTATTTTCCAGTAGTAAGGTCTAAAGGAAATGAAGCACTTTGAATTTTGTATCGAAATAGGCACTATTTTTCTCGAAAAATAGCAAACAAATCGGGCAGAAGGAAGATAATAGCAAATTCGGATCGTTTATTGTCAAAAAATAAATAATGTACAAATTAAATGACTATGATGCTAATTGAACTATTACATAGTTTCAGCCGCAAAATCGAATTTTTCTATGAATTTTTGTCAGTCTGACTAACGCTTGAATACTCAAACATAACTCAGATTTAAAGGCGTCATTAGGTCGTTAGTGCACTCGAAAAAAAACTGATTTTTACTATTCGACAAGTAATTTAGATAGGAGAAACTAGTTTTGCGCACATGGTAAACGCATTTATGAGTGTATGATAATAATATGCAACCACAGCTATCTAACATGTTTCATGTTATAGAAGACAGTTCAATCCATTCACATTGCATAATGGTAGTTTGTTATAAATGCTCGTATATTGTATTAATGCAAGTATTTCGTATTCGTTTTTAAGATAAGATAATTTGGGTAAGCCATTTGTTTTATGTTATGAACCTTCGCTAAAACAATCAACAAATCAATTTTTGTGCGATGTGTTACTAAAATCAACATTATGTCGATAGACTCCAAAACAACAAATGATTCAAAGCTTCTTTTAGCAATGATTCAGAGCAAATGTGTTACAGCAAAACTTTATTATCTGCTATTAAAATCACTTGTAGAGCCTAAAAAATAGTACCTACCTATAAACTCGTTCTTTTTTCACCTTGACGAATTTTTGACGCATTTTCATTGATAACTGCCGAAAAATCAGGACTTGTGTTGAGA
The DNA here is from genome assembly GCA_963662085.1 of Eupithecia inturbata. Lineage (NCBI taxonomy): Eukaryota > Metazoa > Arthropoda > Insecta > Lepidoptera > Geometridae > Eupithecia > Eupithecia inturbata. Next base: position 1,414,320 of record OY759192.1, read on the forward strand.
CGCTCTGAAATCTGCTTTGCGTTTGACCATTCGGGCGTTAGTACTACTTTTTAAAGACTTATCCAGCGCAGTAGTCATCCAAAAACTCGGTAAACAAACAGAAGCTGGCAGCACTGTCGCAGCGAGGCTAATTCACGTCTTCCCAATATGAATAAATTCTCATCTAAGCGGATCTCGCAATTTGCCCACCGCCGGCTGAAGCAGAACTTACGATCGCCCTTACCTTAAATAAGGGACTTTCGGATTTCCACGTTCTGATTTTTGTTCTTTTAGATTTTTTCGCTACCTACCGAATATGTCACAGTTTAGTGAAATTCGCGATCAGAATGGAATGCGAGCTTTCTAATATATTAATTTTTCTCAAATTGTAAATCATGACAAATATGACATACAATTTATATGTACAAAATATTTCAAACAGTAACAAAATCATTCAGACATTTTGTTTTGATAAGGTTCGATCTCAATTTGAAAACGCGTGTGACGTCAAATACGACGCGGCCATTTTATTTCTAACGATCAGAATGGGACACCATCATTTTTAGTAATGTTAAATTTTCAGTTGTTATGTGCCATCTAAATGGACGCCTCTGTTCATCAATTTGGTAGTTTATGTAAATTTTTAAAAGCAGGCGCGATTGACTTTAATTTTTTCGTAGAATTGTACGAAAAAATTAAATAATGAATAATTATTCACGCTGACTTTACAAATCCAGGCCTCCAGTATACGAGGAATGAAAGGGGATCGCGCCAGCATTTAAAAACGATAATCCAAAACATGGAAAGAAAATCAACAGCATGGCTAGTAAAACCTACACTTCCCGCTGGGAACTAAATAACCCCACTCATAGACACCCTTATTTGTGCCGGTAGTCTACCTAACTAGACAGTTATATGAGTTGTTTGGGTTTTGTGTACGAACAGATTAAGGCTGGCCTATGCCCCAACGGCCTTGAGAACACAAAATAATTATCTGTAATCGTATAAATAATTTGTTTTACTCGTGAACCGTACCATTTGTGTACAATACTTTAACAAATGTTTGAGTGAAAGAAAAATACTCAAAATCAACAGTATTTAGAAGATATATCCGATTTTCAAATATTTTTTTTTAAATTCTGATTTTGGATATATCTTCTAATCGCTATTGAGTTTGAATATTTTTCTTTCACAAAATATTTGTCAAAGTATTGTGTACACAAATGGTACGTTTCACTAATAAAACAAAGGACTACAGATAATTATTTTGTGTTCTCAAGGCCGTTGGGGCATAGGCCAGCTTTAAAGTAATTTTCATTTCCTGAGATTTTGGAGTAAGCATCTAGAGTCTAGATGAGCACTAGACTAGAGCGATGAGAGACTAGAGCACGGTCTAGATTCTAGACCGTGCTTCTTCCAAATTACGATTCAAATACCTACTCAAACATTATGTACCGTTTCTCATTCTTTTAATTATTATGATATGGTTTATCATTGACCTTACCTACATAAAGTGAACGTACCTTCATAGAAAAGGCATAAAACATTGCTCTACGTATCTCTGGTCGTGACATTCATCCATAACTTTAGTCTATGGTACCAGGACTGAATATTTTCTAGGTGGTTGCGCGGCGGCGGCACAAAGGGAACCCGATACGCTGGTAACTCAACACGCGTTCAGGAATTCAGATCTAGACCTAGGAATACCTAGGTTTATAGGTACCTACATACCGGTAGGTATTTGCATTATTCCTAACGTCTATAAAGTAACTGATGTCTATTTTATAGAAAAAACTGCGCGATAAATACGCTGTTGCGTTGTCCATTTTGGTCTTGATTAATTTAGAGATTTCTTAAAACAAAAATTTGCATAATGTTAATGACCATCTATATATATCAATTTTCATTAACACCTTCATAGCCACGACCCACATGGACGTCATCCACTAGCTCCAGCTGCGGCGCGCCTCTGCGGGTCGCACCGCAAAGGCTGGGCAGTGAATGCGTTAAGATCCGTTAAGTTATGAAAAGATACGAGTAACAAATAGATCGGTAGAGTCACATTAAGCATTTTATAACATTAGTAAATAACTTATACTTACTATAAATTATTAATTACTAATTACGAAAGGAATTATTGCATTTGAATTAAAAAAAATAATTGCTAAAAATCTATCAATGCACCAGCACTTAGATTTCTTGTTGTCAGGCTCGACAACAAGAAATCTAAGTACTTATGACATATCTGCCTGAAAATAATCGCCAGCGATACCCGCTCCCATAGAATCAGACATTTACAATCTCCACACTGTATATTTTCAGTAGCTAGCCCCCGAAAGCGTAGGCGGTACCAGCACCACCGATCGGTAGCCAATCTCTGTGCTTTACGACTGTCCATCTGTCTATCATAAATACTGGACGCCATGCGTGCCCATCATGCAACATAAAGTTACATGCCAAAACATAACGTGCTGTATGGAACATGATTTCATTGGCGCAATGGATTTTTTATGCCTCTCTATCTATCATCATCAGCCGTACTGCTGGAATATGTCCAGCAGTGTGTGTGTAATGTGACATGCTGTCTAGAAATGTTAGGTACTAATGTAGATTCCTGTCCATATTATTTAACATAATAAAATATTAATAAAAAAAGCCTTTCCTTTAATAAAATTATCAATAAAAAATAGCTTGTCTTAATTTAAAATATAATTCATGACAGTAATTAGATATAATAATAAAAGTAGCTAGGTAACATATTATTGAATTTGAATAGATAATTATTTCGACAGTCTGCAGTTAGCTTAATTGCAACAGTCTGCAGTTTCAATTGTAAATACTAGTTCTAATTTGTTTTTTTTTACTATTTGATTGTAATTTTATTTTTCAATAAAGATTATATTACAAAAAAATAAAAAAATCGATTCAGTTTAATATTAATATTTAGTAAGTAGTTACGACACCTGTCGGGTAAAGGTAAAGGCCTGCGCCTGCAGTTCTGTCCAGTTTTTGAACAATATTCAACTTTGAATAAGTACTACCTTATTAAATATTATTTAACACGGTAGTACTTATTCAAAATATTTTTTTTGTATAATATTATATATATTTATAATATTAGTGTGCAACACGAACGAAGCGATGGAAAAAAAATAGTCTAAATATTGCTGTCTGTGATTCACACGATCTGTCCGATATCTAACCTGACAAAACAAAACAAACAACAATAAATTACCAAAAACAATATGAGCGTCATGGATTACGCGACTTATAATTATTTTTAGGGCTCCGCTGTCGGCCGGAGCCCGGGATTTGTAGTAAGTCTCGTAAGTCGCGCGTTATTCAATATTATTTCTTTGGGACATTTGGGGCACGTCCCAGGTATGTATTATGAGGGATTTGTTACAGCTGAGGGAAAATCGCTGGATCAAAATTAGGTATGGGTGTTTGAAAGGACCCGGAGTGTGGAGATGAAACGACGACCGATGTGGCGCGACGGGCGAAGGTCCGCCTGCGACGCAGGAGGTTCCGGGTTCGATTCAAGCCGCGGGAGAAATGTTTGTACAATCTGCATATATTTGTTCCGGGTGTTCTGGGTATTTTCTATGTATGATAAAAAATATGTCTATGTAATGTATTGTATTAAGTATATCAGTCATCTAGTATCCATAACACAAGCTCTGCTTCTCGGGGTTATGATAGAGGATGATGCTGTGAGATAAATAAATAATGCCGGACAATTTACAAAGCATCATCTAGCCCTAAGCTAAGCAGAGCTTGTGTTATGTGACATGTCTCTCAAAATAAATGTTTACCCCACAAGTAAAGCCGGGAGCCGAGGTTCCACAGCCTTGGGAACTCACAGCTGGTTTCCATGGACGCCTCGAAATAAATGCTCAGAATATATGGATACCGAGGTAGGTAACCTCGGCTCTGAAGATCAGCGACGTAATTTATTATACAGAGATGGGAATAGGGGTTTCTGTGAATACTTTTAAGGTTTTAGTAGTCGTTGTCCGAAAATCCTTGCTTTTTCTTCAAAATATTGTGATTGTAGAAGTAACATTTTCAATGACTACTCGGTCAGTTATGTTTCGATGAGTACTGACTGTAGCAGTATTTACAAATACAAATATAAAATACAAAATTATTTTTAGCAAAAAAGTTAACAATTAAAATGGCATACATTAAAAATGGAAAAGTACTAAAAAGCTAACTATACCTACCTAAATAACCCATCGTGTGTGGCATCGACTTTAAAAGTCTGATTGCATAATTACCTTATTTGTGGACCAGACTTTTAGAGTCGATTTTTTTCAATGTTTTTTTTAAGTTTTATTTTTAGTTAATTTTCCTAATATTTTTTTAACCACCTTTTTATAGTATACAAATTACAATAATTCATAATAACCCCGAGGAATTTGCGTAACAAATTATTCAAGCTTTAGAAGTTCGATTTTTGGCGCTCGGACCACTTTTTGTATGCCTTGTTTTATGAAATAAATGTACGGCAAGACTTGTTTATTTAATTGATTTATTATGTGTACATTTACAATTGTAATAAAAATAAAACAGTTTGTATGATTAACTGTTTTTTTTTTATTTTTCACAACGACTATTGTACAAAGATAGTTTCCTACTAGTTTGGCGTGGCCACCATCTTAATTCAGTCTGAAGATGTGGCCTTAGGTAAAACACGCTTTGCAGTTGCACTACTTTTATGTTGTTTATGCAACATTAGAAAAAAAATATTGTCTGCTAACAGACAATATTTTTTTTCGATAAAGTGAAGTAAAGATAGAATTAACAAATGGAGAACGGAGAAACGAGCAGTCACCACTCAAAATGTCAAAATGAACAAGCTGGTAATTAAATGGACTGTGTAAAATATGTTGTGATTAACGCAATGTAAGATTATATGAACGTTACTTTGATGAATGCTCTGTCTACAGAAGACATGCTGTTTTATATTGGTTATTTTAGGAAGTACCCAGCTTAGCGATATGCTAGAGCTCGAAAAGTTGTCAAACAAAGTAAAGTAAGTAAGCTAACCAAACCTCTTTGGTTAGAAAGGAAGAAAGTATTGTTATGATAAACGTAGAATGAAAAGTTCGGATAGCTAATTCAAATTTCGAATCAAACATGTTCGAAATGGATGTTGATTCCCGTCGCGTCGCTCTAAATTCAAATCGATTCGTTATCATGTCCAGTCTGACGGCGGCGCAACGGCGGCGTCGCGAATTAATTCACGCACAAATCCGACAATGCAACTTGTAATCGCGCAACGATTCATATTCGATTTTCGAACGGACTGTGTTCGACACTCGACCTTTGTGGTCAAGGATTCGAACACAGCTTTCATTTGTTTCCCGTTCGCGCAAACACCGACCAATCGCGGCGGCGGCGGCAGGTGGCGCTGTCACCGCGACTTCCATTTCCCGCGCTTTAATCGAATGAATATTACAAACGTCACGCTGACAGCTATGCAGTTTCACGCGCGATATGTGGGTCGAATGAGTCGGAAGCATCGAATGCTCTTTTGGAGCGATTGTCTATGACCCTGCTCGAATCTGATTGATTACATGGGCAAGAAAACATTTTGACGGAATCGCTAATTTAGCGTCGTGTTAGGTAACCAATGCTTTTTAAAAGGTTTTAACGATTGATGACCACATGAAGCCTAAATGAGGCTAAGGTAATCATCACATTTAACCTAGACATATTCATACGCCCCTAGGGTAAGATGCAGAGATCGTATACCTACCTATAGTTAGGACCTGATATTGTATACTGTATCTGAAATCTTTCTTTACAATAATTTGAATTATTTTTTATTTAAACAAGAGTTATGTTTATCTCTATCCCCCTTAATCATAATAGTCTGCTAAATTAGAGCATTGCTATCTCTCACTCAGTCTTCTTCTATTGACATAAGTCAGAGTGAAAAATAACGCAGCTTAGCAACTATTTTAAGTTAGCGGAACATTATGAATAAGGGGGTATAACTTTATGGTGGGCGATTTCGTTCCGTTACTCCATGTTTCGGCAACGGCAACGAAAAACGGTAGAAAATGCAGCTTTCTTGGCAGAATTTAGCCCGTTTAATAATGTAAGAGCTGTAGAGAGCTAACATTGACACATTATGCCGTGCACTGTTTTACAGGGCGGGTAATGAAAGCACTTAGCGCTAAGCGAAGCAATTATAAGTAATTTGGAAGCCGTAATGGCCGCGGACAGGGCGGCGCAAAAACGCGCCAAACGGTAAAAGCTCCCTAATTCGATTGTCGATGGTTACTTTTTAAACTGCGCTGGCAATAGAAAATTCCGTTTTCGAATATTGAAATAATATGGAATCTAATGCAAGAGAACCGTAGAGTCGCCATTTTTAAATTTAGAATTTGATTTAGGTGCGAAACGAAATAGGTTGGTAGCAACTTGAAGAAAGATAATCTAAATATAAATTGATGTAGCAACTGAATTTTTCAGAAGCTCGCGCCATTTTAGAATTTCTAGCTAATTGTAAAACTGTAAAGCTGAAGTAATTAAAGCCGCGTGAAACGAAAATACCAGGAATTCATAGCCATAAAGAAAGTAGGATTCGGGAATGAAACAGGGACGGCGTCAGGACTTGCGTCACCTGAACTGAAGCTTCTTTCTCGTGATTTATGGGCGCGGATCCGGACCGGTAATGAAATTGCACCCCCTTTCACCCCCTCACCCCTTGGGGTAGCCCCCGCGAAAACCCATTCTAGAAATTACAACGCAACGCCGATTCTGTGACACTAGCAGCGTTCTGATCTTGCTAATAGCTTTGTCGATCCTATCTCAAGTAGTTAGAGTTTTTATTCCCTTGGCATTGTATTTACCTTACCTACTTAGAAAAATAAGCCTTAAAATTATCTTCAAGTAGGTACGATTTCGTAGATAATTTTATTTGGGCATCAGAAAAAGTCATGCGAAAATGAAATTGCTGTATATCCCACCAATGTATTTAAATTTTTATATTTGTTATAAAAATATATAATATAATATTGTATAAATCATTGATTTTAATATTTTTTATTTTATAATTTTTATTGTATTTATAATTAATACATTTTTATTTTCTATATTTGGTCTCTCAGGTCTAACAATAATAAATCGCCAATTAAAGTAGCTAATTGCACAACCAGATAATGGACCCAGTGAGAAAACCCAATTGAAACGAGTTTTTTCATGAAATTATGCCATTTTCGATACCCCATCCTAAATTATAGAAGGGAGACGTCTATGATTTGTGTATTGTCCAATCCAATCCATTTATCAAGGTCAAAGTTTAACACGACTAGCCAACAGAAGTTGCCGTTTTCCTATTGTTTGGCCATTAAAAACTTCCGAGGCAATAAATAATGCATAGGCGTTCAAAGTTGGAGTACAATTGTAGTCCATACAATGTTTACTATTGTACAATGTATTACTGTGTAGAGAAAAACACTTTTCAATTAAATTTCCCGCGAGAACAATACATTTTTCAATAATTGAGCTTTGTAAGCTTTTGGAGACGAATTTGTAAATTTGTAATTATTCTAGAGGTTTCACGAGAATTTGAAGCTCATTGTTGTGGGTCCATACAGATTGCACCTTCGTGGCGAGACAGCAAATAGCCAAAGTCGCAACAGGTAGCGGGTTCGAATCCGTATCGACCGTAATTTAGTCTGATATAATTTTTCTGGATTTTTTAAGACCCGGACAAGAGTTTGAATTTTAATAATTTTTCGATATTTTCAATGGCTTTTATTTGCGTGTAATAATATTCTTTTTTATGACGACTTCTATGGCGCAGTACGCTAGTTTTGGTTTGGTAATTTGCTTTACATCATAATAAGTTAGGGGCTATCCATAAATTAGGTCACACGAATTTCATGATTTTTGGACCCCCACTAGGGGGTGACAATCCACCCCCTAGTGTAACGTCACATATTTTGCTATTTTACTTCAAGAAATCATAAAATTTAAACAGCAGTTTCAAAATTTTTTTATCGATAAATCAACATGAATAATTCAAAATATTTACAAAAGTTTTTCGTTATATGTTTTTCGGTATATTCGCGTTTTAATACCTAGATTTTAAAATATGACGTCATACGATATGGTGTAACGTAATTTATCGATGGCCCCTTACGAGTATTTCAGAAAAAGATTTCACTCACCGTTAAATGTTGAAAGAGCCACGCCCTCAGAATGTTGGTAGCCACCTTGGGGAAGATGCCTCTTTTCTTCTGGTTCTTCTTGCCGTTGGTGTCGTCGTCCTCTTCGCCGGTGCCTTCGCCGCTGCCGATGCTGGCGTTGCTGGCGTCACCTGGTGGAAGAAGCAACAAGTTAGATGATTAATATTTGAAATACAAAATTACTGTTATCTATCATGCAATACATTTTTGAGGACGGGGTTAATGAAGACCAACTAATTACTGCCCGCGGATTCGCACGCATTGTTTCTATGGAAAAGTTTAAATGTTATTCCATTCCCATGGAACTGATTTATCGTACACAAAGTATTATCAGCGGTTGAACATTAGCCCCCTACTCTACAGACAGATAAATAGTTAAGACGTAACGGTCACGTAAAATATATAATTAAATATATAAATAATGCTGGACACACAGCATCATCTAGCCCTAAAGCTAAGCAAACCAAGGCGGGAATCGAACCCGCAACCTCCTGCATCGCAGGCGGACCTTCGCCCGCCGCGCCACATCGGTTGTCCTCGTCAAAATAACTCTAATAACGTGTTAATCGCACACCAAATCGTTATAATTTAACATACAACATACCAGGCGTTCAGAAATCGCAGGAGATGTCTCAACGTACGTCTGGCATATTAATTAGATTGCCTACTTGTATTTATTTGATCACCTGCCAGTGATTGCTATCTGCGCCCCTTGCACGGTTGAGGTCTGATGATCGTGGCTCAGGACTTAGGGGCAAACATTTGCAAGTGTGGTATAAGTCGCGTAGATAAAAGTTGGGACTGAAAACGAACCACCCCTTACATGCTGTTCCGCGTGGATCATGCTAGCTAGTCTCCGCGGCTTCGCACGTGCTTTTCCGGGATAAAAAGTAGCCTACGTCTTTCTCTGGGATACCATCTACCTCCCTGCCGCCTGCTCTGCCTGAAATTTCGTTGAGATCTGTTCAGCCGTTTAGACTTGAAAAGGTGCATGAGCGAGGCTGTAATTTTCAATGACATTCTTTATTTACGTGAAGTTTTTGATAAGATGAAAAAAACCATTTTTTACACCTGTAAGTTGTAATACATTCGTTAAATAGTATTTTTGCGTCGTGGATTTGAAGTTATTTTAGATTGACAGCATAATTAAGACGTTTAGTTCACTCACTCATATAAATTGATTGTTTTATGTTAACATGTTTTTTTTCGTATTATTTTACGTCTTTAGAAAATGAATGCTTGTACATACTATGTATTCCACGTACAAAATAAATCAAAAGTAAAATATCCTTTATTGTTGGTTAGCTTTACGTCTTCAATTTACCTTTCCTGTAGTCCGTGTTAAATTCTACAGAATTATTCACGTATCCAAGACCAAATACGTATCCAAAAACAGCCTGCTTGTTTTTTGTAAATAATTCACAACTCACAACACCAGGAGGGCAGAAGCGCACACGATAAACAAATTAGTGTGCACTGAGCCGAATCAAATATTCATTGTAGCAGGAACAAATCGAATCAGCGAGCTTCTTCTTATTTCTGCGCTCCTTGTACAGTTAATAAAAAACTAGCTGCTTTCTTTGGGTTTATTTCGAGTTCAATCGTTTTAAGTGATTTTTGCTTTGTTTTATTTGTTCTAATAACAGAAAAGACGTTCTTTTGTTCATTGAAATGTAGAAAAGTTTACAGTTTCTCTACATTTTGTGTAGAGACGATGATGGTTTAGTAGCCATCTTTATTAAGAACTATCGAGCTGGCGCCTTTTCACAAATTAGATATATTAGTGTTGGGCCAAACGTCGATGATTTTGATAATTTTTATCGATGGTTCCAGATTTTATCGTCATTCGCGCAACGTATCGAGTGTCTATCTCATTCGACCGGTGGCATGCATTGTGATGGTAATGGGGGCAAAGTAATAAAATTACTTTTAGACCATTACCCGTCCCCCTCGATGCTACCCTTGCATATAGGGTGTAGAAGACACAATAAAATGGCAACACTTTGACAAAAACAACGGGATTATTGTCTGTGTAATTGCTTTACGTGCGCTCGGATTTTACCTTTTTCAGAACGGTTTTATTTGAAGTTCCTTTTTTGATTTTGAACTTTTTATAAACTCTAAGAAATTTAATAAAGTACCATTTTACATTCAATCATGATTTCAACTTTAAAAGACATTCAAAATCATATGGCTGAGGTTTCCAGTGTTTAGAAATTTTTAGGAAACGGTGAAGAACGCTGGACTATTTTTACTGCAATATCGAATCCTAACTTTATTAACACCCTCTATAATAAGGGTATAAAATCAGAGTGCAGTTGCATCGGAGTAATCCTCTAATTCATCTCGGAGCCACGTACCCCTGCTACCCCCGGCTACCAAGCTGCCCCTAATGCTCGCTAATACACCCCAAATGAACGTGTATAGTAAACAGTTGCGTGCGAAAAGTCAAGAACATTTGAATTAACTCGGGAATTTGCAATAAGAGTTAGAGGAATGCTTCATCTCGGAGGTGTTGAGGGATCCAAGGAAATGTTTGGGATAGTTGCGAATGACAGAAAGAAGGAATGAAAATAATGAAATATTTATTGTATACGAAAATGGCTGGAGAAATTTGGTACAGTTTCGTGCGTAATTTTGTAAAATATGAAAAAATGTGACACAAGAAACACGACTGGTATGTAAGGAGTTGCGTGATTCTGGTATCTTTCAAAATTAAATGAGAAATATGTGCTATGATGAAGGTGGCTCAGGATCACGATGTCAGGAAGAACCTTTGCCCAGCAGTAAGATGGTTATACTTCGACTGACAGCTCTAGTGACAATCAATTAGTGATGTCCTAATGCTTTACCGATAAAAAAAGTATGTCAATCGATTTTTTTTTGAGAAGTTATAATCGATTGTTGTTTTTGCTCAACTGACAACTAAAATGTGTTAATTATTTTATTTTTAGAATCCGAATATTCAATAGAATGAACAAAATAAGGTTTTTTATAAGGTTTTCAAATGTCATAGTTTTTAAATTACTAGAAGGTACTAAAAAGAATGATTAGTTAGGTTATACCAAACAATGCCCATCAGACCAAACGATTTTTTCAATGCGAATTTGAGTTTTCAATTGTAGCAAAGTTTCAATTACCAATCAGCGGCGAAGTGCTCATTAGCCGTAATCCTTTCCCATGCGGTCCCCTGGTCCCCTGGCGGGGTCCACGGGACCCCACGGTCCCTGGGCCCCACGGCGTGGCGTTGTAAGCCGATTGGCAACCCGACACCATGAACCGAGGGTATGTGGTTTGGACCTTTTGCGTTTTTGAGATGATAGGGTGATATTTTGCTTTTGTGACTTGCATGCACGGTTTATGGCAAGAAAGTGTTTTGTGAATGTTTATGCTGTAAGTATGGTGGGACTTAGATTTAAGTGGTTCAACCAAATTGTTTTGGATTTAGATGAAGCCAAGTTCATACAAATTTATATCAAAAAGAAGAATATATTTTAACCTAGTAAATACGCACATACAGAAGATAGCTTAAAGAATGTCTGTTTCTCTCTCTCCCATATGTTTTCCGGGAGAAAACCATTTTTAGGCCCAGCCCTAAACTCGCCGGTTTTATTTAGTTTTTCTGTATTTTATTTTAGTGAATTATGACACTTTTGCCCGTAGAGTACCTACGCGATATGGGCGTGACACTCACCCCGAAGAAGTCCCTCGTTAAGGAATGAACCGTTGGTGTTGTTGCAACAAAAACCAGGTTCGAAGTTAACCCGCTTATTCATAATGAATTATGACACTGTTGCGCTGCAGCAAACTTATCAGACTCAAAAATTTAAAACTATGTTCAGGTCGAAATTAAACTAAGATTTTTTTAAACTGCCACCGTTCCCACCCCCAAGCCTCCCCCACGTCATTAGACGCAAACAGTGCGCCCTGCATTGTGCGAGATTTATCGACGCCGCCGAACGCAAGATCCAGTTACGCCAATCAACTTAGCGCACGCGCCCTAGTGATGGACGAAATCATCGATAAGTAAAAAAAAATATGCCTATATGTGCGTTGTGTTTGGCCTCGGGGCCAAGACGATTCTTGATTCAGATTCATATTTCTTTTTTGTCATATATCAAACATAATAAAAATTTACAATATAAAGGCACCTTAATTAAATTTTGAGGCTACGACTCATCAAACAAGATATATACAATTTTGCTGTATAGGGTCAGGTTCGGTCTCTTAAATTCATAATAATGACTTATGAGTCTAGGCTAGGTGACGAGAATGTCAGGTTATTTTAAGGATTTTACATTATACTGACAGCATCGTTTGCCAAAAACTCTTTGTCTGGGGTAGAATGTATAAATAATATAATCGTCATAGAATGCGCAAAATACTTGAATTTCATTAGGTATACATTTTCTCTTTTCTAACCTAGATAAAAATCGTTGTACAACAGCCCCTAGGCTGTTCCTCTACGCGCAAGCATTCGATGCAGAGATGTTGCAAAATGCATAGGAGTTAGCAATAACGCAGTTATATAAGGCAGCTTTATTTGTCAAAGCTATGAGAAAGCTTATTCTTTTACTGTATAAAATCATTAAAATGCTTAGCCTAAGATACATTCAGTCAAACAAGTTTGGCTTTTATGACGAACTAATCGACTTCATTACGACGTGTCAGTATACATATGTACATAGAATTAAATAAATCAGTCAGACTTGTTGTTCAAGGTAGCATTGTCACTTGATATGTACTATGCGATAAAAATGCTCATAACTTCAAAATCCGTTTCCTATTGGTTCACAAAATCCATATTCATACTATTATTATAAATTCGAAAGTAACTCTATATGTCTGTCTATTACCTTTTCACGCCTAAACGGCTGAACGGATCTCAATAAAATTTGGCTGGGAGGTAAATGGTATCTCGGGGACGGACATAGGCTACTTTTTATCACGGAAAAAGGCGTGCGAAGCAGCGGGCAGAAGCTAGCTTGTCGATAAAGTACAAAACGAGTCTTAATCAAGACTATCGATGATTTATTTCCTACAAACTCGCCACATCCCTAAAGGGCGACAACCGTGGTGTCGTAATGCGTTCCGATTTGATGGATTGGCTTCTTTGCACCCCCCTATTTGCAAACACCCTTATCTGGGGGGCTAATTAAAATAGGCACTTTTGATTAAACTCTAGCACGTTGGAATAAAGGTGAGTTTTGTTCAGCAAGCGGTGACGTAATACTGGGAAAGTATGGGAAAGCTTCGTTTCGGGTGTTAGTTAGGAAATTAGTTCATGTAAGAAAGTGACGGCAAATATTGGGAGTGCAGAATTACATTAGCTAACTCAAAATAAAATCGCATTTGTAGGTCGAATTACAAAACATACATACAGTCACTTATTGTCTACCTCTATACACTAGCCAAACTCGATGTAGAATATCTGTAAACCAACCAGCCATTCCTAACCTAAAATTCACTCTGTTACCGCGTCTTTTTATACGTAATTTACCGTTTTATAAAAAACTTATTAAACGTCATGATTTTACTAAATTCTGGTACAAATCGTGGTTAAAATATCTGAACATGTAAAATCTATAGAGTAAACAGCACGTCAATGAAACTCTGTCGTCAGCTTAATGACAGCTCTCTCTGTTACATCATCTGTGGTGGGGATAAAGCGATGACGTAGTAATAAGGTTCATTAGGTATTGTCATGCTGAGACCCATGAGGTTAATAACCGACTTCGAAAAGAGGTGGATGTTCTATCTAAGGCTGTGTGTGTGTTTTTAACCGACTTCAAAATGAGGAGGTTCTTAGTTCGTCGGTATGTTTTTTTTTTATGTGTGCGTTACTTGATATCTCCGCCTATGGGTAACCGATTTTACTGATTCTTTCACTATTGTATAGAGAATGATCCCGAGGTGGTCCCACAAAAAAATATTCCCGAGGGATAAATTAGTATTTATCCCGTTAAAATTAAAAGCAACATAATATTTTTGGAGAATCACGACTAGCTACAACAGTTTTGGTGATATCTGCGGAAATTGTTAATAGATTTTGATGATTCTTTCGTATAAAAGTTTATTTTGAGGTGGTCTCCTATAAGTTTGATTCTCGAGAAATAGCGCCGTAAAACGTAGGTTTGTAAAAATTCTTCCGAATATGATAATTTCATTATCACCTAATTAATGGATTCCATGGCAACGGGCGTCAACAGCTTCATCAATGTGTCATCAAAATTACTTCGGACAATGGAGGATGTTCCATGTTGGATGTTAGTACCTATGTTAACCGATTTCTCCGTCAATTGTGGCCCGATTTTCATGATTCTTTTGGTTTTGTATAGATTAGAGAATGATCCAGAGATGGTATCATTTTATTTTAGAGGGATTAAGTATTTGTCTCGCAAATCTAAAAAAAGAAAATGTCAATATAAAAATAATCGTAGTAATTTTTCTTGGGGTTTTGTAGTGCCGGTTTGATCCAACAGATCAAATCCGGACTGGACCAAAAGGTAGATACGTTACTTACAATAAAACAACCGATAGATCCTACGGTTCGGCATAATTCTTGTCGTAACTTTACAAAGAAGATTACAATAAAATAATATTAACAAAATTAGATTAAGTATTTACAATTTAAACAGTTGAGCTTACTGCCTGTTGCCAACAATCTAAAGGTAGCTCAACCGATCCATAAGTAAGTAATTTGATAAGTTGTATTTTTTTCTAAATCAGGGTTTTTGACAAGAACGTTATGAAAAGTGAATACTAAACTAAGCACGCAAAACATTTTAAACGACTCTTTGAACTTATCATAACAAACTTTAAAATACTGTAAATCTCAAGGTTTAAAGATATTTATGCTCAAAAAAAACACAGTCACTTACATGAGAATAGTAATTTAGCTCAGAGTAAACAATTCATAAAAGTAAAGTTGTTGTTCGGTCTATAGGTAGTTATTACAGTTTCGCATAAATAAATCAGAAGCAACAAAAAAACTAAAAGGTAGAATCACACATACACACACTCACTTACTTCATTACTCGTACACACACTACGAATAATTTAAACCACACTCACTACAATTTAACAATTTTATAAATTTGGATAATGTTCCCTTACAAGACTAGCAAGTTCAGTCCCAATTGTTTAAGTTCAGTCCCATTTCTTCAATTTGATACTTTATACGTAGGTACATTAAGGTACCGATATGAAATTCCATGAAAACCGTCATCCGAATTAACCCTTGCACGTCTCCGCGATTACAGCGCATTGAAAATTAGTTTAATATGAAATTGACGATTCCGCTCGGAACAGCCAATTAAGAGAGAATAACACTTGAAGTGATCCTCTGATAGCCGAGTTATAGGGTGCCTTTATGGACCATTACTTGAAGACGAGCGGTTGTGCGTCAAATGGTTTGTTTTACGTCGTTTTGACGATTGTTGGAGTTTTGGGAATGACGATTCTGGTGGTTAAGTTTTTGAAAAAACTTTTTATTTTAAGCATGCGTAGATTTGATTCAAAATAATCAACGAGTACCCAAAACATCTATGCCTATTTTGGGGTTAGAAGATGCTTTGTGAAAATCCATCATTGTTTATTTTATTACATTATTATACGTCCATTTTTGTTGCAGGGCTTGATTGGGTGTGACAAATACAGAAAAGAGAAGAATGTCACTAAAGAACCTATAGGTTCCCAGCAGTGGGTACCTACACTGCTTAAATTATGATCATGCTGATTTCAAACGAAAACAACGTTTTTCTTAATATGTAAGAAACTAAGTAAACAAAAACGAAAGCTTAATCCTACGATCAAAAAACGCGAAATCCCAAAACTTTCATCGAGATAAAAATGCCATAACACATTAAAAGGTTAATAGTCACCATTCAGCATGGCCGCGTGCATCCATCCGAGCATTGATTTCAATTTGAATTTTAATTGCGGAATATAATACAAAATTACATTGCTTAATATTCACCCCGAGCGGTGATTTTTGCATATTTAACCCTGTACCGGTGCTGATAAAAATCGCATATATTAAGGACGCGGGCGACCCGCGGTAGGTTTCATTAAATCCGATAGCGAAAAATCGTATTTTATCCTTTATAGTGTCTTTAATGCGGCAAGATTGTGCCGATTTCTCGTTGGCATGTTTATTTGATGCTTCCGAGTCTTATTTTAATTAGATGCAATAATTAGGCTTATGGAGGGAGGTACGTTGTAAAGTACAATGATTACTGCCACTGCCTCCTTCTAAATTTCTTAATTCTTTTATCTTATCTCTTAATTCTAAATTTCTTCATTGCACTAAATAAAACATACATATTATAAAACTAGAGAAGGAATGGCAAAGGCGAGATTAACCCTAAAAAGAGTTCTCTTCCAGCAAACCTTATTGAGAGAGAGAGAGACAAGTTTGTGAGGGTACCTACCTGTACATCTCGCTGTATTAAGTTATCTAATGACAAGCTACTGCCTTCGGCTTTTCACGTGGTACCTGGGTAGAACATAAACTATGTATGTCCCTATGGAATAATATAGCTATCTATTAGTATAATAACTATTAAAATGGGACCAGTAGCTCCGGAGATTTACCCCTCTACTGATAAACAATAGCCATTTTTTTTATAATATGAGTATTGATTTACTGGTCTCAAAACGAGCTCAGAATAAAATTAAAAGTACCACCTAATAAACCAAAAGTTAATAATTGTAAATGTGGCATCATAATTAATTTTCCAGCTACATGCGCTTAAATTGGACGCCAGACGCCACCGCAAAATATGCAATATATGCAATAATATGCATTAAGTTTGTAAGTAGCGTTGCGACGGATTTTAAGGGGTTAAACTGTAGAGAAGGGTTAAAAGTGACGATTTTGATTTGCAACTTGTGACGTGAATATTTGATAGGATTATGTTAAATTGACGATTAGATGATGATGTCAGTTCATATATATGAAGTTAGGCTTTCATTTTTGCAATGGTGTTTTGTCAAATAAAATGTATCTATATCGACAAATATAAATAAAATAAAATAAAAAATTCTGGACCATCACACCATCACCAAGCCCCAAAATTTAAAAAAACTTATTGTTCTCAGTGAATACTGATTAAAGTTTTCTTGCTATGGAATATGCAAAATTCCTCAAAGAAATGTTATTTTTTTACACAACAAAAGTCTCCCTCTGTTATAATTCGGGATTAATAGACAGAAAACACTTTATACCACATAAGGACAGAACACAATACTCACCGAAATGCTTAGAATAGAGGAAGTATAAAGGGCGGCCTTATTGCTGTGAGCGATCTCTTCGAGACAACCGAATTATTAGAAATTATCTACAAACTTAACAGGGCTACCTATTGATGATTCTGTCAATACCTAAACATACTAAATTACCTTCATTATAATTATAATTTACGTTCTATAACAAATCGGTCAATAACCACACTCAATAATGACTTCCTCTCGTTAATATCAAAGTTACACTAAAAATAATCAAGCCTATCATATTTATAATGATTAAAATGGCATTTCAATCTCCTATGGACGTATAAATGACATTAAGCATATTTTTAATGTCTTTATTTTAATACTCTTATTGGATCTCATTAAGGATGAAGATAATAATTTTAGAAATGGTCCATAAATTTCTGGCCACGGGGGGTCTAGGCGGGGACGTTTGATTGCGAAGTGGGTCTTAAGCTCCGGATCGGAATCGAGACGTACGCAGCGTAAGCGGCGTCGGTATTTACACCGATAGGGGGCGTCAAGTTCTTTCGGATTTTGCATCAGCTCAGCTTAATCTAAACTCATTTACAACGGGATATTTAACATATTTTGAGTTTTGAGATTTCCTATATATTTCAAGAATAAAGAATAAAATATATTTATTTTATAAACAGATTTAAACATACAGAACACAAACGTAATAATACAAACAAAACTTAATAATAATAATTTCAGCACAGTTTCATACGCCATGATCACGGAATAAACAAGATATATTAATATTATTAAAATATTTATAGGTTATCCTAGTTTAAAAACCTAATGATTAGCACTCATAGACCAGCACCTACTCTCAAGATATTACCAACTAAGTATAGACGTGCTGTACAGCTTTGGAACACATTGCCAGTCTCAGTACGGCGTGCAAAGTCATTACCAATATTCAAGAATATGGTAAAGGAACACCATTTGTCCTGCTCTAACTGACCACTCCCTTGTTTCTCTTTATACAATTAATGATATGTATGTATGTATTAATATAAGTATATATAAGTATTAAGCTGTTTTTGTAATGTTATGATTAGAATTTTGTAATTTGTATTAGCTACGTAATGCACACAGTCAAATCCAACAATCCTATCCAACCACGGGTAGAGATCGCTCGTGAGCGATAAGACCGTGAATTGTCAAATTTTTAGTATTTTTTATTTTATATGTTAATTGTTTCGTAATGTGTGCAATATAGAATATTCTATCTATCTATCTATTTATAGATAAGTACACTGCATTAACCTACTTACTCATTATAATCTAGGTTGCCTGGGAGAAATCGCTCTCAGCGATAAGGCCGCCTATTGTACTGAGTATTTGTTAAATGTAGATATAAGGTTTTATTATGTTATTTTTTTAAGTACAATAAAGTGTTCATTCATTCATTCATTTATAATAATAGTAGTAAGTTATTGTTAAGATAAACATGTCAAGTACTTATGGGGAGCAGCTGCTCTCCTGTAACACAGCTACATTGTACCTACCACAGGAGACAGTGTTCCAACTCGTTGTTAAACATATTTCTGAAATAAACGTTTTGTATTTGGAAGATATCAAATAATAGCCCAAAATTTTTTGGACTTCGACGGGTCTTGAACCCCGCATCTTTCCCTCAGTACGGGAACGTGCTAACCTACTACACCACGAGGTGAAGTGAGGTAGAAGACGAAAAACATTGGGACATTCATCGGAATATAGCGCCGTTAGCTAGGTATAGTCCGATGAAAAATAAAACTTTTTGGGATAATATTTGATTTCTTATAAATTAACCCAGTGTAAAACTGACACGCCATAATAATTAAAAAAAAATACAAAAAAATAGTTTTGTGTATGTTTGTATTTGTAGGTATTTTCAAAGCGCTCCAGTTTTCCTCCGCTTTCATCAGCAACAAGATCCTCGTAGTGACGAAGATATTGATGCGGATGACGTCATCGGCCGAAATTTCGGTCTCTGGCATCGGCAGACATGCCGATCCAGAACACGCTGTACCATAGAATTCAATACGAAGCTACAATTCCTTACGCTCCATACGCTCCGATTCCGATGTAGTGGATGCTGAACTTTATAATGATCTTTTGCAGACTTTCATCGTATCAGACCTCATCAGCTCTCAAACGTGAGGACGTAGGAGTGCTGAACGCGCCTCCTCAAACAAGCGACGTGTGACCCGAGAGCTGGTGGGTATCTGGCGCAGCGCATCAGCATTGCGATACAGCGGGGCAATGCAGCTAGCGTCTTGGGGACGCTTCTGACTGGTATAGATCAGTTGAGCTACCTGTAGATTGTTTGCAACAGACTACAGTTAGCTGAATTGTTTCAATTGTAAATACTAGTTCTGATTTGTTTATATTATTTGATTGTAATTTCCTTTGTTAACAAGGGGGGTTTTGATATAATTACTACGCTTAGCAGAGGGATTAGTGAAAGCAGTAGGGGCGTTAAAAATACACAGAAAGAAGCTCCAGCTCTTCCTCTGATAGTCGACTCTTACGTCATTCACGGGAATCAGTTAGAGGGGTCGATTCTTACGCAGCTAACGCCCCGCGGTAAACTACCTGTATTTAATTGCAATTTGTATTTTGTTAAATCATACAGAGAAGGGTTTGTGCGGGATTTGTGATTTTATTAATTTTTTTTTGACTTTCTGAAGCTTTGTTAGTAGCTTAGTTCGTTTAGGATTTTCTGTGCAAGAAAAATTGTTGTGATGAAAAATTAATAATTTCCTAAAACTTTCCCCTGGAAAATGTGTTTTTGGTAATTATTAAGATCTTCATTATTATTAAGCCGAATTAAGGTTTTGTTGGATTGGAAGAACACTTATGTTAAAACAATGAAAAAGGTAGGTACTTATTTATTTGCTAGTTGTTTTACGTCCATTATCTTCCTATAGCTAACACTGAAAAAGTAAATCTAAAATATTAAAACCACGGTAAAGCACTACCGCCTACGCACTACCAGTAGTACAATGTACCAGGGCAGCATAGCAGGACAGGCGATATTAATCCACGCTGTGTGAGGGCCCGATTTATGAACACCGCCGCACGGACATGCAAGCCTGGTAACAACTGTGTGCTGATTAATAACTTGTAGACTTTTTTATTGATTTTTTGATCATTTAGATAGATAGATTTCAAAACGTAAAAAAAAGTACCGTTAAGCAACTATTGGTTTATTGTATATTTGATTTTTTAAAGATAGGTATATGAGAAACTAATAAAAAGAGGCCCTGCAGTGCAGAATAGTAATATTATGAAGGTTCATAAGAATGTCAAAAATGAAAAGATTGATTGAAAGTGATGCCATAAACACAGCTTCATTCCCACCTTTTAAAACTAACAAGAAAATTCACGCAATTTCGACACCAAGAAGAAAAAAGCTTAAGACAGAAATGTCATTTAAATTCCATCTCCTCATATCAACCATCCAGGTACCGGGTATCTTACATCGCAGCACGTAAATTAATACCTAACAAAAACAAAAAACATTATCAAAAACGGCGCAGTGTCATCGGCCCTTACCGATCATTTGATTCGATCCTATCTTGTTCACTCTCAAAGGAATTTATACCTTATTTTTTATATCATAGAGTAAATTTTTCAATGTTTTGACGCTTTTAATTACAAAGGACGCAGCGATCACTCAATCGAGATTGTATTTCTTGAGAAACTAGCTTTTTGATTTGAATCTGGGTCCAAGTTGACTTGTAATTTTGAATTTTTTGTTTTTTATTTCGTCTGTCGCTCACATTTGACATTTACAATGAATTTACCGCCATCGATAAAACAAGAAAGGATCTATATTTCGATTATCATAAGTATTGCAACGATTTTTCGACAGAAATTACACTTTATTTAAATTATTGCTAAGCTTACGTAGACGGCCTACGCCGTAGACCCGACCCTCTACGATATTTCCATGTTACCAAAATTTTAAACATAATTTTTTTTTCAACCAGACTACTAGAATGTCTTTGCACTCAGGATATCCGAAGCTGCATTCAGCATAAAATTTATGACAACGTACATTCGTAAATAGAATGCACAAACCTATCTAGAATTCTCTAATCCACGGCTGAGCGAATGCATTTAATTTTAAACTTAGAATCACGAAGAACGTTTATGACGCGAGCAAGTGACATTAATATTTGTTTCCCACCTGATTTATACCACTACTAGCTATCGCCGCGGCTTCGCCCGCGTAGAATTCACAATAACATGGGTTTTTAATTTTTTGTGCAGAACCCTAATTCTTCCTAACTTTTCTAAAATAAAAGTAGCCTAAGTGACTTCTTATAACATCAGCTATCTGTCAAATAACATCCCATCGAAATCGATTTAGCAGTTTTAGTGATAAGTAGAAACAAGCAGACATACCTACAGACATATAAACATGTATTATATTATATATAGGGTTATTGGTAATTCGACGTATTTCCGTTAGGAGGTGATAGGGGTGACTATTTGCGAAAATTTTATCCCCATAAGCATTATGCAAAAGTGAACCATTTTTGAGTTATCTTGTTTTGTAGCTTTTTTCAAAATAAGTCAAAAATGTATCATCAAAAATTGATTTCAAAAAACTATGTAGTTATATAAATCTATTTTTTTCTTCTGATTTATAAAAACGATTAAACATTGGTTCCTTATCAATATTAAAACATTAATTATCGGTCCTAATTTAAAAATGCGAGACGAAAAACGATATTATTGCAATACTATTTGAGATGTTTTTCCACTAAAAAGCCTTAAAAACAAAAAAAAAAGTAATGAAACTTCGCTTGCAGATTATTTTAAAAAAATAACCGTTTTCTTAAATCTATTTTTTTTCTTCTGATTTAGAAGACAAAAATAGATTTAAATAGATAGTTTTTTATAAATCAATTTTAGATGATGCATTTTTGACTTATTTTGAAAACAGCTACAAAACATGATAACTCAAAAATGGTTCACTTTTACATAATGCATGTAGGGGTTAAAGTTATCGCAAACAGTCACCCCTATCACCTCCTAACGGGAATACGTCGAATTACCAATAACCCTTAGCCTTGGTCAGCCCACTGCTGGGCAAAGGCCTCCCCCCACTATCTCCAGACAGACTCTCTCTGGAGAGATAGGAGAGATAGAAACATATTTTTTTAAATTGTTATTTTGTTTTAAGAACGATTTATATTATAATGTGCATTTAGTTGTTAAAAGCTGTTATTTTGACATACAAACACTTCAATTTTATTTTATATACAGATTCCTGCTTTGGCTCGTAAACCCGCGTTTTACTGCCGATCACTGCTCAATTAGAAACGAACGTTTACTTCAATTAAGTGGACGTGGAACGCATCCTAATTCGATATTTGAATTTGTTCGATGACAGCTGCATGTCAGATTTAGAACTAACAGGTTGCGCGCCAAAACGATTGTACGTTTGATTTGTTGGTAACGTGCGTGATTCGAAAATGGAAGATGCTTCTCCTTCCTGATTGACTCAAATAATAAATAATATCTTCTTACGATATTGAAAGGTTATTAATGGAGAAAATGATTTTAACCTTACCTCAGAATTAACTAATTTTACTGCCACATTTCTATAAAATTTAATAAAAAAATAATGGTAGATATTCATTTATTTTAGGAAGATTAGAAAACAATACAAGCTGCATAGTCTCTACAATGATAGAGTTTGCACTGAATGAATAGCTCTTATAAGGTTGTAATTTTTTACTGGCAACACTTTTGAGAGTGATATTTCTACCACACACGTCAAAGCCAGACAGTTGTTAGTATTCAAATACCGAGCTTGGACATCCTGCTTGGAGTCTGATTATAAAGATTTATCGTTGCTTTTTTAATAGTTACTCGTTTACTATGCTCACCGTGTTCAGTTATTATGGCTCGCACGTCCGAAACTAATATAATTAGTTTCTCGGTCTTCGCTTGGACGAAACGGGCTTAACTTAATTTGTATTAATGTAAACGTGTGTTTGAAATTTGGTAACATACTGAGCAATGCAACTCTGGTCCAATCAATTATTTACTTTTTTCAGTAAGCAGACCTGATTTTTGGTAACATAGGTGTCCAATTTTGTAGGCATAGTACTTAAGCACTGCCTATTAATTAATTGAAATGAGCACCGCTTTGGAAATAGATAGACAAAATCTAGGTAGTCTAGTTTTTTACGACCTCATCTGTATGTACGCTATCAATTGGTCCATAACTAGTTATTATAAACATCTAGTTTAGATCATGTAAAAAATAGACGTTTGCAACACGAGTCACAAAAAAATGTTATGCTCTATTCTACTACCAACATAATGACAAGAGAAGATACAACAAGCATGTACGCAACGAGATGCTGGCAGCAATAAAAAAAGTAATTTTCAAATGTAGAATGTGCGTTGATTGGCAAGGTGCGTGCGAGGGCGTTCCGATCGCTCTATGGCTCGGACACGACGCGGCGACAAAAAGTGGACATTCTACCGCCCACCTCGTTGCGACCTATGGGGCTGGTTGATTATAAATACAGTGTTTTTCTAATTGAATATTTTATAAACTTTTTGTTGAGATTTTTCAAGTATGTATGTTTTATCATCATTTAAAACTTTTATGCTGGATGCAGTTTATTTCTCTGTAAGTTTAAACCTATTTATATCTAGCTTTATTATAATTTTTATTTTAATGAATAAGAATGAAACTAAGTTTCATAAATCATATGTAACTTCCTTGGCCGTTGACCTTCTAAACTTATGTTTAACTTATGTTAAAAATCTAATTAATTCGTGTGATTATTTGTGTGTGCGTTAAGGCCCCTTGTTTTTAAATACGTTCTATGATTGACACTGGAGATTGACACTCCATTAATTTTCTGCTGATTGGACTATGCAAATATTCCCGAAATTACAGCACTGCAGTCCGAATCGATCCCAAGATGTGACAGCTGATGACCAAGCGAATCCCGCCCTTCGCAATTACGTCATAAGTGCTTTAATTACTTGCATCTCTTCAAGCTTCATCAGGCGAGCGACGGTTTTGACGCGTCAGAAAATAACGCTGACGTGACGTCATTCGTCGGCGACGCCTTGTCACTGTCAGTCTGAAGCATTTCCAAATTTGAAATTGGAAGACAGTTTTGGATTGCCAACGTAGAAGTGAAATGTTTATTTTGCGGACGTGTCCAGAATTTAGACTTTATAATAGTCTACGAAGTGTTAGTTTTCTACCAATCCGTGTAACAATCGTCAAAGTTTAAAAATAATGTTCCAAGAAACCACAAAAGTTATTCTTATTAAAAAGGTGCCAACATACAAAACCTCAACTATCGAAAATGGAATACCACTCGAACGTCGTCGTTTATTTAAAACGCCCGGAGCGCTGCAGCGGTCGGCTGATTGACTCAACTCTTTTGTTCTAATTTTATTGTTTTGGTACCTACTTTGCTCATTTCGTTTGTTGGTACCATGTCGTCATCCCGTTGAAAAGTTAATTTATGAGAAACATAGAGATTTATGTGTCTCATGATGTACTTCGTCGAAACACTTAACGTGGCGACAAAGTTGGTGATATTTTAGCTAAATAAGTACCTAGTAGAGTTATGTCGTGGCAGAATGCATGAACCATCCGCAGCCATTAATGAAATGAAATTGCGCTGAGGATGGAAATGACTCGGCAACATTGAGTGAAACCAAGTGAAACTTACATCTTCCTACATTCTGCAAGATTTTTTCAATTTGGCTGGAATTTCGGTCTTCCATTTCACAATGATGCAATTTACGAACATTTGAAAAAGTCGGTCTACCACCATGGGTGGTACCATTTCATTTTCTTTTTAATGTTTCGTGTTGACATCACACCATTGACACCTCCCAAGTCCCAGCTAATAGGTATAAGTAGGTAAAAGTGGCCATAAATATGTTTCTTGAAATAAATGAGATTTTGTCAACTTGCAAGAAAATAATACAACAAAAACTAAAATTGAATTATTTTTCCTACATTTATAACTGAAAGTTTCACTATCAAAAACTAAGTAAATACAAATACAATAACATAAATATGGCAGGTCTCACCTGCTGGTACTAGGAGTCCATAAATATTGAGGAGATGGCGCGCGCCGTTTGCATGTGATGCTCAATTACGAACCCGGAACATAATGCATAACCTGTTGTGTTATGCTTTCTTGGTAGATCTTTGAACATCGCTGTAGTCTATGGGTTAGTCTGTAGCTTTACTTGCTGGGTCAATGACCCCGTTAGATAAAGAAAGGGACGGAAAATTAAAATCAATCTATAAGGTTTTTAGATCATCCAATAAGAACAAAACTTGATTATTTTCGAGTATCACCAAAATACTAACAGGGAACTATCTAAGTATTTCAGAATAAAAATAAATAGCTGAAGTACCTACTAATGATTTTTTGGGTTGGAATACTATAATACCATTTCTTTCATTTCAATTTAAAATATTTTAAATGAACTATTTCAGACACCGATAACTCAGAATGATCTACCGATATTGTCAGTTCACTACCGCCATCTACCGTCGAGTAGCGGAACACACGCATAAAATCGATTTGAAATAATTATCTGTTGCCGGTCGGTAGTACCGCAGGCAGTAATTTAAATAAACTAGTTACAAAGTATCGGTATCTACCATCTACAAAACTTATGTTGCTAACATGTACGGGTATGAAACTTGTACAGCGCCTCTAGCGGTTACGATCAGTACTAACTGAACTTATCGATTGGAGTCATCAAAGGAATGAAGCATACCTTTTTCAAAATTGCTTAGTAAGTAGATCATGTATTTTTGCATGGTGCCTGATTTGAAACACATTCACGTTCGATATTTATATTTGAAGTCGTAAAAGTTTCACGGACTCACATTAGATTTAAGCTTTTTCTTCCTAATTTGAAAAACGAACACCATAGTAGTATTTCCGTATGGTATACCAATAAAATAACATAGTAGAGCGAAGCAAACAGTACTCAAATTACACAATTAATTATTGTAAAAAGGCTAGCGCAGGACAAAACGGTGTGGTTTGCGCCCTCCCACCGCAAGTCTGTACTTTATTACAGCTTTCTAGTTCTTGTTAACTTGTTTTACTGTCTTTTCATATTTTTACTGTGTCTAACTAGCCGTTACCGCAGTGTGGTCTGCTTAGCTGTTATTTATTACCACAAGATAATGGCGTAATGGAAATGTGTCCTAACCCTTATTTCAAATAAAATTAAAAGTTTATGAAAGAAAGTCATGCTGCCTGCAATAACACCTTAACACTAATATCTAGTAATAATATGCCTTTAAGTTCATAAAATAGCAATAAAACTACAAATTAACAAATGTAACTTGCTCGAATAACCATAAAATGGTTATATTGTAGACTTTACTTCTCGGCGTAGCCGCTAGGGGCGCTGAGTTCTTGAAGATCGAACGATAGATTCTATTTTCAAAACTTCTAGAAGATATTGGACTGAAACTTATGTATTCAAGTTCAAAGACCCCTCGACGTCACCTGCGTCGACGTTTCGAACGTTAAGTTTATGTCCTCAGCTGATTCAGGCTAGGCCGGTATTGCCAACAGTTTCTATTCATTATCAGGTTACACAACGCATACAGTAATCCACGTGATTATTTCAAATCACCAGCACATCACATTAGACGTAATCTCCCATAATAGCGGTGCCATCTAACGGCGGTGTTGCCAGCTAACACGCCAAATTGTGGGAACGCAACATAGATTCTCAACTGAGCACATAATAATATACATACAATACATTTAAATTAAATTTATAACTGAATAAATCGATTAATTACTCAAAAATTGTAGTTTAAAACTTAAAACTGGTATGTCCAGTGACAGGGTTAAAACGCTGTAATTTTTCATTTTAATTCAAGTCAAAGTGAGTGTGTTGCCATAACTCAAACTGGCAAAAGATCCGACACCAAATAAATTATCATGTCAAAGAATGTTATTAATAAAATAAACATTTCCGCGGATTAATTTCACGAAACTTTTGACATTCCATTTTACGTAACTTTATATTTGTGAATTTATTCGGACGGCATGAGGCAGGATTAAGTTAAATCGTAAGTTGCTTGTCGCAGAACTACAAAAAGCAATAAACAGGACCGTAGCGAAAGGCAATAAGACGCACGTCAGTATTACTTGAATTACAATTTTAATCTTGTCAAATCCCAGTTTTTATTGAGATCTGCCGGCCTTTGTACGGAGGACATAATTTTCGTTCAAAGTTTATTTAATAAGAACTTCTCGCTATAAGAAATCATATAAAAGTATCCGAGGGTTACAACCTCATATAAATTCGCGATTTTTATAACCGACTCATTATTATTTTTGAACGCTCGAAATGGCCGCTTATGAATAAAAAGTTTTCTTTATATTGATGCAAAAATATTGTTTGTTGCAAAAAATGGCGGGCGGCGTAGGCGCAAGCGGCGCGCTCCCGTCGGTATAAAATAATTTAAGAAATATATTACGCCAAACCCGTCCACCGTCATCTTTGATACAATTAAAAAACATTTCTTGTGTTTATTGGAATTCAATCGCTTTTTGCTATCCGAGCCTGCCCGCAAGTACCTACCCACGGGTGGATACGGGCCTTGCATGGGTACATTCCACGCATTCTTGAACTATTATACAACCTCTGTTTCTTAAAGAAGCGTTTATTTTAAGTAGATGGGTATTTTATCAAAATTACTATAATTTTGGTCAAACAAAACTACGAGCTGTCAAAATTGACGTCGGTAAATCATCGACTTGACCCTTTTTTGTTGCCAGTATTAATAATTTCGTTAAGGGCTTTTTAAACGAGGAACATATTTGGAATAGCTGCTGGTACTTTATGGTCGAGATCATTTGTATAGGAATTTAAATGGGCCGATTTAAAATTGGATTACAATAAATTGAGGAATATTGGCCATTACTATTCGAGGCACGGTATTCAAATGCACGCAGGGAAATAAAACAACACGATAAGTTTAGTGACCTGTCGATTGGCAGCTAACAAACTTATCTAATGAGCGTTTAGGAGCAAGACAAACACCCTCCCCGATAATATAAAGCGGAACCTATAACATGAGAGGGACAGTGACGTCTCGGGCGGCACCGGCGAGCGAGCGTGTATCATGCTCTCTCATTATTCATATCTCAACAAAGAGGGGCATAAATTACTCGGCCGAAAATATCTAAATCCTAATCCATTCGCCTCGCCTGTCCCCGGCTGAATCCGATTTTAAAATATTTATGAAAAGGCAACAAAATAGAAAAGAAACACAAGTCCAGAGACAGAATTAAAAATAAAAAAATACGCCTCGAGAGCGAACGTTGGAAAAAAGTTAAAATGATTGTAGGGCATCGGAGATGTAGCGTGTTTTTTTCGTATCGTTTCATTAGATCCGTTTCAATTCCTTTGGGATTAGAGTGGCCGGTGCCGGGACGTATCCGTTGATTTATAAAGATCCTTTCGGGACATAATTAATTGTTCGCCTTGATCTATGGTAGTTTTTTAGCTGCAGGTGTCGGCAGGCAACGGACAGTGGAGTGCGGAGGGCAGACCACGTGACCTCTGCCGCTGACAGCTCCCGAAATTAGTCACGTGTCCGTAATAGCGGACGGGGCGCTGCCGTTTTTTCCTCCGCTTGTTTACAACAGTTGGTGGCTATCGATCCGGCGGATATAGACGTAAATACGGCGTTACTCATCGTCCGTTCGCCGCCCCCAATTCCGTCGTCTCGGCTGTTTTCCATCGATTTTCCGGCGGACCGGAGGGTATTATGTATTATCTCCGAAAAGGTTCTCGATGCGCTTTTAGGTGTAATCGGTCGGTATGTGTCGGCGCGGCGTGCGCGTGTGTGCGTCGGGCGCAGGGCTCGATTAGCGCGGCCGCGGCGCGCCGCCTGATTGGGCCATCCATCACGCCGCGCCCCGCGCGCCCGCGCCGCCGCCCCGCCGCGCGACTCTCGACCTTGCCCGCAGCGCGCAGGGTTCACATTCCGCCGCAACGCGCCGCGCCGCGATAATGCCGCGACGCGCGCAACGGAGATCGAGGCGTATTTTAAGACGGATACTTAGTGCGTTACATTATTACTCTTTTGTTTTGTTTTGGATCTCGGCCGTAACCCACACGGCGCGGGTCGACGCTCCTCTCCGGTTATGATACCGAATGCCTTTACATTTTTGATTGAGGTTTTATTTTATTTGGCGCGACGTTCGCCCCGATTACGTTTCTCGTATTCGTTTACCGCTCGGCCGGTTTTTGTTTCGACGCGTTTCATTGTTCGTAACGAGATCGATTCTGCCGATAAGCCGTGTTTTAATGAAGACGTGGGTGTGCTGCGTTACTGTTTGCACTTTACATGGCCATGGCGGCAACGCCGATACAAGGCGAGATAGCTTTGCCGCGCGAACATGGCCTTCTAACATCACCACACAGTCTACTAAAACAAGTCTCATCTAAAAATAGGTTCCAAATCCAAAAAATAAAAGAACTCTATAAAAGCTCGTTCAATTCAAACGCAACTCACCTTTTTGCTCACTGAACTGTCAGCTTGACACTTTTACCATCGACCCTCACGTTCGTGTACCGTAAAGGTGAGTTTACTCGTGAATTAGCATGGGATCATGGGTCACGCGCGGCCACAAATTGCATTCTCACGCACCACCATTGGACTATTGACATTTAAAATTAAGACGGAAGATGGATACACTGCAGAGTTTGTTGAGCACAAGTTTAGCCATGTTTACTAATTTATCCTGTCTTATTCAATGCAATGAAGCAAGTTTCCGATGAATTGTAGTTGAATGTACCGCGATTGATTTTGTGTCTGTAGTAAACTAATCGTTTTGACATGGTACGTACCTACTTACTAATCAAATGTTTCTAAAAATTTACGTCACAAATCAATTGACACGATAACTCCGCATCAACAAAATGCGGAAACAAACCGCATTTTTACCGCATCCATTCAATGCTCTTCGAAACCACATAAGACATCAACGAAATGGACTCTCATTATTAATATTGCCTATTTTACGACGTTTTTACGACGCAACGTTTTCGTTTACTTCCGTTCACGTTACTTATTGAGTTACGTGAACGTTAGGTACCTACTGTAGTTTCGTATGCGTTTTACGATGCCAATGGTAAGGGGCATGGGAAACGCTTCCTACTGTACTGATTATGAATTGAAAATCCAAATATATGTATATATAAGACAATGGCCAACCATATTGAAAAGATACAATGATGATTGGTTAATAATACCTAACTTAATATTATAGGTAGGTAGGTCAAAGTGTGCTCAAACCTTCAGTAACACTTAGGTATGCAAGTCATCAAACTTTTTACTAAAGGTTAGAAAAAGTAGAGTACACATCTCTACCAAAACTTATATCTCTACTTGTGATCCTGCTTACATATTTTGTTATAATAGGTTGAATGTAACTCATTTCAACCTGCTATGAATGTAACTCATTTTTACAAAAATATCCTGATGAAAATATGTTCTATCCAAAATTATAAATATCTACATAATAATATGTATTAATCAGAAACCATGTTCAGGTACCAACAACCAGCCGCTTTTATTTATTATTTCGTTTTGATTTTTTTTATTAAATTTTTTATTATATTTGTAATTGATATCGCGCGTTACGAGGCATAGACGAAAGTGTAAAATAGTGTGAATATCACTGTGAATGGACATTGGTAAAAAAACAAAAAATATGTCTGTAAGGTAAGAAGAAACAGGATATACCTATCCATGTTGTACATAACCTCGCTAAGGATATAATAAACTGCCAAGTGTGAGTCGACTCGCACACGAAGGGTTCGGTTACCGTAAAAGTCAGGCAACTTTTTCAAAGAACATCAAACTTTCACTTGTTCGTCTCCGAACAAGTGAAAGTTTGATCCCGTTAAATTTTCAAATTTATTTTATTTTTAGTATTTGTAATTATTACAGTTTAAGTTTTACTTAATTATAGAAAGTTTTATGTGTCTACCTATTGTAATTCAAGGGATACAGCCTTGAGAAATTAAGAGCAAACATAGACAAAAAAAAATATGGGAGTTCCTTTAATTTTGATATTTATTTTATTTTTATGATAGCGGTATATATTTGTTGTTATAGCGGCAAGAGAAATACACATTATTTGAAAATTTCAACTGTCTACCTCTTACGGTTCATGAGATACATATAGCCCTGTTACAGACGGACAGACGGACAGCGGAAGCTTAGTAATAGGGTTCCATTTTCACCCCTTGGGTACGGAACCCTAAAAAAGCACTATTAGGTATATTTATATAGATGACTAGTTTCATTACAAAGTAACGCTTACACGCTCTCGAACGCCACAAAGAAGCTTCATGATTCTTTGTGGCGTCCGAGAGCGTGTATTTAAATGCAACTAGTGTTGCCATTGTTTGCAGCGTCCGGCTAAAAGCTCCGTTTCCAGTTACCTTATTGACCTGCTTACCTTATTTATCAATTAATTAATTTGATAATTTTTTATACGTGTAGCGATAATTTTCATTTTATTTTATATCATTTTTAATCTTAAGTGACTAATGTAATTGGATTATTTTAATCGTGTTAGTCGCTAAATAAATTATTTTACTTTACTTTACGACGCAATAATTATCCTTTTGTAAAGTTTTTAACCATAATTGTTAACTAACATAAGTAGGTACATATATTTAACTAAAATTAATTAAGTTATCTTAGGTAATACCTTTCAGTTGAATAAGATCCTAATATAGGCAGACCGACTTAGTGCAGGTAGGTACTATAAATAATTATGTAATGTAACCTACCTACTTTATCCTTTTATGTATGTATGTCTTACTGTTATACCTACCTAATCTTAGTATATTTATGTACTCTGCTTGTACCATTTTTATTTCATGTTACTTCGTGTTTGTTTTGATATCAATATATATACATAAATGTACCTAAATTGACTTTTCCAAGTGTATCAATGTATCTTTATGGAATATATACAATACAATACAATATCTAACCTGTCTGTGATTTAAACAAATGAATTGTTATTGATTATACTCTCCCTTGGCTTGACATATTATAGCCGAAGGCCAATAGTATTATTACCACTAGTTTCTGGCCGCGTCTCCGGACGCGTTTTTTCAAGATAAAAAGATATGCCTATGTTGACATAAGTCGGAGAAAGCCTCGACTTATAATATGTCCACCATCTATCTTCTTCCTAAGATTCGGTAAGATTTGTTCTGTCGTTTTGGTGTGAAAAGGTAATAGACATAGATTATGACTTTCACATTTATACGATTCAGAGAATACATACTGGATTCTCTGGGTTGGCTGTCATACTTCGAAAAAGTATGTGTAAAAGTAAGTTGAAAGTGTATAAGTAAGTGTATGTGTAAAAGTAAGTTGAAAGACCTGATAAAGTGGTTATATTTAATTTTGATCCCGGACTTGAGCACAGAGTGTCTCATCAGTTCCGTCACCCCGGGATGAATGATACTAGGCCGTTGCGATCAATTTGTCAGACCGAGCATCGGACTAATGGCACTATGTTGAAACTCTTGCCCGGCTTTTTAACTGGCAGCACTTTATATAATGGGGAATTATCGAACGACTGAGACAAAAAAAAAAAAAATAAAGTAGGTGTTTATTTTTAGTTGAATAAAGGCACAATAATTTAAAAGTTCGTGTAATTCCTCGTGATTAAACAGTTTTTCCGACTTTCTTCTAGCAACACTGGGTAATTCAACCGGATAAAACTGGTTTGCGAGTAAATTCGCTATCTCATCTTATATCTGTTACGGGAGATAGAAGCACCTGGTCTACTAGACTAGCAGTAAAGTAAACGGTCACTGTCCTAGCTGCATGCGAGCGCAAAACGGTGACAGAACACGTCTTAAGCAATCAATGTTTGATTTAAAATATCTAGGCATTTGTTAAATTGTTTTCCTTGTCCTTGCACTATAATATTATAAATGCGAAAGCTTGGGTTCTTTTTTTTGTTGTTTTTTGTTTGGATGCATTGGAACACGCCATATCGACTGAACCGATCGGGCTGAAATTTTTCTTTGAGCCTGCAATTAAACATAGGCTACTTTTTATCTCATAAAACTGTTCCTATGGGATAGAAATATCCTTAGAATACAACAAAATACAAAAAATACAATATGTTTATTATTATCATTCTCTTAAGTTGCCTACATCATACATTGTTCAGTGTTCGAGACCTCCTTTGAAGTATAAAAATACCTTTATTAGGAGGTAACGCTCTTTCTTAACATATATTATGAGAAACAATGCGTGCGAAGCCGCTGTCACAAACTAGTTTTTTTTTTAAATAAATAAAGCTGGACAATTCACACAGCTTCATCTAGGCCCAAGCTAAGCAGAGCTTGTGTTATGAGTAAGGCTAGATAACTGATATACTTAATACAATACATTTTTTTTCATACATAAGAAACACAGAAAAAATATCTGCAGATCGTACAATACAAACGTTCGAGAATCGAACCCACAACCTTCTGCGTCGCAGATGGACCTTCACCCGCAGCGTTAAAGCCCATAATACATTGTAACACCTACTTATTTTCTGTGTGGAATGAAATGTTGTCTTAATCAGCTGATGCATCATCATTGGCCTAGCTAGGCCTATGTCAAAGAAGAATGACTATAGTACTCCCCTTTTACCCCTTTTACCCCTTTTCCCCCTACCCAATGCACTTTTATTTATCAGAACCACTGCCACTATGATAATGGGACGCTGCATTCGTAATTGAATCATATCAGCAAAGGATAAAGTCTAAATCACTCAAAAAGATAAAACATAATCATAGACGCATGAAGTAATAAATAGAGTGCAGCGAGTGTAACTTTCGCGTGAGTAAGAACATTCTAGTTCTTAGCTAAAAGGTTCTGGAATGAGTCCCAAGTGGATACTAGTAAACCACAGATTAAATAACACTGTTCCTGCAACTAAAATGCATTTCTAAAGCGGCAAGCTTTGACTCCTTACGTAGATTAAGATAAAGAGCCAAGACCAGTATGGTCCTTCGTGCCGTATCTTAAAAACTTGTTTAAGGTTATGCTGGAGTGGCAGTTACGACGTTTCGGCTTGCTAAGCTCGCTAACGAACAACGATTCTGGCTCTAATTTGCGGACAAGGCGAGCGATCGATCTCATTGGATTTTTGAAAAAAGAAACCTTATGATTCGTGCACAAATTGAGCAATTTAGTGCTTGCCTGCTCATACTCGGGTATCGAAAAATACTGCGTCTCGTTTTTTTCTAATTTAAATTATAAATAACCTATCTTATTCATATTTTTTTTGTATTATGACTAGTAGTTTTGATTTATTGGATTTGTCATGTGACAAGCGATTTTAATTTGCAGACTTCATATGCAATTTAGCGATTTTTAATTTAATAAATTGTCTATTATTTGTATAAATCACCCACCTATCACACGGACACGTTATAGAAAATCTACAAAAAAATTAAATCCGTTTTTGTGAATAAACAGATAGGTAGCGAAAACTATAATATAACTATGTAGTTTTTTATATTGTTCAGAATCCATAAACCCATATATAAAAAACCGAGTAACTGTATTGCCAACTCATTTTCGTTTTGCACTAATTTAAGGTAAAGCTTGATGAAGCGGGTAACCCAGCCCCAGGCATTCCAACGCACGAGGTCACCATGGCAACTGCTCACAGACTTCTCGCCATTCACAACCCAAACAAAAAACAACCGTATTCGTTAGACGTCAAGCTTGTAGTTCCAAACGCTGCGCGATGAAGTTATAACATTCCGTTACAATACCACACAATCGTCAATACCCAATCATAACAGTGAAACTGCGACCTTAATGTCGGCGAGTAAAGTACCATTTCAAACGCGCAAACGGCTTAAGAATAGCGACGTAAGGAATTGTTTTATCTCTCTCGCACGTTCTGAAGACGGGATTGTGCTTGCTTGCTCTACATTCGATTCCTTTCTCGCTGAAGACGGATACGATTCACTCAAAGCATCTCTTTTCTACGTTTTTTGTTGTTCTTTATCCACTGTTAATCCGTCTTCGACTAACGTTAGATGAAAATCGGTATTGCTAGCAATATCTGAAATCACCGGCAATATTTCTCTTCTAGAGCAGCCTCGGAATTCTTCCACTAA
This sequence comes from Eupithecia inturbata, assembly GCA_963662085.1. Lineage (NCBI taxonomy): Eukaryota > Metazoa > Arthropoda > Insecta > Lepidoptera > Geometridae > Eupithecia > Eupithecia inturbata. The sequence continues at coordinate 1,449,977 of OY759192.1, forward strand.
AATTTACGAAACTCCAAAAAGGAACGTAAGAGTTTTAGTGAAGCAAAAGGTTAAAATAGTAGAGATTAATCGAAGTGTGTTCAAAGCGAGTTCAAGCGGTAATTGATATAGTGTAATGGACACAGGCAATGACGGTGACGTGTTAAAACAAGAGCGAGACAGTCCGGCATCATCGCACGGGATAGAGTGAAATGGATATCGTCGCGTGCTTTAGCGCTGCAAGTGCATTTCGTTGTCGATGTAATTGAAACTTTATGTAGAAGTGATAGCGCGTAATTTGGTGTAATAATAGCTTCGGCTGGATGTGTGCGCCGGCCGGTAGATGGTGCTAGTATATTCGGTTGGAATTAATTTGACGCTGTTCGAATCGGGAGATAAAGTTGCGGATTTGGAAAAATAAGCTCTTTTGTGCTTTTACAAACGTTCAATTCATATCGATCGAACGTTTTACAAAATTCGGATCCAATAAGCTTTTAAATATTATGGTCACCTTGTCTTTCTCATGTTCACCTAGTATTTTTCACGCTGTTTTCACATGTTTTTCTTATCTTTATCAGCAAAAAAAATCACTTCCAATGTAGGTTAGGCCCGTACTTTTGCGACCTTGCAACACCGAGATGACAGAGATCTCGCGATAACAAGAATGATTGATCGCAACTGTCACATGCGCGTGCCCTGCTCGATACTCAAGAGCCCTCGATATCTCGATACAATCGTTAACTCGATAAAGTTACATCACTGGCGAAATTTAAAATCGAACGCGGTATTTATTTTGTTTTGTCGAGGTTTGCGTGAGACATTTGAAAATAGAATCACTGTTTTTGCAGGGTTTTGTTTTTGTGTTGCTAGTTCTAATAAAATACCTTCATTATAGGGAAATCCGTTAGGTTATCTAGCACGGAGAAGTAGTATAGAACAATGATCAATCAATATGTCTTTAAAATTAGAAAAAAATTTATATCTTTAATTATTGTTTAAATTTATCACTTGCTTACCTCCTTGAGTTTAAGATTTATTAGTGTAGGTTATACCTAGCCAATAGCAGCTCGATATTTTGTTATGACAAGGCTTAGGTTGGTTGGCGGCCTTCATAAACTATTATTTTAAAATTTTAGCTTGCGATAAACTAAAACTCAACTATTTGGCATATTATTTTGTAAGTCTGTTGTCTGCCTGATAAATGACACGAAATGACCAGCAAAAAACATAATAAAAAAAATAAATCACTTAATTTATAGATATTCAATGACAAAGGTAGGTAAGGTACCTAACCGTAAATATTTTTGATGCTTTGGCATTTTCGGTGCAACAATGGTCGGACAAACGGTTTAGTTTAGTTTTGTGTAGGTAAAACATTCTGACTTCTGTCATTGCTTCAGATTTTACTGTAGTCTGAAACTTAGGTCGATGAAGATTTGGTAGTTCATGAATCAAATCAAATAATGATGTGTTCGTGTTTGTGTCACTAATACTATTAGCGTCGCTCGTCGGGTGCATTTGTATAATAATGTAATTATTTAAAAAAAGTAAATGGACAAATGAGCGGCGAGAATGAGTGTTACACTCACTACATCTGAGTCGACCTGCTAGACGTCTAAAACACAAAAAAAAACTAGAAATCTCAAAAACATCTATGTCTATGGATATCTAGATTCAGATACTCTAGAGTAGACCTATGGCTGCGACTGTGACCTTGCGCGCGAGTGATGGATGGAGGCCCATTTCTCTCATGACATCGAACGGGGCTCGGTGTAGATACCATATCTACCTACAACGTTGTTGAAAATTACCTTACCTCTGCATGGTTTTGAGCTGACTCCATTTTATAGAAAAAGAAATACAGTAATGATGGTGGAAAAGCTTTTGTGAGACCACATTTACTGAATGATTTAGATTATTTTGCTTTATTCAGGTAGATTTGTTTAATTTTAGCATATTTAATCTTTAACAGACAACAAGAACGCCTTTACTTATTTTGTTTATATTATTTATATAGTCACTGACAAGGGAGAACCACTCAACAATATCAGTGTACATAATAATTTATTCCCTGTTTTAAACTTGCTGGCTGGAACACCTAATTCTTTGACTTGTTTCCCTAAAATTAATCAATTAATTTGCTCCTGTAGAATTAGCTTATGAGTTGACAACACTGACCTGGGTATTCTCCCGGACTGCCGAGGAAGACGGAGGAGTACACCCGCCGCGCCACGTCTGGGGGTGATGACCATTCCCGCCGCGACGGACACCATTTGCCTGCAGAAGAAGAAATAAAAGATAAATAAATGGCAACTACACATAATATTCACTTGCCTAGCTTCGGGTCGCTAAGATAAGATACCTATTAAAAAATTACAATGGTAAATGAGACGGGAAGTTTCTCGGTTCCGCAGAATAATGTAGTGATAATATGATAGAGAAAAGCCCTAGTTAAACAAGTCAAAGAGGGTGACCGACCATTTTTAGTAGTGTACAGGCCTACGACGAAGAACTTCGAAGGGGTGCGAGGGGGAAGGTGAATGTGGAATATGGAAAGTAAAGACTTTTCTTTCGTAGGTGCACCTTCAAATAGAAAGTCATAAGGTAAAAACGATATTGACAGAAACGTATAAATTGTCAGGTCTTGTAACAATTGTTGCTGTGTGTAGGAAGGTAAAAGTACGTTTCGTATAATTCGCATACAATTTCAGACATTTTAAGAATGAATAAACTCATGCATACGGAAGTGGTACCTACAAACAAGATGTTCCAACAATTCCGACCCTCCCAAGACCGAAAAAAGCCATTACAATTCCTACTAATGTCCTTTACGACACATGCGACGCTGTTTTTCGAATGATTCCGAAAAAAATACTACATTAAGCTCTTCCCGCCTATCTAATGGATTCGTCCAACTCTCCCAGGACCTTACCATCATTACGCAAAAAAAGAAAAAAATATCCTCAAAAACACCTCATGGGAGCGAAGGTGTTGCCACCCCAGTCTTTTCTTGCCCCAATAGGGGAGGCAATATCATACACCATTAACAATTTCGCTACTTTTTAACGGTGTCACACTGTATAAATATATTTTGCTGTATGACATGGCATCGCCGCACACAATCCTAAAATAATTGAGTTTTTTCAAATAAAGAACGGCGAAACGTCGGGCATAACGCTAAATGCTCTTTTTTGACATTTGATAAACTAAAACAAAGGGAAGAATGCTCTTTAATTGAATAACAATTATGTTCCGGTGCAGTAGGTGCAGCGAGCAACACCGCGGGGGTCTTAAAATTCGAATTTCAACCGCCATAATTTCTGTCATGTTATGTTCCTTTTTTGGAGTAATTCGAAATTCGAACAAAAGCTCGCGCGCAATGGTGCATGCATGATTGATAGCGAATGACGCCGCGCCCCGAACGAGCGCTTTTTCGAAAAGTCCTTGACCTTTTTGGTTACTTTTGCATCTCTTTTCATTGATTTTTACATTTTTATTTTTAGCAATAATTTCACTTGTTCAGAATTCAAATTCAAATAGTATCAAAACCAGAATAACGGACAATAATCATTTGACCACATTTAACCAAACTGTGAATCATGTGTTTTCATTCTTTAGAAATAACATTCCTGTTTTATGAAGACCTACTAAGAAATAAAATAAAGACCACCCAAATTACTACCGCATGAGTCAAAACCGCAAAAAAACCTGGCAACATTTGAACAAGGCACAAAATCGGGTAAAATCTTGACTCGGTTCACTTGTATTAAAACCTAATGTCCTTGCTTTAAGTAACTTAAACCCGACACTCCTCCAATACTCTTTACGACCAATTTGCGTTTTGTACCTCAAACTTAAACATAAACTCAAATTACGTCGTTGAAAAAAACGAAATTACCCCAATGTTGCCAACCCGGGGTGAAAGTTGCCGTAAACAAATACTAAAAATCTTGTAACCGAAATAAGGTGGCACTCTAAACAAGAATTACTGTGAAATTGGGAGTTCCCCTTGCGATGATATTCATAACGTGAAAAATTGTAATAACCACGGTTTGAGGGAGAGGTACGGCGACGGTAAAAAATGCCATTAAAACTGTAGGTATGATTAAATATAGGACTCACGATTTTTCTATAATTTGAAACTCTATTTCTCTATTCAGAACGACCCTATATCCACAAAACTGATTTTTTGATTTCGTTAAATTTCATTTAATTTTTGATGAACCAAATTCTATTTTCAAACAATCATATTGAGCTCCCAAAATGACTGCGTAACTTCAGAGCGAAGGTACCTCTTTTTAAGCAATTACGGAAATTGCCTAAACTTTTTAATCCAATTAAAACTAAAACATCCGAATGAATTAAACAATTCGTTCGATAAACAACAATGAAAGAATCGAATAATTGCCGTATTCGAATAATTACCAGTTATTCGAATAATTATAAGTTAACGAATAATTGACGGCTTGTAAATTATGGGAGATCAGTCGAGTAAAACTATTATTAAAATACACGATTTTGTACGAATGATAGGATCAGAACTTTTGGTGTGGTACAATCGCGGGGAGAAGTATAAACTGTTGATGCTTTTCAGACAGACAGATAGTCTTCCTTAGAATCAAACTCTTGACTTGTTTATTAATTTAACGATTATAGTAAAACGTGATAGAATAGAACACACGCCATGAGAAAATATTGGCCTTCGCGATGACAGCGTAAGAATAGACCCTGCCTACTCAGCCCGTGAAATCTGCAAAAGGAAGCTTGAGGCTTGGCTAAAGGCATGGCAGTGAACGTGTTAAGGCGCTTGTCAGAGGAGGCCTAGGCCCAGCTGTGGACTAGTATATCGCTTCAAATAATATTGGTTACATCTAATAGGCAATATAGAGGTACGATCTGTGTTTACGATAACAATAAAAATATACCTATGAATAAGGTTTTAATATTAACTTGTGACAATAACTGTACCAGTTGTTTTAGCTCTGAAAACAGAAGAATTATGTATGTTAATTGGTGTTCTAACGCGAAACGTTTACATTGTTTTAGTTTAATAAATGCCTTTTAATAATTGGTTGTATGATTGTATGTATGACTGTATGTATGGTTGGAAATGAGTGTTGCTTTGCGATGGTTGGGTTAACTTTGTAAATAACACGTTTTACCTAGAATAACTTTGAAGAAAATAGGTAATTTGGCTTTTTTGGTAATTTCGAAAATATATATTGTGCTATTTATACAATATTTTTTATTGTTTTGGTCTATTTGACGAAATAAAACATCAAAAAACTGATGCATACGCATATTAAAAAATCCAAAAGTGAATTATGGGCCATAAAAAAACAGGGATATACACAATGAGTACCAGGGCCGAATAGCGCGCTGGTAGGTGATTTATTGTGAGAACGGAGACATCTTCGAGCAGGTACACAGGTGAGGTTCCTGTTTGAATGTGGAACCTCTTTCTTTGAAATATTTCGAATCTAAAGATTTTAATTTGAAAATATGTAGATCTTTTGAATAAGCACACAGACATATAAATATTTAGAGGTCGTAAAGCTTTAAGTAATCTTTGTTTTGAATGAGCTAGATGACGCCTTGCAAAATGGCAATCATTTTAATAAAGTGTCCAGGGAAAATTTACTTACGATGTAAACTTATTCATAGAATAATTTACTTTTTACTCTCCGCTCCTCAATTTCAAATGTCAAATCTCTAGCATTATCCGTGAACGTAACACAATATTGTTATATTCAAAGCTTTTGCTTTATCCATAGCTTCATTCAAATCATCATCCTCCGAAACTCAGTTTTACAGGTCAATTCAGATATGTGTATTCTCTCATATTCTTCTCTGTAACTCAGTTTTGCAAGTCAATTCAGATATGTATGTGTATTCTCTCATATTCTTCTCTGTAACTCAGTTTTGCAAGTCAATTCAGATATGTGTATTCTCTCATATTCTTCTCTGTAACTCAGTTTTGCAAGTCAATTCAGATATGTGTATTCTCTGATATTCTTCTCTGTAACTCAGTTTTGCAAGTCAATTCAGATATGTGTATTCTCTGATATTCTTCTCTGTAACTCAGTTTTGCAGTCAATTCAGATATGTGTATTCTCTCATATTCTTCTCTGTAACTCAGTTTTGCAAGTCAATTCAGATATGTGTATTCTCTGATATTCTTCTCTGTAACTCAGTTTTGCAAGTCAATTCAGATATGTGTATTCTCTGATATTCTTCTCTGTAACTCAGTTTTGCAACTCAGTTCAGATATGTGTATTCTCTCATATTCTTCTCTGTAACTCAGTTTTACAGGTCAATACAGATGAGTGTATTACTTATTCTTACTATTTTTGACGCTCATTGCTTCGTTTTATTACCCGCGACGGAACGGAGACGCAGCAGCCAAGGACCAGCAAAAAATAATATTCTACATACTTAACTATAAAAAATATACTGAACTGAACAATTCTCTCAAAAAAAAAACTCAAAAGTGTCAGGATACATTCACGAATACATTGTATCTAAATCGAACAGCAGGTTTGCATAAGATTATCATCGAGCTCACAGCTGAGAATCTAAAACCTACGTGGATTCGTATAAGATGTAGTAAATCTCTGTAACTGCAGAGCAGAGACCTCAGATCCTTCACATAAAGCAATTTCAGTAATGGTTCCGTTTTCCGATAGATAGAGTTGCCTATCTATGATAACATGGCCGGTGGTTATTACGGTTGATTTTGTGTAGTTTTTAAAATTCTATAGGGATTTTATTGATTTTTCTTTAGTTATTTTATTTTTTTCTCTTCTAGGTATTTGAATTTCTGTGTGTGTTTATTTTGATTTTGTTTAATACAAACTAGCTTCCGTTCAAGGCTTCGGCACGCGTTTTTTCGGGTAAAAAAGCCTAATGATAATCCAAGCCTAGAACTACTCGTACCTCTGCAAAATTTCGGCCTGATCCGTCCTATATTTTAGGCGTGAATAGCTAACTAACATCTGAAGATCCAAACTTTCGTATTTATGATATTAATAATTAAATAAAAGTTAACACAATGATACCTTATTTTAGAGGTACTATTCAGTTACGAAACTTTTACAGTTTGTATCTTTTAAAACTCTTTTAGTTTTTTTTTTAAAGAAAGCTTTGAAACGAAAGGTGTATAGATAACTACAACTTTCTTTTTATAGCGATTTGCCTCTCAAAACATCCACAAACTTCGCAAAATAACTTCGGACCCGACTTCCTTTTTCTCACCATAAAACAATAATAACCCTGGAAAAACTAAAAGCTGCATTTTAATACCAAAGCATTCCTAATTGCTCCCGCCCAAGCTAGGGCGGGCCCGCCCAGACTCTATCCCAAAGACAATAAGGATCATATTCCCTTACCATCCTGTTCTATCCGAAACTTGGCGTAGGTATACTGGTATACCTAGACTTCGGAATGTCGTAAGAAAAGTTGAGCTGTCAGTGGAAAATGTGTCTTGGTCTTACCCCTCAAGGTTGGATTTGTTTCAAGGGTTGGCAGGGTCGTTGGCTTGAGGGTGGGTCCGACATTATATCATCGTAGTCACGGATCGATAGATGATGCTTTAGTGTTTGTTTTTCGTTTGAAGGCTCTGGAGGGAAGTGAGGTTGTTATCTATGTAGGTATCTGATGAAAGTTTTACTACCTCACCTCACCTCACCTCACCTCACCTCACCTTAACAGCCTATACTGGTCCACTGCTGGACTTTAAATTTAACTATCTAGCTGTGTTAATTAGGATAAACAATATTTAGTAGGAATTCGCGCAACCATACTATTATTATTTGGAAAAATTACCAAATATTAGGTTAAATAATATCATTGCATTTTGTTTTTTATACTGGTGAGATTCAACAAAATGCAATTCTTTGTTAATAAAGTTAACAAAGGTAATGGATTTCCGCAAAGTTACGCCTGAATCTGTTATTTATCTGACTGTGTCTTTGGAAAATTTAAGGACAGAAGAAAACTACAACCAAAGTATAGAAACAAAATAGAAATGGTTTTTTTTATTAATGTTACGCACGTTATAAGCCCTCACACTCGGGGTAATTTCTAAGAACGGTGCTGGAGTCCTAAGGAAGTTACAAAGTTTTTCGACTTCTACGTCACTTGATCTCATGGTGTAATTGGTTAGCGCATTTCCGTGCTGAGGGAAGGATGCTGGTTCAAGTCCCGTCGAATTCGATTTTTTTTGGGATATGATTTGATTTCTTAGAAATTAGAAATGCTATTTACAAAGTCAGAAGTATTACAATTGCCATACAGCGGGGCAATGCAGCCAGCGTCTTGGGGACGCTTCCGATGGATCAGTTGAGCTACCTGTAGATTGTTTGCAACAGTCTGCAGTTAGTTTAATTGTTTCAATTGTATATAAATAGTTCTAATTTGTTATTATTATTGAATTGTAATTTTCTTCGTCAATAAAGAGTTCTCTGTCAGAAGTATAATTGGTGTAGGTACTTATCAGGACTCTTTCTTCCACTGCTGAACGAGCGTTACCCAAATGAGGCTAGCTTTGCCATAATCAGACGGAAGGCGAATTGGTGAAAGCAGCGGGAGTGTTAAGATACACTGAAGGAAGCTGCTGCCTTTCCTCTGGTCGGTTTCCCGTGCTCAAGTATCCACGGACTGAGATGTAGGGGTCGATCCTAACGCCACCATGGCATATTACACGGCACATCTTGTATAAAGCTACTCGTACCTAATGCAATGGGTCTAGTGAACGTTTACAGCTGAATTAATTTTTTGTTAGCATTTTTGTTTTGTTTTAAAATGTTTGTAAAAAACGTGTCTAGAAAATAAAGAAAACTCACTACTTAGTTAGATATGTCAAGAAACTATAACAGCTACGTAAATTAGTCTGTATGTAAGTCAGCCTACATATTGCGGATTTTTCTAAACATATCTATACGAGGCGTTTTCGTAATGTCAAAAAATAGTTCGACTGGAATGAAAAGATGGCTCTTTATTTTTGAAATTAACTGGCATAGACCTTGCACAGGTTGTCATAACTCCCATGACCATACCCGACCATTATTCTTCTGCGAAAGATCCCTGCCGTCTATTGAGTTCTAAGGTAAATAGGGTTTTTTATTACTAAGCCTCCGCTGTCCGTCCGTCTGTCCGTCCGTCTTTCACGTGGCTATATCTCATGAACCGTAAGAGGTAGACAGTTGAAATTTTCAGATAATGTGTATTTCTTTTGCCGCTATAACAACTAATAATAAAAATAAAATAAATATCAAAATTAAAGAAGGCTCCCATACAAAAAACGAGATTTATTTGCCTGTTTTGCTCTTAATTTGTCAAGGCTATCTCTTGAACTACAATAGGTAGGTACTTTAAACTTTCTATAAATAAAGTAACACTTCAATTGTAATAACAACAAATACTAAAGCTAAAATAAAGATGAGAATTTGATGTTCTTTGAAAAAGTTGCCTGATTTTTACAGTTCGTGTGCGAGTCGACTCGCACTTGGCGGTTTATTTGGATAACGCCTCATTACTAAGGGCTCTATATCTATGCCGGGACGTGGCCGAAACCCAGAAGTTCTTGATCGAGATAGTCTATTAAAGTCAGACCTAAGTCAAGAGTCCTGTCAATCGAATGACGTGGTTTGACAAGGATCTGTTACAATATTGTTTCTATGATCTAGTAGGTAATATTTGTCGCGCGGGGCGGGACTCGAACCCGCAACTTTCTGCGTCTCGGACTTTCGCCCATTGCATCACAAAGGACTTCAAATTAATATATACTTAATACATATATAGATAAATACTTATATTTTATCATAATTAGAAAATACTCATAATATTACCATTCTGAGGGTCCGGAATAAATATTTGCAGATCGTACAAACATTTGTCCCGAGGGAATCGAACCCACGCCTGCGACGCAACCTCTTGCGTCGCAGGCGGACCTTCGCCCGGTGCGCCGCTGAGGTCGTCAAGTAAGTAAATATGTATTTATAGATAGTAAAATATTTGTCCAGAGGCGGGAATCTAATCCGCATCTTTCAGCGTCCAGGACCTCCGTCCACTGCGCTACAAAGTACTTCAAGTCACCATTTATTAGATACCTCGATTTTACTAATAATTCAATAATAAATAATCGATACAGTAGGTGATATATTTAATTTTCTTGTGTGGAATATTCAGCATAATTTGTTTATGTTTATTTGTTTTCCAAGTCTAAGAAAAAAGTATCAGCATTGCCATACAGCGGGGCAGTGCAGCCAGCGCGTCTTGGGATCGCTTCCGACTGTTACTGATATAGATTAGTTGAGTTACCTGTAGATTGTTTGCAACAGTATGCAATTAATTCAAATGTTTAAATTGTAAATACTGGTTCTTATTTGTTTCTATGATTTAATTGTAATTTTCTTTGTAACAAGGTTTTTTTTATTAACATACAAAATAAAATAATACAAATATGTGACAATTGGCGGTTTTATCGTTCAAGAGAGATCTCAACCAGACAACCGTGGATGGATTAACATAGGCCCCTAAACGTGACGCCACGAATAGCGGTCATTAATTACTAATAATAAGCAAATGAAAATGAAACAACGAGCGGTGAAAATAACTATAATTATAAATACTCATGAATATATCTGAAAAGTCCAGCTGATCATCACAGGATTCCCAGGACCAGCCACCAACAATCAAAACTTAAACAACATACAAAATAAAGTTCATCGACCCAAAATGGCCGGCGGAAGGCTATCCATTACGCGCGCGTTTTTCAACTGACAGCGGCAGTCCGCGTGACAGCTGTCAAACTCGGCCTTGACACTGAGACTGACGTTCGTCATCGATCATGGGGCGATTCGTCTCGTGACGTCATCGTTGCACGCTAGGTCAATCGGCGTTCGATAGCTAGCTATCAATCTTTAGAAAGTTATTTTATCTGTCAGGGTGTTTCACGACGTGACCTAAACTTTATTATAGTCATGCTCGTATTTAATACGCCATAGCCCGCGGTTTTACACGTTTTTTGAATTTTTGATAACAAAATAAAATAAAATTCGTTTATTTCGGATAGTTTTGAATCCATAGAGTTTTAGTAGCACCTATAAAGAAAATAAAAATAAAAATTAGAATTAACCTAGTTGTTAGTATTAAGTATTAAAATATAATTAAATCCTCTCTAGATTGCATTCCGGATAAGACTTACCCAGAATGACGAGGGACATCTATCAGATATGAAAAAAAAAGTAGTAATAAATAACCTATATCTTGATAATCTATGATAATTATAAAAGAAGCCTCTGGTATTTCTGATCAAGACTTACCAAAAGACTTACAACCCAGTACCTATATATATATATTTTTCAAATTCTGCTCTATTATTTTGGCTTTGTTAGCATAAAAACACACATCTCCACTTAATTAGGTACGTTTTTTATATCGACGTCATATACACGTATATTGACGATATATTACCTCTAGAAAGGTCAAGTTGGTAGGTACCCACATCTGATCCGTACCATACCTACACACACTACGAACTCTATATTTTATTATGCATGTAAATACCCACACAACAAAACTATGTAAAAAACCTCTTCATTTCTCAGTCAGCTGAAAAATAAGTAGGCAGAGAGATTTGGGAAATTGCAAGTAATGGAGGGTGTGTTTTTACAGCAATTTGATAGTCTGTATAATGTACAGTCGAAAGTACAAGGGACAGTCAGCAACACAAGCATTAGGGCACTCCCCACAAGTCGAAGGACAGTCAACAACACAAGTAATGCGATTGATGACTCCGCGCTTTCGTAAACGTCACGCTAAGGGCTGTCAAATTTCAAATTCAGAACACCATAGACTACAATTTTATTGCCAGTGTAGTTATCATGTCTGATTTAAATTCAGGTGTCACTTCTGCATTTTAGTGAGTTTCGTGTATCTACACGATTAGGTGAAATGTAGAGTTGTATGTTATTGACAGTTGAGATACCAAAATGTGGATTTTATGGACTGATTGAAAAATAAAGCAAGGGTTGCAACTCCATGAATATATAGTAGTTTTATTTCCTTTTTAACGTTACTTTCTCAGAATCAAGACGCTTTTTATGAAGAACTTTCGCCACGCAAAACGTCAAATTAAACTCCATGAATTCTGTTTTTCCATATGTGGGCTGTAGACAATATCAAATCTAATCTCAAAGACATAGAGCCCATTTCAGATGCAACTGTACTTAGAGTGACGGAGGCTCAACAGTACCACAGAAATGTAATAAAAAAAGCAAAAATACACTCCGATACAGAATTGTGCCAGTCACGAGGGTCGGACAACATACAAGCGGCCCGTCATTTTCATAAATTTCACAACCCTGGCGGGCCACACTTAAATATAGACTTTATCGTTTCAGCATAAAGGTCTGATTTTCATTGTTTATGGGGGGCGTTTAGGCTGTGTAGGTTATGTGGGGAGTAAATGCGGAACGTATAGAAAAATTTGATTATTCATGCCAACTTGGAGAAAAATTACAAGCGGGTATGACACGGGGTCGCAACGCCGACGTTAGTTATTGCTAACTCTGTGATCTTTGGAAAGATGGGTTGATTTTGTAATGGTAGGTTTGAAATGATAGACTACTTGCACAAATGCTGTGGATCTACATGTCTCTAAGCAAAAGCTTTAGAAACGCTATTTTGCTATTTTATCAAGGCGGGGGGTCTTATTGTCAAACTTCTCTGCCAGATATTATATATTCGCTAACAAGCTGTGCGGTAACTAAGAAGCTCATAAACCTCATAAAGCTTATAAAATCCGCAAACATGCAACACTATCGATCCAAAAGAACCGGGATAACAGGACAGCAAAGGAGCGAAAGTGTAACATAAAAATGCTCGACTCTACCACGATTTACTTGTACGTTTTGTTTTACCCTCAAAAAGCTTATAAAACCCGCATGCTATCGATCCAGAGTACCAGGCTAACAGGACATCGAGGATGTATCCTAACGAAGAACCCCGCGGCGCTGCCATCGCCAGACGCTCTGCAGCTAATTACGCCAAGAAGATATTATTCGCTCTAAATTCGAAACTATTTTGGGATGTGTAAGATTTTAAAATTGGAAATCGAGAAGTTTCTTATTTATTTACACTAATATGACAAAAGTTTGGATGGTCGGCTGTTTAGATGTTTGGATGGATGTTTGTTACATACTTCTTCATGCAAAAACTACGGAACAAAATTTCAGCGCGATCCGCGCTGTAATTTTGTGTGAAATTTTGTGCGGATGTATTTCAAAATGCGGAATAACAATGCAGCTACTTTTAATCTCGGAAAATATCGAGGGAAGCCGCAGGCTGAAGCTAACTGGTTCTAAAATATGAAAAATCTAAATCAACTGTGTAGAGCCAGTGTTTCATAGGATTTATAATATTCTTTTATTTTGAAAATCGAAGGTCATGTTACCGGGCTCTCATGAATCAAGCGAAAGTATAAACTTACCACGATGATATATTGAAATGCATGTGTTTTGCGAATGTTCTTTGTTGAAAAGGCAATTTGGATTTAAACCTACATTACATTGCTTATTTCAAGCGAATCCACAGACAGCAGCTAGTAAATAAAACGTAAAGGTGCGTTCAGTGCGTGCTACACACGTGGCCTGTAAATATTTTTGGAGGCAATCGATTTCCGAAATCCATTCTACCCCGCGTCGCAGCGACAGATTAATGTGGATATACCCCGTTCCGTTTTTATTTATTTTATTTGTTTGTGTCATGTAGTGGAAGTTTTGGTGGAAGGTGGCTTATGGATATTGCTTGGTCCATTTTAGATACAACTAAGATTTGTTTGAAGTGCATGTGTGCACCCTAGCTCTATGGAACATTTCGTCCTACTGGGTGCGAGTTGACGAATCGTGAAAATGCCACGTTCTGCAAACACTATTACTTTTAGTAAACTCTAGTACAGCTAATCCAAAAAATATCAATCCTTTATGTGTTCGCAAAAGACAAATTAAAAATGTAATTAAGTAGTAATTATCTTACTCCTATTGCAAGTTATCTGGAAACCATATAACAGCAGCACAAGCTCTGTTTACTATGAGGTAGCTAAATGATGCTGTAGTAGCTAGATGATGTGTGTGAATTATCCAGCATTATTCATTTATTTTTATTTAAAAGAGTCGTATCCACACTAAGGCCCAGGCATTAGCGCGTATCGCACGGGCTGGCATCATTAATCTACGTGACAGTTGAAAATTTAGTTACAGAGGGTCCCCTCACCCCCGTCTTTCACCCCTCTACCCTCTGCAAGTTTTTGAGGTACAAACATTTCTAGTTTTAGTTGACTGGTTGTTTACAAGGTGGGAAAATAGGATTCTGTTATTTAGTATTATTTTTGTATGGGTATTTAAGTAGAATTGGAATTAATTCTGTGTCTTGTTTTTAGATTATGGATCTAAGCAGTTGCCTGGTAGTGAGCGCTTTTGACGATAAAGCTATCGAAATCCAAAATTTAAAAATTGAACAAATGAGGTTCTCATTTGCTTAATTTATTTATTTTTTGGTACGTATGTATGTTTTAAGTTTCTGGTGTACAATAATGTTATCTAGGTATCTCTATTTTACACGTAAGTGTCTAATGGCGCAGTGGAAGAAGGTCCGTCTGAGACGTAGCGGAAATCAGGGTAGGTATTACCAAATTTCCTTAGAATCGATCCATTGGAATCGTTTAGTTCAGTTTTTATTTTGTTACGAGGTGTTATAAATATCTGAGATTTTAATTTGTAACTAATGTCACTTATTTTGATGCTCTACATATTTCAAATGCTTGTATTTACAAGCTTTCAAAATGGATAACAAAGGACCGTCCAACTTTACTGAATGAAAGCAAATAATTCTAGACCAAATTCACGTTCTGCCTAAAATTTAGCATTCCACTGCAACATAACTTTGACACAGTTTATGCAACATGTTGGCAGCCTGTTAAATGAGAATAATTCAAACCAAATGAGCTATTTAATATAAATTATCGCTCATTGATTTATAATAAATTCGTTAATAAATAAATAAACGCGTTATTACCGAAAACCACACGTTAAATTTATCGTTCGAGAAGACCACAATGACCGATATTAGATAAATATTCAGCATAAATAAACCACGACCTACCCGACAGTGGATAAAAAACCACTATAATATAAATTATGAATAAAATAACGCACTGGCTCTAGAACACTAAACGTCACGACGATCAGCTGATCAAATATATTGCTACTATAAAAAGTGAAAACACAAACCACTCTGCCCCTTGTCGCTGTCTCGTTCCCTCCTACGTGCTCCGCGTGCGGTAGAACAAGACGGGGACAGAGCCCGTCGTGTAAAATGATATATTAGTGTCAGCTGTGTTTAGGACCTTGTGAGTCTACAAAATAATAGATGGTAACAAATAAATTACTTGCGGAGTGCATTTGTGGAGGAAATTCGGTCGGTCGTCGACCTCGGCCGCGACCGTGTAAATCAGAATTGATATACGACTTGCGAAGGTCGCCATCTTGAACTGAACGGTTCGAAATTTGAATCTGTTCTCGATTGGTTCGTTCCCTTTCGTTCCTGTTTGTTTTTGGTTGTTTTTGGCGGGAATTTAATTTCTCTGGCTGTGAACGAGTGAGTGTTTGATTTCATTGGACGTTTTCATCTGTGTTTTATTGTTTTCTTGTTTTGTTATGAGTGTTGTGAATTCGCTTGGACTAATAGCTTTACCAGCAATTACAAAAGCAAATCGAAAATCATTGTTGTCACCATTCTTAGAGTTCCGTACCCAAAGGGTGAAAACGGGACCCTATTAATAAGCCTCCGCTGTCTGTCTGTCAGTCTTCCCCTGTCGTGAATCCTTCGTGTGTGAGTCAAATCGCACTTGGTCTTTTTTTATTTATTAAAATGACAGTTTTTTATAAAAATTACCAAGCGTCACAACCATTAAAAGCAGTGCTAAATGCTCAATTTACAACCACCATTGTTGTAATTGTTAATAAGTGCTTGTAATTGATAATTACTGGGAATTTTTCTTCCTCTAGTTTATCTTGTATCGTAAATTATATTTTCTGATCTTTTGAAAGTGCTGTTTGTACGTTTGTCAACTAACCGCCCATACTTAACCTAAAATTCACTCTGTTGCCGCGTCTATTTATGCGCAATTTACATTACTTGTCGATTTGAGATCCTTCTTTCAATAACTAATGCGTACAATTATATCTGAAACTAGACGCCAAGCAAGCGAGTTTTAGTTATCAGTGTCGTGGATTGTTTACAAACATTCCACATCGAGCTTGGCTAGCGTATAGGTTCCATAGCACAAGTTCTGCTTACTTTGGGGGCTAGATGATGTTGTATGAAATTCGCAAACACTATTTATTTCATTACATTAATAGAAAGAAAATATTATTAATATTAATATTATATATTTATTATATTAACAAAACAGAATATAACTCGAAACAATATCTACCTTACCAATCTAGCCATAATTAACAAGTAGTAATAACAATAGATAGAATCAGTGTTGCCTTGTATGTCTGACTATTGCTTGTGCGGAACCATTAATCATTTTTAGAGAACCGTGGGAGGATAAGAGAGCTTGGAATATGAATGATAAGTGCCTATTTTGTGTTATTATTTTATATATTTGTGTATCATATTACGACTTTCGTAAATAAATATTTTATATTGAATTAAGATGCTTTTATTTCATTTTATATGTTTCTAAGTTTGCAAACTAAAGCTGAAATAATGCCCGTATTATGAAAGCTTGCTCAATCATCGGTCTATGCTTGAGTAATGCTTTTCTATGCCATAAACATCGCTCAACCATAGATCTGAGCGGTTTTTAATAGGTACGGGGTTTATCGATCTAGCTTTTTTGGTAATGACTAAACTTTAACATCATCATCCATATTCAACCCATATTAGTCAGTTGCTGGACATAGGCCTCCGGCCTCCCCTATAGACCGCCATAGTGCCATTCCTAACAAAACTCTAAATCTAACATATTTCATCTTAATTTCATCAATTCAGTGTCTTGCTAATTGTGTATAAAAGAAAACTAGGATTTCTTTAATTCGCTATGTACGGAACCAAAAACAATAAAAAATATAAGTTCCTAAATCAAAGCCTATCGACTTACAGAACGTGCTCGAGTAATTAATATTGTTCCCCAATACGAACAAATCAACAGTCAGACGGACAACCCGATAACACGATTTGAAAAAAGAGTATTATACTTCTCTGTCACTCTGAGGGAGTGCGAGAGAGACGGAACACCTCAATTTCAGAGTTATGACCAGACGCGGAGTTAGGACTTATGATTTGGGAGCGGGATCCAAGAGGTGGGTATTTATCGTTTTCATGTTTTTTAGAATTACATATTTATTATAGAGGTCCGGTAAAATGTCAGATCATTTCTATGAAGTTTGACGAAGAGATATCCTGGGGTAGAACATGGCTATCCCAGAAAAAGCGAGTGAAGCCACGGGCAAGACTACCTTTATTCCTGGACTTTTTATTTCTGGATCCAGCTCCGAGCTGTCTCTGTAAATCTATATATTTTATATGATAAATAGCAAAACGCCTGAGTGTGTTACTGTGTCCGATTGATATTGTTTGGATTAAATTTATTTTGTACAACGAAATGCAAAAAGGTATTCGAAACTTTCCAATTCCACTATTTTACTTCTCGTTTGTAAATTAAACTTAGAAACATGAAACTGGACGAATTGTATGAGAATTTAAATCAGTTTGAGTTTAGAACATTCGTTTCAGGTTTAGTCCGATATAAATTTAAAATTCGAACATCAGTTTACATTTCCGCACAGTAAGCTTAATTACTGCGAAGGTTCGATTACACGCAAAAAGTGTTGTTGTAAAGGTCACACGAGCAGCGTTTCTCCCATCGCGAAATGAACCTTAGCATAAAAGTTTTATGGGTCATTCTAGCATGTTTATAGCAAATGAGAGTTCGAACGGGAATAAATTAACGTTCTTTAATGACCTAATCAAAGTTTATGACGCGAGGCGAATCCGACGACTCCTAGTGTTGCCCGATTGACTTATAGTACTTTAAAATATCAGAAAAAGTTAAAAAAAAGTTGGGGCAAGTAATTATTTTCCCGGGTTTTATGAAGATTGGAATTTTTGTTAGCATGATCTTTTTACGCGCTTTTGATTTATGGGTCTTCCTGTTGTCCGTCTGTCTGGCACTAGGTACCAATGACCTGCTTTATCTTGGGATGCGCTATTTTCCATAAGTTGCAGTTAAACGCGAAGAATATTATTAAAGCAATTCGCAATTTCGTCACTACGTGGTCCGTAATAAGACTTATTTTTGAATAGGAAACCTTAACTATGAGAATAACGTATCCATAATAAATTAAACCATCATTGTGTCGTCCTGTCTGCCATGTGTAGAAGTACTCACCCATCGCGTCTGAAACAACGAAAAAAAAACTGTTAGCGACACAAAATAAAATATGGCTTTAATTATGATTGTTTATCTGTTTTTAATTATATTTCGGGTTTTAGTCTTGGGAATGGGAAATTGGATTTAAGTTAGGTACTTAGTAGGAGGTTAATATTGAATAACAACATCGCCTAAGAGGACTTTTTAAAAATAGAATGGAACGACTTTTTGGAAATGGAACTGTTTGTCATATGTTTTGAGCTTTTGAATCGAGAATGTCTTGGGCTTTGGCGAAAGGAATTTTAGGCCCACCTCCTACGTAGGTGTAGCTAACATTAAATTTTGTTTTATTTTATACTAGCTGCTGCTTGCGGCTTCGCACGCTCTTTTCCGGTATAAAAAAGGTAACTTACGTCCGTCACCGGGATACCACCTACCTGAAATTCATTAAGATCCGTCCAGCCGTTTAGGCATTAAAAGGAAACAGACAGACAGACACAGTTACTTTAGAATTTATAAAATATAATAGTATGGATTGTTTAAATTCAGATTTTATAGACGAACTAAGAACGATACAATCTCTGATCATCAAAGGATTTCCCCAAATGTTATCAATCACTTCAAGATCACGTTTATCAGATGGTTATCATGACGAACTTGGCAGTTTGACAGTAGGTTATCTCTTGAAATTTTGACAGGTGAGACAGTAATCGCTGTACTTTAGGTATAGTAAACCTTTTTCAGATTTTCAGAATAGAAAGTAGCTAGATATTTTTTAGGACTTACTGGTATTGCTAGGACAAAGAGTTAACGATCATCACAAACTGTAGAAATTCGAGATTTGGCACGTAGATTTTACACATCCACGCTTCCGTGGAAACCAGGCCTAAGGCAGACTTTTTTACTCATTGCTACAAAACTACAGTTCTACGACTTTTTCGCTTCTTTCGCTGACCATTGCGTAGTTTGTATGGAACCAGTCGAGAGTGGGAGATGTAAAGAGGTGATGTATTAGGAGGTTCAGCGCAGTTAGAGTTTGGTGAAGGAGGGTGTATGGACTGGGCCGTTGTAATTCTATTTACATTCCGGGCTGAGCACGCTACGGCCAGTTGCATCGAGAGTTAACGGGGGAGTTAGTGACAGTTAACCTGTCACTACTACTATTTCATTATTTCAGTAGAAAATTCCACTGATTATTTGTGTAGGCCGTTAAGTAAGTTATAAGTATCTACTTACATCATAGGCGATCGTGGCAAATACATATTTTATCTTTCTTGTTTTTGTAATAATTCAGTTATACCACAGGTCAGGATCAGAAATTCATTTTGAACGTAATATTTTAGCGTGGACTAATTGATTTTACAAAAATGTAAACGCCAAAAGAAAATCTTTTGACAAGAAATAGGCATTAGTCACTTTGTCAGTTAATTGACTTTGACCAAAATAGTATAACTACCGTCCATAAGTAAGTACATAAATACTTAATTACGGTAACTTAAAATTATATCACACACGGTCCCTGACATAATGGCCCATAAAAACATTCCTTCACGCAATTCTACCAGAAAACCTTTAAAAATTGGTAAACACCCAAACCATCAAGTTTTTATCATTATCCCAACCCAATTGACGAGTAATAAGACAATTTAATTAAATACTCAACCTCTTTACCTCGTCACCTCTTTAGATATTTGTAAAAAGAATGGAATGATCTTTGATAATGGAACACACGTTTTCAAGTTTTGAGGTTTTTGAATTAAGAACGTCTTAGCGAGATACATGTTAGGCCAATTTTACCTTTGGTTCTTTGAAAGTTAATCGGACCAGAAGAAGCTTCGTCGGTTAACTTTGACGTATAATGTATGAAAACTTTTGTCTAAAACGTCAATTTAAATGTTTATTGTCCGATAATATTTTCGAAGAACCTGCTAGTAGATTGCTTAGTTATACTAACCAGGGACTTTTCGGACTAAGTTAAGGGTGTTAGTGATTTATAAAGTTAGTAATTGTTGGAAGCGGGCCGAGTGACGCGGCCATACTTGGAAATGTACGTACGATTCCACTTACTGACGCAGAGCGGCTTACATGGAGCCGTCTTTGATTTAAATTTAGAACGCTTTTTGTATCAAGGCGATGTTACGTTCCTGATTTTTTGTCTTCGGTGAATTTTAAATTAAGAAGTTGAAAGAGAGGCTATTGCAAGAGTTCTGTTATTTATGAGATATGTTCCACCAAGACATATCTTGAAAATGGAACTGCGTGATTCTTAGTTGCTATTGGTGGTTGTCTTGTCAACCTGCTTTATGTTAGTGTGGATTCAGTTTGACTGGAGCAACAACAGTGACGCCTTTCAATTCCTAGATTGTCGTTTTAGGAGGTCTCTATAAATATCAATGTGAAATTGTATTTAATGTTGTTATGTGCTGCGTGGTGCCGGCTTAGAATTTATATGAATATTGAGTGAGTGACTCACTCATAACATTTTCTCTCATCATTGGCTGTAAAATTTCAGCCCGATCCGTGCAGAAGTTCTGGCGTTAAGAAGTTGCAAACATACAAAAACATTTTTTTTTTATTTCGTTCTCAAAGTAAAGTAAGTAAGTAGTTTAGTTTTAAAAAGTTGACACGTGAGCATTATATAAGGAATCTTTACCCGACTTCTAGTTAGGTAACTCAACCATCTTTTTAACTTTTTGTGATTTTTGTTGCTACTTTTCTTCATTAAAACATTGTAAGTACCTATTATAATATATATTTATATATATATATATAGATATTATATGTATTATTATATAGTGCAAGTTTTATTATTAATTGCTGTAGTTTATTTAGCTTAGTTTAATTATAGCACGCCTTTTTGTTTTATTTGTACCGCGTGGTTGGCAGGTAGAAAATGCCATCGGCATTAAGCCCACCTTTTGTATACTTTTGTTAAATGTGTGCAAGAAAGTATTTAAATAAATAATAAATAAAGTACATAATTATCTGATACAATTTTTAGTAGCCTCCATTTAACTAAAAAATACTTGTTTCAAATTCAAATTCTTGGTTTCAAACATACATCCATCCATCAATCCAAACTTTCGCATCCATAATAATAATGTGATTGTTATAATGGCACAAGATTATTTGTTGTTTGCTGATAATTGCTGATGATGATGTTTTAATATCCCGCTCGCCATGTAACCCGGCCGCGACGCGTTTGCGTGCCACTCGTAGGAGTCTTAATAATCCAGCTTTATACTATAATGGCGCATGTGTAGACTATTTACGAACCGGACGCAGGTTCACTTGACATTTTACTCAAATACGAACGGCATCTATGAGAAATACCAAAATAAATAACTTTTAAAGCTTGGAGGCTATTATTACCAACATAACTGTCAATACTATGTCATAGTTTTGTTAAAGGTTACCTAGTATGAATTCTATTTTTAAATATTGCTGGGTTCCTTTTGCTATATCTTTTTGGGGCCCAGAAGTTAAAAACTTTATGAAAACGTATGAATTCTATTTTTAAATGTTGCTAAGTCATAGTTTTGATAAAGGTTAGTATGAATTATATTTTTAAATATTGCTGGGTTCCTTTTGCTATATCTTTTTAAGGCCCAGTAAATTATGAGTAAATTTTTTTATGAAAACGTTTGAATTAGTATGCCTCTAGTAAAATACAGCTCCAATTTTAAAAGTGTTTATGGGAGTTCGAAATTATTTTTGCACTTTTAATATTTTTGAGCAAAGCAAGCGAATTATAAAATGATAGTAAGTAGTGTAGATAAAAAATGGGAATGAAAATGTCATGCTGTCTGCTGATCCCGCTTAGATCATATTTGACAAATTATGATCTAAGCTAAGTTTTAATTTTGTCGTTTGTACATTTCGATATTATTTTTGAATTTAATGTATCAGAAATTTTATATCCAAGAATGGACCTTATCCATTTACGATGATGATAACACTATAAAAGTACACAGCAAAGTAATGTACAGTCACTTTTATCAAAACCAAAACCCCTGAGACACCAGGCTCGCATAACCGTGTAGAGTCGCCGAGTCCCCGCGGTATCGGCGTACAAGCGATCGCACTTAACCACGTCACTGCTATCCTGGTATCATATCGCTCCGCTATCACTCAGCGTCGTGCATTAGGCGCTGGTAATAAATTATAGACGACACCTCCTCGCGATGCTGACCGCCTGGTCACTTCGATTAATGTGCTATATTTAAATACATTATTTTGTTGGTTTTGGACCCTTCAGATTTGGTCGTAGGACTTTCTCTGTACTTTATGAAAATTGATTCCCAGTTTTATTTTTTCATTTTGAAACATTCGTTCCAAAACATTGTTTTTCTTCACGATAAACAGAAATAAACTTTTAAAACTAAGCTGTTAAGTCCCAAGGAACATTCCCCCAAAATGTAACCACCAAAAATACCTTTTAAAAGAAAGAAAACATCCCCATATCCGTATCTTTTATCATTTCGACTGTTGCCCGATCCGAGCAAATCCCCGTATCCGGGTTCCCGGAGTAATCCCGGTTTACCGGTTATCCCGGGTAATATCGCGGCTGCCTCAGACATTTGATAATAGAACATTAGTGCCCTCTATAATTATAACCGGGGAATTGGCTCGTTGAATTTGAATTTCGAAGATGGATAGATAATTTGGTAACTGATGAGTTCGAAATTTGAATGGTATTTCGAATGCTTTTTAGTTTTTTGTAACAAAAAGGAACGATAGAGTAACTTCAATGTTTTATGTAATTGGCAGAGCAAAATAACAGAAATTTGCCAACAGCCGGTTTAGCTATGTACAAAATGGTTGGAATAACGGATGCCAACATAAGCATTTTAACCCAGAAACAACTAATCGTCCCATAATTCCACCAACAACAAATCTCCAGGTTAACTAACCGCAACAGTTTCAGTTAATTTGGCGAACACAACAAACACTCTAACCGGCGTTTTAGCACAAAACACACATTTTTACCTCAATTTTCGTACATTTTCAGCGGTACGAATTGCTCCGTAACATAACATGAGCCCTTGTTGGCCCCTTCTCCGGGAAAATAGGGGAAAATCCCGGAAAATAAGGGAAAATTCGCCAATAGTTCCCCAGCGTGCCAAGCTAGAGAATAAATACGTACCACGGCCTCATACGGGTAGAGAGGATTGCACGCCTAATGATTGCGCCGGGGGTAGGGAGGGGCGACGTGGGAAAAGACGGATAATTTAAATTACAGTAGGTACTTCTATTTTTGAAACTGTATGTTTACCTTTTTGTCCATCCATGGAGTTTTATAATGAAATCGAAGACAATGCTAATGTAGCATGTACTGTAAACCCCTATTTATTTTTATTTTTACTAAAATTAATATAAAAAAGTGGCTTTTTTTACTTATTGTTTGTTGGTAACAATATGATGTCTTCCTAGCCGAATTTTCGTCCACGGCGGCCAGTCTCAATGGAAACTAGCCAAGCGCGCTGGACATATTTCATGTTACAGAGCACAAGTGTTTGCGCAAACACAGGTGCACTCTATAAAGTGAGGGGACACTTTCTGCCGTCCCATCGGATAGTAACAATATATTTCATTCATTACTCATAACATAACTTAACTCTATCTATATCTTTGAATTTGATACGGTATCGGTTTTTAAGTATACATATACATAAAAAATAGTCGGATGTCTCATATTTTAGCCGGATATAGAGCACACTATTGAGCTCAGCAAATCCCGCCAATATGGAGTGCGGAAAATACCTGGAAAATGGAAACGCTCCCCTCAACATTAAAGGGATATACTGCGTGTAACGAGAAAGAAAATCTATGCATTCTGTTTTACATTATTATAAAAGAAAATAATACTTTTACGGAATTTACGGAATCCCTCCGCTTTTTTTTCAAAGAAATTTCGTCGCCTATTTTTATTTAGGAATGACAATTGACTTCCGGTTCACCTGACATCATAGACAAGACTAGAGTTAGAGCTAAATCGATAGTACTAAGTTGTTACTTTAATCTAATATCAACGGTTTTTTATCACCACAGAGTCTTTGATCTCTGCCCATCTGTTGAAATTCGTCGTAAGGGCTGACCACACACGACCGTTTACGATCCTAACAGTTTTACAGTCAGAAAAACAAACATTGGGTTCCAGTAATGTTGAGCTAAACGCTGAATCAAAGACACGCCGAATTTCATGATTCCTAGTAACGGAACGTAGAAAGTAGTTGAAAATAGAACGACAAAAATCATTGTTTCGCCGGAAGAATACATCTACAAAAAAGTTTATAATGTACTATATTCAAAAATAGAATCAACATTGGTTCTGTAAGTGTCATTCAAAATGTCACGAGAAAGTGGGTATTCGAAATTTAAAAGCAGTTTGTAAAGAATGACAATAAAAAAATTAAAACCGCGAATTATTTAGGAATAAATAAAATCATCAAGCGTAATAACTGAAGCGTCTCTTGTCTCTATACAAAGCCGGTGATTTACATTTAGAACTCCGGTAATAAAATGAAAATGGCGTCTCAACCGGCGGTTGAACATGAAATTTTCTATTCGAGCGGACAAAGGGCACAAATTAAACAGCATTGTTCGTAGGGCTCTCCAGGCACGATTAGTTCATTATTATTTAATTTTATGTGAACCACTCGTATTGAAGATAGTGCAATATTAGAAAATAGCTATTTTCGTACCCATTATCGTAAATTTTGCGGTGTAGCAAAGCTGCTGGCCTCTGGTAATATTTTTTCTTTGACGTAATTTTAATAAGTTCTTGTAATGATGTATTAAGTCTGCTTGTTCGGTTTATGTTGTTTTCGGACATAAATCTGGGTAATATAATTATCTTTGTAATCCGGTAGCGCACACGTTCATTGCTGATTTCTCATTAAAGTCGACTATTTAATTACTTTTTGCAATATGATTGAAGATTTTTAGCGTTTTATACTTTCCTAAGTCACTTTCTAAAACAATTTATTGTTTTCTCTTTACTCTTTATTTTCCTTTTATTCAACTAAAAAGCGCTTTTTTCTCTTTTTTTTATTTTTTGTAGTATTTTACTGCGTTTTAAAAGCTGAAGTACCAGGGCGGAAGCAGAGTGAAGCGATGTGTTTGTTGTTGGAGGGAATCAAAGGACGCACGGGCTCTTTCCTGGAAGTTCCTCCCTTTGTTCTGATACATTAGCTAGCGGTTACTATTTACGTTCAAGTTTCAAAAAAGGAACACAGTCGTTTTCGTACTTTATTTTAATGAAGGTACTTTTAGTATCATTCTAAATTTACCTACTAGCAAAACTCAAAATAACAAAAATATAATTACACTCAACCTGCAAAGATCTCAGATCAAAATCTAAATTCGTTCGAGTACACACAAACAGAAAAAGATTTACCTACGATTCTAGATTTGGATTTGGAATCTCGCAAAAGCAAATAAACTAGATTCACATCTAGATTTCGTTGTTTATGTATACTGGAGGATTGCTTACTTAGAAGTTTAATCTCTTTTATCTAGAATTTTCTTGGAAAACATTGTTTTGGCCAGTTTGTCTTACTTTGGTAGTTTATTACAGATAATAAATTACTGATTTTCTAATAACGAATTCATCATCATCATCAACAAATAAATAAATAATGCTGGACAATCCACACAGCATCATCTAAGCCCCAAGCTAAGCAGAACTTGTGTTACGGGTACTAGATGATTGATATACTTAATACAATACATAACATAGTTATATATTTTTTATGATATATAGAAAATACACAGAACACCCGGAACAAATATATACAGGGTTACAGGTTAAGTCGACCTAGATCCTGGAGGGGGTTGTAGTTTCCACCATTTCTGACTGATTTCACTATGAAACACCCTACCCCAAACTTAACCGTTTTTAAGTTATTGGACTTTGAAGTTTTTTTTAAAAATTACCGACTTTTAGCCTATTGACCAATTTTTTTTTGGGTCTTTGTCTCTAATTTATTTGTGTTTACGATTTTTGTGTAGTAGATGAGTTGTTTTATTATTCTTAATACTAAAATTGCAGTTAACTAAACCAACTGGGTCGCAGCAGACGATTGATAGTAATAAATTGAAATGAACTCATAAAAATATTTTTTAATTTCAGAAATATTTTAATAAATATCTATGACAGCCATGCTGCAGATGTGCCTAAAAATATCTACGTTTCATCAGCTATCTAACAAGATAAAACAAGCTAGGGTGTTATCAGAATTCTTAGAAAAAACTTTGATGAAAGGGTCTCAGGTAGTAGTAAAAAATAATGGTACCCACTTCAGAAAACAAAATAAAAAAATCCAAATAGGTACAAAATGACTTTTATTACAATTTTTACATAAAAGCCTACAATTACAATTCATGTTCCACGTGTCCGCCTCTGTTTCGTACACAAACTCTCATTCTGTGTCTTAATCCACTTTTTACTACACCAGTTGTTAATCCCCTTCTTATTTCAATCGCCGCATCGATTATTCTTTGTCTCAAAACATCAACAGATGTGATTGGATTCGGTTCATTGTAAACTAAACTCTTCATGTGTCCCCACACATAAAAATCCATCGGGGTCAGGTCTGGACTTCTAGCTGGCCACGGTATGGGTCCACCTCTCCCGATCCACTTATTAGGATAATTAGTGTCTAGCCATTCTCTGACGCTTCTCCTGTAGTGTGCAGGGCAACCGTCATGCTGAAACCTCATGTCGCGTATGAGATTAAGTGGTAAATCTTCTAGTAGCTCGGGTAAATCTTCTATTAAAAAGTTTTCATAACGTTCTCCATTTAAATTGTCAGGAAGAAAGTAAGGCCCAATCAAATGGTTCGATATGATTCCCATCCAAACATTCAAACTGAATCGTCTTTGTGATCCCTTAGTCCGCTTCTTATTGGGATTTCTTTGTACTTTCGGGGGCCCAATAATGAGCGTTGTGGTAATTCGTTATGCCGTCTTTATCAAATTTCGACTCATCAGTCCACAAGATATTTCTCAGAAATGATGGGTCCTCTAAATCTGCATTGAGCATGAATCTGCAGAAATCCAATCTCCTCACAGGATCTCCTTCTTCAATAACTTGTACCGGCGTGTAATGATAGGGGTAGAGGCCGGCAGTATTCACCGTAAACCACACTTTCCACTGCGATAGTCCAAGTTCTAAGACGAAGAAGAAGTTTTTTCTAAGAATTCTGATAACACCCTAGCTTGTTTTATCTTGTTGAATAGCTGATGAAACGTAGATATTTTTAGGCACATCTGCAGCATGGCTGTCATAGATATTTATTAAAATATTTCTGAAATTAAAAAATATTTTTATGAGTTCATTTCAATTTATTACTATCAATCGTCTGCTGCGACCCAGTTGGTTTAGTTAACTGCAATTTTAGTATTAAGAATAATAAAGCAACTCATCTACTACACAAAAATCGTAAACACAAATAAATTAGAGACAAAGACCCAAAAAAAAATTGGTCAATAGGCTAAAAGTCGGTAATTTTTAAAAAAAACTTCAAAGTCCAATAACTTAAAAACGGTTAAGTTTGGGGTAGGGTGTTTCATAGTGAAATCAGTCAGAAATGGTGGAAACTACAACCCCCTCCAGGATCTAGGTCGACTTAACCTGTAACCCTGTATACATCAAAGACCACAATACAATACAATACAAATACTCTTTATTACACACCAAGGTTGAGAAAAATAGAACAGAAAACACAAACACAGAGAAAGTGGCACAATGGGCGGTCTTATTGCTAAGAGCGATTTCTTCCAGACAACCTTTGATCATGAATGATGGATATATATAGTGTTCGTTTTGACGTTGATCTGTCGTTCCCACAGATATCAGAAACCGTTCCCGTATAGGCCTTACAAGTCATCTACGTATAAGTGCTGAAAAACGAACACTACATAAACCAATAATTAATACTGTAAAAAGAAACACTCTTCTACTATTTGTAAGTTTGAAATTGGAACAAGGATTCCGGAAAATAATACGAACGACTACTTTCTTTTTTTCAAACTTAAATTTAGAACGCGGGGTTAGTTTCCGTTGTTTGACTAAAACCTCTTCTAGATAGAGTAGATTATCTGAAAGCAAATATAAATATTGTAAAGATATGGCCTACACGGCTAGACGACTACCCGTTTTTGTTGCGTCAACAAAGTGGGATTGCTTTTTATGATGCTAAAGCCGAGAATACACTAGGTTAGTGAAAACTGGAATAGTAAGCCAGTGTTAGGATTCCGTCCTGACAAGCCTGAATCTATCATCATCATCCTAGAACTAGTCCACTGCTGGAGATAGGTCTCCCTTAATGAGCGCCATAGCGCTCTGTCTTAAGCTTGTCGCATCCAGTATATGCTTGCAGTCTATCGCAGGTCATCATCCCACCTGGCTGGAGGGCGTCCTACATTAGGTTCACCGAAACGCGATCTCAACTCAAGAACACGATTACCAAAGCGGATGTTGAAGCACTCTCTATACTCTCTATATATGAAATACTTACTCTGAAATAATAGTAAACACAGAACGGACAACAGTATCTGAGTGTAATTTCAGTAATGATTGTTGATGAAGCTCACACAACACCCATTGAGCTGGCGTATAAAAAAGAGGCCTTCACCTAGTACTGAGTGCCAACGGGCTAAAAGATGATGATGATGAAAGGACTCTGACTGGAAAGCTACTCGCTTGTTAGATAGAACTAGCTCAAAATACTAGCATTGTCTATCTCGAGCATTAGTGGAGCTTTAGATACCTTCTAATAAAGAGCACAAGGCGTATACGCATCTTAACTATAAAAAAACATTTGGAAGGAAACAGGTCATCCATAAACTACAAAAAAAAAACTCATCAAATTAGGTGTCTCAAACTATTTGTATCAGTTTGACCTCAAACTGCGTCAGTCCATCAAGCTTCAAACAGCCTGTCAGCTACCAGGCGAGCAGAACCAACGAGGAGTTCTTTGATCTTAATTAATGTATCAGTTCATTACGCCCTGGTACTTCTGGTTCGTGTCGCGGGACAAATTGGGAACTATTTTTGTGCACTTTTCCCAGCTGGCTTCAAATTGGTGATTTATCGATGAATCAGATAAAGATAAAGTTAAAGATGGTTTATTTGCTTGAACACAATGTAGGTTACACAGATGTTAATAATATTTTAGTTTCAATTATGCTCTAAAAGTAAGAAGGAACGAACAAAAAGTTTTTTCCTCTGTTATCATATCAAGTAGCACCTTTTTGCACCTACAGAACTACCCTATTCTTCACCCTAGGTTCGCGTGCATCAAGCTAATTGCTTAACACCCCGCCCGCCTCCATTTGGCTAAAATAACTAATTAATCTACGGGGGTCAGACTGTGGCTTCTTTACTGATTCTTTGCTGGTAAGATATTGATTTGAAGCTTGGTTTTCTAGAAAACATAGGCCGTATTATGAAAGTTTGCTCATTCACAGACCTAAGTTGTCATGCGATGTGTAGACGCATTTTCAACAAGATACCTAACGATATCAAAGAATTACCTTGCAAAGCTTTTATACTTAAGTTAAAAAAGTGGTCTTAATGACAAATCGATCTATATTGTATCTGAATTCCTTAACCATCGAAATTAACATTACATAAATTCAATGACATTTTAAGATTAACTCATTTTATATTTTTTTTTATTTAATTTACATGTATTTTAAATTCTGCTCAATTTAAATTTTTAGTTTGTGTCTATTTTGCATGCCGAATTTACCAGTGAATTATGTGAACCTATTTTAAGCCTCTATACCATTTTTCATGCAATAAAGTGATTATGGTTAAGTTTGAGTGACTTTTACGCCATAGAAAAGCGTTGGACTCAAGCATAGAACGGTGACTGAGCAAGTCTCCTTATTACGGGCCTAAGTCTATTCTTTAAATCCTAACATTTTCGGATTCTCAAGATTTCCTAAGAGTTAGCTATTTCAAAATTTCTTTACATTTACATTTCATTTTTCATGACGACCGATGTGGCGCTGCGGGCGAAGGTCCGCCTGCGACGCAGAAGGTTGCGGGTTCGATTCCCGCCTTGGGACAAATGTTTGTACGATCTGCAAATATTTGTTCCGGGTGTTCTGGGTATTTTCTATCCATAATAAAAAATATCTATCTATGTTATGTATTGTATTAAGTTTATCAGTCATCTAGTACCTACCCATAACACAAGCTCTGCTTACTTTGGGGCTAGATGATGCTGTGTGGATTGACAAGCATTATTTATTTATTTATTTTATTTTTTACATTTCTTTTTGAGCTCGCATGTCTTATGAATTGTAATTTTTGAATTTAGTAATTGTGTATTTCATCGATGTTCAAATTGGGTTCCCTCTAGTTCGATCCATTTTCAAATCGTACATCCAAAACCTCTTTACAAAACTTTTTACGAAAACTGATTTCGAAAACCATCGTTGTAATTCCCTAACCATCGGTTTTGCTTCAAGTTAGTTGCACGTCGTAAAGGCACTGCCGTAGGGCGGGGCAGTGCCGCCCTACGCTTTACCGGCGCGTCTTTATTAGCCAACTTATAGACTGCAACGAAGCTTCTAGATCCAGAGCTGTTTGTAGAATATTATCTACTCGTGGTCATCTATCTATTAGTGGTAGGTAGTGAATGTGGTCACAATTTGATTCTGGTGAAGACTTCATCATATTTCTAAAAAGGACTGTATCAGGCAATGCGTTGAAAGCACAAAGTTTCCGAAAGTGCGATACATACCCTACGAAAACGACGTACAAGTCGAATGTGAAAAAAAAGAGGTCTCTTTTCAAATATTAAATCAAATATCAAAGTGCTTTATTTCTTCTAAAACTCGTCCCAAATTTTTTTATCCTCTAGATAATCTGATATTTTGTAGTAAGCCTTTTTACAAAGGATTATGTTTGATTATTTGTTAATTTATTTATTGATAATGTTTGCAATTCACTAGGTGTTTTGTTGTAGAAGCGTATACATTGCCCTTTTTTATGATACATTAATCTTGTGTGGCCTAGTTGTGGGCGCAGCGAATTTATTCTTATTTCTAGTATTTAAATTATGTATGTCGCTTTTTTATGGGAACCGATTGATATTTCTATGAGTTTACAACAAGTTTTCATAAATATATTGACAGGGTATTGTCATTAAAGCTCAAGTTTTATAAATTCTAACTGAAAAAAGCTCTTTTTGCGAGCTTTCCTTTCAAGATTTAAATATTTTATTTCATCGAAAAGTTGTTATTTTTTTGAAAACGCAACTATATATTCTCTCTATTTCTTTAGAGAACTCTGTAGCATAGCGAGCGAAGGTCCGTCTGCGACGCAGAAGGTGGGTTTGATTTCCGCCTCGAACGCATTTTTGAACGCATCTGCAGATATTTGTTCCCACCCGTATATCTTTTGTATTACCTATACAAAATATATTTGAAATGTATGTTTTCTGTGTTTAATAAAAATATCTAGCAATGTAATAAGAAAGAAAGAAAATAAATTTATTTGTAATATATTAAGTATATCAGTTATCTAATTAGTACCCATATAACTCTGCTTAGCTTGAATTGTCAAGCATTATTTATTTATTTCTTTTTAAAATTATCTTTGCAACATGCAACACAAGCTCGTGCATTCCGCCAAAATGGACCCCAGATGGACAGAGACACGAATAGGTATTACCAAGACAAATTACTGCATGGCTGGAGTTAATAGAAGAATAATGAAACAATTATTGCATTGACGCTTGCGTGTCCGAGGTGAGAGGACACCCCATGAGGGGTAAAAATACACCCCACACGAAAATAATTTTGATAGACACTTTGCGTGAGAGGAGCTATTATTTCGGTGCGCTTATAATTTGGCACATTATCGGTGCGTTACCGATTATATTTGAATGATATTCGATTATAATCGATAGAACGTTCGCACCTTAACGATATCATTATAATGCAGTTTCGATGACATGTGGCGGAAGTAGGGATGGGAAGTGATCGATTAACGGTTTTCGATGATCACATTTAACGGGTGATTTTGGAAATTAGTATTCCCAAAATATATGCAAGTAGGTATTTGATTATTCTACTACCTATCTAGAGGTAGTGGTGTCAATAACTAATACTTAGTTTATCTAATTTGACTAAAAAATATGCCATCCTTTTTATTTCGATCGTTATGAATCCTTTTTAAAACAAACATTATGCATTTTAGTCAAAAAATTAAAAATTATCCACAAATAGACTTACAGTTTAATGGTAATAAAGTAAACGTGGTAGAATCAACCAGATTTCTAGGTATTCAAATTGACTCTAAATTAAATTGGAAAATCCATATTGAACTCTTAAGTAAGCGAGTAAGTAGCTCTACCTACGCACTCTACAAACTATCCTCAACTGTTAATACAGAAACACTACTTACAACATACTATGGAACAGTAGAGTCTATCCTAAGGTTTGGAATAATTTTTTGGGCTAACTCTACCAATAGAGGCTTCATATTTAAAAGACAAAAAAGGTGTATTAGATCAATGTTTAACCTGCACGTTACCGACAGTTGTAGACCTTTGTTCATTGAGAACAAGATTCGAACGCTTCCGTCGTTATATATATTTGAAATGGCAATATTTGTTAGAAAACATCCCCATCTTTTCCCACGTAAGTCTGACTTCGTAGTGCGAAATAGACGTGATAGCAGTAAACTCCAAATGCCTAATATTAAAACAGCTTTCCTACAAAAAAGTGTAGTTATGTATGTCACGTAAAATCTATGATAAAATACCTAAATCATTAAAAGATCTTGACGACAATATATTCAGGACTAAATTGAAACAATTATTAATTAACAAATGCTATTACAATATTAAAGATTTTATGACAGATAAATTTTGACATCACCTGTACGCCTGTTCCTATTATAACTCTTTTTTTATTTGACATTGTCTAAAATAGCATAGTTTCATTATTAACTTACTGTAACATTTGCATGCTAATCTTAGTAGAACATAATCGAAACTTAAATTATTAACATCTGAGTAAACTACATTGTGTTCAAGCAAATAAAATATCTTTATCTTTATCTTTATCTTTATCTTTATTTTAGGTACCATTTTTAGTGCTGTCAGTTTTGTTTAGTTTAGTTTTGGCAACATTTGAATTGACACCATTGGTATTCTGATTAATACTTTTAAAAATCATAGCGTTTATGCTTTTCATGACGTAGTGACGTAGGTAAAGCAAACATGTTTTTAGTCAAGTTGTTTCATCATTTTCCGAACCAAACAAGGTCGACTCAAAGGTAACAATGTTGTCTCACGTAAAATATACGAGGATCGCAGCATCCGGCGTTATCTAATCTCCGGTCAGTGTTTGATGGTACACACCGAGATACGCTAATAACGTCAGTTGCTAGATAAAATAGCGCCGTTTATTTTGTAGGGAATTGGAAATTTTCATTAGATAATGATATTAAATAAATAAATGTTCAGTCATCTTGCCATCTGATGAAAGCAAAAGAGCCTTAAATAAATATTGCAGAAGAATGTTATATAAAATGCGCAAAGTACAAACTTTGAGGTAGGTTAATAATGATTTGTATTGTTACTATACACTCTATGTTTAATATTTTTTGTGTATGGCTTTCTCTGATTCACCACGTAAGTAAACCTACGGGTAAAAAAACCAAGTGATTATATACTCAAAATGACATTCCTAAGTATTGTAGCTATGATTACAGCGCCACAAATATACCCGTGCAGGTGGACAAAATTGGAACTAAAACTATCACTTGAAAATTACTCTGTGATTCTAGAGAAATTATCTGCGCCAGCGCCGCCATCAACTGTCAAGTTAAGTTGGTAGTACAAGTTAAGTTGGTACAACGACCATCGAAGTGGAGTGGTTTGAACAAACAACACTGAGTGAGAACAGAGAAACTCTTGTGCCACTACAAACACTGCATTTTATTTATTTTAAACTAGTTTTGTAAGAACTGGGATCTCCAAGTCTCTAGGCTACGAGAAAATGTAAGGAATACGAGAAATAGAGAGCGCGCAGTGGCACTGACGGATGAAGACTTGAAGTGTGTGCACGTCACGTGTACGTATTTATCATCAAAATCAGTAAATATTTAGCTAACAGAAAGCATTATAGCCATATCTGATAATTCAGTGACGTTTTTAAAAGTATACTGAAAATAAAATGCGTTCCCGTTAGGAAGAGATCAAGAGACCCCAAGATCTCACTCCGCTTGCTCGATAACTTGAACGATCTTGGTCCGAGTGTTTTTATCAACATATACTGATAAAGTTAAAACTTAAGTTGTTATTTAGTTAAACATTCCTAATCCTTGTTAGTACTTCACACGTTGACTATGTTGGCTCGGTGGATGGAAGCCTTTCGTTTTGCAGTTTCCCAGGACGTTTTTGATAACTAGCCTTATTTCTTTTATTTTTTTAACATTGTACATCTACGCGGTGTGGACATAAAGATTCGCAATACGTAGGTATTCAATACATAATTAAGAAAGTTAATAAGAGGAAGCGAGAATACAGCGAAGAAAAAGTGACAATTAGTATTAAATTATCTAGTTTTTTAAATTAATTAACACATCCTTAGAAAATCAGTTATTAATTAAACTTTTCAAAGGGATGTCAGAGCATTTTTAGGATATGTGACAAGGAAAATAATTAAATACAACTGTCACTTTTGTTCATAAGTCTGTCAGTTTTGTTACAAAACATCCG
Organism: Eupithecia inturbata; assembly: GCA_963662085.1. Lineage (NCBI taxonomy): Eukaryota > Metazoa > Arthropoda > Insecta > Lepidoptera > Geometridae > Eupithecia > Eupithecia inturbata. The sequence continues at coordinate 1,485,152 of OY759192.1, forward strand.
GGTTGTTTGTAAACGTGTCACGTAAGATGCATAGGCTCTATCACAAAATGATACTTTAACGAAAGTCACATAAATAAAATAAGACATTTAGGTACTTATTAGAAGTTAATTAAAATAGTGTAGTTCTTGACAGGTTCTGAAAATTTATGACATGTTTGTCAGTATTGTTGGTATATCCAACAGTGGAAACTGACAAGGCTCCTTCAAAACTGTGACAGATGGGAAATATAATTTAGGTCCTTATTCCGGTACCCATATTTCTTATTCCTTTAGCATTAACTACTTAAATATCTTAATAACAACGCGTCAATTGCCAGCAACGAAATAATGTTCCTAGATGTTTTCAAAAGCAAACTTCCTGGCTTGATATTGACGTTCCGTCACAACAGCAAAACGTTTATAAATAAAACCTGTAAACATTAATAAACCAAAGTGACAGCTCACACGACATTCATTATACCTAAATCATGTCATTATTCATGTAGGTATTCTATTTCCGATTCTCCAAGTTTTTCATCTGCCAAAACTTCATGTCGCTCCATTAATTTAAACTGACGTGAAGTTGGAATAGAATGCACGACGTTTGAATGGACTGTATCTACAAACTTAAATGAGTTTCCCATCACTAATTATCTTTTGAAAGGTGCTATAAGTCTGATCTTGTTATGATGACGATTGTGCATCATAAACATATCGATGGAAAAGAGACTACACAGTCCCATCCCTTAAAATTCAAAATAGGAATGAATGATGAATATCGGTCACATTCCATTCTAACTTTGAATTTTCAGTCAATTGGAAACTTAAACAGATCTTTTTTCAATGCTGGAGAGAAAAAGTTTTGCCTACCAACTAGCAATCACGCGTCACCGATCCGAAACGAACAGTAAGCGATGTTCGATTCGCGCTTTTGAATGACAATCACATTCTGCTGTGAAATAGGCGAAACCTCTTTTCACTGTTTTTCAACCTTTTTTTAGTAAAAGGCCTAAAAATAAGGAAGACATAATAGTTGTTCTCTATGGCAAAACCGAAAATAATTCTACACGTCTTCGAACTTTTTACTCTACCTACCCCAGAGGTTACAGAATACTCATTCCTTAACTAAACTCAATTTAAACCAATTTGAATTTAACGCACAGATGAGATTCGCCATCACTATTTCATAAATAAAACATAAAACTAAGATACAAGTTGCTAAACTGTCGCGTTTTAGTATTCCGCGCTCACGTCAAAATATTCAAATTGAATTGTCATCGGAATACGCAATGAATCGATTCAGATTCGAGTTTACAACGTGTAGCGGATCTAGTATCGATTTCGGAGTCGGTTATTAGGGAGGTATTTGTTTTTGTCACGTCACTTTTGTAATCGAATTTAAAAAAAAAAAATTTATCTATTGAGGTGTGGTGTGACCGCTTAACCAACTTTTTAAGGTTTTTTTGGGTTCTGAATGAGTTTCTTTGCATAGGAGTGTAATCCCTCTGCATAAAGCACTTTTTATTTGGCCTTTTTTGAAACACAGGACGTGTCCCCGCATCTGTGGGGAACCAACTATTAGTTCTCACCACAGAAATCTAAATAATTTACTATTTATATTTCTGTGGTTTTCACACATACCAGAGGTGTTGTATGTGTAAGTGGACTTAAAATTTTAAATTGAAACCGTTCATTCTTAGAACTTTCTCATAAACAAATACCGTACGAGAATTTTGCATTATGTATTTATTTTAACAAAAACTATAAAATATTTCGTAGACTTTTGTGATAGGTACCTGCATCGTCGCCACATCGACATTTTAACATTGTGGTCAAACGAAGGTCTCACTATAAGTGATAAAAAAAGAATTCGTCTGAATTTCTATGCGTCCCTAACCTATTCTGTTTTCCACTTGGTCCCCGCAAAAATCGGCTAACAAAGTAACACTCGGCTCAAGTGTCAGCAAGTGGCGGTCTTCATTCGATTACAGTAGTGAGGGGACTCGATTCTAAATAACTTACGTCAAGTGCCCGATTATTCGATTACAATGCGTCAAATTTGAGGTTAGGTTCCATTGAGAATAATAATTATTAGGAGAAATAATTTGAAAAGAAGATAACAACTTATAGATGCTGGTGATGGTTCACAGGTGTCACGAAATTTTTAACGAAATATTCACACATGTTTGCAAGAAAAATTTTTTTGAAAGGTTGGCATGGCTGCTGTATGGAAAAATAGTTTGATCCTATCAAAAGAGCAGCAGCAAGGTATAGCGTCCTAAAGAACGATCAAATATCAACCCACAGCTGGGTCGTCGAGGGCCTGGGTGCCACCAACTGTCTCTCGGACACCACTATACCAGTTTCAATAATTTATTTACGTTATCATAAGACTCTGTGATCCTGATCAGTGCTTTGGCCCACCTGTCGTCACTCCGTCTGGCTCAGAATGACCAAGTGTCCTGCCCAACGTATTTTAATATCCGCTCACTGAAATCCTAAACTTAAGCCCGTCAGACATATGTAACATAGTAGCTGCTGCCCGCGGCTTCGTACGCGCTTTTCAAGTAGCTTATGTCCGTCCCTAGGTTACCATTTATCTCCCTGCCAAATTTCATTGAGGTCCGTGCTGCCGTTTAGGCGTGAAAAGGTAACAGGCAGACGTTTTTAAAGCGCAAAAATCAAGTTTTTTTCTTATTTACAAGAAAACTACCTACACAATTTATGAAGAAACTGGTTCAAGGAACCAAATAATTAGTAATAACCTACGGATCAAAACATAAATCGTTTCGATAGACCGCAGGGTTCCTGAGATCTCCATCAAATTATGTGCGAAACAGTACACTTTCGTGATTTTTTTTTATAAATACATTTTTATGTGACAATTTTTTTCTCCATCGTGTTTTCACGTTCAAGGAACCAAAGAAAAAATGTTGCATTTTATGTAATTTGGGTTTTTTTTTGCCACGGGGGTCCCGTGTGTACTGAGATCTAGGTCTAGTTTGTCAACCAAACCTGCTAGGTTCGCCTCTTAAGTCCGTTTGACATCATCATTATTTCAGCCGAAAGCAGTCTACCGCTGCACATTTTAGGCCTCCCTCAAAGATCGCCACAATAACCGGTCCTGCGCCATGAAACATACATTGTATTACCTAGGGGGCGAACCTAACAGGTTTGGTTGTCAAACTAGGCCTAGATCTCAGTACTCACGGGATCCCCGTGGAAAAACTAGAATTACATAAAATTCCAAACTTTTTCTTGTGTTCCTTGAAAAAAATACGATAAACAAAATCATGAAAGTGCACTGTTTCGTTCATAATTTGGTAGAGATCTCAAGAACCCTGCGGTCTATTTTACTGACTTATGTTTTGGTTCGTAGGTTTTAACTAATTATTTGGTGCTTTAAAGCAAGTTTCTTAATTGACGAAAAACGAAAAAAGTGACGTAGTTTTCTTGTAAAACAACTATAACTACGTTTTTGCGTGTACGCCTTTCCAAAAACGTATGCTCTGACCCGCTCCTATGAACGCAAAATCTTATGCCTATCCTTTTCACAAAGGCGCACATGGTGCCCTCCTAATTACTTTCCTTATGTCCACCAAGCTCGGCACTTCCCACCATAAGTGAAACACTGACAAGAGATCTCAAACACTCCAGAGCACCTTCACAGTTCCGGTTCCTGTAATCATCCAGCAACAAATTCGCCTTAACCCTCCCCTTGTACCAGCCTAAGGGCCCGTAAGGGCTCGTCAGACCTCGAGACGCCGGAATAAAATCAGTATGAGAACGTTAAATAAAGGCCCAACGACCTATAAAACACTCGCGTCTTTACAACCATCTTCCTTGTTTAGGGCCAACTACGAGTAAGGTTTATCTTTGTTTCGGTACATTTTCGCGGTGGCAATCACATTTTTACGGGTTTTGAAAGGGATTCCGAGTTTATGAGGGCTTTGTAGGTTAATCATATCTGAGGAGATAAATTCTTATCGCACCTGGTTTTAAGCGGTTTATGACCGTTTTGTAGTGTCAGGTTTTGTATTTGCAATTCGAAACCAGCTCAGCTTAAACTCTTCCAAATTCAAACAGTTGCAGATTTTGTATTTGTTCGACTTAAGCCTATTCAATATTGTAATGAAAATGGCAGCAAACAAGAACCTAGGTATCCTACGTACCCTAAGTAGGTAATAAGAACAAGCACCTATGACGTAGTTTCTAAATTCAAATTTTCAAGACACTCTCACGGTTACTCAGCTTCTATGTAGGTTACCAGCTAGAAACAAAAAAGGTTCCAATTAGTTCCCACTTCATTCAAAAAGCTAGACCATAAATCACCGTCTGTTTGCTTAGAGGCGGAAGTAACAGCTCATAACCATCGAGATCTCTTGTCTTTAATAACAGTACAATTGAATGGCCGCAGTCTATCGCTTGACAAATTCTCACGCCCCTGATATCGTCTTAAATGTGCACTTAACTTACCCTTTCTGTCTTTCACCCTCGGACGCCTCTATTCTTTTTATATCTTAACTTTATTAACGCATAAAGGTCTGCTGATGGCCCTTTAAGAATTAGGATGTGTCCCGGACTCACTGGAGCCGAACAAATGGAGTGTCGCAACTTACGGACAGCCCTGTCCCATCCCTAAGCGCAATTAATGGCACTGTTATCACACCGTTCCAAATTTGAATCTCCCCGTACGGATTTCAGCGCGCTAATCCATTCCATTTTTAAATTAACTTTAAATAAATAACGGCTTTCGAACGCGGAAGTACGCTCTTTTTTCTATTAGGGATGTAGTACTACAGCAGTAATGGGGGAAATGTCGATTCCAATACGAGTATCGACGTCGTGAAAGCAATCGGATTTACATGTCTACCGAGCGCATACTAAAACGAAATCATGAATGAAGCGCAGTATAGGAAACCCAAAACATTATCCTTATGCTCCCATTTTACGACCTTTACCCCCATCGAGTCGAAAGGGTCACATCAGTACGACACGCTGTAAAAACACTCTGTCCCTCTCGCACGCGCGCTGAACTCCTGAAAGTGAGCGAGATAATCACTAAGATGAGTCGAAAATTATTTTTTTTATTATCACCATCGGCGGTGCTCTTTTATTTCCTTTTTACGGTCCGAGTACCTCATAAAAAGACAATAAACTTACTATTTACAGACCATCAGGAAATTGTTAGTCGAAGAGGTCTCTTTACGACACATGTTCGTGGTGGCTCCGGCTCCGAGTGATGCACTCTTTACGATTGGCGCGCCGTAAACCGAACGAATGATACATTTTATCTCTCCCTATGAGTATATCACGCCATCTGAATCAACTGCAAATGTTTTATTGCCTATGAATATCTCGAGTACTACTTCTATGATGGAGAAACGTTTGATGAGCGAAATGACCGCCCAAACACCGGGAGCGCCGGGCTTTTATAAACGCATCGTAAAAGAAACGTTAAAGTAGCGAGGTATGCCCGTAATCGGAAGTCAAGCTTCACTTTTATTAAAGGAATTTCGTCAAGAGATATAATAATAGTTATTAAATCGGCTGCCCGTGTTAGCTATACATCAGTGAAGCATTATTTTATGATTTAACGCTGATTTGCCTCGATATTACCGCTCATAAATTATCCCAGGGATTACCGGATAAATTGTTTTATGATATGCTTTCATTGTTTGCGGGTGTGATGTTTGTGTAATGACGTCTCAGATCTGTACGGAATGGTTTGAGGTTATCAAATAATCGAGTTTTATCGACTCGGTAACATCTCTATTATGCAAAGTGAGCGATTCAGTTTTACTGCGTTAGTTCTTGAAACGGAAAATTCGGTTTGCGAACTGTGGTTTATCGACAGTTTTGCTCGGAACGTCACTATTCAAATCGTGCTTTTTAGTTTATTTCCGTAAATTTTCCGGAAAGCTGCCGCTATCGCCACATCGGTTTATCGGAAACGCCGATTCGTGCCCGTCACTATGCAAAGTGAGCGATTTACTTTATTCGTGTTAGTTTGCAATAATAGCGACGTTAAGAGGGGGTAGCAATATCCGCGGCGGGCCGAGGGGGGGCGGATCTCAATATTGTGAATTCCAAGGATGCTCTCCTACTGCGTGTAATGAATTTCGGGATTGTCTTGCGGTTTTTCGGTTCCAACCCCTCGGGATGTTTACTTTCGCTCTATTGGTCCAAGTCTCCAACTTTGATAATCAAGAAATTTTCGGAATTCTTTCGTGTTGGTTCGCATCGGCGCCGCCCGTGCCTTCCACGGCTGGATCTATGCTAATAAGGGCTGATATTATTTAGGTCCGGCCATTCCTATGATAAAATTGAACGAGTGATATTTGCCCGCAGACAATTCCTATGGAGATTCGAGATTCGCTCTTGTTCTGGGGTAGAATCTGTGCGTGGGGATGATAAACGACCATTTCCTTTTGCGAAAATATCGTAAGAAATACGAGAATTGTGTTGGAGGTGATTTTGTCGTTCGTATGCGGGTAGGGGGGCCGTACTTGTACGGATCAGCTTTTTCTTCCATTTTAGATGTATTTATTCCTCTTCCCTATAATTTCACATGTGTTTTTGTATTTGCGTTTTGTTATTCTGCGTTTCTGTGCTACATCTCTCATAAATTATTCAAGATTGTTTCTTTCAACACGTTGAAACTGCGAGTCCCTAATAAAGCGTATTTTTTCATCCAAAATACTAATTTCCTTAACGAACTCACCTGCGCCCTCAAGCGAAGTTATTAAAAAGGCCCACTTTAATTACAAGCATCGTCTCAAACGGCCAGTGAGGAGTCAAAAGGTGAAATTCGAAAACAGGACGAGTTTTGTAGCAAAATCTCAACACCCACAGAAGTACTCACTCTTTGGACGTTAAAATTAAATAGGTATGGAAGGAATGCTTCTCAGTTTAAAATTTGTGAGATGGGGCTATGTAATTGCAAATTCAATATTACCCTATCGATGTTTGAAGATTAAGAAGAGCATGAATGATAGTCGATAAGGTGCATTTCAGACAAAGCACTGATATTTTTATGTCTGCCGAGCTCGGCTGGCTTTACGGCGAGCTGCGGTCGCCCGAGGCGGGGACGGTTCTAATTAAAATCGCTCTACGTTTTCTGTGGTGTTCATTTTCATCCTTTAAAACGCTTTTTGTTGTGCCCTCCCTGGTTACTGCGTTATTGTTGTGGGCTGTAACTAATTTACATGTTAATGAGATGTTTGTAATGCTTCGATAATAGTTGCCAGAATGGGACTACTGATTAACCCACAGATTTGAATGGCGCAATAAGAATTTGATGCGCCTGTTGAAGCTCTCAAACATTCCGGTTTTGCTACAAAATTGTAAAATCTTTTACTTCGTTCCATAGGACGTGTACAACGTTCAAAAATATGTTTAAATTCCCTTAAATTCATTAGCATTTATCACAATACGGGGACGGCAGAAGCGCGCCATGCCCGCGCCTTTGTCTCGCGTATGTAAACGACATACACCTGTGCCTGTTTATGTAAGCCTGGTACTCGCAAGAATGGGGAGCATATTTTTGGTTTTAATTGTTTTTCTTATTGATGAGAAATGTAATGTATTGTTACAGTGACTGTGGTTTGTGAGGCAAAGCAATTAATTTTAATAGGTGTACCTACGTAGTCTTTTGTTTAAGACATATGTATTCTGCATAACGTCATTTTGTTTTTCATAATATGACTTACCTACCAACTAACATTGTTTTTAATTTCATCACATTCAAAGTAGGTACCTATCTTACTTGAAAATAACTCAGAATAAAGTCTTTTAAAAAAGGTATTAAAAAGTAAACAGAGACTTAACGCTTATTTCAAGCTTTAAGCTTTCGCTTCACACTTTTTACCAGCGCTCAATTTAAAACAATTTAATTCCGCGGTTTCGATGCGGTCCCGATTTACGATCAACGGCTACTTACCATCGATAATTAAAGCGTAGGTAAATCATCGACATCGATAAACAATGCGCCCAGCACTATTAACCTGGGTAACGATGATAAAATGTTTATATATTTTTTAAATCGCGATTTTAGTTTTGGCGCTAAAATTCGTTCCTGAATTAAAAATTCACGCGCGATCTTTTTTTTTTGGTTTTGACATGAACTAATCTACCAATGAGGTATTATTTAACTGGACAATAAAATTATGCACTCTTCAATCGCGCACGGCCCGCGTCGACTCGCTATTGCATGCAATAGATGAGTCATCCTGGCCGAAAGGTAAATTGAAATGGTACTTATTAAAATTTTCAAAAGAAGCACAAGTTGGCAACAAAACGGCGCGAACTGAAATTGAAGCGAGATGATTCGCTATGACGTGTGAACTAAGTCGCGGAAGTAAGCCTCTTTCGCTCTAAAAGCATGGCAAAGTGGCTATCTTACAAGTTTTGAATGGTGCAAAGGGGTACAGTACAACAGTGAAGTTAAATTTAGAGTTATATTGAAAGAACTCGAGACATTGCATTCGCGTAGATAGAAGGTGCACAAGTTATTTTTGCATAATGACATGTGAATTATGTAGATCTGTCATCATAATTATGTGTCAGAAAAATGAAAATGAAAAATATTCTTATTACGAGGAACACAGTTGGATAGGAACCTTAAGTAAAAAATAATGTATCCTAGTCCTAACACTTTAAACGTTGGATTTAATAAAAAAATCTTCATATCGTCTTAGATATCTTCAAAAATACGATTTTCCGTAAACAACTTAAACCTATGTCATTGTCACCTACGAAACATTATGAAAGAATAAGACCACCATTGGAATTCAATTTGAATTTAGAAGTACAAAAAATGGTAATCTCTTACAGAGGTTCACCGCCCTGATTTGCAAACCGACTCCGTGACGATTGTATGGTGATCATACAACTTTGTATGTACGTAAATATATACATCATTATAGTTACCTACTATGCACCTACGAGTATTTAAGTACCTAGGTATTATAGTGCCTTGTTCAATTTCCTGCTTCAATATATACATATCTGTAGGAGGAATATTATGTCATGTTAGCAAACGTAGACAATAAGTTACAATTCGTGGGCAACGGGGATGATTAAACTTAGAGTAAGACTACTTAAGTTTAAATTTTAGTTTACAGAAAGAGCTGAGTATAATTGTTTTGGTGTCCTGAATAAATAAAAAAACGTAAAAGACATATTGTTTGTTGAGAAGATTCATATTGGATATAATAAGATGGCAAAAGATATTTTAAGATAAAATTTCATAAGGTACATATAGGTACAAATAAAAAGATAAGATAAAATACGCAAGAAAGATTAGGTACTTTATTTGAGTAACTTTTGTTATTATAAATTAGTCACAATAAGTCAAGTGATTTGAACAAGGAAGAGTACGTAATTGAAAATCAACTCCATCAAGTTCGTTTTAAAAAGCTGACTTCAAAAATAACGTTCAAAATTTTAATTCACGGAATCATCACCCGCAGAGCAACTTCGGAATAATTCTTAAAAATATGGAGTTATTTTTAACCTCGTTGCGGGGTCGCCTTCTCCCCTTCAGGAAAAAATGTTAAACGTCAAAAGATAAATTACCTAAGGGAAATTAAAAGTGTCTTGAAATAATAGAATTTTCGCTTTGTTTTCTAAAGCACCTACAGAATTGCGTGCCATAGTAAGCATAGTTTGTTACCGGTAACATACAAATAGGTACAAATAACCACTATTAAATTCACACATTGATTTAGTTAGCCATAAAAAGATTGGTTAGTCTTGATGCTAGAGTAGGTATTTTATGTCCAGTGCGTAGTAAGCTTTATACGGTCAAAAGCAGAATAAAAGAGAATACCAGGTTTTCCAAATTCAAAATGTAAATAATCTTGAGTATGTGATACAGGACCGTATTCAGAACTTACCTAAACTTATCACACTGTACATGAAAATTAATTATGCTTTGGTTAATTGTTTTCGTTTGTGTTGGTTATCATTAAAATTAGATACCCTGCTAGCTAGGTGTAGGTGGATCTACCCACCTACATATATACAAAACTTATTATCAATAGATCCATCTCTTCTTTCTCCAACTGCCTTTTTTATCAACAATTATAATTGAAAACATAAAAACAAAGCTATCAAATCCTTTAGAAACCCTATCGGGTGCGCATTCAAACACGGACATCACAAATACATTAAAGAACTCAAATCTAATTTCCCAACAAAAAAACAAAAAAATATCTTAATTACTTTTTCTCTCAAAGAGACAGATAAGGCGCCCTATTTGAATCCTCGTTATCAACACTTTCTTCCTCCCTGAGTTTCTGGGCCCTTGGAGGTATAAATTTAGACAAAAATAAAGGAAAAAACTGGGAAAAACAAGTGCTAGATGGAAACACGCAGTTTGTTGATTTTCTATCCCAATTTGTCAGTAGATACTTTTAGAACGACTTTTTGTGAATGGAAATTTAACTGGACAAGTGTTTATCTCTGGAACTACTGATCCGATTGACCTATTTAAGTTACTTTATCCAGATTTTTTTGGTTTTTGTATTTGTATTGCTTATGGTTCATACCACAAGTGTCATCTATCAACAATATTCCTCTCTGCTCCTTCAATCCCGAGTTTTCCTGCGACCCCCAGGAATACCTATCAAGCGTAATTTAAAGATAACTAATGCTTCCAGTCATTAGGGGCCGAGGAACTGCAGCCAAATGCATTTTTAATATTGGTTTCTAGATTTCAGGTGTTTTCCGAACTGATTGTGATAATATGGCTGCGTGGTAATATTTTTTGATTAATCATATATTTTTGAAGAACGTGATAAGTCAATCAATTTTTGATTCACGAGTATGTTCAGAATTACTTGGTTCGATATAAAAAACACTAATATCCAAGCAAGTCTATTCAGATGTATTCGTGAGTGTATCACTCTATTTCTTTATTTTCGATGCTGCATTCGATAATTTTCCTTTGTTTTAATTCGTAATGAAAATGCAGCCAATGAGCGGTTAAAATAGTATAAAACACAAACAGGTGCATCTGTATCAACCAGCTGATTATTTATTTAGAATAGAATAGAATAACAATTTATTTAGCACACACACAAAAAAACTGTAGGAAAGTAAAAACTAAAAACTTACACTAAAACACAATATGCATAAAACAAACAGACATATTATAACAAATGATTTAAAACTAAGTACAATAAGAAACTCTACGTGTAGAGTCTGATGAGTGAAATTAGTCTTTCCCTAGTGCGCGGCTAAACAGGTCCAGCCTTAGAGTAGTGCCGCTACCACCCGAGGACTGTAACAACGCTGGTTTTCAGTCTGAACCTCTGGGTGACGTAACATTACGAGTAAGATCAACAAAGTTAAACAAACGGGAGTTTATTTAACTTTGTTAAATATCTGCCAAATGAGATGAGATCATCATCTGCCAAATGCTAGTATTTGTTTAATTACAAAGGTAAGTCTTTAGCGTTTTTGAGAAAACTGTGGTCAGTTCCATAACTATTTTAAAAAGTCATAAAACGCCTCAACAAATTCACTTTTATGAAATAACAGTCATAAAGACTATTTTAGGTGACGCTTATTACAGTGTTAGCGTCTTTAACATTACGATTAAACTATTTTAAGTTTTACGAGTTTATTCTGTACCGATTACATTTTATTTCCTGTATCGTTTTTGATGAGACTGTCGTAGTCCCTGAAGACATAAAACTGTTCAACGATATTTATAACGATTAAAAGTTTTACGAGCTTAAATCCTCGGACTTTCAAAATAGGTCCAATTGTCACTAAGATTTTTCCGCTTTAACGACGAAACGTTACTGAAATTAAAAAGGGCTGCCCACGTTTTGATGTTTTTTACTCTTTTTCGAAAAAAAAAACGTTATAATCTTACGGCAGTAAAATACTATGGGACATTTACGACAAATTCACACAAGTCCTACTTAATAAATCTGACAAAAATCCTAAATTTATGCTCGCAAAGGACACGATAAAAAAAATATTTTACGACGCAGTAAAATTTTTAGAATGCGGCCCTGGACGGGATAATTCGAGAAAAATCCATTTTAATTAAAATATTTTTATGATGATTGTGATAAAAATTAAGAAAGATGATTTCCTTTTAACGCTCTCTTATGAAATATTGGGCAGAATGTTTTAATAACGATGAGGGTGAGACGTAATTAGCAAATTATTTTTGAGACCTCCGATCTAATTTAAACAATGATTATAGAAAGGAGTTTCAATATGGGGCCATCCCCATATTGAAACTCCTTTCTATAATCATCTAACGAAGCACACTTTTCTAGTCTATTGTATCCATATACAATAGACTAGAAAAGTGTGCTTCGTAGATATATTCGTATCTTTTGATGCGAAAAACAAAAATCTCTTTTTGTCTTCGAGCTGTCAGCATTATGCATAATAACTCAAATCGACAAGTAGTGCGAGTTCTGTCAAAAATCGACAGCAATAAAATGATTCTTAGGCTAGGCTAGGTATGGAGACCATTATTATTTACATGTTGTTGCGCTGGATCTTGAGTTTGGCTGGATTATAGTTTCAGATAATTTTGATCGGACGAGCCTAAGACGAATAAAATAGAAAACATAATGAAACATTAGAAGAATCAAAAACATTCTCATAATTTTGAAATTTCGCACTCTCTAGTCACCATTTCTGTATTTCACCAATAAATTCCACTAAAGCAACGCGCTGTTTTTTACGTCAGAGAAATATAGAGAGCGCACACTAGGAATGTTAAAAAGTATTCCTGATTAAATAAAAATGTCGTAGGCCTCTGTTGGCCTCCGGGGGCAACTTGCACGTGATAAGCATAGAACAGCGGCCTTCGCCTTACGCTTAGATTTTATAGCGGAAGAATTAAAACCATTTGTCAAAAATGATTTAGGATTGAAGCAATGACACTTCGGGTAATCTTTAGATATTGAGCCTTAGTAGGTGCCTGTAAAAAAGTTTTTATTTACAGTTCGAGTAGTATTTGCAGTTCGAGTTTTACGGTGTGCTGAATACGGACCTGGTTATTTGCAAATTGAATTGCAAACATTTATTTTCATTGTTTTTGTGACGTCAATGTAACGTTACCTATCTACAGGGTGGGTTTAAGACCGGAGTGTATGATCAAATCCGAAACCTTGAGAGTTAGCGTAAAGTCGAGAAATGAGTCAGGGGCTCAATTTATAAGAAAACAATAACTACGTACTTAGGTTTATTTTTGGGATTTGGCCATACACTGCCATCTCAAAGAGCCACCCTGTATAAAAAACGTTGGCCAATGAAATGTGATTCAACTTATCAATAAAATAATTCCCAAGATTAAAACTCTAACAAAATTACGTTACCGTATCGTTGGACTGCATCGTGAAAATCAACTGGGCTTACCTGTAACGAAAAATTACACAATTTAGTACAAAGAATAAAATAATATTACAACAAAATAAACTACAAATAACGAACAAATTCTGCTGTAAAAGGTGACTCCACATTTTATGCAAAACATCAGGATATTTTCCGCGGTCATTTGTAAGGAAAAATATGGGCAATAGTTTTTCCTATTGTCCGCATCCCTACCTAAATAAATAACAGCCTTTTTAAACCGTATGCCCCAAGATAAAGTTCAAATTTTATTAGTGCCTGATACGATCCTCTTTGCAATGTTTACTGGCGTAAATATTATTGTGGAAGAAGCATCTTTTTGTATCCGCTACTTTTGCTTCATTGAATTTATTTGCCTTAAATTAAGGAACTTAGGGTATAATTTTACTTTTTGTAGGTAATATTAAAATTATCTACAAATTCTAGGATAAAAAAAATGTTTTGCCGCCTTTTTCCTACATCCTACTGGCAGCGCAAAAGTGTTTCTAGTTTATGCTAGTAAAATAAAATAAAATATTATTACGAACAGACAAACAGTTTTATAAACATTAATCCAAATGTATCAGTAAAAAGGACAATAGCAGTTCACTATTATATTAGCATCCCCTACAGACAGTCATATTAATATTTATATGTACGTACGTTTGTCAAGCAATTATTGTAATGCATTCGACGTACACCTTTCCTTTAGTGCAACTGTCATACAGTAGAGTGACAAGGCTTTTGGATATTTATACTTAAGTATTTCTTTATTATTTTTATTTCCTTTCCTTGTTGTGGGGCACACAAGGATAATTGTATTATTGTATTTTTTTACTGGTATATTAACAATCTTAGCAAATAAATTTACAATTAAAGTAAAGAAACAAATTTAAACTGGTATTTACATTTGAAACTGCTGAGCTAAATACAGATTGTTGCAAAAAATCTAGAGGTACTGATCCTTATCAAGAACAGTCATCCGGAAGCGTTTCCAAGACGACAATTTTTTGAAATCTATGTGTATAAACTATCGCTTTCTGACACGTGGAACACATAAACTTATGGAAATGTTATATTAATTATTGCGTGAATTTTATTAGTCCATATTTTACACTAAGGTTATAAAATGTATACAAGATATTAAAATGCTCTCATTACTATACATTTTTATATAAAAATTATTCGCCCTTACGCCGTAATTTCTTTCATAATTTATAAAGGTTAAAACGTCAATAAAAAACACGCGCACATTAATATTTAACACCTAACTTATCTCCTCATATTCGGCGTACATCCCCTGACGTCAGATTGACATCTGTCACTGGGGTCCATACGACCCCATATTTTTCGCTAGTGGAATAAATTTTTAATCAAAACATTTTTGGACCCCTCCCCTGGTCGTTAATTTATCTATTGTCAGATGGTGACACAAGTTAAGTTGGGTCGGTGTCGATTTAGTTGGATGAGTACTTTTATTCATGTAAATCAAACTATATAAACAAATATATGTATACTCGGTTCTACAATCCAAGTTTTTTTTAGCAAACAATTGGTTTATATAACCAAAGAAATTTTGGTGGAAAATATTTTACGACGCTGGCATCATCGAATCTAACCGTAGAAGTTTAAAAGAATTTTAGTTTCTGCGACCTTCGAATTTGAAGCTTTTTCACTGCGCGTGTGCGATATTGAAGTTTGTGTTTTTAATGATAATCTTTCTATTATCTTGTTGGTTCCTGTTATTGCCATCGGTTTTTGTTAGTTATTGACAGAAAATATCTTAAAACAGAGTTGAAGAGAAGAAAGAGACTATGCTATTCTATTATTCTATGCAAAAATTATGATGTTTTTATTACTTTTTTTTAAGTTTTATTAAATCTGGGCAATTGAGTGCATTCTTTAGGAGGTAAAAGGTTGAGCAAAAAACAAATAGACCATCTTTCCTAGACATAACATTCCCTTATCAAGTTCATAAGCTACACTATCTTCTCCCTCCATCAAATACGATATCCATGCAATAGCCACGTTGAATCAAAAATCACTTTCAATTTAAGCACCAATCACAACAAACAATAAATCGAACACTAAAATATAAATATCACGTACGTAAGAATAAAAACAACTATTACAAGTACATTTGAATCTCATCATAAATCTACTACGATTTAAAATATTGGTTGTAAAAATGTATGCTAACGATTTCATTGGAAAAGCGAGTTCCCATGTCTTTTGCGTATAGAATATTAAATCGATATTACTTTGACTTCCGTTAAGCCATAAAGAATAATCGGTACTTAAATTTAAACCGGTATATTTTTTACTGAGCTTTTGTCTGTCATTGGAATTATGATTTAATCAAATCAAAACTATTAAATCGATTGATATAGGTAAAATTGTCGTTTCTATTGATGGTCACACAAAAATGAGTTGATTTATTCCAATTTGCGTACTTGTACAGAATAATGATCTAATGTTGTGACCTGTGGGCCACATGTAACATCTTCGGATCTGAATTCGATCTCATGGAAAACTTTGTAAAGAGATTAAAGAAGGATTAACTAAATAAGTACGAAATCTACGATACATTAATAATAGCAAAAGTATCTCTGTCTGTTGATCTGTTTGTCTCATTGTTACATCTGACACCAGATTACACTAAAATTTGGCAAATGGAGAGATTATCATGCAGGAAGAAATAGAAGTACTTTTTGTCCAGGAATATCGCCTTTAAACCACAGGCAGCTAGCAAACGTGAAAATTAACTGTCAAACCTGTCAAAAAGCTACCATCAAGCAATCAAGCCACTTGTCCAGAAACAACCGAGTAGGTACAATCAATGCCAGACCACACAGAGCTGCACAGAAATAGAAGCAATCATTACAATAACTCAATAGCCCGTGTTTCGCCACCGACCTACATCTATATCTACCTATTAATTGCTATAGTGGCCTTCGGTTGTAGTCGGATTGGACTACAAAAATTTGATAAAACTAAAAAGTGCGTCATTTAACAAAAAAAAAATACCAAGGTTTTAAGCGGTCGTCTCGATAGAAATGTTTATTTTCAGAATCAATTCTTAGTTTTTCGTTTATCTTACCAATTTTTTTTCTGTTTGTAGTATATTTCTTATATATGTATACATTTAAACTAAAAAAAATCTGAAATTGATCAATAGGTATTTAGATTTTAAAGACACGAGATACGAGATAACACGAGATAACATAACCCAAGAAACAAGACAATAAACTGACTAAGCCTTACTCAGTTAGTCACTCAAGCAATCAATTCCAAAAACAAAGCCCCACACAAACTGCCAATGTAACTGAAGCGGCTCTAAAACGCGTAAAAATTATGTACATACATCAAGACACGCATATTTTAAATGGCACGTAGTCAAATACAAGTGGCTATTGGATTTGATTAGATACGGCTATCCGCTGGTAAAAGTTTACATTATAAATTATATCCATAGACAAGAGTAAATTTACATGTCTATGGTTTTTGCATAACTGAATTGGGGAAGTCTCGTCACCAAGTTTTTTGAACCCCCCGAGGGTCAAAAAAACTGGGTGATGGGGCTAACTGGTCTACTCTGTTACTTCCTTGTTGATATCCTAGTTACCTATTAAGATATTTAGTTACCTACTAGAATATTTAGTTACGTAAATTTAGTAGTAGTATTCACGATTTACTAACATTACTTAAATATAAACAGCAACGAAAACAAAAACACTAGCGGTCAAGAACCAGTCATTCCCTTATTTAGATAGATAGATAGAAAATTATTTATTGCACGTTTTACGAAACAATTAACAATAAAATAAAAATTACAAAAAATGTGACAATTGGCGGTCTTATCGCTCAAGAGCGATCTCTACCAGACAACCGTGGATGGATAGGATCGTTGGATTTAACACGGGGATCTGTGTGCATTATTATGTAGCTATTACAAATAACCAAATCCAAATCATTACAAAAATAGCTAAATACTGACACATACATATCTCTAGTTTTATATAGGGTTTTTGAATACTTTAATGGTTTTAGAATTTAATATTTAATTGTAATTTTGCTTTTAGAAGTGGTAGTGTAGGTAAGGTATTGTGACAAAAGTGGATGGTAAGAAAATTGCTTTGTTCGTTGACTGTACCCAAACACCGTTTTTATTTCATTTATTTATATATACGTATTGAACATATGTAGCTTATGTTCTAATTATAGCTAGAGTTAGTTCATACACCCTGTTGGGCACAGCAATTTATTATTATGTCAGAGATTAGGTAACTTTTCCTCTTGACATTCACTTTTCATTATAACAATTCTCTAGAATATGTATATCTTTAGAATATACGTACATAGAATATTCTTTTTATACATATTTTTTTAAACATGTATAAAAAGTAAATTCGTTTTAGCCGTTATTTGTGATATTTAACATATTTGTATTAATTAAGGGCTGGATTTTGTTCAATAACTAAATAAATATCCGCAGTTTTTTAAACGCTTTGCCACCATACGCGGAATTGCATAGTCCATATAATACTTATAATACAAACTTTGAATTAAACGTATGAATATAGGATGCTATTTGTTTTAAAAGTCAGAGTTAGCGTGTTTAAAAGAACCTATAATTTATAGAAACACTTACTAATTATATTATTACATTTAATACTGTTCATAAATGCCAACTTTTTTTTATTTGTACGCTTCAAAAGGCCTTGTGTTTGAGTTAAGAAGTCGTTTGTAAAGATAAGTAACTTTCTTTCTACTGGTGTGTGTTTTAATAACAGATAATTTGCTATTTGTACATCACACATCACATTACACTAATTTTATAAATGTGAAGGTTTGGTTGTATGTATGGATATTTGTTGCCTCTTCACGCCAAAAGTACTGAACAGATCGTGCTGAAATTTTGCATATAGGTAATTCTAATCCTGGAATAAACATAGGCTACTTTTTATCCCATAAATAAAAGTAAAGTAAAGTAAAAAGTAGAATATTATTTATTTTATCACATAAAATACACAGTACAACATTTAAAAATAAAATATAGAGACGTGACAAAAATGGTTACCAGAGCTCAGCGTGTGCTCTTACAGAGCGAATCATGCCGTAGCGCTGGTCTTCCGTGGTGACCGTGTGGTGCCTGAGGTGGCTACGTCATACACATGTACGACGTAGCCACCTCAGGCAAAAGACGATAAGTGGAAAAATCCGCGGCCTTACCCTTAATACAAAATAAAACAAAAACAAAGTGACAAAACAAACCATGAAAAAAATAATAACATAAGTAGGTAAATAAAAAATAAAAATCAGCTAAGAAAGACAGAAATATCAGATATGGGTACGGACAATAAATCAGTCCCCATGGGATAGAAATCAGCTTTAAACGTTTCCATAGAAACAACGGGTGCGAAGCCGCGGGCAGAAACCAGTTTTAATATAATTTACAACCATTGCCGTAACATAAGCGAGTCAAAATAAAGTATTACCCTGGCGGTTGCAGCATAAGAAAGGACCCCCTAACTCAGTCCGTTGATATCTTTATATTCGAACCCTACCAAAGCAGCAGCAGCGGCAGCAGCTTCTTTCTGTGTACTCAACACCTCTATGATCACCAACCCACCCGCGACACGCGTGGTCATTATGGCAACCCCCCCTGCTTGGTAGGCACGATCAGCAGTCTGTGCTGATCCGTAGGTCAATCTCAATGCATACAAACACGCGGGCAGCAGTTAGTCTTTATACCACAGTATACATTATACAACAGTATACATTGTGTGTTTGAGTGCATACAGTGGATCGTTTAGTGCATAGTCACAGTATAGCGCGGGAATGCAATTTCGCTAGACGCAGTGTATTCAGGGTGTGCCACAGGGGTAGATAGATAGCTGGGTCAGTTGTTTCCTCTAGTTTGTTTTATTTTTGTCTAGCTACTCCATCTCCATCGTCCATCTGTCGAAAGACCAGCATTAACGTGACAGTAAAAGTGACGTATACAACCAACATGTGCTGAGATAGAGTTTTGTGTGACGCTACAAGAAAAAGCGTATTATTATGTAAAAGACTTCCTTTCAGATAAAGATGCTTGGAAACATACCTTATTATAATTTAAGGAGTGGTTATTTTACTTATTATTGTTTTTTGACTATTCTAAGTGAATTATAAATGTATGCCTATAGAATAAATATATTGAATTGAATTTAATGGTGACTCAATGCAAAATAAGTCTGATTTGCCCAATCTAACTTTAGTTTTGCAGCATGTGTTGTTTTGGTATGAGATGCAAATAGAGGTATTATATTCTTATCTCAAAGTTGCATATAGAGATCGCTCGAAAGGACCGCCCAGGTGGTGCATTTCCTTTATCATTTATCTTTAGCTATGTATTGTTAACTGTATTTTCTCTGGCGAAAAATATACCTAAGATAAGATCTATTTATTATCTAGAAGCTAGACTAGAAAATGTCTTCACCATTTTAGCTTTAGCTCTGGATCACTAACATTAATGCGACAAGCGCTTGCAAAAGCGAACGGTATCCAGTACACTGGATACTGTTCGCTTTTGCAAGAGCTTGGCCTGCTACTTCCAGCTGAACCAAACCTTGCGATATTTTTGCTTTTCCGAATTGAGGCAGACTACTATTTCATTAAGAAACGTATCAAAATTGATAAATCCATATTAATATTATAAAAGCGAAAGTAATTCGTTCTGCCTCTCTGTCTATATCGCTGTCTGTTACCTTTACAACCTAGACGGCTGAACGGATCTTAATGAAATTTGTCAGGAAGGTATGCGATATCCCAGAGAAGGACATAATATGCTATGCGAAAAACCGCGTGCAATGCCGCCGTGGGCAGAAACAGAAGCAAACAGAAAGGAAGTATTGAAAAAACAATTGAAAATAATACTGTTACAAGCGTAATTACGGTTACAAAGTTTTTTTGAAGTCGGTTTAGAACTGGACTAATCCAGTTATTTACCTAGCACTGTGACCGCAGCATTCCCGGCGGGTTGTCCGCGCTGCAGTATCCTCTAGAATTTGAAATTAACTCCACTATCTAAATAGTTTTTATAGTTAGTAGCTTACCACGGGTTTGCTTGACTACTTTATAATAATTATAGAGATATTCTTTGCTTTACAATTTTATAATCTGCGCGTGATAAGAATGAGATGGCAATTTCAAACGATTTCAAACTGAAACAAAAGCGCAGGATATTTACTTACGTTTTATTAAATCGACTTCAAAAAAGGAGGTTTTATGTTTTTCAGTATGTATGTTTTTTTTTTATGTACATATTTTCGTCGATTTCTCCGTCAATTATGGACCGATTTAGAAAATTCTGTCATTATTATAGAAAATGATTTCGATGTGGTCACATAAACATTTTATTCCCGAGGAAATAGTATTGGTCCCGTAAGGCCTAAAAATAATGTAAGTCTTAAGAAATTTGAAGTCAGTTTTAAGTTTTTTTCAAAACAATCACATTATAATAATTAAACACCCAATAGTTCTTCGTTTGACCACAATCTCACCATGGTAAGTGACGATGTGGCTGACAAAGGTCTAGAAGAAATGGCAATGGCAAATGGCATGAAACCTTGTCAAAACAAGGTTTTATGCCATTTTGACAATGCACGGTTTGCATGAAAAATTTGACAATATTAACATTGACAAGGAGTCGATGTTCATATTTTAATATGTTCTCTCATCTGCCTTTTAATGTGTTTGAGGTTAAATTTATCTGTTCTTATTTAGTACTATATGCTGCAAATACATATTATTTATGTTTTACTTCTTTTTTTTATTTACTGACGTTTCAAGTGGCTTGCTGGCTGTGGTCAACATAAAGTCTAGTTTAAAAGTTCTCGTAACGCATTTTCCTGATTAACGATTTGAAATAGATAGATTTTTATTTTTTTTTTACAAATCTCGTTAAAATATGCTGTATGATAGATCTTCCACAATTTCTTTTCGAAAGACAAATAAGATTTTAAATACTTCGATAATGCTAATACAACTGGTTTATGTAGATCTCTCATACATTTTCCCGCACAGAAAAGAATAACATTAGAAGAAATATCAGAGGTCAAATAATTATGGTTTCAAAGAATGGCTTACACACAGTAGCTGGTTTTAAATATTTCTTTGTCTATGACTTGAAAGATATTTCGTATAATTATGTAATTATTTAGTGACTACCTGAATATTGACAATGGATTATTGTGTTATTGTTTTAAGTAAAATGTGCTTCCGTTATGAATTTTTGATGAGCCTGGTATCTAAGAATTTATCATCATCATCACTGCTGACGTTTCCAGAGTTTCTCTGAAGGGTAGGATTCGTAACGAACACATACGACAGAGAACCAAAGTTATCGCCATAGCACAAATAATTAGCAAGCTGAAGTGGCAGTGGGCCGGCCATATCTCGCGAAGAACCGACAACCGCTGGGGTACGTGTTCTTGAGTGGAGACCTCAGCTCGGCAAACGTAGTGTAGGGCACTCTCCAGCCAGGTGGGACGACGACCTGCAGGCAGATGCTGGATGCGGCAAGCTGAAGACAGGGTGCTATGGCGCTCATTAGGGGAGGCCTATATCCAGCAGTGGACTACTATAAGTTGATGATGATGATGATCACTGCCGACGAAACAAGAAAAAAAATACCTACAGATGAGCGTAAGAATTGACCCCACCAACTCACCTCGTGGATCTCGTAAGAGTCGACTAAGGGAACCAAACCGAGAAAGAGCAGTAGCTTCCTTCTGAGTATTTTCAACACCTCCACTGCGATCAACAATCTGCCTGCCAAGCCTTCCTTCTCCAAACAAGGCCCAAGGGAGGCTCTATCAGCAGTGGACTTATGCTACAAGTACCTGCCCACTTTACTTCCTTCTTCGCCCATTCTTTCACTGCCCGGGCTGTTCAACTATGGATCGAATCACCAGTTTCGGCAAGGCGTGCAATGTCGCTACCTATCTTTAAAACCTTGGTGAAGGAGCACTATTAATCTTGTTGTCACTGAACGCATACCTGAGCCCCTATGTATATAAGTAGTATATGTAGATGTTTAATGTATATAAATATAATGATATGCATGTAGTATTATGTATTATTGGTATTTTATTTATAATATAATAAAAACTACGTAGAGATCCACTGTCCAATGATCCTAGTCATCCATGGTTGTCTGGTAGAGATCGCTCTTGACCGATAAGACCGCCAATTGTCGCATATTTTCTATCTATCTACCTAAACTTAGTCATCTATACAAATAGATACTTATTTACCTAATTCTCAAAAATACTTCTAGTTCGTAATAATTGTCGATTTGTCTAATAGTAATTCTATTCATTGTATTTTTTGTCCCGATTTACGCATCTGTCGTGTCTATGACGAATCACTTTGTCATTTTTGACAGCTTTTTGTTCTGTCAAATGTAATTCGCACCCTTTTCATGTTTGTACACTCGGCCGTGATGGTAGAGTATTCTAGTAATTATTCTTTCATGAATAGAAAATACAAAAAATAATGCTAGATAATCCACAATGCCATAACTTTAGCAGAGATTGTGTTATGTATGAGTAATAAATAACTGATAATAAGTACTTAATACAATACATTACATAGATAGATATTTTTGATTATACATAGAAAAAACCCTGTACAAATATTTGCAGATCGTACAAATATTTGTCCCATAGCTGGAATCGAACCCGCAACCTCCTGCGTCGCCATATCGATCGTCAAAGTATAATAAAGTTATTGTAAAGTTTTGCATTAAGTTTTTCAGTCATCTAGTATCCATAACACAAGCTCTGCTTAGCTTGGGGTTATATAAAGGTCTTTATGGCACTTGTACTATTTTTGGATCATAGTTTACTATATCTAATCTACAGTAGAGCTACCTGTAGATTGTTTGCAACAGTCTGCAGTTAGCTCAATTGTTTCAATTGTAAATACTAGTTCTAATTTGTTTCTAATTTTCTTCGTGTCTATCTGATTAATTCATCACAAACACAAAAAAAGGAGTAGGTACCTACGTAGTTAGTTTGGGAGAACCCATCAGTGGGACAATATCTATAGGTTTACAAAAAAAGCTAAGTTTCGATTATAATTTCGTATGACACTAGTTTCTGCCTACAGTTACGCACACGGTTTCTATAGAAACGTTTAAAGGTAGCCTGTGTTTTATTGCAAGTCTAGAGCTGCATCTATGCAAAATTTCAGCCCATTCTGTTGAGTAGTTTTTGCGTGAAGAAGTAACAAACATCTACCCATCCAAACTTACGCATTTTTTTTGTGTGATGATATTACAACTTATAAAATTGTATTTGTGTATTCAAAGGTGACTTCCAAATTCTTTATAAAATATATTTTAACCAAGCAAAATTAAATATACATATGTAGCGTTCCAAACTCGCCGCCATATTTGTTACAATCGTACATTCGACCATAGACACAAAAGTATTACATTCCATAGACAAAACACAATAGAATTATAATGCTGTTTGATTGTATTGTTGGACGCGCAAAGAGCAACCCTTTTGGTTGTTTTTTTTTAACGTGGTAATTGTTAGGATAACCGGGGGTAGGTAAGTATGCGTATGGGATTTAAAGGGAGGGCCCTGGTTTTTAATCCCGGCAATAAAAATCAGCGGGGCTTCAGATTTAAACCTAAATCTGGCTTTTGAATTTATATTTTAAATTTGTCTATGTGATAGTTCGTGTGTTGAGGTTTTGGAACGGAGGTATGTCATGGATTCATTTCTATGACACAACTAATAATCAGGACAGTTTAGGTTTAAATATTTTATTTGGTAGATACCTTTTTTTTTAATTACCTTCGTCGTTTTAGACTCCAGCTGATCGATTCAGATGTGTTCGTGTGTGTATCATTCATACTATTTTCACAGTTCATTGGCTGAATTTTCATAACGAATAAAAAACATTAAAAAATTAACCAAGTAGTGGCGAATATATTATGAGTCTCGAGCTCACGAATGACCTGCAAAGGTTACCTGGACGGAAAAAGGCTTGCATTATAGCCACTTAATTTTTTTCTTCTTTGGGTAGGCTTAAGGTAATGTTACACACAATGTCCTATCTATTTGTCTAGTAGTACCAATCACGTAAAAAGGTAGCACAAAGACAAAAAAGTTAAATTTTAAAATAACTATCCAAGTAGTAACACCAAAGCTAACCAAGTGAGCGCTCGAACAATAGGAACTCGACACCCGACATGGCTTCTCTGTTTCCTTGCATGTAGTCAGTCTGTGGTTTTTTAACATGAATGCTTGGGCTGAGCTGTTTTTCGGGAAATCTTGGAATTTTAGCGTTTTGTTTTGCCGGAATTAATGTTGGGGAATTGAAAACTTGGTAAAAGTATCAAGTTTTGTTATGGATAGAAAATACTTTGAATAGTTGGGTAATTCTCACAGAGCTCAAAACTAAGTGTCTGGCTCGAAAAAACATACAAAAATTATACCCTTTGCCTAAACTACAATCTAAAAAAAAATCAAAGGGCTAGCCATTGATTTTTTTTAGATTGTAGTTTAGACAAAAATAATAGGAGAAGCCTATTTAAGTTTTTTAATTTACTTATTCTAAATAAGTAAAAAAGTAAAAAACCTTGAAAATATTGACTTTCGTGGTGCGTCCGGGCCTCATGTTCCAGTGTTAATACATTTTTATATTATTTCCTATAAACAATAGCACTATTTCACACAGGTTCACAGATAACCAGACAGTTACTAGCTCAACTGCCACTATTACGCAAAAATAAACTTTAGTTGATAAGTTACAACTAGATAACTTCGCGTCCGACGTTTAGCGTTGATTACTCTGGCGCACACTAATTCTTTCATAAATACTGTACATAAGTAACTGCGTGAATAGTTGTTAGACCGAGACAAACTATCAGTCGGGCTGCAATAGTGATGAGGACAACACGTGTCTATGTCTCTGCGTCGCTCTGTTATTATTATTACGGTAAGTAATCACTTTCCGTGGCTTGGTATACCTCAAGTGCTGATTACCATGTAGACTATTATAGTCGTTCAAACTAATCCTATTGTTTTAATGATTGTAATAATAGATACCTTTTGTGTTTTTAATTTCGACTGCAGATATCAATGTAACGTAAACCAGTATATTAGGAAAACATCTAGGATTTTTTATTTCTTTTATAATTTTCGTGGTATTGATTTTCGTGTTTTCCGTGGACAAAGTAGACGAAATGTCAATTAAAACCCCAAAATCATATTTTCAGATTGATTAACATTATCATATGGTTAATTTTAATATTTATTTTAAGTACTTACTGGGAATATGATCTACTACTCACGAAAAGATAAAGTAATTGCAAAAAAATTGGCTGAATAACGGAGGAGAGCCCGAATCAAGAATAATCCAAAGAAAGCACGGAGGTGCAGAAAGAAAAAGATAGGCTTTTTACTAGTCATTTAGTTATAATTCCATTATTAGAACCTAGCAACATCACTGATTATACATATATGAGATTGTTTAATCTCAATCAATGTGATTAAGATAAACGTGCAAGACTTGCATAGTAAACTTTTTGCCTGAGTTCCATTTTCATTTATAAGTATTCTATAGAACATAAACCTATGTCTTCAAGTTATATAAAAGTAAATGTTTACAGTAGTGATTTAAAAGTGTTTTTTTGATGTTAGATTTTGTTTGATACACTTTCTTAGTACAAACTACAAACGTAAAATAATTGTTCCTTAGTTTTAAAAACTTAATATATTATCTACTTACTACCGAAACACATTTTTTTTATTAATAACCAACCCGAAATTCCTTTTTATAATGATTAGGTATGATAGGCTAGTTCACACAAAATGTATGTTTCAACATATTAATGTTCAATAATTTTATATTTGATTTCGGTAAATTCGGGATGAATGCTGATTTCCGTGGATACCATGTTTTTAAAATTTAATAACTTCGTAAACATTATGTCAATAAAGTTCCCTCCACAACCAATAAATCTTAAATTAAATCTACATTCAGAATATTTCATTATTATGTATAATTAAAAAAAAAGTGCCACGAAAGTCAACCAAAAAATTTGTTTCCGAAGAATGACCCAGTTACGTAAAACTTCTCTATTTTTTACATTCAAAGTAGCTTTCATATTTCCATGTGTCAGATGAGTAGGTTATGCGGACATGCTTGAAGAACGTAGTTTGTATCGAGCGATTACAAGACAGATCTACCAAAAGTTAGCTTAGTTTTTAATATCGATACAGAAGTTACGTAAGGGCCAATAGGAGCAATCGACAGCGAACATCAAAAAGGTCACAACTCAAATTTTCCATTTCCAAATGAAGCGCACCAACCAATCATAATTCTGGGAAAATTCCGTAACGGGAATCTATCACGAAGGAACACGCCCAAGGGGAAGCCGGGCCACGGCGCCCCTGACTAATCTAATATTAAACACATTCGGATATTAGATACAAAGTGAGCATTCACAAAATTTAATAATCCCGCTCCCACACATCCCTCTTCCTCTAACGTGTAACTCCCCTCTAGGCGTCTTGCTCTAACGTGAATTATTAACAACAATTTTATGATTACATTTAGCATCGAGTGTAAGTGCCGGTGCGACGTGATACGAAACCCGAATGGCCGGTGAAAAATGGCGGGAAAATGCCAGTTAATATTTTATTGGTTTCGATAGGTTTGAGTTATGTAACTCTGGGGTTCCGGTAATTTTCAATTTTGTGAGTGAAATATTGATGAGGTCTCGAGTGGTTTTGTTCTTATTGCTGTAAGTTGAGCCACTTGAGGTCTGTATCGGTGTTGTGCGATATTGCGCTGTCGATTGTTTATCGCATTTTTGTAACTTCAATTGGGTGCTAGTTTTAAGAGGGTCTTACAATCTTTCATTTTTAAAAAAGTTCAGATAACGGACTTTTTAATATGAGAATAGTTTTTGTAGAGTCTGAAATATCTTTCATTTTAAGAAGTACTACAGCTAAAATAAAGATAGAGTTCCAAATAAAACGTATCAAACACATCTGCATCGAATCGATCAAACTCAGAATCACAAAATACTACAAATTCATATTCAAATAGAAAACTGATGTGAATGCACAAATGAATAATTGGACAGGCGTACATTTGTTAAATGTTTAGTTCCATAACTTATTGTCTATGGTAGCTCTACAACTGTGTTGTCTATGGCAGGTCTAACTACGCTTTGTCTGTGGTCTATGTCCGCGTGAGATCCGTGACGAGTGTAATCGGGTTAGTGCTGTTTTAATATCTCGATTTGTCTATTAGATAGTCATGCTTCCGATTTCGCTAATCGATCGAACAATAATCTACCGTAGAGTGTGTTTGCATTTTAACCGATATGATCTCTCATCTCTATGGATTTTTATTTATTTATTTATTTAAGAAACAAAATTTTTATTTGGAGATTATCCTTGCTATGAAGTGGGTATTTAGTGTTACAATAGTCAGATACGTGTAACTTTCGGAATACTGAGATTTACACAGCAAAATCTATTTCTGTATGAAGATAAGGTTCAAATACTTTCTAAATTGTGGTAGATAGGTACCTGCTTATGTATTCTAATGATGTCGTTGAATAAAAATTATTAATGAAGCAAAATACCCGAAACTACGCAACAACACAAGTAACACAACCAATATTCTATTCTGCCACAAAGTATTTTAGTTGCGCAAAACGACACCTGACATGACTTAAAATACAAGATACAAATTAAAGGACCTCGCCTATTCCAGACACATTTGTGACCACTTCTGACCACTCAGCGGTCAGTCCAGCCGTGATCAGAATATCTAATGATCAGTACCTACTTGAAACATTGAGGGGAGATATGACGAAAATGGAACCCAACAGGGAGGTAATTTTATTTAGAAGGGAGGTGTAACGTAATAATCGTCATATTTTGTGCGAATTACTCTTAGGGCTTCATGTTACGATGTAACTCAATTGTTCAAACAAAAGGTTCGAATAAAATCATTCAGGTCATCCATTTTCACTTATAAAAAGCAGAAAGAATTTTTGTCAAGAAATAAACAGTCAGCCATTGTCAATTTAAAGCATTAATTTTCCTAGCACTTTAAAATTTCCATTCGAAAACATTTTATATCCTCGAAAGTCAGTAAAATAACTTTATTTAGAACTCCATACGTGTAATAAAACATAGGGATCCCCATCAGCCCGCGGATTACATCGGAAAAACGAGAAAAACATTTAAATGGCGCGAAATCGCAGGCACGACGAAAAAACTGACGCTCGCAGATTGACAATTGGCCTCATCTCGGCTCATCCGAATTTCATCGCATAATTGTCAGATAATAATTGAAAAACGTAATTACTGCCACCGAACGCGTCAGTTAATTAATATTAAATTCGGAAATAATCACCCCTCCCCTCCCTCCCCGGGGAGAGGGACACGCTCTGATTGAATTATAGGGAAATTTTGAATTTTGAATAATTCAGAAACGCGAGTTAGCCCTTTACGGCACTCGGGGTGCGACGAGACCCGCGCGGAATATTTTGCGGTTTAACTACCTCTGTCTGATCAAATTCTGATTTTAATGTAAATTCATAGGATAAAGGGTCTCCTTGACTCCAGCGAACCAATTATAATTATTTATTACATCTTATCAAGAACAATAACATTTAGCATTTGACCCGAGATAGTGGCAATAAATCAGGGACTTATTTTCTGTGGAGGAGACAGTCCTCACTGACACGGAAGCGTTATCAATCTAAGAGAAGGTATTGCGCAGTGAATTCTAGCGGGTGGAATAAACAAAAAAGGGCAGAAGGTTAATGAAAAAGTTTGCAAAAAGCGGAACCTGGTAACAGATCGGGGTGGGGCCGCGGCTCACCAAAATTCAATTTAGCCAGCACTCGCCGCTGCAAACCGTGTGACAAACCAAACAATTACATACGTGTACCGAAAGCATAATTTTTCCACAAAAAACCACGCGGAAATGTGCAAAAAACACGCTCCGCTTTGTTAGTTTTCGCGCCAACGAGTCGGCCATTTCTGACAGCTGTCAAACACCAGCCAGTGATTGCGTCTTTTGTAGTGACACCTTTTTGGTGACTGTTGAATGTTTGACGCATTTGAATAATGCACAATGTAATCCCACACGGATTACAAGGCTCATAGGAATATGAAAGCAATAATCGAGATGGCTGTGATACTAACGTCTTCAATACCTATTGTGTGAGGTCTAAACCCATCACTCACTCGCGACAATCGATGGAGATTCCCGTCTCGACGAGTGATCCTAGAACCGAACGTTGACAAACTGGATTCTTTTTTCAAATTTGCCGCGAGATAGTGATGTGACGATGTGAGCCGTCAGTTTTGAATTGGCTCTTGAAGGGTGTTGACGCGGGAACGTCTGAGGCCATGTTAATTGCGCTGCAGTTGCGTAGGAGTCTAGAAACCCTTGACCTTTAAGTTTTTTGCTTTCTAATGACTCATCGGAGCGTAAAAATGTTTGCAGAAACTTGATACGTTTTATGATACAGATATGCCATCGTTTAATTGTGTATGGTGGGTATTTACTAGATTAACTGCTATTATAGCTTGGGGTAAACGAAGTGTGGTGTTACGACGGAAATTTTACTATGAATCAATCTATCGTTTATTCATTCCTGGTTATAACAGTTTGTGTCTATTTTTAGCAGCATTTTCTTTAGAAGGGAAATAATGGAGCGTTTTTTAATCAATAATGCACCTTCGTTTTACTCTTTTTATGGCTAGAAGGTACTTTATATTTCTAAGTTACAATGTAACCTGTTTTTAGCTGACGATTGAGGTGGCTGATGACGCGAAAACATGAAAGCTGGACACCTATTTTTCGTCTTGCCTTGAAGAAAACAATTGCTTTCTGGATGTTTTGGAGAAAGTTGTGCCTACTTAGAATTCAACATTCTTTGAATTTTTTACGAAAAACTTTCTGGATATAGCTGGAGTTTTCAAAAACCACCAAACCAAAAGATGAAGAACAGCGACCAAAATGTGAATACAAAATTAAAGCCACCAGCGCTGCCTTCTATCAGGCCCTTGATAGATTAGTGCTGCCAGGATTTGTCTGCTAATGGCACCACCATCCATGCTCCTCGAAGACTAAAGTAACATTCCAGAATCATCTAGAAAGTTCCAGTAGGTTCTAGAAGGTTCTTACCTGGATCCGTCGCGTCTAGGGTCTGCGGCGGGGGTTGACTGAGGGGACCAGGGGTGCCTCCTGAGCCCGGGGATCGCACGTCGTCGTTCACCGCTCCACCGTACGATAATGATGATGATGGCGGTCGCTGTAACAAGGATAATGTCTAGTAAGTCCAGATAATGGCAAACTATCTTCTGCCCGCGGCTTCGCCCGTGTTTCTCGAGATAAAAAGTAGCTAATAATATGTTATCCAGATCTAGAAACCTCTTAACAAATCTTCAGCTGGATCTATTCAGTAGTTTTTGGGGTGGAGAGGTAACAAACATTAACATCAAAACATTCGCATTTTTAATATTAGTGTGTTAGGATTATTGGATTTTTTTTAATGTGGCAACAAATCCGCAGGCAGCGTTTCTGCCAACTCTTCGCTCAATACGCCAAAGAGGACATCTATCACATCAATCATTTTGTTAAATAATTGTTCAGAACCCTATTAAAAATATTCAATAACAAAAAAATTACATTATTAAAACAATTCCATAGAAAGCACCATTGAAGCGTCACAGACAGCTGTGTCAAACCAAACGAACCATAGACAACGAACATAAAACTACATCTAGAACATTATGAGATATCGCTTCGCATAATTAACTCGGCAACTTGTCTATGAATTAAAATGGCGGAATTATTTTGCCAATTTTGACAGGTCGTTCGAGCTTGAATCGGCCGTTAATTCAATTTGAATGGGATTGAAACAATTGGTGCACGTGTCTCATTTATTCGTTGAGATTATTTGGCGTATAATTTTGATATAGAATCGTTTCCTTATCATAAGTTAAAACAAGAGTACTTTTAGCTTTAGCACTAACTCCATAAGCTTGTCGCACACCTGGAAAGCACCGCTGCAACACAGCACAAAAATGTCCATTGAATTAAGGGCTATAACTTGTAACATTATGATAAATTTTATATTGACGGCATCTGGTGACAGAGAGCTTTCGGGCTCGTTTGTGAAGCTATTTTGTCACTGTAAAATGTACATATCTATAGATAACTAGTTTAAGCCCATATTTCAAAGCACGTTTTTTTTCTGTGCGGTAGCGGTATTGGATTAAAGTGCGCAGATCTTTACTCTACTATAAGTTGTTTGACATGAGGTACCTACTTATGTAACTTTTAAGGCCAAGAACGTAGAGATACTTCTGTGAAGGACCCATCTTTAGCTCTACCTATTTTTTTTTTAAATTTAAATAGGGGTTAACTGGGTTTTTCCTTCAAAATTTGTCCTTTCCCGGAATACCATCTATCTCCTTGCCAAAATTCATTAAGATTCGTTCAGCCGTATAAACATGAAAATAAATAACATAGAGAGACAGAGTTTCTTTCGCATTTACTTTTATCAGTATGCATGGATTCAAACTCAGAACATAGAAACATAACAGTTTTTCCATTTTCAAAATCTCTCCCAAGAGATGCGACACTGTTGATAGTTTCAAGTTAATCGATATCGACTGATAACTTTCAAATTGCGAACGCGGAGTCGGCAACACCTCGGCATTCATCGGTAATGACTCGGCTCGCACGCCATACACTCATTACCTTCCGAACATTACGACACTCCACCTGCCGGCTCTAATGAACCCGAAATAAGGAAATCTTCATTTATGCCATTATGCAATTTGCAGGTCTTTGCTGTTGATTACAACGTTGGCGTTCAAGCTCGTTCTACTAATTTGAATGTTTGACATTTCCAGTTTTGGGAATTGGTGAGTGAAGAAAACTGGCTTGTAGGTAACTGGTCTGGTATGTAAGCACCTTTTCTCTCCCTTGCAAACTATCTTCCATCTCAATTAGTTCCTGGAAATGATTATCCAGGACTGCTTTTCCAGAATTCCTGTGTTCCTAGTTCTGATGAGCTGTGATATACGAAGTGGTTCGGAGAACCGAGGTAGCTTCTACATAAATCTTTGCGTTTCTAGGAAACCTTGCTATTTGGAATATTAGTACCTAAACTTAGTTCTATTATATTTATTCTCTGCCTATAACTAGGTGTTTGAGTCTTCACGAAATAGACATTAATTAGACATAGAAATGCTTATTTAGGGCCGGACTCCACCAAAGCGGAGACGAGACGAGTTGAGCGGAGAAGAGGTCTGATTTATTTTGAACAACCAATAGAACGTCGTTATTCATACATCTCGTCTCCGCTCAGCTTCAGTGGATACCACCGAGCGGAGATGTATCATATTTGTATGCGAAGAAAACAAAGAAAGATCGAAGCTAAGATGTGAGCTGTGCCTCGCACGCAAGCTAGCGACGTCACGCAGCGGAGACGAGAAGAGATGTGAGCGGTGTGCAGTGAGCGGCGCCGCTAGTGCATTCATCTCAACAAACATCCGACGCTCGCCGTACGCAGCTCTGTTCTGATCTAGCCAGCACACATCTCCGCTCCAGTCTAGCCAGTACGCATCTCCGCACAGCTTCGGTGGAGACACTCTAGCTGAAAAACGTCGCTTCTCGTATCCGCTTCGTTCGGTTATCGCCGCACATCTCCGCTTTAGTGGAGTCTGGGCCTTATTTCTACTTTACTGTAGGTACCTACAATGATTTTAATAAATAAACAATGTAGTCGGTTTATTTAAACTTTCGCATTCATATTTTAGTGTGATTGTGTGTTGTGTTATGATTAAAAAAAACATTCCAAAAAGTATGAAGGTACTTAATTAGATTAGATAATGTAATTTTGTAGATATCTGACATAACCGTTGTTTTCTATCCACTTTTAAAACCAAATGACCAGTTGCCAGTGTTGCCACACATGATTGATACCGCGCATTAGTGGACTAATTACCGAAAAAAACTATTTTTAACTGTTCATGGACCATTTGAATTGATTGGAGTTGCTAACGATCGCTGTGACGAAATGTACCTAGGTAATTAATTACATACTCGTATAAACACTTGGTTTTAACCGACTTCGAAAAAAAGAGGAGGGTTTTCGGCTATACATATGTATGGTTCTTTTTATTGTATGGTCGTCTATTTCTCTGTGAATTAAGGACCGATTTTGAAAACTCTTTCGCTATTGTATAGAAAATGAGGTCCCATAAAATTATTAAGTAATCCCTGGATTAGTATTTACCAATGTTATCGACATAGCGCAAAGAATTAGGAAGCTGAAGTGGCAGTGGGCCGGTCATATCTTGCGAAGAACCGACAACCGCTGGGTTAAACGTGTTCTTGTGTGGAGACCGCGACGCGGCAAAAGTAGTGTAGGACACTCCGACCAGATGGGAGGAGGACCTGCGAAAGACTACAGGCAGTTGCTGGATGCGGCAAGCTGATGACAGGGCGCTATGGCGCTCATTAGGGGAGGCCTAGTCCAGCAGTGGACTAAAAATTAAAAGCAATGTAAAATTAACCGTTTTGAAGTTGGTTTTTAGTTTTTTTCAAGACAATTAAATTATGGTTAATATGTATATAAGTATCTTGTTCTGATATCTAAGCTGAAGTCCAATAACCTAAAATTTTTAATAAGAAACCGTAGTCCTTTTTAAATATTAGTGAGAATATGTTTAAACCAATTATTAGTAAATAAGTGCTAATACAATATTAATGGCTTTTTAGTTGACGATCTTAAACTTTGTCATTCAATTTTATGAACAATTTACGTAATGCAATTATAATTATAAATATTTGCTTACCTTATTTTAAGGTAGAACATAATATAAACATTTAATATAAATGTTTAAGAGTAATAATAATGTTTAACTGTAACCTACATTACCTTTATGTTGAAGCAAATAATTTGTCTTTATCTTTACAAACGTGTCTCCGCCAAAATGGGGGGTTTTGCCATTATCACCACGCGTGGCAGACGGATTGGTGATGGCAGTAGAGGTGTTAAATATCCATAGAAGGAAGCTGCAGCAGCCGTGCTGCCGTTCCTCTGGTAGGTTTCCTTTGTCGACTCTTACGACATTCACAACCTGAGTTGCAGGGGTCGATTCTTACGCCGCTTTGGCCATGGTCAGGTGTCATGAAGATACTGATGAGCAGTTTTCTTTTTTTAAGATGAATACTCCTAATGGAACATCTAAGTATGAATTTTGTTAAAAATACTCAAAAATATTGGTTTAAAAAGTGATTCCATCTCTCTCTACTTCTAAATCTAGAAAATGGTCTCTTTCGCAAGACCATAGCACGGATTCCGATTCAAAAATAGAACACCAACTGGCATTTCAATAATCATTAAGAAATCGAACAGACGGCGAATTTGAATTTGGAACAGATGTCCGTTGCGACCACTTTCAATTACCAACCTGACGATTCAAATCTAGATTTAGGTCTGCTGCACTCCGAGCAGTGTCAAACGACCTCTTTTATCATGGACCTCAGTGAATGTGGTTATTAATAACTATGTCATAGTGACAACACCTAGGCCCCTACTATCTTAGGCTAGTTCCTAGATACTTAGATACTAAGTACACACTTTTTTTCTAAGTAAATTCATAAGACCTTTCGATAAAATGCAGCTAAAAGTACAAAAAAAAAAACAAATAACGATTTACAATTGAACAGCTGAATTCTACCAAAGACAATAAACAAAGAATAACAGGAGAATAGTGGTTGTATAAAACCGGAAGTAACACTAATGCTTTTAACACCATATGCAGTCAAATGACTTACTCTGTTCCTCGTTACGATAATTTTTATTGTTATAATTTTGTTTGAGCCGCGGTCTAGGGGCAATTTTATATCGTTAGCGAATATTTGTGTTATAAATTGATAGTTTGGAGTAGCGTGTTGAAAAACGTCGATTTGACAGATGGAAAAACGTTGGTAAAAAACTTGTTAATCAAACAACATTATTTTTACAATTTTAAAAAGCCTTGGTTTGTTTCAAATGCGTCAATTATCATCAATTCATCATAGATCATAGATCTGATACTGTTTTTTTTTTAAGTTAACTAATTTACGAAACTTTATTATTAATAATATCTTAAAACTATTGTGTTATTGTGTATAAATATTAAACGTTTTAATGTGTGAAGTGAGCTCTTAACAATAAACCTATATTTTTTTTTGTATATTTGTTAATCCTAAGTACCTAACTAGTGTAATTGGTTAAGTTTAATCGTTCTAGTTATAAGTAAATCAATAAATAATTAACTTATATGTGTAAAAGCTTAAACAATGATATCCTAGAAAAGAGTTACACTTGCGTTCTTTTCTATCACTTAATATCTGTAAAAAGTTTTAATCAAAACAATCTAGCCAACCACCGAGCTGACCTACAGAAAATACCCTTTTTTCTGACAGCTATAAACTTTATACTGTATGTGGTCTGTAATCGTTTGACACGTCTCGGAATGACAGACGGCTGATAGTTACACGCGATATTTTTTTTGTCTATGGTGTTAGTTTATATTTATGCAATTTAGGATAGCACCTGTCGATTGTAACTGGATGATTTGAATAAAAATTATCTGTTCGTTCAATCCTTTTGATTGGGTTTTTATATTTGATCCTGTTTGGACTGTGAAGAATATTTGTTTATGTAGGTTTAAAATTCACCTGTTATGTATATTAATGTATTACAAAATTGCACCGAATTAATAAGAAAATTTGCGTCACCTTATCTGATTCTAGTTATTTTCTCTATCTAAACTGTATTAGTACTTATCTTTTTTTTTCTACAATTATACCTATAAGTATACCTACGTCATTATTTTCGACCACTAACCACTTCCCGACCAGAAGCCAAAAATAATTCAAACTCATTCAACAAATTCGAAAATCAAATCAATAAACATATGGCGGGCTAGGGTTAACACTTTTCGGTTAATAGCAAAACGGGGTTCATTCGTTCATTAAACAAAGGGTTGTCAAACGCACGCCATTCGAATTTTGAATAAACAATTCGAAAAAATGCTAGCGCGTGCGCGCTGGATTGCATTACGCCAGGTGAAGAATGGCTTACATTTTATTCGGAAGGAGTTCGGTGGTTTGCCTTATTAAAGTAATTATCTCGAGTGTGTGTAATTGGAATTACGTTTTAACGTACGCGTGCTTATTTTAACTTAGCTTTAGATCCTGCATGTTGTTTGTATAAAAAAAACAACGAATTGGTGTCGATACCTTCTTAATTGTTGTTTTTATGGACAATATGATTTATGACCACATTTCTGTTGGGCCGTCACCACCAGGGAGATAAAGATAATTATACGACCACATCTCTTTTCGACCCTAATAGATAAGCCTAGCTAAGTCATTATTATCATCATAAGCCTGTACTAGTCCACTGCTGGGCATAAGCCTCCCCTAAGTTAGTACCGACTATGGTAGAGTAGATACATTTCATGATTTTGAAATCTCATGTTACCCTCTATTCTTCATTTCTTGCCATTGTGACGTCTATGAAATTATTGTAAACTTTTAAAATAGCTATTTTAGTAACTTTACCAGAAACCATAATATTTTCTTAACCATAGTATTCCTTTTTTTTATGCTTTCTTTTACAGCATCTTTACCAGTATACACTAACCCCAAAAACCTCCAGATAAAGACGGATGGCTTCAACTGTCCAGCGCCCCTACACGACGCGACTTTTCCATTACCATTAATTTGTCCAAATGAAACTTTACTACTGTCATCTTGAGAGCGTTGTGCGTCTTCATGAAGTTTTTTTTGTGTAGGAATAAGATTTAGGTTAATAAAGTAGAGCTTACCATTCGTTCATCATAATTCATTCACTGATTTACGTACCAAAACTGATTAATTTTAGTTTTATACTTAGGCGTATTTGACTTCATAAACTAGTGGAACTGGGTTAAAAATAATATGTCATGTTAATTTGTAGATTTTTAGTACTGTACGAAAATCCAATATTACCAAATGCTCCTAAAGTACATTATATGCTCTGAAGTACTTAAGTTTTATCATAAGTTCCTAGAAATTATTGCTTACGATTAGCGGCAAATTACTTTACTTTTTTAAATTTCTTGTAGAATACAGAAATTATCAATATCTGGTACTGGTAAGGTTGGGTAGGCCTATGTCCAGCAGTGGACTAGTAAAATCCACAGCCTTTAAGAACTAAAATTGACAAACATAAGCACATACCAAGGTTTACTTTTTGTAAAATATATTTTATTTAAAGCCGCGGCTAGGTAAAAGTTTTTTTAGACTCGGTCTTGTCTAAGCTTTAGAATTTCTTTCATATACAAATAATCTGTATTATCTACGAATGGGTAACAATTTTAATGTTAACCATAATAGACCATGTTTTTTTTTCTGTAACATCGTATGACTGCTGCATTCAGCCAAGCCAATACGTGAGTATTATTATCAGGGTGTTTGGTATTGCGACCGACATAATTTTTCTGAGAGTTCGCGGTTATGGGCTTTATTTATCTAGTAGAATAAATGTCCTGAATGTCACGGTTGCAGAGATATAGGTTTTTAAAGTTTTTTTTAAATCACCTAAAATCTCATCCTTAAATGTGATTGCATAAAGTGAGAAGGCGGCCAATTTGAGCAAATTTTGTGATTTAGATTCATTCAGAAGAACAAAACATAAAAAAGAGTCTGCTTAAGATCATAGATTGATAGATAGATTATCACTTTATTGCACCATCAATACATTTATAAAACGAGAACTTAATACTAATTATATATAATCATAGCAGTCAAGTATCTCTTAGTTTGACCAACCTTATTAACATTTTTTAAGTCGTATAGCTGTTGTGAAAGAGTAATAACTAGAAAACTTTTTAAAAGAAAACTATCTCAATATCACATTTAGTTTTTTTTTTAAATTAATTCAGAAGTCGTTACGTTTTATAACTTTTACACATATTTTAGACTTTAAATATCTACTCGGAACTTAAGTGAGTTGTTTCAAGTAATAATTTATACTGAATAAATAATATATATTGAAGAATACAACACAAGTTACTTTGTGTAGTTTTAACCACAAACCAAAAAGGTATGACGAATTAAAGGTGGGACTTCAAGTGATTTTAAAAAATCTTTAAAAATATCTATTTTAGCAACTGTGACACTTAGAACATTGCTTCTACTGTACTGTGACACTTAGAACATTGGTTAAATGTAGCCCATGACTCCTCCAACTCCTCAAAAAATAATGTCGGTCGCAATACCAAACACCCTGTATATTCTCTGTCAATAGCTAATAATCTGTCATCTCACGTCACGTGACGCGCACGCGCCGCGCGTGTGAAATACTCTGTGTAATTGCTAGTTTCGCGCGCAAACGGTCATGTTTTGGCGGGAAAAACTCTGCCGCCATTTTGATTATTAGGTTGGTTTTGGTTTACACTCGTTAGATAAGTTTCATTGCTATTTTTTGTTCACATTATGTGTAAAACACAGATATTTTAAAAAGTTTTAACAGGAATGAATTCCATTTCGAAAGATTATCTGTGCATTAACATTTAGCATTGTAATTTGTAATAGTAATTCGTTTAACAAAAGTGCAGGTTCTGTTCCCGGGGCGGGGCTCGCAAATTAAACTTTTACGACTGCACGTGGGGAAGTTTCCCACGGGTGGGCGTGGACCAGTCGGTCCTTTGATGGTGTTGGGTTCCGATTTTGCGGGACAGCTTTGAGAAATTAGTTATTCGATGTCATTTTGACAGTTTTGGTGTCAAATGGTCATTCAACGCTTTAACATCATAATTTGGCCGAATTGTGTCAATCAGGACGCAGAGCCGAAGAAGAAGTTGACGTGGAACTTCATGATTTCATATCATTTTATTAAATAAGTATTATATAAAGTATTTGGCCGTTTCCCATTCCAACACCCTAAATGGCCGTCCAGGCCACTCGCGTATGAAACAGTCTTCCAGTGGAATGTCGCGAGGTATCCTCAGTACATGTCTTCAGATCTAGAGTCTATAAACATATGTATTAATATGAGTATCTATTATTATTATAATTTTTTATGTATGTTAATGTCACGATTTATTAATTGTATTTTCCTTTGTTTCTTGTAATTAATAATTTTTGTTATCTAGCATTACCTACTAAATTGTTGTCAACACTACCCAAAGGTTAGCAGGTAGACTATCTAGCATTATGTTCGCCTAT
This sequence comes from Eupithecia inturbata, assembly GCA_963662085.1. Taxonomy (NCBI): domain Eukaryota; kingdom Metazoa; phylum Arthropoda; class Insecta; order Lepidoptera; family Geometridae; genus Eupithecia; species Eupithecia inturbata. The sequence continues at coordinate 1,524,821 of OY759192.1, forward strand.
GTACAACTTTTGTGCAATAAAGAATATTCTATCCATGTAAATGGGTACATATTGTGAATAAGTTTTACAATATGTACCTATATACCGTAATATGATGCAATAAATATATTAAATAAATATATTTAAAAAAAATTTGGTAACATTATTTACATTGGGTTCGATTAGTTAAGAATTATCGACCATGTGCATTAAATCTCTCAAAGGTTTTTTTTATCAGATTATCTAAATGGGCATGTTACATTTTATGATTTCGTTGGGCTGATGATGATGATCAAGTTAAACACTTCATCATCATCATCAGCCCGTACGTACACCTATACCACCGCTGAACATACCCCAAATGAAACCAAACGACGCGACAACGCCACGAATATACAAACTTTTGTTCTAAATCTACTTATTTTATTCTACCTACCTACCTTTTTATTTTCACTTTTAAACTGCTAACACTCGAATACCTAGACATCAAAGACTTTATAAAACACTATCATTTCCTGCCTAGCTAATTTCGCGTGTTCACAACTGTCAGACAGACATACCCACATTATTTATGTCAATTAACTACTATGATTTATTGTCAACTTAGAATAGAAACAAAAGATCCTTAACTAAAATACTAATAATATGTCCTCAAAAGGTAACGTAGGCTATAAAATAACGTTCATGCATTTGTCTAATAGTAATAAATCATAAATAGTTAGTCTGTCTGAAATATATATACAGGGTCATGATTGCAACAGTCACACTATCCTTCTATCAATGTATGAATATAAACAATACTCAAATGGTATTTAATTGTACAAAACTGTAACGGCTGAACCGATTTTCATAATTAATTTTTCTTAACTTAAAAACCTTAAGAAACTCTGTGGCGCAGCCAATGAACCTAAAACCCATACCAAAATAAGTTATATAGGTATTTACTATTATTATCTTGACCTCAACCAACACAAGTAAAACCACAAACCGCCACTAGTCCAACATAATAGCTCATTTAAACCGTAAGTTTAGTCTGTCTATCCGTCCAAGGCCACATTTTATGTGTTTTTAATCTATGCTGGCTATGTCTCTAGTTTACGCGCGTGCGTGAGAGTACTCGCAAACAGTGGCGCTAGTGTGGTAGAGACAGATTTTGAATTTGGAATGATGGTGTCAATGAACTTTGTAAGGTGGGTTTATACCCTGTATAATGAATAAAAGAAAATCAAAAATACTTTATGATTGAAAATATATGTTTTAGTTTGACTTCAATTGTGAATCTGCAGTGAGTAACGAATAAGTATCGACCTTCTTAGATTTGACACAAGACCTTCTATAAAACTCTTCAGAATTTTGCTATCTGTTAAAATATTAAAGATTATTCTTGGCTGTAACTCCGAGAACATCCAGTCGCTAGTCGCCCCGTGAACACGATCGCTGCAACGCGATGGAAACGTAGGGGAACAAAAGGTACGCGATAAATACCCGATAAATAATCTTTAATAAGACCTTTTATGCAAGAGATTTCTGAACGTTGAGGTGGGACTAATTAGTATTATGTTTATTTGTATGTGCAAAAAAGCTTTGGTTTCGAACGTTGGAGTAGGACAGGCACCTATGCAGAAAATTTCTAGTCATAATTTCATGTCACTGACCCTCATGGGAAAATGTAAAGGCATAACATGTTCCTGAGATAACATAACTAGTAAATAACAACCCTTATCACGATGGCATAAAGCTCACATTGATAAGAAGTATTGTAGTTCTTATTGCATTCGAATAGAGTTGATGTTGATAATGTTATCGTATCTCAAGTTGTTTGAAGTGTTTGTAATTTGGATGTCCCATTTCTTGGTTTTTGGCAAAAAATGTTGAAGAAGTTTGGAGAAACATATATAAGGTAAAAAATTATGGTCGTACAAATGTTATTTAGATATCATCGTCTGACCTTACTCGTACTTAAATACTTTAACTAATTAATAAAATATTCACTACTAGTTTCCGGCCGCGGCTTCCCACGCGTTGTTTTTTTCATATGTTTTTAGGTTATTTCCATCCCATGGGAACTGATTTATGGTTGCTAATGTGTTATTCCAGGTCTAAACCTATACTTATCGCTATAGCTCTAAGCCTGGAATCAAACACATGCTACTTTTGATCCCATAAATCAGTTCCCATGGGATGGAAGTTACCTTAAAACGTTTTTATAGAAACAGCGCGTGCGAAGCCGCGGCCAGAAACTAGTTTTTAATATTAGTGTGATTTTATTAACTTTTGCAGCTTAGCTTCACTAAGTAAAAGTATAAGTCATTAATAATTAATGAACCACCTTAACAAAACACAAGTGCGGCACTTGTGTTTTGCGAAAGAATAGGTGCCTATACAAAATAATTTATGTTAATAGAGACCCTGTATATTTATACTAATACAATTATTCAATTCCACGTTCAAATGCCATGCGTTCATTAATAAGAACATTCTAAACTTGCGGATTATTTATAAACTTTTTCCTTTTTTTTCATAGGCCATTTCGTCAGCTGTGTAAAACTATAAATAGTTATTTAGATTTCCCGTGGTCGACTAGATTTTAAATAAATAAAATAAAACTTTTGTTTAATGAGACAACATAGTCTATTTTGTTTATAAACTGAAATAGTTAGAGGGGTTTTTCCGTAATATTAAACAGGGATTGAGTCCTCATGGGTCCTGTCCTGGGGGTAGTTTTAAGTAATGATTATAATACAGTTCATTATTATTTTATAGGTTCATGATTAGTATAATTTAAAAAATAACTATAATAGTTGAAATTGAGATTACTTTTTTGTTAAAATTAATAAATGTACGCTTAGGTTTATCTTAGTTTCTCCAGCTATTTAATCTATTACCTACACCTTTCATAGTAAAATTTCATTAAAAATTTAATAAACTTTAATACTTAACCACCCGTTTATAAATACAACAAAGGCAATATCACTAAAATACCTTTCCAGTGTATTCAAGCCCTATACCATTTTTCAAGCAGCAGCGCACATTGGACATTGGAAATCCAACGGCTAAGAACTAAACTGGTCCTAGGAAATTAATATGTGCTCATTTAATATGCTAATAGCAAGGGAACACAGCTAAAAGAGGAAAGCTGGGTTATTTACCTCTACGTTGTTTGTTATGTCAAAGTAATAGTTAAGGTATAAAGATATTTCCTTATTTTTCCAGAACATAGGGACACAAAAGACAAAAGTATTTGTATGTGGTTATAGCAGATCACACCATAGCTGGTCTGCCGTATAGACCGTGATGCGTAAGGTGGCATCACATATACAAAGATATAAGATATGCGCGCCATTTTGTGAAAAGGATAGGCATAGGATTTCGCGTTCATATGAGCTGGACAGAGCATACGTTTTTGGAACGACGTCAGCGCAAAAATCGAGTTTTTGCATATTAACAAGAAAACTACACAACTTATGAAGAAACTGATTCAAGGAACCAAATAATTAGTAATAGAGGTATGTTAATAGCCTATGAATCAAAACATAATTAATTTAAATAGACCGCAGGGTTCCTGAGATCTCCAACAAATTATGTGCAAAACGGTGCACTTTCATGATTTTTTGATCGTATTTTTTTTTCTCTATCATGGTTTCACATTCAAGGAACAAAAGAAAAAAAACAATGAATTTTATGTAATTCGAGTTGTTTATCACGAGGATCGGGACCTCCGTGGTAACTAACTTGAGTACTGAGATCTAGATTTAGTTTAACAACCAAACCCATAGGGTTCGCCCCTTAAGAACTACAGTGGCAAGTGTAACAAAAACTACTATGGGATCTCACTAGTATATCTAGTTAGTATCTCACAAATATAGCAACATAGAGATTAATTGATTAAAAAGTTATCGAACTTTTTGATCAAAAATGTTAAAAGCTATCTAAAACCATGTAGGTTGCAGCAGATGCCTAAAAGCTTTTAAGGCCCATAGTCTTTCTAAAAAATGACTGTATAGTGGCTGTGAATTCCCTAATTTTGCTACCTCAGTTGAGTTATAAATCGAATATACCTGTAGGTAGGAAGACCAAAATATCTCATCAAGTAACAACAATGTATTATAGAGGAGTATAATAATTGATTTGATTATGATTTTCTACTTACACTGTTATCGTTTTTTTATGTAGCGGACAACAGAAATTTTAAGATGCAAACATCTACAAATATTTGCAAAGTGTGTTAGCCATTCTTCCTATTCTGTGCCCCACTATCTGCCTTGTCCGCTCCGTTCCATCACCATGTCCTTTAGCCAGTATCTGCGATCTCCTAGCCACTCATGCCGCCCTGGTAGATTTATTGCCAGCTGATTCCACTTTATTTATCAGTTTCATATCAATATTGACTAATTAGCAAATGATTGAGAGGCTAGATAGATGATAGTTTAGATCTGTTAGGTATTTGCCATCTGGAGATTGCGACGCTGGTTTTTTTTTCTAAAAGCCTATAAAATATAAGCGTTGCAAATCTATGTTCGCAATCAAGTGACATTAGGCTTGACTTTAATGAACTGACTTTGAAGATGATGTATGACAAAAAAGCGATATTTAGAAGCTGATGGTCCAAAATATCGGTATTCATATATACAAAATCGATGCTAAAAAACAATTCAACTCCAATAAACCCATTGTATCTGACCACTAAAAACTCTATGAATAAAACAAGCTGAATGGAGAGCATACAAGCGAAAACAGTTAGTTAGGTATAGAAATCGGAATAATACCTCTGAGAGGGAGGCGAAACAAAGGAGGTGTCATGTTACGTACGGAACCCTCAAATGGAAAATCAGATGTCGATAAAAATGGAATAGAAAGACCTTTTTGTGAGGGACTTTAGATAACTAGAGGGACCAGCTGGAGTGAGTTGGATTGGAGCATACGGTCGAAAGAGTGTTTTGAGGGTCACAATGAAAGTGAGCAATTCTGTCAACGATGTTTAATTCCTTATGGACAGGACATGGTAGAATATTACTTAAATCTGGAGAAAGCGATCGATATTGAATATCGAATGATGAAATAGGAGTAGCGCAGCACTAGGTTAAACTCATAAATGATGGGATTTAGGTAAATTAAATGCCCTTGCCAAAATAATACCTATACCTACGTAAGGATATAGACCAGAATATACCCAGCAGTAAAGTATATAGTAAAAGTAAAATGTAATATTTGTGATACCTAAATGATCTATACATGTACCTACAGTTCTGAACTATGAAGCATAATATACATTTCACACTGGCCCAAAGTAATCGTATCTTGTGGAAACCAGATAACTACTTAGACCTAATTTACTACACCAACAACTTATCACAAATCCCTCGACCACAAGAAAAATCATAACAGCCTCAACCGCCAAATTAAGGGTGTATCACACCCCCTGACAAGCGACAGGAGTAATCTCGCCAGCATTGTCGATCCCGCTACCCTCAGGCCGACTGCCAACCACTGAACAATCGGGCACTCCAACGCTACACGCTCCCTATTGTGTTTTCCCCCTATTTTTCCTCCTATTTGTTTTTGTTTGGTAATTACTGTTTGGTTTTCTGTAAATTGCTTGTGGCTGTAAATAAGCCGGAATGGTTTGGCTTAGTTGTTTGTTTGTTGGTCACCTTGCGTTAGTTTATTATTTGGCATATTTCTCGAAGTATTTTGATCGGCTTGAACTAGTTTATTTGTTTTGCCTTTGTTTGTGATTGTCATCTTTATTCGCATATTGTTCTGGATAAATATTTTATGGTCCATCCAGAACTAGGCCGAGTCACCACAGATGTGATTTGTTTTGACTGATTTGACAGCATGTACTAACCTATTCGGCTGGGCTATGGTACGGTAGGTAGGTATGGCGAACGGTAAAAAACTGCGTCATGAGAATCTGACCTTTTTTTTGTAAATTTTGAATTTTTTTGTTACCCTGCATTAGACAGAAAATCATCAGGCATTAGAAATATACCTTCTTCAAGATATTTCAAGCTCTGTTACTTGGTGTTAATAAATAAAATAAAAAGGATTATATTCATCAAAACTGTAACTAGGTTATAAATGAGACTTATAAGTAAGTACTAACGTAATCTTAATAATGACCCCAATTAATGACCCCGAGTCGCTTTTTGCGCGTCAAGAAGACATGCTCCATAGCACATAAACACGTGGTGGCTTGACGTCATCATTACGCTAATTAATACAACATTTCCATCAAGAATTCTCATAAAAAGTTATTGTTATCGTTGAATACTTTATTATTCATTAGCCTTTGATGCAAAATCTATGTTAAATAAGTTTTTGATCATATCTTTTAGAGAATGAAAAGCTTGCGAAAATCCGCAAAATTTGAATATGAAAAGGAGAAGGCCCAAAATACAGCCCTAGCGAACTCCAACACGTGTTACAAGGCTTAACTGCACTTACAATTAAGCCATAAGCCTCGGTTAATTAAACCCAGACTCTATTCTTAGCCGTTTCACAATGAAAGGATTGTGGGACCAAAAAACCATTGAATGTCCCTCGGACGCCATTCATCAATAGACTCAAAAGCCTCAATAAGAACGAGGTAAATAGGATTTGAATTTTTTTATTGGATTTAACTTTGGTTTCCTGTATTGACTTTTAATAAGGCCTACATTTAATCAGATCTCGATGAAATCTCTGAGAAAATATAGTCCAAAATATAGCTCAATAAATCTTTATTTTCTTTGATCATTCATAGCTAAATGAGCCAGGAAGATATCGCTTCTCAGCGATAAGACTGCCAAATTATATTTTAAATGAAGTATTACTATTATTAGATGATTACGTGATTAATTATGGATTTTGTAGGTATTTTTACTGTTTGAACCAACTCTATCAAAATGTGAACGGATATCGAACCTACAAACAGTGGATTGCATCTTAGCAATTTGCTTACTGCTCCATAAATGTTATCAGATTTATACAGTCAAAATCTAGTCCAAAAGCATAACAAATCAAAAGGTATGTAAGTATATTGAAGTTAATTCAGGATTTTATTATTTTATGAAATATTTTAATTTATCTTATTTGAATTTTCTGTGACGTATGTTTTAATAAATTTTTTTATCATGCTAATTAGGTATATTGTATAGGTTTGTGTTTTTTTTTTGTATTGTAAATTGGCAATTCTAATTTTAATTTTTGTGTGACATTTTATTTAATTCTTTTTATCATGTTATGTATAGTTTTATGTTTGTTTTTAATAATATTGTATGCATTTATAATTTAATCTGAAATAAATGAATAACGATTATATTTGTAGTAATTTTTATGCACTTATAACGGGAAATCACACTAATATTATAAATGCCAAAGATTGGATACTTATTGTTACTTCTTTGCGCCACAAACACTGAACGACCCGGGCTGAAAATTTTCATAAATGTAGTTCTAGACCTGAGTGAACATCAAAGGCTTTTATCCCGGAGAAACACGTGCGAAGCCCCGAGCAGATACTACTTTACCATAATCCGTTTTACCATGTTCAAATACATAAAGACATTCACAAACCTCTCATTGATAAAGCAACTCTTTCAATAACACATTAGCAAGTGTAATAGTTATTGTTGGCGGCCATTCTAAATAATTAGCAGACAGACCGACGGATCGCAGACGAGCATTAATATTAAAGAAAGTACCTTCTACGGATCATTAGTCATGCAATGTGTCGGAACGAGGGGCATACATAATGCAGCCCTTGGCTCGTCGAGGATACTGTCTGGTGGTTCATCCTGTAGTGTGTAGATCGCTAATTGATCGCAATGATCATTGATATTGGTTTAAATGTAGCTTGCATTGATATTATTAGTTATATATTCAGCTTAACTAAGTCTGGTTTGTTCGTAAGGTTGGGGCCAAACGAGCGTAATTTTTAACAGACTTCAAAAAAGAGGAGGTTTTACGATCGGCTGTGTATGTTTATTTTTTATGTATCTTCGTCGATTTCTTTGTCAACTATGACTTTTGCTATTGTATAGAAAATTGTATTAAAATATTACTATTGTATGAAAATACTTTTGCTATTGTATAGAAAATAATTTCAGGCAAAATAAGAGACCATCGTATTTTTTTATTCCCGAGGGAATAATAATTGTCCCGGAAAACTTAAAAAACAGTGTGAATGTTAAGAAATATGAGACGGTTTTAAGTATTTTCAAAACAAATTATTTGAGTTACGAGTAAAATGAGTCGCTTCATACAAAAGTCCAACTGGTCGATTCAGATGTATTTGTGAGTGTACTAACGTACTATTTTCATCGCTTATTGGCTGCATCTTGATTATTAGTGTCAAGTCTCGAAATCTAGTTCAATATTGTTTTGGGTATATAATTTTATAGTGGAAGCGGGACAGGGACTTTGTGTTATAGATCCATTATTACATTATTTAGATGATCTCTTTGTCGTAGTGAGCGAATGTCAGACTGAGACTTTTGAGACTTTAGCTTCGGGTCTACGTGTTTACTATTTAATTTATTTTAGTTATGACCAAAAAAGTGGATAGATTATCTGCCCCATATCAGAAGCTCCATTTATTTTGTTACTAGATGATATTGTGTGAAAGTTGTATTATTTTATTCATCATTGAAGCACGAAATCATTTCGATCTACCCCACGAGGCGAGAGTTGAACCACAAATGTCCACTTTCACACAGGGAGGGAACAATGGTCACACAATATCGCTGATTAGCTATAGAAACTGTATCTGACCCAGATATGGAACCCTTTCGGTGGTATGGGAATCGAGAAGCTGTGGTATGGCAGATGTTTTGATGTGTTGAAATTTGACGTCTTACAAAAGCTGTGGGTCTCCGAGGATATACAAGCTGAAGTGAAGTGTCATGTTCTTGACTAGAAGGGAGGACGAAGGCTGTTACACAACAGAATACACAAGAAGACCATCTTGGTGGTCTGCTCCTTATAATGATTGGGAACCGCCTTGCAGGGGACAGGAAGGAATGACGTGGTAAAGTAAAGGCGTCCTTACCCATCAGTGCAACAAATGGCCCAAAAAATTAAGATATGACTGACATGATGATGATCAAAATGATGATGTGACCGACTTATTGAAAATGAAAATATTTATTGTTGTCAATTTTTATTGAAGGATGGTGATGTTGATGGTTTGGAACAGTCTGCAGTTAGCTTAATTGTTTCAATAGTAAATACTACTTCTAATTTGTTTTTATTATTGTATTGTAATTTACTTTATCAATAAAGTTACATTAAAAATTTAAAAAAAAATATTTAGTTTTGAACTTTTAGGCAACATTTTATATAGGTCCATTGAAAAATTTACTAGTCTCACATACTTGATGTAATCGTTTTTTTTAAATAAAATTAATTGAAACTGAAACTTTCAAGTTTTTTTTTCAGACTGGCTTTGACAAAAAAAATTACAATCAAATAATAGAAACATATTAGAACAATTACTTTTTTTTAATATAGGGAAGGAACACTTTTAGTAGAAAGATTTAGGTTTTAAATTAAATTCCACTGAAATTCTACCAAAAACGTGGTGTAGTTTTTGAATTTTCTTTTAAGATATAAATAAACTTGCAATTTTCAAAGAAAATTTAGAAATTTCTTTGTCATACGCATTTACAAGAACAAAGTTATAAAAGTAACCCTTGTTTATGTGAAGGGGCATCTTTGTTATTCCCAGTCGTGTTAAAATAATAGTGTTTGGAATATTTAGCTCAAGGGTTCAACTTCGAGAGAACGGTTTAAGAAGAGAGTGTTTTTATGGAAACCAATCATAGTCTTCCTTATTTTCTTCTTCTTAGTTTAGAGATGTTTCTCTAATATCAGAGTTGTTATCGAATCCCTAGATATTTTATTTATCAAGTTTTAGCTGCGCGTTAGTATTTCTAAGCGAAGATATGTTCTATGCTTCATAGTTCTTTTCCATAGCAGCATTTGTATTAACAATGCCTTATATAGTTGGACTTGTTGTCCAAAAACGAATATTCTGCCCTAATTAAATTTGTAAGCTTTTATATTTTCTAGGCTAATAAGAACTAGATCTATCTATCAAATTTATTCTAGAGGTAAAAGTGTAGGAGCAATAAATACCTCACAAGCTCATGAAAGTTGAACTAAGAATATTTATACCAATTGCGAATTCTCGTAACTTTCAATTTCAGTTCGATTTGAACCCCTAAACAACTGCTTTTTATTTTCCTTCTTGGACCACACATAAACTTCCAATCCTAACTTTCTTATTATTGGAAGTATTTATATTATTTCACTTTGTCTCCTTCCACTTTTCGGCAAAGTTTTTAATACACTTAGGGAGGGACGTGTTCAAACTTCTACGCGTTTGTTTCAATCATTTCTTTTCGTTGATATGGAACTTTTTCTTTTTATATCTTTTATTTCACTTTCCTTTTAGAAAACATGCCTTTTGCACTTCGTTCTAAGCTAATTTGATTATGATGACATATGCTACATGCGCTCTTAAAACTTTACTGTAATATAATATAAAATCTACATAGATAATAATAATAATGATTTTGATAAATTAAAATGTAACTTACAGATAGTGACGACTCATTTTTTCCGATCCAGCTTGATACCTAGAAAGAAAAGGGTTGCCTAAGATATAATTTTATATATATCTGTCCTTTTATCTTAGGCAACGCTTTTATAGGTAACAAGCTGTGTTACTTTAAAAAAAACGTTGCGTAAGATATAAGTCACAACCGATATGTAAAAAAAAATAACATCATAGAATTGATGATGTCAAGCTATATAGAAATAATTTTAGAATAGATACGCAAGCAATATCGCAAAGTGTAAACATTACAAGTATCCAAATAAATAACAAATAAGATATGAACAAGTTTTATTGAAAGCGAGAAGTTGCAAAGTTTTTCTCAGAGGGTCAGCCTATGAATAATATAGATGAATCATATTGAGATGGACACATTGACAGTTTACGGCATTTTAACAACTTTGTGATTTGTTTGAATGATTCGATACTGACATGATAATTTTATTATCAACATTGAATTGTTTATGATCGCTACTGGACTTAGCGAAACTATTCTACATCATCAACTTTTATTTATAGGAATTTTGAATCTTAATTTTATTCATTATATCTTATGGTTCTGGGAAGTAAAGTGGGTAGGTATTATAGGTAGATAGGTATTTATAGTTTTTCTTATGGTAGGTACTTAGACTTTCTTATCTCTAATATTTTTTTAAACCTCGTTATCGGTCACGAATTTTTCGACATGATTCTTATCAATAGGTATCTTATCAGTGGATTCCCATGTCTAACTAAAATATCGGTCAAGTACCTACCTGCTAAAATAAAATATTTTCACATACTTTTTCACAATATTACGGTGAGATATTTACTATCCACCTTTGATTTACGATCAACACCTTATTTAGTAATTTGATATATTGTATTCAATAAACAGATTTTTATGGCACGTTAATAGCTTTCTTAATATAAAGCTAATCTATTTGATTGATTTGGTTAATTTTAATCTTCGTTATTTATAATGAGGTTTGGCAAGCTATAAAATTAACACGTTCATTATTCACATGTGACAGCTCTAATGTCAAGTTGACAGTCCAAAAGGCTCTTGACATATGCAATCAATTCAATTTTAAATACTCTACGCAATGAAATAAGAAAACCTCTTTGGTACACAGAAGACCCCGTCGAGTTGGTATGAAAACTTCTTATTCTATGGCAAGGTGAGTCTGACCATGTTTTGTGGTACTCTATGGTTTTAAATGGTCTAGTAAAGGCAATTTAAAGGTAAATTTTAAAGTTAGGGCGGATCCATAGACTACTAGATCTTTGACTATACGTAACAACACCAAAGGTGACATAAGAACACTATAAGTGATATTTTATTCTATTACAAACCCATGATAAAAACGGCTTCTGAAGATAGTTTTGTTACCATACATAACATGACAATCGTACCAGCAAATATTTATAGCAAATCTGTTGGCACGACAACCCTCGAATTAATGAACGACAGCATTCCTAAGCTAACATTCGTACTACTAATAATACCACCCTTAGCCACAACAGCTACCCTTTAGAAATTCTCGCTAATAGAAACTGGATAGACAGAGCATCCATCACTGCCCTCCAATGTATTATTTATAGGGATATCCTGAGCTACTGCTAATCTTTCAATATCTCCACATTTCTGGGGACAACTTTTGGGGATCTTTAACTCAGATCTTTCTGAAACCAATCTTAAAAAAGACGAAATAGAGCTGAATCTTGAAGAGGGTGTATAGGTAGTGTATCCAAAGTAGGCGCGGCTGTCATTTGTTTTTCGTATACTGTGAAGCAGGGGGCTTGCGGGAAATGCACAGGAAAGACAAAATGGTAGCTTTTCTTATTCGAGGCCAAGACCAGATAATTAATATAATAATACTAACGTATAGAATGGACTGGACACTCTTCGCCCCGTGACCGAGCTTTCTCACTCCGCCGCGCCGCCGGCCCCTTGCCGTTGCCGGTTTGCGTTCCAAGTGCACGGGATGTACGGCGCACTCACGCAGATGGCATGTAATAATTTTGACAGACGACGCCAGTGGTGTTCGATTTTTTTGATTGTTTGATCATGGACATACGAAATTTCTTCTGTTTTGAAGTTTAATTTCAGTTTTTGTCATAGGAAAATAAAAAACTAAATGTCTTTGAGCTTTCGCAACTATCTCTCTCGCACGATATAAGTATTCATGAAGTGACCCAAGACGTCACACACTTAGCTGCACGTGTAGCGCAACACAGTTGCGCATGTATGTATGTGTCGAGACGCGACTTTTGTACGGAAAAATAGGCGAGTGTTCTGGGTGTGCCAAGACACACTTTGGGTCGCTGGTCGTTGAGTCATAGAAGTAAGTATATAGTTAGTGCCAACAGATTTGTGACATCAGCATAGTAACTTTTATAATGATAATCATCTATTCGTTTGATTTTAGGTGACACAATGCTTAAAGCTCTACCAAATCTACGAAGCCTTTACAGAGAATAGAGGCTTTGAAAAACAAGAGACGTTTGCGCCAGCTTTAATAAACCGAACTATAGATATTAATGGATCTACTGATGCATGTGCAGTTTAGGACTTTATTGCGAACGCAGCAGAGGTCATAATAAACACGGAAATATATTGTTTAGTTAAAGTAGGATTTGTTTGTTTTGCTAAGGAACGGTTAATGGTGGCTGCTAATGAATTTTCATTATGGAAGTCAGTAATGGAAAAGGTATTGTAAATGAATGTGTTATTTATTTTGAATGGATTCAAGCTATTAAAGATATATAGGTATGGTTATTGTTTGACTGTTCGTCTTTTTTAATGGTGCGTTTGTTATTTTTTTCATTATAATTTAGTTAGAAAAATATCAAATATCTACTAGGTACGAGTATGATTTTCTTACTTCATACTAGATAGATAGAAGAAAAGATAGATAATACTTTTGTTGCACACTTTTAACTAAGAAACAATTAACAAAAGAAACAATTATAAATAACATAAAGTGACAATTGGCGGTCTTATCGCTCAAGAGCGATCTCTGCCAGAGAACCTGGTATGGATAGCATCGTCGGAAATACATGGGGTAAGAATAACAAAGGCTACGTTTTATCTTGTAAAAATACGTGCGAAGCCGCGGGCAGAATCTAGTTATAAAATAGTCAGATATAAAACTTTTACATTAATTATGTTGATAAAGAATCATTATTGTAATCGTGTCGCCATTGCTACCAACTAAAGTAAAGCAAATCAACAAAACTTCAGTTTATTTTAACATATTTAAAGAGTAGGATCCTCTAATCCCGTGCACTTCCAAGCTCTCGAGTTTCAAACCAAAAATCCAACTAATTCAAAAGACAGAAACACAAATCTCGTTCTATTTCTATAAATACATCACTTAGAAAAAGAAAAAAAAAAGAGAGGGCCCGGAATAGCTCCCTGTGGGACTCTTTATGAAACCAGAGGTTTTGGGGTCGTCTATAATGCGGTTGTTCATTTTGTTGGCTGTTTGATACTTTGTATGAGTATTTCCTTTTGTTTTTGCCAGATTTTTTGTTACATGAAACTTTTGGATGTAATGATTATTATTTCTATAAATTAAAGAGCCTAGCTGTTGTCATTATAATGATGGAATTTCCTCCACTTTTCTCTCTCCAATGTCTTTTAATTTTTAATATAATAATAATCTCTTAAAAACCACTAAAATCACTTACGTACTAAAGTGATTTGGATTTTGGTAATTTTTTTTTGCAATATTAACCATAAACAAAAATATTATTTTCTTCACAACATCGTTCAACTGGCTCAATGTTGTTGATACTAATGAATGATATTCCCCGCAAACTTAGCATCTCGATAATTTATAATGAATCCAAACAAAAACACCCAAAAACGTAAGATAAAAGCAATTATAGAAAAGAATTTCAAAACCATCCTATTCATCAAGCGATAGTAATTTAAAAATGGCAGGTCTTAACAGGCATGTCACTTAAATTTGACTACGTTTTAAAATGAACCCTATCACTCGTACTTTAAGACCTAACGTTTCGCTCACAGCGCATTTAGTAAATCTAAGATATTTGTTCTTGCCAGTGAAAAATGAACACTTACATTCGTTGTTAGGTTACAAATTGTAATAATTCGATTATTTTTAAAAACTAAAAACCGACTTATTTAGACATTAGTATTTACACAGCTTTTCCGGTTCCATTTTTTCCGGAAGTGTTCCGGAAAAAATACTAATGCCTCGAGAATAAAAAAAATCCATACTAGCGAAAGAATTTTCCAAATTAGTCCGTAATAATTGACAGAGATATCAACGTACATACATAAAAAAACATACATACAGCCAACATAGAAAAGAACCTTGCTTGAAGCTTGGTATAGGTTGGTGCAGTGAAAGTAGTGTCCAAATAGAACTCTATGTTGTCTGTGGTAATAATCACCACGAAGCGCCCGCGCACCTCATTAAGGCACTCATAACCAGTGTTCGTAAATCAAACGAACACCCATAGGGCATTCTCTTGAATTTCAAATATAGAATGCGAATCGATTTTAACAAATCGAATGTCGATGCGAATGATCGATTTGCATTGCTGAATGTATTTAAAATTGGAATGAGTTTTAAAGAACTATTTAAAATATTAATTGATGAATTTGACAAATTGGTTATTATAGAAACAAAATAGATAACCATTCTTACGCATAAATTTAATTTACTTATCGACAATGTCAATTACATGAAAATGTCTGTCACTAAAAAGAAAAACCAAAGACACTAAACGATTACAATGACTAACAAATAAAAAAATCTGAATCGATATACAGGGTTATTCGTAATTCACTGACACTGCATGAACTGCAGGTTCTTCCCAGCATCACGAATACGTTCGTGAAGACGCCACGTCTTAACTCTTAAATTTCGCATTGGTAGTAGGTACCCCCCTCCATTCAATAATCATTCAATAAAGGAGCTTTATTTGAAACTAACTCAAAAACGGTTCTGACCTAAATTATCAGTGGGTGTGTGGGAGTGGGAGATCGGTCTTTAGTAATTCATTGGGTTCTGGACAAACGTGTTTTTATATTTTCTAGGGGAGGTGATTTACATAAAATTTGGATTTAAGACCTGATGTCTTCACGTACGTGTTTGTGATGATGGGCAGACCCTTCAGTTGACGCAGTGTCAGTGAATTACCAAAAACCCTGTATAGCCAACAAGAAACAGAGTCTAAATTCGAGCTTTAAAATGTCAGATTAAGGTAAGATTCGTTTGTTGAATAAGGTAGAGATTTAGTAAAAATATAATTTTGATCTGACAACCATTGGTGTCTAAAGGCCAACCAACATAGTAAAATAGAACTAAAAACGCGTCACGGGTGCTAGACTGATGGCGCTAGACTAAATTTTTTTCGTGGTTTTTAATTTATTTCTGCGGAATAAAACCACGAAAAAGTAATTTGCCGCAAATCGTAAAACATTTTCTATGAACCCATGATAAAGCCAACTTCGATTCAATGGTTTTTGCGAAGCATTTGGGAAAGTTTTGATTTATAGCCCAAAATCTCATATGTTCCCAAATGCTCTAAAAATAGCAGTGAACCGAAGTTCGAAGTTAGTTTTTTCATAGGTTAATAGAAAATGGTTTACAATTTGCGGCAAATTACTTTTCCGTTAGTTTTATTCCTTATAGAAAGCAGAAAAATTAAAATCTACAAAAAAAATTCTCTTGGGCCAACCCCCGACGATCACCCTTAAGTTTTAACTTTGAACAAAAAAAAAGTGATGTTCCCTAACTCAGTCCAAAGGACGTCCTAGAAAGATTCCTGTAAGATTGGAAGCGGCTAAATTATACTGGCAACTTACGGCAATAAACTGTTCGTCTGCGAGCATTTATTTTTCACAAGTTGTAAAAGCTGCCAGTGTGTAATAATTAAAGGCGGTAAAGGACTACCTATAGCCCAACCCCGTCGTCACGATTGCTGTCAATAAAACAATTTTTTGAAGAGACATACCTATTCTATACGACCTTTATACTTTGTATAACCTGCGTAAAACTTAAATAATGAATAAGAATAACAAATCTTTATTTATAGCATTAACAAGAATTGCACTAAACTAGATTCATAAATTACTCATAATCATAATAATCATAATCACTTTATTGCATGAAAAATGGTATTATAAAGTTCACATAATTCACCGGTATATTCGGCATGTAAAATAGACACAGAAAATAAATTTAAATTGAGCAGAATATAAAATACATGTAAATTAAATTAAAAAATATATAAAATGAGTTAATCTTAAAATGTCATTGAATTTATATAATGTCAATTTCGATGGTTAAGGAATTCAGATACAGAAGGTATAGAACGATTTGTCAATAAGCCACTTTTTAACTTAAATGCAAAAGCTTATATATATTATATTACGTAGTTATTAGTAGGTAGTTATGTAGGTATAAATGGCGTCCGACTTAGCATTATGTTGTGATAGCCATTTCGCATAGTTATGACAACGCCCTTCTTCCTTTCTTTTTTCTTTGAATGGGATAGAGAATGACATCATCTCTTATGCTCAAGATCAGATTCAAACTGAGCAGGACAGCATGAGAAATAAAATAATTCTCAATTTCTTTCTTTAATAAGTACGCACCCTATACCAAAAGTTGGGTACTGACTGGCGTTAAGGGGTGTAATGTAACGCGTAACACATCGAGCGTTACAAACGACGTAACGACGTGACGTGACGGATTTTAGCACACGGCGTAACGTATCATGCTCACTGCGAATGGTACATTACGCCTTGTAACAGCCAGGTCAGTACCCGGCTTTATGTTGACAAGCAATCCTCTCGCCGAAGTCTTCAAAAACGTGTGCGGTAGGTAAACAGTAGCACAGGTCAGACAAAAGGGTGATCTTGGAGATGACCTAGAATGTGCGCACGCGCTGGCTGCCAAATAATCGACGAACTCGATGTCAACGGCGCGCGCGCTGCCAGCCGAGTGTCGCAATTATATGTCTAAATCGAGAGACATTTCTGAGGTATCTGTTTATACTAGCAGGTATTTGAAGATATATATCCATACTAAGATGATAAATTCGAAAGTAATTTTGTCTCTGTCTGTTTCCTTTTCACATCAAAACCCAGATTATTATCTGGATATGTACTATTATAGTATATGACGGATGGTTATTATGATGTACGTACTCGATGCCTTTTCATGACGAAACAGCTCAACAGATCTCAATGAAATTTGGCAGGGGGATAGGTAATATCCGGGGAAGGACTTAGGTTACTAGTCATTCTGTAAAAAAGCATGCGAAGCCGCGGACAGAAGCTAAAATACTATTGTTAACAAACAAGAGTAACAACAAAATTTGTTCGTGTTGATTGTAAAAAGTTGTATTGCGCGAAAGGTGCGCCTGACTGTCAATCTGATCGCGGGTTCGATTCAAGCCATACATTCTTATCATTTGCATGACTTTTTGCATGAAAAGACACATAGGGAGAGCACCGTAGAATATCTATACATGAGATGCGGGACCTGAAAGCCTATAGCTTTTCCAAAGTGGATATCACTGAAGTATGAACAGGTTCCTCATGTTAATGCTTAGTAGAAAACTTAAAAAGGAAAGCTTTACCTACTAACTTTTACTTTTGGAATCAAATGACAACAGAAAAGAATGCGAAACATGAGGTGATGAGGTGGGTGAGGACACCCTCTCAAGGGCTTTTGAAGATATATGACAAGCTTAAAAATATATTTGAATTAGGATTTTATTCAATAGACAAAACTCGAGTGACCGAGTGAAAAATGAACACTTATGGACACAGTGGACATCCAAATTGAAACTCAGAACTGATGGATCATCAATTTTTCACCCCCCACCCCGTCAGTCAGCGGCTGAGGCAGATGACGGCGCACAATTTATAGGAACTCGCGCGGATGATTAGGACGACTTGAGTATTTAGTGAGTTTGATAAACATAGGTATAATAGCAAGAGAGAAGAGATTCTTTGCCAGAGTGAATTCATTGATGACTATTGTAATGTGATTCGATGGACAGAGGATATTGTAGCGGTCGCAGGGAGTCGATGGATGGAGGCGGCTCAGGACAATTCGTGACGTCGTTTGGGGATTTATGTTGAGCAGTGGATGTATACGAGATGGTATGATGATGATGCGATAAGGTACCCACAGCACTTTACGATTTCTAAATTTACAATGATTTAACTTTAATATCAGTTATAAATTAAAAAGGCGGCAGAAAAGCGAAACGTAAGAGGTTGCTCATAAAAACCAAACTAGAGATGTGGACAACCAAATCTAAACTGAGAATTGATCTGAATGAACTGACTAGTACTGACGGATCATCAATTTGTCACCCCCCACCCCGTCAGTCAGCGGCCGGCTGAGGAATGGGGGCCGATGACGGCGCACGATGTATAGGAACCCGCGACGACGATTAGGCTGCATGCCAACCCAAAGCGGACTGGCTTGCCAGCTGAAAGAAGTATGCCAGGAACTGGATGGATTTGATGAAAAATTGCGTCAGTTGAAAGATTATTAAGACGATATTACCATTATCTTTCACGTTGCGCATTTTTTCATCAAGTCTAACAGAATATCTAGCCGAGTTTCGGCTACGGCGCGGCGGTCAGTCTCAACGGGGACCAGCCAGGTGAATGACGGTTGATATTATGATTCTGGTACAGGTGAGACTGACAAATCACTTGAAATTGTTAGGTTTAGCACCAATAATATCGCAGTTTTAGTGATACCGTGATCACGGTTGGCTCCACCGAGCTGAAATATCGGGAAACTCGGTCGGTAGGCGCATTTACGGATTGTGAAAAAGGGAGAAAGAACACAATTTATTTAGCTTTCAAAAGAAATATCATGCTTCGTGGGCAAAAAATCCATTTAAAAGTACACCGCAAATCAAAATAGTAGTCCTTTTTACCGATTTAGTAAAGTTCCAGCCAATTACCCTAATTTCAGTCTGGTTCTGCCAAAACATCGTTGCCATAGCAGCAACACCGTCGATGATTCACGAAAGGGTGAACGCACAGTCAATTGTTTTCTCAAACGGACACACTAACTCGCATGCGGGTTCGATTCTATTGGATAATTTCAAGCAGTGAAGGTTAAATAAATAAATAATATTGATACAAGTAGGTACGGTGCTAACTGACCCTAATCATGGTCACCAGGATCTCAACTGGGTGACAGACTGCTATGGGTGTCATTCATGTCATGTCCTGTCAACTAAACGTTGTTCATATGTACTTATTGTGGAGCTTCTTATGACAGCAGGACTTGTTCAATAAATGTGGTTATGTAGTAAGTCAAATCACACTAATGGCACTATGCCATGCATGATCTGATCACTTATGGTTGGATCACAGAAATCTGAATAATTATTATTATTGTCTTTTAATTGTCTGTTCTTTTAATTATTATTTTGTGGGTTGGATGGATGTTTGGCACTTCTTCATGCCAGAACTACTGAATGGATCTGCCTGAAATTTTGCATAGATGTACGTCTACTACTGACATCTGTAATTAAACATACTTTTATCTCATAAATCTGTTCGCATGGTATAGAAATATATTATGAATGTAACCATAGAATCAGCGCGAGCGAGGCCGCCGCGCCGCGCCGGTAGAAACTAGTAAAATTTAGAGAACCTAATTTAATTAATTTAAAAGAGAGTTGGATGCAGGCAGCACAGGATTCATTGTGGCGAACTTGGGGGGAGGGCTATGTCCAGAAGTGGACTTATATTTTCTAAATCGCAAACTGCGCCATGGTGGTAGCCATGGCATTAACGAACAAATATCCGCAGATCGTACAAACATTTGTTCCGAGGCGGGAATTCAACTCGCAACCTCCTGCGTCGCAGGCGGACCTTCGCCCACTGCGCCACTGAGGTCGTCGATAGAACTCGTCTTCTTTCACCTCTTTATACAATTAGTTGGGAACCCAGAGACGTCTCTTGCTACAGATGCGTGACGTCGTTCGCTAACAAGTAACTCGACTCCGTAACCAATACCTTTATTAAAATTTGCCGCCTGTACAGTTGAAGTATCTTCGATGTGATTTTCCTTTCCTATTATACAGGGTTATTGCCGTTATTCACTAACACTGCATAAAATGAAGTTTCTTCCCGTCATCACGAACACGTTTGTAAAGACGCCAGGTCTCTTAATTGTTAATGGCTAACTTGGTACTGGTAGTAGGCAAACACACTACTCACCTCCATTCAAAAAACGGCTGTGCCCTACATCAACAGTGGGCGTGGGAGTGGGAGATTCGTCATAAGTTATTGATTGGGTTCTGGACAAACGTTTTTACATTTAGTATCTGAGGTGATCTACAAAAAAAATAAGCAACAAGACTTCATGAACGTGTTTGTGGTGATGGGCAAAACCTGCAGTCCACGCAGTGTTAGTAAATTACCAATAACCCTGTCTATGTAGTGCAAGATCAATATTGACTTCAAATCAAACCAGAATTCCATTTCAACCTTCGAACTCCGTCATTATACTCAATACTCATTATTCGTTTGTTAGGTTTAAAGTAATTTGGATTATTTTCTATAGTGTAACTTATTGAATTCACACTTTATAACGGCAAGTATAAAACAGACACACTGTACTGTTTCTGCGTGGTACTCTAGTTTTTGCAAAATCTTCTTCATCGACACCGCGGCCGTCTGACTATGTACTTATATCGTCCACAGTTTGGTTTTCAGCCACAGCAGTTAGGCCAATGCAGGTCCAGATGATAAAAAGAGTCCGTTCAGTTCATCATCATCTTCATCGGCAGCAAGTTCGTAAACATGTTTTAAAAACCAGAACATTCTCAACAATATGCCTCAAATTCCACCTCAAAAATACGAGTTACGCGTTTCCCAATTTCTGTTGATATCCCTATATGTCCACACCAACGTGACCGAATTGGCAATTGACAAAAACCTGTCAGTTTGACGGGTTGACAAAAACTGTCTCACAGCATCAGACTGTGTATAATTTATAACGCCTTGATGTTAATTAGTGCTTTTTCTTAATTGTGGCTCGATTCTCACTTGCTTTTTACTGGTAAGTCAGAGTTGGTTTCAATGAGACTGGTCCCGTATCTTTAGGGCATCGACTGACTACAAAACAATAAGAAGTTACATAAAAACTAGGCCCTCTAAGACCATAGATGGCCAACTCTGCCCATCTTTGTCTATGATTTATGGTCTGTCATACGAAGCTGACGTTTATGAGTCAATTTACAAATTAATTTGAATTGTATAAATAGGGTATTTTATTTATTAAACTTATATACCTAGTTATTTTGTTATTCCCTTGCTAGGCTTCCTGAAACCCCTCTTTCATTTAAAATATATGCATTTTAGCGTGTAGTTATAATTATAACACTGACTTATAACAGTTAGGTATAACTATTATATATAACTGAACGGACATAAACTGTTAGACGGATTTCACCCTATTTCAAATATGGCGAAGCGCATCAGCGTTGCCATACAGCAGGGCAATGCAGCCAGCGTCTTGGGGACGTTTCCGACTGGTATTGATATGGATCAGTTGACCTCCTCACCAGTCCTGTAGATTGTTTGCAACAGTCTGCAGTTAGCTTAATTGTTTCAATTGTAAATACTAGTTCTAATCTGTTTTTATTATTTGATTGTAATTTTCTTTTTAATAAAGGCCAGTTTTTCAAGTATCTTATCTAACTTTGGTCAAAGGTCAAAGTTCTATAAAATTGTATTGTGAAATTGTAAAAGTTATATTTCATTCCCGTACAGAACATTTTGAAACGTAAAATAATCAAATGAAATAAGTGAATCTAGACAAATTATATACTCAAGATTATATGAAATCTAGAGCTCGCAGCTTGCCCATAAGCGAAGGTTCGCTCGTTGCAGTAGGCAAGTGAAAATCACGCTATTCAAAGCCTACTGCCAATCGTTCTATACGGGCAGCCTTTGGGCTAGCTTTACTAAAAGAGCGCTTAGCGCTCTGCGTGTACAGTACAATAACGCCTTCAGGATGTTGTTGGGATTGCCCCGCTTCTGCAGCGCATCCTTCATGTTTACTGAAGCTCATGTGGATGACTTTCACGCCATCATCCGCAAGAAAACCGCCTCGCTGCTGCACAGAACATGGGGTAGTACTAACACCATCCTGCAGGTTGTGGGCAGCAAGTTTGCCTCGCCCATCATGCAGTCCTTCAACAGAGTCCTCACTCTTTAGACTTCATGGGTTGGGTGGGAGTCTGTTGAATGGCTGCTACAAGTTATTATGGTGCTATAGTTAAAAATAAATATAGGTTTAATTTAAGGTCTTTTGCTTTCTTTCCTTTATTGTATTTTATTTTTTTAATTTTAGGTGTGTAAGTAATAATAATAATAATAATAATGCTGGACAATCTACACAGCATCATCTAGCCCCAAAGTAAGCAGAGCTTGTGTTATGGGTACTAGATAACTGATAAGTGTGGACAACATTATGTCTGAATAAAGAAACTTTTTATTTTATTTTATTTATAATCCCGTGGGAACCCAAAACGTCCAAATAATTAGCACCAAATAATGAACGCGCGATATTCCGACCACAAAAACCTATCAGGCATTTCGACTTCTCTCATCGTATTTTCAAAATCGTCGTGCGGTCATCTTAAAGCCTGAATTCTTGTCCAAACCCCATCAAAAACAACACATCTTAACTCCTTCTTCAATGTAATTTAAACCTTAAAATAACAACCCTAAGACTCAAAACCAAGTGAAAAATCTTCGTCCTAAAACTTTCGAGGAAAAACGGTAGATGTCTCTGCTGTTTTAAATATTAATTAAGACTTTATCCGAAGGTGTTAGGTCTCAAATTCCTCTGGTAGTTTTTAGGAGTTGTATTTCTAGGGTTCCGTGTGGCGTTGCGCGTACAAGTGAATTATTCCTGAGATAGTTGGAGAGATATGGCGTTATGTGTTTCAAATAAAACTAATTGAAATTGAAACAAATTGAGCATTGGATGTAAGATCTTTTACGCTTTTGTAGTTTTTGTAATAAACCTTTGTGGAATGTAGAACTAGGTACTTTTGGATGAAAAAGTTTGTGTTTGTTGCATGGAAAATATTTTTTTTCTACATTATTAATAATAATAATAAGCCTGTTGTTGTTTCCCTGCTTTTGGTATTGTATTTGTTTTTTTTAGTATGCTAGTGGTCTTCGGGGAGGGACCCAATACTGAAAGGTATTTTTGCTGCATAACACAATGTAAATTTTGGTTATGAATTTTACTTGGGAATTAGGGATTACCTACTTTATAATTATATCGCCAGGGCTTTTAATGAATTTCTAATTTAAAAATTATTTCGTCTATGGTCCAGGAATTTGTCTATTCTGTCCCTGTGTAATCTCAGTGCTGCCAACCTAAAATTCTTGAAATCCTGTTAATTTATTCAAAGCCGGGCTGACAGTAAGATGGCCATTTAGATAACAAGTTACATTCCAATAGAAAGGCTCGATTGCGTAAACTTAAATCAAAAGTCCGGTACAGCACCTAAGGACTTACATTGTAACTGATTTTAAACTTTAAGAAAATGGTTTTATGATTGATATTAAGCTACGCGTAATTTATAAGATTTATTATAATTTTTAATGGAGTAAGCCAATCTACAAACTAACCTGCAGTCGACAAACTTTGTTGCCAGAGCAATTTGAAATTCGAATATCGCCGAGCAATATTTGAAATGTAATAAATGGAACCCGTCAGACGCCACTTATACTTTTTAATTTTATATCTCGATTGACCTTCGATGCTGGCCGAATGAATACATCGAAACTTTTTCTCTCTTGTCGAGCCAACCTTTTTTCTCATAACCAAAAATGTTACTTGCATAATCATCGCCATAACGGCGTATTGCTTGCTGAAAGTCAAATTGAATTTCGAACAAAAAATCCACTTTGAGGGAACTTCGTTCAAGTTACCGAGTGCTAAGTGAATACACGTGCGCTCCCGGTTCGTTTCGTTTTAAATTTAGAACTGGGGAGGGGAGGGGGGGATTAGTAACGAAGCACCTTTTTATAGAAGCTGCGCCGGAGTCGCCGCCGCTGTCTCATAAACATACTCTACTATAGCTAAATGACGTATCACTAACGAGTTCCATTTTAAATTTGGAGTTCATTTCGCGCCTCACTTTATACCTTTACGTCCATCAAGATGTGGACTTACAAGCGTCGCTCCGGTTATACTAACTCTTCACTACACCTGTGGCGATGAGCATCACAGTAACAGTAAAATTACTGAGAATCAAATGTAGTTCCATTTTCGAAAACTTTACTGATGTCTTGTTCGATTCGAACTCTACCATAGACGTTTTGATCCGCGAAAATTAGCCTCATGGGAACCGCCAATCAGGTGCGCGCGTGTGGAATAAAAATGGCGGATTTTTACATGATTCTACAGTAAAACCGACGTGGCCAGCTGCATTGCCCGTGGAATACAAAATACATTATAAGTGCACGGTATTTACATTTTGAATTACGCGCCCGGGGCCTGGTGCCTTTTTAAGCGGGCTTCTTATAGGGTACGGCATATTATTACCACTGTGTGCCACTCTGCACACAGTGGTAATAATATGCCGTACCCTATGGATGACCGATGGTAACTCATCTAATGTATGCAGCAATAAGTTTCCACAATATATCTGAAAATGCCCCTAGCGCCAACATCCTACACTAGTTTTAGAAGATAGAGCAAATTTCACACAACCGTAAGCTTATTGGTGACTTTTTATATTTTTTTCCGTTAAAATTATTCTAAGCATGTAAATGCAAAAACTCATAATGAATAAATTGTGTTTTTTATGTAGGTAAGTCTTGTCTATACGACTTATAAATGTCAATTTGATAATTTTATTCTTTATATTTTCAATCGCATTCTTTATCTACACGACCAATTACCTCAAAACGGCATAACTCATAGACTAGAAAACTCATCGCCAAAAATACAGAACTGTAAAACATTCATCAGTCTATACGATGTTTAAGCGTGCCCGGTAGGTAGACAACTCAAAATCGCTACTCTACCCTCTCTTCGCTCACACTCGCTCCAAACCCGAAAATAAATTAGGTACAACAATTTATTGGCAGCCTCCTTACAATGGCTGCCACAGAAGCGAACTTTAAAAAATCACCGCGTACAGATTATATCTCTGATTGACAACTTATTGGATGGGCGTGACCGGTGGTCTACTGTCGATGGTCTTTGCTTATTGATGTAGGAACTATTATTTACACTGTTTAGTAAGGTACCAGTTGATTGTATGTCTGTCGATTCTTGCTTAGATTTATATTGATTGGTTGGCAGCTTATGAACAACCAGCTTTATGGTCTGGCTTATTTTTGACTAAAGAGTTTTGGATCCCGTAAATTTTACAAATTCTGAGCATGACTGATATACGCATCTGAAGCAGAAAACGAAACTCCCTTAGTAGGTATTTATGACTTCCGTATATATTTATTAATTTTATTGTATTTGAAGAACAAACAGTTTTACACTTTAAAAATTATCTGAGGTTCTGGTCGAAGCGACGACGCGTGAACCGAGACCTAGTGGGTATCTGGCGCAGCGCATCAGCATTGCCATACAACGGGGCAATGCAGACAGCTGCAGCGCCTTGGAGACGCTTCCGACTGGTACTGATATGGATCAGTTGAGCTACCTGTAGATTGTTTGCAACAGTTTGCAGTTAGCTCAATTGTATCAATTGTAAATACTAGTTCTTATTTGTTTCTATTATTTGATTGTAATTTCTTTGTTAATAAAGTTAACATTCTTTATAAATAAACTTACATAAAAATTAATAACACAACCATTTATGTGTCCTCGCATGTAGAAGCTCAAAGACTGCTTGCTTGCGGAGGAGAAATGGAGAACTATTATCATACAACCGAGCAGCTACTTGGGCATAATAAAGGTATTTATTTCGTAACAAAAATAACGTTGTTTTTTTAATGTAAGTACGTAAAAACAGGATTAATATTATTTTACAATATATTTTCGATATGAATTTTTGTCATACTTGTAAATTATTTCTGAACTATAAACTAAATTAAGTAATCCGAGAACAACAGTTAAAGTTACTTGATGAGTTATCTGTCTCCAGTCTGGTTTCGTCGATACAGTCTCAGCCTAGTGAGGAAACCGACGAAAATCGCCTTTAAAATTTAATCAGCAAACTACAAATTGTACTTAAGGTTAAGTTTCATTTATTTGTTACTTTACATAGTTTGAGTTAACTTTTGTTCGTATTTGCTGCTAATAAACATTTTTTACTTTTTCTTTTTAAATACAAGGACTTTATGATGTCTCATCATCATCATCTCCATTCCCAGGATCGCCTGCAATATGGAGCAAACCTCCTTTGTGAATCCTTTGCTAGGAGACCTTTGCGAGGGACCTTTGATTTTGTCAGTTTTCCTTTTAATTTACATTTTTTGGGTATAATTATGTTCTGGCACAATAAATACATAACTTTTTACATTTACTTTCGCTTTTGCCAGCCTCCGGTCTTATGCTTCTCACATTCAAGTACTCCCTGCGAGTTTGACGATGTCGTCAACCCATCTTGCAAGACTACAAACTCTACGAGCATAGGTTTCAGAGTCTACTCTTAATCATTATCATGACGTCCTTGATATTTTGTCTAATCAATATTTTGTAACTTATCAACATCATCGTAGACAAAGACCTTTGTCTGAAGTAAAACTTGGGATTAAGTATAAGTTTTTTTTTTATTATTTTATTAGCGACGCGACGTTCCCATATTATTTTATTAGCGACGCGACGTTCCCATATTATTTTATTAGCGACGCGACGTTCCCATATTATTTTATTAGCGACGCGACGTTCCCATATTATTTTCTCAGTGAAAACTAAAAAGAGAAAGGATAACCCTAATCCAATTCTAAGCCTAAGATTCTAAGAATTCACTGTATCTATCCATTATGTATTTAGTTTAATGTATCTTAGTTTAATATACATTATACATTATTATACTATATATTAAATCAAGGTACAATGTGTATGTTTGTAAATTTCTTGTCTCTCTATCTCATAATAAGGTTTCTTGGAAAATTGCTCTTTTAAAGGTAAAAAGATAAAAAACGATAAAAAGTCTTTATTTATAAACATATTGAGGAGCAAATAACAGGCACAGGCAGCGACATGCAGAAGTAAAATACTGTGTCGCAGATCGCAACGCCCTCCTCCGGGAATTAGAGATATGTATATATATGAGAAATTTATTGTCTCTCTATCTAATAAATATAATATAAATAAATAAATATAAATAATGCTGGACAACCCCCACACAGCATCATCTAGCCCCAAAGTAAGCAGAGCTTGTGTTATGGGTACTAGATGACTGATAAACTTAATACAATATATAACATACAGATAGATATTTTTTATTATATATAGAAAATACCCGGAACACCCGGAATATTAATATATATGTATATAATATATATAAATTCTATCTCACAATAAAGTTTCTTGAAAAATTGCTCTTTTTAAGGTTAACACTTTCATTGCCGCCGACGCACATGGACGACTTCCACCAGCCTTTGCCATAGCTTTTTTTTGTGAGTGGATATTTTTGTTCTGGTTATTGTGCTAGTTAAGAGGTCCTATAAGTACTACAGAGAAATATAGACTTAAGACCCAAAAAATATTGACCTTGCGTTGTGATCTCATGTTGGATGTCTCATTAAAATTAATAAAAAATTAAATATCAAATATCAAAGTGCTTTATTTCTTTACGACATTACAGAACTCATGGACACGTCACATAATTCAAATTACATATGTAAAAATAGGAAATAAAGTGATCACTTTGAATTTTTGTTCACTCAAATCTTTTTAAGGTAAAGTAAAGAAGCGAACAAGATACCTTTACCTTGTTAGGTGTTAGTTTTCGAGTCTGAGTAAAACTCGCCCCAAGCTTTTTTATCCTCTCTAGATAATTTGTTTTTTGCAGCAAAGTAAAGTAAAGAATTACGTATATTTTTGTACCTACTGAGTAATTGCTTCGGAACTACCTACGGGCCGCATTCTAATACTGCTTTCATTGATTGGAAGTTTTTTGTTTATTCAATAATTGATCTTTGTGTGACCACTATCTCATGGGGATGGAGAGTGACGATGTGGCCGATGACGTCACAAAAACCCCTTCTCACTCTAGTTTTGAAGAGACCTAAGATGTAATTGGCCGGAAAAACAGAAGCCGGCATAGTGTTCCAAACTAAATCTGGTGTTCTGGGTATACTCTATACGTTCATAATATCTATCTATGTAATGTACTGTATTGATAAGTGTATCAGTCATCTAGTACCTACACAAGCTCTGCTTAGCTTGGGGCTAGAAGATACAGTGAGGATCGTCCAGAGAAAAAAAAAATCGTAATAAAATCGCTAAATCATCCTTCAGTGCTATCGGCTACATTCAGGTAACGACCACGTAATCGAAGCGGTGGGCAGGCGCTAGTTTCATGTCATTTATATTATAAATACGAAAGTTTGTATGTTTAGATTGTTGGATGTTTGTTATCTCTTCATGCTAGCTACTGGACGGATCTGGATAAAATTTTGCATGGATTTAATTCTAGGCCTGACATGACACATATTACGATACTTTTTATGGCATAAATCAGTTATCATCTGATACAAATCACCTTTGAGCGTTTCCATAAATACAACGCGTGCAAAGCCGCGTGTGGAAGCTAGTTCAGTATAAATGCGTACGAATGCTGCGTACGATTCGATCGAAATCTCGCGCGGAACCCTCGCGGCGCGCATGACAATAACATAGACTTGGAGAAATTCCTTAATCCTAATTAAACTTTATATTTCAATGAACTACGAATTATTTTTCAATCTCAATTTTATTTTCTACTTTTTGACCCTGAGCTTAGGTTCAATTTATGTTGGGGTCATATTTTCAATTCTCTATGCGCTTTTTTCCTGCTGCTCTATTTTAGCTGCGGAAAATTTGATCCCATCTTCAAAAAGTAATAACGTATATGTTTCATTTTGTGCATAATTATGTTTATTTCATTCAAAGCAATTTATTTTTTCTAACTATTCCAATGATGAGAATAATTTCATCAATACAATCATATACAATTTACAAATGACCAGTGATTATTGGTTACCGAATATCCATTTAGGATCCTCGACCAATCACAACACTCCTCCCAGAAATATAAGGTAGGTGCTTTACCTAACAAATTTTTTATCAAATTATGTTAAAAGGTAAATAAAATACCAGTTTTAATAAATAAGAGTGCAAAAATTGCGCTACATCCACCCTATAACCAAAAAAACATTAAATTATTGGTTAGGTTCCACTCATAGAGACGGACTTTTTGTTACTATTTGGTGTTAGTGACTTATTTGGACATAAGATAGATAATGGCCCCTAAACAAGTTTAAATCGCAGGTTGTTGGGACGCGACGAGCATATAATTAAACGTTACACTTTATTTGCCTTTGACATTGACTTTGACAGATCTACGACTATAGACATAAGAGTTATGTTTGTTTGCAGTTTATGCTTTTGGATTTCATTGATGTTTGGCTGAGTGTGAAAGCTCAATCTTTCTGTAAAAGATTTATGTGATTCGCGATGCACTTCAATGTATTGCTATTGCCTTTAAAAATATTGCGTTTATCGCAACGTTTAATCTGTCTAGATAAAAACACAACAATTGATTATGTATATACACAGTAATCAATTGTACCACTAGTTTACAATAATTTTGGTTTCTCTTTTTCTTTATTTCAATTTTACTATGTTTTCTTTCTCTTTATGTTTCATTATGTTTTGCTTTGTATAAACAGTAACTAAAAAAAGGTGCACTATATAAAAAGATAAGTAAGCTATTGCTGAGGTAGAGATCCCTCGCATCTACATCACATACCTTTGCCATACCGTAACTTCCATATATATCTTTATTTTATAGTATTTGTTTTGTCTAACCCAGAATTCTTTACCATTGTTTCTTGCACAACGTCGTTGAATTCGCTTGTTTTTCACCATAAATTCCTCGTTTAGATTATTTGAAGAACTAATAGAGACAATCATTTCTTCCACGTCTACTCTAAACTAGTTGATTTATAGTAAATCTGATTATTTAGAAATTTACCCAAGTTTCCTTAATGTTTTTATTCAATCTTTTCAGAAATTACATGTAATCTCAAAGTAAATAAATTCCCGCCTAATTAACAGTTTTCTGGCATTCCACCGGTTCAAAGAATCCCTCCATCTTGCCAGGAGTGTGTTGCCATCTGTCACGGCGTTACACCTCCGACTCTATTTATAGGCCGCTAATTAATTGGGAGAGCTCTGTGGCGACTTGTTTTTTTTAGCTTAGAATTTGTTTAGACTGTGGTCTGAAAGATTCAGGACTCTACACCTTCTTCTTTTTCTTTATGGAGCTGCTTTGCACCTTGCACCTAATTCGTGTCTATACCTTTTGTAGCCACTGTGATCTTTAAAGGGATGGATTCGTTATCTATGTTCGAAATATCTTGTATTGACGAATGTATACGATATAATTTTAAATGTTTGCAATTCATTTAATATTAAAGGAAAAATATATTTAAAATAATGCTTTAGATGCTAATTTGACATCGTTTGGCAAAAGTCAGTCAATAAATACAATGTTTTATAGGATATCATAGAAGGTATCTGAAGGTAAAGACTTTGGTAAAAAGAATGGAGGAATGAAGGTAGAGCCTTCAACTTACCTTCAGAAGATACGAACAGAAAATGACGATAATGATGCTGCATTGACCGCTTCAGATCTTTACCTAATACGTACATGATACAGACTATCGATGCAGTGTTTGTTCCCATTGCAAAGGGGCATAGTGAAGTCATCTACGCATTTACCGCCCGTGAATCAAAAGGCGCCTCGTTTTGCTTAATTAAAACTGATTGAACAACAACCAGTCCAATGAACTCTCATACTTCAAAATGCAATTTGCTTGAAATGCTCTAAATCCTAACAGATAAATAGATACGTCAACTTTAGACGGCGGTCGATGATAAACTGCGCTAAAAGTGACAACTCCAGAGCAACTGAGGTACACTATACGATTCAACCACGGGAGGGAAAGGGATGGAACGTGTCACGAAAGTATAAAAACTGGGGCCGTTGATTTCATAATTTATTTGTTACACATTTGTCGTTCCGTGAAGATCGGGTGAGATACATGGGCTTTTTGTCGCCGCATGGAAATACGCATCAGATGTGATTTGAGCAGTAATTTATAGTATTTCTGCGGTGGACGTCTACACATGAAACCATAAACAAGTACGCGTTAGACTTTAGAAGACTGATTAGATTCGAAGTTTTAAAGCTCAAATTTCGAACGGTTGTCTATGGATAGAGTAGCCTTAACAGTTCGGAAATCAATCATGCGCGTATTAACCGAGTTTTGAGCGCGCCAACTCGCTGTCCCGGCCGACATGGCGGCCATATTTCAAACCCGGGTGAGATATACCCGCGTTTTATCAATGCATCGTCGCGGTTTCGATGAAATATATCTAATTATTGCTTGTTGATGTCGTTTTGTCGTTTCACGGTACATTTTGTATGTCTCTAAGACCATTTGTTTCTGGATGCTGCATCGTTCATTTGGTTGATAACGTCGTCATTGTTTTCTTACTCGACGAGAATTTATTGGTTGCTTCATGCCTGAACCATCATCGTTAACTTCTCATAATCTTTTTATTATTATTTTCTTTCTGATGTTATTTTAAATTCCCGTCGTGTAATAGCTACGATCGAGACAAATGAGATCTCCTAATCCAAATTCCACGCACTCAAAATACATAAATAATAATTTCGACATAACTGTACAATCATCCAGTTTGGCTGACGAACAGAAGTTAAGTTTTTGTCGACCTAAATCCAAAGACAAAACAAAAGCAACGCCCTCGACGTTCCATACTTAAAATTTCAAAACTTAGAGTTGAACGTCCTACAGATTCAGCCCGAGCCATTTCTGACAGTTTACGTTGTGCCCCAACTTGGGATAAAATATAGCTCATGTTCAGACAGATACCGTAGTGGGGGGAGGGGGGAGGGGAGAAGGCGGACAGCCGCAAATAGCAACCATCTCCCGAGAGCAAAACAATGCCGGTATGATATTATGGTGCACAGCAATGAAAGCTTCAGAACGTAGAGTTGTTTTAGCGAGATTTTTCAGTACTGTCATTTTTGACAGGTGTCATAGACAATATGCTTTATGGTCTTTAGGGAATGAAGCTTTTCCTTAAGAAAATAGGCTTTGGAGATGATCATCTTTAATCTTCTGTTGAGATTACTTCATACAAAAAGGTTTTCAGTTCTTTAAATACTACGAAGTAGTATCTAGTATTTATTTGCCTGGTAGGCTTTTACTTCGATTTATTTATTATAGGGTAAGTACCTTTACAATTATCTATATTGTGCGATATATGTTACTCTCCCTTTTCTATTTCTACGATTAATGTGGTGGGTCCACCGGCATGTCACTCTCCTAACCTTAAAAATAATTAGATACAAAACAATGACAACATCTCCTCTCTGCTCCCGCCAACTCTACATAACAACACATAGGACAGTCGGACGGACGACCGACAGCCGCGAGACAAACTATAAATAAATAATGCGCCAACATTTTATTATTATCATAGCGAGGGCACGTGCTGTGACATTCCAGCTTCGAACTGGCAACCTATAACGTCCTGAAATAAACTGGCAACACCGAGGATCAAAACAATGGCGGAGCTTCCAAATTCAAAAACATGGCTTTGATTCTTCAAATAGGTAGAGTGTTTTATATCAATTTCTGAAGGGAACATTTCTACGTTCCGTGCTCTAGATTTTTCTGTTGTGTTTTCTGATATATTGTTCCTAATGGGCGTTAGCATAAATTCTAAAACGGTATCTAAATAGATTCAGCAGCTAATCAATTCACGGCACACTAAATCCAATTAGATCCAAGTATTGTACAATTGAGAATTAAATAAACCGCAAGTAACCGAGAACATTAATCATAAATGATTACAGCGTGTAACGGAACGCTACGACTCCAATTAGCGTAATAAAGAACCTATTCCGAACTCCGCTGAATAAGAACCTATTCGGAATTCAAAAGGTTTACGTTCACGGAATTAGTTCTATTTTCAAATCTCAAACCGCGATAGTCGCCTCATTGATTATTATTTTAACGCACAATTAAAATTTGATGGCCTCTTGTACGTACTTCGTACATCTTCGATTCACTCTAGAGACTTCTCATTTAAATCACAAGTAATTGGTAATATTACTAAGATGATTGGGACTTTATGTCCTCCGTAATAGGGCTTAGTTCTCATTGACAAAACGATAGCTTTAAAACCTTTTCATGTGCAGGCGCCACACATGAGTGTCGTGAGCGAGCGTCAATAAAAATAGTCGTAAAATTTTGTAACTTTCAATCTTAAATGCGTCTTATATCTTGGAAGATAAGACTGAATTTATTTGAGCCATTTCATAGTTTAAATATTGGTGAGGAACGTGTGAATAAAATCATGTGTATGCACACATTTGTTAAGAATTGACACTTATTAAAGGGTGTAATTTTTTTAATTGGAATGACGACATCACTTTAGCGACAATGAGCGTTGAGAGATGACATGTATAATTTAAGATGTTGGTCAAGTTGTTTAAATCAGACAATTGTAAGAAAGTGGTCTCCATTTTTATTTTGCGAACATCCTTTTCTCGTTTAATAATTTTAATTTTATCTAGGTACCTATCTAGAAACATTATTTAGCACAGACGCTCTGGTTAGAATCTGGCAAGAAATCCATTAAACAAAACTTTAGTTACGCATAAAAGCAGTGCGTGTGTTGACTACTAATGATACTTTTTCTTTAATTAAAAAGAAGCCGGAGTTGTCTATGTTTTTTACAGGAACGCAACCGTTCCAAATTCAAATTGCTCGATTCTGATTTCGAATAGTGTTGTGCTGCCGAGCGCGTGACCAATCGCTAATTAGGAGAGTTCAGGCTTTAAAGACACTACAGACTAACCAATTTTTTACATTATCTAATACCAAAAACAATGTATCACTCTCAGTATAGAAAGAGCAACTCATGTTTTTGTCTAAGACACGCTTTATCTTTGTTGCCAAGAGATTTGAAGATTGTGAATTAAATGGCATTTACTACTCCAGGTTTGGGATATTTTATTTTTCTATTAGGAATTTACAAATTCATTTATAGAGAAACTATAACTAAAGTAATCAAAGAAGGCCTTTCAGCTTTCTAAATATAGGTACCTACATAGTAAAGCTAAAGGTATTACAATGACATATAAATTAATACCTATTTCGATTATTAGGTTGAAGTAGTACTTAGTAGTTTTTTTAACAAATTCCTAAATATGTGGGTAGAGCTAAATAACATAACCAACATAGCATCGCGTCACTCGGTACGCAAGCCAACCGATTGAAACAATAGAAGTTTTGTTAGAGATGTGTTTCAGTGATTTAGTAGACGATTAATTTAGTTTAAGAGTTGTTAAGTAGGAAGGTAAGATTGGTTTTAATTATGAAAAATCCTTTAAAACTTACATAATGATCACTATTAGATCATGCCCTTAATTGGCACCCAAAGCCCCTTGTAAAAAAAGCGCTGCTAAGAAACAAAGTTCTTATCGGAGCATCAAATTCGGACCCAATCCGATCGGCTGGCAAATCGGGTAGTCTGTAGAAACTAGGTGCGTGCACCTACGGAAGCCCATCGGCTTTATAATTAAACTTCTAAATTCAAATCCAATTCTTTCCCGCCATTTCCACTTCTGGTGTTACTGTATCCGTTTTTATGGAGGGAATTATTTATAACGGTAGTTGATTGCTATTCTAAAATTAAATATATTCTCACAGAAATACCAATTAAAGATCTATGTCATCAAATTCCACTATAATAGTTTTATTTTCTGATCATTACTGTTTATGGGTCAATATAATTAATATCATAGATATTTTATTGGATTTGCCAAGGCTATATTTTTATTTGACAGTCTAGAAAACGAGTTCTTTAGCAATACTTGGCAATATTTGGTAAAATCTATTGAAGTTTATGGTGTTTGTTTTATATCCAATTGTAGTTCAGTTTCGTTACAGCAATCACCAATTATTATAATTTGTGTTAAAATCTATATTAGCTAATAGGTTGCAACAAATAGCTTCTATTAGCAGTCCTCTCAAAACCATCAATCAACCCCAAAGCTCGGTTTACTTTTGTACAAAACTACATTTCCTTCAAGATTTCACCATTCTAAATCTTTCAATGCCGAATCCGGAAATTGAAACCCGTAAACACGGAATATTTCCTTCTGGCCCTTCGAGGGTTTGGCCCTCTGGAACCACCGCGGCGTGACATTAGGGAGGGCTTCCTGCTGGGCCATTTGTACCTACTATAGGGGTCTTGGTATTCGAGTAAGCAACGTGTCACTGCAAGACATTGGGATTGACGTTGAGTTGAGTTTAATCGTCAATAAATAGTTTTTTTTTTGTCAGGACTTAGTTTTGCTTACAGTAGATGAAGGATTTTTGTTCACTTTTTTGCTTAGGTAGCATAAAGATCGCAATAAACAAAAAATAAAAGAGACCTTTACATCTCACTTTAACTTATGTTATTTGAGCCATCTGACTTGTCCAAGAGTCCTGTAAGGTCTAAAAGAAATAAAGCACTTTGACTTTTTCTATTTTCTGTTGTCGCTTTTTGGCTTGCCCACGGGCGGGCCCTTAAAATTACTTACCTCAACCTAGTAGGTACCTATATTTTTCATAAGAGAATTTAGTAAAATATGTATCTTTGTAACTCGTTATAAAATTGAGTTACGTACAGTGCTTTCATTATAAATCGGCCATTTAATATCCAACTTCAAAAGTGCATTCTCGATTTTCCTCCATTGTGATCATTTGTAAGATGCGTGGGCGCACCAACAGATGGCGCGGTGACATCACAAAATGATTTAAAAAAGTAACAAGGACTCACTGGACTTTTAAAGTGAATTACAAATGGCTTTCATTGAGCATCTTTTTACTCAGAAATATTTAGGTCAAGCTAATTTCAAACCAGTGAAATGAAATGTAATAAAAATAAATTACTTCTTTCACTAAAATCTCTAATCTTTTAGAAACCAGCTATTGATTGTGTCACCGCAACACAACCGCTAATGTTAAGTATCTACCTTATTTTTATAAATTCGTCAATAAGTAGGTACGTACTCATGTAATCAATTTCCACCACAAAGCGTACCAAATGAAGACATCGACCTCCCGCTGCCACCAAATGGATCGTGCCATATCAAAGAACCACTCAGCGGGATCTGTCTATTATTGCCACACAGAAAAAATCTCAAATCTCTTTGAAATTAATATTGCTCACCAAAACAGAACTCTATTTTCAAATCCAAAAACAATCTCCTTTTGGCAAGGTACTTATTTCGAAGGCCTTTCACCCGCGGTTCGAAATATTAAAGAGATTGCCATAAATTAGAAATTTGAACTCGGAACTTTTAATTCAATTTAAAGTTGCTGATCGAAAAAGCAATTTACCCGAAC
Organism: Eupithecia inturbata; assembly: GCA_963662085.1. NCBI lineage: Eukaryota > Metazoa > Arthropoda > Insecta > Lepidoptera > Geometridae > Eupithecia > Eupithecia inturbata. The sequence continues at coordinate 1,562,050 of OY759192.1, forward strand.
GCGCTCGGAAAAAAGTTACGAGCTTTTTCAACAGCAATATGCACACATGGAATAATGATGTTATTCTTATAAAGGAAATAATTACGTTGAGCGCAATGATAATAAATTACATGGCGTTTACGACTAATTTATTAATAGAATTTTCGCGAGGAAACCTTAGGACTGTCGTAAATAAGTAACCGCTGTGCGGCCAATGGAAGGCCATAAAATTTGTCTGAGTTTGCAGATTGGTCAGCTCGCAGCCAATGTCTGCCGCTCCAGATTTGAAAGCGACGGTTTACGACCGTCAGGCGGCGTCTTTTTGCAGTTTTGGCGCCAAAATTGACAGCTCCTAAAGTTCTGCATCAGGTGTGTCATCTGACGCGAAGTTAGTTCATGCGAACCAACTTCGGTTTGTTATTTTAAAGTTCCAACTTGAAGTTATAAACAGATTTAATTGGAGGGATTTATGTTACAGACTACCTACAGCATTTTAAAATGGAGGACAATTTACAGTGTTATAAAGCAGTCAGGACAAACGGACGGACGAGACGCTTGCTAATGAGCATGCGCCGCGCTAGATGCCGCGAGCCACCGCCAGGGGCGCCACGTGCATTACAATCGCTTGAAACTGCTCGTCTGGCTTTTAATTCTGTTATTTATTATTATAAATTATTAAGCCTCAGCTAAGTCTACTGACTTCAATCTACATACATAGTGAATTCTTGAATTGCAAGATGTAGGAAGAGCAATGAAACTTTTGTTTCAATGGAGAATGTTCAGAGGGTGCTAGGTATCTACTAAGCGCAAGTGGCCATTAACTTTTTTATAATTGCTATTATGCATTTCTGACAATGTAAGGTGATAATCACCATTGTCAAAATATTGATGAAAAGAACTCGAGACAAAAGCAACATAATTAGAAAATAACCGTGTTCCATGTTCAAAATCACCACTACGAGTTCTAATTACAAATTACGAAGGAGGCAATCTTGTCTGCCATTTTCCCCGCCTATTTCTTTCAGCTCATTGTCTCTGGTTGGTAGAGCGGTAAAATTACTGGCTCTTGACTTTGTCTATGTGTCGGTAATTGTTATCTGTGTTATGATGTGGTCGTTGAGAGGAGCTACTCTATTTAAGGCTACTGATGGGACGAGTTTGATATTTTTGTGTTATATTTATATACACTTATCACATTAGCTCAATAACTCTTGTATTCCATTCAAATATTGTAAAAATGTTATTGTGATATAACATATTATATTATATTATAACTTTGCCATCATGTTGGCCAACATTTCATGTTACCTATATTTTCATGTTATAACCATGAGACATAATTTTTGTGAAAGTTTTCCTTGTGCTGCCAATCCTCTTCAACATCTAAGTATGTTGCCTAATGGGTAGGTTCCTAACTTCTCAGGTTCGGTTTAAAGATGTTAATTTCTCATAAAACAAGAAAGTGTTCACTTATAATGAGATACAAAAAGTTATTAAAAATAATACATAAGCTATACCTCCGGCGCCGGTAGGCGGTAAGTATACCTAGTGTCTTACCTGAAAGAGACTTGTCGTAGCGACAACGGCCATGTTTTGGTGCTTTATAATATTTTGGTCAGTATTAATACAAAAAAGTGTGTAATAAAAATTATTCCTGTATGTACTGTGCCCTCCAAGTTCCATCATAAGATCAGGGACGTTCCCCATTGTAACTTCAGATAAAACGGGAATTACCGTCCCGTCCGTGACGGATCCGTGACGAATTGTCCCATAACCCGCCAAATCCCGGCTTTGTCCCATGTTGTCCCCTATTGTTTGTTGCCCGGGAAATTCTTTGGCCGAAGAAAGCTGTCCTTTTTTGATTAAAAGTTTCTTTTGACAGAGTCTAGTATATTATGGAACCAACTAAAACATGTGACTGGCGATCATATTTTTGTGTTCAAATTAAACCTCAATGTATTAAAATGGGCTCTGTTTTCTGCTGTATAATAAAAACGGCTACATTTTCCTGTACTGCTTTTTCCAATCGACATTTTTATCATCAATAAGGTTCTAACTCTGGGCATATCTTACGCCGTGATAAGCATCTTTTTATCTGCTAGATATCTTCCAAAGGTATACCTAGGTATCTTACTAACGAAACTACATTACCTGATGAACGATACCCATACTAAGTAGGTACCACCACCAGAAGCAATTTTTTTTTAATTATTTGTCCTCGTTTGACGTCAATTTCATCTATAACCTGCTTCCCTCAAAATTTTGTGTCAGACATAAATTTTAGTGTCCCAAGAGGATTTTTCTGATCCTATATTCAGCGGGAGCTATTTCGTGGGACATCGCCATTGAAGATCCCATAATCTACTAAAAACTGAAGGCATCAGCAAAACGTTAATATCTCCGCTATTCTGGTCCCCTCGAGATGTCCCCATCTCGACTGGTATGTCATGTCGTGCATTATTCATCAAATGGGAATCCCGGTAGTAACTAGCCAACTTGTGAGGTTAGAGCGTGCGAAATATTTGCGTGTTTTCCCAGAGATTTGGTGACACTGGTTTTTCAAGCACTTTCTTCATCGGTTACACGGCCCAGATTCAGAATCCAGATGGTGGGCTGTATTAGAACTAAGTGCTAGCGGAGGAAGGAGGGTAGTAATGAAATTCAAAGGAATGATTAGACTAGGCTTTCTATGAAATTAGGCAAAGTCACAGCATTAGCCAATGAATTATATAAGTTACTAACCATCTGCAATTTTTGACTATTGCTGACGAAAAGGCCTGCTTGTTTTCATGCACATTCTAGATAAGGTTGTGTCACCTTCGCCTACTCTATTGACCATCGTTACAAAATTTTAGTAACTGTTGAAAATTTTATGATTTACATTACAGGATAAAAAATCGAGCCTAGGTAACTGCGGCATTCTCTGAATATATTGACGTGGCATCAAATACATCAACAGTACAACCTTTGAAACCTCCGGACTCCTTTGTAAACGATCAAAGCCTTGTTCATCATTATTCTTTTAAACCCACACCAATTACCCCCTCCATCCTTCAAACGTCAATAGCAGACTATAAAATAAATAAAATATCAGATTGTCGCTGGTAGAATAGAATGTAAGATTAGCGCTTAGGGCGCCATAAAGAAACAATTTCCCGGCTTTTCCCGCGCCGTAGGGAGCCCCGACGCTTGCGGAATACGCCATGATAAAAATGTTGCCATGTGCCTTAAATTTTTCTTTTACAACAGTTTCACTTTTGGTCGGAGATTGTTTTAGAGATCCCTGTTGGGGAGTTCCTTTTTCAGTTAAAATGATAATGTCAACTGAGTTTCTGAGTTTGGTTCTTCTCTTAACTTTCTGTGTAGGAGATAACTAGCCCATGTGCTGGGAGATGTAGAAGTTTAGTGATCTAACTTTAAATGGCAAAGGCGTTTAAAAAAACTGCCATTTAATTTCAAACAGAACATTTTATTGTTTAATCCGTTCAGAAAATAAAATAATCAAATTAATCACATTGACATACAAGATGGACGTACACCAAATAGCGTTAATACTATACATTTAAGTTTAGTTAGATTTAAGAAAATAAGTTTTCAACACGACGCGAAAACTACACGTTTTAAAATCTAACTTACACGACCCAACTACACAATGTTAAAAAAACTCATATACAGACAAAGAAATAACTAATTTTATATTAATAAAAACTTTTCCAGTTAACATTTTGAATTAGAACAATGTCCACGCGCTTATATTAGTTATGGCTTCATGTTAACATATATGGAAAATAATAATATATAACACAAACAAAACAATTCAGTCTCAACACCCAAAATATTCCCTAAAATATTAAACAAATCATCCCGAATTTATTTACGACGAACATTGAACAATGAAATAGTAGTATACTGGTGTAATAAAACTTTTATATATAAAAATATAGCGAATGAATACTACTCACTTGACTATATGTACTTATCGGACTTTAGCAAAACAACGCGATTTATTAGTTTAAATTTGTAAGCAACTAGATAATCTAGATATCTATTGTATCGATATATAATATTTATGATAGTTATATATCCACTTTTGTAAATATGCCACTACTGCATACAACTGAAGGACACGACGCAAGCGATCACACGGATTATACCTACCGTATACTCAATACGTATTTTTTTATTTTTTTTCACTAACTAATTTTTATTTTATTATCGTGCTTCTATCCAAAGTAAACTATTTACGTATATGTTTGTATTTACTAGCCAAACAATAACACTCTAGCAACTACCACCTTTAAATCAATTACAATAATTTAAAATTCTTAATTAAACCTTATTATCTCACTTAGGCAAGTTTAAAGTTGTATCTTTACGTATACTTCGTTTTCCAATAGGTATTTTTGAATTAATCTAATATTAATGTTTTAACTCTAAGCTCCGAGCTAACCGATGACGCGGTGACAAGTGGCGCCGCGTCTCTGACTCAAACGAACCTTCGAAACTCATCCCCTGAATGTATTAATTTACTTAAAAATTACATTAGTATACACATATTACATTCAACGTTATACGTATGTTTTTTTTTTCAAATCGTATACATAAATTCCGGCGCAAAATAATACAATTGAACACGGCGAGATGTTCAGGCGTAGTGAAAATCAACACGGAAAAACTCCCGAACGAAATTTCGTTCGTAATATAAATCAGATTTTCAATTTTAAAGTAGTTTTCGCACCCATTTTGTTTCACCCCTTCACTGTAGCGTTGTGAAAAGCAACTAGGTTTTTTTTATATTCATTGTAAAATTCAGTTGTTATAATTGAATCGTACAGTGTTAGAGGTTGGCCAATTGCAAAAACGAAGATTTTTCCTAGAGGAACTTATTCTAGCAGAACTTCCTTAGGCCTCGGCGTGAGCAGAGGCCCTCGGATGGTCCGACTGCGACCGTGACAAGCTTACAATACCATGCACACAATTCCAAATTTAAAACTGCTTTTATTTAAATAATGCGAAGATGGTCTACGTCATCGAATATTCGGAGATGGAACATTTAACTCTTATAATTTCAAATTAAGAATGACCAGACATCTTAGACAGTTTTAAATTTTTCAAACAGAGAACTGAACAGATCGCAGTTCAAGATTGGAACTAGCAGTTTTGGAATTGAGTGCACAGCACACGGTTATAAAAGCTAGGGAGGCGGGAATTTAAACTAAAATGCGAGCACCCCCTTTTCATACTTCGTTTTTGCAATGGCCATACTAAGAGCAGGGGTGCACGAGATAGCTCGTTGTCGAGTTGGGTGCAAGCTGGGGATCACGCCTCTGTATGAGATGGGACTTATAGGGGGTACTCACGACGTCTGGGGTGGAGGCTCCGTCGTGGCTGGAGTCGGGGGCGGAGCGCTCGCCGTTGGCGTCGGGAGGCCTGGCGGATTCTCGCTCGTCGATGACGAGGTCGATCGGCATCTTGCCCTTGAGGCAGCTGATGTAGCGGTGGCAGAAGTTGTCGCACAGCTCGTGTACCTGCAAGGCAGCAGCCGTTGAAAATTCTGCTGGAGTTCCTATAAGATCCTTCATGATTGCTGAGGTTTGTCCTCATCTAACACGCAACGGTTGTAGATAGCTGTAAGGTCAGTCAGAACCGGAAGGAATCTACTGGGGGTTCTAAAAGATCTTACATTTTAAGGGTTAACAAGAATTCTCTGGAATCATCTCGTGCTGCTAAACAAGATTTGATAGAACTGGAGTCAAAAGGTTGAGTGAACGTTAAGTGTTCAATGTGCGTTTATTGAAATCACAATTTGTTTACCAAATATTTAAAAAAATTATATAAATGCGTTTAATTTCAGTCAACGTTGTTATTGTCCTCCTAATTTTGCCTCTAATCCGTACAAAATACTGTTTTACTAATAATCTAAGTAGAAAGATTTTAAATTGGTAAGGGCACCATCCGGTAACTATGGAATGTCTTGACTCTCCCAAGTGATGGGGAAAGCTATTTTTAAATATTCAACGCTCTTCTAGCACATGTCTCCAATGTGTTACGAGTATTGGGTACATTTGAATAAGGCAGTTACCGTTCCGCTCACCTTCACAAATGCGACCTTTAAACAGATATCAGCATACAAAGCTTAGGAAAAAACAATACAAAGGAAAACATTCGGAGCGAGCCAACTGTCGTACGCACACTTGTAAGAACTCAAAATGAATCGTAAAAACGGCACGGAACTCATTTTTTTCGGACGTCTGATAAAATACGACCCCCGACGGAGACCGTATTAATTTTGTGCGTCGGCCTTATACATTTTCATAGGCATTATTAGCTTAGAAATTAACATAAGGCAATAAAAAGAGTAACGAAATTTTTAGATAGCATTTACACGTCGCGTCGAAACGGCAGGTGGAGGACACTTCGATTTGAAAAAAGAAACATTTCGAAAAAGGAACGCGCTCCGCTGTCTTGGCGGATTTGGAAATAGAACGCGTCGACGGAAGCGGAAACAACGCTACCCGCCGTTGACAGCTAATTATGTCTTCGGGGTACTAATTTCCAATCGACAGGTTTTTCTGAAGTTGTAAAGCGCGTGTGGCCAAATATTGTAGTTCGTTTATCATAATTAGAATTTTACAACCGGACCGTTGAAATTCATATTTACGACTCCGTGAATTTTATTGACACTAGTGGATAAACTACCGCTTTACAATCGCAGTGGAGCACTGTCAGTGTCAGAATCTTGATTGAGAGCGGTTTTATAACGTCACGAATGACAAAGTAAATGGTGTTCAGCGTAATCCGTGTGACCGACGCTGACTATTTTCGATTTTAGTGACAGTCGAGAGATTTGACATCGTAACTCTTTGAGGATTCAAATTTGGAACTGTCCCCTCGGTGTATCGGTTCTTCGATGTTGTTTCTGTCCAAGACAACTTAAGCCGTGTGCTTTTAGCCCCAAGAGTTACTGTCGTGTGAACATACAAGCTGTATACGGCGTTGTTTAGTGAGCTTTAATACCCATAATGAGATATTACGGCATTCCAAGACTCGATTATCGTCGTCGGAGCATCAAACTCTTCTTTTCAGTTTTAAATTTGGAAACGAGGATTGAGTTATTGAGTGAGCGGATCATTTTAAATTTGGAAAGATTTGTGGAATCAGTTGTTCGATATTTAAAGTTTGTTTTTACTTTTTAAATCAGGTAGGTATGTGGATTTGTTTTTAAAGTGGCAGTGTTGGCTGCCAGAGTGTGGGTTGGATGTACAATCTGTGCCGAGGCCGAGCCGTGGACTAAAAGGGTTTTTCTTATAATACGCGACTTCCTTCGCTAATGCAACATGTGGGCGTTCCTAGATACGTATAAATCGGTGTGTTTTTCATATTACTTTCTGTTTGACAGGTTGCCGAGATAAAACTAAGATTAAAGTCTGAAACACTTTGGTGCGCTGATAAGTGCCGGTCTGTCGGTTTTATTTATTCAAATCGGGATTAGATAGAGCCTTAAGATATATATCTTGATTTAATAAGGTTGAAGCTGATTGAAGATATCGAAGAGATCTTTATATGTCTAGATAACTATATTTCTGTGGTATCGGTCAACCAATATTTAAAATAAATCTGGCAACCCCATATTTAGTAATGTTTTATGCCTATAGTATTAAAATAATAAAATCTTCAAGCTTATACTTGCTTATTTATTACTTACATAAAGTATTTTTGTGAGATCGAGGAAGTTGAAATTCAGAAACCTGTGAGTGACCCAGTAGCGGGCACAGTGACCCAGACGGGACGAGCGCACTGGCAGGTTTACTTTTATTTAAAAAAAAAAACCGGTCCATTCCATATTCAAATGAGTTCGATCCGTTCTCACCTCACTACTCCGAGATAATGCCATTTCTATGTTCATACTTTTTGCAATAAAACCAATTAAATGTGTGAACACTGTAAATGTATTTGTTTAATTAAATTACAAAAATAACCTGTAGCGTAACGTAATATAGCAATTCAGTCACAGAATTAGTGTGTGTTGTATAAAGGTTATAAAATGCCGGCCGAGGCGTCATAAAGCAGGGTCCCAAGTTCGAGCCTCGCTCCGAAAACCAACAAATCTGACCTACATCGTAAATCACTTAGCCACGTTCCTACAGATAAACTTTACGAGTTACCAACAAAATATTAAAAAACGGATTAGTTTTTATAAACAACTCTACTTTTCTAACGGTGATCGCTTTGTGAATGCGTAGGTTCGACTTTCAAAAACTACGACCTATTACTTTATGTAGGTGCGTTCGATTTCGTAATAATACGGCAATGTAACTAGCCGTTTTGATGATATTCTAAATTTGAAAAAGGGACCAATAAAAGCACGACATTAGCCCGGGATTCCGGACGGCACATAACGTAATTAGGGATCAGTCGGTGACTACATAAACCAGCTAGAAATGTCCAATCACCGACTCGATCGAACCGAAAAGGACTCGAGCCCGATGTGACCGCCAGCGGCCATATTTAAAATATTAAAAGCATAAATCAAAAACGTTATTGGATATTTAATGTAAATGTAATATCAGGAGTTCGTTAAAACGGACGGTCCTCTTTTAGAGAATTTCAAGCGTCTTTTTTCTATTGCGATATTTACATCCGTTATTGGACAGACTGACAAAATGTCTTAATGCATTACTATACGACCTGCTTGTACAAAAAACCTCCAATTATAGATAAAAAACGTGCACTTAACGAGGTCTCATTGTAGGCAGAGTTGGGACCAAAGCTCTTTTTATTTTTAATTGTTATGAAAGCTTAAAAAAGCTTCACCTGTGAACGGTGTGTAGCGAAGCGGAAATGGATCGAACTAACGGCATTTTTTATTTACTTTTATTCAACAAAAACCGTAGACGAGATAGAATCCGACGTGTATAGGATATGAGCACGGCAAAAAATGTTCTTTGATACAGCTATCAAAGAACACAGACCACAGGACAGGAGAACATCCTAGACACAGGTAGATGTAAATACGAGCTCAGTATAAAACACAATGTGTATACTAAGGTTTTAAATCATGCATCGAAAAAAGAAAACAACTATAATGATCAATCGAATAATCAAAAAGTGAATTCCGTTCAATCACGCTCGCGCTCAATCGCGTCGGCCCTCGGAGCGATATTTGAATTTCGAACGAGGTATTATTTTTATTTTCGAAATGGCCTTTATCTGCCCTCCGGCCGCACTCGACGTATCGCGTTACAGGTTATCGTTACAGGCTGTATAGTGCTTACATTTTTTTTCACCGAATTTACCGGTTTCTAACATTCGGCGCGCCCGTGCCGGATATTTTATGGACTCCGCTGTGGGAGCGACCGCCGATGAGGTATCTCGTTTCTCGAGATCATTCGTCTTGATATAGACGTTAGTCAAACTAGTTTCGACGAAACGTGACCATAATATTGACAAGTTAAATTAATTCCCGCACGGCGCGGCGTCGACGTAAAAACCGCTCGAGATTTGAATTTTATGCCCCCTAATTAATGCCATTGCGCGCAAATTGTTCGATCAGATTGTGCTTCGCAAAAAGCAAGTCCCGCGGTTACCGTTACTGGGATCCTCTGCGCATAATGGAGGATCGGCGATGCGGCGCACGCAAGAAACCGGCCGCCAACAGAACACGCCGAAATGGGACGTTAAGGGACAAAACAAACATTCGAAATGCGAACTCTCGCTCCTATTCACGGCGCGAACACCTGATCCGAGCGAACGAGAATCCTAAATAGTTTTAGAAATTCAAAACTGAAGGTGCTTGGACCGGTCCCGCTATCGACACGACATCGCCGCGATCCGCCGCCGCCGCAGATAAAACAACGACCGGTTCTCGCTCCGAATGTATTCCAATTATAAATTAAATAAATACTCACTTTTTCTAATTCTAATAGGTGAAACCGTAGGACTTGTATCGCTTGCACCATCTGCAAAGAATGAAACATGGATGTTAATAGAAGCTTTGGATGTGTGTATAATATCATAAATGGGTCCGTATATGGCGTGTCTCGGATTCCAGCCGAGCTCAATCTGACAAAGCCAACTGAGCAACAATGGCCTGGACAAAGTACAACGGGCGGCCTGTGGCGCGTAGTGATGTGCGCGCCCAATTACTATCGATAGTGTTACTCGATATCGATACGTAAAGAGAAGCCGGTTATTGGCCGGACCAACCCCGTTCTTGAAGCGTGAATGAAGTGTAGTCAGCAGTCTCACGAATTCGAACATAAATGCCCCGTGATCTTATCGACACTATTGTTTTATTCTGTTTGAAGATTTAATCAGCATTTTTCAAATCGATACCTATCTAAATCCGTCGGTTAATGCCGTTTTAATAGCACCTTGATTTGTTTCTGATTGCCACTTGAAGACGCGGCCTGAATACATATTCCTGATCCTATTTTTGTTTTTGATTAATGATTTACAGTGTCTCTAACTTGACATGACCGGTTAGCTATCCAGTGTTGTGATAAAAAATTTCCTTATCAAGATTAGAAAGTTTACTGAGGAATTTTAAATAAACGGTCTCCATACTTGATGTAATCTTTACAGTGACGGTAGCACCTTAGAAAAGTAAATTAAATAGAAAGAGGAAAATACTTCATCGATATCGATGTTCTTGAAACTGGGCCACACGAAAACGCGTATAAAAAAAGATGGCCGAAAAAGGGATAGTGGGGAATAATTTCTCTCGAATGTTTGCTCAAAGTACCAGGAGTGCATAACATCTGCGGAGCTCGTGTTGCTGCAATATCAATTAAATCAATACATCGAGCGCCACCCCTAGTGTTTGCACAGACGACAGTTGACATAGACGCGGATACGAGATAAAAATGTGTTTGTCTTGTTTAACTCTAGCCACCGAGCTGCTATGTGTTTAGAGAGGGAGCCATCTTATCGCCTCTTGAATCTATGGGGTTTACAATGGTGATCCTTTTTATAAACCTCCAAACTTGACTCCAAACAACTCAAGTGCATCCACATATTTTAAAATTAATCTACCGTTACGTTAAAATCTCTACAGAATATACCACTTATAGCGTGAAGATCCTCAAGATATGTCAAAAACAAATAGCAGTGCTCCGCGTTAACCCCACATCACTAATGATTCGTATCGTACGACCATTCAGTGTATTTGCTGACGCTACTGCAGCTTGTTTGAGGAAGCTTATAGCCTCAAAAGGCTGTGACAGACCAAACACAGATGTGACGTGGGCAAACAACCTCCTTGCTCGCCGTGACTCCGTAACCAATCGTCTCTCTACCAAATGGGTCAATAAAACACTGTTGGTTTTTAAAAACCATCGTTTGTTTACATTCGTGCTAAGCGCCCAACACTATTCCCGCTCCGAACTCATAAATGGAGCGAACATAAATTTCAAATTTGGAATAACTATGCCACCCGCTCCAAAGCAGTTCTCTTTCCAGTTCGTATTTCGAATCCAAGGAAATGACTGATCCAAACGAGCAGAGATAAGATCTAGAGAATTTTATGGTAATGAACTTACGAGGAATCGGCACAAATAAAGTTGGGAAACACAAAGCTGTTGAAGGCGTAACCGCGATGACGCAAGCCACCAGCTGACACATTGCAAGCAATCCCTTTATCTTCGGGGCTTGTTAAAAGCAATAATGCTCCTCTGAATACGCCATTGTAGCTACAATGGAACAAACTGTATGTACATATATACGAGGCGACCGTCAGATGTGCACAAAAACAACAGCCGCGGGCGAGTGTGCCGTCGCGTTGCCATAACTTTGAAGATCACAAGCAAGGTAGAATGAAAAGCCACCATGTGGCCACACTCTTTTGACATAGGCACACCATAACATATTTAAATTGAAATGAGGTAAATTACAGGGTACAATGAGGACTCAATGAGGTATTGAAAATATTTAATGAGGTTCTTCCAAAAGCAAATTATGAGCACTGGCAATTTAGCAGATAAAAATTTGAGTGTGGAAACGAAAATTAGGCTTCAGAATACCACCAGCTTTTAAAACTATAAATGGCCAGTGCTAGGGGAGAGCGAGGTGGAATTGTTCAACCAAACAGTTTTTAAAATGATAAAACCAGAGACAACAAGGATGGAGCTGACTATTCAAACACGTGCATAGCACCACATGTCATGTCAACGACAAAAACACCAAAATTTACCTATTCTCAAGACTATGCCCGGATGTTTGGTTTGTTTAGGTTTGTTATCTGCCTCAAGAGCTGAATGAGGCTTATCAGCAGGTAGAGGAGTCCTGGTTTATGGTGGCGTGACATGCCAGGCTACTGTTTTGACTTGAAAAGTTTTCGTAGAGCTCGCTTTCACAGTTCATTGTCAATCAAACTGTGATAGAAAATAATAGCGAAAATGCACATTACGTTCAATCTTAGAGCATCTAAGCGTTCAATAAATAATTATAACCATAAAGAACGTTCCATCGATAAACATTTTCTAATTTGGAACACAAGCCAAAGACTAGTTTACCAAACAAAGATGACGAATTCAACCAGCAACGTTAAATACCTACAACCGCTACCAATTCGTAATGCCTTAGATTTTATTTGTCAAGAATCGGTTAAGTATCCGTATCGACGTCGGTGGGTGGCCGCCATATTATTTTTCACTTTTTGTCCTCGCGGGAGACTACGGTGCGATTCTTTTTATGAGTGACAATATAATTTTTTTACCTTATTTTTCCTTTTACCCATTCCGAGAACTTTACCTGTTTAATTTTGAATTTAACTAATCAAATCGTAAATTATTTTAGAGCGTCTACTATTTTATGGCGTATTAAAATGATCCCACGTTTATCTTAAAAGGGCTTTTATGTGGTCCAGTACATCTGAAATGGACATTTTATGAATTAAGGTAATAAACTATATGCAACGACACCTACATAGACGTCGGGTATATTTCAAACATAATTGTATGGTTAGAGACCGGGTTCTAACGCTTATATCTTTAGTTCTACTAATTATATATAACCTATAATTATTATTTAAGATACTTACTAATGAGTCGACTTCAGGGTCTGCTATGTAATAAGGTTTTTCTTGACGAATCTGTTGAGAGAAAAATTAACATTTTAGTAAATTTATTATTTCAATGTAAAAAGTGGATTAAAGGCGAGTGCAACCGTGTGGTGAGCTTATACGCGGCTAATAAAATGCTCGTTCGGTTGACTGCGTCTGCGCATGTAGACCAGAGTACAGACAGGATCAAATCATTTAAGTAAAATACAATCAACTTAACAAACATAAGTAATAGATACTATAAATATAATAGTAGGTTGGGCCAGTGAAAAATCAACTCAAAATTTTACAATCTCAAAGCAAACAAGTCTGTACTCCTCACAATCTTTATCTCTGAATCTAATACAGTCAAAGTTCATTAAGAACATTAAGTGCTCGCTGCATATTCATGTCTGCGATCACTATCTGTAGGTACACTTTTATTACCCACTGACGCTTCTGTCAGCTCATCTTTGTTATCGCTTAAGAAACACTTTTTTCGAAATATAAAAACCCGTCTTTGCCGGAAATGCGATACTATCATGCACTGGCTTTTTATTTTATTCGGCAAATGCTTAACTAATGTAAAAAGTACTTTAAACTTAATAAAACACACGATTTAATTAGGTTTTAATTATAATTACATGACACAACACTTCAAAATACTGTAGTAATTAATATTGTTCATATATTTTAAGGAGAAGTTCTATTAGCCTAAATTTATAAATATATACATAAATATTTTCTTATATAAGTATCTCACTCATTTTTATTTGTTCTTGCATATTAAAAACATGACAGTACTTATTTTAAGCAGTATAAAATATAATAAATTAAATGAATAATTAAGCAATTAATCTTTACAAATGAGTTTACATTGCCAAAATAAAAACAAAAAAATGTCTCAGATTTTTATAAACAATGGACAATACATTATGCTCGTGTTGCATTTAGTAAAGCATTTGTAATTAAATTAACTATTCGTTGGATCAAACTGAAGTTGTTCCTTTAGTTAATAATAAAAGTAAGTCTGGCTTTAAAACAATTGTTTAGCTGGTTTACAATAAGCTATATTCTATTTGGGATACCTACATATTAACCTACGCTAACTTATTTTTTAAACTAATCGATAAAAATAAGTATCTGCCTACTACATTTCATTGAGCAGATGCTGGATGTGGCAAGCTGAAGAGAGGGCGCTACGGCGCTCATAAGAAGGGAACTATGTCCAACAGTGGACTAATATATAGGTTGATGATGATCATGAATGACCATGACTTTCATTGATACAACTTAAGGTCAAAAGTATTGGGTCATCGCCCAAGTCGTAGGCAAAAATTAACATAAACACATTAAACATTCATTTTTGAGCCCTCGTTTTTACCCAAACGTGAGAGTTTTTAGAAACACGTCTGCTCCGGACGAGACTTGAAAGCCAACTAGTTGCTTCACTAGTCAGTGCTAGGTCGTTGACACTCTCTTATTTTAATAATTTATAGAAAATTTAAATATTTTAATACAAACGTCGCTATTATGCGATCATTTTAGCGGAACTTGCTATTGTAAAATATTTTTTGTTAATACTTAGGTGTGTGTTGATTTGAATTGATTTAAAACAGGGATTTCATACTTAACAACTTTTCAAATTCACCAGGTAGGTACACTCAACCTTAGGTAAAATAAAATCCAAAATGGTTCCCTCGCTCCGCACCTAAGCATCTAGCCAATCGAAAATGTCCGAAATATATACAAATAAAAACATAGGCCCTCCTCTGCCCTAAGGCGAGGAAGTCTCCAATTTCGGAGGCCAGCGACCCGTGGAGGCCAGACCCCACTTTTGGGCACGAATTAAATGCTAATAAGAAAGATCTACCGATATCAGGTACAGTCGGCTACACTGATATAGGTACACCACTTATAAAGTAGTGTATATTATTATTATTATCAGTGAAGGTTAGCATTTTTGATATTTTGACCATATGAAAAAAATTGTGACCAATATAATGTATAAATTCCATTTGATAAGTAAAAAAATCAATCTGCAAAGTAAAATTAAAACATTATTTGCAAAACCTCAATTATCTCAAAACTAGCTTACTCTGAGATACCCCTTTTGCGCTTAGCACGGGAGTTGCCACATAAATTAAAAAGTGAGTAAAATGCGTTTATTTTGTTGATCAATACATAGCATAGCACATACATACAGAAGGTAAAGGTAAAGATAAAAGTAACAATTAAGGTGTCACAAATGGCCAACACTCAGCAGATGCTGGCAGGATGTAGGATAGAATAGAATAGAATATTTATTTATTTATAAAGTATACATATGTATGTGTTTATCAATGTGTCCTGCAATAGCGCTGGTCTTCCGTGAAGGACTGAATGGAGCGCTAGAGTCGCTGCGCAACGTATAAGTAAACATAGACAAAATTAAAAGAAAACACAAATAATAATAAACCGCCAAGTGCTACTTGACTCGCACACGAAGGGGTCCGTACAGTAAAAATCAGGCAACTTTTTAAAAGAACATCAAATTTTCACTTGTTCGGAGACACCTGTAATTTTTTATTTTTTTGTTGTATTTGTTGTTTATAACAGTTGGAGTGTTACTTATTTATAGAACGTTTTATGTGTCTACCTATTGTGGTTAAAGAGATACAGCCTTGACAAAAGAAGAGCATAAATACCCAAAAAAATCACGTTTTTTGTATGGAAGCCCTCTTAAATTTTGATATTTATTTTATTATTTGTTGCTATAGCGTATATAATACGTCTTACGGTACATGAGATTGAGCCCTGTGACAGACGGACGGACAGACAGCGGAGGCTTTGTAATAGGGTTCCGTTTTCACCCTTCGGGTACGGAACCCTAAAAACATATTAACACATGAATTAAAAGAGGAGCCTATTGGGAGACAGAACACGGTTGTCAAGTGAGTCAACTCTAAAGTGACATGGTACCAAGTAGAAAGTTTATAACATCAGTTCGCATCCAATCGTGTTATGTACTTACCTTTATTTTCGATATGATTATCGGTAGTAATATCATATTTTTATTGACAAAGAAAATTACAATTCAAAAATAAAAAATATTTAGAACTAGTATTTACAATAATAATATAATAAAATTTACAGAAATAACATTAGTTAGGATCAGTTGAACTACCTCTAGATTGTCTGCAACAGTCAGCAGTTAGCTCAACTGTTCAAACTGTAAATACTTGTTCTTAATTGTTTCTGTTCCTTAATTGTAATTTTCTTTGTTAATAAAGCAGTGATTTATAGACTAGGCTAGGATATATAGGAAATCATTTAATAATCGCGTATTTTTTAGATTTCTTATTTTCTTGACGTTTCCAAAATAAACTAAAACCTACTTAATAAAGACCTAGTAATTATTACAGCTAGTTTCAGCCAGCGGCTTCGCACGCTTTCTTTGAAGCTGATTAAAGAATAAAAAGTAGTCTATGTATAATTCCAGGTCCAGACCTGCATCTATGCAAAATTTCAACCCGATCAGTTTAGTAGTTTTTGCGTGAACAAGTAACGACAACAAATATTTAAGCATGTAAGCTACATTCATCCAAACTTCCGCATTTATAAAATTAACCAATGTTAAAAAAAACCGAAATCTTAAATAAATCCAGCCCTCGACATATCTCTTAAAATCGCAAAATAGAACACACCATCTCGATTTAACACGGCAAACGTCACAATACTATTTTATACCCGTTTTGTAATGTCCCGTAAAAATATACAGCCGTAGCCAACTTTTGACTCGTCCCAAAAATCATTGTGCCAAACAATGTCGTCGTTACCTATTCATAACGTCCTACCTGAGTTTTTATCCTTTTGTGCACTTTCAGGCGAGATATTGTATTGTTTGTGTAATTGAATAAATGCCTTCGTGTAAGCCCCATTGTGGGGCAGTTTGTGGGACTCTGAATCAAGGATGGGTAGTGAACTGGATAATCGATTTTCTGGAACTTTTAGCAGTGGTGGGAAGGAATAAACCGCCAAGTGCGAGTCGACTCGCACACCAAGGGTTCCGTACCGTAGAAATCGGGCAAGTTTTTCAAAGAACATCAAATTTTCACTGGTTTGGAGACCCCTTTAAATTTTAAACTTTATTTTATTTTTAGTATTTGTTGTTGTTGCAGTTGAAGTGTTACATAATAATAGAAAGTTTCATGTGCCTACCTATTGTAGTTCAAGTTCATTTTTAGGGTTCAGGTACGGAACCCTAAAAATGCACTTGGATTAGAATTTTTGACTGATCGGATTTTCTAAATGTTGGGTTGTATCTTTGCGTAGAGCATTCCGAAATGCTTCTGCGCTTTAGGTTTTGTCAAATTATAGAAAATTATACATATTTATACAGATATTTTATTTATATTAATTTTTATGAGACTCAAGAGAATATATTGAGTTTATAAAGTCCACTTTAGATGAGTTTTTGAAACCCGTGGAAGGATCGTTGACGAGATGCCTCTCTACCTGACCTCTCAGAAGCACCAGAAATCATTAAATTGGATCCTTGACAGCTGTCACACAAAATTAAACTCTATCTGTCAAGAATTAAAGCGGTAAATCATCTGGCCGTTTAACCACAGTTATGACATTAAGTACTGCAGACCTGATGGCATCAAAATCGCTACCAAACGTGGTACCCTGTAATTTGTAATAAAAAATATATTTATAAAGGTAAAATAACGCACCGAGCTACCTAAGATGCTCGTCAATCGATCGATTTTAATAAGTCAAGCGTTTAAGCAATTTTGACGCTTGTCGCACGGCAACGGACGATTTAGAATCGCATGCGCTCGCGTTTACCTTTAATGGTAAATTTTTCTATAATGTTCGAGGTCGAGTTTTGTAATTTAGTGAAGTTGCCTCCTATTTAATAACTTTTTATAGGATGCGCGGCGGCAGGTGATTTTTTTGTTGAATTTTTATCTCAAGAACGCTGCAAGACTGACCGCTACTGAAGTAGTTCGAAATTTAAATTATAGTGTATTAATACAGCGTGCTGTTACGAAATTTTTATTTATAGTGTGCGCGTGCGGTGGCCACGTGACAGACCGCCGCCGCACCGCATCGTATCGCATCGCATCGCATCGCGGTTGTAATCACCTGTTTCGAAGGAACGACGTGCGAATATATTTATTTCTCTCACTTTATGACCTGCTGTAAAGGGACGTAATGAACAAATGTCTTTATGGTATACTTGTAAATGTCAAATCAGTCATTTCTCCTGGAGAACACAAAAAATGCCATAAATATTCTTAACAAAATGGCTACTACTGAATATTGTGGCCATAAACCTGAGGTCTATAAAATGAGGTTTGGTTGTTTAACTTTTGTTTGCCTCTATGGAATTAAAAGAACTTTGGCGCGGAACGGACCTTTTGTTTACGTTGTGTTTCTGTCGTCCATGAAATGTATGCTAATCATCAAAATTATTCATAGGTAACACGAATTTACAAAAAGTTTACTGTCATCTGCATTCAGCCAAAACTTTTCCAAACATTTAAAATGAAAAAAAGTACAAAAACGATCACACTGCAAAAGTTAAATAGAAATCTAGTTTCGAGTATTCGCAACTTTAAAAACAGACCGTCGTCGTCGCGTCGTCGACTTAAATTTTTGACGCTAGACGCGCGGAGCGTCATCTCCGCTAGAAAGGGACACGTAATGTGTTAAAGTAGGATAGGACGAATGAAAGGAGTGGTTTTTATTGCGTTTTTTGCCCCGAAATCCTTGCGTTCAAAATTTTTATTTTAATACAAGAAATTCAAAAGATACGAGGGCAGGTAGCGGGCCGATGGATGGTATTTATTTGCTTAGTTTCCCTTTTTTATCGTGAAAAGAATTCAAGTTGATTTACGAGCGTGCTCTGTGACGATTTGTGACCTGTAATTTTGAGTTTGTCACTTTGATTTATTAATTTACGAAACGTCATCGAGGTGTGATCCGGTTTTGACAGTTGCAGGACGCAACGTTTAATTTGCGATTATCCCTTGTTTTGAAGACTGTTATTTTGGCTGTCGTTAAGATTTTACTTGTCTTCGTAAATTGTGATCTGAATTGGTTGTTTGGGAGATTTGCTGCTAAATCGGACGACTCACTCACATTCATAAGACTTCCTTTGAGTCATTTGGTGAGCAGCTGGCACCGAAGTTGTAGATGTTTTTTTGACAGCTCAATGTCGGAATGAGACCAGAACTGGCATCCTTCTAGAAACGTATCATTATTTCTTTTTGTTGTTGTGTTTATAAGGATGTACCTATAACCTAGGTAGGTACTTACTTTAGAAAGGACAAGAAATGAAAAGGGCGAGTTATAGACCAAAATTCTCAGTTTCAATATTTTGATCTAAGCTCTATAGGTACTTGTGTTGTGATGTCATCATCATATCAGCCCACTCACGTCCACAGCTGAACATAGGCCTTCCCCCTACGACACCACAAATAAGGGGGTCCTGAGCCGCCTCCATTTATCGACTTGTGATATAATTATCTTAGCTACAACGCGTATCTTGGCTTCCCCGTCGGCCGACGACCCTTGCTTGGGACGCCCGCGGTACCGCTGGAAAGATGTGGTGGAAGCGGACCTGCGTGAGCTACAAGCGGAGGACTGGCGGGAAACTGCGCAGGACAGGGAAAAATGGCAACTTCTCTTATCGGAGGTCTTATGTCCGATCATCAATGAGAAAAATATTTATATTGAAATGTGTCAATTCGGACACTGTGTTCGAATTTTTTGTGCCCGAGTCGTCATCAACTCGCTACATACACTTCGGCTCGCTGAGCCATAGAAGTAGATAGTTACTTTATCCACAGAACTTATAATTATGTAAAACAGTATGGTACAGAAGGTAACAGAATTGGCGGCCTTATCGCTTAAAGCGATAAGTAACTAAGTACTGAGCTACCACCTTAACTACCATTTCTGTCCAACCTGCAAATCTACCCGATAGTTCTACTAACCGGTCCCCCGGGGGTCGTTTCGACCCGGAAGGTCAGTTTTTGAGCCATTAACGCGTTAAGGGCTCTTCGTGAATTAGGGAGGGCAGTTAAGTTGCTATAATGTCTCACTTCGGCGCTGTATGCAGGATTCTAATGTTTAGTTACTTTAACGACTGTTTTTCTTGCTAATATTTGTATTGTATTGGCTTTGGCAATCGCGGCGTAAGAATCGACCCTCCCAACTCAGTTGGTGGATGTCGTAAGAGTCAACTAAGGGAAACTGCCAGAGGAAGGATAGCAGCTTCCTTCTGTGTATTTTAACACCTCAACTGCGATCATTAATCCGCCTGCAAAGCGTGGTGATTATGGCAAAATCCCCTTGTTTGGGAGAGGCATGTCCAGCTGTGGACTATTGAATTTGGATATTCCTGTAATGATGGTAGTTTTAAGTTGAAACTAAATACCAAATTTTTTATCCGTCGTCTTTTTAAATGAAACGTAAATACATAGACGACTATAAACAAAAGATAGTTCGCTTTGAGTTCCGGAACGAACTCTCTTTTAGAATGTCACTCCAGGGCCCGTATTATGAGAGCTTACTCAGTCATCTATCTATGCTTGAGTACAGCTTTTCTATGGAATAAACGTCACTCAAGCATAGATCGATGACTGAGCAAGCTTTCATAATACGGGCCTAGGTTTTAAATCAGCTGGTAAATTAAAATTCAGATGTATTCGTAAGTGCAACACTCATACTAATTCGCTCATTGGTTCAATTTCTTGTTTTTATTCGTAATCAAAATGCAGCCAATGAGCGGCAAAATTAGGCCCGTTTTGAGTGACGTTTATTCCGTAGAATAGCGTTGCTCAAGCATAGATCGATGACTGAGCAAGCTTTCATAATACCTACTGACTTATACAATACAATACAAATATTCTTTAATGCACACCAAATAAAAAAATTATAAAAAAACATTATATTAATACACTATGCAATTGACTTGCAGGTTCGTTGTGATAGAAAATATTTCAGAAATACCTACTCATTGCTGAATAGATGGTGTATAAATTTATTAGTTATTTTATAGATACTTGTCTATTTTAAGTTGAAGATAAACTTGCCATCTGAAATGCAAGGTGGGATAATGATGCAATGTTTTATTGTTTTGGTCTTCTAATTAACTTTTATTGTCTAACAAGCAGTTGTGATATTTTGAAGTGCTAAGTTTGCTGAACTGATGAGTCTAACATAACCTACATTATTATGTCATTTTAGTAAGCTAACAGTAGGTTATCAATAAATATTATTTTTCATTACGGATGTAAGCGGGTTAAGGGTGATCGTCACGTGTTGGCGCGAGATAAAAACCTAAGAAAAAACTCATTTCGGTTCACTGGTATTTTTATAGCATTTGGGAATATATGAGATTTTGAGCTAAAATACAAAATTTTCCCTAATGCTACCAAAATACAATAGTGCTAAAGATTTTTGTTTTTGCATTTGTTTGTATTTGGGGCTAGATGATACAATGTGGATAGTCCAGCATTATTTATTTGCTTTGACAAGATCAAGATTGGTCATAAAATTATTATCGTTATGACTTAGTATTTAGATTGGACGAACGTAACCATACATTCATACCAAGTCTAGAATATTATTACGTAGTACAGAGACAGGTGCGAACTTATTAGAATAATTTAAAAATAACACATTTCTATGGTATTTGTACACAAACACACTAAAAACATACCATTCGCACAATCGAATGAAAATAAAAACAGCACATAAAATACAAAATAACCTATGAATTTAAATGGACGGATTAAAAGTTTTTTCAATCGATCCTGGACGCGATTGTTGTAGGGATGGCTCGACGCTCCGCATGCGTGCATTATGTCTAACTCAATTCAGAATGTAGAAAAAAATACTTTTAGTTAATGTCCATAAAAATACGTTTTATAATTCATAACTAATACCTATAGCTTGACTATTATTAAATTCTGTTTAAGAAATATTCGTGCCGCAATATTTTCTTGGACACACCAAAGTCGGCGGGTCGCTGCCGACTAGATGTCAAAATACTGTCAACTGCCACTGAATTATTATTACTATTTGTAACATAATGACAACTGCACAGAAATGTCGCCGACTTGGGTGTATAGACGCCTCAAGCAATAGGCAGGTAGGTACTTTATGGTTCCTTTTAGACTCATACTCCATTACATGGGAATCTAGGGTGAGACATAGTTAGGTAAGCAGGTAATCTAATTAGGCATTATTTAATATTGGTATATTTAGAATTCAGATGAATAAGGAAGGTCTACAGGGAAGTATCTTTTTTTTTAAGTTATTGGATAGGTTATATTATAATAAGTACTAACAATTACCTATTCAATGTGGTAATGGGAAGCTGCTTCTGTGAGCCCATCCAACACCATATCTACCGAGTTCACACATCAACTTCAAGTGACGTTTGAAAAATATTATGAATCGACTGCCAGCAACAATATATCTCTATTTTTATCACGAGTATTTATTTATATCTCTCTTTGTGGACCAGATCTCTGTATTTTGTTAACCCTTGAAAATTTCTCATGACCGCAACACAAACAAACAAGATTGTTTGATTTGAAGTGCTCTCAAAAGTAAACAAGTCAAATGTTTTTCAACAGATTCAAACAGCGAAAAGTTAGGGCAAACATGCCAACATTGCCCAGCCGACCGACCCCATAGAATAATAGTTTCAACCCTGTTGACGCTGGTGCAAAATAACATGCGTTTGAATTTTAACGTATATAAACGCCTGGTCCGTGCCGCATTATGAATAGCTAAGCACATCTACCCTATTTTTTCCCTTTTTAATATCGACCCCTGAATCCCAGCGGGGCAGAAATTAAAGTGTAATGGTGCAATGTTTAATAACTTATCTGTGGCTTTTGTTAATGTAATTTTTTTTTAATTCTTTTGAGGGTGGAAAGTCGATAGCGGAATTTGATCTTGAGATAACAGATGGAACTTGATACTTTCTTTTTAGGTAAAAATTAAATTTAGGATTTATGATTTTTTTTAAAGGATTTTGGGTAATCATCGTGGAGAATTATTAGATATAAATATCTACATGCGAGATGAACAACAGTTAAGTACTGAAAATTTTGAACACAATTATTGACTGCTTTAAGTTTTTTTTTTTCAACTACATATTAGAAACGGATACTCTTTTCTTAAAACTATTATAATGAATCTTTGAGAAAGATGTATTTCAGAGCAATAAGACGTTGCCTATTCGCAACCCCTACCGATAAAAACAAATGACAGAGAAGAAAACTAATTTGAAGAGAGTTACTTTGCCCGTAGTCCCTAATAATCAACACATCGGCGAAACAATCAGGGGCTAGAAGGGTTACGAATTACTGGACATAATCTTGATTGATCTGCTACAAATAAGTTAGGATAACTTTGACCGTCGCGCTGGGGTTAAATATACCATTGTGTACCATTCTTTATCCAGGCATATTCTGCCGCCGCGGGGGGGTTAAATGCGCTTTTCGTGTGCGATTGACGTTCTTTGAATGTTTGTGGGTTAAGTATTAGCTAATTGTTGGTTTGAGGGTATTTTAAGGTTAATTAGGAGGTAGTATTATTTATTGTCACGCTTGATGAGGAATCAAGGCTTTGTTTTAAAACTAGAATAATTAATTAGGAATAGGTATTGACCCAGCCTACCGTTTGGGTTATTTATGTTCATGAAGTAAGTTTTTTTGGCAGTAATTAATAATTTTTAATTCAATCAATAACATCTATGTACCTCTTTGAGACCTAGTACTCTACATTGTTTCTTTACTCTACAAAATAGTATTAATATGTCTATAACTGACTAGTTTATTTAGTTTGGAGCAATATTTTTTGTCTTTGTTTTCTAATTTCCATGTAAATTTTAAGCCAAAATAATTTGCCTTAGATTTTAAGTAAATTTTGTTTATGCTAATAGTCAATTTGTTTTAAATTATACAAAAAGTTAATCCTTTAATGGCCGTATATTTTGCGAATATGCTTGTAAATTTTTAGTTCTTACGGGCTGTGGATTTTGTTTCATAAATAAATAAGTTTGTCTTTGGCATTTGTAACTTTCTTTAATATTACTTCTTTAAGCGAACAATCGTCCAATCCAATGAAGTATCGTGTAGGTAGGTATCAATTTAGCAAATTAATATATAAATAATATACCTCGCTGAACCACATTAAAATAATTACCACTTTATAACCTCCCCTTGGTTATAATTTCTTCCTACTTTTATACCTAGGCAGGGAAATTCAGTACCTACATCCACAGAAACGGGTATTTATTTAAATTATAGAGTAGGCTGGGGCAAATCGGAACCTAGAAATTATAGAGCACACATTGTACCGTTTAATCAAAATTACGACTGTAAAATATGCAACTATAATAACAACTGGAAGGATCATTGTCGGGTGAAGCGTTGAATTAAACCTAAGTGTGGGAAATAGGGGAAGAATGGTCTAGTCGGACTTAATTATTTATCGCCATATCTATTCTTTCAAACATTTCAAAGCATTATCAAAATGTGTAGTGTCGGCTCGTTATGACTATTGCGATTAAGTCAAATCGAGGTGTTGACTAAGCCCCTATGTTATCTTATTATCATTATCAAAATTTGTCCTGAGTATATCTACTCGAAGACAGATCAAAATCATGTCCAAGAGCTAAGTTTCTGAAAGTTGCATATGAATTGAACGAGCTATAAAAATGATCCGTCCTTTGCATTATTTTTTTCTATTCAATGAAAGGCTTAAGCCTCTATATATGTTTAAAAACTTACAAACAGTTATGCATTGATATTTATATTTTAAGTTTTTATCAATCACGAATAGAGGAGAGTTCGGATAAAGATGGCATTAAAATTTATATCATTTTTTGCGCATTTTGTAAAGTTTTTTTAACCTAAGGCAGATGTTTCAAAGAAGATAATCTCCAAGATGCATCTGTAGCGTCATTTGAATTACAGCTTTATGTTATTGCGTTTTGGTTGAAATTTGAATACGTGTCCGAATTTTTAGGTAATGCATCTGTGTTTTTGTCTGCTTGTGCGTATAAATTAGGGATTAATATTATTCATTTAGAAGTAACGTTGCATTTATGATCCATGGTATTTATATTCTTTGTTCGTGTTTATGACAACTTATGCAGTGAAGTTGTTGAAGGCTTTATATTAAATGGTAAGGTACTCAATTCCCTGTACTATTATTGTGTTGAAATCGTCAAAGAAAATATAAATAGTCCATTTCCACACTTAGCTCTATTTAAAAGCTCTGAATATAATTTATCTATACACACACTAATATTTTTTTTCTTTTTATTAACTAAACATTATATTAAATGCATAGATGAATAAAATACGTAGCTTTAGAATAGCAGCATTTTTATCATAAACGGCTGAAGAAGAACCGACATGAATATTTTATGGAACAAAAGTTGCATGTCACTGCGTTAACATTAATTTTCATAAAAGAGGGATGGTTGTGTTAGTGAACTTCACGGTCTAATGAAAAGAGGTCAAATACCTACTCTTTATTTACATATTTTAAAATGAAAATGCAAGTAAAAATCTGTGTGAATAGTTATAAAAAATTGATAAAATATTGTTTTAAAAGCTTTAAATAAACACACAGAACAAGGAATTATTTTACTAAAACCATTACACGAATCTGTTTAATCCATGTGAGAAAAATACTACCAAACCATCCTAACCAAAGTTCAAACAAAATTAATTTCCATTCATTACAAAATCAAACATATTAGTAGGTATCTACTGACAGAAAAACGTATTCCTACCCTCTACTACCACCCCAATCCACGTCAGCTGCTTGTGACTGGTAGGGGGCCAGTTTACCCTCGCCTACCCTTATTTACACCAGATGCATTGACCCGTGAACTCCTACACATTCTTCGTCTGCAGAGGTCAGCGTTAGCTGGTACGCATCGGCCATTATTTTCAGATCTCCACGGTCGATATGAAAACGGGAGTTTGTTACGTTTTCTTTGGAGAGAGTGGAATGTGAAGGCTCAGCTCACGTTGGTTAGGGGCTCTTTTAGATACATAATGGGTTTGACGATGTGTTTGGTACTTATTACTTACTGTTGCTATACAAAACTCTTTTCTCTTCATTGTTTTTTTTTTCACGATTGTTAACCAAGTAGGTCAATAGTCATCACCATAATCATCATACGTGAGGTCCCATAAAGGTATCGCACGTTGCTAAAATGGTCGCAAAATCAATCAAATTGCACACTTTAATTTATTTAATTGAAAATAGACGAGATATTTTTAAATTAATGTAACATGAAGTGTTTATTCATTCGTTCATTCAATTATATTCAATGAACGAATGATTACAAACGTAGCCTACAATGAACTCTTAACGCTGAAAGTAATTTCTCCCATCCAACCTTGAAAGTGACAAAGATAAGAAGAAAAAATTGTCGGGATTTAGAACGAAATAGTTAGTTAAGTTAATTTTTAGAGACGAATTCATTTATCTTCATTTGCCCACAATAGTACCTAATGATGAATTTAAATAGAATAATAAAATAATAGCGCATTGGAATTCATTAAAGGAAATAAATCAAAGAAATTATATGTATTAACTTCCCCACGAAACTAACTTTACTGCTACAAAATAAAAAAGTTTCCACCGGTTACAACATAGTTCTGTGAGTTAAATAGTTTTAAGGTGCCTGCCGACTGTGGCAGAGGCCACGCTACGTACCTACAGCACAGTTCTTCATACACCCACCACCAACAACGTATGTACCTATTCAGTCTTTCAGAAATCGTTAGGTACCGGTTTATTTAGGGATTTTTATAGGTACATACATAATATATTTTAATTTGAGCACATAGATACAACTAAATGTTTCTGCGTCTCTAGTTCTCTAACTTTCCGTGTAAGTGCGTATTTCCCGTATGTCATAGGTGATAACGGTCGCGACCTAAAAATCGACCACTCGAACTCAGCCCCTCAATGTCGTAAAAGCCAACAAGGAACCTTCCGTAGGAAGAGCGTGGTGGTTACGGCAATCCCCCTTGATTGTGGCACGTCCAGTGGACGTACTTATACATATGTGCTGATTATGTATTTCCCATTTGCATCTATGGGCAAGCACCTTAACCCAGTCATCGTGGTCGTAATGGTCAAAATCCGCCGGTATCGCAAAAATGCGCAGGCGCAGGCCGTCTGTATACAGCACGCTTCACTTCGCGGGTTAAATACAGAATCTGTATAGCGATAAACGGTATACATTTTTTATGGAATCATACTTCCATAATAATGTGATGAATCGAAAGTTGCTCTGACCGTCTGTTACTTTTTCATGGCTTAATGGCTGAACGTATCTTTATGAAAATTGCCACCACTTTGTCTACAAGTAATATTGATGGGTATGAAATAGGAGATGAAGATTTGTATAGGTAAGTAACCCATAAATACACACCCTTCATGGATGAGACAAAAAAATATTTAAAGACTTTTGTTAAGAATTAAAAAAAAAATAGATTACGTATAACGTTTTTTACAAAATAGGGGATCAAAATTATATTTTGCAGCATATTTTCTTATTATTTTTCTTTTTTTTTTTAAATATTAAGAAACGGCAAATAATCGGTCTAGCTGACGACACGCCGACCGTCAGCGCTCATATCAGCGTCCCTTATATATCTCACAACACCCTGTATAGTACACAAAGTCGCGGCAATTGGTAGTATATTTATGTCATTATTAACCGTGCGAATTAATACTCATTTGATGACCATTTTTGGCGCGAATATCTGACGCGTTCACAAAAAGTCATACCGCGACATAGTAAGGAAATTATACAGATGTGGAGTTCGAAGCTAACCAGCACCGCAATGCATTTAGCCTCGGTACGTACCTAGTTGGTTATTTTCGAACTATGGTCAAGTACTTAAAAATCGCGAAATTAATATCACATTTCCTTAAAATATTGCAATTTCTTTTCAATGTACAGCGAATGTAGTTGTCGAATGTAGAGCGCTAGCAAAAATTCAGCTCGTTCAGAAGAGGTTACAACATGTAAAATTTAGTACCTATTTCTAATATTTTTGTGATGTTGTTTTGTTACATACATAATCATAAGAAAACAAACAATATCCCCAATTTTTTTTTTATTATTTTTGAATTGAGCTGAACATAGGCCTGACGCCGCGAACAGCGGTCCGATCCTGAGCTGCTTCCATCCGACGACTCCCTGGGACTGTGTTTGTTACATGCACGTTCATCGACACCATCTTCTCGCTATGTAGATGTTTTACTGTGTTCACACTGTGCCTTGCCTGTCGCCGCTTCTCGACTAGTCCTAAAATGGTCAGCTAATTATGCGGTGTGCTATTAGAAGGCAAACCACTAAATAAATAATTTACTGATCAAATGTTTTTTTTTTAATAAGGTACCCTGTTTATTCCCACAACTGGGCAAAGGCCTCTCTAAATATTTCGAGCCATCTCTATCTTCACCCTGAAGTCTCATGAGATATGAGAGATGTCGTTTTTATGGGAATTTTGCAACTTTTCATGACTAAACGGATATCGATGTTGTTTTATAAGCAAGTGAACCCACGCTCAAACCTTAGGTTTGTGCGTAGATATACAAATCTCACAGATAAAACACAGGATGGTAGGTGAGTACCTACCATCTAGTATAGTAACAACAGGTTACAATGTCACCCCGTCGTCGAGACGTTTGCAATGTCATCCGCGAGCCAGCTCTACCGACTCAACTGTTTATAAGTCTATGACACTATGTCTAGCACATTCCCAATGATAAGTCTATAGCATTTTTGATTGAGTTTTTGTGGTAGGCACATAGAAGTGTTTGTTTCATCACCAATGGACACTACAGCTGGCTCTTTAAAGTTTGATTAATCCACCACGCGCTCCATTTTAGTCTATATTTCAAAAAATCTTCAACAAACATTTATTATGACTAAGTTTTTTGTTATTATAGTGCGTAAACCCTCACACTCAGTTCAGTTGCGGGTTCAAATCCCGTCGAGGTAGATTTTTTTTGTGATATTAGTTGATTTTTTATTATGTTTCATCCAACATGACAGCGGGAAATTTTGAGTCACCAATACAAATTGCCCTAACCCGCATCATCGTCATCAGCCCACTGCTGGACATAATCCTCCCCTAATGAGCACCATAGCGCCCTGTCTTCAGCTTGCCGCATCCGTCATTGAACATGACATCGGGTAATTCTGAGTTACCCAAAAATTACCCAAATAACTTCACACAAAAAGTCTATTGACAAGACTCGATCCTACGAACCCCAAGGTCTTAGCTCCACTCCCACTATGCCAGCAAAGTCTCGGCATATTAATGGACTGGACAAAAACCGAGCGAGTCGCGGCGTGTCCACTAATTGAGTGGTGCACGCTATGCGATGGCAACACAGGACACAGATTACTAAACAGCTAAGTAGGACTTATCGTATACGAGCAACTAAAAAACTTAGGTGGGAGATTTTTTGTTGCTGTGTGTACGTTTGGGTTTGCGAAAGAGCGGAAAAATAGTTATTTTATATATTTATATATATTATATAGCCACCCATTGTACCTTTCTATTTCATGTTATGTTTTTTATGTCTATGTTTTTTATTTAATTTTGTGGTGTACACCAGAGAGATATGTATTGCATTGAATAAACAATTTGGTCTGCTTTTTCAAAAAAGTTCTTGACTTCCTTCAAGACACTATTTCTCCTTTTTAAATTCTATTCAACATCAGCATCGACCCGTTCAGCCCAATCGTGAAAAGGAAGGTAGATTTTTTTCACACTCACAATGTAAGAAAATTAACTGTGACTGCATTAGTGTAGAAGATTTAATATCTTATTTCTTTATCTACCAACGAGGGCGCATTGCGCGCCATTTTGTGAAAAGGACAGGATTTCGCGTTCATAGGAGCGGGACAGAGCATACGTTTTTGAAACAGCGTAGACGTAAAAATCAAATTTTTGTCTTATTTACGAGAAAACTACACAACTTATAAAGAAACTGGTTCAAGGAACCAAATAATTAATAATAACCTACGAATCAAAACATAAATCATTTCAATAGACCGCAGGGTTCCTGAGATCTCGACCAAATTATGAGCGAAACAGTGCACTTTCATGCTTTTTTTATCGAATTTTTTTCTCAATCATGGTTTCACATTCAATACCCCAAAGAAAAAAAATTAGATTTTATGTAATTCGAGTTTTTTTATTACGGGGATCTCGTGAGTACTACTGAGATCTAGGCCTACCCCCCAACTCCCCTTAAGCCGTTGGTCCTACGCCTGACCTCTCCCCCGTCGTGTTGGTCTGCCGTCCCATCGGATTATGAGAGTGAGCGAATAGAGAGTTCCCCTGTGTTTACGCACACACTTGCGCACTATAATATGTCCTGCGCATTTGGCGTGTCTCCTTTTAGACTGACCGACGCCTTGGCCGAAGATTCGGCTTCAAAGACATCATTCCAATTCCAACACACTTTCATTGGAATCTGACCTCAGGTCGCATCTGCAGCCATTGTATCGACAATTGCAATCATTGTACAACACCATCAATAGACCAATCATGGACGTCGATCCAATCATTTTATACCTTCGTAGGTCATCAACATCATCATCTTCGTAGAAAATCTATAAATTAGCAACAGCATTATCATCACAAGATATCATTAATAATTGAATGAAGAAAAACATTTTTATTAAAACTTTCACGGAAAGAGAAATTTGTGACGTAACTTTGCAAAGACGTAAAATGTCAATGCTTATTTTATTATGATTTATAATTATAACCGTTCTCATTTTTTGTACCTATGTATTTTATGGTTTGTGAAACCTACGTGTTTATGTTTGAGACATAAAAATAATTAAATCCGTTGTTCTTTTGTTTAGTCCTTCGTTCGTTATGTTAATGTTATTGTGCTTGAGGTTAATGAAAATGGACACATAGCTGTTACGTAATCGAGCGTCGTAATGCGTACATGTCCTTTCTGGCTTAATGTGACGACAAAATTTGGATTAGCATCTTGATACTTTCATAAGTTCTATAGACACCTGTTTTAAGAGAATGAGTAATTTGATACAGCTCGGTAACCTTTTTGAGGTTACCTTCTTTGAGTTGGATAGATTCGGTTTTCCCACGTAACCGAAACCAAGAGTATCTAACAACTCCAAAGTCAAACGATCCCGAAACAAGATGCGTAAGGAATGCCAAACGGCAAAAACCACTCGATGGGGACGATAAAACGAAATCGCCGATGCGTTGTCGAAAAAAAAATGCAAGTGCTGCGTGCGAGCGAGAGACAAAAAACGTATCGTATCGCGGTTCCACTCTAGCGCGCGCGTCTAATGAATGCGGCGCGGGCGCAGCTGCGAGACGCGGGACTCATCGATCCGCCATTATTTATTTTATTTCGGTGCGAAACTCCGAATTGGATCACGGTGACAAAGAAGTTAAATTGCGCGTCCAAATCCCATGACAATCGTCAATTATTAGCCGTTAGCGCGCGCGGACAGATGTAAACAAACTCACAATGAACTCTTGCGCACATACACAGGGTCGAGCGTTTTTTTCCGGCTCGTTGCATTCAAAGCGCAGAGCGAAAGTCATCCTCGTACCAATTTAAACGAAGATCAATGAAGTTGATACCTACAAATAGATAATCTCGGGAGTCGTGCGTGCGCGCAGCATCGAGCGCGTTTTTCTCGAGCGCCGTTCGCTTCACATAATTACCAACAAACTGCAGTTACGAGAGTATTAAACGTTAGGAAAACCGCGCGGATACACCACGAACGAATGTTAATATTTACGTAAATTTCGCGTCGACCGATCGCCAGCTGATTCATTGCGCTCAGCATAATTATCTCGAAAATTCCTACGGAATGAAAGTAATTATTAGCAATGCACCTTTAATTCCATTAAATCAACGCCGCCGACGTGAAAGCCATTCAATTTATTCATTTATTTGGAGACAATGCGGTTCATCAATACACAGAGTCACTCATTCATTAAGTAGGTGCATTGTTTTATTACGCTTTTACAAGGTCACGTCAGCTCATCAATGCAGAAATGCAAATCGGCAATCTTGAGTAAAGTTATTCCTATCCTAGCGTATGTTTAATTGAACCGACTCAATCTTCGTTAATGGCGTAGTGAGAACTCAAGTAAAAACATGAATCAATGGAAATATAATGTATAAACTACTCACGAACGATGATAAAATAACAATGAAGCCGCGAAAGCAAATTTAATAACGTTGCAACTGTCATGGCTTTGACATTCAAAGTCAACGATACAACGATTGAAAAAGTATTACGAGTCACTTTAATAGCTTGTCTAGCTGTCTAGAAGTTTGAAGATTTACAACCGCGAGCACCACTCAATATATGCATGCATCATTTACTTGATAAAAAACGTCGTCTGTCGATAACCCGGCAGGAATGCCCTATGATAAACGTAAAAACTAAATACTTATACCGATTCTTATATCGATAGATCGTCCCCTCGATTGTCAATTAAAATTCCAGCAGTTATGTTATAATTACTCCTCATTAATGCGTTCCGTTCAATAAAAATATCTGGATTTATCCAATTAGCTGCGAGGCGGTCGCAATTTTGTTTAAGACATATTTACGACCATAAAGCTCATAAAAAAGACCTACGTTTGCATTGAAGTTTGGGGAATAGTGACAGGGTTGAAAATGAAAATGACCATAGACCTAAAAAGAGACTAGACAGAGCATTAAAGAGTGAACATCCTAAAATAGTGGTAGTCGGTGTGAGTGCCCTCGATCACGTCAGTGGGCCAGTGCGCTGACAGTGCACGACAGTATCGCCGCCGAGCCGATCACTCGCCGCCGAGAGCACTACATCAATCACTCGTCCACAATCGTAGCGCACTCCGCATGCCACTTAAATAAATTTATAACATATTAAGTACGTTGAGAATAAACACTTTACAGTTTATGATTTATTTCGTGGATGAATTATGGACGAGACGCCCGAATTTTTATCTGTTTCGCTCCGATCTGATAGACCTTTTATTGGAGCAATTAAATGAGCGATTAGCCGTTGTGCGTGTTACGTGTCCAAACATTGATAAAACGCGACATTTTATAACGCCGCTAATCTCCCAAGATAATATTTTTATGTTTCTAGATCATCTGATTATCTTTAATGGATTTTGTAGGTCTATGGCAGTGCCTTAGTCAACGGCGCATAAATAGGAGAATGGTCAGTTCCATGACACTGACAGCTCATTTATCTCAGTTATCTCAGGTCTCGGGGTCGACTGTTTATAATATTACTGTAATAAATACAATTTAACGTCCGTAATTAGTACCTACCTACACAACAGAGTCTTTGACTGATAACAAATCAATAATATCGTTTAAATATAGACGTTGATACAAAGTCACTTCCTGCACCGCGGACTGTCAAAATGTTAGTTTTTTTCTAAAATGCATATCATCGGCACATGTCAACGCCTATTGTGCCTATTGTTGTAAAAAATGAAAAAGCCACAAAGAAACTGCGGTGTAATAAATTTGTAAAATAAATTACACGGGTTTTGATTGTTGGTTTGTGTTCTGATTACCTGTTTTAAGACCCCGAATTGTTATAAAATGACTCCATTTACGAAGTTTTTTGTTGTTCAAACAACAAGTGTTATAGTATCGATTTGGTCTGTCATGTCATTACGATAACCGCGAAATTGAATAACTGGAAACTTTCTAAAGAAAAGTCGGGAATATTGGAATAATAAAAGCGGCCTTCCGGGAACTTCGAAATGTGGGAGTCTTCGAGGTTGTTTTTTTTTCATTCGACATAAATCAGCCCATTATCTTTCCATCTCCGATGTGTATCAAACGGTCAGTCCCAGTTGGTCCCAGTCCATTTCCCAGGTAGTTCAAAGCAGTACAAATCGATTTCGATAACAGAACGTAAATTAATTTACTACAGCGTAAACAATATCGATTCGAATCGATAATCGAATGGCGAGACGAAAAATGCGTACACAATCGATACTAAATGCAGAACAAGAAGCATTTTACCGTTGCTAATTACAGTTTATAGTTATTAAACCATCAAGAAATTGCACCTTCTGATTTACGAGCCGCCATTTTGCGCGACATTTTAATATTCGAATGCGTTGGCTCGATCCTTTTTTCTTTTTAATTTTGACGGGCGCAGGTGCGTTCGTACAAAGTTATGTACACTGTTCTTTTCGTAATTTTGTAGGATGCCCACCAAATAGGCTTTTGCAAGGGCCGCGGTTCGGAATTGGGGGAGCATAGATTTTTATGAGCCTGGATTTTTCTGCTTTCATGTTGGGGCGTGCGGTGGGAACTGCTTTTGAATAAAGCTGTTTTTGTTTCGCGTGAATTTTAATTTTCGGACACCATTCCGTTTTATAGGTTTATTGGATTACCTATTGGCTTGCTAAATCGTTGGATCTACTTACAAATTGGTTTAAAACGTTTTACTGAAATAATTTCATTTATACATCGAATCCTCAAACCAGGAATCGAACGCGCACTCTTGATTTGTGTTGGTTACTTCCCACTGTGTTGTAGAAGCTGTTGCGAGTATAGACTAAAGCTTACATAGAATTACTTCAGCATAGAAGTGTTGTGTCATAGATAAATTGTACAGATGCGACATTAGCTTACAATTTTATGCGTCCTAGGATAAATAGGCACAGCACTAACTACGCCATGTCAGTCCCTTGCTCTACTGTTAGAATAGTACCTACTCAAGTAACTTGGCATCAAACAAAAAAGTAGTTTCAGATTAAATTACTTGCTTTAAATAATAGAATACCTGCAATCTAGCTAAAAATTTCATCAAAGAAGGTTCAGTCAGCCTCTACCATATGAAAAATATGACTACCTACCTACCCACCTGTATTAAGCATTAAATCAATGATGGAAGTAGGAAGGTTCAAACTCTACATCTATTGATGAAATATTTCTAATCAACAATAGATACCTTTAGAGGCATGTCCAGTCAGATATAACCCTGCTGTATGGCAACGCAGTTTGTAAATTTCATCAAAGATAAAGTATTAGAAGGGTTACCTGTTTACTGAACACGGCGATGTCCTCATTGAAGGACTCTGAGGAGCAGACGTCCCCACCCGCTACCCCGGGGTCGCGGGGGGTGCACGTCGCCAGCTCGCACTTCTCGAAGATTAGCGCCAGCAGGGGGAAGAGGGGGTGCCTGGAACATAGAGCGGAAGGTAAAGTTAAAGTCAAAGTCAAAAACTCTTTATTTCCATAAATACAATAAATGTACACTTAGAAAAGGTCAAAATCTTAATAATTAAACACTGACACGGAAATATGTAGTGTTTTTTTTTTTTTTTTATCGCTTTGGTATGTAGACTAAAGTAAAGAAGCGACGAAGGAACCTTTAGCCTGTTAGTTAGTTGTTTTTATTTTTCGAGTTGCAGCAAATCCCGTCCCAAGCTTTTTTATCCTGATAATCTGATATTTTATAGTAGGCCTCTTTACACAAGAAGGTTTTGACAATTTGTTTGAATTTATTTACTGATAATTTTTGCAACTCACTAGGAGTTTTGTTGTAGAAAGCAGAGATAGAAGGGCAATCTAACATACTAATACAAGTGATAAGAGACAAATGGCGTGTTAAATACAATTTAAGGTTAAGCAGATAGAAAGGAATAGTAGTGCCTACAAGGGGAACATGGTCATCTTATTAACATCGTAAGGTACAGCAGAGCTGGAAACTGATCAACAATACCAACGCTAGAAATCTAAAATGGCTGAAAGGTATGTAGTTAAATGGGACGCGGTCCTAAATCTCTCCCTATATTTAAACATATTATGTTCTATGAACACTTTCTTACTTCGATTTCCAATAGTTAATATAAATTTATATTATTATTTGTTTATGTATGTTCTATCGCCACCGTCTATATCTATACAATAGTTACGTGTCCATCCAAAGGTTGCCTGGAAGAAATCGCCCTTAGCGATAAGGTCGCTCATTGTGCAGCGTTCTCTGTGTTTGTGTTTTCTGTTCTGTTTTTCTCTTCATCTTGGTGTTAAATAAAGAGTATTTGTATTGTATTGTAAAATGGCTACTTAACAAGATCACGTCCCTTTTTATCCTTTATTTCAGCTCTCGCTGACAGAAGACAGAAATGAAATCAATTCTAATCAAATTCATATATTTTGCGAAACATGGGTTACAGGGATGTTAGATTAAAATAGAATGAGCACAACCATGATCAGCTTAACAGCATGCAAAGTCACGATAAATGTATATAAATAAATACAATGTCATTATCTAAATTAATTAATAATCAATGAATTGTCTTATTCTAGAATTTATCCATCAGATATTCATT
Source organism: Eupithecia inturbata (assembly GCA_963662085.1). Taxonomy (NCBI): domain Eukaryota; kingdom Metazoa; phylum Arthropoda; class Insecta; order Lepidoptera; family Geometridae; genus Eupithecia; species Eupithecia inturbata. The sequence continues at coordinate 1,598,495 of OY759192.1, forward strand.
AAAATTGTAATCAATTAACAATCGTTTTTAAATTGAGTTTAAAAAAAAATAATAGTATTGCTTTCTTTAATGCTTGTATGTATATATATGTAGATACGAAGTGCCATACAAAATATACTCTTAATAAAAAGTGCCGACTTATTTGGAGGGCAATGAATTTTCTTGTGAAGAAACATACAGGAGAATTAATTTAAACTACAGTTAGTCCTAGAACATGGCGTTATGTCATTCTAGAAAAGGTTTATATCCAGCAGTGGACTAACTAGGGTGATGTGATGACTATGAGTAATTTTGAGAAAGGAATATAATCAAATATATAAATATATTGAATATATAGGATTTGGGGACCCATATACATAGGTACTACGCCAAAGACTAGAGTAACACGAAAATTATATAGCTCATATAGAAATAACAAGATAATGTTAAGACCTACTTAACATAATTGCTCTCCCCCTGGACATCAGACGTGCCAAATCACTCCCTATCTTTAAAAAACTGCTTCATCAGCATTATCTATCCTTGTATAAGTTAGAAAACCTAAATTTTGTGTTTAAGTAAGTTTATTATAATGTTTGTAGGTACCTATTATAGTATGTAGTTTAACTAATATTGTTTTTATTTTATTCTTCGAGTGCCACCGTCTATTTTATTCTTACATGTCCAGTCCATCCCAAGGTTGCCTGGAAGAGATCGCTCACAGCGATAAGGCCGCCTTTGTAATTCGTCTACTCTTAGCATCTATTTCTGTATTTATATTGTTTTCTGTCTTTGTGTGGTACAATGAGGTAGTATCTATCTATATATCTATAAATATAAAACACAGTACCTGCATCAGTAAATTGCTAATTATGCGTGTTTCACCCTAAATTTTTTTTTCACTCTAATTACGTAACTCACTGTATTTTTTTTTCTCTTGACTCTATATTAATATATTAAAATACCATAAAACTAATTTTCGAATATCGAACGCAATGTATAATTAGGTAGTAACATAGCCTAATTTAATACCTGAATTGAAATCGGTCAAAGAACAAGCCATCTAACAGATGGTGCGACTCATTATGCCAATAAAATTTGAATTATCGTTAAAACGTATAAGGGCATTGTGGAAAGGTCACGCGGACAATGATGTTGGCTGCAATTATTGTTAAGAATCTTGCGGTTGCCTGAGGTGCTTTATAACAAGCCTTCATTATGATATTGTTAACCAAACAAATAATCTATGGAGTAACTTTACGTAATAGTTTTGCTGTAATAACCGATCCTAGCAGAAGATTAAATTTAAAACTATACAAATAAATCATTAATTAAAACATCCTTAAGTTTTATAAATTTTAACGATCTAGGAACAGTGTGAATTATCTATTACGACTTGAGATATTATAAAATATAAAAGCAATAGGCACTTGACGAATTTCATTATTGCTTTTAAATCTCATGTTCGTGTAGTGACGTAATATGGGATGATCAGATAATTCAAAGCATTTAAAATATGGAGCACCATTAATTACTCCATCTACCCCATTGTGGTAAGATCTGATAGAGCTGCGACCTTTAGCACTTAAGGGCCGTTTACCACAATCTCAAAGTTATCTGATCAAAACTTGTCAAGTCTTTATGTAGATCATAATCCGGCCACAGTGTGAGTGAGTCAGATAGAATGTCAATTTATTCTACGGTCAGTTATGTATTAAAAATAAAGAGGGTTAAAGACATCCGCATCAGGTCAATGTATTTTATTGTGTCTGAAAGAGCTGCCAAAATTAGGTCATTCTGAATCCTTATTTTAAAGATCATTGTGTGCCAAAAGCAGCAATTTACACGATCGCAATATCTTTTGTGCGGACAACAGTAACGGAAATTACCAAGAATGAGGTCACAGAACAATATACTAATTGGAAAGGCAGAATGACAGTTATGTATGCACTAATTTGGTGCGTCCATTATGATCTCCTGTGGCGTCGATCAGCTATTCATGACTGACAACTGGTCATTGGTCATTAATACAAAAATTCTTTCATTTATGACCATATCCGCTCTCAGGTATAATTAAATAAGTATTTAAAAAAGAACTCTAACAGAAATTCACCATTACCTGTGGTCAATAACGTGCATCAGTTATTGCGGGATTATGCGTCCATTTCGCAATTAAATAGCAATTTATATTTCTGTTTAGTTATGCATTTGAGGTTATTTTTTTGATGCCGCTGCTGAAGCATGGGTGCGTAGAGGAAGTATTTTCCAGCGCGGTCCACTGCCTCCAGAAAGTTATTACAACAATATGAAACGATTAATATTATCTAGTATTTAGACTCCCGCTATTTTTCATATTAAAATCAATTGCATTGTTTCAACGCATGTTGCGTTCCGCTTGTTAATTATACGAGAGCAATTTCACATAGCAATAAATTTATTTTATTACTTGATGTGTTTGAGATTTAAGGTTACGTTTACGAGATAGAGATTTTTATTTGCTGACTAATGTTTATTTTAATTGTTTTATTTTGTAAAGAAAATATTAAAACGTTGTAAAAATTATTCTGTCAGTCGCGTACACTGTGGCCGTACGTAAAACGGTAGGCAGTAAACTGTGCAGATGATATCGACGTCACGTCTAGATCTGCATCTAATCCATGATCGTGAGTTCACGCACTTACTTCTTAGTTTCTCAATTACTCCTCTGTTTTATTACCTATTCTTTGACAATTTTGAATACTTTTTTAACAATAAATATCATAAATAGTTATTAATCATAAATAGTTTTATGACTCCTTTGTTTCGCAAAAATGATCGTCATCATTCCTATTTAATTATTCAAATACGTATATTTGAATAATTAAATAGGAATAGCACGATGAAACAATTAAATAAAAATAATATATTAAACGAGGTAGCCTGTCAAGTCAAAAATACTGGCAGCTTTTGCAGCTCAATTTATTTTTTTTGATTTATTTTTTCCACGCTCCTGCCTCTCGTCAATATACCTGTAGTATAATATATACTCTGGAATGGAGACTAAATACTACAAATTACTCGTAAGGACTTTTAAAGTGTATCTACACTAGTTGATGCCCGCGATTTCATTTGCGTGGACTTTAGAAATAGGTACTCCAAATAATGTTTGTTCCCATGCCAACTATTATAGCCAAAGTTTTGTCTTCTCTGTAACACTACACATTTTCAAGAATATTTTAGATCACGTTCAATGCATTGCGGAAATCTCGAAACATATAACGCTTTTTTCCTAGATTTAACAAAAAAAATCTTGATTTGTGTAGTGTATTCAGGGTGGGGCAAAATTGCAACACATGTTACTCTCTTATCTACATATTTACTCTCATTCTACCTACTTATCTACAAAATGTTGAACACTTTACCCCCCACTCACCCGTAAATGGCGTCCTTGTCTCGTTTGTGCACAAGCGGCTCCCCAGGCAAAGCGTGCGCGGGCGCCGCGGGGGGAGGGTAGTGCACCGGCGGGAGGTGGGGGTGCGTCAGTCTGTGCTCGTGGTACATCGTCCCCTCCATGTAGCCCCCGCCGTGGAGGCTCTCGTCGTACTGTTGGGGAGAGAAAGAGAGATAAAGAAGTGTGATGAAAAGAGACTGTGTATGTATGTGTATAAGTAAATGCGAGAGCATGATAGTCTTCTCTCGGTAACCCCTTCTTGTTGGGGGAGAGAGATTATATAATTAAAAAAAAATTCAGTTTATTAAGTGAATCGGAAAAAGTGGTGTTTGAATTTGAGATTACTTTTCGATTGAGAGATGAGCAAAGGCTTTCTTCGTACTATTCAGGATAGAGAAATAAGTGAATATACGATTGAAAAAAAGTGGTATGTGTGCATAATATGTATGGATGTAGAGTTTTAACAAAATGTTAATGGTGAAAAGTGTAAGAGTTTTAAGTAATGTCAGTCATACAGGGATTTAGTTTTCGTCGTCTTGTTGGAAAGAGACAAAGGATGGTAAGAGACAGATTTTATGTCAAGAAGACACTCTCTTTCTGGAATACAATCTCTCTCTATCGTCTGAAGGGTATAGAGTAATAATTATGTAATATGTTGGGGAGACTGTTTGAGTTACTCTTATGTCTGAAAGATAGTTTTATGTACAGGTGTATGTATGAATGTGCAGTTATGAGTAGTTTTGTAAATGTTTGAGTAGAGCTGATATTGCTAAATTTACTTACCATTTCAAGTTTTATAAATTTTATGACTATGACATCAACCCACTTTATTTTCTTATTTATGACGCCATTTTCTTACAAAACTAAAAATTTTTGGTTTTCATCACAAAAAAAGACTAATAGGTTTACTCTTAAAGTACTCGAACCTTTAGAATTAATTTCAAAAACGATGCATATTCATTAAAATAGTGTAGTCATCGTCAGATGGTATATGTCACAGAGTAAAAATACTACGAGCGTTAAAAATGAATGTAACATTGTTCAAACTATAACAGACTGTGCCTAGATGATTGAATCGTTTGGGTATATGGTAGAGCATTCATAGCGTAGCGTTTTTTAATATTTTCCGACGTTTCAACCGAGTTAAGGCATTACGAAAAGCTTTATTTTAATGTTCGTTCCTACTAGCTTAAAGTTAGTCCTAAAGCAACTTAGATGCTATGTGCAGATAAAGCCCGGTAAAAGTTTGAGTTCATACTTAAACCATAGTCTGCTTCTACCACTCCGGTATATTGCTCGATCACCATCGATTAATTGAGAGGCCTCTTAAAATATTCTTGCTCTTAGATTAATATTAACTTAAAACTAAAAGCCTTACTAATCAAAACCTGTCACGTTAAGTGATGCTTAAAGCTTTAAAAAAAACTTAGATAGGTATATGTTTTAAGAAGAATCAAAATGTAAGATGAAAAATAGTTTTCTGAGGTTTATGTACTTTTGGCTTGTGTATCACAAGACAAAATTGTATTACACTAGGTTTTGCCCACAGCTTCACACGCGTTATTCCGGTACAAAAAGTAGCGTTGTATAATTTCAGCCCAATCCGTTCAGTAATTTTCGCTTACTTTCGCATTTATAATATTAGTTTGATAGTGTGTATGACTGATGGATGATGAACGTAGGTAAAAGTATGTTTAGAACCTTTAGCTATTTATTTTTTTTATTAAATAATACCTATTCATCAGATAGAAAAAATATTTTTAGCAATCCCAAAAAACAAATAGGCAATATGAATAAATAACAACTATTTAAAAAAATTGAGATTCATCGTCGCTTTGACCTTTACAAACTCAACCTCTTAAGACCTTTATTACAATGTATTAAGATTCAAAATACGAAATCTTAAAACAATGAAAAATTTCATTACATATTCATAAATAACTAAACAAAGTCTTTATCTGATAACTCCGAAACTTTGAAAGAAATTTTTACATAAATTATAATTGTGTTTTGCTTAGATTAGTAGTTTTACATAATTTTAGATAAATATGCAATTAATATTCCGTTAAATTTGCTACCTATTTAAAAATAATACATTATTTTAGTTTGTTTAAATGCGTGCACTGTATCTTATCATGTAAATACTTTTATTTTTATCATACTGTTCTGTTCTATTTTCGTGACTATTTAAACATTTATTAAATTAACGATAATAATTGTTACGTTTGATTCTTTTGACGTTGGCACTTAGTATTAACGTAGCTAACTCGTATTTTTATTCTTTAAAAAAAAATCGACTGCGATGCCACACAACCTTAGTGTTGGATTGGACCCAACAATACATCATCGATATTTTACCATCCATAGAGACTCTATGGATGTGACTCTATGGATCCGTAGAAACTCTGTGGATGTGACATAGGTACCTATGTTTATAATAAATAAAAATTAATAAAATTAGTTTATTTCAGACAAACAAAAATCAATTTAGGTTTATCTTTATGCCACTTACCTCGTTCTAACGCTCTATTTTTTTCTTATTTTAATATACGTTACACAGATGTAAACTACAGAAGTGACAGTCAGCCTCAGTTTTAAGTATCACCCTCCTGAATAGTGAATAGTGAAGGGAGATAGTTATAGGGCGGTAAGTAAAGCATTTTGTGGGCCATCAACCAGGGTGACTTGTAGTTTTGGGCGGTCGATAACTGAGTCTGATAAATTTAGGAGCTTTTGCCAGCGGTTTTACTCGGGATGTGCTTTGTCCAGTTCTTCAGCTGATTTTTAGTTTAAACACAGTGTATGAAGTAAAATGCTGACTAGAATGAGGATATCACGATTAAAAGAGTTTTATTCAGTTGCAATTTGTATGTATTTTAGAAAATTGCAAGAGCTCTGCCCAAATGTGATGTGTTTGATGGATACTTAGACTTAGGTTCGCAATTTTGCAAATATTTATCAAAAAGAGTTCAGTGCCTAGGTTATAGTAGTATCTACGTTCGGCGTTGAGCAGCACATTTGCAAGGGCCACATCCAGATGTTTGTATAATATTCAGACTAACAAAATTTGCACAGTTTCATCACAAAGACACCCAGTACCTAGGTAGGTTTGTTCAGTACCTAGGTATCTACGTTCAGCGTTTGTTGTAACACACAACATACGCACATCCTTACTTAAAATATTAGTAAGTATTTCTTTTATTTTAACGATACAAAGCCGGACATTACAGTATTGAAGCTGGTACGCCAAGCGTAAAAAATTGCCGCTCGCATAAAAACACCAAACAAAGAATACGGTTTGAACAAATTGTGAATGTCTATGTATAATAATTATGTATGTATTGAACAAGCATAGATCTTGTTACCGAGCAGGCTTACCACTGTTTTACTATGGAAACAAATACATATAAAGGAGCGTTAGCAAAAACAATCATAACACAGCTGTTAAACTGTACTTAGGCTTTCATTTAAGATTTACAGATAGTATTGTATTGATTGCAGATTATTAATTACAGACCAAGTAGGTATGCTGGACCATCCACACAGAATCATCTAGCCCCAAGCTAAGCAGAGCTTGTGTTATGGGTACTAGATAAAAGATATACTGTATAATAGTAGATTGTTTTACAAGGGAGTAAACTAAACCATGTGGTTGTTATACTCCCGAGCACAGCGCGGGAATATGACAAGCCTACAAGTCGGTGACAAGGATGACACCGACTTATCTATAATGGGTGGTTTTGGCCCGAGTTATATTACTCTACTCTTCACTTCGATTGCGAAAAAATAAAACAATCAAAACTTACCTTCAGTAAAATAATACACACGTTTTTAATTTCTCTACTTCACGAATTTGCTGAAGTCTTTAAATATACAAATATCACGTGATTTCGACCGCAATTGACTCATATTAATTATTTCCTTGCCCTTCTGTTCTATTTGCATATTATTTATCTTTATTTTGCTAAATTACATTCTTAATTAATTTAAATTAGTCACGTTCACCTTTCATTCAAATCGTAGTACCCAAATAAAAAATTCTATAGGTTTCACGCTAATACCAACTTCTTTGTAATGTTTTGTTGCGCGCAACGCAAAGTACGCGACCATGGAGATAGAATCACCCTTTTCATAAACATCCAATGAAGCGCTTTCAGTTCCATAAATACAAATAAAATGTATGTTCCTTGTTTATAGAACATCAAAAAGTCGAGTCTTTATGCAAGATGTCTTTATGCTTTTGTTCCGGCTGATGACAACAGTCAAAAATTAAAAAGAAAACATCCTTTTTGGCCCTGGGAATTATAATCCTATTTTAGTCCCGCTACGCCACGCTATAATGAAATGACACACATTTTGAGCTAGAGAAGTGAAAATTATATTGATGTCACAACAGTTCACAAAGTAACTTATACTTAGGTACTTATCAACTGCAATTTACTTTCGTATCTTTGTAATTTTCTAACAAGACTTGTCTTAAAGTCGCTGCCGTTTAAGTTATTCCTTTGTTTCGTGTCTGTTTACTTTTCTTTTATTTTGCTACCCTTACAAGTTTACGGCTTACGACGAACGTCACTTTATGAGTGTATTAACGACTAAGCCATTGTAATAGTTCTTGCGATCAGATGCCTATCGCGCCGACTGTTCTTTATCGATTATTACATAAATTTTAGTGGAACTAAAGGGGATTGTTTAAAATGTCGCATTCTTTTCTAAATTTTATTAATCCTTTATTTTTGTATTAAAGTAGTAGTTTGTAGAAGTATAAGTGAGAGAGAGAGGTCCTGATTAGATCCGCAGAGAGAGGGCGATCCCTTACACGAGTGCAGCAGACCAAAGATAGAAAAAAATGGCGGGACATCGTGAGGCGAATCACAACCAGCCACCCAACAACAATGAACAGGATGACCGCGACCGCTCTGACATGAGTGTTACAAAGAAGATGAAGTGAGGGTATATAGATACCCTCACTTCAATCATATTGTATGACTTCAACGGGCTGAGTCGGAGGGGTCGATTCTAACGCTGCGACCGTCTTGGATAATGAGTGTTACAAAGAAGATGAAGTGAGGGTATATATGTAGATACCCTCACTTCAATCATATTGTATGACTTCAACGGGCTGAGTCGGAGGGGTCGATTCTAACGCAGCCCGTTGAAGTCATACAATATGATTGCTATAAAACATTAGATTTGCGCCGCCTATGTGCACCTGAGAGACCCCAGAGAAATGACAGCAGCTTACTTCTGTGTATTTGAACACCTCCACTGGGATCTACAATCCGCCTGCCGCGCGTGGTGATTATGGTAACACCTCCCACTACCATGGAGGAGGCATGTCCAGCAATGGAGGTATGCGTGTTGATGAAAGGGTAGCTATATAGGTGACTCTTCCTACATGGTTTTATCGCATAAGAGCTGTAGAGTATTTAGGTATAAAAACATAGGTTATTAAATTATTAACTATGTAGCTTCGAACCAGTTTCTTCTGTTGTTTGATTTGCTGTTTATGGCCAAATAAAGGTATCTTGATCTTTATCTTTTATTTTCTACCCGCGGCTTTGCTCGCGTATTTTTGTATAATAAGTAGTATATTATCTAACGCTATATTCTAAATGGACTTCAAATTTCATCTTGATCTGTTCAGTAGTTTTGGAGATTAACAAAATAAAATTCACATAAATAAAACAAAAAGTAAAAATAACTTTCGGCTTTATAATATTAGTAGGATTGTTTTTTTTTAATGATAAATTATTTCTTTGTGTATTTCATAAAAAAAGTTTTTGTGTAGTATACCTACCTAATTATAAGTTTAGGCAAAAATTGACAACTTAAAGAATGCAGGCTTAAACTTAGTTCTTTAAATTGTATTTTTTTTTCTGGCTATGAAAGCCTTTTTGTTGACAAAGAAAATTACAATTCAATAATAAATACATATTAGAACTAGTATTTACAATTGAAACAATAAAGCTAACTGCAGACTGTTGCAAACAATCTATAGGTAGCTCAACTGATCCATATCAATACCAGTCGGAAGCGTCGTCCCCAAGACGCTGGCTGCATTGCCCCGCTGTATGGCAATGCTGATGCGCTGCGCCAGATACCCACCAGCTCTCGGGTCACGCGTCGCGTCGACCAGACGCTCAGATAACTTTTTAAAAACCCGGAGAATTGTAATTACAACCTATTTCATAATTCATAAGTTTTAGACAAAAATCGACAATTTAAAGAATACAGGCATATACTTAGCCCTTTAAATTGTAATAACACAACTTTAGGTATCTACTTAACGACTAAAATTTAACTTAAATAACTTACCTAATAGCATTCTATAGCAACTTAAAACCTCAATCAACAATAACTAGAATAGACTATAGATTTTTTGTCCATTAAGAAGGAAGCAGGTCAATCATGAGAATCCATGAAATTCCCACACTTATTAAAACTATACAGTAAAAGCTAATTATGTCATATCATCTGAGGAATGAGTCTGTTTGACGTTAGTAACGAGACGTGATCGTGACGTCTCTTTTTTCCATACAATTTGGTACAGCGCCTTTATTGTGCGAATTGCACTACGCAATACTAAAAGGAGACCCGTCACGTCTCGTAACTAACGTCAAATAGACTATCCACTCTGCTGATATACTTTGTATGATTGTAGGTTAATTTATAATTACGAGGTCCCTAATACATATGTTTTTAGTTCTAAGACAGGCTTAAAAAAGTTACTTTTTAGCAAGATAATTTTACGCTACTAACAATCAAATTTTCAAACGCGACTCGTATTTATGCACGTCATAAGTAAATGTTTTTTGACAGTTTTCAATTAAAATCTGTCAAAAGTATCCCTTTTTCAAGTGATGACTATTTGACGCGTTTAAATCTGAGTTATATTTGAGTATTCAGGGGTTAAGTTTATAAAATGGAGTTTCACTAAAATTTCCGTTGTATAAGAACGTTAAAATATATATTTTTATAATATCAAATTTATTCAAACGTAAAGCTATAAAAAAATAAAAACTACAAAACTATCATCGAAACACGTTTGTCTGTCTGTATGTCAGACTATCCCCTCGATAAAAATCCCCACCTATGATTAAGTATTTATTTACTTCGCCAGTGCAAGTGGTCATAAATGGTAACCACCCTTTTGCCCGTAAAGTGGTGTACACCTGTAATCTAGACATAGATAGTACCTAACTAATAGTAGGGTAGGACTTCCCACTTTCTAGAAAAAAAAGCATTTATACCGTTTTACATTCTACTCGGGGATAATATGACATTTAAAAAATAGGGTTGCCAGCTGCAAGTATTGATAAAACACGTTTATATTCATACATTATTCATTAAAAATACCTATTTGGTATCATAGAAATATTAGAGTAATGTCATACTAAACAAAAATCAAAATAAGGTACTTATTCCAAATTGTCGGCTACACAAAGTTAGCTATTTTCATTTTTTGGCAAACGAAGGTGCAAGTTAAAATATTCTTTTCATTTAATTTCACATATTATAGAAAATTATTGTTACCTATTCAGTATTATTGTAAAACTTTTATTTCAAAACGTAAATTAAAAAAATATTATTAAAAAAAACACTTATACCATACACTAGCTGCTGCCCGCGACTTCGCACGCACATTTCAAGGAGCCTATGTCCGTCCCCGAGATACCATTTACCTCCCTGCCAAAATTACGATCCGTTCAGCCGTTTAAGCGTGAAAAGGTAACAGACAGACACACAAACTTCCTTTCGAATCCATCCGAAAGTAACTCTGTCTGTGTGTCTGTATATCAGTCTGTCTGTTACCTTTTCACGCCTACACGGCTGAACGGATCTTAATGAAATTTGGCATTAAGGTAAATAGTATGCCGGGTACGGACATATACTCTAATTGAAAAGCGATTGCGAAGCCGCGGGCAACAGCTACTATATAATATTAGTAGTGTAATGATAGATAGAAAATACTTTATAGCACATTTATCACAAATTTCAAGTTATACCTACTGTCTAGTATATATAGGGACGCCAATATCAGCCCATAGGGGACCCTTTTCCCAAGTCTATATATCTGTATATATAAAAGAAAGTCGTGTTTGTTACACTATTTATAACTTAAGAACGGCTGAACGGATCTCGGTGAAATTTGGCAGCGAGGTAGATGGTATCCCGGGGCCGGGCATAGGCTAACTTTTATTCCGGAAAAAAGCGTGCGAAGCCGCGGGCTGCAGCTAGTTATATATAAAAATGTCTAATTTGTGGCTAAATTATAGTATGTATGCGTATTTGTTATATTAAGTAGGTAGTAGTTTGAGGGAGACATTTGCCAAGCAGTGAAATGTTAGGTTAGAAAAAAATATTTAACTAGTTTAATTTTTTCAGTGTAACATTAAGTTTCTTTGCAATTTCGTACGGGTTTCGAAATCGTTTAGGTAGCTAGGTACTTATCCATAAGTATTAATATTATAGATTCAAAAGTATCTTTGTCTGTCTGACCTTTTCACGACTTAACGGCTGAAAGGATCTCAATCAAATTTGGCAGGGAGGTAAATGGTATCCCGGTACATAGGCTACTTAAAAAGCGCGTGTGAAGCCGCGGGCAGCAGCTAGTTAGTTATATTATATTATCGCGTCTGGTCGACGCGACGCGTGACCCGAGAGCGGGCGGGTATCTGGCACAGCGCATCAGAATTGCCATACAGCGGGGCAATGCAGCCAGCGTTTTGGGGACGCTTCCGACTGGTATTGATATGGATCAGTTGAGCTACCTGTAGATTGTCTGCAGTTAGCTTAATTGTTTCAATTGTAAATGCTAGTTCTAATTTGTTTTTATTTTGGAAATGTAATTTTCTTAGTCAAAAAGAATGTTATATTATGACTGTAGATATGTCACCTAGGCTAAATACCTACAGCTATCATTCAAGGTATCGAGAAGTACTAAACTAACAGATGATGTCACCTATTAGATCTGGTAATTTTCTATTCAAATCATTATTTGTGGGAAACCCTAATGCAAATATAATTGTAGGATCATTACAGGAGGTATAGTTGGATGTACCCAAACGTGCAATCCGTACAAATATTATTAACTCGAAAGTAACTTTGTCGTCTGTTAGCTTTTCACGCCTAAACGGCTGAACGGATCTTAATGAAATTTGTCATGGAGATAGATGGTATCCCGGGGACGGACATAGGCTACTTTTTATCTCGTAAAAGAGCGTGCGAAGCCGCGGGCAGCCTACATATTCTCTGTCTCGGAACACTTATAATGCCATGGCATCATTATCACACGTAAAAGGAGGCAAGAACAGCGATTCCACAGAAAAAAAAAACAATTATAGGTATTTAAACTTCGAACTTCCTTCTATTTCCAAAATGGCGACCGAGGAAAGCACGCGTTCATTACCAATCGATGTCACGCAAGCGATCACAGATAGCCAAACTTATGTTATGCAAACATTTACCACGAAATTGGCGTCTGGAACGGAACGGTATAAAATATGTGAAGGATACATACAGTACCAACACTTTGACAGTCAAAAATGTTAGGTTGAGAGAAAGGGCTCGCATATTTGATGCAAAATTGGTAAATAAGGCAAAGATTAAGCAATTAAAAACTGAAAATGAATTAGAATTCATTATTTTTATTAAATGAAAATAAAAACGAATCCCTGTTGGCAATTAATTATCTTAATCCAGTCAGGAACTGGAATTGGCATTGCTCTTATCTCAGCCTAGCTACTCGACCACTACACCACGAACGTCGTTTCGTCCTTTCAGGCAAAAAAACAAAATTAAGAGTTCAAAGAACGCATTCTTCAGTGTTGCCTCAACAAAAAAATCAGGACTCTGTTTTGGGGATGTCATGATCAATCAAATCTGGTTGTCGTTCGCACGCCGCCGCCATGACACGAATCGAGAGCTTACGTCATGCGTAGGCGTTTGTCATCTACCGGCCCTTTAGGCCTTATTACCGAGGGATAAGGGTCAACGTTTACATGAGCTGTCAACTAGAAAATTCCCATAAATTTTTAGGTCAGTGCCGTACATTCCGTCACGTATGAAGGGATGGGGGTTATTAACATTCTGCGATGCTCACACCTCTAACGCGCCGCTGTCGATCGGCAATTAGCTGCAATTCCACAATGCGCAAAAAACGCGCCAATATCATCAGCATAGAGGCCATAACTCAACGTGAGACTATCTATGGGCGCTAAGCGAACCCACCACAAAATATGTAATCACTACCTTTTGACGTCTTGAAAGCCGGTTCCAAAATTAAATGATACGTTTTAAAAATGGAATCGCTCAGTCCCGCCTTTTTTCCTTCGAGATAACCTTTAGTCCATTTGGGTTGCCGAAGAAAAAATAAGCATCGTACGTTTTAATTTTTTTAAATGACATTCTTGTGGTTTTTTCTCGCTGGGAATCTTCGGGTAATAATTTTTGGAACGGATCAGTTTTTGCGCGGTATAGGGCTTGTTTCATAATAATGTGATTATTTGGCGCATTGTCGTGGCCCGGGCATAAGTCACCGTGTCAAAACTTTGATGAGTTCGAGCCCTGTTGCTAATTAAGCTCACGGTTATTAATCGCTGGTTATTTAAATCTCGCTTAAGTCGCTCGGTTATCGTTTTTTACGATGCGGTTTCGAGATTAGCGTAGGTCAATTCCGAGAAGTAAAATATAAATTATCTCCGCGGTAAGGTATGACTGATCTCAAGCGTTCGTATAAATCCGTGTACATAAGAGGTTGGTTATATAAAAGGTCGAGGTTTGGGAGCGCCTGGGGTCGACAGGACTGGCACTTGTTTCTGACAGGGGAGGGCATGATGAACGCCACCCCTATCGCCGTCTCGCTTGCGCACGCCGCGTCATCCTGCACTCGAGGGGACCAGCACGATTCGTAACACTGAATAATGTATTTCAAGTCATAGTTAATAATACTGTGACTATTAGCTGAGCATTGTTACAATAGTACGGGACCCGTGAGAGACAAGACAGCACAATATAGGAACGTTATAAGGAGCAATCATTCCGGTGTTTTTATGTATACTTCAAATTGATGGTGGTAAATCAAGAGTCGTTAGGATGCACGTATCGGGTTTTACAGCCTCTCGACCCGTAATACCACCGTAAAACTTAGAAAAATCTGTGTATATTGCCGTGTAGGCCGGCGGAGTTGGGAAACGCGCGCGGTGCAACACTCTAGGCGGCGGCGCTGGTGTCTCGGTCTGGCCGGGTGCGCACAACATTATAGCGGGCGCTAGTCATAAATTCCGCTTCATTCATGATCCACACGACGAGGCGAGCCCACAGAATACTGCGTCTCGACCATAAATACTAATAAAACGGCCTCGTTACGGGACACTTCAAAAATCGGGCACACGACTTCTTAACGACACCTATTAGGGATCTTCTGTCTGGTCGATTTAATTGAAAAATTGTATCCAGAGCGTTGCAAGAGTTGTATCCGAGTCCCGCGCCGGATGCGGGCCCAGACGTCCATTATTCCATTTGCCCATCCGCATGGGGACACCGACACTTGCCACCGCACTATCCCACTTCTGGCAACACCGTTCTATATTCGATATTTCAAAATTCGAAGGGCCCGTTCTAATTCGGAGCAGAGCAGCTGCAGCCTGCGGCTCCGCGTGAGAGCTCGTTCTCCACCAGTTTTTAAATTTAGAACGCGTGAGCGATGCTCGACGTACGGATTCGGTCGATTTGCTGGCAGATTTATCGCTCGGAAAGTATCGAGGAGGAAGCGCTAACACTCGTTTTAAGGCCGCAGATGAAAGTTTTACATGCTATTCTGTTTTTAATTCAAACTTAAACCAAGGCAGTCAGCTGATCGACCGAAATATTCACAATATTTTTATCATTAATTTTTATAGGTTCAAATTGATTTTAAAGGACCATTAACCCTGTAGCCTGCGATTACGTGAACAAATTGTATTTATCTGTGTTTCTGCGTAATATGGAACTTGTCTGTCTTGAAATGTAAACAGGGAGGTCAATAGCTGGCCCATGAACCTAAAGCGACCTCTTATCGTCTCCTGCACTCTTAGGGACATTCGACTCTCTCTGATTTCACGTAAATACTCGCTCGTTAAGATAACGGTTTCCTTTCCACTCGGCGCGTCGTCGTCGCCGTATTTTTTTGCTTTTATTAAAAGTATCAAAATATGTACTTAACTACCTACATAAAAGATTCTCGTGTCGCTAATAAGGACGGCGGAAAAGTACTTAAAATACGATTCAAACTTCGAACTTATTTGAAAGTACAGTCGAATTGAAACGGAACCTCCTAGTTCTCACAATTTCGAATTTCAAATGAAGCGAGGCAGTGTTGCCAGCAAGCAGAAAGTCTGAAAAAAGGTCTCATCATAAATAACGTTGACATAAAGCCGCCCACGCGTGTCTTATTAACGCGTCTGTCCGTTTGTCCGTTCGTTACCTCCATTGTGGCTGTGAATGCGAGATTAGCCACACCGACACTCGTGATTGACTATTTAAACTTCCAATTCTGAGTGACGCGGCTGGAAAATCTCTTTTAGAAACTTGTCTTTGTAGACCGATGTATCAAACCGTCCTTTAAAAAGAAATTAAGATAAAAGCGTTTATTTTTACCGCCAATGCCAACATGTCGTCATTAGCGACGGATAGCAGGAATTTTAAATCGTCTAAAGAGTTTTATCAAGATTTACAAACTGATGTGGATTGGTTGCACTCGGCGCGAGACTCGTTCCTGGCAATAATTTGGTCATCGCCCCGGCGGCGCAACGGCGGCGGCGGCGGCGGCGGCGGGTCGGCTCTCTCGAAAACAACTCCACTCCCCGCTGCGGATCGCGACCTCACCTAGCCCGATAAACACTAATTACCCGCAATGTCACTATTCATCTCCCGGAGAGAACGATCGCGCTAAATAGCCCCGTGATGGCCGGCGCGATTGTGATTTCAAACCTCGTTACCGGCTCCGAAAAAAACCCCGATATTGAAAAATGACTTAAAAAATTGAAAATTCGAAAAAAGAACGCCGATACAATGCGCTCGGCTCGGACGCTCGGCCGTTAGAGCCTCATTGTTCCAACCCTTCACGGTTCCTGCTGACTCATCGCGCCTCCATTTATACTATTTAATCTACCTCTCGATTCTGTAGGCGTAATAGACGAATTATATCGTTTCGGGAGTAGCAACGGTGAGATTTGTCGATCGTCGATAAAATTACACGTGTTAATTTCACTGGCAAAAGAAAAATCACATTATAAAGGGAATGTTTAACATATTGCGATATAACGCCATAAGTTTTAAGGCCGGACTATGATAAAATTGAGTTATGACCTTTACGGAAAAAATAAATTGCATTAGACATTCACGGGGTGTCCAAAAAAAATGTTGGACTTAAGCCTCGATTAGCTGTGGGCGAATTAACGTTGAATCTAAACTACGCAATTACGGCGCTACAGAGAACAAATTCGAAAATGAACGGCGATATTCAAATTGAAAAAGGAACGCGGTTCGAATAAAACAATGAGGTAACCTGCCCTTGTCTCGAGACTGGACGCTCTAGACGGCGCGAAACTCAAAAATGGAACGGAACAATTCGAACAAATCTGTGGTTTTGTAAAATCGGATATCAGCTTGAAATTGATTCCGACGGATTCGAATTTTATCGACCAGTCGATATCGCGAATATCCAAATTAGTTTATAAATTCTTAAAGCGCGCATAAAATTACATAACGAATCTAATATTCACACTTATGCTAAACTCTGCTCTGAATTTTAAGTAACTTCGTGATGGTATAAATAGATACGTTTATTAATGGTCTGGGAATTTACGTTTTTAATAAAATCCATGTAACGCCATTAAGGAACCTACGATACATCGATTTAACTAATCTACACCCACTACGACAAAAACTAGTTACGAATCGGAACAAGAGAGCCCATAAAGTTACTACGTCTTGAAAAATGTCTATTTCTAATCACCATATGGCATTAAAAGGGTAATGTCTTGGACTGGTCCACGAATATTTCATTATAATAATATATCTATCATTTTGTCGTGTATACTGTTAGAGATGCTATAATATATCAAATGTAATTTATCTGGTCATTCGGGGATCGTCACCGGAGCTACTTTTGAGGCAAAAGATGTCGCAGATGACATTTGCGTCATCACATTATCATCATAGAAGATTTATAGAATTACAATTAGTGTGTGCTTAAAAATGTTCGTCAGAGTAGCGCAATTTACTTTAGTAAAATAACATCTATCCAATTTCATTAGATATGACGTTAATTTAGAATCACAAGAACTGAAAATACCCTACCTATTTATCTACACTCTATACTCAGATGTTCATCAAATTGGTCTATTTTAGTTCGTATCAAGAATAGTGTCCCAGCCTATGTCATTTCTCTGTTCCAAATTCGAAATGTGGATCCATACGAAATTAGAAAAGCAATAGGTGCGTCAGTTTTTAATTTGAAAAGTAACGTTTCGTTTTCGAAGATTGTTCGCTTCGATAATGATTTGATTTTGAAACTTCCTCAATAATATGCATGTTTATTAGAATTTCAAATTAGTTATTTTATGAGTTATCGAGTATCAAATCAACCGAATTAGTGATATAACGGATCGGTTACGATTCTAGAATTTATTGATCGATGAACTTGTCAAGTATTTTTGATATATTTCATAAAACGGGCCAATACAAAAGATAAAATAAATCATATTGACAATAACAAATTTTATAAAGCGTTGTTTTTACTCGAGTTTTAGATTTTAGTGTTCATAAATGAAACTATTAATCATTTCGTGGTTGATGAAAAAATAATAGTAGGTAATACCGCGATAAAATTATCGTAAGTGGAAACACTTAGTTATAGTTTTACTATCTGCGCTTCCTGCTACAGGCCGTATTTTCACACCTAACGGCAGAACACTATTGCCGGTTGCCATCCTTAAAAATTAAAATGAAACAGTAATGTCACTGCCGTCACCTTATCATTTTCGTGTGGCAATAATGTTGGGGCATTTTTCAACACTTAAAACATAAAATCGAGTTGTTTTTATCAGAAATGTGAACAGAATTGCCTATACAATACTGGTATTATCTTTACTGCTGGAAGTAAGTGCCAATAATAAGTTTAATGCGTTGAGTACGACCGGCCGACTGATCGTCACCGTCGACATCGCCCCGCGGATTGGCGCCGTCTTAGAAAAAAAAAGTTTTGCGAAATGGCGGCGGTGACGGAATTAAAGAGTTTTTATACCAATATATCCAATATACGTTACGGTTTTATCGATTTTTAATAACAAACATTGACCTAAATCAGTTGCGTAAAAGCTTTTTACGTAGGTTTTATTATTTTTGTCATGATTTTAAGAATCTTAAATATACATTATATTTAATTTATCTAAATACTTCTTTCAAAAAACAAATGTCATCTGAAACTTAATAAGTATAATCATTAATTGAATGTTTTATAATTTATATACACAATATACTTATTATAATTTATATTATATTACTTTTATTACCATACCTATAGTGAATAAATCACCTATAGTGTTAATATTTTATCAGATAACAACAAAGATAATACCTATTAAAATACAAACTTACACTGCTTGTGTTTTAATATACATTTGAGTAGTACCTACATATGAGTATTTTAAGTACGAACATTATACTTAACCATACATTTTATTTATAAAAAACTTTAATAAAACATATTTAACGATATTAATGCGTTTATCTCGCCATTAAAGGTCGCATAAAAGCTCAAATATTTTTATGACTACTAACATTTAGCATTTAAAACTTAAAATTTTAATATTCGATGCAATACTTACGGAATTATGCCAATAGCTATGGCATGTGTTTACCCATTAGGCTTTTTACCATACAAAAACATTTCAAATCGGTATCTCGAACTCTATGTTGTTGCCCCATGATTTTATTTTTATTGGAGAGTCGCTGCTCTCGCAGCTTCGCACGCATTTTTCCGGGATTAAAAGTAGCCTATATCCGTCCCCGGGATATCATCTACCTACCTGCGAAATTTCACTGAGATCCGTTCAGCTGTTTAGGCGTGAAAAGGTAACAGACTGACAGACAGAGTTACTTCAGAATGTATAATATTAGTGTGGATGGTGAAGCGTCCGACCACCAGCTATCACCATCATCATCGCTGAAGATGTGGCCTAAGATACGCTTTCCCAGAAGGAACTTAATCACTCGGAAAAACTATCTGTAACTTCATAAGTGCATCAGCTGATCGAGGTTAACGACCTTATTAGAAGCGTTTAAAATAAATAATAACTTTTCACATAAAGTTTTATTATCTCCGGGGAATCAAAACATTTAAATGTAGGTAACAGGGCCACCGGTGATTAAATAATTTAACGTGAATTAATGACTTCAAGTTTTACGTTTGTTTTCGTGAAAATTTTAATGAAAACGGTTTTGTTTTGTTTTTGTAAATGAACGTATTACCTGTGATTTCCGTTAACATTTTATCTTCTGGCGCGATTCATTTTGTCTCATAAAATACGATTCTTTTTAGGACATGGTTCTCTGTGGTAATTTAAATTATAACTAATTCCCATAAATAGGTAGGTTCTACAAAAACTGCACACAGGCATCTTTGACAATTCTAAGAACAGAAATATCTATGTGCATCGCTGAAAAGCGCAACCCTTAAATTTAATTTAAAACCTCGTTATTTCAAATTGCCAGTAAACCCACCTGTCTTTTTTACAATTCCTAGATCTACCAGTTTTACAATTCCTAGATCTACCAGTTTTATTTCGCAGAAAAACATCTCATTTCTTATTTTGAATTCAAAACTTGAGCTACCTAGAACTACTACAGACTTAGTCAATTTTCTTTTGATCACTTTTTTGTTAAATTGGGTTAGTAGGTACCTAGTAGCAAATAATTTAAATTTATTCTACCAGTATCATCTGCTTTTCTGAGAATCTACTTGTTTAGCATTTACTTTAAGTCATATAAGTGGTAAATTACATTATTCATAGCTTTATATATAAAACGTGTGATAATGATTTTCTAGTTAGTCTAGCTATCAATTAAATATGTATAAATATATAAATGTGTTACATTAAAAACGACCACGCTTTAATAGGCAATTTTATAGTACCTAATTAACTTAGCTGAGTGTTTACTTGACCTTATTTGTTAAGATATAAAATAGGTCGAATGCTTTCATATTTTCAAAATTTCTTCAATCTTCATATTTTTAAGAATAGTAGATAATGCCGACAAAAATATTTTAAAAATATCACTTTCGATATAACTAATATCTACGGACCTTGATTAATTTATGCATGTTCCCCACACTACATCAGCACCACACTTCATCTTGCGGCCGATATATCAAAAACGGTAAATACGAAATTAAAAAGTAAGCTAAAATTATTCAAAATATTTATTTTGATTTATGAGGAGGTTTTTGTGAAAGGTCATTTGAAGATATAGCACACAGATGTTCTATTACTTCGAGGCAGACCTACCGTCGGAAGGAATGAAATTTCAAAGTTAAACTGTTAGTAGATAAATTTCAATCCGCAATTTGTCCTAAATGCAAAGTCATTTCTCATCCACAATATTTACAATAAATAGTTACGTCAGAAATATTATCTATTCATTACAGCCGAAAGTAGAGATATCAAAGATTGTGCTGCACTAGCGGTCTGCACGTTACTTGGCTCGGTTAACCTACCAACACTTAACTAAACCAAGCGTAGGTTTCTTCTTGTGTAATATTTTGTAAAATTCATATATTAAAAAAAACAGTGAAATATAGTTAGTATTCGTTGGTTTCGATATGTTTATCAACTTAGACAATAATCAGATTTTTCAATGTAGAGTATATAAATGTGTCGTGCATAAAAAAGTTTATATATAATAATGTTTTTTTAAGGCGTTACCCCGACCCATACAGCGCCGCCATCTATTGTATCTTATTATTACGTTATACAAAGAACTTTTCAAAAATCCATTGGACAGTTTGTAATACCTATTAAAAGCTTGTTTTAATGCCTCTGTAATAGTTTTATTTTGTATTGTTTAGGCAGAGATGCGAAGATGCTCTTGGTGGCCACCAAACTATGTTTTCACTTATTTACCTATTTCTACAAGATGATGATGTTTTCCTAGCTGAGTTTCGGCCACGTCGGCAGTCTCATTGGAGACTAGCCAGGTGTGCAGGATATCCACACTAATATTATAAATACGAAAGTAACTCTGTCTGTCTGTTACCTTTTCACGCCTAAACGGCTGAATGGATCTCAGTGAAATTTGGCAGGGAGGTAGATGATATCCCGGGGACGGACATAGGCTACTTTTTATCCCGGAAAAAAGCGTGCTAAGCTGCGGGCAGCAGCTAGTGTTAATATTTCTAAATTATTCCTATGTGTTTCAAGTGGGAAGCTTTATCTATAAAAATATTGTTATGTACTTAAACTAACACATATATAATATACATATTTTAGATCTGAAGACATATTAATTTTGTTATTATCATAGTCTATTGAAACTTTACCTACTGAATTCAATTACTTCAGGAAATTTATTGGTAAATCTCGTAACTTTCATAGCTTTTTGAAAATGTTCATTGTAGAGTCAGACAGCCAGTCACAGCATTATTTTATGTGAAGATAATGTTTTATTACAGTGGACAAATTGATATTGTTATCTAGGTAGAGTCATAAAATTTACAACATATTCAGAATGACCGTACAAGTATTTGGTAAACATTAATTTGGCAAAATAAGTGTTTTATTAATAAATTAATAGTACGTTTTAAGTATTTGGTGAATTCATTTTACAGAGACGCATTCAGGGCACGATTGGGGGCAAATAATTGCTTTAAATAAGTTTTTTTCATTTCTTCTAAATAAGTATGAAATAAAAATATAATTTCTTTACTATTCTTGTTCAGGATATAAAATGTGGCATGTAATTTTTTCTATAATGCGAACATTTTATTTACTTCATTATTTAATTTTGTTTTTTATTAAGCGTGAATAAAATACGCTTCATGATTATTTACGGTAAAACTCACATGATTTATCGAAAAACGTTTTCTAAGTAGATTAGATTTAAAGTATCCGTTACTTACCTACAGCGCTATATTGTTGCATATTAAATTACGCTCTTGTGCTTGTAAAACATAAGCCCTAAGCTCTTAAATTTCTGCATACTCCACAGTTAAAAAGTAACGAATCTAAAACTATTATAGTTGTTTTGACGTTGTAGTATTAAAGATTTTTACAATGAAATAAATGTTTGTCTATCTTGAAATCAACCAGTTTTTACCTATGTTGTTAAACGTTTACTTTTATCGTGTTTTAATAATAATAAAATGCATTTACTACATTAGGCCAAATATTAATTGCCGTCGGTTAATTTATTTATTTTCTGTTCGGATATTTTTATTTAACTCCTTTTTAGATTTACATTTTAAAAATATTTTGGTTTGATTGAAATGTTTTTCAAATTATACAACTATATTATACCTGAGTTGATTGCAAGCAATAATATATGATGTTGACTGTTGTTAAGCAAATGTATTTTGGTTATGCTATAACACACGATAGCCCAATAAAATTTATTTTTGTTTCCACCTACTCTTAATCTATTTGCAGTAATCAATTATAAGTATCATTAAAATTGCTACTGCACACCACACACGTTTGCAATATTTAATTCACCGGTTAATAAAATCCAGCTCAAAGCTATCTAAAGCTATTCAATCTAATCACACGATATATAATATTCAGGTTAATTGTATGCAGATGTTCTAGTACTTATGACGGAACGCTCGACACACATGCAAGCAAATATTATTTCAAGTTCCCACTATATTTGCCCATAAATTGAATTTATAAGAAGGATTAAATGTTATGTCCCCCTACACCAAAAACAATACAACCCTAAATCTTTAGAAAGTTGTCCCTAAGAATGCCGTTAGGGACATCTTTGTCCCAAAAAAAACAATTCTTTCATTGTCAATTGAATTTTATTGTTGGTTTCTAAGATGCACTCTTTTGTGTGAAACCGTGCGTTTAAAGCCTCTTGTAAGGCTACAGATTGTACTGTGTCCCATCCCTGGGCCGTAAGAGAGCATCACCCAACAATGGGCACCCCGCTGAACGACATTTTATCCCATTTTATTGCTGTGACTTTCAATCTTTGGTTCGTATTCCGTCAGGTGTCCAAAATATGGAGACCTATTTATTTATTCGGCGATCAGATTTATTCATGTGCCGTTAACATGTCTGTGGAAGACGTCACCTACTTATCACGCAAGCATATTGTATTTAATATTAACATTTGTTTAGCCGGTGCGATTTTACGCCGCGATTACAGTATTTCCGTTTAATATTTCTAATGCATTCATTTTGTTTTCATTACCACTGGTAATGCGTCGGCGGTTGTTAAACGCATTGTAAAACTACATTATGTATTCAGAACATGTTTCACTTGTAATAACAACTTCCTCGGTGCCGAAACATGGATTATCTACCGGCTTGTTCGTCTCTACATTCACTGTGCTAATGTTCTCTTTCAGTCTTGTTCACGTTTATCAATAATCATGATAATCTTCTAAATTTTTGAACGATAAGTGTAAATTGATGTTTGATGTATTTTAAGCGTCTTTATCAATGCTATTACGATTATTATCAAGCGTCTTGATGTCATTATCAACGAAATTGTATTGTATAGGTAGTTGCCTAGGCTATCAGCTCTACTCAAGTTGCTGTGAGGTGTAATGTGGAGTCCTGCGGTACGTACCCTAGGCTGAGCCATGAAAGCTCGGCCCGAGCCCGGGTGCAAGGCTCCGCTGGCCACCACGAACGTTTTTAGTCACGGGCCCAACCTAACACAACACACTAGCACGTGCACACATACACATCAATTATTATAATAATATCGACACCGTCACAGCGGCCCGCTAGCTCACTAGTGTCATAATGCACTCGCGACGATTGTAAACTGAGAATTTAGTATTTGTTGACGGCACGGAACGCGGCGTGGCCGAGCGAGGCGCGGGGAAGCGGGAGGCCCGGCGCGCTCGGCAGTCTGGCGGACACTGGCGCGGGTGTCGCAAGCAGGGCCGGCGGCGGGGCGTGGCGCCCGGCCCCCTGCCGCCGCGCCCAATCCGCGCGCGGCCGAGTGGGGCCACGCCGCGCCGCTCCCTCCGCGCCACACCGCCTCAGCGTCTCACTACAGACGGTCGTGCGTGTTTTTTCTACGGTTTTTGCGGCAATTACATGAGAGTTTTCCTCTGTTCGGATTTTCTGTTCCTAATCAAAATTGCTGAGTTCCTCTCGCTCGGAACGCTGTGAGTCTATCGACGAGCTGCGGTGTATGCCCGCCGTGTACATGGGATGTTTTATTTTTTATTTATTTGCTCGACTTAGATCTTGCAGACCATTTTCAGTCAGGTATAGAAAGCTGCAATGGAATGGTAAACATTTGAATCTGCTGGTTGGAGGCTAAGAAGTGCCGCATGTGGCGCGCATGCGCGGGGTAGCACTCTGTTAGAATGATTGTTGGCAAAAGTGTTTAATGTGAAAACTTTGTGATGGCGGCAGTGACCTGCGTCTACTGTTTACGTTCCATTTTGGAACTTTTTTAACCTTTTACTTATTAACATCATATTCATGCAATCTGTTGGTAAATTTATGCCCACAAGCAACATGGGATACACCTCTGGCTTAGGAATTCATAATCACAAGGCAATTAAACTATTAGGTAGGTACATCTAAAGAAAAATAAAATATTTTCATCCCTTTTCCTTCTGATAATTATTTTTTGTGTATGTCGAATATTGCCCCTCCCTAGTTCTGAATTCAGCCTTGTAGTGAAAATACAAAATTCAGTTTGAAATTCATGTCTTGCCTGTTATTTTACTAACCTTGATTTAGCTGACTGTACTAATATTCACCTAAAGTAAAAAGTGGAACGAGTTGCAGAATCATGAATTTAATCATGAATTTTATCTATAGCTATTTTACAGTTCGTCAACTCACACCAGTTGGGACAAGAATGATGGTGCGAGTTAGTGAATCACATGTAATTTAACTTATCTGCCCGCGACTTGATACGCGTTTATGTAATAAGGGGGGGGGCTAAATACCCAGAGCACCCAATGACAAACCCACCCCCGGGTTTGTCATTGGGTGCTCTGGGTATATAGTATGTATAGTAAAAAAAACTCTGCAAGAAATTGTATTAAGCATATCAGTCATCTAGTACCCATAACACAAACTTTATTTAGATTGGGGCTAGATGATGCTGTGTGGATTGGCCAGCATTATTTATTTCGTAAGCCTCACAGGGTCTGGTGACTACTATAATGGTTTCGGCTGAACATCAGCGCCTATCTACTCATGAGTGGTAAGGTGAGGCATCTATGTTGAGCCGAGACCTTTTTGCTGCTGTAACACACATCACAATCTACTTTTCGAAAATATTTTTGTGTAGGTAATTGTTTTTGTCGTAATGTAAGTTAACTATGTCCACATTTGATTTTTTTTCAAAATGTATTTTTATATCTGTTTTGTACTTATTGTGTGAGGTGTTTGAGCAGCAAATAAATTATTGTCTATGTCTATGTCATTTATTTATTATGTTACTCAGGTGAACTATTATCAATTAAAGAGCCGAGCTCTTGTCGGCGTAATGATGTAATTTCTTCCACTTTTCTCTCTCCAATGCAATGTCTTTTACTTCTTTATACATGTCAGCGACTTGGTCCTTTTTCTGACCCATAAAGCTAATTCTTGTTCTTCCTCTTCCACTTCTTCCTTATCTTTTCCTTTTATGATGTTAATTATGAAGCTGTCATGGATAAGACGTCCAATCATTCTCCCTCTTCTGTTTTGAATGGTGTTCATCAAAAACCCTCTCCAATGCAATGTCTTTTACTTCTTTATACATGTCAGCGACTTGGTCCTTTTTCTGACCCATAAAGCTAATTCTTGTTCTTCCTCTTCCACTTCTTCCTTATCTTTTCCTTTTATGATGTTAATTATGAAGCTGTCATGGATAAGACGTCCAATCATTCTCCCTCTTCTGTTTTGAATGGTGTTCATCAAAAACCTTTTCTACTCAACTCTTTTCAACACCTCCTCATGAGTAACCTTCTCCTTTCAGCTAATTCTTTCTATCCGCCTCCAACACCACATTTCAAACGCCTCAATCCTTTCTCTATCCCGCTGTGCATGTGTCACGGTCCATGTTTCGCATCCATAGAGGTCTATATGCTCCAACCATGTTTTTATTATATTTTTTTTTGATATTTTTGATGTAAAATTGTGTATATTGGTTGTGTGGTGCCAGCTTAGTATTTGCACCACCCCAACTCTTCCCGCGGGTTTCGTAAGAGGCGACAAAGGGATATCCACGGGGGGTGGGCAGCAGCGCCCCCTGCAGAACAATTCTACCACCGAACTGCGATCCCCATCCCGCATGCCCAGCGTGGGGATTATGGGCATTACCCCCCGTGAGATAAAAGCCAATAAGGTGCTAATCAGGGGGAGCCTGGGTCCAGCTGTGGACCAATATAAGCTGTGGAGGTCTATTTTTGTTGTGAAATGCCTGTTTTGTCATTGCTATTCTGGCCTTAATATCAGGCGATCAGGCGTGCGTCTTGAGTCACTTGTTACAATTATATTTAAAACTTTCTACATTTAGAATTACATAATGCAGGCGAACTACATAATGCAAAATTTTAGCCCAATCCATTCAGTATTGGCGTGATGTTGATGAATTTGTTTCAAATTAGGTATCCTTTTTTTTAACTTTTGATAGCTTTATTGACAAAGAAAATTACAATTCAATAATAAAAACAAATTAGAACTAGTATTTACAATTGAAACAATTAAGCTAACTGCAGACTGTTGCAAACAATCTACAGGTAGCTCAACTGATCCATATCAATACCAGTCGGAAGCGTCCCCAAGACGCTGGCTGCATTGCCCCGCTGTATGGCAATGCTGATGCGCTGCGCCAGATACCCGCCTATGACAAGAAGAAGAAGAAGATACCCGCCAGCTCTCGGGTCACGCGTCTTAAGTAAGTATTTAAGTATACTTAGTATATAAGCATTTATATTATATTAGTGAGATTGAAGAGGTATTCAATCTCACTTATATATTATGTTTATATGTAATAACAAGTGCCTCAAGGATACATTTCTAAAAGCTGTCGTGATCCCCATTTGTTTTTCGTATACTGGAGGCCTGAATTTGTTGTGGATACTTGTATGAAAAAACAAAAGACAATTACGCAAGCTCTTAAAAATGTTCCACCTACTCAGGTATTGATGGAAGAGTTATGACAAACTTCATTAGAAAATGTTTACATAAACCTTTTGCGTCGATTGGCGTATCAATGCTTGCTCTCCCTACAGGATCATAAACATTATAGTTTTTTCTTCGCACGCTCATTTCCGAGATAGAAAGTAGCCTATGTCTATCCCCGGGATATCATCTACCTCTCTGCCAAATTTCATTAAGATTCGTTTAGCCGTTTAGGCGTGAAAAGGTAACAGACAGAGAGAAAGATATACAGAGTTACTTTGGAATTAAGTATAGTCTAGTATATAATTATAGATTAACACTTGAATATCACGCACACCTAATTCCAAATCATGAATGAAATAACAACTACATAAATAGGTTCCTTACATATCTGTAGGCATTAATTTGAATTTATTCCTGCCAACTGCAACCTGGGTATCTTCAAGTGTATCTTTAAGGGTATAAGTGTCTTCTAAACCTTCATGAGACATTGTCGACCACATCGTCCCTGTCCATCAGATAAAATTGTGCTCAAACGAACGTCTATTCACGAAAAAAAGTGGTAATTCTCATCTAACATAAAATCAAGATATCAAATACCTACCTAAACTTTATTTCCATAAAGGCCTAGTTTAACGCTTGCCAGCGTCAAATTATATTAAAACAAATTAAAATTAGGAAATAAGTTATTCAAAAAATAAGAACAAATAAGAATCGCACCCCTAGAACAACACGGAATTATGTAGAAAAATCTCAAAATCGACTTTATTTGAATCCGCAAAGTTTTACCGCGCATACCACTAAGGCAGGCTAATTTATATTTGCAGAGTCGCGCAAGAGATCAATCGATCTGCCAGACTAGATGTAACAACTATTTTACAAATTTTTGGCATTTGCAAGTAGTGTAATCTCAATGTCTTAGCAGAACCCTTGTCGTGCCCTAGTCGAGTCCATGTTTGAAACTGTTTATAATATGAGACCAAACCTGGTATCAATAAAAAAATTGAGATTTGAGACCTTTTTGTAAAAATATTGATGTTTCACAATATATAGCTCTACCATTACTTAAAACTAGCTTCTACCCGAGACTTTGCTTACGTGGTGTCTTCTAAAATTGATTTTAGGAATGATTTAGCTAAACTATTCGTGGTATAATTTATTCATTTTTAGAATAAGACAGTGGACTCAGGACCACCATTTTATACCAAGAGATTAACCATTAAGTAAAAACATATTCACAAACTCTAGTTTCTTAAAAAGTTACAGTAAAAAGGCTATAGGCTAAATATCGCAAGGTTTTAATCAATAACGAATTAAAATAACATGGGGACTATGTGGAGCCAAAAAAAAACGTCGCGCGTACTACTAGCGCCATCTCTGGACGAGTAGCAAAACTAAAAGCAAAAACTTTTACGAGAACCATGCTAAATTGTTGTTTATGTTAGATTTTTAAACCAACATTTTAGTAAGAATTTGTTAAGGTATTACAAATTTAATTTAATTTTATAGTAATAAATATTAAGATTAAATGAATAGTTCTCTTAGAAATTAATACTTCCTTCATACCATCAAAACTTTACTGCGGTCTAAAAGGTAAAAGTAAAATAGTACCTAAATACATATATCCTGTGTAGATTTAAATATATTTTAGCCAATTAAATAGTTCCCAAGAACTAAGATAGTAAATAACAATTATAAGTAGGTACAAAAAATTAAATAGGTCTCAAATCGAATCTACTGATAGGTACAAATGCGTTTCATACCCAGTAAAGCCAAACTAATAACAATTTCTAATGAAAACCTGCATCTTTGACTGTCACTGGAGGATCCTGTGGATCCCTGCGAGCTGATACAAGAAACGCCAACATGTGTCGTGGCATAAGGGGGCTGGGGCGCTGTAGAATAGGCTTTTTTGTTTGGCCTATTTGTTTTATCTCTAATCATAAGTAAAAACTAAAGATATTTGAGTCAAACAATTTAGTCTAGTCCATGCCACTGCGATTGTAAGCTTAAACTTGTACTGAGGATAAAATATTCCAGAGTTTTCGGTATATAAGAACACCTGCAATAATAACTCTGGATTAAGCCTGGTGTACTTTGAGGTATTTTATATGCAAATGATAAAATAATAATATTTCCGCTCTCGATCGAATCCATGACTTTTTTGAAGTTTGCTTGCTTAATCACATTGAGAAAAATCAATGTTTACTTGCAAGTGGAATGATATCCATATGTAAAGTAGATGACAGCGGGGATTTAAAAGGCACGAAACACAAAACTGTTAGACTTGTGTAGGACAGAACTTTACGCCTCGATCAGCGAGAAAATATTTTGTACAGAAAGAAATCGGTCGGAGGTCGAATGATGATGAATCAAAATTCAAAATTCAAAGTGCTTTATTTCCTTTAGACCTTACAGGACTCTTGGACACGTCACAAAATTCAAACACATTTTGGTCAACTACCAAGGAGTTTTATTTTAAGTTCTACAACGTTACAATGCAGTTTCTAAGCTCTCAGAGATAAGGTCATCTATTTGCATTCTGTGTTAAAAGTTTTTTACATGTGTAGAAAAAACCAAAAACAAAATAATCTGCTGCCACACTAACCTACCCATCCATACCAACATACCTCGAAGTTGAGTGATGCGTACGCGGAATGGTCTAAGCCCAGATAATTATCCTTTTTTTATCCAAACTCTAATTCCCAATATTAATGAGTAAGATTTAGAATTTTAATTATAATCTCAAAATGGCAGCTTATTCGGAACATTATTTAAAAACATCATTCGAATTTTGAAATTGTTCATCATTTGAAACATTGTTTCAAATGGATGCGGCTCTCGGATTTTTTTTTTATTAGTATTTTTAGACCTTGATATTAGATGCCTAGGTCATCATCAGGGACATCTGATCATTCACTACTGAACATGCCTCCCCCAAACAAGTGCAGTTTTGCTATAATCACCACGCAAGGCAGGCAGATTGATCGCAGTTGATGTGTTAAAATACACAGGAAGCTGCTGTCCATCCGCTGGTAGATTCCCTTAGTCAGCTCTTACGACATCGACCAGCTAAGATAGTTTGACAACCTAGGTTTAAACTTACTCATATATTTTTTCTTACATCTTTGTGTGTCAGTTCCTTGTCTAAATAACTATTTTTATACTCATGGAAGAGCAACCTTTTATGGTATTATAAAATTAAAAGGGGGTTTTAAATTCTGTGGAGAAAATTTTCTACTAAAACAAATACCTACTTAATTGCAAATAATTTATTACCTACAATATTGTACTTAGCCTAAACAAAGTCAAAAATACAATAAAATACAAATACTCTTTATTGCACACCAAATAAAACAGAGACACAGAACAGGAAAAGACAAATACAGATTACGTTGCAATGGGCGGCGTTATCGCTATGAGCGATCTCCTCCAGGCAACTTGTAAATATGATTTTACCAATAAAATTACTATCTGACTATCAACCCCAAAATAATGTGTCGTGTGACTGAAAGGGCGTGCTCAGAAGAGATCCTTTGTGTTAGGACTTATCATTCATTATTATTTCGATTTTACTTTTATAATAAAAGTAGCTGCTACCCGCGACTTCGCTCGCGTTTCTGGAATAAAGTGTAGCCAATGTGTTAATTCAGGTCCAGATGTGTGCAAAGTTTGAGCCCGATCCATTCTGTTATTTTGGCGTTGTTTTCGGCCAAACATCTTCACAACTCACAAACTTACACCCTTATAATATTAGTAAGATTGTTTTTCATGTTTATTGCCCACAATGTGAAGCAAAGTAGATTGAATTTCGAGTTACTTCAACAAATAAAATCACACAATATCCTTTCCGTCCGCCATTTTCTCCCAAGTGCGTTGTCGGCTTGGTCTACCATTTTTTGTCGCTAGCGAAATATTTTGAAAGCTTCTTATTGATGGGCTGCGAATAACGTGTCGAGTGACAGATAATCTATACCGTTGAACTACTTGGAACTAAGACACATGTGGCCTGGGACTTATAGGCCCAGACTCCACCAAAGCGGAGATGTGCCGAGATGTCCGAAACGGAGACGAGAACAGACGTTTTTCAACTAAGGTGTCTCCACCGAAGCTGTGTGGAGATGCGTACTAGTTAGACTGGAGCGGAGATGTGTGCTGGCTAGAGCGGCTGAACTGCGTGCGGCGAGCGTCGGATATTCATTAAGATGGATGCACTAGCGGCGCCGCTCACTGCAAGCCACTCACATCTCTTCTCGTCTCCGTTGCGTGACGTCGCCAGCTTGCGAGGCACAGCTCACATCTCCGCTTCAATCTTTTTTTGTTTCTTCGCATACAAATATGGTACATGGAGATGTATCTCCGCTCGGTGGTATCCACTGAAGCTGAGCGGAGATGAGATGTGTGAACAACGACGTTCTATTGGTTATTTAGAACACATCTGTGCTCCGCTCATCTCGGCTCCACTTTACAAGAGACTTTTGATTCGGACGAGTTGTACCCCTACTCAAAAGTGAAGGGGAGAACTCGCCCGCGCACGAGATGTACCCTAACCCCCCAGACATGGAGAGTTTTGCCATAATCACCACGATTGACATGCAGATTGATCGCAGTGGAGGTATTAAATATACACAGAAGGAAGCTGCTGCCCTTTCTCTGTTTTTCTCTGTTCCCTTAGTCGACACTTACGATCTATGGGCTGAGTTGGTGGGGTCGATTCTAACGACAGCGACGGCCACCTATATCACAAGCTCTGCTTCTTAGGGGCTATATGATGTTGTGCGAAAATGTCCCTACGTACATATTTATTTATCTATAAAATCTTTATTAACAGAGTAAATTACAATCAAATAATAGAAACAAATTAGAACTACAATTGAAACATTTGAGATAACTGTAGACTGTAGCAAACAATCTACAGGTAGCTCAACTATCCATATCAGTACCAGTCGGAAGCGTCCCCAAGACGCTGGCTGCATTGCCCCGCTGTATAGCAATGCTGATGCGCTGCGCCAGATGCCATACAGCGGGGCAATGCAGCCGCGTCTTGGGGAAGCTTCCGACTGGTATTGATATGGATCAGTTGAGCTACCTGTAGATTGTTTGCAACAGTCTGCAGTTAGCTTAATTGTTTCAAAAGTAAATACTAGTTCTAATTTCATTAAATATAACATATTAACCCTTACCAGTACATATTTTAGAAATTAAGAGTTTATTATTTCAAAACAATTAACTTATAAGAATAAAACAATTACAACTAGTATATACACTTAATATCTATTTCTTAAAAATCTAAGCCGTCACCAGTTCTAGTTCTAATTTGTTTTTATTATTAAATTGTAATTTTCACACAAAATCCCTTAATTAATTCTACTTGTCCTGAACTTGTACAAAACCAATGAGCTTTAGTAGACAATGTAAATAAGTAATTTTATTTAATTTGTATTTTACTATGATATCCCAACACAAGAAAATTCAATAACATATCTTATTAAATTTTTCCAGTTCCATTTGCTCATGGTGGACCATAAATGTGTCGAGGGAAAACTAAATAAGTGATTATGTGGCCTTTACGCTGTCGCAAAGTGATCAATGATTTCATTTATCTATTTATGGCTGCTTTATTTATTTTCCTTCGCTACTTTTTTGTCTATTTTGAGAAGTTTATTTTTCCATCTGTTCAGACTTGCAAGTTTCATTTACAGATAACGTTTTGATAAATTATGCAAACGTTGTTACACCAATGAAACATTAGTAACACAGAAAGATGCAGCTTGAATTAGACTCTATAGAAATGCAATAGAGTAAATTTCGCAAAATGTGTTAGTTATTTAATTTGGCTTCTACAGCCACGATTTATGAGATTTATTTGTGTGAGTTCCAAAAGGCTGAAGCAAGTAAATATATTGTATAGATATACTGTAAATCGTCTCCTATAGGTACAAAAATATTCCTAGTTACAAATATTATGTGGAAGTTCACCTTTTTAAAAAATTCTACATCAAAGTGCTTTATTTCCTTTAGACCTTACAGGACTCGTGGACACGTCACAAATTCAAATTACATAAGTAAAACTAGGAAATAAACTTTGAATTTTTGTTCACTACAATGTTTTTATGGTAAAGTAAAGAAGCGAACTAGAAATCTTCTTGTTAGTTTTCGAATTGGAGCAAAACTTGTCCCAAGCTTTTTTATCCTCTAGATAATCTGATGTTTTGTAGTAAGCCTTTTTACAAAGGATAAACAAATAACATGTACTAAATCTAAGCAAATTTAATGAAGTAACTCCTACCCATGACTTTGCATGCGTTTATTCAGGATCAAAAGGTAACCTTAGTAAATGTTTTGCCGTGATGAGGTAACAAGCATCCAAACATTCGTATTTATAATAAACTAGTTTCCGCCCGCGGCTTAGTACGCATTGGTTCTATGGAAACGTTTTATGTTTATTTAATAAGTAGCCTGTTTTTATTCCAGGCTTAAAACTACCTGTATGCAAAATTTCAGCACGATCTGTGATCTGTGGTAGTTGTGTCGTGAAGAAGTAACGAGCATCCATCCATCTAAACATACAAACTGTCGTATTTATAATATTAATGTGACTAACTTCAGCGGCTTCGTTCACGTATTTTCGATATAATAAGTAGTATATTTTCTAAGTTAGGCTATGTTCTAAATGTACGCCAAATTTCATCTTGATTTGTTCAGTAGTTTTTGAGATCTTAGATAATAAAAGAAAATTCACATATTACAAAGCTTAGGGTTTATATAATATTAGTTCACGGCCATTGAAGGTAACTTGCCATCTAAGGTAAGTAGGGTTGAGCTGGCCCACTTCCAGTATTCCCACTTTATAAACTCATTACCATCCAGGCACAGGCACACCCAGCTAGCAAAAAAACGACGACTTTAAACATAGTGGCCAGAAGCCATGTTGCCCCTCCCTCTGATTTGCATACACTCCCCATTATTAGGGTAATTTCCACGGAATCGGGTAATTACGGTATGTGAACTGGAGGTATTTTGAAGGAACTGATGTTATGTATTTTGGAAATGTTTTTGTCCTGATGGGATCTTGATTTGAGAGCAGAAATACAATACCTATAATTTTATGAAATATGATTTCCTTTAATCGAATACGACTATTATTTTAGAGTGACTAAAATAATATAAAATAATCATCATCATAAAATAATATAATAAAAATAATCCACCATCCACCGCTGGGCATAGTCCTCCTCCAGAGATCACCACGATGACCGGTTCTACGCAAGTAACCAGAGAAAATAATTAAACTTTAACCAAATCATTTATTTGCTGAATACATTGTTACAGGTAGTACATGTCAGATCTTATAACTAGAGTGATGTCAAACGTATTCAACCCGCAAGCAGGTGTGCAAATATTAAATATTGGCGATTCAAATGTAGTTAAAATATTCAATAATAAAAAAAATCAAGGGTTTAGTATAGACAATAAATAAAACAATAGACAATAAATAATGAACAGTCAGTCGTTAACAATAATTTGTGGAATTTATTTAGCACACATAAAATTACAATAACAGAATACAACAATCACAACTAGTGTTTACAGTACTCATGTAAATACTGGAAGTACTAGCTGTGCCTTTTACATAGAACAAGCTTTGTAGTTTATAAAAAATAAACAAAATAATAATAAAAAATAAAAAATTGAAAATAATTATAAGTTTTATATTTTTTTTTTGTCAATAAGACTATTAAAAAAAAACAAAATAATATTTTTAATAATTTTTTTTAATTTTTAATAATATTTTTTAATTTCTTTATTCTTTAGCCGTGGCGGTCGTGTCGACCCGTACAACTCAGCCCGTGGATCTCGTAAAAGTCGACTAAGGGAACCAAACAGAGGAAGGGCAGCAGCTTTCTTCTATGTATATTAAACACCTCCACTGCGATCAATCTGCCTTTCAATCGCGGTGATTATGGCAAAAGCTCCTCCACCGGTGGGCATGTACAGCAGTGAACATAGTATTCATGATGCATTCTTTCTCTGAAATATAGTAAAACCAAATAAGTACCTACTTTGAAAAAATTAAAAGAGTGCCTGATGCCAGTCAGTCAGAAAGCTATTCTAGTTTTACAAGTTGAAAGTGTGGCTACGCCATAAGGTTTTCAATGATTCTAACTAGTTTCTGCCCGCGGATTCGCACGCATTGTTTCTATAAAAACCAATTATATCCAATGGGAACTGATTTACGGGATAAAAAGTGCCCCATTGTTGGGTCCAGACCTAGAATGACCTGTATGCAAGAGATCCCGCCTAGATTGAACAGCAATAGGTACTTATGTAGCTACCTACTTCATGAACATTGCTTGCGGTGATGAGTTGCCATCACACTTCTAAAGTTTGTATGTATGGATGGATTAAGTTACCTCTTCACGCCAAAACTAACTACTGTCAAATTTAACAGTTTTTACATATAAGAAGTGTCAAATTTGACGGTTCTTGCCATATTTATCGAGTGATATATTGCGAGAATTGTCTTCCTGATCGGACCTGCATGAAATTTTGCGTAGTTAGAGTACACTCTTAACTCTACAGACCACGCCGTGAGCCTTGAGTTTAGTTTCTCAGTAGGTTGAGACGTCATGGAGACGGCTCTGGAATAACATAATTAACTACAGGCTACTTTAACACACATAATATATCCCGAAAACAAGCTTGCAAAGCCGTGGGCAGGGGCTAGTTTAATATAAATGAAATATCAAATCAAATTAAATCACATTTACTTCAGACATCGCACAGTTTATATACCTACACAGTCCATATAACGAGAATAATTTTACATAGCATGCACAGAAACAAATAAATTGAATGAATAAATAATATTAATAATTTTATAACGACATTTTAAATCTCAATAAACTGTATAATAAGAATATAGTTTACCTGTTCTCACACCTACCATCATCTCAAGTGGTCATAAACACCATATTTTCCCCCCACGTTACACTAACCCGCCAAAACCGCAAGGCTCCGTTTTGTCTATGCCACTCAGACCACAGACTATTGATGGTCTTATAATTGACATGTCATCCGCCGCCGCCTAGAGCCACTTTTTTACTTTATAAGAACACTCATTTTGTCTATTGTTGTGGACTTACTCAAATAATGCATCAAGAATTAATATAATCATTTTCGATACTTTAAACTAGTGATTGATTATGATGACTTGCTCTTTCGCGCATTCCTTCTTAACACTTGTTCGCGTTGGATAAAAGGGACAAGAGTGAGTCTGGTAGGTACGTTTCTAAGGATCCAGTACACTGATTTGAAATCTAGAAGGTTATCTACATCTATCTGTTTGTACAGTTAGGCTAACGCCATAGAAACACCGTAAAGAGATATCTAACCTCTGAGGTCCTTTCAAATAATATAAGTTGGCGTGTTTTAAAAAACTATACACCGACTTCAAATTCCGGTAGATAATAATCATCTATGTCTCGGACGAACGAAATCACCGCTAGCTTACTTTCCCTTACCGAAGGTCTAACGTACAAAAAATTAAGTTTACACTGGCGACATCTAGTTATAATTTCAGTCGAATTTAGTTTGATAACACATGGATGAAACTGTTGACGCCCGTTGCTATGGAAACCATTAGTTAGGTGATAGTAAAATTTTCATATGGTGATTAATTTTTACAAATCCACGTTTTATAGCGCACATAGCAATTTGTTGAGAATCAAACTTATAGGGGACCACCTTTAAATCAATTTTAATAAAACAACGAAAGAATCATCAAAATCTATCAACAATTGGCGCAGATATCACCAAAACTGTTGTTGCTAGTCGTGATTCTCCAAAAATGTTATGTTGCTTTTTAAGTTTAACGGGATAAATACTAATCTTTTAGGAATAAAATTTTTATTAGAACACCTCGGGATCATACTCTATACAATAGAGAAATAATCAGAAATATCGGTTAACCATAGGCGGAGATATCAAGTAACATATATACATACATAAAAACATACAGACGAACTGAGAACCTCATCCTTTTTGAAGTCTGTTAAAAATATGTTAATCCGTGATTCTTTTCGATAGAGATAATTTATGTAGTAAGTACTTTTATCTATACATATACATGCAATACAATACAATACAATACAATATATTTATTGACAACACCAAGTTATATTATAAGTCAAGTAGATACCAATGTAGGCACATATTTCTTAAATAACAATAATAACGTTTATTGAAATTGAAAAAATATTTGAGACTTAAAAATTATTACATCGTTGATCCCCAAACTAGGATACACCTGTATCTTGGGGACCACCTTCCATGGGTTCTTTACATAAAATATATCAAGCAACGTTTTGTCTAAATAAAATCAATAATTACAAAATAAACATTAAGTGATGGGTCTCCTGAGGACACCAGTCTCGTAAGAGTCTGGGCAACAGGACACACCATTCGTGTGAGTGCATGTGTGTAGTGTGTAGTGTGTGTGAGGGTGTGTTTGTGAGTTGTGCTCCTGAGAACACCGAACTCTTAAGAGTCCGGGTAACAGGAGCTTCACAGATGTGTGTTATGTTTAGTTATGTATGATAATATTAAAAAATATATATATATGTAATATATATAATATATATGTAGGTAATATATATTTTATAATACATACTGTGTGTATAATTAAATTAAAATAGAGATACAATAAAATCATCTCACAAAAAGTTTAAAATCTTCAGTTTGATCATAATCAAGAGTTAAGAGTCATTTAGTCGTTTTAAACTTACATTCAGAGTAGGTAATTTCGTGTATACTCAACTGTTTATTAATTTTATTATATAAATAATATTATAATTATAATTTATATTATAATTATAATAAATTCAAAATTAAACATATTAATCATTGATTTAACTATAAGCATTTAACTGCAATCATTAACGAATTGGCAGTTCATAAAACTCTTTTACAGAGTAGAACGAACATGCATTCATTAGGTACTACCTACAGCACGCACTTATAACACGCACACTCACACACACACCCTCACACACACCCTCACACACACCCTCACACACCCTAACACACACAGTAGGTACCTAGAGATATTTATATGACTTTATTAATAATATTTATAACATTGAGATTAGTGGAAATTCGCCTAACTATCCTAGGTTTGGCCTTTGTTTGAGAACAATATATAAGGTTTAAAAAAAAACATCGGAAACATCATTCTCGTTTTGAGTCCGTAACGAGACCTAACAACAATACCCAACATGCCAAGAGTTATTCTATCGAACCTTTTACAGAACCCTAAAAAGAACATTTTCTATGAACAGTTTTCTTTTTTCTAGTGTCGATTTTGTTTAAAAGTTTAATGCGTCTTATACACAGGGATCTGTTTTTTGCCCACAATTAGCCGAGTCATGGTGAGTTGTCCTTTGAGACGATACATCCGACGTAAGGCTGTTTGAAGGGTTTTAGGCGTTCTATTGCAAATTTTATAAGGAAGGTGACTATTTTGGCAGGCCAAATTTGAATTTGCCGCATTGGGAGGAAGAAACTGGCTTTGGAAGAGGCTTTTACCAAGAGAGCCCCACTTCAGACAAAGATGGAGGGCAACCTAATATAGCTACCAATAGTGACATTAAATAATAATATATAAGACAACTTAAATTAATAACCTACAGATTTTCTTAAGAATGAGAATAATAAAAGGCTATTTCATTTTTTTTTTATTAAGTATGCTAGTTGCTGCTTGCGGCTTCGCACGCGCTTTTCAAGTAGCCTATGTCCGGCCCCGGAATACCATTTACCTCCCTGCCAAACTTCATTAAGATCCGTTCAGCCGCCGTAGCCGTTTCGACGTGAAAAGGTAACAGACAGACAGAGTTACTTTCGAAGTTATAGTATCATTATGGATAACTATTTTTCAGGGCAGCAGCTTCATCATTTGTATTTTGAACACCTGTTTTACGATCACCAATCGGCCTGCCAAACGTGATAATTATGGTACGACGCCCTTTTGTTCGTTGGAGGCGTGTTCAGCAGTGAAGGGAATTTACCAATAACTTTTTTGCAGCATAGTTAGGTTAGGTATCCCAATGTACCTAATCAGAGCTGATAAGCACCTTGTCAAACCGAAAGACGTCCGTAGCTGGGCATTATAAAGAAAGAAAGAAAATCAATTTATTGGCTCATCATCAAATAGGTCTATTTGAACCAAAAAGATCCTGCCTCAGCTTAATTATGCTTCTGTAAATATTCTATTTGATTAACTGTATTTATTTATACCTACTTACATCAGCGGAGTCCCTCAAACGGCTAAAATAAACTAACCTTGACCGAGGTTACCTATATAAGCCGTTTGGGGTTGAAACCCTTGGGCCTTGGGGTCCTGGGGCACACAACCTGTATAAAGATCCACACTTCTCATAGAGCAGGTGATCAGAATGCTGGTCAACGAATTAGCATTGCCATTCAACGTGGCAATGCTGCCAGCATTCTGGGCACACTGCCTTCTGGTGACGGCTTAGATTTTTAAGTAATAGATATAAGTACTGTAAATACGCTAAATGTATATAAATATAATGGTTACGTATGTAGTATATGTCTATGTATTATCAATATTTTATTTTTAATATTATTAAATCTACATAAAGCACACAGATCCCCTTGTATTGTCCAATGATCCTATCCATCCGTGGTTGTCTGATAGAGATCGCTTTTGAGCGATAAGAACGCCAATTGTCGCTTAGTTTTTAATTTGTCTTGTTGTAAATAGTTCATTTTAGATTTAAGTGTGCAATAAAGTATAGATAGATAAATAGATAATTATTTATTGTACCACACAAAGAAAGAAAACAATACAGAAATAGATGCTAAAAGTAGACGAAGTACAAAGGCGGCCTTATCGCTGTGAGCGATCTCTTCCAGGCAACCTTGGGATGGACTGGACATGTAAGAACAAAATAGACAGTGGCACTCAAAGAATAAAAGAAAAACAATAGTAGTTAAACTACATACTATAATAGGTAACTACAAACATTATAATAAACTTACTTAAACATAAGATTTAGGTTTTCTAACTTTTACAAGGATAGATAATGCTGATGAAGCAGTTTTTTAAAGATAGGGAGTGATCTGGCACGTCTGATGTCCAGGGGCAGAGCATCCCATAGACGGGTAGCTTGTACAGTGAAAGATTTGTCGTAGAAAGTGGTAGTGTGGGATTTTAAGATAAGGGTTTCAGAGGAATGCAAAGAGAGAGAATGAGAGTTAGAAAGAAATTCAAAGCGCTCCTTGAGATAGGAACGGCTGGGAGAATAGAACAATAATACTGTACAAGAGAGATAGTATGTGAGTATTACTGCGAAGTCGGATGGGCAACCACTTGAGTTTAGCGCGATATTCGGAAACGTGATCATATTTGCGAAGGCCAAATATGAACCTGATGCTGAAATTTTGGAGGCGCTCAAGCTTGTTTAATTGGTCTTCAGTTAGGTCCGGATAGCATGTAGTAGTCAAAGTCAAAGTCAAAGTCAAAAACTCTTTATTTCCATAAATACAATAAATGTACACTTAGAAAAGGTGAAATTCTTAATAATTAACACTGACACGGAAATAAAGTGATATTTTTGATTTCAGTCGCTTCGGTATGTTGACTAAAGTAAAGAAGCGACGAAGAAACCCCTAGCCTGCTAGTTGTTATTTTTCGAGTTGGAGCAAATCCCGTCCCAAGCTTTTTTATCCTCTAGATAATCTAATATTTTATAGTAGGCCTTCTTAGACAAGAAGGTTTTGACAATTTGTTATTTACTGATAATTTTTGCAACTCACTAGGAGTTCTGTTGTAGAAGCGTATACATTGCCCTTTAAAAGATACATTGATTTTGTGTAGTCGTGTGTAGTAGTGTAGTGTAGTGTGTGTAGTATATTCAATGTTCAATGTAAATACTAGTTGTAATTGTTAGGTAGGTTAGGTACAGCGAATACACAATAACAGATTGTTATTGTGTAATTTTCTATGAGCTAAATAAATTCCTTACATGAATAATAATAATAGAAAGTTTCTACAATGTCTGTGTCTAGTACCTATAAACAAAAAATGTACTTACATACTGGCAGGTGTAACAGCCCAGACTGTAATAATCAAAAACAAGCAGACAAGATGACTAAAATAGCCCTGGATATTCGCTGTACCTCTGCACTATCTACGATCGACTCCTGCGCATCGACTGATCTATCGCTGCTACGTAACGCTGATGTTTAACAACACGAAATAATTATGGGGAATTTAAATTTTTGTTGTAAGTTTACCTACGTAAGCTTATTCTAAAATCTTAGGTAATTTAGCTTTTTTTTAAACTTATGTTTTAACTTACTAGCTGTTGCCCGCGGCTTCGCTCGCGCTTTTTAAGTAGCAAATTTAATTTAGCCGTTTCGACGTGAAAAGGTAACAGACAGACAGATATACAGAGTTACTTTGGAATTTATAGTATGGATATCATTTTCAGATATCTAATCAACATTATAATTGCCCTATCATGTTCAGCAAGGACAGTCTATTTAGTGTTTTTTTCTCTCCACTTCAATATTTTTAAGTAAGTAAAGAGTATTTATGTGATAAGTAGCCTGCCTGCGGCTTCGCAAACTCTTTTCCGGGATAAAAAGTAGCCTATGTCCGTCCCTGGGATACCGTCTACCTCCCTGCTAAAACTCACTAAAATCCGTCCAGCCGTTTAGGCGTGAAAAGGTAACAGACAGACAGACAGAGTTACTTTCGAATTTATAATATTAGTAAGGATTTAATGTTTTTAAGCGACTTCGAAAAAAGGTGGAGGTTCTATGTTTGGCTGTATGTACATATGTTTTTTTTGTGTATGTTCGTCGATTTCTCCGTCAATTATGGAGCGATTTAGAAAAATCATTTTTTATTGTATAGAGAATTATCCCGTGATGGTCCCATAAAATACATTTTTATTCCGGAGGAATTAATTTGTCCCAAGAACAAAGTCATTTTGTCCGCTGTTGGATGTCAGCAGGGCGACCCTCTCGGTCCGGCTATATTTAGCCTTGCCATCCAACCGTTAATTCAACGTCTCCAATCCAAGGATGTTCCGTCATCCAAATACCAATGTTTGGTATTTGGATGACGGAACATTAGGTGGAGAGGTAAACACAGTTTTTGGTGATCTAAAAATCATCACAGATGAATTTCGAAAAATAGGTTTGGTATTAAATTTTTCAAAATACGAGCTTTTTATTTCGGACTCATGTTTAGACAAAAACAATATCATTAGAAAATTCAATAGTTTGGCCCCCAACATAACAGTTGTTGATAAATGTTCACTTCGCCTCCTTGGTTCACCAATTCTTGATGAGTCTTTTCAGTCTTTTGTAGATGAGAAAATTCAAAATTTCAACAAAACTTCAGACAGACTGCTCAAAATTAATAGCCATAGGGCTTTTACAATAATTCTGTTTTGTCTTTTTGTACCTAAATTTTCGTATACATATATTCTTTGAGATGTAGTCAACTGTGGAAACACAGCGAGCTCTTGGAAGGCTTAGACAACATAATAAAGAATACTCTATCATCAGGGACTAAAGCACTAGTTCTTTAGTTGAAAAAATTTTAAAGTCATCTTGTTTGGGCCCACCTGGAATTTCATTCAAAATTTCATTTTTAGACGAAGCTCGAACGGCTTGGCATAGTGCTTGCCCCAATGCTGCTCCCCCAAAATCTCTTTTGTCCCAACGGCAATGGGACGGGCCTCTGTGTGAGTTGACACGGAATAGTTTGTTACAAACGTGCTCCAGCTCTGCGGATCGTGCCCGTCTCCTGGCCATTTCTAAATGGGAGTCAGGACATTGGTTGCAAGCATTTCCTTCATTTAACACTGGCACTTTATTGTATCCCGTAACTTTCCGTATCGCAACATGTCTTCGGTTGGGTGCAATGTGTTGCGCGCCTCATCAATGCCAGTGCGGTACTGCTGTCGAACAGCTTGGTCATCACGGATTATCGTGTACTAGGGCCGCCGGTCAGATGTCTCGTCATGCCAGACGTCACCGCCGGATGACGTCCTTTGTCATCACTAACGTACCAGCTATTCTCGAACCGAATGGTCTGTTGCGTGACGATGGTAAGAGGCCCGACGGCATGACACTAGTCCCATGGGAGTTGGGGAGGCCCATTGTGTGGGACGCTACATGCGTCGACACACTTGCGCCTTCCCATCTTCCGAGGACATCCGTGAGGGCTGGTGCGGCGGCAGATTTGGCTGAGGATCTCAAGAGACGCAAAAATGCAGGTCTCGACAGAGCCTACACATTTGCTCCCTTTGGGGTCGATACCCTGGGCCCGTG
This sequence comes from Eupithecia inturbata, assembly GCA_963662085.1. Classification (NCBI taxonomy): domain Eukaryota; kingdom Metazoa; phylum Arthropoda; class Insecta; order Lepidoptera; family Geometridae; genus Eupithecia; species Eupithecia inturbata. The sequence continues at coordinate 1,642,628 of OY759192.1, forward strand.
GGGTACCGAGGCTCTCCGGGTTTTCAAAAAGTTATCTGAGCGTCTGGTCGACGCGACGCGTGACCCGAGAGCGGGCGGGTACCTTGCGCAGCGCATCAGCATTGCCATACAGCGGGGCAATGCAGCCAGCGTCTTGGGGACGCTTCCAACTGGTATTGTATATAATAAGAAATATCTATCTATGTTATATATTGTATTAAGTTTATCAGTCATCTAGTACCCATAACACAAGCTCTGCTTACGTTGGGGCTAGATGATGCTGTGTGGATTGTCCAGTATTATTTATTTATTTTATTTATTTATTTATTGATATGGATCAGTTGAGCTCTCTGTAGATTGTTTGCAACAGTCTGCAGTTAGCTTAATTGTTTCAATTGTAAATACTAGTTATAATTTGATTGTAATTTTCTTTGTTAATAAAGGCCATTGCCCCTTTAATATTTGTCCCACAAAACTTAAAAACAGTACTAAGCCTCCGCTGTCCGTCCGTCCGTCTGTCACAGGGCTCCATCTCATGAACCGTATGAGGTAGACAGTTGAAATTTTCAGAGAATGTGTATTTCTATTGCTGCTATAATAGCAAATAATAAAAATAAAATAAATATCCAAATTAAAGGGGGCTTACTTACATACAAAAAACGTGATTTTTTGGTCATTTTTGCTCTTCATTTGTCAAGGCTATATCTCTTCGACCACAATACACATGAAACTTTCTATAAATAAGTAACACTTCAACTGTAATATACATAAAATACTAAAAATAAAATAAAGTAGAAAATTTAAAGGGGTCTCCGAACAAGTGAAAATTGGTTGTTCTTTGAAAAAGTTGCCTGGTTTTTACGGTACGGAGCCCTTCGTGCGCGAGTCGACTCGCACTTGGCGGTTTAGTTTTGCGGAACAAAAATAGTAAGTAATCCCTTGGAAATAAAATTAATATCGGACCACGCCGGTATCATTCTCTATAGAAAACCAAACAGATCCTCAAAATCGGCAGACAATTGACGGAGAAATCAACGAATTTAAATAAAAATACATACAGCCAAACATAGAACCTCTACCTTTTTTCGAATTCGGTTAAAAAGAGACAAGACCGTTGATTCGCAACGAAGGCCGGTTATTGCCCTGCGCCCTTTAAATGAATGATAATATTTTTATTTACCTTAAAACTACTATACACATAGCCCTAAGATTATGTAAAATATAATTATAATCAATGAGTTCTATTCGTTTATTTTATTTGTTGTTGGCACTCTTTTTGCCTGAAAAACTGGTTTTTATCAAGTTCAGGAACACGCATTATTTAATTTCAGTAGAACTTCAAATGAACTTTGTTCCTTTTAATCCTAAGTTATTTTGTATAAATTATTATTATTATTCAAATCATTTATTTAAAATCTACTATATAAAAATAAGACGCTATAACTCCAGAACGCACGAACCTATTTCCACGGTTTTGCATTCGTTGGAAAGGTCTCGGGCTCCGTGAGGTTTATAGTTACATAAAACGAAGCCATCTGGTGGCGAAATGGAGTTCGCCGGGTTTGCTAGTATATTATAAAACTATTCTACAGTAAAAATATATCAAATGCAAAAATATATGAAAGCTTAGCAAATCAATTTGTCGATCTGATATCCTCCGTCTTGCCTATGAAAAGGGAAATATGAAAATTTCAATATTTGTGGTTATTAAAAAACAATTTGCAATAGCTTCTAACCTCAGTTAAAATAATAAATGGTGATTATTTGAAACATCTAGGTGTAGGTATGGTTTATGTAACCTTTTCTTTATATATCATTAACCTTTCTTGTAGGTAGGTAACTACCACAATGAAAGATGACTTGAATAGAAGCAACTAAATTCGATAAAAGCTGTTGCTTTATTTTGAGTTACCCAATTACGTAGTTGGTAATTATAATTTTACAGCAGATAGACCAAGAACAAATTGTTAAAATATGACAAACAGCCGTAAAACTAAATGAAGACACCTCAGTTGTCAAAATAAGTGTAAAATAACAATCAAACGGCAAAGAACTGTAAATCATCGCAGCTCCATTTTGTAATTTAAACAAACAAACTTAACATCGCTCATAAACTGCAACAAAAGACACTCGAATCTTTTACCCGCAACGCCCTTTTGGCAGATTCCCTAATTTCAAAGCTTTCTATAATAATAATTTCAGAAATGCAAGCCCATGTGGTCGTCAACTTCGAATGAATTAAAAAAAAAAGTATCCGCACATGACGCCTGTTCCAAATCCGAAATTCCCTCCAAAATGATCTCACGCTGAGAACAAAAAAAATCTCTCTGGTCGATCTTTTTTATTTTTTCTGTAACCTGCCATTGTGGCCCCCGCGCCTGCGCCGGACTCTTTATTAACAAGATTTTGAATATTCTATTGTCACTAACACTTTCTATGTTCAACTTTTTTTTAAATCTCCCATTTTGGACATTTCGCTTGAATTATCGCCGGCCAGTTTTGTTAAAAGGTTTAAGACGCCGATTGCCCTTTTTTTCCGTAAATGTCAGTGAATGGGTCGCTTTTGACGTGGGTGAGCGCGTGTATAATTGCTATCAGGTAGTTTCGAGCTGGGGATCTGTAATATATGGATAATTAAAGGACGGCTTAAGGTGGAATTTTTGTCAAAGTTTATCGGCGTTTTGATTGAGGTTACGACTTACGGCTGTTATTCTCTATGGTCCGTGAAGACGTTATTCGAGGACACGCGGCGGTAGCTTTATGGTCAGATATTATATTCCAAATTCAAAGTTTCTTTTTCCGATTGAGATTCGATTTGTCTTGCTAGATTATAAAAGTTGGAATCGGTCGTTAATATGATGTGAGCTATAAAATGTAATAGATTCCTGATTGGATATTATTTTTATGTTTGATGTTTTAAGAAGGGTTTTTACGGCTAATGTTGTTCTTATGTGCGCTTTGATACATAGGCCTATCAGATAAATAAGTCATAAAATGTTTAAGTGTCGAGTCGAATGATGGTTGGACAGCATTGTTGGAATGACTATTGGTCAATCAAAATTCGTCATAATGAGTCATCAACCTAGATGCCCGGGGGATAGGAGAATGATTTTTGATGGGCAGTTACGTTCATTTGAGTGCCAATTAACTTTTTACTTCTCAATTTTTATGTTCTTATTGCTTTTCAATTTTATTGTTATTTATATGGATTTGTTCAGCTATTTATTTGTGTAAATCTGATAAATTAAATTATCTGTATTACCACAGAGTTTATAATATTATACTATACTACTGTACTTAATAGTACAGTTAGGTACTCGTTACTTCGTCGGCATTTTACCTAGATACCTCAATTTTTTTCTTCAAGATTCCATAATCCAACACTTAGCAAACTTTATCTATGAAACCTGCGTTCAACCGTCGCGAAAATGTTAACAATAGATTTCAGACGGACATAGTTTCGCATTTATATTGAGTAGGTAGGTACTTCAATAGATGAGTAGAAATATGATGAAGTATATGGATGGCCGAAAAAAGATCGAGGCTTTTGAGATGTGGTGTTGGAGGAAAATGTTGCACATACCGTGGACAGCAAAACGAGCCAACAGATCCATTCTCGACCAACTGAGTATCAGAACCAGATTGTCAACGACCTGCTACCAACGAGTCCTCAGCTATTTTGGCCATATCGCTCGAAGGCAACCAGACAACCTCGAAAAACTGATTGTACTAGGCAGGGAGGGTAAAAGACCAAGAGGACGCTCACCAACCCGCTGGTTTGTCCAAATTAAGGCAATGACGGGACTCACTTTGGCTGCAGCCCTGAGACAGGCCGAAGACAGAGTAGTGTGGAAGCGGTTCACCAGCGTCTCTGTGAAAGCCTTCTAGGAAGGGCACGACCTTCAGCAATGAAGAATACGACAAAAAAGAAGATATGGATGAAGCAAAATCATAGTAGTTTAAAGGCAAACTTAAGTTAAGTTCATTCCTCAGGTAAAGTTTATAGCTAGCCATCGAGTTAAGCTAACTAAGCAATCAGGCTCCAATCCCAATTTCTCCAATCATATCAAAATTCGTCAGTCATTCAAAACTTTCCAAGCAAAACTAAGAATTCTATGGCTAAAGAAAACAACAAAAACACCTCCAACAATGCATACTAATTAACTTGTCCCTGTGTAACGACGCCATCTTGGAAAAATATTACGCCATAAATTCATTTTGAATTACTCTTACATACGTCGAAAACTAATCGAACAAGGTTTTAACTGACAGGATTATTTAAAACCAAAGACAACTTTTTTGCCGCGCTAGTGCTACTGTGCGCGTTGGCTGTCAAATTTGAATTTGAAATTGGAACATGGCAGATTGATAGGGCTTTTTCCCGCTGTTTCTCGGATCTGATTGCTGTCAGATTTACATAAAGGTTACGAGCTCTTTAGTTTAATGGATGACCTATTTCCTAGAACCTGTGTGGGGGTTCGCAGTAAGAATAATTTGGGGATCTCCCGAGCTAAGTTTGGGAATCAAAAGATCTTGGCTAAACATGGAACTTAAGTATTAGTTTGTAGATAGAGATTATAACGAAGTAAGACACCTAGCAACATGTCTAACTTTAGAATACAAAGCTAAGTAAGTTTTATTGATGTGTAGGAATTTTGTTTACTCCAAAATTCATCATAATTGAGTAATCGTCATAGCTTTGAATGGAACCTTATTTTTAATTAATGACCCTCGTGTTTCTGCGTTTATTATCAATAAAATAGTAAGAGTACCCTATTCACTATTTCTACTCCTGATTCTCATAGCATAAATATCGAAAAATGACATCTGTGTTTCTTTTCTTCAAATAAATAATGCATTCACACAGCATTATCTAGCCTCAAAGCAAGCAGAGCTTGTGTTATGGGTTCTAGATAACTAATATTTGAATATATAGTTAAATATTTTATTTATTATACATGTAAGTGCAGATCGTATAAACATTTTCCCCTAGACGGGAATGAAACCAAACCTCCTGCGTCGCAGGCAGACCGCTACGCCACTAAGGTTGTCAATAACATAGGTATTCATGACATTAGATTTTCTAGTGTAACTTTGAAAGTTATCAATTTATTACCTAATAATAGTCAGGGAAAACTCTCTGCTGTCACATGTCTTGAAAGTCACTTAATTAGAAATTACCTACCTTACCCATTTTATTAAAACGAGACACTTGAGTTTGACATATAGCAGAATTGCGTCAAACCAGACGCAGAGCCATCAGACAAGAAGTTGAGTTTGACATAATGTCACTTTGTGAAGATTGGGGGCAGAGCAAGGCTGTGTCTCTTCATTTAGCAGAACAATACACAATAAAATAAAACAAAATGCGTTGTTAACATTACTGTTCCAATTATTTCTAATTGTTCCGTGTGGTTTACGATCGCATAAGTTTTAACTGCTCTCGTGGAATTACTCATCTTGCACGGATATTGTTTATGCCCGTATTACCATAAATAATGGACGAATGTCACTTTTGACATCATATTATGACGTCTGTAACGTCTTAGTTTCACGTGCAAAACGCTATGTGCTATGGAATTAATTTTTTTAGATATTTGAAACGGAAATAGGAAATGATCAAAGAAAAAGAAGAAAGGCTATTTATATTAAATAAACAGCTCTGTCTGGAGAATATAATTGTGCTACAGGTATAAATAAAATAGAAGAAGTTTTAAAAACAGGTAATCTCTTTTATTTACAACTTTAAACTGGCAAACATAGTGTAGGACGCCATCCAGCCAGGTGGGACGACGACCTGCGAAAGACTGCAGGCAGATGCTGGATGCGGTAAGCCGAAGAGAGGGTGCTCTCATTAGGGGCGGCCTATGTCCAGCAGTGGACTAATATAGGCTGATGATGATGATGATTTACAATTTTATGTGAGAGCTTATCAGGTAGGTACAGTGTGGAAAAGGCGAGGGAGGATATATCCGTAAGGTAAAAGTACTAACATAGTTAGGTACTGAAAATCCCGACAATTTACCTACACAGTTGAGAACCATGCTGAAATATGCCGGTTTGGTTGCCTGGAAGAAATCGCTTTAAGCGATAAGGCCGCCAGTTCCATTGCTGTTCCCTACATTATGTTTAATGAGTACTATCTGTTTTATAAGGTGATGAATCAAGCATGATCTATCTATCTATCTATCTAGTTTCTTTAATTTATAAGTAATTTTTATGCTTACCCTATTCTTAATGTATTGTATATGATTCCTGCCTTAGGACAAATGTTTGTACGATCTGCAAATATTTGTTGTGTGTTCGGGTGTTCTGGGTATTTTCTATGTACAATAAAAATATATATCTACGTAATGTATTGTATTAAGTATATCAGTCATCTAGTACCCATAACACAAGCTCTGCTTAACTTATGGCTAGATGATGCTGTGTGGATTGTCCAGCATTATTATTTATTATTATTAAACGTTTTACATACGTCTTCTTCGTGTTACAGACAGTTATCCTATCATATACCTACAACTTACGCAGCTTTTCTAAACCGTTGGATGTTGTGTGATGTGGTTGAAAACGGTTGTGTCTGACATCACTAATGTCAAACACAACCGTTTTACTTGTCTATTATCTATCTATTCGCAATAATCAAAGCTTTTTACGTCCTATCTCCTTTTTATTATATCTTTAGAAGAAGCGGAATACTAAATAACCAAAGAAAACTAGACATGGACTTCCTTTTCACATCAGTTTTTCTTCTTGCATAAATTTAAAGGCTCTATTTACGTTAATTACATCGCTTCCGCTTGTTTTATATATTCTTAGAGTATTAGAAAGGTAATAAGTCTTCAGCACGCCATGTTACATATAGCTTTTTAAAAGTCACATGTCACTGTTGTTAGATATCCGTGTGATATTATGTTTTCAATCGTGTACAGTACACGACATTACTTGTTTGGGGAACATATCTACCATCGATATTTTTAAGCAGAGCAGAATAAGGACTAGATACAAATTATTAGGTAAATATTGTTTCATATGGTATTTTTTTTAATTAAGAGTTAAAAGGTATTTTGGTAGTCTTTAGGTACCTACCTAGTAAAAATGTTTTTTTCGTAAGTGAATTTAAAAGATGCAGATCGCGTTCTGCGTTGGATTAAAACTAGCGCTAACCTATAGATTTAAAAGTAGAGCAGTAATAAAACCTCATTATTACAATTTTAAAATAAGGTAGCTTTTTTTAGTTAACCTTATTTCTATCGGCTCAACCAAAAAGGGTTGTACTGAATTTAAAAATATGCAGTCAGATAGCGTTCTGCATTCGAATTCTAAATTGGAATAGTGTTGTGATTCGAAGCGCGCGTCCGGGCGGCACCGTTTGCAACGCAGATAAATTCTCAAGACAAGACGCATGCTAAGCTCCACTATCTAAAATCTCGTTTACTCTGTCTTCGTGTTTCACATCTTTATCAAAAGCCAGTGTTACTTTTAATAACAAACATACAATGTTTGCTGTCTAATCCGTACATCCTCGGTTTGTTGTCCGAAGCGAAACGGTAGCTATGAAAATTTATGACATACGGCTCTATCTTATCTATGACCACTCTAAAACATATGCTCGGCGCCTAATGGAGTGCTTAATTCAACACTTTCGCCCATCAAATGGGATTCATTTCGCGCCGGGTGCAGGTTTACCTACTTTTTGACACAGCATGTGTCGTTTTTACTGGCGTATGTTTCATATTTTATATAAATTGAGTAATTTTGTTGGTAATGAAAAACGTAGAATAGTGAGATATGTTAATTCAGACTTCTTCGAAAGGAAACGTTGGGAAAGTTTGGTCGCGCGGTGGCGAATTTTGCGCCCTTTTACCTGTCAGTCTCAAGTCACGACACACGAGTATCGCGAAACTGAAATTAGCGAAATCAAAGTTGTGCTCCTTACTTGTAAATTGCCTCGATACATTAAAAACACTTGTAATTCTTGAGATGCAAGAAGTAAAAGACGTTATTTAGTCAACAGTAACTCTTGATGTCGTGTGAAAATGCCCGCCATATCTGTTTTCGCGCGGCGATCTGTCAACTTGACGTGTGCGATTCGCGCCAAGTTTTGCGGTTGCGTGGAAAACTATTTTGATCGTTTTGTTTTTCATTTTGTTTTTCAATTTGATATTAATTTGGCGACATTTATTTTTGTTGTCTTTATAATTTTACCAAAGATAAATAATTTTATTAAGGTAATTCACGGAGTCCTTCTTACATTTCCTGATTGTCACACGAAGTCTCAAAAGCGTACAGTCGGCATTAAATTTTAAATGCATGATTACGTTGGTGCGTAAATTGGTCGCAAGTGAAAAGGTTTCATTTCAAACTGTCATCTTCCTCCATTTTTATTCGACCGCTCATTATACGTTTAAAATTTATCCGAGAACTGGTACGCTCGGTGTAAAAAGCCTGCACGATTTATGCCCCGGAAAAATACAAAGTTCCGAATACTGTCAGGGGTCAACGATTTTCGCTGTTATTCGGTGATTAGCCGTAAATATTTTATCCAGGACAGCTATATCCGTTGAGTGGATAAGGCCAGCATTTGCATAAACTCAACCTTGTTTTACATTTCGAAAATAAAACCTCTTTTTGGGAAGTGGTTAATCTTACGACTTCCAGCAGAAATTCGAATTTCAAACAATAGCCAGACAATTTTATAATATTTATTATTTATGACTTCGGAACTGGAATGATATTTCAGAGGTTGACTGTACCATTTAAATCGTAGAGCGGTGACCATAATCGAAAATAAATTAAACAGAATAATTAAGCTTCGATTTCCCGTGAAATTACTTACTAACCGAACCTTTTTCAAATATTTCATTATTGACGACTTTTGAAACAAAATTAGGGATGGAACATTATGATGATTTTCGTTCTAAAATCATAATTTAATAAGATTACATTTTTGTTTTTTTCTATCCTACAATAGAAATTACTAGAAATAAATTACCGTTGGTTTTAATAATGTAAGTATATTTTTATCAAGATTAGGTACGATTCCAAACATTTCCATTTTCAGTTTCATCTCCTCCAGACTTTGTAATCTTTTATGATGTTTTGAAAAGTTTTCAAATCTTCATCATACTTTTGACTTTGACTAATCGCGGGCCATTTAATATTAATGGTAAAGGACGATTAAAGGACATTATTTCGGTCCTCCAAAGTTATTATAACCAACTAATACTTTAAACTTTCGCGAAGTTTAAAAAATTTAGGACCTATTAAGTGTATTAGTTTGTATCAGAACACATTATTAAAATATTTCTGAAGAGGGTAAAATATTTAAAATATAAAATATTTATGTAATTTTATAATTAAGTATATAATTTGATAATTATATAATTTTATAATCTAATAATTTTATGTAAAATATTTCTAAGTTAGGGTAGTCGCAAAAAATGCTGCCCACGCTTCGCAGAGGCGGTAGCTTCAGTACTTCAGTCATCCCGTGACCACGACAGACTGTAAACCTGTTAAAATGTTGGCAAAAATAGGTAAATAAACGCGATAAATACCAGTGAATATTTATAATACCCAATAGGTCCTACCTATGAATGTCAAATAATCTATTGTGGGTATGTAATTGTTACTAAGACAAGAACACATTCTACAATATTTTGCGACATTCTAGAATATTTTGCATTAAGTTTCTTTCGGAAATCTAATGAAACTAACGGTTGAATCTATTTTTTTTCTTTTTTTTTAATAAAAATAAATCTACTATTACCTATTGTAACTATCAGAAGATTGAATAGCTGTCTTCGCTGGACCTTCGTGATATATGCCAGATGAGCTGATGGTGGATGAGCTCGTTATTGATGAGTCGCCGTTTTTTTGAATACAATATCATATACTTGCTGTGTTTTGTTTTATATTTGTGTGTCGTCTTGACATACAAGTATACGAGTAATTCGTACGTCGTTCGTATTTCGTAAGAAATATTAGGTTAGGTTAGGTTGTGGAAATTACATAACCGTTGATACTCCCATACGAAACTGTCTAGATACTTATTTTTGCCAGCGGTTGCGTTTTTCAAGATATTTAAAGTATCCTAAGTCCAGAACTCCAGGAGTGCAAAGTTTCAGCCCAATTCCTTCAGCTGGTCCATTCAGATCTATTCGTGAGTCACTCAAACTGTTTTCGTCGTTCATTGGTAATATATTGATTAGAAATAAAAACAAAAATAATTAACCCAATGAGTAGCGAAAATACAACCTACCAGTGATACACTCACAAATAGATAAGTACATCGGCTTCAACCTCGAATATTGGTCCTACCAGTGATACACTCACAAATAGATAAATACATCGGCTTCAACCTCGAATATTGGTCCTACCAGTGATACACTCACAAATAGATAAATACATCGGCTTCAACCTCGAATATTGGTCCTACCAGTGATACACTCACAAATAGATAAATACATCGGCTTCAACCTCGAATATTGGTCCTACCAGTGATACACTCACAAATAGATAAATACATCGGCTTCAACCTCGAATATTGGTCCTACCAGTGATACACTCACAAATAGATAAATACATCGGCTTCAACCTCGAATATTGGTCCTACCAGTGATACACTCACAAATAGATAAATACATCGGCTTCAACCTCGAATATTGGTCCTACCAGTGATACACTCACAAATAGATAAATACATCGGCTTCAAAAAAATAGGACCTATCAGTGATACACTCACAAATACATCTGTTTCAACTTGTAGTAGTTTTAGTTCTGTCCTGGGTCAAACATACATCTTCACAATGTTTCGCTTCTAGTAGGATATATATTTCAAAGTAGCTGCTGACCGCGCTTTTCAATTCGCCTATGTCCGTCCCCGGGAAACCATTTACCTCCCTGCCAAATGGATGATACTTAGCTACTATTAAACACACATTCAAAATAAGCTAGACTTTCATAATAGAACATCCTATACACCGCCGTTCGTTCAATTATCTAGGTAGATTATCAAGCGACATGTGGGCCAGCTGTCCAGCAGTAATGGACTGGCTAATGATAATGATATTTGCAATGTCCGAGATGACTTTTACGTTGATGACAAAGTGACAATATAGGGGAGTAAGTTACTTTGATCGAAGTGAGTTTACTTTGATTGAAGTGAGATTTAAGAACAACGGTCAATGAATGTGCGAGCTATAGAGAATGATTTATATTTGTGTAAAAAAGAGATATGTATGCTTAAGTCTGTTTAATGAAAATTGTTATTAACTGTTCTTCTTAATTGTTCTCTACGTACCGAAAATTAATTTCTCATATAAACTTTTAACTAAAGGTACAAATACAAATACAAAAGGCATTTATTTACTAAAAGAAAACATAGTGTATTGAGGTTACTTGTGGTCCCCGCACTAGGTTCAGAACCAGTATCGCATGAGGCCGGTTTACAAGAGATTTAACAATTTATTGAATTTACTAAACAGAGCACTCGAGACAATAAGAAAATGTGTACCAAGAAGCTATTATTTAGAAATACAAAAAAAAATACTAAATACAGTAAGTGGAATATGAGTAAATAATAAACCGCCAAGTGCGACTTCAATCGCACACGAAGGGTTCCTTACCGTTAAAATCAAGCAACTTTTTCAAAGAACAACAAATTTTCATTTGTTCAGTGAACCCTTTAAATTTTCAACTTTATTACGTTTTTAGTGTTTGTTATTATTACAGTTGAAGTGTTACTTAATTATAGAAAGTTTCATGTGTCTACCTATTGTAGTTCAAGAGTACAGAAATGAAGAGCAAAAATAGCCAAAAAAATCATATTTGTTGTATGGTAGCCCCCTTTAATATTGTTATTTATTTTATTTTTATTATTTTTTGTTATAGTGGCAAGAAAAATACACATTATCTGAAAATAACTGTCTACCTCTTATGGTTCATGCATGAGATATAGCCACGCGACAGACGGACGGACGGACGGACAGACAGCAGACGCTTAGTAATAGGGTTTCGTTTTGAAAGTTCGGGTACGGAACCCTAAAAAAGAAAGAGAAAGCTAGGCACATAACTCAAATACATTTACTTATAATAACTAACAGGTAGGTGGACCTACCTTTTTGGTTCTTACTGGCGCGGCGCAGTGACCTGAAGTGAACCTTGGCCTCCGACACCAGAGATCGCCAGTTGTCCCAGTACCTTGCCTTTTCAGTCCAGTGGACGGCAATGGACGGCACGAAGATCATAAAGGTCTTTCTCAACTTTGGCGCTCCAGGGGTACCTCGGACGACCAATAGGCCTTCGGCCACTTGAGCTTGGTTGGCTTTTTCACTTACCACACGTTATTTTTTAACGTAACTTGGCTACTTAGTAAGTGGGTAGTAAAAAATCAACTGAGACATAAACATGACAATCAAAGTTTAATGGTTCTGTCTAAAGTTTAAATTGAAATGTCATCTGATTAGACAATCTTTTATTTTGTTTTTATTGAGGTTTGAAATAGATTTCTATCTATTTCGAACCACAATAAAAGTAAACAAATAAAATGCCAAATAAACACAAACTAATAAAGAGTAGTGTGGGAGCAGTTTGTCAGCGTCTCAGTGAAGGCCTTCGATGGGCACAACCTTCAGCAATGAGGAATGCGACTAAGAAGAAGAATGAGGTTCTACGCATCATTTTAGCGATTTGACAGATTTGACATAGTGAATTACTATTACTACTAATAATAAATAAACAAATAAATAATGCTGGACAATCCACACAGCATCATCTAGCCCCAAAGTAAGCAGAGCTTGTGTTATGGGTACTACATGACTGATAAACTTAATACAATACATAACATAGATAGATATTTTTTATCATTCATAGAAAATACCCAGAACGCCTGGAACAAATATTTGCAGATCGTACAAACATTTTCCCCAAAGCGGGAATCGAACCCGCAACCTTTTGCGTCGCAGGCGGACCTTCGCCCGCCGCGCCACATCGGTCGTCACAAACACATAGGTTTTAATTTTAATACGTAGTAGGCAAAACTTACTTAATCACACGGAGTACCTACTACATACGTAGTTGTGCTCTATGACTCTATTATCCTCTTTATTTCACTTTCCCGTTAATTGCTAAGATTGTTTTAAAAGAACTTATTTCGTGTTGATAAAATTAGTACCCACTTATTTTTAGCTTCTTAGTTTTATCTTAGTAATATAAGATAGGTATTAACTCCTACTTTGTTGTTAAAAAACAAACTGAAATAAAATAACGTTTAATTTTTTTTTTTTTATTCTTAGCAATTTTTTGGATTTGAACTAACTGTAAGATTGAGTTTTAATTTGCTGAAAACGCGGTAACTCGCTCAAGTACCTCTTTTATCTAGTAAAAAAAATCCTTATCGTCACTTATTAGGTAGTACCTACTCTACTGCTTCCTTGGTAGTAAATAGTAGGTACGTACCTACTACCAGTTTACCTTCATGATTTTTCTTGTGTCCCACGGGGTAGGTACCTAGGTTCCTTGGTACTAATTAGGTAGGTACCTATAAGTAGGAACTCAGTATCTGCTCGTGACTAAAATATTTTTTGTTTTACGATCTATTCTACCAGATTACGTTACTCTGCATAAGTTTATTAAGCATCCAGCGGCTATTTCCCCCGATGAAGATAGCTCTTGTAATTATTTCAACGCATCAAACTTTCAACAACTCTGGTCTGGGGTTAATATCCAAGATGGCCCGCCCACCTGTGACGTCGACATACCTACCTAAAAGATTTATCGCCCAATTTATATCGCCACTGCCATTAGATCCATCAAAATGTGTTAATTTACATCAATAAATCTCCCACGGATTTATGTTATGTAGACGCCATGCGCCATTTCAAAAAGTAGCATTCTATGTAAACCCTTCACTTTACCACGAGGACTCCTCCACTAGCGCTCACAAACCGTAAACACGAACAGAAAAAACCATTTCCTTCAAAAATAGAATTCGAATTCCCGCGGTTAATTGCGCTCCCGCCAATCAGAGCGCGGTGCGTGCGAGCGGGAAAACTGGAATTTTGAACGAGATGGAATGACGTGGGACTGACGGCTCCGCCCCGTTAACAACATGGCGTATTTGTTGATTGGCGGGCTTTTGACGGGTCCACCCCGCGTGCGCCCTGGCGTATCGAGGCTGCGCTGGAAACGTGAAGCCTTAGGAAAATGCCGACTGATTGGCGTTCCAACGCGCGGGAAAACTTGCCATGACTCTTTTCCATTTTCAAACTTCATTGTTAATGGAATTATTTATTTGTAGCGAGATTAACAGGCTTTTATTGCTCACAAATAGGTAGGTACTTTTGATTTGTGTGGAAAATCTGATTCAAATTAGTAAAGAAATAAATAAAAGTTGCACTTAAATTTTTACGATTCCCATAAAGTTATTGTTCGGCCCTTTTTAGTGTTTTACTATTCAAAAGCATGCTTGATTTGGTTTAATTTATTGTTTCTAATTAAAAGTTATACGCAATAAAAAAGAAATTTAAATCCAGCCAACAAAAGGAAAACTACTTCTAAAACGCTTTACATTTCTTACGACACATAAAAAATCGTACACCTTATTCTTACAACGAACATCAATTAATTTTATTCCAATAATTTCGTTGACGGATAGAATTTAACCCATTTGTTTCTAAATTTTAGAACTATAATTCTTCAAAACTGCATCATCAATCATTGGTCACTAGCGCCTAATGTTACCAGCGGCAAGACATGCCGAGTGACATGACATGGCGGTGCCTGTCAGAAATCTTGTGGCAATCACGGGTAGGTGAGTTATGTAGAACGTAGTGAATGTCCAAGCTATAAATATTTGTAAACATCGCGGTCTGAGCACATTATTATTATTATTAATTTATTTAAATTCTTCATTAAATTATTCATTTATTTAAATTCTCGTTATACATTTTTTACTATAGAAAATAAAACATTCTACAGTAAGAAATAATATTATAAGAAATAAGAATGTATTTATTTCAAAATTTACAATGTAGAAAATATATCAAAACGGTGAATCACCGGCCGCGAAGCTAGCCTCAAGCGGCCGGTGACTAGGGCTGCAGAGAGAGGAACTTCCTGACGATGCGCGCCGAGTCCAGGAGTACCGCCTTTTAGATCTGACCTTGATCCAACATCCTAGCGGGAGTCTCTTGAGATGTTGCTCGAGGCTTATGGGGTTTCAGATCTTAGTATGCTCGACGTAGAGTCGGGAAATTACTAATATATGTAGGTACACGGGTCTAAGCCAAGTGTGTATGAGTGGAGTTGTTTTGATTTTGGGCACTAGAAGTTATTATTTGATTTTCGGTGGTAGAATGCTCTGTTTGCAAGATATTTTTATTATTATTATTTAACGGGTATTTATCGCGTTTGTTTACCTACTTTGGCATCCCGTGACCACGAGTGTGTAAACCTGTTGAAACGTCGGGAAAAATAGGTAAATAAACGCGATAAATACCAGTTGAATAATACTAATAATAATGTGCGATAAGGCCGCCCATTAAACCTTTTTACTTTATGTTATTATCTATGTTTTTCATTTAATTTTGTGATGTAACAAAGAATTTTGTATTGTATTGTATTGTGTCCAAGCTTTGGCTATGAAATGTGCGTTTGTGCTACTTACGGAATACGGCTAAGTAAATGAATAAATAATGCTGGACAATTCACACATCATCTCACACACACGTGGGGAGGGGGGGACATAGCCCCCCCCCTAATGAGCGCCATAGCGCCCTGTCTTCAGCATACCACATCCAGCATCTGCCTGCAGTCTTTCGCAGGTCGTCATCCCACCTGGCTGGAGGGCATCCACTACGTTTGCCGAGTCGCGAGTTGCGAGTTGGCTCCCCTGCTATTATCCGTTCTTCGCGAGATATGGCCAGCCCACTGCTACTTCACTTGATAATTCTTTGAGCTATGTCTATAACTTTGGTTCATTGTCAGATATATATCTATTCGTTAAGAATCCTGTCATTCAGAGAAACTCCGAGCATAGCTCTTTCCATAGCTCCCTGAGCGAGCTTGGACTTTAAGATTTGAGAATGCTGGGTTCCATTCCGTGGTAGGTTCCATTCCTACAAAAATCTAGTTCTAATAATAATAGCAACTAGTATTTATTTAAATGCAGCGAACCAAAAAGACCTTTTTTTCGATGGGAAAATGCTATTTTTACGCTTTACCTCTAGTCTGAGGAGGGCTAGAGGAGTATATTGTTGCTGCACATTGCAGAAAGTAGAGTAACGCTGTTTTTGTGACAGGACCTTTGGCGCGTGTCAACACGGGTGGCAGACCACAGACAAAAATAAAAGACTTACAACCCTTAAATTACAGCTTACAAATAAACACAATAACAAAATACAAAAAAGGGACCATTTGTTATAAAATATACAATGTTTGAGCTACCTGTTCAGCACGGGATCTCAATGCTCAACTCAGAACGATCAGACCACGCACCAGCCCGACCAGACCAACAAGCCTTACATGATTATCACACATATCCAGGTTATGTACCTACCTATTATAAAACTTTAAACATTCAGAAATTTAGCGCTATTAACATTAACTACCGATGCGGCGCGGCGGGCTAAGGTCCGCCTGCGACGCAGAAGGTTGCGGGTTCGATTCCCGCCTTGAGACAAATGTTTGTACGATCTGCAAATATTTGTTCCGGGTGTTCTGGGTATTTTCTATATACAGGGTGTTTGGTGGAGGGTTGGACGAACTCGGTGGGTGTGTAGGTGGACCTATTTGTGAAATACAAATTGAAGGAAAAGACCCTAACTGTTTACAATTTTTTTAAATCCTGTTTTTTTAATTTTTTTAAGATTTTCGAAATTTTACCTCTCTACCCCTAGAACTTTTTTTTGGAACGTGTTTTCTAGTAAATTTTTTACTTGCTTTTGGTCTTAGATGTATCCTTCGTCTTTTGAAGGCATTATTTATTTGAAAGAACGTGTAAATAATTAGTTATAAGCTCTCAGAAATAAAAAAAGTAAAAAAAAAAGAAAAAGAAGGACAACTTTGCATCGTTTTAAAAAAAAATAATTGCGATCGAGTAGTTCAAATGCTTTTAAAAATTTCTCTAAACATCGCTTATTACAACGGTATGTACCACATGTAGCCGAAAAGTCTATAAACTTGTCAAAAATTAGCACTTATATGGAAAATGGAGTAAATATTCAAAACTAAAAAAAAAGGTTTTAACTTTTTTCAATTTACAAATTTTGTTCAAAAACCTCTCCCCTATTTCTAATACACGCGCGACACCTACGTCGGATTTCTACTGTAGTAGTACGGAGCGTTATCTCGTCTTTCATCTTTGCAAAAGCTGCGTCAATTCTTTCAATCAATTGTTCCTTTGTTTGCATTTCTTTTTCGTAAACCAGCTCTTTTGCACATCCCTATATGCTAAAGTCAAGAGGATTGAGATCTGGGGACCGTGCAGGCCATGAGATTTTTTTTTATTTATTTATTTGAGGGCTTTATCGCTAGCGATAACATCGCCCGTAGAAAAATTAGATTTATGTTGTATACATACAAAAAAATATAAAACAAAATTAAAGTTATTGCTTAACTAAACCTAACTCTAATAACTTAAGCGATGTTTAGAGAAATTTTTAAAAGCATTTGAAGTACTCGATCGCTATTAATTTTTTTTTAAAACGATGCAAAGTTGTCCTTCTTGATTTTTTTTTACTTTTTTTAACTTTGAGAGCTTATAACTAATTATTTACACGTTTTTTCAAATAAATAATGCCTTCAAAAGACGAAGGATACATCTGAGACCAAAAGCAATTGAAAAATTTACTAGAAAAAACGTTCCAAAAAAAGTTCTAGGGGTAGAGAGGTAAAGTTTCGGAAAATCTTAAAAAATAAAAAAACAGGATTTAAAAAAATTGTAAACAGTTAGGGTCTTTTCCTTCAATTTTTATTTCACAAATAGGTCCACCTACACACCCACCGAGTTTGTCTAACCCTCCACCTAACACCCTGTATAATAAAAAATATCTATCTATGTATGTTATGTATTGTATTAAATTTATCAGTCATCTAGTACCCATAACACAAGCTCTGCTTACTTTGGGGCTAGATGATGCTGTGTGGATTGTCCAGCATTATTTATTATTTATTTATATAACTACTTGGAGATATTTGTCATGGAGCTGCTGGGAAACGACAAACAATAGAATCATGGAGCTTTTGGAATGAGCCGGTGAAAATGCTGCATCGTTTACATTTATAGTTGGCTCAGTCGTTCCCCTGATAACCTACTGTTTAGCATGCAGTGTCAACCTACTAGTATAACTGGTTGTGCAATTAGCTATCTCAATAAATGTGTATTTTCATAAGAATAATTAATATAATACCCACTGGTAGACCAAATATCAAAATTAAAAAAATATGCTTTGTGATAGTGTGAGTTGATAATCCTCGAAAGCCACAGAATAATTTTACCTACTATACAGCCATGCCATGTCATAGTATTACGATGTCTGTGCAGGCAGACGCTTGTTTGTCTCACCTGTTGTGCCGGATTCTGCAGGGCTATTCAGACTCTCCGCTGCCGAGTCATCGACACGGAATCTGACACAGATTCGCGCGAAATTCAAATATTTTTGCGGATTTTAATATTTTCTGCAAGGAATTAAACTACCAGAAAAGTAGTTTTCCACAAATCGTAGACCATTTTCTATGAACCCATGTTACAATTGAGTATGTTTTTTAAAAGTTATCTGAGCGTCTGGTCGACGCGACGCGTGACCCGAGAGCTGGCGGATATCTGGCGCAGCGCATCAGCATTGCCATACAGCGGGGCAATGCAGCCAGCGTCTTGGGGACGCTTCCGACTGGTATTGATATGGATCAGTTGAGCTACCTGTAGATTGTTTGCAACAGTCTGCAATTAGCTTAATTGTTTCAATTGTGAATACTAGTTCTAATTTGTTTTTATTATTGAATTGTAGTTTTCTTTGTCAATAAAGATAAAAAAAAGAATTAAGTATGATATAATGTAGCTTTTGGTAATACGTTCATATTATTAATTGCTCAAAAGTAGCACTTAATCAAAATTGGTTAAAACGTGGGTTCATAAAATACAGGGTTACTGGTTATTCACTGACACTGCGTGAACAGCAGGTTCTGCCATCACGAACACGTTCGTGAAGATGTAAAAACACATTTGTCCGGAACCCCAATGAATTACTTACTAAAGATCGATCTCCCACTCCCACTCCCACTGTCAATTCAGGGCAGAGCCGCACCTGGCGTCTTCGCGAACTTGTTTGTGATGTAGAACCTGCTGTTCACGCAGTGTCAGTGAATTACCAGTAACCCTGTATAGTGTAGTTAGTTCTAAGGCTCACATTATGAAAGCTTGCTTAGTCAACGATCTATGCTTGAGTAACGCTTTCTTTTCTATAACATAAATGTCACTCAAGCATAGATCTATGACTGAGCAAGTTTTCATAACACGGGCCTAAGAAGCGCCATTTTTGAAAAAAGTATAATTAAAAACGTGAGACATTTCCATTAACTACAAAGGACAGTCAGCCACAAAATAAACTACAAATGTCAAGATGCAGATAGGCATCTACGTGATAACTTCACACTCTTCAATTAGTGCACAGCTGCTTGGCTGCTCGTGTCACGTGATGTGCACTAATTAATTAAGTTGACTTTGGGGAAATCGGAATTTTAAATTAACCCGAAATGCTATACTCACATTTGCATACAAACTTACGTACCTACTTGGTACTTAGTTACTTCCTGTATGTATTATATTATTATGAGTCGAATACAAAAAGTTTAGGGCCAATTACTTGCGGTTGCTTTTTAGGGTACCGTACCCGAAGGGTGAAAACGAAACCCTATTACTAAGCCTTCACTGTCCGTCCGCACGTCCGTCCGTCTATCACAGGGCTCTATCTCATGAACCGTAAGAGGTAGACAGTAGAAATTGTGAGAATGTGTTTTTCTCGTGCCGCTATAACAATTAAAAATAAAATAAATATTGTAATTATAATGGGCCTCCATACAAAAAACATGATTTTTTTGGCTATTTTTAATAATAATAATAATAATAAATCATTTATTTCAGGCAACATTAGTCTAGTACAGGATGTAAAGTACTTAAAAACTACGGCCCATATAAAATATATACCTTAGTCTAACATACATAAGATAAACCTCTACTATTTTTGCTCTTCGTTTGTCAAGGCTCTATCTCTTGAACCACAATAGGTAGGCACATGAAACTTTCTATAAATAAGTAACACTTCAACTGTAATAACAACAAATACTAAAAATATAATAAACATGAAAATTTAAACGGGTCTCCGAACAAGTGAAAACTTTGTATTCTTTGAATTAATTGCCTGATTTTTAAGGAGCCCTTCGTGTGCGAGTCGGCTCGCACTTGGCGGTTTATTAGACATGTATCGAGTCTATGAGCAGTTGATTCTAAATACATTTGATGCCTATTACTGTATTTTATACTCATACTCATTTATTCGCCGTAGGAGCACTAGGCACACTTGGAGACGTCAAATTAC
This sequence comes from Eupithecia inturbata, assembly GCA_963662085.1. Classification (NCBI taxonomy): domain Eukaryota; kingdom Metazoa; phylum Arthropoda; class Insecta; order Lepidoptera; family Geometridae; genus Eupithecia; species Eupithecia inturbata. The sequence goes on from OY759192.1 coordinate 1,663,204, forward strand.
ATTATAAATACGTACAGTTTACTGTAACCTGTAATGTAATTTGACGTTTTATGAAAAATAATCGAGGAACTTAGGAATTAGGGATCAATTTGCTTTCGCTTCCTCTTACCCTAAATTGAGACATACATATATTCTATCAAAAACCTTAATATTTCATAAATGTATAATGAATGAGGCAGAAGTTTGTATTTTTAGATGTTTAAATATTTCTCTACTAAAGTCGATCTATGCTTGAGTAACGCTTTTCTATGGCATAAACGTCAAGCATAGATCGATGACAAAGCAAGCTTTCTTAATACGGACCTGATTCTCTTTCACAGTCGGTAGAGTTTCCTACAGTATAATGCCATAACTAATAATAGAGTGTTTATATGAGTAATATGTCTTTGTGATTTATTTGGGACCAGCTGCTATCCGCGGCTTGGCACGCTTTTTTCCGGGATAAAAAATAGCCTATGTCCGTCCCCGGGATACCATCTACCCCCCTGCCATCATTAAGATCCGTTCAGCCGTTTTGGCGTGAAAAGGTAGCAGACAGATAAACAGTCAGGTTTATTTTTAAATTTATAATATTAGTATGGACGTCATAGGACGCAGTTGTGTTAGAGCCTGATATTGTATCTGCCTTTAGCCATTTTTATACAGGTAGAGTCGATATGATTTATGAATAGTCGTTTGAATAGTTGCGACTTTGTAAAATATCCTCAAACCAAAGAAATATATCTAGATAGAAGCAAAAAGTTTATTTACCTCGCGTGTTGAAAAGAAGGGCTGGAGAGTGGAGAGCCTCTTTGCTCGCCGCGAAATTCAGTCCGCTCCCGACCGCTTTCCACGTAAGACGTCAGGTTATAAAAACAAAATGTCTTGTTTAACTATACAAACACCACAAGAAAGGAAATTGTGTATTTTAGTGGCGTTTTACATCACTATTTATTTAGTAAGTAACACGACTAAAAGAAACCAATTAAAGTAGTTACATATGATTAAAAATACTATATTACTCGTGACGTCAAAGTATCTATGCAAAATGTTACACGCTCGGTTTCAATGTAAAACTATGAACTCTTTGGTTCTATCTAGATATATTTCTGTGCCGGAAACCTATATTTAGTGATCTACAAGAAATCTATCAACAAGGGCCGGCTTTCCGCCAAAGCAGAAGAAAGGAGCAGGATGTTTAGGTACCTGCATAATAAACCATCTCGAAAACTCACATGTAATAGTAATGTGACTCTATTTTGACACCACAATATTGTTTTACACAATCTCTACCCTTCTCAGCGCTTTAGTGGAAACTATGTCATTTTGTCCTATGACTGATTTAAGGACTCTACACACCAAAGCTGTCGACCCGGGCAGAGGGCAAGGGGCAGGCTAACCCACCGCGTAAAGCCCCAAGGTCCGGAGGCTTTGGTGTGAAGAGTACATGACATAATCCGCAAGAAAACCGCCTCGCTGCTGCGCAGAACATGGAGTAGTACTAACACCATCCTGCAGGTTGTGGGCAGCAAGTTTGCCTCGCCCATCATGCAGTCCTTCAACAGAGTCCTCACTCTTTAGACTTGTGGGTTGGGTGAGAGTCTGTTGAATGCAAGTAATAATAGTTATAAATAAATATAAGTTTAATTTAAGGTCTTTTGCTTTCTTTCTTTTATTGTATTTTATTTTTGTAATTTTTATTTAGGTATGTATGTAAGTGTGGACAATATGTCAGAATAAATAAACTTTTTATTTATTTTATTTATTTATTTATATTCATTTAAGTACCTACCTACTATTATTTTTACAAAAAGAAGGTTGAAATTGACAAATCTTGCACATGTTGGGATGAACCAGTGCAAGGAACTACCTTCCCAAAGGTACGGACTTACTCACTTGGAAAGTCCTTGAGACCACACAGGCACCCCCGTTGCTCTGCAGCAGTGTCATGCAACTGTCAAAATAGCGGTCGATTGATTTATCGGCGCGGTAGGTGGCGCACATGTGCTATCACACAGCGTTTGTGTTTGTAAACAGGGATACCTATACTCCAGCCAAATTAGATGTGAAATATTTGTAAACCGACCGCCCATCCTTAACCTAAAACTCGCTTTGTTGACGTGTATTTTTATACGCTTCTAACATTCGCTGTCGGTTTTAGATCTTTACCTAAATAAATAATGCTAATAGTTCTGTCTGAAGCTCATCGCCAAGCATGAGAATTTTAGTTTTTAGGGTTTCGAAGATCGGTGATCGGTTTCGAAACCCTTATGGTCTTGTTGATTCTGACGTTTTTTCCGTCTTTATAATATCTCAGCAACTACAGCAGCAAATAACTTGAAATTTAAAATAATAATAATACATTTCGTGCGCTTGTAAGTACAGGTTAATGAAAAAAAAATATATATATTTTCTGTACAAATTGTGATGTCGAAATTTTAAAACAACCTTACAAGGTCAAATGAAGTGTCAAATAAAAGGTATTAGTTTATACATTTCAAAACAGTTTTTGAAATTTCTGTAGGTTTCATACTTTTTAAAAACTTATGAACTCGAAAAAATACCCATTCCCCCCCCCCTATTTTAAGGAAAGTTTTCCTACTACACCGAGTAGGTTATCAAATGAAAGGTATCAGTACATCTCAAAACAGTTTTTGAAATTCCATTTTACTATTACCTTCTATGCTCCGAAGTTTGCAAACCGTTACCTACAGCTGAAAGAATTTTTGAGTATTCATTAAAAAGCAAAGTCTCTAACCGGTACCAACTACCTACTACCGGTATATACTTGACAAACGTTCGAAACCCTCGGCGCGCGAGTCATACTCGACCTTGACGGATCTTGTTTTTTTGTTGCTTTGGTTTGATTACAAACATTTCACATCGAATTTCGCTGGAGTACCTAAAGCGGTGGTGCTAGGCTTTTAATTCCTGCAGCTTCTTTATCCTATTGGGTTAGATGTTAGAATCTGTTCATGGCGCACGCAGCGCATCAGCATTGCCATACAGCGAGCGGGGCAATGCAGCCAGCGTCTTGAAGACGCTTTCGACTGGTACTGATATGGATCAGTTGAGCTACCTGTTTTGCTACGTCTGCAGTTAGCTTAAATTTAATGACAACAGGACAAAAATAGTGTTTTTTTGTAGCAACTTTATAGACAAGAAAATTACAATTCAATAATAAAAACAAATTAGAACTAGTATTTACTATTGAAACAATTAAGCTATCTGCAGACTGTTGCAAACAATCTACAGGTAGATCAACTGATCCATATCAATACCAGTCGGAAGCGTCCCCAAGACGCTGCCTGTTGAACAAAGAAATATCTGCTTTGTAGATTCGAAAGGATGAAACTTGAAATCTTATTTTGAAATAGTGCCTTCTTCAGTGTTCAGTGAGTTTAATGATTATTTTTCTGTGAAATATTAAAAAATATAACACATAAACTGGTAAAATATTGATTAGAAATTTAAATTTAAATCTAAGCTAGTGGCTACAGTATTTGTGCATCTTCAGCGTAGCACTGCGAGCGCGTTGATGTCTTTTATATGAGAAAATCGATCCATTTTTAGACTGCTACGAAAACTAATAAATAATGCATCTGACTCGACTTTTTCAGTAATAATTTTGAAAAGTTTATTGTACTAAATGCAAAAAAGTTAAAAATATATCAAAACGGTGAATCACCGGCCGCGAAGCTAGCATCAAGCGGCCGGTGACTAGGGCTGCAGAGAGAGGAACTTCCTGACGAAGCGCGCCGAGTCCAGGAGTACCGCCTTTTGGATCTGACCCTTGATCCAACTTCCTAGCGAGAGTCTCTTGAGATGTTGATCAAGGCTCTTCGCTATAACCCCGTTAATCGAAACAACTATCGGGACGACGACGGTCGCTGAATCAACATCCCACATGCTGACAACCTCGCTAGACAAGTCAAGATATTTGCTAAATTTATCTTTCTCAGCTTTAACGAGGTTAACATCATGTGGTATGGTGACATCAGCGAGCACCGCCCTCCGTTCTAACCGATCTATCAGTACAATATCAGGCTTATTCGCAAGAATAGTGCTGTCCCAATAGAGCGTGGCACGGCCATTTTCGAGAACTGACACCAGTGTTTACTTATAGTACGGAACTTCAGGGCCAGTAAGGCCATATCCGAGAGCATGTTGCTGGTGTATAATTTTGGCTACTTGGTTTTGTCTGTGCAAATACTGAGAGTTAGCAAGGTGCGAACAACCCGAAAGTATATGACGGAGGGTCTCCCCAGGAAGATGACATTATTATTATATTATTTTATTATTATTCACTTCATTTATTTTAAATCTCGTTATAAAATACATTTTTTACTATAGAAAATAAAATATTATCAAACTATTCTACAGTAAAAAATATATCAAAACGGTGAATCACCGGCCGCGAAGCTAGCATCAAGCGGCCGGTGACTAGGGCTGCAGAGAGAGGAACTTCCTGACGAAGCGCGCCGAGTCCAGGAGTACCGCCTTTTGGATCTGACCCTTGATCCAACTTCCTAGCGAGAGTCTCTTGAGATGTTGATCAAGGCTCTTCGCTATTACCCCGTTAATCGAAACAACTATCGGGACGACGACGGTCGCTGAATCAACATCCCACATGCTGACAACCTCGCTAGACAAGTCAATATATTTGCTAAGTTTATCTTTCTCAGCTTTAACGAGGTTAACATCATGTGGTATGGTGACATCAGCGAGCACCGCCCTCCGTTCTAACCGATCTATCAGTACAATATCAGACTTATTCGCAAGAATAGTCCTGTCTGTAATGATAGATCGGTCCCAATAGAGCGTGGCACGGCCATTTTCGAGAACTGGCGCCGGTGTGTACTTATAGTACTGAACTTCAGGGCCAGTAAGGCCATATCGGAGAGCAAGTTGCTGGTGTATAATTATGGCTACTTGGTTGTGTCTGTGCAAGTACTGAGAGTTAGCAAGGTGCGAACAACCCGAAAGTATATGACGAAGGGTCTCCCCAGGAAGATGACACGCTCGACAAATATCGAACGTGCCATCTTTCATTATATACTTTCGGTAATTGTTCGTCTTTACCACCTCATCCATTTATTATTATTATCATCAAAGTATTTATAAGATGGCTGTCACTGCCATACATCACTCAGACGAGCCAGGAAGGCGGGAAGGGAGTTGAAAGGTGAGCTGGCCGGGGCTTGGAGGTTCCTTTGTGAATAATTTAGACATTGGCGCGCTGGTGTATACCAAACTGTGCTTATTAGTTTTATCTTCAGAACCCCTACAACCGTCTCACCAAACATCTACCTAAATTTAACGCAAATGGTAGGTAGATCAAACCACTTTGTCTCATACGTTGACCATTCACACCGGACTGTTTGAACCGGTGTGCTTACATAGCAGCCAGCGGCGTGTTGCCATGCTGGACAACATTCACAAAACATAACACACTTCTCAAAATCCTTATTGGAGCATTTTATTCGGGTTACTGATCTAGATTAACTCTATAAATAGAGTAGGTACTATAGTTAGCTTAACATGCGTTTTTTATATAAACCGGCCTAGTGAGAATCGACTTGCACACGAAGGGTTCCGTTCCATACTTGATGTACTTTCGCAAAAGAAACAAGAGAAACCCGAATTTTTTTATGGGTTGCAAAAAAAGGAAAAAGCAAATATGGCGTGGTCACCCATCCAAGACCTGACCGCGCCCAACGCTGCATAACTTCGGGCATCGTTGTTCCACTTGGTAAGGACCCCTTAATTATTAAATTTATTTCATTTTTATTGTTTGTTGTTATAGCTGCAATAGCAAATTCTGTAAAAAAAATTTGGCTACCTTTCACGGTTCAAGAGATACAACCAAGCCTTGACAAACCAAGAGCAAAAATAGCCAAAAAAAGTTTTTTTGTATGCAAGCCCCCTTTAATTAGTAAGTATATTTATTTTATTTTTATTATTTTTTGTTAAAGCGGTACATGAAATACACTCTAAAATAATTCTCTAAAAATTTCAACTGTCTACCTCACACGATTCATGAGATAAGAGCCCTCAGAGGGACGGACCGGACGGACGACAGCGCAGGCTTAGTAATAGCGTTCCGTTTTTACCCTTCGGGTACGGAACCCTAAAAAAGTAGCCTAGTTATGTTATATTCCAGCTACCAAACTTTATGCTTGCAAATTTCAGCCCGATCATTTCCGTAGATAAAACTTAAACAAGTGTAAAATTAAGGGATTCGAGGGGGAATCAAATTATCATAGTAGAGAAGCGAATCTGTAGACTTGAAAAATATCGGTACTTACGGAAGTTTCGATTTTTATCGAGCGGAAAAATTATGTAACGTAGATTATTCAATTTGATTTTACCATAACCTTTTCATATTGTGTCCATGGCTCAAAAGTATTTTATTTTTTTTTGTGAATAATTACAAATTTACGATTGTGGATTTTTTCCTTTACCTACTTGTGCTATAGGTAAGACCTTGCTTCTTGCCAAATTTCATGATTCTAGGTCTACGTAAAGTCCCTATAGGTTATGTGTGCATGTGATTCCCTTGGAAATTTTAAAATATTCAGGCATAAACGGTTGTAACTTTTGATTGCAATGACTTAGAAGTTTAATTTAAATATCACGGCTCCAAGAAGTTACTGACTTGAGTATTTGATGTTATTTTCAAATCGATACTTCCACACGTTCCTGAGGAAAGGAGTTGACAGACGGTTGTCCGTCTGTCAACTCCTTTCCTCAGGAAAAAGCAGGAAAAAGGAAAAAAGGAACTCTTATAGGATCACTTTCTTGTGAAAGTGATCCTATAAGAGTTCCTTTTTTCCTTTTGAGGTACGGAACCCTAAAAATTTAATCGGTAGAGCATTAAAACATGACTATTTGATTGTCAGTCGAACTGACAGAAAGGTAATAAATACGTGTTAGTATTGTACAATACTACAACAGGACACTAGAACATATCTAAGAACAGGTCACCACTGCATTCACATGCGGAAGTCATTCTAAATATGTAGGTAGGTATATTATAAGACCAATAATTATTGTCATCGACTTTCTATCAGCAATATAAAAAATCCTGCACATATTGAGATCAAAACAAAACCAAAATATCAACTCTACACTTACCAATACAATTTCATCGATCCCATCAAACCGGTTTGACAACCAACCAGTGCTGTTTTTTAACGACAGAGTTAAACCTGTGTAGGATAAAAACAGCGATGTATGTCGTAAAATTCGCAAGAGTGGTAGTAAAAGTGAGAGTGTTTGTGTCGTGGTAGGAGGGGCCTATCGCTAAATGGAAAGGTAACGCGATCTTTCACCCACTATAAAACGGTTGTGGGGATCCCAACTTGGTACATTCGACTGCAGTTCTCACCTAAATCATCAATCATGATTGCTTTTGTAAGTTTTTTATATAGTTTTTATAGTGACAGTGACTTAATCGGAAATAGTGACATAATGGAGTGACACGGAAACCTAAATCTTTAACAAAATGTGTCAATGTATTTCACGCAAAACTCATTTGATTTACATAACTAAGTGCCCAATAATATTATAACATTTTGTTAATAATGGCATACAATTCGACATATTGTTTAAGGTAGAATTCAAATAAATTAAAATGTATGATTAACACGAATGACAACAAAACACATTAACAACAAATGCTCTGTTTTCTTTTATACAGATATAAAATCAAAAATCTAAATTTTTATCCTAAGTTTAAACGTTAACTTCAAAGTAACTATTTAAAACCAACATGATTTAGGTCGGTACGTGCGAACATCGTGCTTATATGACTTGGAATACTAATAACCGAAAACCGAAACCGAAAACTTAAAAACAACCTACATTATTAAAAGGCATCCGCCGCGTTTATCTGTCTGAACGCGATAAACTACCGAACAAATTTTCATACGATTTTCACCAATAGACTAAGTGATTTAAGAGAATTTAGGTGTAAGTTCGTTAGGGTTTTGTGTAATTATAAAATGAATGCTATGAAATTATGAAGATGATGGTTGAAAATGTCGAAAAAATCATGCCGACTAGGGGCAACTTGAACTGCAATTAATGTAGGTTACCTATCACAAAATCGTTTCACTTTAAAAGATATTTACATTAATATGCTCCCATACGAAGCCGGGGCGCGTTGCTAGTTAATCTATAAAAAACATCACGTTCGAAAGTGCATCTCTTACATCACTTCCTGTAACATTAGCACAGCAATCGAGAGCAGTGAAAGGAGCAGCTTCATTGCAATCATGGCAATCTGCAACTTTATCTGATTGCAGTGTATCATTATGTAATAAAGCAATTTTACGGCAATCTCTAGCGATTTTTTTTGCGGATCATATTATCGGATACTTAATGTTATGGTTTACTTTATGAAAGAACTAACTTGCAGTTTTCCGGGATCAAAGCCTACCTATGCGGGACCTATGTTTTAATCCAGGATATTGGTTCAAAATTTCACTCAAATCCGTTCAGCCGTTTGAGCGTTATGCAGTAACAAACATACACACAAACTTTCGACTTGCTATTAATAGTGTGGTTTGTTATACCCCGTCCTCGCATTTATTTTCTTTTTGACAGCTCGAATGACAATCAATTAGTGATGTTAAAGATGCTAAAAGGTCCTATAACAACTTGCAGAAAACAGCAGCAATCCTGCTCCTAGCGGCCTTCACGACCGCCCGTCCATCCGAAGACTGGGAGCCCGAGGGTCACTCCCACTCCGAACACACGAAGCCCTACCACGTGACAGTGGTGAAGAAGATCGGCGTGCCCATACCCCATCCTGTAGCGGTATCGGTACCGCAGTACGTGAAGATACCGATACCGCAGCCCTACCCAGTGCACGTCACTGTGGAGCAGCCGATCCATGTCCCGGTTTACAAGGTAACCACTCGAGACCTAGCATTATAACGTCCATGTTAGTCCACAATTGTGTTAGCGGTCTTGTACTCGAAAAGGAGCAATCGATGTGGCTAGAAAGCTTCATTTCCGTTGGTCTCGAGCTCAGAAACCCCTCAAACTCTGAGTATGAGGTGACTAAGAAATGTATACAAGGATATAAGCATAATGAATCCTAGACTACTTGCGAATTGCTTTAATTCATTGCGATAATCGGTGGATCATAATTTCATTATATATAGGTCACTAAGGAATCTTTCTAGGCTCATCAGAATCCCACAGAAAATCTTTCAAACTAATTCTCATCATTCGTTACAATCACAAATCCGCTGCGAAAAGTAGCTTAGTTTATGAACCTTACCTTCTTCGAAGAGTTAATGGTATTTTCAGTTTAGAAAATCTTTGTGATCCTAAGATAAACACAATAGTCATCTTCATCATCACTGATTGTTGATGATGAAATTAAAGTGCTGATAGACCCATTAACGTAATAATAACTGACTGCACCAAACCATTATGTAATGCAACTGGCCGCAACGAAAGTAAAAGTGACAGTCAACGAGCCGTGCCAAAAAAAAAACAAAACGTTCCTGCGGTTTGTGGCAGATTACGTCAAATATCAACCGAATTTAAAAATGAGGTTGAATGTTCTTTTGACCTGCAACTATCGACCGTAGAGGTTACACTCTACCTCTATTAACAATACTCTTTGAATGACTGACTCAATTAGATTTTTTCTTGATTTCCTATTTCAAACCTGTTACCTATATAAATATTGCTAACTCTGTTTTCTTTTGTTGCAGGTTGTCCCCCATATTGTGGAGAAGCCTGTGCCATACACGGTCGAAAAGCCCGTCCCCTATGAGGTCGAGAAGCCATACCCCGTCGAGGTTGAAAAGAAGGTTGAGATCCCAATCCCCAAGCCTTACCCTGTCCATGTACCCGTGTACAAACACATCTACCACCATAAGGGGGGCAAGCACTAAATAGGACATAGAACTTAAAAAGGGGGGTGTTCAACGTGAAACATAACTCATTTTGTGAGTTTTATTCGCATCTCGGGCTGCCCATTGTAAATATAAATAAGGCTAAGTAGATCTGATGGAGATGTTGTTCCACCAGTTTTGACTATTGTGATAATTTATTGTGTGAACAATAATGTTGTTGGTTGCTGTTTGCAATTGTTGTTGACTATTGTGTAATTGTTGTTGATATTTTGTAAATAAATACTATTGAGAAAAGTATACTTTTTTCTTCCCGCATTTTTTTGGTAGAGTACCTAAGTACCTACACACATCGCCCTATCTACGACAATTCCATGGATTCAAAAAAAGAACACCTACCAACCTAACCATCCTTAATGTCATTCAAGTACAAAGAAAACCAGGTCTGGCACTCCGAGAGTGACACATGCTACGTCACTGTCCAGTTGCCACTTATTTCAACAAAACTTGAAAGTTAGGATACAAATAGTCAATAAAAAAAATACATAAAATATGTCAATCATCAATTTTGTTTGTTAGATCAGTCAGAACATTTATTTAAACACGAGTAATTGTGATAAATAATTGGTTAGTACAAAACCACATTAGTAGGTACCTAAATAGTTTTATCAGATTCGTACAGGTAACTTATGGAGCTCGGGGAGTTACGAAGGTTTTCTTTCTGGTAACACCAGAGAACAGATTCGTCTTCCCATTCGCAGATGGTGTCGATGACGCGACGTAGGGCTTGTGTCAACCACGTGACCGTGATGTCTTGGAATGCCATACCTTATATTATTATAGTATGGAGAATCCGAAATTTCAAATCGGGAAGAAGATTCTCCTTACATCACTCCTAGAAATATTTTCCTCTTAACAAAGCTCTGCAGCGACAATCGAACCCGCAATTTTCTGCGTACCACGCGAACCGACACCCGCAGTGCCAAAGAAGTCGTCATTATAAAGTGAATACAAATTCGCGATACCGTTTCGATAATTACGTTATATCTAGATATAATTCAGAGAAGTGTACTTTCTCTCAGGTCAAGGCTCCCGCGACGACTCTGATCCCGATTTAAAATCGCATCTGCGCATATGTTGCTGATTTTGTACCGTTCATATTATTTCTGCAAGTTTCTATGCGGTAATGTACAGTATAAACGAGTATGGAGGCAAAATTTCTCGCGATTTCTAATTTTATTTTGCATTTATTTATTAGTTTGCAATAGGTATTTCGATTTTAATTTAGCGAAAGCAATTACCTATCATTATCATTATTATCCTGTATTAGTCCACTGCTGTAGGTACATAGGCCTCCCATAAGAAACACAATAAAAGGTAAATAAACCGTCAAGTGCTTGTCGCTCGCACATGAAAGTTGCTTGATTGTTACGTATAAATTTTCAACTTTATTATGCTTTCAGTAACTACCTATTTGTTGTTATTACAGTTGAAGTGTTACTTATTTATAGAAAGTTTCATGTGTACTTATTGTGGTTCAAGAGATAGAGCCTTGACAAACGAAGAGCAAAAATAGCAAAAAAATCAAGTTTTTCAATGGAAGCTGCCGATAATTCGGATTTTTATTTTTATTATTTGCTGTTATAGCGGCAAGAGAAATACACATTCACTGAAAATTGCAACGGTTCATGAGAGCCCTGTGTCTCTTTCTGATTATTTGTGCCTGTGACAGACGGACGACGGACGGGCGGACAGCGGAGGCATAATAATAGGACTCATTTTTCACCCTTCGGGTACGGAACCCTAAAAACTTTACTTGAGATTCATCGCCACTGAATTATGACTATAATCCAACCAAGGTTTGACACTCAAAATTCACTCCAAAATCAGGACTACCTAAAAATTATTGAATTCATAGTAAAAACATCTGCCAAGCATAGTCAGCGACAGAATAGGCATTCTAAAATGACCCTTATTGCAAGGGACGAGAATCGCTACCACGCCGTAACACAGTGTTACACTAGAGCGGGTGGTAATGAATGACTCTTAAACTTCCTTGCTTGAAAAATCTAAACTACCGTAAAATTACGTATAATGAATGAATGAATGAATGAACACTTTATTGTACTTTTACATTCAACAAATACTCAGTACAATAGGCGGCCTTATCGCTGAGAGCGATTTCTCCCAGGCAACCTAACCTACGTATAGGTAGGTACACCAAATTGTTAAATCTTTTTGTAAAAGTTTTGTTTTTTAATGTATAAGTACCTTATTATTATAGTTTTATAAGTATGGATGGTTTTTTTTTATAAGATGGCTTAATATTATTTCTATTTCAATTCTACATCTACATATATATATAAAAGAAAGTCGTGTTAGTTACACTATTTATACCTAACTCAAGAACGGCTGAACGGATCTCGGTGAAATTTGGCAGCGAGGTAGATGGTATCCCGGGGCCAGACATAGGCTACCTTTTATTCCGGAAAAAGCGTGCGAAGCCGCGGGCTGCAGCTAGTCTGGAATAAAAATACTTACTTGGTAGGTGGCAGATACCCACAACACGTTGTTGTTCGTTCATGCAACTATGGTTATTCTGTGGCTGGGGTCGATTAGGCCCCCCTGCTGCGAGTGACTCACTTTTGTACCGCAGGTTAACCTTTTGTAAGTATTCCGAGAAATATGTTCTGCATTCATATAAATACTGGAATAAAAATTAAGTTAAAGATTTCACAATACCTACCTAAATTTAAATCGTCGGAAACACTTAACTCTTGCCCTGGCAAATGATCTCACACGAATATTGAAGGAAGTATTAATTCAATACGAAATTATTTCTCTCTACTAATCTCCCGAAATCCCATTCATACCATACACGAGGAGTTAGTCTCATTTTCGTTTACAAGTAGCTCAAATCCTGTCCCAGGAGGTATCCTGGGTAGGTAGGTATTGTAGGCATACAATACAATACTTAGGTAGGATACCTACCTACCTCTTTGCTCAATTTAATTATGATGACCGGAGTTTTTTTCTTATTTAAGCACCCGCTTTTCCAGGATAAAAAGTACCTAGTCGATGTCCTTTCCCGGGATACAATCTATCTCCTTACTAAATTTAATGAAGGGCGTTTATTCTTGAAAACGGTAAAAGGCAGAGAGAGTTACGCAGAGCGAAATGAGAAACTTATTTATTATATATTCATATATTCGAAGATAGCCAATTTACATGTCTCCAAATACTGTTCCATCAACAAAGAAAATTACAATCAATAATAGAAACAAATTAGAACTAACATTTACAAATAAAACAATTGAGCTAACTGCAGGCTGTTGCGTACAATCTACAAGCAGCAGCTCCATCATCATTATCCCAAACTGACATTACGAACTGACTAACCTTTCTTCTATTGATACCTATTTCTCAATAATTCCCTAGTACATCACCGTGGCTGCTTGAATCATTTTTTCAACCGCACCTGCCAGCCCCCCGCCGCGTCGTACTCGGTCTTTTATGTCGACGAATTAAAGCCAGGTTTGAAATTAAAAAAAAAATAACTTGTAGGTCAGTCTTGTCGATGGTAGGTACTTATGTTCTGTTTTTGAAATGTTAGTTTCGGTGGCAATGAAACAGAAATTGGAAAGGTTTTTTAGAACAAAGAGAATAAAACCGTTGTAAAAAAAGAATAGGTATATATTTCGATATTTCCTCTGCTTGTAAAATAATAATTGCAAGTAGGTACTTATTTTGTTATGTTTTTTCATTGAAACCCGGCTCTCTACCATCTGGTAGAGCCAGCAACGTATCCCCAGCGCCTTTGGTCACATAGCTAGAAAAAACCCAGATAATGGAGAAACTGGTTGTTGTGTTGAGGGCAAAGTGGACGGGAACGGAGGCCGATCACCAAGCCGCGCCGGTCTGACATTGTGAAAGAGACCGGACTCTCAGTGACCTGCTCTCAGACAAGCCGAAGATAGCATAGAATTGAGGAGAACCATGGAGCAGCTGCAGGGCTATTCAGACTCTCCGATGAACCCATGTTTTAACAAATTTCGATTAAGTGCTACTCTGGGACCGATTAATAATATGATCTTTATTAATAAAAATCAACATATAACCAAAATCGACATTATATCATACTTAATAAAGATAAAGGTACATTTATTTGGTTTCACAGGAACAACGTAGACATAACTATAATCAGTGAAACATAAGTCAGTACAAGTTTACTTGAACAGGTGAAAGGTAGAGTTACACATGAGTATTCATTAAATAGATGACAGAAGTAGCAGGTGTCAGAAATGATGTAGGTGAAGCAAGAGAAGAAGACAGACACATCAAGAACAGATTAATTAAAGCGTAGGTAGGTAGCGTACCTATACAGAACAGAAATTTGAAATGCCTACATAACTAACAAAGAACTAAAACAAATTATTCTAGTCTAATAAAGATATGAATTTTCATCACTGTACCTAACAGTGATGAAAATTCATATCTTTATTAACAAAGAAAACTACAAACATATAATAAAAAAATTAGAACTAGTATATATACATACTTTAATGTAACATGGGTTCATAAAAATTGGTCTACGATTTGCGGAAAACTATTTTTCTGGTATATTTAAAATCTGTGTCAGATTCCGTGTCGATGACTCGGTAGCGGAGGGTCTGAACATCCCTGCTGGTCAACTCCTCAACAAAGGCTTTTCAGAGCAGGCACGACCTTCAGTAATGAAGAACACGATGATGAAGAGTATAGTGAGTTATCTATCCATCTCCTAATTCATCATGATTCATTATATTACAGACATGTCCCATGTGTGTAATCTGTGTACTTAGTACCTATTCGTGTTGCTACCAATACATGTATTACCTACTAGCTGCTGCCGGCGGCTTCGCAGCCGCTTTTTAAGTAGCCTATGTCCGTTCCCGGGATACCATTTACCTCTCTGCCAAATTTAATTGAGATCCGTTCAGCCGTTTAGGCGTGAAAAGGTCAAGGGGACAGACACACAGACAGATATATAGACAGACATTCAGAGTTACCTACTTTTTGTTTACCTACGTTAGCTTGTTCACGAATATCGCAAATTCAGTGGCTCTACCAAAGAATAAACAACAAATTATAAAATAACCTAGATAGAATGAAATGATCGACATCATTTAAGACAACAGAAAGGTAAGCTCAATTTTACGAGCGATATCAAGTGTATACACTTTGATGCATCTAATTTGAAATGCTCTTGCAAAATAATAAATATTCCATCCCATAATAGCTCCTTAGATCTCATAAACACATTATTATAACAATAACTGTATGGCACTACTAAATTAATATCAAAATAAACATTACAAAAGCATGCACGGCTGATCGCATCGACAAATGTAAACAAACCTGACGATGAAATCTTAGAATCCACTACGATTTGTAACTCTAAATTTAAGGATATTGGGTTTAAATTCAGGTGGATCAATAATTTTCGATTCGCGTTACCTACCGCTTTTGTTAAATTATAAACAAACTGCGTCGGTGGAGTTTGCGCGCGAAATCTGGATAATTTCGCGCGCTCCGTCAACAAACATGGCCGCGGCTGCCAACAGCTGAAATGAATGTGTCGAAATATCGAATTAATTACGTCATCCAAAGTGTAAGATAAAGAAATAACAGTCACGTATTTTAGGTAAATGCATTACGGCAGATGTACGCTAATAATAACTGCAGTTTCAGTTAATTCATTAATTTTCAGCAGGTGAGAGACATGACACGGTCAGGGAAAGAGCACGTCGTTAGTTTGAATTCATTTTAGCGCTTATCTATAAGTCAAATATTTTCGTGTACCTACCTACAGCGCGGTTCAATTCGTTCACAAAATTAAATGCGCAATTGGAAATTTACATTGCCAGAATAGTGTCTAACCATAATGTAGAGCTAAAGATAAAAGAAGAGGAAGAAGAAATTGAAGGCCAATTTCACCATCGACTTGTACAACATTACGTTGACATTATAGTATAAGTACGCGATTTGTTAATTATCGGAAAAAAATATGGACAATCCCATAGTTAACCTAAAGCTAACTTTCTTGTTGTTGACACCACTTAAAGTAGGTCAATTTAAGATCCTTTTTCATTAAATATTGTTAACAAATTATGACTTTATGTATCTTTAGATTAATGTTTTTTTTTTGTTCGGATTTATTGACATAATTTGCAGCTATCTCTAGGTGTAGTTTTTTAAATAAACTCACTTTAAAATCCTTTGCCCAGCAGTGTTTTTTTTTATATCGAAAAACAAAAGGGCGGCATGCAGGGCAAACATGCAAGGAACGTCTCTCTGCTGTCTACAGTACAATGTTCTCTACACTACACTACAATGCACTGCGTCTTTTATTCCAGAGTTAAGATTATGGGTTCATAGACATTTCATCCACATTTCACCCTTTTTAATTCACTTTTTTTTTAAAACAACAAACCAAGAATATCGTACTAAATTGGTTACGTATTACTACAGTTTACTAACACAAAGGTGCACTACACCAGCTGCAAAAGCTCAACTACCCGCAAGCCGATGCTAATCGCCCTCTAGCGCAATTTACAAATCTACGCCTCAAAACCGCAAGAAAAGGCAATTAAGCAACTACCCTCAATCGCAGTTTATCACATGCGCCACTGCATCGCGTGTGGTCGCGCCAGCGCCGCGCCTTTTGCACCCTAGATGATGCAATGAATACAAATTAAGCTTTAGATCGGAATAGCAGCTACATTTTTGCTTATTGGCTTGTTGATTATTATACAAATCATATCCTTCTATATAATGACTTTTTAAAACATCTGTTTTCCAGGTATACGAGAGTTTGTAAAGATTGATTATGACAATGGTTAAGAACTGGAGTGTTTTTCACGAAATAAGTCCAGCGGCAATTATTACGCAGCGCTGTAGGTTGTGTGACCACGTGGATTTAGCTTTGCAAAAAAATTTAGTTCCACTAATTTTTCATTCGTTCGGGACTTATTTCGTGAATAACTCTCCAGTTCTTAACCATTGTTGTAATCAATCTTTACAGACTCTCGGATACCTCGTAAATCCTCGGGATTGAGGATCTGCGGTATAGCAAGACTAAAGAATCGTACATTTTATGGTTTGGTCCGTTTTGGTAATTGAGTTTTGTAATTAGCTACGACATAGAAATTATTTTTCATTTATTCGTATTCAATTAATAAACAAGAATTGTGTTACCGTTTTAGTAACTGAGTTTTGTAATCAGCTATGATAGAGGAATTTGAGTTCCCTTTTCGTAATTTTGCTGCCGTTTTGGCGTTTTAGTAGGTAACTGTTAAAACCTTTTTCATAAAAAAAACAGTATGTAATAAAAGAAAAAACATACTTTCATGTGTTTTCAAAATCATTCGGTTTGTCATCATTTGGAACCAAGAGAATATAATACCTTCTTTGGAATTTGATTCATATAGCTTGTAACATAATTCGATCGTTTACAGCAGTCGCTCCAGATCTCATACAGCCATAAAAATGAGGAAAGAAATTCAACGGATATAATTATAAATCCTTCAGGATGCTAAAGCTTCACGGTCCTGTCTCGAGAAGCAGCCGTAGATATTATATTCTCCTGGAGCTACAGTTCCTACGCTCAAATGCGTGGACTTTTGGGAGATCCCGTCGCAGCGTAACTTGACATTCATTACTTTCAGATAAACGCCAAATGCGAAATTCGCGTATATCTCGTAAGAGTCGACTAAGAGAACCTACCAAACCTAATAAAGGAACGGCAGCAGCTTCCTTCTGCCAAGCGTGGTATTTATGGTAACCTCTCTCCCCCCCCCCCCCCCCGTGGGGAGGCACGTTCAGCAACAATGGATGTTAGTGAGCTAATGAGGTTACCATACACATATTTACCTACCTAAATACATCATCAGTCTATATTAGTCTTGAGCTTGCCGCATCCAGCATCTGCCGCTTAAACACATAATCTAAGAAAAATCTTACAACCGTCCTGTCACTTTATCAAAAACAAACGCTTGACATACCAACCTCTGAATATTCGTCCGATAACCATCTCAAATCGAACTCACCGATCTGTTTTGACCAAGACAATATTTTAGACTCTGTTACAATGTTCTAAAAACTATTTGAAGGTATTCGATGTGGACATTCCTTTTGTCGTACAAACAACTCAATTCTCGGGTAACAGCTTATCGACTATCGTTGAATAAATTGAGTGTTTTGATGGACACGACCTTTGTTCATGACTTGGAACACGATGTAGATCTACATACCTACAGACTTTGACGGCCTCTGTGGCGCAGCGGGTGAAGATCCGCCAGCAACGCAGGTGGTTGCGGGCTCGATGCCCGCCTGTATAGATCCTATAAATAGATAATTTATTCATTAAAAAATTCGTTACATAAATTGGTTAGCAATGCCTTAAAGCCAATGTTAGATTTGTCTAAGCACTGGGTTCTAATTTTTTTAAGTAGAATTTATTAATACATACTGTAGTTTAACATACAATTAAATTGCCTAAATATTGTAAATAAGTCGCTTAGATTTATAAATAATCCAAAATCTTATACAAACCATGAAATATAACAGTCGTCAGTAGGTATAGGCTGGTGTTGTTGAGCCTGTGTGAGTTGTCCAGCATTAGGTATTTATTTGCACGCAACAACATATAAACAATATAGTGCCTAAGCACTAGATTGTTTATTTTCGTTTCTAAGTTAGGTACGAGTAAGTTTCTATTTATATATATAACCTTTCTAAAGATGCCTATGATAGGGGTTGGTATGTTAGGTAGTCTCTGCACCTAGGCGTAACAGCTTAATGTAAAATGGAATGGAATTCTCCAAACGTTCCATTTTTGCACAAGACTTGATAAAAAGAAGTGAAAAAACATTTGAGGACCGGGCGAAGGTTTGTCTGAGATACAGAAGGTTGCTGGTTCGATTCCTTCCGCGGGACAATGGGATGATGTTGATACCTTCATGATTGTCAAAATGATTTTCGGATATACCATTTTGACAATCATTCAAGCTCTGCTTACATTGGGGCTAGATGATGTTGTGTGGATTGTATAAGCATTAAACCAGACAGCAATAGGTGGGTACATGTTCTCTAGTAGGTAGGTAACTTAATTTGACTTTAACTGAATTTGATTAGACAAAGAGGCAATTTCATCAGGTGCAGAAAATTGTATTATACCAGAACACTCAGATATTTTCCATAACCAAAAATTCAAAGATTTTGAGAAATGGAAAAAGCATTACGTTAATATTTCAGACACAAAGGGAATTTGCTATAGAACTGTACAAAGAACTATTTCCGGTTCTAACCGGTTCCCCTCGTGTACCTTGGTTTGTAAATAATAAGCTTAAAAGATGTTTAATTGTAACAGCGCACAGGCAGCGCTCCGGGCACATGCCTCTTGCTAAATTCAAAAATCTTATGAAAATATTAGTCTCTTAACTGTAAGCTTTGTGGAGTTATAGAAGATGTTCGTCATCTTCTGACTGAGTGTTTACAAAGCCAATCTTTATTATCACATTTGAAAACACACTTGGACTTTAATTTGTTAAATATTGGCATTTTACAAAGCATCTTAGCCGCCCCGCTTTGCACGGCGGCCAGGATTCTATAAAAAATGGTTTATGATAATTATTTTATACGATTACTAATTTAATGTACTAACAGGGCTGACGTAGTCTGTGTTTGGCTAAAAGCCTTTTAAAATATAAGGTTTAAATAAATAAAAAAAAAACTTTGTTTCAGAAATACAACATCCATAAAAGAGGGTATAAAATCCCATTACTTCCACGTCAACACCTAATAACTCCATGTCCTCATTCAAACGTCAAACTCTACAGTCAACATAGGCGAGCATTAGTCAAACTGTCAAACAATCGCTGGCAACTGTCAATTAGTCATCCGAGCCCGCGGTAGCCGAATTATAATTTAAAAAAAAAAGCTCCCACAAAAGGCAACGGCCGCTGATGTATTGTGACAACGCTGTGATTTTGACAAACTACATCCCTAGTGACGTAATGTCGATTCCGATAATAGAGTTGGCGATTTAGACCATAATTAATCGATGTCGGAATTACGGACGCAGAGTCGTCCATCACTAGATAAGTAGCGGTTTAAAAAAAAGAATAAAACTGCAGACAACAATGCCGGCCCATTTGAATTGAATTCTTTGAAGTTCCTCAGATATCTATTCTGTTTCGCGTTGTTGAATGGACGTTTTAAATAAACGTTGATTTGCATGTGTATTTATTTCTTAATTCAAATAGCTTTCGTGGGAAGAGACACCGAGAGATGCCGAAATTGTGTTCCAAATACGGACTTATACCTACAATAAAAACGCATTTTCACACTATTATAAAAATATATCGAAAGCTTATAAAGAGTTAACTTTGAAAAATTTAAATGTCATGTGTGTACGCAACTAGAAGTTTATTAATGCAAAAATACAATGCACCTGCCGAAAGTTTAGTTTAGTTAGTACCTAAGATTAAATTTACTAGGAACAAATTTTAGATAGGTAAGCAGAAAGTGTATATATTTAGGTGATATCTATGCATGCAGTCTATGCAGGACTCTAGTTTACTGGGTAGGGAAAAGTTTGTGTGGAACAAATATATGAAGTGCTATTAACATTAAATTACCTACCGGTACCGACAATCGACAGGTACCTAGGTAGATTACTTGTATTGATAGGTAGCTAAAAGGTGTATCTAGGTAGGTCAATCATAACATAAGGTTTATTTAGTACCTACCCAAATAACCACGTACCGGCCATTTTGAAATATGAAAAGGGCGCGAACATTTTTATGACAGAACAATTTGTCAGCGTGGGGCGTTCTGAACTTCGGAACCGATCGGTAATTGTCGGCGCCAGATAATAAAAATGTGTTCATATGATAAACAGACACGCCCAAGAGGTTATAGTGGTAGATTTGAATTATTTTGAATAAACCGTACCGTTTATTTGCCTTTCCTGGGCAAAGATGCTTAGGAACTAAGACACAGACAAACAAAGGGACGGACCGGACAGGCATAAGGCTTAATATGACGGAGGAATATGGAAGGTATCGTATGAGTGAAAACCGCACCTCGGCAAACGTAGTGTAGGACTCCTGCCCCGGCCAGACGACCTGCGGCAAGCTGAAGTCACGCAGGACGCTATGGCTCTGATAGCGAAGGCCTGTGTCTGGCTAGTAGGTAATAGGCTGATGATAATGAGGCTCGAAATTTATTTCACATTTTGATTTCACCGAATCCTTAGCTTTCTTTGAAGATATCTTCCAAGGAGATTATTCTAAAATATTTTAAATTAGGCACGTGATATCTGGAGGCGACATCTAACCGGCGAGATCAGCAGTAAATTACATTGGAACTGGAGCGGCGTCATTGTATGCAGATCGACGTCTGCGCCTCAACGGATTTGTAAAACCCTCCGCCATTTGCAAATAACCAAACTCGCTACCAACCTAATTATACATTTATAACCCATAGAATAAAGCACATATCTCCCTCGCTTCATCAAAAGATAACATCGTTTAAAATGTCGCGCACTTCACGCGCTGTTTAAAATATTATCGTATGTAGTGGATACGGTAAAAGCAGGTGCCGGACTACAGCGGGCATCGTTATCCGATATCATTTTCAATAATAGAAACAATAGCCATCGCTACCAGCCATTGTTCAAATCACAATAGCGTCGCTCATTACTCAGTCCCTCGTTAACGCACGGAGACCCTCCGCGAAACGCTAACTTTATCAGCCTCCCACGTCAAATATATCTCCATCTCGTACTAGGTATCCGCGGCACAATCGACACTAAATAAAAGCAAAGCGAACCGCAAACACAACATGACTCCCAGTAGCCAGATGCGTATCGATACTCCAAAAAACAACCTTCCCATACCCTCCGAATGCGAATCGCCGACGATGATATGACATTTCCCGCGTTCCTTTTTCAAAATGCCCGCGAATTGTCAACCGTGGCATAGACAACGAGCGCATTTGAATACTCGCGATTTGAATATAAAGGTCGGTATTCACGTGTCTTCGCCATACATCAACTGGGAGAGCTTTAAGTCTTTCGAGCGCTTTTCGGACACAAATAAGAGTCTGATGTTCGATGGCGCGCATAATACGCTTCTGTTTCGATGCCGGTGCTGGCCACACGCTACTGTTTTTGAGAGGAGAGTGATGATAGCTCTGATTTAGAGTCCATTTCGCGAATGAGGTGCCGATATTATAACTGCCAGCCCCATTCCATCGTTGATGTGAATGACTATCTCAGCTGCCGCATTAGGATAATAATTTGAAATATTTTATAGCGTGTAAACGTCGATATTAACCGAGCAGACACCCACGGCAGAGTCCAGATGCTATATTTCATTTGGCCACAATTACAACCATTATACGGGGCGCAACTCTTTGATATTTCTTTTTATTTATTGTAGCAAACTTATTAGGATTCTGTGGCATTAATGATGACAGATGAGGCGGGATCTCGTATCGGCTTAATGCGTTTTATATTATATAAAACGATAACTTTAGTGATAATAGGGCTAAGGAGGAATAAATATGTTAGTCATCTTTCATGGATGTTATACGCCAACAGTGGCGGATTTACCAGCAGGCTGAGTAGGCTGGAGCCTAGGGCGGCAGATTTTCGGGGGCGGCAAATTTGGCCCTAAATATGTTTTTTTGTTATACAGAAAAAGAACCTTATTATTTACCTACCTAAATGTTATTAGCTCCACTCGCACAATAGAAAGAAAGAAAATAAATTTATTTGGACCCACAATACATAACACGACACATTACAATAATATACAGGTACAAGAAACACATTGATTATAGTTTAAAAAAATGTATATTAATTATCGTCATTATTACAATCAATCAACGCGTAATAGGTCTCACTTAAAACTTTGGAATCAATCAAGGATAATTGTACCGAAAAGCCAGTAACGCGAAGCGAAGCGGCGGCGGCGGCGGCGGCGCGGGAATACGTTTGAATTTGGAAAAATTTGAAACGGTGGTAATAGTTGTTGTGTGGAATGCTTTTTGGAAGGAATATACAAAGTGAATGTTCACATTCAGGCTGCTACCGGTAGATTCAATTAATGTTGCATGGCGCGAAATTGTATGGATGCCGCATCTTGTGTTTTACCGATAAACTGTATCTATCAGCACCGGTCCTAGGGTAAGCGAGCGTTGCGGTCGCTAGGTGCCAGATGGCAAGGAGTACCATAACGCGAATTTCTGATTCAAACAATCTCTAAGAGAAAACTTAGCATAGGTACTTGACACATTCGATCATGGCTAAGCAATTCAAACCTGTTCAGGGAGACAATTTCCGTCAAATTGTCTCCCTGAACAGGTTTGAATTGCCTGTGATGAGTTCTGAGAGAGGCTCGGGCTGCACAACTGGGCTTGGTAGGCGACGATGACTAAACCACCGATCACCGTAGTCTTAACAAAAATAGGGGCTCGCTCCGCTTGCCGTTTGCTTAGTAGATTTTGTAAAAAAATTGTCGAACCACTAAAAAGTCTCAAAACTTTTCGCACACTTGCTCCGCTGCCGTTCCATGATTTCTAAAATAAATCCGACATCCGCAAAAACTTTCGCGATTTACCGTTATAACTTTTTTTATCTCGGGCTCGCTTTGCTAGGCGTTGCTTCGCTTGTCGAAAAGTTTTATGAACCACCGCTATAATTCTCAAAAAAACCCGCGGCTCTCTTCGCTCGCTACCATTGTCTTTTCCTTTTGGTTTTGTTGCCCAGAACCGAAAAATATCATAAAAATTTCGTGGTTCACTCACTCACCGTTACTTGCCTTTATTGCTAACCCGGCCAAACCAATCTGGTCAACTCTTGACAATCACCGCAATAATACTAATCGTGAAAATTGTCGTGGCTCGCTCCGCTCGCCGTTTTTTTACTGGGGCGTAGAGTTGTAGAGGTCAGTAGGGGCGGCAAAATTTGAATAGCTTACTGGCGGCGAATCTGGAAATCCGCCACTGTACGCCAACGATGATGATGATAAGGTCTTCATACTTTTACTATTTTATTGTACTATTCCACTAAGTAGGTACCTATCGGTGAAAACCTTCAAAAAGCTTTCTGATATTTATCAATTTGTATGTCTGTTAATACAAAGCCTTTGGTTTTCCTTCAAATAAATATAAAATATAATAACTTCTCTATTCTCTTTCAAAGAAGTTGGTGCCGTTAATCAAACGTATAAAAAACTATTTGATTGTCACTCGAGCTGTCAAAAAGAAAATAATCGCGTGGACGGAGTAGGTAGTTTTTCTTCCTCGTTGTTCATGAATGTCTTAGGCCCGTATTATGAAAGCTTGCTCGGTCAGAGATCCATGCTTGGGTGACGTATAAGCCATAGAAAAACGTCTGGATCAATGGCTAAGCAAGCTTTCATAATACGGGCCTTAGTCATGGAGTCAACCCATTTTTAACACTTTACAAATATTAAAATAACTTTTTGTTTCTGGGGGAATAAAGAGTCGTAGACAAATTGGAGCAGATCGAATCTTTTGAATTTGAATAGTGAAGTGTAGCCACGGGCGGAAACGGAGATGTTTTACCGAGTTTTAATTTAATTTGAATTCGGAATAACTCGAGCGCGCCCCACTGCGCTTACGAATGTCTTCAATACATCAAACCGATGTTAATCTCTTTCGAGGTAAGGTCAGCTATTTTACTTTTTGTTTTCGTGTTTTGAAAGAAACCTACCCTGCCTGACGCCTTAAAATTTAAGGACAAATCCGACTCAATTCAAAAGAAGAAACCAATACAACAAGTAGGTACCAAAACCCAAACACAACATAATTTACCTATGTTGCTACAAAACAAAGGCTGAAACCTTCTGGACCACATTTATTATTAATTTCATTGTTCTCATCATCTGAATACGGCTTTATGAAAAATATTTTGATATTAGACTCCTTTTACTTTTCCTATAGCAAAGCCTTTTTTGTTTTGCTTTGCAGTTTTATATTTTTTCTGCGTTCTCTAAGGCATGAAACTAAAGGATAAGTAATTTGCCGCACATCGTAACCCATTTTCTATTAACCTTTGAAAAAACTAACTTCGATTCAATTGTAACGCAGAAATAGATAAAACCACGGAAAAATTTTAATCTCGCGCCAACCCGTGCGATAAACCTTAGAAATTCATGAACGCAGTAAAAATTTTAACCTCGCTGGCAACATTCTTAGAAATGACTGTCAAAATCAAATCCACTAACTGTCAATGTCAGTTACATACATTCAGTCAGTTTGACAGCGAGCCAGCCAGATGAATACAAACGGCGCAGGCAAACAAGCTCATCAAATTATACGATCCCCACCACATTCAGCAGCTTTCACCATGGTATTTGGCTTCTGCCGTCTTCATTACTCCGCTGTGATATGTGCCGTGCAGTCTGGTGTCACGTAGTTTTGTTTTCGACAGGGTACCGCCATGATCGCCAGGGTCACTTTCTACCCCACCTTATTTTACAATGTCCTCATGGAGAAGGTGACTGCAAGGAGGTGGTATGACAGGATGGATGATACGGTGATCCTAGGGGCCCTTCCGTTCCAAAGTATGACGACACAGGTATAGATAAATAGGTTATTTGTTCAGAGTAAAACCTGTCTTGCACAATAATTAGAGGCATAATAGGGTTTTCTGAATGAAAACGTCTGTTTCTGATATGAGTTAAGGTGAGAAACAAACCTATAAACTGGAATTTAATTGAATATTGAGTTTCGTTTCAATAGATTGGTTTTCATGAAGTTAAATCCTTTTAGAAAGTTAGATTGCCATTCAAGTTGTGCCTAATAAGAATTCAAATCTTATACTTAGCTATGTCAATATCCTAAATGTTTAAGTGGGTTTGTCAAGGTCTGTAATTTATGGTTTAATAAAAAAAAAAGAAATAAAATCATTACCTGACTACAAGGAGGGTTCTAACTATCATAGATTTAAATTTCCAGCCATTATGAAGAAAGCATAAAAAACGTGTTATGCTGTTAACATGAATAATTTTAAATTACCATGTCAATCTTGTTATCTGATCTGCTTGTCTATGTAAACCGCTAAATAAAATATGTAATTATTATGTATATGTCAGTACCACATACCTTAACCTTGGCTATAAAAAAAATATTTTTCCTAAAACTCATGAATATTCGTTAGTCCAGTTATTTGTTAGTATTTTAATGCATAATTTGTATTTCACAATAGCTAAGTACATATTTTTTTATTAACTTCTTGAATTTGTTTTGTGGACCAATAATTAGTAACTTATATTAAGTCTTCATTGTGTTGGGTAGTTAGGTACCTTAAAATATAATACAGATTTACTTTTCAGCTTAAACAAGAAGAAAATATGAAGGGTGTTGTATCCATGAATGAGACATATGAACTCAAATTATTCTCCAATGATGCTGGGGTAAGTACCTTTATCAAGTTGGGATATTCACAAAACATTAATGGGAAAGTTTAAATGGAGGTTACCTCTCATCACGCTTAACCTACTGAATGAATCTGAGGCAGATTGCAGATCTATCAGCAGCTAGGTATCAGTAGGTAGGTTTATATAAACATTGAAATACTGAAGTGATAAATGTATTTAAAAAAAAACTTGTTAAATCCTTTTGGATCTATACATTTTTAATTAAAGAGGTATACTTACTGAAAGCAGGCCTCTGTAAAAGCTAAAGATAATATTTTTCAACCTCTTCTGAATAAAATAAATTTATTCTAAGTAGTTTATAGGTTGTAGGTACCACCTAGAGTTTGAAGCAGACTTTGCAATGGGCATGGGCTACATTTTATTATACAAGGGTAGGAAATGCTGTTATGCAGCAAAAGCTTGTTATTTCACTACTGTTCTAACAAATGATCCTACAGTTTGTCCGGGTTTACAATTAAGTGTTCAAATCAAAAAGGCTTATGTAAGAAGCATACTGAATGTACCTTTCGTTTTTAAAAAGATTTATACACCTCTTTTTAAAAAATGCCAACACTTTGCTTGACACCTAGCATCGCAAAACCTACCTCTATATAATGGATGCAATCCTTTAAACATAAATTAAAGAACTGGCTGATCAAACAATCCTTCTATACTAGGATTGAAGAATTTGTGCAATAAAATAGGATATCATGTGTATTAATATTATTCCAATGACATAATAATTATTGATCAATTTATAATTTTAATTGAATTGATTTATTATTTTTCCTGAAATGCATAATTGATTATTTGAAATATTATATGTAATGGAATGTAAAATATTGTAGTAGTATCTGTAGAACCATCGTACACTTTATTATATACGTATACATTAGTATATTTTAAGGTGTGCTTTGTACTATTTGATGTGTAATGATAAATGAACCATTGGATAAACAATCTTTTGTAACAATTCGCCGCCCTCCCTCCCTAATTGGTGCACGAATTGTTACCTGTGTATTACTTATCCTAATATTTTGCAAAGGATCTCCGCCAGGTAACGCCTGAATCCATTATAAATCTCTAACTCTAGCAAATGATCGTACAGTTTTTCCTTGCTTTACAGCACGCCACCTCATTATTTGAGATACGAAGTAGATTCTAGTTCGAAAAATAGTCCATCAGTTATCTAAGTTCATCTTTACACACTATGCATACACAAATGAGTGCATTGTTATGCAAACTGTGGAAGTATGTTCTATTGATAAAGAATAAATAGATCTGTTTACTCTTTATCAATAGAAACCTTTTTAACGCGGCTCTGCACGTGGTTTTTAAAAAAAAAAATACTTGAATCTTGATAACACTTACCAGTATTATTTTTTTTTATTTATCCTCCAACACTGATGGATGAGGCACATAAAAATCAAATAGAAACAATTTCTGCTTTCTACAAGGAATAAAACTAGCGGAAAAGAAATTTACCGCGAATTGTAAACCATTTTCTTTTAAGAGGGCTATTACAAAAATAAACCGCCAAGTGCGAGTCGACTCGCACACGAAGGGTTCCGTACCGTAAAAATCAGGTCAAACAACATCAAATTTTTACTTTTCCGTTTTCACCCTTTGGGTACGGAAAAACGAAAAATTGCACGGTTTCATAGTCAAATTGTTATGATTTTCGATTGTTTCTTGAAATAATAATCATTTGTAATAGTTCGTTTTCTCTATTACTATAAAAATAAAACAAATTTTAGAAAACTTCTTTTTGTATGTAGTTATAATCATTCTCCCGATGCATGTTTTGGCAAAAACTCGGAGACCTGTTTTGGAAGCTCTAATTTGTAGATTAGGTATATTGAATATAGACCACCAAAAAAATTTTTCTTGTTTCGAATATCCCACAGATATCTGAAACTAAGGAGATGTGAAAAGGGTGCGGTGCCGGTTTCGCAACAATATGCCCAAAAACAGAACACATTGCTCGCGGCGTTAATTGTTTCATTTAGTTGAAGTTCGAACGTTGGCTACAACGGATTTTTATATTCTAGCAAAATGCCGTGTTGTTCCATAGTAATTTGTGAAAATAGAAGTGAAATTAAAAACTTTAAGTCAAATGGAATCTCATAACATCGGAAAGTACTAAAAATAATATGTTTTTCATACTAAAACACACGCACACACCCTCACACATACACACACCCACCCTCACACACTCATACACGCACACCTATAGAATTACATGCGCGCTCACTTTCCAAATAGCTAAAATAAATAAATATCAACTTTATTTTTTGTAAATAATAAGCTTTATAATTTAAGTAGAAATTTATGAATTTAAAAAAAGTAACAAATTGTATTAAAAAAGGAGACTTCCCGATCATTGTATTCACGATGCTCTCTGACTTTCCGTAAGACGTTAGACTACACAAGTAGGTACCTACTACTGATATACCTAGCCACCTAAATATTTTTACCAAAAACAACCCTCGCTCTGCCTTCCACTTGTTGTTACGTCCAACAGGGTTCACATTGTGATACATATATATTAGGTCCTTACATATGAAATTGGCGTTTTTCGTACTGGCCACTTTAATCACAAATTTCTCCTCTTTGGTAAGGAATTCCAAATTCAAATTTGTACAGCTATAGACTCATGTATTTGTGCTTCGATGATCGTCATTCATTTGTTTTTTTTCTTCTGTTTTTTTCTGTTTGCGTCACTCATTTTACAAAATGGAAAACTTAAAATATCGCATTATTTACGAGTACGAGTTCCGCCGTGGCACTAGTGCTGCGGAAACAACTCGAAGGGTGAATGATGTGTATGGCGGTCGTGTTGCAAAAGAAAACACAGTTCGTTTTTGGTTCCAACGTTTTCGTTCTGGAAATTTTGACCTGCAGAACAAGCCCCGTGGACGGCCTGAGACTCAAGTTGATAATGAAGAGTTGAAGGCTATTGTGGAAGCGGATCCATCGCAAACCACGTCCGAGTTAGCTGCAGGCTGCGATGTTAGTGATAAAACTGTTTTAATTCACTTGAAGCAAATTGGGAAGATTAAAAAGCTTGAAAGGTGGGTACCTCACGAATTGACTGAAGCAAACCGGCAAACGCGCGTCGACTGCTGCGTTACATTACTAAACCGGCACAATAATGAAGGTATTTTACCTGTGATGAAAAATGGGTTCTTTACGATAATCGGAAGCGCTCAGCGCAATGGTTGGATCCTGGCCAGCCAGCCAAATCCTGCCCCAAGCGAAAATTAACCCCAAAAAAGTTACTTGTAAGCGTTTGGTGGACTAGTGCCGGTATTGTTCATTACAGTTTTCTCAAATCTGGCCAGACTATTACGGCTGATGTCTATTGTCAGTAATTGCAAACCATGATGGAAAAGCTAGCGGCTAAACAACCTAGGCTGGTCAATCGCTCCACGCCACTGCTGCTTCACGACAACGCTAGACCACACACTGCGCAACAGACGGCTACTAAATTAGAAGAGCTTCAATTGGAAAGTCTAAGACATCCTCCGTACTCCCCGGACCTTGCTCCAACAGATTACCATTTTTTTCGAAATTTGGATAACTTCTTGCAAGGGAAAAAATTCAACTCCGATGGGGCAGTCCAAATCGCCTTCAAAGATTTTATTGATTCCCGTCCGACTGGTTTTTTTAGTAAAGGGATCAATGAACTACCTATAAGATGGCAAAAGTGCATAGAAAATAATGGTTCATACTTTGATTAATTAAATATATTATATTAAAAAATATTCGACTTTTTGTTCCTCCCATACAAAACGCCAATTTCATATGTAAGGACCTAATATTTTAAGAGTATACTCTGGCCAAACTGAATAATATACAATTTATACCTATAAATCACTTTCTTTTTGTCGATTTGAGTCAGAACTTGCTCTAGGTACTAGTCAATTTGAACTCTTTCCTACAATGCATAACGCTGACAATATTTTTTCGAACACCACGCAAAAATTTAATTTTAGATTTTTTGTGTTGAGAGTTGTTTACAAACATTGTGCATAGAAAATGGCTTGAGTATAGTATCTTTCGCTAAAATGAAGGTAGCAATTTGTTCTACCAATTAATATTGGTGTAAACAACAAATTATATAAATTTAATATCATAAATAATTTTACTATAAAACTATCGTTAGTTTGACGAATTAATTACGGATGTAAGCGGGTTAACTACAAACCTTATTTGTGTTGGAAGAACGTGCGCTCACGTGAGTAAGCGCACGGCAGCGGCACAGGCGCGTCGCGAACCGCACTCACCCTGAAGAAGTCCCTCGTTATGGGATGAAACGTTGGTGTTCTTCCAACACAAATAAGGTTCGTAGTTAACCCGCTTACATCCGTAATGGAATCATGAATAATGTTATTAACTAATGTTAACCGAGCTATAATATGACATGTAGTAACTGCACTTCTGCCGCGGAATGGGAGCCTGGTGACCTGTAACAGGTTTTTAACATGCATAACGCAGGCAAACAATAAATGTTTTTTTTAATGTTGTTACGAGATTTGAACCCGTCGACAGGGTGGTTACTACCTCTATGTAGATAGATAGATAGATTATTACAGTGCAACCACAATACTTAAAACAAAAACTTAATACTAACTATAGGGTAGGTGCACCTGTTCGCCGACCAGCCCTCCTTACCGACCATCGCGGGGTACGCGCTTCGTAAATATCAGTTATTAGAAGTGTTGAAAACAATTTCCAAACGAAATCAAGTTCAATGAGTAGTCAAATAGAATACACTTTATGTGGCAGCATTGTCGAGTGAGTACACACACCCGGTGATTTTGAACGATTTGTTTAGTTCTGCATTCACGACGGCACCGTCACCAAGTCAGTTTTCGAACAAAAAAAATAGTGGCACGTGTTTTAGTTCAAGGCAAGTATTGTCATGTTTTAACGATGTTCACATGGTCATTTGTTTTTTTATACTTTAAGAATAGTTCCTTTACGTATTATGATAAGAATATTTATGTATTTTTAATGAATTACTTGAAAATTTGGGTGGTCGGGTATCGAAACAAGAAATTCACAAATAAGTCCCATCTCGGCCGGGGGGGCCGGAAAGAAGTACGAATGGACCCAGAATACTTTTGTCACATTCTTTTACTTATCTGGGTTATAATAGTCCTTTTTCATTGTATTGACTAAAAGCGACCTAAGGAATCTAAGTTTTAATTTTCGGCCTTCCATAATACTGTTATTCAACGAAATTTAATCATTTGTTTATTTGTGGCCGAGAACGGAAAAGTGAATAATATTGTGATTTAGTCTTCGGCCAACTACAATTTGTATGAAGAAATTAGGTGGCCGGAAATCAAAACCCCTTTCAGTTTTCGGCATTATCGCATTTTAAAAGATATTCGTAGTACAAATCGGAGATTTTTGTAATGGAAACTAACGTATTTTGACATTTTATGGGTATTGAATTGTTTGTTATGCACACAAAAACTATTAGACAAAGGGTTTTGAAGATTTTGGTCCTAACATCGGTCACCGATTTTAGTATTTTGTCGATAATCGTATTGGCGATAATACCTGCCTACCCCCGTGCAACACCACACGCACAACCTCCCGCTCACTCTCCTGTTCAGGTACCTAGTACCTGAACAGTTCCGTGAGTTTTTTTGATAGTGGTTGTGTTGTGGTGTCCGTGTCCTCAATGCACTGGCATTGAGTGGCCGATGTGCGCTAGAATACCATACGAAGTAGGTAAATAACTTAGTTGTAATAAATTAGTTATTTTGCCTGTGTAGTAGATTTTGTACAGCATCGGAGGGCCTCTTAGATTATATAATATACCCTTTTGTTTACAAAATTTTGAAATTACAAGTTACGATGACGCTCTAAGTAGACTCATGGACAATAGCCTGTCCTGACACGAATCTGCCCAAAGTCCTTTCTTCTCAGACAAAAACGTCTACCAGTTCGTCAGAACGTGCTCGTCTACTCGCTGTCTCCGAGTGGGAATCAGGACTCTGGTTACATGTTCTGCTTTCCAAAAATCTAGGTACCCTTTTCGAGTGGCCACCTCTTCGCATTTGGGTTCACCTTGCATAATTGCACATCAATGCCAGTGTGCTGAAACCGTTGATTAGTTTGGTCACTATGCACTGGCACGTATCTCTAGTTCAGGACGTGTGCCCCGTCGTAGTTCAATTAGCGACATCATTCGTCGGGCTTTTTTACCAGCGTCAGTGTGGCAGCTACCCTCGGACCACGTGGCCTTATGCGAGATGATGGTAAAAGACCTGTCGGTATGACCCTGATTCCCTGGAAGGTGTGTCGGTCTTTAGTTTGCGATGCCACGAGTGTGATACCTTAGCGCCTTCACATTTTGCAGGGACATCCATCAGTAAGGGCTGGCTCCGCAGCAACATCAGCGGAGTCCCTCAAATGTCGAAAATACGCTAATCTTGACCTAGGGTTCCTGTTTGAACCGTGGAAACCCTTGGTCCTTAGGGCCCTGGGGCACACGCAATTTATAAAGATCTTACAAAACTTATCAGAGTCAACAGGTGATCGGAATACTGGCTCTATTTCGGTCAACGAATTAGCATTGCCATTCAACGTGACAATGCTGCCAGCGTTCTGGGTACTCCTCTGTGCCTTCTGGTGATGGCTTAGATTTTTAGGAAATTTATATTATTAAATGTAACTGAATTGCACAAATGGATAATAAAAGGATGTTCGTTACCTTATCACGCCAAAAAACTAATCAAAGTTGGCCGAAATTTAGCATAAATGTAGTTCTTGACCTGGAATAACATAAAGCCTACGTTTAATCCCGGGAAATTGCGTGATAACCGCAGGTAAAAGCCAATTACAAATATATATTATTTGAATTCTACAGTTATTGGAATTATCCGAATTATCCGGATATGTGAATGATGAAAACTGTATTATCTGGATAAGAGAATTATCCGGATTTCGCAATCCCTATTCAGATGCCACCTATCAAGCGTCCGCCACCCGAAAAGACAAAACTAATACCGAAAACTAACTTCTAAGAACACTCAAAATGCCGTGGACACAGCTAGGCTTTGCCTATTATGAGTTTTGATTACTTTTGTTATTAAAGAACATGAGCAAATAAAAACTATGTTAATATTTTAGACTTTTATTCCATAAATACCCTACAAAAAATAGTGGCCGAAATAGGATTCAGGTCCGGCCGAATACTAAATTTTGTGGTCGAAAACTGAAGTTTTACTCATTTTCGATTATTTATTTTTTTATAAAATAACTATTAGGTATAACTACAAAAATCTTCCATTATTTAAAACTCAAATATCTAGACTATCGATTAGTATCATTTTGAACTAGGTTGACAAGTTGCCAATATTTTTTCTGAGGCCTTAAAGTTGGAACTTCGCTAAATGGTCGATATTAGGTGCCACTACCCTATCTAGTGTGGCACAATCGGCGGGCTTATCGCTGTAGGTACATACATATACATGATTATACTAATTAATAAATAAACTTATCAATTTGTAGAAATGGCGTCAACAAGGCGTGGAATTCCTCCAGCTAGCCACCACAGATATCTTCGAGTCACCCGACCAAGACAAGTTGTACGAAGGAGTCGCTTTCATCAACCGGTAAGTCGGACTCTGCTCTAAGTCCACTGCTGGACATAGGCCCCCCCAAACGACGTCACGAATAGCGGTCTTGAGCCGCCTCCATCCATCGACTCCCTGCGACCGCTACAATGTCGTCGGTCCATCGAGTGGAAGGTCTTCCCACACTCTGTTACGCATTGCATCGCGGTCGCCACTCGAGAACCTTTATTCCCCACAGTTATCGGTTCTGCAAGCTATATGGCCTGCCCATCGCCACTTCAGCCTGCTGAACTCTGAGAGCTATGTCGGTTACACTAGGATTAAAACAAGTTGGCCGCAACCTGAAGTTGCGTCATGTGGCTGCGCAGTACTCGTTTATAGGGACTAAATGGTGGTGCGCATGTGAAAGTTTGCTCATATAAGCTAACTTCACTCCGGCCAAATTGTTTTAAGAATATTGTACTTTGGTTCTTCTACAGACTGCTGGAAATAGGCCTTCCTTACATATGGCCTCTCCAAATCATCAGCACAAGGAACTGTCTGGCACTGCCCGCATCTAGCGGGTCCTTTATCAGGTCATATCGAACTCTCGTGGGGAAATTTCTTGTGTTATTTCGCAATTTCGTTACGTACTTTGCTTGGACTTATACTCCAGCCAAATTCGATGTACAATATTTATAAACAAACCATACCAGATAATCTAAAACTCACGTATTCGAGTTTGAGATTTAATTGTTAGCAATATTTTATAGAGGAAAGATCTCAAACCGACTATGAATGTCAATTGCGTAAAACAATTAACGCCAACTGATAGAATTTTAGGTTTAGTATGGGCCGAATGCGATTTAAAATGCTTGTTAACAAGCATTTTAAATCGCATTTAGCTGGAGTATAGATATTTGCACCTGCCAAGCTATAAAGCTTATTATTTAGGACTGTCTGATAGGCTTTGTTTTATCAAAATTGGTGCAGCCGTTCTCATGTTACGATAGTGTTCCTTCACAAGTTTCTAAAGCAAAATCTTTACATAGTAGTTATGATAAAAACATTTTTTGTGAAATTAGGTTTGATTTTATCAATAATTATTTACCCCCGCAGCATGAACATTTTCAACCGATTGGTGTTCATAAAAACATCTGCCTTGTTCCAGATTCCTGCCCATCGGCAATAAGCTCTCCGGCGTGCCAGTGTCCAGTCCACAAGTGAACAGTGGGACGGTGTACGTGCACTGTAAGGCGGGGAGAACCAGGAGCGCGACGCTAGTCGGATGTTACCTTATGATGGTACGATTTTACTTGTCAATTTCAATCGACCAAGATATAAGTACTCCAGCCAAATTCGATGTGAAATGTTTGTAAACAAACCACAGCGAAGAAACTAAGTAAAATGTACAGGCTTGGCGTGGAGTTTCAAACATAATTTTTACCTAAAGACCTACAATCGACTAGGAATGTAATGTTTTGACGACTTCTGTGGCGCGGCGGGCGAAGGTCCGCCGAAGAGGTTGCGGTTTCGATTCCCGCATAGTGACAAACGTTTGTACGATCTGCAGATATTTGTTCGGAGTGTTCTGGATGTTTTCTATGTACAATAAAAATTATCTATCTATATAGTATCAAGTATATCATTCATCCAGTACCCATAACACAAGCTCTGCTTAGCTTGGGGCTAGATGATGCTGTGTGAATTGTCCAGCATTATTTATTTAATTTAATGTAAGTTGCGTATCCGTTAACTTGAATAAACGCAAAATAAAGTTTTTTTTTTACGTAATTAGTCGGCCACATAGCCCGGTGGGTTTGTGCGACGTTTCACATGTGACGTACATATCCATATCCTCTTATGTCTAGTATTTAAATAAATACTAGAAGTAAGATTAAACTCGCTGTGCCCACGACTAGACTACACAAGATTAATGTATCTTTTATAGGGCAATGTATACGCTTCTACAACAAAACTCCAAGTAAATTGAAAAAAATATCAATAAAATAAATTCAAACAAATTGTCAAACATAAGTATCCTTTGTACAAAAGCTTACTACAAAATATCAGATTATCTAGAGGATAAAAAAGCTTGGGACGAGTTGTGCTCCAACTCGAAAACTAACAAGGTAAAGGTTTCTTGTTCCCTTCTTTACTTTGCCATAAAAAGATTAAAGTAACAAAAAATAAAAATGATCACTTTATTTCCTAGTTTTACATGTACCTAATTTGAATTTTGTGACGTGTCCAAGTGTCCTGTAAGGTCTAAAGGAAATAAAGCACTTTGATATTTGATATTCAGTAGGTATATGAATAGAATATTGTAGGCCGCCGACAGTGTTTAGTCAACGTGTCGGCGGCCCGTCGTCGACTAGATTCCCTTGTAAAACTTAAGTAGAGAAAAAAATACATAAAACACGTTGCAGTTCTGTGCCGTATGGTAGATAAGACCTTGGTACGACATCACTGCACAACAACTGCATGAAGAACTGCAAGTTTGCCAAAACTTTCATCTTGATTGAGACACTCAGGACGTATCTAAAGACCACGTAATCAGTGAAAAACACTGGATGCTGACAGGAACGGTCTATGTAGCGATCATTAAGGGGAGGCCCACCTGTGTTCAGCAGTGGACAGCCTTGATGTGCGTTTCTAACCTTATCTCTTAATTTCAGAAAAACGGCTGGTCACCCACCGAAGCGGTCAATTACATGCGCACGCGCCGGCCGCACATCCTTCTCCACACGAAGCAGTGGGAGGCCCTAGATATTTTCCACAGGCGACATATTAGCTCGTCCAAACAGAAAGAGACACTTTGAACCGCGACTTTTTGACGCGATACAGTTTAGTTTTCCATACGAAGCAATAGAAGGTGCTATTTATAAGTAGGTAATACTAAAAAGAGCCGTAAGAATCGACGCAGCAAACTTATCCCATGGATGTCGTAAGAGTGGACTGAAGCTCCGCGCACATTAATCCAACGCGGCTACTGCGCAGCTCAAAAATGTGCATTTAAATATGGGCTTAAACTCGATATCTTTAGATACATTTTACGGTGACAAAATGGCTCCCCCAAGCTTCAAATGAACGGCCCGCGAGCTGCCTGTCGTCTGATGCCGGCAATATGAAATGCCCATATTTAAATATATATTTTTGTGCTGTGCGGTAACAGAAGGGCAGTAGAGTATTTTTGAAATATGTATCTACTGCGATCCCCACTTATTTGGGGGAGGCTCGTTCAGCTGTGGATGTATGTGTGCGATGAGGCAGTGCATAAAATATTCGGACATCCGCACAGTAGCTTTGAGTTATAAGAAAGTCTAAACTTGATTGGGTTTTTCGGCTGTGGGCTTCGTGCCTCCTGGGACTTCAATCAGACCTGTACCCTCCTTCTAATTGTAACTTTAAGTAGGTAGTCAACAGCTTTGAATTTTGAACCGCGACTTTTTGATGCGATTCAGTCGCGCGTTTCTTAAATGTTACCAACCGCGGGCTTGTTTGTGATACTTGTTTGGTATCAGGATATAAATTAAATGCACTTTGCAGATATCCCACTTTATAAATGTTGTATATGTTATATTATGTTCTGATTTTTTATTTGATTGATAGATAGATAAATAATTCTTTATTCACACAAAGACAGAAATAAATGCTAAGAGTAGACGAAGTACAAAGGCGGCCTTATCACTATGAGCGATCTCTTCCAGGCAACCTTGGGATGGACTGGACATGTAAGAACAAAATAGAAGGTAAAAGAAAAACAATAATAGTTAAACTACATACTATAATAGGTACCTACAAACATTATAATAAACTTACTTACACATAAAATTTAGTTGTTTGTATATTTATAAATACAAATAAAAGATCAGAAGATAATGTAACAAGTTTGGAAAGATCGGGGTGAAATTCATTATAAGTAAATTTATTATTTAAATTATTTTGTCTAGAATAACATTAAACAATATAATATGCCGCGGACAAATAATAATGACTTGTACGACAAATATGTCCAAACCTTTTAGTCCGCTCCTTGACCAATTTACTATGGACTAATGGACCACGAACTTTCTTGGACCATCAGTTAGCATGGACCACGAAAGTTTACTTGGTCCATGATATTAGGTTCATTCATAATAAATGTAAATAAATAAACGTAATAATATTGTAATAAACAGGTAGTATTACAATACTATGTAATAGTTAATATAATTTGCATTTATTTGGTAAAAAAAAAAACAAAAGCAACGTTACAAACACAATTGTAAATAAAAATATTTAACAAATTAAATCTCTACTTGTAATTTAATTTTTCTATGTATAATTCCTTGGCCGTGGCGTAAGAATCGACCCCTCCAACTAATATCATAGTACTTTGTTTCCTTTAGACGTTACAAGAGTCTTGGACACGTCTCAAAATTCAAACTACTTATGTAAAACTATACTCTCTTCGCCGAAACAAGCTAATAGGGAAATCATAGACTGCACGTTATTGGTAGCAGATAACGAACATAGGGCACGTGCACACTGTGCACGCTGTGTGGCCAAAAGTTAGTCTTATCTGTCTCTTGTGCGGTGCGGACGTGATGTAGTAGAGCCTGGTATGGATGTTATGGATAGGAACGTAGAATATATGGCAGAACGTTTTATTATAAGCTTGGAGTATGATTCAGATGCAAGTGAATCAGAAAGTGAATAAATTTGTAAGAAAATTTCTGATGTTTTATTTTTTGTACACTACCCAAATTAAACAAAATATATATTTTTAGGTTCACAGTATCATATAAGTAGGTCAATTATCAATAACCCACTCATCCACAAAACCCCGGGCGAAAAGCTAGTGAATAATGTAAGTAATAGTTTGAAGTGAGCAATCTAAACATAGCTTTACATTTTAAAATAATGGTCACTCCCACTGACCAATCTTAGTCTCTCACGCTAGTAGTCCCGTCCTTTTCACTTTCGTACAATTGTGCAAGAGAGCGCGCGCTATATTAGCTTGTCTCCGTGAACAGAGTATAGGTAAAGTTAAGAAGAAGAAACTCACTCCGTGGATGTCGTGGATGTCGTTAGAGTCGATAAATGTAACGTACTCGTACCAAAGCAAGGGCAGCAGCTTCCTTCTGTATTTGTGAAACCCTACTGTGATCTGATCACCAAGCCGCCTGCCACGCGTGGTGATTGTGACAAACCCCCCCTTGGGGCACGTTCAGCAGTGGACGTTGTGTGCTGATGCATAGGTGAATATGTAGGTACCTATTATCTACAAAACCTACTGAACTGTTCAAGATGAAATTTGGCGTATCTACCTACATGTAGTACACCGACATAAATAATCCTAGGCAACCAGGAATTACTTGTGCGAAGCCGCAAGCAGAAGTTAGTTTTATAAATGAAACTAAAACTTATTTATGTAATTATTTATTCTAATCTAACTAAAAATAAGTAAATAACAGAAAACGATCATTATCCTCAAAACGTCTATTACTCTCTAAATCGGTATAAAATAATGAATTAATTTCGAAAATATAACCCAAATAACGGGGTAACAAAGTTAAGTACTTGATTTGTCAAATTTTTCGTGTAGCCACGTTTTCAAGTAAAAAAATATGCAATACTGAAATACAAAATCACAACGGTCTAAATTCAAAGAAATTAATGTTAATAATGTCGCCAATAATACTTTATCAAACTTAGTTATGGGTATCTAATTTGTATCAATACTAATGACTTAAAACTAGAGGTATCTAAACCAGTATTCGACTACTAGATGAAAATGTAGTAAATAGAACCCCTTATTCTAGCTGTTTTCACAACATAACAGTTTAAATGGACTTAAAGAACTCAATAACGCAATATTTCCCATGTGCCAAAACATAGGAATGCCAAGTTGTGCCGGCTTAGAATTTTCACCACCCCAACTCTTACCGCGGGTGTCGTGAGGCGACTAAGGGATATCCATCGTAGTCGCGCAGCAGCACCCTCTGCTGAACAATTCTACCACCGAACTGCTATCCCCAACCCGCATACCCAGCGTAAGGATTATGGGCGTTACCTGCGTGAGATAAAAGCAAAAAGGCGCTTATCAGGGAGACCTGTGTCCAGCAGTGG
Source organism: Eupithecia inturbata (assembly GCA_963662085.1). Taxonomy (NCBI): domain Eukaryota; kingdom Metazoa; phylum Arthropoda; class Insecta; order Lepidoptera; family Geometridae; genus Eupithecia; species Eupithecia inturbata. The sequence goes on from OY759192.1 coordinate 1,703,242, forward strand.
ACCAATATAGGCTATTGAGGTGAGGTAAAATATTGGAAAACATTACAAATCATGGTAAAAGTCCCATTATAAGTACATACCTACTTCTAATTTAAGCATAAGCATTTATGCCCTTAGGCCTTCTGTTCAGACTTAATAGCCCAGATGTTTCGGATGGTGTTAGCGATGCCGACGTCGTGACTGATTATGTAGAATAGGCCTCCGAGGGTTGCGATGGAGAGGAGGTAGACCAGACCAATAGCAATCTTGGGGATGACTGGGCCGAATATGCTTGCGCGGACGTAGTCAACTGCTATGGCTTCTAGGCCCCTGGAAAGAAATAAATATACTTTATTGCAGGAAAGTGGTATAGGTTATTTAGTACAGGAAGCCTGCAATTGGCGGTCTTATCCCGAGCAGAGATTTCTAGACCAGACCTTAAGCCTAAGGCTACCTGTAAGTTAGCTAGTTGCAGCTAGCTGTATGTAGCAGCTAGGCCACTGTCCGCGAGTCGGACAGTAAAAAACAATTAGAATAATGGTAATAGTGACCTCTATAAGAAAGAAACTGGGAAGTATGGAGGCTCGAGACCAGAACAGTCGCAACACAATTGATGCTAAGGCTGATACTAATCGAGCCAAACCCCAAACACAACAATGCCAAACGAGAATTTTGGGTTACTTTATGATTCGCGTAAAATGCGCACTTTCAACAGAAATGGCACAAACAGGACTTTTGTATGAAGTAACTCAAAAAATTACGCTTGTTTGGCATCAGCCTAAGTAAACAACAGAGCACTTGAAAAATAGTAACACACATGATGTGCTGAGTCAAAACGCAACCATTAGCGTCAGTGACAACATTGCATTCTTATTTTCTTTGTCCATATTTTGCGACGAGAAGACGCATCTGTGGCCTTGTAGTACACACAAGAGTAAATTTAAGTCACTGAGAGGAAAATGTGACCAACCTCGAAAATGTAGATACATATATCCAAAACTTTGATAAAAAAAATCCTTCTACCACAATACTTAAACACATGAAAATCTTACCAGAATGTATGAGCTGTTACTAGCACAGCCAGCAGTGAATCCAGGAGTTGGTTTGGCATCATCAGAGCCGCTGGTACCAAGGGCACCAGGGCTAGAGAGACTGCTCTCTCAATCACCCACAGTTTGGAGTGGTCGTGAGACTTCGCTGCTGATCTCAGGGCAGATGATGTGCGGAATGAACGGACCTGAAAAAATTCAATACATAAAAATTAGAATCAGGAGAGGCCTATGTCCATGAATGAATACAACTAATTATCTTTATTCACAAAGAAAATTACAATTCAATAATAAAAACAAATTAGAACTAGTATTTACAATTGAAACAATTCAGCTAACTGCAGACTGTTGCAAACAATCTACAGGTAGCTCAACTGATCCATATCAATACCAGTCGGAAGCGTCCCCAATAGACTGGCTGCATTGACCATATGCTTAGAGATGTATGGCAATGCTGATGCGTTGCGCCAGATACCGGCCCGCTTTCGGGTCACGTGTTGCGTCGACCAGACTCACAGATAACTTTTTAACAACCCGGAGAGCCTCAGTATCCCACGGACCCAGGGTCTCTACCCGAAATGGAGCAAATGTGTAGGCTCTGTCGAGACCTGCATATAACTAATAGGCTGTAGATATAAATGATAATGTATTAGATATGATGATATTTATTAGAATCGGGGTTTTCTTCATAAAGTTAAACTGTGTGATAAGGCAGTGTTTTTAGAGTGCAGCTTTGGAGTGATGCCACAGTTAGGATAAAAGTCACACAAGTTTATTACCAATAAAAAACCTATAAACAACATCTCATGTGACATCTCACCTTAGGTTGAGGAGATCTATGGGGAGTGTTTACTTGATAACAATATCAATAGCTCTGCTCTGATTTATTTAATTTTGACTTAAATGCTGGACATTTTAGCTTAGCCCATACATTTTAGTTCAAAGATATTGAAATTATTATGAAGTTCCTATATGTATAGGAAGAACACTATTCCCTCACATGCAACTGACTGCTTCTAGGTAGGGTAAACTGGTCTGTGGTAGTACTATAGATTATGAAATAAACTAGTAGCAGGACTGATACCTACAGCATTCAATAGTGGTGTTGAGTTAACTTCCTTCAATGCAAGACTCCTCATAGGTACTGTTGTGACGGGGCGCTGGATTGCCGGCTGAGCGGCCAGCTTCATCAGCTGTCTGCTGCAGGCTGAAATACATTGTATTTAAGTTAAAAAATGGCAATAGTAGGTATCTACTTGGTACATAACCATACATTTGTTTTTACAGCTATTAGTCCAATTTGAGCGCCTATGGCATATTGTTTGCAACTTTTATAAGCTAATAGGCCAAAACAAATGTAGAAACGACAAGTTTACGAAATGGAAATTCGAGAAAACCGTACAATGTAGACAGTAAGTTTATCAACAACTGTTATGTAATGTGAAACTAAGTTTCCTGATGATTGAATACATATACTCTACCTGGAGTTCGTAGGAACATGGAAAACGCCATGTCTTTTTACAGTTATTAGTGTGAATTCGTGAAAATAACAAAAAGTGTGAAGGAAAAGAAGAAAACGAGCAAAGGCAAAGCAACCTTCTTTCTTTTCGTGACAAAATCTCAACAGACAGTTGTCATATCAAGTCAAGTCAAATTTATGTCGTTCTCTTGTTTTTGTCACCGCCCAAATTGACAAATAGCCCGGCCACAGGCTCCGTCTTACTTGCAAGCATGACTGCAAAAACTAGTTTGCGCAGGTGAGACTGAGCATGTGGACAGTAAAACGGTAGCTCATGCACGCAAGCCCGCTAGCGTTGCTTGTGCAATCGTTGACATGCCGAAGATTGTACTACCTACAGCTAAGATATTTGTTGTGTCACGCACGTGTTTACTTGAGCGTGTGAACGATCATTCAAGCCACGTTCAAGTCCGACAAAGTGCATAAATCGTATAATACATAAAAATTGTGATGTGAGAAGATCTTAGCAGGAATTTTTAACCTGAACTTTTTTTTTCATTGAATGGCAAATCGTCGAGCTCCTTAGATAAAAATCTTTTCTGTAGGCGACATCGTGACGTGACGTGACGGACACCGAAAATAGAGAACTAAAACAAATTAAAACCTCTTCCTACTGACAGTTCCAGACGTATGAGGCATGAATGAAATGACATGACATGAGGCTTGCGGAGTATAGTTTTCACGAACTTACTTGCACGTGTGGCCACTGTACCAGTGTTCCATCTTTTTGCACAGTCATAACTGCACAAACTAGACTGCGCAACTAAGACGGAGCTAAAGAAGAGCTGAATGAATGGTTTAGCGCGTTTCTTTCAAGTTGACGAATTTGACGAAGCCCGACCTTGCAATTTTTTTCTGAACGCACCCGGATTCTACCAGCCCACTGAAATGTCAATTTTGACAGCGTGCCAAATTTCAAACAATTTGGCAATTTCTTAAATTTTTTGTAATTGGTAAAAAGAAGAATGTAAATTCAAATTGTATACCTACTGTAGAAATGTGAAATTACTAGTGACACTTCAAAAATACTTTGTCCGGCGGTATCACCGGCAAAGAATAACCCACCTTTAGACGTAAGTACATTTATAATGTTGATATCAGAAACTGCAGGCAGCCTGAACTTCAGATGGTCGAACAGTATTATTGTGGTGTGAATGCCGCATAGCTATCGATTTGATGATGTTCTGCTAATTCTGCACACAGAGGAAAACTCTGGGGGCTTTTGGAGTGTTTTAGCTTATATTCTAGGTTTTAGAATATTGTAATTTCTAATCTCTATCTATCAGGTGTATTAAGTAGGTACCTATCATAATATTCTACCTCTAAAATTCTTATACCAAACAGAACTTGTTTATTATTGGTACTTGGCAAACTGCTATTATTGTAATGACAATTTCTAATGTAGCTATAAATATGTATCTTTTCATTTATAACTTACTAAAGATCTCAACAAACCTCTAATCTTTAATCCATTTATGAGTTGGTATTTTATGTAACATATGTATTTTTCCTGGATGTGCTTTATCCTGGATAGTCCATGGAGTCCGAGGAAGAGAGTGTGCCTCCTTGTAAAAAGATTGCCGATGATATTCCTCAAGTACACTGTAAAAGCAACCACAACCGTCCACATACTACAAGGTTTACTTGTACACTGTTGTATTTATTATTTTATTATTACAAACACTTATTTATGTTATAATTAATTATTTAAAAGGTTTTGGAAACTAAAATATAATTCCTGAAATGTTTAAATAAGCCTGAAGTCAAGTCTGCCTGCATAGTGAAATCAAATGTTGAAGATGAACCAACTGCTCAAGCTAAGTTGAACAACTGCAGGCATTCAATAATTAATATTTTATATTCCAAGACATTAGATATTTTTTAATTTGAATGTTTTTATTATATACTAATATTTAGCATTCTGTTTAACACCTTACTCATGCAAGCTTAGCACTCTACTACACCATATTTTTTTTATTCAACATCATATGAACATATAAAGTTTATACTGCATTTGTATTGCATTTTGTATCTTAGTAACAAGGTGGGGTATTATGTCCTCGATCGCCTGTGCTCAATAGACCATGAACTGTTTGGGCCATTGTAACCAAGGACCATGCTCAATCAATATAATACACTATTCATTCAGTTATGTATGGTTTAAATTGTAATCTTGCTTAAATTATGTAGGTCAAATGATAGTGTCTGATAAGAATCTTTTAAGAATAAAGATTGCATTTTTTTATGCTGGATAATTTAACAGCATTGTCTTCTAGACCCAAAGTAAGCAAAGTTTGTTATTGTTGACGACTAGATGAACATGACTAAGTAATATTAATATGCTTCCTACATACTTATAGTAAAAAAATAAGTGTACATAATATATACATACACTTATTTTTACTAAATTAGTACCTTATGCATTTCTGTCTAACATTCATCCAAGCGCATAGGATGCCACTTGCTACACAGTTATAGTTTAACATTATCTGTTGTCCAGCTGAGAAAAAATCTCCCCATATTTGTAACATAATTTATACCCAGAGACTTATCTCTGGGTTTAATGGGGCAAAAAGTTCGATATCTAACTTTCTGCCCCATTAAACCCATAAAAAACCGACAAAATTCGCGCGTTCAGCCTCCCTCGATACGCAACGTGCCTCCCCCGATAATCCGTAATACTATCAGACAGACTAGTCTCTTGCTGGCGCTCGTCCGAGCAAGACGTCTTTCGCGGCAGCATTCCTAAAGTAATTACGCCGCCGCCCGCCGCGCCGGCCGGTCGGAACGTGACTCAGTGTATAAAGATGGGCAAGATTTTCGTGTGAGTAAAGATAACAGATAAATATTAATGTAGTTTCCGCGGGGAGTAATTTACTTCGAGAAGAAAGGGAGGGTCTCGGTCTCAAGCTTTACGTTAATCTTGTTTTCCGGCATCGTACGCTCTGTAAGATCAATGTAGTAAACTACGTAACGATGAAAATATTTCGATCTCTTTCCAATTTCTTAAAACTATTACAGCTAAGTATATAATACCGTTAAGTGCGCTACAAAAAAAAAACAGATTTACCTTACACTAAAGTTTTTAAAACTTACGACTCTTACGAGATCATAATATTAATTTCTATTTTTCTTTGCGATAAATGTTCTTGTATAATTTGTACACATAATTTCTTCCATCATGTTTAAATTTCGTAAAATTGATGAAACAAAACACCCTAAAACGTCAAGTGTGACGTTTAAAACAACCGTTCTATAACGTGCATTATAAAGACTTCGTCGTCGGATTAAACTCACGAATACGACCTGATTCATGCAACACCATCTTCGATCAATAATATCAATTGATCGAAGAACACCATGACACACCATGATGTTACTAAGGAGTTATGGCATTGGGCATGTGCAAATGTGCATGTCGCTTGATCAAAAGAAAGCTGTATCGTGACTCGTAGATATCGGCGATACTGGCGTAACCCTCGGTTCTTAGGGTGTCCAGCAACCAAGATATCAGAATCCAAGATATTTTATGTAAACAAAGATATTGATTCATAAGTCATAACGGATGTAAGCGGGTTAACTAAGAACCTCATTTGGGTTAGAAGAACACCAACGTTTCATCCCTTAACGAGTGACTTATTCGTAGTTAACCCGCTTAGATCCGTAATGAATTGTCAACTACGATAGTTTTTGTAGTAAAGACATTGATGTGTGAAAACTTAACAAAAACTTATGACAAGAGAACAACTAGGTAACAGCAACATAACAACCGCAGCGAAAAAGATGCAAATTCGAGTTCAAAAACGGACGAGAGACAAAGTAAAAGTATAAAAAAAGTAAATGTTAATTTATTGCTTGAAAATACAATGGTACCTATGTATTTATAAAAAAATGAATCTCTATTTCCCTTGGTCATCCATCACGCGTGAACGTCTGGACCTATATCGCTAATTCTTTTTTTGTTGTGTTTGTTATTGTTAGGAGAAGGTTCATAAGAAAGAAAAAAATAGGTAAGTTGCGCGAAAAATTAGAAAATTAGAGAAAACTTAACGACCATCGCGACTCGGCAAACGTAGTGCCCTCCGGTCAGGTGGGATGATGACCTGCGAAAGACTGCAGGCAGATGCTGGATGCGGCAAGCTGAAGACAGGGCGCTATGGCGCTCAGTAGGGGAGGCCTATGTCCAGCAGTGAACTAAGATAGGTTGATGTAGATGATGATGATGATAACGACCATAATATCAACTCGAATTCAATATTCATAGTTAAGACAGGACAACGTCTGTAGGCTCAGCTAGTTTTGGATAAATTTGAATCTTTGTTATCTGATTTTAGGCGTGCAATCATTTTATTACAATTCAAAAACATAACATTCAATTTAAATAATACAAACGAAGAATAATTAAATAATAAATGTCAATAAATCAAATAATATAGGTAAAACAAAAAAAAATATTAATAAAAACTATCAAAATTAAAAATTGTTTCAAACTTCTGCGATTTGCTCCGATGATGCCAGTGTCCCAAAACGTTTTCCACCAATATTTCTTTTGTTTAGTATCCCCTTTGTTTACAAAAATTATCTAGGATTCTAGAATCGAGGAGGTATACATACATAATACATACATAATATGATTGTTTTGCAGGACAAGTATTAAACCGTAGGAAATAAACATATTAAGGGACCATCTCGGGATCATTTTCTATACAATAGCGAAATAATTTTCAATGTCGGTCCATAATTGACGGAGAAATCAACGAACACACATAAAAAAACATACATATAGCCGAACGTAGAACCTCATCCTTTTTTCGAAGTCGATTAATAATTAATAATTTGTCACTTAATTTGAAGTAAAGCAAACCTGTGCGAGTTGTTTGACACTTTTCGCCGCTTAGCTGTTCAGCTCAGCTCTGGTGGAGAAGACTTATATATACCTAAGCAGCATAACTAGGTACATCTCATTGTCAGCCAAAAGACGTCCACTCCTGGACATGACCCTAGAACCCTCGCAGCCCTAAATAAACTCCTGGAGGCCCTCCCGGACGCCGATATATGTAGGTATTCGCGGACGAGTGGAGAACTCTTATGCTTACGTGTCTAACATTTTGTGAATTTGATATCTGACAAATGTTTTACTTTATTATATTTTGAAATTTTGTCCTATTTAGACATATATTTAATTCCGAAATTTCATTGTTCATTGTTTATTAATTGACATATGTAGGTATTTACTATTTCTAGCACTATGTACCTACTTAATTTAACTATACCTATATAATATTAAAATCTAATTTGTATAGCCCTGTAATTAGTATAATTGGCCTAAGGCCGTTCTAATTACAAAAATAAATAAAATAAAAATGACCTAAGGAAAACTATGAATGGGGCCTTAATTTCCGATTTAATAGCACAAGCCAGAGGATTTTGTTTAAGAGTTTAATCACGACTGGAAATGCCTAGTGCGTGCATAATTTATTTTGAATCGCTTCTCATTTGATTCTTTGTTTCTGTCAGACTATCTATTTTCTCCTCATAGTAATAAAATCATTGTCGTTGTCCATCTGTATCAAAAGTAGCTATCGACAATCACCGAATGGGAATCGCAGACGCAAGGGACCGATAGGGAAATCTTGTTAAAGAATGAATGAATGATTAAATGAACACTGTATTGTATTAGAAATTAACATAAATAATAAGTTATGCCTAAAAAGAAATAAACATAATAGAAAAGGCGCTGAGATCGATTTCTCACAGGTAACCTAAATAATCTACTTATAAGTAACGGTGTATCTAAACCTCGTGTGAACGAGTTAAATGATAATGAATGAGTTATAAATTTTCTTCGCTCCTCCGCGTTTATAGAAATCTCATTATCCCTGCCGATACCTAAAACCACCACCGACTTGCAACAAAGTTATGACCAACATGCACGAAAGGTATAAGCTGTCTGTCTTTGCCAGCACGAAACACATAGATATGTATGCAGATTCATTGGGTACATCTTTAGGCTGATCGTAGCGATTGCAACAAACTAACATGGGGTAAGATTCGTGAGGGAAAGTTTTTGGCAGTTGTCACGCTGGATTAAGTGTATACTTACCCACAAACATATCTGTGAATTGAACATTATGAGTGTTAATTTACGTGGTGCGGTCATGATAGCTCTCTAACGTGCCCTATTCTGCTAAGCTAATCGCTTCACTATGAGAATGGTATCGTCACAGAATGATTATCATATTGGTAATTTTGATATTCTACCTTAGATTATAGACACTACCGGTGGAGGGACGCACGTCAAAGGTGTCAAGTTTTAAACCATTCTATCAATCTCTCCGTGCAAATAGAACCGCACGCACTATCGAGAGTTTCTTTGATCTAAGGATTCTATCCGATCTGACGATTTTACGACGTTACGATTGTCTTAGTGGAGCGATTGGTTAGCAGAATTGGGTCCCTGTGTCCCTGTGGACGTGCTAGCATCCAATACCAACGGTCGTAGTTCGGTAGTCCCTTATTCGCATTTCACAGATGGTCTAGTTGGAAATACGAGCACGTCGTTGCGTATAGCCCGCTCCAAAAGAACTCTTCTAGACTTTGACTCTTTGTGACTATTGATGAGACATCTGCCGAATAATCGACTTCATAATACAAGGGTTGTTTTCCTCTTTCCACTCTTCCGTGACTCACCTTTTCCCAATTCTTTCTTTTCATTCCTCCTTTATTTTGTTCTAACTCGCCAATCTGTCATTTCTAAACGCGCAACCCATGCCCAAAGATTAGCGGGTGATTTCATATCTAATTCGAGCCAGAACTGGTCATGGGCACTTTTTAGTTGCAGTTCTATTTGTGTGCCGCCATCTGCTCGCACTTTCCATTTATTGCTGTGTCGGAGGAAGACGTTATTCTATACTTGGTTCTTGCTGAAATGTCCTAGGGTTTCTCTGTGTGCTTTTTAAGAAAGAACTTTTTTTTCGGCGAGGCGGGCTGTGTTCTTCGAGTGTTTCTATGTGGTGAACGGACACTCATTATTGCCTCCAAGCGTCAAAAGGGCTTAAGCGATTTTGATAAATGAAGTATCAAAATACTCAGTCTGGTTTCCTATATGTATATACTTACTATTTTGATTTTTGACAGACACGCAGATATTACCCCTTGTACAATCCAACGATCCTATGCATTCAAGGTTGTCTGGGAGACATCGCTCTTGAGCGATAAGACCGCCAATTGTCGCTTATTCTTAATTATTCTATGTAAATTATTTCTAAGTTAAGTGTGCAATAAAGTATTATCTGTTTATCTATTTTGGTGAAAAAATGTGAATATTTATTTATTTATTCATCATCAAATCTATGTATCTTTACAGGCGCAGGCACCCAATGCAATAGATTACCTCACAAACATTCCTTACAAAAAGAAAATACCAATAAAATAATAATAATAATTACATGAAAGAAAAAATAATAATAATCATTTAGTAAAACAATAAAATAAAAATCTGTCAAAGTGGTTACAATTTCATAATATTAAAACATAATAAATCTCACCCCTTATTCATATAACATAATATAAATAACAATAATAATAAAATAAAATAAACGAGGTCCTAATACCCGAGTGTTTTATGGTTTTCAATTGTTATGAACAATGTAGGTAACAGGGCTAGGGATCAGTCTCGTGTGTTTCTGTCGTATATTTTTTCCAAATCGTTGTAAACGTATAAGAAAAAGAAATTATCACCGATACCAAGTGTTTACATATTATGAGATACTTACCTATGTCACAGATTTTATAATACTTAGTACCTATGTGTATAAAGAGTTTTTGACTTTGACACATCGACAGCCTCCACTGCTGAACACATAGGCCTCCCCTGATTAAGCGCCTTATCGCCTCTTATCCCACACATAACTTACAAAATCATATTTTAAAAGACACACCAAGGCTAGGTTAACAGCTGGTAAGTTAACACAAGTTAAATCGATGTCAATTATTTAATTAACTCACCTACGATCGATTTCCTATAAGTATTTTATTAACAGTCACTTTCTTTAAATAAACCGTCGTTATATTAAAGCGTCTTTGTATTGTATATGTATGTACAAAAACGTAAACAAATTTTGTTTGTAACGATATCGTTACAAACAAAATTTGTCTACCAATGCTTCCCAATATCAACCCCTGCGAAAATGTCACGTCATTCTCTTGTCGGAAGTCCTCATTATTCCGATCAAAGAATTAGAGGTACAATTCCCAAATTACCTGAGGGGAAATTCAGGAATTTATTATCCACGTAAAAATTTCCGATCAAATCTTTTGCCTGGCACCCTTTACTTTTACACCTTTGCTATCATACTCTTGCTAGACTCTGTGACTTTCCGCCTTTCGTAGTGAGTGTTGGTAATTCTTTTCGTTCCCGGCAAGGGTCCCCTCTCTTCGACATGACGAAGGATCGATAGTGCTCCACACGCAGTGGTTCCCCTTATTGCATTGCTCCCTTTTTAGGGCCTTTCGTAATTGGCAGCGGCCGCTCGGGATATCTCCGTACCTGCTTTAAATTTTCTTATCACACTTTGATCGTGAAAACTCTGTTATAGTTAAAAGCTATTAAAGTTACAAGCAAGAATTACGTGTAGATATTATTATCTTCTGCCAGCAGCTTCCAGATCTAAAACGAAATCTATGAGAATGTTCATTCCTATCCGTCCGATATACTGTTGTTTGTTTGTTTCTTAAAGTTCTTTATTTAACACAAAAGTAAAAGTTTTACATGCGTATAGATTAACTAAACACTGTTTAGAACCTAACTAAGTAGAAGACCAATTAATAAATAACTCAACAGACTAAGGACGCCTTTAAGTTTTTTGATAAAAATTATATTTATAATAACTAACACTTAATAAATCATTAACTAATAAAATTATGTATATAAAAACTTGACCAGAATTTGCATACAATAGTACGTAGTATGAGCACTTTGTATAGCGCGCACTTTTATAGGTAAGGTTTAATCCGATAGACCGGTAGACTAGACGCTAGCGCACAAGCTTTCGACTCCATGTTATAAGAAAGTACCTACCTATTCTATTAAATCAATTAACCCCCTTATTCATAATGGTCCGCTAACTTTAAACAGTTGCTAAGCAGCGTTTATTTCTCACTCTGACTTATGTCAATAGAAGAAGACAGTGTGAGAGATAGCAATGCTCTAAGTTAGCAGACTATTAAGAATAAGGGGTTAAAGTTTTAGTTAATCAAGTAACGTTCCATGATTATAAAATGTTTTGATTAAAATACACCAAAGTTTATAAAACACTAGCTGATCCGACAGACGGTGCCCTGTCTTAACTATGATTATTGAATCCGAATTGGTATTATGATCGTTAAGTTTTCTTATAAGTTCTAATTTTCCGCGCAATATTCTTATTTTTTTCTTTCATAAGAACTTTCTCCTGACTATAACAAACACCACAAAAAAAAGAATTAGCATGATCGGTCCAGCCGTTCACGCGTGATGCCGTGACAAAGGGAAATAGAGATTAATTTTTATATATAAAACATAGCTGGTATTGGGCTTAGCAGTAGCCCATAAATACGTAATCAATCCATCACATCGATTCTCTAGTTTCAAACTAAATTGTTCAGAATAAATACAGGGTGTTCGACACAACGTTTCTGATATGGAAACTGGGGGTAGATTGAACCAAGTATGTACCTAGATTTGACGTAAATATTGAATTTATTAGTAAGGGATAACATACCACTAGTTAAAAAAAAAGGGTAAGCCATGTTATTTCGTACAACTTAATAGTTCTAATTTCGGAAAAAATTCTTAAAAAATCGTAAATACAGCCGAGAGGCTTGTCAGGGTTAAAAAAGCTGCCAAGCTATTGCACTTGGCTCACCTGCCCTTAGCTTCCATATGACTATGACAAACGTTGTGCCGAACACCCTGTATGTCAAGGCCGGTATAAAACTTCTATTTGTAACTTATGACGATTTCTAATTACTTTTCCAAAGCGTAACTGTAGTAGAACTAGCCTTGAATGATATAGCACTAGTCTAGTGAGTACTTGACTTAATACTTATATAGCTGTGTAGTACCACTTTCTTCAGAACTGGATATTTAATGAGCCTTGAAGAACATCGCTGCTGTGTTCATTCACGATTTATGATCACTTTCAGTGTTTCAAAGGGAATTGTATCAGCGGACGTGTGCACACGTCCGTCGGTAAGGTTTATCAATATGACATTGTGTTCATGGGGTTAAACAGAATTTTGATATAAATTCTCCTAAAATGAGCAACGTAGTTATCGAGACTTCAACTCTCTTTATCGCGCCTGAAAAATCTAAAAGTTTAATTAGCTTAGTTAGATTTAATAATTATTGTGTTATCTACATCATGTTACAACAAAACCCTTATTTCCAAAAGAAATCGAAATAAATGACGGAGCCCTAAAATAAGTTGATTGCCTAAATTAATAAAAAAAGTTTGTTTTAACTTACATGAATTTTAGTATATAAACAAACTATTTTTATTAATTTAGGCAATTAACTTATTTTAGGGTACCGTCAATTTAATATTTTAATGATTGTATAATCATTAAAATATTAAATTCAACTCTGTTAAATAATATACGCCCACACGCTTTCTCACGAGCAATATCGCTGAGGTAAGCGTCTAGACATTCTTATCAACGTCCTGTGATGCGAGAACTCCGGTCTAAAAGCCTCAGTCGTAATTAAGTCACGATTGTATAATCATTAAAATATTAAATTCAACTTCAATTTAATTATTTTAATTGTTTTTAAAAATACTTTCCACGCTTTCCCAAACAAGTCTAAGTACAGTTTTATCCCGTCGCACATGAAGTAATTTCTGTACTTAATTTTATTATGAGGTTTCTTGTCTTTAGAATGTAAGTTTATTATTTAACCAGAAGAAAAATATTATAGAAACCAGAACATTAAATTTACACAGTTTTAGTGCTAGCCCTGCGCGAGCGAGAGGGAAACATGAAAGCCGATGTTAGTGCGGTAGGCCTAAATTAAGTAATTAACTTATTTTTTTTACAAAGTAAAGATAAAACGAATGTGAGTGCCGAGACAAACCTCACAACCACAAGGTTTTTACGGTACAAAATTTATTGTATACTGTGATTGTTTTTGTAAAAAAAAAACTAAAAAAAAATCATATAACATCTTCGCGCAGGTACCGTACTTTTGATTTCACGCTTTCCATATTTTGACTATCTGTTCCGAATGCAAATAAAAACGGAAGTACTTTTTAATATCTTAGACTTCCCACACCATTTCGGTAGGAGAATAGTTATGTTGAGTGAGGCAAGTCTGGGATATGTGATTAGGTTTATCTGGAGGTCATTGATCGAGGAGCCTTGCTTTCCTATATTGTACAAAAATTTCATACTGTATACGTAGGTCCTTCATAAATTGGTAGGAAATAGATACCCACAGAATCTAGAATCTAGGTCTAGGTTCACACACATACTTTTTTTATACTGATCTATCTCAAGTTTTTTACTAAATTCCTCCAAACGGCCGTGTCAAATTATAAAATTCAAATTCAAAGTGCTTTATTTCCTTTAGACCTTACAAGACTCTTGGACACGTCACAAAATTCAAATTACATAAGTAAAACTAGGAAATAAAGTGATTACTTTGATTTTTGTTCACTTCAATCTTTTTATGGTAAAGTAATCAAGCGAACAAGAAACCTTTACCTTGTTAAGTTGTTAGTTTTCGAGGTAGACCAAAACTTATCCCAAGCTTTTTTATCCTCTAGAGATAATCTGATATTTTGTAGTAAGCCTTTTGACAATTCGTTTGAATTTATTTATTGACATTTTTTTCAACTCATTTGTTACCTATTTTGTTGTAGAAACGTATACCCTTTAAAAGATACATTAATATTATTCACGGCTATTCCCAGAGAAAATCAAATCGTTATCATTGAATTTGTAGCCATAGTGCCCAATAATGTGAACAAATGTATCAAATTTCGTTATTAAAAAATAAACCGCCAAGTGCGAGGCGACTCGCACGCGAAGGGTTACGTACCGTAAAAACCAGGCAACTTTTTCAAAGAACATTAAATTTTCACTTGTTCGGAGACCCATTTAAATTTTCAATTTTATTTTATTTTTAGTATTTGTTATTATTACAGTTAAAGTGATATTTAATTATATAAAGCTTCATGTGTCTACCTGTAGTTCAAGAGAAACAGCCTTGACAAATTAAGAGCAAAAATAACCAAAAAAATCACGTTTGTTGTATGGGAGCCCCCTTTAATTTTGATATTTATTTTAGTTTTATTATTTGTTGTTATAGCGGCAAAAGAAATACACATTATCTGAAAATTTCAACTGTCTACCTCTTACACTTCATGAGATATAGCCACGTGATATACGGACGGACGGACGGACGGACAGCGGAGGCTTAGTAATAGGGTTCCGTTTTCACCCTTCGGGAACGGAACCCTAAAAATTAAAAGAAATCCTAGACTGCTGAAGATATATTTTAATTTTTATTTTATCCTGAGTGGTGGCGTGGCGGTGCCCCCACAAGTACCTGCGGGGTTATTCATTAATTACCGGACATCCTGTATGTTCATCATCCCTGGCTCACAGATAATAGTGTCAATTAAGATGTCGCCAATACTAAGCTAACTGCACTAAAAATGTCGCCTTCCCCTTCATAACGGATCGGAATAAAAAAAATGGCATCATTTTTAGTGCTGTCTAATTAGTTTAGTTTAGGCAACAACTGAATTGATTGTCACCAGTTTAATACTAAACTAATACTTGATGGGATAGGCTAAGTTTTACCCTGGTATCGTGCGAGCGAAGCTACAGGCAGAAACTAGTCTGAATAGATTTTGAACCACATGCATTAACCCTTGGCAGCCTATTCAAATTTCACCATAATTAAAAGGCTTGCCATAACCAACGTATGTACGTTATTCTACGTGTAATCTATGGCATTTTGAGGTCAGCGGTAACGTTACCACGTAACATAGTATGTGTGGTGGGTGTGGCGTCATCATGAACACATCGACCTATTTGTTGGCTGGTGCTGTTTTTATGCGAAGATTAATTAGGCTGGTCTATGCCCAACGGCCTTGAGAACACAAAATAATTATGTAGCCGTATAAATAATTTGATTTATTCGTGAAATGTTCAATTTGTGTAAAATACTTTGACAAATATTATATATAAATAGTGTAACTAACACGACTTTCTTTTATATATATAGATGTTATTCTAAATTTAGATATTTCTTGTATACACTATTGAGTTTGAGTATTTTTCTGTCACTCAAATATTTCTCAAAGTATTTTACACAAATTGAACATTTCACGAATAAAACAAATTAATACAATAATTATCTGTTCTCAAAGCCGTTGGAGCATGCATAGACCAGCCTTAAAACAAACTTTTTGAAGGCAAGTAGAAAATTGTGTGATATTTTGTGTTTATTAGTTTGAATGGAATATCTATTTAGGGCCATAGGTCTTCTTTTCTTTCTAGCCTTCATGGTCCAGTAAACTGGTGCAGGGCTTGTAGAAAATCTTCCATTTCATGCTGGTTTAGGCACAGATTAGGTATGTTACTTCGGTTTAGGCAGCATGGTGCGGTTAATGCCCACTATCTTTTGACTTCATCCTTCTAGCTCATTTGTGGTCGTCCCACTGATATTTCATAAGTTGTCTGAAATAAATATTGTAATTGTTAAATTCTCGGATGTTCACAGCAAGAGAAAATAGGTAGATACATTAATTTTTGCATAATTTTAGTTGTTATACCTATTAGTGATTTTTATACAATCAGCAATGCGCTGCGTTTGTATGTCGGCCAACGACAAAGTGTGAGGATAAAACAGATATATATGAAGGAATTTTTAAAATCGGATAAGTGGTCCCAGACAATCAAACTAATAATCTTTATCTATTTAGTTATTTAAAGTTGACCCATGACGCGCTGGGTAATTAGGATAGGGCTTCTTTCGCTTTTGACTCTTCTGTATGATGTATGTATTTGTTCTAGCTAGATTAAAGACATTGTCAACAACAAATTAAAACCGGCCACGCGCGAGTTGATTTGCACACAGAGGGTTCCGTATTTGTACATAACTATTTCGCAAAAGAAACCCTAGAATATGGATTTTTCTAGAAACCCCTAAATAGAGTCAACCCTTATAAAGCTTTTTAGGTGTAGCTAAACGAGGTCTTTTATCATAAGCTTTCAAAATCCGACACGGTAAATGTCGTGTCTAGACAACCTTGTTGATTAATTTATTTCGCCGTGAAGTTTTCACTCCAGTTATCATCCAACTTTGGGGACAGAGCTGATTCTAGGCTTTATTTCTATAGACATAAAACACAAAACTTTATTGGGTAAAGTTTCGCGTGTCATGGTACAAATAAAAGAGGTGTTATTTCAGAGCTATCGTAAAATTGTAACACTTTTGATAAACTTCAACACCCGAGAACTTTGAAACTCGTAATGGCTTGTCACTTCACTAGTGTTATCTGTATCAAAATAAAAAATCCATTTACGTATTATTATTAACTACATAGCTTCTGTTGGACAATGCTGGACTTTTCACTTACACACAGCACCATTCAGCACTAAAGTAAGAATGGCTAGTGTTGTGGGAACCAGATGATGTATAAATACATCTAAATACATCTAATCTAGGTGTAAACACCTAGATTAGAGGTAAAGTAAAGTAAACGTAAAGTAAACGTTTATTTCAAAAATAAAATGGCACTATTTAAAGTTAAGGGTTACAATTAATTCCGCAAAATTTCTAGTGTTTCACTCCCAGCATTTTTATCTTCAGTACATGGTACTAAAGATCTTGTTCATAGCATTTTGGCTAAATGTCAAAATTATGAAATCACAGGTATCAATGAAGCTTTAGACTCATAGAAAATAGTCTGTCCTGACCAGAATCTGCCCAAAGTCCTTTCTTCTCAGAGACTGGGATGAGCCACTATGTGAGCTAGTACGGAAAGATATTATTAATACGTCAACTAGCTCATCAGAACGTGCTCGTCTACTCGCCGTTTCCGAGTGGGAATCAGGACTTTGGTTACAGGTTCTGCCTTCCAAAATTCTAGGTACCCTTTTAGATAATAACACATTTCGGGTGGCCACCTCTTTGCGTTTAGGTTCTCCTTGCCTAGTTGCACACCGTTGTCAGTGTGGTGAAACCGTTGATAAGTTTGGTCACCATCCACTGGCATGTGTCTCTAGTGCAGAACGTGTGCCCCGTCATAGTTCTATTAATGACATCATCCGTCAGGCTTTTACCAGCGTCAGTGTGGCAGCTACCCTCGAACCACGTGGCCTTATGCGAGATGATGGTAAAGGACCTGACGGTATGACTCTGATTCCCTGGAAGATGGATCGGCCTTTAGTTTGGGATGCCACGTGTCCTGGACACGACGAGCCTTCATAGTTTGTAGGAACGATGACTTTGTGCGGACTGAATAAAGCTCGAAATTATGCGACAAACTCTACATAGCTACAGAATAGATAATAGTGTTTATAGGGCATAGATTGTGTAATAGTTGTCGGCACCCGACTCGCAGGTACCTGCCTATTTATAGATTGATTTCTCGAATGAATGGAAACAAAAGACAAGGACATTAAAAATGTTCTAGAATAAAGAAAGAGATAGGTAGGTCAGGATGTTAGGCGAATTTTCTCGTGGGTTTTGAAGGACAAAATTGGGTATAAAAGCCGAGCCTTTTCGAAGTTTAGTTAAGTTCAGATCTAAGCGAACACACGGTGGTAATAAGAGTGAAATAAAGGAAAAATACAGAAAAAGGAGTTTTATTTGGAAGAAAGCAAAATACAGTCCACCACAGTATTTTGGTCCTTCGAGCAGGATTGGAGTGAAGAGATCCTGCGCTCACAGTTTTTGGTTCTTCGAGCAGGATTGGAGTGAAGAGATCCTGCGCTCACAGTTTTTGGTTCTTCGAGCAGGATCGGAGTGAAGAGTTCCTGTGCTCACAGTTATTGGTCCTTAGAGGCGGATTGGAGTGAAGAGGTCTTGCGCTCACCGGATTGAAGAACGAAGAATCAAGCGCTCGTGCAGTATGGTTGTAACCAGAAGCCAAGTAGACGTGTCCGAACGACACGAGGAAGTTCTACAGGAAGAGGCTGTAAGGCAAGCCGCCGAACTGGAAGCCATCGAGCACGAACGACGAAGACGAAGACTGTCGATAGAACCACCTGCGTCACCTTCTACGCATCAAGTAGCCACAAGTCGCGGTCACGACCCATCCATAAGGACTGCACCCGACTTCGCCCGCGCCGGAACAAGTATGGAACGCCATAGGAATGAACGATCTCCCGCCCGAACTGTGCGCTCTCTACGATCGAACGGGAGCATAGCACTTAGGGCACGGATGGCGGAACTGGAGGCGGAGGAGAAACTGGCTGAACTTAAGCGTAAAGAACTTCAAATAGAAGCGGACCTCGTCAAGAAGAGACTGGCTGCCGACCTAGCAGCATTGGAAGACGAGGAGGACCTACCGGAACACAGCAAAAGAGTTGAGCAGTGGCTGCAGACAACAACTGAAGGGGAAAAAAGTGACACTGTTCCAAGAACTGAAAAGAACATCCGATTCAATGTCAGGAATATGTCGACTACGCCGGTCAAGACTAAGTGTTCTGCCAACATCGATGCATTAGCTGACGCAATAGAGAAGCTAGCACGACCGAGGATGAAATGTCCAGACCTGTACGCCTTTTCCGGATCACCGAACGAGTGGTTGCCCTTCAAAGCTGCCTTCAAAGACTCAACGAGAATATACAAGCTGACACCGGCTGAGAACATCCAAAGGCTGAGAAGCAGCCTTAAAGGGGAAGCAAGAGAGCTAGTTGCTTCACTTCTGTACACCGCAAGCGATCCAGAAATGATAATGAAGACCCTAGAACAATGCTTTGGAAGACCAGAAATCATCATCGACCGGGCCATTGATGACCTTCGAAGACTACCGAAACCCGGACCATCTGCAATAGAACTAAACTCATTCGCCGTCAAGCTTCAGAACGTGGTCTGCGTGTTGAGTAACATCGGGAACCGAGGCTACCTGTACAATCCGACGCTGGTTAGAGAAACACTGGACAAGCTGAGCCCACACATTCGCTCACGATGGTGTGACTACGCAACTGAACAGGAAGGAGTCGAGCCAGAAATCGTATTGCTATCACACTTTCTCATGCGCGAAGTAGACAAAGCCCTGCGGTTCAGCTATGCACCACCAACCAGCAAGAAGGAGTACACGCCGAAACCGAACACAGCATTCAAGAAGAAGACGAACGCCGTTTACAACACTACTGAAGAACTCACTGAAGCTGAAGAGAAATACTCATGCTGCGAGAAGGGACACAAGTTGACAGATTGCCCCAAATATAAAGCAATGACAACTGACGAGCGATGGGAACACGTGAAAAAGAACAAGCTGTGCTTCAAATGTATAATGAAGAAACATCGACCCATCAACTGCAAAGCGACATCGTGTGGTGTTAACCAATGTTCACGTCTACATCATCAAACTCTACATCAAGAGAAGAAGAAAGACAGGCAGAGCCCAACCGATGCGGTTATGACAGTGACCGCCGCTGCCCCGAATAACAAGGCAGTATTGCTGAAGATGTGTCCAGTCACCGTCGTCGGTCCACGGGGGGAGATCGATACGCTCGCTCTCTTGGATGAAGGAGCCACAGTCACTCTGATTGATGAAAAGTTGGCGCGGACTACTGGAGCGAAGGTACCTTCACTGCCACTACGAATGCGTGAAATCAACACTACACAACGTGATGATGAAAGCCAACTTGTCACCGTACATCTGAAGAGCAAAAATAACAAGCTACATCCTCTTCGGGCACGCACCATCAAGAACATGAAGCTGCTGCGACAATCGATTCCCGCGACGCTGCTGGAACAAGACCATCTGAGAGACTTGCAACGAGATGAAGTTTGCTACGAGTCATCTCATCCTGGGATCCTGATTGGAACTGACCACTGGGAGTACATAGTCTCACAGGAGCTACGAGTTGGAAGAGCGAACCAACCAGCTGCATCGAAAACACAGCTGGGATGGGTCATCCACGGGACCATACCACGCAGCATCATCGCTAACCAAGACAGCGTGCTACACATTTACACACCTGAAGCCATTGAGAAGCAGAACCAAGAGTTAGTCTTGTTACATGAGCTAATAGAGAAGCATTTCAGCATTGAAGCAATTGGCATCAATCAAAAGCCACGTACAAGAGAACAGGATCTCCGGGCTACAAAGATCGTCGAACAGACAATCAAAAAGATTGACCAAGGATATGAAGTTGGTCTACCATGGAAGAAAGAAGACACGAAGCTACCTCAGAGCTACAACATGGCACTTCGTCGTCTTCAAAGCATCGAAAAGAAGATGGATGCTGACCCAGTCTTCGCCGAAGAATATACGAAGCAAATCGAGAACCTGCTGCAGAAGCGGTACGCTGAACCATGCGATGGATCGGAGGAATCTAGCAACGTCTGCTGGTACTTGCCTCACTTCGCAGTACGCAACCCCAACAAGCCCGGGAAGATAAGACTTGTCTTCGATGCAGCAGCAAAGAGCAATGGAGTCAGCCTGAATGACCACCTGCTGGAGGGTCCTGACCTCTTGATGTCACTATCAGGCATCCTGTACAGATTCAGAGAGAAACGAGTCGCGATTACGGCCGACATACAGGAAATGTTTCTCCAGATCAAGATTCGGCAAGAGGACCAGCCAGTGAACCAATTCTTGTGGAGAGACAACGAGAAAGAGAAGACGCCTCAACGGTTTAAGATGACCAGCATGATATTTAGCACTGCGAGTTCTCCATACATGGCGCATTTTGTGCGAAACCACAACGCGAGAATATACGCTCATACTCACCCTCTCGCCTGCGAAGCCATCACGAGAAGCCACTACATGGATGATTTGGTAGTGAGCTATGATGACGAATTAGAAGCTCATTGAGCCGTCACGGAACTGCGCACAGTGCACGCAGTTGCTGAGTTCACACTGCGATGATGGAACAGCAATGAGGACTTCGTACTACTTTTGCCTTTACGTAATTAGACCCCTGAAGAACCGCCATACTGATACAAATAACCTAATATTTTGTGTCACCATCTCCGGGTCTATTATCATAAAACTCCGTTTAACCACCACCCATTCAACATTTTTCAATCTTATGTAGAAATTTATAACATCTATAATACTCCTTAAGACCTTGTTCAGTAGAGCAGCGCCGTTATTTCAATTTACTTTTTTTACACACGAAACGGTCACGCAAAACAACTCAACACTTTTTTTTATCAAAGCAGAAAATTGCACTTTAAGTCTTGCACGTAATAAATGCAAGGTTAACCATGTATAAATCTAGCCGATGGGTTGCCATACATGGTCTTGCAATCGGCTGTTCACCGCCATATGTTGTGTGTGATGCAAATGTAGCTGGCCTGTGTACGAGGGCTGAATCAATAGAACACATTGAATTGATTACATCGCTTGTATTGAAGCTAAAGATATACTAGGTTGAGGCGGTTGCAAGAAAACTTATCGTTGCGTAATAAAGAAAATATTGATGAAAATACGTTCTAAGAGAATAAGCTAACAGAACGAATTGTTAGTCATTTTTTAAGCACCAAAATATACGTAATGTACCTACACACCAAAGTCTGCGACACAGCCCGTGGGTTGCTGCGACATCTCAGTGGCATAGCCAACCGACAGTGTTTTGTTAACTGGCCGGCGGCCTGCCGACTTTTAGTGTGTAGATTCGTATACTCGTAGCTTAAAGCCGCTGCCCCACCGCTGCGCACGAAGAGGCTACGCACGTGTTTGCTTTAAGAAAATTTATGTTATAACCTGATAACGTTCACTGCCACCCATGAACACGCTATGCACGAATACGAGATTAATAACGACATTAGCAATGTCGTGCGCGCTCACGCGTGGCTTGCTCGAATATGGCAACCACGCAGCTCAACGCTATCAACGCGGTACACGCGTGCGTAGCTTCACTGCGGAAAGTGGGACGTCAAAACTGAGCTGCAGTTGTACATAATTGTGGGTTAATTTTTATGTATAGTGTGTGCTGCAGTGGAAACGCAGACCCACGTCAAACAAACGAACCTACGCTACTAAAATTCGCCGCGTAGCCGTGCACAGCGTGCGCCGCGGTGGGGCAGCGGCTTTACCTATGTTTCTGCGGCTGTCATAAATTCCAATCATGTGCTAAGCTAATCATTAACTGTGCTGAATTTATAATTCACTGACATCAGATTTTCTTTAGTTAGAGAGATCACGCTTTGTCATCTTTCTATTACTTAGTTATAGAATTAGATAGGGTTTTAGAGCTAGTCCCTTCTAAACTGTATTTCCTTCTTTTCAAAGCCTGTTTTATTTCCAGTCCACATGTATCAACCGACAACCCGGATCCGTCTACCTCAGGCCTTCAGACCGCGAACACGAATGAGCAAGAAGACAGCATGATAAAGAAAAATGGCGACGACAGCGCAGCTAGTAAAGAAGACTCCGGGTCCGTCTGCGACTGGCTATCAGGCGGACCCATGGGTGCCAAGGGGGCAGTTCTGGTCTTCAGGTATTTTTCAGTATATTTGACGATGTCTGTGGCGCGGCGGGCGAAGGTCCACCTGTGACGCAGGTGGTTGCGGATTCAATTCCCGCCTCGGGACAAATGTTTGTTGAACGATCTGCAGATATTTGTTTCTGGTGTTCTGGGTGTTTCCGATGTATATGTATAATAAAAAATATCTATCTATGTCAGGTATTGTATTAAGTATATCAGTTTTCTAGTACCCATAACACAAGCTCTGCTTAGCTTGGGACTAGATGATGCTGTGTGGATTGTCCAGCATTAGTTATTTTTATTTACTGCAGTCATACAGTCAGATCTTAGTGATAAGGTGAGTAGAAATTATGGTTACTGTATGCTGCATACCAGACTAGGGGAGGCAGATAAGCCCACTGCTGGACAGGACATAAGTACAGCAGTGGACTTATATGGGCTGATGATAATGAATGGAAGACTGGCCAGGTAGGTATCATGCCTTTCTACGTGAAATAAACATACTCTTTTACATACTACACTATTTTACATATTAAGCCGGGTACCTATTGACCAGCGTTACGGGGTGTAACCGCGTAATGTAACATTCGCAGCGAGCATGTAACGTCAAAAATCCTTCTCTTTGCTCATTGCGGGAGCCTTCTTTCCCCGCACTGACTGCACGAAGGCTCGCTGTGTGACACCTATTGCCGGGTACAGACCAAGCGAACGAGAACGAGTGAAGGAACGAACGAACGCGAACGAACCGGTGTGGACGTCAAGGCGAAAGCAAGTGAACCCAAATGAGGGCCTTCGTTCGCCTTCGGCCCTGCTCCGGCGGCTGTCGGTGCAGTTGCTTTAAAGTTATGTTTGGCTTTTATGATTGCATAATCTAAAAATTACTTGTCGTGAAACTGTAGCGATTCGATTATGCCTAACTATAGAATACTAAACTCCGCCCAGACTTTTTACTAATTTTTTCTTATGATTGCTCAAATAATATTGAGCAGATAATAGTTTTTGACCTACTTCAAAAAAAAGGAGAAGCTTCTTTGTTTGGCTTATGTATTGAGTACCGCTTTGCTGTGGTTCCCTGACTTTCGCTGGGTTTTACATGCGTTAATTTAGTTTGGACACGACAGCAAAAGCGAGTGAATGTTCGGTACCGATCGTCGAATCCCACTCGTCTGCATTCGCTCGCTCATGTTCGCTTGGTCTGTCCGTACCCACCATTACATTACGCTAAATGTATCGTTGAAAAAGTTGCCAAGCATCTCTTCTAGTTTGTTTTAGAAACCAGTAATCTTTTTAGGTCCTGCGTCCTTGCCTCCCGAACACCATCCATGGAATCCACCACCAGAACGACTGGCCAGAACACGGGTACCACAATGCTGCTGAATAAAGCGAAGAACATGGCGCGTAGATTGGCTGAACCGAATGCATTCAACGTCGTTAAGCAGAAGAACATAATGCATGATGTTATGGAGGCAATTAACACTTTATATCTTAAATCCTAAGCTAGGTATCCTAAGGAAGTACGTATAATGGTTTTTGTTTATTTCATTCCCATGGGGACAGATTTATGGGGTTAAATGTAGTCTATGTTTCATATCAGGTCTACAGCTACACTTATGCAGATTTCAGGTCAATCGTATCAGTAGTTTTGGCGTAAAGAAGTTCAGAAGTTCAAGAAAGACATCCAGACATCCAAACATACAAACTTTCGCATATATAATAAAGGGTCTTTCATTAAGACTTCTAGTGCGAGCCTATTTTGTGAGCCGAAATAAATAAACGTTATTGATTTATGATTTCAGACGTTTGGAAACAACCACACGCGGTACTCTGGGCAAGCTTACGTCGTGAAGCATGTGTCGGAGGTGGATATCCCCATGACTGAGTCTATTGAATCGCAAGGTAAATATGTTCCTATCATCAGGGGCGGCTCTAGCCCATGTATCGCCAGTGTGCAACTGATGCCCAGGCCAAGGGCGGCTCTTGCCCATGTATCGCCAGTATGCGACTAATACTCAGGCGCCCCCTCTAGTAGACGCGCGATCATAATGGATACATAGGTACCAGGGCCGTCTTAAACACATACGTATAGGGCGCCAAGGTTTGGAAAAAGTTAAAAAAATAGTAGCAAAATCCGAAGTTGTACTACAAGAAAACGACGAGCAAAGCGAGCAACGATATTTTTTATGCTTTTGGCCGCAATAAGCCTAACTTATTGCGGTGGTTAACAGAGTTGACCAGATTGATTTGGCGGGGTCGGTAACAAAGACAAGCGAGCGAGGACAAAGCTGTGAAATTTTTAAGGTTTTTCCGGCAGCGGGCAACATATAAAAATAAACCGCCAAGTGCGAATCGACTCGCACACGAAGGGTTCCATACCGTAAAAATCAGGCAACTTTTTAAAAGAACATCAAATTTTCACTTGTTCGGAGACCCCTTTAAATTTTCAACTTATTTTTAGTATTTGTTGTTATTACAGTTGAAGTGTTACTTATTTATAGAAAGTTTCATGTGTCTACCTATTGTGGGTCAATAGATACAGCCTTGACAAAAAAAGAGAAAAAATTGCCAAAAAAACACGTGTTTTGTATGGAAGCCCCCTCTAATTTAGATATTTAGAGAGAAATACACATTCTCTGAAAATTTCAACTGTCTACCTGTTTAGATAGAGACGGACGGACAGCGGATGCTTCGTAATAGGTTTCCGTTTTCACCCTTCTGCTTTTTAGGGTTCCCCCTAAAAAGTAAAAATAAAGAGCAAAAAGACAAAAATAAAAAGGAAAAAAAGAGAACAAAGAGAGCG
Source organism: Eupithecia inturbata (assembly GCA_963662085.1). NCBI lineage: Eukaryota > Metazoa > Arthropoda > Insecta > Lepidoptera > Geometridae > Eupithecia > Eupithecia inturbata. Next base: position 1,729,250 of record OY759192.1, read on the forward strand.
GAGCGGTTTCCTATTTGGAAATTTTTGATAATTGTTGCGGTGGTTGGTAAAAATATTACGACAATCTAAGTAGCTTCAAATTCCTATACTTAAGTTTTGCGGGACAAATACTCATCCCTCAGGAATAATAATTTGTCTACCGATTTGGATGGTTCTTTTGCTAATTTATAGAGAATGACTCCGAGGTGGTCCCATAACAATTTTAATAAATTTCAATTTTAATGGTGGGTATGTGTCCAGCAAAAAACAAAAAAATAACTGTGTAAATAATTATTAAGGAATTTGAAGTCCGTTTTTAGCTTTTCAAAACTTTTTTTTTTTTTTTTAAATGCTGGACAATCCACACAGCATCATCTAGCCCCAAAGTAAGCAGAGCTTGTGTTATGGGTACTAGATGACTGATAAACTTAATACAATACATAACATAGATAGATATTTTTATTATATATAGAAAATACCCAGAACACCCGGAACAAATATTTGCAGATCGTACAAACATTTGTCCCAAGGCGGGAATCGAACCCGCAACCTTCTGCGTCGCAGGCGGACCTTCGCCCGCCGCGCCACATCGGTCGTCATCACAACACAATCAAATTATCTAAATAAACATTGTGTCTATCTACAGGACATGAGACGAATGAACACAAACGGGACATAGCTGATGTGCTGAACGACCTGAGCAAGATCACGCTGAAGAAACACCTCAATATAGAGAATACGACGGCCAATATCAAAGCCCCTGAGGACCACCCACCCCAAGTATCGTCACCGGTTCAAAAAGGTACAATGTCAAATGCGAAAGATTGAATGGATTAATGTTTGTTACTTCATCAAACCGAAACTACTGAACAAAATCTACTGAGCAAAATTCAACTCAATCTGAGTTGAATTTTGCATAGATGTAACTCTAAACCTGGAATCAAGCATAGGCTTCTTTTTATCCCATAAATCAGTTCCCATGGGATAGAAATAACTTTAAACGTTTCCATAGAAATAATGCGTGCGAAGCCGCGGGCATTCACACACTTTGGTCCTAATAGTAAAGATAATAGATAATCTAGACTAGACCCAGAGTAAGCTGAGCTGGTGTTATGGGAAGCCATCTTCTATTAGTTATCTAATATACATTACATAGATAGATATTTTTTTATTATATTATACATAGAAAACACCCGGAATACCCGGAACAAATATCTGCAGATCGTACAAACATATGGCCCTAGGCGGGAATCGAACCCGCAACCTTCTGCGGCGCAGGTGGACTTCACCACCCCCCTACATCGGTCGTTCACGTGCCCGCCCGACTTGATCGAAACTGGCACTAAGGCATAACTAACTAACTAACTAAGGCCTAAGCTTTAAAATGTTATTAAGCTTTTTGAGGCTAAAATTAAAACTAAATAAACCGGCAAGTGCGAGTCCCCTTCGGTACGGAACCCTTCGTGTGCATACTTCTTCAAAGGACATCATATTTTCACTTTAAATTTTCAACTTCAGTATATTTTTAGTATATGTGTTTATTACAGTTGAAGCGTTACTTATTTATAGAAAGTTTCATGTGTCTACCTATTGTAGTTCAAGAGATACAACAGCCTTGACAAACGAAGAGCAAAAATAGCCAAAAAAAACACGTTGGACGGACGGACAGCGCAGGCTTAGTAAATAGGGTTCCGATTTCACCTTTCGGGTACTGAACCCAAAAAAAATAAAAAACCAGCGTTACTCTACTTTTTGTGGAGTAACATGCTGAGACAGGACGTTTTGGTTCGCTGCGTAGACACTTGTTACTATTTTAATTAGAACTAGATATGTTTTATTTGTAATGTTCACATTTGTATTGTAATAGTTGCAAGCTGTAATTCGTAGTGAACTAATAAATACATTTTCTTTCTTTCTTCTTTCTAAAATGTTGATCTAAATTAACCAATAATTTCTCCATTTCAGAGCAAGACAAAAAAGGAAAGAGAAATAAATCGAAGAGTAAAAAGAACAAGCAAACTCGTCCGTCATCACCGGTTCTAGAAAGTGACGACTCCGAACATTTACTAGTCAAGGAAGTCGATAGTATTAAGGTAATGTATTTACTTGTAACAGAACATCGAGCATTCGCTGTTTTTAAATTTACTCGAACTACACTTCGAACATGACGCATGACGATCGATGTTATTTTACAACGATCGATGTTTTTCTAGGTTTTACAAGTACCTAATTTATTTAGGCAGGAGATGAAGAATGTCAATATACTTCAAAACGACAATTGATTAGTAGTTTGATTTAGCGTGGGTTCATAGCAAATGGCTTATAACGTGTGCAAAGTCTCTTATCTCTTATCTAAATTACTTGTAGAACCTAGAAAATAGTAAAAGCACTATATTTTTTTTCACGCGTGGTCACTTTCTTAGGCTGACCGATCCTATTGGTTGAAATTTGTCAGCTTAGTGTCGTAGCACAACAGCACTCTTTCACTCTGGTAGAAAGCCGCACCAATAAAATATTCATAAGTTAAAAATAATCCTAAATGATAGACTAATCATTCTGTCCCAAATCACTCTATTAATATATATGCGAAAGTTTAGATGTTTGGATGGATGTTCGTTACCTCTTCACGCCAAAACTGCTGAATGGATCGGGATCAAATGCATACAGGTAGTTGTAGGCCAGGAATAAAACATAAGCTACATTTTATCCCATAAATCAGTTGGATAGGAGGATATGATAGGAATAACATTTATTAGGATATGAATAACATTTAAACGTTTCCATAGAAACAACACGTGCGAAGCCGCGGGCAGAAACTCGCTATTTCATAACCCAAACCTCATCATGTAAAGTCGAAAAAACCTTTTTCCAGGTGTTAGACAGCAACGCCATGCCAGCTCGCCTGCTAAAAATATCCTACAAACTGATCAATACTGAGACGAAACTCCTCCATCGGTTGCTCCAAGCCCACGGTCTCCAAGAGACGGTCTCCGAAAACAAAGATTTCAATCTGTTGTGGTCCGGGCTACACCCTAAACCCGACGTGCTACGGTCTTTGTCGCCGTACCAACGTGTCAACCATTTTCCCAGGTAAGAGTCAAGTCCCGCTCACCTAGATATTCAAGTATATCAATGCTTTCACTGCCCAGCCTCGGTCGGTCTAGTCGGTCTGCGTGCGTCTTGGGCCATGAAACTGTCAGTTTCGTTCAGAGATTATTTATGTTCAATAGTTTCTGTCTAAAACTCTTTAGTCACTTTAGTTAGATAGACAAGCTTTTCAACCATTGATCTTATCTTTTGATGTATTAAGAAGCTTCTTTTGACAAAGCATCTGAGGATCCAAACATCCAGGTAAGAACTTTGAACAAGATTATAAAGGCTTTCGCGAGAAGGAAGCCAAGAGGAGGATCCAGTTAGGCTGGGCAGCGTTTGGGAGTCTTCTCGTCATCCATACCGCAATACTTGAAAACTAAAGTTTTCAATCAGTGCGTCCTACCCGTCATGACCTACGCAGCTGAGACGTGGACACTCACGGTAGGGCTGCTCCACCAGTTCAATGTCGCTCAGCGAGCTATGGAAAGAGCTATGCTCGGGAGTTTCTCTGAAGGATAGGATTCGTAATGAATACATCCGACAGAGAAGCAAAGTTATCGACATAGCTCAAAGAATTAGCAAGCTGAAGTGGCAGTGGGCCTACCATATCTCGCGAAGAATCGAAAACCGCTGGGGTAAACGTGTTCTTGAATGGAGACCGCGACTTGGCAAACGTAATATAGGACGCCCTCCAGCAAGGTGGGACGACGACCTGCGAAAGACTGCAGGCAGATGCTGGATGCGGCAAGCTAAAGACAGGGCGCTATGTTGCTCATTAGGGGAGGGGAGGGAGACTGATATAGGTTGATGATGATGATAAAGCCTTTCTAATTCTGGAAGATTGGCCGCAGGATAACCCCGACATCAAGTCCGCTCCTAGATCCGTCAAAAGTATAGTGAAGCAACACCAAGACTACTGGGTAAGTATTCCGGATTGTTGGCTGTCGAAGGAGGCCTTCCGAGCTTTCAACCCGAGATTCTCTCGAAAACTACTTAATCTGAATCTTGACAAACCCCCGGCAAATCGTCGGTATTATCACAGGACACTGCATGCTTAACAAACACCTTGTAGAGTGCGATAGCGTAGCTTCTCAACGACTACACTATTTCGGGACACCCGCCTAGGGAGACATGCACTAGCAAGCTGCTGGCTTTCCTGGAGGACATAGGGTGGTTAGACTAGCAGCCCCCCACCCGACACGCAACAAGGGTTCACCTGTGGCGTAGTTGCGGAAACCAGTCCAGAAACAAGTAACCCCGACATAAACATAGGTAAGTTTATGTTAGAACAAATCTGCCTGTATTGTTACTTCATGAAATCATGATTCTTACTACCAAAATTCTGCCAGTGACTCCCGTAAAACTTGCCAGTAACTCCCGTTAATTTTCCTACGTTCATCAATACTTCTTAATACTCCAAAGTAGTTTAGTAACAATACTGACGGATAGTTCTTCCTGTAGGAACTGCCTGCTGACAAAATTATTGGAGGCCCACGGTCTGATTGAAGACCACGAGGGTTCTAATGGATGGACGCTCATGTGGTCTAATGGACCTCTACCGCTTGATATTCTGCAGACTGCCGATGAAAAACAGAGGATGAATCACGTGCCGAGGTACTTGACCATCTGCTTCTACAGCTTATACCGGTCAACTGCTGGGCACAGGCCTCCCCCTGATAAGCGCCTTATTGCCTCTTATAATATGAAGGGTAATGCACGTAATCCTCACGCTAGGCATGCGGGTTAGGATAGCTGTTAGATGGTAGACTTTAGCAGGAGGCGCTGCTGCCCGCCCCCCAGTATACCCTTAGTCGCCACTTATAATACCCGCCAGAAAAATCGGGGTCATGCGAATTCTAAGCCGGCACCACACGACGAATTATGTCATCTACAATCCTCAAATCATCACGGCGTTAAAGGTTGAAGCAGACCTTGATTAAATCGTAAACACATCGTCATAGAGGCTTCTACACACGAATCGGTGTCGCATGCTTTGTGTAATTTCCACCTTTGTTTATTTATTTTCATCAAATACCTACAATATCCCTTTCGGATACTCCCCTTTGACTAAGCAGTAACATCGCGCATCTACAAAAGTAGATGCTGGATGTGACATAGTCACTGCTAGACAGGGGATGCCTCTCCTGTCTAGCAGTGACTAGCACTGATGATGATAATGACCTGCAATATCCAGAAGAAATTTAAGATCTCCGTAAAGGTGTACGAATGCGTCTATTCCTCAACCTACCACTCCATTTAATTTCTATATCTCGTTCACAGATCGTACGAGCTTACTAGAAAAGACAAACTCTTCAAGAACATAGAAAAGATGCAATACTTCCGCGGTCTGAAACAGTTCGACTTTATCCCGACGACATTTCTAATGCCTGCTGAATACAAGGAGCTCTGTTCTACGCACTATCGCACTAAAGGACCTTGGATCGTGAAGCCGGCCGCTTCTAGCCGTGGCCGGGGGATTTATATCGTCAACTCTGTAAGTAACCATAATAATGATGTTTATCATTCCTGCTGAGCATAAGAGATCTGTTTTACGCACTACTGCACTAAAGGACTCTGGATCGTGAAGCCAATCGCTTCAAGCCGTGGTCGGGGGATTTATATTGTTAACTCTGTAAGTAACCATATTAAATATGTTTATAATTCCTGCCGAGTATTGAAGAAAGCGAGTAGACGCCATCCTACCGCACTAAAGGACCCTGGATCGTGAAACCAGCCGCTTCTAGCCGTGGCAGTAGTATTTATATCTATAGATACTTATTTTATTAAGTCTTATTGTTAATAATTCATAATATTAGATTTAAGTGTGCAATAAAGTATTTTCTATCTATTTTATCTATATTTATAACTCTGTTAATTCTGTCTACCGTAATAACAGTCAGAGTGATTTTGCTTAAAAACTATGAGGAATGTTCAGATTTTTTTTTAAGTACAGTATTAGTATTTCTATATACAAAATTAGAAGATGTCCAAGAGTTTCCAGCCAGACAAAATACCAAAAAGTAAAAATGTGGTCGTTGCCAAGTACAAAGACGAGCCCTTACTCATCGCCATCTCGTAAATGTACACAAAGGAGATTATACCTCTATAATAATTAATACAATATAATAATTTTTTATTTAAATATTTTTAAACTTACGCGATCTACATATTTACTATAGCTATAAACATTACATATTATTTATATAATATATTACATAATAATAAGTCTGGGTCCCATGTTGCCCAGACTCTTATGAGACTGGTGTCCTCAGGTCCACCCAAGACATCACAATCATGTTACACAAATCGCACATTTTATCTTTTTGTTCATAAATAAACTAGACTAACTAATAATAATAGATGATAGATTTTGCTACTTTTTATATAACTATGTAGATTCGAAATTAACTTTTTGTTATTTCTTTATGTTTCTTTGTTAAATTAATTATGTCATCTGTAACGTTAGATATAGAAGAGCGAGATCCTCTAACACAAGTTTTGTATACTTAAATGAGGGTCTCAACTATCGAATAACTTATTGTAAACTTGTTACAGAAATAAATATTATTATTATTATTATCTGAACACATTATATAAAATAATAGGTAAATAAACGCGATAAATACCCGTTAAATAATACTATATGCAACATGCTGTGTATTGTTTTTTTCTTTAATTCTTTTAAAATTGTATTAAATTGTGTTATTAAAATTGTGTGTAATTTAAAATTTTCTTGTGTGTTGTAAGTTGTGAACCAATAAAAATTATCTTATCTTATCTTATCTTATTGCACACAAAAACACCCAACCGCAAAAGACATAACCGATAAAGTTGTACAATAGGCGAACTTATCGCCAAAACCGAGAGGTTTTGGCGATAAGTTCGCATTACATCGCATATGTATACATTTCATCCTTTCAGCCAGATCAAATACCAAAAGGCGAGAACGTTGTCGTAGCCAAGTACATAGACAAGCCCCTTCTAATCGGCGGACACAAATGCGACCTACGACTCTACGTCTGCGTCACATCCATCGACCCACTGCTTATATACTTATATGAGGAAGGATTGGTCAGATTCGCAACGGTGAAGTATGATACCACGAACAAGAATCTTTGGAATCCGTGCATGCATCTGTGTAACTACAGCATCAATAAGTACCATACTGATTATATCAAGTGAGTATATCGCATTTATTTTATATGCTAGTTTCGTACTCGGGTTTTCTAATATAAAAGGCTAGAAAAAATAAAAATGAATAAAATAAATAAATAATGCTGGACAACCCACACAGCATCATCTAGCCCCAAAGTAAGCAGAGCTTGTGTTATGGGTACTAGGTATGATATGGCGAGTGACACTGGCTACACTCCAAGAAACTGTCCTGCCGGGTAAGTTTTTTATTACAAGCCGAGCAAATCATTTTAAAACGGTCCTGCGTCCTTTCGTTGAGAATAGAATATAATCACATGAGGGCGCGAACCTGCGCCGTCGTCATCGATATAATATTTAAGTTGAATAGAAAAGATGCAAAAAGTGGGTCCTTACGGAGATACGAACACCCGACGCTTTCTTTCTAGCTCGTTTGACTAGATGACTGATAAACTTAATACATATAACATAACATAATAACATAGATAGATATTTTTTTTATTATAGAAAATACCCAGAACACCCGGAACAAATATTTGCAGATCGTACAAACATTTGTCCCAAGGCGGGAATCGAACCCGCAACCTTCTGCGTCGGAGGCGGACCTTCGCACGCCGCGCCTCTTCGGTCGTCGTAAAAGCCTTTATCTTTACGTAGATTTGATAAAATTTCAGTCTTAGTTGTAGTACTGAACTAGACCGCGCCCGGCACTGATGATGGATGACGATGAGGCTGGCTTTAAGAGTTTCTCATAGTTCATTTATTTATAACTACTCTTCTCGGCAGCTGGGCTTAGAAATATCTTAGCCATCTTAAATTAAAATACGTTAATTATACGTACATGTAAATTTCAGTTTCTTACTAAAAACACACATAAATCTCTAAAGAAATGGTAAATAATATATATTGCTATAGTTTAAGTTTATTTTATAAGCAGTTAGTCCTGAGCCTGACCTCTCCCCGGTCGTGTCGGTCTGCCGTCCCATCGGATTATGAGAGTGAGGCAATGGAGAGTGCAACTGCGTTTACGCACACACTCGTGCACTATAATATATCCTGCAACTAGTTTCCGTTGAGTCTGGCCGCCGGGGTCGAAATTCGGCCAGGAAGACATCATCGTCAGTATATTTGTTGTAACATCCGCTAGTGTCAGTATGTCTAACTAAAAAAGAAATGTCACCCTTTCAGATGTGACGACCCAAACGCCGGCAACATAGGCCACAAGTGGACTCTCTCAGCCCTACTCCGTCACTTGCGCAAGTCAGGCCGCAACACCACGGCGTTGATGGCAGGCGTCGAGGACTTGGTCGTCAAGTCTATACTCTCCTCTGCGCAGACCATCGCCGCGGCTGCCAGGGTGTTTGTGCCCAACTTCTTTAACTGCTTCGGTGAGTAGTTCCATTGCGTCTGAATAATTGCAAGATAGCGTAGTTACAAGATGGCGTTCGAAGATGATAGCTCAAAATGGCGGACATAGATAACGACGCAACAATGGCGGACCAATAAAGACAGCATTAAATTCTAGATCCTTTCTATCAACTGCTGGCAAGGTTTTAACAATACAAGATCAAAATAGGGAAGTTACTAGACGCATCAAGTAAGCAGTAGATTCTAAAACCATACTCACTTGCGCAAATCAGGCCGCAACAACACGGCGTTGATGGCAGGCATGAGGCATCGATGACTTGGTCGTCAAGTCTATTTGTACAGTGACTGGGTAGTACATACTGCTATTGATGGCAGGCATGAGGCATCGATGACTTGGTCGTCAAGTCTATTTGTACAGTGACTGGGTAGTACATACTGCTATTGATGGCAGGCATGAGGCATCGATGACTTGGTCGTCAAGTCTATTTGTACAGTGACTGGGTAGTACATACTGCTATTGATGGCAGGCATGAGGCATCGATGACTTGGTCGTCAAGTCTATTTGTACAGTGACTGGGTAGTACATACTGCTATTGATGGCAGGCATGAGGCATCGATGACTTTGTCGTCAAGTCTATTTGTACAGTGACTGGGTAGTACATACTGCTATTGATGGCAGGCATGAGGCATCGATGACTTGGTCGTCAAGTCTATTTGTACAGTGACTGGGTAGTACATACTGCTATTGATGGCAGGCATGAGGCATCGATGACTTGGTCGTCAAGTCTATTTGTACAGTGACTGGGTAGTACATACTGCTATTGATGGCAGGCATGAGGCATCGATGACTTGGTCGTCAAGTCTATTTGTACAGTGACTGGGTAGTACATACTGCTATTGATGGCAGGCATGAGGCATCGATGACTTGGTCGTCAAGTCTATTTGTACAGTGACTGGGTAGTACATACTGCTATTGATGGCAGGCATGAGGCATCGATGACTTGGTCGTCAAGTCTATTTGTACAGTGACTGGGTAGTACATACTGCTATTGATGGCAGGCATGAGGCATCGATGACTTGGTCGTCAAGTCTATTTGTACAGTGACTGGGTAGTACATACTGCTATTGATGGCAGGCATGAGGCATCGATGACTTGGTCGTCAAGTCTATTTGTACAGTGACTGGGTAGTACATACTGCTATTGATGGCAGGCATGAGGCATCGATGACTTGGTCGTCAAGTCTATTTGTACAGTGACTGGGTAGTACATACCGCTATTGATGGCAGGCATGAGGCATCGATGACTTGGTCGTCAAGTCTATTTGTACAGTGACTGGGTAGTACATACTGCTATTGCAAAATGGTAGCACGAAATGCCGGAAGAAGATGGCGAATAAAAAATGAAGAGTCTTCAGATCTATTGATCTGTACACATTCATCTGAATAATTAAAATCTATTTAAACAGGAGTAATTTTTTTTTTCAGAACTATTCGGCTTCGATATTCTGGTCGACGACATGCTGAAGCCGTGGCTACTAGAAATTAACTTATCACCAAGGTATATTCTTCGTTCACCCTAATTACAAGACATCTACCTCTACATATAGAAAGAAGGACGTTCCCACCCTTGGGCCCCACCTTAGATTGGCCCGTGACTCTACGAAATCATTTATTTTATTAGAAATAGAGTGGTTCACAATAGTAATCTATTAGTTTACTATTAGGGGGTTGCGGGTTCGATTCCCGCCTTGGGACAAATGTTTGTACGATCTGCAAATATTTGTTCCGAGTGTTCTGGGTATTTTCTATGTATAATAAAAAATAAATATCTATGTAATGCATTGTATTAAGTAAAAAATTAATTAATATGTATTATGTACTGATTATGTATTATTATTATTATGTACTGCGGCCTCACATCCGCCTCGCGAACCAAAGCCTAGCTGAATTGGTCGGAAATAGTCGCCTAGATAATATACAAAATATTAGGGTACCTTTAACTAAGCCGCCTTTTATTACTAGATATACCTTAGTTTATAAGATTTATTTATTATTTTTTATGTGCAAATAAATAATACATTCATTCATGCTAAATATAGAACTAGGCACGTGCGTAGCACTTTTTTTTATTTTTTTTATTTTGCTATTTTCTAATATTACTGAAGATTATCGCGTAACTTTTATTAAAATATCGATAAATAATCTTTATTAGGCACCTACGTAGACGTACGTACCACGAAACAAACACACCTACCTACAGATAAACATTAAACAATAATAGCTTAGAAGAAAAATCTACGGAACCACCGACATTTATTAAAATATCGATATAATAATAAAAATTGTGGGTATGGCTAAAGACAAGATGGCCGAAAAGAAATATATGCCGCGTGGTCGTCTCATTGGCTCACGTAACGCCCCTATTCCGCCTACCGCGCCTATGGGCGCTAACCCTGGCGCTAGACTCCACACATCTAGTGTGTATAACTAAATATGGACGGTGACAATTTAAGGTCAAGAACCTTACTGATGAACAGCTAGCTTAGGGGTGGTCACTTACTTAAAAATGATGAAAGTTTTGAGGTATTTTTTTCAGTAAAAAACCTTGAAATCCAGAAAGTGCTAGACAAAAAAAATGCTCGTTTGAGGGGGTTGGACCACCCCTTCTCACTTAGTACATCAATAATGTGGCACCTTGTAGAGAGGCTTATGTCTAGCGGCTCGACAAGGGGTTCTGATTATGACGATGAAATCATTTACAAACCATTTTGTCCTGATCGTGTCTTACAAATGTGAACCTTATTCCTTCCAGCTTAGCGTGCGAATCGCCGCTAGACGCCCGCGTGAAATCCGCCTTGCTCGCTGACACGCTAACGCTAGTGGGCCTGCCTGCTATGCAGATGTGTCGGAATGAGACGATGTCGGGGCAGAACACTAGTCTCAAGGTGCGGATTGGCGCGGTAAGTCACCTTTGACAAAGGAAATTTAACTACCTATTTATGGCTTGAAAACCAACTATAACTTTTGGTTGGTTTTGATTTTTATTTTTACAGCAAATTCTGTGACACTGTATTTGTTGTGTTGCTATGATTTTGTTGTGCTGTGTTCCATTTAATTTCGTGAATCTCTAACATAAACGAAAAAAATTGTAGGCCATGTTTTCATCTCTTTTTGAGGAGATACAAAATAAGGAGAGATTGAAAAACCCCGAAAACCGCACATCGTTTGATTCTTCAAGATTAAGCCATTCTGTTTTACGTTAAGACCAATCCAATAGATTGTAGTTTTCTAACCCCCGAATACGCTTCTCCTTCTTCTTGTCAGATGGCTTCTGCGACTGGATTGTCGCAATTTCGCCAATGTCCGTCTCATGACAGCATCACAAGCTTTATGGATTGCGCATTAATAAACATAATATGTACTTATTAGTATTTACAATGAAGAAAAACATTCATTCCGCACAAAAAAAAAACACCTCAAAACTACATAACAGAACAAAAGGAAGCAGTGCTACAATAACTCAAAACTGCAGAATAATTAAATTTACAATAAATAAACACAAAGGAGCTGCTACTACTACTAATTACAACTTTATATCATTATTATATACAAATTGAGCAGGAGGGAGAAGCATAGAGATAAAATACATTTCATAGAAGTTGGAAGGGGGACTGCAGGGGGAAGGGAATCGTATAAAGGAAGAGAAACAATAGGGCAGCTGAAAAAAATGTGGTCCACGTGACCTTCATCTGTGCCACACTCACATATGGAATGGTCCCTGATCCGAAGTCTCGCAAGGAAGACAGGAGTGCAAGAATGACCAAGCCTTAGCCTGCAAATTGTCCAGGTGGTAGATTTATTGAACTTTTGAAACCCCCGAATACTCAAAAGCAACTCAATTTAGGCAAAAGTAACGCGATTTTTTGACAGTTTCCACAGTCAAAAAGCCGTCATTTGATATCTGCTTAAATGTGAGCTGCGTTTGAGTATTCGGGCGTTATTCATTCAACTACTTCGTTTTGTTTATAGCTCCCTAACAATATTTGCTTCCGTTAACTCCAGTGCCGGCGCGTCCACTCAGCCGAGAACGTCTGCGTGAAAGGAAAGCACAGCAGCAGCCAGTCTCCGCCGGTGACGGCCGGCAACGCCAGCGGGCAGCCTGCGGCTCTCACCAGCGAAGGTTCTAAATAATAATAATAATGCTGGACAACATATAGCCCCGAGAAACTATAACACCTAACTTTTGCTTAACATAGAGTTAACCATCGTTATTGTGTATTTCTTTTTAAATAAATATTAAAATTTCATTTCAAGCTAAGCAGAGCTTGTGTTATGGGTACTAGATGACTGTTATACATCACATTACACTAATATTATAAGTGCGATAGTTTGGATGTTTGGATGTGTATTGCCTCTTCACGCCAAAATTATTTAACGGATCAGGCTGAAATTTTGCATAGATATAACTCTAAGCCTGGAATCAAACATGGGCTTCTTTTTATTCTATAAACTTTTCCATAGAAACAACGCGTGCGAAGCCTACTTGAATATTGTACTTAATATAAAACATTAATATAATAATATAAAACATTAACAGGAAAAGCACAGAACACCTGGAACAAATATTTACAGATCGTACTAATATTTGACCCAAGGAGGGAATCGAACCCGCGACCTCCTACGTCGCAGCCGGACCAGCGTCTGCCGCGCCACATCGGTCGTCAATTAAATGCGAAAGTATCTGCCGTTGTGAAGATGTTTGGCCGAAGTCAACGCCAAAACTACAGTATCCACTGAGCTGAATCTCTGCACACATAAAGATTTGTACCTAAAATCTACACTTAGTACTTTTTATTCCGAAAAAAGGCGCGAGAAGCTGCGGGCAGAAACTGTAAATAAATAATCAACATTTATTGTCTATGGTGGACGCGGCGACAGAATCGATCTTTCCAACTCGGATGTCGTAAATGTTTGCTCGATCTACGCTTGAGTAACGCTTTTCTATGGAATAAACGTCACTCAAGCAGAGATCTATGACTGAGCAAGTTTTCATAATACGGGCCTAAGTAGCTAAAGAACCTACCAGAAGGAGGGAAGCTTACTACTGTATATTTTTAACATCAACACCTCTACATCGATAACTACCATATTTTATTAGGGATTCACAAAATGGCGCGCATTGCGCTCTTCCAACTCAGCCCGTGGATGTCGTAAGAGCCGACTAAGAGAACCTACGGGAGGAAGGGCAGCAGCTTTTCGCTGTGTATTTTATCACCTCCACTGCGCTCATCCAAGCTTGGTGAGTATGCCATGTGGTGCCGGCTTAGAATTCGCACCACCCCAACTCATCCCTCGGGGTCTTAAGTGGCGACTAAGTGGTATCTAGGGGGAGGGCAGCAGCGCCCTCTTCAAAACAGATCCACCACCGAACTGCGATCCCAACCAGCCCATAATAGCCAATATCCAAGTCGCTTATCAGAGGCGGCTGGACTGGTAAATGCTGTTGATGGTGAATTTATTTGTATCTGTTTGCTATTTAGAGCTGAGGCTGGTGCGAGCAGTGAGGGCGCAGTACGCGAGACGCGGCGGGTTTGTCCGGATATTCCCCAGCCAGAACTCTTGGCAGAAATACAGTCAGTATCTAGGTGAGTTGAAGACACAAGAGCGTTTACGCCTAGCGCGCGATGTGTATGGGACTGACTTGAAATGATTTGCGCGCGGCGTTTTAAAGTAGTTTTAAAATATTTACAGAAAAATAATAACAACACAATAATAAAAAATTTAAATGAATGATTTTAAAGAAGATGATCTATTTTATTGGTAAGCTATTGTTATATTAAATTAAATAAGTTACATATGTAAAAAAATCGTTTAAAATTCGTAATAATTCACAGTTTTTGAATGTTAATTTCTCATAGTCAGATACCAAAACCAAACATCTTTTAACCTAACTATTTTCCCAAGGATCATATTGATTGGTTATTATTTTTTGTTAATTAGATATATCAGTATTTTCATAACATTTTGAGCTTCAAAACTGATGCTGAAAGGGGAATTAAGAAAACCTGTAACAAGTTATATTGATATAACGCGTACATACTATATTAATCGAAATATTTTCTTAACTAACTATTTGGACAACGAAATTTCCTAAAATTATTATTAATTAACATACAATGTAAGATAAGTGGTTCATGATATTAACGGGTTAGAAAAGTACTGTTTTTGAGCCAAACTGCGCATGGAAGGCGTAAACGCTCTTAATGTTAATCACTCGTTAAGTTGATAAGAAATATAAGATTCACAGAATATTCCAAAATCACAATTTCTAGTCTGAAAATGGTATCAGCAACAACCATGTTGAGCAAAGGCCTTGTCTGATTCCTACATGCGTTACGATATTAAGCCAGAGCATGTGGTTAGTTCCTAACGCGCCTCAGTCTACCGCGCCGCCTCACGCTTTAAGGACTTGGGGACTCCACTGGTGATCTTGGCCCAAAGGCCCAAATTTCTTTAAACCGCCCGAGAGCTGGCGGATATCTGGCGCAGCGCATCAGCATTGCCATACAGCGGGGCAATGCAGCCAGTGTCTTGGGGACGCTTCCGACTGGTATTGATATGGATCAGTTGAGCTACCTGTAGATTGTTTGCAACAGTCTGCAGTTAGCTTAATTGTTTCAATTGTAAATACTAGTTCTAATTTGTTTTTATTATTCAATTGTAATTTTCGTTGTCAATAAAGATTTTCCCCTTTAAACTAGGTAATTAAAAATATTCATATATCCATTATAATTTTTTATTTCCCAGACCCAGTCTCCGGCATCCCCGTATGCTCCACATCCCTCAACAACAACATTCCTTACCAAGTGCTGTCTCACAACTACAACCTGCTGGTGCACTCCCACGTGCTGCCTCACTTCCAGCACGCGACCGTCGCCACCAGCCTCACCGACACGCCGCAGAGGTAACATCAATTATTGCACCGGAGCACTCTACTCCGCTATGCTTGAAATCGAAAGTTTTCAATCAGTGCGTCCTACTCGTCATAACCTGCGGAGGTGAGACGTGGACACTCACGGTAGGGCTGCTCCACCAGTTCAAAGTCGCTCAGCGAGCTATGGAAAGAGCTATGCTCGGAGTTTCTCTGAAGGATAGGATTCGTAATGAATACATCCGACAGAGAAGCAAAGTTATCGACATAGCTCAAAGAATTAGCTAGCTGAAGAGGCAGTGGGCCGGCCATATCTCGCGAAGAACTGACAACCGCTGGGGGGAACGTGTTCTTGAGTGGAGACCGCGACTCGGCGAACGTAGTGTAGGACGCACTCCAGCCACGACGACCTGCGAAAGACTGCAGGCAGATGCTGGATGCCGCAAGCTAAAGACAGAGCGCTATGGCATTAGAGTGGAGGCCTATTTGCAGCAGTGGACTAATGTAGGTTGATGATGATGATGATGAATCTACTCCGTCCTCTCGCAATGTATTTTGAGCTCGGCTCAAGATCGCAAGGCTAACTTAGATCCAAGAAGCACAACACAGATTATTTGTTACAGGCTAAAGCGGTACGAAGCAGTGACGATAACATCGGGTGCGCCCCCCATAACGCTGGAGAGCACAGCGGCCCCGCAGCCGCACCGCGACCCGCGCCGCGCGAAGGAACTAGTTAAGCGACAGCTGCTGGATGGCATGAGGCTCACGTAAGTTACTTCTATATGTACACACAGACAGACGTACGAAGCAGTGACGATAACATCGGGTGCGCCCCCCATAACGCTGGAGAGCACAGCGGCCCCGCAGCCGCACCGCGACCCGCGCCGCGCGAAGGAACTAGTTAAGCGACAGCTGCTGGATGGCATGAGGCTCACGTAAGTTACTTCTATATGTACACACAGACAGACGTACGAAGCAGTGACGATAACATCGGGTGCGCCCCCCATAACGCTGGAGAGCACAGCGGCCCCGCAGCCGCACCGGGACCCGCGCCGCGCGAAGGAACTAGTTAAGCGACAGCTGCTGGATGGCATGAGGCTCACGTACGTTACTGGTATGTACACACAGACAGACGTACGAAGCAGTGACGATAACATCGGGTGCGCCCCCCATAACGCTGGAGAGCACAGCGGCCCCGCAGCCGCACCGCGACCCGCGCCGCGCGAAGGAACTAGTTAAGCGACAGCTGCTTGGATGGCATGAGGCTCACGTACGTTACTGGTATGTACACACAGACAGACGTACGAAGCAGTGACGATAACATCGGGTGCGCCCCCCATAACGCTGGAGAGCACAGCGGCCCCGCAGCCGCACCGCGACCCGCGCCGCGCGAAGGAACTAGTTAAGCGACAGCTGCTGGATGGCATGAGGCTCACGTAAGTTACAACTATATGTACACACAGACAGACGTACGAAGCAGTGACGATAACATCGGGTGCGCCCCCCATAACGCTGGAGAGCACAGCGGCCCCGCAGCCGCACCGCGACCCGCGCCGCGCGAAGGAACTAGTTAAGCGACAGCTGCTGGATGGCATGAGGCTCACGTAAGTTACAACTATATGTACACACAGACAGACGTACGAAGCAGTGACGATAACATCGGGTGCGCCCCCCATAACGCTGGAGAGCACAGCGGCCCCGCAGCCGCACCGCGACCCGCGCCGCGCGAAGGAACTAGTTAAGCGACAGCTGCTGGATGGCATGAGGCTCACGTAAGTTACAACTATATGTACACACAGACAGACGTACGAAGCAGTGACGATAACATCGGGTGCGCCCCCATAACGCTGGAGAGCACAGCGGCCCCGCAGCCGCACCGCGACCCGCGCCGCGCGAAGGAACTAGTTAAGCGACAGCTGCTGGATGGCATGAGGCTCACGTACGTTACTGGTATGTACACACAGACAGACGTACGAAGCAGTGACGATAACATCGGATGCGATACATCACCGCTGGACGGGATGAGGCTAACGTAAGTTATCTTATCTCGGTATAAGTCAATGACAAATTGCTGACCAAGGTCAACCCTAAAAAGCTTAGTATGCAAATACTCGAAAGCCCCGACGAAAATTTCGTTTTAAGATGTTACTTTTACAAAAAAATCATAAAATCTAAATCGGTTCTTCCGTTTCGGCGTATCGGACTATTGACAGCGCTATAAGACCCCTATTTTTTGTGGGGGGGTTAAAATAAAAATAAAAACGCTTCAACTGTAAGCACTACATAAAGTACAGGAACCAAAGCCAAACCCTTAGGGAGCAACGCACAGGTTTTAAACGACCTCCATCGGTCTTTGCGGAAGGGTTGGGCAAATCAAATGATTGCATAGTTGATAATTCATTACTGATGTTTTATACTGAAAAAGTCTGAATAAAAAAGCGCGTCTCTTACTAATTGTAAGAATTTGTAAGTTACATTAGTAGGTACATACAAAAAATTTACTCATGGCCCTGCTGGTTGCAGACCATGAGAAAATTTTAATCAAAAACACAAATGTGAAAACTAGCCAAGTTCGTTCAGATAGTGGCTACGCCTTTATAAGAACTGAGATCATATAGATAGGTGCCAAGTTTCATAGCAGTTCATAATCTTAATTTGTTGCGTTTTTTCATTATTTAATTTGCGTCATCGCAAGTTCAACTTTTAAACAAATGCGGTAGGTATAAAATTATTTCTATAAAAATATTTATAATAAGATTAGAATCATGGCAATCTTTCGGTAACCAAATCTTTTAACAATTTTATGTTTTTTTTTTAATATTATTGCAGACGTCACCATTATTTTATTATTGTAACATTGTAGGGGGAGCACAGCTGCCTATGTTACAGACTTTTTAGTCTAGTTTAGGCAACTGAGGAAGAATTCTCACTAGTGTAATATTTCATATTGTCAGACAAATTGTTATTTAATTATTTGTAGGGATTATTTTTGCAATAAACTATTATTATTATTACATCAGGTGTAAACACATAGGATTGCGTACTCGTCTTTAATATTAGTGTGATATGTTCCTTGTTCCAGCATGGGCGAAGGCCGGCGCGCATTCGGGCTGTACCTCACGCATGTACTGAAGCGGTTATCGGCGCCGCACTCGGAGATCGCCGCCAAGCACGCCGGCCTCGTGCTCAAGTTCCTGAAGCGAGCCTCCTCCGCGCTGCGCATGCCTTACAACGTACAGGTAACACAGTGGAACATACCACGCCTTACAACGTACAGGTAACACAGTGGAACGTACCACGCCTTACAACGTACAGGTAACACAGTGGAACGTACCACGCCTTACAACGTACAGGTAACACAGTGGAACATACCACGCCTTACAACGTACAGGTAACACAGTGGAACATACCACGCCTTACAACGTACAGGTAACACAGTGGAACATACCACGCCTTACAACGTACAGGTAACACAGTGGAACATACCACGCCTTACAACGTACAGGTAACACAGTGGAACGTACCACGCCTTACAACGTACAGGTAACACAGTGGAACGTACCACGCCTTACAACGTACAGGTAACACAGTGGAACATACTACGCCTTACAACGTACAGGTAACACAGTGGAACATACAACGCCTTACAACGTACAGGTAACACAGTGGAACATACCACGCCTTACAACGTACAGGTAACACAGTGGAACGTACCACGCCTTACAACGTACAGGTAACACAGTGGAACGTACCACGCCTTACAACGTACAGGTAACACAGTGGAACATACCACGCCTTACAACGTACAGGTAACACAGTGGAACATACCACGCCATATTGTTCATTTTGATTTCTAGTATCAAAACCGGCATTCTGCAAAATTATTATCTAAATTTCGACTGATATTATCGAATAAAGACCATACCCTGTGTGATATTTAGTTTTTACAATATGATTGTAAAATTATTTTCAAAACAGACATAATAAGATTTTTTTATTGAAATTGTCGAGAAGCCATTGAAGAATACAATTTGGCTTCAATCTTGACAAAAGACTTGAGACCATAATACTGTGTAATTCTAATCCAATGTTTTGTTGTTCTTAGCCAGTCAGGATACATAACAGCGTGGGTACCTTTATTAAGCAGTTTTTATTCACTGTTTGACACCTAGTGACACTGAACTCACTGCTGACTTCATGTTGCACGTTTTTATCCACTGTTGATCACTCAAATGTAATTTCTTTATTGAGCACTACCAACAGAACACTTAAAAACACAAAGAAGACCACATACATAAGGCATCACCAGTCGTGACACCCCAATTACACTAGATGTACTCCGTCCAGGCATTTATTTTCTTTGGCCTTATGAAATAATAAAAAAATCATATAAGTGATCTTTCAGATCGATAAATATCGAAGCTCTCGTTAGCCCCGATACTTTTCGAGCCGAAAGATTCGCGTTACTATTCTTTAGGAAAGCAGAATCTATGAAATCTTGCTTTATTTATGATGTTTCATTCTAAATGAAAGAATGCAACATTTCATAGGCTCTGCTGCTTAGAAAATAAATACGTGGACGGAGCATAGTTACTTTATTTATTAAATAAAAACATCCAACATGAGATCACACAACGCAAGTTAGTAACAAACAAGAAACAAGGTTCTTAAATCTATGTGTTTTAATACATGCTTAATACACACACAAATACAAATATATAAATATGCGTAATACATACGACAGTAATAAATACGTGTGCAATAAAGCTAGCCATTCCCTCTCTCTCAGCAGGGTCCGCCAGTGAAGATGTGTGACAAGGACAAATGCGCAGTGATATCCAAACAGCTCAACGATTTCCTATACATGTACTATCGGGAGACAGACCTGTACACAAATAGTGAGGATAAGGAGGGATGCGTTTCTAACATCAACTTCGCACAGTTTCTATATTCAGCCAGGTAACTTATAAACATTTTGTAGCTAAAGTTGCTGACCGTTCTGAAAATCGTACTGAAGGCTAGCAGCAAGGCTCGGTAAATACGACCGATGTGGCGCGGCGGGCGAAGGTCCGCCTGCGACGCAGAAGGTTGCGGGTTCGATTCCCGCCTTGGGACAAATGTTTGTACGATCTGCAAATATTTGTTCCGGGTGTTCTGGGTATTTTCTATACAGGGTTATTGGTTAATGACGAACAACCTTTCGCGGGCTAATTTTGAACATGGTAACGAATTACATTTCGCCTAAACCAGGGCAAATATCTCAAAAAAAAAACTGTTAAAACTCTCATCCAAATATGGTACGGTACCCTAAAAAAAAGATTTTGTCGCTTCACAAGGATCCCTAATTGCAGAGGGCGTAATAACATGCCATGGCCACGCCTATGGGTTGATATAAAATCTAGTAAAGGGCTTAGCACGTTTTTGCAATACCATAACGATACCTGCTTTTTGAAACTAAAAGAACATTACACGAATATTAGTTAGATAACATATTTACTCAAAAATTCAATAAATACTCATTATTTTGACAACCTTCTTTGAGCAAAGGGGACCTTTCCGGCTTACTTGAAAAGGTTTTATTATCTTTATTCTCATCTTTTCTCTATTATTGCCTAATAATGGAAGTGGGAATTTTTCAATTCAGTTTTTGCAGATTTGTGAGTTTTGTGAGGCCCGTCGTACGATGACTTACCAATTTTCCAATGTCGAGTGCACTGAAATGGTTCGGGTGCTCGCCAGGTGCAATGACAATGTAACGGATGCCTGCCGGGAATACGCACGTTTGTTCCCAAACGTGCGAACACCATGTCGCAGAACCATGCTGGCTGCTACGCAGCGGTTACGCGAATATGGTCAGTTGCAGCCGCAGTCCACTGACCGTGGTCGTCTACCCACGCAAACTGCCCGCGCGGAAGGGCAGATTCTACAGTTTTTTGAGGATTATCCTTCTGCGAGCACTAACGATGCAGCACGACAATTTAACGTGAGCCAATGGTTCGCGTGGACTGTCGTGCACAATGACGATAAGCATCCCTATCATCTGCAGCGAGTACAAGAGCTCACCGAGGCCGACAAACCGGCGCGAGTTGGCTTTTGTAATTGGGTCCTGGCTGAAAGGCCCTCAATATTGTGGAGTGATGAGGCAACATTTGGACGTTTAGGACTATTCAACACAAGAAATGAACATTTGTGGTGTCAAGAGAATCCTCATGAAGTTAGGCCGCATAACTTTCAACACAGATTTTCTGTAAATGTGTGGGCGGGAATCGTTAATGATACATTAATTGGCCCAGTGTCTTTAGAAAGACTGAATGGAGAAACGTACCTGAACTTTTTCTCAGAAACTCTACCAGTGTTGTTGGAGGACGTACCGCTTGCTTCCCTGCGTGGCATGTACTTGCAGCAGGACGGGGCGCCAGCCCACTACGCTCGCTCAGTCAGAGACTATTTAGACCGGGAGTATCCCGGACACTGGATCGGGCGGGGAGGTCCGATCGCATGGCCTGCTAGGTCACCGGACATTATGCCATTAGACTTTTATTTGTGGGGCCACGTCAAGGCAATGGTTTACAGTGGTGGTGCATTAGCGAGCCGGGATATTTTGGTAACGAAAATTACCCGGGCATTTCATGGGACTTCATGAGTTGGGTGGGAGTCTGTTGAATGACTGCTACAAGTAATAATAATAATAATAATTAATCATTATTGTTATTTTCTGATTAATTGATGTTTTTTGTTTTGTTTTGTAATTTACTAACCATTCTCAACTTTAATAATTATGTGTTACTAACAAAATGGATACATAAGTCTGAATAAATGAATTTTCAATTTCAATTTCAATTTGAACTGATAAAAATGAACCCTCAAGTGTTATCACGTGTGAAAGAACAGACCATTTTTAGGTGCGGCATGTGTATTGGGTGTGACGGTGACTATTTTGAACGTTTTGTGCGTGATACTCACCGTCATCCTCGGGACTTAAGTCTCAGGGGTGATCTATTGTAAATAAGGCATTTGCTGTACCTACATAACTTTCATGAAGGTACATTTGTGTGTATTTATGAAAATTTGCTGTAAATTTTATGTACATATTTAAATGTACATAGATACGGAGAGCAGCATCATTTGGTAACCCCTATAACGTTTACACTTCTACCGCTAGAAGGCTACCAGTTGATGATGCTGTCTGTTTCATGCTGTCTTATCTGTACATACCTGTGTGTTAATTTGTGAAAATTTGCTGTACATTTTATGTACATTAGCTTTACATTTATGTAATTTACGTAAATTTGCTGTACACTTTAGGTACGTACATAATCTGTACATGTTTATTTGTGAACATTTACTGTACATTAAATGTACAGTAAATGTTCATGTTAATAATATGAACATAAAATTTTTGTTCATATTGTTAATATGTACCTACATTTTGTTATTTCAGGGACGATTGCTGTACATTTTATGTACATTTAATTTTTGTACATATTTATTTTAATTTTGTGTACATTTTTGTGCATTTCGTGGACAAAATTGTACATTTTGTGTGCTTTTATGTAAATTGTTGTAAACGCCACTTTTTAAATACTAGGTACGCCTACATTGTTAAATATTTGCCTGCTTACCTAATCCTGTTCCCCTTTTTTGTGGCGGCCTGAGACATCTTCTTTCTAGTGCGACAAAATGTGCTATAATCTATTCAACCGATCATTTCAGCATATTTCCTGTATTCGCGGATAAATATTTCGCGAAGAGAAAATTACTAAGTTTTTTAAACCTAACCGGATAATAATTAGTAGGTATTAAGAAATCGAAATTCGTTATGTAATTAAATAGATTTTTAGTATGTTTTTTTTGAGTTCGTGGAACGTATCCCCTACGTTCCTATACAAATTACCGTTCCGTATCCACGGTTTCTGTATTCTCGGCATATTTACGGAACGTATACCCCGCGAATAAGGAGCTTTTACTGTATTATATAGTAGAGTTATGAGAATAATGTGGAACCAAAATTTACATTTCTCAAACTATGCCCTAAAATAATTTACTATTTGTTTATTTTACTATGGGATGTGAAGTGGATGCAACGAAAGTAAATACAAGGATAATCTACCTTGTATTTTTAGGTTCTTTTTAGGTCCAGTCTAGGTTTCGTTCGTCCAATGAGACTTGAAAGTTTGTTCTGTAAAGAACCTTTTTTATGGTTTGTTTACGTTATTTCTTTTGCTCGGGTAAATTTTACATATTTTTTACTTTATGGCCAGATGACAGAAAGAGAGACAGAGACGGCGAAATTGGAGCGGATGCAATTCTCACGAATTAACCGCTCGCATACAATTGACATTGGGGTTGTACCGTACTAAACTTTCACACTACCTAGAATGACATAGATCATACGGCGGTTTACGGATTCCGCCGTTTCTGACTGAAGTCTGAACGTACGCTAGCTTTTATTAGGTATGTAGATAATTTATTTTTATGTCGCCAGTCCCAAGCCTGGCATACTAAGCTACTCCACTTTAAAGCACTAATTCTTTTTTGCTGTATTATACTTGAAGCAGACTCTCCGCTTGGATCCTTTTCTAGGGATTTTGCTTCAAATGGCACTCTACATATACTATTTTCACAGTTTACTAAACTAAAGCCACGGCTTCTAGTGCAGCAACAATTTGTGACTGTAAAATTTTAGGAATCCTAAAAACGAAGCCAAACAAAATGTAGGTAAATAACTAATAAAGTGCGAACCCACATAATATACTCCAGAAAATACTATGACACCAAAAAAATTATGATTTAAGCGACGAAAATCGAAGTTTAATTCAGAAAACTGAGCACAAGGCTTATGGTTGATAATTTGCAAGTGTTTTTTTAATGTACTCAAGAGAGCTCGAAGCGCGCCATTTTGTAAAAAGGGTAGGCATAGGATTTCGCGTTCATAGGAGTGGGACAAAGCATACATTTTTGGAACGGCGTAAGCACCAAAATCAAGTTATTGTTTATATACAAGAAAACTTTGCAACTTATGAAGAAACTGGTTCAAGGAACCAAATAATTAGTACCCTACCTACCTTCGAATCAAAACTTAAGTCATTTCAATAGACCGCAGGGTTCCTGAGATCTCGATGAAATTATGTGCGAAACAAAGGACACATTCATGATTTTATTTATCTTTTTTTTCTCAATCGTATTTTTACGTTGAAGGAAACAAAGAAAAGATGTAGAATTTTATGTAATTCGAGTTTTTACCACGGGGATCCAGTGAGTACTGAGATCAAGGCGTAGTTTGACAACCAAACCTAAGGTTCGCCCCTTAATTTGAATAGGTATAATTTTTGTTGCGGCAAAGGAGATCTCATAATTAGTGCTCAAAATGCAATAACTCAGAAAAGTATGAATTGTGGTAACCTTACAACTATTTGTTTTTAGCTTCGATTTTTTTAACAAATTAAAAAAAAAGGTAGGGTACGACTAGTATTATTTTTAGAATTCCGTAAGACAAAGCGCCCATTACGTTAATTTCCGTAGAAATGAATTAGCAAATTAGCAGAAATGAAGTTAAAATGTCTATTAAAATGATATTAAAAAAAGAATTAAACTTATTAACTAGTTACGGTTCAAAAAGCCCATTTCTAATCAACTCTACTTATCATGTGCAATAACAGCTGTTGTACACGATAGGTACCTTTAAAGCCAACATGAAGCGACTTCGCTGACGAAAATTGTGCAAGACCTTGTTTTTTGCAATTTTCATGATTCGAGGTGAACGGGAAATACCCTATAACTACCTAGGTTTTAGTCCCTTGTGAGAATCGTTCGTGTTTAAACTACAAATTTGCGGTTTTCGGATTTTCCGAAGCAAAGACTTGTGCTAAGACCAAATGTCATGGAGAGGTCAACGTGAATTACCCTATCTATAGGTTTTGTGTGCATGTGATTTCCTTGGAAATTTCAAAATATGCAGCTTAAACGGCTGTAAATTTTGATTGCGTTGTCTTAGAAGTTTGATTTGTATTACGGCTCCAAGAGGTTACGGACTTGAACATTTGGTGTTAATTTCAACTCCTCTACGCCATCCCCGAGAAAAGAGGGTTAAAAGACAGACGGACAACTAAGTGATCCTATAAGGGTTCCTTTTGAGGTACGGGACCCTAAAATAACTAAGGTGGCGTTCGTTTAGAATTGTAACATGAAGTTATGTGGATGGATGTATTTTAAGCGGCCAATATTACCTATGACGCTTCTGAGGAAGTTACTACTTACGTACTGTGTACTGTCTGTACTGTGTGTACTTAGGTAGTAGGTGTGTATTTAGTACATCCAAATGCCCAACTGAGCGAGGTTTCTCGTTGCCGCTCTGGGTAGCGATTACCTCAATAGGTGTGAACAGGCCCTTAAGTACCTAACTCAAATAAGTGCCACCCAGCTCTGGACCTGGCACGGTATTGAGAGGCGGTATGCAAACTAATTACCTACATATATTACATTCAAAAGTAATTTGGTCTGTAGGTACCTACTATGACACAAAAAAATATTATGATTTATGCGACGAAAATCGAGGTTTAATTTAGAAAACTGAGCACAAGGCTTATGGTTGCTAGTTTGAAAGTGTTTATTCAGGGTTCTGTACCCGACGGGTCAAAACGGAACCCTATTACTAAGCCTCCGCTGTCCGTCCGTCCGTCCGTCCGTCTGTCACGTGGCTATGTCACATGAACCGTAAGAGGTGGACAGATTAAATTTTCAGATAATGTGTATTTCTCATGCCGCTACACCAATAAATAATAGAAATTAATAAATATCAAAGAAAAAGAAAATTAAAGGGGGCTCCCATACAACAAACGTTATTTTTTTGGCTATTTTTGCTCTTAATTTGTCAAGGCTGTATCACTTGAACTACAATAGGTAGACACATGAAACTTTCTAATTAAGTAACACTTAAACTGTAATAATAACAAATACTAAAAAAATATGATTTTAACAACGAAAATCGAAGTTTAATTTAAATAAATGAGCACAAGGCTTAAGGTTGCTAGTTTTAAAGTGTTTTTTTATGTACTTAAGAGGGCGCAAAGCGCGCCATTTTGGGGAAAGGATAGGCATAGTATTTCGCGTTCATAGGGGTGGAACAAAACATACGATTTAGGAACGGCAGGTTTATAAAAAATCGACCGGAGTTTCCAACAGGCATACCTACACAAATTCAGACTTGTTTTTATGTCCCAAAACTGGGCCCGGCGGCGTACTGTTACTAATTTATGGCAGCCTTATTGTCTAGCTTGAAATCCATTACCAGTAAACTTCAAGTCGATTACCAGTGGTCGACCCAGTCAGAATGTCGTCGTCAGTATTGTCTAAGGTATTCAACTGGTCTTCGGTTTCGGAATGAATGATCCATGTGAATCCAATTTCTCGTTTTCGATCTTTCATGCGTTTCGTTAATGCAAGTAGGACTACTATTTATTATGCTGTAAAAACACAGCCTGTGCATTATTTTTGTCAATGATTGCAAGTTAATCACGTATTTTGTCAGTTTGTTTACTAGAAAGGTAGTAACAAAACGCAAGTTTTCTTTCTTCAAACTGTCAAACTCGCTCGTGACACTATTGGAGTTGTCAAAAGTTCACGGTTTGTTTTGTTAAAAGTCAAAAGTACGCTTTTTTTAAGTTAGAACAAGACAGCGAGTCGTGTCGTAAGAATCAACCCCTATAACTAAGCCCGTGGATGTCGTAAGAATCAACCCCTATAACTAAGCCCGTGGATGTCGTAAGAGTCGACCCCTAAAACTCAACTCGTGGTTGTCGTAAGAGCCGACTAAAGGACCCTAGCAGATAACGGGCAGTAGCTTCCTTCTGTGTATTTTAACACCTTTACTGCCCCAATCCGCCTGTCAAGCGTGGTGGTTATGGCTTAACACCCCTTGTTTGGCGGAGGACCCCTTGTTTGGATAATTTTATTTTGCTTTAAACACAATGTTCACCATAATTTTCTTATTTCGATTAAAATTTGACCAAAACACTTCAAATAAGATTCGAATGAGAATGCTTCATCTGACGTTTCACATGGGCTTGAATTTGGCGTTACGCAATACCAAAATACGTTCCATTCATTCACTAGGTTTGAATTTCGCTGGTAATGGTGTTGATGGTAACATCTTTTTACACAATACGAAAGTGACAATCGAAGTCCAGGCTAGGTTTCAAATGTCAAAAATGAAGTCGATCTCGATTACCAGTTGACTTAGACAATAAGGCTGCGGGTTGTAAGCTATGTAAGCTTTTACAAAATAATATGTAAAAACGTTTAAGAAATATTATGCGTAAGTACCTATTCTAAGTATTTTTTTAACATTTTACTGAACTACCCTGTTAAATAAAGGTGGTCTCTTATTGTCACTGTAAAAGATCAGGTAGCATAAATCTTACGAGTACCACGCTAACGAAGTAGCGGGCAACAGCTAGTTTTTCATTTAACGTATTATTGATAGTCAATTGCCAATGGAGTCAAAAGGGATGTTTCAAGGCGGTAGAATAAAGTTTTCGTGGGATGAACTGGGTTGTGCCTAAAAGTTTTTTGATACAAATTAAATAATTGGGGTGTTTCTTTCATATGAGTATAAACAGCCTTTCAAAAAAGTTGAGCACTAACTTTAAATAACGACTTTCACAGATTCGATGCCTTAATAGATTCGCCACATACTCAAAGAATTGATTGCTTATGAGATAGAGAAAAACCACCAGTACAAATACGAAACGTAGGCTACTATGTCTTTGCAAATCACCATTGACTACCTACGTATTTAAGAAAATGGAGGCTTTTATCCAATATCAACCTCTATGCCGTTTCCAAAACCGAACAAACTCCTTTACAAAAAAAAAATAAAACTGACAACAATTTCATTGTGTCAAACTTAATTGAAGGTTACAAAAATATCTATTTTGGTGTATTGTTTTGATAATTTTATTTATGTATGAAATAGTTGAGTGTTTAATGTGGATTTTATTTGTGAAATGTGTAGATAAGCCCAATAACAATCCGGTTCTTGGTACTTTGTGTAACTGTTTGATAGTGAATACTTAGACGACTGAACCAGGTACTGTAGGTACATTTAATTTTCAAACTTATTTTATAGACTCAGTGAGTAAATATTATATGCTTTCATTACGGATGTAAGCGGGTTAACTACGAACCTTATTTGTGTTGGAAGAACACCAATGTTTCATCCCTTAACGAGGGACTTCTTCAGGGTGAGTGCGGTTCGCGACGCGCCTGTACCAACACAAATAAGGTTCGTAGTTAACCCACTTACATCCGTAATGAATTCGTAAAACTACGATAGTTTTTCCTGTGAAATATTATGCTTCTTCGAAAAATAACAGGAAAGAATACCAGCCACAGTAAATTTAAGTATTTGTTACAAAGGACTTACCTATATAAGCCTTAAAATCCAATCATAATAGGTGCTTAATTTGAAACTTAACTTTAAAACAAATTGTGGATTGAAAGATTTATGTGCAATCCCTCACTGATACTTTGTAGGCACTTTTTTGCCTAAATGCTTAAGTCTACACTAGTCTCTTCATAGAATAACAGTGGGAGAGTCAAATAGAATGGGAGGGGTAGATCGATCTTTGTTAATTCCTTGGGTTCCGGTCTACAGTGCTTTTTTATTTTGTATGGGAGGTGGATGTCATGAAATTTTGTGAATTAAGACCTGGCGTCTTCACGAACGTGTTCGTGATGATGGGCAGCACCTGCAGTTCACGTAGTGTTACTAAATAACCAATAACCCAGTATATAATAAAAAAATATCTATCTATGTTATATATTGTATTAAGTTTATCAGTCATCTAGTACCCATAACACAAGCTCTGCTTACTTTGGGGCTAGATGATGCTGTGTGGATTGTCCAGCATTATTTATTTATATTTTATTTATAATAAGTCTGCTGACATTGCTTACCGTTCGCTTCAAGTGTGCCTTAAAGTTGTCGCACACATATTACAACTCGGAAACTGATCATTACGGCTGCAATGCGAACTATTCATATTTGTACGACTAGAACGGCAATACTAATTTGTACTCCGTTAATAACGCATGTTAATCACCGTCATAACGAGATCGCCTCATCTTTTGATGTATACGCAAACAACAAAACTACAAATGAGTTAAGCAAAATATCACATTATCTAGAGGATAAAAAAGTTTGGCCGAGCTTGCTCCAACTCGAAAACTAACAACCTAACAAGGTAAAGGTTTCTTGTTCGCGTCTTTTCTTTACCCTAAAAATATTAACGTGAACAAAAAACAAAGTGATTACTTTATTTCTTAGTTTTACTTAACTTATCTAATTTCATTTTTGTGACGGGTCCAAGTGGCCGGTTGGCTAGGCCCTCTGTAAGTTCTAAAGGAAATAAAGCACTTGATGTTTGATATTTTGTCTTTCTCTCTATTCCTTGACGGCGCGGCGATACAAAGCCTTTTTTAATGTATGTGACAACCTTTCTCTGATAAAAGTCTAGAACCATGTGTCTCTTGAAAAATATATATTACCTATTATTTTTTCCCCAGCGAGGCAGACTTAGAAGACGTGCTCCTACTTCTCCTCAAGATAGAGAACTACCAGCCGACATTCCTCGGGGACTCTCGCAACATGTTCTGCGTGGACTTGCCGTTTGCTAAGCTCGCGGAGCCGCCGGCGCGACACACTCTGCTTAAGCACCTTTCTCAGCTCGCGCCCACACATAGCAGGAAGTATAGGTAAGAATATTCTATCTCACTCTACTCTATGCATGGAGAGGAGAAAACAAATACGTGTCTTCTAGACCTTCGTGATACAACGCCAGCCACATCTTCAGATAATATATAATCTAATCAAAAAATGTAAAATTCAATTATACGTGCCGTCTCGTTCATTTAGATATAATAATCTGTTATATCTCCCTAATGTTAGTACAAATTATCGTCAAAACTCATTCATGTATCGAACTTGCAATAAATTCAATCAGCTCAGCAAAAAATGTGACCTAGATCTTTTTCCCTCAATATCGACCCTCAGATGTGATTTAAATAAGATCTTCTTTAAGCAGTAGGTTAAAGGGTAGCAATAAAACATTTTTGGAACTTATTTTGTTTATGAGTGTGAATGATCCCTAGCGGTAATCAATATAATTATGTATGTATAAACTTAACTTACACGGTGCTAACTTTTGTTTTCTTGTAATTTATAATATGTAGCTATACATATGTGGGAACCTATTAATGGTCACCTAAGTGCCAAACCCTGTGTTTATTTGATAAATATTGAACCGATGTTTCCCCTAAAACGAATAAATAAATAAAAAAATAAATGTGAAAAATAGCTAAGTTCGTTTAGATAGTGGCTTTACCGATAAAAGAGCTGAGAGTGCAAAGTTTCATAGCAGTTCATAATCTTATTTGGTTACGTTCTTTCATTATTTAATTAGTGTGTTGGCAAGTTTATTCTCACCACATCTGTTGTAATGTTAGACACAGGTTGGGCTGTGCGTTCTCGTCAGCGCGACCTAGAGCATGTACACTTTTACTAGCGACATCTGGTTATTAATTTATGGAACTAATGCAACTTACGATGGGTCCCTTTTATTGAGACCTGGGGTTCGTTTACACGATCGCTCACTAATTTTTAACGATAATTTCGAATCTAAGAAATACAAATTAATACGGCAGATTTTATTTTTCCCGTCCCATCTTTTGTAGTATAAGAGGATATTTAATTTTTCATGAATTATTTTTTATTATTTCTAGTTTTGAGTCATTATTATACGTCTATGTGTAAAATTTTATAACAATAGGTCGATATTAAATGCTCAAAATATAAAAATTTTGGTTTGCGGATTTTTTCCTTCGATAAAGTTTGATGATCTACCTTCATACCAAATTTCATGTTCCTAGGTAATCTAGATGTAGTTTAGGTATTTGATGTGTCAGTTGTTAAAAATGTCACCTTTCGGACCTCAATAAGTCAAGAACCTTAAATTATATAATAATAATTAAATTTTTAGTAAAAAATTAGAAATGTTGTTTTTTCGTCATATTGCTGTTCTTTAATATGTATTCTTACATTATTTCCACATATTACTGTACAAAAATTTTATAGGATTTAAGTGTATATATTTTTCCTGTAATAATTTCATGACAAAACACCCGTTTTGCTGAGAGTGTGTGTAAAGGAACACGAAAAGGAAGAAAAATTATTTAATTGTTTAAAAAAAATTTTCGAAATTCAAACAATCGTTATTCACTAGTTGATCCCCTCGGGGTCCAGAAGCACCGTCTTTCGGCTAACGGCGTAACGTGGGCACCCTGTAATTTAACATTCATGACATATTTTTTTTGTTATATTCTTATATTACTTATATTCAAACGAGTCTTTATCGCGTTTATCCAGAAATTTCGAGTTCGGAGTAACGCAAAGCGAGAAGTCGGGCACCTCAGGCTTGAGGTATTTACCTTGTGATTTTCGCAATAAAGAACTATACTCTGTTCACGAAGACAAGCTAATATAGCGCGCGCTCTCTTGCACAATTGTACAAAAGTGAAAAGGACGGGACTACTAGCGTGAGAGACTAACGCGAGATAATATTTATTGATAATTGACCTACTTATTAAGATACTGAGAACCTAAAAATATATATTTTGTTTAATTTGGGTAGTGTACAAAAAATAAATCAGAAATTTTCTTACAAATTTATTCACTTTCTGATTCACTTGAATCTGAATCATACTCCAAGCTTATAATAAAATGTTCTGCCATATTTTCTACGTTCCTATCCATAACATCCATACCAGACTCTACCTCTACTACATCACGTCCGCACCGCACAAGGGACAGATAAGACTAACAGTGTGCACGTGCCCTATGTTCGTTATCGTCTATCGTCTATGATTTCCCTATTAGCTTGTTTCGGCGAACAGAGTATAGTAACTACCGTAAGGCAACCTTAATGGTTCGATTTCCATACAAGCATGCATGCATACACACGTTACTAATAATATGCTTTAAACTACTCTGATATTTCGACATTTATTTTATCTAGTGAGTGAAAATCTATTTGTATAGCAGTCGAATCACCAAATCGGTCGCAGTAAAACCAAACCATTGCTCAATCAAGCTATCATGTTGATGCGTTTTCCGCATTTCTAGTTTATTCGTCATTTCTGGTGGAAATACACATTTTTTACTCACATATTTCGAAATAAAACTTTGTGCTTTTGTGAAATGTCCTTCATTAGGTATTATTATTGTTTTTCACATCGAGCAGTTATTACAATAAAAGATAGTAAAATGCCACTCCTCGTTCCAGACCTACCTTCGATTCTCCCAGCACGCGTTCCGAGCAAGAAGAGCCTTCAATGCGGGAGTCGGAGCCGCGAAGCGAGTCCAAACAGTCCAACTCGGACGTCGTCGTCAAGGATTACATGAAGTCTGAGAAAACGCTGAACATGGCGCTTAAGTATGCCAGGTCATAACGTGTATGCCAGTTCGTAAACAACGAGTATTCGTAAGGGGTATGCCCGGGCGTTATGAGTATGCCGGGGCGTAACGGGCGTGTATACCGGTTCGTAACGGGTGTGTATACCGGTGCGTAACGGGTGTGTATACCGATGCGTAACGGGTATGTATGCTACAGCGTAATGGCCATGTATATCAGAGCGTAACGTGTATGCCGGGGCGTAACAACAATGCCTTTAGATGACAATATAACTAGATCGCAAGTATGCCGGTTCGTAACGATCGACTGTGGTATTGACTGTATACTGGTCGTACCGCATAGCCAGTTTACAATCAGATGCAAGTATGCCGGGGCGTTACGGGTATGCCATGACGTAACTACAGTAGTACCTACTCTAGTAGTTTAAGTACGGGTCATAGGCAGTTTGCCACTGCCTATGTCAGTTGTTATGGTTGTTTATGCCGTGGTGAACTCGATTATTATCAAATAATTATGTTTTCTTTGGGAAAAGATACAACTGTTTACCAAAGATAACTTAAATTAGAAACATTGAATGTGAACGATTAATTCTCATGTTTCAGTTGCTAATTTAAAATACAAATAACATCAGAATGTGTTCAGGGCGGGTTACGTCTACTCTAGATAGATTACTCAACAAGTTACCAAATTGATGCAACTCGCCCGTTAATTAACAAAATTTTAGTAAAATAAGGACTCAAATCAAATGTCACGAAATAATTACCTTGGCTAAACGAAACTTAGGTCAAAGCTTTATTTTTAAACTTTATTCCGAGGCAATACGATTGAAGGTTGATAACATCTATTTATTTCTTAATCACTAATGCCTTCCTAGTATAGATAGATTTAATAAAACCAAAGAGTTCTAGTAAACATAGCAGTTATATTACCGATACTAGTGTTTGCCGCGGCTTCACTCACGTGGTACCTACTCGTAGATAAACGTAGGTAGCCTATAACAGCCAGGAGTAATAAACCTACTTATTAGTGAAAGTTTTTTTTAAATTGGACCAGTACTTCCGGAGTTACCAATGGTGTCATAAAGTGTCGCAAGAACTAAACTATTTTCTTGGCACATTTTTAGTGCTGTCAAATTAGTTGAATTTTTGAGACATCCATATTGATACCATTTTCAAACCTAAATAAATTGGTACCTTTTCTCTACAGGGTGCCACCTAACATTATATTATTAAATACAGTACATTTTGGTTTTACTTTGAACCCCTATTTTGAACGCTTGGGGTCCGAATTTGATATATTCCTTTTTTAGTAAAACTTAACACCCTGAGAGGAACACAACACACCATCCAAATTTCAATCCTGTAAAACTATCTGTTAAGAATATACAATGTATGTTGGTCAGACTGACTTTAAGGACGATGAATCGCTATATTTCTCAAAAAAGGTGATTTTTAGGAAAGAAGTGGATAATTTTTGTAGAAAATCGCATGATCTACAATTTTGTCATAGATATTTTTATGATTAAAATTACCGCTTGGCAAAAAAAAAAATTGTTTGCGAACTTTGAATTTTTTTTTTTTTTGCAACTTGGGAATGATAGGGTTTTTTTACATTTTGTTTATTTTGGTGTCCCTAACGTTCATACCAATTTTCAGCTATATGCGAATTTATGTTAGCCGACCCCTAATTTTCGGGTGAAATTAACCGGACTAATAGATTGGTGCAGAACTCAATAATTTGGTAGTTTTCAATCAAAATCTGTCAAATATAAGAAGCCTTACAATGCGGGTTTTTATAGGATACATCTTGCTACGTACTTTTGTTGTTATCCAATTTTGTGAAATCCACAAGCCCAAAGAATATAGGTACTTTATTTATTGAATAGATTTTACAATATTTTAATTGGATGGTAGGTGCCGGCCAAAAGTTTTAGACTTACATCAAAGAACAAAAATTAATTAAACTCAAATACAAAGCAAGAGGTTCAATTATTAATTAAAATACTTAATTACTGATACATAAACATTAAAAATAAAACAAAAAATCAAGAAATATCAACCATTTACGTTAAAAATGCCGTCCATGTTTAAAACAGATTTTTCGTCAAAAAATCCTCTTTTGCGTTATATTACTTTTATCACTAGTCTCGGCATACGAGCAATCAATTTATCGATTGTATCTTGTGCAATATTGTTCCAGCTTTCGTGTAAATCCTTCCCCATCTCTTCTTGAGGAGAGACAACAACTACTTCAAACTAAATAGGTACTTCTATAACCTTCTTAGGAATGTTAAATTAATCAATTACTAAGAAAATTTTAACCCGCAACGTCCTGCGTCGCAGGCGGACATTGTAATGCGCATTTGGGAGTTTTGTAATGGTTGAATCACAGGGACAATTGAAACGTTTGAACTGTTCTTAATTTTTTTTTATTTTATTTATTTATTTAGTTACATATTTACATTATCATTACAGTGCAGCACCAAAGCGATAAGGAAATATAAAATTAGATACAAAATACATTAATAAAATTACATCAACTACAGCTTAATACTACAGCTTAAACTAAACAAATTTACTTATTAATTACTATGCGTCCTATCCAAAAACTTTAAAACCGCATCCCTGAATTTTGGCAAGGACATATAAAATAAATCAACATCCTCATCTGCACATAAACTATTAATAGCGCGAAGGGCCCGTGTGAACGGGGACTTGCTCAGGAGGTTAGTTCTTGCCCTCGGAATTGCAAGTAGCCTAGGTCTTTGGCGCGCGTACACATACTTGTTAGGTACGTACAGTCCTACGTTTATTAAGACCAGAGGGTTGTGTATCATGCCTCTAATCAAACTAAAAATGTACGTAATCAACATCATTTCCCTTCTAATTTCGAGCTTAAAATACCCCACCATACCTAAAACAAATAAAGTGGGATACATTAGTGGGAAAAATGGGTAAACTCCGTATAACTTTAAATAAAGAAACCTTAAATATTTATTCTGCATTTTTTCCACCATACTACTATATTTTTTTTCATGAGGGCTCCATATCATGGCTCCACACTCCAACCTACTTCTAACTAGCGCATTATAGAGTACCCTAATGGTGACGATATTGCGAAAGTCGCCAGATTGTCGCAATATGAATCCCAGATTTCTGAAAGCCTTTTTACAAATATCAACTACATGGCTTCGGAAATTTAATTCCGTGTCTACTTGAATGCCGAGGTCACGAACAGAATGTACTCTACCTATATGATCCGAACCCAGCGAATAGTTATGTACAACAGGATGTTTTGTACGGCCGTAGGTAATAGTACAGCACTTGGATGCATTAAAAAAGAGCCTGTTATTACACTATTTTTATATCGCTGCGGGTAAACTGATTTATTGCCACTCGGTGCGATCCGCTCGCTCCGGCTGTCTCCAAGGCTTCACTGACACTAAGTAGAGGCGGCTTGTCGCTGTACACTGAATGGAAATAATTAGAAAACTCTCTAGCACAATCTTTCGGAGGGAGCTCTCTACCTTCCCTTGTAATGCCAGTACGGCTTACTTTTGTCCTCTTAGTTTTTATGAAAGCCCAAAAAGATTTAGGGTCACTAATGAAGCGATCTTGTAACCCCTTTTTATTATTATCATAGGCATCTTTTATCATGGATTTAATAAGCGATCTTTTTTCAGAAAATTTGTTATAATATTTTTTGTTTTTGGTTATTTTGTAATTTTTATGTAGCATAGCCTTAGTTTTTATTTCAGACTTTATTTCAGGGGTATACCACTCTGGATAATGATAACGCCTACTATTACTGTTGTGGATTTTACGTGGTATAAATAAGTTCAAACGTCCACATACAACTTTATCAAATTCAAAATAAACAATCAAGGTTATAAAACAGCTTTGGCGGTAATCAAATGCGACAGAATCATTCCTAAATAATTAAAGTACACAGTTAAACCAAAATATTGTCAAAACACAGTGGTAAAAAGTGGTATATAAACAATATCAAGTAAAATTTAAGTCACAAAACAAAATTGTAAAGATGTTTTTCAACTATGACTTTATGACAAGAACGCAGACACTCTACAAGGAAACGAAACTGATTAGCCCGAGGCAAATATATACATATAACACCAGCTGTCTTATACAAAAGATCATACAAAAAGATATACACCTATTATTCAAAACAAAAAGCAAAATACTAATATAATCTGAGATTTTTAAAAAACTTTTCACTACCGCATCGTAGAACTAACTATGGAAGGAAAAACGTAACATTTGAAGGAGCAAAACTAGATAATAACTTGCCAAAAAATATAAAAGAATCCGCTAGCTTAACTGTTTTCAAGAAACGACTCAAGAAATATGTATTAGAAATTATTCCTGTAGAACCTATGCCTAGCATTTTCATTAGAACTGCACTGTAAACGTCAACCATAATAAATTAGTTTTAAAAGTATGTTAGATACTAAGAAAAATACATTTCTCTGTAAGTGAATGTATATTATGTTCTTTGAGAAATAAATATCTTTAACCATTAACTAACTTTTTGGGCGTGAAAACGAAATACGGCTCCTGCGTGCGACTGCTGTTAGCTCTGGTCGGGGTGGGCCGAGCGCTACTGGCGTATGCGGTCATGGCAGACGGAGTAGCGCGTGTGACGTCATACACCTAGGTCACACAGTTATCAAGAATACCGCGATGTTTCATCCATGAGATGGTTTAAACGTCCTTAGTCTAACCTACTTTTGAAATATTTTGTTGGTAACAAAGATTTTTACAAGCGGCCTCAAACTTTTGGCCGGCAGTGTATGTGAATTAGCTTTTAGCCTAATTAATGAATTACACAAAATTTTAATGAAAGATATACTTGATAGCAATACTCCTTAGGATTTAAACAAAAATAAACTAAATTCATCGAATCATGCCGTCCATTTACCACTCTCAGTGATGTTAATTGAATTAAATAATTTATGCTATAGAGTTCATCTTAGGATTCCTTTCCACAGTACAGCCAGCTTTCCATGTACAGTCAGTTGCGAAAATATGTACGCATACACTCCGAAGTTTTTAATTTGACATGTAGTCAGAAAACACTTATGTAAACTGTGATGATTTGTATACCGCATTCAGACAAGTACGATGACTAAATAAAAACAAGATCCGTCAAGTGCGAGTGTGACTCGCGCGCCGAGAGTTTCGAACGGTTGTCAAGTATACCAATATGTACTAGGTACTGGTTAGAGACTTTGCTAATTGATGAATACCAAAAAATTAAAGGTTTGTACATTTCAGATGTACCTATCGGTTTGCAAACTTCGGAGTAGGTATAGAGGGTAATAGTAAAATTTCAAAAACTGTTTTAAGATGTACAAACCGATACCTTTCATTTGAGACCCCAATGGGTGAGGTAAAATTTTGAAAATTATTCCCCCCATTTTGACCATTTTCAAAAAGTGTTCTACTTACAGACTTCTCTATGTTTTCCTGTAAAATATAGATCCATATCTACAAACGCTACATACATTTCAGATGGATCGCTCTGCAAACTTCAGAGATAGGGGGGAGGCGGGAAACTACAGAAATTTCAAAAACTGTTTTGAAATGTACAAACTGATACCTTTCATTTGATACACCACTTGACATTGTAGGTCTCTTTTAAAATTTCGACATCACAATTTGTACTGAAAATTTACATTTTCATTTTTCATTTTTTTTCCGTTTAGTCTGTACAGGCGCACGAAATGTATTATCATTTTAAATTTCACGTTAATTGCTGCTGCTGTTAATTGTTGTTAATTGCTGAGATAATAAAGACGGAAAAAAGGACAGAAAAAGCGAGACCATAAGTGCTTCGAAACCGATCTTTGATTTTCGAAACCCTAAAAGTTACACTTATGTAAAAGTAACGATTACATAATAATAAAGTTAAAACTCGGGTTTGTATATTTTTGTAGCTGACTGCACAACGTATCTAAGTAAATTTGATCATACTGCTATGCTATTTTGAACGATGCGTTCTTAGGCCCGAATACACCGAACTTAAAACATATTGAACAAGTTCAAATTTGCCAACGCTGACTGCGTTCAACGCAACGCTCATGAACATAAACCGCAGTTTAAATACAGCGTTTGTTACGAGAGTTATGCGAGCTGTGTAATCTCGCCTTAGAAAGTAACGAACATAGCACCATTTTAGATAATTCATAGTTATTGCATAAGCGGGGTTCTCGTGTTACCAAATTCTTGCATTTTGCTATTTATTTACTTGATAGTTAAACCAAGAAGAAAATATTTTCACCAAAAGTATGAGCATAAACTTTAGTTTATAGATTATTGATTTCAACTGCAGCAGAAGAATCGAAAAATTGTTATAATTTATCGTTTTTGTATTATTAGTTATAAGTAAAAGCGATTTCTATATTATATTATTTTTAGATATTTCCAAATAGCAGCTATGAGCTGGTTTTTTTCTGTAGGTTTTAGTTGTATTTATGATTTATTGTAGAAAACATAGAAACTACTACATTCGTATTTATGAATTTTGATCTCTTCTGTACTTATTTATTGTTTAATTTTATAGTATTCAGGATTATTATAAATTACATCTGATGTATTTTGTTCTTTATGTGTGTGCCATAAGACCTATTATGGTGTAGCATGTTCAGTAATAGCTTTCAGTAGCAATAATGAATGTGTTTCTTATCAATGTGAAAATGAAGCTTGCTTGAGTACAAATTTAAATAGAAATAAATTGGCACATAAGCTCATATTGTGAATATATTTTGAATATGCTGAATAAAATTTGAAAATGTAGCTAGTCTTTGTATTCATCTACAGCCTTTACCGGTCCACTGCTGGACGCAGGCCTCCACCTGATAAGCGCCTTATTAGCTTTTATCATATAGGGGGTAATGCCCATAATCCCCACGCTGGGCATGCGGGTTGAGGGTCTCAGTTCGGTGGTAAAATTGTTCTGCAGGAGGCGCTGCTGCCCGCGCCCCGGTGGATATCCCTTAGTCGGCTGTTACGAAACCCGCGGGAAGAGTTGGGGTGGTGCAAATTCTAGGCCGGCACCACACGGTCGTCTTTCTATTAGTACCTATGTACTTAAATCCAACATTATTTTAGTTCTTTCCTGACTCGTTATTTGTATAGGTGTCAAATGAAAGAGTTCAAAATATATTATTCAATGTCTTTATTTAATTATAATTTAAATCTATTTACAGTCTTTCAGCGTTAGATTCTAGATCACATTAATATTGGACTACTACAACTCGTAAACACTGATCTAAGCAAAATTCATACAAGTTTTGTATGAAGATCTCATCTCTCATGTAATCCCAACATACAAAAATGTAGTTACACAGAAATGGTACATTATCTGTGAAATTAATGTTCTTTGGGACAAAAATAGCATTTTACGGGAGTCTGAATTTTACACGGTAAGAGCGCGTTCCCATTGTGTCGTAACCGTAAATTATCGTGACTATCGTCTCTAGCTGGTCTCGTTATATCGACTGTTTGTCGTAATTGTGTCGTCGCGATTTTTTATCGTTGAACGACTATCGTATCTTGTTGTTCCCTTTGGATCGTGACGACATTTATCGGCTCACGGCAGTCGCCTTGTCGTTTGCACATCACATGAATCGTGACTTTTTTAAATCGTTTTACGACTGTCGTGTTAGCTGTTCCCATTATAACGACAATCTATAGTCAACAAAAAAAAGTCGTGGACGACAGTTTATCGTGTCACCCATATGTGAACACCTCCATTTAAATGATATTTAAAAGGTGATGTATATTATATTATATGCTTGTATAGTATACAAGCCACGATGCTTTAAACTGCACAAGTTTCTGTCGTCACGACACAGTGGGAACGCGCCCTAAGGTGTAGTAACTTGTACTAAGGTTGGCACAACCACCCTTATAAAAAGTCTCAAGTAGTTTAGCAATAGCTAAAGATGGGTACTGCCCGGTGTTATAAGGCGTTAATGCGAGCATTATACTTTACGCCGGGTGCTAAAATCCGTCTCGTTGCGAGCGCTTTTTATTCCTCGTACTGACTGCACACGATGTTAGCAAACGGCGGCGTAACGTATCATGCTCGCTGCGAATGGTACATTACGCCCCGTGACACGGTCAGTAGCTAACTTAAGGCTGAATTCACAGCAGGATGGTAGCGGCTCCCAGCGACGACGCGGCAATCACTTTTAGTGTCAAACTGATTTCAAATAATTTTAAACTTTATCTACACACTTAATAAGACCAGTATCGCTCTAAGCTCGAAAACGTTGCGGGTCCACTCACCTCGGCGTTGCCAACCGCTGCCATTACGGGGTGAATTTTGAAGTTGAGACTAAGCCTACATTCATATTGATCTGTTAACCCCCTGTGCCGCGAGAACCTAAGAGAAAGCATAGTCTAAACGTAGGCTCTGCTTGATCTTCGACAAGAAAAAATAAACCAAAGTGCCTGGCAGGTAGCAGAGCACTTAGTCCGTTTGACGATAGTATCGAGACGTGATCGTGATGTCTCTTTTTTTCTATGGGATTATGTACAGCGCCTCTATCGTGCAGACAGGGAACTACGCAAATCCCATACAATATTGAGACGTCACGATCATGTCTCGTAGCAAAAGTCACGTAACCGCTAACTTGTCACAAGTACTGTCGATTTACCACAGAATAAATCACGAATTTTCATCACAAACGATGGATTTGTACACATCATTCGAATGATTGATTGCCACTTTCAAATTACATTGACAGTGTTGATATAGCCACAGTATAAAATAACTGAACTGAATAATACATAGGTGGACAAATCAGGCCTTACTAGTCGCGGGTGCCTAATTAGGCCTTATGCGAGTTGGCCCGTATTATGAAAGCTTGCTCAGTCATCAATCTATGCTTGAGTAACGTTTTTAAACGTAGCTAAGTAGTGTTGTTTCTCACTGACTTCTTTTTTGACCTAAGTCAGAGAGAAATAACACTGCTTAGCAACTGTTTCAGGTTAACAGACTATTAGGACTATGGGTGTTAGTAGTTTGTTTTATTCTGTTGACATTATCTTAGAATAAAAAAAACAGCTTTAGCCATCGCCTAAAGTTAACTACTTTGAAGTGGTTAGTCACGCGTGATAAAGAACGGGTTTTTACTAAAGGTTCTCTTTAGGTTCTACAAGTAATTTAGATAGGAGATAGAAAGTTTTGCTCACATTGTAAACCATCTGCTATGAATCCACGCTAAAACAATCTACGAATCAATTGTCGTTTTGGAGTCTATTGTCATTAAAAGATTTGTAACCAATAAAACGTCAGATGCGAGTCGGACTCGCGCACCGAGGGTTCCGTATAATTATAAAAACTTGCTTCTTGCCAAATTTTATGATTCTAAGTAAACGGGAAGTACACTTTAGGTATTGTGTGCATATGATTCCCGCGGAAATTTCGAAATATTC
The DNA here is from genome assembly GCA_963662085.1 of Eupithecia inturbata. Classification (NCBI taxonomy): domain Eukaryota; kingdom Metazoa; phylum Arthropoda; class Insecta; order Lepidoptera; family Geometridae; genus Eupithecia; species Eupithecia inturbata. The sequence goes on from OY759192.1 coordinate 1,771,705, forward strand.
GCTGACTATAACTTGTGATTGCGTTGACTTTGAAGTTATATTTATATCACGGCTCCAAGAGGTTACGGACTTGAGTATTCGATGTTAATTTAAATTCGATACCTCGACGCGTTCCTAAGCAAGGGGGTTTGACGGACAACAAAGTGATCCTATAAAGGTTCTTTTTCTTTTTGAGGTTCGGAACCCTAAAAGTCAACATTATGTCGAAAGACTCGTAAACTTCAATACATTCAACTTTTGTTTTAGCCATAGACTACTTAACTCTAATAGACGCCCTATACCTATTTACTCGCTACGCAAACAAGTCTGACAACCAACTGAGGTGTGCGGGCGAGGGGAAATGAGTGCTGATTGGTCCGTCCAAGGTTACGAAAAATCATAAACATAATTAGGGATGGGGTAAGAAGGTCGAAGGTCGAAGGTCGAAGGTCGAATTTAAAAACATTTGCAATTGAAACTATTGAGTTTACTGCAGACTGTTGTAAACAATCTACAGATAGCTCAACTGATCCACATCAATACCAATCGGAATCGTCCCCAAGACATCACATTCACATCCAATCAAAAAACATTTGCAATTGAAACAATTGAGCCTACTGCAGATTGTTGTAAACAATCTACAGGTAGCTCAACTGATTCATACCAAATTTGGTTAGCTTACAAAAACGTCTCACAGAATTTGTGTTGTAGGTACTTACCTATTAAATAAAATAAAAAATAAAATTTCTTGAGATATACCTACCTAGGTAGGTAGGTAGATAAATTTAAATAAAAAAACACATTAGCAAACTACATTCACTTACAATTTGTAGTAACCTACCTTATCTTGCACTTTCCTAAATGTAAGGATGTAGGTATGAAACGCAAATAAGTTAGAGATAGGTATGTTAGGAAGGTACCGCATTCGAATTGTTATCAGTGGTAGACCTTCTGATCACTATTCTGATCACTACCCGGCCCGAAACGGCACATCACTACTTGCACGCGCCTTATCAGAGAGAAAGGAAAGCAAATATAAAATTGGTTATCAAAGAAAGGGATGCACTGTTGGTGACGTCGACCGGCCAACCAAATTAAGTTGATCTCCGTCAAAACTAAATGAATTAGCAAAATTTTGTCTATTTATGAAAGAAATCAGCTTACCTGTGAAATGTTATTCCATCCTTTTTAAAATTAGAGGTCTTGCTCTCTTTTCCACACCATTTAATGCTACAAGATACCATTGCAGCCAGGATTTTAAGATATTTTCGTAAGCGAGCGCAGAGATGTTTGCGGGTCACTGATCTGGTCGTTACTAGCCGAACGTTAGACGGTGTGGCGTAATTTATGAGATATTTCCCAAACGTGTTACCTGAAAACGTTCTCCCTATATAAGGTGTCTATTTGGGTAAAACGTCAATGGTTTTAGCAAAGCTTTACAGCAAATGGCTTTGTCATGTTATCTATCATCTAGAGGTATACAATCTACATATTCTACTTTGTTTGTTGTGTATAATGTGGTTTCATGTAGTCAGGTGAGATCAGGTTAACATCATTTTATGTAGATGTGCCTCCACACTCCATCGTTCAGCTCCCTAGCTGCAACACACGTCTAAGTCACAACAATGTGTTTTAATTGATATTCTGGACATAATAGACTTACAATGGCAAAATTTCTGATCTGCTTTCTAATTTACTTGTAGAACCTATAAAATAGTAAAACTTGTTTTTTTTCACGCTTAACGCTTTTTTTCACCTTTAAGTTAACTATTATAAGCAATGGCTAAAGTACTTTAGTACTGGGCTTCGGCAAACTAAGTTATACTTAGATCGAAGGTAAGGGGGTGAATCTATAGTCGAGTAGGAGATTCCTCCTAGTGATTGTCCATGTACTGTAGTTCTGAGAGCAACAGCACCGTGTTGGGAAGCGGCCGCGGTTGGGGCGAGAGGATGGTCAGCTTCTGTGTGTCCATATCTACTGCGGTCCTGTGGGGAAGTCATTGACAAAATTATTACTTGTTACAAGTGGCCCGAAATGTCCGTATAGGCCTATCCATGGTCCTTCTATTCGTCACGCACGGTCCTAAGCTAGTTGGACGCTCTATAGCTCTCTATAATATAAATTAATTTTCTTCTATAGAAGGTGCCCAGTTTATTGCGACATCGTTTCATCAGTCTACCATCATGGACTGTAGGTACTGGTTGGTGATTTTGGCCCACAGATCTTTAAACATGAATTTGGTCAATTTCGCAACTTTTTACGTTACATCAGCCATCTATTCAGTCAGTTTGAGAGCGCAGCGTCGTATTACGATAATGGTCTAGGGCCCATTAGTAAGTATTTCACTATGACAATGATATCGTCACAGAATGACACATTTTGGCATTCTATACTCGAATCATTGTGCCAAATAACTGGGCAATAGAGGACATTCACCTATCTCCTTCACGAAATCATAAAAGGGCACAACTTCAAATTTTTAATTTTTTAGGGTTATACAAGTGTTAGGAAACTTATTATTAATACGCATAAAATTATAGACCTATGTTATTTTGAATTTATAAACGTTTTCGATACCTAAATTCTAATGTTACACACAATTCATAAATTTTTTTTTGTCATGTTTATGTAATTGGTACTCTTAACCATAATATTATTTATTAATTAATTAAAATATCACCGGTTTAAATTTACTCTGGTATTTAAGAACATTCAAATACGTGAATTTATTGAAAAAGTCAGTAGTTAATTCCCGATTTCGAACTTTTTTGGGTTGTGTTATTTGTTTATTGCTTCCTAGCACGTTTGTACTACGATACTCGAGCGCTCGGTATCGCTTTGGGTTTGTATGGAAAGCGACAGAAAAGCGATCACTTTTACTGTGGAGGAGGAGGTGAACAACCTGTATTGCCTTATTTGGCACTTACTATACCTTAGATGCAAGAAATTACAGGAGAAACGCGCGCGCGTCAAGAGTGTCATGGTTAAAACCATTCTATCAATAAGTGAGCGCGTCTGAGCGACTCATGCCGAGGGGCATGCACTTAGTACTCACACACAGACTACGCCGGCCAGGTTGGACGTCAGCACATCGTCGTCGGGCCCGGCCGCGAAACTGACAGCCAGCAGCCGGTGCTGCAGCGCCGGCGAGGGCCACACGGAGACCAGCTTAGTGAGCGCGTCTGAGCGACGCATGCCGAGGGGCATACAGGAGTCAGGGAGCGATGGAGCGCCCACCTGCGATTTAAGGAAAACAACTTTAGAGATATAACTTTAAGATGGATTTTGATATGACAGCAACACGTGAGGTGGCGGTTCGGGCCGCGATAGACCGGAGATCGAAATTGACTTGACACTTTTGTTTGTTTGCGAGACCCTCCTAAGGTTAGACATACGAAGATATGTATCTAAAGGTATCCGCTTTCTGTCGCGGCGTCTCATAGCGTGTGCTTCTAGAGAATGCGGACCGTGAGTTGCCATGGAGGCAGCTCTTTATATTTGTCTTTGCGACCTTTGCCTTTGTAATGGTGGTGGAACTATACTCTGTTCACCGAAACAAGCTAATAGGGAAATCATAGACTGCACGTTATTGGTTGCAGATAACGAACTTAGGGCACGTGCACACAGTACACGCTGTGTGGCCAAAAGTTAGTCTTATCTGTCTCTTGTGCGGTGCGGACGCGTCGTTTGGTGCTCGTTACATGCGTTCTCAGTATTGGATTTTACGTTGACCTGGCTTGCTTTTTGGACTGTTTTCTGATTACCTCGTGATTTGGCGTGTCGGACTGATTCATGTTTTATAAGCTTGGAGTATGATTCAGATTCAAGTGAATCAGAAAGTGAATAAATTTGTAAGAAAATTTCTGATGTTTTATTTTTTGTACACTACCCAAATTAAACAAAATATATATTTTTAGGTTCACAGTATCATAATAAGTAGGTCAATTATCAATAACTCACTCATCCACAAACCCCGGGCGAAAAACTATTGAATAATGTAAGTAATAGTTTGAAGTGAGCAATCTAAACATAGCTTTACATTTAAAATAATGGTCACTCCCACTGACCAATCTTAGTCTCTCACGCTAGTAGTCCCGTCCTTTTCACTTTCGTACAATTGAGCAAGAGAGCGCGCGCTATATTAGCTTGCTCCGTAAACAGACTATAGGTATAGGATCTTTGAAAAAAAAAATCAACCTTTTGCTTCATTAACTTTAACAACTCATAACTTCATAAGATAAACTAGAAGCCTGAGATTTACTTTCTCGCTGTGTATAAATAACGTTGATTGAATAACAATTAATTCCTGGGGCCTTACTATAGGGCTCCTGCGGTATAAAATGCTATTTATAACAAGTTAAAAATTATCATAGAGCACAAAAGAAGCCAACGGTAAGGCCCCAGTATCAGACTACAGGTTGATTGAATTACCTTGTAAATCTTGAGGTCCGAGAACTTGACATCGAAGGAGTGTGGGTAGTAGGGGGTTCGCTTCCCGTAGAAGTACTCTCGGATGCGGCCGTCGCGCGTCTCGGACCGTTGCGAGCCGGACCGCTCCACGACCTGAATAGCATTAATACATATAAATATTTAATTAAACAGATATCACCAACCCAAAAATTAATAGGTCGACAGCCTTGATTTTGAGTACGGCTCGATAATTTTCAAAAATCTGGAACTTAATCACAATTTTTATAGTTTTTTTTTTCAATAGTTTTACACATTTTTTTTAAATTTTCTTATTGATTACCAATCGATAATATTTCTAAAAGTGAAATAAGAAGCTATATACCATTAGAAACCAATACTTTAAGAAATATGACGAATTAAGTACGAGCATATCACGTGAAAAGAAAAATATCAAATTTATTTATATGTATATTTAGGCAAACCAGCATCACATACATACAAATGGCTGTCATTCAGTGAGGACGAGGTGGTTCTTCAAACATAATGTGGATAATTTTTTGTCTATTCTTACCCATTTCGGGGATAACAGAAATTCGAGGTACACTCCGTGTACAGCGTGGACCAAACAGTGAAGTCTTAAAAAAATTAATGGCTCACCCGAAAATATCCCATGTATGTGTGTCAACTTTTTTTTTAATTGAGGAATTTTAAGATTTTTGTTTTTGTAATCCCTATAAATAGTACTTTCTTTCATTAAATAAACAGCTTTCTAACAGTAATGCAAGTTAAAATTATTTTTTTTGTATTTACCGTAGGAAAATCAACTTTTGAACTGAAGGCAACTTTTATATTAGGGCAGTAGATATTGTTACACTAGCTAGATTCGGCTTGTGGTTTTATATTTATATTAGGGCAGTAGATATTGTTACACTAGCTAGATTCGGCTTGTGGTTTTATATTTATATTAGGGCAGTAGATATTGTTACACTAGCTAGATTCGGCTTGTGGTTTTATATTTATATTAGGGCAGTAGATATTGTTACACTAGCTAGATTCGGCTTGTGGTTTTATATTTATATTAGGGCAGTAGATATTGTTACACTAGCTAGATTCGGCTTGTGGTTTTATATTTATATTAGGGCAGTAGATATTGTTACACTAGCTAGATTCGGCTTGTGGTTTTATATTTATATTAGGGCAGTAGATATTGTTACACTAGCTAGATTCGGCTTGTGGTTTTATATTTATATTAGGGCAGTAGATATTGTTACACTAGCTAGATTCGGCTTGTGGTTTTATATTTATATTAGGGCAGTAGATATTGTTACACTAGCTAGATTCGGCTTGTGGTTTTATATTTATATTAGGGCAGTAGATATTGTTACACTAGCTAGATTCGGCTTGTGGTTTTATATTTATATTAGGGCAGTAGATATTGTTACACTAGCTAGATTCGGCTTGTGGTTTTATATTTATATTAGGGCAGTAGATATTGTTACACTAGCTAGATTCGGCTTGTGGTTTTATATTTATATTAGGGCAGTAGATATTGTTACACTAGCTAGATTCGGCTTGTGGTTTTATATTTATATTAGGGCAGTAGATATTGTTACACTAGCTAGATTCGGCTTGTGGTTTTATATTTATATTAGGGCAGTAGATATTGTTACACTAGCTAGATTCGGCTTGTGGTTTTATATTTATATTAGGGCAGTAGATATTGTTACACTAGCTAGATTCGGCTTGTGGTTTTATATTTATATTAGGGCAGTAGATATTGTTACACTAGCTAGATTCGGCTTGTGGTTTTATATTTATATTAGGGCAGTAGATATTGTTACACTAGCTAGATTCGGCTTGTGGTTTTATATTTATATTAGGGCAGTAGATATTGTTACACTAGCTAGATTCGGCTTGTGGTTTTATATTTATATTAGGGCAGTAGATATTGTTACACTAGCTAGATTCGGCTTGTGGTTTTATATTTATATTAGGGCAGTAGATATTGTTACACTAGCTAGATTCGGCTTGTGGTTTTATATTTATATTAGGGCAGTAGATATTGTTACACTAGCTAGATTCGGCTTGTGGTTTTATATTTATATTAGGGCAGTAGATATTGTTACACTAGCTAGATTCGGCTTGTGGTTTTATATTTATATTAGGGCAGTAGATATTGTTACACTAGCTAGATTCGGCTTGTGGTTTTATATTTATATTAGGGCAGTAGATATTGTTACACTAGCTAGATTCGGCTTGTGGTTTTATATTTATATTAGGGCAGTAGATATTGTTACACTAGCTAGATTCGGCTTGTGGTTTTACCCGACTACCAACGGAGGAGGGTTATGAATGAGGTTGCCACCTTATTTACGACATAAAGTTAGGATAGGTTCAAGATCGAAAAATAATTACACCTATACAAAAATTCGGCGCGTTGTTCACACACTTCACAGACATTCGCCCTTACGATAAAAAAATATAATTTGATTGTAATATTAACTTGAGGAGTTAATATTGGTGCTTATTTTTAATATCTCTACTTTTCAATAAAGCAAATGGTTTTATGGGCGAAAGTAGTAGGTACGGTAGTTAAATGAAGAATAAAAAAAAATAGAAAGTAAGAAAAATAGGAAGTAAGAGTATAGAAAGTAGAAATAGATCCTAGATCTTAAAATGTAAGAAGTTCTCATACTTTAACTTAAGCTTAGCTAACATGCATAAAGCTTACAGTATGTAGTGGAAGTATTATTGTTTTCTATTATTTGTCGAGTGCCACCGTCTATTTTGTTCTTACATGTTCAGTCCATCCCAAGGCTGCCTGGAAGAGATCGCTCACAGCGATAAGGCCGCCTTTGTACTTCGTCTACTCTTAGCATCTATTTCTGTATTGTGTTCTGTATTTGTGTGGTAATACAATAAAGTATTATCTATCTATCTTACATACTAGAGGCATTTCATTGAATTGTCAACTTACACCTCCACTCTTCGGCAGGTAGACAACTTTGACAAACTTTGGCATGTCCCGCTTCAACTCATTGTACAGCCTTTCATTGTCCAGCACCAAGATCACGTCCACCTGGCAAGACATGTTGAATTAATGAAATTATCTGAGGGGTAGTCCGTTTGACGACAGTAGAAATAAATAAATAATGCTGGACAATCCACAGAGCATCATCTAGCCCCAAGCTAAGCAGAGCTTGTGTTGTGGGTACCAGATGACTGATATACTTAATACAATACATTACGTAGATAGATATTTTTTATTATACATAGAAAATACACAGAACACCCGGAACAAATATTTGCAGATCGTGCAAACATTTGTCCCAACGCGGGAATCGAACCCACAACCTCCTGCGTCCTGCTCCTCGCAGTCGGACCTGCGCAGGCCGCGGCACATCGGTCGTCATACGTGATCTTGACTACTCCTTTTTCTATGGGATTTGGTACAGCGCCTCTACCGTGCGGACAGGGAACTACGCAAATCCCATACAAAAATTAGACGTCACCATCACGTCTCGATACTGTCGTCAACCGGACTCAGGGCCTTGCTTCTGTCCGTAAGCTGCACACATTGTAAGCCATTCGCTATGAACCCATGACAACAAGCTTTGATTCAGAAGTCTTTAGGCTTACAAAATAAGCTCTTAGACAAGTAACATTTTATACTATAAATTATTATCAAATCAATTGTCTAGTGAATCTATCAACATTATATTGATCTCAGTAATAAATCTCTTACATGTCAAATTGTCAACAGACTCCAAAACAACGTCTCCCGGGCCGACGAGCATTGTGTCGCAAAACTACTTATCTGCAAGCTAAATGACGACGTGTAGAAAGCAGAAACCACAAAAATACGGAAAAAGCTTGAACCAGCGCGTCACGTTTCACCTTAAAGCCCTGGTAGACTCACCTCAAACGCTTGCGCAGAGTGCGTAAGAACTTTGTAGCCATCGCCTTTGATCCACCCACATGTGTTGATGATCACGCCTGATGCCGAAGCTGTAAAGCGTCATAAGAAAAGGTTCACAACGAAATAAGTTTAACTTTTTATTTATTCGGGGTTACAAACAATTACACTCTTAGCCTAAATAAATAGATATTATTCTAAGTGTTGTTCTTTAATTTACAGGAGGCTTTATTTTGTTTTATTTCCTGCGTATTTCATATTTTTAAGGTACTTACCATTGATGAAGCATAGCCGTGGGACCATCGTTAAATTAATTGGATTGTAATTACGGCCCTGTCTTTTTGTTATATTCATGTTGTTGCCCCGTGACAAAGCTGTGCACAGGACGAACGCCGACGGTACACTGACTAAGGCCACGTCTACGTGATGGACGTCAGGACCTAGTTGAGAATTACAGTGCACAGTTGCTTAGGCCGCCTCCTCTCTGTATCTGCTCCATGATTTGAGTTCGCACTTTTAATTCAAATTACAACCCTCACCATTATGTTCACATCACACTATCCTTACTAAATGTGTCCTTACTATGTCTAATATTATAACTAAAATTTTAGACTACCTTCTGCCCGCGTCTTCGCACGCGTAGTTTTTATGGAAACGATCAAAGGTGATATCTATCCCGTGGGAACTGATTTATTAAATATAAAGTAGCCTATATTTATTCCAGATCTAGCTGTTCTACGCGTGTGAAGCCGCGGGCAGAAACTTTTCATTAAGTCCATTATTTATTTATTTAGAAGGGACGCTAACAGCGTGTACATAAATAATTCTTATAGAGATAAACTTACCTACCTAGTACTTCACTATAATAACTTTTGCCATATTTATTTTTATATCTTAATGATAGGAACGGTGTTGATTACACTTAAATATTCTATCTACATTATTGAAAGTACTTTCACTCCGTGACCCAACTATTATAACATTTATAACAGTTGTTGATTAGTTTATTTCAAGTACGGAAGCCCACCCATTAATTATATTTTAAATTATGTATGTAGATAGATATATAAAGGTTTTTATTTACGTATGTTCTACATTTCCATTACCAATACCAATTTCATTAACTTTTGTGATCCAGCAATGGATCACAAAAGTTAATAGACAAGACTGGACTCCGACAAAATATACTTTATAAATATATGTTATCTACTATATAAAAATAAGTCGGGTTTTCCTTCCTGACGCTATAACTCCAGAACGCACGAACCGATTTCCACGGTTTTGCATTCGTTGGAAAGGTCTCGGGCTCCGTGAGGTTTATATCAAAGAAAATTTGGGAAAAATTTAAAAAGAAAAGCGGGATAATCTTATTTCACCTACAGCGCCATCTCTGATACGAAGCCATCTGGTGGCGAAACGGAGTTCGCGGGGTTTGCTAGTTTTTATATATAATATATCTTTATAATATACGTTTCTTATCGAAATCTATACTAGAGCCATCGAGCTTGTAGAATGTTTACTAACAAACGAAATCAGCTGATTTTTAGGGTTGTCACCTCTAAATGATGCAGGCCTAACAGAATTCCAATGATTACACCCATAAATTCTATTAGATTTGTAACTGTTTTAATCTTTACGTCAATTTTATGCAAAATCTAATATTATTTCAATTTACAAATCGTCATTATGTGGTCAAAAACGAAGATCAAAATCATCAGACATCATTTTTGTCTTTGTAACAATGCCAACCCTAACGAATCTCAGTTTTGACGTCCCGTGTTGCAAACAATTGGTTACTTTTGAACTACCATTCCGAATTTAGGATAGCACTTTATCCATACATTAATTCACAGAAATAGCGTTATTTTAATTTAGCCGAATTTATTGAACAGAGCATTGGAGCAACAGATTGAAAACATAAAATGATGTTATCTAATGATACAACAATAAATATTTCCTATAATTTCTATTTATAGTCTTATTTCATCTTTATTTAGTTTATTTTCCATTCTATATGGGTAGGTTACAAATATTATAAAAAAAAATTACACTAGTAGGCTGATTTCACAAGGCTGTCTTGTTTTATTATGCCTCTTATATTATTAACATATAATATCACTAGCACAGCTCAGTCAGACACACTCATCAAAGCTCAGGATAGCAGCCACTAATTATTTAGGTATAGCTAGATAGGTTATGTAATTTGTTGAATTCTAGTTATAGGTTTTATAATATTTTCTCTAACTTTGGTTCAATATTATTAAATTATGATGACCTAAATTGTATATATCCCAAATCCCGCAAATGAAGCCGCAGGCAAGAGCTAACCTAAATAATAAAAATGTTTTTCACCCCTACATCAGCTGATTGAACTGTCAGTTGCTCTGTTAGTAAATATTCTACATCCTGAATGGACAGGGTATAGTTACAACACCTCTCTGTATGTGCTCCGTGACCAAAATATACCTTTCTTATTCACTTCACATTTCTCAGTGATAACTTCGGCCAGTCGCGACACTATAGTGTTGTACAGTTCTAGGTTGCCTTCGGGTGCCTTGTGGCCAAAGTGGTACACCAATGGTGCCTGCTGACTGAATCCCTCTTCTATTGATGCTGGCCGTTCTACTAGTAATGCACCTGTGGAAGATAAAAGACTTATAATATATATATATATATATAAAAGAAAGTCGTGTTATTTACACTATTTATAACTCAAGAACGGCTGAACGGATCTCGGTGAAATTTGGCAGCGAAGTAGATGGTATCCCGGGGCCGGACATAGGCTACCTTTTATTCCGGAATAAAACGTGCGAAGCCGCGGGCAGCAGCTAGTATAATAATAATTAAAAAAAAAACAAAAACAGAAAACTACCAGAATAAATATCTGCAGATCATACAAACATTTGACCCGAGGCAGGAATCGAACATGCAACCTTCAAGAGGTTGTCAACTGAGGTAGTAAAAAATACAAAAATATCTATTTCTTTATCTCATTGTACTAATAGTATCACGAACTGAGCGAGGCGACCTCTGTGGCGCGGCGAGGGAAGGTCCACCTGAGACGTGGAGGTTGCGGGTTCCATTCCTGCCTCGAGACAAATGTTTGTTTGATCTGGAGATATTTCTTTAGGGTGTTCCGGGTGTTTCTTAAGTATAAAAAAAGTAAAAAAGTGTAAAAATAGCTAAAAGTGTAAAAATAACATTGTACTTTCTCAGTAAGTAAAATATAATATGATGGGAATAAATCACATCAGTAACTGTTATGTGCGGGATATGCATTGACACGTCGCGCGTCGGAACGTTAAAAGAAAATTGCGCTGTTAAGAAGGTATATGACGGTAACTCGGGTCAAAGACCAGTCAGGCGCTCTAAATATATGTATAAATAAATAAATAAATAATGCTGGACAATCCACACAGCATCATCTAGCCCCAAAGTAAGCGATACGCACAATGCTGTATAGCGGAAACAGTGGCATATGGGGGTGGGTCTTGTATGATGTGGGCGGGGATTTCAATTGAAGCTAAAACGGAGCTGGTATTCGTACCCGGTGGAGGTCGGGGAGGAGGACTAACCGCAGAAAGGTATATCAACGACATTCTGCTGGGCCATGTACTCCCTTACGCCGGGTTTATTGGCGAAAATTTCCTGCTAATGCACGACAATGCCCGCTGCCACACCGCTCGTGCGACTAGACAGTACCTGGAAGAAGTCGGCATTCCCACAATAGACTGGCCAACCGTCAGCCCTGACATGAACCCTATCGAACACCTGTGGGACGAGCTGAAGAGGCGGGTACGAGGAAGATCTCCAGCTCCGGCGTCAATAGAAGACCTAAAAACTGCTCTTATCGAAGAGTGGCAGGAATTCCACAGGATTCCATCAGGAAACTCATTAGGTCAATGAAAAACCGTTAACAAGCAGTCATTAGGGCCAGGGGGGGCAATACAAAATATTAAGCGGGAAATAACAAAGATTTTAAATAAAAATTTGATATTTTCATATTACTTCTTATTCATTTAAACATCGACAACTTCGACCTATTGTAATAATTCACTAAATGAAGGTAGGAAACTTAATTAAATTTAAATAATTTTTATACCATTCGAAAGCTAACAAAATTTCTTTTCAAATGGTATACACCAATCTGCAGTTTATTCCATGGAAACTGTAAAATATGGTCTGCAGAAACCAGCGATGAAGTGATTCCAGTTTATAGCTCGCAAGTGTATTTCGTGGCTAGTAATTTCAATACTTTTAATAGTTGCTCATAAAAAATCTCGGACTGTCTACCATTCCAACAAATAACAATAAGTAGTAAGTTTAACTTTGTGATAGTTATCTATCACACTGACTTCTATAATATAAAAATAATCTGGTCCAACTACGAGTTTTAATAGTAAAACTAGTTTCTGCCCGCGGCTTCGCACGCGTTGTTTCTATGGAAACTATTACAGGTTTTTTCTGTACATTTATGGGATTAAAAGTACCCTATGTTCTCACGCCTAAACCTGCAATGTTAAATTTCAGGCTAATCTGTTCAGTAGTTTTGGCGTGAAGGGGTTACACACATACAAACTTTCGCGTTTATCATATTAGTGTGATGAGTGATGATAACACAAAGTTGTACAATCCAGCTACAGTAACCACTCACCAATAGTCCCCGGAACACTGATCTGCCCCTGCCCCACATCCAAATCCACATAAATAGGCCTCCTGCCCATCCTTACAGCATAATTCAACAGCAGCTTTGTCAACGTTGACTTGCCGACGTCTCCCGGCCCGACAACCATTGTGACTGGTCCTCGAGTGTTCTCTTGTTCTGCTGCTACTCGCTGTTGTTCTAGGGCAGCGTGGACATTTAGGTATACTACCTGGAAATAGAACACAGTATTGGCATGGTTCTCTTTTCATATCATAATAAAGATAAATTAACTATTTATTTATATTTATTTCTTGATCTTTGTCTATGAAATTGAATCTTATAAAAGTGTGTGTTTCTCATTTTCTATTTCGTTCCTTTAGGAATCCTATGAACCACTTAGACCCTATTTTCTATTATTCAATGGAGCTCTGAGAAAGTGAGAGGTTGCAGTACACCTATGATACGGCGCTATAGTCCGATGGAAGTCCCAGAGTTTTTCGACTCCTATGTATGTCACTTGAACTTGTGTAGTTGGTTAGCACGTTCCCGTACTGAGGGAAAGACGCAGGTCCTTGTTATAACCAAATTAATCGAATTTATATAAATATTACTAAAATTTAAAAATGGTTAAACCAATTTTGATTATGTTCTACATGTACACTTTAATGGGTTTCTGGATGGTTTAAATTAACAATTAGACCCAGTAGGTTGCCCTGCACTCGGGCAGCTACTCTTTTTTTTTATATACACTATTATACTGTACCATTACTTTTTTGTTTTAGGAACGAGATCAAATAAATTATCTGTAACTAGAACACAATTTGTTGAAATTATTAAGGGTTCGGGAAAAGATAATTTTGATGAAAAGTATGATTTCATGCCGAACAAACTGAATCGCAGGACAAATTGTGATATAGACATTTTAAAACAAAAACTATCCAAGTTCAAGTACTAGTACAGAACAAAATGGTTAAAAGCATGGAGGGTTGATAGCAAATTTGAGAAAAGTAATAAAGAATGGCAGGAAACTGCACTTTCCTTCCCACGTTTTCAAGAACATTCAGGTAAAAAACTTGGTCAAATACTTACTCCATTTGAATTATGTTCTGAATGGACAAAAAGGTCTAAGACAAAAGAGTTCTACATCTACAGAAACAATATATAACGACTCAGAGCTGAAGGGCAGATTCAAGCTTCACAAGTGATAAAAATATCGCCAAAAATCCACAACAGGCTAGCATACCGAAAGTCATTAGAACCACAACAACAGCTTTTGTCAGGTGAAGATGCTCTGGCTGTATTAATAGATGCTAAGCTATTCCGTGAGCAATATGACGTAATGCTCCTGCAAGATTTCATTGCAGAGAGAGAGAAGTCAAACAGGGACATCTTAAATTATTTTTTATTGAGTTCTGATCCTGTGATCTCCAGTAAACAAAAGTTAATGAAAAAAAACCATCAAAATATGCCAAAAGATGCATTAGATCTGCCGAGAAAGAGAAAGCCCCGTCTTTGAGTAGATCTAAATAATGATCTAATCATGATGATAATGATAATGATGAGGTTAGCGACGACGGAGAAGATGATGGTGCTCTAGCCTAGATCTAGATCTTTAATATAAACATTTTTAGGGGCTTATTTATGAGTCCATTCAAATATGCTGACCTCTTAGTTCTTTTTTATAATATTTTGTACCCAAAAGCATAATAATAATAAACTTATACACAAACATTGCATTTAATTTTTTACTACACCTATCCCTATAATGTTATCTTTTATGTAAAAGTTTTTAGCCCCTATGTTTATTTGATGCCACGGTTTAGGGTATCTTGCCCCAATATGCGACGTAGCACATTTGTTGTTCAATATGGTTGCAGTTATCTTACCATAGGAGTCTCTTTAGCCACATAGCTAACTTCAGTCCGCCCTCTCAACTCCACCGTGCAGCCATGCCATGTGAACACAGCTACTTTAGCCCCCGTGTGGAACTCGTAAGGCTTTCCTTTCACTAATTCTGTGCCAAACAGCTCAGCATAACCACTCTTGATCTGTAACAATACATCATACATAACCTTACATTAAACCTTGTGAACGTGAAATGAATAGGAAATCAACACGATTATTGCATGGGTATTATTTCTACGGGAAATATGATAGCAAATTATACCTCCAGAACCACTTTTTCATTCTTCGATTCCACTTCAAAACGAAGTTCTGAGTCAGGTTCTAACTTGAACTCTTGTAATTGGACTTCAGTCATTTTCTTATAAATTTAGGAATGCTGTTCGCTTGGAAGTTTTAAAATAACTAGAGAATCTCCAATAAATCTACTTGAATTATCTGAAAAAGCAAAGAAAAATTGCAACCTGACAAACAATCTTACAAAACAACAAAAAAAAAGTTAAATGTAATGTTTGTTTGTTTTGTAGCATGGCGCTAGTAGCTTTCCTTGGAACAAATTTAATTATTTTGTATCTTAATCTATCAAGTAAAGCAAAAAAGAGACAGCAATAAAAATATGCTAGAAATGACAGAAAACTCAAAAAAAGCTTTTTAAACAGAAACGACGATATAAATTACATTGACAATGACAAATCTGAACAATGTGATTTTATCAAATCGCTGCGTTTCGTCAAAGATAAATAGGGGCGAGCGCGGCGGCGCCCCGCGGCGGCGGCGGCGGGGGGCGAGCTTTGAGGGGTGCCATTTTGGCACTCTTTGGGGTGACAAAATGACAACTCACGCGCACAGCGGTCATATTTGTGTAGATTCTATAGGGCAGAGTCGGTTGTCCTCCTATTTTGTTGTTAATCAACAAAAAACATAAAAAAAACCTAAATTCATTATCTTAGCTTTCTTGTCACCCACCAACCTAATTTTAAAAAGGCCGCGGCCTACTCCACTCACCGATATTTAGGTACTTTGTATTAGTATACAATTTTCTGAGACACTGTAAACTCTAAAATTTTTAGGGCTCGCTCCGTTCGCTGTTATTTATTTTTTCATAGCCTTCAATCAAGTTTGAAAAAGTAACAAAATTTTTGTGGCTCGATCGCTGTTATTTATTTTGCTTTTTTTTTTGTATTCCAAATTTTTTGTGTTTGCCAAAAAAGTCGCAATAATGCTGCGGCTGTCTTCGCTCGCTGTCGTCTTAGTGTGCGTCCACACTGCGAGCCTAGCGCGGTTGCGACGACACGGGCGCGAAGTATCAAACATATGAAACGCGCCTTTGCGTCCATAATGTAGTGACTATGGCGGAAGCCTAATGCGACGGGACTAAGCGAGACAGCGCGCGTCATTTTCAAATGCTCCTGTCCGCGCGTTCTGGCCGCACTACGGGCCTAGTCAGCGAGCGACCCAATGCGCAAGTGGCGGAGGTATCAAACCAGTTCGGTCTAGTCGCTCGGCGTATGCGCGTCTGTATGTCGCAAAATTGGTGATTTTAGCTACCAGAGCTCGCGCCTCACTGTGGCCACCGCACGCTCCCGCTCGCCGCGCTCGCCTAGGCTCCAGCCACCGCGCATTCAGTGTGGCCGCACACTTAGTTTCTATCGGGCGGCTCGCTACATAAAACTTTTTATTTACACAAGGCCTCAAGTTCATGATGTAGGTATTGAACGAAACGCCACCACACAACGACTTTTTCATTCATTCGAAATACAAAAACAAAAATCGTTTTGTTGTGAATTCGGAAAACTTTGTAAACGGATTGGTTTACTTTGTGTATTTTTTTTATCCTTTACTCATATTCAAGTAAAACCATGGAAGATTCATTTTTTGAATACCGTGATAAGACTGGAGATAACAGCGAGTCTGACTCTGAAATTATTGACAACAGTATAATAGAAACTGTTCCATTTTCTGCTAAAAAGAAGAACAACACAGTATTCGTCGCTGAATCTGAAGAATCTACTGAAGGTACCTACGGCAAAAGTTTACGAAATAGTTTTTCTAATATAAAAACTAACTTCGTCTTACAATACAAGCTCATATGCCTACAGCTCTTGATTTTGTTTTTAGATGAAAGTGAAGCAGACCAGACGAAACATACACAAACAATGTCTATTGCTCGACGCAGCAGTTATGCAAATGCACACGTAGTATCCAGCAGTGATGAAGGTATGTCTTAGAGCCTTAAAACCGCTTCAGGAACCTATTGCTCTGCTCTCCATGCATGAAAATTTACATTATCCATACATTGTACATACGTCTTTTTAAACTCTTGCAGAAGCAAGTAGAAATGGAAGTATTCGAAAACAGTCTGTCTCTGATGACAAATTGGTATTGAGTTCATCAGATGAAGATGGTAAGTGGGATTAGTAGTTTAACCTCATATTTTTTTTTTAAGAATCGTCTTATAATTTTTGTATAGATAGATAGAAACATGTATGACACATGTGCCCTCATGAGATTCTACGAGTTAAATACCTACATATTTATTTACTAACTAGCTTCTGCCCATGGCTTCGCAGGTGCTTTTCAAGTAGTCTAAGTCCTTCCCTGGGATATTGTTTACCTCCCTGCCAAATATCATTAAGATCTGTTCAGCCGTTTAGGCATGAAAAGGTAACAGCAAACCAAGGAAGAAGCATAAAACTGAGAATGTACAACAAATTGCCTTTAGAAATGACAAAGCTCTGAGTCAATTCAAACACAAACTTAAAAACTTTTTTGAATATAATCCATTTTACCATATCAACAAATTTATGTCATGTTCATTTTCTAATCTTTATGCAAACTAAACTAACAATAATTAAGTTAAAAATATGTCTAATCTAATTTTTATTTTAGGTTTATAATGACACATGGTTATTCTAAATTAATTTAATATCTATACTGTAATCAAAATGTTATTTATTATGACTCACCAATGTTATGACTATGTACGAAATGGTTAATAAATAAAAGATTTATAACTTGTACCTAACCAATTTATTGTAACATTTTTTTAACAGAAGATTTATCACCGGAGTTGGTACCAAAGCGACGGCCTCCGATCAGACAAAAGAGTATGGACTCAAATGACTCCATAATCATCCGGAAGACAAAAAAACGCATTCTCATGCTAGATTCTGACACAGACAACTCTATTGTCATAGAACAAGATAGACACAAGAAATTAACTTGCCTTCAAGATACTCCGTTAAAACTAGAAGCTAAAGCAAATAAGGTAAACAAAGCGGCTGATAAAAGTATGGACTATGATGAGGTTGATGAAGATAGTTCCGAAGATGAAGATAATGAATCAGAAAGTGAAGATAATGAATCAGAAAGTGAAAATAATAATTCAAAAAATGAACAGAATGATTCTGAAAGTGATCATGATGATGCTGAAAGTGATAATGTTTCAGAAAACATTAATAATCCAGACCATCAATCTATTTTCGGCAAAAAAAAGAAGTTACATGTCTTAAATGACAGTTTAAGTAGTGCAAAAGCAACTAAGCAGTCTTCCAGCAGGGAAGTTAGTCATGAGCATGACTATTTTACAAAAAAAAGTGACAACTCCAAAGACAGTGAGGTTAATGATGTTGTAAATGATGATGATGGTCCTGATGAAGACCTGATGGTGATGTCGCGGGCGACGCGAATGAGCATCATGGGAGTGATACCCAAAGGTGATGAAAGTGATGATTCAGACTTTATAGAATCTGATGAGGTAAGATTCAAAGCAACAGCTCAAATACCATTTGACGTGGACAATATACTCTGTGGATCTTATTTATGGCCTGCACAATAAAACATTCCCAGCAAAATAACCGAATCTGCAACCTCCTGCAATTTTACCATGCACACATCAGGTAGCACCAAGAAGGTGCACACACATACACATCACCCACAACACACACATCACAATGGAAGAACAAATTTGGGGCTTGATGATGCATCAATCCCCAAATTTCTTCTTCCACTAGTGGGCCACTAATTGTATTGAAGATTATTTATAGATAAATACCTGATAAATAATTATTAATATGTTAACAGATAGCGAAAGTTTAAAGTTTTTGTATTAAAGATACATAGGTAAAATCAATTAACACCTTATTTCTTATTTGATTGATAATAATAATTTAAAGTTTAAAATTGACTTGCTTATGAGCTTATTTTGTAAGCCTAAAGAATTAAAAACAATTGTAAGTTATAAAAGTAATTAAGTTTTTGTTAAGAGACTAGATGACAGATAAGATCTACTTATACCTTTTCAGAGTTCCCTTAAATCAAAAGACAGTATACCTGACCTACCACAGGTCAGTATAGCTGTACCCGGAACTCCTGCAAAGCCTTCCAAAGACGGAGATACCTCCACCCTGTCCTGCTCACCATTTACCAGCCCGTTGCACGACATTACCAATAAACTCAACACATCTACCATCAATGAAAAGGATGTTATAGATCTAAGCAATGTAGACTATATTCCAGTGAAGGATAAAGTGCCCAATAAGTTGGCCAACAAAACTGTGACTGATGATGATGTCGCGATTATAGAAACGAAGTCTGAGATTATTGCGCTGAGCAGTGATGATGATGATGAGGTGAGTTGGAAACAAGTTTATTATCTCTGATTACGCAAGTTGTTAGAATTTGTCTTTATCGATCTAGTTGTCGAAAAACTCTGTAGCTGTACTAAAACTAAACTTTTTAACCGACATCGAAATAAGGAGGAAGATATGTGTTCTTTTCTATTTATGTTCGTCGATTTCTCCGTCAATTATAGACCGATTTTGAAAATTCTTAAGCTATTGTATAGAGAATGATCCCGAGGGATTAGTATTTATCCCACAAAACTTAAAAACAGTGTAAAATTAAGGAATTCGAAGTCAGTTTTTAGTTTTTTATAAAGAATCAAATTATGGAATGCACGTTTATGTCTGTCTGATCGTGATAAACTCTAAAACTACCTACCGATACGATTTTCATACGGTTTTCACTGCTGGACGGAGTGATCCATGAGAAGATTATGCGTGAATCATAATTCATTAGGGTTTTGGTTAATTTGCTGATATATGACGCTTCTTGACTTGGTATTGTTGAAGATGACAGAACAGCATGCCGAAGCACTCGAATTAATTTCTTAGAATTATACAGGGTGCTACGAAAGGGGGTAACCCTTTCGGCTTAGTACACCCACTGGACATCGCGGGGGTCAACGTTTGTTCTACGCTTTTTTTGAATTTCGATTTTTTTTACTTATAGATGTTTTTATCATATTCGTGTTCTTTTACGGTATTCTTACATTATTATTATTGTTTTGAAATTTCAAAGGATTTACATACCTATTTTTTTGTAATAATTTTATGACATAACACTGGGTCTGCTGAAAAAACTAGCAAAAAAACATTTGTTAAATATCTACACGAATAAGAAGAAAAAAATACCGTATTTCTACCAAAAAACGAAAAAATACTCGAAATTCAAAATATCGATACTCAATTAATCACAAGTTGATCCCCTCAGCGTCTAGAAACACCCCCTTACGGCTTTTTTTTGTTTGTTTTTTTATCTGTTTTTTTAAGGACTTTATTCGCTTAGCGAATATGCCAGTCCCGTTATACAAACACAAACATAACCCTTACTTTATCTAATAATTTCATATACCATTATGTACAAGGCCTTAGCGGCAGTACACCCTTTCCGTGGCACCCTGTATATGAAAACAAAACTACGTATAGGTATGTTATGTACATAAAGCTGCATTATTTATTACTCTTAAAGTGCCCTGCTATGTTACTTGTGCGAAGCCCGGATGGGTTCCTAGTGGATCAATACTAAATATTTTGGCGCCGAGGGTAGAATACAATATTTTAAATCTATTAATTTTTTGGCCTTACATCACAAAAACAGCCGTAGATACATATATGTATTACCTTCGCCGCCGTTATTGTAATGACATGTGTCGATGATCTTTCCTTTGGTTAAAAACAACAGGTAAAATGCTAGGATTTAAAATCTTGGATCAAATTCATATATAAATACCTGTTTATTCACCTTGTTTTTTAATAATTGCGGGTAGATAAACATTTTGCTTGTGAGTTCAACAGTCTTCTTGGTTCGTATTTTTTTTAAAAGAACAGGTAGTGAGGGTTGTTTCAAAAAGTTTATAACGATAGTTTGGCTTACGTTGCGCTGGCGCGTTGATCGAAAAAGTTTCAAAAGTTGGAAAACTAGAGAAATAAGTGATTCCGTGTTTCTCGTGTTTATGTTGTTTGAATAAAAGTGAAAAATGTCGACTAAAACTGTAGGAAAGTCGGTTAGACAGAAAAAAGTAAGTTCTACGCAATGCGTGTTTCCACGCCATTGCCTTGCAAAACTAGCAATGAACCATCATTGCTAGTTTTGCAGGCCAATGGCGTTTATTTACAAAGAAACTTACAATCAATAAAAAAAATACAATAAAAATACAATCAATACTCTGTCTGGTCGACGCGACGCGTGACCTGAGAGCGGGCGGGTATCTGGCACAGCGCATCAGCATTGCCATACAGCGGGGCAATGCAGCCAGCGTCTTGGGGACGCTTCCGACTGGTGTTGATATGCATCAGTTGAGCTAACTGTAGATTGTTTGCATCAGTCTGCAGTTAGCTTAATTGTTTCAATTGTAAATACTAGTTCTAATTTGTTTTTATTTTGGAATTGTAATTTTCTTTGTCTTTGCCGCATGGGCCAAACCCATGCGGGGGTAGCGCGTATGTTCTTGAATTGGTAGTTATGTTGTTGGTTTCGTACCCAAATTTAGTGTTTTATCTTAGGTATTGTATTTAGAATGTATATGTAATATACATTTATATGGCTTGACAGGAACAACACAGACATAAGCATAATCAGTTAAACATAAGTAAGTACAAGTATAAATGAATAGGTGAAAGGTAGAGTTACACATGAGTATTAATTAAATAGATGACAGAAGCAGCGAATGTAAGAAATTATGTAGGTGAAGCAAGAGAAGAAGACAGGAAAATATAGAACAGATTAATTAAAGCGTAGGTAGGTAGCGTACCTATACAGAACAGAAATTTGAAATGCCTGCTTAGCTAACATAGAACTAAAACTAATTATTCTAGATAGGTACAGTGATAACAAGAATGTGAGTACAAATATTGTAAACACTCCACCACACCACCTGCTACGTAGGTACCTACCTACTTATAATATGTGCACATACCAACATATTGTATCCAGTACATAAACAAACACAACATGGACAACCACAACATTCTAAATACAATACCTAAGATAAAACATTACACAACAACCGCACAGGTGCGGATCAACGCTGGTTTTCAGAACGTACCATGTCTAAAGATTTTACTTAGATCTATGCTAACCTTCGATCAATTATATCAAGATGAAGGGTCATATACAAAATCAAAGCTAAAAGCTGTCCGCGTGAATATATACTTATACAGCTACATTTGTTTACTAACGAGCTGAGACAAACGTTTTAAAACAGTTAAAGTTCAGCCTAATTCCAACCATGGCACCTAGTAATAAAGTCACAAATCTTCAAAATATGATCGCATACTTACGACCATTCGTCACAAAAAGCAAGCAAAGCAATAAATTACTCACGTCACTTAGAAATGAAAAGACTTAGGTAAAATAACATCTTTTGTGAAATCAACCTTAAGACCCAACAAATAAAGTATATTTTCCCGTTATTGCCTTGCGAGTTTCATTGTTTTGTTTCGTTTCTTGTTTGCTTCCAAGAATTTTACTCTGAAGGTATGGAGTCGCGTTGAACGAAGCGTAGAACTCTAAAATAATTTATATTACGAACGTAAAAGTTTAGTTGTATAACTTTTTTATATTTTGGGCATCGTGTTTATTTGTATTATACATACCTATTTACTATTCTATAATGTTAAGTTTTTACAGTTCAGTGCAATTCCTAAATCAAAAATCTAAACTTTATTAACAAAAAAAAATACAATCGAAAAATAGAAACAGATTAGATCTAGTATTCACAATTTAAACAATAGAGCTAACTGCAGACTGTTGCAAACAATCTACAGGTAGCTCAACTGATGGTTCAAATTAATACCGGTCGGAAGCGTCCCCAAGACGCTGGCTTAAGTGACCGGCTGTTATGGTAATGCTGATACGCAAATAAAAAATAATAATAAATAAAAAATATTTACTAACGATTCCACATTGAAGATTTTTCCATTTTTCCATGTTCCACACAAAAAAGTATGATAGCCACTTTATATTATAAAATGGTTTACATTTAAAATTAAAACTTATTTAAAACTTATTGACGTAAGACTACATTACATATTATGTAAAAAAGAAACAGGAGATATCCCATTGAAGATTTTTCCATTCTGCGTTCTGAAAGCTAAAAAAAGGAACGTTAAGTATCTAATGTGAATCCCACAAACAGATATAAATGTAACATTAACCAATTATAAAGTTCATGTAACATATTATTTAAAATTATTACAATACAAATCTACTCCCTGCATCTGCTGTTCTGTTACACAAAATTGTACGCGTGTATTTCTGGCGTATTTTGTGCGTACTTTTTCCGTACCTTTGTAGCAGTGCGGTTGTTTATAAATCGGTAATTTTATTCAAAATTTGATATTACTAGTTAGTTTAAAGCTAAAAATATAACTTATTCTGCATGTACTTACCGAAAGTATGACACTCCGGCCGTTGAATTGCATTTTCGGGTATTATTTTTACAACTTTTGAAAACATATTGCGGCATTGTGACACGTGTTTGCGTTGGCACTGCTTCAATCGTACTAAACAAAATAAGAGCTCACGTATCAAGTGCGCTCTTATTTACTGAGACGTATTTGGTGCGCTGACCCTTTATCTGGATATAATTTATCGAAGATGCTAACCTAACCAGTTTGTACAATGTTCTAGCTGCGTCCGAAACAGGCTCAGCTAGAATAGAACGCTGTTGCAATGACCGATATCCCTTTAACTAAATGATACTATATTTTCTTTCTAATTGTTTGAATCTATTTATAGATTATTGTTTAGCTTACTGTTTCTTCTATAGATTGTTTCAAATGTAGGGGCACCACATATCTCCCAGTTATAAGATGTAATAATATACAGGAGGCTGCTGCCCTTCCTCGTAGGTTTTTAGTCGGCTCTTACGAGGTGAGGTGGCTACGTCAAACACTTACCTTTGTATTAAGGTATGTGTACGACGTAGCCACCTCAGGCACCACGCGGTCACCGCGGAAGACCAGCGCTACGGCATGAGAGCTCTGCCATAGCACACGCTGAGTGGTAACCATTTTTGTCACGTCTCTATATTTTATTTCTAAACGTTGTACTGTTTATTTTATGTGACAAAATAAATAATTTTTTACTTTACTTTTACGACACCCACTTGCTGAAATTGTAGGGGTCGCTTCTTACGCCGCGACCGCCACTCCCACGACCCGGCGTAACCAACTACCGGTGCTTTTAAACCAGCCTTTAAAAATATGTTTTATTTAAAACAGGTGATGGTATCTGGATCTCCCTCCAAAAAGTCCTCCAAGACCGAAGTGACGACCAAACGTGAGGCCAAGGCAGGTCCTGATATCAAGCAGTTCTTGGGTCCTCCTAGTTACCCCAACCAGGTACGTTTGTAAAGTGATCTGATTGGATTACCTATCATCATCATCATCCACCTATATTACTCTACTGCTGGACATAGGCTTTCCCCTAATGAGCGCCATAGCGCCCTGTTTTCAGCTTGCCGCATCTAGCATCTGCCTGCAGTCTTTCGCAGGTCGTCTTCCCACCTGTCTGGTGGGCGTCCTACACTACGTTCGCTGAGTCGCGGTCTCCACTCGAGAACACGTTTACCCCAGCGGTTGTCGGTTCTTCGCGAGATATGGCCGACCCACTGCCACTTCAGCTTGCTAATTCTTTGAGCTATGTCGATAACATTGATTACCTATAGTGCAAGGTAAAATTTTATTACACAGGGAAATTGGTTTTAGGTAATCGTAGATATAACTGTAGGTATTTGGGTCTTGGTTTGTTTACAAAAATTCTACACCGAATTTGGCTAGTGTATAGTTACCGCTGCAAGTTATTGCCCGCGTCTCGCAGCCGTTTTTGTGTGGTAATAAGTTTTTTCCCAGATCTAGAACTAATCTATACGAAATTACAGCGCGATCGGTTCAGCTGGTTCCGCTGTTGATGAACTAAGAATGTATTTCTTTGTATTTAGCTATTTTAAAAGGTTTGTTAATATTTGTTTTGCATTACTTTTAGTAACTCTCTGCCTTTCTTAAATTCAAATCATTCTTTCCATCCAAAGGTTCCCTGGAAGAAATCGCTTCTAAGCGACAAGGCCGTCCATTGTACTTGTCTTATGTAATGTCGCCTTGTAATTTTATTTTTATGGTGTACAATAAAGCATTTTTGTATTGCATTGTAACAAACAAACACCAAAACGATCACCTTTAGAATATGATTTCATAGGGTTACTTATTAAATAATCACTTATGTCTAGACAGGGTAAATCACTAAAAACTATGAAAGAAAATATACGACTGCTAGTTCTAATCATCTTAGCTTTGTAATTATCTTAGTATACTTTATTGACAAAGAAAATTACAATTGAATAATAAAAACAAATTAGAACTAGTATTTACAATTGAAACAATTATAAAGATATTACCAAACTTCTTGTAGAGTCGACAGGTGATCGGAATGCTGGCTTCTATTTCGGTCAACGAATTAGCATTGCCATTCAACGTGGCAATGCTGCCAGCATTCTGGGCACTCTGCCTTCTGGTGACGGCATAGATTTTTAAGTAATAGATATTAAGTGTATATACTAGTTGTAATTGTTTTATTCTGTTATTGTAATCTATGTACTAAATAATAGCTTTTTGTTACTTTATAATTTTAAAAATATAATTGAAACAATTAAGCTAACTTCAGTTGCTGTTGCAAACAATCTACAGGTAGCTCAACTGATTCATATCAATACCAGTCGGAAGCGTCCCCAAGACGGAATTATAATTAAAATGTAATTATCTTAAACTTAACAATTACATAATCGTAACTAGCAACAGTACCTAGTCTGGGGTTAATATGTTATTGCCTTTGTACACAGGTGGCGTTCGTTAAGAAACATGTCCGACAAAACGAGTTGAACAAACTGAATGGATTGAAGGAAGACCTCAACAATGTTCGGGTGAGTCTTAAGGTTGTCACAGATCAGGACCGCACCGCTGCGGCACATCACAAAATGTGCAATAATATGGTCTTTAACGCGTAATATTAAGATGCATTTTGTATTGACGGCATCAAATAACATACAGCTCGCGGGCCAATCGTTGGAAGCCATTTTGTCATTGTAAAATGTATCTAAACATAACGTGTTTAAGCCCATATTGGTGTCGATTCTGTTGTTTTAGAATTCGCTAAAATTAGGATTTAGGAATGTCAAATAGACGAAAGCTATTCTATGCTTCAAAAATTAGACTGGCAGGCTTAAAATTAGGATGACAGATCATTTCATTTTAGCTATGATTAGAAACGTCTACCTAATTTTTTAGGAGGCATCTAATTTGGTCATTTTTAACATTTATAGGCAAAATGCTCCAGCATTTTGCCTTAGGGTACATAAAAGTTGTACACACCTGTTTGATACTAGGACTGACTGACTGACTGACTGACTGACTAGTCAGTCAGTCAGTTTTTAAACACGATCTAATTTATCTATTTTTAGGATCTGTTTATAGAATACCACAATTTTTAAGTCAACCTAACTTAGTAAATTTAGAAATCGTAAAATTTAAGTTAAGAATCCTAAAACAACAGAATCGACACCAGTGAATGCTTATACAGGATGTCCGGTAATTAATGGATAACCCCGCAGGTACATGTGGGGGGGCAAGGGGGCAACTCAAAAAAAATTAAAAAAAAAATCTATCTGCAAAGGTCTAGGATTTTTTTATTTTTTTTTTAAAGTCCGAATTTTGATACCTTTGTTAAAAATTTTGAACACTACGGCTACAAATTTAATGATAACGAATTGATTTTCTCTGGAAATAACCGTGAATAATTGGCCTTGCTATGGCGCATCACAAATTATTCCTAGCCACAACTGTTTGTTTTTTTCAAATAGTTAAAAATAAAAATTAGTGTATTCGATTTTTTTATGATAATGTTTGAGCACCTGTGGTATAAAAAAAACGTATGGAGACAGGGGTGGCCTACAGCTTAAAAAACTTGCCTACTTCATGTAGTTTTTGAAAAAGTATCACACTCAATTTTTTTATTGTCAAATTACCGAGTTATGGCTATTAACAGACTGGAACGATGATTTTCAAATAAAATAAGATTTTATTAAATTTCAAAAAAATACTTGCAGTAAATTTAATTCAAGTACTTAACTGATTGTGTTAAAACGCTGAGGACGACGGCTCAAACGGAAACGAACATAAGCTGACCTTGAATAGCTT
Organism: Eupithecia inturbata; assembly: GCA_963662085.1. Lineage (NCBI taxonomy): Eukaryota > Metazoa > Arthropoda > Insecta > Lepidoptera > Geometridae > Eupithecia > Eupithecia inturbata. The sequence continues at coordinate 1,799,091 of OY759192.1, forward strand.
ACTACCTGCTGCGTAGGCCCACGTTCAATGGGTTGCTTATTGTGTGAGAGAGATAAACAATATTAACTGTATGCGAGTAACAAGGACATAAAAAGGAAGCTTCCTTGCCTTCATTTCATTTCTTCATTTGATTATTGTTTTGTTTAGTTAGTGCGTGTTTTGATACCTTCGACACCACATGTACTTATCTCGGTTCTCGTGCATTATCTTCGATTTACGACGACTCGGCGTTACTATCGGACTATTAGTGTTTTGCATTACGATTGGACTGTTGTTTGGTGATATTTCAACGACTCGGCATTCTACAGGACTCATTGTTTTGTGCACTACGATTGGATTATTGGTGTCAAGACGATACTGAAATGCCCCGCATACAGTACTCAGATCAGGAGTATGCTAACATGCATTTCATTTATGGGGAGTGTGGCGGTAATGCCAACGCAGCTGCTGTACTCTATCGGGAGAGATACCCTAACGTGCGTCACCCTGACTATCGTGTTTTTATTCGAGTGCACAACGCTTTCTCAGAAAGAAGAATACCTGGACATGGCGTCGGTGGTTCCGGCGAAGGAAGACCCCAGCGTAGTGACAATGAGGATATTGTACTCAATGTCATTGCGGAAGATCCTTCTGTTTCAACAAGAGAAATAGCAAGACGGGAAGGCATTGGAAAGTCGACAGTACATAGCATTTTGAAGAAACACAAATTTCATCCTTACCATGTGAGCCGTGTGCAAACTTTAGAGCCAAGGGACTATGATGCAAGAGTAAATTTTTGTCGCCATATGTTGAGCAAAATTAATGAAGACGCGGAGTTTTGCGACCGGATATTGTGGAGCGACGAATCATCGGTGAAAAGAGATGGGTACCTTAACCTACACAATCTTCATAGCTGGCAACTAGAAAATCCTCACATAATGCGCGAAGACAGATCCCAATACCAATTTAAAATTAATTATTGGACCGGAATATTTAATGGTCAAATTATTGGCCCATTCGAATTTCCAGGAAACCTAGATGGACCTATTTTATGGCCACCACGATCGCCCGACCTAAACCCACTGGACTTTTTTTATTGGGGCTGCTTAAAAGAAATAGTGTACAAAAAACCAATCGCAACAATACAGGAACTTCGTCGACGTGTTTTGGACGCGGCTCGAGAAATTGGAGAGCGCAGGTATTCGCGCCTACTGAAAAGGTCATTCATAAGAAGATGTAGAGCCTGTATTAGAGTAGGTGGCAAACAATTTGAACATTTATTATAAGACTACCTATTTGAAATTGTTGTTTCAATTATTAATAACACCCCAACCACCCCAAAATACACTTTCACTGATTTTCAAAATAAATTTCTTATCTTATTATTTGTTTTTGTTATAAGAAAAATAGGGCTAGAGAAACATAGGTAGCCATAAGTCGCTTATTTAACAATAAAAAAAATTAAGTGTAATACTTTTTAAGAAACTACATGAAGTAGGCATATTTTTTAAGCTGTGGGCCACCCCGGTCTCCATACGTTTTTTTTATACCACAGGTGCTCAAACTTTATCATAAAAAAATCGAATACACTAATTTTTATTTTTAACTGTTTGAAAAAAACAAACAGTTGTGGCTAGGAATAATTTGTGATACGCCATAGCAAGACCAATTATTCACGGTTATTTCCAGAGAAAATCAATTCGTTATCATTGAATTTGTAGCCGTAGTGTTCAAAATTTTTAACAAAGGTATCAAATTTCGGACTTTAAAAAAAATTAAAAAAAATCCTAGACCTTTGCAGATAGATTTTTTTTAAAATTTTTTTTGAGTTGCCCCCTTGCCCCCCCACATGTACCTGCGGGGTTATCCATTAATTACCGGACACCCTGTATAAGTATTGTGCGGCAGCAGTGTTGGATGTATCTGCTCAGGCCTGTACGAAACACTTAACTCGCTATGTACCTATAATGAACTACGTCTAGAAATAAACATCATTTTTTTAACATTTTGTTTTACTGTATATTCTCTTGGTTTGAGCTAACCTCTGGAACGGCTGGATTGATTTGACTGTCTTTCAATGGCAGATAGCTGATGTTATAGCGGTAACTTGGGTTACTTCTATTTTAGAAAAATAATTAGGTTTCCGAACAAAATATAAATAAAATTGTAAAGTTACTGTGTTCTGCGAGTTTATTAATCTACCTCTCTTTGGTTTCAAGATTTGGGTTTGATTCAAAGTTTAAACATTTGGTTAAATACGATCTCGCTGCCCCGCTGTCATCTTCAATCCCATTCTTTATCTACACGACTCTATATACCTACGTATATCCTTAAAACGGATGTCCACTCTGAAATGAAATTCTGTGTTCTAGATGCTTCTATCAGAAATGGACCTGGAATCTCTACCAGACGGTGGGTCCGCGCTGATTAACCGACTGAGCACCTTGGAGTCAGCGGTGCGCCAGCAAGGGGACAGAGTCGCCAACATGGTGGTTGAACCAGGTAACTATCCTATCATTAATTATTATTTATCGGGTATTTATCGCGTACCTTTTGGTACACAACAAGCTTGCTTACAAGCAACAAGCTACATACAAACTTTTTTTTTTATAATTAAACTTTATTAGCAAAAAAAATTACAATAAAATAAAAGAAACATATTAGAACTAGTATTTACAATAGAAACAGTTGAGCTAACTGCAGACTGTTGTAAACAAAGGTAGCTCAACTGATCCATATAAGTAAGTTAAAGCGTCTTGGGGACGCTTCCGACTGGTATTGCCAGTCGGAAGCGTCCCCAAGACGCTTTAACTTGCCCTTATGTATGTGTGGGACAAATCTTGCAACAGAATACTAGACCAGTTACCATTGAGCTGTGTGCAATGTTGCGAACTCCTAGACGAAACGACTTCACCCCGTCGAGTTTGGGTTCGTTGGATTTGTCTTCCCAAGCACTTTGGACCTAGATGATATAAAAGCTTGTTTAAAAAAAGGTTTTTTGAAGTATTAAAAAATATTATTTCTCCTGTTTCCATCGCGTTTCAGCGATCGTGGGCACGGGGCGATTAGATGTAATAATAAGAGTTACAGCCGAGAATTGACGATGTTGTAAATAGCGAAAGTTTCAAAAGTTTATCTAACTTTCTAACCTAAACCACTTTTCTGCCCGCGGCTTCGCACGCGTTTTTACTGGATAAAATGTCGCCTATATAACCAGAGAACTTCGTGCATGCAAAATGCCAGCTCGATCCCCTCGGTACTTTTTGTGTTATCTCGTCCGTGACAAAGACACATCTTCACAAACATACGCCTTTATATCAAAGTCAAAGTCAAAAACTCTTTTTTTCCATAAATACCATAAATTTATGTACACTTAGAAAAGGTCAAATTAATAATAATTAAACACTGACACGGAAATAAAGTGATATTTTTGATTTCAGTCGCTTCGGTCTATAGACTAAATTAAAGAAGCGGCGAAGAAACCTTTAGCCTGTTAGATAGTTGTTATTTTTCGAGTTAGAGCAAATCCCGTCCCACGCTTTTTTATCCTCTAGATAATCTAATATTTTATAGTAGGCCTTTTTACACAAGAAGGTTTTGACTATTTGTTTGAATTTATTTACTGATAATTTTTGCAACTCACTAGGAGTTTTGTTGTAGAAGTGTATACATTGCCCTTTAAAAGATACATTAATCTTGTGTAGCCTAGTCGTGGGCACAGCGAGTTTATTCTTATTTCTAGTATTTAAATTATGTATGTCGCTATTTTTAGGGAACAACTAAGTGGGACAACATATAAGTGGGATATCTTCCAACAGTCCAGCAGAGGAACCTATAGAAAAACAGTGAACCTTTATTGCATTTAACAATACTGAACTGTAATTTGGCAACTTAAAATTAAATATAAGTCGTTTATTAATTCACATAAAATAATAGTCCATATATTAGAGTAGGTAGGTATTCAAAATGTAGATCTACCGTAATTATATTTATTTTTGGAAACCAATGTTTACTCATTCTAAGTGGACTTGTTTGTTCTTTTTTGAGTATAAATAAAGATTTATAAATCGAAACGTCACACAGCTTCAGACAAATCACAATTTATAAACAAAGGTACCTACACAAACACATCTATTAATATAAATACTAAATTTGTTTAGCACGTCGGTAAATCAAGTCTGTCATCCAGTGCCTTTTCAGATTACTGCAATAGCCTTTATCAAACTGTAGGTGCTGCCCAGCATCCTGTGTTTTATAGATGTTACGGTGTTAAAATTTAGGGCTTGCATTTATGTAAGTACTAAGAAGTTGTAGAGTTCTGGTGATGCAACTCAATCTAACCAAGGAGACGGGTGAGATTACCAAAACGCCTGCCTGGACATATGTACCTAGGTTAATTGAGAGGTCCTATTCTAAGCACTTATATCAACCAGACGTCGTCACCGAGTTCTAAACACCAAATGAATAATAGTTTTTTTTTTCAGACGCACCAACAGCCGCAGAGATGTCCAGAGATGGCTTTGAGGAGGGTCTGTCCTGGGAGGATATTCAGAAGGCCAGCAATGCGGTGCAGCCAAGGTTGTTCGGCAAACAGGGTAAGTGCACACCATACTACTTTCTGCCAGCAATGTTTGGAAAGGACTCCAAAGGCGGTTCTAATAATAATTCTGAGTGGAAAAATTACTTCTGGGAAAGCGTACTCCATGTTAGCAACATGTTCACTCTCTAAGTAATGGTGTGATGGTTGGTGGTCCAACGCTTTACCATTTACAACAATAAAAAATACTTCTTAGAGTATCAGAAGATGCCCGCTGAAAGTCAAGCGCCAGATAAACATTCAAAGCCCTTGAAGAAAGGTTTGTATCTTATTAGTTGGTACGGGTGCATCATTCTCATTTCATGACAAACTCTAAAAATATTGTTACACGAATTAAAGTCCTATGGCTGCGTTTGTTAATTTCAACGCACGTAAGAGTCAAAAAAGATGTCATGTTTGTAAACAATTACAATCAGATGATCAAAAAATTTACCTGTAGCCTTAACCATTTCCCTTCAGCAATGGCGACCCACATGGCGGAACGCAGCCTGATCATAGACCGTCTCCGCGACCTGCACGAGTCCCTGGCCTCGCGGCCCACCGAGGTCACGCAGGGGAAGTCTCCTCGCATCATCTCCTCGACCATGATGCCTCACCAGCTGCATGCTCTCGCCTGGCTGCAGTGGAGAGAGACGCAGCGGCCCTGCGCAGGCATCCTCGGTAAGAGAGAGAGAGAGAGTTAGACTCTTCTATCTTACAGATATAATAGTGTGTCCTAGTGTCCGAGCCTAACATCATAGGAGAAACAAAACCCTCAAAACTACGATGGCTCAGGCATATAGGGGATTGAGGAGCCAGCAGAGTGTACGAGGGTCTTCCAAGTTGCCGAATCTTCTATGGATGTTCACAATTACGCGGTTTTCAAGTAGCCTATGTCCGTCCCGAGGATACCGTTTACCTCCCAGCCAAATTTCTTTAAGATGATCCCTTTAGGTGTGAAAAGGACTGATAGACAGAATTACGTTTACTTATATAATATACGTTTGGATGAGCAACAAATGTTTATTAAACTGAAATGAGAACCCACCGCGGCTGCCCGATATCGGGCCCCTCACTGGGGTGTGGAACACCCGCCAGAAACACATGACATTATAGTCTTTAACTGTTATTTTGTCTATCCAGCTGACGACATGGGTCTCGGCAAGACCATCACGATGATAGCGCTGGTGGCAAGCGACAAGGATGGCAAGATCGACCACGACGACGATGATGATGACGATGACGAGCCCAGGCCCAAAGGAAGAGGTGAGTTATATTCTTACTCAATCCTCAATCATTTATTACATTCTATAAGTGTACAGGGTTGTTTATAATCTACATAATTAAGTGTCACCATAGACCCTGCTGGGTGCACAATATGTATGGAGAGTGTCTCCACCAGTTTCTGCCCGCGGCAGAGTAGCTCGTCCCTTTTTTAGGGAATTACAATTTTCTTAATAAGTTACTTCTTCTTCTTCTTGTCAGATGGCTTCTGCGACTGGGTAATAAGTTACTTACTTACTTACTTACTGCGGATAAGAAGGAAGAAAAATACTTTATTCCAAGTTAACATATATATAATGATTGTTTAATATATATCTAAGTTAACATATGTATATCTAATTATTGTTTAATGGAAACGTTATTAGGTTATTTAAATCTCATTGGAACTGATTTATGGGATAAAAAGTAGCCCATATGTTATTCCAGACTTATAATGTCCTATTACTAAGCCTCGGCTGTCCGTCTGTCACAGGGCTCTATCTCATGAACCGTAAGAGGTAGACAGTTGAAATTTTTAGAGAATGTGTATTTCTCATGCCGCAAATTGAAGGGAGCGCTTCCATACAAAAAACGTGATTTTTTGGCTATTTTTGCTCTGCTCTCTCTCGGGGTCTCCGAACAAGTGAAAATTTGATGTTCTTTGAAAAAGATGCCTTATTTCTACGGAGCCCTTCGTGTGCGAGTCGGCTCGCACAGCGCACTTGGCGGTTTATATTATTAGTAGTTTGTTATTTATACTTCTTTCCCTCCAGTGGTCCGTGGCGGCACCCTAGTGGTCTGCCCAGCGTCTCTCATCCAACAATGGGCTGGTGAGGTTCAGAAGCACTGCTCCTCACACGCACTATCTGTATCTCTACATCACGGCGCCGCGCGGGCCACGCAGCCACACCGCCTGTCTACATATGATATCGTGGTTACCACTTACAATATACTGCAGAGAGACACTGAGAAGGTAATTCAATAAATACTTTTGGACATTTTGAAACAACGCCATCTAGCCTCAAAGTAAGCAGAGCTTGAGCTGTGGGTACCAAATGGCTGAAATAGGTATACATACATGCTGTGCTCACAGCATGTATGTTGAATTATAAATACACAGAAGGAAGCTGCTGCCCTTTCTCGGAAAGTTCTCTTAGTTCTACGCTCGGAGTTGAAGAAGTCGATTCTTACGCCGTTCGCCACGGCCAAAATAAATTATAACTATTGACGAGTATCTACCGCGTTTATTTACCAATTTTTAATAATTAATTAAATAATATTTTTAACAATTACCAACCTTTCAGCATGTTAACTCACTGCCGTGGGGTATATTTATTTATTTATTTTTATTTATTTATTTATTAAAGTACACATACATCGTACATATTTAATCATAACTAACACAGTGTAACATGGTTATTTTTCTGATACATACGACAAGATTTGTGTACATAACATTTACCATTGAGTGCGTGCACTTATAAATTTAAAATAAAAACAATACAAAACTGCAAATTAATCTAAAGAAAAAATACAAATTAACTAAATAATAGGTAATACAAAATTAAGTAAGTATTGTAAAACTTGAAAATTTCACAAAATAAAGGATGAAAACATAAAATTAAATTATAGTTAAAACATAATTGGGTTCGTAATTACACAAAAGTAGAAGTGAAATGTTTGTTTAGGACATTTTTAAATTTGTTTAGAGACTGATTAAATACATCTATTTCTGGTGTTTGTTTGTTAATGAAATTATATTCATTGCAGATCCTGGTTGACGGGATTTGAAGGCCAAGATTGGTTCTAGATCGTGGCGCACTAAACATGTTATGTAAGACTTGTCTGGGGTATTTGAATGGAACGTTGAGAGGGAATCGTTCTAAGAGTTGGCTGCATTTGATTGTTCCATTTAGTACCTTATGAAGGAAGCTGAGATCTAGAAGTTTTCGACGATTGCGGAGAGAGATTATATTATATTTTTCCAAGCGCTGTTCATAGGGATTTCGGTATGAGAAGTTAGGGGTGTGAAAAGCTAAATGTCTGTCTGGTAAACGCTCTCTGGATGCTCTCAATGTGCTGTGAGTGTACACTGTAGAAGGGACTCCATACAGTGGAAGCATATTCTAGTTGACTGCGAACTAGAGATGTGTATAAAAGCAATTTGGTTTCTGGTTTAAATTCTTTACTGTTTCTTTTGATAAAACCAAGCATTTTGGCGGCTTTCCCTACGACTTTATTGGCTTGTGGAACAAAGGAAAGTTTGGAATCTATCAGGATGCCTAAGTCTCGAATTTCTTTAACTTCCTCTATATTAGTGCCAATTAATGCGTAAGAAGACTCAAGCAGTTTACTATACATGTAGACCACTGTTCGGTTTGGGATACAAATAAATTCAAATTCAATGGCTTTGTTTCCTTTAGACCTTACAGGACTCTTGGACACGTCATAAAATTCAAATTACGTCAATATTTTCAATATTTTTAAGGTAAAGTAAAGAAGCGAACAAGAAACCTTTACCTTGTTAGGTTGTTAGTTTTTGAGTTGGTGCAAAACTTGTCCCAAGCTTTTTTATCCTCTAAATAATCTGGTATAATGTAGTTTTTTACAAAGGATATGTTTACCTACATCTCATACAAACTTTTGTACTGCAGCAGCATCTGCAGCAGGGATCGAACACGCAATTGCATCACATGTGCGTCGCGGACAGACCACTACGCTACAGAGCGACTAACTGACTGCTCCAGCACAAACATGTCGCTACTGCGTGGCATCGCATGAAGCTTCCATATTGTTCACTCAGATCGCTTACATGCTTACACTTCGACGGCATCTGGTGTCAAACTGGTCCTAACCCCGGTAGTTTTCCCTGATACGCTTTCATGACAGCCCAATTTTCTCGTGATTCTTCAGCCCGATGACATTTACAATGACCTTGTATTATGCTACCGTTCTTTCGTTACTTCCCTCAGAACGGAGTCCTAACAAAAGTGCAATGGCGTCGCGTGATCCTCGACGAGGCTCACATAGTCCGCAACCACAAAGCGGCTACGTCCCTCGCCGTGTGCGGGCTGCGCGCGCGCCGCCGCTGGTGCCTCACGGGCACGCCTGTGCAGAACAAGGATCTGGATCTGTTTGCATTGCTGAAGTTCCTGCGCTGCTCGCCTTTTGATGACCTGCAGGTGACACACACTACACATCTGAGCATAGCACCATTCTACACAGAAGCAACTCAGGAACTACTTTACTATACTCAGGATGTACGGAGACCTCTAGGGGTCGCGCGATAGCTAGTCGCCCTGTGGTATGAGAGCAGCGCGAGGGGGCCGCGTGAAAATAAATACTGGTCGCTCACAAAAAGCACAATGCGAGAAGGCTGGCAAAACTGCCCCTGTAAGCTGTAACACTATCCGTATTCATATTATACATTTGAAAGTAACTCTGTCTGTCTGTTTGTCTGTTACCTTTTCACGGCTGAACGGATCTCAATGAGATTTGACAGGGAGGTAAATTATATTCTGGGAACGGCCATAGGCTAATTAAAAAGCGCGTGCGAAGCCCCGGGCAACAACTGGTAAATAATAAATAAAAAATAAATCAATTATTATAACTGAAATTCTAAAGATTACGTGTGCCTGAACTAGGTAAAACCCCGTATCTCAGGCAAAATTGCTTACAACGAATACATAGGAATAATCACATAAATAAAGTAAAACAAACGACAATGCAGATTTTCAAAATAACTTTTGCTAACTACGCTAAACTAGGCTACATTTTAGGGGTAGGTACCCCTAAAATGTAGCCTAGTGAGGGATGAAACGTTGGTGTTCTTCCAACACAAATAAGGTTCGTAGTTAACCCGCTTACATCCGTAAAGTTATTATTTTTATCTTTCTTTCTAAAAGCGCGGTAAAGGAGGCCTATTAATACTCTGCAACATGTACATTGTACATGCATATAAAGATTTTAATTTAATCTATACCCCAGGTAGTGATTAGTAGATGGTAGAAAAATTTCGCGACTAAACCGTATTATCAATTCACAGGTATTTATTTCTTACGTTTCGTTCTCCAATTACCAGTCGTGACACATCTCAAAGTCTTTACCTTCCGTCAAATACTTACTCTACCTTACAGATGTGGAAGAAATGGATCGACAACAAAAGCCAAGGCGGGCAAGAGCGCCTCAGCACCATAATGCGCTGCGTGCTCCTGCGCAGAACCAAAGTACAGCTTCAGAATAGCGGCCAGCTGGCTTGTCTGCCTGCCAGGAGCGCGCATCTCACGGAGGTCACGCTGAACCAGCAAGAAATGAATGTGTACCAAAAGGTAAAAAAAACTTAAGCAGAGCTTGTGTACCCATGGGTACTGTATAACTCATATACATAATACATTGATATTTTGTACAAAAAAAAATCTATGAAATCTATTTTGAGAAAACACCCAGAACCTATCTACAGATCGTACAAACATTTGTCCTGTCCTGAGGCGGGAATCGAAGGAGTTGCTCCTTGCGTTGCAGGCGGATCTTCGCCCATTGCGCCACCGAGGTAAATACCACATCAGTACACTTACGTGCACTGCTGAACACACCTCCCCAAACGAGGGTGGTTTGCTATAATATCACAAGGCATTGGCAGGCGGATTGATGAAGGTTGTGAAGGTGTTAAGTAAGACACAGTAAGAAGCTGCTGCCCTTCCTCTGATCCTTAGTCGGCTCTTACGACTTCCACTGGTGGTAGGTCACAAAATGTCGATAAAAGCTGAAACCGAATGCCAAAGGGACGCAAAACGACCTAGCGGTAGACCACGCGTCCGATGGCAGGGGCGCGGCGAGCACTTTGTGTCAAATAATTTTATCTATATACATACAGGGTGTTAGTCAAACTAGTGCACAATACTGAAAGGAGCCTGCTACCACAGATCAATATTCAGTGCACAAACCAAGGCGCAAACGATTATTTTTTTAATTTCCTTAATAGCAACGCCTTCCACCTCAACAGCCTATATTAGTCCACTGCTGGACACAGGCCTCCCCTTGATAAGTGTCTTGTTGGATTTAATCTCACTCACGGGGGTAATTCCCATAATTCCCACGCTGGGCATGCGGGTGGAGGATCGCAGTTCGATGGTAGAAGTTATCAACGGGGGGCGCTGCGCTGCACCCCCGGTGGATATCCCTTTGCCTCTTACGATACCCGCGGGAAGAGTTGGGCACGCCTTATTAATGTTTTATTATGATTAAAAAAAAATCGTTTGCGGCTTGGTTTGTTGGTGAATGACCTCCTTCAGTATTGTTGTACTAGTTTGACTAACACCCTATATAAGAGCTTCAAAAGCTCGAAAAGGTCGCGCAGCCACGCGTAATTCAAACCGCGTCGTCGCTGTCGTTCTGGTGTGAATTGAGCCTAACAGCAGCCTTTCGTTCCCAGGTGCTAGTCCTCTCCAAATCTCTGTTCGCGCAGTTCCTACACCAGCGCGCTGAGAAGAACGCAGACTCCACCAGTTTCGCGTCCAAGCAACAGGACTCCGAGTATTACAAGATGCACAAGAAGATGGTGGCTTTGCAAGGTATGTTGGAAAACTAGGAAAAAAGGGATGGTCGAAGTACTCGCCAGGGACGTGATACAATTGAAGAAAATAGGGGTTGGTTTTCAATAACACGGTCGTCAAGCAAGCAATCTACTCCTATATATACCGGCACACAGCTCATCTTTTCGTGAAAAATCATTTTTTATCGAGGCTGTTAGACTCTCGAAATATCTTCCCTATGATACTAGGAAAGTCGAATCACAGGATAGTTTTAAAAAGCTGACTCGTGAGCATTTTATAAGGAATCTTTACCCGACTCCTAGTTAGGTAACTTAACCATATTTTTAGCTTTTTGTGACTTTTGTTGTTACCTTCCTTCATTAAAACATTGTAAGTAGTAGTAGTATAATATATTTTATATATATATACAGGGTGGTTTTTTGAGAAGGGCGGTGATGGCCAACTCTGAAACCACGAGAGTTAGGGAAAAGTCGTGAAAGGAGTCATGCCCTCGATTTATAAGAAAACAATAACTGCATATTTATTTTTTTCAAAAATCTTTTACTTTTGACGGAAATGGACCCGAGTGATTTTTGAAAAAAATTACACCCTGTATTATTAAACTAATCGATTCTTTTGCTGATAAGGATCAATCTTTGCAAATAAATGTTTTACTAATAATGAAAGGAAATAGCAAATTTTTACATTTTTATTTTTACACGGAAGAAAACTCACCTCCTATTTAAACTTTTTGGTCGTTATGTGTGAAACTCATTTGTCATAATAGCGGGATACTGTGTTCATAGACTAAAAAAAAAGAATTCCATTCATGTTTTTTTCAAAATTGTTTTGTTTCAAATTGAGTTGTTTGTGTTGGTTTATGACAGTAAAAGATCTTTCTAAGAATGGATTTATCAAATAGTGAACGATTTGATTTGATGGAAGCCTACTTTATAAATAGAAGAAGCATAGTTCGTGCACTTAGCTGGTATCAAAACAAATACCCACAGCGCTCTTTACCCTCATATTATCATATTATCTAGCTTAGTTTAATTACAGCACGCCTTTTTGTTTTATTTCTACCATTTGTGGTTGGCAGGTAGATAATGCCATCGGCATTAAGCCCACCTTTTGTATACTTTTGTTAAAAGTGTGCAAAAAAGTATTTAAATAAATAAATACGAGGGACAATGACACTACATAATAACATGTATATACAACATACTAATATAATAAATTCGAAAATAACTGTAAGTCAGTCGGTTTCCTGTACACACCTGAACGGCTGAACTAATCTTAATGAAATTTGGCAGGGAGGTAGACGATATCCCAGTGACGGACATAGGCTACTTATTTTTACCGGTAAAGAACGTACGAAGCCGCAGGCAGAAGCTAGTCACACTAATGTTATAAAGGCGAAAGTTTGTATGTTTGTGACATCTTAACCCCAAAACTGAAAAGAAAAAAATAGATCGCGCTGAAATTTTATATACAGATAGTTATAGTCCTGGAAAACATAAAGCTACTTCTTATCCCATAAATCAGTTCCCATGGGATAGAAAAACAACGTGCGAAGCCGCGGGCTGAGGCTAGTATGTGTATAAAAACAACCTATAACATGGGCACAAAGAGTTTGCGACCAGGCAAACCGATTAAGAACTGTGACAGAAATGTCTGAAATTGGTTAGTAGAGGAGACTTGCACTGCACGCACGTCCTTACAAAGCGTGGCGAGCGAAGTGAGCCGTGCTGTCCGTATTGACATTATGTGCTAGTAGGTGAGCAGAGAGAGTCGCAAACCGTCACTGTGTTCAAGACGTTTCACGTACTCTACTGCTGCCTCCCTAATTTTTGGTATCTTGCAGGTGTGAAACCCGTCAAGTCGCACGAGATCCTGGTGCTCCTACTACGCTTGCGTCAGGTCTGCTGCCATTGCGGCCTCATCGCCGCCATGTTGGACGAGGAGACGGCCGCCGCGCCCGCCGACAGCGCCTCTGAAGACCTGCTGCAGGAACTCGACAAACTCAGTCTGGACGACAGGAGGAAGGTATATCTACTTATAATGCCGGCCGAGACGTCTCGTCGAATGTCTCACCATGTAAACATTCGTTGCTCATTTAAAGTTCATAACTTCAATTATGGCCGAGACAACACGACAGCCTCCGAGAGGGACCCCGACGCGAGAACAGTGTACACGCGCTCGCCCTGTCTCGGGGTGTCTCGCCCAGCGTGTACTCCCGCTATGAAACTTGATGTGCCACACACATGTTAAATCCATACCAATATTATAAATTCGAAAATTACTCTGTCTGTCTGTTACCTTTTCACGCCTAAACGGCTAGACGAATCTTAATTAAATTTGGCATGGAGATAGATGGTATCCCGGGGACGGACATAGGCTATTTTCTATCCCGGCAAAGCGCGTGCGAAGCCGCGGGCAGCAGCTAGTCATACATTAATGTTAACAATTAATGGACATGTACAAAGGAGAGCTTAAGTCTAAAAGAGTTTTCTTACAGCAAACCTATGGTTAAAAGAGAATTTATGAAACTAGTTTGGATAGATAATGTGTACAAGACAGAAAAAACTATACAGAAAATAATATTTAAAACCCTACATACAAAACTAACACAAACTAAAACAAAGAAAAACTAAAAAACTTATAACAAACTAAATTAATAAAATATATTAAAGGTGCCACGTTATTGGTGTACTAAGCCGAAAGGGGGTTGTTGTGCATCCTATACCCAACTGATCCGCATGGTTGATTTTCAGAAATAAGTTGTTTTAAGTTTTCATACTAAAAAAAACCTTTACCCATACGCTTAGAAAAATCACAACCCTATCACTTACGCAAACACAGGTAAGGCCGGCCACTTTGCCGACAAAATGTTAAGGTTCCTTTAACTAGGCCGCCTTTTTGTAACCTTAGTTTATAAGATTTATTTATTATTTCTCACGTGCAAATAAAGAATACATACATATTCATGCTAAAAATATAAGTAGGCGTAACACTTTTTAAAATTTCTCCATTTTCTAATATACCTACACAATGAAGATTATTTATCGGGTATTTATCGCGAAACTTTTATTAAAATATCTATAAATAATCTTTATTAGGTACCTACGTAGAAGAAATATGTACAGATGTACGGAACCACCGTAACATTGTTGACATGGGTAAAGATGGCCACTGACAATTGAAAGGTCAAGAACCTTACTGATGAACAGCTGACTTAGGGTTAGTCACTAACATAAAAATGGGCTAGTTGGGACGAAAGTTTCGTGGTCTTTTTTAGTAAAAAAACCTTGACATCCGGAAAGTGCTAGAACAAAAAATGTTCGTCGGGGGTGGACCACTAACGTTTTACAGGGCTCCCCACGGGGGACCAGAAAGTCATGAAGATAAGAAGAGGAGAGAGGATAAAGGAAAGACAAGATATGGAGATCCCGGCGACGACGTATGGGAAGCCAATTTAGCTGGGATCGGAACTTAGACACAAGTTCAAACTTAAATAAATAACCCGGAATCAACCGGATGCTCAAGTTCTGAAGGCGCTCTAGTTTATTCAAAACTGTATAATCTTATTTTATCATTGGCCTTTTTGAGTGATTTAATGTAAAATTATTATTGTTTTTCATAACTAAGTGTTCCCTTGTGTCTCTATACTTGAAAATAAATGAAACAAAGCTTTCGCCGCCCGCTTACTTAGTTCTAGTTTGCACCACATTATCAGTTTTTTTTCATTATTCCAAGAAATAATAGACCAGTATTCAAAACTTCATTTCCAGAGTAAGAAGCACGAAGACGATGAGAATATAGAGCCAGAGGAATCTGCCTCCGCCACTGAGGCCATCAGAGCAGTACTGTCTCCCAACAACCCTGTGTTCAAGCTGGAGAAACCCTCCTCCAAGATACAGGCGGTCATGGACTGTCTGGAGAAGAATGTCTTCGCTAATAAAGGTAAAACTAAGGTGGCAGTAGGTACCTAATGATCGCTATAGCGCCCTGTCTTCATCTTGCCGCATCCAGCAATCTGTCAACAGTCTTTCGCAGGTCGTTAACCCACCTGGCTTTCAGGACAAGTATGGGCGGTTTCTCTGAAAAACATTTTACATCGAATTTGCTGGAGCATAGATAGGTGACTTGAGTGCAAAAAGCCCCATTTCTTAGATCCTAGCCATTCTTGTGTTATCGTTCATCAGCTTTTTATCCGAATTTCCACGTAAAATAAACTGGTTCTCTTTCCCTCAGGCGACAAAGCAGTAGTAGTTTCGCAGTGGACATCCGTCCTCCGGCTGATAGAAAGCGAGCTAGAGTCGCGGCGCGTGCGCAGCGTCACTCTGAGCGGCAATGTGCCGGTGCCGGCTCGACCAGCGCTCATCAACGCGGTCAACGACCCCAACAGCGATATCAAGGTACGTCACAGGGGGCAAATTCTCGCCAATTTATCACTCGATAAATATCAAAAGAACGGTCAAATTTAGCAGATCTTTCATATAAAAACTGTCAAATTTGACAGTTCTTTTGATAACTATCGAGTGATATATGGGCGAGAATTGCCTTCCTCCTTGTCCTTACAGTGATTCGACATCACACTAGCGTAAAGTCCTCATCACCACACAAACTGAACATGCCTCCCCTAAACAAGAGGGTTTTGCCATCACCAGGCTTAGTAAGCGGATTAGTGATCGCAAAATGGGATGTTAAAAATAAACAGAAATAAGAAGCAGCTGCCCGTCCTTTGGTAGGCTGGTTTGGAGGGTAGGATTCTAATCAAATGAAATCCTCTTTGATTCCATAAATATTAGGTCCTTACATATGAAATTGGCGTTTTTCGTACTGGCCACTTTAATCACAAATTTCTCCTCTTTGGTAAGGAATTCCAAATTCAAATTTGTACAGCTATAGACTCATGTATTTGTGCTTCGATGATCGTCATTCATTTGTTTTTTTTCTTCTGTTTTTTTCTGTTTGCGTCACTCATTTTACAAAATGGAAAACTTAAAATATCGCATTATTTACGAGTACGAGTTCCGCCGTGGCACTAGTGCTGCGGAAACAACTCGAAGGGTGAATGATGTGTATGGCGGTCGTGTTGCAAAAGAAAACACAGTTCGTTTTTGGTTCCAACGTTTTCGTTCTGGAAATTTTGACCTGCAGAACAAGCCCCGTGGACGGCCTGAGACTCAAGTTGATAATGAAGAGTTGGAAGGCTATTGTGGAAGCGGATCCATCGCAAACCACGTCCGAGTTAGCTGCAGGCTGCGATGTTAGTGATAAAACTGTTTTAATTCACTTGAAGCAAATTGGGAAGATTAAAAAGCTTGAAAGGTGGGTACCTCACGAATTGACTGAAGCAAACCGGCAAACGCGCGTCGACTGCTGCGTTACATTACTAAACCGGCACAATAATGAAGGTATTTTAAACCGAATCATTACCTGTGATGAAAAATGGGTTCTTTACGATAATCGGAAGCGCTCAGCGCAATGGTTGGATCCTGGCCAGCCAGCCAAATCCTGCCCCAAGCGAAAATTAACCCCAAAAAAGTTACTTGTAAGCGTTTGGTGGACTAGTGCCGGTATTGTTCATTACAGTTTTCTCAAATCTGGCCAGACTATTACGGCTGATGTCTATTGTCAGCAATTGCAAACCATGATGGAAAAGCTAGCGGCTAAACAACCTAGGCTGGTCAATCGCTCCACGCCACTGCTGCTTCACGACAACGCTAGACCACACACTGCGCAACAGACGGCTACTAAATTAGAAGAGCTTCAATTGGAAAGTCTAAGACATCCTCCGTACTCCCCGGACCTTGCTCCAACAGATTACCATTTTTTTCGAAATTTGGATAACTTCTTGCAAGGGAAAAAATTCAACTCCGATGGGGCAGTCCAAATCGCCTTCAAAGATTTTATTGATTCCCGTCCGACTGGTTTTTTTAGTAAAGGGATCAATGAACTACCTATAAGATGGCAAAAGTGCATAGAAAATAATGGTTCATACTTTGATTATTTAAATATATTATATTAAAAAATATTCGACTTTTTGTTCCTCCCATACAAAACGCCAATTTCATATGTAAGGACCTAATACTAAAAGAGGAATTCAAGGACTATTAATAGGTCTACATGGGGAAGGACCTGCATTTCACATCTCAGCAGGCGTAGATAGACGGTGTTGTTGACTAAATGTACCTTCCACAGAAATAATTCTAGATAAGAAGCAAAGAGTTCGTCGATTTGTATTGAAACCGAGCGTGTAACATTTTGCACTTTGTGCTTTGACATCACGAGTGTAATTTACTGTTGTAAAACACCACTAAAATAGACAATTTCTTTTTTTGGCGGTGTTGTAACAGTTAATTGTTGAACAACAAGGCATTTTGTTTTTATAAACTGACGTCTCACGCGAAAAGCGGTCGGGAGCGGACTGAATTTCGCGGCGAGCAAAGAGGCTCTCCAGCCCCTCTTTTCGGCACGCGAGGTAAATAAACTTTTTGCTTCTATCTATGTATATTTCTGTGTTCAGACCTATCTTGCGTCTTACTACTTCTGTGGCCGTTCAGTGTACCTGTAACCTACTATACACCAGCAACTTTATATCCATTTTCTATGAGGAAATCTAACTACTATTCCCTTACAGATAATGCTTCTGTCCCTCTGCGCCGGTGGAGTGGGCATCAACCTGTGCGGCGCGAACCACCTACTCCTGCTGGACCCTCACTGGAACCCTCAGCTAGAGGAGCAGGCTCAGGACAGGATCTACCGAGTGGGGCAGAAGAAGGACGTCCATATCTACAGGTAACCAGGGCCCAGAGCCACCTTCTCATTGTAGAACCTCATAGGAGCAGGCCCAAGACAGGATCTACCGAGTGGGGCAGAAGAAGGACGTCCATATGTACAGGTAACCAGGGCCCAGAGCCACCTTCTCATTCTAGAACCTCATAGGAGCAGGCCCAAGACAGGATCTACCAACTGGGGCAGAAGAAGGACGTCCATATGTACAGGTAACCAGGGCCCAGAGCCACCTTCTCATTGTAGAACCTCATAGGAGCAGGCCCAAGACAGGATCTACCGAGTGGGGCAGAAGAAGGACGTCCATATGTACAGGTAACCAGGGCCCAGAGCCACCTTCTCATTCTAGAACCTCATAGGAGCAGGCCCAAGACAGGATCTACCAAGTGGGGCAGAAGAAGGACGTCCATATGTACAGGTAACCAGGGCCCAGAGCCACCTTCTATATTATATTTATTTATTGATCACCACCATCCACACAAAAAATAGCAAAGTTACATTCACTAAATGTGTGTAATAATTAAAGACGAAGACAAAATTCGAGAAATACTCGTAATCATAAGCGAGTTACATAAATTTCAAAACGTACAGGGCGCAGTGTCTTTGCCTTCGATTAGAGAAGTCGCCATTATTTGTTGCCTAACAACTAATAACAATTTTATAGTCATTTCGTTACTGTACCTGTTGGGGTTTTCTCCTCGTTGAGGGCACTCCAGTTACAGTTAGTTGTAGGTAATAATAATATATCAACACCAAACCACTGTTTTTAGTCTTTTAGATTTATTAAACGTTAATTGGGTAATCTGAGCCGCACGTAATGTTTAGTTAAAGAGACACACACCGGCGCGTGGCAAAGGTTTCGTTACGACTGTTTATTGTTTACTAATGAATAAAGTAAATCTGCTGTATGAGCGATATTGGCTCATACAGTACCTACTAATAATTATTCTCTTAATAGTTTGTAAAACATGCAGACCTGTGTATATGACATCAAAATACCTAACGCATTACAAACTCGATCACTTGGCAAACGAACTGTACATTCTCTCAGATTTACGGGGATTCTTGGAGTTTCATTGCAAGACAATGCGCAGGAATTTTGTTGATGACACTATTTTAGTAAAGTGGTGACTGATTTCACAAAATTAAACTAGTTTCAGTAGGCCAAGCGCAGGGATTGTTGTCTACGGTAGAATAGACAAACATAAGATATCGCGTCGTCTTATATCGCGTAAATTATTTAATTGTTTGATGTAAGATTATGTACTCGTATGTAGTTTTTTACATAAAACATATAATATTTGACCTGTAACCAATATGTTATCAATAAATGAACTATGAACTATAACTACTATGAACTATGTTGAAGGAATGAATTTCAAATATTTTACGCAATAGACGAAAATGTGGCGTAATTTTTCTCTTTTCTACCCTAGACAACAATTGCTGTGTTTGGCCTACTGGTTAAACTAGCTATGTTCATAGACGAATTCATTGATAGATAGAATATACTCAGGATGTACTCAATTGAACTTAATTCTAGATATCAGCAATGTTAACTAGCAACCCGCCCCAGCTTCACACGTGTAGAGCGACGCTCAACACTAAAGCTCTGCGCACATTAATCCAAACTCTATCGCACTGCACAAAAATGTGCAATCAAATATGGGCATAAACTCGTTATCTGTAGATACATTATACAGTGACAAAATGGCTTCCCGCAAGCTTCAAACGAGTGGTCCGCGATCTTCTGTCATCTGGTGCCGTCAATATAAAATGCATCTAAATGTTACGAGTTAAAGCCCATATTTGAATGATTTTTTGAAAGGTAGAGCCGGTTCTGTACGTTACGTTACGAGCTATTATAAAATATACTGGTAGAACAGAACAACATTTAGATTAGTTCGGAATCGAACCACCATCTGCTCCAGCCAGCTGATCTACACACGACCTACAAACCAAACGGCGCCGTTTATAAAGCCCTTTACTTTAGTCTTTTATTTTGATCGCCCTACTGACCTACTTGGCATGGTCGAACTAGATAACAGATTACAGCCTTCACGTGTCAAGCAGCTTCGTGGATGACATGTAAAAAAATATATGGGCTTTATGCATATTGACTTTTCCGTTATTAAATATTTTATTCCTAAAAATTTTAATGCTTTAACCTAAATTTATTGTGTTCTTCCAACGCCTATAAATTAGAGAACACTAGACCTAAGAACCTTGGCATTGTTATTTAATTTATTATTGTGTTATCTCTAGTTGGTAGTCCTAATAAATAAATAATTAAAAACAAACTAGGTTCGTTGATAACCCGCTTACATTCGTAATTAATTCTTTAAACTACGATATATTTAATTTTAGTCGTTGAGCACCCTCTACTAATTAGAATAGAGGCTGAATTTTTCACTTATGATCACAGCTATTCCTTTATGTTTCAAAACAAGGGGTTTGCCAAACGTCTACGTGATATTTTATGTTTTTCTATAATAACATGGACCACCGTTGTCTATAAGTAAAATGTTCTTCCATGTCATTAAAACTCCATATTTTACTAAAACCAATCGTGGTCTGACTAATTAATGATGAAGGGTTATTAAAGGGACCAGGCTCGTTACGCACTAGCGGTTGGCCGCCTACGCGGTTCACTGAAATTGGACCGTTATATCAAACAAAATATACCAACCGCCACCACGGTTAACCGCCAGTGCGTAGGAGCGCTAAGGGATGAAACGTTAGTGTTCTTTCTACACAAACTAGTTAACTGCGAACCTAGTTTGTGTTGAAAGAACACTAACGTTTCCCGCTTAGATTCATAATGGAAACCTCCATATGTAGGTAAGAATATAACTTTTTTTAAGTGTACAGGTGTTTGAATTTACGGGAATAACATTTTTATTGATTAACCTAATAGATCGTGCTGATATTTTGCACGCATAAAGTTCTGAACGTGAATTAGCATAAGTTACCAGTATGTAATAAATAAATAATGCTGGACAATCCACACAGCATCATCTAGCCCCAAAGTAAGCAGAGCTTGTGTTATGGGTACTAGATGACTGATAAACTTAATACAATACATTACATAGATAGATATTTTTTATTATATATAGAAAATACCCAGAACACCCGGAACAAATATTTGTCCCAAGGCGGGAATCGAACCCGCAACCTTCTGCGTCGCAGGCGGACCTTCGCCCGCCGCGCCACATCGGTCGACCAGTATTATTATTATTTGTGATATACTTACCCAAGCTAGTATTTACCACGAAAAAATACATGCGAAGCCACGGGTAGAAGCTAGTGTGTCATACTAGGACCAAAACTCTTTGAAAATTAACGCCATTTTGAATTCCAGGTTCATGTGCGTGGGTACAGTGGAGCAGAAGATCAGAAAGCTTCAGGAGGCGAAATTGGCGTTAGCGGAGAATGTACTCACTGGGGCTAGGAATACAGCCACTTCTACCCTGTCCATCGAGGACCTCAAGATGCTGTTCAACATGGGGGAGACGGGGTAGGATGTTAGAATGTTAGCCAGGGTCCCGAGGGCTGTCAGCTCGGTAAACGAACATGAATGTCAGATGATATGAAAGTACAGGGCGTTAGCGAGACCCAGAATCGAGTATAACGTGATTATTATAATAATCGTCAAACTTCTTGTCCTCTGGCGAACCACGTGACAAAGATGCGCAGAACGCAATTCTTAGGCCAAATTGGTGGGCGGGTTACCTTCTGGAAAGTCGCGTCGATTATTCGCTGCGAGTTTTTGTTTCAAACAATGAAAGAACGAGACAGCTATACGAAGCTGTACCTATCTCTTTCGCCTGCTGCGTTGTCCGTGAATTATATGCGTGTACCTGCGCAACTTCCCACTCGCTGCTCGTCACCGGACAAGTTGTTTGGCGGCAACATACGCATGTTTGTCTAAATGGTCCATTTGCTAAGATATGTGCCACGAGCTTTGAGTCTAATCTAAAAGTACCCTAACGTCTCCCTACTATTAAATCAATGCTGATCATTCCAATTATTCATTATTATCTACAATTTATTTCAATTTTACATATGTGATGAATGTTAATGTAATAAAACCTTTAGTCATGACATATGGTATTCTAAGTGTTTTTATAATAAAGCTATTGTTATTAATTGAATTCTGGTTTTGTTGTATGATAATTATGAATTGGGTAATACTAGGTATGAGTGCGTCGAAAATTGTATGAGAGAGTACTTACTTCCCAGTAGGTAAGTACTCTCTCATACAATTTTCGTTTGTGTCACTCATGGCTTAGACCTATATCTTTATGGCTAGAGAAGTTATCCATTATATTAATTTTTAATTCTTACTGGGTACATATTTTAAGAGTAGGTATTTTAAAAGTTGATCTCACTACAGGCCAAAGACCTTTCCTCTTTTTCACAGAAGAGCATTAACCTGAAATTAAGTTAAAACGCATTGGGATTGTTTTGAATAAGAGTAGATTAGATCCGTTGTTAATTCACTTCTACTAAAATTATACTCTGGATTTTGGATAGGAATAAGGCCGGAATTTAAAAAAAACTTCCTAATCTAATCTTTTGGCTAAGAAAATCTTAGAAATCATCAAATCACAAAACTCTCAGTAACAAACAATCACTCGTTATTCCCGTGGGCGCATATCCGGGGAAATTCCAGACAGCTTTTACAAGGAAAGCCAAATATTAGTCACTTTTTTGTAGAATTGACAGAAAGTCATTCACCGACTGAGACACAACACGGCTTCCTAAAAATAGGATAGATTTCACGGCCGCAGCTGTGCCCCATAGAGGACCGACGATTAGTATAAACGCGACATCGGGAAGCAACATTCCTTAGATTTAAACAAGTTTTTGACAAAATGAGCACGAATTCAGACCAGCAGGTTACGAAGCGGCTGTTCGCGATTCTGGTGCTAATGATCGGATTGATGTGCGTTTTTGGAGGTGAGTGTACACACTCGTGTTTTATTTACTTACAACGCTCAGCATGCGTTTAGAGTTTTTAATGCATATGAAGATGCGATAATTGGTTTATGTGGGTAGGTATGTGCCATTTCCGAACCCAATCAATCCTTCGTTTTGGATAACTAAACTCGAATCTACAACACATTTACAAAACATCTCAAAATAATAAACATCGTGTTCATATTCTACTATTTTACCTATTTCATCTCAAATCAAATCTGTCTGCTAGTGCAAAATTACACTAGGATTAAAACAACTTGGCCGCAACCTGAAGTTGTGTCAGTGGCTGCGCAGTACTCGTTTATAAGAACAAAATGGTGGTGTGCATGTGAAAACTTTGCTTAAAGCTAACTTCACCAAGGCCAAGTTATTTTAATCATATTGTAGTTTATGATTGGTTATTGAAATTGGCCATAATGTAGTAAGACT
This sequence comes from Eupithecia inturbata, assembly GCA_963662085.1. Lineage (NCBI taxonomy): Eukaryota > Metazoa > Arthropoda > Insecta > Lepidoptera > Geometridae > Eupithecia > Eupithecia inturbata. The sequence goes on from OY759192.1 coordinate 1,822,650, forward strand.
TATTGCATGGTTGCTCTGAAAAGCAATTACCTACATTTTTAAGGTTGGTTTGAAATCCCGCCGTTAAATAAAAATAGGCAGCTTGCTTGCTGTGTGGTGGCGGCTTAGAATTTGCACCACCCCAACTCTTCCCGCGGGTGTCGTAAGAGGCGACTAAGATATATCCAGCAGAACAATTCTACCACCGAACTGCAAACCTCAACCCGCATGCCCAGCGTGGGGATTATGGGCATTACCCCCGTGATATAAAAGCCAATAAGGCTCTTATCAGGGGGAGGCCTGGGTCCAACAGTGGACCATATAGGCTGTGGAGTTGGAGGAGGCCTTGCTTGCCAGACTTGACGGACACCAGATACCTAGTCGATCGTTCGGATACCCAGAAGACGGTGTATGATGGTCGCACAGGACCGGTTCAGCTAGTGTTTATCTAAAACGGGAAATCTATACCTAGGTACATAGGTACACTTTTAAACAGTGGGTTCAGTGTCAATGGGCTGAATGGTGATGATTGCTTGCCACAAGCCGCGCTAATATTCTCGAGCTACGAAATAAAAACACAATTGGCCCTTAGACAGGCCTATTACCTACATAGGTATTGCACTGATATGACCATTTGAACATTTCAGGCTACCTTCTCGGCCGTAACGCCGGCAACGACAACAAGAGAAACCCAGAGCTTCTCACATACAACCTAACTATCGCTGCAGACATCCTTTACAAGAAGGCGAAGAAGATCCTGCCAAAGTCCATCTACCACAACGACTTGGACAAGGTCAAATCACATCTCGTAGACATCTTCAACTGCACTTGCTGTAAATGTCCACTTGTAGACAAGTATAACTTGGCGGAATTCATCAAATACTCCGTGAATCTTCAAGTTCTAAACGTTATGAGAGCCGTGCAGAACGCCACCTTGTATTTAGATAACTTGAGATGACATTAGAGGACGCTGTCGAAGCGGAAGTGTTTGTATTTTGACTAAATTCTTCGTTAGGGTCGATTTTTCAATCAGAGGGGAATCAGTATAGAGCTCCATAATTCTAACACCTACCTAGGTAGGTTCCTACTTCTCTCTTCTAAGGCAATCAGGGAAAGTTGGTTCGTGTCAGATCTTTATAGGATAGGTACTAGCTGTTGCCCGTGGCTTCGCGCGCGTTTTTTAAGTAGCCTATGCCCGTCCCCGGGATACCATTTACCTCCCTGCCAAATTTCATTGAGATCCGTTTAGAGACAGATAGACAGTTACTTTCGAATTTATAATAATTAGTATGGATGAGGAGATGTGATAGAAAATTCGGCTTCTTTTAGTTGTAGTACCTACCTAACTAATAAAGACACGTTTATATGTATGTTGACATTTTAATAAAAGTACCTACCTACATAAAGTGATATTATCTAAAATTGATTTCAATTTGCCAACCCCGTACTACTCCTGCCTCGTTAGTTATAAATAAGAATAAGGCATATTTTAGAAAAAAATACACTAAATGTAAACAGCAATAAAAGGCTTTTATTATGCTAGCTGCTGCCCGCGGCTTCGCACGCGCTTTTTAAGTAGCCTATGTCCGTCCCCAGAATATAATTTACCTCCCTGCCTGAGAGCCGTTCAGCCGTTTTGGCGTGAAAAGTAAACTAAATAATATATTGATGATTATTTATTCCTTTATTACACCTTACAGGACTCTTGGACACGTCACAAAATTCAAATTACATAAGTAAAACTAGGAAATAAAGTGATTACTTTGATTTTTTGTTCACTTCAATCTTTTTAAGGTAAAGTAAAGAAGCGAACAAGGAGCCTTTACCTTGTTTTCGAGATGGAGCAAAACTCGTCCCAAGCATATTTATCCTCTCGTTATCTGATATTTTGTAGTAGCCTTTTTACAGAAGTTTTTATATGACTGTAGGTATGAACCGTTTGATTTAGAGAAAACCTAAAGGCTTAAACCGGTTATCTTATAGAAAAACAAGCTGCTGCCCGCGGCTTCGCACGCGCTTTTTAAGTAGGTACCTAGTCTATGTCCGTCCCCGGGATAGCTACCATTTACCTCCCTCTCAAAGTTTATTGAGATCCGTTCAGCCGTGAAAAGGTAACAGACAGATAGACAGTTATTTTCGATGATATTAGTATGGATCAGAAGCTATGCAGACTATGCAGTAGCCGATTTGATTAAGAATCAGATCACCCAGCAGCAATTGAAATAAAACAAACCGAATCTAGTTTCGAATAGGTATAATAAGACAATGTGGTTTACAATTCGATAGAAGTAAAAAAGGGGAGAAGAGCTTCTCGAAAGTGGAATGCTCAAATTAGGTCCAATTAGGTTCCGCCACCTTAGTCATAGTCGGACCGGTCGTCGGCCAGTCTCAAATACTCATGAAAGTTCACATAAAGTATGTAGGTAGTTACCTAACTAAACTAGTTATTCTTACTACCTACTTGAATTGTTCGGTGTATAATTTCATAAATAAATTATTTATTGTGCACGACTGTACTACAATACATTTGTACCTACAACTTCACACCGACTTTTTATATTGTTCCACTACGAGTTTGCGTAAAGTATGACTACTGGTAGAGGCAGTAGTTCAGGCGCTAAATGTCCATATATCTTTTATAATCAGAAAATCTAGTTTTCTATAAGAACTATTACGTTGTTCAATGGATACGCTGGCATAACGCCAACTCGCAATGTCATTCAGAAGTCTTGTTCAATATCTCCGTTCCTGTAAGAGCTCGAGTCGAGTCATTATGAAATTTTGCATAGCTCGGGCGTTATTAAAACGCTAAATTTGTGTGCAAATTTCGTTGCTATAGTATAAGCCGTTTTCGAGTACAGTCATGTGTACGCCAGCAGAATGTTCCGCTAGCGCACCCACTAAGAATGGTCATTATTTCTTAAACCAAAAAGGCACTATTTATTTTAAGTATGCTCTAACTATTCACTAATATGCTCTAAAATTAGGCATAACAACAAACGTGAATTCGATTATGAGTACGCTACCGGCACGGACACGATTTATTGACTTGACTACATCAATGCCCTCGTGTTTGTTCAATAAAATTATTGCACAAGATTGGGAAATATAACTGTAAGTGTTTGCGTGTAGTTCTGAGGTTCTAACACAGGCTAGTTGTTGTAAGTAAGCGCTGGGAGAACGTACCATATCTACAAATTTTACTTATATCGATGGGTTTACACTCTTCTTCTTGGCCTGCCCCTCGAGGATGGCGTCCACAAAGTCCTCGTGAGTGACCGCTGTGGCGGAGCGCCTGAACGCGATCATGCCGGCCTCCACGCACACACCACAAAAGCCAAGCCACAAATAAAGCCTGCCAGTGACGAATAGACGGCGAGTAGTGCAAGGCTTTGCACTACTCGCCGTCTATTCGTCACTGGCAGGCTTTATTTGTGGCTGGATGCTTCTTAGATTCTGTTCTCCACACTAATAAACGTCTAATAGTGTTGGTCGACCAATATGTACATTATGGCCCGTATTATAAAAGCTTGCTCAGTCATCGATCTATGCTTGAGTAATGATTTTCTATGGCAAAAGCGTTACACAAGCATAGATCGATGACTGAGCATAGTTTCATAATATGGGCCTTAGACTAGGTAGGTACCCTATTGCCCACAGAAATCTAAATAATGATTTTGATTTCTGTGATAATACCTAAATAGGTAGGTAGGTACTTGATTAACGCGAAGCAACGCGGCCGTCTCTGCACAACAGCTAATACCTACACACATTTCTAGAACATACAACCTACTAACAAACCTTTTACAGGAACAATAGGATGATAATAAGATAGGACAGGTTTGATTTACATATCGCTGTGTCCATAATAGTTAATAAAATAACAATGATATAAACTACCTCCTGGCAAGATTTAATTAATTGCCGCTCAGCCGTTTAGGCGTGAAAGGGATACAAACAGAAGATATGTATTATAAATTATTATAATTATATCTCAGTACTTTATTTTGCATTTGTATTATTAGTATGGATATTTTTTACGTAGGTAAGTAACTTTATAAGTATATATCTAGTCAGAATATGTGATTAGTAATTAGTTTAAGTAGTGGCAAAGAAAATTAATCAAAGAATCTACCTGTAGATTGTTTGCGACAGTCTGCAGTTAGCTTAATTGTTTAAATTGTAAATACTAGTTCTAATTTGTATTTATTATTGAATTAGGTAGTTAGGTACATTTACAATTTAAGTATATTGTGTCCACGAGAGCTACTGGCGGCAAACTGTTGTACAGTTTGACAGAAACTTTATAATGTAATAATAAACTTTAAAAAAGAATCGAAATCACCTCTAAGCTAGTATAAGTGTAAGTGTGGGACGCTGCTTTACAATTGAATTAAACAAATCCACTCTCGTTTACAATATAATAATGACAAAATACAACTAGGCGTAGTAACTAAGGTTAGCCTTCTTCTTGGCCTGCACCTCGAGGATGGCGTCCATAAAGTCCTCGTGAGTGACCGCGGTAGCAGAGCGGCGCAGCGCGATCATGCCGGCCTCTACGCACACAGCCTTGCACTGCGCGCCGTTGAAGTCGTCTGTGGACCGGGAGAGCTCCTCGAAGTTCACGTCAGGGCTTACGTTCATTTTCCTGGGGAGAAAGAACATTGGTTATGCCTTGATCATAGTGAGTTCCTTCCTGTATGGCCTTCATTTCATTATACGTTACGAGTGTAGCGCAGCGGGGAGACAGACTGCACTGCGAGTCAGCAGGGAGCCTGGAGGCCTATTTTAATTATCCAAAATACGCAATAGTGTTTCGTTTCGTTTTTTTGTGCAATATGTTGTAATCTAATTCGGTGTATCAGAGAACCAACATTGGCCGAAACGAAACACACGGTTGCGTATTGAAGAATTATAATTTGGCGTGTTTAAAAAAATATTATTTCTGTTTTACCTTTTATTTAATGTACATATTTAATGTTTTCATAATTAATTGTTATATTAAAGTACTAAGCTTCACCGACTAGGCGTCAGTAACGCCAACGCAAAGGATTTTGGCTGAAAAACAGTGCTGAGCGGCAACCGCTCAGCACATGCTGAACTAACACCTATTTCGGCACACGGTCACGGGGGTAAAACCCGATCTGACGCCCACTATTTGTGTAATTTAGTATAAACCTCCATGTTCTCTTATTTAGTTTTGTATGTTTTCTATGTGTGCGATACAAATGTTTTTTTATTTGTATTGTAAGTTGTGAATGGTATAACCTAGAATGTATCTGCATGATCCGAGCCCGCGCGTCCTCGTTGGGGTGCGGGAACTCAATCTTCCGGTCCAGGCGGCCGGAACGCAGCAGGGCGGGGTCGAGGATGTCCACTCGGTTCGTGGCTGCTATAACCTGGAATCAATCAGTTATGATGAATAATATTATTTATTACGATAGTCACTAAAGTGGCGGAGGTTCTGATTCTACTCGTAATAAAGAGAACACATCTCTTCATCCAGTTAAGTTCGTTTAGGGATTCCCTTCTCCGCCTTAAAGTTCCATATCAGTCATTATGCGTATCTTACCTATCACAGAAATCTAAATAATAAGGCACTGAGATTTCTGTTACCTATACACTAGCCAAACTCGTTTTAGAATGTTTGTAAACAAACCACGACACAAATACCTGAACTCACTTGCTTGGCGTCGAGTTTCAGATATAATTCAACATAAAATCAATGTATCTTTTAAAGGGCAATGTATACGCTTCTACAACAAAACTCCTAGTAAGTTGCAAAAATTATCAGTAAATAAATTCAAACAAATTGTCAAAACCTTCTTGTGTAAAAAGGCCTACTATAAAATATCAGATTATCTAGAGGATAAAAAACCTTGGGACGGGATTTGCTGCAACTCGAAAAATAACAAATAACAGGCTAAAGGTTTCTTCGTCGCTTCTTTCTTTAGTCTACATACCGAAGCGACTGAAATCATACATAAAAATGGCGATGCCTTCAGTGAGAAGTTTACCTCTCCTGGTGCAGATCGCGTAGTTTATTCTTTTTTTCGGCACCGATCATAGAGTATCAATAACATATTACACCATCGAATTTAGTACAGCATTCTGAATTCAAATTGATTTTTTTCAACAAGTTGAATAACATCCTATAATCCACTCGCATGTGAGCAAAACCCGATGTTGCAACATCCTATAATCCACTTGCATGTGAGCAAAACCCGATGTTGCAACATCCTATAATCCACTCGCATGTGAGCAAAACCCGATGTTGCTCACTGTTTTTGAGCAGCAAAGTCACCGTTTTCGAGCGAGAGTGGTGAAAAATATATTTATGTGAAACTGCTTTACCTTGATATCAGAAGTAGAGCTAAACCCATCCAGCTGGTTCAGCAGCTCCAGCATAGTTCTCTGCACCTCGCGGTCCCCAGCCTTCTCCGAGTCGAATCTCTTGGTTCCGATGGCGTCGAGCTCGTCTATGAAAATGATGGCCGGGGCCTTCTCTTTGGCGAGGGCGAAGGCGTCGCGGACTAGCTTGGCGCCATCACCTGCAGGAATTAATGAATTCATCAATGAATTAACACTTTATAGCACTTCAAAAATAACATAATAAAAACCTTATACCTACATTTAACACATAATCAGTACAATAGGCGGCCTTATCGCTGAGAGCGATACCTGCATAGTACAGTTTTAAGGATGGGACTAAATTGCATAGAAATATATAGAGGTATGTACATAGACATTTGATTATTTTGATGAGACTAAAATACTGACGTTGCCAGGTGAGTTTATTCTGCAAACGGCGAAATTTGTCAGAAGTCAACTTAAGGACGGGAACTCCTTAAGTTGACTTCTGACAAATTTGGCTGCTGGTGGGCTGAAACCCACGAATCGTGTGGACAGGGCGTACCACAGTGTAGAAGAGTTCTTTGTTGATAAATTATAACGAGAAGAGAGTCTGTGTGGACAGGGCGTACTACAGTGTAGAAGAGTTCTTTTGGATCTGATCCTTGATTCAACTTCCTAGCGAAAGCTCTTGAAATGTTGATTGAGCTCTACGAGCTCTACGCTATTACGCCGTTATCCGAAACGACTGACGACGACGATCGCTGAATCAACATCCCCCATTCTGACAACTGACAACCTCGTTGGCCAAGTCAAGATATTTGCTGAGTTTATCTTTCTCAGCTTTAACGAGGTTAACATCATGTGGTATGGTGACATCAGCGAGCACCACCCTCCGTTCTAACCGATCTATCAGTACAGTATCAGGCTTTTTCGCAAGAATAGTCCTGTCTGTAATGAATTTAGAAGATTTAAAAAAAAAATTGGTACAACGCAGCGCGGATTCCGCCGTGTCAGATCTGGCGCTAAGCCAGTTTTCAATTTGATGCCTTTTGGTGGTCACTCAACACTACTAAAAACCAACGCTACAACAACACATAATTGCACACGCGCTGCGAAAAAGGTGCAAATCCGAGTTCCAAAATGGACAAAAGATGAAAAAATTAAGTATGAAAGCTGTCAGAACCAAATTTGTATTCGAAATTCTACTATTTGCTCATAAAAATAAACAAAATTTAAAGGCAAAATGCAAAGCAGAAGGTTAGTACATTTGCAAAAATGTACTAACCTTCTGCTTTTGCTTTTTGTTCTTTAAAATAAATATGTATCTAAGTTAAGTTGGGCAAGATGTGTAGACTTAAGTGGTTTATCCTGTAAAGTTGTTTTGAATAAATAAATCTATCTATCTACAAATCTATCTTTAATGTTCTTTGCAAGAAAATATGAATATATATTTTCTCCACACAAATAAAGTAGAACTTACCAATAAACATCTGTACAAGCTGAGGTCCAGCAAGTTTCAAGAATGTGGACTTGGTCTGAGCAGCACAGGCCCTTGCCAGCAGAGTCTTGCCGGTACCAGGCGGGCCATAGAGAAGCACTCCCTTTGGTGGGTGGATGCCGAGGTTAACAAACTTCTCTTTGTGGGTCATTGGAAGGACTACTGCTTCTATTAGTTCCTGGAAGATATCAACAAATTCTAGTTCAGATTCAGGATATTTGTTGGCATTATTTAATGATAGTAAAATTAGTAACACCAATTCAATATAACATATGAAATGTTTCTAGAATTTTTCTGTCATTGTGTGAATAGCTGATTTTGGTTAGAGAAATGTAACGAAATGAAGGAATAAAATCACAACGGCAAAAGATCATAATAAACAAAGAATAACCTGAATCTGCTTATCAAGGCCACCAATATCTGAATACTGCTCTGTTGGTCGCTCATCCACTTCCATAGCCTTCACTCTCGCGTCATACTCCGCCGGCAAGGTCTCCAAAATCAAGTAGGAGTCTTTGTTGACACCAACTAGGTCTCCGGGCTTGAGTTTCTCAGCATCAACAAGACCAATGACGGGCAGGAAATAGGTCTGACGTGTGGAGGTTTTGATCACCGCGCATTTGCCTTTACGCTGAGAATCCAGGTCCACCACAGCACCGTCTTCTTCTTCTTCTTGAGGGTCCACATCCAGAAGTTCTATCACGTTAGATACTAAATAAGGAAGAGTTTTATTCACTTTAATTTTTTCTGTGTTTTCTTTTATCTTCTCGTTCTGTGCTTGCAGCTCGTGAGATATCCTCATGACTTCGCTTTTCATGATCTTGATCTCATTGTCGAGGAGGCGGGTCCGGCTGATGATTTCCTCTGTTGGCATGCGAAGAACTTCCTCACTGAGCGCTTCTTCGCCATCTTCCCAGATTGACTGGTCTTCAAGCGTAGCTGTGGCCATTATTCTGTTCTATGTGTAATATGGATTTTTCGCAGAAATTGGGAATTATTTAAAACAAAACACAAATCCAAATCACAAAAATGAATTGTCATTCGGATCAGTGTTCACCACTCTGAGAACAAAAAATCTACCAATTTCTACTATGCTTAAAGGTTTAATTATCAAATAATTTTTTTAATTATAATACTCGAATTGCTGTTGTTTTTGTTACTGTTGACAGCGAAACCACAATTTTTCAGTAAAACACATGTTTATAATTTAACAAAATGAGCATGGATTGATAATCAATAATCATCAATCACATTTATTTGGGGAAAATACCATTAAAGTATTATCCGAACTGTCTGTTGAGAGCTACGATTTTATACATAATATTTATTCGTAGGGTGAGGGCATCGAGCACGTAGCCATGGGTACGTGCTCGATGGTTGAGGGTCTTCTAGTAGTTGCCAATTCGATGCTCAGCGAACGAAACGAATGAGGCTCGGTACGACTACTGAGGGCTTATAAAGGTCCGCCGGCCGCAGCCGTTCAACGATTTACAATTTTATTTATTATCTTAAATAACACTGTTATTCATGGCATGACTTGTCGCACTTTTCCTCCAGAAAAAAAAAAAAAAAATATAAATAGGTAGGTACCACTAATTTTCTTTCAGGAGGATGCCATTTGTTTGTGGTGGGACATGGGACCCATTGCGACGCGTCGTCGTTGCGACGACGACGTATCGTTCGTCTAAGGAACCGACCGAACGCAACAAGGTTCATCCCTTCAACCGCTAAATCCAAGAGAATATAATATGCGCTAAATATTCTAAGCTTTAACCTCAACTTCTTTCTTAGTATTACGAGTTCATCAAGCTGTACTGTTTTTGTCAGTGGTCTTCAACATTCGACTCTACGTTGCTCTTCATCGTCAAAAGCGGGTGTAAGAATCGAAATAGTTTTTTTTTCTGGTTTCAACTTCAAGAAAAACTATTCTCGAGTCATGTGCTAACGCTTCGAGAGCCTTGTTGGCTTTTCAAAAGCTGTTCGTTAGCCTGTTGGCTGTGCTCGTCTTCTTGAGAGATAATTTCGGAGGGCTGAAAGAGCTCCAAGAGCTCCCGGGGAAGGGGGCACCTGGAAGTTCTTGCAACTGGCGGTCTTGTGTGCAGAGGGGCGAGTCCGTTAAGGTGTATGTGGCGGGAGTTGTCCGCACTATCGTACATTCTGCGCGCTAGCTTAACCACAAACTCCCTTACCGAGGATAGTTGCAGGTCTCGTGCGATGACACTGTTTCGCACGTAACGTCCGGCGCCTGGACAGTCTCTGGGAGCGATATTTTATTGAGCTTGTATTCTTTTCTGGTTTGTCGCAGAGCACAGGGCGTACCATGCTGGAGCTGCGTATGCGAGCCGCGAGCGAATGTAGGTCTTGTAGATCCCTTGTTCTCAACGGCAGTTTGGAGATTAAGACTGGCCGCAGCATAGCTCGGGCGGCGCGTTTTTGCCTAACACGCGCTCCACCTGTGCGTTCATCGTCAGCGATCTGTCTATGTCGATTCCAAGGTATCGAACTGAGGATCGATACCTTGGAATCGACATAGCTTGCATAGCTCTATGGCTTGGCCTCGTAGCTCCAGAGATGGTAAAACAGTGCGCCGCCGCCGCGCCGCCGTCGAGTAACAAGAAGCGCTGTGGTTTTTCCGGCGTTTACAATGCGCCATTTAGCCACGCTGAAAGAAGATTTAGCAAAAAGATAAAAGCTGTGCTGTCACTGTCGCTGTAATAAACTGCTAAGTCATTAAATGCCACTGTCACTGACAGGGTTGCCACCTTTTTTTTTGACCAAGTAGGGTATATTTACCTGGTAAGGGGTTAATAAAAGTACGCCGTGTAAAAATCGAGTAGGTACACTACCTGCCTACTAATTACATAATATACTTAGGTTTTTTAGAATTTTATGGGGTTAACTGAAATAGCAAGCAAACAAACTCAAAAGATATAACGGCGAGGGGAGCGAGTCTCGAAAATTTTTAGCCTTTAGTATCAATTGGCCAATATGGCAAGAAAACCATAACGATGAGTGATACTGATAACTGATAACGACTAAAAGAGCTGCAAAATTTCGGACTTTGTCCCTACTTAGTCATAGATGCCCAAATTGAAAAGAAAAACAATGACAGGAGTGTTATCGAGGAGCCGAGTCAGCCGAAATATCCGAAATGGAGCAAAAAGATCCGAACAGGCAACACTGTAAATTTCAAATCAACAATTGAGGTTTTATATTGCGTTGACTTTTATAGAAATAACACGATGCTATTCGTTGCATTACACTCAAAAACATCTTATGTTTATTAAACCTCCACCTGAGCCTATATTGGTCCACACCTGGACCCAGGCCTCCCTCTGATAAGCACCTTGTTAGCTTTTATCTCACGGGGGGTAATGCCCATAATCCCCACGCTGGGCATGCAGGTTAGAATCGCAGTTCGGTGGTAGAATTGTTCTGGAGGGGTTGCTGCTGCCCTTCCCCGGTGGATATCCCTTAGTCGCCTCTTGCGACACCCGCGGGATGAGTTGGGGTGGTGCAAATTCAAAGCTAGCACCACACAGAACAGCCGTTTATTATAATGAATAATTAAATAAAAACTTTAAAAGCTAAATATATGTTGTATGTTCGCGTACTTAATTGTGGGCATAAAGTTTATAGTACGTTAGCCAGAAATAACGCACAATACTTTATTATATAGTAAAGGTGGCAACCCTAACTGTCAGTGTCAGACTGACTGTCAGTCTACTACTTTAAGAAGTTGTATTTTTGTTGTTCTTTTTCATATCGTCTTTTTTGTGCATTTTTTTTTGATAATTATCAAGTTCATCGCGCAGTTAATAAGCAACGCTTTGTAACTGTCTTGTAATTTTATCAGCAGCAGAAAAGTTTCCCGATTGAATGTAAACATCACATAACCTATAATGTTACGTAGACCGGTTCGGAGCGGTATCCTCGTTAGAACCCCTTGGGTCCGGTACTCCTCGAGCGATTTCATCAGGAAGACCTTCATAGAGTACTTTAAGGACAAACATGGCCATCAACAAGTGAAATCCAGCTCTGTTGTGCCACTGTTTGATCCAACAGTGCCTTTTGTAAATGCTGGAATGAATCAGGTAAAACTTGTTTTTGTTTACCGTACGTAAACTTTTATTCTTCTCTATTTTAATAAGAACTAGGAAAGCTATGCACTGTGAGAATTGTGACATTTTTTTGTCCATTTTGTTTCAGTTCAAAGGGATATTCCTTGGTCAAGTAGAACCTCCTTATCCAAGAGTTGTGAACTCTCAGAAATGCATCCGAGTTGGCGGCAAGCACAATGATCTACAAATTGTTGGGACGGATGGCACTCATCAGACTTTCTTTGAGATGCTTGGCAACTGGTCCTTTGGAGATTACCAGAAGGTAGAGTTAGAAGATTATTTCTGTTTATTTGAAAAATCTGCACTAAACTGCGCTTAGGTGCTAGATGATCTGAGTATAAATATCCAGAAATATGTCCAGCCTTTAGTTTTATAAATTTTTCAAATAATTTTGATTGCCTATACCCAGCAGTGGCCCAGGAGCTGGATAGATTGATAAATTTTCCTTAGTGAGAACTAAGACATGAGGACAGTTTGTTTAGCACCTACCAACCACCAGTACGAAGTGTTGATAAAAGTTTTTAGACTGGTCATGTTAAGATTAAGCTGTTACAGTTATATTTCCTTTCTTCAGAAAGAAGCATGTGAGATGGCCTGGGACCTGCTGGTGGGTCCGTACGGCCTGAAGCCAGAGAACCTCTTGGTGACATACTTTGAAGGGGATCCTCTCATCAACCTGCTGGAAGACCGGGAGGTCAGGGATATTTGGAAAAGTATTGGGTACTTAAAACTTTTAAAACTGTCATTGTTAAACTACTGTTGTGACTAAAGTCATATAGTTTAAAAGTAAAAATAGTAGTAATATGTAAATTGTTAAATGAAGTTGGAACGCTAAAAACACAAATAATTGTTAATATCCTGTTATTTGACTATAGTATTGGGTACTTGTTATTATTTTTTATAAGTTTATTTCTTCCAACTGCTGGGCAAAGGCCTCCTCCAAATAATTGTTTTTTTTTCATAATAATTAAACTATTGGTCAATTCTATACATTTGTTGTAAACTAGAAGTTTGGGCCCTGTGCACGCACTGAGTAGGTATGTAAGTACTGCTGATAATTATGTGATTTAATGGAATACCAACTGAAGACTGCCCCAACCCAGACCAGATTGAATTGCTAAACAGCTGCCTCAACTGATGATAGATTATTCTTTTTATTATGTTTATTTATTGCAAACTAGCATGAATATTGGGGTTGTTAAGTTTTCTTAAATTGTCTAATTTTCAGGAAACCCAGACCAGATTGAATTGCTAAACAGCTGCCTCAACTGATGATAGATTATTCTTTTTATTATGTTTATTTATTGCAAACTAGCATGAATATTGGGGTTGTTAAGTTTTCTTAAATTGTCTAATTTTCAGGAACATTTTCTTAACGACTTTTTCTTTCATAAGAACCTTCTCCTGACATTACAAGCACAACAATAAAGAATTAGCGAAATCGGTCCAGCCGTTAACGCGTGATGCCGACCAAGGGAAATAGGGATTAATTTTTATATAATATTAGGTCCTTACATATGAAATTGGCGTTTTGTATGGGAGGAACAAAAAGTCGAATATTTTGTAATATAATATATTTAATTAATCAAAGTATGAACCATTATTTTCTATGCACTTTTGCCATCTTATAGGTAGTTCATTGATCCCTTTACTAAAAAAACCAGTCGGACGGGAATCAATAAAATCTTTGAAGGCGATTTGGACTGCCCCATCGGAGTTGAATTTTTTCCGTTGCAAGAAGTTATCCAAATTTCGAAAAAAATGGTAATCTGTTGGAGCAAGGTCCGGGGAGTACGGAGGATGTCTTAGACTTTCCAATTGAAGCTCTTCTAATTTAGTAGCCGTCTGTTGCGCAGTGTGTGGTCTAGCGTTGTCGTGAAGCAGCAGTGGCGTGGAGCGATTGACCAGCCTAGGTTGTTTAGCCGCTAGCTTTTCCATCATGGTTTGCAATTGCTGACAATAGACATCAGCCGTAATAGTCTGGCCAGATTTGAGAAAACTGTAATGAACAATACCGGCACTAGTCCACCAAACGCTTACAAGTAACTTTTTTGGGGTTAATTTTCGCTTGGGGCAGGATTTGGCTGGCTGGCCAGGATCCAACCATTGCGCTGAGCGCTTCCGATTATCGTAAAGAACCCATTTTTCATCACAGGTAATGATTCGGTTTAAAATACCTTCATTATTGTGCCGGTTTAGTAATGTAACGCAGCAGTCGACGCGCGTTTGCCGGTTTGCTTCAGTCAATTCGTGAGGTACCCACCTTTCAAGCTTTTTAATCTTCCCAATTTGCTTCAAGTGAATTAAAACAGTTTTATCACTAACATCGCAGCCTGCAGCTAACTCGGACGTGGTTTGCGATGGATCCGCTTCCACAATAGCCTTCAACTCTTCATTATCAACTTGAGTCTCAGGCCGTCCACGGGGCTTGTTCTGCAGGTCAAAATTTCCTGAACGTAAACGTTGGAACCAAAAACGAACTGTTTTCTTTTGTAACACGACCGCCATACACATCATTCACCCTTCGAGTTGTTTCCGCAGCACTAGTGCCACGGCGGAACTCGTACTCGTAAATAATGCGATATTTTAAGTTTTCCATTTTGTAAAATGAGTGACGCAAACAGAAAAAAACAGAAGAAAAAAAACAAATGAATGACGATCATCGAAGCACAAATACATGAGTCTATAGCTGTACAAATTTGAATTTGGAATTCCTTACCAAAGAGGAGAAATTTGTGATTAAAGTGGCCAGTACGAAAAACGCCAATTTCATATGTAAGGACCTAATATATAAGATATGAACATAGGTTGGTACAAAAAAGTACAAAAATACAAAAATCTTTATTAGGAACAGAACTTAATGTATAGGGTACAATTGTGGGCTGAGTACTGCAAAAGTTAAAAACTGTGTAGCAGAGTCAGCACCCTCCTCCGCTAGCTAAAGCTAAGGTTAGTAAACTGAGGTGGCTTATGTTCTAACATAGCTACAGGTACATACGTGTTGGGCACTACAAATTTGATTCTTATGTCACAAATTAGGTAATGCTACTGTTTGTCATTAAATTACTTTTCATTATAATTATTAATCAGTTATGTACATTTTCAGAGCCAGTGCTCTGAAAATGTACATAACTGCTGGGCAAATACCTCCATTCCTCTTTTTCTCTTCTCTGTGTTTTTCCCAGCAGATTGTCCAGCAGATTGTAGATCCAGAAGGAAAGCCAATTAGAAATAATAAATGAATAATGATAAATCTTTTAAATCCGTCATGGTTAATTAACACTAGTGTCATTCACAAAGGGAAGTTTACCATGATTTGGGTTTTCTGTTGTTCCATGATCAAAACTCAAATCAAGTAAATATCCCGTTTTAGATTTTTGTTTTTTTTTATATGTGTACAAAAATTTTTAATCTTAAGTGACAACTGTAACTGGTTTATTTTAATTGTATTAGTTGCTAAATAAATACATAATTGCAAGCAATATTTATTAAAGGCAGGATCTCAAATGGACAAGTAATGTAAATTGCGTATAAAAAGACGCGGCAACAGAGTGAATTTTAGGTTAAGTATGGGCGATTTGTTTACAAACATTCTACATCGAGTTTGGCTATTGATACTTATCTGTTTCTATTCTTTAATACATCTACAATTTTTCTGAGTTATTTCCATTTAACCACACTCTTTTTTGCAGGGTACCAGAAAGTAGACTAAAAGCCCTCCCCGGTAAGGAAAACTTCTGGGAGATGGGTGCCACGGGTCCGTGTGGGCCGTGCACCGAGATACACCATCTGAACCCCGATGGAACCACCACTGAGATATGGAACATTGTGTTTATACAGTGCTATAGGTATGAATCTTGTTTTATTTATTCTTTTCTAAAAAGTAAAATGTACCTATTCTAAAGACAATGGTAGATTTGTGACCATAAAAGTAGGGTATGGTTGTAAAAATAAATAGTCTCATACTCAATGTTAAAATAAATAGTCATACTCAATGTTAAAATAAATAGTCATACTCAATGTTAAAATAAATAGTCATACTCAATGTTAAAATAGATCAGTTTCATTCATTTATTTATTATAGCCACATTACATTGCACTTAAGAAAGTCTTACAAATAAATTAAAATAATAATAACATAAGTACATAGTTAGTTTATAGAGAAAAAAATAAAAAAGTATTGCTGACTCATGCAATGTCGTTCCAAAAATTGAGATCTGAGAGATAATTCTTTATACCATAGTAGGCTCTCTCGGTGAGATGCTTTTTGATGGTGGTCTTAAAGGCCTTTTTGCCAAGATTGGTAATATTGGAAGATGGTTATTGCAAACCTACCTCAGCAGTAGCATGTGATCTAGAAGAATGTTAATATTGCAATAGTTTGAATGGATGGTATGTTATTATTATTGAATTTTATATTAATTAATTTTAGACCTGGAATATGAAAAAGAACATAAATTTTAAATTCTATTATAGTATGAGTATTAAGAAAAAAGTCGGTTATTATTTTGTTGTTAAGATGTACCTAATTAGTATTAATGATCTCTAACTCTACCTACTTATAATAAGCGATTGTAAAGTTCATCACATACTATAATAGTCCTCACTCAGGTTAACATCCTTTTGTAAATGACATTTGCTACCAACGTCATCTGCGGCACTGTAGGTTGTGGGTTCGATTCGTTATGGGCCAAAAGGTGGAAATAAGTGGTCACCAAGTCACGTAAAAAATTAAATTGTAAAATAATTCAAAAATCTTTTTATTTTACAAATCTGCACCGATGCTTTGTTTTATTATGACTACTGATAGATGTGATTATTATTTTTTTGTTTCAAGCACTTTCTGCCTGAGATACAGGATTACCTAGTTCAGGCACATGTACACCTATATTAGATATTATTGATTCTTTTGTAATCCATCTAGCCCTAAGTTGTTTTGAATACATTTTTATTATTATTATTATTATTTTATACAGTTTTATACAAGAGACGGTCGAGAGGCGCTTTGAATCGGCACAATAAACAACTGTCATTGCTATAGAATATTCCCTCCAGCGTTCTTGTAATGGGAAACGGTCTTCGGGGTCTGTAGTTACAATGGGTGTACCACAGGGTTCTATCCTCGGTCCTTTCCTATTTTTAGTTTATATTAACGACCTGCCTCATCTTGTAAAGGATTTTATTAATTTTTAAAATGAAACGACAAAACACAAATTTCGACGATCTGAATAGTGCAATCTCAAAAGTAGTCCATTGGTTTAGTGTCAATAACCTTTTCCTTAATGAAACCAAAACGAAATGTATTAGATTTATTCTACCTAATGTAAAACAAGTTAAGGCTGATGTAAATGTCAAAGGAGAAACGTTAGAAATGATAAAAGTACCGTATTCTTAGGAATAACCTTAGATAGTAAACTTCAATGGTCTCGTCGATAGCTTGTGTGGCCACATAGACAAGCTATCGACGAGACTTAGTTCTGCAGCGTATGCAGTCAAAAACATCCGTCATCTTACAGACGTTAATACTTCTAGACTAGTATATTTCAGCTACTTCCATAGTGTTATGTCTTATGGCATACTGCTGTGGGAGAACGCTGCAGATATTAACACCGTATTTGTGCTGCAGAAGAATGCTGTTCGTGCAATCCATAATATGAGTCCCAGAGAAACCCTACGTGAAAAATTCAAAGAAATAAACATAATGACAGTACCATGTCAATATATTTATGAAAACTTGTACACTCATAGGAATATCAATCGGTTCCCTAAAAATTACGACATACATAATTTAAATATTAGAAATAAGAATAAACTCGGTGTGCCCACAACTAGGCTACACAAGATTAATGTATCTTTTAAAGGGCAATGTATACGCTTCTACAACAAAATACCGGAGTTGGAGTTGAAAAAATTATCAATACCTAAATAAATTCAAAAAAATTGACAAAAATATCCTTTGTAAAAAGGCTTAAGTACTACAAAATATCAGATTAATTAGAGGATAAAAAAATGTTGGGGAAAAGTTTTGCTCCAACTCGAAACATAACAACCTAACAAGGTAAAGGTTTCTTGTTCACTTCTTTACTTTACCTTAAAAAGATTGAAGTGAACAACAAACAAAGTGATCACTTTATTTCCTAGTTAATTTGAATTTTGTGACGTGTCCAAGAGTCCTGTAAGTTCTAAAGAAAATAAAGCACTTTGAACGTATTAACGAAACTACGAAAACTCGTCAAAATAATTAATTTCAAGAGAATTCCTTGAATCCTCAACCAGGAGAGCAAGGATGGATATATTGGGGGTAGCAGCTTAATTTGAGCACTCCGTCCGTATACATTTTGACTGCTTCTATTTAATTGCAGTGAAAAAACTATTGATTTAAATCACATTTCTTACTTATACTTTTACGATTTAAAATAAAAAAAGCATTTAAATCATCTCAACCCCGTTATTTAGTTTACTGTATTTATATTTGACGACCGATGTGGCGCGGTGGGCGAAGGTCCGCCTGCGACGCAGGAGGTTGCGGGTTCGATTCCCGCCTCGTCGCCGCGATCGTACAAATGTTTGTACGATCTGCAGGTGTTTGTTCAGGTTGTTCTGGGTATTATTCTATGTATAATAAAAATATCTATCTATTTAATGTATTATATGTCTATTAGTCAGCTAGTACCCATAACACAAGCTGTTAGCTTGGGGCTAGATGATGCTGTGTGGATTGTCCAGCAATATAAAAAAAAAATAATCCATGCACATTACAGGGATGAAAATGGAAAAGTGAAGCATTTGTCAAATAAATTCGTGGACACCGGCATGGGACTCGAGAGAATGGCAGCTTTATTGCAGTTCGTGCCTTCTAACTACGAGACTGATCTGTTCAAGCCTATTATCAAAGCTATTGAGAAGGTAACATAATTACGCCCTTATTCATAATAGTCTGCTAACTGAGAGCATTTCTATCTCTCACTCAGTCTTCTTCTATTGACATAAGTCAGAGTGAGAAATAACGCTGCTTAGCAACTGTTTTAAGTTAGCGAAACGTTATGAATAAGGGGTTAGAATTTAATTCATTTTTTTGCTTATCAACGCATGTCTAAACGTTATCAAAAGTTTAGATCAAGAAACCAGAAAAAGTTGGTTGGCCTCCAGTATAAGGCCCGTGTTATGAAAGCTTGCTCAGTCAAGATCTCTGCTTGAGTGACGTTTATGCTATAGAAAAGCGTTACTCAAGCATAGATCGATGACTGAGCAAGCTTTCATAATAAGGAACTTAGCGTTTGTGTTGTGGTTTGTTTACAAACATTCTACATCGAGTTTGGCTAGTGTATAGATACAAGCTAAACTATAATAACGAATAAATCCTTTCAGAACAGTACAGTGGGACCTTACACAAGTACTTACAACAAGAACAACCGTTTAAACATCGCGTACCGAAAACTAGCAGACCACGCGAGAATGATTAGCATTTGTTTAGCCGACGGCTTGTTCCCGTCTGTAAGGTGAGTTGGACATTACTTCATCATCATGCTCTACCTACAGACCGCTACTAGCTTCGGCTTGTAGCGGCATATGCTGAGACAGGGACCTTTGTGGCAACTTATGTAACACACTGTGTCTGTTTTTTTTGTTTTGATCTATAATCTTGTTTGTTTCTTGGGTACGCTTCCGACTGGTATTTATATGGATCAGTTGAGCTAACTGTAGATTGTATGCAACAGTCTGCAGTTTGCTCAATTTGTTGCTATTATTTGATTATAATTTTATTTGTTAAATAAAGTGTTATTTCATTCAGTTTAATCCTTATTACGTTAAATTAAGATTTCATTTCGTTTTGCAAATTCTTACTGGATTTTCTCATACAGTGTGAACCTAAAACAAATAATGCGAGCTTCCTACAAGCTCTCCAACGACGTATTCAAGAACCCGAAGCTACTGGGCATCCTGTATACTGAAGTAGCGAACTCCCTCGGCGGGACCTACCCTGAGCTGATCACCAAGGAGTTAGATGCTAAGGTATGATTAATGTAATCGGTACCTTCCGTCAAACTAGCCAATCTCGATGTGGAATGTTTGTCAACAAACCACAACACAAGTACCTAAAACTCACATGCTTGGCGTCGAGTTTCTTTTTAAATAAAAAAAAGAAAGTAATCTACTCGTATAAAAAATGAATCCGTATTTATTTCCCTTAGCCACTGCATCACGCGTGAACGGCTGGGCCGATTTCGCTATTTCTTTTTTTGTTGTGTTTCTTATGAAAGAAAAAATTAAGAAAGTTGCGCGGAAAATTATAAAATTTCAATATTCATAGATAAGACAGGACAACGTCTGTCGAGTCAGCTAGTTGCATATAAAAAGACGCGGCAATAGAGTGAAGTTTAGGTCAAGTATGGGCGGTTTGTTTACAAACATTTCACATTTAGTTTAGCTAGTGTATATCCTATAAGTGTGTCTTATTTTTTTACCTATTTGTATTGTTGTTATAAATATATGTCTTTTTATTCTATTCTATAATCACCACGGAGACGGTTTGGTGACCGCAAGCGTCGAATTTACATAACTTGTCGATTAGAGATCCTTCCTTCTACAAATATTGCTTACAATTATATCTGAAACTCGACGCAAGTGAGTTTTAGTTATTTGTGTCGTGGTTTGTTTACTAACATTCTACATCGAGTTTGGCTAGGTACATGTATAGGTACATATAAAGTTGTTATAAAAAGGTCCTAACTCAGCATAATGCTGGCTAAGCTCCCGTTAGAGGTCTAGCCAGCGCTGATCCGTTAGAACCCGTATAAATGACGTCACGACACGAACAGACCTACGCTATGTAAAATACAAAAAAAAACAAAATAATATAAAAAGGACTAAATTAATACAACATTAAATACAGTATACAAAAAAAAACATAGATATAGAACGGTATTATTTACTTGGTCTAACTAAGCCAACATCATTTTAATAAAAGTATCTCTACATGCCTAAGTCGAACTAATTTTTATGTAATCTACTATATAAAAATAAGTCGGGTTTTCCTTCCTGACGCTATAACTCCAGAACGCACGAACCGATTTCCACGGTTTTGCATTCGTTGGAAAGGTCTCGGGCTCCGCGAGGTTTATATCAAAGAACATTCAGGAAAAAATTAAAAAGAAAAGCGGGAAAATCTTTTTTCACATACAGCGCCATCTCTGATACATAGCATGTACTACAAACGAATATTTTAAGTAGATGGAGTGTTACATAAAACGAAGCCATCTGGTGGCGAAACGGAGTTTGCCGGGTTTGCTAGTTTATACATAATTATACTTGACGAGAAACTGCTAACACCTAACTTTAGCTTAACGTATAGTTAACCATTGTTATTGTGTATTTCTTTTTCAATAAAAAATTTTCATTGCATTTCATTTCAGTAAACTATTAAACAAAAAAACTACTTATAGGTGAGTTCATAAAATGCAAACATTAAACATATCCATAAAACAGTAACATTTATATTATATTTTATCTGGAAACATACTTCCGGATATGTTTATAGATTATGGTAAAATCGCCCTTGTTTGGGAGAGCCATGGTCGGCATGGTCGACCTTTGTGTACTGATATAGAATGATTGCTATAGCTGCTCGTCAAGCTATACAAATAAAGTTTAAAATAAAAAAAATTAAAATGCTCGCCCTAGCGAGCGTGCCCTAGCGTTCCGTGTCATTTCGGTGTGTTTTGAACATAAGGCCCGTATTATGAAACCTTGCTCAGTCATTGATCTATCTTGAGTGACGTTTATGTTATGTTAGTATTTTTTTGTAAGAAACTATAAGAATCTTAATAACGTATGATAAGAGCGTTGCCTCCATAAGCAGGTATAGATAGATAGATAACTCTTTATTGTACCACACAAACACAAAATATAATACAGAAGAAAATGCTGAGAAATAAGGAAGTACAAAGGGCGGCCTTATCCTGATGATGATAGCGGACAAGCTAGATGGGCCGCTATACAAACACAGCATTGCTGTGTTTTTAAAATGACTTGCACTCCTATGACAAACTAACATAATTATTAAGACAATTGTTACTAACCATTATATGGATTTATTATTATCTGAAATAAATGACTATTATTATTATTATTATTATAATCGCTTTGAGCGATCTCTTCCAGGCAACCTTGGGATGGACTGGACTTATGAGAACAATATAGACGGTGGTGTTTGAAAAACTTAAGGAAATTAAAACAATTACAACTACACTACGTACTACAGGGTGGTTTTTTGAGAAGGGCGGTGATGGCCAACTCTGAAACCACGAGAGTTAGGGAAAAGTCGTGAAAGGAGTCATGCCCTCGATTTATAAGAAAACAATAACTGCATATTTATTTTTTTCAAAAATCTTTTACTTTTGACGGAAATGGACCCGAGTGATTTTTGAAAAAAAATTACACCCTGTATTATTAAACTAATCGATTCTGTTGCTGATAAGGATTATTCTTTGCAAATAAATGTTTTACTAAAAATGAAAGGAAATAGCAAATTTTTACAATTTACTTTTAGTATCTCAATTTTACCTAACTAATAAGTTGCTCAAAATGGTTTCCATTGACTCCAATGCATAAGTTTATACGTCTCTCTAGAGACTTAACTGCATTTGATATCATGATAGGATTTATCCTCGATAAAATCTCAAGCAATGAGCTTTGTAAGCTCTCAAATGTATCGTAACGAGCTTTGTAAAGTTCGTTCTTGACGTAACCCCATAGGAAATAATCAAGCGGTGTGAGATCGGGTGATCTTGTCGGCCATCTCACCGGACCATGAGTGCCAATCCATCTATCCCCAAAATGTTCATTCAGCATATCTCTAACCACACGGCTGTTGTGAGCTGGGGCCCCGTCTTGCTGGAAATACAGATCAAATTTTAAAAAATAGGCCTCCATCAAATCTTCACACATAACGAACAAAAAGTTTAAATAGGAGGTGAGTTTTCTTCCGTGTAAAAATAAAAAAGTGAAAATTTGCTATTTCCATTCATTTTTAGTACAACATTTATTTGCAAAGATTGATCCTTATCAGCAACAGAATTGATTAGTTTAATAATACAGGGTGTAATTTTTTTTCAAAAATCACTCGGGTCCATTTCCGTCAAAAGTAAAAGATTTTTGAAAAAAATAAATATGCAGTTATTGTTTTCTTATAAATCGAGGGCATGGCTCCTTTCACGACTTTTCCCTAACTCTCGTGGTTTCAGAGTTGGCCATCACCGCCCTTCTCAAAAAACCACCCTGTATAATACCTATCATGTCTTAAACTACCTACTTTATAATAATAAACTTACATAGACATAAAATTATTAAATTTTTACACTAATAAATAATACTGATGAAGCAGTTTTTTGAAGATTGGGAGTGATTTCGCACGTCTGATGTCCAGGGGAAGGGCATTCCGTAGACGGATAGCTTGTACAGTAAAGGATTTTTCATAAAAAGTAGACAAGGGTTTCAGAGGAACGCAAAGAGAGAGAGTGAGAGTTGGACAGGAATTCAAAGCGCTCCTTGAGATAAGATGGACTGGGAGGATAGAACAAGATACTGTAGAAGAGAGATAGTATATGAGTATTCCTGCGAAGTCGGATGGGCAGCCACAAGAGTTTAGCGCGAGGTATTTGATACTTAAAAGGAGGTATCGATCGAGCACGATACCTCCTTTTAAGAGCGAACGATACGAACAAAGTTGAATGTAATATTTTATTAATCAAATAAACATTTTTGTATTGTTTATACTATAGAAAAGCGTTACTCAAGCATAGATCGATGACTGAGCAAGCTTTTCTAAGACTCTCTAAGTCTCTAAGACTGGACCTAGATACTAGTTATGGCATTACCCCCTAATGATAAGAGCCAATAAGGCGCTTATCCGGGGAGCCATGCCCAGCAGTGGAGTGGTAAAGGCTCTGATCTGATACTAGTATGATGTGGTATGCTAATTTACAGATGATAATAGAACAAGAACAGGCAGCTTACTCCAAGCTACGAGCAAAGATGGCGTGGAGCTGGCGCGAGCTGCTGGCTTTATATCCCGAGGTGGAGGCGCTGTGGGACGTCGAGCGAGCCGGCTTCAGCCAAGGGTACAGGGAGGTTAAGAAGGTACAAGCAAACTACTGTGAGATAATAGAACACGAGGAGGCAGCATACTCCAAGCTGCGAGAACAGATGACGATGAGCTGGCGCGAGCTGCTGGCTTTTGGGGCGTCGAGTGAACCCGGTTTAGCCAAGGGTACAGGAAGTTTAAGAAGGTACATGTAATTTATGACTAACTATTGAATATAAAATACGGTACCATAGGCAACCGGACTACAGCTGTGGTCAAGGTTAATAATTCACCGCCAAGTGCGAATCGACTCGCACACGAAGGGTTCCGTACCGTAAAGATCAGGCAACTTTTTCAAAGAACATTCAATTTTCACTTGTTCGGAGACCCTCTTCAATTTTCAACTTTATTTTATTTTTAGGATTTGTTGTTATTACAGTTGAAGTGTTACTTATTTATAGAAAGTTCTATGGACGGACGGACGGACTGCGGAGGCTTAGCGGTGGTATGGAACCCTAAAAATGAGTAAAATCGTAAAAAATATTAAAAAACAATGTCGATTCCTGTTGAATCAATACATTGGCTTCGCTGTAATCACAGATTCAAGTACAAATTATGTAATTTATTTATTTATTTGACCTGGGGTGCCATCTTCGCTGGATTTTCTTTGATTTAATTAAAAAAATTATGATTTTCATCAACCCTGCCTACTGTTTACTACTGTGGTGACTCACAGTGAGATAGACGGTTATAAAGAGAGATGATGATGATTTTAAAAACTAGCAGAAAGGCTGCCTAGACGGTCGGACAAGTAGTTGATCCGATCCGCAGTTTCTATAATATCGTCGACCCATGAAGACGCCATACGAATGATGAAGAAGCGTAACGAAAATGCTAATGCTAAACATTATTTGTTCACAGTTTATGAAAAAACAAAATATAATGGCTACCTCACTGGGACTTTCAAATGCGACGATACCTGGAAGCCTCATGTTCAAACTGTACGACACTCACGGCTTGCCAGAAGATCTCATTCAGCAGATAGCCGACCTTAACAATCTCAAACTAGACAGACCAG
Organism: Eupithecia inturbata; assembly: GCA_963662085.1. Classification (NCBI taxonomy): domain Eukaryota; kingdom Metazoa; phylum Arthropoda; class Insecta; order Lepidoptera; family Geometridae; genus Eupithecia; species Eupithecia inturbata. The sequence goes on from OY759192.1 coordinate 1,847,762, forward strand.
GCTTCGAGGTCCTTCTCAACCAACACAAGGCGAAGCACAAAACTGCCCTCATAGAACAAAGTTCTAACAAAGGACAACTTTTCAACGATGCTATCGAAAAACTCATCAAATTCGGCGCACAACCCACTAAGGACGTGTACAAATATAATCATAAAGTAGTTGACAACAAAATATTCTTCGAACCACTGCGCACTCATATTGTGGAAATACTAAACGAGGACCTCCAATGGTTAGATTTCGTCGAGCCGTGCGAAGATAGGCCTTATTACCTGGTAACAACAGCCACAAATTTCTTCTGCGAGGAAGGTGGACAACCGTCCGATATTGGAGAGATCAAGATAAACGATACAATAAACTTTAGAGTCGCCACTGTTTTTAAAATCAGAGATTTTGTGTTTCACAAAGGTTACTTCTCTGTGGAAGGCGAACAAAACTACGTAGAGAGGAATGGGAAAGTGACTCTAAGGATTGATGGTGAAAGAAGAGCTAACATTATGAGGAACCATACGGCTACTCATCTGCTAAATGCCGCTGTGAGGCAAGTGATGCCGAACTGTGTGGTTGGACAAGTCAGCTCGCGGGTGTCTGCTGAAGGACTGTCGTTGAGTTTGTCGGTCTATGGTGGAACACTGACGAATGATGTTATTACGAAGGCTCAGGAATTAATCAGGTACTTTAAGCCAGATTTTTTATTATGCACATCGTCATCAACAACCTCTATAACACAGCAACCAATATTAGTCCACTGCTGGACATAGATATCCCCTAATGAGCGCCATAGCGCCCTGTCTTCAGCTTGCCGCATCCAGCATCTACCTGCAGTCTTTGGAGGCACGTTCAGCTGAGTATCAGCACACATATGTACGTATCAGCACACATACGTGATGTGTGCTGATACGGAGGTTATTTTGGCATTGATAATGGTGATCGTTTCAAAATCTCATCCATTATCTAAACCACAGATTTTATTGGGCGATATTTGAGCGGGCCAACCAGTTATCGTTCAAGTTCACTAGATGGCGCAAAACTTGTTGTGATGAATGTTTTGATATAAAAGCATATAATTTCATGAAATTGTGTATTGTTTGGTTAGTTTACACAAACCTCAACAACTAAACGGTACAACTAACGCCATCTATTGTAATTTATTTGAACAGTAAAACTGTTCTATGGGCCCCATGTCTAAACATACTTTTTGCTCTTCTGTTTGATCAGTAGGCCAAGCACGGGGATTGTTATCTAGGGTAGAGTGGACAAAAATGACATGTCATACCTACATCGCGTAAATTATTGAGGTTGATGGAATGAATTTCGATTATTTTACGCACTCGATGACGATGTGACGTAATTTTTCTCTATTCTACCATAGGCAACAATTTCTATGTCTGGCAATGTGGGATTCGCTGGCTAATTGAAACGCCAATGTTGTGTTAAATGTTTTAATTTTATTTATTTGGGAAACAAAAAGCTTATACTACTTAAATAACAATACACTTAAAAACTAGAACAAATGAAGCTAGAACAGTATGCGCTTATAGAACGTAAATAACAACTGAAGTAAATAAAACATTATAGGAAACTAGCCACTGCCCGCGGCTTCGTACGCGCTTTTTAAGTACCCTATGTCCGTCCCTGGGATACCATCTACCTCCCTGCCGAATTTCATTGAGATTCGTTCAGCCGTTGCGTGCAAAGGTAACAGACAGAGTTGCGTTCGAATTTATAATATTAGTATGGATCAGTAACGTGCCTAATTTAGGAAATAACAATAACTAAAATTATATAATGATTTTTTAACTGCTTTTTAGGGTTCCGTACCCGAAGGGTGAAAACGGAATCCTATTACTAAGCCTCCGCTGTTCGTCCGTCCGTCTGTCACAGAGCTCTGTCTTATGAACCGTAAGAGGTAGACAGTTGAAATTTCTCAGAGAATATGTATATCTCTTGCCGCCATAACAGCAAATTAAAATAAAAATCCTAATTGAAGAGGGCTTCCATACAAAAAAAAGTGTTTTTTTGGCTATTTTTGTTCTTCGTTTGACTATATACCTTGAAACACAATAGTTAGACACATGAAACTTTCTATAAATAAGTAACACTTCAAGTGTAATAACAACAAATACTAAAAATATAATAGTTTGATGTACTTTGAAAAAGTTGCCTGATTTTTACGGTACGGAACCCTTCGTGTGCGAGTTGACTCGCACTTGGTGATTTATTTTACATTATGTTTCTTATTTCTACATTTTGTCTATTCTACATGTAATCCCACCACCTCCGTCCCCTTGACTATTAACTTGCCATTTTACAAAATTATAAATAATAAATAAAAATAAAATCTATTTATTTCCAACGACAACAAATTTGGAATGAACTAAAAAACATTAAAGTTGTTGAGGCATGGCGCTAGATGGCGTTAATTACATTTCTTATTTGTACCTACGTATGAAACCTGATATATGGAGCTGCCTGTCTAAATCAGCTGAACTGAACATTTTGCTTTCTGTACGAGTGCACTAAATGTGGGCTATGCACTGGGATTGGCGATTGGCGACAGGCGTACTGCTCTTACAGTTTGGCATAATTTCTTTGACCTTCCACAGAGGGGCAATAGCTGAAGACGGTCCCGTTCAAACCAAGGTGCTGGACAGCATGAGCGTATCTCAGCACTCGGCGACCACAGTGCCGGGAGAGACGTACCCTGAGACTGGTATCCGACTGGTGCAGATGCCATTGGGTTCCAAGTGGGTATTACTTGTGTTCAGGTTTAGAACATAAGGGAGCTTAAATTTTATAATATAACTCCAGCTTATTTTATGAATTTAATTATATCTCATGACTCGTTTATGCTGTGAAGTGAGTGTCGAGGGGGATAGGACCTTTACTTTTTTATAAAGCATTGCGCGATGCACGTGGCCTGAACAACTTGTACCATAATAGAAGCCAAGAAATTACTGAGATTAAGATCTTATAGAAAAAGATTAGAAGGCTGGCCGTGTTTTAACATATATTTTAAATTTCGTTCTTTTGTATCACGCTTTTTGCTGTTTAGAATGTAGACTTCCAATCTAAAGGAGGTTGAAAGTCTACTTTAAAATCCCTGCAGTTGTTACAGTGCCAACGTACAGTCGGAGTTACGTTTGTATTAAAATGTAATTTATAGACTAAATCCACGACGAAATCACCTTTTTTAAAAATTATTAACATGTTAATGTTATTAACAAAAACTGGAACTGGAAGAAATCGCTCTTAGCGATAAGGCGCCCATTGTGCAACTTCCTCTGTGTTTGTGTTTTCTGTTCTGTTTTTCGCTATCTTGGTGTGCAATAAAGAGTATGTATTGTATTAACGTTTGCGGTTATTACAGTTTACGTGTTAAGTTCGCCGCAAAATGTCATAAAACACTCTAATATTCATGATAGATTTTTAACGCATTATCAGTTGTTCCACAGAGAGCTCTGCTGCGGTACACACGTCCCAACTACGGGCCATCTGCGAAACTTGTGCGTCACCGGCGTGAAGGCAGCGGGCAGCGCCGCGCCCACCGTCTACGCCATCACCGGCGAACGAGCCACAGAGGTGACCCCTCCATTATTATAACAATTATAATAAACTGTTGCGTTACCGGCGTAAAGGCAGTAAAATGCTAAGCACACATATGTTTAATTAAGTTGTAATTACTTCCAGGCCAGAGAACTATTCTGCCGCACCCGCAAACTAAAAGAAGTGATCCACCTAGTGGACCCGCAGCGCTGCAAAGATGAAGTGACGTCACTGCGGAAGGCGCTGGCGGTGACCTGTGACGCTGGCGCCGCGCCGCAGGCGGAGTACGCGGAGTGTTTGGCCTCGCTCAATGAGCTGATGAGGGCACGCCCTGCCAAGGAGACGGGCCACGAGGCGTTACAGTACGTTTATACATTAGTTAAGTAGTGACGTCACTGCGGAGCACGCGGAGTGTGTAGCCTCGCTCACTGAGCTGATGAGGGCACGCAACTGCAGATAGATAGATAGATAGATATAGTTTATTGTCAAACAGATTACATGTTTTTGGTTAGTAGTGTCTTAAATCCTATGTTAGGTTTATCTAGACACTATGGTTCTCTAAAAATAGCAATAAGTATAAATTTGTACACACGGAAGGCAGTTACGCACACAACAATCACAGCGTTGTCACCGTCCGTCCTGTCCGAGTGTAGCTGTAAAGCGCGGTGCGAAGTTGTACCCACGTGATTTACTTGAATCACGTGCATCAGGCCAGTGACAACGCTGCGCTTGAGTTTAGCTAAAGGATGCTCCTTTCGACGGCAAAGGCCATTAAAATATATATAACATTTTAGGGAAAATTACTAACTAGTACTAATGCTCGACAGGTAAATAAAATTGCAGGGACGTGCGCCGCACGTCCCTTGCATTTGGGCCGGACTCCACCAAAGCGGAGACGAGACGAGCAGAGAAGAGATGTGTTCTAAACAACCAATAGATCGTCGTTATTCACACATCACGTCTTCGCTAAGTTTCAGTGGATACCACCGAGCGGAGATGTATCATATTTGTATGCGAAAAAAACAAAGAAAGATCAAAGCGGAGATGTGAGCTGTCCCTCGCAAGCTGGCGACGTCACGCAGCGGAGACGAGAAGAGATGTGAGCGCCGCTAGTGCATTCATCTCAACAAGTATCCGAACTCTCCGCACGCAACTCAGCCGCTCTAGCCAGCACACATCTCCACTCCAGTCTGGCCAGTACACATCTTCGCACAGCTTCGGTGGAGACACCCTAGCTGAAAAACGTCTCTTCACGTCTCCGCTTTGGCAGAGTCTGGGCCTTTGGACTTCAATAAAACTCGTCTAGGGGCTGGCGGGGTGAGGAAGCTCCGTCAGGTGGGAGGCGAAGCGTCCATTCTATACGTTAGTATTATTATACAGGGTGTTGGGCAGACTGTGTGCCATAATGGTTACTGAGGGTAGGTGGAACCAAATGCAATAGCTTGCCGGCATAGTGTCTCTGGTCTTCCAATTCACTGAAAACTTTTCTAGTTCGTAGACATTCCAATGGTATGCCCGCATGTGTCAAAAATACATAAAATACATAACGAAAAAAGTGTTTATTAAAAAAAATCGTAATTTTCAGAGTATTTAAATATGGACGATCCATATTTAAATAAATAAATAAATAATGCTGGACAATCCACACAGCATCATCTAGGCCCAAAGTAAGCAGAGTTTGTGTTATGGGTACTAGATGACTGATAAACTTAATACAATACATAACATCGATATTTTTTATTATATAAAATACCCAGAACACCCGGAACAAATATTTGCAGATCAAAAAAATACTCTGAAAATTACGATTTATTGTCTCATAGTAGTGTAAGCATGTTTTCTACGTTAGAACTTGTGCCAAAGGGTAAGAAGGGTGGGTAGAACCAAGTGAAATAGTGTGGTGGTATTTTCAACCCTCAACAGCATCACTTTTTTTTAAGAATTTTTAGTATGGTGGCTTTTTTAACCCTCAAGTACATAACTTTTTCGATAACAACCGGATTTTTTTATTATTCGCATAAGAAATGTTATGAAATGGTTTACTACAATTCTTATATTTTAAAAACCTAAACTAACTAGCCTAAAAATGTTGCCCGTGCCGTCTTAGCAGTGACCTCCAAAACATTTTTTCTAAATTATCTCAAATGAGTAACTTTAATCCATAATCCTTCCTCTTCAATATTTCAGATTAGTAGCAATAACAGAAATGCAAGAAGCAGTGACAAATGCCGTCCTCGAAGGTCGCAGTTTCGTGGTCCACTTTCTGCGATGTTCGTACCTAATGCAATCTAAGGCGGTCTCCCAGACCCTCGCTCAGTGCGAGAGCGCGGTGCCAGTGCTACTGCTGGGCTGTGCTGGAGGGGTCATCATAGCTGGCTGCAGGATTCCACCGGTGAGTGTATGATACATAGCCCTTGTCACATGCACGGCACGGTCGCCGTGCCGTGTGAGAGCTGTCTATTTAGCTCATACATTTTTACTTTGCACGGCACGGCGCGACGCAGCGTTCGTGCCTTGACCGTTTGCATGTGAAAAGGGCCTAAGCCGGTTTCACAGACCTTCTCTTACTGCGAGAGCTTGGCGTAGATAGAACGAGCCCTGTCTTTCGACTTCACCCACTTTGCCCTATCCAAATTCTTGTGCGACTTATGGTCCTGCGATAGTCTTACTCAGAAACGGAATGTTGTAGATATGTCGTGACCACCAAATTAAAACGCGCATCAAGGACCTACGTCAGAGCTGATTAATTAGAAAGACAATACGGCCCGTATTATGAAAGCTTGCTCAGTCATAGATCTATGACAACAATTCAGGAAGTTGTGACCACAAAATTCTTAGGAATCCATATAGACAGAAAGTTGAATAGGAAACCGCTTATAAAAAATGTTTGCAAAAAAATAAATAGTCTTGTTTACGTTCGACATAAACTATCCCCAGTAGTTAATGAAGAAAATCTTCTTATCGCGTATCACGACCTGATTGCCTCAAACATCAGGTACGGTCTAATATTTTGGAGGAACTCTACTGACATCGACAAAGTATTCAAATTCCAAAAAAGATGCATCAGGGCTATGTTTCGTATGACAAGATTCCGTCACATCTTGTAAACCCCTTTTCAAAAAGTACAACATATTGACTCTCCCTGTATATTTTAGAAACAGCGATGCTTGTCAGACGTAATCCGGATTTTTTTTAATCTGACGCAGTACAACGTAATAGACGAGACCAATTTAAAATGTGCACCCTTAACTGTAAAAAAACGTTGCTGCGCATAAGTTTCTTTGCAATGGCACCATCTAAAACAAAATCCCGCTATTAATTTAACGACCGATGTGGCGTGGCGGGCGAAGGTCCGCCTGCGACGCAGAAGGTTGCGGGTTCGATTCCCGCCTTGGGACAAATGTTTGTACGATCTGCAAATATTTGTTCCGGGTGTTCTGGGTATTTTCTATATATAATAAAAAATATCTATCTATGTTATGTATTGTAATAAGTTTATCAGTCATCTAGTACCCATAACACAAGCTCTGCTTACTTTGGGGCTAGATGATGCTGTGTGGATTGTCCAGCATTATTATTATTATTATTAATAAGAGATCTGCATACCCTGAAGGAGCCACTGAGATCAGCTAGAGGCCATAGTCTCAGAGTAACTCGTACATCTTCTAACACTAACATTGCTCATCACTTCCTGAGTAACAGAGTGGTGCACAATTGGAACCGGCTTCCTGAAGACGTTGTAACTGCTCCCTCTGTGAACAGCTTCAAAAACAGACTCGACCACTGGTTACGAACGCACAATCTGACCATTATAAAGGACAAATTAATGTAGTGAAAAGCGTTAAAAGCACACTGATATAGGCATATCAGCTCTCAGCTGCTCGTCTATAATTACACTAATAATAATTTGCCTACTACGATGTTTCACAGAAAGCTGAAGACTGTACTATGTGATAGAAGATATTATACCTCGTGTGTTCATAAGTTTTGAGACGAACTTATTTAATTAATTTAAAAACAAAGTAATTCATGCAACCTTTTTTAAACTTTTAAAATTTTAAATTTCGAATGTTTTGAATCAGAAAAAATATACATTTGAATATTTGTTTCATTCTCCGTGAAACTGGCGCCAACAAAAGATTTGCGTGCGACTGTAATTTCACTGTTTCAAGCAGGAAAAAAACCAATGCAAGTTTTTAGTGAAATCCAAAGTTTGGGATGTAGTCGGAACTTTGTGTATTATACCATAAAGAGGTACAAGGAGACCGGCTCTTTAGAAGACCGTGGAAGATGTGGCTGCCCGCGGTCTGTAAGGACGCCCGCCAACATCAAAGTAATCAGAGAGCGAATTCGTCGCAACCCTTGCCGGACTCAAAAGAAATTAGCTCTGCAGACCAACATTTCGCGAATATCGGTGAACAGGATACTTAAATATGATCTTAAACTAAAGGCCTACAGTCGAAGGAAAGTGCATTATTTAAACGAGCGTCTTCGTAAATTGCGACTGGAACGATGTCGGAACCTATTGAAGAGACACGATCCAAAAAATATCCTGTTTACCGATGAAAAGATCTTCACGGGGGAAGAAAAGTTTAACCGGCAGAACAATAAGGTTTACGCCAGAAGTTCAAAGGACGTCCAGCCATCTGTACGCAATGTCCAGCGCACTCATCATCCAGCAAGTGTGATGGTTTGGTGGGGTGTTTCCTACGAAGGGGTCACTTCGCTTCATTTTTGCCAGCAAGGCGTCAAGGTGAAGGCACAAAATTACCAAACCGACATATTGGAAGCGGTGGTTAAACCATTAAATGATACGCTATTCGCTGGAAAATACTGGGTTTTCCAACAGGACTCTGCTCCCTCCCATAAAGCTAAGACTACCCAACGTTGGCTGGAGGCCAATTTGCCAGGCTTCATTCGGAGCGAAGATTGGCCCTCGTCAAGCCCTGACTTGAATCCTTTGGATTATTCTTTATGGACGGAATTGGAGCTGAGGGCATGCAGAAAGTCTCACCCAAACCTGGATTCTCTCAAGCGAGCCCTTATTAAAGAATCGAAACGGATTCCCATTGAAAAGATTCGTGCCGCCATAGATGAATGGCGCACGCGTTTGAAGGCCTGCATTGAATGCAAAGGCGGCCATTTTGAATGATTTATTTTTAAATACAGATCTAGATGTCAGTAGTTTTAATTTTAATATCCAATAAATGAATACTCAACTTAGCTCCAAAAATATTTTAGTTTTACTGTGTCTCAAGACTTATGAACACACGAGGTACAGTTAAAGAGTTTATGAATGATAACAATTTTGACAAAAAAATATATACTTAATTTCTATTTTTATTAATAATTTGATGTATGTAACTTTATTTGTTAACATTAACTGTCATAAACAACAACGATTAAAGTGTTTTTTCTCATTAATATAATGCACGTAACGAGACAAATAATTGCATGCCCATAATGGGCAAATTACATTCTTACGCATTTTGTATGTAGGTACCATCTTTTCCACATGTAATTGCAATATATATGCTTGTGTGACGTTTATTACATAGAAAAGCGTCGATGACTGAGCAAGCTTTCGTAATACGGGCCTTAAACTCTCTGATTGTATAGACGACCGTTGTGGCGCGACTGACGAAGGTCCGCTTGCGGCGCAGGAGGTTGTGGATTCGATTCCCGCCTTGGGACAAATGTTTGTACGATCTGCAAATAGTTCCTGGTGTTCTGGTAATTTTCTATGTATAACAAAAAGGATCTATCTACGTAATGTATTGTCTTCATATAAGTTATCTAGTACCTATATCAGTTATCTAGTACCCATAACACAAGCTCTGCTTAGCTTGGGGCTAGATGAAGCTGTGTGGATTGTCCAGCATTATTATTATGACTCGTTATTTGGACACTAGTTTCGCTAGCGGCACCTAGGTGGTGCCACCGTGTTTTATCCAGATAAAACATATCCTATTTTGTCACACTACATCCATGTTAATATATTCGTATGTAATTCAGTCTGTCTGTTACCTTATCACGCATAACGGCTGAACGGATCGTATTGAAATTTGGCAAGGAGGTAGGTCTCTTGAACTACAATAGGTAGACACATGAAACTTCTTTTAATTAAGTAACACTTCAACTGTAATAACAAATACTAAAAAAAATAATGTTGAAAATTTAAAGGGGTTTCCGAACACGTGAAAATTTGATGTTCTCTGAAAAAGTTGCCTGATTTTTACGGTACGGAACCCTTAGAGTGCGAGTCTACCCGCACTTGGAGGTTTATTTATAGTAAAACACTAGAATAATGTAAACCACAATGTTTTTGTCAACAGGAACTGCTCACAAAAGACTTCGATGCCTGCCTCTGGCTGAGCTCCATCCTGCCTGTCTTCGGAGCTCAGGTCCTGCCGGACTATACGCAAGTGTACGCCGAGATGACGGCTACTAAGGTGAGCCTTTGACTGTTCGGTTCTAGAACTCTATATAATTTTTGTAAACAATGGAGTTACGAAACCTAAGAAATATTGGTCGAAAATACTACATTATTATCATCGGAGCGAATCGCAGAAGTTTGAATCACTTTCTGGTTTAAACAGGTTATTCATATATTTTTTTAATATACATGGGAGATCGTTTGACTACCATGTCACATATGAAAATGAAGAAGTGGCCTAAGATGGGGCACGCTTTCCCAGAAGGAACTTATTCAATCGGGATCTGATAACTCCGAGCGTGTTCTTGCTTTTAGAGGTTACCTTGGTATACCTTTGTTAATTTCTGTTATTCTTATCAGTTTTTGTTGAGTTATCATACAGAAACGTCTTTGTTTACTAAAAATATCTTGATTCTAGAATCGAGTATTGGAAAATTTATTTCATGAAGAAAGCAAGATCATGAAATCGCTCTAAAGCCATCCAATATCATAAATGCGAAGCTAATGCCCAAAAAATAATAAAACTCAAATCCGAATAGGCGCGTCTCAAACGTAATTTATTGACTAATTTAATAAAAATCTGTAAACCATCGCGACTTGAGACGTGATTTAATCTGAGTAGCGTTGCGTTAGAGTGACCGCGGTGAACTCTGTCTGTTACCTTTTTACGCCTAGACGGCTGAACAAATCGTAACAAAATTTTGCAAGGATGATTTATGTTCCTAATTAAGTAGATATGGTAAGGCAAATTGGTTTTCTTGTAAAACAAACAAGTGGTCACTACATTTTATTTTGACAGTAGTGTTTCCAACATGGCGCAATACCAATTGGACAGTTGGGATCCCTGGGAAAAACACTTCAGGCGCGGGGTCAGTGCTTGGGTGGGTGACCGCGTCATGTCTTCTTTTTGCTATTTTTTTCGAACCAACAAAACAATCAGTTTTAAGCGAAATATTTTTGTGTGTACGGTACCCTTCCTATGCGAGTCGACTCGCAGTTGCCGGTTCTTATTTTTTAAGCTCGGCGGAACTAATAGAAGCTCCTCCTTTCTTCGAAGTCATTCAAAAACGAATATTGCTCTACAGGTTAGCCTGATTAACTGCGAGCAGCTGGTGCAAGACGCGATGCGCTCGGCAGTCGCCTACGCCAAGGAACACATCCCGCAGCAAACCACGCCGGTGCAAGACGTGGTGGCCTGAAGATGGAGATTAACGCATTCACTGCCCGGCGTTCTGCCTTAGTCGTGCGACCTGGACCCTACTAAGCTATGCTAACCAATCACTATGACAATGAAGAATGGTAGGTATAGTCACAGAATCGTCACGCAGAAGTAGTACCTACATAAAAGAAACTCCAGATAGTGCGTGCGGTGCTATTTACATGGAGAGATTGATAGTATGGTTTCAACGCTGATGGTGCGTCCCTGCATATGTAGTTTCTTTCATCCATCGACCTGATACCCAATAGACGGCTAATATAGGGCGAACGCTTTCAGGTAACACATAGATCTTATATAAATCCACGCCCTATAACGTTCGGCCAGTAACGACCAGCTCAGTGACCCGTGAATATCTCTGCGCTCGCTTATTACATAATATCGTTGTTGTAATGGCTCCTTGTAGCATAAAATGGTGTGGAAAAGAGAGCAAGACCTCAAATTTTAAAACAGATGGAATAACATTTCACGGGTAAGCTGATTTCTTTCATAAATAGAATAAAATTTGGTAATTTATTTTTGTTTGACACAGTCAAAGTCAAAAACTCTTTATTTCCATAAATACAATAAATGTACACTTAGCAAAGGTCAAATTCTTAATAATTAAACACTGACACGGAAATAAAGTGATATTTTTGATTTCAGTCGCTTCGGTATGTAGACTAAAGTAAAGAAGCGACGAAGAAACCTTTAGCCTGTTAGTTGTTATTTTTCGAGTTGACTGTGACCTTTCTTTGATAACCAATTTTGTATTTGCTTTCCTTTTTTCTATGATAAGGCGCGTGTAAGTAGTGTTGTGCCGTTCCGGGCCGGGTCGTGATCAGCATATTATTATCGATAAATTACCTGTAATAAATAATTAGTCCTGACTAATTATTATGAATTCTGTAAAAATCTATTAAAATAATATTTAACTTTACATTGCTACCATGGGTTAACATTTATGATATCTAAATGTTAACCCTAATTTTTATCACCCGATAATTATAATGTTAGATTACCACTGACTCACTGATTGACATAAGAAAATTGTTCTCCTTGATGGTATGTTTTTTGAAGAAAAAAGGTAAAATGCATCCATAAATCCATCCATGTAAATATGCAAACTTTCGCATTTATAATATTATTTGTAAATATACCTTGTTACAAGTACATATCGATTATTGTTTTCATTGAAACTAAGAACATACCTACCCCATCCTTAGTAATGTTTATGATTTGTCGTAACCTTGAACGGACCAATTAGCAGTCATTTCCCGCGCCCGCACACCTCAGTTGGTTGACAGACTTGTTTCATAGCAATTAATTAATGTAGGTATTAGGCGTCTATTGGGTATCAGGTTGATGCTTTCATCTAAGGTAGAATACCAAAATGTGTCATTCTGTGACGATAACATTTTCATAGTGAAGCAATTAGTTTAGCAGAATGGGGGGACCCTAGCAGGGATGCTGGGCCGTGTGTACACGCACAAGATGTGCGTCGTGGGCACTCTTTTGATAACGTGGCTTTTTCCCGTTCTTAACTTGGACGCGATTTTGCGGCACACACTAAAATCACAACGAATAATTTAGTTTTGAATAAATGTCTGTGATTTTGATGCGTTGTAAAATCACGTGCAAGTTTAGTGCTTCCACTCTCTCTACGTAGCTTAGCAATGGAATGTTAAGTTGGGAAACATTTCTATGGTGGAAAGGCAACTTTAGAACATCATCTTGGTAGCTTATCTAAGACTGAAGGCCCTTTACTTTTGTGTACGGTCTGGCTTCCGTAGCGGAGCGGAGATATGTAAAAACGAATGTATCTGACAAATTAAATATGGAAATAGCATCACATTTTGGTCACCAGTATTTGCACAAAGCTAGTCCTTCTAAATTAATAATATTTTTTTTAAGACCTTAGATTAGACATTGCAGGTCCGTTGATCATCTGTTATTTCCATAGTTTTATTTTAGCTGTTAGTTTTAGATTTAACAATTGATTATTTTAAAAAGAACACACAGGGTTTACCAGAAACTGACTTAACTAGATTGAGATTTAAGTAGATTTGAAGCTGTAAATGAAGTTTGCTTTATATTAGCTGTTTTAACTCAGTTTCTGGTGATTTGGGCCCTAAATCCCGGTGAACTCCCAACGAGTCACACCAAATCCGGTCACAGTGTGACTCGTTGGGAGTTTTTCTCCCATCGAGTAACACTGTGACACGTTGGGAGTTCTACTATTAAAAAAAGTTGCAACGAGTAACAGTGTGACTCAATGGGAGAAAAACTCCCAACGAGTCACACTAATTTATTTTCCTAGATGTTAATTACTTCTGAATTATCACAAGTATTCAAATATATTGTAATGGTAGAAATAAAAAAGTGCTTCGCTGGAATCAAATACGTATATTTATTAGCAAAAGTCAAAAACAGTATTTTGATAAAATATGAAACAAAATTAACCTTTTATCTATCACAGCTAATCATCACATATTTACATTAATTATTATAAAACTTAACTATTAAATGCTAGTAATAACATTAATAATAATCAGCCTTTTATAACTGTCTTTATAAAATCACAAATGTCAATATCACAATTAATCTTACATCAAAAACATAAAAATATAAAATTTGTCTTATCTTGCTGAATAATCAGCCTTTTATATCTATCTTCATACAAATATCACAATTAACTTTATAATATAAACAACTGAAAATAAAATGTGTCTTATATTCCTATATAATCAGCCTTTCATATCTATCTTCACACAAATATCACAATTAACCTAATAATATAAACATCAAAAAATAAAGTTTGTCTTATCTTCCTAAATAATCAGCCTTTTATAACTCTTTATTGGTTATTATTAATAAACCTAATTCCGTACAATTTCTAGGAAATGACCCACTGTCATTTCACCTTAAATGAGCTCGAGCTGTGCTTCTTGAATTAATTCGTCATTTAAAATTGACTTTTGTGCTCGTTTATTTTTACAAGACACGTTTTGTCGTCGAACTCTTTGTAGGAAAGAGTCTTCTTTTATATGCATAATGTTTGGATTCTTTTTTCCCACGGTTTTATTTAGTTTACTATGCCATGATTCCAAGGCCTTTGTAGTGCGATGAGCCTCTCCGAAAACACACCAAGTTTTTATAAAATCATCTTGCAGCCATTGGGTTTCCATATATTCAATAAATGATTTTGTATCTTTGTCTTCTGTTCCATATCGTGCATAGATATAAACCCAGCCTTTTATTATTTCTTCTTCAGGTAGCAGTGGTAAAACAGCACTCAGTTTGACCATGCGTGATTTTTTTACACTATCTGTTTTAATCATTTTCAATTCGCGCCCTTTTTTAAAAATGGCCTGATTATAGTGAAAGTAGCATCCTTTGACTATAATTGCCGGAAACACAGTTCTAATGGCTTTAATAACCGCTTTTTCATAGTCAACCTTAAACTTGTTAGGGTTCCAGTTGGGCAGTTGCGAATTGATCATAGTGAATAATATTACATAACTCAAGGTTTTTCTATTACTCATTAGAGCATAGATGAGCGGGATAATGCCGGTATTGTTTATTGAACTACCTGTGTCTCCATGTAATGTGTACAATTGCGCGAATGGTAGAGGGCAACTTTTAAATGTACCGTCACCATAAAATTCCGAGTTTAGATGTTGTTTTTCTTGCTTCAGCTGAGGCAAATACAATAATCCTCGTGCCATCTTTGTCCTCCGAGTAGTCTGCCAAAATGAAATCTTTAAATTGAGTAGGTATTTCAACCTGTAGCACATTTTCGTTCCGCATTTTAAACACTCCAGCCTCTTTATTTCTTTCCCTATATAGACTGCTTTTAACACTTGAAAGGTTAGGGATTTTTGATATAATATCTAAGCCCGAATCTTTTAGTTTTCCTAACATTAAGTTGTAATTCTGTGGAATACTACGGAAGTCAGGCGTCGTCAGTTGATTCTTTAACCTGAACAGATTTTCTTCAATTTCGTTCTTTGCAAAATCAGGGTTACATTTATGTGGAGTCTCTTCTAAGATATCATTTTCATCCTAAAACAAATAAGAACATATACATTTACAATCACAACGACGCTAATAAATTAAATAGGTATTAGAAATATTGAACTTTAAGATATAGGTCCTTAAGAAATAATCATTTTCCGAAACTAAATCGTAGCTTTATGTCAATAAGATCATAAAACACGTGCACAAAAAATTCGCAACAGGACCGAAAACTATTGTTCGCTGGTCATAAAACACTTGCACTCAATGCGCAAAAGTACTGATTATGCAGAAGGAAAAAAAATTGTAATTGGTTCACTTTGGTTTAACGATAATAAGTAGGTACCTATGCTTTGTAGTTAAAAAACAAATTAAAATTATAGAATTTCATATATGGAATAAAAAATAAGTAAACACAAGCTTAACGATATAAAACACCGGTCGATACCAGTCAAAAGAGTCAAAAGGTAAATTACTTACTTTGATTCTTAGAAGCCCCTTACACAGTTTTCGCTTTGTGCATGCCCACACCATCAATCCACTTTTGTGCTTTCTTCTAGCGTAATATTGATGCCCTCCGCGAAGAAGGATAGTCTCACCGTTCTTTTGTACGTACACTTTACTGTTACTTTTATCTGAACTTGGACAGGGCGACTCGTGGTCCGCCATTTTGGCTAGCGCGGCGTGCACTGACCATGACGATCTGACTCACACTAAATAGAATGGCAGGCTGGTATGCACTATCAGGGTTGCCAAACGTATCCTAGAGTTAAGCTACAATAAATGCAAAAAAAAAAACTAGAAAACTGGAATACTAACATAAAACGCCATAAATATACAGCTTTTTTTGTGTGGTTTACTTGCTCTAAGATAAAATGACATGCCCCACCCCTTATCATTAAATCAATTCTCATTCATTCAGAGCTCTTTCATGATGAATGACAGGAGGTTTTTTCCTAGAAATTTTATATAATTAAGTGATGATTAGCAGTTATAGATATAATTAAAAAGTTGATTTTGTATCATATTTTATTAAAAATACTATTGTTGACTTTTGCTAATAAATATACGTATTTGATTCCAGCGAAGCACTTTTTTATTTCTACCATTACAATATATTTGACTATTTGTGATAATTCAGTAGAGTAATTTTCTTCTAGGAAAATAAATTGGTGACTTGTTGGGATTTTTTCTCCCATTGAGTCACACTGTTACTCGTTGCAACTTTTTTTTATAGAAGTACTCCCAACGTGTCACACCTGTGTAACAGTGTGACTCGTTGGGAGTTCACCTAAATTCCGAGACATCTCGAGGTGAAGCTAAAATGGCATAAATTAGACATTGATTATTAAGATAATTGGCCTATTAACGGAAAGAGTGTTCTCACCGCTTCACTTCTTGATTAAAATAATGTACTGACGCTTTGATGAAAGCATTGAATATAATCTTTCATGTTCTAATAATGTTTAAAATTTTATTTTTATATTAAATAAAAAAATCCTAGAAAAACAGTTTTGACTTAATTTTGAAAAGCCTTACACAGGATGATACATCGTAATATTATGTCAGGTTAGGCGCAAAATGAAAACATTGAAAAAAATTTTACATGTTTATTTCATCAATTTATTCAGACAATTTCGTGTGAGAAAATATCCCGTCCTAACGAAGGTGTAAGATAGGTACGTATGTACTTAAGATTGCTTTCCAAGTCGTATCGTCGTGTAGTTTCAACCACCATCCCAATACCTGTAAAACGTCAAAATGTTAAAAACATACTAGGCATTATCCTGCAGGGCTTATTTACGGTATGAATTTACTAAAGTTGAAGTCTGAAGTTATCGAATTGTGATGTTTTATGTGCCGCAAAACAGTAATTTACGAATTTCTTTGACGAGGCATAGTTTCTGAAGAATTTACGCATTCGCAAATCGACTATTATTTTATGCGAAGTCTAAACCAATCGAGAAACAAACGCAATAACGCATGTGGCCCATGCTCTTGCGCATCCAACGGTTCCACAGACGTGAAGCTTAACGTGGGAAGTGTTGTCGTGACGAAATCGCACGCAGCTATCAATAGC
Organism: Eupithecia inturbata; assembly: GCA_963662085.1. Classification (NCBI taxonomy): domain Eukaryota; kingdom Metazoa; phylum Arthropoda; class Insecta; order Lepidoptera; family Geometridae; genus Eupithecia; species Eupithecia inturbata. Next base: position 1,865,033 of record OY759192.1, read on the forward strand.
GTCTATTGGCCGTACTTACGATCACGTCATCATCCTTGTGTCCGATGCGGTGCAGCCTAACGCTTACGGCGTCGTCGATCTAGCACCGCGAACGTATCGCCGCAGTCTTCGAGCGTCGCCGCTAATATCTATCTGAAAGTACTCGCACGTGCTCCGAAGACGCTCGAACGTTAAAAAGTATGAGGCATTCACAGACTCGTCTGCGTACGTACGGCCTAGTCCTAGTGCTCTTACGCATCGACTGGTCGCTCTCTGCCGACCCGAGCGCGTCTTACGCAGATGTGCTACTGTGCTCAAGGGGCAGGGATGGTGTCTGGCAGTTGTTAACTCTGATCGGATGCTACTATTAGTACGCAACTACCACACATGCAAACTAAGTTTTCGACTCATTTATTCCTGTACAGTTCCGTTAAGAGCAGATTTTAGACCTGAGCGCTCAAGTTAAAACCGCAACCATAAAGCAATGAAAAGCGAGAGTTCACTGAAGGATAGATCATGCAATGAAATGAAGGAACAAATCAAAAAAATAATCTACATAAAAAGAAGTTTATTTAATCTTACAAATAGCTTACAAAATTATAATTCAAATTAATTTCAGCGCAACTTAAGTCCTGATACGATTTAGTGATGGAGGCCATCTGACGAGTTCGGCGGATGAAATGAAACCGTCTCCGTTGGAATTATCGTCATTTATTAAAATTACAAATTGATTTACAATGTTCTGCAGTCGGGTCTGTATTGCTTACGTGCGGGCGCTACCGCCGCGCGCGGTAGCGCTGACAGTTTGTTCGTGTCGCGTGTACACTACGTCCTATGCTAGAGTTGGGCCGTTAGTAGCGTCGCGGGCCCATCCCGCCCGAGCGCGCCGCCGCCCCGCCGCCGCTACATACAAAACAACATCCTCAGAAACGCACCACACCAATACATACAGACTACAGGGCAGTGCCGACACCTATTAGCTCATAGTGAGTATTTATCCGTTCTAACGACTTGTCGCATCGTACTACAATCGGTTAACGTTATCCTTGATGGTTTACGCACGTTTAACCACTATAACCTAAGAGGCGTCCTGCATTGTAAGTAATGCTGATTTCGTTAGAACTGCTTGTCATCTCGTGGAGATTCCAAGAACGCAATAACTGCATCAATTATTTGTAACGGTAAGAGTGATCTCATGGCTATTTGTGAGTTATATTGGTTCAAAACACTAGCACTGACGTACGAAACCGTGAGTCATAATCGGCTGGGCTGCTAAAGGAGTAAACTAAAACTTGAGGAAAAGTCATCAATCTTCATTGTTTAAACAAAATCAACTTGAAATGTTATGGAAATAAATGGAGACGACTTTTATTTTAGGCTTTGTTGGTCCTCTTCTTACTGTGATCATCAGAACCATTTGTTAATTTAACGTTTTTGCTTAACTTACGAGTATATAGCGTTTTAAAATATCTCAAATAGGACTCTGCCTAGGTAGATTACAATAACAGTAGATTATCTAAAAGCTGTTAAAGTCAATCAAATGTTAAGTTTTCATGCAGTGTATTCGTGTTTACGTATGTGTCGATAGTACACTAACAATGCAGTAATTGGTTCTCTTAATAACCTACAACGCAAGTTGCTAATTGAACAATTGTTTTTAAGCTTCTAATGGTCTATTGAAAAATTTGTTTTGGTACTTTTTTGATCTCAAAAAGTGTGGACAAAGCTTTAGTTTTGTTTGCTCCCTATCTTAGCCATGTGATCAACTTCTGTGTGACAAAGATGGGGTCTTACCGTCCCATCGGTGGGTACTGCTGTGCGTAGGGATCTCTGTCATAGCCAGAAGCTCCGGCTCCTCTGTCCCTGAAAATAGATTGAGTTTGTTGAACAAATGGCAGGGAAGGTGAGATATGGGTGGTTTCTATGTATTATCTACCTCCAGCATGTTTTGGCTAAGTTCACATGTAACGCGCATTGACGCGAGTTAATACACAATCAAAGGGGTTTAAAGATTTTTGTATGGAGGGTACCCTAACATTTGTTTTTTTTTTTTCAATATTGCAGTGCACAATAAATGTTACGTATTTGGATAGGGGACACTAAAATAAATAAAAAATGATTTGTAACATACTTAACATAGTGTCCTAAAGCGCCAGGTTTCTGAACAATTCACATATGAAAATAACTAATTTTTTTCTTCATGTGAATATCTCAGAAACCTGACGCGTTAGGACTCTATGTTACAAATAATTTTTTATTTATTTTAGTGTCCCCTATCCAAATAATGTACATTTTAATGTGCGCCGTAATTTTGAAATAAATCTAAATAGTGACCGATGTTTGGGCCACCCTCTATGCAAAAATCACAATAAGTTATACTGTGAATATTTTGGAAACCTGACCCTTTAGTTAGGGCATTATTTTATAGTTAAAGATATTTATTTCTCAAAGAACATAATATACATTCACTCACAGAGAAATGTGTTTTTCTTAGTATCTAACATACTTTTAAAACTTATTTATTATGGTTGATGTTTAAAGTGCAGTTGTAATGCTAGACATAAGTTCTACAGGAATATTCTCTAATAGGTACATATTTCTTGAGTCTTTTCTTGAAAACAGTTAAGCTAGCAGATTCTTTTATAATAAAAAAACAAAATGGTGACCGACTTTAGGGCCAAAATCTTTAAACCCCTTTATTATAGAGAGTTTAGATGACGAGCACTTACGCGCTTTGCAAGCACTCATCACTACTCAATAAAAAGATACAAAAGATGGATATAAAAGATGGAAGAGCGCGCACAACTTTTCAGCACATTAATATTATAGAACGTCAATGCGTTCTTTTTCTGAGCAATATTTTTTTTTTGGTATGCCTTAATAGTCCAGTCTATTGTCCTATTTTGACAATTGTCTAAAATGTGGGTCACTCTTTTTGTTCTTTACTCAGTTTATGCAATGCAAGAAAAAAAATATTGATTTTTCTCAAAAAACCCTTTCGGGATGGGGGGATGTGGGAGGGGTATTAGGGTACAGGAACTACCACGGGGAGGCCTCGGGGTCAATGACCTTTGACCTCAAGGTTACCAAGGTCATATTTTTATTCTAGGAAAATGTTGGTTTATGTTAGGGTTAAAGATGGAAAGGTAAATTAGAAAGTTATGAGGCTAAGGTTTTAAATTTTGTAAGTCTCTGACTGCATCGCGTGAACTACACACCCTAACCCAACCTAAATGTCTCAACAGACGACTGTGGATAGCAAAACCAATAAATAGATTACGATTGAGCTTTAGTCAAAGGGCAGTGTAGGAGGAACTTACATAGGTGACCTTCTGCTGAACATATCTCCGTTCCCGAGGGCCTGCGCTCTAGGCGCTGGCCGATCGTATCCTCCAGACATGTGCGAGGGGATGCCGCGCGCCATGGGCCGGCGCTCCATCATGTCGCGCTCGTCCGGGTATAGCGGCGCGCGCCGCTCGTCGTACATGCCCCCAAGCTCGTCCCCACCGCCGTACCCCCGCCGCTCGTCGTAAAGCGGCGCCGGCGCCGCGTACGGGTCCCTCGCCTCCATCAGTGCGAACCCGCGCCGGTCCTCGCCCCCGTACCCGCCGTACCGGTCCTCGTACCCGCCGCCCATGCCCCGCTCCGCACCGCGCTCGTACCCGCCCATTCCCCCGTTGCGCATGCCCATGCCCTGGTGCATACCCCCCTGCGGCCCCCCGCGCATGTCTCCGCGCATGTGCCCCATGGGCCTCGAGTCCCGCATATAGGGCGCGTCGCGCTGTGCCCCCGGGTGCCCCCCGCGCACCGGACCACCACCGCGCCGCTCCATGCCCCCACGGCCGCCGCCCCCGCGCCCACGCCCGCCACCGCCGCCGCCGCGGGCCCCGCGCTCCTTGATGCGGCCGCGCTCCACGGATATGACGGCTCCATTGAAGGTGGAGTTGTGCAGGCTGCGGATGGCGGTGGCCGCCTGATCCTCGGTCTGCATGTGCACGAACCCGCAGCGGTTCATAATGTCGCACTCGGTAACAACTCCGTACCGCTCGAAGAGCTTTCTCAGCTCCTCGGGCTTCGAGCCCTGCGGCAGGCTCCCGATGAATACTTTAGTTTGCTGTAACGAATTTGTGCTCGTCTTAGAAACTGCCAAACTTGCTTCCGGAGGAAAACGCAATAAGATCTTTACTTACCGGCACCATAGCTGGTGTTTGTTTATTTAGATTATTCCCAAAACACCACACCGATCACCGATCACTTTTTCGCTCCAACCATCAAACAACCTCAATCAATTTTTGCTACAAAATGGCGGGCGGAAAAATGCGGCTTCTCGCCAGGGTTGCCATTAAAAAGAAGTTACTGCCGTGTTTTGTGTTCTGAGGCAAAATTTGAGAAGTTGCCGTGTCTCATACATTTTCATAAAACCTAGGTACACTTTGTAGCTTTGCTGTCCTTATTTATAGGTAAGAAACAAAAATAAATACTAACAGCTGTTTTATTCATCCATCATACAAATTAATATATAATGTCACTTAAATTTGTTTCCATGTAATTTAGCATTTTCTATTATTGTTTTAAGATCTGTGCAATTTCCTTATTACTGAATGTATTGTATATTGATGTGAACATTTTGTTACGAGATTTAGTTTTTTATATTACGCTACTAAAAATTATCTCGCAATCAGCATTGTCATGGGCCAGAGATAGAATAATTGAGTACGGCTAGGTTTTCACAATAAGTACATAGTAACTATCATTCTGCTGAGTCAATAATTCTGACCAAAAACCAAAAACATCGACATATCATAGTAGGACATAGAAAATAGCGAAACATTAATGTCAATGTCAGAATGACTTAGAATGAGGTGTGGAGTTGCATGTCGCGTTTTTTCTTCGTCTTGATGCGTTCAACCTCTGACAAACAAACTTGTTAAAACCTCACATTTGACTTTTACTTTAGTGTTTATTAAATGTCAATGTCAACTTCATTCATTTGTTATTATCTCAGCTGCTCGCTCGTCGCCTTCCTGTCGCTTGTTTATTTCGAAAAATATTATTTATAATTGATGCCTATTCAAAAGTAAACCAAAGCTAAAAGCCGTAACGCAAAGCTCCATAGCGTTTCATCAGTGATTTTTGTTCCATATACCTACAAACTGAGCGAAACCGGTAAATCTTAGATGTCGTGAAGGGATTGGTTTGGGACACGTAAGTGCTTGTTAATTCTGATGCAGATTTCAGAAAGTAGTAGAAAATGAGAGGTTTATGGTTGTTACCGCTGTGTATGTGCCTGGCTCTAACTGCCGCAGAGCTAATTGGTCCGGACAAGCGGAAGAAGGCAGAAAGTTCCGAAACCGTTGATAAATACACGGAAAAAGAAAAGGCCGATAGAGAGATCGTAAGGAAAGCCATAGAAAAGGAGCGCAGTAAGTTCGACCCTGAGGCATTGAGGCAGCTGGAGGCAGCCATCAGTCAGGAGCTGGAGGATGCAGTGGGCAATGACATTTTCAAGGAATATGCGGAGAGTATCAAGCAAATTAATGAACAGCACAATGAAGAAGGTAAGCATCTACTGATAGTGGTAGAGATAAACAACCTGACAGTGTAGCATCAAAAACATTTTTAAGACTTATAGTAACCAAGTGCTCATAAAAACAATATCTAAACAATTAAATATTTTCTTATTGCAAAATGTAAGTACACTTAAATACATCAATGCTTATTCTATTTAGCAGTATGTCTAAGTGTAGATTTTAAAACTTGCTAATTATATGAACCTAAATACAAAACTATACATGGTCCACAATAGATTAGTTAGTCCATCTATTGCTCCCAAAGGATTTCTCCCAGGAGCAATAAATATCCATGTATTTCTACCGGTACAATCCAACATGCTCTATAATGTCATTATGATATTTTTGGAGCAGAACAAAAGTTTTAAATAATGTTTATAAAATGATTATTTCCTTTACTCTCTAAAAAAACTAAACTGAAAAATCTTTTTTTAATCTTAAATAAATCAATAAAATCTTGGGTTGGTACCTATTCATTGTTGATGCGGTTTATACACATAGATACTAATGCATATACCTGATCTTTCTTAGATCTTGAAGCTTCTTTATCTGGATAGGTGCTGCTTGCAATTTGTTTAATAGCATCAGCAACTGCTTCACACACTTTTGTTTTGGTTTCTGTTTGCATGCTATATTGAATATTTTAATATTTATATAATAATCTAGCTCCAGCCCGCGGCTTCGCACGCTTTTTTCCGGAATAAAAGGTAGTCTATGTCCGGCCCGGGGATACCATCTACTCCTCTGTCAAATTTCACCGAGATCTGCTCAGCGGTTCTTGAGTTATAAATAGTGTAACTAACACGACTTTCTTTTATATATATAGACTAGCTGCTGCCCGCGACTTCGCACGCTTTTTTCCGGAATAAAAGGTAGCCTATGTCGGGCCCCAGGATACAATCTACTGAGGTAATTGGATAATGTAGTAGAAATACATGGATATCTATTACTCCTGGGAGAAATACTTTAGGAGCAATAGCTTGACTAACCGCAATAGATATATCTATTGTATATACAACCAGACCACACACCATCAAGCTTATTATGTGCTCGATGCCACACCATCCACACACATACTCATATCTAACAATAGAATTTATATCAGTGAAATAATTTCCAGTAAACAATTTGAAACAAATGGACTACAAGCTGAAACTGCTAAAGGCAACCGCAGTGAAGCCCTCAAAACCTACTTGGCTGCAAGATCTCAGGGAGTCTAAAGATGCACAGGATTCGGATATAGAGGTAACCTCTTAAACTCATTTATTCATACATAAATTTATTTTATTATGCAATAACACATTACACTTATTATCCTAAAAATACCAACTAGCTCCTGCCTGCGGCTTCCCACACTCTATTCTGGGTTAAAAATTAGCCTATGTTCGTCCCCAAAATACCGTCTACATTTCTGCCAAATTTGATTAAGATTCATTCAGCTGTTTAGGCATGTAATTAACAAATTAATACTAACTAATATTATGTAAGTAATTAACTTATGTACATACTACATATCATTTTTATAATGTTAGTATGGATATGTCCATCATTCTTGCAAACAGTTTTACAACAGAATTAGTTTATAAATATGATAGATAACAATTAGACCTTATAATATTGGGGTACCCAGAACACTGCAAGATGCTTTCAAAGTACCAATTGAGTTGGGCAAGCCTATACCCAGCAGCGGATGTCTACAAACCGAATCTTTTCTTCAAATTGTATCCTATTCTGTCTCGCATTATTTAGTTCTATCACATTTTATCTATGGTTCTATCAATAATGTTTTCAAAAGTTGGTTTAATGTCACAGATGCTTGAAATAGAAAACCCACAAGAGCTGTTGGACAGCTTGCCACCAGTGCCAGAAGAAACAGAGGAAGAACTAACCCCAGAAATGAAAGAAGGTAATAATAAATATTACTTTTCAGTTTTCACCACTCTCGCTCGAAAACAGTGAGCAAAATCGGGTTTTGGGAGCAAAACCCGATTTTGTGATCCGATGTGGAATAATATTTATTTGTTCAACAAGTGAGCTAAACGATCTTTTGTTGCATGTGCATCACGAGCTAGCGAAGCAGTCTAGAGTAGAGTCACGAGCGTAGCGAGTTGCAAAAACAAAAAACACGCATACGAACAAAGATTTCATTGTACATACGCAAGTTGCTAGACTTCAACAGACACAAAAACTAGTGCCGGTAAAGTATTCCTACGAAGTAAGACCGATCATCATCATCATCACCAATGAAGACAGAGATTATTAGTAATCTCTGTCTTCATTATCGTACCTTCAAGGTATAAAAATGTGATCAAGCTTTTTTGCAAAAAATTTCACGGTCTTGAACGCGGTCCCGGATTGCCACACCAACAATTATTTTGTCACATCACTACGTCTGTAAGTACCACGACTTCTTGTATTGTCTATGTGTTGGCAACAGAAATTGTATTTTTATCTGAATCTTGTGTTGTTATTATTATGAAGTACTTACGTGAAATAAGAAACACCGTCTCTTTTAAAATTTGATGTTTTTGCCTTCCGGGTACACGATTGCACTGCACAATATGGTGTATATTACGGAGCTCTGCTCAGCGATGCGAAGCGACACGAACTGGCATGACAGCCCGGGCGATTGATAATATACACCGTGCCAAGCATACATTCGAATGGTTTGTATGTGTGTGTATGTAGTTTTCAGAGAGGAAACGAGTTAGTAAATCGTAATAGTCAACCACCATGGAGGGTACGAATGCTATAAACCTCTTTTAAACCATGAACGAACGAAATTATGCGTTTCTGTGAAGGTTGAATGCTGTCTAACCTCCTTCCCTATGATAAGCTAAAACGAGTGCAGCTCACAGAGGTGCAAGTCCCATATAAATTCCGAACCTGTTCGTAGATTATTTAAAGATGGCGCTGTCCGCCTAGTAGAATGGTCTTCACAACCTAAGTTGTCAAGGTACACATGAAAATTATTTTTTTCAGCGCCGACCATAGAGTATCAATAACATATTACACCATCGAAATTTAGTACAGCATTCTGATTTCAAATTAGTTTTTTTAACAAGTTTAATAATACCCCTGGTTTTGCTCACTGTTTTTGTTGAGCAGCAAAGTCACCGTATTCAAGCAAGAGTGACAGACTTAAAGAAAGAGAGACTTAATACAATACATTAGATCAATATATTTTTATTAAACATACCCTTAACACGGTTACTAAAGATTAAAAAAGATTAAAGATGTTTATTTGCCAGAATATATGTAGGTCTTAAAACTACATATTATATAGGTCCAGTTATATTCTACCTAACATAGATAGACATGCAAATATTAATTTTTCCATTACTCAATATTACATTTTCTATTTCTAAATTACAAATACAAAATAAAATAATTAAATGAATAGGCAACATAAGTAAAAAAAAAAATAAAAAAATGTTATAAATCAATGAATATATTCGAAGTCTTCTAAGTTCTAAGTAATTAAAATATTGATTCATAGAATCATTATCAGGAATTATATTATATATTATTTAGAAGCATCTATTAAGGAGCCATATTTTAAGTTGTTTATTGAATAAGTTTCCAGATCCTCCTTAGATCCTCTGGTAGATTATTGAATATTTTTATTGTGATGTAGTACGATTGTTTCTGTGTCATTGTTAATTTATATTTTGGTGTGTGCAATCTGTTGTTGGAAATTTCTCTTAGTCTTCTAGATCTCAAGTCAGCTTTTTTTTTTTTTGAAAAGTTCATGATGCTGTTTAACGAGCTCTGCCGCTTGTTTAATGTAGAGGTAAGGCAGAGGAAGAATTCTGTATTTTTTTCTAAGAGTTGTGTACAAGGGTCTTAAAAAAACAGTTTATGTTTTCTCTTTTAAATTATTAAGAAAAATGAATTTTGTAAATCCTATTATTTCACAATGAATGAATATTTTTTTAAATTTGTTATTTCAGCGAAAGCCTTATACGACCTAGCAACGAAGAAGCTGAAACGCCGCACGCCAGATCTGCAAGAAACCATCGGCCAGATCAAGCAAGCAGCCGACGCAGGCTACATCCCCGCTCAGATCAAACTGGCCTGGTCACATATCTTCGGGGAAGGAGTCACGTTGGATGTGCATAAGGCTAAGGAGATCTTTGAGCAGCTGGCTGAGACGGGGAATGCTGAGGCTCATGCTGTGAGTATATTAAATCTGGTAATGTTTGCGTATTTGAATTTAATAAAAACTGCTTTAGTCATTTTCTTGATAATTAGCTGTTGAATAAGAAAGTAGCATGTCAGTTTAGAGACAAAATATTGCAGCCATTGAATAAAAATTTATAAATATTGGTGTCAATTTAGATGTCGCAATAAATAAACGAAACTATTTGACAAGACTAAAAATTCATAACAATCGAAATTAAAAGGAATTTGGGATGGGATTTGGGGAAAGGGATTTGTACCCGCCACGCAACTCTACGTGTCACGTCACGCGTCCACTACGCCGTGGCAATCGAGGATGTGGTGAAGTACGACAGACTGAACTGCGACAGAAATCCGGCATCAATATGAGAGTCGAGAAGTAGGAGTCACGCCGTAACGTGAACTTTGTTTCTTTTATGGTGAGAGTGCCGACAGATCATCTCTCAACTTTCATGGATACAGGTTTTTGGCCCAAGGGTGTCGCGTTCAGGAAGTTCTGTTGAAGGCTGATACGCGACACCGCTCGCACGTTATCGACCCAGTAATGCTGGGGCTACACTACCGGGAAATGGCAATGCTCATCATCGCAATAAATCTCGCGGCAACTAACGCGATAATTAATGCTATAGTTTGGCCGCCTCAACGTAATAGTTCTCGCGATGTCTCTTTGATGTACCGCTACTCGAACTATCGCCTAACTTCAAACGGCAATGTGAATGCCGTTGTAAAATTATCGCGAGAAGTCGTGGCCACACCAACGTTCAACGTCCAACATCGCGATAATTAACGGCATTTCCCGGTAGTGTGGCCCCAGCATGACAATGACACGATTCTTTTTTAAGTTTTTATATGTATGTTATTCTCATGTTAGTAAGGTATTTCATTTATCATATGTACCCTAGTTATGTTACTTTGTACTTGTCATGTGACGCCTGAAATAAATTAATATTGTTATTATTAGTGCTGTCAAATAAGTTTGGTTAGTTTTGGCGACATCTGAATTGACAACATTGTCGGTTTTCCAAAATGCGTCTGACGTTTGTCTAAAAACTTTTTACGTTGACTGTACCAACCTCAAATTCAGAGGGGTTAGTCTATTTGACGTTGGTAACGAGACGCGATCGTGACGTCTCCCTTTTGTATGGGGATTTGCGTAGTTCCCTGTTCGCACGATAGAGGCGCTGTACTATATTGTATAGAAAAAGGAGACGTCATGATCACGTATCGTTACGTCAGATAGTCTCACCCCTCAGATCAAAAGTTTCTCGCGCGAAAGATCAAAATACTCACATTAAAACGATTTTGCTTACTTATAAAATTATATTTCTGTCCCCCAGGGCATGGGCTTCCTGTACGCATCAGGCATATCAGTCCCCATCTCGCAGCCAAAGGCGCTCGTCCACTACACCCTGGGCGCGCTGGGAGACAGTTCGATTGCGGGCATGGCGCTCGCCTACCGCCACTGGGCCGCCGTGTCTCTGCCCGGCAGCTGTCCTAAAGCACTCGACCTTTATATGAGAGTAGCTTCTAAAGGTACACTATTTAACAGTTTATGAAACTCAGTACCTTATTTCCTAGTACCTATAGTAAGACCGTACAGGACCTTTGTACTTACTGTACACATCATCGTATTTCGTTACAGATTAATTTTAAGGTCTCTGCACACCATACGTAACGTGAATTAACTTGCCCCGGACGGACCGAGTCAAAACAGCAGTAAAATATACGCGACGGGAACGTGAACGAGACGGGGCTGCAAAAAAATCGTCGTGGACGATCTTTACCGCGACCCGCCCCGCGCGGGCCATGCCGCGTACGTGGTTCCGCTGCGTAATCACGTACGGGACGTGGCCGTGAACGGAACTTACATAACTACTGTGCATACGGCGCGCGTATGCACAGTAGTTAAGTAATTTTGTGAAAAGGATAGGCATAGGATTTCGCGTTCAAAGGAGCGGGACAGAGCATACGTTTTTTGAACGGCGTAAGCGCAAAAATCAATTTTTTGCTTATTTACAAGAAAACTACAAAACTTATGAAGAAACTGGTTCAAGGAACCAAATAATTAGTAATAACCTACGAATCAAAACATAAGTCATTTCAATAGACCGCAGGGTTCCTGAGATCTCGATTAAATTATATGCGAAACGGTGCACTTTCATGATTTTTTTTTACCGATTTTTTTTTCTTAATCGTGTTCTCACATTTAATAAACCAAAGAAAAAATTTTGAATTTTATGTAATTCGAGTTTTATACCACGGGGATCCCGTGAGTACTGAGATCTAGGCCTAGTTTGACAATCAAACCCGTTAGGTACGCCCCTTAATGCCAGTTCCGCCAATGAAAAGTCCATCTTTCCGTTAAAATGTAAAAAGTATGAAACACAATTACATATTACACTAATCGGTAAGCGCATGTTTGCTTGTGTGCACCCTAACATTATGTTTTATAATAATGTTTTGTTCGAAAACTGGCGCAGCGGACCCGGCTTTAAGCGAACGCATTTCGAACGATAAATCTTTTAAATCCATCATGGTTCAACTTCAATTTCTTTCGTACTGGCGCCGCTTGCTTTTCGCTACGACTCTGCCAGTGTTAGTAAGGAGTTTCATAAATTTCAAAACTAATAAGATCGGTTCAGAAATATTAATAACACTGCATTTGTCACCGCTAACGTACCAGCTATTCTCGAACCGAATGGTCTGTTGCGTGACGATGGTAAGAGGCCTGACGGCATGACACTAGTCCCATGGGAGTTGGGGAGGCCCATTGTGTGGAACGCTACATGCGTCGACACACATGCGCCTTCCCATCTTCCGAGGACATCCGTAAGGGCTGGTGCGGCGGCAGATTTGGCCGAGGATCTCAAGAGACGCAAATATGTAGGTCTCGACAGAGCCTACATATTTGCTCCCTTTGGGGTCGAGACCCTAGGTCCGTGGGGTACCGAGGCTCTCCGGGTTTTTAAAAAGTTATCTGAGCGTCTGGTCGACGCGACGCGTGACCCGAGAGCTGGCGGATATCTGGCGCAGCGCATCAGCATTGCCATACAGCGGGGCAATGCAGCCAGCGTCTTGGGGACGCTTCCGACTGGTATTGATATGGATCAGTTGAGCTACCTGTAGATTGTTTGCAACAGTCTGCAGTTGGCTTAATTGTTTCAATTGTAAATAGTAGTTCTAATTTGTTTTTATTATTGAATTGTAATTTTCTTTGTCAATAAAGTATTAAAAAAAAAATAAAAAAAAAAATAACACTAAAGTCGTTTACAACGGGATATTTACCATAATTTGAGTTTTGTTTTTTCCAATATTTCGGTATTTCGAATGACCCACTGAGTTTTGTGTGTTTGATATGCTAATTATAACACTTATTCCAGTGGCAAAGGAGGTGACATTCAGCGGCGGCCCCGCCGTGCTGCGCACCAGGCTGATAGACGAGGCGGAGTCCGGCGGCGCGTTGGACACAGACCTCATCGAATACTACCAGCTACTCGCTGAGAAGGGCGACGTACAAGCGCAGGTAATAAACAACCGAATACTCAAACCTAACTCAACTTCAACTTCTTATTTTATGGCGAAACGTAACTCAGATTCAAGTCGCGATATTGTGAAAATGATAAACTGTCAATAATTCGTCTGTAGCTACCTCTAGCCATCGTGAACTGAACTTCAAAGCTAACGTCAATAGAGGCGCTCAAGTAAGTGACTGTCCCCGGGTACCGTCTACCTCCCTGCCAAATTTCATTGAGATCCGTTCAGCCGTTTAGGCGTGAAAAGGTAACAGACAGAGTTACTTTCGAATTTATAATATTAGTAAGGATAACTGACAACGGACTAAAGTGGGTCACCTTGGCGTGGTAAAGCGCCCTCTATCTGTCATCCACATCCATTCAAATTATGTACGTTTATCGCGACGACGCGTCGAGACGGTCGGATGGTGAGCGAAGCGAGCCGCGAAAATGTTCATGAGGTTAGGACATCTTTTTGCGGCGACAAGAGTTGTTCTTTCAATAATGCCAACTGAAACAAAGGCCAGATCGTTGCATGGTGAGTCATGATGGGCTGTAAATCAACATCGGGCCCTCGCCCCACTAGCAACACAATAACTGTTGACATTTTAAATTTGCTCATTATGACATGACATCGTAATTTAAATTATTATTATTATTTCTTTATAAAAAGTCGAAAATTTTAACATTACCCTTTATACTCCGAAGTTTGTAAACCGATCCTGAATCTGATCTGAAATGTATGTAGTACCTTTAATTTTTAGGTATTCATTAAATAGCAGTCTCTAACCGGTACCTATAGTACGTACAGAGTGCCAAGTGCGAGTTTTTGACGCGTTCGACAGCGAGCAAGTAAACGCGAATTTGTATGAAGAAAATGACAGTCCCCCTAGCGGCGAGTTAAAGAATCACCATTTCTTCAAACAAATTCACGTTTACTTGCTCGCGGTCGAACGCGTAAAAAACTCGCACTTGGCACTCTGGTACCTATTCTCAACTTGATTATTTATTGCATTCTATAGGTGTACAGTACAGAGGTGTAATTAAGTTATAGACCTTGCAGTGCAGCGCTGGGCACACAATAATTATGTAGGAAGAGAGGAGGACGTCGTTTAAATGACGTCCTTCTCTCTCCCTACATAATAAAATTTTAACATGTAAGGTACACTTTATTCGTTTGCATATTTCTGATTTTTCGTTTAAATATTCGTCAATCGTGTAATATGCTTTTGTAATTAATAAAAACTTTAATTGTTTTATAAAAATAATTGTCGTATCCTTGACAAATATTCGAAACCCTCGGCGCGCGAGTTACACTCGCACTTGGCGGATCTTGTTAGTTATATGTGTTACTAACAAAATGGATACTATGTCTGTATATATGAATTTTCAATTTCAATTGCAGCGCTGTTTCGGTTAACTCGTATTAATTAATAAATACCAGTTCACCTTGATTTGCTCTTTGGTTTTTTATTATTGAATCTCCTGGCCTTGATTAAACTTAATCGCCTTATTATGTTGCCCACAGGTGGGACTAGGCCAGCTTCATTTCCAAGGCGGGCGCGGAGTGACTCTCGACCTGAACAAGGCGCTCCACTACTTCACGCAGGCTGCTAAGACTGGGAACGCTGTGGCGAACGCCTTTCTGGGCAAGGTGAGAAAAAGATGGCGGTACTGGCTATTTAATTTATTTATTGGTATACAAACAGAAAACAATCAAAACATTATTCATACCTAAAGTTATTTATTAGGTTATTCTCGAAATTGAAACGCCCGTGCTGCTACTAAGTATGTATTGATTGTTCTTGCCAATGCAGCCTTAAACAAATTTTTGGCAAAAAATTTACTAATTTGCATTCAAATGTCAACAAAGAAACTGGTTTCGCATCATAGCATGTAAAATATGAGTATAAACCGGCTAAGTGCGACTTGGGCTCGCACACGGGTTCCGTATTAAAAAAATTACACCGGCTTATAAAAGCTCTTTTTGTGTCAATATTATTGTTATTTTGTGTTTATTTTTATATGAATACTAGCCTGACTACCTGATCTTTCTTAGATCTTGAAGCTTCTTTATCTGGATAGGTGCTGCTTGCAATTTGTTTAACAGCATCAGCAACTGCTTCACACACTTTTGTTTTGGTTTCTGTTTGCACGCTATATTGAATATTTTAATATTTATATAATAAACTAGCTGCAGCCCGCGGCTTCGCACGCTTTTTTCCGGAATAAAAGGTAGCCTATGTCCGGCCCCGGGATACCATCTACCTCGCTGCCAAATTTCACCGAGATCCGTTCAGCCGTTCTTGAGTTATAAATAGTGTAACTAACACGACTTTCTTTTATATATATATACATATATAAGATATAGACTATTCTGGTGTGTTATTATTTCTTGTGATGTAAAAGTGTTGTTATATTTTCTAGTAGAGCATAACTATTTAGGCTACGTGGTACCTGTAATTTTATATCTCTATGGTCAAATAAATAATTTGTAACATATCATGGCTCAGCGACTTGCTTATACGCGAACGAACCGAAACGTACAGAACATGCACATTAATATAAGATACACTGACACAGGAACAAAAAACAAAACAAACGGAAGCCGAAACTGTCTTGTATATAGCGGAAGTAAGTGACACAAAAGGGTGCTAGTAAAAAATATGTTATTGGCTCAGATTTAATAATAGGTAATATGTATTGGCGATAATATTTTTAAACATCTCACCTTAGCTTTGGAAGAAACCGGAGCAAATCTTTAAGAGCCCATTTTAAAACGCACTTTGGCTTTAATTTCTTGAACATTGGCATTTTTGAAAGCATCTTAGCCGCCCGCTTTGCAAGGCGGCGGCCAGGATTCTGTGTAAAATGGATTATGATATTTTTTAAGATTACTAATTGAGTGTACTAACAGGGCTGACGTAGTCCGTGTTTGGCTAAGAGCCTTTTAAAATATAAGATTTAAATAAATAAATAAAGCAAATCCTCATCTAAATTTTTTGCGGTTTAACTTGTTTTACAAAAGCATTGTTTCTTTCTCAGATATATCTCGAAGGAGGCGACGGTATCAAGGCCGATAACGAGACAGCTCTACGCTATTTCAAAAAAGCTGCGGAACTAAACAACCCTGTTGGGCAGAGTGGGCTGGGCCTTATGTATTTGCAGGTAAGGTTCATTTCCTGTCATGGCTAATCATGACAGTAGTACAGGAGTTTTGAATGTAAAGGCGTTAGAATCATCATGATTCTGATGGGATTACATTAAATTAAATTTAAATTTAAATTAAATTTATTTGTGATACATTATTCTGATTAATATTAATTTTATGCTTTAATTTAATTGTATTTGATTTCCTTTAAGTAATTTGATTAATTTTTATAATAAGTAATTTGTTTTAATTTCAACCTGCTTTAAAGTAGGTACTAATTGCAACATACGTTCAAAACGTTTACAAGAAGACAGGTAAAAGTCAAAAACCATTTTTTGTATATTTATGTTGTTGCAACTCCCCAGGTCCAGAAAAAACTACCATGTCCACCTGTGGACAGTTATGAGTTGTTGACCTTTCGTTTACGGATATCCTTATTGTTTAATTCTCAGGGCCGAGGAGTGGAAAAAGATACTACAGTGGCCTTTAAATACTTCACCATGGCAGCCAACCAGGGCTGGGTGGACGGACAGCTGCATTTGGGATTCATGTATTTCAGTAAGGAGTCTGGCAATTACAAAATGCACTCGTTTATTTATTCCGATTTGTTGAAATAATTTCTCTGTTAATATCGCTGACTGACTGGTGTTAACGGATGAACTGACATTCATCCGTTAACACCCTGAAGTACATTACATACAATAGGAACAGAACAAGACCATGGTTAGAACCTTGCGGCACACCACATCTTGAAAGGTCGTCTGTCGTCGCGTGCGACATCATCGTTGATCTGTTTGCACTTTATGAAAAGCTCTACTAAAGCCTGTGTAAGGACCATCAATTTTAAAAGTGCTGTTGACAGCTAACAATTATTTTGACAAATATTGTTTTGAGTACAAACAGAAAGGTAATTTTAAACTCTTTTTTCTTAGGTGGTATTGGAATCCGGCGCGACTTCAAGCAAGCCAACAAGTACTTCTCTCTGGCGTCGCAGAGCGGCCACGTGCTGGCTCTGTACCACCTCGCGCAGATGCACGCCATGGGGCTGGGCGTAATGCGCTCCTGTACCACGGCTGTCGAGGTAGACTCTTCATTCTTAGGTGCCATCATCCGGCGCGACTTCAAGCAAGCTAACAAGTGCTTCTCTCTGGTGTCGCAGAGCGGCCACGTGCTGGCTCTGTACCACCTCGCGCTGATGGTGTAGAATCAAATTGATTTCGAAATCTCTTAATAAAAATATAATGTTCTGTCCCATTGTGTCCAGGACAATGACTGAAGATATACTGTTGTGTGTGTGTCTTTCAGCTTTTTAAGAACGTGTGCGAGCGCGGTCCGTGGGCGCACCGGCTGATGACGGCGCACGCGGCGTGGCGCGCGCGGGACTCGGACTCGGCCTGGCTGCAGTACCGCGCGCTGGCCGAGCAAGGCTACGAGGTGGCGCAGTCGAATGCAGCCTATCTACTAGACATAGGTAACTTAATACAGATAAAAAAAGCAGGGCTCCGCCAAACATGACGACTCCCCCTCGAATCAATCATACTGTGCTGAAATTGCGCGAAATGTTAAATGTTTTTCCGCAAGCGTCGTGCGTGCAGCGCCCACACATGACTTCTTTGTTATTGGCAATATATGTGGTTTGCCACTTTTCTGCCAGTGTCCAAGTTCATGGAAATTTCGTGAAATGGAGGCGGTGGTGGTGGTATGTGCGAGTGACCCCCTAATTACCGATTTGATAGAAGTTTCACAACAAAAGACGTGACAAATAGGAAAAGACGTGAAATAAAGACAATTTACTGACCTTGCTCGAAAAAAATGGACGATATATGGAAGGGATAAAAATCCCTTTAGATTTCCCTCTATATTGCCCCGAGGTCGTCATGGAAAAAGTTATTTGGATTTCCCAGAAGATTTTCCTCATCATCAGCCTATGTTGGTCTTCAGCTTACCGCATCCAGCATCCATCTGCAGTCATTCGCAGATCGTCATCATGATCATCATCATTGCATCCCTAAAGTCACGCACTGCTTGCTGCGCGTGACTGCCTCCATTATTTTTTGCCAGCCTTCCTTTGCTTTTCGCATCAAAACTGTAAACTAAAAATGTATCTTTTGTGTTCAGCTGAAGTGAGATTATTCCCCGAAGAGGAGCGCTACGTGAGAGCCCTACAGCTGTGGAGCCGCGCGGCCACGCAGGGCTGCGGCGCCGCGCGGGTGAAGCTGGGGGACTACCACTACTACGGACACGGCACTAGCGTCGACTTGGAAGCGGCTGCACATCACTACAGGTAACTGTCATACAGCGCAGTAACATTACAACATCAATTTCAACTTTAAGATTGAAAGGTCGACTAAGATAATTTTTTTGTAATAACAGTAGATTTTAGAATTTTCATACCTATAAATCAACTACATAGTTACTGCCTGTGGCGTACGCTTTGTTTCTATAGAAACGTTAAAACGTTATTTCTATCCCGTGGGAACTTATCTACTATATAAAAATAAGTCGGGTTTTCCTTCCTGACGCTATAACTCCAGAACGCACGAACCGATTTCCACGGTTTTGCATTCGTTGGAAAGGTCTCGGGCTCCGTGAGGTTTATAGTTACATAAAACGAAGCCTCTGGTGGCGAAACGGAGTTCGCCGGGTTTGCTAGTTTATGGATAAAAAGATTGTTTGATTCTAGGCTTTAAGAATTTAGCTACATTTAAGCAAAATTTCAGTTCGATCCTTTTAGTAGTTGTAACGTGAAGAAGTAACAAACATGCATACAAACTTCCGCATTTAATTTATAATATTAGTGTGATGTGATACCTACAGAAAAAGATGAGGTTCAAAATTAGTTTTTTCTAGTCTAAAAGATGAATAGTAATAGGCAGGCACTGTACCATCGCCCATTGCATATCATTGTGCTGCAGGAACAACACTGGTCCTATCCTAACACAGACCTTGCGGAACCCCGTCAATGGCAACGCTTCTAACAAAATAACCATGTAAACCCCATCGTCAATTGTAGGATAGCGTCGGAGCAGCTGCACAACGCGCAAGCCACCTTCAACCTCGGCTACATGCACGAACGAGGACTGGGTCTTGCGAGGGACCTGCATCTTGCTAAGCGATGCTATGACCTCGCGGCTGATACGTCGCCTGACGCGCGCTTGCCGGCCGCTCTTGCGCTGGCGGCGTTGACCGCCGGCACGGCCATCGACAACTTGTATGTGGTGAGTGTCTGTACCTCGTGTGTTCATAAGTCTTGAGACACAGTAAAACTAAAATATTTTTGGAGCTAAGTTGAGTATTCATTTATTGGATATTAAAATTAAAACTACTGACATCTAGATCTGTATTTAAAAATAAATCATTCAAAATGGCCGCCTTTGCATTCAATGCAGGCCTTCAAACGCGTGCGTCATTCATCTATGGCGGCACGAATCTTTTCAATGGGAATCCGTTTCGATTCTTTAATAAGGGCTCGCTTGAGAGAATCCAGGTTTCGGTGAGACTTTCTGCATGCCCTCAGCTCCAATTCCGTCCATAAAGAATAATCCAAAGGATTCAAGTCAGGGCTTGACGAGGGCCAATCTTCGCTCCGAAGTCTGGCAAATTGGCCTCCAGCCAACGTTGGGTAGTCTTAGCTTTATGGGAGGGAGCAGAGTCCTGTTGGAAAACCCAGTATTTTCCAGCGAATAGCGTATCATTTAATGGTTTAACCACCGCTTCCAATATGTCGGTTTGGTAATTTTGTGCCTTCACCTTGACGCCTTGCTGGCAAAAATGAAGCGAAGTGACCCCCTCGTAGGAAACACCCCACCAAACCATCACACTTGCTCGATGATGAGTGCGCTGGACATTGCGTACAGATGGCTGGACGTCCTTTGAACTTCTGGCGTAAACCTTATTGTTCTGCCGGTTAAACTTTTCTTCCACCGTGAAGATCTTTTCATCGGTAAACAGGATATTTTTTGGATCGTGTCTCTTCAATAGGTTCCGACATCGTTCCAGTCGCAATTTACGAAGACGCTCGTTTAAATAATGCACTTTCCTTCGACTGTAGGACTTTAGTTTAAGATCATATTTAAGTATCCTGTTCACCGATATTCGCGAAATGTTGGTCTGCAGAGCTAATTTCTTTTGAGTCCGGCAAGGGTTGCGACGAATTCGCTCTCTGATTACTTTGATGTTGGCGGGCGTCCTTACAGACCGCGGGCGGCCACATCTTCCACGGTCTTCTAAAGAGCCGGTCTCCTTGTACCTCTTTATGGTATAATACACAAAGTTCCGACTACATCCCAAACTTTGGATTTCACTAAAAACTTGCATTGGTTTTTTTCCTGCTTGAAACAGTGACATTACAGTCCGTTGCGTGTGCTTAGGCCAATTAGAGCTGGAACATCTAAGATAACATAATTTTGATTCACTGCCTGAATTAAATCAAACCAACATTTTCTACTTCTTTCAACAAATATCGATTTAGTGCTACTTTTGGAGCAATTAATAATATAACAGCTTTATTACTAAAAATCTACTTATTAACAAAAGCGACATTATATCATACATATAAAACTCATATCTTTAATACCAAAGAAAATTACAATCAAATAATAAAAAAAATTTAACTAGTATTTAAACATACTTTATTGTAACATGGGTTCATAAAAAATGGTCTACGATTTGTGGATGACTACTTTTCTGCTAGTTTAGTTCCTTGCAGAACGCAGAAAATATTAAAAACCTCAAATATATTTGAATTTCGCGCGAATCTGTGTCAGATTCCGTGTCGATGACTCGGCAACGGAGAGTCTGAATAGCCCGTCTGAACGCTGTTTTGCTCTTGAACAGTTAAAGGGTTATTTGGAAAAACAACCAATGTTAGTATCAAATCAAAAATTCAATTTTGATGTCTATGGCTTTGAAATTATGCGTAGGTATCAACAGTAAATCACAGTTTTTTGTAAAACCGCCTCTGTCACGAGTTATTCTTGGTAAAAGTTTGTTTGCTATTTGGAAAAACAACCCGGAGTTGACGTTGGTTCCATAACCCCTCAATTTGGTTATCTATACCATAGACCATACTGCGCTATCTTGTTTTACATAACTTTACATCTTTGACAGCCGGAATGACGTTTTTCTTGCAAGGAGACATTTTCATGACATAAAAATACGTCAAGCGCTTTAAGCGAAACTGCCTTTTATAGTAGCCGCCAAACATATTGTCCGGTTACAGGCAGCGAGAATGGGAAGTTTCATTCTTAAGTCGCTGACAACTCAGCAGGCGAAAGAGATGTGCAGCTTCGTGTAGAGGACAAGAAGTTTGACGATTGTTATACATCTCAAATTCCACTCTGTAACCCTCTCTTATTTAACTGAATCTGTTATCTGAATCCTTATGAATCTGTTAACTGAAAGCAGTAGCTAAGCAATGTTATTTTGGGACTAGTTGATTCTGTGTGGATTGTCCAGCATTATTATTATTTCTCACTCTGACTTCTGCCTATTAGTGAAAGTAAACTCTAAATTAGTACTTAGCAACTGTTTTAAGTTAACAGGTTTTTTTGAATAAGCTGGTGCCCGCGACTTCGCTCGCGCGTTTTTCAAGCAGCCTATGTCCGTCCCCGGGATATCCTTTACCTCTCTGTTAAATTTCATTGAGATCCGTTCAGCCGTTTAGGCGTGAACAGGTAACAGACAGACAGAGTTACTTTCGAATATATTAGGTCCTTACATATGAAATTGGCGTTTTGTATGGGAGGAACAAAAAGTCGAATATTTTTTAATATAATATATTTAATTAATCAAAGTATGAACCATTATTTTTTATGCACTTTTGCCATCTTATAGGTAGTTCATTGATCCCTTTACTAAAAAAACCAGTCGGACGGGAATCAATAAAATCTTTGAAGGCGATTTGGACTGCCCCATCGGAGTTGAATTTTTTCCCTTGCAAGAAGTTATCCAAATTTCGAAAAAAATGGTAATCTGTTGGAGCAAGGTCCGGGGAGTACGGAGGATGTCTTAGACTTTCCAATTGAAGCTCTTCTAATTTAGTAGCCGTCTGTTGCGCAGTGTGTGGTCTAGCGTTGTCGTGAAGCAGCAGTGGCGTGGAGCGATTGACCAGCCTAGGTTGTTTAGTCGCTAGCTTTTCCATCATGGTTTGCAATTGCTGACAATAGACATCAGCCGTAATAGTCTGGCCAGATTTGAGAAAACTGTAATGAACAATACCGGCACTAGTCCACCAAACGCTTACAAGTAACTTTTTTGGGGTTAATTTTCGCTTGGGGCAGGATTTGGCTGGCTGGCCAGGATCCAACCATTGCGCTGAGCGCTTCCGATTATCGTAAAGAACCCATTTTTCATCACAGGTAATGATTCGGTTTAAAATACCTTCATTATTGTGCCGGTTTAGTAATGTAACGCAGCAGTCGACGCGCGTTTGCCGGTTTGCTTCAGTCAATTCGTGAGGTACCCACCTTTCAAGCTTTTTAATCTTCCCAATTTGCTTCAAGTGAATTAAAACAGTTTTATCACTAACATCGCAGCCTGCAGCTAACTCGGACGTGGTTTGCGATGGATCCGCTTCCACAATAGCCTTCAACTCTTCATTATCAACTTGAGTCTCAGGCCGTCCACGGGGCTTGTTCTGCAGGTCAAAATTTCCAGAACGAAAACGTTGGAACCAAAAACGAACTGTGTTTTCTTTTGCAACACGACCGCCATACACATCATTCACCCTTCGAGTTGTTTCCGCAGCACTAGTGCCACGGCGGAACTCGTACTCGTAAATAATGCGATATTTTAAGTTTTCCATTTTGTAAAATGAGTGACGCAAACAGAAAAAAACAGAAGAAAAAAAACAAATGAATGACGATCATCGAAGCACAAATACATGAGTCTATAGCTGTACAAATTTGAATTTGGAATTCCTTACCAAAGAGGAGAAATTTGTGATTAAAGTGGCCAGTACGAAAAACGCCAATTTCATATGTAAGGACCTAATATAATATTAGTATGGATATGGATAAGTCCACACTTATCCATATCCATACAATATTTTTTTAAAAATTTTAATTATATTCATACCTATCTTCTCTTAACAAAATCTCACTTAAATCTTTAATTCAGTCTCTATTTCAGAGTCCACTGGCCTTCGTATTTCTTAACGACAAGAGTTTCATGTCCAACTGGGATGTCTATGCAATAACCCTCTTCGCGGGGCTGATAGCAGTGCTGGCGTATTGGAGACGGTTGCCGGAGGCCGCACAAAGGCCTGTACCGCCCGAGCAAAGGATAGGACAGTAGTGGTTAAGGTGACTGAGCTCCATTACACAAGTGTATCATAGAGCCAGTGGTGAGATGTATTTTGTGATCATTAAGACTCGTGGTGTAGTTCAAGTAGTAATAGAGGTCGGTGTGAAGTTAGCTGCAGAAACGTGATGTCGCTTAATAATAGACCTAAATCAGGAAAAAGATATTGAGATTTTTAGCGTGGTTTTCGGTTGATTTCACATCGGCGTTTCATTATTTGCAGTGGTGAACTGGTAAGACAATTAAATAACAGAGTTTGTGTTAAGCCGGGTACTGACCGTGTTACGGGGCGATTAGCAGCGAGCATGATACGTTACGCCGTGTGCTTAAATTCAGCAATAGCAGCAGAATTGTCCAGCATTAATTATTTATTTATTACGCCCCGTAATGCCGGTCAGTGAACCTTTAATTCCTTGCTTTGCGTCTTTTCGTGATACTATTAAATTTATTCGGAGTAGGTATTCATTATAAAATAGTAGAAGTTCTTACCTACCTAATTACTCTATCGAATAAGAACTTTCCAAAAAAGTAGGTAATGATTTAAAGTTGTGATAAAGAGTATGAAGTTATAAATTTTTATTGTTCTCGTCATTTCTTAGAATAGATTTGCACTGGTATTGCACATTTGGGTTTTTTCTATTTATATAATATTGTTTAATATACATAGTTGTTGTCTAAAATCTATATTCATCTAAGTATTTATATTTATCTTCAAGCAATATCTAAAATAATAATAATCTACTTTTTTTATCACTTGAGAAAAAAGCAGTCTGAGTAGATTTTGTAAAGTCAAAATAATATTTAAGATAAAATTTAATTTATATGTTTCTGAATCACCCGCTGTTCTTTTGTAAATATTTAATTATCAAATATAGATTATAATATAGTTTTAGCTTGTTTTACTTTTTCCCTCTACGCTATTTTGGATCGTGATATTTCTACTTTGCAGCGGTCTTATACTACCTTCTGCCCGCTGCTTCGCACGTACTTACGGTATAAAAAGTAGCATGTTCGTCCCCGGGATACTGTCTACCTCCCTGCCAAACTTCATTATGATTCGTTCAGCCGTTTGGGCGTGAAAAGGTTAGACATACAGAAGACAGGTAGACAGAATTACTTTCGAATTTATAATATTAGTATGGATTGCTCTAATAATTCAAATTTAATATAAAGCGCGTAAAGTTGCCTTCTTTTAACGATGCGCTAGCACCTAGCGGCTAGGTAGATGTAAGATGAAATAGCTATCTATAGTCTGTTCACGGAGACAAGCTAATATAGCGCGCGCTCTCTTGCACAATTGTACGAAAGTGAAAAGGACGGGACTACTAGCGTGAGAGACTAAGATTGGTCAGTCAATCACCATTATTTTAAAATGTAAAGCTATGTTTAGATTGCTCACTTCAAACTATTAATTACATTATTCACTATCGTTTCGCCCGGGGTTTTGTGGATGAGTGGGTTATTGATAATTGACCTACTTATTATGATACTGTGAAAATATATATTTTGTTTAATTTGGGTAGTGTACAAAAAATAAAACAGAAATTTTCTTACAAATTTATTCACTTTCTGATTCACTTGAATCTGAATCATACTCCAAGCTTATAATAAAACGTTCTGCCATATTTTCTGCGTTCCTATCCATAACATCCATACCAGGCTCTACTACATCACGTCCGCACCGCACAAGAGACAGATAAGACTAACTTTTGGCCACACAGCGTGCACAGCGTGCACGTGCCCCATGTTCGTTATCTCCGACCAATAACGTGCAGTCTATGTTTTCCCTATTAGCTTGTTTCGGCGAACAGAGTATAGTAGCTTGATAAATCAAAGCCGTTATAAAAATAACGGCCGTAGGGTCGAGACTAGTACGTAGACGAGTATTATGAAAGCTTGCTCAGTCATCGATCCATGCTTGAGTAACGCTTTTCTATGCATAAACGTCACTCTCATTTGCCAAAAACATGTGTACTAAATAACAAATAATATCAATATATAATAACATCCAACAAAACTAACTACAATTTATCATTAAAACATTCGTCTAGTCTAGACAATAATAACATTTTGAGATTAATAATTTATTTTAATTTTCTGTGTAAAGATTTGGTCATTCAGGTTTATAAAAATCGTTTAGGTTATTTGTTATATAGTTTAGGAGCAATACTGACATCTTTTTATTGCTGCTTTAACAGGGTGTGATTGTAACCTAGTGTGATCCCGTGTTTCGAGTTACGGGTCAGATGGACAGGGAAACAGATGGAGATTATTTTTCACAAAAAGAGCGACTTCTGTTATGTAGAGGGACGTAAGTGTCAAAATTTTGTTGTTTATAAATAGTGGTCTACAACAATTGGTAATTTTTAAACATGGCTCTCATAATATATCGTTTATGCAGCTTACAAAATATCTGTATTGGTAGAGTTGTCCCAAAATATTAACCCATATCTTAGAACAGCCTGTACCGTGTTATGCTTTTAATAGAGCATGTGTTGACTGTCGACGACAGTCTATGAAGGGCAAACGCTAGCCACTCAACAGTGAGGCCAAATTTTGCGAAATGGCGTTAACAGTGCGGCCCGATATGGGCTGCCCGCACTGTTGGGGTTTGCAAAATGTGCAAAACAACGAAAACTGCGTTTTTTGGTGTTTTTAAGCAGTATAACTGTCTAATTTAGGTACAAACTGATTAAGAAATGTTTTTATTACCATTTCATGTACTTTAAATGGTAGGTACATGCAAGAGAAAATAAAGTATAATATTGTAACTGTAACTTCAACCACCTAAATCTTGGACCTATGTTTGGATAGTACTCAAACAGTTTTTATCACACAAGCAGTACTGGAAACACAGTGAGGAGTACTAAAAGCAACAAGACTTTTTTTCTTGGATTTTCAAAGCACGTTATTTCAATAGAACACTAGCTTTTCAGCAAAACAATGAATAAAATTGACCAAAACAGGGAGCGTCGGCAAGTGAAGTTCGACTACGGATTTCTCGGAATTTTTGTATGACGCAACAAGTGAACTAGATACCTTCCTTGCTCTAACAAGAACGCATTTCAATAGATTTGACCAAGATAGAAACATAAACAAACGTGAAGTTGAGCGTTAAGTGGGCGCCAGCTGACAGGGCCGAAATGGTCCTCTGCACTGTTGGCGGATATTTTAGAAAAGCCCGAAATGGGCCTCTGTACTGTTGAGCGGCGTTACCGACTCGCTTACTCAGTCCTTCTGTATGTGGTTTCCAGTTAAGTTTTTTATCTATCATAAGTGCTGATAAGGATTTATAAAAATATCATGATGAAAGAAAAGTTACCGTTAGTACTTAGAGTATTTTATTTAAAGTCCAGTTACATACTGATCTTCTCTAGTTGTTCGATCTTCCTGGCGATATCGTCCGCTGAGAAGGCGTAGTCTTCTAACTTTTCCTTTTTCACGTCTTGGTTTTGGTTTTTCTGTGGACAAGTAAAGACTTATTCAGTAAGTGATAATAAGTGATCACTTTGATTTTTTGTTCACTTCAATCTTTTTAAGGTAAAGTAAAGAAGCGAACAAAAAACCTTTACCTTGTTAGGTTGCTAGTTTTCGAGTAAAAGCAAAACTTGTCCCAAGCTTTTTTATCCTGTAGATAATCTGATATTTTGTATAAGGTAAGCCTTTTTACAAAGGACAATATATTTGAATTGATTATTGATAATTTTTTCAAATCACTTGGAGTTTTTTGTAGAAGCGTATACCCCTTTAAAAGATACATTAAGTGTAGCCTAGTTGTGGGCACAGCGAGTTTATTCTTATTTCTTGTATTTTAATTATGCTATTTAGGGAATCGATTGATATTTCTACGAGTGTACAAGTTTTCATAAATATATTGATATGCTATTACGAGGGGAGTTCAATGTATTCTCGGTATTGGTATGAAAGAATAAGCAAAAAATTCTGAATAAAATTTATTTTTCAATATAGTCTCCTAGAATCTCAATACACTTATTTGTTCGGGAAAGTAACTTTTCAATTCCCACTAAAAAATATTTTTCTTCCTGGCCTGAAAAATGTTCATTTATTGCTGCCTTCAACTCTTCATCATCGGAAAAATGCTTTCCACGAAGGACTTTTTTAAGATTAGGGAATAGAAAGTAATCACTAGGGGCTATGTCCGGGCTGTAGGGTGGATGATTGATTTCTTCAAATCCGCACTCCCGCACAGCAGCCTTGGCAATACGCGCCTTGTGAACCGGCGTGTTGTCGTGAAGCAGCAAGACACCTGCAGTCAATTTTCCACGTCTTTTTTCTTTTATTGCCTCCTTTAAATTACGCAGGGTGTTTGCGTAAGATGCACCAGTAATACTTTGACCTTTTTTTGTGTACTCGATTAGCAAGATTCCCTTAGAATCCCAAAACACTGTGGCCATGAGCTTTCCTGCGGACGGGGTGACTTTGAACTTCTTCGGTGGGTCTGTTCCTTTTCTATGCCACTGCATAGACTCTTGCTTGCTCTCAGGGTCATAGTGATGAACCCACGTTTCATCACCAGTAACAAGCCGATCGAAAATACTTTGCGGATTTTCACCACAGAGCTCCAAAAACTCCTTGCAACAGTCAACTCGCACTTGTTTCTGAAGCGCTGTGAGCATTCGCGGCACCCATCTTGCACTGACCTTTGATAAATTCAGACTCTCATGAAGGATAGTGTGAATAGTACCCACGGATAGCTTAGTTCTTTCTGCTAATATTTTCACTCTTACACGGGTATCTTCGAGTACAAGTTTCTCGACGAATTTGACGTTTTCTTCAGTAGAGGCAGTAACCGGCCCACCGGCACGGGGATCGTCTTCAATGCTCTCTCTACCCCGTTTGAATTCACTTGACCACTTCTGAATTGTAGATAATGAAGGCGCAGAATCTTGGTAAACAGCCACCATTTCTTCGTGAATTAATTTTTGAGTTTTACCTTGTTTTGTGAGGAATTTTATCACAGCGCGATGCTCGATTTTTTTCATCATTGTCGAATCAGTCATCGTAGTTGTCTTTTCGCAATGATATCTTGAATACTAATGGTGACAATTAAATGAAATTATGTATTTATACCCTCAAAGAGTGTCATTAACTAATGACATAATTTACCTACCCTCATCATTAGTATATCACTTCGATACCGAGAATACATTGAACGCCCCTCGTATGTTTATTTCTTTGAATTTATCACAAAAAGATTCTCTGAGACCCATATCATAGATTGCACGAACAGTGAAAGGATTTGGGGGCAGCTTTTGCCCAATAGTGGGACGAAATAGACTGACTTTAAATTTTACGTAGGTATATGTACATGTGGTTGTCTGTTTGTACCATCGTAGTTAGCTGCCAAAGGGATGAACCAATTTAGATTTTGTTTTAAACTTCATCTAGAATATTCTTGGCTATGTTTAATGAAAATCTATGCAGCCTTTTATTGTTATGACAGTATCAATCAGTATCCGATTTTCAAAGTTAGAGCGTAAGGGATTTTCAAATTTCAATTTATCTACATCACTGTACTCATATCACAAGTTCTGTAGGCCTAGCACGGGCGTTGTTCTCTAGGGTAGAATAGAGAAAAATTACGTCACTTTGTTATCGAATGCGTAAATTATTTGAAATTAATTCCTTCAACTACATTAATGTACGCAATGTATAGCGATGCGATGTCATTTTAATCTATTCTACCCTAGAGAACAATCCCCGTGCTTGGCCTACTGCTATTACTTTGATACTATATTTAAAAACAAAAAAAAAAACTGGACTGACAATAATACAGCATCATCTAGCCCCTAGCTGAGAGCTAGTGTTATGGGTGATATACTGATGACTGATATACTTAATGCAGTAAACGACATACATACATAGATATTATTTATTACACACAGAAACCACCCGGAACAAATATCGTACAAACATTTGTCTCGGAGCGGAAATCGAAACCGCAACCTGCTGCGTCGTTGGCGGACACAGAGGTCCTCAAATGATATTATGTGGCCATCCACATAACCATCCTTGTCTATCATTATTTATTTATTTATTACTTAAACTTACCCAAAACTGCGCATACTCCGGCGACACTGCCTGCAAGTACGCGATCCTATCTTCCATATCCTTCAGTCTTTTATAAACGTCCTTCGAAACGGATCCGATGTTGAGGAAGCTCTCGATGTCCAGTACTCGTTCAGCTATGGACGAAGGTAGACCGCTGTCGAAGGTGGGGTCTTGTTGCAACACTGGGGTCTTGATGGTTTGCGGACCCCATTCGTTGTGCACCCTGCGGACTGGTTAAGGTTCAATTAGAGCTTCATTATCATCAGCAGCCTATATCTGTTAGTCCACTGCTGGACATAGGTCTCCCCTGATGAGTACCATAGCGCCCTGTCTTTATCTTGCCGCATCCAATATTTGCCAGCAGTCTTTTGCAGGTCATCATCCCACCTGGCCGGAGGACTTCCTACACTACGTTTGCCGAATTGCGATCTCCGTCTACAATTAGTTTTTTAATTCTTAGAAAATCAATCACGCCACGCATAATGGACGACCTCAGTGTCGCAGCGGGCGAAACTCAGCCTGCGATGCAGGAGGTTGCGGGTTCGATTCCCGCCTCGGGACAAAAGTTTGTACGATCTGCAGATATTTGTTCCGGGCGTTCTGGGTGTTTTGTATGTTTTGCAAGAGTCTGCAGTTAGCTTAATTGTTTCAATTGTTAATACTAGTTCTAATTTGTTTTTATTATTTGATTGTAATTTTCTTTGTCAATAATATGTCTATTGAAAAACATCCATCTATGTAATATAATGTACCTACCAGTTTCTGCTTGCGGCTTCGCACGCGTTGTTTCTACGGAAACGTTTTATGGTGATTATTATTCCATGGGAACTGATTTATGGGATAAAAAGTAGCCTGTGTTTGATTTCAGACCTAGAATTACCTGTATGGAATATTTCAGCCCGATCCGTTAAACAGTTTTGGCGTGAAGAGTTAACAAACAGTCGTACATACACTTTTTCTGTTCTCTTAGTGTTATAATTAAGTTAGATCAATAAAGTACCGAGACCGCTACATTATAATATAAAGCTCTAAAAAAATACCTTACTTTGATTCCAAAATTATATCCGCCATTGTTGCCATTAGCTTTTTAAAAACTGGAGTGTGATTATTTTGCAATTGGGGACCTGTTGGCCCTTCTTTATATTGCCATACAGCGGGGCAATGCAGCCAGCGTCTTGGGGACGCTACCGACTGGTATTGATATGGATCAGTTGAGCTACCTGTAGATTGTTTGCAACAGTCTGCAGTTAGCTCAAATGTAAATACCTACTAGTACTAATTAGTTTCTATTATTTGATTGTAATTTTCTTTGTTAATAAAGGCCATTTCCACTTTCTCACCAGTCAAATGTCCTTTAGAATCGTTTCTCCTTACATACTGCGCGCGAACTCTTGCGCACGACTCCTCTTCCATCTCGTTCCCTCTAAACGGTATAAAGTCGTGAATATTGTTCATGTTGACTTGCTCCCTCTTTCGCTCCATGAAGTTCTGGATCCTTCTCTGCAACTCCTCGTTTGACACGTTTATCTGGACCTGGTCTTCATCTATAGGTAAGGGCGTTTCATCAGCTGGTTCTCTTTTTATTATCTTTTCCGGGGAGCCTGGTGAGATGAATAAGTAGATTTACCTAAGACTTTAGAACATTTAAATGTTAATATGTAAAATAAATAAATAATGCTGGACAATCCACACAGCATCATCTAGCCACAAGATAAGCAGAGCTTGTGTTATGGGTAGGTAGGTACTAGATGACAGATATACTTAATAGAATATAAACATAGAAAATACCCAGAACACCCGGAACAAATATTTGCAGATCGTACAAACACTTGTCCCAAGGCGGGAATCTAACCCGCAACCCCCTTTGTCACAGGCCGACCTTCGCCCTCCGCGCCACATCGGTCGTCAATTGTTCAGCATTATTTAATATTTTCCTAGTAACACAAGTCTTGGCTTTCTACCATAGCGAGCGGAGATTTGTCAAAACCACCAAACGAATCAGACATAAGACTATTTTAACTCTGCTATTGGTTATTTTCTTTGTACACAGATTTCCGCTTAGGTGGAACCGGCCCAAGAAATATATATAGATAGAAGCAAAGAGTTCGCCGATTTGTATTGAAACCGAGCGTGTAACATTTTGCTTATATACTTTGACGTCGCGACACGACACCACTAAATTACACAATTTCTTTTTTGGTGGTGTTTGAACAGTTAACTATTGACAACAACGCATTTTGTTTTTATAAACTGACGTCTCACGTGAAAGCGGTCGGGTGCGGACTAAATTTCGCGGCGAGCAAAGAGGCTCTCCAGCCCCTCTTTTCGGCACGCGAGGTAAATAAACTTTTTGCTTCATCTAGATATATTTCTGTGAACCGGCCGTTATCCTACCCAAGATTTTAAAGAAATTTCTATTTACTGGCTCGCCTTTTTATGGGCTCGCTCCTGTCTTCGCTTGCTTGATAACCAGATAAGTAGACCCGAAGATATTAAGCAAGTAAGCTAGTAGGCAAGTTAATTCAACGAAAAAATTCTAACTGCATGACGTTGAGATCGGATTTTTTTTTCTCGCCCCTGTGATAAAGTAGGCTTTTAAATAGATATAGGCAAATATATTTTGTTATTTGAGAGTGCACTAATTTCCTAACGCCCTTAAATAATAATCATGTATGTGTGATAAATAGTTGGGGAAATATATAGTTGTAGTGAAGATTCTAAGATAAAGAATAACTTGGAAGAATAAACTTACTAGAAAAAACTAAGAATAAATTAAAATAACACTGTCAAATAACAAAATATATTTATTTCTAGCTACATAAAAAAAACTTAACAGTTAATACAACAGGGTGCTAACTAATCTATAGAGATGTAGATAACTACTTATGATTAAAACAACCTTTATTAGACTAACAAATATGTACCTAACAAGATAAAAAATCTAATTATGAATAAGCTACCCTACTACGTGGGCTACAAGCAACAAAATAAAATCAGAGAATAAATAATCTACATATAAAAATCATGGCTTAGTTAGTACTTTTATGTAAGTTATTACAAGCTTTGCATTGCACAATCAGAATATTTCATTATTTTCCCTAAAAAGGTGCAAAAAACCCCTATCGACCCCGGCACCGTGAAAATTCCTACAAAACTATCACAAAATATTATCTACATTCAACCAGAATATATTCAAGAAATTATCTATACTATAAGCTCGCTTCTGTCTTCGCTTGCAAGATAACCAGGCCGACCCAATATTTGGGTAACTAAATCAAACCCGAAGGCAAGTACAGTCAACGAGAGAAATTGCTGAATAGGTCAACCTTTCAACAAACTATCATCATTTGTCTCTCTCTACCTATGTAGCCTACCTGTCTACTATCTATGGTAATTTCATTATTAAGCGGCGATAATTTTGTGCGAATACATTTCACGTTTAAGAACTGTATCAACATCTGGTAGCTTGCCTTTTGTGCAGCTATTCTGCTTTGCATACAGTCAGACGTATAACGGAAGATTTTGAAAATTGACAATAGTTTTTGACGCACTAAAAACTATGCCATCCTTTTTATTTCTATGATATGAAAGGGACGGCATCATTTTAGTCCTGTCAAACTAGTTTATTTCTATGCGCCATGTGAATTAACACAAGTATTAAGCAGTTTTCGTCGCTTCTTATTGCGCCTTCAAACCAGCAGCATGTTTACTAGACCACGCACATTCAGCATTCTCCTTCCAGACTCCATCCTGAGTGGCGTACACCTCCTTCTTCCAAATCGGCACACTGCCTTTTAGCCGATCGATGCAGTGTGAGACGGCTTGCAGGGAGTCGGCGCGATGGGGGGAAGATATGGCGATTATAACAGAGGCTTCGCGGCAGGGGACGTTGCCTAGTCTGGAAAAGAAGGGAGATATTGTAAAACGGTAAAAACCCTCTAAATAGTATAATAATATATAAATAATAACATATAATGTAAAGTACATATATGTCTAAGGGCGAAAGTTTATGAAGATATTTTGTTGACTGCAAGTACTGCAACGCCACAACTAGGTACTAAACGGATCGAGCTGAAATTTTGCAGAGATATATCAGATATATTTCTACTCACTAGCGAAACTCGATGTAGAACGTTTGTAAACAAACCACGACACAAATAAGTAAAACTCACTTGCTTGGAGTCGAGTGTCAGATATACCTAATTATTAAAAGTAAGGAAGAAAGGATCTCAAAAGGACATGTAACGTAAATTGCATATAATAAGACGCGGCAACAGAGTGCATTTTGAGTTAAGTAAGGGCGGTTTGTTTACAAACATTTTACATCGAGTTAGTGAATAGGTCAGGAATAACATAGCGATAAGGCCGCCAGTTCCATTGCTGGTCACTATAATGTTTTAATCTGTTTTATAAGGTGATGAATAAAGAATGATCTATCTATCTATCTAACACAGTTATTGAGCTGACTTGAGCTACTTTTTATCCTCATATAAACGCGTGCGATGCTGCGGGCAGAAGGTAGTAAACAATATTGGAAGTAAGTAAATAGTTTATTTGTCACATAAATATTGCGACTAGTGTAAAAATTATAATTATGTTGCATGCGACCACAGAGATATATCCAGATGAAGCAAAGAGTTCGCCGATTTGTATTGAAACCGAGCGTGTAGCATTTTGCACTTTGTACTTTGACGTCACGAGTGTAATTTAGTGATGTAAAACACCACTAAAGTACACAATTTCCTTTTTTGGTGATTTTTGAACAGTTAATTATTGAACAACAATGCATTTTGTTTTTATAAACTGACGTC
Source organism: Eupithecia inturbata (assembly GCA_963662085.1). Taxonomy (NCBI): domain Eukaryota; kingdom Metazoa; phylum Arthropoda; class Insecta; order Lepidoptera; family Geometridae; genus Eupithecia; species Eupithecia inturbata. The sequence goes on from OY759192.1 coordinate 1,899,612, forward strand.
TCACGTGGAAAGCGGCCAGGAGCGGACTGAATTTCGCGGCGAGCAAAGAGGCTCTCCAGCCAAAGAGCAAAGAGGCTTTTCGCTTCTATCTAGATATATATTTCTGTGCATGCAACCCCTCTATGTCATTTTCTCTTTTCTTCAAAATAGGTAAAGTTTGCTGAAAAATAACTACTTTTTGGGTGAAGATCACCTTCGCCATGCCTTTTCTAAATATAAGTCTAATTTAAGAATAATTAATTTTATATTCTTAATATAAAAAATTATAGGTAAATTCTAAAACTACAATTGATTCAAAGTTTCTCTTAGGATAGAGCAAATGGTTTGTTGAACCTAGAAATCGCGTCACTAACCACCTTAACTTACTTAAGTCTTAACTGAGTTTATGAGCGTTGATCGCGTTTTAATTGAACAGCTTGGTGAAAACGGATCTTAGCAAAACCCAATAATTTTAGTATCTTTTTATGTTCAACTTAAATAATTACAAGAATATCATAATTTAATTGTTTGCAACAGTCTGCAGTTAGCTTAATTGTTTCAATTGTAAATACTAGTTCTAATTTGTTTTTATTATTGAATTGTAATTTTCTTTGTCAATAAAGAGTTTTTTTCGTTATTTAATTGAATAGTTAAGTTTAATTTAGTTAATAATAAGCTTGGTTCTCTCTCAGACGAATAATATTCCAGCCAAAATTGTTGTGAAATGTTTGTAAACCAACCACAAAGACAGCAAAAACAAATACACGATCTTGGCGTCGAGTTTCAGTTATACGAGTATTATAATTGTTAACAATATCTATTGAAGGAAAGATCTCATATCGACAAGGAATCCGTATTGCGTATTAAATTACATGACAACAGAGTTTATTTTAAGTTAAGTATGGGTAGTTTGTTTAAAAACATTTCACTTCGACTTTGGCTGCAAAGATGAAATGATGCTATCTGTGTCGCAATCACAAAACAACTCATATGTACACAATATAAATTACATGAGATTGTTCTTTATGACTGATTTTATCTATCGTGGCCATGAATTTAAATTTACTTATATGTTTAATTACTTGAGATAGTAAACAAGTTACAAAATGAAGACAGAGATAAGGCCGGGTTGTTAAGTTTTTGTTGTGTGGATTGTCCAGCATTATTTATTTATTATTCGTCTGATACGACTTTGACGAATAAAGAACTCCCGGTTTTTGGGACCCCATCTTAAGCTGAAGGTTTCTTTTTTTGAGAGTTTTAGCCGATAGTTTAACACCACGTGATACCACAAGATTTCGTTGTTGTAAGCCGAAATATTTTGTAATTCCAAAACTAAGTATGTATGCCATAATAATATGTTTAATACATATATAATTATTACTATTATAAGTAAGCCAGTCATGTAATGTACCTAGAATCATTGTAAAAAGAACGAAAAAGAAAGGTCAGAAACAAAAACCGGTAAAACTGATGAAAATATAAAAAAATAATGCTGGCTAATTCACACAGCATCATCTAGCCCCCAATTTAAGCAGATATTGTGTTACACACGTTGTGGGGCACAGCCCGTAACACAATCTCATCGAAAAATGTCTAACAACGGCCTCGAAAATTATTGTTGAAAGCATACAATTTGTAACCTACGAGTTAAAACCTATACACTAGCTAAACTCGACGTAAAATGATTGTAAATTATGATAAAAATTGTAAAAGTGACGGCAGTACAAATTAACGAGTGTAGCTCGTCAACCCGACATGTTATTGGTTCAAAGGTGTGCGTATAGACAATAAGGAGACACGGATTCGATTGATCGTTATTATAAAGGTGTAAACAAATTGTTGGGGTGGTTGGCCGTCACGGGTTTATTTATTTATTTAAATACTTTATTTATTGCACACATTTAACAAAAGTATACAAAAGGTGGGCTTAATGCCGATGGCATTTTCTACCTGCCAATCACACATGGTAGAAATAAAACAAAAAGGCGTGCTATAATTAAACTAAGCTAGATAAACTACAGCAATTAATAATAAAACTTACATATATAATATATTATAATACGGGTTGGCGCGAGATTCAATTTTCTTTTGTAGTTTTTAATTTTTTCTGTGTTCTTTATGGAATAAAACTAACGGAAAAGTAGTTTGCTGCAAATCGTACACCATTTTCTATTAATCTATGAAAAAGCTAACTTCGGTTTACTGGTATTTTTAGAGCATTTGAGAAAATAAGAGGTTTTGGACTAAAAATCAACATTTTCCCAAATGCTCCCATAATACAATTGAATCGAAGTTGGCTTTATCATGGGTTCACGGCAAATTTGTGATGGATTCACGGCAAATTACATTTCCGTAGTTTTATTCGTTGTAGAACGCAGAAATAAATTAAAAACCACGAAAAAATTTGAATAATATTAATTATTAATTATATTTTAAAAATTTGAAAATTTGAATCTCGCGGCAACCCGTGACGATCAACTTTAACACTATTTATATCGAAATTGTCTGTAAAGGCAGAGTGCAGGTGCAGGGCATACTACTGGGTCTTTCACCCAAACATCTACGGTGAGGCTCCTATTACAAATTTATTCTCTTATAGTAATGATTACGCAGTCTACTGTACTATGCACAGTTTCGCATTCGAAGCTATGTTCACAGAGTTCATAAAGATTTGCGCGACCTATACTTGTCGATTTGAGAGGCTTCCTTTAATATGTGCGTAGTTGTGCTCTATGACTCTATTATCTTCTTTATTTCACTTTCCCGTTAATTGCTAAGATTGTTTTAAAGAAACTTATTTCGTGTTGTTAAAATTAGCACTTACTTATTTTTAGCTTCTTAATTTTATCTTAGTAATATAAGATAGGTATTAACTCCTACTTTGTTCTACTTTGTTGTTAAAAACCAACTGAAATTACATAATTTTTTTTTTTAATTTTTATTATCTATCTATATACACTGCCGGCCAAAAGTTTGAGACCACTGTAAAAATCTTTGTCACCAACAAAATATTTCAAAGTACACATATGATAATGAGCTAATTTGAACACCTGCGTATTCTATTATTATTAAAGAATTTCTAAGAGTCATTATTTATGTTGTTGTTTAAGTTATCATCCTAAAAAGGTCTATTGTTTCAAAACATCAATGAGCGCCGCGCAAGGACCAGGTGGTAGAGTCATTGTAATATTTTTATGATCTGCTCATTACTTATTGTTTTGGGTTTTTTTCGCGTTAACCGATATCAGGGATTATGTTAGCTTCCTAAAACATATTTAGTACCTGAGTTTTATGGAGTAAATTATTTTCTACCTTATTAGTCTGAGCTCGTCGTTGTTACAGTGAAGACATCTTAAAATGGGAAAAGTTCGCGAAATTAGCAGTGAAACTCGCTCTGCCATAGTTGTTTTATACGGCGAAGGCAAATCTGAACGTGCGATTGCCTCTCAACTTAAGTTGTCGAAGACTTGTGTTCATAACACAATAACCCGATACAAGGAGACTGGCAGTAATCAAGATCGTTCGCGTTCGGGAAGGCCGAGAACTACCACTTCTCGCGAGGATCACTTCATCGTCACTACCAGCAAGCGGAATAAACGCCTAACAGCACCAGAAATCCGCGTAGAAGTGAACAAATCCCGATCAGAACCTGTATCATTGACTACAGTAAAAAGACGTTTGAGAGATGCTAAGTTATTTGGTCGCGTCGCCGTTCGAAAACCACTACTAAGGCCACAAAACAAAAAGAAACGGATGCAGTGGGCCCTTACCCATCGAGACTGGACTGAAGAAGACTTTAAACAAGTTCTTTGGTCAGATGAATCCAAATTTGAAATATTTGGTTAAAAACGACGAATTTTTGTTCGACGTAACGTCGAGGAAAAGATGATGCCAGACTGTGTGGTGCCAACAGTCAAGCATGGTGGTGGTTCCATTATGGTCTGGGGATGCTTCTCGGGCCATGGAACCGGAGATTTGGTACGAGTCGAAGGAATCATGAAAAAGGAGCAATATAAACGAATACTACAGCAAAATGCCATTCCGTCTGGTTCAAGAATAATTGGAGATGGATTTTTTTTCCAACAAGATAATGACCCAAAACATAGTTCAAAATTATGCAGGGGTTATTTAGAACACAAAGAAACAGAAGGGGTTTTAAAAAACATGGTGTGGCCCCCTCAGAGTCCGGATCTCAACCCGATTGAGCTTTTGTGGGAAGAGCTTGATAGAAATGTGCGCAGTTGTTGTCCCACTTCGCAAGAAGACATGTGGAAGGCTTTACAAGAAAGCTGGAACAATATATCACAAGATACAATCGACAAATTGATTGCTCGTATGCCAAGAATAGTGAAAGTAGTAATAAAATGCAAGGGAGGGTTTTTCGACGAAAAATCTGTATAAAATATGAGCGACATTTTTAAAGTAAATGGTTGATTTTTCTTGATTTTTTTGTTTTCTTCATAATGTATGTGTATTAGGAAAAAGTATTTTAATTCATAATTAAACCACTTGCTTTGTATTTTGAGTTTTATTTCATTTTCCTACTTTGATGTAGGTGGTCTCAAACTTTTGGCCGGCAGTGTATATATAAAAGAACGTCGTGTTAGTTACACTATTTATAACTCAAGAACGGCTGAACGGATCTCGGTGAAATTTGGCAGCGAGGTAGATGGTATTCCGGGGCCGGACAGCTAGTTTATAATTAACTAGCTGTAGCCCGCGGCTTCGCACGCTTTTTTCCGGAATAAAAGGTAGCCTATGTCCGCTAGATATTGCTTACAATTATATCTGAAACTCGACGCCAAGCAAGTGAGTTCTAGTTATTTGTGTCGTGGTTTATTTACAAACATTCTACATCGAGCGTGGCTAGTGTATAGTTGAATATATCCACGATTCAATACTACATATTTATTCGTATAAATTACTGACATCCTGCTTGTGTCAGTAAACTAGGTACTCTCATTAATGGAGGCAATCATGCACAATACTCCGCCAGTTTTTTTGTTGCAACACACAGAATTATAACCAGTCCCTGTTGTGTTATTTTTACAATACAATACATTGCAAATATTCTTTATTGCACACCAAATAATAAAAAAAAACACAGAACACAAAAACAAATAAAGATAATGTACAATGGGCGGCCGTATCGCTAAGAGATTTTTAAGCAACGTAGTTTTGTTCAATAGACCGCGTTATTTTTTGCAATCTCACATCGTGAAAAGTTTAAAACCTTATTTATTATTAACTATTGCAAGCATCATCATTACTTATTACAACTTTGACTTTTGGTTTATGATGAAGAGAGATCATAGAAATAGATCGGATATTTTAACAGACTTCAAAAAACGACGAGGTTCTCAATTCGGCTGTATGTTTTTTGGCTTATATCGGCAGGGGATTTTTAGACAAAACTAGCAAACCCGGCGAACTCCGTTTCGCCACCAGATGGCTTCGTTTTATGTAAAAAAAAATCCCGCTTTTCATTTTAAATTTTTCCTGAATTTTCTTTGATATAAACCTCACCGAGCCCGAGACCTTTCCAACGAATGCAAAACTGTGGAAATCGGTTCGTGCGTTCTGGAGTTATAGCGTCAGGAAGGAAAACCCGACTTATTTTTATATAGTAGATGTCCAAATATCCCAGAAAAATATATATTTGTTTTTGTTTTCTTTCAAAAAATAAATGAGTCACCGCATCTTTATCAAAGTAGGTATAAACATAACCTCGTGATACCTGAATCAAAATTAAAAATACATCAACACTCAATGGCGGTAAAAATATACAATAAAATTCCAGACAAGATTAAATGCCAAGGAAATAATAATATTTTTGAAATTAGATTAAAAGAGATGCTCTTGAAAAAATGCTACTACGAACTAAATGATTTATTAAGTGATACTTTTGGTGACTTGTAATTGAAATCTTGGATTAATTTTATTTGACATGTTTTCCTTTCATACCATTTTATTAGATTAGTATCATATACCGTATCTGGCCGTCTCCCATTGCAACACCATAAATGGGTACATATTATAGTCAATAAATCCTGACAAATGTATCTACCAGAATACGATACAACAAATAAATAAATGCCAGGAGATTATTGGAATACTTAAGCCATAATTTTTTTACATGTTTTAGTTAAGTAATTTTTTTTCAATTTATTTACTTACAATATCAATCTTCACGTAAAGAGTTGAAGCTAAACACCATCGAGATATCAATAACTTTGCGGTTAGAGAAAAGTCATAGAAAACGGGTATCATTTACAGTATTAATTCGTTAATACTGTAAATGATACCCGTTTTCTATGAATTTGGTAGCCGTTTACAGCGGGTACAGATCTTCGGGCATGGATTACAGTCTCCTAAATTTAGAAGTATGAACAGAAGTATGTACCCCACACCTAAGCCTCATCTAATCGGATGTTTTACTTAAACCGACTCGGTGGACGACCTCTGTGGCGCAGTGGGCGATGGTCCGCCGGCGACGCAGGCATTTGCGGGTTCCCTCCTCGTTCCATTGTAAGTGAACCATGTGTTTGCATGAGAATAAAGTTCTTCCAAGGCAGGTGGATGCCCCAACGGCCTTGAGACCCAAAAAAATTATCTGTAGCCGTGTAAATAATTTGTTTTATTTGTGAAATGTTAAATTTGAAAATACTTTGACAAATATTTAAGTGAAAGAAAAATACTTAAACTCAATAGCGTTTAGAAGAAATATCCGAATTTCGAATATTTTTTTTATATTTGATCAGTCTTAAACCTAATGTATAAGTAAGAATAGATATCATTCATCTAGTACCCATAACACAAGCTCTGCTTAGCTTGGGGCTAGATGATGCTGTATGGATTGTCCAGCATTATTTATTTAAATAATAATAATAAATAAATAAACGCTTACTATGTACCTGTGGTGGATAGCTATTCCATGTACGGCGGGCCATTTCTCGCGGGCCTCCTCGCATATAGACTTCATTGCCTTCAGCGCCATGGGCTCGTAGGCCTCATACTCTAGTCTCAGCACCTGAAAAGTAAATAAACCTTAACAATATACATAAAAAAAAACTGACTTTGAATTCCTTAATATTGCGCAGTTTATTTAAGTTTTGTGGGACAAATAATAATGACTCGGGAATAAAAATGTATGGGACCATCGCTCCTAACACCTGCCCACTCTACTTCATTCTACTACAACTCGTTTACCACCCGGGCTGTCCAGCTATGGAACGCATTGCCGCCGGTCTCAGTAAGGCGCGCTAAGTCGCTGACAATATTCAAACAAATGGTAAAGGAACACTATTTGTCTCGTTGTCATTGAATTGCCTTGTTTCCCTCTATAAAAGATAAATAATAGTTATGTATGTATTTATATAATAAAATAGTATGTAAGATTTATAATATGTAGTTTGATATGTATAGTTTATATTTGCTAATATTCTAAGTAGTTAATATTATTATTATGCACACAGATATTACCCCATGTACAATCCAACGATCCTATCCATTCAAGTTTGTATAAGAGAGATCGCTCTTGAGCGATAAGACCGCCAATTGTCGCTTATTCTTAACAATTCTTTTGTAAATTATTTCTAAGTTAAGTGTGCAATAAAGTATTATCTATCTATCTATCATGGCATCCTTATCTATAAGTATATGTACCTACATTAGCAAAAAAATCACAAAAACCGGTCCACAATTGATGTAGTCGACGAATATACATAAAAAGAAACATACAGCCGAACAAAGAAACTCCTCTTTTTTCGTCGGGTAAAAATTAAATTACAATTTCATTTCATGTCATTTATTTATTCGCAAACAATATCTTAGATTGGTTAGATTGTGTCGGAATTTTTCCTAAATTATTTATTATAATTTACACATTGTTACAATCGACAAGACTTACAGTACATTTATAAAAAAAAACATGAAATTAAAATTATAGTTCGTAATTTATTACTGCCTCTGCAACAAGATGCAAATTTTGTGTGTTTTTCATTTAATAACGATGATCGTGCAAAAAAATAAACACAACCACCTAAGTACCTACTCGGTTCTAAAATCCTAGATATTTTTTTTGTAAACAAAAAGGTTAAAAATCAATATTGGTGGAACATAACGTCACCAGTGTCGTAAAGTATACCATCATTATGATACCAGTATCATCGGAGCAAATTGTATAAGTTCGACACTATTTATTCGTCTCACGTCCGTTTTCGAACTTAAATTTGCACCTTTATAGCTGCGCTTGTGAAATTATATTTGGTTATGCATTATTGATGTTATTGTTTTTAGTGATTACATTATTGTAAGCAGTTTTTGACAAGTTTCCATACATAATGGCTTTGATTACAAAAAATATATTTGATTGAGTATAAAAGTATTATTACGATAAATAGGTAGATAAAATTAAAACTTCAGTATCATATCATTGTACCATCCTGTCAAAATAACGAACAGACACATTACATTACATTACAATACGCAACAACGTGATATACTATTATTATTCCAGTCGTAGTGTTTGCTGCTACGAGTATGTTGTTTGCTTGTGTTGTTTGCGTAGTCATAATATGAATTAATATGAAATGAATAACAACTGAAAAAGTGAAAATATTCATTTGTTAACATTTTATATGCCTAACCAGCAACAGCCAGTCTTTTTATTGAATATGAAAAGTCATAAATTACTTATTTGTACAAATAATTGTATACTTTGAATAAACTATAAACCGACTATTTGAAGTCGGGTTATAGCGTTCAAATTTACACTGTTTTTTTTAAGTTTTCGGGATTGTTTTTATGGGACCATTTTAGGATCATTATCTATCTATAAAATAGCAAAATAATCATTAAAATCGGTCTACAATTGACGGAGTAATCGACTTTTTTGGTGTTTTTGTAACTCTTCAACCAGTGGCCGAATTAGCTTGAAACTTACAAAGAATACTAAGAATACAAAAATATTTATCACTTGTTTCAGGATTTTTCGAAATTTTCCTGAAAATGGGGTAAATTGGGTTATTACAGTTTGTGATTCGTAATAATAAACTATAAAGTAAATAATGATACACGAATTTTTTTTTTACAAAACTACCCCTATGATGTGATAGGGTGTGCAATCAATTTCCAAAGCCGCTGGGCGCAGCTATCAATTCCCACACGGGCGAAGCCGCTGACGCAGCTAGTAGGCACATATAAGAAAAGCAACATACATACAGACGAACCTTTTACGAATTCGGTTAAAGATAACATAGATAAGTACACTAGACGCATTTAATTTTGTAATAAAACCTCTTTTGGCAAGCAAAAAATCATACCAGTTTGTAGAGGATAACCAAACTAACAAGGTTGATTGAAATATATTGGCAATTAATAAATGAAATGTTTGCAAGATACATATACACTAGCCAAACTCGATGTGAACTGTTTGATAACAAACCACAACCCAAAAAACTTAAACTCGCTTGGCGTCAAGTTTCAGATTAGATAGTAAGTAATATTTATTGAAGGAAATCCTTCCTTCAAATCGACAAGTAATGCAAATTCCGTATAAAAAGACGTATCATTGTAATTACATCGAATTGGGCTGCAATATATTTTGATACTTATAATTACCGAGACGTTGTTGGTGTCATACTAGTCGACATTTATTTAACGTTAGTAGATAATTTACCTTTTCATTTGAAACTGAACGAACCATCGAAACTGCAAAAGTTTTCGTAAAAGTAGGAAAGCGTTTATTTTGAGTAGCTCAGTCAAAGATAAATTATAAGTACAAATAAATAACGGTAAGCAATCCAACAACAATTTTATCGATTTCGTCATCACTCATCACCAGAGATCGGAATTGCCTGAGTATAAATACCTAAAGTAGTGTGGAAGTAGCACAGAGTTGATAATACCTCCTCTACAATCCCGACATGATGATTAATAATGTTTAAATCCCGAGGTTTCTAAATCATGAAATGGACTTTTATATAAGTATATATACGTTCGAAATTATTGATTTCATAAATCATATTCCGTTTTTTGGGTTCCGATGGGAATCCCGAGATTGAATTATTTTACAATATTTGCAAATTACTTATTATAGGTAGTAGAAGTTTGGAAATAATAATTTAATATTGCCTTCTCAGTCAGTAATCACCAGATGGGGTACATACATGGTTGAAGGCAGCATCATATTATTCTAAATATTTTAATGAAATATCTAATGTTATACATTCTTTAAACAGCAATGAAGCTATATCAATCCGAAAGGCAAAACGTGATTTACGAATTGCAAATATTCGTTCAGAATTAAATTTTATTGATGATTTTTTTTAAATTATAGAGAGTCGGACGCGGGTGAAGGCCGAAATTAATTTCCTTTTTAATGCTGGCAACATTTTCTACGACGCCATTCAATTTCTACGACCGATCATCCCCCAACTTACCTTATATTTGTATTATTTATATTAAAAAATGAATTAATTGCCTGTCTTGTAATCTATGTTTTTGTTGTATTAAAGAAAATGTTGTAAACATACACTTGGGTGCAAAAAATTCGCACATAGATGATATTTACATAAAATCTTTAATAAAAAAAATCGGTTATTTATTCAACTTTTTGGAATCTAATAATAAATTTTATTTCAAAACCTATCCAGCGGTACCTTTTTTGCTCTTATACAGAGCCTACTTAGTGAGTTTTGGGCTACAAGTCTGAAGTAGCTGTATTTTGTTTATTTATGCGTATGAAGTTTTGGTGGTAAAATTCGATTAAAACATGAAAATCAGCATAAAACATTTTTATTAATAAGGTGTGTTCCCTCCCCTAGCCCGAATGACTGCTTCCATCCGTTTTGTCATTTACTTTACTAAAGTTTTGACAAATTCTTGCGGTATGGCCTCCCATTCTTCTACGATGCCTGCTGCAGCTCCTGGAGACTGCTCGGGGCAGTGTCTCGAGCCCTGACTTTTATTTTTAGTTCGTCCCATAAACGTTCGATCGGATTGAGGACCGGGCTGCGAGCTGGCCACTCCATCCCGGGCACAGCAACCTCTTCAAGGTTGAAGAGGTAGTTGTTGTTGTTCATACTGCATCACAATGCGAGCAGTATGCGGTCTTGCATTATCTTGCATGAAGATGAAGTTTTCTCTGATGTATCCCGCAAAATGTACAACGCAGTCCTCGAGTACCTCTTCGAGACGCACCTTTGAGACATGAGTCCTCTTGATCGGCGGCTTGGATTCGCTCCGGTGATGAAGACAAGATCAGTCTTTGCCTCCAGTGATATGCCTCCCCAGAACATGCATGAAATCGCTCTCCTGGCCTTCGGTAGACTCTTCCTCTTCCATCGTTGCCATACAGGCACATCCTGCACTCGTCAGAGAACAGGACTGCGCTCCATTGATCTTCAGTCCATTCCAAATGCTCTCGAGCGAATTTAAGACGGGCTTGTCGGTGGGCTGGGGTCAGTTTCGGTCCATTTGCTGGTCTGTGCGCAGTCAGATTCCCTTTCTGAAGTCGTCTTCTAACTGTCCACCGGCTGACTTCGACGTCTCGCGCTTCTTTCAGGTGTGCAAAAAAATACATAGGCAAAAAAACAGCGAGCGGAGCGAGCCTCGAAAACTTTTGAGACTTTGAAAATTTTACGAAGTCAGAAACAAGTTGACAACGGCGCGGCGGGTAGAGCGAACCGCAAAAATGTTTGAGACTTTGTGGAGATCGGTGGTGTATAAACTGTCATCGCCTGCTACGGCCAGTTGCGCAGCCCACGTCTTTCTCAAAAGTCACCACAGGGACCCAATAAAGTATTACTTTTCTCTAAATAAATTGTTCGAATCAGTAATTCGCTTTTTAACGAGCGCCGTTAGGTACCATCTGGCACCTAGCAACCGCTCCGCTTGCTTTACTATAGGACCGCCGCATATTTTATAGACGGTATTTTTTATTGTAGTTAGTTAAGCTGATGGCAATCCGAATTAAATAAATAAATAAAACACAAGATGCATTTGTACACGTACACGTGCCTTTGAAATCTCGTGACCCGGGCAATGTAAAGTTTAAAACATACCTCAAAATTAATATTGGCGTCTTTTAAAACAAATCAAAACAGATGACCTATGACCCTGCGCCCGTGAGCTCCGCACACCCCGCACACCCGGTAAAGCCGCCCCTGACGCTCATCAAGCAATAGCATCATGATATCAGATTTTTGCTGAGTCCCTTGTTTATGTAATTCAAAAATGGCGGCCTTGTATATCTTAGGGATAATCTACCACTGTCTAGCGGCTAGACAGTGGCGGATATATTATATTTATAGGCGGCCATAATTAATTATTTCCTAGTATAACATTTTCCGCGCCCGCGCCCCTAGGCAGTTGCCTAGCTTGCCTTAGGGATGATCCGCCACTGCATCTACCTCTGACAAACACCGTCTAGTGCTATTATTTCGCCCGTCTTCGTCCCTTAGACACATTCCTCGCACACATCTTTCCCTTGTTTTGTAAGTACAAAAACCTAGCTCTGTGGAGCCGTTTCCACCAAAGCTGCGCTGAGCGAGGCTAGGTAAATAAAGTGATTCTATTTGTTGCATTATGAATTCAATAGACTTACCTTTTTTCCTTCAAAGTTATCTCTCGTTGTACCAACAAACAGGGAGACAGCCCCGCAGCTGTCATTTACCACGAGGTCTGTTATCTCCTCCACTAGCAACTTATCTACTGTTAGCTTTAAGTGGTCCATGTTAACCGCCACTCAACGGAGGTATTACAGCAATATTATCTCTCTCTCTTATCTCTATATCTCTGCTCTCTTCGCAAACTTCTTCGTTCTTTGCTAACAGAATGTTATGTTTAATCTGTTCTAAGTTGTATTTCTTAGTAATAATGTTCAGAAGCTGTTGGTAACTGATTTTTGTTGGTAGTTGTATTGTGGATTCTCGCATTCCAGCAAGTTCTTTGGATCGAGCAAAGAATAATAACTTCACTGTGACGCAAGGCTCAATTTCCATAGTTCATTCTAGAAAACAAATAATTGTACAGGTGATTTTGCAAAAGATACTCAAATTACCCTATATTACACTACAAATTATACTGTATACAGGCAGTATTTTTGAGGGAATAGTTAATTTATTTCTGCAAGAAAACTGGTATAATTTATGTACAAATGTAAAAACTTTTCTCGGCTAACTATCTATTATTAGAAATAAATATCTTTAACCACTATTTCAAATTAAAAATGATCCCAATAAACCTTAAATATTAGAAATTTAATTTAAACTTTCCTTGAATACTTATGTATTTATTATTATTTATAATATTCTAAGACTTAAAGAACCAAGACGGTAAAAGGTTTTCTTGAAATTATACTGTGACCATGGAAGAATGTGACACTTGAAAGTTCATTAACTATCATGAGTTCATGACGCAGTTAAATTATTATTAAACACACTCACATTTAAAAACTCATCCAATTAAAACCTATATAAAGGTAAGAATTTATTTTATACACATTTGCATGTAAAATGAATATGTAGAATTTATGTTGCTCCACAATACGCCTATAAATCGTCACGTCGCAGAACACGAGTACACTTCAGCTCGCTCTAGAGCGGACTAAAATAGGTAGACTTTTACCATTATCAACGCGAGTTGCGGCAGAGCCGGCAATCAAAACTTGTTTGGTAAACTCGTTATTAAATGCACTGAACCGTACTTTACGTAATTATGCAGGTAATTACGCACAATCTTTGTATATCACACAGCCTGCACCTACTTGTCTTTATTAACTAAAATACCATCAAAATTAACAAGACCCTGACCATGAAGTGTTCTGGGAGAGGTTATGTTTGTGCAGTTTGTCATTATTTACCTTTTCACTAAAGATTGGAGCTTATTATCAACAGTTTTCTTAGAAACTTACCAAATGCATTTTAGATCTGTTTTTAGCAGACTATTTAGTTTAATTTCAAAAACACATGCAAAAGTAAAATGCTAGTGCAAGAAAAAAAAGAAAACAAACAAAACAAAGGTACTATCAATCAAAATCAGCCAGCGGTATGGTAGGTAGGTTACCCCACAAACAAAGTACTTTTACTACATTGATTGGCTATTATACTCTAGATTACACTCTAGTCTACAATTATTTTTTACGTTTGACACTTGACAGTGAGCGAATTATTTTACACTTTACAGAGTAAGCTAGCCGTACTAATTTTCGAAACGAAAATCAGTTTTTCTTTACTTAGAATGAGTATTTACAAAATTATTTTTAAACCATTAAAGTCAATTCCATTGCATTATTTGTAAACATTTTATTATTCTTATCGTACATCTTTCAAATGTTTTGGGCGGTACTTCTTATTAAACGTAATTACCCCCGATAAACCATAATTTACTTGACGTTTCTTGTGTTGTGATGTAATGGTGTACGTTCACGTATGAAAATTCACAGCTTCTGTATTGTGAAAACAAGTGATTAAGAAACTCTATGGTTATACTCACTTTGGACGCGAATTTGTTCGCACGTATTCGTATGAATACTGTTCGTATGAACTGAGTGCGCAAACTGAATACGGTTTTCTCCGTTATATAGGCAGTGTCCCGGTGATATCGCGTTCGTAAACTCATGTTTGTTGCGATGAATAATCACGAAATATTTAGAAGAGATGAATTCGGTAAATTGCATCATAAATAGTCTTGCCTCATGATCATGATACATTTCAAATGCGCAATGTAAAACAGTCCTTCCCTTCTCCAGGTGAAACAGAATGGGAGCCCCCGTCAGGCAACGGTCCCCGCATAACGTCCCCTCACAAGACCCTGGACATACCGCTGCTGCCGCCTTGCAGTACTGAAACTAGCACAGCGTTATTTATGGAAGATTTCAGATTTCATGTTTAGAATTACCTACTTTGATCCCACAAAAATATATGTTCGTAAACCAAGTTTATTATTTTTTCTACATCCATTGTTTATGTTCAACGTACGAAAGCGTGGTAAAATCCCAACAAGTAAGGATTGTTTTCGGACATCGTAACTAAACGCAAGTATACGTACGACTAATCGCACGCAGTCTGCGTTCTCCCATAGTAGTAGTAGTAGTGAAAAAAATCTGTACCTGTAATAATAATACCTATTAGTAATGCTAGCCAATCCACATCTAGCCCCAAGCTAAACAGAGCTTGTGTAGTTATATATTATAATGTATAATAAGCCCGACCAACCCTAACAAAACAAGATAACAAGTTCGATTTTTAATAACTTTAATTTTAATTTCTGTTGTTTCTCTATTTGTCGGGATGTAATATAAAATAGGTTGGTAGGTATGTAATGAAAATTAACGAATAAACTGAAGACAAAAATGGCATAACATACATTGAGTTACAAATACTACGTATAGAGAAGCTATACCAAACTTAAAACGAGTCGCAACTTGATGTCAACGGGGGGAAATGCGCGTGGCAAGCGTGCCGTGGACTGACTAGAAGATTTTACACAGCAGAAGAGCCACTTTATACAGTTTTTGTACATTCAAAACTACATTATAATTTTTAATGCATAGGTATTAGTATTTCAAAAGATATTAGTGAAAAATGCTAAAATAAATTATTATGCGTTTAAAATCATTGGTTATAAAATAAATTGGTGTTGTATACAACAAGAACCAAGTGCTTGCAGTTCCATCTGTACGGTTCACTTTGTAAAATCTATGATTTTCAAACAAAATGTCAGGTGCAATAGAAAAAATAGTATAATAAGTAATTTTGGTTGGTTTTAGTTGAGGTTCTGTTTACTTACCGGTGATAAATCACCCCACTATCTTTTTTCTTTGCATTTTACATGATTTTAACACACAAGACGGCACATTTTATTATAAGTTTAGTCGCATGCGGTCGCGATGGGCATATGCGAGTGCCTAAATGAGTTGTTGCTGATCGGCAACGACTCATGGCACAAAAATTTGGTTCGGGATGTCGGTTCCCTACGCTAGTAATTATGAGTGCATTTGTGCAATCTAAGTCCGCACGGACTTAGATAATTATTCGGAAGTACCTAATGTCTCCGACAAAGAGGCTTTGTTGCACATAGAAAAACCTCATTCATCACGCTGCGATTAATTTTACCGTTACGGGTTATCATAATAGTAGATGGTTAATTTCACTGTTACTATGGCCCTGCGCTTTGTTGATCTGTCAAATTGACAGTTCAAATTAAAAAGTTACCGGATTTCAAACGGTTTCTGTGCGTTGTGTTTGTATTTGGTTGAACGACTGCATCTTTTTGGCTTGGCAAGATTCCCTGATTCTCTCGGACGCGCGTTGCATAAAATGAACGTACTGCATCCATCCACAAAAAGGCTATAAATAGATCCTGTGAGTTGCGTGTTCCGATCACCGACATTTTTGTTTTCTTTGACTGCGACTGACTGACACACATGCCGTGTCGTCGCGTCTTTAATACGTATTAGAAATCAGAGTGAAACTGAAATCGCCTAACTGTAAACATTGAACTGATTTTTTTTCCGTCTCCAGATTGACGTTGTGCGAAGACACGGGCTTTGCTGCTGTGACGCTCTGTTGAAGACAGACTAGTGTTGGTGAAGTGTTGTGAATGTGTTGAAATGGCTCATCACGTAGAGCCGATGGACGTGGACGGTGAGTTTGACAACAAGGAGAACAGTTACCACCACGGCAATGTGCCCTGCACCGAGAAGGGCTACGAGGAGCTGGATGTGTCGGAACTCAACATGAAACTGAGGTACTCCGCCACGCCCCACGTGTCTCCCATGTCCAAGAGCTACACTGCTCATGTGGAGAAGAGGATCTATGACCCTGATGATTCACTTAACCACACCAATGAAAATGTCAATTTAACTCGCTCGCTTAACTCCACAATGACCCATGACAGTGTAATCAAATCATTTAAAAGTTTGCCGCTTCAGACTATTTCAACAGATCAAGCAGTTGATAACAGAAGTTCAGTTCTCAGGCAGTTAGACTCTACTGTGACTGGTCTTGACAACAATGTGACCGTTATGATTAGTGGACCAACAGATATTGATGAAAATCTATCTCTGCCTAGTTCCTCCTCTTCTGCTGCCCACACTCCTGAGGCAACCACACCAACCAATATCACTACGAATGAAGAAGGATCTCCTATAATCCGTGGCTTGAAATCTGTCTTAAATATGTTTCGGTCCTCGCAAAGCCCTATTCCATCAGTAGAAAATGATGATACACCAAAGCAAGAAATTCACCAGCTTGATGAGACATACTGTGAAGATCAGAAAGCTCAAACTCTTGCATCAACTCCTATATCAGCGCACAGAAACAGTAACAGCAGCTCCTCCAAGCGAAGCAGTCCGCTCAAGGATAGTGTAATCTTTAATGATGACCTGGAGAAAGAAATACAATGGAAAGAAGATACAATTCTATTTAGTGATGAAAAAATTCCCATTCATAAACTTTTATTACCTAATACTAAACCAACCACAATGGGTTCAGCAACTCCTCAGACAGAGCAGAAACTCAAAACAAACTTGAACTTGAAGACCACTGTTGAATACATGAATGTATCTATCAACAATTCTATGGCATTGGACAATACCATAACAGAAACACCTTATGGTGTAGACTCAGATGGAGAGTTTGTGGACTGTGAAACAACATTTACTAAGACTGAAACTCAAAATGCAGAAGAAAATGTTGTGGTCTCTGATACAATCAAAGAATTTGTTACTGAATTAGAACCTCAAGTAAATGATACCAAAAACTCAGAAAATATTCAAAGTGAACCACTAGAACAGCTTGAACCTTTAGATACTGAGAATAATAATACTGCAAATCATGATACAGAAACTCAAAAAAGCAAGCCTACTTCAGACGCTAGCTTCAAACTAAATGCCACTACTTTCAGTCTAACTGTCACCAAGCATGAGGCTAAAAATAAAACAACAACACAAGATACCAATGACAGTGATTCTGAAAACATAACTATTTCTAATACCAATGATAATCAAGTGGAATTCTTAGCTGATTCTTTAAATATAAATAATACTACAATTGAAAATGTCACTGAAAAAGATCTGTCCATTGCTGATTGTGACATACCTGAAGCCTTAGTTGCTGTAGCTGATTCTACAGAAGTGAATGTTGCTTCAACATCAAATTCGATTAAAACACTTACAAAAGGCTCGCTAAGTCAAGAAATGACAGAAAATTCGCTAGAAAACGTATTGTATAAAATTGGAAATGATGTAACAAATATAGTTATCGGATGTAGGAACATTTCAAATGAAGATCTTTCTCAGATCCCTGAAGATGCAGAAGGAGACATTACTATTAGTATAACTGATGATATTGATAAAATGATAATAATATTGCAACAAATTGAACATGAGAAAACCATAGATATGGATAATGGTGGTGATAGCACTGAATCTCATATTGATAAGCCAGAAGAAAAAACAGAAACCACCAATTCTCAAGTAACAGCCAGTGAAAGTGTTCAGTACAACCAAAATAAATCACATACAGAAGAACCAGCAAATATACCATTACCTGATGATGATGTATCTGTAAGGCCAAAAACAGAAAACACCAACAATGACCAAAATGAACTAAACCTACCATCTGAAAACATTGACATACTAAATGAAACAAATGATATTGTCAACAGTTTGACTGAAATTATTGGTGAATCCTTATACAATACAGTAGGTATGCTTAATCAGTCCCGTATTGTTAAACCAATGGAAGGCAGTGAGTGTCCAAAAGAAATAGAAGTTTTGATAAATGAAACAATACAATCCAAAGATTTGATTAATGAATCAATAGAAACCGTACCTTCATCAATGCAAACCCTGCTTATTACCGAGTCAGGCTATGTTGAAGAAGTGTGTAAAGATGTTTCTATAAGTGAAAAACAAATACCTGAACAGAAATCATTACATAAATCAGAGGCTAAAGAAGAAGATGGTATAACAATTATTAAAGACAAGATCAATGAAACTACAATTGATGAAGAAATCATACTATCTGGGAATAACAGTCCATTTGTAAAGGTTGTAGCAGAAGAAAACCTTGAAGAAACTCATATACCAAATGAAACAAATGAGTATCCTTCCTCACCTCCAATAAAATCAAAGGGATATAATTTTAATTTCGATGAAATGGATGACCCATTTGCAACAGTAAAGAAAATGAGTATGTCTCCACCTCCAATTACAACTTACAAAGTAAATGAATGTAATACTGTGCATAAAAAAGAGAGCACTGCTATAAAAGCGATCCCCAACCGCCGCAGAACACAGCCACCTGAAAGGAAATGGCAAACTATGAATGGAAAAAACGTAAATACTACTTTTGATGCCGGTAGTATAAATGACCAGTACTCCGAAGGCGATTCGAAGCACCTAATCCAAGAAACAATGGAAATAAAGGTCACAGAAAATAAAGAAGTTTCAAAAGTTCTTGATATAACCCAAGTATTAGATAATACTATTGAGCAAAGTCTAGAGGTCCAAGTTGAGAACCAGCCATCAGCCGATATTACGGTAAAAGTAGTCTCAGAATCTATACCTGAATCTGTAACAAAATCAATAAAGGAAGACAGTACCTGCTCTTTAGAACACTCAACTTACTATTCTGAAAGCACTTCTAGTGACATCTCCGTCTCAAAAAATGTATTCAATTTACCAGAAATCGACGACAAATACTTTAATCCTTTTGCAACAAAGTCGAAAGTGAGACAATCACCACCCATCGATTTTAAAAACTCTTTCACAACTCAAAGCAACCTCATCTCTTCACCAAATACCACAATGGTTATTTTGCCAAAAGAAAACACGATGCTGCCCTCACAAAATGTAATGGAACAAGAAAACGATGACAAAACGGACATAGAACTTATGAAAAAAGATGCTTCCTACGACAATAGCAATACATCATCGTCATCTAAAAGCGTAGACACCGAAAACGTAACAACACGGGAAGTAAACACAGAGGATGAAGACACAGAAGAAGGCCCTTTTCTTGAAGCAGATGATGCTATCAATAAAATTTTGGAAATAGATGATGATAATATGATACAATTCAATGAAATACCAACTCAAGCCAGCGAAGAAAATGCTGATGGTGGGGAATTGTTCATTGATGCTGAAGCTTTCGAATTTCTTCTAAATCAAAATCAATGTAACGTCGTTGCGGACAGTGGAAAAGAGAGTCTGTTTTTGAAGTTCGACCCTTTGTTTGCGAAGAGAATGTCACCAAGAGGAGATATTCTTGCTGCCCTCAACCAAATCCAGAAGCGCCAAAGTACTCCTACTAAGCCAATCAGACCATCACTTAGGAATGAAGCATCTCCCATTGCTGGACCTTCTAATCTGAACACCACTTGTGATGCTGAAACGAATGTTACGCAAGACAGCATTGAAGAATTAAACATTACTGTAGCGAAACCGATGATGATCGTGACTCCAGCCGTTAATGCAGCTGTGACGCCGAGAAACAAGACCACCACTCCCCCCAGATCAAACCGACGTTCTATCAACTTCACGTCTCCTGCCATGGCTGTTATTGATAGACTTCTCTCACTAAGCGGAAACAATTCCCTCATGGGACACGACACTACTGTTACTACTCAAACAAACAGAGAACACGACGAAGCTAATTTAGCACTCACACAACTAAGAGAACTTTTAGCTGAAAAAGAGATAAGCGTGTACCAACTTAGATCCGAGAGCAAAGAATTAAAAGATAGACTATCAACTATGGAAACTCAAGTGAAGATCCTCGAGGCAGACGGTCAAGACAGATTGAATAAAATAAACGAACTGAACGACCGTCTCGTCGAGAAGACTGCGATCAATAAAAGCATGGCGGCTGTGGTCGAGGAATATGAGAGGACGATCGCCAGTTTGATAGCTGAGACTGAACAGGATAAGAAGCGTCACGCAGAAGAAAGAATGAGATTAATAAGCGAGAGAGATGAGCAAACGGCACATTTAGCGAGCATGGAAGTGTCATTCAGTGATTTACACAGTAAATACGAGAAAAGTAAGCAGATGATACTTAATTGTAAAGCTAATGAAGAAATCTGCAAGAAGTCGATCAGAGACTTTGAAGAGAACCTTGTGAAGATGCAACTAAACTATGAGGCGTTAAAACAGCATGCGACGTCAAAACTGAACCATGCCAACAAAGAGTTCCAGATAATAGCCAAAGCGCACGAATCCGAGGTGTTGAAACACAACGCGTTGATAAAACGGAAAGACATGCACATCACGTCCCTGGAAGAGACTCTCGCGCAGAAAACCAAAGCGAACGAGGAACTAACGGCGATATGCGACGAACTGATAAACAAAGTCGGCTGAGCTAATTTTAGGCGTACGTAAATATTTGATTGTTCCGGTGTCTGTGATCTAATTCGATGTTTCAAGTGTTGTGGCTTTTGTCCTTATCTTAAGGATAGGAGACATTAAGTACATGAGCTAGTCTCTGCGAGGTTTGTGCCAAATTATTTAGTGTTTATTCTTTTTATAATCAGACTGTAGATTATGTTTTGCCATATAACATCGTTTTTATTACAGTTTCTAATTATTGTTCTTATCCAACCTTAATTGGTCAACATTTAAAGATTCGGAAGTTTTGTTGAATTGGTTGCACAGTTTAGGTTATGCCGGTCATAATAAGACTGTTCTATTGTTTTGACAAAACATCAATTTGTTTTGCATAAATATTGGATTTGGGTCGCTTTTGTAAAAGTTTATATTTTCAACAATTTTTTTTAAACAATAACTAAATCTATGCTACATTTTGCCAAATTTACGAAGTGGGAACGGTTTGTACCAAAGTAGAAAATCTTCGTGTCTGTTTTACAGTTGTAAGCAAGTAAAGAGTAAAACCACTCTAGCTAGTTTATTTATGTATTTTGTGAGCTGCTGATAAATTATGATGTAAAGGACAATAGTGTATTAATAGAACATTTTTCTAGACATTTTAAATATTTTAAAATTGACATTTATAAATTATTATTATGATATACTCTTTGAAATGTTAGCGGATTTTAGAATTTCTACAAATATATAAACATTGTAAAATAAATTAATCTGAATACTACGCAAATAATAAAACAGAATAGTATAAATATTTGCATATACAGGTAGAGTAGTTTTTTGATTTTTTGTCAATATCGTGTAGTAAGGGTGCGTTCATAAATTACCTAAGGCGTTTAGGGGGTCGAGTCAAATCTCACCCAATCTCACGTGGTCTAGGCAAATATCGCGTATTTTTTTCCACTTATTTTAGCAGTTCCTACTTAGGATTGTTCGTTCGTGTTGGTGCGAGATTCAAATTTGTAATAGAAAATCGTTTACGATTTGAGGCAAATTACTTTTCTGTTAGTTTTATTCCTTGTAGAACGCTGAAACAATTACCACAAACAAATTTGAATCTCGCGCAAACACGAAACAAACAAACTTAAGTATTTTATTGTTAGACTTGATCACTGTGATTCTAGATTACCTACGTTCTTAGAAGTCAATGCTATCAAGCACAGATAACTTATTCATATTAAAAAAAGCGTTTTGAAAAATCTCCCGACATATCACCAAGGGGAGGGGACTCGAAAAATCGCCAAAATCACCTCACGTAATTTATGGATCCCCCCTAACTGTATATTTCATTGGCCTTTATTAGGCTTTTAAAAAACTCTACCTGTACAATTTTGTTAAAATGTACTAAATATTTAGTTACTTAATTAAAAAAATAATTACTATTACCACATACCAGTAATACAAAGATTAATTAGGTATCGAAAATGAGCTTAAAAATTGCAAAACTACATATGTATGATATCGAGCAATCTTCCATAGCTTAATAGTTTTATAGCACTGAATGTTGTGTCAACTTATTTTTGTAAACAAAAAGAGCAATTTTTCTGTCGAAGCATTAAATGTAGTTATTAAAGTTATTGACGTCTTTTCGAGCGGTTTTTTCTTTTATACCTTGGCACCTGGCACCTTAGATGAAATATACACAATTTTGTTCATCAATCAACATCCGCAACTACCACGCCCTGCTGGGTTTAGTACCTACCTACTATCCATAGGCATAGATTTAGAATATGACCAGTATAGGCCTCCAAACTCTGAGTATCTCCACACGGTCCATTGTTCGTAAGTAAGTACCTAGGTCGTAATTGTGGTAAGTATGATACATCCTCCTAGCTGTACAGAGTTAATTCAAATTTACATGCACGGTGATTTATTATGTGAGCATACAAATTCTAAGGCATTCACATGGGCCACGTACCAGCCTGTGCCATTGCTCAGTAAAAATAACTTTTTTACAAGGTAGCGCACGCTTGCAACAAGCCTTTTTTGCTCAGGATTTCGAGCGAGGAGGTCGCTGTGGTTACCATGGCGACCCACGATAAACACTGCCAAACGTATGCCCCCGACGTCAATAGCGACAAAAGCGATTTTTACGATGCAAATGGTTATTCAGCGATGTATGACGAGACTGTACCGGTGGTGAATGCGCGCGAGATCGAGAGCCCTAGCTCCTCCAGTGACGAGGAAGTGGTGCGGGCCACAATGAACAAGTTTACTCCCCCAGTGAGGCCCTCGGCCAGACATGACTTCGACTCTGAGTCTGAGAGCGAGTCCGAGGCGGAGAAATTTCTTGACAACGATTCAGCTCCAGAGGTAAGTCTTCCATTTTGAACTTGGGTAGGTATTTGTGTTAATATAATTTGTAGATTGTTTGCTTTATTTTCTTTAGATTTATTGCTGTAGGTATTTACATGTTAATTAATTAATTACAATACTTTAGTATTGTCCTACCTAGGTTTACCTAGGCAGATAGATAAGTAACAACAAAACATCATTAGTTCTAAGCTAGAGAATGGCTACCTATAATTTATTTTTATTTGAAAAAAAGCCGTTCATTCTATAAGTTTATGGAGCTTTTCCATTACGAATTTACAACTAGCTTTTATACGTCGTAGACGTAGCATTGCTAATCTCTGTAACTTCAGTTTCTTTTTTAGATCTGTTACAAAATGCAAATTACGGCAAGCACGCAAGAAGATCGTTTAAAATAGTTTTATTTAACAACTGCTATGAGCGTAATTTATTGTCTGAGGCACTATGAATAGATAGCATTATTGAATTTACGATGCATCGTCAAGTAAGACAACCGCATTACCTAGCGAAATCTGCTGCAGTATGACGGAAAAAGCTTTATGTGTACGGGGTGTAGACATGATGCGAGCGAAGTCATTTCCACCTTGTCTCGTAGGCATAGCGTTCTTTTTGATCAGCATGAGACAGTTAAATGTGGAGTCCTGTTACGCACTGTAAACTAGGAAGTAATGTTCCTGAAATAGATCAGAGGATGAAGACCTTTTTCCCCGAAGTTTTCACATGTGCTGGAGTTATTTTGAAATAGGTAGGGGACTTTCCCCTAATACTTATAGGTAAACGTGAGAAATTCAGGGGGGGAGGGACACACCCAAAATAAAAACGTAGTTAAATAACCTAGGTAGGTACCTACCTACTAGAATGTACGTGCTTTGGAGACGATTTTTGGTAGACTGTAGTAAAATATCTTAAGTTTCATCTTTCGGTTAGGTTTTAAATGGCCTAAATGCATTGTTAAAAATAAATAAACCGCCTAGTGCGAGTCGACTCGCACACGAAGGGTTCCGTACCGTAAAAATCGGAGGCCCCTTTAAATTTTCAACTATATTTAATTTTTAGTATTTGTTATTATTACAGTTGAAGTGTTACTTAATTATAGAAAGTTTCATGTGTTCACCTATTGTAGTTCAAGAGATACAACCTTGACAAAACTAAGAGCAAAAAAAGGCCAAAAAAATCAGGTTTGTTGTGTATATATAAAATAAATATAAAAATTAAAGGGGAGCTTTGTCAAGGTTGTATCTCTTGAACTACAATAGGTGAACACATGAAGCTTTCTATAATTAAGTAACACTTCAACTGTAATAATAACAAATACTAAAAATTAAATATAGTTGAAAATTTTAATTTTGATATTTATTTTATTTTTATTATTTGTTGTTATAGCGGCAAATACACATTATCTGAAAATGTCAACTGTCTACCTGTTCATGAGAAATAGCCACGTGACAGACGGACAGCGGAGGCTTAGTAATAGGGTTCCGTTTTCACCCTTCGGGTACGAAACCCCAAAAAGGAATTGATGCTCAGATTTTATGCCTAAATGGGAAGATACATACGTTACGTACGTGTTCAATGAATGAATTTCTTTGTAGGTATGTAGGTGTAGGTAGTACTTACAGAAATCTAAAGTGCCTTATTATTTAGATTTCTGTGGTAGTAGGTACCTAACGTGGAAACCTCTAGCCTAGACCATCAAGTTTCTGCGTCACTCAATAATTTATTGTGATTTTTTTTTGTCCCAAATGTGAATTGTTGAACAGTTGATTTCTTTACTATTTGAGTTTAAAATTCCTCTATCTTGTCTTAATGTATGCTAGCTACAAGAAGTAAATGCAGCATAAGCCCTAACTACATAATGAATAGGTCTATCTGCACCTAGCCAATCATTATTAAATTAACATTGGATATTAGCCTAACAGTAATATTCCAGTCACCAGAACGGAAGACAGAAGACAGGAAGACCCAGCCGCGTCCAGACAAGACCGTGGTGGTTCAGAGACCAGTCTTGAAGATTGGGAAGAGTGAGGCCACTCGTCCAACCGCTAGCAGCAGCAGAGTCTCGAAACCACTTGTGAAACGAGATGATTCTTCCAACTCTGGTAAGTGAAACTTAATACTTTGTCTTGTTCCATCTCCAAAAAAGCGCCGAGGAGAGGCGAGAATCTCGGATGACATGTCGTTTCGCAATTTTACGCTATCATATCATCAGCCTATCTCTACTAATCCACTGCTGGACATAGGCTTCCACAGATAAGCGCATTTTAGGCTCTTGTTATAAGAGGGTAAGTAATGCCATGACACCATGATATTCGTTATTTCTACACAATATCTCCTTTTCTCTCTGGTGAAGCCATCTGTATATATTAAGCCTTCAAAGTTTTCTTGGTATTATGTATACTGTAAATGTCTTTATGCGTCTAAATACCTAAATAAGAACAGCGTAAGCTCTTTTCCTTACGGTTTTTATCTTCCTGCAGAGCTCTTTCAAAATCTCTGAACTGCCATAAGTTAGCCCGTTTTGTTGATCTGTAGGCCGAAACCCGAAGTATGTAGGTAGTTTAATTTTTGATAGATAGAATATACTTTATTGCATAAATTATACATAGGCGAACATAATGTTAGATAGCACTGTGTCTACCTGCAAACCTTTGGTATTCACTTATGCGAACATACCCGGTTTTACCTGACAAAATACCTACGACGACGTATCAATCCTGGATACTCATGCAGTTAAGCTAGCCGAGCAGGCATGGTTACGACTGCACAAGAAGAGCGTAAATCACAGAATAAATAGTTCTACCCTAAATTACAATACCTGGAAGAGATCGCTTCTTAGCGATAAGGCCGCCCATTGTACTTGTGTCTTCCGTAATGTCTTTTGTATTGTATTTTTGTTGGTGTACAATAAAGTATTTTTGTATTGTATTGTATTGTACTGTACAATAGCTGTTCTCCAGAAACAGACAGCGGCGACATAGAAGCGGAGCTGACCGGCGCTGGCGCAGGCAGTGGCCGCAAGCGTGGACCCGCCACCAGCAGTGGTGTGGTCATCCCAGCAGAGGGCGCCTACGACCCCAAGCACTTTCAGGATTTGAAGGTGCCTCCGGAGATGGAGAACATTTTCCAGTACATCATGAAGTAAGTCTGTTTGTTGAAGAGAAGTCGTCCAAACGCGATGGGTCAACGATTTAGTAACAGTCTTGGATAGTTGATACCTTATATATGACTGAACTTCATGTAGTACTGAGGATATCTTCCAGTGTTGAGTGTGCCAGTCTAGCACATCGTGAAGTAGGTACCTAGTTATTTAGGTAACTTCGCTCGTGCGGTTAGTGTTATTAATATGGAATTTTATGGATATGCGCCTACTTCATCAACTCCGGATCGCCTCGCTCGCGAGCTGTCCACGCACGGCCGCGGCGCGTGGACCACTCGGTGATAATGATAACTCGCTGCTCGCATAGCCTTGCGTTGACAGCGCATAACCTACGTTCACGAAAACGAAGTTCACTGGTTGACCATGCGACGTCTACCCGTGGACGCCACGGCGGCGTCCGGACGATTCTAGGTGGTGCGGGGCGGATGCCGGGGCTCTAATAGCTATGACTTAAGCCTGTATGTGGAAGGCGGGGTAATCAAAACACGTGATGGAAAGATTTCGCCTATTTTAAATAAACAAATAAATAATGCTAGATAATTTACACAGCATCATCTAGTCCCAAGTTAAGCAGAGCTTGTGTTATGGGTACTAGATGACTGATATACTTAATACAATATATTGCATAATCGATACTTTTTATTATACATAGAAAACACCCAGAACACCCGGGACAAATATCTGCAGAACGTACAAATATTGGTCACAGGGCGGGGATCGAACCTGCAACCTTCTGCGTCGCAGGAGGACCTTCACCCGCTGCGCCACAGAGGTCGTCATGAAAATGGAACGGAAGATTCTTAACAAAATATTCGGCTTCATGAAGTCTGATAAAACTTGATAAAAACTTAATTTTCTTAGTCTATAAAAGCTCAGCATTAATTAAGGGTGTTTCTGTAGGTACATTGTTAATTAAGAGGAAACCAAATTTTCTTTTGCAAGGTTTTTCTCTACGATAGAGGGGACATTAATAAAAAAAAAACTGTCCATCAACGAATCACGACCGTAAACATTCTCACTCTCCAAAGTCAACCATTGCATAAAAAACTGTGCAATACGCACCCTGTTCAGTCAGCCATATCAATACCTACTAGCATCTCTAGCATCCAATCTCGTCTGTGTTAGAAAGAAGTTCCTTACCTACCAGTTTTGTGTTCATAAAAATAAACAAAGATCTTTAGATACATTTGACAGTCATTGACCTCGGCTTAACCCAAAGATGCTTTGGCAAGCTGACAAAATCTTAAGACGTAGACGAAGACATGACAAAACTCACTCATCGTTTTACAATGCCAAACATTTTGGCGCAATTCTGTATTTTTATTACCCGATGCGACTGGTAGAATAATATGCGCCATAATCCGCCAAATCATAGCTATCATGATTTAGGGCATTTCAATCTATTGCTAACGGATTCTACCACCTTCCTATGTTATATTTATGGAAAATTCATAAGGAGATAATTTGTATCCAGGGGATACAAATTATCTCCTTATGATAATTAGTATCCCCTGATTTGTATCGGCTTTTTCTTCCGAATTTAAAAGCGTGTACGAAGCCAGCGGCAGAAGTTAGTGTAAATTAATTAAACCTCCGAAGAAAATTGTTGTATTCCGCCTCGATATTGCCTGGACACCATCCAAGTTCCAGCATATGTGTCTACCATTGGCTATAAACCTAATTAGGTTATTCGAAAGACTCTTGGCAACCGACGACGTGCGATCAATTGCTAATTTCATTGCTTTCCTTTTGAATTGGAATGCCGGTAGCTAGCTGTCCAGACACAATACGTTTACTGTAATGTTAATTTGCTAGTAAAGTTCATAGATCTAAGTATAATCTGTAGATATGGTACGTTCTCCCAGCGCTCACTCAACAACTGGCCTGTAAAACTACACGCAAACACTCGCTCACAGTTAAATTTCCAATCTTGTGCAATAATTATAATAATTATATTTATAATGAACAATCACGAGGGCATTGATGTAGTCTTTTAGTCAATAAATCACGCTAAAGTACACGTCGTAGCAAACACGCGTAATACGAACGCCGCCGGTCTGTCTATGACTGAGGTTGAGTGAGCGCTGGGAGAACGCTCCCAGCGCTCACTCAACAACTGGCCTGTAAAACTACACGCAAACACTCGCTCACAGTTAAATTTCCAATCTTGTGCAATAATTATAATAATTATATTTATAATGAACAATCACGAGGGCATTGATGTAGTCTTTTAGTCAATAAATCACGCTAAAGTACACGTCGTAGCAAACACGCGTAATACGAACGCCGCCGGTCTGTCTATGACTGAGGTGGGTGGACCTAATTTGAGCCTTCCATTTTCGAGACGCTAGTACCTCATCTCCTCGTTTTTACTTAGATCGATGGTAAAGATGCAAATATTTGTGTGAAAATTTTTCTCAAGTCGTCTTGCGGAACGGGCACATTCAATAAAGCTTACATATGTAGGTACTCTAATGTTTATTTACCTGTTTATTTATTAATGGACTAAATAAATAAACACAGGATCTTTTAGGATGCATCATGATTAGCTAGTATAATATACGGGACCCAATGAGGCCTTGGCAGGGACAGATTATGGCATACATATGTATGTATGCTTGTCTAGCACACTGAAGGGTTTAGTAGCAATCTGATATTATATGACAAAGAAAGGCTGTGATAGACAACGTTCGTTGTTTGTCCGTCGTTGAACAGGATATATTTCCATCTGCCCCATTAACCTCCCCATCAATGGGGCGGTTGGAAAAATAAATTCCCATCCACCCCATTCTGCGACACAGTTTTATTAAAAACTACTGCGGGGATCATCGAATTCCAATTATTACTGCAACCATGTAATTCGTTACTAAATAAATTACTAAGTCAATGGGGCAAATGGGAATTTTCGCCCCATTGACTTAAGTAAACCACCCCATTGACTTTTTAATAATCGAAATATTAAATCTCACTATTCATTTTCATAAAGTATTCATTTTACTATTCAAATAATTGAGTATTAGTAGGAACAGTCGGAAACAGATCGGGCTGAAATTGATGCAGTCCTAAATATGCAAAATTTCAACCCGATCTGTTGAATAGAATATTTTTTCTTAAGCCAAAAAGCGGTAACCCGATTAAAGTGAGTTTCGATAAAAAGGTATAAAGGATTTTGTGAAAGTTTACGCGTTATTCTGAGATACAAGTTACTTTTATCTCAGAATCATCAAGAACCTATTGTAGTCCACTTGCTGGACATAGGTCTCCCCTAATGAGCACCATAGCGCCCTGTCTTGCTGATGCATCCAGCATCTGCAGTATTTCGCAGGTCCTCCTCCCACCTGGCTGTAGACTCGGAAACGTAGTTTATGTATGACGTACACTACGTTTCCGAGTCGCGGTCTCTACTCAAGAACACGTTCACAGAATAACGCGTGCGAAGCCGCGTGCACATGCTTGTTGTTTTATAATCCTGCGTCAAGATCCTATGTAGCCCCTACTAACACACCTTCACAAGACGAATGCCATTAATTAATTACAGGCGCGGCGGCGTTGGCTCCACGTCAAGATCTACGCAATATCAATGCCATGTGCCAACTCCACCTGCCTGCCTTTGAACCTGGTGGAAAGCTGAGAATCTGTTCCAAGTCCAATCTTAAATTAGTTCTCGTCAATGTTGCGCCAAAGGTTCGGCTCTTTTGATGCTTTCCTTTGTGCATATTTTGTGGCAGGTTGGGTTGATTGTAGCACTTACATTACCTGCTTTAGTTGGCTTTTTATTTGCATGATATTGGTATTTGCACGCAAGCAGTGCAGGATCGCTTTCCGAAATTAAGTATTGTATGGTGTGGTGAGAGAGATATCGAGTTTAGGAATACCTAAAGAAGTTTTGCGTTTGGTCCTTTTTGAATGCCACCTTAAATCATATCACACTAAAAATTATGTTTGCTACTCCTTGAGAATATACGCGTGAAGACGCCAATTGTATTTAACGGTTCGGATTTTGCATGATGTAATTCTACATCACCTTTTTCCGTTTTGCCGAGCCAAAAAACGAAGCAAAATGTTGAAAGCACGAACGATGCCATAATATCATTTTCGTGATGGACTTCATACTTCTACTGCAAACTGCAAACAATCTAGAATAGAATAATAGTAGGTAATCTAGAATAGATATACTTGTCTTTGGGACGCTTCCGATTTGTATTGATATGGATCAGTTAAGCTACATCTGGGTTGTTTGCAACAGTCTGCAATTAGCTTAACTGTTTTAGTTGTAAATACTACACTGTTGTTTCTTACTAGAATGCCTAACTTAGAAATTGTAGGGTCTTATGTGGAATTTATTCAGGAAACAGGTAATCAAAGAGTCGAAGCCGTGTTCTTGTAGTCAGGACAATCGGGTTATCGACACTCGAAATGAAACTTTTAACAGGATAGGGGTACCACACCCACGCGACTCCCACTGAAACCTTGTCAGGCAGATGTAATACCGGCCTTGATTCAATTGCCATAGAGTACACTTTTGATTAGTTTAATGTGGACTTGTTTAGCTCAATCTAGGTCTCGTTGTGGATATTAACTTTATGCATCGGGAACTGTGATTTCTATTGAAGTGAAGTACTAGGAAGTTTTTTAACATACTTAAAGTCTTTATTTAGGAACTTAATTATGGTGCAAATAACATAAATAGGAATCGATGCGACCTGCAGAAGTAAAATACTGTTGTCGCAGGTCGCAACGCCCACCTCTGGGATTAGTAAATATGTTCCAACAGACTGTAAGTTGACATATGTCATATGTATACAACCTATGATACATACTAGAGGTAGTGGGACCATAATTATGTGCGTTTGCGCAGGACTGTGAGAAAGGCGGCCTATGCCCAACTGTGGGTGAGTGGCGCTGACTAGATAGATAGAGTAGTAGACTGTTGGTACAGAGGTAGGCTACTTGAACAACTAATTCAATATGGTGTGTAACCCTTATCAATTTTTACCCGACTGCACGAGGAGGTTATGTGTTTTAGTTTAGAACGCACAGACTCTATTTGTGCAAAAAAATATTTCGTTTCGCTTTCAGTGGGCTATGCATGCCTTCACCAGTAAGCCAAGCACGGCGATTGTGTCTAGGTTTGAATAGAGTAAAATTACGTCACTTGGTCAACGAATGCGTAAATTATTTGAAGTTCATTCCTTCAACTTTAATAATGTAGGTAGGTCCTTACCAGTTTTCAAAGCTCGTGTCAAGGAGTTTTTCCTGTTAGAAAAGTGAATATTGGTACTATCTATTCAGGTATCTATGTAGTATATTTTTGTTATTTATGCATGTACCTATGTATGAATATATATGTATATATAGTAAGGTATTTGTTATATTTAATTGTTCTTGTTTTTAGGTATTTATAATGTTGTCAATATTTATTTGAAATTATCTTGGATCACCCCCTGCCTTTCTTAAATTCACTTAATTCTTTCCATCCAAAGGTTGCCTGGAAGAGATCGCTTCTAAGCGATAAGGCCGCCCATTGTACTTGTGTCTTATGTAATGTCTTTTGTATTGTATTTTTGTTGGTGTACAATAAAGTATTTTTGTATTGTATTTGTATTGTAGGTAGGTACGCAATGTATGATGCGATATCATTATTGTTTAAAGAGAACATTCCCCGTGCTTCGCCGACAGAAAGGTCACTTGAGCTCCTTATCTTACACTGTTTTCCCATGATAGCAAAAAAAAAATCATTTGAATTCTACGCATCGATCAAGGTATTCGCAGACGAGCGTAGATTCCACGTCGGATTTCTAAATATAAAGCCGTAAATTATATTTAAAAGGAATAAATACAGTAGATAAAATTGGCGCAGAATCAAAATTTATGTTTCTTTCGAATTTACAATATCAAAGTTCTTTAAACTACGTCTGGTACCACCGTGTACTGGCTGCTGTGCCCTAGCCCAACCGCGGATGTAAGGCAAGCCGCTCGCGAGTAAAAAGCGAAAATATCTTGTTTCGTGTTATTGATACGCTGCGGTCACGCGCCGCGACGGTGCAGTCTGTCGACTACATTCCGAATAGTTTCTACTATAGTTGTCAGTTTCGTAATAGTTTTTTGAGTTCGTATTTGGTAACGGTATCGAGAGAAAAAAAATCATAGACTATAAAGTGACTTCTTTTTCTAAAGAAGTACTTATATTGGATGCCATAAGTTCTGTTCTGTTGGTGTTCAAAAATATTTTATTGAAATAAGTCGACGTTTGACGACCGATGTGGCTCGGCGGCAAAGGTCCGCTGCGACGCAGGAGGTTGCGGGTTCGATTCTCGCCTTGGGACAAATGTTTGTACGATCTGCAAATATTTGTTCTTGGTGTTCTGGGTATTTTCTATGTATAATAAAAAAGATCTATTTAAGTATGTATTGTATTAACTATATCAGTCATCTAGTACCTACCTACTCATAACACAAGCTCTGCTTAGCTTGGGGCTAGATGATGATGTGTGGATTGTCCATCATTATTTATTTATTTATTAAGTAGGTAGGTAAATAATTGGGTAGGTAAGGTAGTTAAAACATAGCTGTGGGTTCATGTTTGACTTTCATAATTTTATTTAAGACCCTGCTCCACACATGTACCTACGTAGGTACCTACGCAATAAAATGTTAAAACTGTAGGTACGTCTAACTACAGTGATATTCTTGAAACAGTTTCACTTTGAACTTTTAAATCCAAGAGAACAAAGCAAGATACCCTGCTCGTTACTTATTTTAGTACGCTCTTCCTGATTCGCATGTGGACTCTAAAATGGCTCAATTATGTGTGGTTTCCCTCTCGCTATCTTTTGTAGGCAAAAAAACTCAAACCGCGCTTTTTTACTTCCAGATACACCCCTCAGAAGATAGACATAGAGTTCAAACTGCAACCGTTCGTGCCTGAGTACGTCCCCGGGGTGGGCGACGCGGATGCCTTCCTCAAAGTGAGCACCCCCGCGCAGGACCCGCGGGGGGCGGCCTTGGACGAGAAGGTGCACGATCATATTGATAACTTGGGTAAGCAGAGAACATTACGATAACTCCGGTAAACAAAATGTTGAGTACAGTATTCATGGCTTTTCGGTAGGAGAAGAGAGAATACATCAAGTGCATAAACATAGTGTTCCGTTCCTAGAGGTTTGTTTGAAGCGGAGGTCTGAGGGGTTCCAATTTAAATCTAATGGACTCGATTTTTTATCACGATTCACCACGATCACCAAACATATTATGTTTGGTGAATAATGCAGCGCATAACCTTTGCAATATTTATTCCAGGTCTCACAGTGCTGGACGAGCCCTCAGCAGAACAGAGCGACTCCGCATTACTCCATCTGCAGCTAAGGGCAATCTCCAAGACGAATAGCGCCAAATCTACCGTGGTCAGTTGCGTGCGTTGCAGTTGCATACCATTACATGTTTTTATAGCTACTTGCTGCTATCTGCGGCTTCGCAAGCGCTTTTTAAGTAGCCTATGTCCGTCCCCGGGATACTATTTACCTCCCTATCATTTCATTGAGATCCGTTCAAAAGTAAACAGACAGACAGAGTTACTTTCGAATTTATAATATTAGTATGGATGTACTGTATGCCAAAAGTAAATTAAGGAAACACAATTACGAAATTTTAGATTCGCTTCGCTCGACATTTTTGTTAATGTTGCCTTCGTCCTGTTAAAATCATGAAGAATTCTGAAAGCATCAAAACACAAGTTTAAAAATGTTGGGTTTCCTTTTTTACGAGCGTCAGAAAAGGGATGGATTTTTTTTAGGCTGGTTAGTTTAGTTTAGGTTTTGTGCCAACAGAAACGGCTGAATCACTACCATTAACATTAACTAATACTAAGCCTTATCCGCTCGGCGTTGTCTCTTTCCTATTTGTTGTTATCTCAAGACATCCACATCTCTAAATCCGGCCCTGCCATTCGCCCTGATAAAATTCACGCCAAAGGACCATGGGCACTTTTGTATAAAGACTGGGCCTCGTTTTCAACGTTGGTCCAATAGTGATGAAATATTGGAGCATACTTTATTTCATTCTAAAGAAGCTAAGTTGAAATCGAGCGCGAAAATGGTGTTTTGGTGCTTTTCAAGACGATGACGAGTTAACAGTTTAGACTTTTGAATTGCCCATGGTCCTTACATTTTTTAAAGTCGTAACAGCGGGAAGTCGACACGCAGGGAATCGATACCGGGGTAACAAATCCTTTTTATAATATTTACTAATACGAATGATTGTTCCGACCGATGTGGCGCGGCGGGCAAAGGTCCGCCTGCGACGCAGAAGGTTGCGGGTTCGATTCCCGCTTTGGGACAAATGTTTGTACGATCTGCAAATATTTGATCCGGGTGTTCTGGGTATTTTCTATATATAATAAAAAATATCTATCTATGTTATATATTGTATTAAGTTTATCAGTCATCTAGTACCCATAACACAAGCTCTGCTTACTTTGGGGCTAGATGATGCTGTGTGGATTGTCCAGCATTATTTATTTATTTATTGTTATAATTTCAGCTGACGAAGAAGATCGACAACGCTGAAAAGAACGGCAAGGCGATCGAGCGTTGGATAAAAGACGTCAGCGAACTGCACCTGTCGAAACCGGCGCCCACTGTCTCCTACACCACGTAAGATTTTGTTTATATCATACTAGCTGTTGCTTGCGCCTTCGCACGCTCTTTTCCGGGATAAAAAGTAGCCAGGATCCTATCTTCCTGCTAAAATTCTTTAAGATCCGTCCAGCCGTTTGGGTGTGAAAAGGTAACAGACAGACAAACAGAGTTACTTTTGAATTTATAAATTATACCTTTTCACGTCTCGTAATTGCTCGTCACGTCCCGTAGACGCAGCAAATTCTATAAACCTATATTTTGCAAATATTGGAAAAACCTTGGCGGAAGATCTCATAGAAAAAACTACAGTACACAGCAAAAACTCTTTTGACATATCTTTTAACCATAGCTCATCTTGTGTTTTGTTAGAGAGTGACATAACTGAAATACATAGAATTATAATGAATTTGAAATCAAAAAGTGCCCCAGGATGGGACGGTATTTCCACTATCTTTCTTAAATTATCATGTAAGTCTATTGCTCCTTTCATCTGTCACCTTGTGAACCTGTGCTTAACACAGGGTTACTTTCCTACCATTCTTAAGCAATCAATTATCACGCCTGTGTTCAAGAATGGTGTTAAAAATGAAATAAGCAATTATCGACCTATCTCAGTCCTACCCGCAATTTCAAAAATTCTGGAAAAAATTATAAATAATAGAATACTGTCATATCTAGACAAATATAATATAATTTCTAAAAATCAGTATGGATTTAGGCAGGGTCTCTCTACGGAAGACGCTGTTTCAGCATTATGTGATCTCGTGGTCATTTTCGTCCTTTATCCACCTCAGATGAGGTGGATAAAGGACGAAAATGCTTAACCGTTTTCCTTGATCTGAAAAAGGCATTTGACACTGTTTCAGTTACTATACTCATACAAAAATTAGAAATAATGGGAATAAGAGGTGTACCACTTTGTCTATTAGAGAGTTACCTTCATGAGCGTAAACAAAGAATTAGGATTGAAGAGGTGGAAAGTGAAGATACCGCTATCAACTACGGTGTCCCCCAAGGGAGTGTTCTGGGACCTACACTTTTCTTAGCATATATAAATAATCTCTGTGACCTGGACATTCCCTACGGTAGCATCTTTTCCTATGCAGACGACACAGCTGTTGTTTTCGCAGGGTCATCTTGGGATGAAGTTAAGAAACGGGCTGAAACAGGTCTTGAAATTATTGCTAATTGGCTAAAGGTGAATCTACTCTCTCTCAATATTGGTAAAACCCACTTTATGTGCTTTACTATGTACGACCGTACTCAGCCCCTTTCTGATTTTAAAGTTAAGATCCATGAATGTAGTAAGAGAAATGACTTGTGTTTTTGCTCAGCAATCAAAAAAGTAGAGACTACTAAATATCTAGGAGTTATTATTGACCAGAGACTCTCATGGCATCCACATCTTGAACAACTCATGAGCAGAACAAGGAAGCTCATCTGGATATTCAAAAATTTGAGGCATATAGCAACACAAGATCTCCTACACAAAGTATATGTTGCTCTGGCACAATCGATATTAACCTATTGCATACCAGTTTGGGGAGGAGCGATCAAAACAAAACTTATAAACTTAGAACGAGCACAGAGATCCCTACTGAAAGTTATGTTTTTTAAACCATTTAGGTATCCGACTGAAATATTACACTCAATAAAAAGTACACTGTCTATTAGAAAATTATATATACTGCATTCAGCTATCAAGCTACACAAAAAAATTATATACGACCCTAACATCAATAAAAATAGAAGAAAAAATAAAAACGTCATAAATAAAAAACAGACTAATTCGACCTTTGCCGCTCGTCAAACCGTAGCTAAATCGGCACATATTTACAATAAATAAAATAAAATTCTAAACATTTATTCCATGAATAATTTCGAATGTAAATCTAGCTTAACTAGATATTTACTTGATCTTAACTATGATCAAACCGAATCTATTCTAGAAATAGACAAATAAATAAACAATAAAGTGTGATATACATAATTATGTATTTAAGTTATAATCATGTTATCCTAGTTATATTATTTTCAGTTAAATTTAAATTGATTGAGTTACAAAATTTTACTTACCAACCTTACAAGACTTGCATACATGTACACTAACACCTAAACATCAACAAACATACACATGCATTACACAAACACACACCACTCACATACTAAGTAGGTAGCTTTTGTTGCCCGGACTCGGGTATCTGGCGCAGCGCATCAGCATTGCCATACAGCGAGGCAATGCAGCCAGCGTCTTGGGGACGCTTCCGACTGGTATTGATATGGATCAGTTGAGCTACATGTAGATGTTTGCCACAGTCTGCAGTTAGCTTAATTGTTTAAGAGACCGGTGCCCTCAGAAACACCTAACAAAACTCACACACTCACTACACAAACATTCACTACACCCACTACTCAACTCGCACTAACTTGCACTTGTACCACGCAACATTCTTGAACTCACAATAGAATAAAGTTTACAGAAACAGAAACCTACCCTCAACAAATTATGTAAAAATTGTTGTTCATTTTTCTAATAGGATTATTATTGTGAAATGTTTTATATATTGTTGTTTTATATACTATTATTTTAACTCATAATCATAATGTATGATAAGGAAGAGCGTTACCTCATAATACAGGTATTTATATGTATACTTAAAAGGAGGTCTCGAACACTGAACAATGTACAATGTAACTTAAGAGAATAATTAATAAACATTTTGTATTTGTATTTGTACGTCTAAACGGTTGAACGGATCTCAGTGAAATTTGGCAGGGAGTTACGTGGTATACCGGGGACGCGGGATATAGGCCATTTTATCCCGGAAAAGCACTTAGGACCAAAAGCACTCGTGTCGTTGTTAAACACTTAGGTTATGGTTATGTTATAATCTCGTATACTTTTCTTTTTATTTAAATATATATTTTTATCCTTTTATTATTATTATTTTTTTATTTTTTTTTTGTCTTTTTTTATATTTTTTATTATTATAATTTTTTATTTTTTAATTACAATATTTTTTTTTTTAATTAAGTACATACATTTTGTACCTAAAGATAACAACATTTTAACCAAAAGCACTTAGAACTTAGGCAGCAGCTAGTAATAAATAAATACATAAGCAGTGCCTTTATACTTGCATTAAATGAGGATATTTATTTAGGTGTTAGTACAATCCTAAGAACCCTAGCTAATTATGTGTATCCTTTTCCGCAGTAAAGTTCCTGACATCGACACTCTCATGGAGGAATGGCCGGATTCGATGGAAGAAAAACTGAACTCGGTCGGTTTCCCGCCAGCCTCGCTCGACTGTAGTCTGTCAGACTACGCGGCGCTGCTGTGCGGTCTATTCGACATTCCCACGTGTGGGGACACACCGGCCGACAGGTGTGTAAAAAAAATCATCTCGCTTAAATAAGCGTTTTATAAG
This sequence comes from Eupithecia inturbata, assembly GCA_963662085.1. Lineage (NCBI taxonomy): Eukaryota > Metazoa > Arthropoda > Insecta > Lepidoptera > Geometridae > Eupithecia > Eupithecia inturbata. The sequence goes on from OY759192.1 coordinate 1,938,519, forward strand.
TTTAAATAAGCTTAAATAAGTTTTTTAAAAAGTAATGGAATAGACTATTTTGGTAGTGCAAAGTTGGTTGAGAAATAGGTTTCTCAAAATAACTGGCTGTTTTGTTGATTCATGTTTAATTAATTACACTAATTATTCAGTTTTATAGTTCGGCCGTTCAGAGAATGCGTTCGACACCTATCAGTTAGTCACGACTAGTGACGGGCACAACATAACACTGAGTTCGTTACCGTTCCTCCAAAATGAAGCCGCGTTATTTCTAAGATTATTTTCGTTTTAAATTGGCGGAATCATTTAAAATTTATATTTTAGTAATTTAAGTGGAAACCAAAAAAGGTACTTAATATTAATATAATAAAATTGTTTTATTTATTCTTTGTTACAAAGTTACAATCTGTATTTCTATGCAATAAAGTACATTGAATTGAATGTGCGTACAGAATATTAATCAGACTCCGATTCGCTTGTGGAGGTGGTGTCTTCATCATCATCTTCCGTAGTTTTATTTTTATATTTAATAAAAGTTGTCTAAAGTCCATTATTTTCAAATTGTTAAAAAGAAAAACAAAACGTATTATTTTATAAAGTATAACTTAACAGGCAATAACAGATTACGATACTGTTATTGCCTGTTATTGTTAGCACAGCACTCCAAATATAAAGCGCTGACATAACCTTGTAATAGCGCAGTATAGATTTAGAAAAATATTGTTTACCAAGTTATTTGACACTCAGTTTGGCACAAAATTATAAAATTCATTGATTATTGATATAATAATGTTGTTTTAATGCTCATCAATTGTTAAAACGGTAAACAACCAGCAAAAATATTTTTATCGTAACTGCAACGCCATTACAAAGTTACGTCGTCAGTTCAATCGCGACGTGTCAGGAACGCATTCTCTGAACGGCCGAAGTATATATTCCATATCCTTGAAAATAGCCTCACCCATTTCAGGCCACTTCTTTATTGTCCGGTAAAAAAAATACTCGCACAGTAACTCTTACAGTATTTTTTTAAGCCCCTTCCCCCTTGCTTCTTCCACTGTTGTAAGTGTCTTAACCATGAATAGTGGAAGGGGCACAGTAAGGCCTTTGCGTTATTATGTACTCCTGGACTCGGCGCGCATCGTCAGGAAGTTCCTCTCTCTGCAGCCCTAGTCACCGGCCGCTTGAGGCTAGCTTCGCGGCCGGTGATTCACCGTTTTGATATATTTTTTATTGTAGAATAGTTTTATAATATTTTATTTTCTATAGTAAAAAATGTATTTTATAACGAGGTTTTAAATAAACGATGTGAATAACAATAATAACAACGCTTTGTTTCTTCGTCCAGGATCCAAGCCCTGCATGTTCTCTTCAGCCTGTACTCAGCAGTCCGCGGATCGCAGCTCTACGCAGAACGACTCAGGGAGGCCGAAAGTGCTGCTGAATAGTGAACCTTATATGCTTTAACTGTAAGTCTGAAATAAATTGTGATTTATACGAATTTGTGTTCATATTTTTATGATTAGACCACATCATAGCTCCCTCAAATAATCACAAACAATAAGGAGACTATTTATGCCTGCATTAAACTGATTTTAATAATTTAAAGCATCTTAGACCAAGAAATTAAGCCCTGAATGACGACAGGCGTAGGCCAATTTCCACCGAAGCGGAGTGGGGAGTAAAAATTGCATAGTCGTGATTACAGCGTCACATGATTGCCACACAGGCCTACTATAAAATATCAGATTATCTAGAGGATAAAAAAGCTTGGGACGGGATTTGCTCCAACTCGAAAAATAACAACTAACAGGCTAAAGGTTTCTTCGTCGCTTCTTTACTTTAGTCTACATACCGAAGCGATTGAAATCAAAAATATCACTTTATTTCCGTGTCAGTGTTTAATTATTAAGAATTTGACCTTTTCTATGTGTATTGTATTTATGGAAATAAAGAGTTTTTGACTTTGACTTGACAATCACACAAGGCATGTTCTCGGGGTTCTATAGGTACGAGTAGTTAAACAATTTTTAAACATCTCCGTATTTGCGGATACCGGAATTGGGATCAATATCTTCCTACAGAAACCTATGAAGAATCAATAAAACAACAATAATACTTTGGCAATTCTTATATTTATCCAGAATTCCGTAACATTACAAACAAAATATTGTCTACGCTCAAACAAACAATAGCCTCATAGGATTCAAGTTGGCGGTACTTTGAGAGGAACCAAGGCGTTCTCTCCAAAAGACCAGTCTTATCTAAGCCGATGTTAACACGTTCCCTGTGCAGCCAAGTTTATGGAACCGAGGCACTATTGATGATAGGATACTGGCGACACTAAATGAAAAATCCTATGGTTTTCTTGTAAATTATTTTATTGGTAACACGTGTATGTCGATAAAAGTGGATAAACTCACGCGTGTACATGTTTACAAGCCTTTGAACTTGTAAGAGCTCATGGCCCATATGTGGGTCATGCACGTACGGTGAGAACCGCAAAATGCACCACCGGTCAAGCACAGGGAACGTGCTAAGATGGTCCCTCACAGGAGCATTCGTCTGTAATGTAACAATTCAAGACTCGATTTGAGTAAAACTTTAGAATGCCCTATCCACTTAGCCGAATTTCGGCCACGGCGCGGCGGTCAGTCTCAACGGAGACTAGCCATGTGCGCAAACACAGGTTCATTCTATTCCCTGACTCTCATAATCCGATGGACGCAAGAGCAGATAGGTCATAGGAGAGGTCAGGCGCAGAACCAACGTATTATCGTGCTTTCCGAGGCAACACTGCCAACTTCCTGACTTCAGGCTGCTACTCTGAATTTACGTTACAATACTGCCTCACTGACTGACGAGTGATGCTCGGTTCTGCTAACTCACTGATGTAATGCTCGAATCTGTACGCTTAGTACGAGCGGATACAAAAAACGTTCGATAAAAGTTTTCGAGAGCTCGATTCGACTCTTTCCATACATTTAGCGCCTTGCAGCGCCTCTACCAGATAGGGGGTAACTATTTTTTCTAGTTTGACAGCGGTTGTTTAGTTACACGCTTGCTTACACGTACAATAAAAGTTTTTTTTGTTGTACGCGTAAGCGAGATAAAAGCTAAATCTCGAAAACTTTCTTCGAATTTAAAATGACGCCACTCGTCGTAGGTACGGAGCATCACAGCCGAATGCGGAATATTCCCGGTGAAGTGCCTTTATGCACAGATCCTTTTCTACTAGTTTAAAATGAGGACATTATGTATATGTGCTAGTCTGCGGCAAACTTCGACCTGGGCATGTCAAATGTAGTGTACAAAAAGCTCTAGTGGAGATGTATTTTTATTTAGACTACCAAAGCTCAACTGGTGTGTTAGATCCATGAAGTAGCCACTTTTGCAAAGCTCTAAGTGAATGCCTGATAGGTTTGACTAGAAAATAGTTCAAAATAAATTGTAAAGGTGCCTTGAAAAGTATACATATTTGTCAAATTTATAGCAATTTCGGACGGTAAAATATTTTCCAAATATAATTTGAATACAATCTAAAGTTAATTTTTTACTGGTTATATCGAGAATTGCATTATTTAAACGGGTGATAATGAGATCTAATTTAGGGTACTAGTTGGAAGACTACATTAAAAATAAAATAGGGTAATCGGACCAATTTACGTCACACAATCTCAAAAAAAAAAAAAAGACTACAATAATTTTGAAATAACCGCTGCAGCGCTGTGGCAAAAATTGATCGACTACCCTAGCTATTCACATGTTTCATAGAAAAATATTCTGTTTACATCTACAAATTCATAAGTTAATACGTTTTAGGATAAGGATAAATTTAGAAGTTATTTTAGCATCTAATTTGGATAGTAAGTAGTAACTACAGAACAATGTTTTACAGTTCTTGACTTATGTCATACTAGTAGGCCAAGCGCAGGGACTTGTCTAGGGTAGAATAAACAAAAATTACGCCGCATCGTCATCAAATGCGTAAAATATTTGAAATTCATTCGAACTTCAATAATTTACGCAATGTATGTATAATCATCAAATGCGTAAAATATTTGAAATTCATTCGAACTTCAATAATTTACGCAATGTATCGGTCATAAAATGCGTAAAATATTTGAAATTCATTCGAACTTCAATAATTTTACGCAATAAAAAATATTTTTTGTCTATTCTACTCTATACAACAATCGCTGTGCTTGGCCTGCAGTGGGCCAAGCACAGCGATTGTTGACTTCAATAATTTTCACATTGCATGTTTTTTTTTATTCTTTCCTAGAAAAAACCTAGCGTTCATGCGTACTTAGCTAGGTTTCATAAGCAGAACTGTATAACAATATTCAGAGAGAATTTGAGTTACAATAATCTATGTTGACTTCAATAAAAATCACGCACACTATCCTATATTTACACAACGAATCGTCACACTTATCACAGTTCCAATAATTTGCACCCACACTTAATCCTAAAGTACAACACAATCTAGACATCCTTCGACAATCATTATGTGTTTACGAAATAAGGCAAAATTAATTAATCATTAATAAATTGTAAGGATTTTAGGGAGATATTAAACAGTTTTAATTAGGGCCTCGTTACCGGTGGTTGGTAACGCGTGCAACAAAATCGGACTTTTACTATTCTCTAGGTTCTACAAGTAATTTAGATAGCAGATAGCAGAAGTTTTGCACACATTGTAAGCCATCTGCTATGGATCCACGCTAAAACAAACTTAGAGTCAATTGTAGTTTTGGAGTATATCGACATAATGTTGATTTTTATAATTCTCCAGAACGACAATTGATTCGTAGATTGTTTTAGCGTGGGCTCATAGCAGATGGCTTACAATGTGAGAAAAACTTCTTATCTGCTATTTAAATTACTTAGAAAAGAGTAAAAAAGAGTAAAACCCGATATTTTTCACGAGTGACCAACCACTTTAAAATAATTTTTCAAATCAATTAGACAACGAATTATGATGGAAAATAATTAGACTGCCTGAAATCTTAACCAAAACAGTTTAAACTAAACTAGCAGCTTCGATAACGCAAATAGAAAAAAAAAGTAACTCTTTCACTAATAAAAATAAAGACTTTAAATTAATATAAAACCGAAAGCGCAGTAATTTCACTCTCTTACAGAAAGATATAGTGTCTCTGTCTCACGCTAGATATCAATGAGTAAAAAAGAGACAACTATAATATTCACATGTCTTTTAAATAACGCTAAATCACAACATACTATTTAGTAACACGAACATCATTCGTATAATGTCTATTTCCGAAACGTCTACGTGAAAAACTTGCTAGTGAAGCCACTTGCAGGCCCTTTTATACTAATCAAAAAAAGAGTGATCTACTAACAGCCTTTATACACTAATCTTAATGTGGCCTAGAATGATCTACTAGGCCCATTTAGACTAATCTAAATCTGACCTGAAAAGTGATCAACTAAACGCATTAGCGCCGCTTGCACAAGGATTTATAAATATCTAATCTGACTTAAATTTGACTCATTTGTATGTTTTGACAACTCATTAATCATATTTTCAAAACACTGAGCTCCATGAAAGCTTTTTTAATGGATCATATTTATGTAAATTGTATGTGTGTCTGTAGTACCAAATGAATTTCTCAGTATCTATCTATCTATAAGTACGCTGGGAGTCATATTTACCAATTGGAAGTTGTTTATCAAGCACAGAGATGAGGCCATTTGATTTTCGCCATTTTGGCGCTGAGCGTTAGCGTGAGCGGCGTGACCGTCTACGGAACTAATATTACGGTTGCCATGTTGTTTTGGTACGCCTCAACAAATGTCAATTTTATACCAGAGACTGTCGAGAGACGGCGCACTACTGTAATTACGTATAGAATATTCCCTCTAGCGTACTTGTCGAAGGAGCTCAGTGCAGTTAAATATCCTTGTGCGAGGGGCTTAGACTTCACTTGACTAAACAGCGATATTACTATCAAGCTTTTTAGACTAAACTAAATCTGACCTAGAGAGTGACAAACAAAAACCAGCGGTACAATAAATATGTAAAACTACTTGAATCATTTCGTAAATATACAAAGAGTTATTAATTACTCTTAGTCAAAATCATCTTGAGTAATTTTGCTTTCTTTGAGTTGGCCGATCAACCTGTAAGAGATAAAATTAAATTTAATAATAAATAAATAATGCTGGACAATCCACACAACATCATCTAGCCCCAAGCTAAGCAGAGCTTGTGTTATGGGTACTAGATGACCAGAACACCCGGAACAAATATTTGCAGATCGTAAAAACATTTGCCCTAAGGCGGGAATCGAACCCGCAACCTCCTGCGTCGCAGACGGAATCGGTCGTCAATGATCCGAGCGAGACAATTAAATCGTGTATTTATTTGGATCGTCCTAAAAAAGTGCTATATATTGGTGTCAATACAGATTTCGCCAAAACTAAGCTAAACTAAATTGACAGCACTAAAAATGATGGCATCCTTTTTGAGGTTCCGTACCCGAAGGGTGAAAACGGAACTCTATTACTAAGCCTTCGCGGTCCGTCCGTCCGTCTGTCACAGCGCCATGCCCTTCCCACCACACATACGCCCACTACTTGTGCCTCCCCTTAGTCGGGTCTTTCTATATCCACGGCCGTGGAAATCGAAAGAGCCGACTAAGGGGAGGCAGGCCCCTCAGGCCTGAGGGGTCGATCTTACGCCGCGACTGCCACGGCTGTCATGGTAACGTCACACACCTGCTAATGGTAATGGAACAGGTTGAAGAGCCTCCGGTTGAAAGGGAACCGCTGTTGTTTCAGCTCGGCCATATCTTCTTCGTTGCGGATGCAGAAGTAGGATGATATCGCAGAGCGGCAGATTGGGCATTTGTCTAGTTTCGCTGGAAAATGAAAAAGTTCGTTTACAAATTATGCTAATATAACTTTATTAACAAAGGAAACTACAATTAAAGTATAAAAACAAATTAAAACTAGTAGTTACAATTGAAACGGTTGAGCTAACTTCAGACTGTTGCAAAAAATCTACTTAGTTGTAGCTCAACTGATTAGCAATACCAATCGGAAGCGTCCCCAAGACGCTGGTTGCGTTGCAACTTCTGTATAAATAAAATAAAATAAATAATGCTGGACAATCCACACAGCATCATCTAGCCCCAAGCTAAGCACAACTTGTGTTATGCGTATTAGATGACTGATACACCTAAACATGTACATTATCAAGGTATCGTACAGTCATTTGTTTACAGGATAAAGATTAAAGGTCATCGCACACCACATCAACTCCGAAAGAATACTGATCGGGTCTAGTTGACGCAGCGATGATCCGTTTCCGAGATGTACGCGACAACCATTAGATTGCACAATACATCCTACCTCTATACAAGACACTACTTGTATTACGTCCTGTTATGTCCCTCTACGTGCGGCTTTTGTTATATAATGCGCGCATTGCTTTCCTCCTCACGTGCAAAGGTCGACCCGTCAAGGTGCATCGCTGACATTGGTATACGGTGTTACATAGTAGGGTTTGTTTAGAAGCGCAATTTAGAGGTGAAGTGAATGAAATGCAATGAAAATAAAATTGATTAGTGAGTGATTTTAAAAGACTAAAACCTTTTTGGTCTGCTAATTTAAAAAAAACAGTCGCTAAGCGGCGAGAGTGAGAATTTGCAATGCTTAAAGTGGTAACTTACTACTATTTATTTATTTGGTACACAAAACACATAACAAGCAATAACAATAATAGAAAACAAAAATCTGAAAAAATATGAACTGGCTTGACAATTATGTCTATTATGAATAAGGGGGTAAGACCCGAGTTCACCAACAGATGATTTAATTTTAAACAGTTGCTTTGACGTTTTTGTCACAAGTTTCTTTACGTTAAACGTCAAAGTTAACCGACGTATGTAGCTGCCTAATTGTCAGATTATCTTTTGGCTAACATCAGCATTCATTTATTCCATTAAGTCATTAAGTACACTTGGAAAAGTCACAATAGGTACAGAATTAAAAATAAAATTAAATAGTAGGTACATTTTCAATGTAGGCATTAAAATCATCAGCAAGAGCATCGCCAAGTTTATAATAAGATTTTTCCAATAATAAGTTTCGTACTTTAATTCTAAAAGCAGCATTTTCCATATAACGTATTTCTAAAGGCAACTTATTGAACAATTTTAATAATCATATTATAGGGGTTTTAAGATTTTTGTATGGATATTTGTTTTCTTTTTTCAGACATCGCATCGCCACACAATAAACTCTAGATAGAATAGAATAGAAGACACTAAAAAGTGTCTTATGAAATAATGTCCTAAAGCGTTAAGTTTCTGATATATTCACAGATGAAAATAACTATATTTGAATATCTCAGAAACCTGACGCTTTAAGACATTAAGTTATAGATTTTTTATTTGTTTTAGTGTGCTTTATACAAATATATAATTTTATAGTGCGCTTTGTTTGATTATATTGTTGGTCGAAACTAAATTCAATACGTTTATTTCATCATTATCAGTCATATCATTTTTTATGATACGTTTATTTCAGTTTCAGCTTAGTAAGATACATATTTCAGCCATAGATATAGCATTTCAATAGAAATGTGTTTCCTTTATTTTTGTAATTATTCATAAAATTATCACCCACTAGGCATTGCAGTGGGAAAAGAAGTCAAATAACTTAAAGAAACCAGCTAAAAGAGTTTCAAACAATTAAGAGCGTTTACGCCTTCCATGCGCAGTTTGCCTCAAAAACAGTACTTTTCAAACCCTTTAATATCATGAACCACTTATCTTACACTATATGTTAATTAATAATAATTTTAGGAAATTTCGTTGTCCAAATAGTAATTATTAATCGAAATATTTTCTTTACTAGAAAATATTTCGATTAATATAGTATGTACGCGTTATATCAAGATAACTTGTTAGAGGTTTTCTTAATTTCCCTTTCAGCATCAGTTTCGAAGCACAAAATATTATGAATATACTGATATATCTAATTAACAAAAAATAATAACCAATCAATAAGATCCTTGGGAAAATAGTTAGTTAAAAAGATGTTTGGTTTTGGTATCTAACAATGGGAAGTTAAAATTAAAAAAATGTGAATTATTAAGAATTTTAAATGATTTTTTCACCGATACACCTTATTTAATTTAATATAACAATAGCTTTACCAATAAAGTAGAGCATCTTCTTTAAAATCATACATTTTAAATTGTAATTATTTTGTTGTTATTATTTTTCTGTAAATATTTTAAAACTACTTTAAAACGCTGCGCGCAATTCATTTCAAGTCAGTCCCACACACATCGCGCGCTAGGCGTAAACGCTCTTAAGGTCAGCAAAGTACAGCTCTGTTTGTACCTACCTTTTGTTGTATACTTTGCCCTGGGTATTGACACCGAATAAGATACAAACACACTTTCAATAGCAGCAATTAGTGCGCTTCTGTCATCGTACATGACTTTTAAGGATATATCTTATTATTTGCATTGTAAACATGAATACAGTCTGTATTTAGTTTTTTAGGGTTCCTTAACTTCTGTTACGGAACCCTAAAAAAACGGGGGGGGGGGTGAAAACGGGGCCCTATTACTAAGCCTCCGCTGTCAGTCCGTCCGTCTGTCACAGGGCTCTATCTCATCAACCGTAAATGGTAGACTGTTACAATTTTCAGAGAATGTGTATTTCTTTTGACGCTATAACAACAAAAAATTAAATAAAATAAATATCCAAATTAAAGGGGGCTTCCATACAAAACACGTGTTTTTTTTTGGCGGTCGTTTGTCAAGGCTGTATCTCTAGAGTAAACACATGAAACTTTCTATAAATAAGTAACACATCAACTGTAACAACAACAAATACTAAAAATATAATAAAGTTGAAAATTTAAAGAATCTCCCAACAAGTAAAAATTTGATGCTCTTAGATTAAAAAGTTGCCTGATTTTTACAGTACGGAACCCTTCGCGTGCGAGTCGACCCGCACTTGGCCGTTTATTTGGTGCTAATTTTCTCCTGTGGCTAAGTGACACAAATTATGACGTTGACAAAACTAATCAAGGAAATTTCGGCTTGGAGTTGTCTTGTCTTTCGCTATGACTATCGGCTTTTTCTTCGTAAATTCGGGCGATATCTAGAATCACTGGTCTTTTGACTTGTCCGAGACATTGCAAGCGTTGCTTCCTAGCGTGTTACACTAGGATTAAAACAACTTGGCCGCAACCTGAAGTTGCGTCAGTGGCTGCGCAGTACTCGTTTATAAGGACACAATGTGGTGCGCATGTGAAAACTTTGCTTATAGCTAAATTTACTCCAGCCAAGTTGTTTTAATCTTATTGTACTTCATAGCTTAGCGTCGAGCACCCAGTTACGAGATTGATCAGCGACAAAGTACGCCTCGCGGGGCGTCAATGGATGCGGCCAGCGCTGAACCGTAGGGGTTTCCACAAACTTCGCGCGCCTTTTATTTAGCAGTGGGTAAAACCCTGTAGATGATGATGATGGTGATAGATAGATAATGTTAAGTGTCAAAAAGATTGCATATTTTCTGGTTAGTAGCCTCATAAATCCTAAATTATTAGGTTTTACCTAGACAGGTTAACTTTATAATTGGTCTGGTTCTCTACAAATAGCATTAAAGATAGTTTTTAAACGTTACGCTTACATACACAGCATTCACACTGTCTTGTTTCGTCTATACACTAGCCAAACTCGATGTGGAATGTTTGTAAACAAACTTCGACACAAAAAAACAAAAACTCACTTGCTTGGGGCGAATTTCAGACAGCAGGCAATATTTATTGAAGGAAGGGAGTACAAGTCGACAACTAATGTAAATTGAGTATAAAAAGACGGGGTAACAGAGTGAATTTTAGGTTAAGTATGGGCGGTTTTTTACAAACATTCCACATCGAGTTTGGCTAGTGTATAGTTGTATGGCGCGACATGCAGCTGCACACAAGCGATCCAATAATCGTTGAGGCACTTACTGAGGCACCTCGCACAGAGGCAAGCGTGTCGGCACGGCAGGATGGCGCGCTCCAGCGGCGCGGCGGTGCACACGCAGCACAGGGCTTCGCCCGGCGCACCTTCGCCCTCGCCCTCCGAATCTGTGTAGCCGGAGCCGCCGCCGCACTCGCCGCTCACGTATAATTGCTGGAACAATACAAAGAGAACCTCGTTTATGTCTGTCACCTTATCACGCCTAAACGGCTGAACGGAGCTAAATAAAATTTGGTAGGGAGGTAAATTGTGTCCCGGGAACGGACACAGGCTAATTTAAAAGCGCGTGTGAAGCCGCAGGCAGCTGCTAGTGGGTGTATAAAGTGTAGTCTGCACAGCATAGCATATTAATGCTATTCTGTGCAGATCACAGTTAGAATTAGAATGTACTAGCTGCAGCCCGCGGCTTCGCACGCTTTTTTCCGGAATAAAAGGTAGTCTATTTTCGGCCCCGGGATACCATCTACCTCGCTGCCAAATTTCACCGAGATCCGTTCAGCCGTTCTTAAGTTATAAATAGTGTAAATAACACACGACTTTCTTTTATATAGATTTTGCGCACTTCGACAGTTCTTTCCGGCTAGTTTAACCCCATACTCTATCTACGACACAGTACGTTACTAGTGTTAAAGTTGGTCTTTTGGCGTTACGTACTTATAAGAATAATATTTCTTATTACAATCCACTCACTAGAATGGCGCGTCAGTACAATGAGCTATCTATAAAACATATTGAACTTGACATTTTTAATCCTAGATTTAATCATTTTCTTAGAGAACTTAAAGGTATCCTCCATTTCAATGATCCTCATATAGCTGGCCCTCCATGCTGGAGCACTCAGCCTAGTGATGTAATAAAAAAGGGAGCTGCCGGGTCTTCTAGCTAGGCGGTGTGCATTGCGCACGTACATGCATAATATTATTTAACTCAAACTTATTACCAGTGTCTTATTATATATACATACTTAGCTGTACACACATAAGTTTACGCTACAATGTAGATTAAAATAATTTTTGTTGTATTTTCATTTTTTAGTTGACATTGTAATGTGTTTTGTGTGATAAATAAATAAATAAATTTCGAGCTCGTACCTCTGGCGCCATTATCCGGCGCGAAGGACTAAAAACGGTGTTGTGTCTAAGTATAGTAGGTACTTGGATTTGGATTGTTACGGAAATACATTCGAATGCAAACGAGTATTAGCTAAATATTTGCATCACACTTTGCTCAGGCTTTTGGACATCACGAATTCTTGGTCTTAACCTTGGCCATCATCACTCGCTCACAGCAACAGGTTGCCGGAATTAATCATTGCACCACACATTGCTTAGGTAGGTAAGGTACTAGACAGGTTATTAAGTGTACCTACCTTCAAACACGTCAAGTGTCCGTTGGCCTGCTTGAGATACTGCGCGATGATGCCGCTCGGCATAGGGCACTGATCGTCACGGATGTGAATCACACTCACAAGCGCCACCTGAAAGTACAGTTATGAATAATCTAAGACTGTCTGACAAATAATATTTTATTATATTATTGGGTGCACTGTCGGTTGGCACAGCCTTCTTATGAAAATAAAGCGTGTGGCGGGCAAAGATCCACTCTTCCGCTGCGCATCTTAAACGCACTTAAGACGATCTTCGTGAGCAGTTACAAATACAAATCGTTTATTGGTACCATGTACATGTCACCTAGTGCTGGGTATAGGGCTCCTTAATTTTTTAGCCAGCTTTCTAAGTCCGTTGTCTTTTGCATCCAGGAGTTTCCAGCTACTTTGATAATGTCATCAACTCAACACGCTTTTGGACATCCACGAATTTTTGGTCTTAACCTGGGCCACCACTCGGTCACAGTAAAAGGTTGAATAAATCACTGTAGAATCTTAAGACATTTATTCTGGGCCTGAAAAGGAAGCATTTTCTCTGCCTTTTAAGAGACATGATGCATTCAACAAAACTATATCGGATACAGAGGAAGCTAGCAACGTGTAACTTCTGCTCAAGTCTGGATAAGGATGCGTCTTCGGTGCGGAAGTGGAGTGTGTTTTACAGTTTTCAGTGGAACGGTTGTCCGCCACGTGCGATATTATTTTGAAAGATGTTAAATATCCACTCCAGTGGATGCTGGAAATGCAGCTTATGAACAGATCTGATCGTAAAATCTGATGGTAATGATTTCACACTCCCCTTACCGTATCATCAGGACGCAGCTCGCTTGTGTCTCTGAGATCTCGTGCCAGGATCACTACTAAAGGATAGCAGTTCCGTGGCGGCGGACCCAGCTGCACGGGCTGGTCTGTGGACAGCTTCAAAGGCTCCTCGTCGTGTGGCGTGTTCCTGGAATAGAGGGGTCAATGATAAATGTGGTAATATTAAAACTGTAGCATTTTATTATTCTTCAACGAACATTGAAGGGAACTATACAGGACAGAACGGAATGGTGACTTTACTTGGCCAAGAGCTAGTTTGGGTGGCTGAGCCATGGGAGTAAGTTATCATTCCACATGCTATGATCAGAGTTCCAACAATCTAGACTTTCGTACCTAGTCTGTATGGTTTTATTTGGGTGGAAATGAGTGTATTTCTTCTTCTTCCTTCTGTGACTGGCTATTGACGCTCGAAACACAGTCGACATTTCACCGATCAGCCTGTATACAGTCCTGTGAGAGCTTCAGCTCTAAAATTGCCTATTCTATCGCCATATTAATCACTATCGTATGGGGCGTATTGTAAAGTGTAACACAGCGAGCGTTCGTGCAGTCAGTACGGGGAAAGAAGGCGCTTGCAACGAGCAACGAGACGGATTTTAGCACCCGGCGTAACTTATCATGCTCGCTGCGAATAGCACCCCGTAACACGGTCAGTATAATTTGATCGAGAAGCTTGTTTATTTTAAACAAGCTTCGGCGGGCGAAGGTCCGCCTGCGACGCAGGAGGTTGCGGGTTCGATTCCCGTCTTGGGACAAATGTTTGTTCCGGATGTTCTGGGTATTTTATTCTGTAATTCTTTAATTCTTTATTGTACACAATAATACAAAAGCATGAACTTATTTAATAGGATATGTACATACATAGGTGAGCTTAACCCTGAAAAGAGTTTTCTTCCAGCAAACCTTAAGAGTTATAGGAGAGGCGATGGAACAGGTAGAGGAAGTGTACAAAAACAATGAATCCAACAAGATAAACTGACAATTAAACTAATACCTAGTAGCTATACAATACATATGCATATAATAAACATGCTTAAATTAAAATAATAATCACTAAATAAACCTAATAAATACCTTTTATAATAATATACTATAGATAGATAATATTCATAATTATTTATTTTTTATATTTAAAAAAAAAATATGTATTTATGTAATGTATTGTGTATTAAGTTTATCAGTCATCTAGTACCCATAACACAAGCTCTGCTTAGCTTGGTGCTAACATATGCATATGATGATGCTGTGTGGATTGTCCAGCATTATTTAATTGTATTTATTTTAATGTTCGGTAATAATGGCTAATATAACAACTACATAGAGACAGAGACTGATTGTTTAAGTAATTCACACATACTCGTAACGTAACGATTACATAAAACTTTATCTATTTAACAGTGAGTGGTTCTACTATTAGGTATGTATCTTGGTGACGTATATCTCTTGTTGCTTTAAGCTGTGCGTCAACCGGATCGGAATCGGAGTGTACGCGGCGTCGGTATTTACAATATGCCTGGCATTGTTATCGGCAGATACGGTGATCCAGTGCATGCTGTATCATAAATCAATACAAAGCAACAAATCCTTACGCTGCGTACGCTTTGGTTCCTGTCCGATGGACGTACAGATCTATTTGGCCTTTTGTTTAAGGCCCTACTCCGACTCACTCTTGCTCAGCGACCTATTTATTCTTATATTTACGTTAAACAAAGGAATTTTCAAAAATCTATTGGGCAGTTAGTGATATTTTATAAATACCTCTGAAATAATATTTTTCTCCGACGATAGTTTAAAACAACACCAAAAGTGTACTAGCTGATATACTATCACCTATAGATTAAGTTAGTAAGTAGGTACATACCGCATCAAGACTTAATGGACCTGTTTATTTTATTTAGATGTCATTATCAATTTGCACACACTAAACATACCTACTTTTTTATGACACTTTTTATTACTTATCTAGAAATATAATAAATTAATATAATTTGACTATTCGTAATCTGACATTAAATTAATGTCAGATTACGAATAGTCAAATTCGTCAATCGTTCTTGGTGCAAAGGATTGCCATCGCTATTCAGCGAGGTAATGCATTATGGGCACCTTTGCACCGGGAATGGTCCGGGGCGGTTTATTATATATGATTAATTTTTATATTGTATATTCAATTTGTATGATGATTGATTATAATTATGCTTGCACGATCTGCAAATATTTGTTCCGAGTGTTCTGTATATTTTCTATGTATAATAAAAAATATCTATCTATGTAGTGTATTGTATTAAGTATATCAGTCATCTAGTACCCATAACACAAGCTCTGCTTAGCTTGGGGCTTGGGGAAAATCCACACAGCATCGTCTGATGCTGTGTGGATTTTCCAGCGGTATATTACCTCCATTATCTTCTACAACAAAACTCTTAAGTGAGTTGCAAAAATTATCAGTAAATAAATTCAAACAAATTATCAAATCCTTCTTGTGTGCCTTCTATAAAATATCAGATTATCTAGAGGATAAAAAAGCGTGGGACGGTATTTGCTCCAACTCGAAAAATAACAACTAACTAACAGGCTAAAGGTTTCTTCGTCGCTTCTTTACTTTAGTCTACTTTAAATCAATCTGATACGACATGAAAGTCATGAAAAATAAAAATAAAACTTTTTGGTACCTTCAGTTGCGTTATTATTCCTCCAGGACAGTTTATTGTATGTAAAGCGTCCATACAATTTTGTAACAAAGACCTTTTTTAAATCAGCATAAATTATTATTATTAATTTTTTTAATAATATTCTTGTTCCTCTAACTACTATACTTAATCAGAGACTTAATACAACCTTATTTCATAAAAACGTATTTCTATTTATCTTATGTCAATTGTTTATATAGGTAGATATAAACAATATTTTTAACTTATTTTTTTCTAACAGCTTCACATTTATGTATGCTATATTATATATTGATATATATATATAAATCATATTTTATCTTACTTTTTCTTAAGATTACCATCTTACGATCTTTATACAATAATTTAGAAACTTAGGGCGTAGAAACTTATCATTAATTATGTCATGTAAATTACCGTATGTAAGTACCGTATGGCAATCAAAAAGAATATGTTGCTCGGTTTCTTCTGTGCCGGGTTCACAGATGCACGTCGGGCTTTCCTTAGGGACCTATCAGACACAGAGCGGTCACGCGGTCAGGCGTTCTGCGTTGGTTGACCTAACTTAACCTTAACTCGCAGTTTGAACGCTATGACCGCTCTATGACCGCTCTCTGTCTATATCTACTTATCAGTTTTGGTTACACGTAAACCAGGCAAGATATTCGGTAAACCCACCGTGGCCCGTCATAACCTGTGTTAACACATTGTCATATTTCTGTTGTTGTTGTAGCTGATAGCGTTTTGTCAACTTGTCGGTAGTCTGCCAACTTTCTGTGTGTAGGTAGACAACTGTCTTAGGGGACGCCAAATTGATAGGACAATTTGGCGTCCCTTAAGACAGTTGTCGAAAACGTATAAAAGTGGCTTAAAATGTGGTCAAATAAAACTTAGCCCCGACCCCATGTCGACATATGGGTTGGCTCAGCATGTGTTGAACGATAAATACACAACGCTGTATTTCAGCCAAATAAGTCAGTGTTGTCGTAGATTTAGTAATAAGTATTGTTTGCGTGTGTATTAGTTCCCGATTAGTCCGTCAGAGTTTTGTAATGTATCGATGCATTGCCTAAGTGCCTACAGTTGGTGTTGGTACAGTCTTCAAGATGAATATGTTACAGTCAAAACCAGAAATCGGTCAAAACTAGCTTTGCTGCATACCGGTCAACACCTTTTTTATCATATTTTCACCATTTTACGCACAATTTATGTTTATGCAAGGAGAGCGTAGAGTAGACTTGTCTCTACTCTGCGTATGTTTTAATGTGCATAGTATTTATTTTATTAATTTTACACAAACGGCTTACAACTAAATAAAAACCATTATTTATCTATCTATCTACACCATTTTAATGAGATCATTTAATTTTGATTATTCAAATAACCTTTGCCTTGGACTGGACGGTCACAACAACAGAACGTTGTAGTTTTACGGGGTCTGACCGATATAATCAGTCAAAACTTGTTTTTCGAAGGTCGTTATTCAGTCCTAACCAGTTATGACCGCTTTCAGGTTTCGACTGTAACATATCGATGCATTGCCCAAGTACAATAGTACTCGTACCTACATCATCTCGACGTTGCCTGGCAGTTGCTACATTTAGAAAGGCGCCGACGACGACGGCTCTCTTCTGTCTGCTAGACATCTGATGTGTAATGTACACACTACCTACTTGAATAGAAAGGTAAGTACCATACACACTTTTTGTTTTTGTACCACCAAGGTGGCAGACTGGCATGTGGCCTGCCTGATGGAAAGCTGTTATTGCAGCCTATGGACGCCGACAACATCGGGGGCATTACACGCGCGTTGCCGACCCTATAAATGCTTTTTAGGGATACGTACCCAAAGAGCCAACGGGACCCTATTATTAAGCCTCCGCTGTCTGTCCGTCTGTCAACGAGCTTTATCTTATAAGCCGTAAAAGGTAGACACTTGCAATTTTCTGTGTGTATTTCTCTGGCGTCTATATTAACAAAAAATAAATAAATACATATTAAAATTAACGGGGGCTCCCATACAAAAAACGTGATTTTTCGGCAATTTTTGCTCTACGTTTGTCAAGGCTGTATCTGTAACCGCAATCATGTTGGATTTCTGCTTACTTCGATCAATAAAAAAATTATTTTTTTTGGTATTATTTGTTTGTTTTGTGAAATAGTTTTCTACAATGGTACGGAACCCTCTGTGTGCGAGTCGACTCGAACTTGGCCGGTTTTATTGAATAACCTCATGTCGTAGTCCTAAAGGCAAACCTCGGCAGATAAATACTACTTACATTATGTGTGGTCAATACTCCTGTACGTAACTTCTGTAACTGCTGTACGTGACTTCGTTCACGTCACGTGCTAAATATGCATTACAAATTGTTCTAACAAGTTCCATTTATGAGCAAAAGGCCACCTCCTGATTGATCTCCACAAATATGTATTAAATAACGTAAAAATGATATTCAACTTACCAACTACTTACGAAGCATTAAATATTTGACGCGTCTAAATGTCCAGTACGGTCATAAGCACTTGATGTTTTGTGTTAAAAAACTTTATGATTTTTATGTAAGTATGTATGCTTGTCTATGTTTGCTATGTACTCTTCATGCCACTGAAATACAGAACATATCGGGTAGAAATTTTGCTTGGATGTGGTTCTAATTTTGGAATAAGTGTACGCACTGTACAAGCCGTATTTTAGCAAGTTACTTTTTATCACATAAGTCAGGTCCCATTGGATATAAATAGCCTTTAAACGTTTCCATAGAAGCAACGCGTGCGAAGCTGCAGGCTGAAACTAGTAAGTCAAGTTCAACTGAAGTGTCGGGTATGGTAAGTAATTAAATAAAAATTGTTTTGCGTGTTAATGATGGCATTGTACAGTTATCTAGAACTAGATCTATCTGAATAGTGCCATGATCTATTCTCACGTTAATAACACTCCATACAAAGGATACTTACTCGTAGCTTTATCTAGTAGATTTATCGATCTCTTCAAGTTCCTTATCTCAAGGAGGCTTTCACTTTTCTTCACCATTCTCACGCTCATTCTCTGCGTTCTTCTGAAACTCTTATGCTTCAAGTCCCTGTCCACTCAACTTCCTTCTACGTCAACTCATTTACTGCCCGTGCTGTACAGCTTTGGAACACATTGCCAGTCTCAGTACGGCGTGCAAAGTCATTACCAATATTCAAGAATATGATAAAGGAACACTATTTGTCCTGCTGTTACTGACTTAAAGAGAAACAAGGGTTCTCTTTATAAAATTAAAGATATGTATGTATGAATTTACATATATACCTAAGTATGTATAAAAAGGTACATGTATTTAAGTGTTTTTGTATTTTAAGTAGGTATTTGTATGTACGATTTGATAAATGAACGGAGATTGATAGATTGGTTTCAACTTTGAGACTTTTGACACGCGTCCCTTCGTCGCGTCCTATCTTTAGTTTCTTTTATTAACGGTAAAATGCCAAAATGTGTAATTCTGAAACGATACCATTGTTATGGTGAAGCGATTAATTTAGTGGAATTCGGCCCCAGGTACGAGAAGTGGCGGCGTAACATCGGTTTGTACACGGGCCGATTTTCTACCATGCACCCCACCCCCCAAAAATTGAGACAAAAATACTGAACCGCCTTGGAGGCTGACAATCCCGACACTCACCTCCTAACAATAGTAATAAGTATAAGAAACGGCGAGCGGAGCGAGCCACGAGTGTTTGGAGATATTTGGAGAAAGTAAGCAACAGTATCTATTACTAAAGAAATTAGTAAGCGAAGCGAGCCCCTTTTGAAAGCCTGCGGTGGAAAATAAAAAACTATGAATAAATAACGGCGAGCGGAGCAAGCCGCAGTAATTTTGGAGATTGGTAAAGTCGGGTTAGCAACAAAGACAAAGAAACTAAGACGACGGCGAGCGGAGATAGTCGCAGCATTTTTGCGAGCTTGGAACTTGGTACCATTACGCTGCTAGTAGATACGAGTGTTTTTTTCTGTGCGCCACACACACGTGTGTGTGTTCACCATGATGCGGCATAATAGACCACTATCTAAATGTCTTGAATGTTCTTGACAGACATTTATATAACGCGATGACGAGAGCTGATGAATTTTAATGCAAAATGCACGTGTTTATGCAAAAGATCAGATAGGGTCGAGTTGAGATCATCCAGACCGGAGCTGAGCGATTACGGTAAAATATCCCATTCAACGGATCGCCACCCGGGGAGACTGGGTATAACCGATTTGGGTTTCCATCACATGGTACAAAAAAAAATTCGTACTGGATAGAGCTAACTACAGGCTTGATTTAGCCGACTGATGACGAAGCTGTCAACGTCAAAATATCACAAATGTGAAACTTAATTTTAATATTTTATTGTTATTTATATCATGTTAAATGTTAAACTTATGTTTCTCACACTTGATCTTGTTGTGCTTGACTACGTTTCATTACTGCAATGTATTTTACTGTTTGAAACTTTGAATCAGAATTGCTCTGACAATTGACTTTGACATAGGTTATATCTTGACGTTGACGTTAAAAATTCCGTCGTTGATCGGCTCCATCCCGCCAGAAAGTTGTGTAATTTTTTAGTACCTTATTGGAAACCAGAATCGTTTATGCTCTGTATCCCCGGATGCCCATTTCAATGAGAATGGGAGATTTTAGCGTAATCGCACAGCAGATGGTCTTTTACATTTCTAAGTTCTATGAATAACTAAGGTCAAGAGTAACGGTGGTGTTCATCCAACACAAATAAGGATCATAGTTAACCTGCTTACATTCATACATTGATAGTCAAGAGATTCAATATGTAGCACAGATGACAGAAGTATCTAGTATATATACTAGAAACTACTTTAAATACATACTATGCTACGTACTTCTGTCATCTGTGATAGGTACACGTGGACCACTATTGAACTAAACGAGTCGAAAGGTACCCATATTTGGCGCCTACCTACAACTAGTTTGAAACTAGAGCATGCAGAACCGTACCCGGTTCCATATTACTAATACCCGGTTCCGGTACGCTGTCAGAAACGGGGGAACCGATTCTCCCGGTTCCAGATAATACGATTAAACGATTTTTTTACTATTAGAATAAATTACTTAATAATAAATAATAATAATATAGTTTATTTCAAAAGGTCTTAACAGTAACAGTACAGTGTTTAGTTTAGACCTAGTTTCTTATTCTTAGTTTCAACCCCTCGCTCTAATCATAGTTCATTTGAAAGAATAAGAACTGGGTAGAACCGGGTGCACGCCCTAGTTGAAAGGTTGCCGATAAAGCACTCATGCATGAATAATGCCGCTACGCTACCTATAAACGAAATACTTGCTCAAAATCATCAATACTTAACACGTTCTTTGCCAACGCGGTCAATGTTGGGCGACACTTCATCTGCTCACTAAGCCATGTAAAAATCCTTGACTTTTCAAATTTTTGTCGATTGTTTTTTATGATTCAATGTTTATATTAAGTGAAAAAATAACACGTTTTAATAATTCTGATTGATTTTCGACCTTTTATTACTCATTATTAAGCGTCGGACATCATTGACCCCCATGGCCTCAGCGGGCGTAAAATCAAAAAACCGTTTCACTGAGCCGCGCGGTCACGTTGTCGCCCACCCCCGCTAGCGACCCCGCGCCCGTGCGTCTCCCGAGTCGCCCGCCAATCGCGCTCTAACTCCGATGACGTGCGGTGCATGCTGTTATTGATCGCATCGATTAATTTATAAACGCGGTACTATTCGACTTAATGTTTTTTCAATATGGATATATTTGACGAATGTGACATAACGCAGGAAGATTTGACTCAGATAGATAAGATTGAGTTCGATTTGTTGAATAGAAGTCTCCATTTAAGTTCTGACGAAGAAAATGATATTCGGCCACCTCGTTCAAACCGACGTCGAATCATATTATCTGAAAGTGAAGACTCTGATGCTGAAACCAATCGTGTCATCCAAGACCTAGCCGAATGTTCGCCGCCTTCAACGTGGACTGATCCAAAAGGTAATCAGCGCCGAATTATTGCTTTTACCGAGTGTCCTGGAATGAAACGTAACTTACGCATGGCCATGATAAATAAATGCCCAGCTGATTTTTATGCGCTTTTGGTGACGGATAACATTTTAAATAAAATTGTGGATTGCACTAATGCCTTTGCATTATCTAAAATAACACAATCAAATGAGGCTTCAATGGGAGCACGCATTCGTGCCTGGATTCCTACTAACCTTGCTGAAATAAAAAGATTTTTTGGGCTTGTTTTGTATATGGGTATAGTCAGGCTTCCTAAAATATCCGATTACTGGGCGAATGACAAAATAACAGGTCAGCAATTTCCACGAACCGTTATGTCACGGAATAGATTTGAGTTGTTACTCAGGATGCTACATTTTTCTAAAAATGATGATGAGAATGCGACCGACCGCTTGCATCGAGTTAGAGACTTGGTGGAAGTCATGAATGAAAACTTCAAAAACACTTATACACCCGGAGAAGATTTGTGTATCGATGAAAGTGTTGTTCCCTTTCGTGGAAGGCTAATTTTCCGCCAGTACAATAAGCAGAAGCGCCACAAATATGGCATAAAACTATTCAAATTATGTGTTCTACCTGGCTACACCTACAAACTTAGTATTTATGGTGGGAAACAGAATGATGACGTTAACACAACACCTACCAACGTAGTATTAGCGCTCTGTGAAGACTTACTGAATAAAGGACACACTTTATTTACCGACAACTGGTATACTAGCGTTGGGTTGGCAAGAGAACTAGTAAAGAATAATACACATTTGGTGGGTACACTAAGAAAGAACCGCAAGCACTTTCCCAAAATAGTAGTTTCGACTAAATTGAAAAAAGGCCAATACATAGCAAAAGAGAGTGCTGATGGAATAACTGTGATGAAATGGAGAGATAAGAGAGATGTCTTGGTTCTATCGACAAAACATTCTGTACGATTTCAAACTGTAGTAAAACATCGAAAGCAGGTCTCTAAGCCAAAAATTATAGTCGACTATAATAAAGCCAAGGGTGCAGTGGACCTATCTGACCAGATGACAGCTTATCAAACACCTCTAAGGAAGACCATCAAGTGGTATAAAAAGGTTGCATTTGATTTACTTCTGAATACAGCCATGGTAAATTCCCTAGTTCTGTATCAGAGTGTAAACAAAAAGAAATGTCCTATTCTAGAGTTCAGAAAAGAAATTATGAAGAGTTTACTAAATTCAGATATTGGTGAGTCAGATAGAAATCAGCGACCAAGAAGAGAAAAGCACGAACTGAAGAAAAAAGAAGGACGATCGAATAAAACCCGCCGTGCGTGCCAGCAGTGCTATAAGGATATGGTAGCTGTTCATGGAAGATTAGTGGCTAAAAACAAGACAAGAAAAGTCAATACCTTTTGTGAAAAATGCCCTAATGAACCTTATCTTTGTGTGGAGTGCTTTACAAAAGTTCACTGAGATTGCGTGCTTATAATATGTCTTTCAATAAACAATAATTTTTACTATAGTCTATTTATTTCATCACAACCGAACCCTAATAATGTATTCTAATATATAAGACAAAGTCGCTTCCCGCTGTCTGTCTTTCTGTATATCCCTATTTATGCTTAGATCTAATTAGAATCTTAGAACGGATTTTGATGCGTTTTTTTTATATATAGAGTGATTCAAGAGGAAGATTTATATGTATAATACATACCCGTGCGAAGCCGGAGCGAGTCGCTAGTTTATTCTAACAAACAAACCCTCTCAGTAAGTAGCGATACGTACATAGGTAAGTTTCAAAAATCCTATTTTTTTCTAAGTCGGTTTTTTTTTTAAGAACCAAGGTATGTAGGACGCACTAGAGGGCCGCGCGGGTCACTTCCTTAGCCAATTATTATAAGATTGCTGTCCGTTGGCTCAATAGCAAGGTTTGAAAACAGGCAGGACGCGCGGTCAACGTTGTCCGACACGGCCTGAATGGAAAGTATTAGTGCCGCCCATCGTTGTCCCCCATGGCCTGAATGGAAAAGTGTACTCTTTCCTTTAGCAATTAACGTGTTAAAAACGATACCAATTAGTCTCATTTTAGGGTTCATTACATAATACAGTTCAGACGATTGATCGGTGATTAGTACCTTTAGTAATCCACACTAATATTATAAATTCGAAAGTAACTTTGTCTGTCTGTTACCTTTTTACGCCTAAACGGCTGAACGGATCTTAATGAAATTTGGTAGGGAGGTAGACGGTATCCCAGGGACGGACATAGGCTACTATATATCCCTGAAAAAAAGCGTGCGAAGCCACGGGCAACAGCTAGTTATTATATGTATATTCTCTGCCGGTGATTTGTGCATCAGTGGTAGAATTAAAACTTAACCTACCTTAATATTTGCCGTTATGTTTTGGAAAACTCTTGCATAATAGCAATTTACATTGACTCAGAGCAGGTTAAGAGACTTAACTCGTTTAACCAGTATGATATAGAACAATATTGTTGGTGCCGTTTCAGCCGGTTTAGTCGTTCCGTGACCAAGTCTGAGTGTAAATCTTATTTATTTATTTATTTAAACGCTTTATTTCACTAAGGTACAAAGGGTGGGCTTAATGCCGAGGCATTTTCTACCTGCCGACCAAAAACATAATGTTTTACAGGGGGTTGCCTTCTGAATCTTCTGAAACCTCGGGAAAAATTAAAATAATCGCGATAAATTCTTTTATTACTAAAACTATATTTATATGTAATAATCATACCACTTTAACGCTGTAAAATCACTAATTCATCAAGGCTCTATTTAATAATAATACATTTATTTCAGACAACAATAGAACGTTATAAGATCTTATTAACTTATGAACTTGAAGATAAAAGGTCTATTCCTAATACGGCATCTTAGGCAATCGCACTACACCTGTGTTCAATATCTACAAAAAATTTGGTCGATTCCTGTTGAATTAATTAATTGGCTTTGCTGTACCTAATCTCAGATTCAAGTACAAATAAAGTAACTTATTTATTTGACCTGGGGTGTCATCTTCGCTGGAATGGCCTCATAAACATAAACAGTAACTTAGGCTGTCTCACTTTTTATCACGGAAAAACGCGTGTAATGCCACGGGCACAAGCAAGTAGCAAATAAAAAAATGGGACAAATGTTTGTACGATCTGCAAATATTTGTTCCGGGTGTTCTGGGTATTTTCTATATATAATAAAAAAATATCTATCTATGTAATGTATTGTATTAAGTTTATCAGTCATCTAGTACCCATAACACAAGCTCTGCTTACTTTGGGGCTAGATGATGCTGTGTGGATTGTCCAGCATTATTTATTATTATTATTCACTTCATTTATTTTAAATCTCGTTATAAAATACATTTTTTACTATAGAAAATAAAATATTATAAAACTATTCTACAGTAAAAAATATATCAAAACGGTGAATCACCGGCCGCGAAGCTAGCCTTAAGCGGCCGGTGACTAGGGCTGCAGAGAGAGGAACTTGCTGACGATGCGCGCCGAGTCCAGGAGTACCGCCTTTTGAATCTGACCCTTGATCCAACTTCCTAGCGAGAGTCTCTTGAGATGTTGATCGAGGCTCTTCGCTATTACTATTATTATTATTATTATAAAACAACAAAAATCCACACTAACATTATAAATTCGATATTAACTATGTCTGTCTCTTAACTTCTGTCCGTTAACTTTTCACGCCTAAACGGCTGAACGGATAATAAAAAATTCGTAGAACTTAGATGCTGGAGTCTGATTATTTCATTTCATAACAAACTAATGGAATATATCGTTGAATCAAACTAATATCTCAACTATCCTGTGTCCTTGACATCTAACAGATCATTAATTTTAATGACACTTCTATTAATTTAAACAAACAAATATTTCAATAAATATACTTGCGTAACTGTTCAAAGTGTGAAATACGTAGAACACACTTAGCATAGTGGTCGTGCCATCTGTACAAATAGCATTTCTAACTGTTATAATTACAAAGCCCTTATTGAACTCTTAGAATTAATATAAAAATAAGGACACGGGCGGGCCTTGAACTCGCAACCTTCCACACTGTACGGGAATGCATTCCCAACTACGCCACCAACCCTTACAACGTATATAAATAAACTCTTAGAATTTTTCCCCGAGCGTAGGTAACCACCGTGGTAACCACAATAAAACAAATAACCTATTGCACTACACATAGTGAATTCCATGAAATCAAATAATATCTCAAAAAACATGTACTTCGACGGGACTCGAACCCGAAACCTACCCTCAGCACGAGAATGCGAACAAATTGCGCCACGAGGTCAAGTCTCGTTGAAGTCGAAACATTTTGGGATGTTCATTGAACTTTTAGAAATTACCCCGAGTGTGAGGAGGGCTTACGTACTCTAATAAATAAACCTATCACCTTATAACGAGCTATTGTTAGTGGAAACAATTATTGAGATCAATAGAATTTATAAACAACCGCAACCTCTTTGAAATTTATAGCTTTGTATTGTGACCAGTAAATAAATATTATGGACACTTGCTTATTGTCTAGCTGGTCTGAATTTCCCATCTATTATTGGCGAGAACCAAGAATAGATATATGGACTGAGTGAAACATGACATGAGCAAATAAACCGCCAAGTGCGAGTCGACTCGCACACGAAGGGTTCGGTACCGTAAAAATCAGGCAACTTTTTCTAACATCAAATTTTCACTTGTTCGGAGTCCTCTTTAAATTTTAATTTTATTATGTTTTTAGTATTTGTTGTTATTACAGTTGAAGTGTTACTTATTTAAAGAAAGTTTCATGTGTCTGATGTGGTTCAAAAGATAAAGCCTTGACAAACGAAGAGCAAAAATAGCCAAAAATCACGTTTCTTGTATGGAAGCCCTCTTTAACTTGGAAATTTATTTTATTTTTATTATTTGTTGTTATAGCGGCAAGAGAAATACACATTCTCTGAAAATTTAAACTGTCAGCTCTTACGGTTCATGTGATAGAGCCCTGTGACAGCCGGACAGCGGAGGCTTAGTATTAGGGTTGCAATTTCAACCTTCCCTTAAAAAGAAGTGAGTGCTGAGATGTCGCGTCGTCATCTGACAGATGCGAATGGAAGAAGAAAACCTGTTGTGCCGACCCTACCTCAGTGGGAAAAGGACCATAGAATGATATGAGGGGTTGTCGGCAGTTCGTACATTCTTTTGTTATGCAAATTACAACAATTTTGGGGTAATTTGTACACTGGCTACCTGGACAGTCAAAGTAAAAAGTGTTTTCTATACGAAAGAAACTAGTATTGATAAAAAAATACAGGATAAAATACACTTGAGAGCAAAAAAATCGCACATTCATGATTTTTTGACATAACTAAAAAAAAAAACAAAAAATATTATGTTTCTGTAATGCAGATTCATAGTCTATTTTAATACCTATCCAGTGGTATCTGATTTGTCTTTCAATCATTACATAAAAATGCTTTTGTGGATCAATAACAAAAATGCATGTTTAGTAAAAAATTCTTTATTCAAGTATTGGTGTCAAAGTTATGAAATTAAAAGATAAAATTAATTTAAAGTTTGTTATTAATACCGAGTGTTCCCTCCCCTAGCCTGAATCACTGACTCCATCCGTGTTTTCATTGATGTTACTAGACTTTTGATAAAGTCTTGAGGAATAGCCTCCCATTCCTCTGCGATCGCCTGTTGCAGCTCCTGTAGAGTCGATGGAGAAGCATCTCGGCCTCGAACTCTTCTTTTCAGCTCGTCCCATAGATGTTCGATGGGATTGAGGTCTGGGCTTCGAGCTGGCCACTCCATAACGGTCACATCCACCTCTTGAAGGTACTCGATCACTATGCCAGCAGTATGCGGTCTTGCATTATCTTGCAAAAACTTTCTGTTTGAAAGTTTTCGCCGATAAACCCAGCAAAAGGTACGACGTGGCTCTCGAGTACTTCCTCAATGTATCGTATGGAAGTCAATCCTCTTGATTGGCGACCAGTATTCGGTCCGGTGATGAAGGCAAGCTCGGTTTTTGCTTCCATAGACATGCCTCCCCAAAACATGATTGATCCACCGCCATAGGCGACACGTTCTGTTATGCAGCATTGGGCAAATCGTTCTCCCGATCTTCTATACACCTTCCCCCGTCCGTCGTTGCCATGCAAGCACATCCTGCACTCATCAGAGAACAGGACTGCACTCCACTGCTCTTCGGTCCAATTCAAATGGTCTCGAGCGAACTGAAGGCGGGCTTCTCGGTGGGCTGGGCCGAAATTGACCCCAGCCGCTGGGGTCAATTTCGGCCCGTTTGCTGGCCTGTGTGCAGTCAGGCCACCTTCTCTCAATCGTCTTCTGACTGTCCACCAGCTAACTTCTACTTCACGAACTTCTTGAAGTCGTTGGCCCAGTTGAACTGCGTTCAAACGACTATTTCTTAAAGATGTCGTTATAAGAAAGCGGTTATCACGCTCTGTTGTAGCACGGGGACGGCCCGATCCTTGTCGCCGTTGGTAGCCACCAGTCTCTTGATACCTCTGGTATACACGCCGAACGGTAAATCGGCTCAAACTCAATTGTCGAGCCACTTGACTTTGCTTAAGCCCCGATTCAACAAGGGCAACCACTTGAGCGGCTACTTCTGGTGTAGTATCCATTTTCGTGTTCCGTTTGAAGCCAATATCAATAGAGAACCTTTCACACTGTACGTTGGTATGCAAATGATGACCATTCCCTCAATATGCACTCTTTTATACCTGCGATAAATCCCGCCGCCGGCCTTACCTGGATCGAGCGACATAAGGGGGTCTATTGTTTTGTTGCTAATGAGTTGTTTTTAAAGGTAAATGTCAACCCTTTATCAGTTCTGCGAATGCCTAGATTATGCACTTTAATTTAATTTGATTTTAATTTGCTGTAAGCTGCAAATAAAAAAAAAATTGAACTTTTAAGTAAAAATGTGCGGATGTGCGATTTTATTGCTCTCAAGTATATTTAGCAAGTAGTAACAATATGTTTTCCTATAATAAAAAGAATACATGAATACTTATATGAAATTATACTTTGTAGTGGTTGTCAACATTAGGTTTTTTTAGTTTTTTTTGTTGCTATTTGAGAGACTGGGCTTAGTGCTTTTTGCTTGGTGCTATTAAAATTTGTGCAGTTCTCTTGTGAAACGCAGTAAAAACACTCGTTCGACAATCTATGCCTCTAAAGGAGTAATTTATAATTCCATTTCCATTTGGATGTTTTAATGAAACTAGTCTTTGTTTAAGAAATAATCAGAATTAATTAATAAAAATCTGTAAACATACATATTATAAAAATTAAACAACAAGTTTGCAATCTCTAACTACAGAACATAAATAACAGAACCTATCATCATTCACATTTAAAAAAAATATTTTAACTACAGATAAGATTACATTATTATAGATAGGTATTGTGTTACGTGGCATAGGGTCTCAGAATCGTCTTTATGATTATCTTAGCTAACCTTTGACCACTAGCCACTTACCTTAGACCACTTAACGTATAAACAGCTATTAAAACTTATATTATAATAATCAACAAGAAAATATGGTGTATAACAATACTAATTGGTTATTTCTTTGCCCGGTCGGTACCTACATATAAAATCAATCATATACTTGTTACTAACATTTTTACCACACCCTTCTATGGCACACGATGTGTAAACTTCTTCGATGGACATTTTGCAGCTAATTCAAAATCAATTAAAATCGATTTTGAGTTAAAGTTTGGTAGTACCTCCTTCATCATTTTCAACATCTTTATGTATGTTTGTTTCGTTTTATTGGGCAACAAAACATACAGAAGCGGTAGGATGACAATGATGGCGTTGTGTCCCTGGTGCTACCAATGTCACCAATTCACCATGTATGATACATAGTTGATAGACCCACCCCGGCGGCAAAGTTGAAACGTGTCAACCAAAATAGTCGGCAATATGCGCAATTTGCTCTTTAGCTTTTTCTGAGCAAAATATTAAAAGTTTTTCTTCATTCATGCTGTCATACCAGGAATCCTTCACGAATTAAGTTGTCTTCGATTTTTCTGTATTGTATGTTCGGCTTGTTAATCAGTAAAAACATAAAAAACAATACTTATTACAAATTTTACTGTTTAAATTTGTACTTATATAATTATCATTTACTCATCTTCTGTACCGATCCCATCAACGGAGATAAGGGAAGGAATATGATGATGATAATTAAGTACTATTAGTTTATAGTTGTCTAATATTCAAAACACGTAACACTTTTGCCAAGAACTGTATATTTTTCTGATCAAATTTCAACCTCAAAGAAGGAGTGTACAAACTGACAATCAATGTATGGAAACTCAAAATATTTTTTTAAGGGTCAAGTGTACGAACTGTCGACAACTCGATATGAGCGAGAACTAAATAAGATGAAGAAGCTCTCGCCAGGATCTGAGCGTTATATCATCTGCCCTAGATCCTCGCTGATTGATTTTTCCATTGCGTAGGGATAGTTTTTTTGTTGTCTTGTCTTTCGTATTCCATAGTGAATTAGTTTGCAGTCCCAATTGGTTGGTTTGGCAGTTAGTTTTTCTTTCATACAAATTGTAGTAATGATAAATACAGGGTCAAACAAAACCACTGTGTCTACAGCTCATGCGCACATTTTAGACAACGTTGTTAACTGCTTGACATTTTGACTTTTCATAAATACATCGCATCACTTGCGTCAATGTCTGTCAAGTATGCTACTTTTGAAAACTGGCAGTCGCCTAGCCTATTGCAACTTATAATGTTGGGTACATAATTAATCTCACACATGCCAATATGGGTCTTATAAACAATCAGTACCTACCTACCTAGGTATTAAGTCCGATTTGCAAGAATTAGCCGCAATAGCTTGCATTCACCTACACTCCCGGGCGCCTCGGCAAGCAGTGGGCCTTGACTCACTTAAAGTAGAGCGCCAAAATAGGAGGCTTTATATAAACAACTAATTTCTTGGTCTTTCGCAATCTCTTAAAGATTATCACGATTTTTATCGATCTGTTTACACTTTACAGTGACTTTGACGATCGGCGCCGACGCTGGTTCGGCGCGTTTCCATCAGGGTGATACTGCAAGTATCAAGTCCATGAATTACACATTAAAAAAAAATGGAATAAAAATCAACTACAACAAAAATAGTTTCGCAGCCCTTCAACAGAATCCCAGCCTAAGGAGTCTAAAGAGTTAGGACTTAGGACTCTGTTGAAAGACTGCATGATGGGCGAAACCAACTTGCTGCCTACAACCTGTAGGATGGTGTTGGTACTGCCCCATGTTCTGCGCAGCAGCGAGGCCGTTTTCTTGCGAATGATGGCGTGAAAGCCATCAACCTGGGCCTCGGCAAACATGCGGGATGCGCTGCAGAAGCGGGGCAGCCCCGACAACATCCTGAAGGCGCTATTGTACTGAACAAGTAGGACGCTGACGCCCAACAACATCCTGAAGGCGCTATTGTACTGAACACGTAGGGCGCTGGCCGATCTTTTCGGGTAGGCCGAAAGGTCGACTTTGCTTAATCAAAGAAGGTTGTCGAAATAATCAGCAGATTACATGCTGTTAGAGTAAAAACCTATATTTTGAGACGTATAAACATATTGTACACCAGATACTGTTTGTTGTATTTGTAGTACCCGCGTCTCCAGACAAGCGCGGTCTGCGGTGGCGGGCGACCTACAGCGCGGTCGGAATCAGAACTCTGTAAGACTACTGCTACTGCTAAGTGATCTCTATTAAGATACTGACTGATATATATGGAGATATGGATCAGTTGAGCTACCTGTAGATTGTTTGCATCAGTCTGCAGTTAGCTTAATTGTTTCAATTGTAAATACTAGTTCTAATTTGTTTTTATTATTTGATTGTAGTTTTCTTTGTTAATAAAGATGTTTCAGATACTGACCAAAATCTTCATTATTTCTACCTATGTTACAGTTATCGTAAAATCCACACAGAAACAAGAAGTTTTTAATCCAATCAATATATTTTACATCCAAAAAAGTAAACAGAATTTAAAATTTACATAAATTTGTTGAAAGATTTTTATAAGATTTTTTAATCTTAAGGTGCCTGCAGATTAAGTAACAAAACATGCAATAAAACATAGTTATTTAACATGGTTTAATGTGGTTTCATGTGGCATGCTCTGGACGCACCCTTAGATATACAAATATATAATTAATTTACTCTATTGCACAGAAGTGGTATATTGGCGAACATAATGATGATCTAGCTAAACCCTGATAGGTCTTATTATTTCATCGATCCCCAGCTCCGGGTTGTTGGTTCGGCCGCAGTTCCAGTTGCAAGCTCCGCTGTAGGTTTTTCCATCGGTTCCAATGATATCAGGGGGTGCGGGGGGGCATGCGCAAAGTACTGGAGACTTCTTCGCATCACTACCATTCACCAAGCACAGCGCGGCAACCACAACAGACACTTAAAAATAAAAAAAATAAGTGCGAATATATCGCTAAAAAGGTCCGCATCTTAACTTAAACGGTCAGGTAATTGAAGAGGTCAACTAGAAAAAAAATATTTGTCAGCTACCAGTCTGGTCAGCAAAGAAACTATATTGGTCAGCCTTAATAGAGGGGCAGCCGCGTCGCGGCCGTTGGCTTGTTTTGACCGAATAAGTATTTAAAATAAATGTACTTCCTAAAACACATTACGGGAAGGAATCCGGAATAATTTCCCGATTCTTCCCAAAATGTTTATTTTGAAATCCGGCGAAATTTACTATCTTTCTGCCTGTTACCTACTAAACGTCTGAGCGTAAGAGATCCATTTTGCAGTTTTTAATATTTTACTGCGTTTTTTTTAATTGTAACTGGTAAAGCGTTTGACCACCATTTCTCTTAAGAAAGTGAAGATGTGGCCTAAGATGGAGCACGCTTTCCCAGAAGGAACTTATTCACTCGGGATTTGAAGACTCCGAGATTGTAGGTACTCTACCTAGTAAACAGACGCAGGAAGTTCATTCTACTCTTTGCCAGTACTTTTGTTTATCAAAAGTAGAGCGGAAACATTTGGTTCGGCACTGTGGTATGTCCTCCGGTGGTGGAAGTGGGAGGGAGGGATATGTAAATCCTGGGCACAGGGAATAAAGGAAGAGGAAAAGTAATTTGTCGCAAATTACTCACGAATAAGCAGCAGCTTCATTGTTAGATCTTCTC
This sequence comes from Eupithecia inturbata, assembly GCA_963662085.1. Lineage (NCBI taxonomy): Eukaryota > Metazoa > Arthropoda > Insecta > Lepidoptera > Geometridae > Eupithecia > Eupithecia inturbata. The sequence goes on from OY759192.1 coordinate 1,971,660, forward strand.
GTTTCTCCAATACAATGTAAAAGATGGTTAATTACTTATTTATATAAGTTTGTTTATCAGTATTTTAACCATGCGTATCAAATCCATTACACCAAGGTAATCGATTTGACAAGCAATTAAAAAAACACTAGTTCAAGTCCCTTTATTAGTTTGGCCATCTACCTGAATCAGTGCGTCCACCGGATCCGAATCGCTGCGAAAGGATTTGTTGCTTTCTATTAATTTCTGTGGTACAACGTGCACTGCATCAACATATCTGCCGGTACCGATGCCAGGCATATTGTGAATGCTGATGCCGTGTACGCTGCGTGCGCTCCGATTCCGATCGGGTGGACGCACAGCTTAAAAGTACCTACTCATTAGAATTAGTATTTATTTTGGTATAAACAAACAAACCAACGAATATTAATTGAAATAAAAATGCGGGTTTTTAATAAGTTATCTGAGCGTCTGGTCGACGCGACGCGTGACCCGAGAGCTGGCGGATATCTGACGCAGCGCATCAGCATTGCCATACAGCGGGGCAATGCAGCCAGCGTCTTGGGGACGCTTCCGACTGGTATTGATATGGATCAGTTGAGCTACCTGTAGATTGTTTGCAACAGTCTGCAGTTAGCTTAATTGTTTCAATTGTAAATACTAGTTCTAATTTGTTTTTTATTATTGAATTGTAATATTTTTCTTTGTCATAAAAGAGTTTAAAAAAAAAATTGAAATAAAAAAATGAGAAATAAACAAATTTCTCATTTTCTCATCTATCCAAACATCTTTTGCATTTATAATATAATAGCTTCTGCCCGCGGCTTCTCGCGAGTTTTTTGGAATAAAAAGTAGCCTATACGTTATTCGAGATCGAGATCTTTGTGTGCAAAATTTCAGCCCGTAGTTTTGGCGTTCTCTTCGGCCAATCACCTCCACCACCAAACATCACAACGGCATACACTTTTGCGTTTATAATATTAGTAGGAAGTGTGATGTGAAATGAGTGGGACAAGAACATGTGCCATAAAGCGTCCAGCTTAGCATAAATTTACTGGTCTGCCCAGCACTCGTACGTCCACTGGTGAACTGACTCCCCCAAAGGAGGTTTTTGCCATAATCACCACGCACGATTGCAGGCGGATTGGCGATCGCAGTGTTGCTGTTATATACACACAGAAGGCAGCTGCTGCCCTTCTTCTGGCAGGTTTCGTCGGCTCTTTAGACATTCATAGGCTGAGCTGGTGTTGTCGATTCTTACGCCACCACGATCGCCATGGCACAGCACAGATGTATTTGTGCATAAAACAGTTGGGAGACAAATTCAAAATAAAACTAAGCCCTCATTCCACTAATTAAATCGCTTCGCCATAACAATGATATTGTCTCAAAACGACACAATATGGCATTTTACTTTTGATGAAAGAAACTACAGATGAAGGGACGTATCTCCAAAGTGTCAAGGTTGAAACCATTCTATAAATCTCTACGTGCAAATAACACAGCACGCACTATCTATCTAGAGTTTCTTGCATCTATGGACGATTCTGCGACGATACCATTGTCATAGTACAGCGATTGGTTAGCAGAATTCGGCCCCTGATAATAAACCAAACATTCGGTCGGATACTAGTAGTACCCATAACACAAGCTCTGCTTAGCATGGGGCTAAATTATGCTGTGTGAATTGTCCAGCATTATTATCATTATTTCATTATTTAGAGTAGACAGATGGCCAAACGAATAAAGGAACTTAAACTAGTATTTTTTTAATTGCTTGTCGAATTGATTACAGCTAGTGGTTAAAAAGTAAAAAAATACTGATAAACAAACCTATATAAATAAATAATTAACCACCTTTTCCATTGTATTGGAGAATCGAGAAGATTTAACAATGAAGCTGCTACTTATTCGTAAGTATAATATAATATTAATATAATAATATTTTTATATTGGGGCTAAAGAACAATGATTAATAATTATGTTACAATTTTTTTTTTAATACGGCAATGGCCTTTATTAACAAAGAAAATTACAATCAAATTATAACTAGTATTTACAATTGAAACAATTAAGCTAACTGCAGACTGTTGCAAACAATCTACAGGTAGCTCAACTGATCCATATCAATACCAGTCGGAAGCGTCCCCAAGACGCTGGCTGCATTGCCCCGCTGTATGGCAATGCTGATGCGCTGCGCCAGATATCCGCCAGCTCTCGGGTCACGCGTCGCGTCGACCAGACGCTCAGATAACTTTTTAAAAACCCGGAGAGCCTCGGTACCCCACGGACCTAGGGTCTCGACCCCAAAGGGAGCAAATATGTAGACTCTGTCGAGACCTGCATATTTGCGTCTCTTGAGATCCTCGGCCAAATCTGCCGCCGCACCAGCCCTTAGTTACAATTAAGATATCCACCCTTACGATTTGCAACAAATTACTTTTGCTCTAAATTTTTATTCCTTGTGCCCTGTATAACATGAAATTATCGCTCCCTGCCCCTTCCACCACCGGACAAGTAGACGCACTAGTGCACACCACCCATACCTGGTCGACGTACCAAAGTGCCGAACCAAACGTTTCCGCTCTACTTTCGTTATAAGTACCGGCAAAGAGTAGAATGAACTTCCTGCGTCTGTTGTCCCGGTAGAGAAACAATCACAATCTCGGAGTAATCAAATCCCGAGTGAATAAGTTCCTTCTGGGAAAGTGTGCTCTATCTAAGATCACTTTCTTAAGTGAAATGGTCGTCAAACGCTTTACCAGTTACAATAAAAAAAACGCAGAAAACATTAAATACTGCATACTGAATCTCTTACGCAATTTAGATGGAACGCTCTTAAGATCTGTTCAACAGTTTAGTAGGTAACACACAAAAGATAAAAAAAAATAATAGATGTTATTTGTACACAAAAGCACATTTCGTATTTCTAATATTTGTATGTAGGTATAGTCTGGATACCTCCCCAAATGTGTTTTTTAGGAAGTAAGTTTATTTTGAATACTTATTCGTTCAAAGCCGCGACCCGGCGGCCGCCTTCCTATTAAGGCTACCAAATCACAGTACTCACTGACCAATTTAGTTATTTTTGCTGACCAGACAAGTAGCTGACAAATATTTTTTTGTAGCTGACCAAAACCTCTAATTACCTGATCGTATAAGTTAATATGTTAACCTTTTTACCGATATATCATTCGCACTTTTTTTTTCCAGTGTCTGTCGCGGTTGTCGCGCTGTGCTTGGTGAATGGTAGTGATGTGAAGAGGTTACCTCCATTTTGCACATGCTCCCCTGAACCCCCCCAAATCGTTGGAAACGATGGATCAGTCTACAGCGGAGCTTGCAACTTCAACTGCGGCCTAGTTCACAATCCGGAGTTGAGGATCAAGGACATAATATGGCCAGATGTACCTGTCGAGGTATAGATCATCATTATGTTCGCCTTTGTACAACTTTTGTGCAATAATAGTACATTGGTCACAGAGGTGAGAAAGCGACTGATTCCTATCGAATGTGTCATTTGAGTGTGCCTTAAATGACACGAGGTAGGAATCGCACTTTCTTCTGAGTTATACATACTCTTACCTTTACTCTACTCTTTGCTTTATACCTACGAGGAAAATAAAACATTTTCCGAAAAAGAAGTGGCACTCTTCTCGTTTTTCCAATACACGAAATCTTCATAAGTATTGTTGTATTTATTTCTGGATTTCTCGGGTAATAAGGTTCTCAAATCACAGCTTGAGCAGTTTCTTTTATTACTGACGGTGTCATAAAATCTTCACTATCACTCGACGGCATTCTGTAGAATTAATAAAATTACCTAACTCAAACGTAAATTTCGAAGAAATTCCCGCGAATGCTTCAGGCACTTTTCCCTTTTATAGGGTTCCGTACCCGAAGGGTGAAAACGGAACCCTATTACTAAGCCTCCGCTGTCCGTCCGTCTGTCACAGGGCTCTATCTCATGAAACATATGAGATACAGTTGAAATTTTCAGAGAATGTGTACTCGTATTTCTCTTGCCGCTATAACACCCAATAATAAAAATAGAATAAATATCATAATTAAATAAAGGGTGTTCCTTTCAATAACTTGATTTTTTTTGGCTATTTTTGCTCTTAATTTGTCAAAGCTGTTTGTATCTCTTGAACTACAATAGGTAGGCATGTTATGAAACTTTCTATAATTAAGTAACATTTTAACTGTAATAACAACAAATACTAAAAATATAATGTTGAAAATTTAAAGGGGTCTCTACATAAGTGAAAATTTGATTGATTTGTTCTTTGAAAAAGTAGCCTGATTTTTACGGTACGGTTCGTGTGCGATCGACTCGCACTTGGCGGTTTATTTGAATTACTGTTGTGAGAACGTAAGAGGCTGGTATCGGAGTAAAAACTTTTTGTAGTTTAACCTATAATGAAAATAACCATAGCTAAAGTCTAAAATTTCAGAAAATTAAAAAAATAACACGTTAGAAATGGATTTCCATACATTATTCTCTCCCGGCAAACGCGTAAGAAATGAAATTCCTGCAATGACGTACTTTCTAGCTCAAGTTTGGAAAAGGAATAAGTCACTTTCCGAGCATGTGTAGTATAAAGTAAACTTAATACCTATCTGTCTATTTCAGGTTGCAGCCCGGAATAGCGCTTGTCAAGGAATGCTATGTTCCCCTTAAACATATCTTGGGCGGAGACCACTAAACCTGCCTTGCGGGTTTGCTGTTGTAGGTATAAAAATCTTTCAACAAATTAAAAACACTGCAAATTTCAAATTCATTTAAATTCTGTTTATTTTTCTCGATGTAAAATATATTGATTGGATAAAAAACTTCTTGTTTCTGTGTTGTTTTACGATAACTGTAACATAGGTAAAAATAATGAAGATTTTGGTCAGTATCTTGATAGAGATCACTTAGCAGTAGTCTTACAGACTTCTGATTCCGACAGCGCTGAAGGTCGCCCGCCACCACAGCAGACCGCGCTCGTCTGGGAGACGCGGAAATTACAACTACTCGTACAAAAGTATCTGGTGTACACACAGAAATCTAAATATTTAGATTTCCTCTCAAAATATAGGGCTGTTTATCAAGGATTATATGTAATGATTGGGGCAATTCATAATGTATGATGGATGATGAAAATACATAATCGACAACAATCTGGGTAGGTATCACATTTTGAGGTGTTTTTAGGTGTAAGTATATGTTCACACATCCAGTATCCATATCCATAATGTGTGTGAACTCGCTCACATCCGCCATCGCCGAATAAAAACGTATACGATAAAACGGGCCTGTAAAACGGACTGATGTGTGAACGTACCCCTAGCTTGCGAATATTTTAGCAGGTACTGCTGGCTGCAGGCTGAATAGAATATAATAGAATAACATTTATTTCCACACACACATAGGTACATAAAAAGCATACAAAACTTAATAAAGAACATGGAGGTTTATACTAAATTGCACAGATGGTGGGCGTCAGAACGAGTTTTGCCTCCATGACCGTGTGCCGAAATAGGTGTTGGCTCAGCATGCGCTGAGCGGATTGCCGCTCAGCGCTGTTTGGCTGCAATTAGATATGTTAGCTAGTATTGTAAGTTCTTTCACTCGAAAGATCTTAAATTATGACAAGGGTCTAATTTGCAATCAAAGGTACCGTTTATCTTAGTACATCCCACAGTTTCAGTTCGCTATCATTTTAGTTTAGTAATATTTTACCAGGACTACGTGAACCTTCCATATATCGCCTTATAGTATTAGGTATCAGCTATCAACCTATGCCCGGTTTTGGTCCTGTTTGAAGTCTAGTCTATGCAGTCTATACGTGCGAATTTGTGGAATACTGTAATGTGAATTTATCTCTACGAGCTGTGTAAAACCGACTGCACACCTCCTCACGGGACGGACTCATGCGGACCGTTTTGGAGGCTCGGTGTAGGATTTCAAATTTCCATAAAAGGATGAGCAGGTTTCGCAGTTTAATAAAGAATTCAAAGAAATATAGTTACTAAAGTAACAGAATTGGTGTTTGAAAATAATTATTATCATAGGCAGAAATAAAATTGTGTTTTTTTAAAAGCATTTTCACTGGCAAATGTTAATATTGAGAGTACAAGCACGAGAACCGACCAGTTAGCAAATCAGCTTTCAACAGGCGACACATACATACATATTTTTTTACCAATATACCATTTGTTGAACACTCGTGTTTATACAACTGAAGGACAGGATTCGTAACGAATACAAGGAAAGAGAACCAAAGTTATTGGCATAGCTCAAATAATTAGCAAGCTGAAGTGGCAGTGAGTCGACAACCGCTGGGGTAAACAAACGTTTTCTTGAGTAGTGACCGCGACTCGGAAAACTTAGTGTAGGACGCCCGCCGGCTAGGTGGGATGACGACCTGGGTAACACTGCAGGCAAATGCTGGATGCGGCAAACTGAAGACAGGGCGGTATGGCGCTTAAGGGAGGCCTATGTCCAGCAGTGGACTAACATAGGTTGATGATGATGATGATTTATACAACTTGACAAAAACCATCATAGAATCCAAAAACTTTTATTTTGCTGAAAGCTTTGCGATTTCCCTCGAGTGCCATGCTAGGGGGAACAATAACAATAGCCTTTTGTTCAGCAGAACTGTCGTTACTTATTATTTGAGAGATATTGGGTAGGTGCCTAATGTAGGTACTTCGTCGGTCCGTTTCGTGGTTCGTTCGGTCGTTATTTTCAAGTGTATTTTCCGTCAGAACCTTTAGATTAGGAGTAAACACTTCAGACAAGGTTTTGTTTAGACAATAATACAAAGAAAAGTCACCCACATCATCATTAGCCCGCTGACACCTACCATAAGAGAGAGGGTCTAAACCCAGGCCTCCTCTTTTGCACGCCAGCTTTCTACTCGGTACTGTTCGAGCCTTATCCAGAGTCTTCCGGCCACGCCTACGATGCCAACCGACCACCAGCAGGCAGGTGGTCTACCTCGAGGACGCTTCGCCCCTACCGCACTCGGTAACAGCCTTGGTCCATCGGCCTTCATCCCGCCTTGCAACATGTCCTGGCCATCACCTATTTAGCCTCGCGTTCCGCCACGTCTACGAGATTTACATACAATGCGTAAACTATTTATTTATTTATTGCATCATATTATGGTACATACATTTGTTGGGACTTATTGACTATATTAAGGAATACACACAATAATATGTACCCATTTAGGGTGTTGCAATGGGGACGGCCAGATACGTTATATAATACTTATTTAATAAAATGGTAGGAAAGGTAAGTGTGCCAAATAAAATTAATGGAATATTTCAATTACAAGTCACCAAAAGTATCACTTAAAAAATAATTTAGTTCGTAGTATCATTTTTCCAAGAGCATCTCTTTTAATCTAATTTCAAAATATTATTATTTCCTTGGCTTTTAATCTTATCTGGAATTTTATTATATATTTTTACCTTTATTTTGAGTGTGGACTAGATTGATATACTTTTAATTTTGATGCAGGTATCACGATATTATGTTTATACTTACTTTGATAACGACGTGAATTTTTAATATGAAGCGTCGATGCAGTCTTCTGCAAGTCATACCATACATATTATGTATGACTAGGAGAAGACATCTCTCGGCTGAGGTGATCGTTGAAGCAGTTGTAATTAAGTGTTGTATTGTTGATCGAAGAATTAAGTAGCTAATTCCAAATACTTTACGACCGGCTATTTTTTTTCTTATATTCTTTCTCGAAGAAATTGCACGGAAGAAATAATCCTCCTAAACTTCCATTATCGAAGTCCAGCCCCCAGTTGTGACTATGTCATAAAACTAATGACATAGTCACAACTCCGCTTGGTTAATATTATACGAAACCATAACACGAACGCGAGAAGAGATATAGTAACTCAGCAAACACTCAGTTTACTCGGTCAACGTACCCACATCGAACAAACATTTGACCACAATTGGGTGTTCTGGTAGCCTCAATGGCACAGCCTTGCTTATCAATACATTAGTTTAACCGTCAGCAGTTGAACTAGATAGTAGGAATCGGGTTAGATTGCGAAAATACTGTTTTGAACAAACTTTGTTTAACTTTTGATTAAATACTAATTTAAACCAGTGGCGCAGCGTAGTACAATCAATGAATGCACACAAGGGCTCCGAAAAGCGATCGATTTAAAATGTGATTCAGAGATGATAGACACGTGCTTTATTTGTGAGCTGGAAGGTGGAGAAATGGACTTTCTTTGTGCCCCCTTCTAGGGCTCACCTCACAGGGATGGGGACTTTGTGTGTGATGTTCGTCTGTCCAAACAAAGTTCCGAAATCAACCTTTCTGCTTTCGATTTTTCAATCCACAATAATTAATTGACTGGACTAGCAGGAGTTATGCTGAATGGTGTTTTCTGAAAGACGACTTTCAATAGCATTTCTTGATTATCATGACAACTATCTATTAATAATTAAAAACACTATATTTTTTCGTACGTAAACCTCTTCAATTTTCGAAGTTACAAAACGATATCTTAAACCTTTGCGCTATTCGGTACTCGAGCGTTAGTGATAAGTTTCGATTGGATTTCCTCGGTATTCCGCACAGCATCCCAACTCGGATTTCGCTGAAGCACTGGGTAGCGAATACCGCTAAAGTGTGAACTAGCTTATAGTACATACAAGTACACACAACTTCAAAAAACTCGTATTTTAGCAGACTACGAACGGAGGAGAATTAATAAAAAAAATCGCATTAATCAACTTCATTAGAACCGAACACAGGAACCGAACGTCGAAAATCCGTTACTAGTCCAAGTACGACCTTTTAACGTACATTTTAAATTAACTATTCGATGAAATAATCACGGAAATAAATAGCAATAGTAATATTTGTCGGCAAATATATTTAAAAGTTAGCGGCGATGACGCAAGCCAACGTCGATTAATTTATAATAGCGATATAAATAATTTCAGATTTATAATCTCCGATATATTGATGGTACATTACTATACTGCCTCATTTAATGGACGCAAGTATGTCTCAATATATAAATGACACTAGTTTCTGCCCGCGACTTCGCGGACAAGGTAACAGAATACAACATAGTAGTTGATAGTAGTACCAGTGAAATAATTTTAGCACGAACGCTCGCTGTGTAACATGTTACATTACGCCTTGTAACGCTGCAGTACCCACCTTTATAATATTCATTCAAATATTGATACTGTTTCAATCCGCGAAACAAAAAAATCAAATGGGATTGAATACCCGAGAGGCAGTGAAAAAAGCCTTAGAAGAATTTGTTGCCTCCCGTCCAGCTGATTTCTTCAAGGAAGGCATCATTAAACTGCCACTGCGTTGGCAAAGATGCATCGATTGCATGGATGATTGATTAGGTGATTACTTTGATTAATAGAAATAAAAAATATAGAAAAAAAAATCGTTAACTTATTTCATAAAAAATGGCAGTTTCATAGGTAAAGGAAGACCTAATATTTTACAATAATAGTAATGCGGAAATTAGTGTAAAATAAATCCTGTGTCCTTGTATCTTGCCTTATATAATTTATAACGGTAGTTATATTTTACTGGCACCTAATTGTAGTGTCAAATAAGTTTTATCTAATGAAAAACATAAATGGGAAAACTAGCTAAGTTCGTTCCGATAGTGGCTTCACCGATAATAGAGCTGAGATCATATAGATAGGTGCCAAGTTTCATAGCAGTTCATAATCTTAATTTGTTACGTTCTTTCATTATTTAATTTGTATCTTGGCAAGTTTATACCCACCGCATTTGTTTTAATGTTACTTACAAATTCATACAATTAGTAAGAGGAGCGCTTTTCTTTATTCTGTCTTTTTCAGTATAAAACATCAGTAATTATCAACTATGCAATCATTTGAATTGCCCAACCCTTTCAAAACGACCGATGGAGGTCGTTCAATTCAAACCTGTGCGTTCTCGTCAGCGCGGTCTAGAACTCGTACTCTTTTACTAGCGACATCTAGTAATTAATGTATGGAACAAATGCAACGATGGGTACCTTTTATTGAAACCCGGGGTTCGTTTACTTACACGATCGCTCACACATTTTTAACGATAATTCCGAAACTAATAATTATAAATTGATATGATTTGGCAGTTTTTATGCCAATGTTATGTTCTTTTATTTGATACAAAATTTGACTTTGTGGGCCGATTTTATTTTTCTCGACCCACCTTTTGTTGTATCAAAGCTTATTTTTCATGAAATATTAAATTTTATATATTTTCCAGTTTTGGGTCATTGTTATGCGTCTATGTGTGAAATTTTAGAACAATAGGTCTATAATCCAATGAGATATTCACAAATAACCTCACGAAAATCAATATCGGCACATTGATACCTCAAAATGTATTTTTTTTTTAGCTTTCGGATTTTTTCCGCCGATAAAGTTTGATCATCTACCCTCATACCAAATTTCAACTAAATGTTATCTAGAAGAGGTTTAGGTTTTTGATCAGTCAGTTGTTAAAAATTACACTTTTCGGACCTCAATAACTCAAGAACCTTAAATAATTTATTTGAAAGAATTATTAATAAAATTTGTTATTCCTACTCTTTTCATAAATCTTACTAAATATGCAAGATTGCAAGCCTGTAGGTTTGATAATGTGTGAGATATAGATGAGACCAAAAGCGTGCCCAAAGGTTCGTGTAAAGATACTAACTGCTATTGCGTCGCAAGTTCCTGTCCGAACTTGGCTGGACGCTCTAGCGCGCGTCTCAATAAATCAAGAAAATATAATAAACACCTACGTATTACAAACAGGCAACCAATCATATAAATAAGGTTATTTACGGGTGGTTATTCGGTTCTAGAATGGTCCACTGATTTTCCAGAATCTAGATTCTTTCTTCCTTTAAAATCAGGACTTATTTCCATTGCATTTTTTTATATAGTTCTTAAACACTTTTATTGCCCGTGCACATGGACGTGTTATCGAGACTGGGCAGTAAATGGGTATATAATAAATTCTTGACATATCTAATATCCTACTTCGATCCTTAGGTACTCGTAGTTATGCGGTTTTTTTATCACTAATAGACCTTTGCTTCTTTCTTTTGACCACAATCGCTCCTGATGGTGCCTACATTTTTGTGTATTTTGAGAACTAAACACTTTCATTGTCCACGAAACACATGTAGTTCTAGCATGGCTTGTAGCCGCGGCGGCGGCGGGCCAGTGAAAGCGTTAAGTAGTTAACAACTTGTTCTGCCTGGTACAGTTTTCCTGGTAACACTAGGGCCGATTGAAAACTGAATATTGCATGATGCTCTTAGTACTTTGCTAAAAGTTGGCAGAAATTACGACGTAAGTTGGGCTTGGAATATACTTGTACTTCAAGTTTTAAACTTCGTAGACTACCCGAGAATAAATAGCACTCAGGTTTTTCATAGCAGCCTTCTGTGTAAGATTATTTTATTCACAGCCTACTATTAATATATTAAATTAAAACAATGAGGCGTTTTCTTAAAAAAAGTAAAGTAAGGAAATAGTACGATCAGACTGAAAAGAGGGCGGCTTTCATGTCAGTTTCAGTTCAGTTTAACGAATTTATTTACTCAACAGAACAATATTCACTTAAATGAGTACATACAATAATCTTACGTAGGTACTATATAAATTAATTAATACTAAATTACAACCGTTTGCTAATAATTGTAGTAGCAAGTTTACAATAATGTCGATGAAAACAGCGTGGCGATGTCATGTTAAACCACTGCGCTCCATTTCACAAGTTGTTTAATGGAGCTCAGTGTGTCAAACCTTCCTCCCTTGCCATTCCTGATCGAAGGTAGCGGTGGACTTTCGTTTGACATGAATGCCATGTCAAACGAAAGTCCACCGCTACCTTTGCTGGCACGCTACAGCGCGCCCTCAGTTGACTTTGAAGATAACTAGGGTTTTAGTTTTTTTGGAAAACGCTGCAGTCGATCAATGATCTATTGACGACCGATGTGGCGCGGCGGGCGAAGGTCCGCCTGCGTCGCAGGAGATTGCTGGTCCGATTCCCGCCTTGGGACAAAAGTTTGTACGATCTGCAAATATTTGTTCCGAGTGTTCTGGGTATTTTCTATGTATAATAAAATATATATATATATATATATATGTGTATGTATTGTATTAAGTATATCAGTCATCTAGTACCCATAGCACAAGCTCTGTTAGCTTGGGTCTAGATGATGCTGTGTGGATTGTGCAGCATTATTTGTTTATCTGTATCCTCAGAGAGTCCTGTTCTAAGGATGCAGATCATTGATCGACTATTTCCCAATAGTGTCAAACACATTGTCCTCTGACAACTACGTGACATAAGTGACAAATGCAAATACTAGCTGCGCATTTAGCATGTATTTATAGTATTATAAAATCTGTGCTTAAAGCCTTATCATTATCACACTGGCGATTTGTGAGCGATTTCAAGGTGATTGCTAATCGTGGCGTGCTCGCTGCGCACTCGCCTAGCTTTCAATTCGCTCGCAAATCGCCAGTGTGATAAGGCTCTGTGTTTCTTAATGATACCACTTCGCCAAGATACTTAGCCCAGTATCGCAAAAAAGACTTATGAACTCGTATATTAGGAGATGGACACCTTTTTCGTCCATGTATCTGGTCTTGTTAGCTATGTTTATCTACTTTGTGTCCTCATAAATAACAGTTTTGGGTTTATTCATCAACGACTGTACCACGGAATACCGAAACTAGCAATACCAATAAACAGTATTAAAAAGTACAGGAAACCGCATAAATTTAGAGAGAAGTCACATTAGCTCGAATAACAGAATACCTAACCCACACAAATTCGAAACAGTCGAAAGCTTACGACCTCGATTAAAGATGAAATGCTATACGATGATGATCTAGCTAGAATGTAAATTATCACTTACTTGGCAAAGTTCAAATGATCTGACGCGAGCATGTCAGACAAGGAGCCCCAGAGCGCTCTGTGGAGATGCCGTACCGGCGCCCCCCACCAGCTCGCGTGCCAGTACCGCACTGTTGAGGATACTATGCTTTCTACACCTGTGGACAAGGAGATTGGTTAAACTATTGAAGAGATACATGGTCACACGCTGAACCTAGCGGTGGATGGAACTGACACGGAGCATTAGCGAATGTAGTTCCATTTTCAGTTATTGCACAAGAATATTGGCAACATTCTACACCGTAGCGTAAAATAAATAAAAAAAATGCTGGACAATTCACAGCTTCAGATGAAGTTTTGTGAATTTTCGCTCAATACCAGAACAGTTTAATTAAAGCGTCCTCAGATACAATAAATACAACAGAACCCATGTGTCCGATGATTCGTGGGACTCACAGACCGGCTGGCCTTGACATTCAAATTAAAATCATGAATGAAAGCAAAGGTATTTAGAAATCAAAGCGTAATCAATCACGTGGCATGCTAATTACATTGCGATAGCTATTGCTAGCTAGTGTTAGCTGCTGCTAATAATGACTAATATCACACTAACATATCAGTGGCACGGCTACGCTAGCATTGAAAATTATTCTCTAAGGAAGGAATTTATGTAACGGCGGCTCGCTACGCTCGTTGTTATTTCTTAATAAGCATTTTTCACTTTCACAAAATCACAGGGCTCTCTCTATAACTTGTGATATTCATTTTGTTTTAACTTTTTAACCGGTAAACGCCTTCTGGGCGTCGTGGCGTAGGACCTCCACTCCAGTGTTCCAATGCCACTGAATGATGATGCTGAAACCGGTATCATAGCTGGCTCAATGATCTGTCTAGGCCGGCCACATTGCTAGGTTAAGGCTTTATTTAATTAATTAGTTTAATTGTACTTATTTTATTTTATTTAAATTAATATTTGTGATTTGAATGTGTACCTATGGTCTGAAAAAATGTATTTATTTTTATTATAAATATTATATTATAAAAGTCACAAAAGTTATTATCTTCTTGACTTTTCTGTCTAAGGCAGAATAAAATTAATAATTTTCGCCACTCACAGTTGTCCTGGCTTCCTAGTCTTTGTTTTTATACCCACTTCACACATCTTGAAAATTACCTGATATTATTTATTTTGTCATGCCCTTATAATTATAGTTTTAACAAACCACTGGAGAAATTGACAAAAATTCCGTGGCTCGCTCCGCTCGCCGTTGCTTCTATTATTTTACCTGCCTAGCATACCTACTTTTTTGGCTACCGCTGGGAAACTTCCTGTCTTTGTTACTAACCATAACCTACCAATCTTGAAAGTGAACTAGCTTTGCCGCGGCTCGTTCACAGAGCGGCGCCGCCGCGCCGATGAGATGTCTGCATAGGGCGCTGTTGACACGCCTCTGGCTTTTCATATGTATTTAAAAAGAAAATTTATAATTTGACTACTTGAATCGGTCGTGGAATACTTTTGTATGTGTGTGTTCATCATCAGAATCACGATAAGTAGCAATGAGAGAACTAGGTACTAAGGAGAACTACATGTGTACCTACTCTTGGTGAAAGTTTACAACGATTAATACAAAAAAGGCCACCAAGCTGTGGTTCTGTCAATATGTGTCGTTGTTTATATGTGTCTATGACCCGTATTATGAAAGCTTCCTCAGTCATAGATCTGAGCTTGAGTGACGTTTATGCCATAGAAAAGCGTTACTCAATCGTAGATCGATGACTTGATGAGCTTGATGAGCTTTCATAATACGGGCCTTAGTCTACTAATCAATCAAAAATCTCTCAACATAGTTAATAAAGAAGTTGGTAATTCGGAAATATCTTCTTATCTTGCATGACGGATTTCATGGACGTATCAAAGTAATCGTCAGTAAAAAGGAATGAAAACACAAAAGTGCTTTTCAGGTAATGTTAAAATTTTCGCTCACCACATTTTTATAAACAGGTTACCCGTTACCGAATGCTTAATTAACTACCTATACATTTCTCATAAACGAACGTGTTTCTGCCTCATACAGCCGTGAGAAGTAGTATAAAAACGTGATTGGCTCACGAGTTTGGCACAGATCGACTCGTGCGCAACCTGCACTCGCGTAAAATTGACGGCTAGAATGTCCGCGACCTTTGCGGTTACGCAAGTATTGCGACAGTGCTTTGCATGATTTAGGTGTGGATGTAACCCTGAATCGAGGAGTTTTGGCTGACAGCTAAGACAAGGGTGTACAAGATAATTAAAAAAAACCAAACCTCCGGCGCACATTACACTTTTGATTTCTGGTAGATAAGATACCATGATGAAGACCGACATAACAAGAAATTATCTGTACCTACCAGTTTCTGAAGACAAGATAAGCCAACAAAATTTACAAGGCCTCAGGGAAACATAAATAAATAAATTATTATTAACTGATTTATTTAGATTTAGAATCCATAAAACACATACAAAATAATAGAACTGACACAGTATAATCATATTAAACTAAATATTAGATTACTTGGTGATAACATTGGATAAAACATAATAAATATAATAAGATACTTACTTACTATCCTAATGATCAATAAAAATAATAGAAATGTCACAGTAGAATCATAATTACATTAAAAATTAAATTACATGATGATAAAATTAGATAAAACATATAATACAATATTAATTACCTAGTAACTTAATGACAATTTACATGGAGTATAAGCCCATTAATATCCTTATCCAATTGACTAATCTACGACTAGGGTTGCTCAGTTATCGATCTATGCTTGAGTGACTTTTATGCCATAGAAAATCGTAACTCAAGCATAGATCGACGACTGAGCAAACTTTCATAATACGGCCCTTAGACAGACGGAGCTACAAACTCGGGCCTTAAACTCATTGGTTACGAATAGCCTGAGCATGGTTTGCATTGAATAGAATTATTTTTTCAAGTAAAAAACAACATTTCATTTTGGTTAGAAGTGCCTCAAAGCGTATGTTAGGTTTAACTAGACACAGAGTTCTCACCTGGTTCAATGTGAGGTCATAACAGGTAGGAATAAGAATCGGAAGAGATAACAAGCTTTTAAGCTTATCTACCTACAATGAAGTCTAAGACAACCCGATGAATATCGGGTAAACCTAGAGCCCTCGTTTGTTACTTTCTTAAGGAAACACATCTTAGTTACTATTCCATATTCCAAGCATAATACATTTAACTTTTATCTTCCCTAATGCTATTGTGAAATAACAATACAAAGTTGCGTTTCGGAAAGCTTTCATAGGACGGATATTGTGATGGCATAAAGTTATGCTAGAGGAAATGCGAAAGCATACAAGAGACGACAGGAAAGTAGTTCCAGAGTAACTTCAGAGTTGTTCCGTGCTATGGAAATAGTGTTATGTGACGTCCTATCTATTTTGTGCTAGTTTTATGCAGTTACTATCAGGAAAGGTGTTGCTTGTATGAAAAATGCAAGCGAGATATGAGGATGCAAGAACAGTTAAGGATGAATTTGGGTTAAGTAAAGAAAGTAATTAAAGTGAAAAACAGAGCATAAACATTCAAACACACCCCCCTTCGACAAAATACATTCTAATAAAAATGCAAGGTTTCGACATTTTACCCCAAAATTGTCAGCCGATTTAATAAATGTGTCTTCGTTTACATTATTGGTTTAGTATCTTGTCTTTAAAAATTCTTTGTTTGCATGCTAATGGTTGTATTGAACCGAGTGTTTGTGTAAAAATTTGATTTAGTAAGGTAAGTCAGGTCAGTAGGTGAGCAAGCCCGAAATGAGTCAGTGTTTGACATCAATATCTGGAAAAATCAGACCTGGATTTGCAAGGGTGTCAAGTGTGTTCGAAATAGCAATATATTAACACTATTATGTACTATTAACGGGATTTCTCTGTGTAAATTTGACATAGATGAGTGTGTGGCGAATCGGTACACATTTACAACAAATTTAACATTGACTTCTGATTCTGAAGACAAATCGAGTGTCGTGGAAACTGCTATCAATTCTCAACGGTAGTTCCAATTCCAATCCAACATAATCAGACATCCTGTGAAGGACGACGTATGCGGCAACGTATTCGAAACCTCGGGGAATTCGGGTCATTAAGGTGTGTATCTATATATTCTATGTACTATATGCAGTTCAAAAATCTGTAATTTTAACTTGGCTACGGGTTTATTAAGATGTTCATGCGATTTTCACTTGAAGGACTACTTATAGAGCGGTATTCGCTATGTCTACAGAACACAGAAAAATACTAGGCTATGTGATATGCCCATTGATTGGTGTGAATTGTCTATTGAAAGCTCGAAGGCTGTTTTAAGCAAGCACAAAGTGTCCACGCGTGTTATTGCTTAAGACTCTGTATGGCGTTTTCTGAAACTACTTTGAACCTTATGTGCCGTTGACAATTTCGCTGTACTACGACATCGTACAGCACAGCGACGCGCAGAAACTCAGGCCTGGCAGTAATCGTGTTAAGAGCTCTTTCATGATCGTTATGTGTTACCAGTGTTCCAGGAAGCGTGTAGAACCATGGGAAGAATCGATCACCACCGTCCTTGAGTACAGTTGACAGTAATTACGGCAAGCGATATCGTATCGACCGCTACTCATAACTAATTTATCTTAAGTGTGAGACCGACACGCTTTATGTACCCTTTGACATTTCATAGACTTTTATAAATTCTCCTTTATCACCTGCAGCCTCACTTCTTTATCAGATTTCAGATTTATTTATTGCATACATATAACATTAATACATTGTTTTGGCTTAGGTGGTAATTAGCTTAGGGGTAAGTACATGTACCCTGTAAGGCGCAGCAATTATCTTCATGTTTACCACCCATTCTTTGTGACGATCTCTAGTCGAGTCTAGGTTATGTTATGTCGCAACTCGGTTCTTTCTTCCATTTTTATTAGATACGCTATGTGAAAATATAAGAATTATGACCATTTGGTAAAAAATATTAATAATCTTCAAGGCGGTATGCAAGCACAAAGTCTCAACTCGTGTAAAGAATCAGTGTAGAATCGTTTAACGCATTCACTGTCATTGGCCTTTAACATCCATTAAGAAACGTCTGTGTAGTGTTCGTATGTCGGCACTTTAGGGCGTAGGTGGCTTGTAAAGCCTAGGATTACGGGAACGACAGCCTACCTATCAGAACTCATACTTCCACAGCTAAAAGTGCCTCTCCTAAACAAGGAATCAGTGAGATCGCAGTACCGCTGTTGCTGTTCTTCCTCTGGTAGATTCCTTTAGTCGCCTCTTGCGACTTCTACGGTCTTAGTTCGAGGGGGTTGATTCTTACGCCGCAACCACCACTACTTACATGACAGATGTGGCCACAAACATGCGCCATGTAGATGGTGAGTCAGCGGCAGAATATTTTCTTTACCCTTTTCTATCTCGTCTTTCACACATGATTATTTGATTTACTCTGAAGTATAAATGGAAACGCTTCAAGAGGAATGTTGCAATGAGTTCTGTGTGTTTAATAGAAGGCGCCTTGCCCGCATCTACCGAACCAACCTGTTTTTACGCAACTATTCTGATAGGCGATGGGCTCACAACTTGCTTACGCTTAGCTTGCGAAAAGTGTGGAAAGTGCATGTATCGATTTTTGTTCGACTGATTCGTATTGTAGTTCGAACGCAAGAGTTTCTCGAATAGTGCTTAGCAATCCCGAGATCGTGAGACTAGGCATCTCGTCGTCTTTTGTTTCTTGGGGTAAAGTAAAACATTGTTGGTAAAAACGAGGAATCTTACAGTAGATTTGGGAAATCCATGATAAAGAGAAGTTTCTTCTATTCAAATTCAGGCTGAAAAGATCTCAGGGATGCTTTTCGTGTCTACTATTTAGTAACTGGGAAAATTTTCTAGTTCAGTACCTTTACCGTTGTCTGAGCTCAGTCGAATTTAAACTTTTTCTCTTTATACATAACCATTAATATTTATTTAATCACACGCCACTGAAGGTTAGACCTGTGCAGATAACGATATGCATCTCCAAGTTCAGTAGCATTTGATAGCAATAAGATCAATTGGCAGTCATCAAGGTCCGGAAATTTAATTAAATGTCAGTGTTGTGGACTCCAAAGGGTTGAGGGCCAGCATAGTATAACTGAGTAATAGTTACTATAAAACTAGTAGTGAGAAAAACTGGAGTTCTACTTCAATGCTCCAGCCCGTAGCACGATGAACAGCCTATGCAAGGTTATGTCTTGGCTAGAATACATAAAAATTAAAGAGAATGCGAATATTATTAAACGTGAAAGAGAAAACCAGATCCATCAAGTGCGAGTGTAACTCGTGCGCCAAGGGTTTCGAACTTTTGTCAAAAAAACGTGAAGGAGAAAACAAGATCCATCAAGTGCGAGTGTGACTCGTGCGCCAAGGGTTTCGAACTTTTGTCAATTAAACGTGAAGGAGAAAACAAGATCCATCAAGTGCGAGTGTGACTCGTGCGAAAAGGGTTTCGAACTTTTGTCAATTAAACGTGAAGGAGAAAACAAGACCCATCGAGTGCGAGTGTGGCTTGCGCGAAAAGGGTTTCGAACTTTTGTCAATTAAACGTGAAGGAGAAAACAAGATCCATCAAGTGCGAGTGTGACTTGCGCGAAAAGGGTTTCGAACTTTTGTCAATTAAACGTGAAGGAGAAAACCAGATCCATCAAGTGCGAGTGTGACTCGTGCGCCAAGGGTTTCGAACTTTTGTCAATTACACGTGAAGGAGAAAACAAGATCCATCAAGTGCGAGTGTGACTCGTGCACCAAGGGTTTCGAACTTTTGTCAATTAAACGTGAAGGAGAAAACAAGATCCATCGAGTGCGAGTGTGGCTCGCGCGAAAAGGGTTTCGAACTTTTGTCAATTATCAATTTTTCACAATATTTGAAAAAAGTATTATACCTAGACTTAAAAAAGCCGGCGATGCGTCTTGGGGACGCTGCCGATGGTATTGATATGGATCAGTTGAGCTACCTGTAGATTGATTGCAACAGTCTGCGGTTAGATAAGTTGCAATTTATCTTAGAAATAGTCACAAGGGTAACATTTGTGAAATTATATTAAATAATGCGTCATGTTTAGAAATTAAAATTTATAATATGGTTATCATATGCATCTACCGCTCTCCGTCAATAGGTAATGCTGAAAAGTTTATTCATTCATTGTCCGATCATCTTGAAACTCTAAAATCATATGAGAGTATAATTATTATGGGAGACATAAATATTAATATCATAGCTAAATTAGACGAGCGTAGTAGTGACAGGAATAACAGACTCAGTTATCTTAACGCACTTTCTCTGCATGGCCTTCTTCCTGGACACTACTTACCTACAAGAATGAACAGCTGTCTGGATCACTGCATAATCAAAATTAATAAAATTAAAAATGCTGCTACTATTGCTGTTCTTGAAACCTCTACTACTGACCACCGCATGCTAATACTTTCCCTTTCTAAAGTCGTAAACCTAATTAAAACACCTAAAACTAAAATAAAAACAGACTATATACAAGCTTTGAGAGATCTGGAAATGAATCTCATAGACACATTGAACTTAAATGATCCGATAATTTTGTGTAACCTACTAATAGGTAAAATACAAAAATCTCTTAAGGATAACGCTAGAATAATTCACATTCCCAGAAGCAAGCGAGTTTTAAAACCCTGGATCACAGAAGGGATCTTGCGCTGCATAAAAAATAGAAACTCTATGCAGAAAAAACTTAAATCCGATCCACATAATGAAGTCCGCAGAATCACATTTAAAAGGTACCGAAATTATTGTAACAATTTAATGAAAAATCTAAAGAGGAAATATGAAAGAGATTTACTAGCTAGATCTGCAAAAAATAGTAAGACTCTTTGGAAAAACATAAATAATATTACTAATTATAAAGCCCCGAATACTCCTAATACCTCCCTTCTTAATATACAACCTACATCAAAACAATCAGTTGACTACGTAAACTCATATTTCGCAAATATTGGACAAGCTCTAGCTGAAAACATGCCTCTACATTATCCTTCTACTGGAAACTGCTCTTTAACTTTACCTTCACTTAACAACCACCCGACATCTTTTGTTCTACTGAATACCGACTTCGATGAAGTACTTAGTATTATTAAAAGCCTTAAAACTAATAGTGCTCCAGGCTGGGACGGTATTTCAACATCTTTCTTGAAAATGTCGAAACACCTTGTGATTCACTGTATCTGTCGTCTAATTAATCTCTGCTTCGACACAGGAATATTTCCAAATGAGCTTAAACGTTCAGTGGTAACACCTATCCATAAAGGAGGAAACATAGATGATGTAAATAATTACCGCCCGATCTCCGTATTGCCTTCGCTTTCAAAAGTCATGGAAAAGTCAATAAATATCAGACTCCTAAACTACTTAAAAAAATATAAATTACTTTCTAAATTTCAATTTGGTTTTCGGCAAGGTATATCGACGGAAAACGCTATTTCAGAACTAACTAATATAGTCACAGATCAGGTAGATAAAAAACAAAAATGTCTGACTGTATTTCTTGACCTTAGGAAAGCGTTTGATACCGTGTCTGTCCCGATTCTCTTACAAAAGCTGGAGAAATTTGGTATTAGAGATATACCACTTTCATTATTAAGCAATTATCTCACCGAAACAAGGCAACGTGTAAAGGTTGGTGATATTGTGAGCGAGGATGTCTCCATCTCTTACGGCGTCCCACAGGGGAGCATACTGGGTCCGACCCTGTTTTTAATGTATATTAACGACTTGTGTGATATGACAGTAGATAATGGATACATTTTTTCCTATGCAGATGACACTGCGATTATTTTTTCGGGTAACTCTTGGAGTGAAGTTAAACAAGCAGCAGAAAAGGGACTCAGAAAGACAGATCTTTGGCTAAGACAAAATTTGCTTACGCTTAATATAGATAAAACTAATTATATTTGCTTCACTAAGTACATAAGCACTCAACCTGACTCTAATTTTAGTATTAAAATACACAGATGTGCCCTTAATAGACAGTATTGCGACTGTCCAAAGATCGACAAAGTAGCCCGTACCAAATATCTTGGGATTATGATACATCAGCGGTTAACCTGGCACTCCCATATAGAACTACTCATGAACAGGACTAGAAAGCTTATATGGATTTTCAAGAATCTAAGACACGTTGCTCCCCCCGCTCTTCTAAACAACATATACACAGCTTTTAGTAGAATCTATTCTTACCTACTGCATACCTATTTGGGGCGGAGCTGCAAAAACTCACATAATTGACCTTGAGAGGGCCCAGAGGTCTGTCCTTAAGGTAATGTTATTTAAACCCTATAGATATCCTACCGAAAGCTTATACTTAGAATCTGATTTACTCTCGGTCCGTAAACTGTATATTCTTTATTCTGTATTAAAAATGCATAAAACTGTAGACTTCGATCCTGCAAAGCTCCACAATAGAAGGAATGATATTGTAATAAATAATACACAGGTTAGATCTACTTTTTCATCAAGGCAATACCTTAGACAATCTACTTATCTATATAATAAAATAAATCGTATTATTAACATTTACCCTAAGACACTCTATGATTGCAAGTATGAGGTTA
Organism: Eupithecia inturbata; assembly: GCA_963662085.1. Taxonomy (NCBI): domain Eukaryota; kingdom Metazoa; phylum Arthropoda; class Insecta; order Lepidoptera; family Geometridae; genus Eupithecia; species Eupithecia inturbata. Next base: position 1,994,229 of record OY759192.1, read on the forward strand.
TTAAATGGCTTAAGTGCTTATGTTTTTTTTTTTTTTTTTTGCTTTAGGTGGCTTTCGTGTCACTGCGGCCATGAAAGGCCTATTGTGATCGCCACTCAAGTGTTCAGCCCTGAAGCTGCGACGTTCATAGTTCGCCACTAACCCTTGCAGCTGCTAGGAACTGCAGGATTTTCTTCGGGGTGATGGCTCGTAGCTCGTTTGGGCTGTGCAGGTGCTTGCCCAGATGGATGCTACGTTTTTGCATCAGTGCTCCGCACTCTCCTAGCAGGTGGAGAGGCGTTTCCTCCGCCTCTTCGCAAAATCTGCAGGAATGTGTGTCGCTTAGACCCAGTTTGAACATGTGCTTGTTAAGGCGACAGTGTCCAGTTAGGGCTCTTGTCATGATGCGAAGGTTGCTTATGTTACGAAGATGTGCCTCCACATCTTCGTAACATAAGCACTTAAGGCCTCCTTAAGGTAGTTTCCTAATTATTATTTTATTAATTTTTTATTTTTATTTTTATAGTGATTTATATAAAACCGATAAATAACTCGCACACACACACATACACATGCGCCGGTAACTCCTGTTGCCCGGACTCTTACGAGACCGGTGTCCTCAGGAGCACCAAACACATACACCCACAAACACACATGCACACGCACACACACACACATAAAAGACACACACAGAACATAAGGATTGTAGATTAATTTTATATTATAAATAGTTTTTATTTTTTTATTTTATTGAACGCTTTGAGTTTATAACTTACACCACTCTACTTCGCCGCCACCACAACAACTCAAGCATTTCATTCAATAGTCTTTTTATCTACCCTCAACTTTTAATTTATTTTTCATATTTTTTTGTATTGACAAAAATGTTTTATTGTAAAAAGTTTTTGCTAAATTGTAACAAATGTAATTGAGGAAGAGCGAAACCTCCTAGTACAAGTATTCTTTACTTAAAAGGAGGTTTCAAAATATTGTAAAGATATGTATGTACTTTGTTAACGAAATAAAAACATTTTGTATTTGTATTTGTATTTAGATAAATTGTTTCAATTGTAAATACTAGTTCTAAATTGTTTTTATTATTTGATTGTCATTTTCTTTGTTATTAAAAACGGTTTTGAAATTTATTTATTTTATTTTAGTTTATTAGGTACACAAAACACATCACAAGCAACAATGGAATATCACAAAAAAAATAATTAAATATGATCTGGCTTGAAACGTAACCTATATGCACACAACAATAATAGAATGAAATGGACGAGAACAATTTGCAGGGTAGGTACTTACTGAAAATTATCCTTATAATTTTTTTTTAATATTTTTCTTTAATCTATACAGGCACACGATATTTATTATCAAACTTCAAGTTAATAGCTTTGGTGTCATCATGCTAATAATAGGGGATGTTATAACTTAAAAATAGCATTTCAGATCTAAGATTCAGAAGGTCCCAGTCGATTGCTCAAGAGATCCCATTAAAAGTTTAACCTTTCATAATCTTATCTCGCAAAATTATGTTATTAACCTACCTAACCTAGCGTGCGTGTTTTGTCATATACCTAAGTGCGCCTTCTATGTCACAACTTGGCACAGTTGAATGTGAAACTAATTTTGAAATAACACACATTCAACTGAAAATAACATTTACACAACATAAATAAATATTCTCCCAGATCTCTCTCAAGTCTTCTTGAAGGGCAATTTACTAACAGGCTTGAGATTGACTTCATCCTGATGGGAAGCGATGATGAAGTCTATTGAGAGCACAAACAATTAGAAAGAAAGAAAAAAAATACATTTATTTGGACCCACCCAATAACATCGCACGACATATAACAAGACACATTACAATAATAAACAAGTGCAAAAAAACAAGATTAAACCTAGATAAAAAAAACAGATAACGCAGTGCGTTATATAAAGGGCCAAAAAGGTCCCTATCTCAGCATTATGCCGCTACAAGCCGAAGCTAGTAGCGGCGCTGGTTTTCAGACAGGTCCTGGTGGTGGCACAAAGCTGGATTACAAGTACCTACATATAAAAACGATTTTAAACAGGAAAAGATATTAGCAACTTCGTCGGTTAATGTTGACGTAAAATGCATGAAAAACCTTTGTCAAAAACGTCAATCATGTAATTGTCCGATTACCTTTTCGATGAACACATAAACGGAAACGTTTACCTAGAAAGATGCTGATTGACGTTTCTATTGAAGAAATCCAAATTATAGAAAGTAGAAAAACAAAGACGGCGGTCCTTTATATATAAGCTAACTACTAACCCTTAAATTGTGTAGCATCTTTAAACAAACGCACTATACTTCTCACGTGGGCAAACACTAGCGCACACAGTACCTGCAATATGCATAGACCAAGTGTACCGAATATGCACCGAAGTGCACTCAACATGTACCGAAGACACCGGACGAACTCAATGTAGTGAGATTATAATAAGAGCATGGAATTTGTACTGTATAGCTTTCACTTATGAGACAATTTGGAATAGCAAAGATGAAGGTAGACTATCACTAAATTGACCTAATATAGCTCAACTGTCTGGAAGTATTTTTACGGGATATTGAATCGTATAGGTGTGGTTTAAAGTCTATTTCCCGGTGGGGTATCGTTTGGACTCTACCAGTACGGAAATGGTACCTAGAGCTCGTTATTGCAGTGTTAGACGATTGGGCGAGAGAGTTAATTTAAAGTTTTAGGGTATCATAATCATGCCACTGCAACAGCTATTAATAAATAAATTCTGTTTCAAAACTGATCGTTTTACTTAGATCCTAAAGCCGGGTTTCCACCGCGAAAGGGTAATGAGCGGGAAATGGACTCCTTTTAAATAAAATATGTTAAGTTTTGCCACGGGTTTCTACTCTGCCAGGCTAGCATAGCGGGGGCCGAAACTTAGATAAGTGCTCTATCCTTCCTAACAGGGAACTACCACTATAAATAAAAGAAGGCAGGTAAATTTACATCTCATAAAGGTAATTAAATAAAGAAGATTTTTTTTAGTACAGGTTTGTTTTACTTACTTTCTAACACATACAATAAAACAAAATTATACTTTCTTACTTTCTTTCTTTCGTCTACGTCATGAACTTAATATTTGAACTCACAGAGTACAGAGTCTGCCTACTTGCTATCAAGTTTGGAAGCGTTCCCTAGACGTGACTGGGGCTCGTTCCTATGTATTATTTATTAATTCGACCAACTTTAGGAGAAAGATATCTAATATTTATGGTTGTAGAACTTTCGAAAAGTGTAAGAAATAAAATAATAATACTAAATAAGACATTAATTTTGCACTCACAAAAGACTGCAAATATTTGTACTTAACATATTTTTTTTTATATATTTTTGGAATATGTCAAACTTATTGGATAGGTATCTACCTTAAGCCTACACTTTCCAGATTATGATCTATAACTGCTTCAAATCATACCTACATTTTCCATAGAAAACAACCAGATCTGGAACAAATATTTGTAGATCTAACCACCATTTCTACCAAAGCGGTAATTTAATTCGCGACCTTTTGCATTTCAGGCGACCCTCTATGCCAGACCGGCGAACTTTGACTTTAACTAGCTAGACAGTTGCCATTTTAGTCCTCAACTAACACCGATTCCTTTTACTGAAACAAATCTGCCATTATCAGTTTATCAGGTTATGGAACAGACTTGCTAAAGGTCTTGGCTCTTGACCTGTGAAGTGAATGTGAGGCACTGGGTGCCTTAATATGAAGGGGGAACGCCGGGTAATTTTGATGTTTGCACGTTTGCGGAAGGTAGGCATAATTTTATGTTAATGTCTTTACTTTGATTACATGACCATAAATTAGGTAATGTTTCTTGATCATAGCTTGTGATACTTCTGCTATTTGTGTTAGAGCACCACACTGAGCAAAGAACCGTTAGTCATACCTACGTACACACGCTCTGTCTACCTGCCCACAGATGAGCTGCTTAGTATCTACCATAGACTACTGTATCTACCCACTGTTTAACTGTGTTTTGTGTTGTTTTAAGTAGACCGTACTCAAGTAGTTTTTCTATGTTATTACCTATTGTATGGTTTATTGTAAATTTAGTTATAGATATTGTACGTGCCTAAATTTGTATGTGTGTGCCTTGTATTGTCTAATACACTATTTCATTTAATTTTTAATTTCATAATTGATTTCTAATGTTCTGAGGACTCAGGTGATAACTCTGTGGCAAAGTTGAAATTAGGTTTTTGGCTAGTCTCTACATAGGACTCTACCTCTACTATAAAGAAGTGTCCAAAAAGTTGACGTATGCAATAGTATAAGAATTCGCTTGGAGCTACGGGACTAATTATTAAATATCCTACACTTCCTTATTGAGCTATTATTAGCTACCTGACCCTCGCAGTAGGTACTGCTCAAGCTGCAATTTGATAGAACTTGTTTGAATCATCATTATTGGCCTAACGTCCATGAAGGATGGTCTGTGTTAGTGTTCATTTGTCGCCACTTACATAGTAGGTGGTTTGTAATGAGGCCGATGCGGCCACTGTATTGACAACATTAAGGTTGTCGAAGATTAGGGCCGCACCGCAACCGCACAGCTCAAAAATGGGCACTTAAATAAAGGCTTTAACTCGTAACCTTTAGATGCATTTTATATTGACGGCATCAGATGACAGACAGCTCGCGGCCACTCGTTTGAAGTTTTGGGAAGCCATTTTGTCAATGTAAAATGTATCTTAACATATCAAGTTAAACCCATATTTTAATGCACATTTTAGTGCTGTGCGGTAGCGGTGTATAATTAATGTGGGCTGAACTTTCCTTACAATCTGAATTTGATTACATTCTTGCGCAACGTACTTGAGATATTAACATTGACATGTGTCATATACCATATATAATAAGTCAAATGTATATGTGGCACATATACATTACACTATTCAGAGCAATGGCAATATCAAGTAAGAGGTGAAGCTCTTATCTGTCATCGCTAGAGCAATATCTTCACGATAACAAATTACAATATTCACGCAATAAGCACGTACGTTTGTACTTGCAGGTACTTTTGTTGTGTAAAGATAGCGTTATCGAGGTTTTCTGGTGCGATAACAAAACAAGTTGGCAATGTTGTTTCTTAATATTAGGAAGAATAACTTATTACAAAGTTATCTGCAAGTGAAGGTCTGTTATCCATACTTATATTATAAACTCGAAAGTAACTCAGTCTGTCTGACTAGCTGTCTGTCACGCCTAAGTGGCTGAACGGATCTCATTGAAAATTGGCAGGGAGGTAAATGGTATCCTCGGGTGCGAAGCCGCGGGCAGCGGCTACTACAACATAAAGTGACCCCGGAAAGATTGAAAGTTTGAAATATCAGCGAGTTGACAGTGTTTTAAATAATAATTAAATAAAAAAAAAGGTTTCATTTCCGACAATAATAGTCCATAGGTTTCCGACACAATATAATATCAAAATACAATCAGTTTTGAGCTTAGGTGATGTATGATAGGTTCCCTTTCAATTACACGATTATAAATAAATAAAAATAAATAATAAAATCAGTTTTATGCAGGCGCAAAAAGACCCATATCACATAAAAAAATACAATGCACACATTAGAAAAAATATAAAATAAAAAGATTAAACTAACATAGGTAAGACCTACCTATTTTTTATTTCCGTCCATGTGGATAGAAATCCAGTGCCTGTATATAGGATTGGCCAGATAGTCATATAGAGGTATGTATATAGTATAAAGACAAAAAGATGAAATATTAATAAATTATTGTGAAAGGCATGCCCAGTGCATGTGCGCGTTTTCAGTTCAAAATCGATTCGGTCTGTTAATTAACAAAGTTAATGTCGAGTACATTGCTAGGTGGAATCACCAGAAACTCACCATTATATCCGATTGGCGCATTCTCCCTCAGCTTGAAGGTGAAGGGAATGTGCACGCGCTGCATTAGCAGCCGCGGCGGGTCCATGGCGGCTCGCCACGCGTCTTCGCGTCCCTCGCCCACTATGCCGATCACTTCCATGTTCCTGGAAGAGATAGTGAACTTAAAGATAGTAAATGCGATGCAGATACAGTAAATGCGGCTGTTTTAATAACTATAATTTGATTGGTTTGAGAAACTAGAAACCGACTAGAAATTCCTTAATATTTACAGTGTTTTCTAAGTTTTGCGGGACATATACTTATCCCTCGGGAATATTTTTTAACGGGACTGTCTCGGGATCATTTTCTATACAAAAGCGAAAGAACCATCCAAAGCGGTCCACAATTGACGGAGTAATCGACGAACATACAAAAAACATACATACAGCCGAACATAGAACCTCCTCCTTTTTTGTAGTTGTTTTTTTGTGTCGGTTAAAAATACAATAATACAGAGCTATACAAAATATACATCTAGAGGCAGAATAACTGCCTATACAACTGGTATTTTGATAAAATAATGCAGTCCCGCTGTAACACCAAGTACCCAAATCTAAGGCCAGTATAAAACGACAATAATTATGTTTCGCAAACACCTTTTTCTTATGATTCATTATAATTCTTGACTTCTTTGATATTTTCACAACGCAGATTGGCATTGTCAGTCTTTTCTTCTGCGATGACACATTCCCTCTCCGACATTAACATTAATGAAGTCTCACAACATTAAAGGTAGATTATTCTGCCTTTACATACATAATACAAATACAACTTGTATTTGTATTTAATAAAGCAGAGCGATACAATATAAATTAACAAAGTATTAAGGCTAATTGTTTATAGTATCACTAATCATTAGCTCTATGTTTTTCTTTTTAACTTATTTCCTCTGTACCTACCTACAATTAAGATTAGTTATTATTTATGTTGCTTTGGCAACATAAATCTGTTTATATTAGTTGGAGAAACCACTGGCTCCTGAAACACAGTTTTTAACTAGTTCAGGAGCCTATGGACTCATTTTGTCTGTTACACTAGCTTTTATGTCAGTAAACAATTTATTATTATTAGTAGTTTTAAGGTAAATAAATATATTTTCATTTATTGATTCATACAAAAGATAGGCTAACGCAAGGCATCTCTGACTATATTTAATTGCCCGGATTTTTCCTACGATAGCGATGGTTTTCCGTGTACTTTCGTAACCTACAAGGAGATAAAACGCAAGATAATTATGCATCATCATTGGAAAGTTCAAACTTCGATGTCACTTTCCATGTTGAATGTTTTAGTATATTATTACGCAATGACGCATTACAGTAAAATTAAAATTTAACAAACTGCGAGGAGTTTAGAGAGCTGTCATTTTAAGAAGTTGCCCATTTGATAATAAGTGGTATTTGACCAAGTCAGGCGCCTTATCCGCATTGATTGGATCAAAGACCACAGGCTCTAGCCCGGTCGCATCTGTCGCATTGTAGCGACTTTTGGGCAAATACCACTTCAGATTCCACCAAAGGCAGTTTGTCTCGCCGCCGCCGTCGTCCCAATGACTGAATTCTAGACCTAGGCAATAGCTAGATCGGTTACGTATCGCAGGTTTCCCACCACTACAACGTAGATAGGACTAATATTATGTGCTACAATAGAACTAGAGTAACGGGTCTGTAGGCTATGATAATTTAACCAGTTTAACTTTGGATTTGTTTACATATTATTACGTAATAAGTTTGTCTTTTGTTTTTTTTCTGTTTTCTTTTTGTATGCGGATGAATGTTTCTCAAAAAGTTAAGGATAGTCTCCTAAGACCATTTTCCTGTAGCTACAGTTAAGGTACTTGCCCTTACTGCCCCGTCGAAAATAACCACCTGTATAAATAGTGTAAATAATTAGTAGTTAAGCAATTATTACATACGATGAATTATGATTCATCACGATCATTGCCCTTTCGCAGAACCGTTTCGTGCCAGTTTCTCGACCTACCATTAACAGTAAACCGTTATTTAAATACATAACATTATAATAATTAGGTACTTGTACATAATTTGTTGTTATATGAATCATCATATCAATGGTCGACTTGTTAGCTCCGGATAATGTTAAGTAGATAGTACCAGTAGATCTGTGACTACCAGTATATCTGAAAGTAGTTAGTATATGAACATTCATTTTGTAAATAAGTAATTTAAAAAGCTAATAGTCAGTTTGTTTAATCGGCGGTCATTTATGGAGTACACAGTTTACAAACCAAGTCGACGAAGGTTTTCGTACTTAAGTTCGAAAGACGATAACTCGAAGTTCAATACTTCGATGTCTGTACGTCAACGGTACGTTTCGTAGATGGGTACCTTGAAAGATCAGTAGGTACCTCAAAGGGTTTCTACCTAGACGGGTCTTTGCCTTGACAGTAAACTTCATCGACCAGCGTTGGTTGTAATGTTTTTACAACTAGCTCATACTGAGACAGAGACCGCTTTGTGACTCAATGCAAAAACTAGTACCTAAGCTTTGTTTTTATTTAATTTTTGAATCATATTTGTTTTTGTTTATTTGAGTTACAAATAGAATATTCTCTCTCTCTCTCATCGCTCATTTCATTTATTTGTGATTTTGTAATAGGTTATCAGGTTATCATAGATGGGTTGTTAAGTCGATCATCAAAACCAAAGTAAATTAAAATTGAATGGTGTTAAAGTACTAGTGAACTACAATACTACAATGGATATCGTACATAATCTTTAAAATTTATGCCACAGCTCGGCGGCGGCTGCGCCGGCGCGGCGGGTTGACTCTCTTGCCGCTATAACAGCAAATAATAAAAATAAAATAAATATCCAAATTAAAGGGGATTCTAAACATAAAACGTGTATTTTTGATCTTTGCTTGTCAAGGCTGTATCTCTTGAACCACAATAGGTAGACACGTGAAACTTTCTATAAATAAGTAACACTACAACTGTAATAACAACAAATACTAAAAATATAATAAAGTTGAAAATTTAAAGGGGTCTCCCAACCAGTCAAAATTTGATGTTCTTTGAAAAAGTTGACAGTTTTGTACGGTACGGAGCGCTTCGTGTGCGAGTCGACTGGCACTTAGCGGTTTATTTATTTTTGCGGTTCAATTATTTATCGCTCGGGTTTTTTTATAGGACCATCTCGGAATCATTCTCTACACTCACCACAAAATAAATAAATAATGTTGCATAATTCACACAGCATCATTTAGCCCCTAATTAAAGTATGCATAGCGCTTATAAACGTGTTTAAATTTATGTTTAATATTATCTACGATGAATATACCCTGGATTTTACTTTTATTACTTAAGTTCATAAATCAAGATCTTTTAAAATTGAGTTGACTGTAATTATCGAACCTGATGATGAAGGCCTCATAAGCAGGATAAGAAAGCTATAATACTGCGCAGCAGATTAAACGAAATTGCTGCGTAATTCTTACCTTGACTGTACTTTCTCTTCGACTAGCGAAATAAATTGAGGGCATTGAACTTAAAGCCAGGAAAAGGTACTCAGGTACCAGTCCAAACAACAAAGAAAAGTTCAGGTGGCAAGGGCATTCTGCAGGTGCTAATTGGAAATGGAGAGGGTTCTTTATCTGTAAACATGCAGTAGGTACAGGGGACCCGGGTGTGACTTATTTCACTCCTGGTGTTTGTGTGGTTTTTGTTGTGCATGATTCAAATTAAACCGTTTCATGTAAATTCTATAGGGATTAAGCACTAAAAGGCTGTTGTCCCACCGCCGACGATGAACGAGAAGCGAGTAGTGTTAGAAAGTAGAAACGAGTTGGCGGGAAGCGAGTGTGTAGTTCTGATAGTTTTTTCGCTTGGCTATAAGCGAGTGTGCGAAAAAAAATATGCAATATGCTTAATCATGCATGTTGTCGTTATAGAAGATCGATAGAATAACATATATTTCGATACACACATTAGGCACTAAAAACTAAACTAAACAAACAAATGTAGGTCTAAAAGCTAATGACTAAACTAACTAGCGAGTCCCGATTTTTTGACAGTTTTCAAAGAAAATCTGTCAAAAAATCGTCATTTGATCTGTCTTGTTAAATCTGAGTTGCGTTTGAGTATTCCGTCCGGCGAAAACGACACAAATGGTGGGTGTCCAATCGAGCTTTGCTCCTATGACCCTGTGGAGAAATAAATGTTGGATCAGCATGTCATTGTGCTGAGCGACTATGAGTGGTATGGCCAGGGGACGCTATTTTGACTGACACCTTGATATATGTACGTTAAAACACCTCCAGCCCACTTCGACGCCACTCCACATTACCGAAATAAGGTAGGGGAGACCGGGGATGGTTGACTACAGGGGTAGGTAGACTCACTGCTGATAACTCGTGATCAGTTTGAGTATAACGTTAAGCAATCACAGCCAAGTATTACACTCCGCGGCCCGCTCAGACGTCCAAACCGCCGCATCGCGGTCTCGCGTAGTTTTCAACCAGTGACAAGTTGTTCATTTGTGTCATAAATAATATTTTCACTATGTATAGATTTTGATCTGATGATGCATACACGTTTCATGTGACGAATTTGTCAGTTAGCCCAGGCGTGTCTAAGGTGCATATTCAACATATTTCATATCTTGTTTTTAAATCGGTAGCCGTGTTTTAAATCGTAGGTTCGCCATGCGTTCAAAGTAATAAATGGCGTCTGGGGCTGGTAGACCAAATTCTTTCGGGGCTGGTTGAATAATTAGTCAACCTATAAATTTTGATGGTTAAGTATATTTTTTGTTAAAGAAGTTGTAAGAAGCTGTGCATTTACCTAATTAAAATCATGAGTAAACTTATTTATAAAATTTTTAAAATAAAAGTTTAATTACAAGATTATAAGAGTTGACTAATAGAAAATTTGATTTAATTACAGATTAGAGTCGATTTTGGTAATTTTGTTGCCTACTTATAAATAAATATCTATACTTGATTGAAATTGTTGTTTTTTATTTAATATGATAAGAAAAATTTAATTAAAAATTACGAACATAAAAGTTCCAATAACAATAAGAGTTGATTAAGTCATTAAAAAATGTCAGTATATTTAAATTGTTGTTTTGTTTGAATAAAGAGTTCTCCAACAATAAGAAACGTCTAATTATTTGCCTCTTCTCATGATTTGACGCTTAGTAGTAGTTAGGTCAACCTACCCCTGGCATGTGGTCTACCGACACCGGACCAGGGGCAGATTGGTTACTTATTTATTTATTAGTTTAATAGTTTTCCTACTGATTAAGTAATATAGTTTTCTTGTTTATAAATGTTAAGCACAAAAGATTGTACTATTTTGTAAAAAAAATAGTCAACCATCCCCGGTCTCCCCTACCTTAGGATTTTACAATTTTGAGCAAAATAAGACAAACGACGTCTACTGCAGACATACGTCACCCCAAAGGCTAACCATTAAACTAATTAACCACTTAATTGAATTTATTGTAATAATTTTAATCTGTAATTTAATTTATCTAATCTTATGTTATTGACTGTAATTTTGAATTTTATTTGATTGTGTGTATGTGTAATATGGATTATTATCTGAAATAAATGAATACAATACAATACAATTAAATCGATTATTTAATTAAAAAATTTGCTTATTTGTAAGCTTCAGAAATACAATACTACGTTATAAAAATAAGTTAACACAAAATTACCCAGTAGCCAATTGTATGGATATATTGTAATTATACTCTAGCTAGTGTACTTAACATTAATTTAAAATGTGTATATTAGAGTCTAATTCTCAAATACATTTTATAATAATTAGACAATAAAAGTTATACATTTTGGTACTATCCGTACTATTATTATAAATTCGAAAGTAACTCTTGTCTGTTACCTTTTCACGCCTAAACGGCTGAACGGATCTCAGTGAAATTTGGCAGGGAGGTAGATGGTATCCCGGGGCTGTCCCCATCTACCTCCCTAAAAGTAGCCTATGTCTGTATATACGCTACTTTTTGTCCCGGAAGAAAGCGTGCGAAGCCGTGGGCAGCAGCTGGTAAGTAATATAAATCTGTTCTACCATCTCGTCGTTACTGCTACTGTGGGACCATTCTAACAAAAGCATACATTGTGTATGCATAAACTGTGCCTCCTGTGATATATGATACTACAAGTGAAAAATCAACACTTTACAGGAGAATAAAAACAATATTTACAAAAAATTCTAGTTCGTGTACTAAGTGGGCTAGGTTATACTTAAGTACCCTCTTTTGTAGATAAAAACTTTAATTTTAACAGTGCATTTTATTTTTTATGTTATATTATAGTTTTAAAGTAACTCATTAAAAACCTGTAAGTTGTACTTTTTTTTTCTAACTTGTGTTAAAATTACGTGATAAATGATACAAGTACGGTTAAATTATGTTGCACCTATAAGTTTTCTTTGTGTAAATAATAATAATAATAATTCAAAAGGCGGTACTCCTGGACTCGGCGCGCATCGTCAGGAAGTTCCTCTCTCTGCAGCCCTAGTCACCGGCCGCTTAAGGCTAGCTTCGCGGCCAGTGATTCACCGTTTTGATATATTTTTCACTGTAGAATAGTTTTATAATATTTTATTTTCTATAGTAAAAAATGTATTTTTTATAGAGATTTAAAATAAATGAAGTGAATAATAATAACGTTTATTGAAAAATATTTGAGACTTAAAATTATTACATCTCTCTCTGCTGTGTAAACTGATATACAACAACTAAAAAAATCTAATAATTAATAGAATATGTTCCTAACACAATGTTGCTCGAACACACACACATCACATATTATAAAAATACTACCCCAATGATTAGATTGTTTTCTATTGAATTGTACCCTAATCAGTATTGAGAAAGATTGGTTCAAACTGTTCAAAGTGATATAATTGTAAATATATCAAATATTATGTATATCAACTATTATTATGTTCACGGTAAATACACTGAAAAATAAAATGTGAAAATTAATATAATCGCTCTTATACCACGAAGCACGAAAACCAATGTGTAGGGCAATTACTTAATAGGGTTACATATATCTATATTCACGATTTTTTTTAGCTAATTTCCTGGGAATCACTTTGCGCCATTTATCTCCGAAATTATAGCAAATAGAAGAACGTGAATTAGACCCAAAAAAACATAATTTTTTTCCGGGTAATTTCTATGTACAAATCACAAAAAGGGTACAACTCGATTTAAAGCACTCATCACAGGAGACACTGTGTTTTTAAGTTTGTGTTCGTGGCTGTGTTTGCACCAATCATGTAAGGATCTCTAATAACAACACGGAAGTATATTCATGAGATTAATGGTTTGTCTGGTTAAAGGTGGGCCTTATTGTGGCTTCAAAAACATGTACGCTTTGACATTATCAAACACTAGTTTCTGCCCGTGGCTACGCACGCGTAAATCTATATCTCCTCCACCTCCACAGCCTATATTGGTCCACTGCTGGACCCAGGCCTCCCCCTGATTAGCGCCTTATTGGCTTTTATCTCACTGGGGGTAATGCCCATATGCCCACGCTGGGCGCACGCCCAGCGTGACGACGTACTTTAGTGTGATTTATTGACTAAAAGATTACAACAATGCCCTCGTGTTTGTTCATTATATTTATTGCACAAGATTAGAAATGTAAGTGTAAGCGAGTGTTTGCGTGTAAGTAATTGTAACACATGCCGTTTGTTGAGTAAGCGCTGCGAGAACGTACCATATCTACAGATTTTACTTATATCGATGCCCTTATCTCACATCGGCTTCTAATAATCGAGTACCTAGCTTTTTAAACAATTACATCTCAAAGAGGGAAACCTTTATTTCTTCGTGCTGGTTAAAGATATTATAACATAAGGATAAATCATATAACTTATTAATAATATAAGGATAAATTGACGGTATGGCGTTGTGCGAAACGACAGATCTGTCAAGCAATTTTAATAATTAGTAGGTAGGTAATGGTGTCGCGACATCGAGTAATTTCAGCTCGCCCTACATGCCTACGGCCCATTTAGGACGAGTTGCAGAAAATCAAAATAAATAATATTTTCATTCTGCAACTCGTCCCACGTTACTATCAAAATGTGAAAAGGTACAATCAGGAGCAAAAGTGTTAGTGTAGATAATAAAAAACGAATTTGTAATAAAATATTACAGCACTGTCACATATAAACAGAAAATATTTCTACAATTAACACACGAGGTGATAATGAATACTAATACAGTAGGTTTAATAATTAATTAACATAAAATTATAAAAAAATTAGCAATACTCATAAAGGTAACAACAGTTGTAAAGATAATAATCAATTATTATGACTCAGAGTAAGGTGTTCTAGGATTTATCATTTAAGTACTGTTGTAACTTAAAACTACAAATAATTCTTAGGAGTTTCTGTCATAGTTCTGTAATTACTATATTTAATAAATTTACAATTCCTATTCTGCAAATAAAGATTGCTAGTATTTGGCCGGTATTACAACTTGGCTAACATTTTTAAAGCACACTTTATCAACACCCAATGATTTATTCCTTTTCCGATAAAACTTATTTTTTATGATTTTGAATTCAGGTAGAGTTTTCATTAAGTCTAGCTCTTTGTCTTTCAAATTACCGACCGTTTCCCGAAAAATAGCTGGAATAGGCAAAGCTACAACAGCAACAATTTTTTTTTGTCATTTTTCTATCTCATTGTCGCATTAATTTTTGTTTGTTAATAATGATTATTGGCTGACAATAATGATTATTTTCTCTTTTGATAGTGTTAGCACAAGTAATTATTAAAATTGCTTGACAGATCTGCCGTTTCACACAACGCCATACAGTCGATTTATCCTTATATTATTAATAAGTTATTTTAATTATCCTTATGTTATAATATCTTTAACCAGCACGAAGAAGTAAAGGTTTCCCTCTTTGAGAAGTAATTGTTTAAAAAGCTACTCGATTATGAGAAGTCGATGGTTCTTGTGAGCCCATAACAGCACTTACCAAACGTTAATTTAATTTTAGTATACATATATGTATTTCTAAATATTATCTTATTAATATAATATTAAGATAGTGATAGTGGAAACTTAAAGTGAGTACCCTCACTTTAAGTTTCCGATGAACACAGCAATTTCAGTCTAAATCCATGTCCAATATTTACAGCCACAGTCACAGATTCATCGCAGTCCAAAATCAAACCAAAAATATTTTGAACAAATTTGTTCCACATCCACTAAGTAATGTCGACCACCTAATGTCGATAACTTTTTCTGTCTTAAAGTATGAACCATACTAGGTAACTCGTTTTAAAATCAATAAGTTTTATGAAATATTCCCTCTCCAAGTCAAGCACGTGCAAAGATAAGTAGTTTTATTGATATTAAAACAAAATAATTTCTTGTCTTGTCATCATTTACTTCAAAAGTAACCGCCATAACCATTGCTTACTGTGACTACTTACTGTGTTACGCTGATAATAAATAACCGTGAGAAATATCACTGGTCAAAACCAAAGATTTTATTATACCTTCATTGTTTTTATATGTCTGTCCTATTTCAAAATTAACCGCCATAAACATAGTTTACTTATTAATAATAACCGAAAGCCATACATGTCTATCATGTGTATTAATTTCGGATAAAACTTGAACTTGCGCTTTTGCTTGTAAAATGAAACAAGAAACTGTTTTCCTAGAAAAAACATCATGCTAATAACTTTTAAGTTACAATATTATAAACTACAAATTCTTGAAAAAAATTGTTTTATCTTCTCTTACTAACTGTACCAAATGTTGATAAAGTTTAATGTTCCACAAAAAAAAACGTGTGACGAGTTGCAGAATGAGAATATTATTTATTTTGAGTTCTGCAACTCGTCCTAAATGGGCCGCAGGCATGTAGGATGAGTTGATGAATTACTCGCGACATCCTTATAAACTAGTAGGATCACTAGTTTTTACATGGATGTCGCGACACTGATCGATCGTCGATCGATGCGAGGCTGTCAAAACGGAAGATTTGTGTGGTTATTAAACCTGTGTTGAAATAAATGTTTTTCTATTATATTATTAACCATATATTATATTGCGACATTTTACCAGATAAGTATGTTGTTTGTTGCTTTTAAGAGGCTAATCTCCGAAACTACTGGTCCAATTACGAAATTTTCAATAGATAGCTAAGTACCGTTAAGTTTTATCCGGGCACCACGCGCAAAGTCGCGAGCTGACGCTTGTATAATCAACTTCTGTCAGCGATTTCGCTAACGTGGCAGCTAAATGTAGCATGCGCTTGCTGTCTTTACATAGCGCTCAGAGAGTAAATCTTACACATATAAACCTCAAAATAACTCCGAAGATTATCCCTAAGAAACTTAATTTTACCTCAATTTATGAATGTAAGATGAAATCATGGCTCGAATCTAATTGACAAAAAAGTATTCAAGTTTCTGTTTCATAGTGAACTTTCTATTGACCTGTCAATGTAATTGACAAAAAAATATTTAACTTTCTATTTCAGAGTGAACTTTCTATTGACCTGTGTAGGTAATTAATTATGACGCAAATTTCTATAGAAAACATCGCGAATCAATAAGGAAGTTGAATTTTAAGCGTTAAGTGCTGAACAGGTACCTTAAGTAAACAAATCGAGTACCTAGGTGTCTTCTGAAACAATCTGAGTCACCAATAAAAAAAAAGTTAAAACAGTGAGGGGATTCCCAAAATTTCGGCAGTACGATATCTACCTAAGCGATAATCATTCTAAGAATTAAAGGTAGAAATTCCCGAATGATGCATAATTCAGGGTTGATAAAAATCATGTTTTTTTTTTAGTAACAAGATGTAAGAAATTTAAGAAACCATTTATATAATTTTATGCTTTTTGACTGGATAACAGAATAGGTTGTTAGTTAATTAGGTAGGTATGTATCTATGTACTAGGCTAAATCTTATAAATAAATAATGCTGGACAGTCCACTCAGCTTCATTTAGCCATAAAGTAATCAGAGCTGGTGTCACAGGTAAGTACCTGGTCTACCCATGACACCATTACACTTACAATACTTTAGTGATAATTGATATTTATGTAAAGCAAATTACAAAGATATACTTATATCCGAGGATGTAACACTACTAGACTAAACTTAGAAACACGAAAAATAACATAATATGAATACTTAGCTTAAGATTCTCATGTAAGTAACATGTTTGTTGTAAATGAAAAATAAAGATCTTTGAGCTGATGTACTTAATACATATAATTAAAAATATTTTAATTATAAATAGTAGAACACATATTATAATACATAGAATACGCGCGGAATAAATACCAGCAGATCGTACAAACATTTGTCCCGCGGCAGGAATTGAACCCGCATCCTGGACCTTCACCTGCGCCACTGAGGTCGTAATTTAACTTAACGACATTCAACTTCAAACAGGACGAACAATAGCTGATTTATTATGTATGTCAGGTTTGGCACACGCCTAAGTCTTCCATAAATTTGCATCTTGATTTAAATAATTTATAGCCTAATTTTTTTACATGGTTTATATCAATATTTTATTGCTACCATTGTCTGGGAACTTATCGGGCTCTGAAACCAGCTGGTGTAATAACACAAACAATTACCTATCAGTATAACTAAACATTTAAGTCTTCTAGTTCTCATAGCACAAGCTATGCTTACTTTGGGCTAGAAGATGCTGTGTGGAATGTCCTGTATTGTTTTATATATAAATTAACACTATCTACAGCATATATTTACTTATTTTCTTAATTCTAAATTTTTGTATGTGCTGCTGGTTTTCCTTTAATAAATAAATAAATTAACAGAGCCTGTGACCTTCATTATCATAATTTTGAACCATCCAGGTTAAACGCTACATACATATGATTGCCCATGACATACTTCATGGAGTTGAAGTTAACATTGTAAGATAATTTGTCCGTACAGACCTACTGAGGTATGTTGGTATGAACAATTTATTTTAATACATCACACTGTATATGCATTTTAAAACTGAATGTTACCCAACTAGCACTTGGCATTGATATTGATAAATATTCAAAAATTTCTCAATTTAAACCTGTTTGTTGAATTAATTCATAGTATTTTTCAATGTTGTGTAATAAAAAGTGTTTAAATGATATATTTTATTGAAAAGAAAACTACTATAATTATGGTGAAGAACTTATTGATTCATTGCTAGCTCATAAACACCTTTGTAACAACATTTTAAAATGCAATATACAATCACAATAATATATAGAGGGTGTTTGGTATTGCAACCAATATAATTATTTGGAGAGTTGGGGTTTCATGGAATACATTTATCAATGTCCTAAATGTCAACGTTGCTAAGATATGATTTTTAAGTTTTTTAAAATCCCCTATTATCTCGAATTTAAAGTGTCATATCTTTTTTGTTTGTGGTTGTAATACCACAAAGTAGCTTGTGCTGTATTCGTCAATGTATACTTATTCTAAATAAAATATGATTTGATACAATGCAATTTAAAAAAAAGTTATGAGCATTCAAAATAAAAAAAAATCAGAAGTTTTTTTAAATTTCGAATTTTTACCATTTTTAATTTTTTTTTCAAGATGTACTTATGTCGATTTCAAGTCAAGATTTTGAATTCTACCAGATAAATGTATTCCATGAAACCTCCAACTCCCCAAAAAATTATGTCAGTCGCAATACCAACTGTTTATCTATGCGAAAGTTTGTATGGATGGAAGAATGTATTTAAGTGATCTGAAATTTTGCATAGATATAGGTCTTGACCTAGAATAGCACATAGTCATATATTTTTTATCCCATTTATCAAATCCCATAGAAATAACCTTAATATATTTCTAAAGAAAGAAAACTAAGGTGCCAGATAGCTTAGCAATACAGGTTTTTATTTTGTGACCTATCTCCTTCACAAAATAAAAAAAGGTGCACAACATAAAATTTTGCATATTGTTATGTTATTTTGAAGTAATAAACATTCTCGATACCAACTAATTCTTATATTACACACAATTTATATATTTTTTCAGACATGTTAATATAATTTGGTACTCCTAACCATAATAGGTACTATTCATTAAATAATTAAAATACCACTGGTTTAAAATCACTCTGGTATTAAAATATGTGAACTCATAGAAAACGTAAAAAGTTATTAATTACCTACCTTATCTTTAGTTATTTTTTGGTTTGATTTGTTTGTCCGTTGCTTCCTAGTAGGCTTGTACTATGATACTCTAGTGACACCAGCATCCCTTTAGGTTGTATGGAAACCAACAGAATAGCGATAATTTTACTGCATATTGTGATTTCGTGGAGGAGGGAGGTGAACAACCCGCATTGCCTTATTTGGCACGTAGTATAGTTGACTATATTTAGCCCTATTGCAAACAGCAAACTATAGAGTTGTAGAACTATATATAAAACATGGGATACCTGGTTAACTATCAATGAACATCACTGTACCAACATTGAAAAATACAGTCTTGTTAAATTTACTATTTATTATAATACTTTCAGGTTTTGTTTTGTAATTGGTTGAATGAAAGTGTGAATATTTATAGATAACTGCAAATAATAAATACCTGCATGGAAGATGATGGGAGGTAGGTAGGTAGGCACAGGCATTACATCAACATTTACTAAAATCTCAGCAACTGCAGTACCTAGCAGTTGTGAGGAGGGAGCAAAGAATGACAGAATGGAGTTATGGGAATAATACTAGCACTCACCTTAGCAGAATTACCAGCATCATGAACAGAGCTACCAAAGCCCCTATCATGATGAAAATGTTAGGCAAATCGGCCAGAGTCACACCCGTGGACCCCATTGTCACTCAGATATCTCAATCCTTTATTATCACATCAAAATGCAAGAAAAAAGCTTTTGTTGCCACTATATTGCAGAATAAAAACAAATTGCACTTATTGGCGACCTTGCATCGGTCTATATGCACAGATGTTGCATGATATTTATTCGGATTACACTAAATTATTGGCACTGCGGACGACCTACGCGTTATCATTGCGTGCGTTCACAACAATAACAACATTGATCGTGAGAATAATTTGAGACGTATGATCGCGGAGCTCAACACGACACGATACTATTTTTATTTTGACAGCAATCGAATCGAATGACAGATGGATGGCCTCGCTCTAGCAGCATAGGTCGGGGAGGGCGACGACGACCGACGACGACGGACGGACGAGACGAGCGGAGACGAGGCCGGAATCTGTAGTACTGCCAACTAAAAATACAAATAAAACACAGATTTTTTCATTAATTTTACAGCTGCTTACAAAACTCAAGTTGCAATTTTTACCATTGTGGTCAATGGCTTAATGTTCAACTTTTAAACATTTCATTCTTTTGTCGCATCAGAGGGATTGAAGGAGCGAAAAGTAAAAAAAATAATCGTCATGCGACTGCTGAACCAAAATGTAAAAAGTATTAGATGTGGCGACAAATGCTCATTGTTGGTAATACTTTCTTAAGAAGTTTACAGTAATTTGACATGACAGCGACAAACACGCTGTCAGATTTGAATTTGTTTCATGATTTTAGTACGAACTTTAGCATGTGTACAAGGTAAATCTTTTTAAATCCATCATGGTCATGAGTAGTTTTACAACGGGATAGTTACCATGATTTGAGTTATAACTTTATAAGCTTGAATTACCCCGTGATCATGGCGCATGAAACTGTGCGGAAATATTGGAAAGCTCAAAATTCAAATTATGGTAAATATCCCGTTGTAAATGACTTTAGTGTACAAGGTGTTTGAGCAGCCTACTCGTTCTAGATGTAATATTTGAAAGAGATAGATAAAAAATTAGCTACTGCGAAGGCGCCGCCGCCGCGGAAACCATTAGAATTTTGGCGCCACAATTTGATTTTTTAAATTTAGAGTAGCCGGACTCCTCAAAGAAAAATATGAAATTATATACTTATGTAGGTAGGTACCTTATTACCAAGATTATGTAGATAAACATTTGTTTTGACTACCTCATGCCCATTACCTATATAGAATTAGCAGGAAGAACTTCTCCTTTATGTACTTGTAATTATTCATAGAAGTGGTTACACATCGCATCTCTCTATGTACCTACCTAACCTTTATGAACTAGGTAGGTACCTACTTACTACTAGTCAAAAGCTACATACTATAGTGTAGACCAGGTACCTACCTGCTTGCCTAGAATATAATTTATCACAGTATGCAACCAACGCATATATATAAATGGAAGGTTAGGTTTTCACCTTAGGTTTTTTAGACACATAAAAATATGGATCACCATAACATCGATTTATTTCTACTGTGTTCTTTTTTTGTCATGCATGAAAGCTTTGTATTATAGTTCAAGAGCCAGACTGAAAATAATATTAGACATCAAACTCCTTCGATGCGAATGAGACCGACAAGGGACCAGTAGGGTAGGTAAAAAACACTGAATTATAATCTACCGAAAATATAATGTCTTATTAATAGGGCATGCTTTACTTTCTTGCCTAATGGCAGCGGGTGATTTCTCTACCACCTACTGCCAATAAGCTTGTTTTGTTTCGTACCTAGGTCCAATGACGTAGTTAGTGGGTAGTTACCCAATAAACTAATAAGTATCTTCAAAGTAGGTAACTCATATGGTGATCTCAAATTGAAAGTGCTTTATTTCCTTTAGACCTTACAGGACTCTCGCACGTCACGAAGTTCAAATTACATAAGTAAAACTAGGAAATAGAGTGATCACTTTGATTTTTTGTTCACTTCAATCATTTTAAGGTAAAGTAAAGAAGCGAACGAGAAACCTTTACCTTGTCAGGTTGTTAGTTTTCGAGTTGAAGCTAAACTTGTCCCAAGCTTTTTATCCTCTAGAATCTAGAGGATAAAAAGTCTTCCTACAAAATATCACACTATCTAGAGTCTCTAGATAGTGTGCTATTTTGTAGTAAGACTTTTAACAAAGGATATGTTTGACAATTTCTTTGAATTTATTTATTGATAAATTTTTCATCTCTTTTGGTATTTTGTTGTAGAAGCGTATACATTGCCCTTTAAAAGATACATTAATCTTGTGTAGCCTAGTTGAGGGCACAGCGAGCTTATTCTTATTTCTGGTAATTAAGTCAGTCGGAATCGTTTCAACTTAGAAGAAGAGGGTAGTAGCAACTTATTTCTCTATGCGTTTCAAATAACACTCGCTCCTACCCTATCCAGCACGGTTGTCATGTACACAGGCGAAGTAAACACAACCACGATCGATATCCTTGGACGTCAGTAAGCACTGCTGCCTTCGGTAGAACAACATCTCTCGAATGTCCCTGTTTCTCGTCTATTTCTAAAGAAATAAACAAAGTGACTTAACTTTCGGCGGGAATGCTCTCGATATTGGTTCGGGAACGCGAATGAAGGACTCGAAGGGATCGCATTCTAATTTCAAACTGTTGAGCAACGTGGCGTCCTGCATGGAGAAATGGTTCGGGGATAAACGGCTGTGGTTATTCGGCAACAATCTGCCCCTGTTACCAAGAAGGTAGGTTTTATACATATTATGTACCTACCTACTTAATTTTATTGTTTCAAAAAAACCAAGTACAGACTTCGAAATCCTTCATTTTACATTGTTTTTTTAAGTTTAAATTAAAAAACATTAAGTTCAAATAATAATTCTTCAGGATAAAAATAAATATGGGTCTATCTTGGGATCATTCTGTATCTACATTTATGTAGATACTACGAATAGGGAACGAACCATCAAAATCGGTGCACCATTGACGGATAAATCGAACATACAAAACATACACAGGTATGTAAGTATTTTTGTTTTTATAGTTTGTTTGGGTACTTGTAGGTACGAGACTTGTACCTAAAAAAAAGGTTAAGTACCTATTGCATTCTTACCAACACCGACCTACTTTATTGTCTATGTTTGATTTTGTTTTGTGCTGTCCATGTTTGTAAACCAAATAAACCTTCTATCTACTTACAGCCGATAGATAGCCGATATAATGCAATTGTTGAGGTCTTTTTGTTCGTGAGATCACGTGAGGTTGTTCGTGAGGCATCGGCCTAGATATTTAATGACAAGTGTTATGAGCTCTAGTACTTTTTATAACACACTGCGTTATTCGTTTTTTATCTATAATTTTATGTATTTTTTTTGTACTTGTAATTGTAATAATAAAATAATAATATTGTAATCTGTCTTGTAATATGTCGTGTTATACATGTATTATGGGTCTAAATAAATGTATTTTCTTTTTCTTTACCGGATCTCAGTTTGCCTACCAATATATAGGTACCTACCTATCTACTTGGTGAATTGGTATCTATTTTATTTTTATCAATCTTATTAAAGTCTACATAGGTATTCTATCTAAAATTCTAAATGTTAAAAAGATTTTAATAGATATTTAAAGCATATCAATCAGTATTCCGTAATACGGTAATTTATTTCAATCGCTAAAAGATACCTACCTACGTGCCCTCACAACTAGCTTTCCTACTCTTCAAGCCGCTATATTTCGGAGCAGCCTGTGTAACATTTTCTTAAAATTCTCAAAAGTTCTGAAGGTAAGCCGGGATAAGACCTTATTTAAAATCAAAAAGTCTACAATCTTCTTCATTAACTTCTTCGATGTACCTATTGGTGATTGAAGATCAAATTTATGATGTTGCCGCTTGTGGCATGCATAGCTGTCAAATAGTGCACCCGGCTTTTTTGTGCAGTAGGTAATTAATATTACTACCTATTCGCATTTTATGTTTCGACCGAACTTCAGAGATACCGGAACGGTAAATTTTGGACAGTTAATTCAAAAATTAAAAAAATGTGCAAATTGATTCCCTAAAAATTCGACATCACAATTTGTACTGAAAATTTTCATTAAAATGTTCATTTTAATTGTAATTAGTATTTTTTCTCTTTTAGTCTGTACAGTACACAATATTACTTATATTATAATAATATTACGACATGGCTCACAATGTTTATTGTTATTTTAAGTTTCAAGTCAAGCTTCGGTAGTTGCTGACCTTTGAGACTTTATTTCTTAGTTTTTCTTATGTGATTTGATTTTTATGACGTGTCCAAGAGTCCTAAGGTCTAAAGGAAATAAAGCACTTTGTTATTTTATATATAATTGATATTATAGAAAGAAAAAAGAACAGACAGAGCGAGACCCGAACACGAAACCCTGAAAACGTACCTAGCGATGTGATAACTCGGCAAAAATCTTTAACAATTTGCTATACACACTCCAGTGCTATAAAGATATACAAAGGAAATGTTATTATTAAGTGCGTCAGCAGGGAGGAAGACAGTATCCCAGGGACGGACACAGGCTATTTTTTATCCCGGTATAGTGCGTGCGAAGCCGCGGGCTGAAGCTAGTGGAAATATATTTAGTAGAATTTTTTTTTATACTGTGAACAAATATTTGGAAAGGGGTATATAGATTTTGGCCCTAACAGCGGTCACGATTTTTTATTAAATCGCCGCGTACTATTAAAGTTAAGTATTGGGATAGCAGACACTAATTCAATTAAAAAATCTGTACAAAATGATCAGGTTTCTGAGATATTCACAGATGAATAAACCTAGGTATATATTTTTTTCATATGTATCGCAGAATTCTGACGCTTTAGATTTTAGGACTTTATAATATAGAGCGTTTTTATTTGTTTTAGTGTATTCTATCTAAATATAGATAGATAGATAGATTATAACTTTATTGCACCATCAATACACTTATAAAACAAGAACTTAATACTAATTATATTTAATGTGGCACAATCGGCGGCCTTCTCGCTAACAGCGATCTCTTCCAGGCAACCTTTGGATGGATAGGATCAGTACGTATTGAAGCTGACAGTGGCGTATATATAACTTTTATTGTGATTTTTGCATGGAGTTAACATCCGTCACCATTCTGTATTTTTTTTTCATAATCGCTGTATATGTTATTTAGTTGGATAAAGGATACTAAAACAAATAAAAAATGTTTTATCTATTATGTATTGTTCATCTTTATAATATTTTTAGTAGGTATTTGTTGTCATTACAGTTGTTGTTTTACTTATTTATAGAAAGTTTCATGTGTCTACGCATAATGTGGTTCAAGAGCCTTCACAAACAAAAATTTGTTGTTATAGCGGCAAGCGAAATACACATTCTCTGAAAATTTCAACTGTCAACCTTTTACGGTTTATGAGATAGAGCCCTGTGACGGACAGACGGACGGACGGACAGCGGAGGCTTAGTAATAGGGTTCCGTTTTCACCCCTCGGTTACGGGACCCTTAAAAGCACCCAGGTACTTAACTTTTTACAAACGAGTTAGTTTGTCCATTATTCAACTCTATTTTTTTTGCAAGTGTACAAAAATGCTGCGTGCACTGTAGGATTTAACTTCTTCAAAGATTTGTCATTTGTATTTTTGCATTTTATAATATTTTCTAAATTGCCAATTTTTAGGTTGTGTGGTGAATGAAGCAATGAAAATAACTTATTGTTTTTCAAGTTAGTGGTAGCTGCAAGAATATTAGACACATTTAAAAAAAAACATCTTGCACAAACGAATAAAAACGAAAACTAATAACTCATAGAGTAAGAACTCGCTGTCCAAGAGAATAATACCTACACGGCTCGCTGCTGTTTAAAACTTCGGTCCCTTAATTTTTTTCAAAAACTGATGTAGCCTGGAAATTATGATGTTAATTACAAGAAATCGTAAATAAAGTTTTATACAGGTATATATAAAAGTAAATCCCGGTGTACATAAAATCCTAATATGCGGGGGTCTATTAATAAGGCGTTCATATCCCCATGTGTGATCCCTGCCAAGTAAGTCCAAGCTGTGTCTTACGTAGTTAGTTGAAGTCTAAGGCCCGTGTTACAAAAGCTTGATCAGTCATCAACATATCCTTGAGTAGCGCTTACCTTTACCGATACCTTTCATTTGATGCCCCACTTTACATTGTAGGTCTCTTTTAAAATTTCAACTTCACAATTTGTACTGAAAATTTACATTTTCATTTTTCATTTATTTTTATTTATTTTCTATTAATCTGTACAAACGCACAAAATGTATTGTAATTTTAAATTTCACGTTAATTGCTGCTGTAGTTGCTGAGATATTAAAGACGGAAAAAGGACAGAAAAAGCGAGACCATAAGGGTTTCGAAACCGATCTCCGATCTTCGAAACCCTAAAAAGCGCGCGTGCCGACGCGACATTGGCTATCCAAATTTAAAAAAAAGAATACGCGGGAACTTTTATTCGGGTTGTTATTACTTTTTATCAAAATATTAATTTTAATTTAATTCACACAAATTAAATAAAAGATGATTTCTATCTAGTAGTGAAAGTGAATTATTAACACCAGAAATAAATTTGTAATTTTGCTAAGTACCTAAATATAAATATTCTTCGCTACTAAAAGCATCTCTTATTTATTTCCTCGTATGATGAATTTTCTCATAGTTTAGGATGAAAAACAGAGTGTGCCACACGGTACCAAAATTATTTAACCTCGAGTGACGTACTTTGAATCCCTTGCTACGCTTATGATTCTACTCTAGAATCTTTCGCTTCGCTCTGGATTCAAAAAATCGCTCTCGCTCAAAATATATTATTTTGTTCCCTTCCTCCCCTGACACAATCTACTATTAACACTTATTACGTAGCCTACGTAATAAGTGTTAATAGTAGATTGCTACGTTACGTAGCAAGAGTTGCCGTTTGGTGCCAGCTTAGGATTTGCACCAACCCAACTCTTCTCTTTCTTCTTTCTCTTATTTTAGGTATTGTGTTTATTTTTGGTTGTTTTGCTTTTGCTTTAATTATTATTATTTTTTTCCTTATGTATACTTACCTACATACTGTTTTTGTTGATTTGTTATGTTTTCTTGTGCTGTTTGTGTGTGAACTTAATAAAAAATCTTATCTTTTCTATCTTATCTTCCCGTGGGTGTCGTAAGAGGCGACTAAGGGATATCCCACGGGGGGCGGGCAGCAGCGCCCCTGCAGAACAATTCTACCACTGAACTGCTATCCCCAACACGCATGCCCATACTGGGGATTAGGGGCATTACCCCCCATGAGATAAAAGCCAATAAGGCGCTTATCAGGGGGAGGCCTGCGTCCAGCAGTGGACCAATATAGGCTGTTGAGGATAAGGATGAGTTGCTACAACGACGACGCAAGTTTAAGTGCCCCAATCTCGCAGCGTACTATCCTTCCTTGATACCGCAACTAAGAAGAACGTCGAATTATTAATATGAAAGCTTTCAGAACCAAAACTTTTTTCGAGCGTCTCCAATTTTTATTTGTATTTGTAATTATTTTTTGTTATTGTACATTAAACATGTACCTCAATTCTTACAGGCGTACCCAATGCAGTAGAGTACCTACCTAGTCTTTATATTTTTTAACATTAAAAATTCATTACATTCATACAGATTTGCTTCGATGATTGGTTCCATTGTTGTATGTTCCACCAATAATCCTTTGGTTACCACTCTTTTTTTTTTACAAAAATATCTAGTATTCTACAACCAATCCTGTGCTACACACCTAATGATATTACTTGTTAAAAGTGGCGTTTGTTCCCAGATCGCGGGCCAGCAGCCGCGCTATGGAGCGGTACGAGAAACTCTCTAAGCTAGGCGAGGGCTCGTACGGACTCGTGTACAAATGTCGCAACCGAGAGTCTGGCGACATCGTCGCGATCAAGAAGTTTGTGGAGAACGAAGATGACCCGCTCATTAGGAAGATCGCACTCAGAGAAATCCGTATGCTTAAGGTAAGGACTCGTACGGACTAGTGTACAAATGGTAGGGGCTCATAAGGGCTCGTGTACCAATCTCGCAACCGAGAGTCGGGCGCAATCATACGATCAAAAAGTTTGTGTGCGCTAGTGATAGTTGCGCTAGTGTGTGGGACTGACTTGAAATGATTTGCGCGCAGCGTTTTAAAGTAGTTTTAAAATATTTACAGAAAAATAATAACAACAAAATATGTAAATTTTAAATTTATGATTTTAAAGAATATGCTCTACTTTATTGGTAAGCTATTGTTATATTAAATTAAATTATAAGGTATATCGGTGAAAAAATCATTTAAAATTCATAAGAATTCACATTTTTTGAATTTTAATTTGTCATAGTAAAATACCAAATCCTAACATATTTTTAACTAACTATTTTCCAAAGGATCTTATTGATTTTTTTAAAATATTTTTGGTACTATCTTTATTGACAAAGAAAATTACAATTCAATAATAAAAACAAATTAGAACTAGTATTTACAATTATTATTGATTGGTTATTATTTTCTGTTATTTAGATATATCAGTATTTTCATAATATTTTGTGCTTCGAAACTGATGCTGAAAGTGAAATTAAGAAAACCTCTCAAAGTTATCTTGATAGAACGCGTACATATTAATCGAAATATTTACATAACTAACTATTTGGACGACGAAATTTTCTAAAATTATATAATTAACATATTATTATAGTATATGTAAGATAAGTGGTTCATGACATTAACGGGTTTGAAAAGTACTGTTTTTGAGCCAAACTACATGCTGGAAGGCGTAAACGCTCTTAAAAACATGGTGTCATAAATTTTTAGCTGAAAATTCTTTTTACTACTGTCATAAAATGAAACAAAGGCTTCCTTCGACCAGCTAAGAATTTTCCATCGATTGGATAATGGTAGATAGACTTACCGCGAAGCTAATTGTATGGAGGTTTGCTCATTTTATATTCTGTCTTTTGTCGTTTGAACGTTTCTTGGAAATAGGAATGACTAGGTAGGTAGTAACGTTTGTCTTGGTTCAGTAAATTAAATATTCTCGTGTTGTTGTGGTTGGTTACAAAATGTACTCAGAGGCAAAAAGTAACTCCGTAAAACTATAGAAAAATATGCAACCGTAAATATTGATCCTCAATTTCCATAAAGGCTGCATTTTAAATGGATATAGGGAGCTAAAGGAAAAGGATTTTTTCAAGGAAATTATAGGTAATTTTTATCGAAAACTGTCAAAAATGCTATCTACAAAAACATTGGATAGGGTAAGGAGGTAAATGACGTGGCGCAGCGGGCGAAGGTCCGCCCTGCGACTCAGGTGGCTGCGGGTTCGCTTCTTGCCTCGGTACCAATATTTGTACGATCTGCAGAAAAGTTAATTTGTGATTGGCTGTTCTGGGTGTTTTCTAACGGGGGGTATATTGATTAATTTTACAATAACAGAATAAAACAATTACAACTAGTATATACACTTAATATCTATTTCTTAAAAATCTAAGCCGTCACCAGAAGGCAGAGTGCCCAGAATGCTGGCAGCATTGCCACGTTGAATGGCAATGCTAATTCGTTGACCGAAATAGAAGCCAGCATTCCGATCACCTGTCGACTCTACAAGAAGTTTGGTAATATCTTTATAAATGGCGTGTGCTCCAGGTCCCCAAGGACCAAGGGTTTCAACCCCAAACGGCTCAAATAGGTAACCTCGGTCAAGATTAGCGTATTTTCGCCGTTTGAGGGACTCCGCTGATGTTGCTGCGGAGCCGGCCCTTACCGATGTCCCTGTAAGATGTGAAGCCGCTAGGGTATCTACACACGTGGCATCCCAAACTAAAGGCCGACCCATCTTCCAGGGAATCAGAGTCATACCGTCAGGTCTGCCAGTGGATGGTGACCAAACTTATCAACGGTTTCACCACACTGACAACGGTGTGCAACTAGGCAAGGAGAACCTAAACGCAAAGAGGTGGCCACCCGAAATGAGTTATTATCTAAAAGGGTACCTAGATTTTTGGAAGGCAGAACCTGTAACCAAAGTCCTGATTCCCACTCGGAAACGGCGAGTAGAAGTAGTAGTAGTAGTTTTCTAACTAAATATCTATCTATGACAGTTACCCACCCTTATCACAAGCCCTGCTTCCTATGGTGCTACATGAAGATGTATGGATTGTCCATGTCCAGCATATATTTAAATGACAATGATAATGTTCTCACCTAATATTTCCTCCTTAGAACCTGAAACATCCCAACTTGGTGAATCTCATAGAGGTGTTCCGTCGCAAGCGCAAGCTGCACCTCGTCTTCGAGTTCTGCGACCACACCGTTCTGCATGAGCTCGAGAAATATCCTTCGGTAAGTTCTCTAATGTGTTGTGTTATGTATTGTGGGTCCAAATAAATGTATTTTCTTTTTTTCTTTTCTCTCTAAGATCTTTAGGGTCGGTACATATCTGACGGAAAATGAGTCGCGTTACGCCAGAACAGCCAAATATGCACACATTCAACCCTTCTTACTCAACCGATGATGCGTTATAGCGAATAGACGCGACCGATAATACGCTCGACGCATTTTCCGTCAGATATGTATCGACCCTTAAAGTCTTAAAGTTTTGGCCGAGTTTGATTCTACAGCCTGTAAGTATCGCGTGTACTTACAGGCTGTACCTATCGTATTTTTTAATGAGTTGGTACTATTGGGTGAAAACCGAATGGCCCGTGTGGAGATTACAACATTACCCCCTAATAAAAACGTTGAGTTTACATTTAATATAATAACAGAAGTTATATCCAACAGTGAACTAGTAGAGGCTGTTTATTTAAATAAATGTAAATAGAAGTCAAAAGTGTAAGATGCTAATATTTTTATTTTACTATTGAAGTTTAGACACTACTGGTCGCGATTTTTCACCTGCACCCAAGAATCCAATGTGGCCATTAATCAAGAAACTACATCACTATGGAAACCATCACTGTTGAAGATCCAAAGAGAGGTCTTCTTCCTTGAGTGCCAGGAATAGAAAAAAAAATCGGATATTTCTTCTAAGCGCTGTTGATTTTGAGTATTTTTCTTTCACTCAAATATTTGTCAAACAATTTTACACAAATTGAACATTTCATGAACGAAACAAAGTATTTATATGGCTACAGATAAGAATTTTGTGTTTTCAAGGTCGTTGGTTTTACAAAACCCAGGTCTTAAGGCTGGGGTATGCCCCCCAGCCTTAAGACCTGGGTTTTGTAAATGCAAAATTTCGGTCTATCCTAAAGTTCACGGTCGTTGATAATAGGATAAAACAAACACAAAAGATGCCACAAAGGTTTAACACGCAAACAGCTTATTGCTGGCATCCAGCATGGATATTGGTCTATTTGGATCTGTACAAGAGAAAATGAACTTTCCTTCTAGACACAAAGGTTCAAAATGCTGACTCTACGGCATTGGGTTAAAATACAAACTCTGTGAAATGTCAAGGGTTACAGAAATTAGATTATGATCAATAGTTTTTGTTGATTGTGACGTTTTTCACTGAGCTTGGGGAGGGTAATTTTGCCTTCATATTACGCCCCTTACACGCAAGTTTATTTGTGATTTCATATTTGTATTGTAACAATAAGATTTTTTGGTAAAATTTTTTGGAGCATAGGTTCTTAGTGGCGACCGCGATGCAAAGCGAAACAGAGTGTGGGAAGACCTTCAACTCGATGGACCGACGACAATGTAGCGGTCGCAGGGAGTCGATGGATGGAGGCGGCTTAGGACCGCTATTCGTGTTTATTTTATTGTAAATAAAACAAAAACTTTTTGTAGATAATATTGGTTTCATAATTATTTACAACGACTGTTGTACAATAATGAAATAATTCGCTTACCCTGATTTAAATCTGGAATTATTTATACATTGCAAAGTAATACATGACTAAAACACGTTGAATGTGATAGCTTATTTCATAATTATTCCAACTATGTAAGTTATACAGATAGCTCCCTACAAAACTTCAGAGATATTGTCATTTTAATCACACTCGACGATACCGCGCGGGACCACTCAGAACTGCTCCGACAGATGCGCTAATTCATGCAAAATGGCCGCGACAGATGAAGGGATTACCCTTAACAGCGTTTAGAAGAAATATCTGAATTTCGAATAGGTATATATTTTTTATTTTTTATTTCTTCTAAACGCTTTAGAGTTTTTGAGTATATTTCTTTCACTCAAATATTTGTCAAACTATTTTGCACAAGTTGAACATTTCACGAATAGTGTTCAGCAGTGGGAGGCCGCTGGGGCATACACCAGCCTTAAATGAACCCTATAATCGGTTTTAAATATTATAATGACTCCGTCCTCCAATATACCTCCTCTATAAAAAAAAAACATGAAACCCAAGCCTACCTACTGTAGTTCAAGAGATACAGCCTTGACAAATAAAGAGCAAAAAAGGAAAAAAAAAAACACTTTTTTTGTATGAGAGCCCCCTTTAATTTGAATCTTTATTTTATTTTGATTATTAGTTGTTCTAGCGACAAGAAAAATACACATACTCTGAAAATGTAATTTGTCTACCTCTTACGGTTCATGAGATAGAGCCCTGTGTCAGATGGACGGACGGACGGACGGACAGCGGAGGCTTATTAATAGGGTTTTATTTTCACCCTCCGGGTACGGAACCCTTAAATCAACAATGCGATGCCCAGCAACATAGAGGCTAGGGCTGACGATGATGATCATATAAATTTATAATAAAATAGGTTAATAAAATAAATAGTGCTGGACATTTCACACAGTATCATCTAGCCCCAAGCTAAGCAGAGCATGTGTTTTTATTTATTTATTTTATTATTTGCCACCACTGTCTCACTGCTGGGCTGCCTCCCTTTTCACCTTCCACACCTCGCGATCCAATGCTGCGACAGGCCACTGACATGTGTCATGGCAATGATTAAGTTGTAAGTTGAAGAAGTAAGTTGTTGCATTCTCTTAATTCCTCTCCACAGGGATGCCCCGAGCTCCTCTGCAAACAGATAATCTGGCAGACGTTGCAAGGAGTAGCGTACTGCCATCGTCACAATTGCATCCACCGCGATGTGAAGCCGGAGAATATCCTGCTGAACTCCGACGGAGTCGTGAAGCTCTGCGACTTCGGGTTCGCGAGGCTCATCAGTGAGTAGATTTCTATTTTTGTACAGTTTAAGATTGTCAAATGGTTGGCCTTTAGGTCAGCCACCGCTTTTAGGTGCCGGATGGTCAGTCGACATTGTGGGGGCATTATGGAGACAGTGGATCCGGCTGGCACTGTATAGCCAGGGGTGGCGTTATGAGGTTTATTACTCAGCAGCGGTTGTACTCGACTAATTAGTTAGATAGATGAATATATTCAAAAATGGCCTGTTTAAGGACATGCACGTCACTCTCCCACTGCTGAAATTTGGCAAATCGAATTTCTCTGAAAACCTAGGCGGGCAAATAGGAATCTGCGAGTATAGCTTGAAAAATTCGGATTCATTCTGCAATCGGATCACCATTAATCGACATTATTCTTCCTAGCTAGCTGCCCTTCCTGCCTATATCCGTATTCTATCTCCTTTCCTATAATCTATCCTCTTCCTCTCCATCATCAGGTGGTAACACCTCCTCCGAGTATTCCGTCCACATGATGATACCGTTCGGGGTTGACGTTCGACGGCGGGCTAGTAACTATAACTAAAGTTTACTTTTAATCTTATTAACACAACATAGTTTTGTTATGTGTATCGTGATAGTTTTTAAGCCGTACGTTTACATTAGCTAGGTTAAATTTGGCACCATAGTCATCATAGACATAGCCAATTAATAGAACCGAAAAATCATTAGAAGAATAGATACCTCTTTAAATTAACTTAAAATTGAATTCATTTATTGATTCAGACAACACTAGAGTAGTTTAAGTCACACAGTTTCATATAAACAAAAAGGAACTCTACAAAATTTATTTAAATAATAAATTTGTTTGGCACAAGGGTTGATCAGGCTTGACATCCAGTGCCTTTGCAGTTTACTGCAATGTCTGTCAGCCAGAACTCCTATCAGACTGTTGGTGCTGCCAGCATCCTGCGTTTTACAGATATTATTTTATTACGAATCACAGCGTAAAAGTCCTTTACGTGTGCGTCAGCAAACATGCCTGACGCACTACAGTATCTGGGCAGCCCCACCATTGATCTAAACAAATTATTATAAAGGACGCGTAGGGCACTGGTCTTTGCCTCCACGCTATAATATTCGGGGGTATGTGTAGTATTTGCTACGCTGCTGTTGGTGTACGGGGCTACGACGTTTATCGTAGTACATGCTACACTGTTGGCCGTAGCGCTTGCTGCAATTGCTACGCTGTTTATCGTAGCACATGCTACGCGGTTGACCGTAGCGCCTTCTACGCGGCGCTTTTTCTGTAGCTTTATTAAAGCCGTGCAATAAATATGACCCTAAAACATCTTGTTTTTATTTTTAACACATAAGCTAATCTAATTTTCAAAAATTAAACTCTGAGGGTGTTAAAAAGGGTGGTAAATTTTCTATGGATAATTATTATTCCTTGGATCGGTTCACTCAAAGCTCGGTATAAATAAACTATAAAGTAAATGTAGGAATCGCGGCTAGCTCTTCCCGGGATGCTGATATAAAAGTCGAGCATATGTAACAATAGCTATATTGTATAAAACTACGACTAATATAATGTTAATGAGTGCGATTGAAATGGCTGCTGCTGATGCACTGACCTCCGTAGGCGCCCGGTCCGCGCTCGCGGCACGAGTAACCTACTTAGGTCAAACTGCTGATGATGCTAAATACATACCTACGTGATCGATGTATCGAACATACTCCCGAGGGCGAGGTACGAGATGAGAATGGGATGAGGCGCTACAATTGAGGGATTAGTATTACAGAGATGATCAATGTTGTGCTTAGGCTAAGTGATTGTTAGGACAATGCTTTAATGTTTCATAATCTAAGTGATTGCTGATGGCTTGATTACAAAACTAATCCCTATTCTATAGTAAAAACTGATTGTCTGTTGGATTGCGGCTTGCTGCTGGGCAAAGTTATTGGGTCTATATCACGTAGACTGGACCACCGCACGTGGTGCCAGTGGGACACTGGCACCATGCCCAAGCTCGGGCACGGATTGCCTACGCGCACTAACACTAGCTCTGCTGGAGGACGCCTCCCTCGGCGGGAGAGGCGCGGGTGGCGGCGGGGGCGCGGGCTCGGGGTTCCACGGCGCGCGCGAAGGACGCGCTGACAGCTCGTCTGCTTCGCCTCCACAGGAACGCCAGGAACGCTGCGACACCTGCTGCTAATACGCTGTACGATATTGCGTATTGGTGAATATCGTGAGTTGTTAGTGTCACCTCCTGTTGTGCTGCTTCCTTCATCGCGCTGATTTGGTCGCCGAGCTGCTGTAGCGAGGAGTTGAGGTGATGATCTTGGCTTGGATCGATGAATTGTAAGCCGTTTGTCCTACGGCTGCTGCTGAACTCTGCGTGGGTTGCTCCCCACCGCAGTTCTGGCTGAAGATGCTGAGGGCGCGAGCCGGGCGGCTCGCTGCTGCTGGTGCGTCGCGGGTGCGGTTCGCTCCGCACGACTGCTCTGTGCTGGTACAGAGGGCGCGAGCGGTTCGCTCACTGCTGCTGCTGGCTTGACTGGGTAGCTCCCCACGTCAGTTGCCGATGATAGCTTTCCAATAAACTCACTGGTATAGCTAAGATCACTGCAATCCAATGGCTGCTGGTACGTTCGAAGCACTCACGGTACGACTGTTTACGATCGCGCTATGAATCCTCGAACGATATCTCGAAGGACCATGTAGGAATCGCGGCTAGCTCTTCCCGGGATGCTGATATAAAAGTCGAGTATATGAAACAATAGCTGTATTGTATAAAACTACGACTAATATAGATGTTAATGAGTGCGATTGAAATGGCTGCTGCTGATGCACTGACCTCCGTAGGCGCCCGGTCCGCGCTCGCGGCACGAGTAACCTACTTAGGTCAAACTGCTGATGATGCTAAATACATACCTACGTGATCGATGTATCGAACATACTCCCGAGGGCGAGGTACGAGATGAGAATGGGATGAGGCGCTACAATTGAGGGATTAGTATTACAGAGATGATCAATGTTGTGCTTAGGCTAAGTGAATGTTAGGACAATGCTTTAATGTTTCATAATCTAAGTGATTGCTGACGGCTTGATTACAAAACTAATCCCAATTCTATCGTAAAAACTGATTGTCTGTTGGACCACCGCACAGTCCCACTGGCACCATGCCCTAGCTCGGGCACGGGTTGCCTACGCGCACTAACACTAGCTCTGCTGGAGGACGCCTCCTTCGGCGGGAAAGGCGCGGGTGGCGGCGGGGGCGCGGGCTCGGGGTTCCACGGCGCGCGCGAAGGACGCGCTGACAGCTCGTCTGCTTCGCCTCCACAGGAACGCCAGGAACGCTGCGACGCCTGCTGCTAATACGCTGTACGATATTGCGTATTGGTGAATATCGTGAGTTGTTAGTGTCACCTCCTGTTGTGCTGCTTCCTTCATCGCGCTGATTTGGTCGCCGAGCTGCTGTAGCGAGGAGTTGAGGTGATGATCTTAGCTTGGATCGATGAATTGTAAGCCGTTTGTCCTACGGCTGCTGCTGAACTCTGCGTGGGTTGCTCCCCACCGCAGTTCTGGCTGAAGATGCTGAGGGCGCGAGCCGGGCGGCTCGCTGCTGCTGGTGCGTCGCGGGTGCGGTTCGCTCCGCACGACTGCTCTGTGCTGGTACAGAGGGCGCGAGCGGTTCGCTCACTGCTGCTGCTGGCTTGACTGGGTAGCTCCCCACGTCAGTTGCCGATGATAGCTTTCCAATAAACTCACTGGTATAGCTAAGATCACTGCAATCCAATGGCTGCTGGTACGTTCGAAGCACTCACGGTACGACTGTTTACGACCGCGCTATGAATCCTCGAACGATATCTCGAAGGACCATGTAGGACCATGTAGGAATCGCGGCTAGCTCTTCCCGGGATGCTGATATAAAAGTCGAGTATATGTAACAATAGCTGTATTGTATAAAACTACGACTAATATGGATGTTAATGAGTGCGATTGAAATGGCTGCTGCTGATGCACTGACCTCCGTAGGCGCCCGGTCCGCGCTCGCGGCACGAGTAACCTACTTAGGTCAAACTGCTGATGATGCTAAATACATACCTACGTGATCGATGTATCGAACAGTAAATAATGATACATATATTATTTATTTTAACTGAACTACCCTAGGGGGTGTGCAATCAATTTCCACGCGGGCGCTAAGCTTAATGGGGTGGTCGGGAATATAACAAAATATTTGCCTGCTGCTGCATTCAAAGAGTACTGACCTCACTAACACTAAAAACGATTAAAAGTGACCAAACATGCAACATTAGCATAAAGCTAGTTATCGTGCCTGGCAGGACCATTTATCAAGCGCCGGTCATTATTTGTTGATTGTTATTTTAATCGGGTCTTTGGTCAGATAAATAGACAGACTAAACAAAAATCGAGTTAAAATTGCGTTTTATTTGATTAGGTAGGTACAAGCTTTACAAAGATTATGAAATCCCAGACTAATTTACTGAACTGGGTCATCATAAAATTAGAATGGCTACTATGATTTATCAAACAGAGCTAGAAAAGTTCGATTAACTCACCTTTCAAGCGAAATAAACGAAACCAAAATCGGTTCAACCGTTTATAGGCTGCGATGCGATGCCACCATGGAGATGGTACAGAGAGGAGATGTTTTAATTAGATTTCCATGAAAAACAGCTCGTGACAATTTGCGGCGTAAGGGGGTGTTACTGTTAGATCCCACCCAGTTTTTTATTTTCCATCTAACGGTCAATAGCAAAACTGCTAGATTAATTCTGTGTCGATGGTACTACGTAGTTTAACTACCTCACACTATTATAGATGTCACTAAGTGTAGGGTGTAACAAGGACGTACTCAGAATTTTCGTACCAGGAAGTAAACAAGTAATACCCGCCTAAATCAAAAGTTACATGTCGCCTTTTTTGTCACTATGAAGCCTATATGATGAAGGACGGATACAATTTATGTGATCCACTGCTGTTTATGAAATCTAGAACATACATAAATTAAAATTTAATTAATGGATGGGCTTCACGTACTTTAAATTAACTAAACAACAACTGTTATAAATGTTA
This sequence comes from Eupithecia inturbata, assembly GCA_963662085.1. NCBI lineage: Eukaryota > Metazoa > Arthropoda > Insecta > Lepidoptera > Geometridae > Eupithecia > Eupithecia inturbata. The sequence continues at coordinate 2,032,228 of OY759192.1, forward strand.
TAATAGTTGTCTCACGGAGTGAAAGTACTTTCAATAATGTAGATAGAATATTTAATTTAAAGGAGATTTTATTTCATTTCCTGCGTATTTCATATTTTTTTAAGGTACTTTCCATTGATGAATTATAGCCGTGGGATAATCGGTAAAATAATTGGATTCTAATTACGGCCCTGTCTTTTTATTAAATTCATGTTGTTGCCCCGTTCACAAAGCTGTGCACAGGACGAACGCCGGCAGTACACTGACTAAGGCCACGTCTACTGTGATGACGTCAGGACCTAGTTGAGAATCACAGTGTACAGTTGCTTAGGCCCCCTCCTCTCTGTACCTGCTCCATGGATGCCACAGACAAACAGGCAAGGCGCGCCATTTTGTGAAAAGAATAGGCATAGGATTTCGCGTTCATAGGAGCGAGAGAAAGCATAGGTACGGTTTTGGCGAACAAAACGGCGGCGTAAGCGTAAAAATCAATTAATGTTTATTTACAAGAAAACTACGCAACTTATGAAAAAACTAATAATTAGGCACCTGCGAATCAAAACATAAGCAATTTCAGTAGACCGCAGGATTCCTGAGATCTCGACTAAAATTATGTACGAAACAGTGCACATTTTTGATCGTATGTTTTTTCTCCATCGTGTTTTCACATTCAAGGAACCAGTGAAAAAATTTAGAATTTTATGTAATTCGAGATTTTTACCACGGGGAGCCCGTTAGTACTGAGATCTAGGCCTACCAACCAAAACCATAAGGTTCGCCCCCCCAGACAGACGCGGCCTGTGATGGCGGCCAGTACAATTTTCATTGTATACGCTCGCAAATTGTACAGGGCGCTACCGCAGCCTACGTCTGTCTGGAAGCGGCCTTCGTCGCCTCTTTTGGTGACGTCGCGTCGATCGCTTAAAACAAAGTTAAAATTTGTGTGATTTGTAGGGTGGATAGCTTATCGCTATACTTAATCAAATCACAGTCAACAAATGTAGTAAATCAATTAATTGTGTCATTTATTCAAGTGTTTAGATTAGATTTACGTCGGAAAGGTTAATGTGAAGTGTTTGATGAGGCATCGGGACACCATAAAATCTACCGATAACTTTAATCGTTGAGTTTCGTGTTCAGTTCGCTATTATGGGGCTATTAAACAATACATTACATAACTCTTTATTGTACACCACAAAATTAAATAAAAAAACATAGACATTAACATTAAATAGAAAGGTACAATGGGCGGCCTTATCGGTTACAAACGATTTCTTGCAGACAACCTTTGGATAGATAGAAAATTGAGAATTTAAGAAGGTGTATACAAGATTAATACATTAAAATAAATGTTCATATTATTATGTATGTACCTAATAAATAACTACGTATTAAATATCAATTATTTAAATTATCCGTGATTGTGGTTAATATTAACCTTTCCCCTGCTTTAAGTTATAGGATAGGAATCTTATATTTAGCAATATAAAGCCGAAATTCGTCTGTCCACAAGTATCGGGGACTAACATCAGTGCCGTTGCTTTTATGTTGAAAGTTCTAGAAAATTCGCTGTTAGATTTAAGCAAAGATATGCATTTCCAGGTTACGGCTTATCACCAATGGCCCCAATTGGCCTCAAGTTTTTCCATAGAAATGTAGTTATGTTGTGAAATCGTATAGCCTACCTTTTTGGCACTGGCACTTGCCAGTAGGTACAGTAGAAAAAGAAAGAAAATAAGTTTATTTAGACCCACAATGCATAACACGACACATTACAATTACAATAATAGACAGGTACAAGAAACACATAAGATTACAGTAATAATCCCATCTTAGAGAAAGCATAATTGACGACCGATGTGGCGCGGCGGGCGAAAGTCCGCCTGCGACGCAGGGGGTTGCGGGTTTGATTCCCGCCCTGGGACAAATATTTGTTCTGGGTGATCTGGGTATTTTCTATGTATAATAAAAAAAAATATATCTATGTATTGTATTAAGTATATCAGTCATCTAGTACCCATAACACAAGCTCTGCTTAGCTTGGGGCTAGATGATGTTGTGTGGATTGTCCAGCGTTATTTATTTATTTATAACATCCTAACTCTATGAATCCCATAGAACATATTTGGCACAAGAGTCTTTACAACTACATAATGCCTGTTTGGCAGGCGCGGCGCATTGCTAGTTGCGAGCTATATTGCCATGTTAAAGACGATAGTTTTGCCACTCCCAGGTCTCAGGATGGAACAAGCAGTTGGTCCATCTGCTTGTTCCGTCCATAGTCTAAAGCAAATGCGTAATTGCTGCAAATGGACTCTCAGTTGTAAATACTTACAATTATATAGGTAAATTTTAAAAGCTGACGCGATCCTCTTTTGTTTTTGTATACTGGAGGTCTGGATGTGTGACGTCAAGAATACAAGAATTTATTAATATAAATAATATTTTACACATCCATCGTTCATTTTACAATTATAATGATTGATTCATCTTGTGAAACATTATAACATTAAAATTTCTAATAGCTGATTAGCCGGTGGGGGCGGTTTTCTACAGTTCGGGTAATTCGAGGAATTCACCCTTGCTGTAGAAAACCCTCTCCAACAACCATGCCTTGAGCCGACCCTTGAACGCTGCGGTGGAGCCTGCATTACGATTACCATCTGGTAGCCTGTTGTATACTTCGGGGCCCGAGATGAACACCGATCTACTCGACTTGTGCAGCCTGTGTATTGGTGTTACCAGCCTGTGCTGGTGTTTATTGCTACGGAGAGCGCGAGCTGCGTTCACCTTTCGGCGCTGGAACAGGTGTAAATTTCGGTGCGTGCACAAGGCCACTTGGTATATTTGTTCACAGTGTAGAGTCATGATGTCCAGTACATCAGCTTTGATAGTTTTGTATGATAAATCCTACAAAAGACAGTAATTATTTATCTTAAGTATGACTGCAGCTATCAAAACGACTCTTTTCTACAGATATATTTAAGGAACATATCGGCACAACATCAACTTTTCATCCACTCTCCTCATTCATCTCTCTCGGTGGAACTGTAAAGGTCATAAGTTCGAGTAGAACTTTACCGAAATAATGAAGCCTAAATTGTTTGACATTAGACGCGTAGCTGACATTTTAACCCGTTCAAGGCCTTGCCTAATGACATCAATTACCGATATGAATCAGGAACCTTGGCGAGAGTCAGGTTTGCCCAATCAATAGTCATTCGAGGGGTTATCCTGTTGCCTTAGCCGAAATGTGCGTCAGGTGTGCTTCCTTCCTTTACCTTTGGCCTTTACTTTGATGACCTCAGTTACGCAGCGGGCGAAGGTCCGGCTGCGACGCAGGAGGTTACGGACTCGATTCCCGCCTTGGGACAAATATACGTACGATCTGCAGATATTCGTTTCAGATGTTCTGGGTGCTTTCTATGTTCAATAAAAATATATATATCTATGTAATTTAGATATAATGTATTATTATTATTTAGTATATCAGTTATCTTATTTATGTATTTAATTAATTAATTTATCTAGTACCCATAACACGAGCTCTGATTACTTTGGGGCTAGATGATGCTGTGTGGATTGTCCAGCATTATTTATTTATTTACTTACCCGTCCTTTAAGAGGTGCCCGGTTTCTTCTAGAAGGATTTTGGGAATTTCATTCCTCGGTAGCTGGCAAGTTTGAATAAATAAAAAGAACATTCTAAATCTTGCATGTCTGAAGTAGAATATCAGATCGATTCATTTAGTAGAATGCCAGAGGTCATGAAAATATGATTTTCAAGGTCTAGTGCAGGGTCGATGCAGAAAGTTCAACCCTACATTTCAATAATAATTTTTTACCTACCGCCTACCATATAGGTCGCGTCATGTAAATATAACGCGGGCGGTCAAGCTGCGCAATACTTTTCAGAGTTTTTTCTAGGAGCGTTTACGCCTTCCATGCGCAGTTTGGCTCAAAACAGTACTTTTCAAACCCGTTAATATCATGAACCGCTTATCTTACACTTTATGTTAATTAATAATAATTTTAGGAAATTTCGTTGTCCAAATAGTTAGTTATGTAAATATTTTGATTAATATAGTATTTACGCATTCTATCAAGATACCTTGTTAGAGGTTTTCTTAATTTCCCTTTCAGCATCAGTTTCGAAGCTCAAAATATTATGAAAATACTGATATTCTAATTAACAAAACATAATTATCAATCAATAAGGTCTTTGGAAAAATAGTTAGTTAAAAAGATGTTTGGTTTTGGTATCTTACAATGAGAAATTAAAATTCAAAAAATGTGAATTATTACGAATTTTAAATGATTTTTTCACCGATATACCTTATTTAATTGAATATAACAGTAGCTTACGAATAAAAAAGAGCATTTTTTTTAAATCATACATATACAATTTTAATTATTTTGTTGTTATTATTTTTCTGTAAATATTTTAAAACTACTTAAAACGCTGCGCGCAAATAATTTCAAGTCAGTCCCACACACATCGCGCGCTAGGCGTAAACGCTTATAAGTGACGCAATCTATACCTACCGATACAAAATTATTATTGAAATGTAGGGAAGTTCGCTTGAATTTCAGTTCACTGATTTATAAGGGCATCCCATTTAAATCCTGAACCGGCCTGGAAAGGAGGTTGAACGTGGTAGCTGCGAGGCTGCAAGAGTAGTTTCATTGTAACGGCTTCCTTATGAACGTTAATAAAATCAACTTTGTACACTTTAACCTTGTAGGCCGTACCTACAGAGGATTAGATGTGTACCTTGCAGCACCCCCTTGCTGCAATCACTCAGATGAAGCACACCTTATTCCTAAGATTTATGGTGGATCAGAGCCTAACGTGGGAGCTACACATTGAAAGACTCTGCGAGAGAGTGGGGAGGGCCAGCTTCGCTTTATGGCGTTTATCGGCTACACTTGAGGAATGGATGACCAGAAGCTGTTACTTTGCATACGTTCACTCGCTCCTTCAATACGGTGTGGAGTTGTGGGGCAGAGCTGCCGACTGGGAGCGAGCGTTCAGGATGCAGAAGAGAGCTATTCGAGCTATCGTGAGAGTTTCCCGGGATACCTCAGCTCGCCCAAGAAGCTAAAAACTATGACTGTACCCGCCCTCGTAATCTTTAACGCAGCGGTGTATGCTCGCCACCACCTGGACGAGTATGCGACACTCGGCGACGCCCATAGGTACGCTCGAAGACTGCAGGTGGTGCAGCGGCGGCTCACCAAATCAGAGAAGCTAGTTCACGCGATGGGGCCAGCTGTCTACAAACGTCTTTCGAAAATTATTACCGCAGCCCGATCAGCGCAAGCATTTAAGAACACGCTGAAGAATTGGCTTATCGAGCAGGCCTTCTATAGGGTTGAAAATTTCATTAGTGAATATTATTGTACAATGTAAGATGTACCTAATTTCACTTAATTAAGCGTATATTTTGATTTAAATTATTTTAATGTTAAGTTTATTATGTACAATGTTAAGTAAAGGAATTTACATGACGTTTGTTTATATGAATAATTGACAGAATTTTATTATCTTACTAAGTATGAGTTTTGAGACATGTAATGACAGTTATGTTATGAATAAAGAATCTGAATTCTAGATTTTCTCTAGATTATACATATCTATAGGGTTTTTTTTTATATTCACTTATATTTTTAGTTTTTTATTTTTAACTTAAAGCACATGTGTTAAACTTTAAAAGGAAGCCCTGGATCCTCAAATACAGCTAGGCTAGGCCCTACGGATTCAACATTAGACTGAAACACTAACTGTGTCGTATAAGCGATGCTTTTAAATGATGTTTTACTAATTCGAGTCAAGGTCCGTGTTACGAAAGCTTGACCAATCACAGATCTATGCGTATGTGACATAACTTTTTTTTCAAACGTACCAAACGTTTGAAAAAAAAAACATAATGAATCACCATACCTAGCGCGAGTACCATAGTACATTTATTTGTATTTAACCGACTACGAAAAAGTAGGTTCTCTTTTCGTTAGTATTTAATTTTTCGTGTATTCGTTTCGGAAATTGCTATATTATGCAAATATTATACGGATATGAAGGCATATTAGCTACCGTACCGATATATCCCTCTTTCTATTCATTTACATATTAACGTAGTAGGTACCTAAAAGCTGGCATGGTTGTCTTTTGTTTCATCATACCTGACGTCACAAGTCCAGACCAAGTATACCAAAAACAAAAGGGGATCATGCCAGCTTTTAATAATTTACATATATACAAGGGTTGCCTGATTTTTTGTAGGGAGACTTGACACACGAACCCGTATTCTTTTCTAATTGTTTATGATCTCCGTGACGTTAGGCATTTTGCTTCTTTATCGATTTATTCTATCAAAGACGATTCATGAATATTGTTACGAGGCATCACTAAAATTATATTTTTTTATCGTTAAGAAATAGATGAACAGTAAAACTAATCATGGTAAATAACTAATTAGTGTTATGTGTTATTAAATATCCATGATAGTTTAACACGTTTTATACTTAAGTTTAAATCTATATATATAAAAGAAAGTCGTGTTAGTTACACTATTTATAACTCAAGAACGGCTGAACGGATCTCGGTGAAATTTGGCAGCGAGGTAGATGGTATCCCGGGGCCGGACATAGGCTACCTTTTATTCCGGAAAAAAGCGTACGAAGCCGCGGGGTGCAGCTAGTATATTATGATAATGAGTAGACAGGTAATGTATTCAGCTGTAGGCGTTGCGCGTTGCCCCGGCACTGGTCAATATTCTGACAAGGCCAGACGTTGCGGCATTTTCCAAGTTTACTTACTATTCACTTCGGCCCTTGAATCGATTGATGATAGATTTCATATACATACTATTACTATAAATTCGAAAGTAACTCTGTCCGCCTGTCTGTTACCTTTTCACACCTAAACGGCTGAACGGATCTCAATGAAATTTGGCAGGGTACCTCCCTGCCAAATTTAATAACGGGGACGGGCATAGGCTGCGTTTTATTCTGGAAAAGTGCGAGCAAAGCCGCGTTAAGAAGCTAGTTTATTTATATAACCACTTCATTACATATAATTTCTGTAATTTTATTAAGTTAATATTTTAATTAAATTAATTGGTTCAGGCAGAGCGGTCATACCACTTATGTACACTAACTAATAAAATTAAATAATACAGTAAAAATACAAGTTTCACATAAAAAGTTGCAATAAAATATGGATTTTATTTAGACAAAAATTAAATCAGTGACTGCTTGACAAATGCTTTTATAGTGTAAATGAATATTATTAATTTTAAGTAGAATAATTTATTATGTTTTGACTATGATTGTTAATTAATTATCTTACTGTTAATTATTTATTGTCAATTGTATTATATTATCCTATTATCTTACTGTTAATTATTTATTGTCAATTGTATTATATTATCCTATTATATTATGTTATTATATATCCTTGATTATTATATTATTAAATATTTTAACTATTTGAATCGCTAATATTTAATATTTGCACACCTGCTTGCGGGTTAACATACATTTGACATCACTCTAGTTATAAGATCTGACATGTACCTACCTGTAATAATGTATTCAGCAAATAAATTATGTGATTTGATTTAAATAAATTCATAAAAATGACATATTTAAATAATGATAAAAATTAGAAATTTAGATGATGTTTGACATGAACCCGAATTTTGTGTAGGTATAAAGTGCGCGTATACCGAATACCGACCATCTTTAATTAGTGACGATGATTTTAATAACAGCGTTTTTGTCTTTATTATAAAAAGATGATTTACAGAGTATGCTTACCTACCCACAGTTTCATATCACACACCACATCACACAGTTGCCGCTGAGTAATACAATATGAAATTGCTTTATTTCTAACAACCATGGGTCGACGAGTTACAGATTTACACATAAAATAAAATACAAATAGAAAATAATGTAACAACTAATAGGCACTGTGTACAGAAGATCAAAAAACCGAGGTTAATCCGACATTATTATGGTTCCCCTAATAGGCGTGTTATTGGCTCTTATCATTAGGAGGTAATGCCATAATGAACACGTTGGGCATGCGGTTTGGACGTCGCAGTTCGAAGGTGGATCTGTTTTGCAAGAGGCGCTTCTGCCCGTCACCCGGTGTGTATCCTTTAGTCGTCTCTTACGAGACGCCCACACGTGAAGAGTTGAGGTGGTGCTGCAAATTCTAAGCCGGCACCACAACGCCAACGACGCGACCCTGCTTTTAATGTTGAGGAATTATATCTACCATAAATATCGTAGACAGTTGGTTTTGTCAACAAAGAAAAACAAAAATGTAATGCGTAAAATAAGCAAGCTCAATGAAAGAACTTTTAAATAATTTCTTTTCTATTCTTCCTTGACAAAAATTTAAGGCAATAGCTCAAGATAAGCGTCTTAAAATACAGCGCGCAGCAGAAAATAAGTCGAAACGCCCTTGGTGTATTTATAGCAACCGAAAGTTGAGCCCCAGGGCAAGGGTGAATCGCGAAATAATGGTGTAAGTATAAATAGAACGTGCGAGTAAAGTCGATTACTCGCACGTCGCTTTATGTGGTTTGGAAAGAAACCACATAAAGTTTAACGAGCTTGGAGGTAGTTAGCAGTTAGGAATTATATAGGTATACCTATTACAGTTACTGTTGTTAGTGTAAGTAGATATCTAGTTTAGGTAGACTAGAGATTTACTAAGAGATTTACTGAGAGTTTTTCTAAGACATTTACCACGTTCATTGCCCATGACAATGTACGTGTTAACACATTTATTTATTTGGTTTTATTTGGGAAATATACAGTACATAATAGGTACCTAAAATTAGAAACGTAAAATTAACATAAACCAAAAGAACTACACATGCTCGTGTAGTCCCTGTGTAGTGCACGAGTTGCGGCGGCAGCGCGGCGCTTTCTATCAGGCGGGCTGCATGCCTGTTTGCTACATTGCCATTGGTGTTTTGTAAAAAATGTTACGTATGGATATGGAATTAGTTACACTTATGTATATTTCCAGATGTAGTCTGATTTCAACGCAGAGCTAAAATCAGTAACAGATAAATTTGAAAACAAAGCGGGTAGGCTGTTCCAAGGACGCTGCCACTGTAGACGTGAAATGTCTTGTGCGTGCTACAGAGCAGTATAAAGACAATATAAACACAATACCTTTTCACATCTCGCTTTGCTCGCTGCCCTACAAAAGCGCCCAATGTTTCAAGTCTACTTTAGTGAACGACTAAAGTGCATCACATTCTGTTGGATGAGGTGCGGTGCTCTAATACAAATAATTGTTACTATTGAACGTGTAACTTACCTGTTTATTCCTCACAACATGCCCAGGCCCCGGCGAGAGCTACACGGACTACGTGGCCACGCGATGGTATAGGGCGCCCGAGCTGCTAGTGGGGGACACTATGTATAGCACGCCGGTCGATGTCTGGGCTATAGGTAAGTGGAAAATATAGTATTTATTTAAATTAGGTATACATATTCACTGCCCAGCCTCAACAGTGCGACTCGCGCCGGCGCGTCGTTGAAGCCGTGTACGGCATGGAACCTGAAACGTGTACGGCATGGTACCCGTTGCTTCGCACGTGACATCCCAATAACTCTATCCTATATCTTGATCTAGTTTTGACATCTTTACTTAATTTTAACTTTATATTATGCCCAGGAAGCAGGATACTAGAAGAGAGTACTAAAAAAGATAGGGTTTCTTCCTGGCTTATTAGATTTATTACCGCCTAATGGTGGCGGAGCAGCTTTCTTCGTTCTGTTGTCTGAAGATGTTTTCACTTGCAAGATTAAAGGGATACCTACCTATACAAGGTGAATTATTTGGAGGGCAATAAGGGGAGGTACCTTTATCTCCCCCTTTTTATCAGTTCCCTAAAAATAGCGATGTACATAATTTGAATACAAGAAATAAACATAAACTCGCTTTGCCCACAACTGCCCTTTAAAAGATACTTTAATTTTGTATTAAAGTATCTTTTAAAGGGCAATGTATACGCTTCTACAACAAAACTCCTAGTGAGTTGCAAAAATTATCAGTAAAAAAATTCAAACAAATTGTCAAAACCTTCTTGTGTAAAAAGGCCTACTATAAAATATCAGATTGTCTAGAGGATAAAAAAGCTTGGAACGGGATTTGCTGCAACTCGAAAAATAACAACTAACTAACAGGCTAAAGGTTCCTTCGTCGCTTCTTTACTTTAGTCTACCTCTATATACCGAAGCGACTGAAATCAAAAATATCTCTTTATTTCCGTGTCAGTGTTTAATTATTGAGAATTTGAACTTTTCTAAGTGTACATTTATTGTATTTATGGAAAAAAAAAACTTGTCACAAATTTAATTTCATATATTTATTGCTATTAAGTAGCTACATAGGTTGATAGCTTAAAATCTAATTATAGCTAAAGTTAATACATACACCGTGTTGGGTATAGCAATTTTAATTTTAATTGTTAGGAACTCATTATAATATAATTTGAATATGATGCTTGATATTGAAATCTGTGTGACTATGTTTTGTTGTACTATACCTCTATAATGAGTTATTTATTGTAAATATATATAGTATATAGTAAATATTGGTTCACATTAAAAGTGGATATTATAAAGAAATAAGTTACCTACTTCTAATTTTTGTAGCAGAGTTAAGAACTCCTTTATACGATCTACTATACCGCGGTATGCGGTTTCTTCCTACATAGGTACACCTCTCTCTTAACGTCACTTTTGTCCTCATGATAAAAACTATATTCCTCCTTATTCTGATCCCCAGGTTGCGTCTTCGCAGAGCTCCTGACGTCAGAGGCCATATGGCCCGGCAAGAGCGACCTAGACCAGTTATATCTAATCCGAAGGACGTTGGGTGATCTGTTGCCGAGACACATGACTATATTCTCACAGAACACATTCTTTCAGGTGAAAAAAATATATAAAATTACATATCATTATTTTACAGACACATGGTTGAGATTACAATAACCGAATATAACAATTACAACTAGCATTTACAGGTATTTACACTATTACTTAAAAATGTAAGCCGTCAACAGCAGTCAAGGCAGTGTGCCAGAATGCTGGCAGCATTGCCACGTTGAATGGCAAAATCACCCGGTTGATCGGGTTTATTTTAATAAGTAGAAATGGGGGCTCTCACTAGAGCAAGTCTGTAAGCCTGTGCTTGACAAAAATATTCAAATGAAATAGATATTTATTGCAGTATTATTGGGTTACGAAATACCTGAAGGAAACCTAACCGAGATCCTGAAAGAGACGTTACTTTGATTTCTAACTTTCTTAAAATCTTGGATAGACTTCCGTTTGACGGCAATCTCACCTGTTAAGTGACAATGTCGCCGACGATGTTCACGTAGGTCTAGAAGACACCTACTCACTTTTGTCTTAAACCCATATTTTTATTTATTTAATAAACAGGGTTATTGGTAATACACTGACACTGCGTGAACTGCAGGTTCTGCCTATCATTACTGCCTTCTGCCCATCGATGTGCGATCACACGTCTGTGAGGACGCCAGGTCTGAATTCTTAAATTTCGCATTGGTAGTAGGTACTCCCTCCATTCAATAGTCGTTCTTTAGACTCTAAAGAACTAAAGATTAGAGAGACGTTGTTTGAAACTAAACTTAATAACGGCTAAGCCCTGAATCATCAGTGGGTGTGGGAGTGAGAGATCGGTCTTTAGTAATTCACTGTGTTCGGGATAAACGTGTAGGTATTTTCATTATGTATCAGAGGATAGTGAAAAGCCTAATAACCAATTAAAACTTTGCAGGGTTTGGACTTACCAGAACCGACGACATTCGAACCGCTGGAGAAGAAAATTCCTTCACGATATAGTAACAACGAACTCATTTTAGATTTTTTAGATGTAAGAATGACAATTATGGTAATCTTTTGAATTATGATACGTGACGTAAAAACTATTAAGACCCAAGGTTATTTCATGCATCAGAATAACGTCAAAAGAATGCGTTAGTTAGTGAAAAAATCGTTAATTAAACATTCTTTGACTTATTGATCTCAGCCAGCCCCGCATATCTCAGCTTGGACGAAATCTTTATTTTGTTAAATCGAACTCGCATTCGCTCGTCAATATTGTCAATACAAGACCCGTAGGTACTCGTAATAACGATATTCAAAGTGTTTGAATAACGTTTTCTTACTTAATATGAGTGTTTTGTGCAAACGCTATCCTAGGAAGTGACAAGAGTTGGCTTTGCACGAAACGAAAACGAATCAGAAACTTCCGAGTAGGCCTCCAGCTCACTTAACAGTACTAAAAATTATATCATCCTTTTTATTTTGATCGTTATGACAGGGAAAGCAACATTTTTTGATGTGAAATTAACTTAGTTGTGGTGATATCTGAGTTCACACTAATGTCTTTGTTTGTTTTCCAGAGATGTTTAGACAGAGACCCCATGCTGAGGTGGACGTGCGAACAGCTCCTGCGGCATCCAATCTTCGAGAACTTTCTCTTCACAGTGCCGCAGTCTGATCACGAAGAGTTCGAGAAAACTAGGCGGGCGCAGGTCAGTCTTTAATCCTTAAAACATCTCTGGCACGTTTGAGGTTTAAGTGCTTTTGCAATGTTTTTAGGACCTTACTAACTGGGCCCAATTCTGCTAACCAATCGCTTTACTAAACATAAGATACAACATAAGATAAATAGTATTATCTTATGTTATCTGAATAAGGGGTAAAATTTATTATTTCAATGTATTTTTTATGGTTAATCGATGAGTTTTTATGGGATTATAGAATTGTATTTTGATTAATTAGGTTTGACGAATTTTATTGTCACAGAATCGTCACCTAAGAATACCTACTTAGAAGAAAGAAGCACTAGATGTGCGTGCTATTTGCACAGAGAGATTCATAGCATGGTTTCAATCTTGACATTTATGACGCGCGTGCATCCGCCTGTGTTTCTTTCATATAAGTCTACACACCACAGTCAGTACAGTCTACCTTATAAGTATAAAAAAGATTTAGGTACAAAATGTGTCATTCTGTGACACTAACATTGTCATAGTGAAGCGATTACTTTAGCATAAATATGGCCCCTGTTTTGTATTTCAATCTTCAAGCATTTGTCGAGACACAAAATTTAATTTCTGGCGGGCATGCAATACAACTTGTGATTGATTTATTTCGCTACTTTCATAATTATCACTTCGAAATGTATAATTTTATTGTATTTCCTGTATGACTAGTGTAATTGGAAATGTATTTCTGTGCTAGCTCAATAAATAAATAAAATAGGTGTCTGGTGGGAATTTTTTTATTTGAAACTTGAATATTTCAAAACCGTTGGCCGGATGGGCTGCAAAGAGATATCATTCGAAACGGATTTTCCCACCGGACATCCTGTAAGTAGGTACAGGTCGCGTCACGTAAAAAGAACGCTGGCCTTCACCTGCGCACTGACCGATTTGTCGCGATTTACCCGTGCGCAGACACTTCTCCTCTACCCCCTCAGCGTTCTCTTTACGTGACGCGAACTGTATAAGCCGCTTCTGGTGCTTCTCCCTTATTAACTAATAAAATAACCAAGCTGACATCACCCGGCATCAGCTTCAGGCAGTTTTGGTTTGTGATTCTTACTTACCACACACCCGTTAATTTTAAGGCTGACCGCGTTACCTACCATTTGGTAGGTAATGTGCATCGCTTTTACTGCCCACTTTGCCTAGCCTCAGCGGCGCCACCCTGCGGTCAGGCCGCAACTACAAGCATTGCTAGAACCATATGTGCGTCGTTGTATATTCCATGGTCGTGGGCAATGAAAGTGTTAAGCTACCGAGCGGCGGCGTCTTGTCGCTCATACATCCATTCTGTTGCTTGAGCTACGTGGGGTAGCTTAACCAAAGGTCCCAATTCTACTTATGGCGTTACCCCGACCCACAGTAGCGCCGCCACCTATTTTATCTTATTATTACGTTAAACAAAGGAATTTTCAAAAAGCCCGTTTGTGATACCTATCATAAGCTTTTTTTATGCCTATATAAAACTATAACATAGTTTTATTTTGATAAGTTCAGACAGAGATGCGAGAACTAAGTTTGGTGGCCACCAAGAGCAACTTCACATCTCTGCCTAAACTATACAAAATAAAACTGGTACAGAGGCATTAAAAACAAGATCCGTCAAGTGCGAGTGTGACTCGCGCGCCGAGGGTTTCGAACGGTTGTCAAGTATACCAATATGTACTATAGGTACTGGTTAGAGACTGCTTTTTGATGAATACCAAAAAATTCAAGATACCTACATTTCAGATGTATCAGTTCGCAAACTTCGGAGTACAGAGGGCAATAGTAAAATTTTCGTGTTTTTTCAAAATATTTCAAAAAGTATGTAACCTACAGGAATTTCAAAAACTGTTTTAAGATATACATCCCGATACCTTATATTTGATACACCACTCGGTGAGGTGGCCCCCCTTTTGAGAATTATCCTGCCCTTTTTTGACATTTGTCAGAAAGTGGTCCACACGGAGAAAAAAGTCCTTCCGAAAAGAGAAGAATCCTTCCAGTATTTACCCACCTTTTTGACTCAGATGGTAAATTACCTGCCAATTTCAAAGGAAAAAAGTTCATTTTTTTGCCGTCCATAATTACCTTCTGATACTTTTCTTCCACGACAATCTTCCGAATTTCAAGTTAAATTCCCATTGAATAACATTACCGTCTACTTTTTTCCGTCTGAGTCAAAAAGGAAGGTTTTTATCGGAAGGTAACATTTTGGACTCAAAATAGAAGGAATTCTATCAGAAGGAAATTTTTCTTAATAAATTCCATCCATAATAATTACCTACCACCACTTTTTCCCACTGAGTCAAATGAGAAGGAATTACAACAGAAGGAATTCCATCAGAAGGAAATTTTTGTTAGTAAATTCTACCAAATCGGTTGGATTTTCAAGGAAGGATATTCATAAATTTTCCTTTCAATGCACAAATTACCTACCTTAAAACAAAGGTAAAATATGGTTTTACCTTCAGAAATTTCAATTTTCCTTCCGATGCTTGAAAATTTGCGGTGGGTTTATCAGCACTTTTCTTCCATGTCCGATGGTTTTAACGTCTGAATATCAGAGATTTCCTTCTGATGTCTCAATTACCTACCTATTATGTAGGAAGAGTACGGTGGGTATATCCGCATTTTTCTTCCATCCCAGATGGTTTTACCAACCGTAAATAAGATATTTTCCTTCCAAAGTCTAAATTACCTTCCTACGACGGACGAATTATTCGGTGGGTATACCAGCATTTTCCTTCCATCCCAGATGGATCTACCACCGCAAATTCAGATATTTTCCTTCCGATGTCTAATTTACCTACCTATGACGGAGGAAATATGTGGTGGGTATACCAGCATTTTCCTTCCATCTCAGATGGTTCTATCACCTGAAATTCAGATATTTTCCTTTCATAGTTTAAATTACCTACCTACGATGGAGGAAATATGTGGTGGGTATACCAGCATTTTCCTTCCATCTCAGATGGTTTTACCGCCTGAAATTTAGACATTTTCCCTCCGATGTCTAATTTACCTACCTATGATGCAGGAAATATGCGGTGGGTATACCAGCATTTTCCTTCCATCTCAGATGGTTCTACCGCCTGAAATTCAGATATTTTCCCTCCGATGTCTAATTTACCTACCTATGACGCAGCAAATATGCGGTGGGTATATCAGCATTTTCCTTCCATCTCAGATGGTTCTACCGCCTGAAATTCAGAGATTTTCCCTCCGATGTCTAATTTACCTACCTACGATGGAGGAAACATGTGGTGGGTATACCAGCATTTTCCTTCCATCTCAGATGATTCTACCGCCTGAAATTCAGATATTTTCCCTCCGATGTCTAATTTACCTACCTAAGACGGAGGAAAAATACGGTCTTATATTATTTTTCCTCAGTCATAAATAGGTAATTCCGGCATCGGGAGAAACAACTCTGAATTGACGGCGGTGATCCATCTGCGATGAAAGGAAAATGGTATAGTAGTATACCCACCGTACTCTTTTTCCGCCGTAAGTAATTTAGGGATTGAATAGAAAATCTTAAATAAAATTGCAGCCTGTAAAACTTTCTGAAATGGAAGATTTCTGAAAATTATCTTATGAAAACCGTATTTTCCTCCGTCGTGGGTAGGTAAATTAGACATCGGAAGGCAAATCTCTGAATGTCAGGTGGTAGAACCATCTGAGGTAGAAGTAAAATGCTCACATACTCACTGTACGTTTCCTCCATCGTAAGTAAATATTCAGACATCAAAGGGAAATCGCCGAGTTAATCGTCTTAAATAGTAGCATATTGTTGTTAGAGGATAGAATCTCCCAAGTTTTTAGACTGTTAACCTTCTGAAATGAAAGAGATTTAAGATTAATAAAACACATTTTAAAAATATAGATTATAATTATTATTATTATTAAAAAAAACACTGAAAACTCAACAACACACTTAGGTTAAGTTGAAGATAGCAAGTACACAATATAATTAAATAGTTATATCTAAATCAAAGGCAAATAAAATAAGAAATATACAGCGTGAGGATCAAAAAAATGGTATCAAATGCCAGGCCCCCAAAAATTACTTGGTGTTTTTTCATTATATTATATATCAACAATTTGTATAAAATCTGGTTCGCCACTAATCATATCAATATCTAAAATTAGGTAAAGTTCGTATCTAATACTGTTAAGGGTACAAAAATATTTAAAAAAGTTTCGAGTTAGATGCTAGATGGAACTATTAATCTTGACATCTAATATTAATTAACAAATTAATAATACGTTCATAAAACCAAAAGAAACTTAACAATACTTGGGTTACGATTAAGAAGGAGCACCTTCGCCACCATACATACTTTTCGATTTATTTGAAAACTACAACTATGATTTCAATGAAATTGTGTATACATAATTGGATAAGAAATAACTATGCTTGCCGTCTTTCAGTTTTTCAAAAATCATAGTCTTAATTTGAATGAGAGACAACACTGCTACCACTATGGCAAAGTAGTTTCGCTCTCAGTTAATAATGTTTTTTTTTTAAATAAACGGTTGCAAACATTTCTATTTATATCCGATTATGTAAGCAATATTTCATTGAAATCGAAATTGTAGTTTCCAAATTAATCAAGAACTAAGTTCGTATGGCAGCTTAGGTGTTTTCAGTCCTAGATCAATACTTTTTCCATTTCTTACATAAGGATATTTTTATTGTAGAAATAATGTTAAACGTTTACAAAATCAAAGGAAACTCAACAACACACTTGGGTTAAGTTGAAGATAACACGTATATAATGAAAAATTAATATCTAAATAATAAACAAATAACAAAATCAAAAGTAAACTACAATAATAATTGTCAGACAGACCTTAATTACTATTAAGTTAGGAAATATATCAAACTTGCAGATTCATTAAAAAAGATCAAAAAGATCAGTTTTTGATTTCTTACTTAATGACATAATATTTAAATAATCAATTTTACCAGATAACCTTGTCCATATTTATAACCTGCTCCACTAGATGTTAATTTTGACAGATTATTGCAATATCTGTTTAAATGAATAATTCAATAATTAACTTCAGAAAATTTAGTTGAACAGTAGCCACAACTTATCATTATTGTAACAAACAAGCTACAATTTCATAACATTTAGTTAGTCCTTTACTTTGTTTTTAGATGGCCATTTTAGAGTAAGGCCTAATTTTTCAGACAATTCAGATGTCGATCGGTGGTTCCAATGAAACATTGTTTAAATATTGTAGACTGCTTGTTGTATACATTCCAAAACATTATGACTTTCAAGTGGATATTGGGCATAGAACGAATAAAACAGTTGAAAGCAGACTTCTGCAGCCTCCAATACACTGGGAAAGGAGTATATTATTTGGTCAAGTACAATGTGTGCTTGATCTATTTCGGTCCATGAAGTACCTACCACAAGGACAAATGGTTGTAGGTGCATTACGTTTGTCCATTTAAGTTTAATTTGCATTTCTTTAAGGTGATTGCGTATTTGATCGATTCCTTCTTGAACGTCAGCATCGGTATCGACTTTAAAAAGAAATGAATGGAGCACGTTACTTTTCGTCAGCTTCCAGTTTTTATTTACTTGGTAGACTCCAGGAAACAGGAATGGCAGCAGCAAGAGCAATCCTGTAGATTGATGTGTTATACTGTCACCTAAAAACATAATGACAAACAATATAGTGACAGATAAACAATAAAAAACCTTTTAACAAGTTTTGGTTTAATTTTAGGATTTTATACATAAATAGAAGTCACTTACTTTCAGTCAGCGAAACAGTGCCACTTTTTCTTTATGTACTTGTGCGGTTAATGTGTGCCGCGCTCGCGTCACTAACTCTTTCAGATCTTTTTTTTTTTGAAATAACGAAATCTTGTAGTTTATTTGGACCCAAATCTTCGTAAAGCAACTGGAAATCCTTTTCTATCTGAAAGAAAAACAAGACTGTTCAAGTGCAAGTCCACTCTCAACAAGGTAGTAAACTATCACTGACCAACTAGTCAAACTATGAAATTTAGATGATTTTTTTTTGTTGAGAGTATTAGGTATATAATAACATATTGAGGGTCTTCGAAATTATAAAGTGTAAACAAAATGACGCAACAAAATCTGTTCGAGTACACGATTTGTAGCCGAAAGCATGACCCAGCTTATTTCTTCTTATTTATTCTGGCTAAGGCCAGAGCTTATTTCTACCTCTTAATGTTGTTCGATTTCAGTATTTATGTAATCTTCACACTATACCATCCTCTTAAGGTTATAAGTAATTTGTTTCAATGAACAATAATATAAATTATTTTACGAATCTCGTGACGATCACTTTATTATATTATATTATTATATACATATGTACATAGTGACACCCTGAGAAAAAAAAAACATTTATTTTCATCACATAAATGTTTGTAGTGAGTAGGGATCAAACCCACAACCTGCTGCGCAGAAGGCAGAGCTACTGCCAACTGAGTTGTGAGGACAGTCAAAGTAATGCGTATGTCCCTAGGTCCCTTGAAAAGCGCTAAAGCTGCACTTATTCTGAATCAGATACAGTATTCCATTAAACCTAAATTATTATTTTGAATACGGCTACTACATTATAAATTGTTTTAGGGTTTCTGATCTGCAGTTTCAGTGTGTGTACGGCCTGTGTTACACTGGTAAAAATTACTTTCTTAGTAAGTACCTAAACATGCTTACCAAAAAAACATTTTATAATGTTATCCGTTGCACCAAATTTCCTAAGGCAGTCCTCAAACTCACTGGGAACTGGGGACTCAAACTCACTGGGAACTGCGGATTCCATTCCCAAGCATATGTAGATTTTCTGTTTGGTGAATTTTTCAAGCTGAAATGTTCAAGTTCTTCAAGAATGTGAATCTGAAATGTTGAATCAAGTTGTTCCTTTCAATGACTAATTTTAATTTCTTGGTACCTATTTAAGACTTTTGCGGCTGGAGAACCAACCAAAGTCACCAAATGATGGATAAGAGGCACAACAATGGCTGTAGGTCAACTCCAGAATAGGTAGGTAGGTATACCCTCTAACTTTGGTGGGAACATTTAGAATAAAACTTTTTCGTCAGAATATTATGTAGGTATACTTAGGTATCACCGCTTTTTTAAAGAGTGTGGGTAGGTACCTAGATAATAAGTTATAATACTAAAATTACCTATCTGTTGCCAAAATCTATATATGACTGTAAGCAAATTAACGGAAGCCGCCCCGCTCACTCAAAGTTTTTCAGTGTGGACAAAAACAAACTTACCAGTTCTTATTTGGCACTGTTTGTTGTTCACTAGTTAGTATTATACTAAAAACATTTTATCTGCGTTCAGATTTTAGAATGTAAGTACAAACAAATGGACGAGGCGAGGGCCGACCGAAATTCAACGGAAGCGTCACGGCGTCACTCACGAGTTTAAGTTCCTTGCACTCACAGCAGTTGCGATTGAGTGCTGCCAACTCGTGAACCCAAAAAACGTTCAAGTCCAAATTACCAGCGTGCAGCGCGGCATTGCTCGGAAGCACTCGATTTTTTAAAACAATAACTTTCCATGAAAATAAATGTGGATTGAGGAACATTCATAAAAAAAATGTATCTCAATCGCTTCGTAGATGGCGTTGTACAAGATACATACTACAAAAACACCCAAACTTATTTTAAAAACTAATTATTTAGGGTACCGTACCACATACCTACATGGAATGTACTACACTAGCCGAACTTGATGATGAATGTTTGTAAACAAACCATGAAACAAATAACTTAAACTAACTTGCTTGGCGTCGAGTTTCAAATTTAATTGTAAGCAATATTTATTGAAGGAACGATCTGAAATCGACAAATAATGTAAATTGCGTATAAAAAGACGCGGCAACAGAGTGAATTTTAGGTTAAGTTGGGTTATTTCTTTACAAACATTCTACATATAGTTTGGCTAGTGTATAGTGTGAATGAGATCTAACATTACCGCAGAATATTTGGTACATACCAGTTCCATTGGAAAGAACGATCCTAGGTATAAGGCCTCTGAATTGATTGAGGGCCGGAACATGTTCTTAAAATGGAACATAGGTAGGTAATTTATTTTGCTGGAAAAGGAGGGCGCTAACTCTGCTACACAGTTTTTAACTTTTGCAGTAGTAAGCCCACAATTGTACCCTATACATTGAGTTCTGTTCCTAATACAGAGTTCTTTTTGTAATATTTTTTTTGTAATAATATTTTTTTGTAATAATAAACTAGCAAGTTTTAATGGGATAATATCGAACAAACAAAATAAATATGTACGAATATCCATTGAAACTGCCATTTATCGCTGACTGATCAGTTTGCATTGCAAGGACATAGAAAATGCCAGAAATCAAATTTCGAAGTTGGCAGCACTTATACCCCACTTCACAGAGCCAGATCAATAATAATAATTAATAAAGACGGAAACACTAGAGGGATTTCTTACGCAGTTCCGTCTGTTTTTACCCTCGTTTTCAACACGAGTTTTCAACGGTAGGTAGGTACCTAGTAGCAAAAAGTGGTAAGTATCTACGCATGTATAATATTTATGCACCTAGCATAAAGGGCTTACCACCTACCAACCTGTACCTAGCTAGGTGGTAAGTACCTAAGTAAACAACTTCACGAATGGCTCTGTAAAACCCGTGGTTGGCACACGGGTCACTTTCAAGTCTTAAACGAAAACGAAACATACTCATGGCTCAGGTAGGTACCTACTATAGAGTAGGTACCTACCTACGCTCTTAGTTTCCTGGTACCTACAGTTGCCTGCACTAAGATATACTTAATATGTACTTCATCATTGTGGACATTTTTTTACACAACGCCATCCAGCACCAAACTAAGAAAAGTTTGTACTATAGGAACCAGATAACTGATAGAATAATTAATTTCCTTAAAATACCTACATAATTACACCCAGACGCAGTAGGTACAAACATCCATGTTCAACACACAAATATATGTTTGTTCACGATGAGGATCTACATTTATAGGTAGGTGGTAAGGTACTACGTAACCTCGCCATGTTTTCTTTCACCACTTTAGAGCACTGGCTTTGAGCACACATAATTTTAATTTTTCAATCTTGGGATAGGAAATTGGTAATAAGCTGATTTTTGTCCTAAAAACAACGCGGACGAAGTCGCGGGTAGCAACTTGTATTTTATATGCAAAAGTTTAGATGTTTGAATATTTGGATAGACACCTAGATTTATACGTTTGTTGCTTTCATGTTGTTACATCCATATCTTAAAATTTAGTCATTATTGCCTAGTCCATAACATGAACCCCGCTGAGCACTACAATATACTAAGTACTCAATTACCTTAGGACTAAAAGGGAAACACATCTTATATAAGTACCTAAGGATAATAAGTACCTACCCCTACCGTCAGGTTAGGTATTGGTAATTTATTGCTTATATCACAAAATGGTACCTACTTTAAACCTACCTTGACAAGATGGAAATTAACATGACAAAATTTAGACTGGATTGTCGGAGCTAGGTAGATAAACGTGAATCAGATAAATAAGATTTATCATACCTATTGTTATAAGAATAGTAAGCTTACCTAATTATAAAGATTTTTAATCAGTTGGTTAACTAAACACTGATTTGTCTCATTCTGATAGGTACCTACGTGTTATTTTAAAACTTAACAGTACCAACCTAAGGTACAAAAAACGAAATCATGTTTAGCTAAAAAGTATATTCCTTTGATTTCGAGAGATAAATGTGATTTGTTCCTTCATAAAGTACCGATCAGTTCGAAATCCTACTTAATTAGGTGGATCTTTGAAAGCAGTACTTTCCAAGTTTCATCTAAATACTTACTCAGAAGGAAATTTCTACTAAAAAAATCCTATTTGAACAAACGCTTTCTGACTTCGAAAAAAATTCCTTCCAAAAAAACCTTTGGATTCTGGATCGACATTGAAATTTCCTTGTATTTTGTATTAGACTCTCGTATACGCATTTACTCTGAGGCTGTCCAATAAGCGTTAACCTATTATGTGCAAGTTTTAAATAAGTTCCTTCCAAATATGAAGGAAATGTTTAGAAATGCATATGGTTTTATTCATTTAAATCACAAAGATTACTGACAAATTTCTTTACGTAATAATTTTACATAATAATAAAGCACTACGAAATATTTTTATGATTAAATGATTTTTTTGTTCTAAAATTACCAACCACATTTAAATTCTTCTAAGTTAGCAAATATGTTCCTCCCGAATTAGATCGGAATTCTTATTGAGAAGTTAATTCCTACTCAAAAATTTACATCAGATTTAATTATTTCGGACTACATAATATATTTTTTTCAAATCCTCCTGTTATTTCGGTTGATAAAACTTAACTTATGATTCGGAATAAACATTCTTAATCAATTTACTGACATAATTAAAAACCTTTTTAATCAGTAGGATTTATTTAGCTAAAAGAAGGAAGGTAAGAATAAGTTTCTTCCAAATTTGAACGAAATAATTTCCCAGAAACAATTTCCTTCTCAAAAATTAACATTTAAATAAACGCCTGCCAACTTCAAAGAAAAATCCTACTAAATAGTCCGTTCTATTCGGTAGGATGACAAAATTCTTCTAATTTGGCGTAAACATTCTTGCTTGTATTACCGACTGTATTAAAATCCCACCTAGTTAAAAGGATTAGTTTCCTCTATATTTAATCCAAGTCTTATTCTGAAGGAAATTCCATCCCAAAAACCCCAAAAGTCTTTCAACTATTTTGATGGGAAACATGTCAGTGAAAGTTCCTACTTAATTTACCGACCGTAATTCAAATCCTACTAAATAATTTGGATTTAAATTTGATGGTTTCATTGAGTTCCTGCCAAAAGTATAACTTCAAAGAAATTCCTCCGCAATAATCCACACATTATTCCTTCCAAATTAATTCTTCCCAAATATTCCTGCTATTTCGGTAAAAAAAAATCCTTAATCTGGTAGGAATTTCTCTGGTAGGAATTTTCTCTCAAAAAGAGAGAAAATTCTTACCAGAATTACCGACCAAAATTTTTATCCTACTTACCCAGAAAGAATTAAACTGGAAGGTACAATTGAGTTCCTTCCGTGATAAGGAATTTCTTCTGAAAACACTAGATTTTATTCCTTCTAAATGAATTTCACAGAACTTCGAAGGAAATTCTTTCCGAAATGTAGGTAATTTTTTCCTGCTAAATAAATTCCTTCTAAAGATTCGTTCCATTTCGATTGGAAAAAAAATATGTCCTTCCCTGTTTTGGAAGGAAATTCGTAGTCATCCAATTCGGCAGGTAAATTTAGCGAAGTTTTTGAAGGAACCCTAGAAGGAACCTTTTTGGGAGGACAAATTCAGAAGAAACGTTGGGAAATTTTTCTCAGTGCACTTACAGACTTCTCTATATTTTTCCTGTAAAATATAGATCCATATCTACAAACGCTACATACATTTTAGATGGATCGCGCTGCAAACTTCGGAAATAAGGGGGGAATTTTTCAAAATATTTCAAAAAGTATGAAACCTACAGAAATTTCAAAAACTGTTTTGAAATATTCTAATTGATACCTTTCATTTGATATCCCAATTGACATCGTAGGTCTCTTTTAAAATTTCGACATCACAATATGTACCTACCTACTGAAAATTTTCATTTTCATTATTCATTTATTTTATTTTTTTTCTTTTAATCTGTACAGGCGCACGAAATGTATTATTTTAAATTTTATGATATTTGCTGCTGTAGTTGCTGAGATATTAAAGACGGAAAAAAGAACAAAAAAAGCGATGGGTTTCGAAACCGATCTCCGAAACCCTAAAAAGCTAATGATAGGTGTCACAAACTGTCCAATGGATTTATGAAAAATTTCTTTGTTTTATGTAGTATTAAGATAAAATAGGTGGCGACACTATTGTGGGTCGGGGTAGCGCCATAACCAATAGCTTCATAACTATGACAATGGTGTTGTCGCAGAATCGCCACCAAAGACACGTTTTGGTAGCGATTCTGCTACAGTAAAAAGGCAAGGGGAGGAAAACAGCCCTGGACCCGAAAATTACCAGTTGTTAAGCTATATATAGCCAATGTGCGCTCAGACTAAAACAATATTTTGAATCTCACTTGACAGCAAGTAACGGTGACGTCCGACGCGGGATCCGCGGAATAGACGTGTTTCCGAGGTAAAGTTTACAGTGGAAGTGTTATCGATGAACGACTCGGACTTACCACGACTTTTTGCGGCGATTTTTGTTGCACTTGCATGTCTAAGGCCCGTATTATGAAAGCTTATTCAAGCTTCACATACCTAAGCTAATTTCTGCTTGCGTGAGCTCACTGAGGCGTAGAATCTCTGCTCAAGTAAACTTTTTTTTTATGGACTTGCTAGTTTTAGCTTTCGCAAAGTAAATCTTTATTATAGTACTCTGAAATTCGAAGTTTTTTTCTACAATATCTTTGTACCAATACAAAGACAGTCTACACGAAAAGTTTTGTTTAGTAAAAAAATAAAATTACTCTTGGACTCCTTGTAAAATGTACCTATAGACAAAAAAGTTTATTTTTTTTTGCGATTTGATCGTTAATGTAAGATAATGTAATGTTGTTTATTTAAGTTAAAAGAAATATTGTTTTTTCTTTTGGTACTTACAGATTTTGTCATGAGTTCCCAATAAGTAAATGCTCCCAAGCATTGTTTTAAAATTCCACTCAAAACGAGACATTCGTTTCACTCAAGCACTGATGTCTGAACAAGTTTTCATAATACGGACCTAAGTAGTATTCCCTACAGTTGAGAAACAACATTGATTGACTCGACTGTTGGCCATTCCCTATTCAACCTATACTCAAGCCATTCTCAAGAAATAATGTTTGTGAACAGCTCAAATCGACAACTAGTGCAAATTCTCTAAAAAAATTAACAAGAAAATGAGGGGGGCAATGTATAAAAATCATTGTATCTTCAGTTTGGCCAGAGTATAGTTTTGCTATCGGTTTTTGCATTTTGGCATTTCTCATAGTATAAATTGCATAAGTGCATTTGCCAAAATTCAAGTTTAGGTAGCCAAAACGATAGATGGTATGTCCCTGTTTGATGGCATGTACTTTGCGCAAAAAGTTGTGGTGGGTGTTTGAGTAGGTATCTATTTAGACTTAGGTAGGTAGGTACCAACCAACGAAAATAGCTGTTGACTAGTTAGAAAAACTAGTTTAGAAGTTAGGTGGTAGGCCACTGAAGTAGTTTCTAGATTGCCGCAGGTCCATTATACATACCTATGTATGTATAAGTAGACTTCAATGTACCTACCTAATGCTAGCTGTAGTCTACCTAGATAGTGTAATATTTGGGGTAGGTAGTTGTGTTAGAGCTGGTGGCCATTTTGAGTACCACGTGATGTTTTATCGAGTGATACGTCGTGAAATCACGGTAAAAAAACATGTAATAAATATCACAAATATATGGGGACCCGCAAAAAACTGCATTCTCGAGCGATTTATCGAAGAAAAGCCCTCGATAAATATCGAATTACAGATTTTGAGAATAGTTTTTTTTTTTTTATATTCCACACAGCATCATCTAGCCCCAAGCTAAGCTGAGCTTGTGTTATGGGTACTAGATGACTGATAAACTTAATACAATACATAACATAGATAGATATTTTTTATTATATATAGAAAATACCCAGAACACCCGGAACAAATATTTGCAGATCGTACAAACATTTGCCCCAAGGCGGGAATCGAACCCGCAACCTTCTGCGTCGGAGGCGGACCTTCGCCCGCCGCGCCACATCGGTCGTTTGCTACGAAGTTATCATCACTCGATATTTTGACAGTTCAAAGTTCTCTAAGAATTAAAGCTAACGGAAAAGGAATTTGCCGCAAATCGTAAACTCTTTTCTATGAACCCATGATAAACTTACTTCGATTCAATTGTATTTTGGGAGCATTTGGGAATATGTTGATTTTTAGCCCAATATCTCTTATTTTCCCAAATGCTCCAAAAATACTAGTAAATCGAGTTAGCTTTTCATAAATTAATAGAAAATGGTTTACGATTTGCGCAAATTATTATTCCGCTAGTTTTATTCCTAGTAGAATGCTAAAAAAATTCAACCAAAAAAATATTATCAGGTGCCAACACGAAACGAACCACCTTAATGTACCTTCTGCCTACCTACTTTGGTAAATTATGGATTAGTTAAAGTTGTTCTGCAAGAATTTATTTGCTAGTTAGCGAGCGCAGTTCGTGAATGTTTGAAATAGACTGGGTTCCGTGGCCCACACGCTACCTTCTGTGAGTTAATTATCTCGCTATGGGAGGTTTATGTACCCAACCAGTATTCCCTACCAATATAATTTTCAAAAAAAAAGGAATGAGAAAAAGTATTGTAAGTAGAAGTAGAAAGTGAGTTTGGTGCAAGTAGTACCTACCTAAATTTAAAAGCTTAGACCACGTGTTGGTAGACGGTAAGATGCTGGCTGTGCGTGCCTGGGTACAATGGGCTGCAATAAGATTTAGGCCTCATTAGGTTTAACACAGTCCACCATGAGCTACTGCTCATAGGGACAGATAGCGGCGCATTGCAAGCAGCCGTTTATCAAGACTTTGTTTTAAAGTGTTTCAAATTCAAACATTGATTTTTCTGCGCTGCAGGTCCAATCTTCTCCCATGCTGCCAGCTCTGATAATAGCCGAGCGCGCCGCGCCCAAAGGCAAGAAGGCGGAAGACGCACGCAGCCACCTGCCGACCATCTGACTAGCGCCGCGCCGGCCGAGGCTCTAGTTAGCTGACAATACAATAAGCCGACATTGAACCACGTGTTTTATTCAAGGAAAATCCTGTCCTCAATTTCTTAGGAGTACCTTC
Organism: Eupithecia inturbata; assembly: GCA_963662085.1. Classification (NCBI taxonomy): domain Eukaryota; kingdom Metazoa; phylum Arthropoda; class Insecta; order Lepidoptera; family Geometridae; genus Eupithecia; species Eupithecia inturbata. The sequence continues at coordinate 2,059,705 of OY759192.1, forward strand.
ATAACCTGCCTAATGAGTAATGTATCATACATTGAGTGCCACCGACGACGCGCCCCTTCGGGTCGCATTCGCATCGCTGAAGCTTGTAGAGAAAGTTTTTATCTATTCACTTCCCAACCTCAACGGTAGAGAAGTTAGAGAACGCGTTACCCGTTCACTGCCCAACGTCAAAGGTGCGACCCGCAGGGGCACTGCAACCATTAATAGGATTGCTTAGGAAACTCCTATTGAGTGCTAGGGTTGCTAAGCTTGGTCCAGACATCGCCCATGCTATCGGCTCTGATGTAGTAGAGCGCGCTGCGTCCAAAGGCCAGCAGGCGAAGGACGCGCGCAGCCACCTGCCGACAATCTGACTTAATCGATTCGGTGCGAGACTTTTGTGCCTGGCGGCAAACAAATATTTCGTGGCTCCTCCAAGGCGCCAAACAGTGACAGGGAATGTGATGGCGGCGCCCCGTCAAGCCGCGCCGACCAAAACTATAGACATCTGACAATACACTACGCCGACTTTGAACCAAGTGTTTTATTGAGAGTAAGTCCTCTCCTCTGATTAGAAACTTAGCTTAGGAGTAGGTAGGTATTTAACCCACAGTAATGAATGATTGAGTGCCGCCGTTTTTAAAAAGTATAAATCACCCATCATAATACAGACATTTGAAAACCAAGGCCATTCAAAGGGCTTGAAATTCAATGGTCATATCCGTACAATAGCAAATTACGAAGACCATTCAAAGGGCTTTCAGTGGTTTTGCGTTGCACATCTCACAGCTGGTCGGCATCGGGTCGAATCGACCTGATACAATTTTCTTGTACCTAGGTACCTACGTCATACATTTAAAGAGACTTCTTAAACTTTTTTAGTGACGGAACTCTTTTGGAAATCGTAATATTTGACGGAGCCCTAAAATGAGATCGTTGCCTAAAGAACACATGACAGAAATAGTGAAGAAAGCTTTATTTAAGTTATAAGAACAGCTTTTCAGGCAATGACGGTGGAAGTATTCCTAAAGATATGAGTCATATTAGACCTCTGTTGGAATATGGTTTTCAAATATGGAGCCCCTACTTTCAAAGGGACATAAACCTACTAGAGAGTGTACTAAGAAAAGCCACAAAAATTCCTGTAGGCCTTCGCCGAATGTCTTACCCAGAGAGACTAGCCGCCCTACGCCTTACTACTCTGGAGGATAGACGCCTCCGTGGTGATCTAATTGAAACCTTCAAAATTCTATCGCACACCTACAGCCTGCCTGACATACACAAAATGTATACCCTGAACGAGCCACTAAGATCAGCTAGAGGCCATAGTCTCAGAGTAACTCGTACATCTTCTAACACTAATATTGCTCATCACTTCCTGAGTAACAGAGTGGTGCAGTAACAGAGTTGTTGGTAATTATGGGAAAACCGCCTTGTTTGGGGAGTCAAGCTTAAGTGCCTGTTTGAGAGCTGAGATACAGTTATGCTGGCGTTTTGTACGGTTAATATCTCTCTGTACATACATACCTTTCTAGTAAAACCATCCAAATGAAAAAAAAATCTTTTGTTAACCTTCTATTTGTACCAGTATTATATAAATCTAAATAGGTAGCTTATTTGTAGTCTGTATTGTATTACACCATATAATTTTTATTTACAGCTGTATTTACAAAAGCCATGCCATGTTGTTGTCTTTATTTTTGTTGTAATACCTGGAAAGAAAAACGGAAAAATATACAAAAGGAAAAAATTTGCGATTGGATTTGGTGTTTATATAACATGCATTTTGATTATATTTTAGTATACTATTTTGTCAGCCTTTACTGTCCCAAATAAGGTAACAAAAAAAAGTATAGTAATTTGGAGCCTCCAACTGAGAATAGGGCAACAGAAAAAGAAAACATTTATTTATTTATTTAAATTATAATAATAATATAATAATAATAATAATATAGCCTTTTATTTCCAAATCTAACATTTTCTGAAAAAATTCTTATAGTAACTTAAATACTGCTTAGTGAATTTATGTCGCCATTTCTGTGTTGCTTCTACAAAATGTCTCTCAGTTTGGTGTGCCTTTCAGCATAGGCCTTCTCCATCCTCATTTATTTAAATTAGTATCATGTTTATTCAGATTAAAGAAACTACATCAGGTTTGAAGCCAGATGACATCCAATAGATGCCAGGGTTGCCCTATTGGAGACAAAAGATAGTATTCAGGATGGAGGATGGTATTGCCAATTTATTGTGTCTATTCGTGTGGCACATTGGCTAAAAAAGATGCCGTCAATTTCTTAGCAATCAAAATAAAAAGAAAGGCATTTTATTATCATTTTAGTGCCGTCAAATTAGATCAGAACAAGGTTGGAAAGTGTTGAAGTTCTTACAAACAGTTTTTCAAGATTATTAAGCCAGGTTTCCACCGCAAAAGATGAGTGGGAAATGCAAGATGAGTGGATAGAGTTAATTTCAAGGCTTTCTACTCAGTCACTCCTTTCCTCTGGACTATTTGTTGGTGAAAATACTAGCCTCTCTTGCGAGTTACAATGAGTTTGCTCTGCTCGCGGTGGAGACTGTGCTTTAGATGGGATGTTAGGCATTTCATGCCGGTTGAAAGATAGATGGTTAGTTTGCAGAGGGTAGGTATTTACAGAACGAACTGAACCTAAAAAGCAACACCAAGGTACTACATTCTGCTGGGGCACTGCTGCTCATCCCCGGTGGATATCCCTTAGTCGCCTCTTACGACACCCGCGGGATTAGTTGGGGTGGTGCAAATTATAAGCCAACACCACACAGCAATTCATTCATTCAAAAATAGGAAAATTTATTTACAAATATGAAAATTTATTTACCCTTTTGATAGGGCCTGGTAATTTGTCTCGGTCCTCAGGCGGGACCAGATTATCTACCGTTTGCAGCTTGTACCAGCCGTAGTGGAAAGCTACCATAACAGGTACCATCACCATCATCACGATGTTTTTGGAAAAGAAACGAGCACTACTTCCAACCATTGTGATTACTTGTGATTGATTGATGGAAAGAGAGCCTAATTGTTTTGGTTTTTAATTTCAATTCCCTCCAGTTGGTTAGAATTTTTGCCCTGTCTACTGTCAGCTGTCATCATTCATTCATTTCGAATCGAGATGAGGTCGGTCGGATGAGGTATTTGGCCGATTTGGCGCATTGGCATTTTCTTGTTCGGCTTATTCCGGTCGGACTCCGGTGAAGAAGCAAAAAAAAACCTCTTTATTTAAAGGATTTGGCGACGAGTAGTGACGACTTGCTTGTGACGAGTTGTCCCACCCATCCATTGTTGTCTGACTTTGTAAATGGTTAAGTTTTCTTTGTATGCATATGTATAAACTTAGGTACTTAGAGCTGATCCGCCACCGTTGTTTTTTCCTTTTGGTTTTGTTGCTCACTGTCGGAAAAAATCACAATAATGCTAACCGAAAAGAAAAAATAAATGAAAATTTTCGCTGTTTTTTTTCGTTTGTCATTTTTCTTTTTCTTATGTCACGGCATTTTTGTGTTTAACGCCAGCGCTCATCGGGCTGGGTAGAACGAGTGGTGACATGGACAATTGGCACCCTGCCAATTGCCAAAACAAAGTTTGAAGGCGCCATAACAACGAGGATAACTACGTAACGCCAGCTTCTTTGGCTCTGCTATCCCTGTCCCACCTATTTCGATATTATGAGGCTCGCTAAGTTCGTTCAAATTAAAATTAAAATTTCGTGCTTTATTTCCTTTAAACCTCACTGAACTCTTGGACACATCACTAAGTTCAAATTGCATAAGTAAAACTAGGAAATAAAGTGATCACTTTGATTTTTTGTTCACTTCAATCTTTTTAAGGCAAAGTAAAGAAGCGAACAAGAAACCTTTACCTTGTTAGGTTGTTAGTTTTTGATTTGGAGCAAAACTTGTCCCAAGCTTTTTTATCCTCTAGATAGTGTGATATTTTGTAGTAAACCTTTTTTCAATGTTTGACAATTTGTTTGAATTTATTTAACGATAAATTTTTCAACTCATTTGGTATTTTGTTGTAGAAGCGTAGGTATACATTGCCCTTTAAAAGATTCATTACTCTTGTGGCTACACAAGTTACACAATAGTTGTGGGCATAGTGACTTTATTCTAATTTCTAGTATATAAATTAAGTATGTCGCTCTTGCGCGTTATTATTTCCTCATAAGTATTCTTACCTTTCACAAATTATCAGGGCTCACTCGAATTGCCGATATTTATTTTGTCTTAACTTTTTAACCGGTAAAAGTCACAAAAGTTTTAATTACAAGCGGCATAGGCAGAAACACCCTGAGGGTTATATGGCTAAAGTGGTGTTGGAGTCCCACATAATCGTACTCTCTCCCCGTGTCAGTACGTTAAGCGTGTGCATTTCCCTCAGGGTAATAAAAAAAGGTACCTTTTTGACTTTTTTGTCTAAGGCAGAAAAAAACTCAATAATTTTCACCAATCACAGTGGTCCTTGGCTTTGTTTTTATACTGACCCAGTTCACCAATCTTGAAAATTACCTACCTGATGATACTTAAGTATTATGTCATGCCTTCATGCTACCAACCACTCGAGAAAGTAACAAAAACTTTTATTTATTCTATTCTAACGCCGCCACCCCACCAATCTTGAGCTTTGCCGTGGCCCGTTCACAGAGGAGCCCTGCCGCCGTTATGGTGCTTACCTAGGGCGCTGTCGACACTTAACCCTAAAGTGGTCGCGCGGATTAATATGTAATCCACACTTGCAAAACCTTAAATTTCTCAAAAACTATATGTAATTTTTTTTTACGGCTCCGTGTACTTTCTTACAAAACACTCTTAGATCCTGTTTAGTCGTTGTTGGTTGGTCTCTTACGGTTAATCCGCCGCCCCGCGCCCCGGGTAGATAACTCAATATTTTATTTTTCAAAGTGCGGATCACAAGCTTACGTTTTCGGTAAATCTCTATTCGGTCATTCAGACAGTTGATTGTTAAATTTGACAGAAAAGAAGGTGACACTTGATAGAACAAATAACCTAAAAATTCTATAAAAAAGTCGAATCAAAAATCAAAAGAAACTACTTTAGCTTTCTTGTTTCATTCCCGTTTATTTACAACAATATTAAACTTGATTTTGATTGCATTTCCAAACCCTAGAATTTCCTTTCCAAATACACTTTATGTTGGATTGGATTCCTCACTACTGCAAAAGAAAAACGGGACCTAACAATCGACTAAGCCGGAACAGTGAAAATGTTACAAAGAAATCGCTTTGTTCTCTCTAAATTCCGTTTAAAAGCACGAAACTACATACGGCCATTTTCATCTCAGTCTAGTGCTGTGGAAGTTGAAGTTCCCTTTTCAAATGGGTAAGTCAGAGGTTATATTTTGAAGGTTATAAAATTGTATGTCTGCCAAAGTTAAAGTGAACTCTGAAACCCTGACAACAAGCCAAAGAAGTCTTCTATCTGCTTTATCTAATTACGAAGTTTAGCCTGAGATTGTTTATTAATTTCATTAGGTATGTTTTAAATTTTTTTGTCAATTCAAAGTTATAGATAGGTACTTATTTGTGTCAGAAGTAAAAATCACATTGGTGTTTTTAAAAATTTACCGCTCTTATTATTATTGACCCGCCTTCATTCCATGACCATGAAATTTCCATGAACTTGACACTGATAAAATTGTAAATATCTGCTTTATCTAATTACGAATGTAGCCTTAAATTGTTTATTATTTTTATTAGTGATGTTTTTTTTTTTTTCAACTAGTGATAATTATACTTCCTATTTGTTTCCGAGGTTAAAATATCATTGGTGTTTTTCAAAATTTACTGCTCATATTATTATATATACCCACCTCCATTCCATGACTATGAAATTTCCATGAACTGGACACTGGCAGAAAAGTGGCAAACTAGTCACATATTGCCAAATACAAAGAAGTCAAGTCAAGTCAAGTACTTACCAAATAACAACTGATAACAAATAACAACTGATAACTTCTGACAAAAGCCATACCTGGCTTTTGTCAGAAGTTATCAGTTGTTGCCAATTATCTTTTAAACAGACTGCACAAAAAGTTGGTAACTTTGATGTGGATGGACCTGACTTCCGCAAATAAGACCTTAAATGCTACCTTTTCAGAACAACACTTAAACTCTCCACTGGGCAGTATGCAAGGTTCGCCGATGGAGCCTGTGTGGCCACTTATGGTGATACCAGTGTCCTCTCCACTGTGGTATCAAAGGCCAAGCAAAGCACCAGCTCTTTCCTGCCTCTGGTGGTTGATTACAGACAAAAAGCTGCTGCCGCTGGCCGGATTCCTACTAACTTTTTACGGAGGGAGCTAGGTAAGGAATTTTGTCCATTATCATTAAAGACTTTTAATAAGTAGAAATAAGTTAAAAATGTGTGATGCAAACACAGTAATCCGACATCAGCAATAGACTGCTTGTGTATTATAAAATAAACAGAAAAGAATATAGTTCAGTTGCTTTGCACATGACTAACACAGAATCTGGGACTTTAAATTGGATTCAAATTCACATTTTTTGGATAACCTTTTTTTTTGAATACACACTAGTGTTAGTCTTCTATCCCATTCTTTATCTACATGATTTCTATGAAACATGTGTGCTGATCAGCCTAGATACAAATGACTGGGTTAAAAGAGATAAAGTGCTTATTTAGGAGCATATTGAGGGGCAAATAACAAAAACAGGCAGGGATGCAACCAGCAGAAGTAAAATATCCAGGATTAGAGTTATATGAGTTCCAACAAAGTGTAGGTACATAAGTTTATAATATACAAGTTGACAATAGGTTTTAAATATTTAATAATATATAACCTAACAAACAACATATTTAATAATTGAACAAAACTTACTCAATAACATTCTATTTCAATCGCTTAATTTATATTCAATTCCCAGGTCCAACGGAACGTGAGATCCTCACCTCCCGCCTCATAGACAGATCTCTCCGCCCTTTATTCCCTTCCAACTACTTCTACGACACTCAGATTGTCTGCAATATGCTAGCGGTAGATGGGACTAATCTTCCCGAGACTGTTGCCGTCAATGCAGCAAGTGCTGCGCTGGCGCTGTCCGATGTGCCTTGGAATGGACCTATTGGTGCTGTTAGGTAAATAGTAACTTGATTTTTTTTATGGGAAGACTTTATTTTTCCTTGTTTTTATGTTTACACCTATTCTCATCTGCAATCAATCTTCTAACTATGATCAAATTTGGTGTATGATTTGTTGTCTGCGCAGCCTCTTAGGGTAGCTTACAGAGGTCAGCTTTGATGCTACTTTGTAACACTAAAAACGTAATTTTTATCAGGCGTCTAGGTCCCACACAGGCAACTCAAGCTTATCTTGGACTGCAGCTTGATCAATATCTTGCTATAAATAAAAACTTTGGTCCTCTGATCTGTCAAATATTCTACCTACACTATGTCACAAATTATAGGGTGTCAGAAATAAATTCGCCTCTTGCCCGCATAAAAGTGCGTAGTGGCCTGTTTTATGCTCCAGTGCTACTAAAACAAATTGATTTTGGCAATAGGCTCACATGACCCCTACCCCGTGCTTAATGTGTGTGAGAAAAACTCAAACTTTTTTTATTGTTATTTTTTTACGTCTTGATTATTATACTATGTATTTAAAATAATGGATGACATGTAGGTAAATTTTATTTTATTAGATTAATTTTTATAAGGTTTGATGAATTTTTAATGATAATAATATATCGGTACACTATTCAAAGTCAAAGTTGAAACTCTTTATTTCCATAAATACAATAAAGGTACACAATATGTACATTTTTGATTTCAGTTGCTTTGGTATGTAGACTAAAGTAAAGAAGCGATGAAGAAACCTTTAGCCGAGTTTAGCCTGTTAGTTAGTTGTTATTTTTCGAGTTAGAGCAAATCCCGTCCCAAGCTTTTTTATCCTCTAGATTTTGACAATTTGTTTGAATTTATTTACTTACTGATCATTTTTGCAACTTATTAGGATTTTTGTTGTAGAAGCGTATACATTGCCCTTTAAAAGATACATTAATTTTGTGTAGTCTAGTTGTGGGCGCACAACGAGTTTATGTTTATTTCGTGTATTCAACTTATGTACATCTCTATTTTTAGGGAACCAATTGACATTTCTATGAGTGTACAATAGGTTTTCATAAATATATTGACATGGTACTTTCATTATGTTTATTTCTTTGAATTTATCCATTATATTAATGCATTATGTGCCCCTGTAAAAATAGTTGTACGTTTTGTAAATACATAAATAATAAATAAATAAAAGTCCAAAGTGCTTTATTTCCCTTAGACCTTACAGGACTCTTAGACATGTCAGAAATTTTAAATTAGACATTATCAATAAAACTAGGAGAGAAGTGGTCACTTTGAGCAACAGGCAATAAAAACAAATTAATTTCTGAGATAACCCTTACAAAAGTGTAAATCTCTTAAGATTTTAAGAAAACCACCTAATTGAACCATTCCTTCCAGATTAGGCCTAATAGACAACGAGATACTCATCAACCCAACCCGCAAACACCTGGAGAAGTCAAGTCTGAACCTCGTGGTCACGGCTACGAAGGGAAACCTTGTGGTGATGCTGGAAGGTGGCGCTCAGGATGTACTCCAGCAGGATCTGCTGAAGGCTATCAAAATAGGTAAGGTGAGTCAAATTTACATCCTGTTAGTTTTTTGTTCTCATAGATTGAAATAGACATAAGACTAGTTAAAGCCGACATGGAACAAGCGGGAGACAGACTAAATTGTTTACCTGTGTTTATTTGAGCGTTAGAGATAATTTATTTGAGGTAGTGATAGGTCGATTCTACAGCGCTCAGGTCCTAGTCAGTGAGAATACCCTTAAGAGTCGTGTAAAAAAACGAATGGTGTCAAATGATCCACACAATATGAGTTCCAGAGTATTACCTCTCCACAGATAAAGCGCCGGTTTTCACCATAGAAGAGCGTATGGTGAAAACCGGTGCTTGATCTATGACAGAATAAAAAATAGTAACCCATTCTTTTGACTTATTTAAATAATGTATGACTTATGGGTTGGCAAAGTTAAGTTGCTTTTGTAATTTCTGTTATTTTTAATTTGTACCCGACTACCAACGGAAGAGGGTTGTGTTATGAGGTTGGCACTCTTTGTACATATGTATGTTTGTATGTAGCCGATTTTATGTTCCCACGTAGTGCTGAAACTACATGCCCGATTTCAACAAATGTGGTATCACGACGGACGAATCAATCATTCGTCTCAATACCCCGGTGGTTATAGGCTATGTGTCTTCAGACGAAATTGGGGGTCTAACGAGATAGCAGGGTGGGGTCTCGTTCCATAGAAAAGTTTTTCGGTTCAAACAAATGACAATTGATGGCGTTAAGTGTATCGTTTAGTTATTGAGGTTGGTGTAAACTAACAAAACAATTTAGAATTTCATTACAAAAATGTCTGCACTCTTTTAGGAAAAACCCTCGAGTACAATAGGTATAATTAAATTGTATGTTAGGTTTTAAATCAAAACATTCATCACAACAAGTCTTGCAGTATCTAGTGAACTCGAACGATAACTTGGCCCGCTCAAATATCGCCCGAGGCGTGTCACAAGTCTTGCACCATCTAGTGAAGTTGAACGATAACTTGGCCCGCTCAAATATCGCCCGAGGCGTGTCACAAGTCTTGCGCCATCTAGTGAAGTTGAACGATAACTGGTTGGCCCGACAAATATCGCCCAAAGCGTGTCACAAGTCTTGCGCCATTTAGTGAAGTTGCACGATAACTGGTTGGCCCGACAAATATCGCCCAAAGCGTGTCACAAGTCTTGCGCCATTTAGTGAAGTTGCACGATAACTGGTTGGCCCGACAAATATCGCCCGAAGCGTGTCACATTTTTTACTATGAGTTGAGGCATCTGCACTAGTATTTTAATATCTGTGGCAGGGTCTAAGTAAGGGTCTAAAATTTAAATGCTAGTAAATATGTTCGTGTGGAGCATAATTGCAAATTTTTTCCTACTCTTTGCTACTAACTCGACAATCGGTGAACGCTTGATACCTAGAGTACAAGTAGGAACACAGAACTCGACAATCGGTGGACGCTTGTTGGGTGATCGTCACGAGTTGGCGCGAGATGAATTTTTTTTTGTGGTTTTGTATTTATTCTGCTTTATTAATGGCATAAAACGAACGGAAAAGTAGTTTGCCGCAAATCGTTAACCATATTCTATTAACCTATGAAAAAACTAACTTGGGTTCACTGGTATTTTTAAAGCATATGGGAAAATCAGCAATTTTGGGCAGAAAATCAACATATTCCCAAATGCTCTCATAATACAATTTAATCAAAGTTGGCTTTATCATGGGTTCATAGAAAATGTTTTACGATTTGCGGCAAATTAGTTTTCCGTGGTTTTATTCGTTGTAGAACGCAGAAATAAATTAAAAAACTCGAAAAATTTGAATCTCGCGCCAACCCGTGACGATCAACCTTAAGATTTTTACGTAGTGGGGTTTTTGTTTTAAACTATACTTTTTTGGCTTCTTCCCTTGGCGCAGGTACAAAAGAAGCTCAGCACATAGTGAGAGGGATCGAAACTCTGCAGAAGAAGTATGGGCGAATGAAACGCGAGTTTGAATCTCAACTGCCTCTGGAAGAGAGTGTTGTGGAGTCCGTGAAGACATTGTCTACTATGAAGATAAGGGAGATTCTCGGGTAAGAGAATGCTATGCTCTGTGAACTGTCCAGCATTATTTATTTTAATTAATTTTTTAACCCTTATTTTATTTTCTCACTTTTAAAACTTAACTGTTTGTCGGCGAAAGACGAACAAAACTTTAATTAATATTAAAATTTGCTTGTGTTTCGAACGAACAAAAAACACTGCATTTTCCTTCATTCGTCTAGCCTGAAATCTGGGAATATTTTTGAGACTGGAAATGGGCGAGAATCCCAAAATTCGGAATCCGAATCATGTACTTAATCGTAAGAGGACACTGTTTATCGAAATTTTTCGCATTATACCTAAATAGAGATGTACTTTAAAGATTTTAAATAATAAATATCGCAACTGCAGCCTAACTTCCCCCACAAAGCAAAATCACCTCTATTGGTCCACTGCTGGACTCAGGCCGCCACCTTGGGTCCTATAAGTTTGGGTGGTGCAAATTCTATGCTGGCACCACACAGCAAGCAAAATCGTCTACCACAAATTTTAGCTTTCTCGCTTGACAAAATTCTATTATCCTTTCAGTGACCACACTCACGACAAGTTATCGCGAGACAACGCAATCTCAACCCTCCGTCAAACTGTACTCAACCAACTCCGGGACACGGCGGCCGACGTCACACAGCTACAAGACTGCTTCAACACCCATCTACGGCAGACGTTCCGGGATATGATCTTTGAGACCGACGTACGGTGTGACGGTAGACAGCTGGATGAGCTTAGGAAGATATCTTGTCAGGTAATACATTGCTCCTTTAAATACACGTTGGCTTGAGTCACACAGTTACAAGACTGCTTCAACTCGCATCTACGGCAGACGTTCCGGGATATGATCTTTGAGACCGACGTACGGTGTGACGGTAGACAGCTGGATGAGCTTAGGAAGATATCTTGTCAGGTAATACATTGCTCCTTTAAATACACGTTGGCTTGAGTCACACAGTTACAAGACTGCTTCAACTCGCATCTACGGCAGACGTTCCGGGATATGATCTTTGAGACCGACGTACGGTGTGACGGTAGACAGCTGGATGAGCTTAGGAAGATATCTTGTCAGGTAATACATTGCTCCTTTAAATACACGTTGGCTTGAGTCACACAGTTACAAGACTGCTTCAACTCGCATCTACGGCAGACGTTCCGGGATATGATCTTAGTGACCGACGTACGGTGTGACGGTAGACAGCTGGATGAGCTTAGGAAGATATCTTGTCAGGTAATACATTGCTCCTTTAAATACACGTTGGCTTGAGTCACACAGTTACAAGACTGCTTCAACTCGCATCTATGGCAGACGTTCCGGGATATGATCTTAGTGACCGACGTACGGTGTGACGGTAGACGGCTGGATGAGCTTAGGAAGAGATCTTGTCAGGTAATACATTGCTCCTTTAAATACACGTTGGCTTGAGTCACACAGTTACAAGACTGCTTCAACTCGCATCTATGGCAGACGTTCCGGGATATGATCTTAGTGACCGACGTACGGTGTGACGGTAGACGGCTGGATGAGCTTAGGAAGATATCTTATTTGGTAATACATTGCTCCTATAAATACACGTTGGCTAGAGTCACATAGTTACAAGACTGCTTCAACTCGCATCAGTGGCGGATTTACACATTTGCCGCCAGTAAGCTATTGAAATTTTGCCGCTCCTACTGACCTCTACAACTCTACGCTCCAGTAAAAATAACGGCGAGCGGAGCGAGCCACGAAAATTTTCACGATTTGCATTACTGCGGTGGTTGTCAGAGTTGACCAGATTGGTTTGGCCGGGTTAGCAATAAAGGTATTGTGGGTAAGTGAGTGAGTAAACCGTAAAATTTTTATGATTTTTTTCGGTTCTGGGCAACAAAACCAAAAGGAAAAGACAATGGTGGCGAGCGAAGAGAGCCGCGGGTTTTTTTGATAATTATAGCGGTGGTTGATAATAGTTTACGACAAGCGAAGCAACGCCTAGCAAAGCGAACCCCAGATAAAAAGTTATTACGGTAAATCACGAAAGTTTTTGCGGTTATCGGATTTAATTTAGAAATTATGGAATGGCAGCGGAGCAAGTGCGTGAAAAGTTTTGAGACTTTTTAGTGGTTCGGTAATTTTTTTTACAAAATCTACTAAACAAACGGCAAGCGGAGCGAGCCCCTTTTTTTGTTATGACTGCGGCGATCGGTGGTTTAGTCATCGTCGCCTACCAAGCCCAGCTGCGCAGCCCGAGCCTCTCTCAGAACTCACCACAGGAGCCCGTCAAATTGTCTCCCCGAACAGGTCTGAATTACTTAGCCATAATCGCATGTGTCAAGTACCTACAAATGCTAAGTTTTCTTTTAGAGATTGTTTGAAACAGAAATTCGCGTTATGGTACTCCTTGCCATCTGGCACCTAGCGACCGCACCGCTCGCTTACCCTAGGACCGGCGCTGATACAGTTTATCGGTAAAACACAAGATGCGGCATTCGTACATGTGTGAAAATTTCGCGCCATGCAACATTAATTGAATCTACCGGTAGCAGCCAGAATGTGAACATTCACTTTGTATATTCCTTCCAAAAAGCATTCCACACAACACTCACAGCACACTTGGCACTGGGGCCATATGCTTGAGTTCTGAGTACTCCTTTATAAAGTCTCTGTACATTAGAGCGAGTTTCGCATTCTTTTCGAGACGTTTTTCGAGTTGTATGAATTGTGAGACGGCAATAGAGCGTGAATTTCCTATCTTATTTTCGTAGTTGGGAATGAAAGGAATTTTTACGATGTATTTTCCATCTGAGGCTCGCCGTACTGTTTTGGAGTAATGTTCCTCGCACTGGTCGTCCTTAGAAATGTCCTTGATGTCCTGGATGATGTCCTCGTGCTCCCAGAACTTGCTGATGCTGTTGAGGTCAACTAGAACAGCGTGACAGTTGAAAGTTTGCGTTTTGCCACAGAGAATCCAGCCCAGGTGTGTTTGTTGTGCAGTAGGTGCTTGTTGGTTTCCCTTCAGGACTCCTTCAAGAATAACATTCGAGTAAATGTCGGCTCCAAGTAGTAAATCGACAGGACGTGATTTGTTGAAGTCCGGATCAGCGAGCTTTAAGTTTTCTATGTGCGGCCAGTTTGGCTTTTTAAAAGTTGAGTTAGGTAAGTTATTTGTAAGTTTTTTTAATATTAGCGCTTGAGTTTCAAACGCGTAGTCAGAATGTATCGACTTGCAGTTAAGTTGTAAACGTCCCTTGCAGTCTCCTGACAGCGCTCCGACTCCCGATATGGTGGCGTTCATCCGTTTCCTTGGCAATCGAAGTAGTTGAGCGGCTTGTTCAGTGATCAAGTTCACTTGTGAACCTTGATCCAGGAGGGCACGAAGTGTGACGTAACTTCCGCGGATTTTATCTGAAGTTGAACTGTAGTTAAAAGTATTTCCAAGTCATTTGTAGCGAGATGATTGGAGCTTTGTTGAGTTGATGATGTGAGTTGAGTTGATGAAGCCTTATTATTGTGTAACAAAGTATGATGTTTCTTTTTGCATTCTTTGCAAGTTTTTGCGGACGAGCATTCAGCGTCGCCGTGGCTATATAAACAGTTTTTACATAAATGCAGTTTTGAAACAATATTGTTTCGTTGAGTTTTGTCCATTTCAATGAACTTTGGACATTGCATCAATACATGCTTTCCTTCACAGTGCGGGCATTGACCGAAAGAAGTATGTAAAGTTTTAGTTTGATGATGTTTTTTAGATTCGTAGTTGTGTTTGTTATTAGATTGTTTGCTGTAAGATGACTTATCCGATGCAGATGATTGTTTCGGCATTTCCTTTTTTGCATTTTTCATGCCTTCGTAGGCCATGAATTTGCCTTCCAGAAAGAAAAGAAATTGATCTAGATGTGGTAGTTCTCTATGATCTTGTTGTTCTTTCATGTAGTCGGTGTAAGTAGTGACGTCTAGTTTTTGTGACATTAGATGGACGATGAGTGGGTCCCAAGTAGTTGTATTCACTCCGATGTTTGTTAATCCGTTCATACATTCCATGATGACGTCATGCAGCTTCTTCAGAGACTGGCTATCAGGTTGGCTGATAACCGGCGAGTTAAGCATGGTGTTGACGAAAGAGGTGAACTGAAGACGATGGTTGTCGTAGCGTTGAGACAGTATATCCCAGCACGAGTTGTAGTTTTCAGCACTTATGCTGAGATGCTGTACCAGTCGCTCAGCCTCCGCGCAATCTTGTCTTTAGATGTTGCATTTTTTGAGCCTTGTTGATTATCGGATTGTTGTGTATGGTTTCCAAGAAAAGATCTTTAAAAGAAATCCACTTTGTGTAATTCCCGGAAAACTCAGGAACCTCAATTTTTGGCGCCGATTGTTGGTAGTGCAATGTCGACCAAATTTTTTCGTTGATTTTTCTTTTCAGTTCGTCATACTTGTCTTCTATCGACACGAACGTATTGTAGTACGTGATGTCGGAGCCCTTAATTACGGCCTCCAACTCCCAGTGATATTTGTCGATGACGTCCCACTTCGACTTCAAAATGGAAAGGTGATCTTCTAGCTCCCATTTCTCCGTCATAGTTTTCAAGTCTATTTTAGACATGGCACGGTCGAGAGCCTTAAAGTTACACTCTTGCCGCGTAAGTAGTGTTTTTACATTTTCATCTTTAGCTTCATCCATGGTACCACCCAGATCAAACGATACCGTAGGATGTTCGCGTAATTGTAGTAACAAACCATCCATATCCTTTTTAGTTTTAAGATATAGCTGCATCGTTTTGGTAAAAATGTCATCGGTGAAGTAATTATGCGTCTTTTCTTCGATAGTTTCGATAAGAGTCGCATGACGTCTCTCAAAATCCTACCATTGTTTTTCGAGAGTCTGGAGACGTATAGTTAAGTAATCTAACGTTTTTCTCGACTTACTATCTTTCGCGTAGTTAGCACATAGAGATTTGATGTTGTTGAAGCATTCTTCTTGAGTTTTCAATGTCTCCATGTTGACGAAAGGCTTCTAGTTGAAAGACACTAGCAAATTTAGTTAGTAGCTAGATAGGTTCTTTGTGTAGGACCTAAAGTCAGTTCTTAGCCCTGACACGTAGTTGACGGTGGCAGAGATAAGTAAAGTTAGCTTCTGGCTCTGGCACGTAGTAGACAGTAGCAGAGGTAAGCAGCGTTGGTTCACGACACGAAGGCGACAGTGTCACCGTAGACTTCTAGTCGTTGTAGGTATTAAGCTTCTTGCACCTGAATGACAATAATGTGCGCCTTCTCAATTTAACTGGTGATTCCCGCTGGTGGGAGGCCAATCAAATCGATTCGCTATAGCCAAAAAATACAAAAAGCATAAAATACCTTGTTTCCTCGTAGGATTAGGTGTATCCTTGATGAGGGAGAAGCCGAAGGACCAAAATGTAAAGGCCTCGGTTTAGCCCTTACATGTAGATGATGTTGGTTAAGTAGTTGTAGGTAGTTTACCTATAGCACCACACTTCGTATGTTACACTGTTGTTGAGTAATGAAGGTTTAGCCAGTTTGGTTGAGCACGTAAACACCACAATCACAAGTCAAAGTTAGTTTATTGAAGTTAAGTTAAATGACAAGGTTTAGGTGGCAAATCTTTCCTTATATTGTCACTCCTGCGGTAGTAGGTCACGTACTAAAGTCAAATGTATAATCTAGGTAAAGTAATTGCAGCGCGTGCGACACAGAGTACCTAAACCGCCGCGAGCGCTAAAATGCCAATGTATGGTGAAACCGTACAACTATTACCACCGTTTCCAATTTTTCCAAATTCAAATGTATTCCCGCGCCGCCGCTGCCGCCGCCGCTTCGCTCTGCGTTACTGGCTTTTCGGTAAAATTATCCTTGATTGATACCAAAGTTTTAAATCGCTATTACGCGTTGGTTGATTGTAATAATGACGATAATTAATATATATTTTTTTAACTATAATCAATGTGTTTCTTGTCCCTGTATATTATTGTAATGTGTCGTGTTATGTATTGTGAGTCCAAATCAATTTATTTTCTTTCTTTTTTTCTTTATATTGTGTGAGTGGAGCTAATAACTAATAACATTTAGGTGGGTAAATAATAAGCTTCTTTTTAGTATGACAAAAATACATATTTTGGGCCAAATTTGCCGCCCCTGAAAATCTGCCGCCCTAGGCTCCAGCCTACTCAGCCTGCTGGTAAATCCGCCACTGACTCGCATCTATGGCTGACGTTCAGGGATATGATCTTAGTGACCGACGTACGGTGTGACGGTAGACAGCTGGATAAGCGGGTATGGATAATTTATTTTCAAGAATATTTTATTAGAAAACGATAGAGAATTTTTTTTTATAAAAATGTCAGAAGTACTCAGATATAACATTTAACATGAACAAGTTTTGGCAGTAATGCAGCGTATACAGCAACCCGCATTAAAGCGCAAGATGTGTCTTTGAAGGAAAGTTGCTTTACAGTGCCAAGAATATGTTATTATAGACCACAGAACGAAACAGGACGAAACACGCCCCCTATATCTGTTTGTATGTTGCTTTCCATACAATGAAATCAGTTTTATGCCATTTACTCCTGAACTATGACTCTAGGCCAAAAATGTAATAGAATATTTATTGCTTAGATGTAAAAAAGCTATCGAATGGCATATTAAAATTTATGAAATTACGACTTTGAAAATTTTGACACGCTATGTCCAACCCATTGTATGGGCTCGATCCACCGTGCGACGGCGTCATAACATAACATTTCAAGAACTAAAAAATAGTCGTATATCTAAATGATAAAGATTCAAATATTTATTTGGGTCACACATGGTATACAGGTGGTACAAATACAAATAGCTCTAGCATGCAATAATACAATTATAATTTATTATAATTTATGACAACCTACTTGTAATCCCTCTTTAATTGTAATTTTTATTTGTTAATAAAGAGCATGATATGCTGTATCCTTCAATAATCATGTGCGAGGCTGCAAACAACAAACCAGTAACAGCTAATATTAATAATAATAATATACCCTAAAACTAACATACATCAAATATAAAAACTTAATATATTATTATCGCGGCTAAACACCATTAATTTTATTACCCTCCCAGGTATCCCTATACGAGCCTCTGCACGGCAGCGCGTTGTTCCAGCGCGGGCAAACCCAGGTGCTGTGCACTGTAGCGTTCGACTCGCCCGAGAGCGCACTCAAGATGGACACGCTGACTATGCTTACGAGGTGAGTTTACTTGATTTAGGTAGGTACTCCTCCTTTTTGAATAATGGACTTTTCAAACGTTCTTCAGGCGCACTCTCTGTGTGACTCACTATGACATTTCAGTGAATGCAACTGAAACGTCACGCTCGGGTTGGTTACGCTGAATCGTTTTGGCTCCAGTCGCCCAGACTGGACGACATGACTTTACTGTTAACTGTTTACTAAAATTTGGAGGGTGTGTTCCTCATAGGGTTAAAGGGTGTACTAAGCAAGATATTTTAAAAACTCGCACCCTAAGGCGTACAAAATAAGGGTTGGTCTCCCTTATGCACACATCCTCTTATTTTCCAGCGGCATAAAAGAGAAAAGCTTCTTTCTCCACTACGAGTTCCCCTCCTACGCGACAGGGGAGGTGGGACGCACGGGGCCCGCGGGGCGGCGGGAGGCGGGGCACGGCGCCCTGGCTGAGCGGGGGCTGCTGCCCATAGTACCCGAGCAGGGGTACACCACCAGACTCACTGCTGAGGTGCTGGAGTCCAATGGTGAGCAACTGTCTATCTACTTCTATGACGTTACACGTTACACTGTTGACAGTGAAAGTGTGGTCGTGGTCATCATACCATGGGTTGGTGGCACGCGTTCCAGTCCGGCGGAGAGCGAGTCGCTTCGCTCGTCATTCAGTGTGAGGATAGTGTGTGCTGCTTGCTTCGCTTGGCGCCCTCGTGAGCTCTCTTGAAAGTGACCACTTGGCCTCTCGTTTGAATTGGTCAATGTACTGCTGAGTAATCATTTAATAAACACCGCGCGAAATGGTAAATATACTTTGGGTGCATTCCGAATTACGCTAAAGTCGATATTATCGCGTGCACACGCGTTCCGTATTACCGTGAGCGCGACAGCGACGTCCCGTATGACGTCATTACATACGCCATTTTGCGATATCACCGTCCATCCTACAAACCTCTGCCACTGTGAGCGGGGTCTGTCAAAAGTGACAAATATGACAGTTGGCTTTATAAAAACATACAGACGAATTGAGAACCTCCTCCTTTTTTGAAGTCGGTTAATAAAATAGTTGTTCGGCATCATCTTCGTCACTGGATGAAGCGTCGTCGTCCCACTGCTCAGCTGAGTAATCGGAGTTATTTGTTATAAGATATAAAACCCTATTTTCTGCCATTTTCTCTTGTTTTTCACGTTAGTTTGTTATAATATAACTTTTATTGTTCTGCGTGTGCGGTTAAAATACTAATAAATAAATAATCCTGGATAATCCACAGAGCATCATCTAGCCCCAAAGTAAGCAGAGCTTGTGTTATGGGTGCTAGATAACTGATATACTTAATACAATATATAATAATATATAATATTACATTGATTTACTTATTTTTTAAATAAAAATATATATATTTTATTATTTAAAAAATACTCAGAACACCCTGAGCAAATATTTGCAGATCATACAAATTTGTCCCAAGGTGGGAATCGAACCCGCAACCTCCTGCGTCGTAGGCGGACGTTCGTCCGCCGAGCCACGTCGGCTCATGAGCGTTCCGAATGATTGATAGCACTCAACTGTCAGTATCGTGATATCTAATTTGGAACGCAAAATATTTTGTGATAGCTATCAGCGCTATAATCGTATTTCGAAACGCACGGTGCAATGGGTGCTATTACAGCGCCATTTACGCCGGCGCGGCGACGTAATGCACTACCGACTGATTAAGTTGAGTTTATTTCAAATATAAAGATAGATAGACAATGCTTTATTCATCACCTTATAAAACAGATAGTACTTATTAAATATAATGTAGGGAACAGCAATGGAACTGGCGGCCTTATCGCTTAAAGCGATTTCTTCCAGGCAACCAAAACGGTGGTGAGAAAAATAGAGGATGGCGGTGCTTACAACATTAATTCGAACTATTTTTACAAACTAATACACATAATACCTACTTACTAAAATAATACACTAATACATATAACAAAATAATAATACTTAGTAACTCTAAGGGACATGCTAAATATTCTAGTGTGACGTGACATTTAAAAAGTAATTATAGACATTCCTTTTGAAAGCGTGATGTGATGTGGCCTTTTTGATATCCACTGGCAAATCGTTCCAAAGTCTGACAGCTTGAGCAGTGAAAGAGTTGCTGTAAAAAGATGTATATAAAATGGCACTAATAACTAGTAATAGTACCTAGTTATAGATCGAAATAACTTAAGAATACACACTATGTTGTTAACCGTGGTCGAGTGACTGTCCTCCATACAAGTAAGTATTGTATTACGGTAAGAAATCTTGCTCTCCCCCAAGTGCTAGGCGTTAAGATTATAGTTTGACTGCATATTAATGCGGTAAATTTATAACTAATGTATAAGAAAGTATAAAAAATAAAGCAAAGAAACATACATAATTATCTAGACTAATTTAACAGTGAAGAACCACAATCACACACACATTCCTCTATCCTCTAAAGTAGCCGGGAGGTTCTTCACAAGTATTAAGTAATCTTGACATTTTATAAAGATTAAAGATGTTTATTTGTCAGAATATATGTAACAATGTAGTTCTTAAAACTATATAGGTCCAGTTATATTCTACCTAACATAGTCATGCATATATTAGGTCCTTACATATGAAATTGGCGTTTTTCGTACTGGCCACTTTAATCACAAATTTCTCCTCTTTGGTAAGGAATTCCAAATTCAAATTTGTACAGCTATAGACTCATGTATTTGTGCTTCGATGATCGTCATTCATTTGTTTTTTTTCTTCTGTTTTTTTCTGTTTGCGTCACTCATTTTACAAAATGGAAAACTTAAAATATCGCATTATTTACGAGTACGAGTTCCGCCGTGGCACTAGTGCTGCGGAAACAACTCGAAGGGTGAATGATGTGTATGGCGGTCGTGTTGCAAAAGAAAACACAGTTCGTTTTTGGTTCCAACGTTTTCGTTCTGGAAATTTTGACCTGCAGAACAAGCCCCGTGGACGGCCTGAGACTCAAGTTGATAATGAAGAGTTGAAGGCTATTGTGGAAGCGGATCCATCGCAAACCACGTCCGAGTTAGCTGCAGGCTGCGATGTTAGTGATAAAACTGTTTTAATTCACTTGAAGCAAATTGGGAAGATTAAAAAGCTTGAAAGGTGGGTACCTCACGAATTGACTGAAGCAAACCGGCAAACGCGCGTCGACTGCTGCGTTACATTACTAAACCGGCACAATAATGAAGGTATTTTAAACCGAATCATTACCTGTGATGAAAAATGGGTACTTTACGATAATCGGAAGCGCTCAGCGCAATGGTTGGATCCTGGCCAGCCAGCCAAATCCTGCCCCAAGCGAAAATTAACCCCAAAAAAGTTACTTGTAAGCGTTTGGTGGACTAGTGCCGGTATTGTTCATTACAGTTTTCTCAAATCTGGCCAGACTATTACGGCTGATGTCTATTGTCAGCAATTGCAAACCATGATGGAAAAGCTAGCGGCTAAACAACCTAGGCTGGTCAATCGCTCCACGCCACTGCTGCTTCACGACAACGCTAGACCACACACTGCGCAACAGACGGCTACTAAATTAGAAGAGCTTCAATTGGAAAGTCTAAGACATCCTCCGTACTCCCCGGACCTTGCTCCAACAGATTACCATTTTTTTCGAAATTTGGATAACTTCTTGCAAGGGAAAAAATTCAACTCCGATGGGGCAGTCCAAATCGCCTTCAAAGATTTTATTGATTCCCGTCCGACTGGTTTTTTTAGTAAAGGGATCAATGAACTACCTATAAGATGGCAAAAGTGCATAGAAAATAATGGTTCATACTTTGATTAATTAAATATATTATATTAAAAAATATTCGACTTTTTGTTCCTCCCATACAAAACGCCAATTTCATATGTAAGGACCTAATATTAACTTTTCCATTACTCAATATTTCAACAATTATATTTCAACTTCAACTTATTGGTGAATGGCTCTGTGTATGGTTCGTCTCGATATATTCTGGTTTATAGTTGACCCCGAAGTAAAAGTAGTTGGAATCCAAATCGTGATTTAAAAAACGTTTCACGTAAAACATGCTGCCTACTATGATTTAAACCAACGTCTTTGTTGTAGGTTCAAGCTCAATGGCCAGTGTGTGTGGCGGATCCCTAGCCCTCTTAGACGCGGGTGTCAAAGTAACGGCGCCTGCCGCTGGAGTCGCCATAGGCTTGGTGTCTCGACACGACGCGAACGGAGTCATGGACGATTACAGGATACTCACTGATTTGTTAGTGAGTCTACAGTATACTAATGTATGATAGAATGTGGCGTTCCTTAGCCCTCTTAGACGCGCGTGTCAAAGTGACGGCGCCGGCAGATGATTAGAGAAATATTACTTTAAAAATGGAATAGCAGTAAATATCAATAAATGTTTGCAAATAACTTTTACCAGGAAAAACAAGCCCATTAATTTTACGTATACAATTGGTATACAATTGGTAATACCGCAATAATAATAATAATAATAACGTTATTTGTTTACAAATTGGTTTTTACCTGCTATCATCTAGTTCTATCGATCGACCGTATACTAATTAAAGGCATTCTATCGATCGACCGTATACTAATTAAAGGCAAAAGAAAAGAAAAGAATGAAATCTTGATAGAGGTTCAAAGAAATGTAAAAATGTTTGAAATGTACATTTACACTCATAACCAAGATTACTGATTTCTTTACAAATTGAGGTAGATAACAATTGCAAATAAGTGATGCATAGCTTGCTCTTGACTTCTACCCTCCGTACTAGTTTATAAAACTGTGTTACGGCAGAGTAGGAACGTCGCACGCAGTGACCAGCATAAGTTGCAGCGTGAATTTGTATCAGCGCTGAGCGCAGTCGAGTTCACGCAATAATGGTGTGGTCTACACTGGGTTAAATCACGAAAGTCCACTCCATTCGCGGCTTAGGCGTAAGACTAGACGCTAATATGACCATGACAGAACACATCGACGCCATTGCCGACAAGGCGTTTACACAACTAGGTTTTATAAAGCGAGTATGCAAGCCTTTGACATTGAATGCATCAAACTTATTTATTTCACCTACATATGTACGCAGTATCTTAGAATACGCGTGTAGCATCTGGTCCCCATGTTATATTAAACATAATCAAAGGCTAGAATCGATTCAAACCAAATTCATTAAGTTCATAAGCTTTAAAGACTACAGTATTTATGGATCATATAAAGAAGCTTGCAAGCGCTACCGTATAGATTCACTCGAACAAAGATGCAAACAGTATGATGTCATATTACTTCAAGACATATTGTCAGGACGCTTAGACTGTGTCCTGAACTGTTGAGCTGTGTACCATTGCAGGTACCTGCCTTCTGAACACGACACAAACTCCTCCATGTTTCCCAGGTTAGTACAAGCTATGCCCAAAATTCTGTTCTGGGCCGAGCAGCTCTACTCTATAACAGAGAATACTCTATTCTTGATATTTTCCATCTGTCTAAAAGTTCCCTGAAATGGGAAATCAAAAAAACTACATCGCAATCAGTAACCCCCCCCTTTCCTCACCCATTAGTACACACACGCACAGTACTCTCACGTTGCCTAAACTCTTAAGAGATTAGTGCCTCGGTGGAGTGGTCACACACACACACACATACACCCTCACACAAATACATTCATAGCAGTGAGTATCTTTTTACTTATTATTCACCTATTTAGTTGAAGTTTTATTAATTGTAAGTACCTTTAAATAGCACTTTATCTCACCTAAACATAATAATTTACCTAAAGGTGTAAATCTTTTTTGGCTTAATTTTATGATTATTATTTGATTTGACGACCGATGTGGCGCGGCGGGCGAAGGTCCGCCTGCGACGCAGAAGGTTGCGGGTTCGATTCCCGCCTTGGGACAAATGTTTGTACGATCTGCAAATATTTGTTCCGGGTGTTCTGGGTATTTTCTAAATATAATAAAAAATATCTATTTATGATATGTATTGCATTAAGTTTATCAGTCATCTAGTACCCATAACACCAGCTCTGCTTACTTTGGGGCTAGATGGTGCTGTGTGGATTGTCCAGCATTGTTTATTTATTTACTTATTATGTATTACCATTACTGATAAGCTACGCTGTTGATTTACCAATAAACAAAATAAAATAAATAAAATAAAGCCCGTTAGGATCGCCCCTTAAGAATTGCACGATTATATTCTAACCAACATGTACGTCCCCAGGGTATAGAAGACTACATGGGAGACATGGATTTCAAGGTAGCAGGCACTAAGAAAGGCATCACCGCGCTACAAGCCGACATCAAGGTCTCTGGCCTACCGCTGAAAGTGGTGATGGAGTCCGTGCAGAAAGCGTGTGACGCTAAGAGCAAGATCCTTGATATTATGAACCAGTGTATTGATAAGCCAAGGTGAGTGGTTATATTTAAAAAATAATCAAACGATTGTTTGTTGGCTCTTAAAAACAGTAAACCGACCTTCGCAAAAAATTGCATAGGGCAATTTTTATGTTGACGTACTCAATCTTAATTTTGTCCAAGAATTGGAATTGAAGAGTAAGTTAAAACCTGAAAACACTTGCTTCTACCATAGAAACTTGACCTCCCACTTAAATGAGGTACTACTATTGGATTATTAATTCCCCTTTTCCGCACAACTCACAGTCCCAAATATTTTGTTTTAGCGATAGAGCTAAATATTTTTGTACAGATCTATCCAAGCAGTATAACAAGATTCTCATTCATTAAAAACTAATTTTCAGGCAAGGCCGTAAAGAAAACATGCCGGTGACCGAAGAAATGCAAGTGGAAGTACACAAGCGAGCAAAACTCATCGGCCTCGGCGGCAGCAACTTGAAGAAGCTATATGTTGAAACTGGCGTGCAGGTATGAGACCTGACCATCTGCGCTGACGCTCCCTCGGGCTAAACACCAATAAGGCGGCGACTCTGCTTAGCGCTGATAAATCGGTGACGGCGAGAAAGTGGGCTGTGACACGCTACAGACAAGACATAAGTTGTTATCAAGGGTGATGATAATATACTATCAAAAATTACCTGTGACACCTGTTACCCAGACTCTTACGTAACGAGTCCGGTGCTGTCCGTACGAGCGCCAATTTAAACTCTAACCCAGTCCCACTGTGATTCTGATTACTGTTTAGCTAAGAATAACTAAGCCTGTAGGTAGGTAGACTGAGCCAAGATAACCCTTTAAGGCTAGGATATTCGAAATTAGCCAATTTTCGATTAAATTTTAGTATCATAAAAATCAGCCAACTTTTTCAAAGAACATCAAATTTTCACTTTCACTTGGGACCCCTTTAAATTTTCAATTTTATTTTATTTTTAGTATTTCTTGTTATTACAGTTGAATTATTACTTATTAATAAAAATTTCCATGCGTCTACCTATGATACAATTAACGAAGAAAGGATAGTTTTGACTTGTTTTTGTGGGTGTACTTCAAGTGTATCAACGTTTACTGTCAATAAACATGTCAGTAAATAGGCAACGACTACGTTTAAAAGAATATTCAATGGTTAGTTTTTCTCAAAACCATTTATTGAAATATTTAAACGAATAATTATAGAAATTAAGTACGCCGTGCTCACGCGGCCTGCTTCAGTAGCCCGCCGGGCGTTGAAGCGTGGAATAACCTGGCCTTAAGAACCACTAAAGTCTGTATTTGCAACAATTAGACTATCTATATCAAAGCTTCAAATATTGAAAATGCATTGAAGTTTGTGCATCATCCCTACCAACCATACTAATGTTATAAATTCGAAAGTAGCTCTGTCCGTCAGTCGCGCGCCGATCGCTACGGAGAGTGCACTTATTATGTCTATTATTTTTTGTCGTGCACTAAAAATCGGTGCGCACGCGCGCGCGCAGGGTTTTGCCACGATGGCAAATGCGGACGAGGTGGTGGATATTGAGATAGATGTGAGAAACTATATAAAATCGCCGGAGAACATCTTCTCGGACAGTTCTCTGCGATTGAAGAGGCTGAATAATAATCTGTCGACATACAACGGGGAAAGTGATGTAGACACGAATCTGGATTTTACTCCTGTGCCGAGAAATAAACCAAAGCGCCGACATTACAAGAATGGTAAAGAATGTGCAGAAGATGTATCAAGGCCAAGCGGTACGGCTGATAACAAGACAATGGAAGTACGGGGTCAACTGCGGTCACCTGCCCCTGCTTTTGAGTTCTACGACGTGAATGTGATAAAAAAGCGGATTGGAATTTATATGCTAATTGTGTAGAAGACTCTATAAACTGCAGTTATCCTCATAGTAGTGAACACACCATACAAACTATATGGAACTATTTGCTATATCGGAAGCCTTGACGTACCTTAAATACAATATAGACACTCACTTGGATATTGTCATATACAGCGATAGCAAAAGTGCCTTACAACATTTAATTAGTTGTACTCTAGGTAATCGAAGTACTATGATTGCGTATGTGGTACTCTGAAAAATGGAAGAGTTTTCTGTGAGCAATGTTACAGTTGTCTTGCAGTGGATCCCTTCGCATATAGGCCTGTCGGGAAACGAGGAGGCTGATCGAGTAGCGAGGGCAGCTGGTTCAGATTGCTCGGAAACATTCACTTTACAGTCATACTCGGAACTTATACCTAAATATAGAAGATTGAGTAATGCATTTTGGCGAGAATATTTCTACGAACGGTCTAAAAAAAAAGGAATTCGGTACAAAATTATACAAAGTCAGCCTCCCATTTTACCGTGGTTCATGGGCGACATTAGCAGAAGAGACGTAGTAGCGGCACACAGGCTTCGTTCCGGACACGTGCCACTTAGAAAATTTGCGTATTTAATGGGCAAAGTAGCTTCACCCAACTGAGACGTGCGACAAACCGGAGGACGTGTACCACGTGCTGGTGGAGTGTGTCCGGAGCAGGTTCTCCAGGAAATTAACATCAATGTTCTTGATGTAGGCGTTTTCCATCAAATACTAACATATCCCAACACCAGTGAGGCTAAGTTGCTAGTTGATGTAGCGAACTGTGCTGGCTCTAGTGGCAACTTAACTTCATAAGTTCATCACGTGTGGGTAGGTAGTTAAGTAGTGTAGTTTATAAGTTAATTTTGTTTTGTTCATTCCAGAAGTGTTATTTTTGTTTACTTTTAAGTTTTATTTATTGTTTCTTTCAACCAACATTAACCAAGTCAACCGACATTAACATTGTTAAAAGGTTGTAAAATCGGAATAAAAAAAAAATGTCTGTTTGTATGTTACATTTTCACGCCTAAACGGCTGAACGAATTTTAATGAAATTTGGCAGGAAGGTAGACGGTATCCCAGGGTCGGACATATTTATTTATATGCTACTTTTTATCCCGGTAAAGTGCGTGCGAAGCCGCGGGCAGAAGCCAGTCTCTTGATATCTTAATTATTTATTTATTCACATCTTCCAGGTCACACCAATAGACGATACAAAGTACAGTATATTTGCGCCCTCCCAACTCGCAATGGATGAAGCTCGCGCACGAATCGACTCGTGGCTTACAACGGAGCGGACGCCGGAGCTGGAGTTTGGAGCTATCTACAAGGCGAAGGTGGTGGAGGTCAAAGATATAGGGGTTATGGTGACCCTGTATAGCGGGATGGGGCCGGCGCTGGTGCATAACTCACAGCTGGACCATAGGAAGGTGAGAGATTCCACAATGATCGTTTTTGTACCATAAGAATCGCTTTGGCTCTTAATTTGCCACGGGTAAGTATTTTTCTACAGAGTGTGGTCACACCCCGGACACTCCATACAAAAGTCGTGTCTTGGCACATACATGCGAACTGCGTTGCGCTACACGTGCAACTGTGTGTGTGACGTCTAGGGTTACTTTATGAACATTTTGTGCGAGTTGCGAAGAGCTCAATGATATTTAATTTTTTTATTTTCTTGCAATTGTGCATGTCTAGTAAGATCCATGAAAAAGTAGATATACCAAATTTCATAAATAAATATTATAAGGTTCTTGAGCTATTGAGGTCCGAAGACTGCCATTTTTAACAACTTACTTATAAAAAATCCATCTTTCAATTATTAAATAAAATCTTTATCTTTACAGATACAACACCCCTCAGCACTAGGTCTCGACGTCGGCTCGGAAATCCAAGTGAAGTTCTTTGGACGCGACCCAGTTTCAGGACAGATTCGACTCTCCAAGAAAGTGCTGTCGGCGCCACCTCCCGGACTAGCAAAAAAACTTGATAAAAGTTAGTTTGATCCCTTGGTGTTTTAGTTGAATCTTTTTAAATAGAAAAAAGACAACGTCTGTTTGTCGCACATCAACACGGAAATGGGGGCATATTCCAATTCTCCAACACGAAATTTCGTGTTTCGTTTCGGCCAATTGGTGTACTCTAAATACATCGAATTAGAGTACCAATTTGCACAAAAAAAAAAGAAATGTACAATCGATTGCGTAGTTTGGAGAATTAAAATAGGCCCTCTGGGTCGGCATTGGGCTTTGCCGACCCAGGGGGCCTATTTTAATTCTGAGGGAAGAAAACTCTTTGGTATCGCCTTGCCGTAAAATACATGGACAAAAAATTACATAAAGGCATCACCCGTCGTGACCCCAATGAGGCGTTTTCATTAAGGTAAAAAAAAAAACATTTACCCTGAAACTCTAAATATGTCAGAGATCTTTCACAGAAAAATAAATTTGTGTTTTAGTGTTATGTCAACCTGTAGAAAAATCTGTTATGTCAACCTGTAAAAAACCTGTAGTTAAATGGCATAGACCCTGTCTATGCCATTTAACTTCAAATAAAAGCGCCATCATTTCAGTCATGTTGAACTATTAAAAAAAACGCCTCATGGTCCAAGAAGACAAAGTCTGGCAATCCGAGAGTGGCACATACAATAAAAAAATACATAAAAAATGTCAATCGTCAATTTTGTTTCTTAAATCAGTCAAAACAGTTTTAGTTAAACACGAGTAATTGTGATAAATAATTGGTTAGTCCAAAACCACATAGCCTTATCAAATTCTTACAGGTAATTTATGGAGCTCGGGGAGTTACGATCTTACGCTACTGGTAACACCAGAAAACATATTTGTCTTCTCATTCGCCGATGGCGTCGATGACGCAGGGCTTGTGTCACCCACGTGACCGTGATGTCTCGGAATGCTATACCTTGTATTATTATACCATGCGACCAAAAAGTTCGTAGGGTCGGTTCGTAACGAGGCGAGCAGAGTGAATATACCAAAGAGACCATACAAAACTTACTAACGCCTCGATTGGAGCAGTGATGATCCGTATACGTGCGCGACACGAACATTTTTAAAGACAACAGCGCCATTTTGACATGTCACCAAGATCGTGGTTACACTATGTATTTTATTTTTATGTGTCTTTTGGATACAAATCTTTATGTTAATTTAAATACATCATAGTTAACACTAAAGTCATTTACAATAGGATATTTACCATTATTAGGGTTTTCCAATATTTCGGCTCAGTTTCATGCGTTTCATGATCACAGAATAACTAACTTATTCCTAATAAATAACTAAGGAATAACAGTTATTCCGTGATCATGGCGCATGAAACTGCCGAAATATTGGAAAACTCAATACTCAAATCATGGTAAATATCCCGTTGTAAATGACTTTAGTAGCTAGTTAGTGTAAAACAAATTCTAGTTTTTATCTGTGTCAAAGTTGTGTGAGAATGTGTAAAATGTATGTTGACATTGTCTAACATTTAGACATTTTGTTTTTGTTGGGTATGAATCGCAAGAATGTTGCATTGTAAATATTAGATATTGTTTATTCAATAAATTTATTGTTAGCTAAGGTTTTTTTTATTTCTAGAATCTTGTTTTAACCCGAGGTTGGTCAGAAATAAAAGCCATGATATAATTTATTTGTATATTGAAAGAATATCTGTACATTCTAGAAATATATCGGTATCACAAAAGGACGTTTTTAAAGGCACTACATTGCTTACTGGACCTTATGCATAGAAATCACAGAAAATATAATCTATGAAGTAGTGTAAACTACGAATTAAGTAGTACATCCTAGAAGACCGTGTTTATGGACAATGTACAAATGTGTACACGTAAATAATTTACACAGCCGACTGTACAAAGCCTTATTTATTTTATAAATAACAATAATTCTTATTATTGCAACATATCTCGTAATTTCTACACATATTTCAAGGATCCAGCCATCTTAACCTACAAAGTGATCGTCAAAAAATAAAGGAATCAATAACAATTACCTAAATTATGATTAAATAAGTAAAAATATACATTAATGTAATAAATAATCAACATGTCAAGTTTCACGTTAATACTTGCAGTCTTTGATTTCGTTGTGACTACCAGCAAATAACAAAAATATATTATTACATTTTAATTCTATTTACATTATTCGATGATATAAATTAAGATAGAATAGGAATGCTCTGCGCAGAGCTAGAATGCGAGTCGAAAATTATCTTACGTCTCTTTCTAGTGATAAAGAGTGAGAGAGACATCCAGATCGTAATCGACAGCTTGAAAAGACACCTAACACCGTGCTAGAAGAACGGTGGCAATAGATTTCTATTAAATAATACTAAAACGTATATTTTGTTGGTAAACGTTTTATACGTCCCCAGTATAAATGTTTGGGTTATTTATAAAAATGGGAAAACCGTTTGCAAGTTAAACAGGCACTGAGTGAGATCAGATTGACTAAATCATTGCCACCGCGTACGTGCGACATCTACAAAGCAAAATAACATAAAAAATAATTATTCATACACAAAAATATTGCAAAAAATTATGCTGTACGTGGTATAATGGCAATTAGGACTTCATAACACGTTAATAACTAGAACAATTAACAAGGCGTTCACGAAATAAACTAATACGTGTCATTTTAATGACAATACATGTCATTTTAATGACAATACATGTCATTTAATGACAAATAATGACATGTCATTTAACGGTGAAATCATCCTTACTCTGTCTCTCTCATTGCTATCAATAAACATGGGTCTCGTGTATGACAGAGAGAGAAAGAGACCATTTTGTTTCTTTTTAGCGGCAAGTAGTTATTTCGTGATAATTGTCAATTTTCTTTCATTTTAAATGAACGACATGTAACATTCAGTCTGTTGGCATACTTTTACGATGGCAAGACAATATTGTTAGTAAAAACGAGTCGTTTTTGTTATTATTTTTCGATTTTGAATCGTCGGGTTAGCCTGGCGCAAATACGGATTTACAAAAAATTATGCTTTAATATTATAAAATAAAGATAAACATTACAATGCAATAGCTGCCTTCAGTGTTGCCATTTTCTTAAATGCATATATTTTCCGAATTTGCACCAGCGCCTTCCCTTAGCCTCGTGTGCCATAAAAATAACATTCGTATTATCGAAATGCATTTGTCAATTGAGTATTCATAATTTCGAGATAAGTTTTCTAATTTTCATTTAGGATGACGTCGAATAAACGATTTCAAATCAATATCATCGCAATTCATGAAGATTAAATCTTATTACAATAAACGTAAGGCATATTTTATAGCCCTAATATTATTTTCTTATAATCTACTGAACTTGTAAATATATTCGGTTCAGTCAAATCGTCTGATATATAAATCAACATAAAAAGGTACCCTTAATTCTATACCCCAAGGGACGACACGATCTTTACATAATACTTTCATAATTATTATAAGATTTTCGGTCTTTCTATTGGCAAAGCTCTCTCAGACACTCGACATCAAAAATGACTTTTCCGAGTTCTAAGAAATCAACATTACCGACAAAAAAACGTCAACCACATAAAAATTACACCCATAATCAACACTTTATTGCAAAATTTTCTATAATTTTTTTATCAAGGTAGCTAAACTAGCGCCAACACCTGTTTTTTCTTATAACGCTGGACAGGAATTATCAAAAATGTGTTACATTAATTATTTGTATGCCTCTGTAATAGTTTGTTTAGGCAAAGATGCGAAATTATTCATGGTGGCCACCAAACTGGCGCCCTATTCTGCTAAACTAGTAGCTTCACTAAGACAATGGAATTAAAAGTTTTGGCATTCTACCTTAGATTAAATAAACGATGATTGAGGAACGCACGTCGAAGGTCAAGGTTGAAACCATTCTATCAATCCCCGTGTAAATGTCACCGCACACACTATCTAGAGTTTATTTCATCTACAATTCTACGTGAGTATTCTGCGACGATACCATTATCATAGTAAAGCGGTTGGTTGCTTTCAACGCTAAAGTTCCTCTTTTATCGTGTCGTCCCAACATACTGCAGTTACTGGCTAAGTCCAAACAGCTTGAGTGCGTTGAAGGCGGTTGCCAAGGCGACATCCTCAGGGCTTTGGGCTAGGAAACCTGCCACTAACTCTACGATTGCGGGCAGAGCGCATGGCTCGTTGCGTTGGAAGGTGCAGTAGCGGTTCACGAAGTTCATGGACCTGGGGATACAGATGGATAAATTATTACCGTTGTAGAGCTGGTGTTTTTTATAGTCATTTAATTGTGTATATCAACGCAGGTTCGTAGTCAATTCGGTCTTTCTTTTCCATAAATATTGTAGTATTGTAGTTTTATCTTCCGTGACGTCAACAAACGTCCGCGCCAGCGTTATTTAAACGCGACAACTTATGCTGAGACACGGACCGTTTTGTGACTCAAACAAGTTGTTTTTTATTTATTTATGTATGTTCCTACTTGTACGAGCGACAAATAAAATTTTCTATTCTATTACTATTTAATTACTTTGACAGTCAACGATTTACATGCGTTCCTCTGGCCACCAATCACTGACGTCTATTAGATGTGCAATGGAGACAGTGACGCCAATGGAATAGTACACAATCATGCTTATATAAAAAACATGATTGATGTAGCCGAATCTTCGGCCACGCGTCGGCCAGTCTCAACGGAGACTAGCACAAGAAATATTATAGAGAACAAGTGTGTGCTCAAACACAGGTGCACTCTTTACTCTATATTGTATAAGTAGTGTACGTAAAGATTGTAATTGAATATTTTATGAGGCAATATGTGACGGAATAGTCAAGTATGTCTAACAAATATTGTTTCTATTTACAAACAATTCCAAAATTGCATAGTATAATACAAGCTTTGGCTTATCACTTTATCACTATCAGTACAGTAGCTATCAGTCAACACCCTCAATATTTAGAGATGTACTTGATAGATTACAGAATACGCATGATCATGCTGGCAGGATCCCCTCCGGTAGTAGATGTCGGATGCGGCCGCCTTTCTACATTAGTCTCATAAAGTCTCACCTCTCAGTCAGATGGTCCTTGACGTGTAGCGGCAGTTTGCTGGCCCGCATGTTGGGGTACATGAAGGGAGAGTCGGTTTCCACCAGCAGCTTGTCCAGTGGCAGGATCCCCTCCGATAGGAGACGACGGATTCCGCCGTCGGATTTGTCTTTGCAGATGTAGCCGGTTATACCTGGAAAAGGGGAAGGGCAAGTTAGTTGTATTGATTTCTAAGTGTGTTCAATGGTGATGGCTCTTTTTACTTTTCGAATTTCAGAGGCTTTTGAGGTTTAATAAAGCAGCCAAGCTATTGCACTTGGTTCCACCCACCCCCTGTTGCCCACACACATCATAACACACATTATGCTGAACACCCTGTATAACATACAAAAAGACATTAAGGCCCGTACTAAGAAAGCCTGCTCAGTCATAGATCTATGCTTGAGTGACGTTTATGCCATAGAAAATCGGTACTCAAGCATAGATCGATAACTGAGCAAGCTTTCATAATACGGGCCTTACACCTTTATTCATTATACTCTGCTAACTTAGAGCATTGCTATCTCTCACTCTGTCTTTTTTTATTGACATAAGTCAGAGTGAGAAATAACACTGCTTAGCAACTGTTTTAGATTAGCGGGCCATTTTGAATAAGGGGCCATTATGTAATTTGTAACGTGATGTTTAAATAGTAACTATTTGAACATCACGTCACAAATTACAATAGGTACATGTTTTAATAGACGGGCGGCAGGCGGCTGCCCAACTCATCGAGGATCTTCAGCAGGTCTTCTTGCGTAGCTTTCCAAAGCTCCCTGTCATCAGCTTGTCGCGTCTACCAGCAGTCTCTCGTACATCGTTATCCAACCGGGCACCTGTATAGTAAAGACCTCCTCAACAGGCTATATCGGTCCACTGCTGGACGCAGGCCTCCCCTTGACAAGCGCCCTATTGGCTTTTATCTCATGGGGGGTAATGTTATAATCCCCACGCTGGGCACTGCAGTTCGGTGGTAGAATTGTTCTGCAGGGGGCGCTGCTGCCCACCCCCGTGTAATAAAGACCTACCTAAGTAGAATCCCTTCTCGATATACTTGAGCCCCTGCTCCACGGAGCCCGTGAAGGAGTGTATCACGACGGGCGGCAGGCGGCTGCCGAACTCATCGAGGATCTTCAGCAGGTCGTCTTGCGCTTCTTTCTCGTGGACGAAGAGGGGCTTCCGGAGTTCGCAAGCCATTTCAACCTAAAACGAAGATTTTTACCTGTATGTTTATTAACGAAGAAGACATGATGGTGCCTTAAGGTTACCTTAATGTACCACCGATCATCTTACAATAAACACATTACAATTTAAGGTTTCTATGGGCGAAAACATTGAAAATTTGCCGAAATGTGCGGGTAGATAGTGATCAGGGGAGGCTTTATAATAACATTACCCTCCTCACCCCTTTTACGACAACCAAGAGATATTCGATTAGTTGTGCAAAAACCCAGGGGAGTCTGACGTGACGTGTCGTAGCGTTCAAATTAGTATACTACAGGGTTAATTGAGCTTGTAGTTTCCATCTTTACTGACTGATTCGCCTATAAAACATGCAATTTTTTTCATCTCTAAAACGGTTAAGTTGGGATATGGTGTTTCAAAGTCAAATCAGTCAGTAATGATGGAAACCACAACCCCTCAAGGATCTAGGTCGACTTAACCAGTAACCCTTTTTTGGCAACCCATTTATGGCTCCTGTAGATTTTACTGAAATAATAGGTATAGTAAGACAGTTAAAAAATAAAAAAAGCTTTGGACATGACAATATTCCAATACAAGTTATTAAAGCAAGCATAAATTACATAGTAGATCCATTAGTTTACATAATTAACTTAACTCTTGAAACTGGTATATTTCCCGAAGAACTTAAAAAAGCCTTGATAAAGCAACTTCATAAAAAAGGCTCAAAAGCGGATATGGGAAATTATAGACCTATTGCCCTTTTACCAAGCTTCTCAAAAATATTTGGTAAAAGGGTTACCAAGCTTCTCAAAAATATTTGAGAAAGTCATTTAAAAAAGATTAGTGTCATTCATAGAAAAAAACAATATTTTGGACCCAAATCAATTTGGTTTTCAAAAAAACAAAAACACTACATTAGCTATTTTTAAACTACTTAATACTGTCTGGGAAGGATTAAATAATAAAGCTCTTGGTGTAACATTGCTATTAGACATGTCTAAGGCCTTTGACTGTGTTGTTCACAAAATTTTACTTGAGAAAATTGAGAAATTAGGTATAAGAGGTACAGCACTCTCACTTGTTACATCATATTTAGAAAATAGAAGCCAAGCTACTGTTATACAAAGATATAATAAAGAAACTAAGACAATAGAAATAATACAATCTAATTTCGAAAATGTTTTACTGGGTGTACCGCAAGGGAGCATACTAGGTCCCCTATTATTCTTGCTTTATGTCAATGAGTTACCTAAAATAACTAAATATCTATGCGTAATGTTTGCTGACGACGCTACAATATATTAGGTCCTTACATATGAAATTGGCGTTTTGTATGGGAGGAACAAAAAGTCGAATATTTTTTAATATAATATATTTAATTAATCAAAGTATGAACCATTATTTTCTATGCACTTTTGCCATCTTATAGGTAGTTCATTGATCCCTTTACTAAAAAAACCAGTCGGACGGGAATCAATAAAATCTTTGAAGGCGATTTGGACTGCCCCATCGGAGTTGAATTTTTTCCCTTGCAAGAAGTTATCCAAATTTCGAAAAAAATGGTAATCTGTTGGAGCAAGGTCCGGGGAGTACGGAGGATGTCTTAGACTTTCCAATTGAAGCTCTTCTAATTTAGTAGCCGTCTGTTGCGCAGTGTGTGGTCTAGCGTTGTCGTGAAGCAGCAGTGGCGTGGAGCGATTGACCAGCCTAGGTTGTTTAGCCGCTAGCTTTTCCATCATGGTTTGCAATTGCTGACAATAGACATCAGCCGTAATAGTCTGGCCAGATTTGAGAAAACTGTAATTAACAATACCGGCACTAGTCCACCAAACGCTTACAAGTAACTTTTTTGGGGTTAATTTTCGCTTGGGGCAGGATTTGGCTGGCTGGCCAGGATCCAACCATTGCGCTAAGCGCTTCCGATTATCGTAAAGAACCCATTTTTCATCACAGGTAATGATTCGGTTTAAAATACCTTCATTATTGTGCCGGTTTAGTAATGTAACGCAGCAGTCGACGCGCGTTTGCCGGTTTGCTTCAGTCAATTCGTGAGGTACCCACCTTTCAAGCTTTTTAATCTTCCCAATTTGCTTCAAGTGAATTAAAACAGTTTTATCACTAACATCGCAGCCTGCAGCTAACTCGGACGTGGTTTGCGATGGATCCGCTTCCACAATAGCCTTCAACTCTTCATTATCAACTTGAGTCTCAGGCCGTCCACGGGGCTTGTTCTGCAGGTCAAAATTTCCAGAACGAAAACGTTGGAACCAAAAACGAACTGTGTTTTCTTTTGCAACACGACCGCCATACACATCATTCACCCTTCGAGTTGTTTCCGCAGCACTAGTGCCACGGCGGAACTCGTACTCGTAAATAATGCGATATTTTAAGTTTTCCATTTTGTAAAATGAGTGACGCAAACAGAAAAAAACAGAAGAAAAAAAACAAATGAATGACGATCATCGAAGCACAAATACATGAGTCTATAGCTGTACAAATTTGAATTTGGAATTCCTTACCAAAGAGGAGAAATTTGTGATTAAAGTGGCCAGTACGAAAAACGCCAATTTCATATGTAAGGACCTAATATATACCACAAAATAAAAAATCTGACACTGAATTTGAACAGGAAATTAACATAACATTAAATTCAGTTGTAGATTGGCTTGAGCAAATAAATTTACAGGTAAATGTCAGTAAGACTAATATAATAAGATTTCAAAATTATAAAACTCCACTATTAAATATAAAAATTTCATACAAAAATAACGAAGTAAAAGAAATTTATAAAACGATATTTTTAGGACTAACAATTGATTCACATCTTAACTTCAAAGCTCACCTTTCAGAATTAAACGAAAAAAATTCTAAGTACTGCTACGCTCTTTCTACACTTAGCTCAATTACATCAAAAACTATAGCAAAACAAGCCTATTACGGATTAGTTTATTCTCAGTTAAGCTATGGAATAATTTTCTGGGGAAACTCTGTTAATATCC
This sequence comes from Eupithecia inturbata, assembly GCA_963662085.1. Classification (NCBI taxonomy): domain Eukaryota; kingdom Metazoa; phylum Arthropoda; class Insecta; order Lepidoptera; family Geometridae; genus Eupithecia; species Eupithecia inturbata. The sequence continues at coordinate 2,097,185 of OY759192.1, forward strand.
AAACCACTTTTGTAATGCAAAAGAAATCATTAAGATGTATTTATAACTTAAAGAGCACTGATTCGCTCCGAAATATTTTAAAAAAGGAAAAAATACTGACTCTCACTTCCATCTATATTCTAGAATTGTGTATTTTTGTAAAGAGCAATATGCAATATTTTTTTGAAAAGAAATCTGTGCGTGATTCCTCTCAAAGGTCCAAGCATAAATTTAATATTTGTATCCCTCAAGTCAATAACACTATGTATCACAAAAGCACATTCATCACAGCCATAAACATTTTCAATAAACTTCCCATAGAAATTAAAACATTAGATGGTAAACATTAGATGGATGATATTTAGAAATAAATTAAAAAAATGGTTAGAATCAAATGTTTTCTATTCGCTCAAAGAATTCTTTGATATTGTTTGTATACCTACCTAGTTAATAAGGTGCCTATTTAAAAACTGTTATTGTATGTCTATTAAAGATAAGCTGTTGAAACTGTACACTATTTTATACTTAAGATCTTTTTTGTACAACAGTTAACAATAACTATATAATTTAATAATATTTCTGATTCTGATTCTGACCCTGTATATTGACCCGTGGGATAAACCGATTTCCATTTTGTTTCAAATTGACTTGATAGAAAGTGTTCTTACCTATGTTTCAAGAAAATCGGCAGTAATGTTAAGATGCAAAGTAAAACTTTCGTCGAGTTTCTGATTCTGTATAATTTGCTTATGCAAAATCGACGTTCACGTGAGCTATTTGCCTTCAGAGCCAAATTCTTTCAAGCAAAGAGCCGTTTTTATTCGGGGCAAAGATAAAAAAACGTGTTACGACAACTCGACGCTGTAAAAACGCATTTCATAAACAGAAACGCATCAACTCCGAGATATTCAACCGGATACCCAAAAATAAACATTCCTATTAGGTAAATTTCAAGTTTCAGATTTATTTACTGCATACATAGGTATACATTGTTTTAGCTTAGTTGGTAATTAGCTTAGGGGAAAGTACATGTACCCTGTAAGGGCGCAGTAATTTATTTAAACATTATTAAAATAGGTAGGTACATAATCTATTTATAGCTATTATAGAAACATAGTAGTCAGAAAATATAAGAATCCAAACTAATATTATAAATTCGAAAGTAACCCTGTCTGTCTGTTGCCTTTTCACTCCTAAACGGCTGAACGGATCCTTATGAAATTTGTCAGGGAGGTAAATGGTATCCCGGGGACGGACATGGGCTACTTAAAAAGCGCGTGCGAAGCCGCGGGCAGCAGCTAGTAATAAATAAACGCGACTTTTTTACTTCTGTGGGAGACAGTGAAGGAACCGTGACGCCAATTGGTAGGCCGCTAATAACCCGAGCAGAAAATTCAATGTTCCTACAGCCTGTTACCACACTCGAGATATTTAGAATAATCAAAAACTTAAAAAATAAAAAAAGCTTCGGCCATGACGAAATACCTCCCCTACTTATTCGAAAATGTGCGGAATATCTAGCTCCACCAATGGCTTATATAATTAATCAATCTTTTATGGAGGGAAAGGTTCCGGATTCAATGAAAATCTCCGTTATAAAACCACTTTATAAAAAAGGTGATCAAAAAGATTTAAATAATTATAGACCAATTGCCCTATTACCAACATTTTCAAAAATTTTAGAAACTGCTATGTCGAAACGACTTAATTCATTTTGCGAAAAATATAAGATCTTTAATGAATGTCAGAATGGCTTTGGAAAAAACAAATCAACATCTACTGCCGTTTTCAAATATGTAAATGAAATTTTAAACATAATAGACGGGAAGAACTCCGCGATTGGAATACTACTCGATATGAGTAAAGCCTATGATAAAGTCCTTTACCCCATCCTATTAAACAAACTACAGTCTATAGGTGTCAGAGGCCCAGCTTTTGACTGGTTTGTCTCCTACCTCGAAAACAGAAGCCAATATGTCCAAATAGAACACCATGACCAGGTCACTGGAAACATTAGTAAAATCTCTTCTATAAAAACTAAAGTAAAAAAATCAATACCCCAAGGAAGTGTCCTTGGGTGTATATTATTCCTAATATATATTAGGTCCTTACATATGAAATTGGCGTTTTTCGTACTGGCCACTTTAATCACAAATTTCTCCTCTTTGGTAAGGAATTCCAAATTCAAATTTGTACAGCTATAGACTCATGTATTTGTGCTTCGATGATCGTCATTCATTTGTTTTTTTTCTTCTGTTTTTTTCTGTTTGCGTCACTCATTTTACAAAATGGAAAACTTAAAATATCGCATTATTTACGAGTACGAGTTCCGCCGTGGCACTAGTGCTGCGGAAACAACTCGAAGGGTGAATGATGTGTATGGCGGTCGTGTTGCAAAAGAAAACACAGTTCGTTTTTGGTTCCAACGTTTTCGTTCTGGAAATTTTGACCTGCAGAACAAGCCCCGTGGACGGCCTGAGACTCAAGTTGATAATGAAGAGTTGAAGGCTATTGTGGAAGCGGATCCATCGCAAACCACGTCCGAGTTAGCTGCAGGCTGCGATGTTAGTGATAAAACTGTTTTAATTCACTTGAAGCAAATTGGGAAGATTAAAAAGCTTGAAAGGTGGGTACCTCACGAATTGACTGAAGCAAACCGGCAAACGCGCGTCGACTGCTGCGTTACATTACTAAACCGGCACAATAATGAAGGTATTTTAAACCGAATCATTACCTGTGATGAAAAATGGGTTCTTTACGATAATCGGAAGCGCTCAGCGCAATGGTTGGATCCTGGCCAGCCAGCCAAATCCTGCCCCAAGCGAAAATTAACCCCAAAAAAGTTACTTGTAAGCGTTTGGTGGACTAGTGCCGGTATTGTTCATTACAGTTTTCTCAAATCTGGCCAGACTATTACGGCTGATGTCTATTGTCAGCAATTGCAAACCATGATGGAAAAGCTAGCGGCTAAACAACCTAGGCTGGTCAATCGCTCCACGCCACTGCTGCTTCACGACAACGCTAGACCACACACTGCGCAACAGACGGCTACTAAATTAGAAGAGCTTCAATTGGAAAGTCTAAGACATCCTCCGTACTCCCCGGACCTTGCTCCAACAGATTACCATTTTTTTCGAAATTTGGATAACTTCTTGCAAGGGAAAAAATTCAACTCCGATGGGGCAGTCCAAATCGCCTTCAAAGATTTTATTGATTCCCGTCCGACTGGTTTTTTTAGTAAAGGGATCAATGAACTACCTATAAGATGGCAAAAGTGCATAGAAAATAATGGTTCATACTTTGATTAATTAAATATATTATATTAAAAAATATTCGACTTTTTGTTCCTCCCATACAAAACGCCAATTTCATATGTAAGGACCTAATATTAACGACTTACCCCAAATAATCGAAAACCCATGCTCCTTGTTTGCGGACGATATATCTGTAGTACTTCCATGCAAATCAAATTCGTCACTAAATAACCTTCTTAATACGACCATAACAACAATAGACAACTGGCTTATCGATCATAATCTCCAAATTAACTTAAAAAAAAACAAAACTGCTTCAATTTAGACCTTATCAAAAAAATCCTTTAAATATTCAATTCTCCTTTCAGAACATCAAACTCGAAAATGTAAATTCATACTCCCTACTGGGCATAGATCTTGACACCAATCTAAACTGGAAGGAACATGTTAAAAAAATTACAGCTAAGTTATCACGTTTCACATACGCTCTTTTCGAACTTAAGAAAACTACAGACATAAAAACTGCAACCACCGCTTATTACGCATATGCCCATTCCTGGCTACAATATGGAATTATTATTTGGGGTAATAGTACCGACGTAAATAAACTTTTTATTTTGCAGAAGAGGTGTATTCGTATTATCCATCACCTAGACGAGATGGTAAGCTGTAGACCATACATATTTCATTAAATATAACATATTAACGCTTACCGGTATATATATTTTAGAAATTAGTATATTTGTTAAAAAGAATCTATAGATATCTTTAAAGTTTATACCAGACCGCAGAACCTCAGACCCTGTAACAGATTAGATAGACCATTCTCAAAACTGCAAATGCTTCACTCAGGTCCCTACGCTATGTCTATTAAAATATATAATAAAATACCTCCAGAAATACAAAACGAAATCAAAATAAATAAATTCAAGTCCCTCCTAAAAACATTCTTAATAAAAAACTGTTTTTATTCTCTGCAACAGTTTAGATTTCTAGTTTTTCACAAAAAAAAAAAATCTAAGTATGTAGGTAGTTATCTAAGGTTTAAGTACTTACTATTATTAGATCTCATTAATAATAAGGATAGATAAATATTATAAAATGTAACCTAATCAGTTTGATTTAAGCTTTTATATTTTAAGCCTAGAATATATAGAATAAGTTTCTAGGTACCTATTAAGCCCCTAGCATAATATTGCCGTGCCCTAGCAGGGTGCATGTTTGGAACCACCTTCTTGTTATTTTATAAGATCCCTTGTACAACATGTTTGCAATAAAAATTTGACTATTGACTATTGAAAAAAATAAATAAGTTAAGGAAGACGGAAACGGGTGCAGAGACATCGGGAAACGTCCGAGTTATTTTTAGAATACGTTATTTTTATATACGTAGGTACAGTCGGCATAGCAGATATCAAAAGTAGGAAGAAGTTACTTTATCAATAGTTTTGGGTTAAAAAAATATACATTAGTTAAGCAAGATACCAAGTACCAACATGATAAGCAAAAATTAGCTATTTTTGTTTCCGGACCGATGTAAGAAAAAATAATGTGTTTATCTGCGAACAACGCCAAAACTACTGACGTGTCAAGTAAAATTTTACAGCTAAAGTTCTAGATCTGGAATAATATTATATACTACTTTGTGCGCGCCGCGGCTTGAAGCTTGTGAATAATATTTGCAGGAGGTACAAGTCAGTTAAAAACAAAGTAACCTATACACTTGCCAAACTCTGTGTAGAATGTTTGTAAACAAACCGCCGATACTAAACCTATAGTTATCTGTTGCCGCGTCTTTTTATACGGAATTTACATAACTGATCAATTTGTGATCCTTCGTTCAATAAATATTGCTTACAATTATACCTGAAACTAGATGCCAAGCAAGTGAGTTTTCGTTTTCGTGTCGTGGTTTGTTTACAGACATTCTACATCGAGTTCGGCTAGTGCTTAGCTTGTCTTGTCTTCATTACCTACTAATAATAATTATAATATGAAAATACCCATGCGTCGGCAGAAACGATGTCTTATTTACAAACTACTTTTGCTGCGAACAGTACACAGATACAGGACTTCTGGACAATGTCCGATGCATCTTTACTGTTTGGACGCTCGCCAGATGTCTTAAGTTTATCTGATCTTTCCTGAAACTAAATTGGTTGGAACTTGGGAAGTCTGGAGAACTTATCTTTTGGAAATACCTATCTGTAGAGTAGATTGTACAAACTACTCTTTATGTTTTCAGGCATTAGCTACCTAAACAAAATATTACGAGGCCGATGAGCCGAAAGTTTTGTGTAACTCTAGTACCTATGTAAATAATAGAACTCTAGTGAGTTATAATAATGATCCATACTTTTAGCATGGATGTGTATAAATCGCGTCGAATGAAGCCGTTCACATAATTGTGATCGAACTTCACTTGTTTAACTTCGTTTGATCATTAATTATAAATTTGAAAGTACCTCTTTCTGTCTGATACCTTTTCACGCCTAAACAATACAATGTAGGTACATATTTCTTAAATAACACTAATTTATATTATATACACAATTATTCATTAACTATAAGCATTACTATTATTAAAGAATTGGCAGTTCATTAAACTCTTTTATAGAGTAGAACGCATTTTCAAGGAGCCACTTGCGTAGTCTCAATCTGAAGGCCGTCGTTGAGGTTGCATCTCCTCGGATTGTGTCCGGCAGCCTGTTATATACAGAGGGACCCATGACGTACACGGACCTCTTCGATTTGCACAGCTTATGAGTGGGTGCAACTAAGAGGTAGGCTAGCTTATTGCTGCGGAGAGCCCGAGAGGTGTTTAAGCCTCTACGTTTAAAGCTATCGATGTTTTTGTGGGTGAACGTCGCCACCTGGTAGATTAGTTCGCAGGCGAGCGTCATTAAACGGATCTCAATGAAATTTGGCAGGGACCTAAATGGTATCCCGGGGACGGACATAAGCTACTTAAAAATCGCGTGCGAAGCCGCTAATAGTATTATAACTGTGAAATGGCTGGATGTACATATGTTACTTCTTCACGCCAAATCTACTGAACACATTAGACTGAAATTTTGATTAGTACCTACCTAATTACGGTATCGCGTTTATCATATTTTTCCGACTTTATTAGCAGTATTAGACGGTAAATACGTAAGTGCCGCCAAACGTTGTGTTCGTTTGGCGGCACTTAAACATCCTTCGTGGATTTGGTTCGTGATGATGATGAGACGTTCAATACCGGTTTTTTTGTTGTGTTCTGATCACGAAATTTGCCCTAGTGAGTGTCTAGTCTAGATAAATATAGTACATTGTACTACGAGGCGAGAAAGTGGCCGATTCCTAACGAGGAGGGTGTCATTTGAGGCCAGAGACGCAGTCGCTGGCAATCGGTTGATAAATCTAGAAATAAAACTAAAGGTTAGAAATGGATTTCCATTTCGTTTTCTCTCCCGCTCAGCGCGTTAGAAATGGAATAGTTTTTCCTCCCGCATTTTAGTACGACAGTTGATGTACTTTCTGCCTTATGTTTGAAAGGGCTTTCCAAGCAGGTATATGTAGTACAAAAACCTTTTTTAACGGGGAATTCACCAAAAATAAAGTGTAAAGGACCGCGTTTTCGTGATGATGATTACTATAAATTAAAGAGCTCTTATCGGTTCAATGATGCAATTTCCTCCACTTTTCTCTTTTCAATACGTTTTCTTTTACTTCCTTATACGACATGACAGCGACTTTCTCCAGGGGATTATAAGACCAAGCCCTTGATTTGACTCATATATCTAATTCTTGATCTTCCTTCTACTTTTCTTTCTATCATGTTACTTATGAAGTTGTCATGACATGTCGATGTTGTTAATGTGATGATTCTCAAAAAAGGAACAGCCTAGTTAGTTTTGCTTTTCAATTTCATGCAAAAGATATCTCTTTCAGAGACGAAATTGAGTCATACAGTTGATAAGAGGTAAACATTAAACAGGTCACGGCTGCACTGAGTCATGTAATCTAAATAGCTCGAATGTTCGCCAATGTCAAGCCAGACACATTTTGCATTAGCGCTAGGTCAATTTAAAGATACGCGTAGAATCGTAGATGGATAGGTCGTATATTTGCAATTTCAGGTTTTTGCTGTTTCAAATTTTTGTTTACTTTCAATCTCGGAATCAAATAAGAGTCTTTTAAATCCCATGGTTATTAACACTAGTCATTTACAACTAGATATTTACCATGATCAAGTTTTGAGTTATAAGTACAATATTTCGGCACAGTTTCATGCGCCATGATCACGGAATAACTGAAGTCACTGCGAGTGAGTTTTTATTGGCAGAGATACCGATCTACCCTCATTTTTTGTCTTAAACTTGATCACGACACACAACACTGACGGTATCAGAACGCACCCGGTAAGTAACATCACTTTTCGGTTTTTGCTCATTTCTCTCAAATCATGGTAAATATCTGACTTTAGGGTCATTCTAACCCCTTTTTGCTCAAACTTCAAGTAATTTCTCTAAAACTGCCAATGCTATCAGTTTCAAAATAATGTCATTATGAAAACAGATAATACTTTTAAATGAAAACATAAAGATGCAGTCCTAAATTACAGTCGATTATTTTATTAGCAAATTATCAACATATTGCCTCATACAGTTTGTGACGGATGGGACAATTAACGATTGTGTGCGATTATTACAAGTCTGTGACAAAAATTTCGCGAATAAAACACACAACTGTTTAGACAAAAAAATACTCTAACAAAATGAATAAAACCCAAAAAGTCAACTTTAAAAATTATCGACATTAATAGGAAAAATCTTCCGTGGTCAGTCCACAACGAAGTTTTACTATAAATGGGGATTTCTCACGTTTATTTAGCTATTTTCCCCACTTTTCACCTGGTTTAGTCATTCCTTGACCACGTCCGAGAGTAAATCTTCTGAAACTTCGGGAAAAAAGAAAATGAACGCGATAAATTCCCGTAAATCGTAATAGTATTACTAAAACATATTTATATGTATTAATCAAACCTCTCACGCTGTAAATCTCGACTTTATCAATGCTTTATTTGGTCTCACAGGCCGTTGTGACGGGCGGGACACCGTTTCAAATCTCAATATTTCTATAAGTATTTAGTTGCTTAATGTCCCATGTAGCCAAAACTATCACCCATTGCATAATTGTTACTTCTGCAAACCCGACAGACAAAAGATTCTATATTTTTAGCTCAGGGTAAAAAAAGAGTATGTTTTGCCGTGACGGGTGGGACACTAGGTAAGCATTTCGTTGATCTTTAATAACTTCTCAACAAAACTATTCTCATGTAATAACTTGCCGCTGTTTTAAATGCCTTGAATTGTATATTTAACCGACTTCAGAAAGGAGGAGGTTCTCAGTTCATCTTTATGTTTTTTATTTGTATGTATGTTACTTGATATCTCCGCCTATGCATAGGCGGAGATATCAAGTAACAAACAACAATCAGTAAAATCGGTTAACCATGGTTAACCGATTTTACTGATTGTTTCACTACTGTATAGATATGTATAGAGAATGATCCCGAGGGTCCCATAAAAAAATTATTCCCGAGGGATTAGTATTTATCCTGTTAAACTTAAAAAGCAACATAATATTTTTGGAAAATTACGACCAAATTACGTATGTCGAATCGCCATTTACAATACATAAGAAGGCGAGGAAAAGCATTACGAACTTGAAGAAAAATACGGTACCATAGGCAATCGCACTACAGCGGTGTTCAAGAGCAAAAATCAAGTTTATGCTTATTTACAAGAAAACTACACAACTTATGAAGAAACTGGTTCAAGGAACCAAATCATTAGTAATAATAACCTACGAATCAAAACATAAATCAATAATAACCTGTCCTATGTGTTACCTGTCGTTTAAACACGTCCCTCTGAACCTGTGGTTCCGAGAACTCCTTGCTGTAATTCAGACCACATTCTCCGACTGCCACGCACTCCGGTGCACTCGCTATGTCCTGCAGCTCTGTCCACATGTCGTCTTCTATCATGGACTTAGCATCGTGTGGGTGGACTCCTGTGAAAAAGTATTTTGATTGGTATCAGACAACACACAATAATTCGGCACTTTTGTCACAGCTGTGCGATTACGCAAAACCACCCATCCTATATTGAGATTTGAAAGCCCCTTGAATGTCCTTCGCAATTTGCTATTGTATGGATATGACCATTGAAATGGCTTTCAAATGTCTATTATAGGATGAGTAATTTTTGCGTAATTGCTCAGCTGGGCTGGTTATACCTATCAAGACAAATTTTTCGATCACCTTAAGGCAAGAATAATGGACAACTATGCTTATTATAATGGATCAATCTACCTCGTGTGTTCATAACATTTGAGACGAATGTTATGAACACCATTATTTATCTTTTAAAATTTAAAATTTTGAATGTTTTAAGCTGGAAAAAAAACCAATGCAAGTATTTACCTAGTGAAATCCAAAGTTTCACTAAATACTAACCCCAATATTTTTGAGGCTTTGCGGCGATCGGTGGTGTATGCACAGTTGTCGCCTACTACGCCCAGTTGCGCTGCTTGCGTCTCTCTCAGAAGTTTCCACAGAGACCCATCAAAATATAATTTTTCTCTCTAAGTAGATTTTTCGAATCAGAAATTCGCGTTATAACGAGCGCCGCTCGTTAGGTACCATCTGGCATTTAGCAAACGCTTCGCTCGCTTTACCCTAGGACCAGCGCTTTTAGGCAGTAAAACACAAGATGCGGCATTCGTCCACGTAAACATCTTTGAAATCTCGTGACCCTGGCAATGTAAATTTTAAAACATACGTCCTAATGCAAAATCATTATTGGCGTCATTTCAAACAAATGAAAACAGATGCCATGTATTCGCCACCGGCGGCGGTTGTCTATGAGAGCGCCGCAGGCTCTAAGGGGCGCCAAGTTCCGGATCGTCACAGCGCGGCGGGTGTACCTTTATACCACACAACCGCGGCATAGGGCGCGATCGACGCATACTCTTAGGAGGCGTGCGGCCCCCTATGACCCTGCGCCCGCCCGTGAGCTCCGCACACCCTGCTAAAGCCGCCCCTGACGCTCATCAACCAATATCATCATGATATCTGATTTTTGCTGAGTACCTTGCTTATGTCATTGAACGATCCTCACGCCTCGCCTTGTTTATCTTAGGAATAATCCGCCACTGTATAGCGGCTAGACAGTGGCGGATTTATTATATATTTATATAGGCGGCCATAATTAATTATTTCCTAGTGTGAAATTTTCCGCGCGCGGGCCCCTCATAACCTCGCTCCCCTAGACTGTTGCCTAGTTTGCCTTAGGGCTGATCCGCCACTGGTTGGCTGGAGGCCAATTTGCTAGGCTTCATTGGCTTGATGAGGGCCAATCTTTTGAATTATTCTTTATGGACGGAATTGGAGCTAAGGGCATACAGAAGGTCTCACCCAAACCTGAATTCTCTCAAGCGAGCCGTTCCGATTCGTTCGATTATCGAGGAATCGAAACGGCTTCCTATTGAAAAGATTCGTGCCGCCATAGATGAATGGCTCTCGCGTTTGAAGGCCTGCATTGAATGCATTGGCGGCTATTTTGAATAATTTATTTTTAAGTTAGGATCTAGAATAGAATAGAATATTTTATTTTATTTGCAATTCAAATAAACAAAAACAAAATACGATTAAAAAATAAAATAAAAACAAAGCTTAGGTACTAGTTTTTGCATTGAGTCACAAAGCGGTCTCTGTCTCAGCATGAGCTAGCTGTAAAAACATTACAACCAACGCTGGTCTTCCGACAGAGCCGTTTGGTGACGACACGGAAGATAACACATGATATGAAAACACGAAACATTCACAGATATAACATTATAGAAACATAATCTACGGCAACGATTGACAAATACAAGACACAAAGAATACAGAAGTCATGAAATTGTGATATTTCTACAAAAATTACAAGAACACAGGATAAGACGCTGAACCACAACATAATCCGTTGGTCTGGGTGTTTTCTATGTATAATAAAAATATATATCTATGTATATAATGTATTAAATATATCAGTTATCTAGTACCCATAACACAAGCTTTGAGAAGCTTACTTTGGGGCTAGATGGTGCTGTGTGGATTGTCCAGCATTATTATTATTATTATTAATTAATTTCTACTGACAGATCAATTTCAATGTATCTACATACAAAATGAGGCAGAAAATTATGTACGCGTTTCGCTTAGACTAATAAAAATAAAATTTTAACAAGGCCTTACACATATACAGCATGGGTAGTCTTTTTATAAATGTAAAAATAAAATATGATGCAGGTAATAAATTGTACAAAAATAACCATGTACAGGGTGGCGCAATAGAACGTGCATATTGCATCATCTTTTTTTGCGGGGTAGAAGGGGCGTGGGCGGGGGGAGACCGATATCGTTGGGTAGCGCGGTTCATAAAGTTTTAGTCACTATGAGTCACTTCGACGGGAAGCGTCGCGCATTTTGCGTGCGCGCATTTTACGAAAACTCTCGTTCGTACGTAGTTGTCAGGCGACTATTTTGTTCTGAGTATGGTGTACGGCAAATTAGGGAGGCTCCGAGTGCTAATTTAATTAAAATCTGGATAAAGCGTTTTGAAGAGACTGGATCGACGTTTAAACCACACGCGAAAGGTCGTCCACGCACATCTAGGACCGAAGACAATATTGAGAGTGTTAAGCAGTCGGTACGAGAAGATCCACAAATGTCTACTCGCAAGAGATCGTCTGTCCTAAACATATCGCGACGAAGTTTGCAACGAATTTTAAACTTGGATCTTAAATTGCATCCATACAAGCTGCAATTAACTCAAGAATTGAAAGACTCTGACTTCATAGCACGGCTCACATTTGCTAATGAAATGCTCAATCGGTTTTCAAATTTTGAAAACATCCTTTTCTCTGATGAGGCACATTTTCATGTGAATGGGTTCGTAAACCGCCAAAATTGTCGTTATTGGAATAGTGAAAATCCCAGACTCAAACATCAAAAACCGTTACATAGCCCTAAAGTGACAGTTTGGGCCGCAATATCTGCCAAAGGAATAATTGGTCCTTATTTTTTTGAAAACGCACGGGGGCAAAACATCACTGTTAATACCGAACGCTATGTTGCGATGTTGGAAGGTTTTTTGGCCCCAGAACTTGAAAATTCAAGAATAAAGAACTCTAGGACTTGGTTCCAACAAGACGGAGCTACCAGTCACACATCAAATGACTCCATGGCGGTTGTGAAGCAGATGTTCCCTGGCAAACTGATTTCGAAAAGAGGTGATATCCCATGGCCTCCGCGCAGTCCAGACTTGACGCCTCCTGACTTTTTTTTGTGGGGATACCTCAAACACAAAGTCTACACCAATAATCCGAGAAACATCAGTCAGCTCAAGGAGAATATTCGTGGTGAAATGGCAGCAATCACACCAGCACTACTTAAGAAAGTTTTCGGTAATTTCCGTTTGCGGTTAGAGGAGTGCCAACGTAGAGAGGGTCATCATTTAGATGATGTTATTTTTAAAAAATAAACTTCAGTTATCACTTAATAATTGCCTAGTTTTATTTTAACTATACCTTTTGTATTTATTTTTTAATAATTATTTTAAAAATGCACGTTCTATTGCGCCACCCTGTATTTCAATGAAAGTATATAGCATCATTAAATGATACTTGTATCGGTTTTATGACTCTCTTGCTTTTTCTGAGCTTCAAAAATAAAGTTGCGTAGTTTCAGTTTAAATCCATAAAAACTTTGCAGGTTCCTTATTGGAGGGGGAATATTATTCCAGCAACACGATGCAGCGTAGCGGAAACTGCCTCGAAAGGAGGCCGAACTATGACGCTGCATCGAGAGCTGTTTGGCGCTCTGTCGAAGTCCGCACGATCTGGTGCTGGCCTATCCAAGAAAGTTTTTCATAGAGATATGAGGGTACTCGGTGTTTGATGACACCATAAAGTAAACAAGCTAAATGTAGTTTCCTACAATGCCTCATTTTCATGATGCCGTGTTGATTCAAAAACGGTGTAACATGCCCTCTCAACTAGATGACAGTAGTTTTAATTTGTATATCCAATAAATGAATACTCAACTTAGCTCCAAAAATATTTTAGTTTTAGCTTGTCTCAAGACTTACGAACACACGAGGTAGAGTCCCAGTGGCGTCCTTTAACATAGACGAGGTAAAAATCCAGGAGTAAATTTAACAAAATAAGACCTTTTTCGTGTCAAACTATGAAAACTGCTTAATAAAAACTTATTGTGGTTGTTTTTAAAAAAGTACTCACCTGCAGTAGAGTATATTGTGCTGGGGTAAAGTCGGGTTAACCTTAAAGCTTCTTTGCTGTTTCTTACTGATGTACCTGTGACCATAATCTTCTGGACGCCTGCAGACAATTACACATTTCTATCATAGCTGCAAATAACTTATGTTAGAGCACATTTGGTGACAGAATTAATGATATGTGCAACCTGTTTTTTTTAAGGCAATGAACTAAAAGTTTTTCTTTAAGCAACTTCAAAAAAGTAGGAGGCGGTATGTTCTTTTTTTATGTATGTTCATCAATTTGTCCATCAATTTGATGGCCAAATTTTGAAAATTCTAGAAATTTTATTATAAGTTTTTTTTTATGATCATCGCTTCGGTCTATCCAGTTTTGAGGTTCTGTAGATCGAAAGGTAGGTTAAAAGGTTTAATTAATCACACAAAGTACTAGCAGAAAAAGAAGACCAACAATGAAACATTTTCATTTTGTCACATGATCTCTTAATTTTTTTCTTATTCTTGATAAGATAAGATAAGATAAGATAAGATAATTTTATTGGTTCACAACTTACAACACACAAGAAAATACAATTTTAAAAGAATTAAAGAAAAAAACAATGTGAGACCAAAAGGCTGCCGCTCAGCGTGTGCTGCAGGAGCTTGGGGAACAGCTGCAGCGCTGGTCTTCCGTGGCACCTTAGCGTAGAGCGCGTTACTGGCTATGGACACGCTCTTTACAATATAAGTTTGTATGAAACTAACATAAATTACATATTTAGTAAAATTTTATAAAAATATAACAAAACATTTGCGAGTTAAAGACACAGGTGACGAACTAAAATACATTTTTGACATGACACATAAATTGAAATAGAAAAGTAAAAGAAACAAACACAGAAAACAATAAATAAGCGCACAAAATAAACTAAACAGAAACCATGATCGACCACATTAATACGAATCACATTGAAGATTTAAAAGTTATTTTTTTAGATTGATTTTAAAACTGAAAAATGATTTTGAATTTCTTAGAGGAGGTGGTAGATTATTCCAGCATTTTGTTTTCTAGAATTTAAATAAAGATTATATGGACACAAGTCCATTTATTTTTTATTGAAATTATAAAAAAGAATGACTAGCCGCAAACACATAGGTTTATCATATTTTTTTGAGACATCTCACACGGAACTATTTTATGTAGGAAACTAGGAAAATTATTAATTTCAGAGGATTCCTTGAATCCTCTACCAGGGGAGCAGGTATAGGTATTAGGTAGGTACATTGTGTGTGTGTGCACCGAATAATAATAATAATAAACTAACTTAATTTGAACTCCCTATACATTTTTGACTGCCTTCTGTTCTTATTGCAGTGAAAAGATTAACCTGAGGTGGCCCCATTAAAATTGTATTTCTGATGGATTAGTGGGTGTTAGGTCTGTCTGCATAGTGCCTAATCACTTAGAAAAATGCTCATCAAAAGTTTTGCTTCCATTGGGACTTAAGCCTGCAGCCCTGGATCTGCAAGTAAAGCTTAAAACTAGTAGAAATAAAGACTGTTTAAAATGGACCATAGTTTGCAATTTATCATGATTGAACATTTTTTATTTACATTTTCATGTAAAATATTCTAGTTTTAAGTGAGGTAATCACTTAACAGGAGAGCCCTTGTCCAGCAGTGGGCTGGTAAAGGCTGATGATGAATCATTTAAAAAAATAGACAGTTACTTCTGCAAATAATAATATGCTAACTGTGAGTGTCGGCAGACTAGGTATAATTCAAGTTTATTATTCAAATTATGCAAACACAATATATTCAGCCCATAGTCGACTTTCATTAATAACATTGTATAATCTAATTAATTGTTACAAGATGAAAGTAATACCAAACTAAAATTAGCTCCGATTGAAACAAACTTTATGTAATGAAATACCTACCTACACAGTCATACAATATACATCAATAAACATTTCAATAGGATATGCGCATCAAATGAATGCAGTGATCATTTCTAATGAATAAATTACAGTGAGCCACTACCGGGGGCGGAATGGAAGCACAAAAGAAACTGATTAATGGTGTACCTACCACACGCAAAAAACATTTGGTTCTTAGGTAATGTTCCTGCTGGGATAATTACCTGCATCTTTCGCCCTTTGAACAACAGAATCGAGATCACGACCATATTTCTTGTTAGTCAAGTTTGCGCCGACGTCAATTACAATAAGATTTTCGTAACATCCCTTCAGGTTATCCGATACTTTGGTTTCTTCCGACGTCATCCTATATTTTGTATGAAGCTTATTGTTCGGTGTTTACCTGGAATTTCGAGCTGTTAGCAATTGTTTACTAGTACAACGGGTGTAGTAGAACTTGGAGATGACTTACAAATTGTATCAAACACTCCTGCGTATTATGCTTCTGTTTTTTTAATGTTATATGAAAAGGTTAACCCACTTTACAGAGCTGCCACCATGTTTTTGTAATTATTTCTGTTCTCAATTGCAGTTTCTTATGTCAACTCAAACAGGTGTTCAGGTAGAATTTTTCCATTGGCTTTTTATTGTCAAATGATGCGTCGCTATTGGGTGAATAATTTATAAATGAAAACAGCCACGACAAAGGCACGTTCCGAAACAATGCTTAGAAAAATTTTCGATTAGATTCTAAAATCGTTAATAATTTTCAACGTCTTCACGTAGGATAAGAACGATCAAAATATTTTATGAACTCCCATTCTAAAGCCAAAATGGACTATTTGTTTAAAGACTGACATGAACTGAAGAAGCTTTGGAGAAGTGACTTTTCAAACAAGAAAAATCTCGTTTGAAATAGTTATTGAATGCAATCATAATTTAATCTTGTAGAATTCGGATGCATGTGATCCACATTAGCCACAGACTACCCCAAACCAAATGATTGAAAAGAACCAAAACCAGCTGTTTTTCAATCTTCCAATCCAATCAATCCAAATCAACAACAACAAAGTAAAAATCTGTTTTTTTGCTTTGCAATTTTGCATTTGGTTTGCATCGTAGGAGAAATCTAAATCTACGGTTTGCAATGAAAATGTCTCGGCAAACCATTAAAAAAGTGCAGGGAAATGATGCTTTTCAACGAATGAACTACTTGTATCAGGTAAGCATTATAGACTATGGATACTACGAGAATACGTTTTGAGGATATTCACATTAAAAGTCCTTAGCGGAAATATAAATCGAGACTCCGAACTCTACCAACCTCAACACTCAACTAACTATGATGCTTGATAAAATTATTATGTTCTTTTCAGCTGAGCAAAGCTGTTGTTGAGAAAAATCCCGCATTGGCTTCTTACTACGGAAACCTAATGGTAAACATAGGAAAGAAAAATGTTTTAAGAATGTAAGTGTTCATTGTTTCGAGAAAGTTATCTTGTTTGCTTATACAATAGACAAGCTTAAAACGCATTGAGTTAACACAAGCGCTGCCCAGCCTTTGCATGGTCTCCAAAATGCTCATGCAAAGTAGGTACCTACCTATTTTTTTTTGTAGCTCTTGTTTTATAAGTTTTTTGTTTGACAAGTTGCACTTTCCATCTCTCTCTGGTTTGCGATACAAATAAATTCTTTATGCATATTAATTTGAAGTACCTGCTTATAAAAATCCAACGAAGGAATTAAAAGAAAATACAAATATAAAGAAACCGAATTGACCTTAGATCTGAGTGTTCCTTTACATAGATTACTTCTGGCATGCACAATTAACTATGGTAACTAGCAATGATAAATATTAAAATTATACATTTAAATTTAAAAATAACTTAGAAAAATAATTAATGTTACTTATTCATTTCTCATTCCAGCCACCCAGACATTAAACGTCAAATATGCAGAAAATGTAAATGCATTCTTATAAGCAATGTCTCAGGGACAATGAAAATTAAAGGTAAAAAGAAGTTGAAGACAATCCAATGGTTGTGCGGAACCTGTGGCTATACTAGAACCTTCCGTGCTGATAAGGATAAAGATCATAGACTTTGGAGTGAGAAGGAGGAGGCAGTGGTTGAAGTTATTAGTTGAATTTATATGTTTTGTTATGCCGGGTACTGCCCGCTGTTACAGGCCGTAATTTACCATTCACAGCGAGAACGATAAGTTACGACGTGTGCTAAAATCTGTCTCGTTCCGAGCACCTTCTTCCATGTACTGACTGCATGAAGGCTGTGTAAATTGTTACATTATACCCCATAACGCCAGTCAGTACCCACCTTTAGGCTAATTGGTAAGAAATAAAAATGTAAATAAAAACTTAATGATTGCTAGAGTTTGAGTTTGAGTAGAGCATGCCATTTGACACTGCTTTCATAAAAACTCTGTATGCATAAAAATTTACATGGATAACTCCACATTGCCGCATCCAGCATCCGCCTGCAGTCTTTCACAGTGGATGCTGCAAGCTGAAGATGCGCTATGGCGCTCATTAGGGGAGGCCTAAGTCAAGCAGTGGACTAACATAGGCTGATGATGATGACTCCACATTGGCCCTGCAGTGGCATGACCCAGGCTAAAAATAATAGTATTATGCATGGCCCCAGATACCTCACAAACATGTATAGGAGTAAGACACCGCCTTCACTATTCGTACTGCTTAAATATTTCTGTATTGTATAGAAAAATAACTCACCCTGAATCGAACCCGCAACCTACTTATAATTACGCGTATCTATACCAACTGTCAATGGGAGTTGTGGAGGCCCATTGTGTGGGACGCTACATGCGTCGACACACTTGTGCCATCCCATCTTCCGAGGACATCCGTGGCTGGTGCGGCGGCAGATTTGGGCGAGGATCTCAAGAGGCGCAAATATGCAGGTCTCGACAGAGCCTACACATTTGCTCCCTCGAGTCGAGACCCTAGGTCCGTAAGGTCCCCGAGGCTCTCCGGGTTCTTAAAAAGTTATCTGAGCGTCTGGTCGAAGCGACCCGTGACCCGAGAGCTGCTGGTGGGTATCTAGCGCAGCGCATCAGCATTGCCATACAGCGGGGCAATGCAGCCAGCGCTGCAGCGTCTTGGGTACGCTTCCGACTGGTATTGATATGGATCAGTTGAGCTACCTGTAGATTGTTTGCAACAGTCTGCAGTTAGCCTAATTGTTTCAATTGTAAATACTAGTTCTAATTTGTTTTTGTTATTTGATTCCAATTTTCTTTATTAATACTGTCAATTAACATTGTACCTACCGAAAATGCCCAAATCACAACCTGTAGTAAATTTAAATTCAATGTAGTGTGTTTGTCTATCTTGAGAAGTTTATTTTTCCATCTGTTCCGACTTGCAAGTTTCAT
This sequence comes from Eupithecia inturbata, assembly GCA_963662085.1. Taxonomy (NCBI): domain Eukaryota; kingdom Metazoa; phylum Arthropoda; class Insecta; order Lepidoptera; family Geometridae; genus Eupithecia; species Eupithecia inturbata. Next base: position 2,116,055 of record OY759192.1, read on the forward strand.
TTACAGATAACTTTTTGATAAATTATGATAGCGAAAGGTTAGTAATACAGAAAGATGCAGCTTGAATTAGACTTTATAGAAATTCAATAAAGTCGATTTCGCAAAATGTGTTAGTTATTTAATTTGGCTTCTACAGCCACGCTATTATCTTGCTCGACACAGGAAAAAAAATACAAAATTACTATAGATCTCTGCCGCATCTTTAATCTCATCTGCACAAATAAATAAAATTGAAGTGTCTGTTTGTAATGACAACCTTGACGACTTCTGTGGCGCGGCGGGCGAAAAGCCAACTGCTACGCAGGAGGTTGCTTTGACTTCGATTCCGCCTAGAGACAAATCTTTGTACGATCTGCAGATATTTGTTCTGGGTTTTCTGGATGTTTTCTATGTATAATAAAAAAATATCTATCTATGTAGTGTAGGTATTGTATTAAGTTGATCACTGATCAGTTATCGAATGCCCTTACACAAGCTCTTAGCTTGGGGCTAGAATCTAGCCCCAAGCTAAGTGCTTCTCTTCCCGCTAGATAATACTGTGTGAATTGTGCAGTATTTATTTAAATTATTTATTTCTAATGTCAAAATAACAGCTTTTTTACTTAATTTTATTTAAAAATTTCCTAAATGCATAACTCCCTATAACTACATGGTTTTTAAACCAAAAATATATTTTTTTGAAATTTTTCTTTATTTGTCCGACTAATCTCTGAAATGGCTGGACCGATTTTGACAGGACCTTCACTGGCAGATAGTTCATGTTATAGCAGGAGGTTGTTATCTGAGGTTACTTTTATTTATGAAAAAGAATGAGAGTTCCGCGCAAATATGAAAAAAAAATCCTATGAAAATGTGGATTCTACGCGGGCGAAGCCGTGGGCATAGCTAGTAAAAGATAAAATAGATACAGCTACACATAATCTGCACAAATCCTGAAGTGTTTAAAGAATGTTAAAATGTAAAATTAGAGTATGTTTAAAACAATAAATAAATACAATACAAAACCATAAACTTACCTTACAAGACGCGTTTATGCTTGCGGCTACGCTACTGTGGACACAATTAGTATTCTAGAATCGTTCTAAACAGAATCCGCTTCGGTAGCAAACTCAACCAATCTAAGGCTTACCCCGCACTGCAGAATTTCACCGCGCGGTTTTTTCCGCAGGATTTTGCTAAGTAGGTAGGTACATAATATTAGGTCCTTACATATGAAATTGGCGTTTTTCGTACTGGCCACTTTAATCACAAATTTCTCCTCTTTGGTAAGGAATTCCAAATTCAAATTTGTACAGCTATAGACTCATGTATTTGTGCTTCGATGATCGTCATTCATTTGTTTTTTTTCTTCTGTTTTTTTCTGTTTGCGTCACTCATTTTACAAAATGGAAAACTTAAAATATCGCATTATTTACGAGTACGAGTTCCGCCGTGGCACTAGTGCTGCGGAAACAACTCGAAGGGTGAATGATGTGTATGGCGGTCGTGTTGCAAAAGAAAACACAGTTCGTTTTTGGTTCCAACGTTTTCGTTCTGGAAATTTTGACCTGCAGAACAAGCCCCGTGGACGGCCTGAGACTCAAGTTGATAATGAAGAGTTGAAGGCTATTGTGGAAGCGGATCCATCGCAAACCACGTCCGAGTTAGCTGCAGGCTGCGATGTTAGTGATAAAACTGTTTTAATTCACTTGAAGCAAATTGGGAAGATTAAAAAGCTTGAAAGGTGGGTACCTCACGAATTGACTGAAGCAAACCGGCAAACGCGCGTCGACTGCTGCGTTACATTACTAAACCGGCACAATAATGAAGGTATTTTAAACCGAATCATTACCTGTGATGAAAAATGGGTTCTTTACGATAATCGGAAGCGCTCAGCGCAATGGTTGGATCCTGGCCAGCCAGCCAAATCCTGCCCCAAGCGAAAATTAACCCCAAAAAAGTTACTTGTAAGCGTTTGGTGGACTAGTGCCGGTATTGTTCATTACAGTTTTCTCAAATCTGGCCAGACTATTACGGCTGATGTCTATTGTCAGCAATTGCAAACCATGATGGAAAAGCTAGCGGCTAAACAACCTAGGCTGGTCAATCGCTCCACGCCACTGCTGCTTCACGACAACGCTAGACCACACACTGCGCAACAGACGGCTACTAAATTAGAAGAGCTTCAATTGGAAAGTCTAAGACATCCTCCGTACTCCCCGGACCTTGCTCCAACAGATTACCATTTTTTTCGAAATTTGGATAACTTCTTGCAAGGGAAAAAATTCAACTCCGACGGGGCAGTCCAAATCGCCTTCAAAGATTTTATTGATTCCCGTCCGACTGGTTTTTTTAGTAAAGGGATCAATGAACTACCTATAAGATGGCAAAAGTGCATAGAAAATAATGGTTCATACTTTGATTAATTAAATATATTATATTAAAAAATATTCGACTTTTTGTTCCTCCCATACAAAACGCCAATTTCATATGTAAGGACCTAATATATAAATTGTACGAAGCAGCACGCAGTTACGGAAATAAAACCGCGTAAGTTACCATAGTACTAGTCATTCATTACGTGGATTATATTCCGCGAGAAACTGTTGTACAGTTTGGCAGAAACTTTTTAATGTAGGTACTGAATGTACTTTTAATTTGGAAAAAAAAAACAAAGACGCTGAGTTACCCCGCTCAGCCTATAAATCTCTAGAATTTCTACTGAAGGTGACTGGTGCAAAATCAGGCTGATTGGCACATACAGGAGGCCTATGCCCAGCTGTGGGCACTGGACCGCTGATGAACCTTTCATTTTCAATATTAGATTCACTTCCTAATGGACCAAATAATTCCATAGCCAAATATTTCCGAGTTTGGTCTGACACCGAGTTTGGTCTGACAAGTGCGATCTCTGACTTCACCAGAATAGAGAACTTAGGGGATAAAATTACACGTAGCTGTATAGATCACATCTTCAGTAGATCGCTTTTGTTAGATGTTTACTCGGGCGCGGTAGGCACTGTATTGGCAGATCATCGTATGATTATAATGTCGCTCGTTGGTTATGATGACTCATGCAAGACAGCTGTTGCTGCTGCAACCTACACTAACAAAACGGACACTAACAAAGTAAAAACCCTGCTCAATTCTACCAACTGGACTGAGGTAGATGACCTAGAATGCCCTATCTCAATATACAGCTTAATCAAAAATACCTTTTCAGATATATACAAAGAATCAACCCGCACTATAAAAAATAATTGTTTAAGTAGGCGAAACAATTTGCCCTGGATTGATTACAAAATCAATAATATGTGTAGAAAAAAGGACATATTGTTTACGAAGTGGAAAAATGATTGTACAAATAATCTAATACGACTAGAATATAATAAAATAAGAAATCAAACTAGAAAATTAATAGCAACATCTCGCAATAAATACTATATGAGACTAATAAATATGAATAAAATGGATCTACGTGCCCTTTGGCAAATTTTAAACAGGTTATCGGGACGCAACAAAGAATCTGTCGACGAGGTTATTTTGCGAGCGTTTAGGAAAAGCACAGTATCAATAAAATCCATAGCTGATAATTTTGCAACCGAATTTTATAACAGCGTTAAAAAAATAATCCCTAATTGCAACAAGCCGCTTCTGTGCAAGTCTGAATACACGTTCCCACTTAATAAATCGATCTACTTTAAAAAAGCCACCCCAGAAAGTGCTACCAAAATAATAAACAACATAAAAACAAATAAATCCCCAGGTCTAGACGGAGTTAGATGTGTAGATATAAAAAACATGTGCGATAGACTCCTAACTGTAATAGTAAAATTTATAAACAAAAGTATAAGTAAAGGTCAGTACCCACTGGACTTAAAAACCGGAATTGTTAGACCCATTTATAAAAAAGGAAGTCACAGTGATTTTGCTAATTATAGGCCAATTACGATATTACCAGTTTTAGACAAAGTAGTGGAAAAATTCGTCTGTAAACAAATTCAGGATTTTTATCAGGAAAATAAAGTGCTGTCGAATGCTCAATATGGTTTTCAACCAAAAAAATCATCGGCACAATTGTTATCAAAATTTAATAACGACGTAAACAACCATCTTAATGATAAAAACCATGTGATCCTTTTATTTATAGATTATAGTAAGGCATTTGACACACTGAGACATAGTACACTGATAAATAAATTAGAGAACACCGGGATACGAGGACCGATCCTTGACTGGTGTAAAAATTACTTAGCTGATCGTAGATTTGTAGTTAAGGTTAAAAACGAAGTTAGTGACGTCATTAACGTCACTGAAGGCACTGCTCAGGGATCGGTTCTTGGTCCACTTCACTACTTGGCCTATGTAAATGACCTGGAACACGTAGTCACCCACTGTTCTATCTATCAGTACGCAGACGACACATGCCTACTGGCTGCTAGTAAAGATCTCTCGACCGCAGCCAAACACTTGCAAAAGGATTTTACCCAATTATGCAAATGGTCACACGATGCAGGTCTTGTCTTAAACGCAGGAAAAACTAAAATAATTCATGTACGTTCGAGCTACCTTAGAAATAATAGTACATTTAAAATTATAGCTCACAGTCACAGTTGTTTGCACGGTGTGTCCAAGCCTTATTTTTGCGCGTGCGAATCCATAGAACAGGTGACTCATCACACGTACCTAGGACTTGTTGTTGATAACAGGTTTGGGTGGAACTACCACGTTAACCTTATTTGTAATAAGCTACGGGCCATACTGGCAAAGTTTTATATCTTAAAATTCAAAATACCATACAAAATACTGTTATCTATGTATAACACGTTGGCAGACTCAATTATATCTTATGGAATCACATGCTACGGGAGGACGTTCAAAACATACTTAGATAAAATTTACCACCTACAATTAAGAATACTAAAAGCCATTGTCCCAAAAAAAATTAAACAGCAATCGCACGAAGGTAGTGAACTCATTTTTAAATATACAGATGTACTACCAATACATGAAAAAGTAACCCTTACCCTTTTAAAAGAACAGTATCATAATGAAGAAATTCAGATACCCATAAACCATAAAATAATAACTAGGAAAATAACCCAAAATAAAATCACAGTACCCAAGTTTAATAACTTCTATGGACGAAGAACTATAGAATTTATGATACCCAATATAGTAAACGCTTTGCCACAGAACATTAAAGAAAAACTTAATGATAAAAACTATAGACGTATGCTCCACAAATATTACCACGATCAGCTGCAGAGTGACTAGGAGGTAGCTTTCTACCCCCTGGTTAGTTGGTGACGCCATCATCAATTTGTGCCACTTACTGTACAACTAGCAACAATTATATCTACATATGTACCTATAATATGCCGTATATACCTACCTAACTTATATTATATATATTATGTATATTTATATAAATATATATAATATACATGCGCGTTGATTCTGGTAAGAAAGTATGAGCTGCCTTAAAATTATATACATACCTACCTACCTGTTTGCAAGAAGTTTTCCAGTGAAGTTTTATTCTGTTTGTAATTATCTTTTCTATCCAAACGCAATGTTATATATAAATATAAGTACAAAACGAGTGTGAGCACCAATACAAACCAACGCTGGTTTAATGGTGCAATATCAGCAAAAATATGTATACTTTTATAAATAAATAAAAATATTCTATTCTATTCTATTCTATAACAGACTTATCACATGCCATGATTTTAAAGCTACTCAAGTCGCTTTAAATTTAGGACAATGGTTACTGAATCCTCGTTTTTAAATGGATTTGACATCGAACACAACTAATAGTAACCATTAGCAGATAATCCATATTAATATTATAAATTCGATAGTAACTCTGTATATCTGTCAAGTTACTTTTTCACGCCTAAAAGGCTGAAAATTTGGCATGGAGATAGATGGTATCCCGGGGACCGACAGGCTGCTGTTTATTCCGGAATAAAGCGTGCGAAGCCGTGGCCTAGTATTTATTATATATTCTTATTATATTATAAATATATACCTACTAGCGTGCGCTAGTAGGTATATAATAAGGCTATTTTGCCATATTATATTACCCAGCATTTGGTTTGCAACTCGCTGCCTGCTTCTCTTTTACCGGCCAACTACATCCTGGGTCTCTTCAAGACAAGAGTGAATAGGTGTCTTCTAGACCTTCGTGATACATCGTCTCTTTCCATCAGGTGAGATTGTGATCAAACGTAAGTCTATTCTCCTATTCGTGATAAACAATACTGTTCCGGCACAATGGTACCCAAATGAAACTTCCGAAATGCTCAAATAACTTGTAATAATAAATTTACAGTGTTTAGGGATAAAAATAGCGGAGTAGCAATGCTATAGCCTCGCGAGAGAATGTCGAGTGCGATCTGTCAAAATCTATATAAAAATAGCCTGCGAGCAAACAGACTATTGTGGAGATTGCTCTTTATTTTATATCAGGCGTAAACAAATACTATTTCGTTTCAAATGATTATGATGACGAACCGTGAAGTCGGTGCGGTGCTACAGTTATCGTGTCGATCGCTTAAAGCTCTGTGCTCATTAATCCAATACCGCTGTCACACAGCACAAAAACGTGCATTCAAATATGGGGTTAAACTACAGTTAGGTAGGTATCTTTAGATACATATATTTTACTGTGGCAAAATGGCTTTCCACAAGCTTCAAACGAGTGGTCCGCGGAGCTGTCTGTCATCTGATGCTCTCAATATAAAATTTATCTAAACGTTACGAGTTGAAGCCCATATTTAAATGCACATTTTTGTTCTGTGCTTCAGCGGTGCTTTCCATGTGTGCAAGCTTTAAAAGCTCATATACCAACAAAACGAAGCGACACAGCAAAAATAAAATCATCAATACAAAATATAATAAATCGCACTTAGGCTACTGTAATTCTTTAGGATCTCCGCAAAATCTAGTCATCAAAAAATAAAGCTTGTATCTCGAAATGAATTAGAGTCTTTATTCCGTTGCAAAGTAAGGGCTATTTTTCGTATGAGCCTCGTTTGTTTTGATATATGGGTTGGAGTAAACCAAGTTCTGAGTTCTTTGGCTTAGCTCGAATTATTATCGTTCATAACAAAGAGTTACGGGTGATCGTAAATACCAATTTAGCAGTTTAAAATGTTTTAGAATAAAAGTCATAATAGCCAACAGGGGCTCAGCAAATAAATATGTTTAGGTATTTAAGCCCGTTCTGTAGACAAGCACTTCTACATATAAGTCACTTCAATAGACCGCAGGATTCCTGAGATCTCGGCCAAATATGTGCGAAACAGTACACTTTCATGATTTTGTTTTAGCTTTTTTTTTCTCAATCGTGTTTTCACATTCAAGGAACCATAGATTTTTTTATAGCTGGTAAATCATTGTTATTCTAAGCAGGTACCATACCAACCCAAGCTGTAGGAAAGTACATTAAATGAAAATAACACCAAAAAAGTTTACACAAACACGTCAGAGAGCGTGCGGTTTGACTACACCTACCACCTTACACCTACCATACCAAGTCGTCTAATCTCTGCGTGTTCAAAAATTTTTCGCATAAATTGTTTGCGGGTCGCAGAGGTGACAGCAGGCCGCAGGTTGAAGACAGCTTAGATTTGAGGATGTCGCACACAACAACTGAAACGGATCATACAGGTAGTCAAGGCATAAAGTAGACAAAAAATCACGTTGTTAGTCCCCCCCCCCCCTTTCATTTGGATATTTATTTTATTTTTATATTTGTTATAGCGGCAAGATATTTCTCTGAAAATTTCAGAGAAATTTTCAGAGAAATATCTTTTCTAGTTCATGAGATCTTATACCTAGTTCTCTCTTATAGTTATCTCTTATATCTCTTATACCTAGTTCATGAGATAGAGCTTTGTGACGGACGGACGAACGGACGGACGGACAGCGGAGGCTTAAATAGGGTTCCGTTTTCACCCGTCGGGTACGAAACTCTAAAAACAAATGAGGCGAGGCGATGCCGTTACAATGCTGGTTTCCATTTCATTTTTACCCGACTGCGCACGAAGGAGAGTTTTATTGCGTTGCCTATTCCTGTTATTGAGTGGGATACATAAATCTATACTTATAATAAAACTGTCACAGGTCAAATTCTGTACACTAAACATATTTAAAACATTTTTTTTGGATGGCAAGCTATTATCGATACTGAAGCCAAAACTGTAATTTTTTTCATTCATGTCTGTCGATCTGTCTGTATCTTGGCCGCGTATAACTACGAAACTATTGAATAAATTCAAACGAAACTTGGCACGATTTGAGTTCATACTACAAGGAAGGATATAGGATACTTTTTATCCCGGAATTCATAACGGTTCCCTTGGAAGAGGGGATGAAAGTCAAAATGCATACTTCGTTGTAATTCATCAACGCGTTGTCCGATTTCAGTCATTCTTTTTGTGTTAGAAAAAGTGTTACAAGATCGTTGAAAAACAGTCAAAATTATCATCATCATCATCAGCCTTTATTAGTCCATGCATTCCTCTTTCCATAACTCGCTGTGCGATTTTGAACTGATGGACCAGCCCTACCGTGAGTCATGATGACGGTTAGAACGCACTGATTAAAAACTTTTCGAAACAGTGTTGCAAGGTACAAAGTGGAGTAAAGTATAAGTAGATTTTGAAAAAAAAAGTTATTATTTTTTACCATAGACGCGATAAGCGTGTTATTAAGGTCCCTAGCCACGAGCTGTTTCAGCCACGGACAGCTCTATGTGGCACTGTCGAGGGTGAGTGAGGCTGATGATATGTTCGTACTTCGTATATTTCGTATATTCCGATGGCTTTACACATATTACGTACTAAAGGGACTAGGATGAAAAAGTCCTAGGAATTTGTTTGAATCGTCCCTATTCTCCTCTCCTTACAGATACATAGTTTGAACATACGAATACACGTAATAAATGTAAGTATATGTAATAAAAATGTGAAGGTTCGTCGGTATTCATATGTTATGTACTCAAGAATATTTTTAAACTAACAGATAAAGATAAAATCATAAGTGCATTTTGCACTGAAAATCGATTTCCTATGGAAATTCATAAAAAAATTATTGCTCTACTAAAAGTAGTAAAAATTCCATTGCACAACATGTCCACAACCACCTGTTTTATTTTTATTTTTCGTTGAGCCATCTGAAATCATGCACCTTACTTTACATTTACTGGTGCTAATATTTCTAAGCACCTCAGATTCCTCCATATTCGAATTTGACGTTGGTGATAGCAAAGATGATAACTTAGGTCCCATCGTACGGGCATACGATAAAAAGCAGAGGTTCCAAATAGAATCCAACAATGCTCTTCGGCTTGGAAAACCTATGCATAAACATACTGAAAAACCTAAAGATAAACTCTACGAAAAGGTGATGATGCTGAAACGAAAAACCAAGGAAGAATATGAAAAAGAAATACAAAATCATAAAGAATACAAAAACTTTAATGATGAAAACGCAGAATTTACGAAAAATCCCGTAAAAAAAAAGAAAGGATTAGAATACAAAACACTTGCTAGTAAAGAGCCGCATTGGCAACTAGATTACCAGAGTAAAAAAGATGCTAATATGAAAGAAACAAAAAATATTGGTGGCATATTCGGTTACGCGTTGGACCCAGTTCTTAATAAATTAGCTAGTAGGAAAACTGATTTCAGAAGGAAGGATACCAGTTCAGAGTTGAGTTCTAGTCAGGAGTTGCAGGGTTGGAAGGACGAGTGGAAAGAACATTGGCTGAAGAAGAAGTTTGAAGCTGCCAATGCCGCCGTAGTGCATGGAGATGAAGTCAATATGGTAGCTGCCAGTGAGTATCAATATCACAAACGTCATTCCCTTATAATAATAGACCTTTTTTCCCCAAACACTACCTTAGAAAACCGTAAGTCTTTTCACACGCACGACACTATTCCCTTCTTGTATTTTAGGTAAGAGGTAGCATTTTACGATTCGTTTGCATTTTGTACACTCATCCATAAAATTTCACTATATTCTGCTCAACACACCCCATGACGTGTCTGAATTGAAATATTGTTCACAACATAACTCAATCGCGTCTTATTTCAAAGTAAGTTTTATGGTACAGGACCTTGGGGCGTTCCATGCGGGGATCCAAACCAACACGACGTGCCGTGGGGCACCTGTCTTATGCCTATGGAATGCGAAGCCGAGTACAGGATCTACCGAGGAGACTACAGCTGTGGCCGCACCCAGTTTGTCTGCTGCGCCCTCCAACTCACCAACTATGACCTATATCAAGGCTTCGATGTCTCCTTCGAAAACTCCGGGCTCACCAGCGACACAGAGGAAACCAAAGGATCTAAAGAGAAAAAGAAGTCTAAAAAAGACAAAGACAAAGATAGACGCAAGAAAGAACGTAAGAAACGCAAGCGCAAGATGAAGAAAAGCATCAAGAAGATCATTAGTGAAATAAAGAAGATTCTCAACAGGGCTTACAGAAACGGAACGCAAACACGAAAGAAGAAAACGAAGCAGCTGCAGAAGTTTATCAAAGAACTGAAGAAGAGGTACAAAAAAAATAGAGAGTCTGTTAAACAGATTCACGAGTTGGAGATTATAAAAGTCGATGAGGAATTGCAGCGGAGGTTGGACAATATCAGGGCGGTTAACCAGAAGTTCATGGAAAACGATACATTCAGAGATATAGTGCTCAAAGGTGAGTTAAACAAACAGGGTGCGAGAATGCTCGTCCAAGCTTATCCGGACCTCAACTCTTACTTCGGTGATAGCGCGAGAAGAGCGGGTAGACGAGAAGTAAAAGACCATCCTGACTATGACGTGGAATATGGAATGCTGTACTACTGATATAAAAGTCTAAAACCGCTTGTACTTTCTATTTTATTTCATTTGCTAGCTTCACTTTTATTTTACTCGACTGAATCGCATAAATTCGTTTTATCTTGAATATTCCCATCGAATGTTAAGTTCACTCTGTTTGTTTATGACGACGTTCATCCTCTTGTTCAACCTTTGCAAAGTTCGAGTGGGGTTTCGATTTACCTCATCATCATCACCTGTTTTCTCATCATCGCGTAACCGCAATAATCAAATTTTTGCTTATTTACAAGAAAATGTTGAATTTTATGTAATTTTAGTGTTTTACCACGGGGATCCCGAACTGAGATCTTGGCCTAGTTTGACAACCAAAACTGCTAGGGTCGCCTCTTATATGAATATCACCTATCGTACACTAAAGTACAGCATTTTATTGACGACTAGCTGTACCCGCGACTCCGTTCGCGATTGCCATACCTGCCGACTAATTAGGAATTCACATTTGACCACAGATTTTCTCTCATATATAGAAACGCTGTGCAAATTAAACCTCAATGTGCACTTTTAGTAATAATCTAAGTACCTGTATTTTGGAACCTACTTGCATAGTGTATATAGGTACCTAAATCGTGTACGCGGGATAGTATGCTGTCATCCTTAATCCCATTCTTTATCTACACGACTTTTTGCTATGACTCGGCCTGTGTCCGTGTCAAGAAGTGTCTTAAACTGCGAACACACCTACACAACAAAATATGATCGGTTTCGCGGTTCCGTTCGGCTGGGGCCCTATTCTATTAAACTATAATCGCTTCACTATGACAGTGGTATCGTCACATAATGCCACGTTTTGGTATTCCACCTTAAATAAAAGATAATGATGATGAATAACGATGGAGAGACACGCGTCTAACTGTCAATTTAATTTAATTTATCTCTAACTAGGTATTAAACTATTAATTTATCTCCCCGTGAAAATAGCACCGCACGCACTTTCTGGAGTTATCATAAATCTAAGGCACTCTAAGGATTCTACGTGACTATTCTGCGACGATACTTACCATTGTCATAGTTAAGTAATTGTATAGCAGAATTGGGCCCCTCGTCCATTTGACTGGACCACCGCAATTGTTTTTTCGATAGTAGGTAGAGACAGTTGATTGTAAACCAAAGTAAATATATTGTTACCTTTATTGTGACATTTTTGTATATTTTATGTGTCCGTGACGTTAGCGTACCCATCGAATTCACGTTTGTTGTTATGCCATTTTTCCTAATGCATGCGAATGACCCGTGTCCCGTGTGACCCGTGTCGAAAGAGATAGAGATGATACGTCGCCCCTACCATGAGTAGGTACCTACATATATCAAAAAACCCTTAAAAGTGCTTAGCTTTATAAGTATAGGTAAAAATACTCATGAAAGGTCACATAAAGTAACAAAACTAGTTATTCTTACTACCTACTTAAATTGTTCGGTGTATAATTTCACTAATAAATTATTTATTGTGCGCGACTGTACTACAATATATTTTTGCTTACAACTTCACATCGACTTTTTGTATTGTTTACTACGAATTTGCATAAAGTATGACTACTGGTAGAGGCAGGTTCAGGCGCTAAATATAAGTACTTAAAATGTTATTTTTATAGGGGTGAAACAAAATCACATCTGTTGCTCTGAAAGAGTAACGGTTTTATTAAACACAATTTCACTCACAAAAACAGTGAAAATGGACACATCGTTTGTAATGTTACCTGAAAGAAAAACAACGTTAAAGCGACTATTTCACTAATCCTTACTTTTATATAAGTAAGTATTTTTTCAACACACTTGCTCATAAAGTGGCTCTAATTTCACCGCAATTAGGTACATAATGACACCTGTTATCTAACTGTGACTTTTTCATTGCTTTATCTCACTAGTGAGTTATAGTTTTTTTTTTAATTTTATTGGTTGAGGTGGTTTGTTCTTAAACAAGTTTTTATTCAAAAAAAGATCGTGTTCAATAGAACAAATAAATTAATGTTCCTATTGCTTGCTCATTTCATGCAACTTCTTATTTAAATAGATAATTTTACCTCGTACGTGTTTAATAAATAAAACTTTCACTCAGATATAACTTTTGTTTTCTCTATCATAAAAGAAAAAAATTAAATTCCCCATTTTGTACGTGCCAGAATAGGCGCAAACCGTATGCGCGGAAAATAAAAAAAAACCTCATCCCTTTAGGCTGTGGCTGATCGCAATGCGCGCGCATAGGAAAACTGATTAATTTTGCGAAACATTTTTTACAACTAGTTTTCACTGTTGAAATTATAGTTATTTATTAATTAAAATGTCTACAAGTACTAGTTATGAAGAAAATGATTTATGTTGCACACCGCCCGATATAAGATGTGAAGCCCTTAACGTTCGTTTCTCTTAAGACTCAATGGCGCCTCAACGGTAATCACCAACATTACACACTTGTACCATAATGTACTATAGAGGTAGTTTAACTGATAACTTAGCAAAATCAATCGTGTTTTCAGAAATGTTTTTCACCTTCTTCTTCAACTTCTTTATTTTTGGCGCCGCTTGCTATTCGCTACAACTCAGCCAGTGTCAGTAAGGAGTGTCATAAACTTCAAAAATAATATGATCGGTGCAAAAATAATGTGATCGAGTGAAAGCAGAGAAAAATTAAAATTTTGCATCAAATTGATTTATCTCCTGGGTTTCACATCGTTTGTCATTACATCAAATTCTGAAACTGACATTGACAAATGCTTCCAAAGGTTGTTTTCCTTCTTAGACGGTAGGTCGCCATAAACAAAGACTAGGCGAGTAGAAACGCGCCAAAGTTCAAATTAATGAAGGCGATAATATGTAAGGCTTCATTACATCTCCCCCCTCAAGAAATAACTACGGGTGTAGTTCTGGAGGTAGTAGTTTAGTTACACAGAAGAGATTGGATTCGCCTTTGTTATGTCCAGTATTTATTTTATATATTGAGTTAGATAAGTTTTCTAATATTTCATAGGGACCAATTTTTAACTCATCTATTTTTTTCCTGTTTAACAGATTCCCGTTTTCAACATAAACTAAGTCCCCTTTATTGAACTCATATTGTAATCTGTTTTTATCAAAAAGTTTTTTATTATAATTGTGTGATTTTAAAGTAATTTTCAGTGCAATTTCTCTATCATGCACCAAATCATCATTATGTAGTTTGTTTTTTAATTCATTTGACATTAACATTTTTACCTTCTAAAAGACATTTAGGAGAGCAACTGGTGACACTGTGCTCCGTTTCATTATATTTTTGGGTACATTCATGGGCAATGGTTGTCCATGCTAATTTATTGTCTTTTTTTTCGTTTATTTTACATCTTATTTTATGTACCAGTGTTTGGTCTCTATAAAGTATAATGATCCTGGTCAGGGTAATGGAACAAACTTATTAAATTATTGTATTGTCATCGGTCCTTGATATATTATGTGCAAAGTTTCAGTTCAATCTGAAGTTTTTCAAAGATTCCGTTACAAACAAACATACATATTTTTTTCTTAATACAAACGCTTTTTAAATTAACAAAAAAACAAAGCTCTGTGAAGGATGGCACAGAGAAACTTTCTTTACCAGGTAGTAAAGTTGGTCAGGTAGTAAATTCAAATGAGGGGGCTCAGCCCCCCCATTTGATTTTGGGTGGGCCATTTGGCCCCCCCTGCACCCCACTTGCGCAGCCCCTGTCGGTACCCATCTTAGGACGACTCTGTTGTTTGAGCCCAGTGCGTTTAAGCGTGACAGACAATCCTCGACTAACCTGGACGGGATAACCTTCGAATCCAGTGGTATACCATACCTAATGTGTGCGTCTTGGAAGAAAAAAATAGATCATAGATCTAGAAACTTACCTAAAAACAGCTTATTTCAAAATCTACTGATATTCCTTCAATCTACTGATTTTCTACTCGACTTTCTACTGATTTAGTCAAATTCGATCTTGCAACACTGTTTCTAACAAAAAAAGAATGCATGAAATCGGACGACGCGTGAATCACAACTAAGTACACATTTTGACTTTCATCCCCTCTCCAAAGGGAACCGTAACTACTGAATTACGGGACAAAAAGTATTCTATTACAAACAGTAGTCCTCGCAGTATGATCTTAAATCGTGCCAAGTTTCATTGCGTTATGCGCGGCCAAGATACAGACACAGACAAAAAAAAAACAGTTTTGCTTTAGTATCGAAAATAGAGAGGACTCCAAAAAAAAATTCAAATATCTTCAATGTACAGAATTGGACCCGTTACAGTTTTGTTAAAAGTACCTATACCTCTAGATTAATTTGGCGTGGCGGGCGAAGGTCCGCCTGCGACGCAGGAGGTTGCGGGCTCGATTCCCGCCTTGGGACAAATGTTTGTACGATCTGCAAATATTTGTTCTGGGTGTTCTGGGTATTCTAAGTATAATAAAAATATCTATGTAGCTAATGTATTATTGTACTAAATATATCAGTCATCTAGTACCCATAACACAAGCTCTGCTTAGCTTGGGGCTAGATGATGCTGTGTGTATTGTCCAGGATTATTTATTTATTTATTTTATATTAAATCCTGGACTCTCAAAAATAAAGATCAAATGCAAAGAAGTGTTCCTGCAGCCAGGTCTGTATTGTATACCAACAGTTTTTCGGCAATTTTCCGAAGCGCTTGCAAAACGAGGACTCTACCTCTAGAATGTCAATTAGCTGGTATTTGAATTCTAGGCCGCGGCCGAAATGGAAATCCAGTGGTTTGTTTGTAACTCAAACCCTTATATTGAATCGAAAATGGATTTTACAGCATTTACAGCAAATACATAGATTGGTAGCTAACATAAAATAACTAATCAAATTATATCTCAAAAATGAAGTCATTTCGAAAAATTTTTAGGATATTAAGTATTTGATTTCTTATAAATTATTCCGACGGTGAGGGCTTACACACTTAATAAAAACCTTATACATTATCGATACATCAACTGCGAATGGGCCCTGGTGGTACTTTTTCGGTGTTTCTTGATCATGGTATTGTTGGTGCACTTATTGATGCACTGTAGCCATCGAGTAGCCAATCACATCGTCGGCCAAACCGTCATTTTCCGTCAGGCGGTCAAACGAAGGCCTATTAAATATTAAAAGAAGTGCTCAATACCGCGGGGGGACGTTCTAATTGCCCTGTATAAAAAAGAGGTTTGCTGCGCTAAGATGTTACATGAGCATCACGTCCCCTTGAAAGTGTTTTATTCTTCGACCACCTTCATTATTTCATAAGCGCTAATTTAGTAACACAAAGGCAGATACATAAAAAAAAAATCTTCTCAAAATACAGGGTGCCACGTAACTGGGCCTTGCATTCGAATTTTCGAATATTTGAATAATTCGAATATTATATTAGTTAGAATATTCGAATACTGAAATTGCAATATTCGAATATTCGATTAAACTCAATAACACTAAACTCAGAACTCTGATGTGCATAAAATGCCACACAAAAGTTCGCGCGATATATCCACAAAAGAGAATACAAGTTTACGTAGGGTCGGAAACACTCGGAGTGCCGCGCGTGACTGCGTAGTGCATTCGCGTATTTGACGAGACTCTTCTGTCGTTCCGTCTCTGTCGCTCACGTGAATGACATTGTGTTGAGAGGGCGCAATGCACGCCATTTTGTGAAAAGGATATAGGCATATGATTTCGTGTTCATAAGAGCGGGACAGAGACGTTTTTGGAACGGTCAAGTTTTTTACAAATTAGAAGAAAACTACACAATTTATGAAGAAACTAGTTCAAGGAACTAAATAATTAGTAAAAGGTAATAAACCTACGAATAAGAAAGTTATTTCAATAGACAGCAGGGTTCCTGAGATCTCGACCAAATTACGTGCGAAACAGTGCACTTTCATGAATTTTAAATTATTGAAAATAAAAAATTAAAAAATATTTATTTTGTTTGTAATAACAATCTTATAGTTTTCTTGCGGTCTCCACACTAGGCAAAGCCTGTATCGTGGAGACCAGTAGTTTGACTAAACTTAACGAAATTTCGGACTACTTACTAGCTTTTTACTACATAATATGACGAGCGAACAAAGTAAGATTAAAAATTAAATTTCACAGAGAACTACCAAACATGATGTAACTAAAAATGAGAAAAACACAGAATAAGTTTATGTCTTCCAAACTAAATATACCTAAAAAACAAAAAAATATCTAATATTCAAAGTAGATGTGGTATAAATAAACATAAATGAAAACACAATTATAAAAGAAGCAAGAAATAGTTAAAGTGACCTTCAACATAGTATTCGAAGTAATTCTTCGGTAGAGTCGTAGGGGGGGGGGGGGTCAGGATAATTATACAATAAAGTACAAGAGACTGGCATAATGCATAGTACATAGACTTCAATAATGCAGCGTCGGCAACTTCTCTCAAATTTCACATGATGTTTACTACTTTCCTAGCTCTCCCCTATCTTAAGGTGGTGTTTAAATGTAAGATACTCCAAGATATCTGATTATTTTGATCTTGCAAAGGTTTTGCAACGACATATACTGGTCCCTGCACACGAGCCGTAAAATTTTATAACTGTACCAGGAGGCGGAGCCTAGGCAGCTGTCTTATGGAAACAGACATACATGGTCTACTTAGCATTTAGAGTATGGAGATTACTTACACCCCTGCGGGATCCCATAATGTATTATCCGTTTTCCACTTATCGTGTCGGAGACTAACACACTGACTCCATTCCGTCAAGTAACTGTAGAACCATTCCAAAGGAATACCTCTAGCGCCAAGACTATCAAGCTTACTCAGCAGGATTGGGACAGAAACGGAGTCGAAGGCGAGGTCTAGGAAAACCCCTAACCAGCACTGACCCGTATCAAGATGACACCATATAGTAGACGTTAGTAGAGATAACGCGTCTTCCGTGTTTCTTCCCGAACGAAAACCAAATTGCCTGCTGGAGATTAAATTTCGGGACTCAAGAAAACCAGTAAGACGCCGATTTACAATTTTTTCCAATAACTTCGAAAATACTCCAAGAAGTGTAATTGGCCTATAGTTATCTTCCTTGGGGCCGCTTTTATGGATTGGACAAACAGATGCAGTCTTCAAGAGATGAGGAAAGGTACCTTGAAGTAAACTCAAATTGAATATAAAGGCAAGTGGTTCCGATATGGTCTTACGTATAGATTTGATAAGAATATTCCCTAGCTTATCGATACCGGGAGCCTTCGCACTATGAAGACCTACAATCAGTTTCTCAACTTCATCAGCGTCGGTGGGATTCAGGAAGAGAGAGTCGTCGGGAGAGTTCAGAAGCTTAACACAGTCAGCTAAGTCAGTTTCATTATGTGCAATACTACCTCTAGAGAGAATATTATCGGCCAGCTTTTTTCTTAACGTAGAGAAGTGAACATTGCACCGAATAATGGAGTCCAGTTTGTGCGATGAACCAGGGAGAGCCAAAAGTTTGGTAGGTTCTTTTTTTTTGTTATTTAGATATGTTTAACGGAATTCCAAAGTTTTTTGGAATTACGCATATTCTCTCTCATTGGCTTCGTGCTCCATCTTTAACATACGCAGCAGGCTAAAAAAGAAGTTACGGTATCGTGTGTACGTAAGATGGAGGATCTCGTTACTCGGATCCTTTCTTGACTACAGGCGATCGCGATGCTGCATGCAACGCATAAGCCCTGGTGTTATCCAGGGCTTCAGGTTGTGTTTCAATCGGCTCAACTAAACCTGGGTTGTGTGTTTCTCGATAGTATCAGTTATTAAAAAATATAAAGTTTATAAAATGCCAATCTTCTTACTACCATGTTACAGCTTACCGTGTTTATTTATCTACTTGTTACTGTGTATTATTTTATTGTAGATATGGCTAAAATAACCTAATAACATTGATTTTGAAGACTGTTTTTCAATAAAAAATTGTGTTTGATTGTGCGTGTAAATCGCCAATGTCTCGTTACGGCGACACAACCATTTGTTAATTTTATTTCAATTTGATATTTTTAATTTAACACTTAAATGCAAATAACACTTAAAAGAATAAAAGAAGATGTTATTAAAACAAAAACATAGTTATTTTTCCTATTATTCGAATAATATTCGAATTGTTCGAATAGTATCTACCCGAAAAAAATTCGAATATTCGAATATCAAAATTTTCGAATATTTGCAAGCTCTACACGTAACATGTGTGTGTACTAAGCCAAAAGGGGCTAGATTCAACACCCCGAGGGGGATATTCGAATGTAAAAAAATCGTAAAACAAAAGTTGACCAGTTTCCAGAATCCCCTTTTGGCTTAGTACACATCTTACGTGGCACCCTGTATAAACATAATTCGAAAATCTCTTACAAATGTAAATAACATTGAACATCGATATCTCAGCCGCTCCGCTATAACATAAAGTGAGTTCATTTTACGAGCAATAGCTACTCGTAAAGGTATCGTGAAGATATTTAGGTGCAATGCTCGTTTGAATGTAATAACTTAGCTCGATCAATATTGCAGTGCTCTAATAATGAATTACCTAATTGACCCTAAGGGTGATGTTCTTCGAAAGATAATTAGAGAATTAGCATTTTCTTCGGTTAACTTTGAGATTGATATGATAATCTTTTCGAAAAACATGTGGCGTAAAAAAAGTTCTAAGTGAAACGCGTGTTTCTGTTTGCATTTACCTATGGCCCGTACGTACATGGCCCGTATTATGAAAGCTTGCTCATTCATCTATGTCATTGTCATTGATCTATGCTTGAGTGACGCTTATGCGATAGAAAAGCGTTACTCAAGCTCAAGCTGTGGGGAGTACATAAAGTTATTCTGTAGCTGTGGTAACGTAGCTCCGAAACTGATGACCCGATTTTGATTTAGTTTATTTATTCGAAAGGTGTCTTCATCGAGAGTATCTATTAATACTTATTAGGTAGGTTTAATGAAAATCGGTGATTTTTTTTGTATATTAGGCATTTGAAATTCTTAAAACCGGTACAGCCGTTCTAATGTTCTAACTTAGTTCGTTAGAGTACTCGAACTTTTTGTAAAATTTGCTTTCAGATTCACTTATTAATTGCAAATATGCGCATAGATAGGTAGCTTAAGTTCTAACAATAAGTAAACTAAGTACTTCTATGATTAAGTAAGTAGTAAGTAGGTACTTATAAGTTTCATTTATAGCATAGTTATAGTTTTGATGAATAAACTCCTTTTTATTTATTTTAATTACAGCTGAAGTTTGTAGGTACATACACCTGTTGGGTACATCGATATATTATATAAGTATATACCTCTATGTATGTGGTTGGATATATTCATTTATTATTTTGCTTTGTTTTGATTGAGGATTGAACCTCCCTCAAGGACCGCACGACACTTCAAACCTTTTTTTATTGTTTCTGACTAGACCATGGACGAATAATTTGTATTACGTTCCGGTTCACTTAGAAAATGAGTCCACTGTTATTGTATTAAGATTTAAATTCGCCTTTCGTCCGTGGCCCGATCGGTCCATAAAACTTTGTTTGGCTACAATCTATCTGTTTTAATAATATTAAAATAGATAGATTATAATTATGAAAAAAATAATAATAGATAGATTAATATCATGTACCTAACTATTTTAGTAATGTTTAAATAAATTGCTGCGCCCTTACAGGGTACATGTTCTTACCCTTAAGCTAATTACCATCTAAGCTAAAACAATGTCTATTATGTATACAATAAATAAATCTAATTCTGAATCTTGATTGTGACGTTGTGGCCGACCGACGATGAAACTCGACTGTCTAAAAGCTCACTAGCTAACCCTTTCGGCTAGAATATGATACCTTTATTAAAGTTTGATAAAGAATTGCGACAAAGTCAGCGTTTTCTTTGAAAGCTGACAAAGTCTCGCACAATAGCCTGAAAGACTGAAAGGTGCTGAAAGACTGGGACACAATAAATCCATTATTTTTGCAAACGAAGGTGTATTCACACTGAATATATTCGACGGCTTTCATAGCGTAGAAGGCAGGATAAACGAGATAGGTTGCAAGTTTGATGTCCGCGGAAGGATATGACTGTGATTAAACTCTTGTTTCTATGCAGTTTTTGTTTGGTTTTGCGTGTTCGTCAACCAAATATTTTTAAATTCAGACAAAATGTTAAAAATATCTACTGGTATAAAAACAAACATAGTATATTCATAAATTGTGCAAAAAAACTGGTTCAAAACAACTTTTATTCAAAAGTGCTTGGGAAGTCAAATCCAACGAACCCAAACTCGGCGGGGTTACATCGTTTCGTTTAAGAGTTCCTTTGGCCATCATACTAAAAAAATCTTTAGACAAGATATAATGTAGCGGGTTCAAAAAGCCGCCAAGCTATTGCACTTGGTTCCACCTTCCCCTATTTTCCATATTAAGACAAACGTTGTGCTGAACACTCTGTATAACTCTATTGGTTTACGCAGCGCATGCCAGCAAAGCTCCCAGTCGGTAAGATTTTGTCCGACATCTTCAACAATCGTCGTCATATTTCAGCTAATTTACACAAAAACTCAATATAAATATTAAGTATACACCTAAATTTTAATAAAGTTTTTAGTTTAAATTTGTCTGGACTGAACTTGTTTGTTGACTACTTAAGCCAATTAATTAATTTTGTGTATGTATATTATGAATTATTTAATTGTCTGAAATAAATGAGTACAATACAATACAATTTGTGTTCATCGCGTTCAGTCAGACAGACAGACAGGGTGACGGGGAAGTTTGTTTTATAAGTAGTGATATCACGCCCGAGCTACATCGCAGCTCGCAAGTGATTATTAATATCAGTTGCAAAGCTCGCTGCCTGATATTACGGCCTGAGGATTAATAAATCTCATTTTGAGGAGAAGTATCATGGAATTATTATTTTTGACAGCAGCTCTTTTATTAGGGTGTTTGGGATTTTGTATCTATATTTTTCTTATTGGAAGGGGAATTCCATTGGAAATTATACCTGATAATGAAATTATAGAGTTTGTGTTTATAAATACATTTGATAGGTACCTATATTACTTCTTATCTTGAGTAAAATTTTATATATAACAAATGCCGAACAAACAATGCCACCATAATAGCAATTATTTCATAAACTGTTCTACTAAGACATTTCGGTGTAATATATTTTTACGTCAGAGGGTTTGTAATATAACCCAATTATTTCAATTGAAAATGGTGAATTAACTTTTATTGAGACCCGAGAGCTGTTGGGTATATGGCGCAGCGCATCATCATCAGGGTTGCCATACAGCGGGGCAATGCAGCCAGCGTGTTGGGGACGCTTCCGACTGGTATTGATATGAATCAGTTGAGCTACCTGTAGATTGTTTGCAAGAGTCTGCAGCTAGCTTAATTGTTTCAATTGTAAATACGAGTAATAATTTGTTTTTATTATTGAATTGTAATTTTGTTTGTCAATAAAGAATTATTACTTTTATTTTAAAATACTTCAAAACTATTGTATGAAGATCATAATATTTTCAAAAACCCTTTTGAAACGTTCAGGCTTTTATTTGTTCAACTCATTACAGAAGTAGGTATTATGTTGGTTCTGTTACAAAACACAACTGCCTATTTATTCGACAGAAGTTTCTAAGTATATCAATGAAACTTTACAGCCCCTAGCCATATCCTTCAACCCAAACAAACAATAACCCGCTTTCTATGACTTGATTACCTACTGCTTAATTCCTGTTTCTATTTCGTTTGTAAGTTTATATTATTGTCATAGTTATAAGGACCATATTGGAGTGAACATTTTGAGCTATTTCTCTAAACCAACATGTCACAGGGCGCCAAACAAAGCAAAGCTGTATCCAACTTAGTCTAGTTTAGTTTTAGGAATTAACTGTGGCTTATGCAAATATTTTTATTTGTGACATTGAGATTTTTCGAGCAAGTAAAAATCACAGTAGCAGCCCGGAGACAGGACGTTTTTGCATCCCCGTGCCACGTAAAGGACGTTAAGCCGTTCTGCTCCTGACCTTTCCACGGTAGTGTCGGTTTGCCGTCCCATCTGATTATGAGAGTGAGGGAATAGACAGTGCACCTGTGTCTACGCGCACATTTGTGCACTACTTGACACATCCAGCATCTTCCAGGGAGTTCAGGAGTGCGCAGAATCAATAGCGATGCTGTTAGATGTAGCTAACGTGAACTAGGCACTATCATTCTTAACTTGGCATAGGAGCACGGGTGGTGGTAAGTTTAATCTTACAGGATAGGCACCTACAATTTTAGATAGCGTTGCAAGTGCAACTGCTCTAAAATATATGGCGTAGCATATGTCGCCTGTTGGGCTTAAATAACTTACCTGCAAACAGCCTAGCTAAGTAGGTAAAAGTGTTCTTTGACCGCATCGCGAGGATTTTGATTACCTTTTCTCATAAGATTTAGTTTGAACTGAAATGAAGATATATTCATTCTGATAGGTATGCACTCTTTTATGTGGAAGAACTGGTCCGATAAAAAAATCTTACTTTCGATAATGGTTAGGTACTTACAGAAATACAAATTATTTATAAAGCCGATTTACATGTCAACAACTTAACCTATACAAAGCGTATACAAGTATTTAAATAATTCGATCGACATTACGCAATTCAGGGCAAAGACCTCCCATACTCTTGTAAGAGCACCTTACCTATCTCCCGGTCTCCATTGGCTTAGCTCCAGATATTGCGTGACACATGGCTTACAGCTGATTACAACTTGCTGGCTAAATGTTATCTGCAGTGCCGTGGACTACTGAAGCCACTTGGTTTATCTCTTAACGATTACTTTACTTTGCCATAGGAATTACTACATAGATAGGGAAGGTCGGGCAAAGTGGTCACCCTAATGTTTGAATGACTGCCGCTTAAATATATATCAAAATATTTTATCTTATATTATCAATGTATTCTCGTAGTAGTAAGTTAATGTAGTTTTGATATCACATTGTTATTTTCACATATAACAAAGTATTTATTACCATTTTATAAGATTTAATCAAAATGGGAAATTTACCACTTTACCTACCCAGGGTAGGTAAAGTGGCCTACATAAACCTACGAAGCGGGCGAAGTGGCATAGTCTCAATTAAATACACTTTTTGTTATATTTATTCAAATTTTATTAGAAATAATGCAATAGACAGCAAAAAGACAAATGAACTCAACTTTTCTTAATTATTAACTTTGGTGTCAACTTATCATAAATAAAAATATCTTAGGAACAAATTTCACACAGAAAGTCGTTGTCTAAATCATCACAGCCCGAGCATGCTTCATGGGCCCATCTTTTGCAGACAGAACAGATCCAGCCATCATCATGTTTTGACTTAGATCAAGTTTCGCTGCAGTAAAAACATTCGGGGTCGTCATCCATATCATTGTCATCAGATTTGGCGCGTTTCTTAATTTTAGGCTTCTTAGTGGCTTTTTTTGAAACAATAGCAAGTTTAGAATCTCTTTTTGGCGCCTTCTTCTGTTCCTGTTGTGTTTTTTCTTCTTGTAATTCATTTTTATACGGACTGCTAGTTAATATTGCTGTACGACCCCTCTTTCTGGTAACTTTTTTAGTTTTACGCAATGCCCTGGGAATCGGAAACAAATCTTTAGGCGTTACTGCGAAAGATGTGCTTGGTTGTGGATCCAACATTGCCGGTGTCATTGCTAGTGTTTCCTCCTGGGTATCATGTAGAACTAATGGAGACTCTCCTGTATCAGGCATCTCATTCTCTTTGTTGGCCTCATTCTGTTGTATTTCAGGTTCAGCAAGAACCACATCTGTTGTGTCTGCTCCTCTATCAGGTGTCTCATTCTCTTTGTTGGCTTCATTCTGTTGTGTTTCCGGTTCAGCAAGAACCACGTCTGTTGTGTCTGCAGCCAAAAAGTCATGATCTTTAAAGACGTGGCGATCTATTGGTTCTATGCCACATTTACGAAAACCATTGACTGCAATAGACTGTTGGGCTGCCTCACTGTAAGCTTCGCCAAAGAGTTTGCTGAATTGGAAGACAGTTATTGCTCTTATAACCCAGGGGTTATTGCGAAGATACTTCTCAACTGCGCGGATGTAGTATTTGTTCACAGGCCCCATGAAAGACACATCTAATGGTTGAAGCCTGTGACTGCAGTGTGGCGGCAAACACAAGACCGTAGTGTGATTTTTTCTTGCCAAGTCAATAAAATCCAAATTTTTGGTGTGCGTATTATGGCCATCAAGAATCAAGAGAGCTGGATCATCTTCAGTTGGCTTGGCGAATTTGAGGAAATGTTTAAACCATTCTGTAAAAATGTCCAACTGCATCCACCCTGATGAATGACAAGCAAATTCTGTACCTGGTGGTGCCCCATCTTGTAGTTCCACCTTCATTCTTTTCCGAGGAAAGATAATAAAAGGGGGAATGTAGTTTCCACCAGCCGCCATACAAATTACAACAGTGCTTAATACACCTCGGTCTGCTGAGGTGATAGCGCCAACCTGCTTCTTTCCTTTTTGCGCCAATATTTTAGAGCTCTTACTCTGCACTGTCGTAAAGCCAGACTCATCGACATTGAAAATGCGATGAGGTGGGTAGCATGTTTTAGACCTTACCTCTTCTAGAAGATCAAAAAATTTTGTAACACTTATTTTATTAAAGCCTGTGCTCGAGCAAGTGAGGTTGCTTCTGGGCTTCTTAGTGTCAGGTTCCGGATGACGTTTTCAAAAAGCAGAAGTCCATACTTTTCCACCCATTTCAGTTTCTTTATTAAACTTGTTTTCTATAGTATTGCGTTCAGCCAACTGATAGGCCAGTCTCCGTACATCTTGTAAAGTTAATACGTAAAATCGCTTTTCGATTTCTAAAATGTGATGCACCAATTCTTGTTCTTGCTCCGGACTGAAAGTTGGACGGCAAGACCCCAATTTTTTTTTATTTTCAACAGCTTCTTTGTTCATTCCTTTTACACGTCTTTTGAGTGTCGATCGAGGAACTTAGAATTCTTTGCTAGCCTTGAGGTAGCCCATTTCTTCGTTTCTTACAGCCCTTATAGCTTTTTCCATTGATTCCGAGTCCCATGTCTGTTGCTGCGTCTTCCGTTTGTATGTACTTGGCATATCTGAAACAAAAATAAACATTTAAATTGATTGTAAAAATTACAACTAAGACGGGTAAAGTGGTCTACTAGGTCACTTTACCTAACTACTGAGTAGGCCACTTTACCCGAAACGGCCAAGCGACGAAAATAAAATTGCACAAAGGTCAAATGAGGTTATATTGTCAACGTTTGCCGTGAAATAACTAGTCCATAATATAGACTAAACCGATAAAATATTACATTATTTATAACTTTTATTATATATAGTAACTTATCACAAAGTTTAATCCACTTATATCATAGACCACACAAATAACTTTTTTTGCAATAATAACTTTCCGCGTGAACCAAACGTGTCCGTGTTTACGGGAGCACTAGTGGCGTCGGGCAATGAATTATTTACACATGCCGTTGATAGATGGCGGTAGTTGGTTCGTCATAAAACCGACGGTGGCCACTTTACCCGCCTGGGCCACTTTACCGATCCTTCCCTAATAAACTTACCGCCTACCGGCCTTGGAGGTATAGCGTACTTAGCTTATACATTATTTTAAAGAACTTTTTGTATCGCATTATAAGTGAACATTCTGTTGTTTTATGAGAATAAACATCTTTAAACCGAATTCAAAATTTATCTCAATAAACTTTCAATACTCTTCTCAAAGAGTAAATCAACATTTTTCTAAGCAAGCGTGACGAGAACTATTGGGTAGTTCTCATCATCGCTTCTAAAAATAGCGAGACAAGGTCATATGCAAGTCTATTCGTTAATAATATGGCGTGTTTAATAAAACTATAAACCGACTTCAAATTTCGGTAAATAGGTTTCATCTATGTTCACGAACAAAAAATTGGGATTACACTTCGACAGCGCGATCTAATTTCCTCAGTGGCGACATCTAGTTATAATTCAAGTCGAATTAATTTGATGACACATGGATGGAACTGTTGACGCCCGTTGCCATGGAAACTATGGGAACGGGGTTTTTTAAACCTACGTTTTACGGCGAGCTTCGGTAATGAGATTGTATATCCCGCGGAATAGTGGTGGTCGAGGGTTTTTAAACGCCAAGACCATACACAACCGTGAGGTATGCAATCTCAGAAATAATTTCCATCAAGCCGAATACCAGATACATCGTGATGTGGTTGCAGTTGATAAGAACCTTACTCCTCTCTCCTTAGCTAACGAGAACTGGCGCAAATCTACGGTGATGAGCATTCAGGACAGGAATGCTATATGGGAGAGCAAAGAGCTGCATGCGAGATTCTAAAAGCTCCTCACAGGACCAGATGTAGATCTGCTAAGCTGGCTACGCTTCGGTGACCTCTTTGGGGAAACCGAACGTTTTGTCTGTGCAATTATGGATGAGGTGGTAAAGACGAACAATTACCGAAAGTATATTATGAAAGATGGCACGATTGATATTTGTCGAGCGTGTCATCTTCCTGGAGAGACCCTCCGTCATATACTTTCGGGTTGTTCGCACCTTGCTAACTCTCAGTACTTGCACAGACACAACCAAGTAGCCAAAATTATACACCAGCAACTTGCTCTCCGATATGGCCTTACTGGCCCTGAAGTTCCGTACTATAAGTACACACCGGCGCCAGTTCTAGAAAATGGCCGTGCCACGCTCTATCGGGACCGATCTATCATTACAGACAGGACTATTCTATTTGTTAACCTCGTTAAAGCTGAGAAAGATAAACTTAGCAAATATCTTGACTTGACCAACGAGGTTGTCAGCATGTGGGATGTTGATTCAGCGATCGACGTCGCGATAGGCGTTTCGGTTAACGGCGTAATAGCGAGGAGCCTCGATCACCATCTCAAGAGACTATCGCTAGGAAGTTGGATCAAGGGTCAGATCCAAAGGCGGTACTCCTAGACACGGCGTGCATCGTCAGGAAGTTCCTCTCTCTGCAGCCCTAGTCAGCAGCCGCTTAAGGCTAGCTTCGCGGCCGGTGATTCACCGTTTTAATAGTATTATTATTATTACGTATTAGTCGTTAGAATAGTTTTATAATATTTTATTTTCTATAGTACAAAATATATTTTATAACGAGATTTAAAAAAAAAAAATGTGAATAATAATAATAATAATGCTGGACAATCCACACAGCATCATCTAGCCCCAAGCTAAGCAGAGCTTGTGTTATGGGTACTAGATGACTGATATACATAATAAAATATACATAACATAGACAGATATTTTTTATTATACATAGAAAATACCCAGAACATCCGGAACAAATATTTGCCGATCGTACAAACATTATATATCATTATATATATTATTATTACTAATCCCTTAGGTCTAAAATTTATGATAGGTACCATTTCGGGATCATTTTCTATACAATAGTGAAAGAATCAGCAAAATCGGTCTTCTGTTGGCGGAGATATCAAGTAACATATGTATATACTTAAAAAAAACGTACAGATGAATTGAGAACCTCTTCCTTTTTGAAGTCGGTTAAAAAAACAAAGGCTTGATATATGGTGACACATGGCTTATAGCTCAGACTACAACTTGCTATCTAATGATTTCCGCAGTGCTGTCGACCAGAATAGAATGCTATTCGGTGTAAGTCCAAGAGTACCTACGTTTTGTTGTCTACAAGGTTATTTTGTCAAGGGAATTCAGAGTTCATTCTGCAATGGCCTGGATTTGAATCAAACCAGTGGGATGAGATTTTTGCATGACATTTCGGACGTAGCTTACTAACATTAATAGTAATAATATATTAAATAATTTATTGTTCTCTTCACACAATGTTCTTACATTTAAAACTAGTATATCTAGTATAAATATATTAACTAATAGCAACATTGCGTTAGTTTTGTAAAAAAACCTGTGTTACAGGTCAGGCTCAGGCTCCCACTCCGCGGCAGAACTGCAGAAAATATTTACATACAATAATTCCTTAACATCATTATGTTTAGTGTACAACTTTAAAATTAAAACAACAACACAGAACAAAACGTACCTGATAATAAAATTTACACAATATAATCAAGGAGAAAGTGATTTAAATAAGGTTTAAGTTTAATAATTTAGTAATAAGGCAGCATTTCCTTTGATGCGCAGGGCCCTGTGTGTTAGGGTGTGTTTGTGTGTGTGATTAAGATGTGTGTTTGGGTAAGGTCTCCTAAGGAAACCAGTCTCGACAGAGTCTGGGCAACAGAATATACCTTCTCGTGTAAAAAAATTGAAGATGAGAAGTAGAAGTAAACAATTTTAGTGACAAAATATGAATGAAATAACAATTGTTTCACTATTTCACATTATTTTATAGGTGAGACGTTTCTGAAGATGTCTGTGTGTGCGCAGCTAGACTGCTGGACATATCCGAAGAAATTTTGCATAGATGGAGTTTTAGATATATACCTAATATACGCTAGGTTTAATCTCGTAAAATGCGTGTAAAGCTGCGGGCAGGAGCTGTAAATTAACGTTCGCGTAAAAGCTATCGAGGCGGAAAATTGACGCGCGCTTTCACGCGATTTTAAGTCTTTTGCTACGTGCACAGTTTAAACTTGTAGGTAAGCATTAATGTTGATAAGTCGCACAAAAAGTTTAACCTACACACATTGAACAAGGTATCCACCGGGCCCCGGATACCTGATCAAAGCCTACACAAGACAACTCAAAGTCAAAGTCAAAAACTCTTTATTTCCATAAATACAATAAATGTACACTTAGAAAAGGTCAAATTCGTAATAATTAAACACTGACACGGAAATAAAGTGATATTTTTGATTTCAGTCTCTTCGGTATGTAGACTAAAGTAAAGAAGCGACGAAGAAACCTTTAGCCTGTTAGTTGTCATTTTTCGAGTTGGAGCAAATCCCGTCCCAAGCTTTTTTATCCTCAAGATAATCTGATATTTTATAGTAGGCCTTTTTACACAAAAAGGTTTTGACAATTTGTTTGAATTTATTTACTGATAATTTTTGCAACTCACTAGGAGTTTTGTTGTAGAAGCGAACCTTTAAAAGATACATTAATTTTGTGTAGTCTAGTTGTGGGCACAGCGAGTGTAACTACAATCTTGTAAGCGAACCACCCAAGCCTAAAAAAATATTTGCCCCTTTTTATTGTATTTTGCACTTGGCAGGTAGATAGGAAGCTGCTTGTCTTGTGATTTGTTCAGAAAATATTTTAGGTATCTTGAGTTTGGCTAGAGTTTGTATGTATGTATTGTCTAGCTTAGGCCAAGACCAATACCTTCTAAGACCTCTATAACTATTGATTTATAACCTCTAAATTGACTCAGGACAAAAGATTTATTCAATGAATTTATTCGCAAAATGAACAAACTTTGCCAACGCCATTATAGAAATGAGTTTGCGAATGGATTTAATGGTCTTTCAAACTTTGCCTTTGTCAACAGACTGATCGATGGATTCTTAAGAAAGATCTTGAATGCTTTAAATGCCCACATTCACTACATGTTACAAAACAAAGACTGTGGAATATTCTTCGAAGGGGAAGGGGGAATGGGGGGGAATTCTATCCATCCTATCCCTACCCTAATTATTTGATTTTTTATGTTTAGTGAGGAGCCGTGAATTCATTTTGCGGTACTAACTCTATCATAGAGACCAGACTTTTGATCGTTCACCAAACGATAAGTTTACTTTGAACTCCACGAGGAAATAACA
The DNA here is from genome assembly GCA_963662085.1 of Eupithecia inturbata. Classification (NCBI taxonomy): domain Eukaryota; kingdom Metazoa; phylum Arthropoda; class Insecta; order Lepidoptera; family Geometridae; genus Eupithecia; species Eupithecia inturbata. The sequence goes on from OY759192.1 coordinate 2,146,683, forward strand.
TAAGTGTCGTTAGTTATTCTGTAATAACGTTTCCAAATTGATTTTCTTGGAACCGTGCGTATATCAAAAGTCAAATTTCTAGGAAGGAGCAAAATTGCAAAGTAGGTAAAGTCATAATCATTTACTTTCTAAAAGCCTGTGTTTTCAACGTTTAATTAGTTTTTAAAAATTGTCAATGCTTAGCATGTATTGATTATTTTGTAGCTAAATGTTGACCCATAATAAATAAATAATGCTGGACAATCCACACAACATCATCTAGCCCCTAACTAAGCAGAGCTTGTGTTATGGGTACTAGATGACTGATATACTTAATACAATACATTACATAGATAGATATTTTTTATTATACATAGGAAATACCCAGAACACTCGGAACAAATATTTGCAGATCGTACAAACATTTGTCCCAAGGCGGGACCCGCAACCTCCTGCGTCGCAGGCAGACCTTCGCCCGTAATAATTTACATAATGTACAGTGAACGCCAAAGTATGAGAAAATGTTTACTAAGTACCTATTTACGAGTTAGTGAACGCCAACTCATTCTTTAACAATTTTCTGGATTTAGGACATTACATTTAGACAAATATCTAGCAAATGTTGTTCACACAAAAAAACGGATCCTTAAAACTTACGCCAATATCAATAATCTATATATATAAAATAAAGTCGTGTTAGTTACACTATTTATAACTCAAGAACGGCTGAACGGATCTCGGTGAAATTTGGCACCGAGATAGATGGTATCCCGGGGCAGGACATAGGTTACCTTTTATTCCGGAAAAAAGCGTGCGAAGCCGCGGGCTGCTGCTAGTATAATATATTATATAAGCGAACTGCTGTAGTTGTTTCATTGATAACAACCAAAATTTTCCGTAATAGCTTTGTCCCACAAATTCGAGGGCTTGTTATAAAATATCAAATTATGCATTGAACAAGCCAGTTTAAACAATAGCGAAAGCGCTCGTTACACGAAATTACGTTGTTAAGTTGCCAACAAGAAACGGTTCGCCGTTAAGGCTGTATTGCTGGTAATTCCAATCTTTCGGCTTTTTGGCTGATTAAACAATGGTTTTAATTTTAAAGGTGGGGGGGGGGGGGGGGTATTTTTTAACACACAAATAAAACAATTAATGCTATAGTTTGAATGGATGTATGGAAATTTGTTACCTCTTCACGCTAAAACGACTGAAAGGATCGGTATCATATTTTGCATAGAAGAAGTTCTACATTTGTAACATAATAACATGCGACCTAAGGTAGAATTGAAGGTATTTTTATTATATATTTTTATGTGCTAGTTACGTCGTCGCCTTTTTGTGAACAAATAATTTTTCTTTTGTTTCAACATATATGCTTCTTTTATCTTGGAAGAAGACGCGTGCGAAGCCGCTGGCAGGAGCTAGTTAAATTATAACCGTTGGATACTAGTTTAGTATTATCAAATCTGTGCGTTGGACCAAGAACGCATTTGATGTAAAGACGGGGCTTTATTTTGTCTAGATTTTTTAGAAACCTGCAACCCCGTTCTACATAATTATTGACAATTTCTATTTACCAAATATAATCAACCAAATAAAGCAAAGGGTAAAACGTTGCAAAAACTGAATCGCTAGTTAAAAAAAAACAATCCTAGCGATCAACGGGTTGAGAATCGCACTAGAAGTTTTCTTAGAGGGTCTACGAATTTCATAGACGGTCTACAAGTTTCGTGGAGTATCTACGTAACGTGTAGACTACGCTGTTACGCACTCAATCAAATCTATGTGATAAATTGGCTTATTCTATAAAAATACATTATGTGTACTATAAGACATCCCTTCACGTGCCAAGCAGGCCATATGGCAAACGAAACTCGAGCCCAGAATTGCCACATCGATATGACAAATAGTCGAGGATAGTCTTTCTGTCAGATGTCTGTTTTGGATTTTAAACTCTAAGCAAGTTAGCCACTTACCTACCACCCTGAAGTGGTACAGTGCGGCCGAGAACTAGTACCTATTTTTATTGTCAAGCTTAATTTTATTGTTCGTTCACAGTAACGTTATATTGTTTTATCCGTTCTTTCTATCCATTTACCTTTTCAACGTTAAAACAGTGTTGCCACCGTTGACAAAGAAATACAGCTGGAAGAGCGGAAAATCCTCGTAACAAGATGTCATGCAATTTCCGCGTTAACGCGCACCGGAATCCGGAAATAGGGCTTATCGGGATAATCACGGCTCACTGTCGGAGAATTCATTTAAAAGTAAAAATTGTTACGAGTTATATAATACTGATAATAATTTTGACTGTCGTTAGAATTACAATTAGACTTAAAAAAAAGAAAGATGATTTTTTTGTAAAAGTATTACAAACTTTTCAACGTATATGTGACAATGTAATTCGTAATCGACGCGAAAATGATAGATTGTGCAGACACAACAAAAAAACCACTATGTTAAGAAAGAGTGTAGTGTGCATGGCACCCATCATCTATCTATATCTATATATATAAAAGAAAGTCGTGTTAGTTACACTATTTATAACTCAAGAACGGCTGAACGGATCTCGGTGAAATTTGGCAGCGAGGTAGATGGTATCCCGGGGCCGGACATAGGCTACCTTTTATTCCGGAAAAAAGCGTGTTAAGCCGCGGGCTGCAAATAGTTTATAATAAAATACCAACGAGCTACAGAAAATTAAATGTCAACTTATTTAGGACTAAATTTTAAAAAACTTTTATGAGTCAAATGTTATTATCATATTGACGAATTTCTAAATAATGTATTTTAATTTTATACTACAAAAACAACAATATAATATAATAATCAAATGAAGTGTATAATAATCTCTTATAATTTTTACTTTCTCTGTGCTATTGTATTGAATCTGCATGAATGTTGTCTAAATCATTAGTTGTTAAGTTAAGTTCTGCAAGCCATAACTCTCGACATATTTTTTTGCATACCGATATAACGCGTGCGAAGCCGCGGACAGAAGCTGGAAAATCTATAAAAAGTATTTTCTTATGAGGCATGGTAGCTACGTAAGTACTAATATATTTAGGCAATGTGGGCAAATGTAATAATATTACACCATAGGCATTTACATGACATTTATTTATTTATTTATTCATTTACATTTACGTAACCCGAGGGCGGGCGGGCTGTCGCAGTGCATCAGCATTGCCATACAGCGGGGCAATGCAGCCAGCGTCATGGGGACGCTTCCGACTGACATTGATATGGATCAGTTGAGCTACCTGTAGATTGTTTGCAACAGTCTGCAGTTAGCTTAATTGTTTCAATTGTAAATACTAGTTCTAATTTGTTTTTATTTTTGAATTGTAATTTTCTTTGTCAATAAAGATAAAAAAAATAAAAAGCATTTACATTATAATCACAGAATAACTATTTAGTAGGTATACATATAATGTAAGGATCCTAAGGTACCATACGCACTTTGCTGTTAGACGAAACGCGCACAGCCGCCTGTCGGCCGCAATCAAATATTTACCAGAAAATAGTTATTATTCGCACTTTGATGCGGTTGCCGACCAACCGCTCCGGTAGCTCGGAGCGTTGCGGCCCACCTTTAAAGTAGGTACGTTGACTAACCGTAATCGTAATTGCATGCTACGGACAGCCGGACGGCTGACCGCATAGTGCGTAAGTAGGTACCATAACGTGCCATTTAGAATTCAGCATCAGCATTGTTATCATCACCATCAACCTGTATTAGTCCACTGCTGGACATAGGCCTCTCCTAATGAGCGCCATAGCGCCCTGTCTTCACCTTGCCGCATCCAGCTCCCACCTGGCTGGAGGGCATCCTACAGTCACGGTCTCTACTCGAAAAAACGTTTACCACAGCGGTTGTCGTTTCTTCGCGAGATATGGCCGGCCCACTGCAACTTCAGCTTGCTAATTCGATATGTCGATAACTTTGGTTCTTTTTCGGATGTATTCGTTACGAATCCTATCCTCATCGTCCCACCTGACTGGAGGGCATCCTACTCTACGTCTGCCGAGTCGCGGTCTCCACTCAAGAACACGTTAACCCAGCATTGTTATCAGTTGATCACCAATGTCGGATGCCCATACATCATTGTCGTAACCTATGTCTACCACTACCATAGGATCTAATCAACTCTACATGTTCGCTACGTCCGTACAAACTAATTCGTGTCTTAAAAACCAGTCATTGCTGCTATGGGCCATGTTTGACTAGTTGGGCTGGACATAAATAAGATGGGTGCCTTTATCGCTTAGCAACGATTTCATCCAGAATCATCACACTAATATTTTTAAATGCGAAAGATTTTATGGATAGATGTATCAGTTTGTTACTCCTTAACGCTAAAACGACTAAACGGAACGGGCTGAAATTTTGCATTTTTAATACCCAAAATATCACAATTCTACTTTATTCCAGAAACTAGTCTCACTAATATTATAAGTGCGGTAGTTTGGATGTTTGGATGTAGTTTTGGCGTCAAGAGGTAACAAATATATAGAGGTACATAGATACATTTGAAAAGTGAATATTGGTACTATCTATTCAGGTATCTATGTAGTATATTTTTGTTATTTATGCATGTACCTATGTATGAAGGTATTACCTACCTAGCTACCTGTAGATTGTTTGCAACAGTCTGCAGTTAGCTTAATTGTTTCAATTGTAAATACTAGTTTTGTCAATAAAGAGTAAGGTATTTGTTATACTTAATTGTTCTTGTTTTTAGGTATTTATAATGTTGTCAATATTTATTTAAAATTACCTTTGGTACACCCCCTGCCTTTCTTAAATTCACATAATTCTTTCCATCCAAAGGTTGCCTGGAAGAGATCGCTTCTAAGCGATAAGGCCGCCCATTTTACTTGTGTCTTATGTAATGTCTTTTGTATTGTATTTTTGTTGGTGTACAATAAAGTATTTTTGTATTGTATTGTATATTTGTTACCTCTTGACGCCAAAACTACTGAACGGATCGTGCTGAATTTTGTATACAGGTAGTTCTAAGCCTGGAATAAAAAATAAAAATAAAAAATAATAAATAAAATAATGCTGGACAATCCACACAGCACCATCTAGCCCCAAAGTAAGCAGAGCTTGTGTTATGGGTACTAGATGACTGATAAACTTAATACAATACATAACATAGATAGATATTTTTTATTATATATAGAAAATACCCAGAACACCCGGAACAAATATTTGCAGATCGTACAAACATTTGTCCCAATGCGGGAATCGAACCCGCAACCTTCTGCGTCGCAGGCGGACCTTCGCCCGCCGCGCCACATCGGTCGTCAAAATAAAACTTAGACTTTTTATCCCATAAATCAATTCCAATGGTATAGAAGTTTTAATTTTACCTTTAATTTTAAACTTTTCTAGAAACTAGTATACAATAACTTTAAGTATTTTATTTTAAAAATATTGTAATCTTTCTTATATGTACGTGAAAAACTAGCAGAGATAGTAATTTTTGTGTAACTCTATCCACTTTAATTTCGGAGGAGGGCGTTGTTATCTGCGACAAAGTTTTTTTTGAATTTCTGCAGATTTCGTTGTAATTTTTAACCATGTAACCATTGTTTTTGTTCCATAATCCAAAATAATAAACGATCTATTTATTTATTTAATATTGCCGCTTACCAAGGGAGGCCTATGTCCAGCAGTGGACTGGAAAAAGCTCTTGTGTTTCAGAAATTATTACATCCATGGTAGAGGTCCAGCAAATTCTAACCGACCCAGCGAATTCTAACCGACAATTTGCACCATCCATCAACTCGGATTAACCAGTCTGTTTTTCTTTCAAAACTCAGTTTGTGTTCAATAAAACTTTGTAACGTTCAATTTTGAATTCAATTTGTATGGTTACGAAAAGTTTTATTTGTTCGACGTTAATTTTATTAATGGAGTCAATAAATGTCCTAAGGACCAATTCTGTTAACCAATCGCTTCATTATGATAATGGTATTGTCACGAGGCGCAGTGACAGACCAGACACACATAAAGTAGCGGGCTCGATTTACTACCTCATAATAAACCTCAACGAAAAGAAAGCCATGACCAAAAGCGTGATTTTGCAATGAAAATATCAATAACTAAATTTATTTGTGGTGTAGGTACATTAAAGAGTTGTGTTGTGTATTGTACAGTCAGCAATCAAGGCATTATACGGTGGTGATTAAAAAATTAATAAATATTTATAATTATTACAATTAATCTGGACATTTGGATGGCAGATACACGAGATGCTTTTAAGGCTTTTTCTTAAGAGGTATATACAATAGTATATGCATATATATATTTATACATATATCGTTAGTTTATTTAATCAAAAAAGGTCTTTTATTTGTTTCTTCATATTTATGCTTTAGTAGGTAAATATATATATACCTCTATATTATAGACAACTATATTTGTAAATTAATAGTAGCATGCCAACCCCCTGTAAAACATATGTTTTTGGTCGGCAGGTAGAAAATGTCTCGGCATTAAGCCCACCCTTTGTACCTTAGTGCAATGAAGTATTTAAATAAATAATAAATAAATTAAATGTACTAAAGAAGATTTACCTACTCTTGACATAAATTTAAAAACAATTCCTTATAACTAAGAGTAATTAGGTACAGCTAGCAATATTAATAAAAAGTAAAAGCGTTTTTGGCCGTAAGTTTTGATATGTAATATATTTGTATTAATTAAGGGCTGTGGATTTTGTTTAACCAAGAAATAAAAAAAAACCCTTTGAAATCCTTTAACTTGTAAATGAACTATCCGATCGATACGATCGACTACTCTAACTTCCCTCATGGAGACTCGTTCGCCCAGAATGGTTACGGAAATTAAAATCACATTCGATCCATTCGGAATCCGGCAGAAAGAGAAAAATTAAGAAAGGATCGAATAATTATCATTCGAAGGAGTATAGTTTTCTTTATCTAAGTATCTGTTTGTTTAGCGAACAAGAGAAAAGTAATGAGAACGTAAGATGGAAACTTTTTTATTGAAATTCTTGTTCATGCACGAAGTCGTAGTTTGTTCCGCCCAGGCAATAAAACTAGACAACCAGTCTATTGTAACCAGTATTAACCAGTAACCTGAATGGAAATTTATTTCCATAAACAGAAGTGCTTGGTAACTATGTAGTTGTCTCGGTGGAAAATTATCATCCGCGGAAACAACCAGTTACCTAGATGGAACTTTAATTCCATCTACATAACTGTGCTAGTATATTGTTTATCTTTTATTTTTCTATTGTTAATTCTAGTAGTTATTTCAAGTATTTCCCAGTGTGGGGATTTTTGCATTCGGTACCTCATAATGAGAAGTTATATGTAGGTAGTTGTTACACTAACTATTTGTTTTATTTATAATTTTTTATAAAAAGTTGATTTAATTAGATCTAATAAGCTGCTTATTTGTTCAACAGTGGCCTGCTAAAAGCAGATGATGATTTATGGTATATATATATATATATGTATATAGATATATATACCTAATAATAACAATAACATACAAATACATTTATTTTTATTATTTATTAGCTTCTGCCCGTACTAAATGAACGCAAAATTTCATCTTGATCTGTTCAGTAGTTTTGGAGAACCTAGGTAACAAAATAAAATTCACATTTCACAAACTTTTTGATAATATTAAGTAGGGTAGGATTCCATACAAAATAAATTCACAATATAATCCATACAAAATAAATTCCTCGAAACTGTCCTTGCAAACTGTTGTAGTTTGGAAGGACAGGTTTAAGGTGAACAAACAAAACCTTTCGCGTTATTCACAAAATTGCAAAATATGATTTCTATCATAGAATCAAATCAAGAAATACATAATTTTACCATTCAACATTCACCTTGACCTTTCTAACCAGTCGTCATTCCACAAAGGCCAGGAATCGGCACCAGAGAAATAAATTCCAATACTTTTCCGTGGGCATTGGTGCAAATAGATAGCGAGAATCGACGAAGGCAGAGGCGTCTGGGAAATTTACTCATGTGTATTATTTTATTCATTTAATCACGGGAATGAACGGCACATTAAAGAGGTCAGGGAGGCCTGTGCCTAGTGGGTGAATGTGGGCTGAATGATGATGGTGGCCATTATGGACACAGCGCCATCTAGCCCGAATGCAAAAAGGCTTACTATAAAATATAAGATTATCTAGATATCCTCTAGATAATAAATATATCCTCTAGATAATAATTGTTAATATTCTAAATTGTTAATTCTTTATTGCACTAAATAAAACATACATTAAAAAAACATAAAACTAGAGAAGGAATGGCAAAGGCGAGCTTAACCCTAAAAAGAGTTATCTTCCAGCAAACCTTATTGGGAGAGAGAGAGACAAGGTTATGTGGGTTTTTACATGATGATGAGGTTATAAAAGCATGGGACGGGATTTGCTCATACAGGAGCAAATACCGTCCGGTTTGACCGAAATAAAAAATATCACTTTATTTCCGTGTCAGTGTTTAATTTTTAAGAATTTGACCTTTTCTAGGTGTATATTATTGCATTTATAGAAATAAAGAGTTTTTGATTTTGATTTTGAAGGTTGGTAGAGCTTGTGTTACTTACAGGTACGAGACGTTTAACATACCTACTACATTATTAAAAAAAAAACATTATAGGTACACGTAGAAAACTCCCAGATCCGAAACAACTATTTGCTGCTATTTGCAATTGCACATTTGTGTCGAACATGCAACTTTTGCGTCTCAAGTGGAACTTCGACAACTTTCTTGACCTATTTTTCATAGTGCCAGCTAATAAATATACCTAACTTTTCACTGGAACGTAGGGGCATCTCCTGCTCCCAATATTCATCCTAGTTACTTCCCTGTGATGGCACAGCTATCTCTGTGGAATGTTCAATAAAAATGCGGGCGATGCAAACCGGCCCTTTCCCGTAAAACTCCCTAAGATAAGGCGAAAATGTTATCGCGGGCAACATCGGGCTTAAATAATGTGTTCCTGCTAATTTACTTGACTGGAAAAATAAGTTTGTGGGTTCTAATGTTTAGGGATTTTACATTTTGAAAATATGTTCTGTTCCACGGTTAACAAAACTACATCTATAATAATTTGATCGTTTTGAAAAACACTAAAATCGACTTAGAATTTCATAATATTTAGATAGAGATAGAGAGACATTTATTGACACAGCAAAGATACAGCACAGAATAAAATGATCAAAAACAAAGAAAAGCAAAATATATAAAAATAGATATCTACCTAACTAGAACCTAATTTACAGATAAAAACAAAATATAAAAAAAAAAAAAATGAGCTACATACGTAAGCTAATTTACGATGTTTTTTAAGTTTTGTAGGACAAATACTAATCTATCGGAAATAAAATGTTCATAGGACCATCTCTAGAAACTCTAGAATCAATTTCTATACAATAAAGAAATAATCATCCAAATCGGTCAACAATTGACGGAGTAATCAAAGAACATATATTAAAAAACAATATAGGTAAAGACCACCACCACCTTTTTTCAAATCGGTTAAAAAGTTATCTATTTTGTCTAGTACCTACAAATACAAGCTCTGCTTAGCTTGGGCTTGATGGTAATGTGTGAATTGTCCAGCATTATTTATTTATGGAGCAAGGTGAATTATAGGTGAATTTTAATTTTTTCAATTTTTTTTTTGACTTACACACAAAATCTAGGCAAGCAATTTATCCATTCATGCACGATATACATATGTTTTGATCTATTCACATTTTTATAAGACTCATTCAATCCACTCCGAGCGGGATTTGAAAAATATTCAAATTCAAATAGAACCGCATAGCAGGCCAAAACTAAACGTAACAAACAATAAAGAACTGATCCAATAATAAGATGCATACAACGATGTTCTAGGGTGCAGATTTCAGTTTTTTATTGGTATGGTGATGTGATGAGGTATATATGTATATATAGCACACGTGTAAAGCAACGCTACCGTACAGCTCCCGCACGCCTCAGGCTCAAATAGTGCTGGCCGCACGCTGCCCACGCGCAAGCTAGCATCAAGCTCTCTGTCTATGCACATTCAGCGAAGAACTGCATGATCGTGATACTTGCTTCAAGCGTGGTGGTCCATGCAGCCACAGTGCGTGGGCCACATGTTTGAAGCTTGCTGTAAGCAATAGGTAAGCAAAGAAACGAGTGACTAGGTTTATTTATATCTTTATTATTAAGGACTCCCAACAGAAAAATCTCATAACATGCAGAATATAGAAATATCAATCGGTTCCCTAAAAATAGCGATGTACATAATTTGAATACAAGAAATAAACATAAACTCGCTGTGCCCACAACTAGAATACACAAAATTAATGTATCTTTTAAAGGGCAATGTATACGCTTCTACAACAAAACTCCTAGTGAGTTGCAAATATTATCAGTAAATAAATTCAAACAAATTGTCAAAACCTTCTTGTGTAAAAAGGCCTACTATAAAATATCAGATTATCTAGAGGATAAAAAAGCGTGGGACGGGATTTGCTTCAACTCGAAAAATAACATCTAACTAACAGGCTAAAGGTTTCTTCGTCGCTTCTTTACTTTAGTCTACATACCGAAACGACTGAAATCAAAAATATCACTTTATTTCCGTGTCAGTGTTTAATTATTAAGAATTTGACCTTTTCTAAGTATACATATTGTATTTATGGAAATAAAGAGTTTTTGACTTTGACTTTGACTTTGAATAACAGCAAAAAGTGGTCTTAAGTCGAGTGTTTTTCTAAATAAAAGATGCCACATCGTGTACAAATGATGGGTCGACTAAACCTACAATGCAAAGACAATGGTGAAAATAGTAAAAATATAGTGTTAAAAAATAATAAAGTAACACAATAAAAATAATGAATGCAAGATAAGGAAAACTTAAACATTTATAAACCTCTCCACCTGCTAGGAGAGTGCGGAGCACTGATGCAAAAACGTAGCATTGCTGGGCAAGCACCTGCGCTGCCCAGACGAGCTATGAGCTATCACCTGAAGACAATCAGTTTCTAGCAGGCAAGGGTCAGTGGCGAATTGTGACCGCCGCAACTTCAGGACTGGACATTCGAGTGGCGATCATAACAGGCCTATCATGGACGTAGCGACACGAAAGCCACCTTATTAAGCAAATAAAAAAAAACACATATAAACTAGATAAAATCAACTTAAATTACGTAGATAAGTATGGTATGTACCTACATACATACCAAGGTAAATTTTTTACTGTATGGCAATGCTGATGCGCTGCGCCAGATACCCACCAGCTCTCGGGTCACGCGTCGTTTCGACCAGGCGCTCAGATAACTTTTTAAAAACCCGGAGAGCCTCGGTACCCCACGGGCGGTCTCAATTAAACTCACACTGGAAATGTACTGTTTACTATATCTATATACATAAAAGAAAGTCGTGTTAGTTACACTATTTATAACTTAAGAACGGCTGAACGGATCTCGGTGAAATTTGGCAGCGAGCTAGATGGTATCCCGGGGGTATTTCATAAGGTACCGTTTATTCCGAAAAAAAGCGTGCGAAGCCGCGGGCTGCAGCTAGTCTATATATATCTATATATATAAAAGAAAGTCGTGTTAGTTACACTATTTATAACTCAAGAACGGCTGAACGGATCTCGGTGAAATTTGGCAGCGGGGTAGATTATATCCCGGGGCCGGACATAGGCTACCTCTTATTCCGGAAAAAAGCTTGCGAAGCCGCGGGCTGCAGCTAGTAACTTTTAAAATTGTAATTGATTTACCTAGTAAGTAGGTAACACCTAATGTAATATCTTCAGGCAATACCTACAGGATATAGGACGCTTCCGATTGGCGTTGATGTGGATTAGTAAAGCTACCACTAGATTATTTTCAACAGTCTGCAGATAGCTCCACTGTTCCATTTGTGAATGAAATATATAAATAAATAAATAAATAACGCTGGACAATCCACACATCATCATCTAGCCCCAAAGTAAGCAGAGCTTGTGTTATGACTGATAAACTTAATAATACAATACATAACATAGATAGATATTTTTTATTATACATAGAAAATACCCAGAACACCCGAAACAAATATTTGCAGATCGTACAAACATTTGTTCCAAGGCGGGAATCGAACCCGCAACCTCCTGCGTTGCAGGCGGACCTTCGCCCGCTGCGCCACATCGGTCGTCAACTAATAAATATAGCATAGCTGTATTTATTAGTTGTTGGTTATTTTCTTTGTTGAAATAGTGAACCTTTCAATCTAATCTACCAAAGCTTCTCTTTTATTATTTTTTTATAATTTCGGGGACATAGCACCAAGACGATAGAGGTCGCAGTCTTCCCCCAATGTTGCCGAGAAAGACGCCGAAATTCGGGAACATTGGCGAAATTACCCGCACGCGAGTGTTTGCCGAATTTGCTCGAATTTCGCAGTTGAACGCCTTCATTGCTTGTCTCGAATTGTTTTTCTTTCTTTACAAAGTTTCCAGTTTGCTCATTTGAGTTTTGAGTTGAGTTAAAATAACATTGTTTGGAGGTCGGTAAGGGAGAGTAAGTAAGTAACCGACTTTAAAAAAAGAAGTAGTTTCTCAATTTGGCCGTAAGTTTTTATTTTTTTAGGTTTATTATTTTAGGTACGTGGTATGTTTGTTATTTGATTTCTTTGCCGATTGTTATCCGATTTTGATGTATCTTTCAACAGATTATTTCGCTTTTGTTTAGATCCCCTGTTTAATGGGGTCTAGTGTTTGTTTGCGATATTGAATTATTGTTAGGGATGTGCCTACTGTAGTAGGTACATTGTTGTTTCATACTAGTTTAACAGTTATCTGGAACCCATAACACAAGCTCTGCTTAAAACTAGATGATACTGTGTGAATTGTCCAGCATTATTTAATTATCTATTGATTAGACATTTTTTTTATTGGCAATGGCCTTTATTAACAAAGAAATTGACATTGGACTGCAGACGTTTCACTTTACGAAGCCTATTTACGAAGTTGAAAACCAAAACGACAAATAATACAAGCACAATAGAAAGACCATTGGCGTTTTTATGAATTACGTAGATATAATTACTTAGGCCCGTTTTAGGAAAGCTTGCTCTGTCGTAGATCTATACTTAAGTAACGCTTTTGCCATAAAAAATCGTTACACAAGTGTAGATCGATGACTGAGCAAGCTTACATTATGAGTAGGGTGACGATTGGTATGGTAGTAATTAGTTTTACTCGCCAGATTGACGGTTGATTAATACGTGAGGAACCCGTAAATTTGTCTTAGCTTTATCTGCGCTCAGTTTCCTTAATAAAATGAAATTCTGCAGCCCATAGCGAAAGCGTAACATTTTAATGTACAGTCAAGTAAATTTGGACAAATTGGCGCAGTTTTCAAGTATATTTCGGATTTTTAAGGAGATACACTACCCAGAAACCAGAATCACCCACTATAACATTTTTTGACAGGATTTCTGAGATTTTCACAAAAAGTTGAAAATTTTAAAATATGTGTTCTAATGTTTCTTCGACAATCGTTATTTTGTGCTTAGAATGTATGGGCGTTGGTGTTAAAATAGTATTATTAACTGCGTCAAGTTTTTGGTAGAGTCGCCCTTAATACTTCCCAAATGAAACAACAACGCCTAAATAAATCACCGAAATACTAAATACGTAATACTAATACTACTTCATGGAGATAATATCTAAAAGTTTAGCAACGTACTCGCAGCAAGTTGTCCACTAGTATAACGCTGCTGGCAGCAAATCAACGGCAACTTGGTATCTTGCGGGTCTCAGCTCTGCAACTACATAGAACATATGTACATACATGCGGTTGGTGAGGGTATGTAGGTCGTTAAAGTAGAAGGTGGTAGACAAATTAACGACCATCTTCTCGCGGAGTTGTCCACTCCACTTTGGAGTAGGGGGGACTCGTCGAGTCAAAAAATAAGAGGATAGGTTCGTACGAGTGGTACCCCTACTCAAAAGTGAAGTGGACAACTCGCCCGCGAACGAGTTTTTCGCGGATGAGATACACGATATGTCGCCGCCGGATTGTAGAATCAGCCCTTTTGTAGAATGTCTAGGCCGATTGCGAAACGGCGCGTGTCAATTAATTGCCTATGCCGATTGTTGAACGATCAACGTTCAACAATTTGGCAAAACGTCACTTAGCCATCTCGACAAATGAAATTAATTTTATATTAATACGATACGATCGGCAGCGACAGATACATGTGGAGGGGTAAAACTTGGTGTAAATCAGGCTTTTATTTGTTTTTTTGAAATGTTCCTTGCTATGTAGGAAGTCTGAAGGAACCTTTCCTTGGAAACTTACGTTTCCAAGGAAAGGTTCCTTCAGACTTCCTGCTGGCTGTGTCAGTTAGGTACACGAAAAATATTATAAATATTAGGTCCTTACATATGAAATTGGCGTTTTGTATGGGAGGAACAAAAAGTCGAATATTTTTTAAAATAATATATTTAATTAATCAAAGTATGAACCATTATTTTCTATGCACTTTTGCCATCTTATAGGTAGTTCATTGATCCCTTTACTAAAAAAACCAGTCGGACGGGAATCAATAAAATCTTTGAAGGCGATTTGGACTGCCCCATCGGAGTTTAATTTTTTCCCTTGCAAGTAGTTATCCAAATTTCGAAAAAAATGGTAATCTGTTGGAGCAAGGTCCGGGGAGTACGGAGGATGTCTTAGACTTTCCAATTGAAGCTCTTCTAATTTAGTAGCCGTCTGTTGCGCAGTGTGTGGTCTAGCGTTGTCGTGAAGCAGCAGTGGCGTGGAGCGATTGACCAGCCTAGGTTGTTTAGCCGCTAGCTTTTCCATCATGGTTTGCAATTGCTGACAATAGACATCAGCCGTAATAGTCTGGCCAGATTTGAGAAAACTGTAATGAACAATACCGGCACTAGTCCACCAAACGCTTACAAGTAACTTTTTTGGGGTTAATTTTCGCTTGGGGCAGGATTTGGCTGGCTGGCCAGGATCCAACCATTGCGCTGAGCGCTTCCGATTATCGTAAAGAACCCATTTTTCATCACAGGTAATGATTCGGTTTAAAATACCTTCATTATTGTGCCAGTTTAGTAATGTAACGCAGCAGTCGACGCGCGTTTGCCGGTTTGCTTCAGTCAGTTCGTGAGGTACCCACCTTTCAAGCTTTTTAATCTTCCCAATTTGCTTCAAGTGAATTAAAACAGTTTTATCACTAACATCGCAGCCTGCAGCTAACTCGGACGTGGTTTGCGATGGATCCGCTTCCACAATAGCCTTCAACTCTTCATTATCAACTTGAGTCTCAGGCCGTCCACGGGGCTTGTTCTGCAGGTCAAAATTTCCAGAACGAAAACGTTGGAACCAAAAACGAACTGTGTTTTCTTTTGCAACACGACCGCCATACACATCATTCACCCTTCGAGTTGTTTCCGCAGCACTAGTGCCACGGCGGAACTCGTACTCGTAAATAATGCGATATTTTAAGTTTTCCATTTTGTAAAATGAGTGACGCAAACAGAAAAAAACAGAAGAAAAAAAACAAATGAATGACGATAATCGAAGCACAAATACATGAGTCTATAGCTGTACAAATTTGAATTTGGAATTCCTTACCAAAGAGGAGAAATTTGTGATTAAAGTGGCCAGTACGAAAAACGCCAATTTCATATGTAAGGACCTAATATCTATTAGCTCAATTGTTTCAGTTATATATACTAGTTCTAATTTGTTCTATTCTTTGATTGGAATTTTCTTTGTTAATAAATTTCATGGCTTTTCTTTAATAATCAATAGACCGTGATATTCTTTTTAATAATCTTGACTTTCGTTTGAGAGTTTGACCACAATCTCATGTGATGGAAAGTGACGATGTGGCCGATTATGCATCAAGATGGTCTAGAAGATACCTATTCACTCTTGTTTTGAAGAGACCCTGGTTGTAATTGTATAGGATTGTATAGTGGTACCATAATGTCCAGTCAAGTATTTCTATTAACTTTTCATCATATTCGGTCTGTGGTTATTCCCAGATTGCGCTACAAGCCAAAATTAAATTAAACATTTAATTCCAATGCGACAATCTAGGTGGCTGTTTTATATTTAATTTGACCACAGGCGTAACGAAGCGTATTGTAGCTAGGGCTACAATACGCTATATTCATCATCATCAGGTAGGAATTTAAGCCTGACTTCACCGTTAAATCAGGGTAAAGGGATTAAGAAAAGGTCTCTACAACCCTTCGAACGAAATGGATTGGACCTTATTAAGTTGCCAGTACATTTCTTATCTGTACACGTACCAATTTCATGCAAATCGGATCAACGCGTTGGACTGTTATGTAGTGATTTTTGCACCATACAGCCAAATCATCCAAGATGCCCCTCAGATCTTCTTTGGCTTCGATCAATAAAGCGACTCTTTGACTGCAGGTATTTAATGCATAGCGGCAAGAAAAATATACATACAAACATTTTTCCATTGTCACCGATCGGGTAGGTAAATCATAACAATCAAATCTATATTATAATATGACAAAACTAACGCACATATGTACTATAACCCTGAAGAAGTTTTTTATGTAACGTTCGTTCGATTTCATGATCTTTTGGTATACCTACGTAGCGTTGTCGAGGTTGTGATCCTTTAGCCTACAGTTTTTCGAAGTTGTGTGCTTTTCTGTTATGCGGTGTCATATGATTTCATTTTATTCTCATTTTATTTCGTTATGCGGTATCTATAAAAAAAAAAATTATATGACAATTTTTTATTTATCCTAAACCTTAAATCTACTACACAGCAAACTAACATAAAGAAACTAACTAATAAAGTACCCACCTACTAGAGGTACTTATTATTTTCGTGCTCAGCAGGGTTTAGGATAAATATGGCCTCCACTCAGCATTAACCTTACCTTACCTGATCTTTCTGGAAACTGTGCTTTGGCATTTTGACTTCCGGTATTCCGGTATTTCGATAATGCAGTGTGAAAAGGTCCTGTATAAGAAATAATAGTAGAGGTTTAAAGATTTCAACACAAACTCCGTTTACTATTTTAACTCCGGTTAAAAATACGCCCGTAAGGCGCGTTTAGTATATGAAGGTGATTTAAGTTTTTAAGAAAATCTGCTATAAGTTGATGCGCCGAATAAGTATTGGTACCTAGCTTACCTATCCCGTTCTTGCTATCTTCCTACAGAACAGCACCAAGATCAAGTTGAGAATACTAATAAGTAGCCTCCGAGGTTTTTAGGTGTACCTACGTAAAGATGCCGTTATATAAAATCGAACATGCCTACGAAGGAGGGTTCGATTCCCGCCTCGAGACAAAAATGTTTGTACAATCGTCAGATATTTGTAAAGGTGCTGCGTGTTTTCTGTGTATAATAAAAAAAATTATCTAGGTATCTGTGTATTATATAATGTTTTAAGATCTAGTGCTCATAAAAAAGCTCTGTGTACACATATTTGGGGATACAATCTAGATCATAATATTGCATCAATCTATTTTTCACTTTGATTCTGGTCCGTTTTGTGTACCAAATAAATAAATAATGCTGGAAAATCCACCCAGCATCATCTAGCCCTAAATACATTATTTTGTTCCCTTGTGACATAATCTACTATTATCAATCCATAAAGATACCTATCGAAACTGCAAGATCGTCTGGATCACAGAAATAACGAGAGTAAGCACATTGCATCGTTTCCATACCTGCTTTAAATCCGTTACGAATCTGTGATGTAGTCGTAAGTAAGTGTGAAGTACGTAGTAGTATTACTATCGAACGATGCACGCAAACTAACTACATCCAATCACTAAATACGAATTCCGAAATGTAGTAGCGTATTAATTACTACTTTAGATACTAAATAACTTGCTACCCAGTTGGGTAGCAGTAGTATAATGTAGTTACATTATACCATACCTACTAGCTTAATACTACTTAAACCTGAACTGCAAAGTGCAATAGTCCGTTATTGTTATCGCTTAGAACAGTAAATAAATCAAGGTATTGGCCGCTAGGGGATGCAATATGTTTGTCAGCTTTCGAAAGAAAGTCACAAAAATCCTGCCCGCGACTTCTGATTTTAATTAGGAAAAGTTAGTTAATAAATTGAACTTTCAAAAGTTATAGGGTAAATAAGTGAATTAAATTTAGAAGACGCTTTGCAAGTTGACGTCAGTTAATTAAGTATCCGATGTTTGCCTGCAAGTGCACTCGACGTTGATAAAGTGCGATGCGCTGTTGACACGAAGATTTCGTAAGCTCTCTGTGTATTTGCTGTACTAATAATGTAGGTTAATATTTGTACGTTCGAAATAGAATTAATCTGGAACCACGAGGACGATTTAAAGAAATTAGGTTTTGTTATCAAACCCCCGAATGCGAAATCGCATAATATGTTTGTAAGATATTTACCTAATCAAAACACGTTTCTTTATAAATAAAAAAAAAAATCTCATAGATAAGTAAAATTTTAAATTAAATTATTACAGAGTATTAATAAACAAAGAAAATTACAATCAAACAATAAAAACAAATTAGAACACTAGTTAGATAGATAGATAGAATATTACTTTATTGCACACTTAAAATCTAATATAAACTATATATACAACAGAACAACTTAAAAACTAAGCGACAATCGGCGGTCTTATCGCTAAAGAGCGATCTCTACCGACAACCGTGGATGGATAGGATCATTGGACAATACAAGGTTCTAATTACTAATTTACAATAGAAAAAATTGAGCCAGTTAGCTTAATTGTATTTGTTTTTATTAATTGCAGACAATCTACAGGTAGCTCAACTGATCCATATCAATACCAGTTGGAAGCGTCAGATACTTACTAGCGCTCTCGGGTCACGCGTCTCTTCGAGCAGCCGCTCAGATAACTTTTTAAAAGCCCGGAGAAATAAATAAGAACGAATATTTACAATTGCAACAATAGAGCTAACTGCAGACTGTTGCAAACAATCCACAGGTAGCTCAACTGATCCATATCAATACCAGTCGGAAGCGTCCCCAAGAAGCTGGCTGCATTGCCCCGTTGTATGGCAATGCTGATGCGCTGCGCCAGATACTCACCAGCTCTCGGGTCACGCGTCTCTTCGACCAGACGCTCAGAAAACTTTTTAAAAACCCGGAGAAACAAATGGGAACTAGTATTTACAATTGAAACAATTGAGCTAACTGCTGACTGTTGCAAACAATCTACAGGTAAGTGTTAATTGATTCTCTTCAATTTAATTTTTTGTTCACTACACCTCCTACAACCTATGTATGTATATAGGTAGCTGGACCCAGGCCTGCTTCTGATAAGCGTCCTATTGGTGCCTTTTACCATATAGGGGGTAATGCCCATAATCCCCACGTTGGGCATGCGGGTTGGTGATCGCCATTTGGTGCTAAAATTTTTCTGCAGAAGGCACTGCTACCCGCGCTCCCTTTGATATCCCTTAGTCACCTGCGGGAAGAGTTGGGGTGGTGTAAATTCTATTCGGCACCACGTGGCCAAATATTTATCCACTTATAATATTATTGACGACCGATGTGGCGCGGCGGGCGAAGGTCCGCCTGCGACGCAGAAGGTTGCGGGTTCGATTCCCGCCTTGGGACAAATGTTTGTACGATCTGCAAATATTTGTTCCAAGTGTTCTGGGTATTTTCTATATATAATAAAAAATATCTATCCATGTTATGTATTGTATTAAGTTTATCAGTCATCTAGTACCCATAACACAAGCTCTGCTTACTTTGGGGCTAGATGATGCTGTGTGGATTGTCCAGCATTATTTATTTATTTATTTATTTATTTATTGCCATGTAAAGCAAAAGCCATGAAAAGAGGTAAGCCTGAAGCATAAATTTTATAATAATATACAAGCGAAGAACCTCCTCCTGCTGACTATAAGAGAATAATAGAGAACACAGCCAGCTCTCTTCTGAGAAGCTGATAATTCCAGGGCCTTCAAAACCAATCTTCATACGAGAACTTGTCGGCTACATCCCAAAAAACTCTTCTACCTGCCACGAGAGTTTGCCAAGGCCCAAGGCTACAAGTTCTGCTGGATCACTAATGGAAATAATTTCATTCGAGAGAGAAAACAGATCTCTGATTTGGATTGAAAAGGAATCCGACTTAATTCGTATGTTACCTGTCAAGTGACTAGCTATTTACATTAAAATATTACTCAAAATTAGTTTAGGTATACCTTATGATATGATATTGTTATTTTACCTTGTATTAATAATCTTATTCTGTTTGCTTTAAAAGACACAGTACAAAAACTCACACATACGTAAAATAATTTAACCTTGTGACTACCCTGTAGCTGCTATTTTATTTATTTCTGTGCCAACCATTCAAAGCCTCTGCGTCAATTATCGTCTCAGATCCCTAATTTTTTTAACCATTGACTTTGTTAATTTAATCTCATCTGCAGTGCGCCAACATTCTAAAGTCTTTAAAATCACAAGCAAGAATCGTATTCTAAAGCCGTGGATTACACCTGGCCTCCTCAGGTGCATCCGTCACCGAGATCGACTCTTCAAAAGGTTGAATAAAAACTCTAGCAACCTATCTCTTAAACTTATATATACACGTTGCCGCAATATTCTAAAAAAAGTTAAAAAGGACTACGAGCGTCTTGAATTGGAAAGGCCAGGAGTGATCCAAAGGCCACATGGAAAGTAGTCAATGACATTGCATATCTCACACGCAAAACATCATCTGCGGAAGAGCTGCTTGCTGTATCTTCTAGCAATGTTGATTCAGTTAACCTAGTTAATAGCTTCTTTGCTGGCGTTGGACAGGATCTTGCGTCATAAATTAACCTAATTCCTCTCCCCTTATTCCTAACAACAACCCCTCTGCTTCAATGGCCCTCTTCCCGACTGACAACATTGAGCTTGCAAACATCATCAGCAACCTCAAAGATAAATTATGTGCCGTTGGCTGGGATGGCATACCTACCTCAGTTATTAAAAAAATCTAGGCACATATTAATCCCTCCACTTGCTTACATTATAAACCTATCCATGTCATCTGGCATTTTTCCTGATGTATTTAAAAAAAGCTCTTGTGTATCCTTTTTTTAAAGCAGGTGACAAGATGTCTATTAACAATTATCGTTCTATCTCTGTCTTAACTAACGGTATTATCGAAAGCATTTGAGAAAATATTGAATAAAAGACTTGTACACTTTTTGAGCACAAATAACGTTCTAGCTAAGCAACAATACAGTTTTAGACGAGGTAGATCGACAGAGGACGCAGTTATTGATCTTACAACAATGATTGCTCAAAATTTAGATACAAAATTGAAAACCATGGGAATCTTTCTTTACCTGTCAAAGGCTTTTGACACCGTTTCTATTTCAATACTACTAGATAAACTCTTAGCCATTGGGGTCAGGGGCGGTGTCAATGACCTCTTCAAGAGTTATCTAACAAATCGTCGCCAAATAGTAACTATTGCCAATGTATACAGCGAGGAAAAGGAGATTAAGTTCGGTGTACCCCAGGGAAGTGTGCTCGTACCAACTCTATTCCTCGTCATCATAAACGATTTAGTTAATCTGGCTGTGCCATTTTGCAGTATTTTCACGTATGCTGATGATACAGCTCTTCTTTTTAGTGGACGAGACTGGTCTAAGCCCAATCTGCTGCTAAAACAGCTCTCAAACTGGTTCTAACCTGGCTCTCCCAAAATCTTTTAACCCTGATCTTCTCAAAAACTAAATATATCTAGAGGTACAGCTTTCAGATCCCAGCCTTCCCCCTCGTTTTCCCTAACTGCGCATACTTGTGATTCCCCAGGTTACTGCAATGTCCTAAGCTAGAGCGAACTCCTTGCGTAAAATACCTCGGGGTCTGGTTGGACAACACCATGTCTTGGAAAACTCATGTTGAAAGCACTGTCTCAAGAATGAGAAAATTAATGTACATTTTTAAAAACTTAAGAGGTAGTGCTGACCTACCTTGCATGAAAATGGTATACTTTGCCCTGGCTCAAGCGGTTCTCTCGTATTGTAACTCTGCATGGGGCGATTCCATCAAGACCCTCATTCTCAGAGTTGAGAGAGCGCAAAGAGCGGTTCTTAAAGTCATGATCAAGTCATGAGCCAAGAGACTTTTCCACCTCATGTCTATGTTTAATCTGCAAAGTATTCTCCGTTCGAAAACTATTTATACTTTCCACTATCTTGCGCAAGCACTCCGAAACCGTATTCTACCCCAACCTGACAACAGTGAAACGACTATTTTATTTTGCTAGCGGAGGTGGGCGCTGACACTGCTACACAGTTTTTAACTTTTGCAGTCGTCAGCCCCTTTTGGCTGACCCTTTTACCCTATACATTACGTTCTGTTCCTAATAGAGATTTTTGTAAGAAACAAACGTTATTATTTAAATACTTACTCAATCATTTATTGCAAATTCAAATTCTAAGCTACCCTCAACGGATGTAACAGTTTTCAATGAAATACGTCAAACTTCTAAAGCTGCTTTCGCGTTCTAGTAAGTATTCGGGCGAGTTTACCCGAAAGCTTTAACTACATTTTATCCAGGCACGTACAGGAGTGAAGCTGATTACAGAAGCTAGTGTATCTACTAATATATCCCTCGAAATCTGTTCTAGCAATATACGGTGTTAGTCAAATTAGTGCACAAAACTAAAGGTGGTTATTCACCTGCTACCACAGATCCAGTGAAGAAACCAAGCCGCATACGATTTCTTTTTTTTTTTTTTTTTTGCAGTTTTTTTTCTTTTGTTACTAATATTGCCTTATTATGACGGCGCGGTCATTGTCTGCGATCGCCTCGTGTCTCTGTCAGGTGGGGCGAAAAGGGGAGGCGCGTATCGAAGAGGTCGCCAAGTTTGGGATGGCTTAAAACACTAATAAGGCATTGCTAATAAGGAAATTAAAAAAATCTGCAAAAAGACAAGAATCGTTTGTGGTTTGGTTTGTTCTCGGAATATTATCTGTGGTAGCAGGTGAACGACCTCCTTCAGTATTTTGCACTACATTTACTAACACCCTGTTTACATGTAGTTCAATCCTAATCTTAGTTTAGCAAGTCATCGCAGCTCTGAAAGACGCAAATGGTCTAGATCTGTATCCCTGTGATCTCGGGCACTCAGATGGATGTGTAATCCTTGTGTAGATTGCAGAGGGATTTTCACTTCACGTAGCGTAAGATTAATGGTTTATACAGCTTAGCTTAGGAATAAATAGCTTATCCCTTGTTGCTACATGGTAGTGGAATAGAGTTCGAAGGTACCGTACGCACTTGCCCTTGGGAGCCCCATTCTGCAAATTCACGCAACGAGCAATTTATTCTTCGAAATATTGTAAAGGTTCATCCATATTTCGAAGAGTGAATTTATTTTGTAGTGGTAAACGAAAAGGAAATTAATTTAAACATACCTCGTTTTAAGAAAAACGAATGAATGACCATTGGATAAAGATCATGACAATGCTAAGCATGCTGGTAACCAGCATGGTGGGAAAATCAAAGATAAATTATACGCGAGAATACCCGTGATTACTTAAATTATTATGCCTAGGTATGTTTGCCTTTAAAGCTTACGTAAACATAAATATTTGCAAGCGTGTGAAAAATATTATTCTTTCGCAAACAAAAATCGAGGTTCGTTATGAACGAAATACACAATTTTTGTTTACGTTACTTTTGTGACGGCTGAAAAATGGCTGGACCAGCATTTTAATCATTTTCGCTTGCGTTTTTATATGAAAAGTTCTCGATTCTGCATTTTTGCAGAACTAGTCTAGTCTACCCTTAAATGCAGTTTAATGGTGCTCGTTAGTGAAACAACAAATAATTTACTTAACAAACACTTTATTTTAACAATGATTTATCAAAATAACAACACAAATTACTCATTTTATCAAACGCTGAGGTGGGTTCACATTTGTTATGTAGGTCCTATGTTTTACTTCTAGAAGATCTTTATGTTTTGGATGTAATGTAATAACTAAAATAACAACAGCGGGTTTATTATTCTTACTTGTTTATTATTCAGACGCATGCGTGAGTGAATCGCGCATTCTATTTTCACCGCTCAATGCTTCTTTTTCTTTTGTTTTTTATCCGTATTCAGATACAGCCAATGAATGTTGAAAATAAAATGCGTGATACACTAGAATACATGTGAATTAACCCAGCAGATCTAAGAATTAAGTAACCTTACTTTTTTAAAACTTCTAAGGTTAACATTTGCGTTTAACCCGTTGATGTAGGAATACATTATTATGCTTCATTTACTTTGTTGTTTTCATTAAACGTATACATAGTTTTAGTTTTAACGAGTGCCATAAGTTTTTTAATTTCTGAATACCTAATAATGGTTATAACGGTTTTTTAATTTGTAATTTCTGACATATCCAAGAGTATTGTTAAGTTCCAAACCAGTCTAAAGTACCTAAATAAAGCATTATGAGTTTTTGTGTTTTTTTTTCAACAAATGTAGACCCACCTTATTACTTGGCTAAACTAAACCGGTTGTCTACGTACATTTACTCACATTCATCTTTAGATAAGATTTAATTCAAATTATTGAGGAATAGAAGCGCTTAAACAATCTGCGAGCCAGCAGATTTAGAAGATTTATATTTTTGAAGTTCTAAATTATTGGTTCTAAATTTAGAATTCTATGGTGCATTTTCGGAGACGGGAGCGTGTTTTTGACAGGGTTGATATCAAATGTCTCACATGGCGCGCAAATGTTCAAAGTATAAGTTTTGAATAGTTTACGCAAACTGTAAACGTTAATTTTTCCTTCTTTTTTTATACTTAGCTTCTTACAGTGCCTGTACTGGATACAGAGAGGAAGTACTTTTGAAGGCGATCCAATAGTTTCGCATGAACTCGATTTTAGTTTTCGAATAATTTTGAGTGAGCAGTGGCAAATAATTCACTCGAACTATGGATTAGAGTGGAAATAAAACACTCGTACCGCCACAATGCTAGTTGCATTGTGGCGCCACAATGCTTGTTGCGGTGGCATTTTCGCAGTACGAGTGCCAACTTTGACAAGTAGGTAAACGGTAGTAAACTGCCATGCTCTCGAAAACTTTTTCGGCTTAGGTATTTTTCAAACTTAAACTAAGTAGGTACAATCTGTAAAATTCCTCTATTCTTCTTACATTACCTATAACCACGATGAGTAAACTAACTCCTGTTTCTTTTCCCCTGCCCTCCGAAATCGCACCCTGACGCAATATTGATAAAAAGTATTTAGCACAGAAAGGTTTTAGATTTTAGATTTGCTTTTAGATTGACGACAGTTAAGTAGGTAGTTTAAACGTGGACCATTTTATTCTACTTATAAATTAAATCTAATATTTATATAATGTTAAGTGACTTAACATTATATTCTAGGTATGCGAAGATTTTATTTATATTATTTTCCACATGCATTAGTTATATTAGGCCCAAAGAAATGGTTGTAATTAGCTTAGCAAATATTTTATTGAATAAAAGATAATTTTAAAATTATAAATCAGCACAAAGTGTGTTAACTAATTTATAAAATATCGAATAGACGTCATGTTAATTCTAATATAAACGATTAATTAAATCAAATAAATATCTAGTCATATATATGTAGAACTTTTGAACTTGAAATATTTTAAATAAAAATTACTATACGGACGGTTCAAATAATAAAATAAATAGCACTTTCAAACATTAATATTCTTACATAACGATTAACGAAATAAATAATTTATTTGATTCAGCTTAATATGTGCTCTATTGACTACAAAATATAATATCCTATTTACATTATCAGTTCGTTACGGCTAGATACATAGCATTATATGAATACATACATATTAATATAATAGGTACAAGACTTGAAGAATCTAACACGAACGACAATTAGATTAATATGTAAAATTTCGTAAAAAACGCAGACTGTACAAATTAAATAACTGCTTACCATACTTATCCATATCATTTTCTTAGGTACGCACTTTTAAGTACTATAATGACCTTTTTGTTGATCGGAAAGTTCGTCGCATTTGTTAATTATTTATATTTGTACAACCAGTGTTATGGAACTATATCGATACGTACAAATTACATGTACTTATGTTTTAAAAGTTACACTAAAAAATTATGCAAGTATAGCTTTTCTAATATCTTTCTATTCGCTCGTGAACAAGTTTTAGCTTATAGGAAATATATTTTTTACGATGAACAAAATACATATAATATAAGAAGTGATAACTGAACGTCAAAACACGTGATACGAGTATTAAAATATCTACTACTACCTTATAGAAAATCTAGTCTAGGTAAGAGGGAAGCATACAAATTCTAAATAAATTCGAAAATAACAATGTTGGTCCAATACAGGCAGAAATAGTTAGGAAAGATATCATAGATAGAGAATTGATTGAATACGAAGGTAGAAATTTTAAAGATGTAGAATAATCAAATATATAGAAAAATGTTAGGAATTTAAGTGGTAAAAGCAAGTATTAAATAGTTATAATAAGATATTAAAAAAGGACATAGATAAAGCTATTATTTTTATAAAAGAAATGATTTTGTTCTTAAAAAAATATACCATTCGATAATATACTAATTTTTAACAAAAATGTTATCAATGCAGCCTAATAAGGCATTATTAAAAATGTAAATATATTGTAATAATATATTAACTATATTATATACGGCACAAACACAAGCTTTCTAAAAATAAATATTACTATCGACGCTTACTATATAACGGCAGTACCAAACCAATTTTCTTGGTGTCACCAATTAACCTTAGGTAACCTAATTATTAACAACACGGTTATAAATTGCACCTATTTTAAGCCTTATCTAAGCTAAAACGTCTGGTTTTACTATTATTTACAAAATAACTATGTTATAGGTATTTTTTGTTATTTTGGAAGCTTTTTACTTTTACTATGTGATTTTTCCAATAGCGACTGACTTTCGTTGCATCGAATTAAAATACTATGTCAAAAGTTGTCATTTGATATTTAAAATTTCATAACAAAGTCGTTTATATTATTCGTTTCAAATCATAAAAGACGTTAAATGTATAAGAAATCAAATAATCAATATAGACTTGGAATGTATATCGCACGGAACAAACATACTCATGAGCGACCACAAAAGTCGACAACCGAATACTAATTACGCTGCGTTAAGACAAATACCACTGGGCGATCTGATACACAATCACGGGCACGCCAGCTGTGGAGACGTACTCGTAGGTATGATAAAATTTTTTTTTAATGTAAATGTAAATTACTTAATAAATGAATTGTTACAGTGCGGGTGCTGCATCATCAACAACGTTAATTAGGTTAATTAGGTTACGTTGTCTACCGTTGCAGTTTTGTAATCTGTAGCCTTCACTTTCGCGATCGGCAATGATTTGATATAACAAAGAAATGTTAAATATACTTAAAAATAAAAATCCACATTAAAGTTAAAAACGAGTTACTGAATCTAACGACGAAAACACTAAGAACTAAAAACCATTAAAATATTATTTACATTTAATAAATTATTTCTAGCTTTAACACTCATTTAATTAAATAAATTCTAATACCATTTACCTTTATTTGCATAACGCTTAAAAAACATTAAAAAATAATAATAAATGGTATATCACGTATTCATAAAAACCCTCCTATTATTTTTCTATCTTCAATCGTTCAAATAATGTAATAAAATGAGATAGTTGTTTTAAATCTGACTTCAAACAATGAAGTCAGATAGATTTTGGATAATAAAGAGCTTAAAATATATATTTATTCGGTTTAAAATACACATTTTAAAATATTAGTTTAGCATATGACCCATAATTATAATAAATACGGAAATCTAAAGCCAAGGCGTAAGCAACCTTCATGCAATATAATTCGACCTTCATGAAAATTAACCGTTGTAAATATGGCATTTTATTATTTTCATATCTTATCCATTTGCTTTACACTAACTGTACTAAATATAGAAGCATTTCATTTCTATAATTCTTAGGTACTTACCACAGCCTTCAAGGCTAACATTTATTATCAACACAAATAAGGTTCATTGTTAACCCGCTTACATCCGTAATGAATTTATTATCAGCTTATTAGGAAAATAAATTAAACATGCGGAAAGAGGAAGAGTGAAACATCAAGATTTCTAAATCTGTACATTTGAGCACATTATTATCTTTGTCCTACTCTTATGCTTCATACACAAGATTCATGCCCTTGTTGATAAGGCAATAGATATTTTTTGTGATACAAAGGTGGTCTACATCAACCTAAGTCTGTCTTCACTTCACATTCTAAATTATGTGAATAAGTCGTGTAGATAAAAATTGTGATTGAAAATGGCAACCTCGCTCATGCTGTCCCCCGAAGATCATTTTCGATCCAATATGATCAGCGTGAAAGAGGCGGTCATTTTCAGTCCCAATCTTTATCTATCTATGCATATATCGACGTATAATAGCGTAGTCATCAAATTAATTCTCAGACTAAAAAACACAAAAGAGACTTCATCTCAATATCTTCATAGAATAGATAGCCAAAAACTGATAAATTCTACACTAAAATTTGAACATCTCAATTCATATATGGAAGTTCTAGAAAACGGTACATTAAAGTTAGGAATCGAAGAAGAAGTACGATAGAAACCAGATTTTGAAACATTAGAATCCTTGAATGACGTCATAGGCTTCTAAAGTCGACATAGTAAGATAAATCAGCCAGAGAGAGAATAGGACCATAGAAGTGAATATTTTGATTCCTTTGGGACCTCCAAGCTCTCCGCCGATGCTCTTCCGCCGCCGTAAGACTAGGATAAGGACAGCGACGGCAGCTTCGGAGCAAAACATCGTCACACTGAACGCTAGGCTGTTGACAAAGATCACTGTTAGCATCTCGTCACCAAACAACGTGTACTGCTAATAAGACGCACACCACAAAAAATAACAATGTTTCAATAATGTAAATCTAAAACTGATTGTAACACAACATATGTCATCATCATCAACCTATCTTAGTCCACTGCTGGACATAGGCCTCCCCCGATGAGCGCCATGGCGCCCTGTCTTCAGCTTGCCGCATCCAGCATCTGCCTGCAGTCTGCAACCTATGTGTGTACTGATAATCATATTTAGTACAAGCAAAACATGGAGAGCAAAAAGGTAAATCGTAGAAATATGTAAAACAAATAAATAAATAATGCTGGACAATCCACACAGCATCATCTAGCCCCAAAGTAAGCAGAGCTTGTGTTATGGGTACTAGATGACTGATAAACTTAATACAAAACAAAAGTAAAAGAATATGTAACTATATTTCTTGACTTTTGTTTTAAATATAAATCCTCACATTCGTGGTAATGTACATAAGTTGGTATACCTAATTTCACAATAATGTAAGCACAGAATCAGGGAATTAATTGAATTGATTTTAGAGTTCTGATAAATTGGCTCAATCTCGGAACAAAAATGTCTAGTACAATTTGTTGTCCTTAGCTAAATCATTGTATTGTCGGGCCATTCTAGTCAGGTTGTACTGCTGGAAATGCTTCCCACAAACATCAGTTATATAAAAACTTTAACGGTACAGAGGAGCCTTAAAACGTTCAGGCTTGTTTTGAGCAAACCTGTCAACGTTTGTAATGATTCGGCCCATATGTAGAGTTGTAACCGGACCATAAGATTTTTAATCAAGTACTCGTATCTATCAGAAATGTAATAAATATACAGTTTAGTAAGATAAATAATACTTGTTAGACGTCCAAGACCACAATGAAGAAGAAGAGAATCCTGTTATTTGAACATGTTGAAAATAATTATTAACATCTACCTAGACCTACCCTTTGAACAAATATGCAAATAGATACCGTAAGCTGCTGCAACTTTGCACGGTATTTGAAGTTTTTTATTTATATTTCTTAAAGTATTTATAATCTGTGCTATTTTTGGCAAGTGCTCAATTTTGAGCATAATTTCTCATGTTATAAGGTACATAATGGCTAAACTTCTCTTTGTGAGTTGTCGTATAAGATGCCAAAATTCTAGGCAAAGTTGTAGCCAAAAACTTCAACTTTGCCTAGAAGATTATATAAGAAAATATACGCACAAATAAAAAAATATCTTAATTTTATGAGCATTTCAGTAGTTTAACTGTCGAGAAATCTATAGGTTATATAAAAAACTTGCAATTACCTCTTTTCTAGAACATATGCAAACTTAGCCTTCCTTAAAAAAATCCCAAACAAGCATGAAATAGAGTTACCATCTACGTTGAACCCTTTTGAACAAATATATAAATAGATACGTACTTCCCGGGATCCACAAGGAACTTCTCTCCTTTGCTCCAATGGACGATAGCAGCCAGAGTCCAAGCGACTCCAATGCCCAGGAACACGTTCACTGCGTTTGAACCCGTGACGTTCCCGACCGATGCATCCGCATGCTTGTCCTGACACGCTGCTACTTTGCTTGCGAATGTGTCTGTAGGACGAAATGTAATCGATTTTAAGGTATTCTGATCAGAATTACCCAGTGATCATATCAGCCCAGAGACGGCACTACTAGGATTCCGACATTCGCTACAAATAGCGATCCTGGGCCGCCTCCATCCATCGACTCCCTGCGTATGGATACCGTATGGGGCAGGCTTTTGTCCAGCTGTGTATGTGGGCTGATATGATGAGTGTCGA
This sequence comes from Eupithecia inturbata, assembly GCA_963662085.1. Lineage (NCBI taxonomy): Eukaryota > Metazoa > Arthropoda > Insecta > Lepidoptera > Geometridae > Eupithecia > Eupithecia inturbata. The sequence continues at coordinate 2,177,422 of OY759192.1, forward strand.
ATGACAGCCCAGTTAAATTCTTTATGTTTATTAATCAGTGCCCAGTTGAGTAATGAAGTTTATTAGGTTAAGATAAAATGGACCTAATCGACATTGTATGCACCGATTGATAGGTCGTGTTTTGTTTAACGTGTTTTGTCTTGAATTTATTTTCAAGTGCTTTTAGAATGCGACTTATTTGCATTTTTATTTCGTTTGTTGTTTGCTCCTCTCCTTTTAATACTTATTTTGTACCTATATTAATAATACTAAACCCAGTTATTCAACAGTAGCGTAGTATTGAACATTTATTAGGCCAATCAATAAAAATACACAAAGCCGATTGGCCTGTACTATACTCACCTGGTATACTCGTCCCCAACGCAACAAATACAATAGCAGTGACAGAGTCCTTGATGCCAAGAGTGCAACCGAAGTGGGAGGCCACGTCACCGATGACAGCTGTCACGATGCCGATGCAGATGATAGAGACGACGAAGCAGACGTAACCGCCGCCAATATCTAGGTTGATATCAAAATACCACATGAATATAATTATAGGTGGGTACAAATCGTCGTTACGGGCGTAATGTACCATTCGCAGCGAGCATGAAATGTCAATGAATCAAAAATCCGTCTCGTTGCTTTCCCCGTACTGACTGCACGAACGCTCGCTGTCTGATACGGTAAATTACGCCCCGTAACACCAGAATGGACTGTATCCTCATAATCGATAATGTACGTATTTTTTTTAAAGAAAATCCTCTATCATATTATTCTTCTCTATCATATTGAATGACGAATACTGACTTGTCTATTTACAAATGTAAATAGACAAGTCAGTATTCGTCATTCCTATTCACGATAAACCCATATTTAAATTTAATATTTAAATTAAATAGAGAATAATATGCTCTACCCAATATTCTAAAATTTAAACGAAGAATAAAATAAAATGGTTTTTAAAGTCAAAAAATAAGGACGAAATACGTAATGGAATGGATTATGTTATGATTGATTGACCAGTTCAAAATTAAATGTCGATGGGTTTATCGTGAATCATCATGGAATGTCAAATACTGAATAATATTATATTATGGTTTATTTTCAGCCATTACTGTCCCACTGCTGCGCAAAGGCCTCCTTTTTCTCCTTCCCCTGCTTGCGATCGATTTATCTATGTTACGTTTTGTTAAATTATATACGTATTATTGTGTACGTATCTTCGAAATAGATCTCAACTGCTAAAGAAAAGTCAACAATGGTAGATATGAAATACTTACCTGTCGGAGGTACGAAAGCGAAGATGATCTTCCAAAAGACAGTGACCAAGTGAAGAACGTAGTCGGACCACGAGGGCGGCTCGTCAGGATCATCTAGAAGATCATTTTGTTATTATATCCTATTTTACAGTACAGGAAATAAACAATAATGATTGTGAAGTTACTAACTAAAAGTTATGGGGTTGGCAATGTAAATTAACACAGGCATAGTATAGGCAGATATTCTGCGGGCCTATAACGCTATACAATGGATCCATGGATGGGTAATATTTTGTTTCCATCAAATTATTTAGTGTTTAACTCTAAAACATGGTTTGGATCCATTGATTTATCGTAATAGGCCCGCTGATCTGGGAACGTCGAATAAGCCAAATAATTTCCATGTTAGTGCTGATTATCCATATCCATTATAATCGCCAATATCGATTGTAGAGTGAAATAATATCACAATTAAATTTGTGTTTTATGTTTTTGTGTAGTTGTTTGTATGTTATGTTTTTATGTACTCGATTGCGATTTAAATTCAGGCTGTTTATAACACAGAAGTCAAAATAAAAAGGCTGAAACTCGTTGAATATTGTTGCCAAAATGGCGTTTCTATTCGTACAATAACTTTATTCACAAGTATCGCGCCGCGCATGAATCATAAAATTGTTGAAAACTTATCCATCCGAGCCCGAAATTTCCTGGAAATCTACAGCATGGCTTGCAGCCAAAAATGTCCGGTGCAATTTAGTAAACGAATTGAATTTCTTTCTGCGGGCAAGACTTCACGTCACCTGAGGCGCCTGTCAGCCGGGGCATGGGAATTCCTAGACATGTTATTTAACCTCCAGGATAACGTCAAACTAGGTATTTTTATTTCACAAAGTAAAGCTCACAAAGTAAAGACACAAAGTATGTGTCGTAAAAATATGAGAGGTAACTAAACTTGCATAAGCTTAGTTATGACAAATGTCGTTTTAGCCGACCACTTTATAAAGGTATATATGTGAACCTTAGCCTTATTTAAAAATATGTAGTTGTTGAAACTAAAATACTGCTCTAGCTCTAACGTCCTCGTAAAATGTATGAATTTTACATAACTGCGTAATGTATTAAGTTCTTGTTTTATAAGTGTATTGATGGTGCAATAAAGTGATAATCTATCTATCTATCTAGCTAATGTCTTAAGGTAGGTTCTGACCGGCGGCGTTACATGGCTCGCTGTGTAACATGTTACACAGCGAGCGTTCGTGCAGTCAGTACGGGGATAGAAGGCGCACGCAACGTGCAACGAGTCGAATTTTAGCACACGGCGTAACGTATGCTCGCTGCGAATGGTATGGTGGCCCCGTAACACCAGTAAGTCAATAATCGTGATAAACCGACTTCAAATCCGGTTCATAGATAATATTCGTATGTCTCGGGCGAACGAAATCACCCCTACTTTACTTTTCCTGACCGAAGGTCTATGTTCACGTGCAAAAACTTTAGTTTACACTGACGACATCTAGTTATAATTCCAGTCTAATTTAGTTTGATGACACATGGATGAAACTGTTGACGCCCGATGCCATGGAAACCATTAATAAGGTAATAATGAAATTATCATATTCTGAAGAATTTTTACAAACCTACATCATCAAAATCTTTTAACAATTGCCGCAGACATCACCAAAACTGTTGTTAGCTAGTCTTGATTCTCCAAAAAATATAATGTTGGTTTTTAAGTTTAACGGGATAAATACTAATCCCTCGGAAATAAAATTTTATAGGACCGGCATCATCCTCTATAAAATAGTGAAATAATCAGTAAAATCGGTTACCCATAGGCGGAGATATCAAGTAACATACATACATAAAAATAAAAAATAATTAACATACAGACGAACTGAGAACCTTCTCCTTTTTGAAGTCAGTTAAACAGTAACATACCTATTTACATTGTAAACATTTAGAATAAAGAACTAAAAGTCGGGAGGCGTTAAGTAGTTTATTCAAAATATTTACAATTATATCCAGCGTTTTCTTTTTATTTAATCGAATTTCCTTAGCATTACTATGCGATATGTTTGATGAATAAGGTTACCTGAGCTGGCAGTAAGCGCTTCTGTAAATTGCTCCTTCCATGACGACGTCCCTATGATAATGGACGCGTTGGCTCTCTGCACCAACTTATCTACGGTGTTCTAAAACAAGCATACACAAACATTATAATGATAAATTATCAAAAGTTAGAGAACACACAGAACGGCTGCTTTTGGGAAATATTTCATGATATGCGGTCTTGCTCTGAGGTATTCCGGAAATAAGTAATAGGTAGGGAAGTTGTATAATAAAATTATTGCTGTATCTGATTTGTTTGGAGAACTTACTTATCGGACCTGAGCGGAATAATGAAGCAGTTTAGCTCAAAATTGCAATTGAAAAGCGTCTACGCTTTACATATAACATTATGAGATTGCTACCCTTGGAATACTTGGAAATATACTTAGTTATGCCATTTTCAATTTATTCTAATGCCGTTTGCCATTCCTCACTAGGGTTTGGTATGGTAAAGCAAAGCGTTGATCACTACGCAGTACGCTGCATTATGCGCTATGCGGTGCTGGGCACATAATCCTATGAAAAACGTCTAGAGTGGTCTTTTGTTCCGTCGAAGTCTGCGTCAGCGGTAACTGGCAGTACGCAGTACGCAGCGTACTGCGTAGTGATCAAGAGGCCAAAGCTTAAGCATACCTTAAACTCCTTGCTCTCCTTAACCCTAAGCTGCGCCCTGGTGATATCTCCAGAACGTGGCAACCCCATCATGGCAACCACCGCTTCATCCTCAGGCAGCGTCGCTAGATGTGTAGCTTCATTAGCACCGGGAGGGTGATTCGGTTCGTCGTCTGCGGTGAAGAGAAAATATTACAAGGCGGCTTTTGTTTTTAAGCATTATTTTAAACACACATCTACTGTTCATAAGATAAGGAGTTTGCGAGGTTAAGTTACTTGATGAATGTCTGTAGGTAGAGCTTATTTGTAACATGTAGGTATAATGTTTAGGCGTGTCTGGGTACCGGTTTTCACAAAGAAATCGCTCACGGACACCTTCAAATAACTCAGCTAGGATTGTTGTCACTCTGTTGCATTACTACATTTATTTGGGTTAATAACACATCACACGCAAGACTTAAGAAATTTCCGTTTAAGGTTAATTATAAAACCCTTTATACTCGACTTACAAGTGTCTTTACAAGTGAAGATTAACTTTTATCACGAAATTAGGGTGAGGCTATAATAAATTGTTATTTTCATGCATTAGGTTAATATATCCCATTCTGTTAAACCCTTATAATTAGGGTAGTATTCTTTCTGTTTTATCTAAAATAGCATCTTTTTGTTCGGTTTAATATTATGGGAAAATTGATGGTTATTTTTGTTTGAACAATGATGTCATCAGTTTCAGCCGTGGATTCAATTAGGGGAACGGCGGCTCGTCTTTTGGATTACGTCATAACCACAAAGTGTCGTGATTTAGAATATTTAGAATAGGACATTCTTGGTTTCGGCAAAATACTGCTTTTAGATTTTGTAACTACAAATTATCTTTTTTTATCTGTGACCTTAGTGGCGAACAAAGATAAATAACTGACTTATAAACCTCCAAGTTTTTTTGGTTAGTTACCGTTTTGATTTGATATTAAAACAATATCAAATCAAAACGATAACTAACCAAAAAGGAAATAGAAGAACATAAAAATGTTCTTCTATTTCCTTTTTGCACGCAGTGAACAGCTTTTTTAAAAACTTTAATAATGTATGAAAAAACGTTTTATTAAACCTTCGCAATCACCAAGGTATTATAGATATAACAAATCGAATCATTCGTTTGTATCTCGTTTGTGTTTTTTTCTCGGTTGCCTTTTTTAATTAGGTCGGTGGTCAAGTTACTGCTATATAGTCAAATCAAGATGTAGTCTTAAAGCTTCTAACCCACGTTTCTTAGTATAAAATGTTCAAGTGGAAGCGTGATTTCCCGTGTGGAAAATAGCCAACCTCACATGCAGCGTGCTCCCATTCACTTGAGAGTTGAAGCAAAGAAACGCCTGCGAAAATATTTAATGGGCGCCCTTGGAAACTGAGGGCCTATGCATTCAAAGATGAAACTGTTTTTTATATAAGAACGACGTCAGAATCTATTTCGACGTAGAAAATAACAGTGTATTTTACTACAAACTTCTGAATTTAAACATACATTTGATCGATATTTGATTTGAGGCGTAGATCTCATTTTAAAGTACCTAGTAAGTAAAATTGAACAGATTTTGAAATGTATTTGTGGATTTTGGGTATTGTTTCTATTGTCATAAATAGAGCTCATAACATAGCATAAGCTCATGATGTACACTCATAGCATGATATGGTACTATTTTATTTTATAGCCACCTACTTTCAAAGAAGTCTAATAATTTAAGCAGATTTTGTAATTATGTTGTGAATGTTCGCTGTTATTTCTATTTGTTAGTTAGAAAGCTCCAACATCCAGCTGCAATTTTGGGCAACTAGTACAAAACTGTAAGTGCACTTAGCATCTGGTTAAATGCGAACTGAGTAAGCCTTTGTGCTCACTTTTCACTAAATAAAATGTAATTGCAACAACGCAGAGTAACTGATTTTTAATTTGGATTCAAAAACAAACCTAAAATACCCTCTCAACTCAAACAGTTGCTAAGCAGTGTTTTGTGTTTGCATGAACAATAACAACAAAAGAAAACATGTTACACTCAGGCCCGTATTATGAAAGCTTGCTCAGTCTATGCTTGAGTGACGTTTATGCCAAAGAAAAGTGTTACACAAGCATTGATCGATGACTGAGCTAACTTTCATAATACTGGCCTTACTCTCGAATACTCAAACGTAGTATATTTGACAGATTTTTATTTAAATCTAAAAAATGTGACTTATGTATCTGAGTTGAATCGATGAGTCAAAATCTCAGTTGCGTTTGAGTATTTAGGGGTTAACAGTTACTTAAAGTAAGAGAGGCTTATAAGTAAAAGGGTTCATTAATCGATAAAGGACGACTTCCATTCACGACTACATCGCTGCAAATTATCGTAGGTAGGTCTGAATAGAGTCGTTATAGAATTGAGATATATTATTGCTGTGCTCTTGCATGCTTCATGTCGGACTTCCATAATTATATGACCCTGTTACTCTTATTTAAGATAATCGCCCGCGAAACACACGTCTAGATATGCCAAACCTTTTTCAAACAAGGATAAAATTAGACTATAAAAAAAATCCAGATTAAAGTAAAATTAGTCAAAAAACCAATAGTTCTAAAGTTTAAAATCTGGCTTTCTCGCCACGTTTTGTCACAAAGTTTTAGCTTCACTTTTCTCTTTGCATGCAAACAGTTTGCAACACTCAGTACAGTTTTATGTATACACTGGCCTGCAAAACTAAGTATCACACTTTAAAATTAAATTTTTTTCCTAACTGTAGAAATAGAGATTTAAAATAAAAAACGTTTTATAGCAAATTTTCTTAGCTTACTTTAAAACTATAGTAAACTACATTTTTAACTTTAAAAAAAAAACAATAAAATAACCGTTTGTAGCTTAGTGTCCAAAAACTCAATTAACATTTTATGAGTATGTTTTACATGTTATTTAATTTTTGTAACTGGTATTGCCTCCTCGGGCTGATTACAGCTTAAAGCATACTGAACTTGTGTTCAGTATGCCAAACCGGCTCGAATATTCCCCAAAATCGGCTCAAAAACCTCGTAATTTCGGAGCCGATTTTGGGGAATATTCTCCCATTCTTCTATATACAAAATAATAATAAATATTTTTTATACACCAAATTAAACTCTATTACAACTCAAAGAACTCGACCTTTTTATTTCGAAAGTAAATCTTGTGTACTTAAAACGTTATTGCAATTTTAAAAGTGTGGTAATTTGTTTTGCAGGCCAGTGTAGTTTGCCCAGTTCATTGAACATTTTCAATTTCCAAACGAAAACACAGCAAACAGAGGTGACCTTTATACTCTTACTTTGGCAACAGACCATACACACTAAAAAATAAAGTTCATTGTGCATTGAGCGTGTTGTGCAGATCTGATCACCAATATCCAATAGTGTTCTTGCCAAAATAAAATTGTTTTGTTCAAGCTTACTGCAAAATATGAAAAGGAAATGAGTTCTATTCGGTTGAATTTAGATTACTATTTTAGATAACCTCGTATTTTTATACAGTAAAAAAATCGTAGCAAATATTTTGAGGGTATTTTACAAAAATTTAATACCGATTTTAAATTCCTGAATATTTTTTTTTATGAGATTACCTTGGGATTATTCTCTAGTTATACCTCTACAAACGCGAAATGTAATGTAATGTTAATAGTTTGTTGATTTTATGTACAAAAAACCTATCGTATCGAATAACAAACATAGGCTACATACAGTCAAATTAAGTAACTGCTCCTTTTTTGAAGATGGTTAATAAAACCATTCTACCCTCACATATTTAAAAACATAGTTCTATATAAGGATGTTATACACAAACATTAAGTTTTGGTGAAACTGCGAAGCTGTATTTGCGTGCAACGTAATTTAAACGTATCCTAATGAAATTTGGCTCATTGCTGACACCTTATTATTGTGTTTAGACCTCAACGGTCTGCGCTTTAATCTGGGTCTTACTTTAATTGGATTACGGTTTAAATTCTCTAAAATGTGTATGTTAAGTATCTCTAAAATGTTAATGTTAAGTATCGCGCTTAGAATTAATCCAGAAGTTTAATTAGATGCTTACGAAAAGGTTTGTCAAGCGTGGAACAAGTCTACTCTAGTTTCAGGCGTTTTTTTTTGTTTATTTGTTTTGTTATGTTAACAAAGTTTTAATTTGTGTTTTCAGTACCTACCTTAAGGTGATATGTAGGTATTGAAATATAAGTCAATGCCTATTCGATAATTAAATAACGATGAGCCTGGTGAAAAAAATGCATACCGACAAATTGTAAAGAAAGAAAAGTTAGAAGTTGCTTGTTTTGTTAAATAAAATACAAATGTAATTGGAATTATTAAAAGAATATGAAAAAATCGGTAACCACTCAGCATATGCTATGCCAGAGAAGGAAGATCACGCCCTAACGGTCTTCCTTGCTCGAATTCTTTTAATTATTCCGCAAAAAACCCTGCCACATTAACTAGTTAAATACTTGCTTCAATCTTTTGTTCTGGTAGGAATAAAATACTTTTTTATTAATTACACCTTGAAAATGTTATCTGCGCCACAATGGCGGACATAATGGAATAATTAAACCGCTGACTGCCCGCCGCGCGCCGGTATCAACACTCCGAAATCGGATTATAAGGCCCCGGAGGTTCTGGGGTGCGAACTCGGTAATTAAGTGTCCCTTTACCCTTTTTTTTGTACCCTTTGTATATACAACTTTGTTTTTTTATGGTCGGTATTGTTAAGAGCGGGGAGCTTAAAGGTTGGAATTGGTAGAGCAATTATCAATTGAACGCTGTCGAAAATAAAGGCTAAATATTATGCTTTTATTTATTTACCTTTTTCACTTATTGGATTAAAATATGGGTGGCTAAATGGACAAATTTGAAATCAAATACATAGTTTCTATAAAAAAATATTACGAGAAATTTGTTATTTAGGATTGCTACAGGTGTTACTATCACAACCTAGCGTGCTACAATAATAGCAACACATTTAAAAATTAGTATAACTAAAATCAGCTTAGCTTATAACAAAACAAAATCAAAGTCTAATAAAAAAACGAACACAGAAACACAAATTAAAATCCACTTACATTATCTACAAAAAAAAGTCAGAGCAACACATTTACAAAATAAATATTATACGAGAATATTAAAGAAAAACCATGCTCAACCAATAAATATAAACTCTGGTAAAAGTTCTTACTTGTCCAAAATCATAGAAGAGAAGGAACGTCCAAAAGAGAGCAGGAAGATGAAATAAATAAAAAATAAATACAAAAGAAGAAAAAACTTAAAACTAAAAAAGAGAGGTAAACAAATTCTTAACGACGTAAAGACGAACGAAGAATCAATCAAAATCATGCTTTGAATTAAAAAAAAAAGCTACACATGTCATGTACCTTATTCTATTGTTTTCTGGATAGTCGTCTGATCTTTTTCAAAGGTCGAAATTAAATAGGACTCTGAGCTTAACCATGAATCTGGGCTTAGACCTTGCCACTCGTGAACTTATTTTGAGAAACATTTCGGTAGATAATGTGCATTTTTCGCAAAAGCGGAAGTGGATTTTTGAAAGCTGTCCAAGATAGAAAATTGAATGATTGAAAATTGACAAAAATCACACTTCTTTTTTGAACTCTTTGATGTCGACAAAAGTTACTCTATAGTTACTCAAAAGCTGTGTCTATTTTCACTATGCTAATGGTATAGTGGTAAAATTGCCACGAATAATCCATAGATGAAAGAAACTTCACATAGTGCATGGAGAGATTGATAAAATGGTTTCATCCTCGACACTTTTGACAGAATTTTGACTTTTGACAGATGACGATCTGTAAGCAAGTTACTTACGAACCTTGCCTATGTTAGAAGAACACCAATGGCGTGTGCGTTGAGCGTGTGCGGTTGTGCGTCTGTAGTTTCTTTAATTTCAGGTCGAAGACCAAAATGTGGCGATTCTGCGACGATACCGTTGTTATAGTAAAGCGATTATTTAGCAGAATAGCACCCTGATTGTTTCCAATCTGCCATCAACACCAATTTTGTAAAAAAAAATTAATTCTAATCTGCATCAATTCCCAAAGCGTAAAAATTCAGTAAAAGAATAATATAGTTAATAAAAATAAAAATCCATCTATCATATCCACCCTCTGTGTAAAACAAACAAAATAAAAAATTCATCCTAATCTATTTACATTCCCAAAGCGTACAATCGAGTGAAAAATAATTTAGCTAAACCTAAGGTACCGTGAAAAAACACGGAGCAGATTGATTATAAGCGACCGACGAACACCATAATTTCTTTTGGCAAAACAAAATATTCACCTGAATAATTCAACAAGCTGTTTGAATAACAAATTTTCACTGTTTTAAATCTTTCTTGCTACCTTCGTTGCTTTGCAGGCTTCATTATAGTCTGACATTTAAAGTTATACAAAAAATGCTCATAATGAGGTGCTCTTTTTTTATTTATAATGTCGACAAATTGTAGATGTTTTTCTTTTATGGCAATAATTGAGGTCGAATCTATGTCATGTGTTTTTGACTTTGGTCGACCTCAATTTTTAACGAGAATAAAACTCGTTTAGTTGTATATTTTATGGGATACACTTTAACAAAGGTTACTACATGCTAGACATTAAACCTTTATTTAATTAAGTAAACATCCTTATAGCTTAAAGCATCTCTTCCAGGCAAATACGGGTAATAACCCGTATTTCATGAAATAAATATGTAGGTATGTACCTATTTTATGTATGCATATTATTATTATTCAATTCCAATAAATCTCCTATCCCTTTAGTATGACTCACCCCAAAAACCTAGCCTGCATTCTTTTAAATGTGAAGCAGTAGTTAAAACATCCAGCCAATATTGCTCTGTCCCATACGTGGGTCATATACAAATGGTTGATGTTGTTTGGGCCGTGGCCATTTTGGACCCTTGTTACTTGGGTGTGTTAACTTAAGCCAACAGACGAATTAAGGTATATATATATATATAAGGTATACCTCTATACCCATATTTTTAGAATTTTTGTATTTTTTCATTTGTTTATTTTTGTGTTTTAATGTACTAAATTAATCTCTAATATTTTTTCCAATAATCAATTAATTTTACAGCAGATTGCAAATTTTTCATGTTTCGTAAAATCTGCCATTTCTTTCAATCTCATTTTGAATTTATATTTAACTTTGAAGTACGTAATAACTTTACTTGTGGGTCCGAGACACAAAATCTATTTCGTAATTTCCGGATCAGTTTTATGTCAAACGTGACGTCATAAACCTCTAGAACTGGTTCAATCCGGCTCTTGAATAAACCGGGTTTCTTAGGATCATAAAAAACCGGATTAAAAAAACCGTTGTTTTGGGTTCTAGATGATTAATAGGTACACTTAATACAATACATTACGTAAGTGTTTTTATAAAGTCTCTTATATAAAGTCTAATACTAATTCATACTTATAATAATTCATCAATAAAAATGGCTTGGAATCATTATGAACTAAAACAAAACCAGTCGAACATTTAATTTGACAAGGATACATGTCATTATGAACACGCGCGATTTTCGTACTATGTATATGAGTCATCTAGTTGGATACTAGCACGAGTTCTGCTTAGCTTGGGGCTAGATGATATTGTGCGGATCTGTGGATTGTCCAGCGTGATTAATTGATTTATTTCGACAGAAATGTGATGTACAATATTTATATTGATAAGGTTCCATCCCATTCTGAAAGCGAGCGGGATAAATTGTGCAAACCAAACCAGCCTGTGCATGTTACATATTGATTTTCAATCCTAAAATAATAGCTATATCTTCGCATTCCTACCACTCAAAGTCCCGTCAAACTAAATTGACAAGTTATTCGGGAAACGTTTCCTGCCATTATACGTGATATTCTGACCACATTAAACTAGATTAAATACACGTTGAACAAGATTAAACGCTTTTATAGGTATTGAATTTAGTGTTACGAGCGTTATAAGGCTACGGCCGCACTGCAGGTTGGTAGGCAGCTAGGTTGTCTGGTTGCTTTGATGGTGGCTTAGCAGGTTGCTTCGACGGTAGCTATGCACGTGGCTCAGAGTTTAAAATCCGAAAACAGACATTTGAGACACGCCAACGTCAGACGATTGCAGTGTGGCCGGTCTCGTACCATTTTCATAAGTTTCTACCGTCCATTGCGGCCGTGTCTTGAGAGCTCTTATAAAAGTTGATAGTTCAGGTTTATATTTATTTCGTTTATGCTTAGATAGCAAATGCCGATTTCAGTCTTTGAATGGGATTAGAAGTAGCTCGTGAGTGGTCAGATTGACTATAATAAAACTGCGGGTCTAGTGGTAATTTAAGGCAAATGTAAAAAGTTTGCTAAGAATTTTAGGGGCGAATTAACAGCGATGGACAACGGAACTTTGATAGTTTAAAATTGAAAGTTTAACCGATGCTTGCATATTGCATATTTCCTCATAATCTCACTATACTAGTTTCCGCCAGCAGCTTCGCAAAGGTATTTTTCAAAAAAAAGTGCGCGTAGCCCAGTTTTACAAAATACATACATATATCATTGCCATATTCGATTAAGATCCGTTTAGCCGTTAAATCGTAAAAAGGTAAGGACAGATAAAGTTACAATCGCGTTTTTAATAATAAAATAATAATATTAGCAAGTTCTAGCCTCAAACAAATATCCACACCCGCTATCCACGAGAATAGCTTAGCAGGTTTTCGTAGAGGCGCTACGAGTCTGCTACGGGCCTAGCCCCTCTACGAGACTGGTCTCGTAGAAAGGCTACGAAAACTTAAATTACCTACGTAGCAGCGCTACGACTTGCTGCAACCTAACTCGGTTCTAGAATCCTAGATATTTTTGTTAACAAAGAAGTTATACAAACCAAAGCAATATTGGTATTATTATTATTATTGGTGGAAAATATTGTCGTCGGAGTTAGTCGCAAGAGCATACAACATCAACGACGCATAATTGCAGCTGCGTAGCGAATGCAAATTGGGTCGAAACCGTTTCTGGCCTTTTTATTCAGCTCTCGTCTATATTCGCACTCGGATCTGCACCTATTCGCTACGCGACTGCAATTTTGCGTTGCTGATGTTTCTGTTATTGTTTTAAGTGGTAGCCTTGCTCTATATTACTATTGTTATTGGATTTGTTAAGTTTCTATACATAGTCATGATCTAGATAATACAAAATAAAAATCTTAGATTCTAGATTGGAGTCAATCTTTTGTATGGTTTTGTGATTTTGTGCCAACTTTATTATGTATAAGCTAAATAATTAATTAGTTATAGGAACATTCCAAAGTAAAATTTCAGTCTAGCTAAAATTCAGAATTAGGTACGTAAATCCTTAATAATGATAAAACTTGTTAAATAGCTGTTTTATCCCTGAATGTCTATGTAATGTAATATAAGCCTGAAAACAATTATCAATCACTAACTTATTTTTTTATAATTCTTTATCAAGTAATTTTCGAAATGTTTGACACGAATGTAGCACATCCCGTTTTATTTATATTTTAAACAGCCGTATATTATTTTGTATAAGTTTAATTATGTCAGATTGTATCGGACTCATTAAACCAAATCAAATGGAAACAATTTTATTGGAAACAAAACGACCAATTAATGGTGTATCAACACGCGTCGAATTATGTCCTTTAGCTTGTTCATTATCATGTCACTGATTTATTAGCATCGGTATATTTTTGCTCAAATTAAAATTATTGACTGATTTACCTTTATGAGTCATCTCATTGTTAACAAAAAAATTTTTTTTTCCTGTATTTTTTTTCTATTTTCTTGGTGTGCAATACAGTGTATTGCATTGTATACAACTACTAAAACAAATTACGACTAAAGATGTCCCCGAGACGCTGCAGCTGGCTGCTCCGCCCGGCTGCACTGCGAAAAATATTCACCAGCTATCAGGTCGCGATGTTTACGCTCAGAAAACATTTGAAAATCCGAGGAGCTTCGGTACCACTCGGACCATAAACAAATGCGATAGAAAAGATTAAGTCAATGATTGCTTATCATTTCCTTGTGCTTACCTAAAGGAAAATAGGACCTTGAAATTGGGTGTCAGGGGCGAATACTGAAAGGCAGTAATATATATATATATCGTAGTATATACATATATATTTATCGTCTTTATAGTAGGTAATGAAAATAGGTTTATTAATGTAAGGTATTATTGGTCGCTGGCACGAAAAGGTTTCGTGATGGTTTTGTGGCAGCATCGTCATAAGTAACAACTAGCTGCGACCGATATCAGTTCTGCGTATATTGGAATAAATCTATTTTTGTTTACGTTTTTGCTATAGGTAGTTAGATATTTAAGCACTATTAGAACAACTAGGAATCTTAATAACCTTTTGTGAAGAGAAAAATTGACGTGTTTTTTTGTTATTTGTTCTCTAAAATGTTCTTTGAAATAATGGTTGCAATTTAGATAAATAATCTTGTTGAAATTCAGACCAAAACAAAAAAAAGAGCAAGAAGAAAGAGAAAGAATGTAATTATAAAAAGGCACACGATGATTACTGAATTAACTTTATGTTATCAAAGAAAAGAGCATTTCATTTGGTTTTCAAATTAAGGCTTCATTAAAAATCGGTGTATTCTATAGTTTCTATCTGGATTCCAAAAGATTTATTACTTTTAGAGATTTTATAAAATCTATTTTAGATTGAATATGGAAATATATTTGATTGTCAGGCTTTTGTGTCACTACGGCCATGATAGGCCTATTGTGATCAAACATAGTGTCAGCGCAGTATCTAGGTACCTAAAACGGACATAATAGTAGTACCTATTCAGGTAAATATTTTACACACCAACGAACCCTTTCCCTGCCCGGAAAACGACTTCAAAAAGGTTCACTTGACTGTCTGATTGTCATCTGTCCTTGAGGGGTTAGCGGCACACAATATGAGGCGAAAGCGCCTCGGGGTTAGGGCTGAAGTAGACGGAGCGCTACAGTGTTCATAATTAGCTACTTTGTCGGCACTTACGACTAGACACCAAGTCACTTCTTTCTTGCTTGTTGCCGACAGCAAGTAGCGAAAGCGGATGTTTCAAGTTTATTTATTGCGACTAAGTTATTCAAATGAATCAGTCTCAAATATGGACCCGGCTAGGGCATAGCAAGATAAGTAGGTACTAGATATTTAACGGCCAGTTCTAAATCCTTGATATTTTTTGTAACAAAGGAGTTGTAAAACCGCAAAGGAATATTGGTGGAAAATATTATATTTACGATTTGAAACTCGAATTAAAAAAAAGTTGCAACGCGCGCACTTATGCGTTGTTGAAGTGTGTGTTTTAGTTTTTAGTGATTCCCTTGTCGTTTTCTTTTATTGTTTTTAGTTTGGTTAGTTCTCATTCATAATTATCTTTGTTGACAGAAAATATCTTGGATTCTAGGAAGGACTTTGGGAAATATCAAGGTTATTATTCTATGGAAAACAGTTGAAATAACGCTCTCGCTGCACACTGAAAACGAAACTTACCTATGGCTTCGCTAGCGCTATATCGGTTGTGAAGTAGCCCACGTATTTATAAATATTTTCTTTTCTGGTTTGAACCATTAATTTCATCGAATATGCTTTAAATTGTCAGCTAAGTGGCGACGACGACGTGGCGGTAATGATTAGCGTCTTTCACTAAATAACCAAATTGAAAACAGGAGCGTCAAAACACGGCATTTAAGTTGCTCGTCTATTCCAAGCCTAAGGCGAAATGACTTGCTCCAACCTGACCTAGGTTTTCGGGCTGAGTCATGACTTTTATTTATTTTCGTAGCATTACGAGTATTTCGGTCGTTTTAACCGATTAGTCTCAAAATTACTGGGATTGTTTAGATGGAAATAAGGTAGACAGGCGTAGGGTTGAATACGTGTTGTGCGGAATAACAATGATGTTCAATTACATTCCAAGGATACGTTAGAATAATGTAATATTCTTGTAAAATAAAATTAAATAGGTAGGTACCCAAGTTTTTGTACAGTGTACAAACACGGCCTAATTCTGCTAAATAATCGCTTTACTATGACAATGATATCGTCGTAGAATCGTCCATAGATGAAATAAACTCTAGATGACACAATGTGCGGTGCTATTTGCATGGAAAGCTTGATATATTGGTTTTAACCTTGAAACTTTTGACACGCGTCCTTCCATCTGTAGTTAGTTTCATCAAAGGTCTAAATGTGTCCATTATGATACGATACTATTGTTACCGTGAAGCGATTAATTTAGTAGAATTTGGCCCCAGATATGACATATTAACAAGATGTATAAATAAATGGATGGGTATAAAGATTTTGTACTACGTACCACCTGAATTATTACCTGTTCATTGTACTATACAATTTTCTTACTAAATACAACTTTAACTCGTGCAAGTGTCACCTAATCATTTACACTTAAATTTAGATAAAAATTAAATTGCAATTGCCTTTTCAAAAGTATCGAAACTACAGCTTTTAGCTTGTAGCAGTAAACTCTACAAAGTACTTTATTAAAATAAAAATGCACTAAGTCTATCAGTTTTCAGCCCAGTACAGTGCTATTATAGCTATAAATGCTATTATAGCAATATAGATAGCTTACCTGGAAACTGTACGGCGATGCTGGCAGAGGCGTCTGGCAGGAAGGTCTCAAACATCTCTGTGTCATGCAAACAGAAAGCGATGTGAGAACCAGGCTGAAGTGTGATGCGAACCAACCTACTTTTACCAATATATTTTTTTTTATCTATAACTTGGCTGTTTATTTGCCGCAACGTTTCCCGAACACAGCAAACAAAGCAGGACACTCGATTTGCATATTTATCAAAAAACATGTTATTTTTTTAAATTTAGACAAAGACTGTTTTCGTTGATGTGAATGTTTTTAGACCTTGTTTACAAATAAGTACCCAAATTGATTAACTTTTCCCTATCCCTATATAATAAGTATTGCAGAAATATGACAGAGATAAAACGTTGACAAGGGTATGGTAATTTGGCGAATGTTCAGTTTGAACAATAAATCAAATTTAAAAGTAATTCACTGTTCGCATCACATCCCCGTTCAGAGAAAAAGCTTATCTAAAATTAATTTATCAAATTAACAAGCAACTACAGAAGTCTATCTTCTAGATTGGTTTGTGTTCAAATATTTGTAAATCCGTAAATAGTATGAAGTAGGATCTAAAAATAGGGTCTAAATCAAGCTACAATTACAAAAGTGTTTTTTTTATAATCAATAGACCTTCGTTTGTTCACAATATATCACCTGATGCAATGTGACGATATGGCCGACTATGCGTCACGAAGGTTTAGAAGACACCTATTCAGTCTTGTTTTTAAGAGACTCAGTTTGTAAATGGTCTGAAAAAAAGCAGCAAGCCTGAATTTTTCCGCAGAAGTTATAAAAAACAAGAGTACCATTTAAAAAAAAACTTATTACCGGTGTCACTCGAGATGATGTAAGAATTAAAACAATAAATAATAAACATCTTAATCAATTTTAAAATCATTTAAAAGTTATAGTGGAACAAAGAATACATCATGTGTGCATACATGCACTGAAAACATTACACGCCTTTTCTGAGCAGTCGTGTAATAAAAGTGTCATAATCCTTTTCTAGTTGGGTGTGAACAGTTTATGGAGTATAACACGTTCCAGTCCATAAATTCAAAGATGTGGCACAGTGATCCCACTGGGCCAACGTGATGGATTATGGCCTTCTTAATATTCTATAAAAGTCCAACTCTACAAATGGCACTGGAGGCAACATTACAGTCCAACATTCATTACAATGGTACTTTTTATCTACCGCGGTGAAATTCCAGTTTGTTTTTGTAGATTACCTATGTTGTTAGGAAACCCAAGGATTTAATGTTGGAAGATATTATATTAGATCTTTTGTTTGTCTTGATAACTTAAAAAAAGTGGAGTGTATTTATTTTATCTTATTGTGAGCCATCAAAACTTGATTACAATTTTTCAGAAGTTGGCTTTTTTGGCAGAGGGCCATGTATCCCTCCTGGAGCGTATACTTTATAACATTTTGGATATGATTGTTTTCATTATAATCTATACCTATTCAAATGGTTAAAAATGTCCAATAATAAAAAATTTAACTTGTCGTGAAATATTGGCACCAAGTGTAGTGAAAAGTAATGTTAAAATTTGCTTACATCGTTGGCAATATTAGCTCCTAGTTATTAATAACTAAAAGACCGTAACATATCTAAAAAAATAACTAATAATTTTGCAATGTTGCTGTTAGTTTGATTATTATTAATCTTAGTAAACCTGCAATAGCATGCTAATTAATTAAAATAAAGTAATTTGTATGTTGAAATAGTTATAAAAATAATGGCACTACAACGTTAAAAGCTAAAATAAATTTTAAAAAGAATCTAGCTAAAAATAGATTTTATAAAGAATCTAGCTAAAGCAATTTACCGTCAAAAGTTTGGGTTGCCGACAATTTGACAAAAACATTGTTTACAATATTTCTACACTAAAATGTCGCACCAACCTTTGTGCTGTACGGTAACGTTGTTGGATTAATATGCGCTGAGCTTTAACGACTTTGTTGGGTAGACTCCATAAGAGATAATAATAATAATGACAAATATTTATTTACAGAGATGGGTTTACAGAGTAGGAACTTACAATCTATTTCAAATTAAGTGTAGATAACTGTTAGGTACCATTCTTACGAGATAGCTTAAAAAATTCAAAGACTAGCTAAGAATATAGAGCAATAGCTAGCTAAGCAGATATCTTACCCCCAAGCAGCTCAGGCTCTCCAAGGTTCACATAAAACAGCATATCCTTCTCATAGCTGTCCTCTTCAATGATGTGAAGTGGAATAAATTTTCTGCAACAAAACAAAACACATTAAAATTTGTTGAACGTTTAATAAACGGAGCTGACGTGTTGGTGGTAAACCGAGCCTGGGTTGTATTATTGTTTGGTTGGTATTATCGTATTTTCAGTTTGGATTTTTTACAGTTTGAGGTTTGCTTTGTTTTTCACAAGGTTTGAATAGTGTTACTGGCTGAGTCAAGATTGTCACAGATCAAGGCCGCACCGCTACCATTTTTGTGTTGTGCACAAAAATGTGCATTAAAATAATGGGCTTTAACTCGTAACATTTAGATGCATTTTATATTGACGTCATCAGATGACATACAGCTAGCGGGTCCCTCGTTTGAAACTTGTGGGATGCCATTTTGTAACTGTAAAATTGTGTGTAAAATATACATAAAGACTGAGAGGTCGCCGAGTCGAGCACATATTTGAAATTTGAATGCACATTTTTATACTGTGCGGTAGTGGATTAATGTCCGCAGATTATGGCGCATAAGGGAGAGGACTTTGTTCAATATTGGACGTATTGGGCTAATATATAGTTGTGAAGCTGTAAGGTAAATAATTTATAAAGGTTTCTATGTGTCCGTTAGAAATTTATAAAAGCCGAGCTATTTTTGTCAAGTAAAACAAACAATTCACAATCAGACTCGTAAAGTTTCTACCTTCTATGTCCCACTTATGGGTTTCTGGTTCGTGAAAGTGTTAGAAGATATTCAACATTTACTAACATCTGTCTTTTTCAGGAATCACCAGAAGCTTTACGCGGGTAAAAATTAAATATTTTGACACTTTTAAGCACACAGTAGCTAACGTATGTAATTAAGAGGTTAAAGGGAAATGGACGTTAAATAACGTTCGCTTAAGAGGGCTATTACTAAAAAGCAGTTAAATAAAAATTTAGCAGTGAGTAGTTCAAGCAAATGTTGATAAATATTTTGGTATAAATATTATGTCAAAATGATGTAGAACAAAGATATTGGGGGTTTGTTTCGAAGCCTTTTCGGTCGACAATCGAGTTCGGTTCAGTTATTTTTTTCTTTACATAAAGGCATGTAACGAGAACATTTTCTATTATTACTCAAGTATAGGATATTCGTAACAAGAAAAAAAATATGGTGGTCTTTATTCAATAGAATCTACAAATTAGAGCTCCCAAAACAGGTCTCCGAGAGTTTTCGACTAAACATGCATCGGGAGAATGATTATAACTACAAAAAAAAAGAAATTTTCTAAAATTAGTTTTATTAATATTGTAAAAGAAAACGAACTTATCAAAAAGTGATTAATAATTCAAGCAACGAACGAAAATCATACAATTTAGACGATGAAACCGTGCGATTTCTCGTTTTTTTTTGTAAGTGCCCTCTTAAAGGTCAATTCTATTCATTTTACACTAGCTGCGCCTCGCGGCTTCGCCCGTGTGGAAATTGATTAAACACCCCCTAGGAGTAGTTTAGTAAAAATAAAAATACGTATAATTATCATCATTTAACTTATAGTTTATTTATACCGACTTTTGTGTGAATCGAACCAAGGAATAATTATTTTCCATGGAAGTTTTACCACCTTTTTTAACACCCTCCGAGGTTTTTTTTGAAAATTTTATAAATTTTTGTGTTATTCTAGAACTTAAACTATCTACATACCAAATATAATCTAAATAGGTTAAGTAGTTACGGAGATACGTGGTAACAACATTCACACGAACTTTCGCATTTATTATATTAGTGTGATACTAGAGGTATAAGGCAGCGAACGCACCAGACAGGCAGTTTGCTTAGCGCCTAGAGCCTTACGGGCCATTTGACGACTAGCGAAGGCGCCAAGCGGGCACGTTCTACGTACATGCTTTTGACCCTAAGGCTTACAAGAAAACGTTATGGTGTTCACGATTATGTGTTTGATTATACTCACCTTTACAGTCCTGGAGCCTTAAGCATAGGGCTTAAGGCTCCAGGCCTGTAAAGGTGAGTATAGACTATAGCATTTACTTGTAACAGAACATCTAGCATTCACTGTTTTTAAATTTACTCGAACCACACTTCAAAGATGGCGCTCGATGTTTTGTTACAACCTGATTTCAAAAACCAATGAACTTTTTGGTGTATTATTTTATCGAGCAAAGACGCGAGCGCGGGTGACTGGGGATGGCGGGGACTGAGGTACGCGGGCCGAGGGAAAATGTACGCAAGGTAGTAAGAAATGTTACAGGTAAATGCTCACTCGCTGTGAGCATTACGTCGAACACAGCGTCGAGCATTCGCTAGAACGTAACATAACATGGAATTGATCAAGGAAGCTGGACTCTTGTCTCTATTGTACCATTTTTAAGCTTTCAGCTGGGTGAACGCGCGCACACCCCTTCAAATAGCACATGCAGCACGCAGATGCGCCACGCAGCATGCGCATGCAGAATTTTCCGCAAATTTCTTGATTATTTTCTAGTAATACCTAGTATCTATATAGATGGATATTTGGATTCTCCATAAAATTTCCTACAAACATAGCATGTAATGCTCTAGTCTATACTCACCTTTAGCAGAACACCGCCGCAGATACACGATAAATCAAGTTGGGAGGTACACGATTCATGTAGGCTGTTTGGCTTGATAATTTATCGCTATAATGAGAATTTGCTCGAAAATACAATTTACCGCGGCTCGATGATTTGTCGTGTTTGGATGATGTTTGAATCATTTGATTAAATTTGCGATTATCTAGGATCCTGCCGTAGAGAGCATTATGAGATCATTTATTGAGGGATAAATTGGTATGTTTTGGCATTTCATTAAAGAATATATTTATTTAAGTTTTTTAGAGCCAAACGCATCGAGAGAGTCAAAGGAATCGCCAAGTCGAATTATCATAAAACGAATTCTGAAATTCAATTCCTTTGACTACTTTGTAGCATTTTCGAAAATTTTCCAAACTTATAACTTTAGTTTAACTACTCAGTTCATAAAAGTCAGTTCAGGTAACACCCACAAAATAATATCTTAATAAAAATAGTATATACAACAGGAATTTTAACAGACAGACTCGAAAACCAATGTACCACTTAACGGACACTGCTAGTCCATTGAACAAAGCGATTGACACTCCCCCTGACGTGGTTCTCCGAAACTATTCGTAGTTCTTATGAAATTACGAAACATTCTGACCAGTACCACAGGTAGCTTCAGTAAAACGTTCATTCTGATTAAATACTCTTATTGCGACCACGTATATTGTTGGCAATGTCCCAAACATACCACCGGTTTCCGTCCAGCAGTCACCCTCTGGACCTTTCAAATAACTTTGAAATATAAAGCAGGGGCCCAATTCTGCTACCTAATCGCTTTACTACGACAATGATATCACGTAGAATCCTTAGATGAAAAAAACTCCAGATAGTGCGTGCGGTGCTATTTACACGGAGAGATTGATAGAATGGTTTCAATCTGTCAAGGTTGAAACCATTCTATCAATCTCTTTGGACGCGTGTCCCACCATCTGTAGTTACTTTTATCTATAGAATGCTAAAATGTGTCATTCCGTGACGTTACCATAATCATAGTGAAGCGACTTGTTAAGCAGAATAGGGAGTAGCCCGATCTAGTGTGTACCTCACAGTGTAGGTATCTACTTACATTGAGCACGAGAGCTAGTCAGTTCCTAAAAGTATGCGAGCGGCGAGGGAGGAGTGAAAATACTGACAGTTATCGCAGATTTCCGAGAAATAAATGTAGTTGGTAGTCCGGTTACAAGTACTAGACCGACAGGACTCGCAACCGGGCTACTGATACTACACAAAAATAAATTCACGGTCGAAGAACAACGTATTCTTTGGAAGATTTTTCAGGCGGTTTGCAAACAGTGAGAGAAGGGTTCTCAGGCAGAAGGACGGTTGGCAGGAGGTTACAAACTATATTTGGACAGAAAAGAAAGTGTAAGTACCTTTTACAGTGACTTATTACCCGGACGCGACTAAAGCCGAAGAAGCACCGAGCTCTATTAAAATAGGAAAGCCTCCTCAAACAGGGTGTGAAACCGCTGGCGAACCTAGCAATAAATAATAAACATACTGAATCTACATTCTGTCCTTTTTATTGTTTTGGCGCAAAATATAGAACATTATGCCTTCCCTTTATGTTTCCTTTGAAGTTTAGCTTTATACACATGAAAGACAAAACAATGAAACGTTTATTATAAGATTTAATTATCTAGGTAAGAGTAAGTAGTAGTAGTAAGCTCTAAATATTCATTACCATGGTAATTTAAGTCTGGCAATGGCATATATTAACAAAGAAAATTACAATCTAATAATAGAAACAAATTAGAAATAATATTTACAATTGAAACAATTAAGCTAACTGCAGACTGTTGCAAACATTCTACAGGTAGCTCAACAGATCCATATCAATACTAGTCGGAAGCGTCCGCAAGACGCTAGTTAATTATTATTGATGAACCTGAGATGTTGAAATCCGAAAGAAAACTCTTCTAAAGTTCAAAATAACTAAACAAAATAAATAACTAATACTGGACAATCTAGAGAGTACCGTCTTGCCTCAAAGTGAACAGAGTTTATGTTATGGGTACTACACAAATGATATTCTTAATAGATTACTTACATGTAGACATACGGTACACCAACCGAATCCTAGCGCTAAGCAGAAGCAACCTTCGCATCATGAGAAGAGCCCTAACTGGACACTGTCGCCTTAACAAGCACATGTTCAAACTGGGTCTAAGCGACACACAATCCAGCAGATTCTGCGAAGAGGTGGAGGAAACGCCTCTCCACCTGCTAGGAGAGTGCGGAGCACTGATGCAAAAACGTAGCATCCATCTGGGCAAGCACCTGCACAGCCCAGATGAGCTACGAGCCATCACCCCGAAGAAAATCCTGCAGTTCTTAGCAGCTGCAAGGGTTAGTGGCGAACTATGAACGTCGCAGCTTCAGGGCTGAACAATCGAGTGGCGATCACAATTGGCCTATCATGGCCGTAGTGACACGAAAGCCACCTAAACAAAAAAAAAATAAAAAAAAAAATATACATGTAGACATGTTTTTAATATACATAGTAAAACACCCGGAACAAATATCTCCAGATCGGACAAACAGTTGTCTCGAGGCTATCGAACCCGTAACCTCCTACTTCGCAGGCAGACCTTCGCCCGCTGCACAATTCCGGGCTCTAAGTAAAACGATTGCTGGTTTTCGAACATAACGTAAAGCTCAAGTTATAAAATGCAAATGGTATAGTATCGATCTACAAGGTTTACTTCTCTCTGGCCACCTTGGCTTTGTTATCGAATGTCAGTCAGTTGTTATCGAATTCGTTTCTTTTTTCCACATTGAGTGGTCTTGACGCACATGCGTTACAGACGATTTATAGTAAAATCGTTATTAATTTTATTTTCAGAATTTTAGGAAAACATAGGTACATCTAGGTCTAAGGAATAAGTAATACTGGACAATTCACACATCATCAGAATAGTTATTAACATGATAAATGCCGGTACAGATCAGCGAATTCATAAATTTTTTTGGTACGGTAGGTACATAATAATCAATAGTCTTTTAAGTGAATTTTAGGTTATTTAAGTGAAATAGCGGCGGGTGCGCTCTTGCAGGTAAGTTCGGTAATCTATGATGCGATAAAGATATCAAAATGTATCGATATTTATAAAATAATTTTGTAGCGTAGACGCTCCTAAACCGTTTAGCTCACACCCTAAGCAAAAATCCCTGCACAATTCGGCGTCGTTTATCTAAAATAGCTGACCGTATTTATTGCCCGCCATGTTATCCACGTTACACCGTACAATATTAAAGGAACCATAATGGTTGGCAGGGCCGAACTAAGGTTACTGCCAAAGTAGGCAACGGAAACATAGGTGCAATATAAGGATACCTATATTCAATTCAATTCAATTCATTTATTTCAGACAACAAAATTTTTTTAAGAATACAAAATAAATTAAGGGGTCCATATTTGGGATGAAACATAAAATAAAATAAACTAAACTAATATTAAGTCCTTACATATGAAATTGGCGTTTTTCGTACTGGCCACTTTAATCACAAATTTCTCCTCTTTGGTAAGGAATTCCAAATTCAAATTTGTACAGCTATAGACTCATGTATTTGTGCTTCGATGATCGTCATTCATTTGTTTTGTTTTCTTCTGTTTTTTTCTGTTTGCGTCACTCATTTTACAAAATGGAAAACTTAAAATATCGCATTATTTACGAGTACAAGTTCCGCCGTGGCACTAGTGCTGCGGAAACAACTCGAAGGGTGAATGATGTGTATGGCGGTCGTGTTGCAAAAGAAAACACAGTTCGTTTTTGGTTCCAACGTTTTCGTTCTGGAAATTTTGACCTGCAGAACAAGCCCCGTGGACGGCCTGAGACTCAAGTTGATAATGAAGAGTTGAAGGCTATTGTGGAAGCGGATCCATCGCAAACCACGTCCGAGTTAGCTGCAGGCTGCGATGTTAGTGATAAAACTGTTTTAATTCACTTGAAGCAAATTGGGAAGATTAAAAAGCTTGAAAGGTGGGTACCTCACGAATTGACTGAAGCAAACCGGCAAACGCGCGTCGACTGCTGCGTTACATTACTAAACCGGCACAATAATGAAGGTATTTTAAACCGAATCATTACCTGTGATGAAAAATGGGTTCTTTACGATAATCGGAAGCGCTCAGCGCAATGGTTGGATCCTGCCCAGCCAGCCAAATCCTGCCCCAAGCGAAAATTAACCCCAAAAAAGTTACTTGTAAGCGTTTGGTGGACTAGTGCCGGTATTGTTCATTACAGTTTTCTCAAATCTGGCCAGACTATTACGGCTGATGTCTATTGTCAGCAATTGCAAACCATGATGGAAAAGCTAGCGGCTAAACAACCTAGGCTGGTCAATCGCTCCACGCCACTGCTGCTTCACGACAACGCTAGACCACACACTGCGCAACAGACGGCTACTAAATTAGAAGAGCTTCAATTGGAAAGTCTAAGACATCCTCCGTACTCCCCGGACCTTGCTCCAACAGATTACCATTTTTTTCGAAATTTGGATAACTTCTTGCAAGGGAAAAAATTCAACTCCGATGGGGCAGTCCAAATCGCCTTCAAAGATTTTATTGATTCCCGTCCGACTGGTTTTTTTAGTAAAGGGATCAATGAACTACCTATAAGATGGCAAAAGTGCATAGAAAATAATGGTTCATACTTTGATTAATTAAATATATTATATTAAAAAATATTCGACTTTTTGTTCCTCCCATACAAAACGCCAATTTCATATGTAAGGACCTAATAATAAAAATAATCAAAAATAGCTACTAAAACACTGGTCAAGAAAGTATAATATACGCGCTCGTCCAGTGTTCCATAAAGAGACAGTCGGTATCCAGTCTCTCATAAATGAGCTGTATGTAGCTGTTGGAGCTGTCGCGCACCCGGCGCATCAGGGACGCAGATCTTTTGCGCATTATCGCCGCGAACCCGTCTACTCGTGCGTGAGCAAACATTCCCTATGCGCTGCAGAAGCGCGGCAGCCCCACCAGCACTCTGAACGAGTTGTTGTATTGGATCCGCAGGGCATTCCAAGACTTCTTGGTGTGCTTGACCCAGAGGCTGCACGTATAAAACGACTGGCAATAAGCCCTAAAAAGCGTCGTTTTCACTTGCTTAGACCAACGCGCAAACCTACGGGCCAACATGTTTGCTCTGATGGATAATGCCCTACGTTCCCTTTCCATGTCCTGGTCATCCGTAAGAGACTCGGTGACCCAATGGCCCAGATACTTAAAGCAAGCTACTCGCTTCAGTTCGCTGCCGTTCAGGAAAATCGGCGGAATGGTGTTATATGTTTTATTGCCTGATTTAAAGACCATGAATTCACTTTTGCTTGCATTGTATCTGAGCCCATGGGCCTCCGCATATCTCCCCGCATATATGAGGGCAAAGGTAGGTACGGTAGGGAAAAGTGTGAGTTAAATGGCCAAGAGTGCAAATTATACACTAGCCAAACTCGATGTAGAACATTTGTGAACAAACCACGACAGAAATAACTAAAAATCACTTGCTTGGCGTCGAGTTTCAGATATAATTTGTAAGCAACATTTATTGAAGGAAGGATCTCAAATGGACAAGTAATATACATTGCGTATAAAAAGAAGCGGCAACAGAGTGAATTTTATGTTAAGGATGGGTGATTTGTTTATAAACATTCTTGGTATATTTAGACTATGCGAAAATACACACCTACAAAACGATATAGACAATCGAAATAAAAGAATTGAACTGACTATCGATGTCAAAGCGTAGATCGGATGAGAACAAACCCCAGCAAATGATCTTATATCAGTTCATTCCGAATGTAACCATGATTAAAATTTTTTTAGTTTGATCCATGACATGCCATATAGAACTTTCTAAACTTTTTCCATGTCTTTTTATCATACCTGCTTATTCATGAAGGGTTGCTGTTGTGATTGCAGGATTGCTGTCGTTAATACACCAATGTGTGTCCGTGTAAGTTAGCGTGTGTGAGTATGTGTAATGTGTGTGTGTTTTGGTAGACTTTGAAGATACAGCAGTAACAATTTAAATCATTACAACAATCCTTCCTATACGTAGGAATACCTAAGTCTATGTATCTGTTATAATATGCCCCTGTGACTATCCTAACTACCTCCCAGCTAAAGCATTTACAGACCGAAATCAACCTGCACTTTCCGTGAACTATTCACGAGTCTGGCAGTAAGCCAACCTCTGTCTCGTCGCGTCGTTCTGTGACATAGGTATTCAATGTTTTTATATTCATCTACCTATTATTATTATGCAGGCCTTTTCAGCTGCGTTGGCACGATTTAAGTCTGCTCGGACGGAGTGGACTCGGACGACGACGTCCGGTCTATGTAGACTCGGACCGCGTTCTACTTTTCCGAGCCAGATCGTATACGAGGAAAACAAAATCGCGTCTAGTCACAACACCTAAAGCCTCTCCTGACATTTTTCGATGTTGACTAAGAAAATAATCCGAGTGAACTATGTTAATATCAACAGCTATCCGTATTGTTTTGTATTGTATTCATTTATTTCAGATAGTTAAATAATCCATATTACACATACACAAAATAAAAAAAAATTAAAATAACACAGTCAATAAAATAATAAATAAGATTAGATAAATTAGGTTACAAATTCAAATTATTAGAATAAATTACATACTGCTAACATCCACGTATGGCTCCAACGAGTCCACTCGGTCCGAGCCTTGTCCGAACCGACGCTGATCGTGTCAACTGTCAACGCGGCTTTAATGACAAGTAACTAGTTATATCTCAGATATTATTCAGTTCTTTTCAATGACAGGCAGCTACGACTATCGTGGTAGTAAATTATTTCGTTGGATTATTTGTTGGTACCTACACAAGCAGAGCTTAGACTTTTTTTATTGCTTTTGACCACCTTATGAAAGTGACGATGTGGCCTAAGACGCTTTCTCAGAGAGAGATTATGTTACAAAATTATTAAAAATAAAAAAAGATTTTACTGGAATTTATAAAAAAAACATTAAAATAAACTAGTCAGACTTGGTCCGATCGTTTTATAACATGGAATCTATTTATCAAGTCTCATTTGATTTAGGCGGGATACAGTAAACTACGCAAATCGCAGAATGGTGTCAACCTTCCTAAGGAGTTATTTGGTAAACGAAGCGTTTGCAGGTTTTTTTAATTGATAATATTCTCGTTGAATGAGGCGTTTTCTTAACGTCAAAAAATTGATGCTTTTTTACTACATGGGGCCGCCAAATTAAAGTGAAATAGACCGTGCTTATTTGGACATGACATCCCATTGATAGTCTAGTTCCTCTCCGTTACAAATCCACGCCATCTATTAGTTCTAAGGTAATTTATATTTTAACTACTTTCTAATAAGGCGTTTTGGAAAACGCCTTATTAGGCGTTTTCATTATAAATAGTTCAACCCGACTGAGGGGCGCTTAGCTTGGGGCTAAGTGACACCATGCATATTTTGATATGTCATCTCATTGACATCCTCTCCTCTCCTACCCGAGAAAGATCCCCGACATCTATTTATTTCTTAAGTAAATAGAGTTTTTTATATCTTCGAAGATCAAAACAAAACACCACATAGACCAAACACGGCTAGATCCTTCAATGCCTACGTTCTAGAATGTAGCCCTAAATAAGTTATTAGTCTTCTTGTCTAGTATTTCCAACCTTACGTAAAACTATTACAGAAATAGCCAAGTAGGTAAGGTTTATTTCTGTTCCAAGTGCTTCAGTATACCTTATACTAAATATTTGATAGAGATGTTAAGGGTCGAGCGATCGATGCACGATGGGCCGCCTTAAGTAGATAAACTATGGAACTTAGAAAACTTGTTTGTGCATTCTCTAGTTATTTAGTTTACGTATGAAATTTCTTCATAAATTGTAAACGTGCCGGATTCATAAGTTTTTGTATCCCAGTTTATCACGTGATCAAACGACACTGTTTGGTGTGATAATCTGACGTGTGATCAGATTCTGCGTGGTAATCTGCAACATACACCTGATTTTGAGGGGTCGATCCTCGCCGAACCCACCTTGGACCAGTAACTAACTTTACCAATGGTCTACACTAGGTTGACAGGTGAGTTTATGCCCGAAAAATTTACCTGCCAACCTCGTTTCATTAAAAATTCCCTTCCTGATTAGATTCCGCCAAATTATTTCACAGGAAGACTAATGAATCAATTTCCTTTAGACCTTACAGGACTCTTGGACACGTCACAATGAAAATAATTTATTCATACTCTGAGTAAGATAAGACAGATAGATATAAATCTTCTGCCGTAAATCATACAGAAAAAGCGACTCGAAGGAATTTAAAGACATGCGCAATGCGCAAGTCAGTTTCAGTGAAGGTTGAGCTACATTTATGAGAGCGCAGAAGTATTTTAAACGGCTGAGGAGGGTCATGCGTGGTTGATGTTGGTTTTGTGTATAGTAATTAGGTCAACAGGCTTAAAGATACAATATTGACTTCTGTGTCGCGGACTCGCGAGGTCCGCGCTAATTAGTTAATTAGCTGCAATGCCACAGATGACGGATGAGTTATTATGTATGTTTACATTGTGAATCCCATAAAAGTATTATAGGTTTGGTTATACCCCTGTATAACGTGCTTACTTACTAAATGGGATTTACAATGACGTCATCTCAGGACAGCATGTGTCCAGCGGGGCTATTCAGACTCTCCGGTACCAAGTCATCTGTCACAGATTCGCGCGAAATTCCAATATTTTAGCGGTTTTTAATATTTTCTGCGTTGTGCAAGGAATTATCTTATCAGAAAAGTAGTTTTAAATTTTTTTGCCCCTAGGTCCGTGAGGTACCGAGGCTCTCCGGGTTTTTAAAAGTTACGGCGTCCTGTCTACGCGACGCGTGACCCGAGAGTGGGCGGGTATCTGGCGCAGCGCATCAGTATTGCCATACAGCGGGGCAATTCAGCCAGCACGCAGCGTCTTGGGGACGCTTCCGACTGGTATTGATATAGATTAGTTGAGCTACCTGTAGATTGTTAATTGTTTTAATTTGTAAATACTAGTTCTAATTTGTTTTTATTATTGAATTGTAATTTTCTTTGTCAATAAAGTTTTCAATAAATAATAAAATATTCTATATGAACCCTTGTTTTAACAAATTTCGATTTAGTGCTACTTTGGGAGCGATTAATAACATGAGCTTTATTACTAAAAATAAACATATTCCCAAAAGCTACGTTATATCATACTTTACTGTAACATGGGTTCATAGAAAATGGTCTACGATTTGTGGATGTTCTACTCGTACTCGTTCTACTTTTATGGCAGTTTAGTTCCTGCAGAACGCAAAAAATATTAAAAACCGCTAAAATATTTGAATTTCGCGCGATCCTGTGTCAGATTCCATGTTGATGACTCGGTAGCGAAGAGTCTGAACAGCTGTGCTGCTCAGTTCAAATCCGATCTGAGCGGGCCAGCATAAGAGATGACCAAATCTCAATTGCATTCATTAAGTATGCATGTTAAGTATAAGAATGTATGGGACATCTCTTAAACGGCTTGAAGATTTAATAATTACCCTTCAGAAGCGTCAAATTTAGTCTTCGACTGCTGCAGTGTGAAACTATGATCGACTGAAAAATGAGAAGTTTGAAATCACGGCTTTGGAATGGCTTTTTTGTACATTAGAAGAAGAAAAACGCTCTACATGCCTACATGCATGTAGTCCTATCCTAAATCCTCCAGAAGACATCCATTTATCAAAGTCGTTTTTGAGGAAGGAGCTGCTGCCTTCCGCTATGATAGTTTTTTTTAATAACGGATTACGGTGCAAAGTAACCTTAGGTTCCTTCCTTACTTAAAATTTGCAATTAAACCAATGTAAATAAATAATTCAAGATAAATCACACAACATCGTCTAGCCTCAAACTAAGCAGAGCTTGTGTTGAAAGTCGATAATCCTTCTTAAAAACAAGATCCGTCAAGTGCGAGTGTGACTCGCGCGCCGAGGGTTTCGAACGGTTTGACAACCGTTCGAAACCCTCGGCGCGCGAGTATACCCTCGGCGCGCGAGTATACCCTCGGCGCGCGAGTATACCCTCGGCGCGCGAGTATACCAAAATGTACTGGTTAGAGACTTTGGTATACCTACATTTCAGATGTATCGGTTTGCAAACTTCGGAGTAGGTATAGAGAGTAATAGCAAAATTTTCGTCTTTTTTCAAATTATTTCAAAAATTATCCAACGTACAGATTTTTTTTAATTTACCCCCCCGTTTTTGACCATTTTTCAAAAAGTGTTCTACTTACAGACTTCTATATATTTTTCTGTAAAATATAGATGCATACAAACGCTACATACATTTCAGAAGGATCGCTCTGTATACTTCGGAGTTAGCGGGGCGGGAAAGAGTATTTTTTCGCCTTTTTGCAAAATATTTCAAAAACTATTAAACCTACAGAAATTTCAAAAACAGTTTTGAGATGTACAAACCGATACCTTTCATTTGATACCCCACTTGACATTGTAGATCTCTTTTAAAATTTCGACATCACAATTTGTACTGAAAATTGCATTTTCATTTTTCATTTATTTTTCTTTTAATCAGTACAGGCGCACGAAATGTATTATTATTTTAAATTTCACGTTATTTGCTGCTGTAATTGCTGAGATATTAAAGACGGCAAAAAGGACAGAAAAAGCGAGACCATAAAGGGTTTCGAAACCGATCTCCGATCTTCGAAACCCTAAAAACAAGGTTATCAGGTGACATATAGGGTTTCAAGTAAGTGGGCCCTTATAATGAGGTCAGGAGTTTTCCAATAATCCTTTATACATCTTGACTGGCCTCCATTTCTACTTACAATATTTATATTCTCTGAGTAAGGTGTGAAGTAAGCCCAAAACACTTGTATCTCCTTGTATCTACATTGTGACTCTTTTTACAAAAATACTACAATACCGTCTACAACAGTCCGTCTAAGCAAAAAAGCTTATATAAACAAAACGTACAAGAAGTTTGTTTGATAGTCACAACTAAAAACTAAACGGACATTTGTCTTCGGGCTTACAAACGTCTATTGTGTTGGTCCACTTTCAACGGCTTAAGAGGAAGGCGAAATAGTGTTGGATATTTTTGGTGTACTAACAGAACGATAATTTCTTCTTTATACAGCTGAGAAAATAAAAAAATATTTGCGGTAATTTTGAACTTTTGCGATTTGATTACGGACGCGACTACGCAATGAGAGAGAAGGTAGAAATAAAAAACAAAACGTATCGTGATAAATACTTGACACCATTATGTAATTTTTTTTACTAGACGTTAGCAAAAATTACACATGAAAATTACACGTGATTTATTTTGAACCCTGCTTCTACCACATAAATAATAATTGACATTTGATTTGGACCTCGAAAACTATAGTGTTTGCGAGAATCACTTCTTTAATTAGTGTAGATCGTAAGCGAGTATATTATTCAACATTGCGTGTGAAAATTTAGTCCTTTTATTTGATTTTTATAAGCTTTATACAGGGTTAACTTAACTCGCTTATGGCACGTGCGGTCTCGGTATTGTATTAGTGAGTCACCACGGGCAGCGGAGAGGTTAAGGTTAGATTTCGATTGAATGGGGCTTAGGTACGGAGAAAGCAGGTAAGCTCCATAAAATATCAAACGTCTTACAGACTTTTCTTTTTAACGACGACTTTTGTCTAACAAGGGAGAATCAAACCTTTTATTTAGTTCATGATGAATCAATTATTTTTAATCATCTTAAATTTATGGAAAATCACTTATATATTTCCATTCTCCCGAAAAACCAATAACGAAGTAAAAGCCTTCATAAATTGTCATGAGATTAGAGGATTCTTAATATAGGTCTATTTTCCCGAAACATTACGCCTGAAAGTACGTTTATTAATATAACGCTAAAATTATTTACGATCCATTACCTTGTTCCATAGTGTGTCGTTAATCGGTACTAAAATCTGGGGTTGTCATAAGCATAAAGTTGCTAAATGTGCATTTTACAGAAATGAGAGAAGCATTTTGCGTCTCTACCTATCTTTGTATTTATTATCTAGCTACCGCCCACGACTTCGCACGCGTTTCTGAAATAAAACGTACCTAGCGTATATTTTATTGTAGGTCTAGAAATTTATGCAAATTTCAGCCCAACATATAAACTTTCGCATTTATTATGCAGGAACGGAAAGGGTGTAACTACTAAGCCGAATGGGGGTGATTCTCCAGAATCACACAACCCTGAGGGATCAACTTGTGAATAACGATTTTTTGGATTTCGAATATTTTTTATATTTTTTTGCAAAAAAGGTTTGTTTTTCTTATTATTCGTGTTCTTTTACACGCAATCTTGCATTATTTAACATTAAAAAAAATATTTCGCAAATAATTTTTGCTTGTATTTTTCAGCTGTTTTGTCATGAAATGATTGCAAAAAATGTTGTAAAGCCTTTGAAATTTCAAAACAATAATAATAATAATAATAATGTAAGAATACGCGTAAAAGAAACACGTTTAATGAGAAAACCGTCAGTAATTTTTTTCAAAAAAAGTTAAAAATATGCGAAATTTAATATATCGTAGAACAAAAGTTAACCCCCCGATGTTCAGCATCAGCCCTTTTCGGCTTAATACACCCTTTCCGTGGAACCCTGTATTAGTGTGATTAGAAACAGCGTCATATTATTTTCCATTATTATTTGTGCCTTTTCAAATGTCCTAAAATAAATGATATCACAAATTTCTTGACGCCTCAGGAAATAATGATAACTTAAGGTTTTTATTTGCGACTGTACAAGGTTACTTTCAAAGAAAAAAGAAGGCAATTGCGTAGTCTTTTGTTTTTTTGGGTAAAAGTGGACACAGCCGCTATAAGCCAAATCGAAATCTTTAGATTTTTCGCTGAAAGTGGCACACAATCGTTTGATATACTTTTTAATACTGAGAATGGAAAAGGTAACCTTAATAGGACTTTTTTTGTTTTTGTGCTATTGCAAAGGAGGGTCTTTATATTAATGTTAGAAGTATGGTTTGTAAGTTCCGATGACAGTCGCTGTAGTCCAAACAGCTGAACGAATTTTGGAAGCTAAGAAATCATTGGATTCTTCTGGATTTCGAGCTTCTCAAAAGCTATGTAAACCGCCAAGTGAGAGTTGTTTTTCAAAGAACATCGAATATACACTTGACCCCGTTAAATTTTCAATTTTATTATATTTTTAGTAGTGTTATGAGTAACACTTTAACCGTACTAAAAAGTACAGTTAAAGTGTATGGGTGCAAGACCGACATCTTGGTGAGGTTTGAGCGGTTGGAGTCGCGTCATAATGATTTTAAATCATTTGTGATGCGCATTCCAATTGATAATAACTCGACCTCTCAGGAAGAATTCTGGCCGCAGAGTGTGCTGTTCCGACGTTTCCGCGAACGATTACCGGTCGCAGCACATATTGCGTGTCACACGTCGCCGACATTACGTGGTAGTAAATAGGTTTATTTATGTATGTTAGACTAATGTATATGTATATTTTATATGGGCCGTAGTTTTTAAGCATTTTACATCCTGTACTAGACTATGTTGCCAGAAATAAATAATTTATATCAGTTATCTAGTACCTACACATAACACAAGTTCTGCTTAGCTTGGGGCTAGATAATACTGTGTGAATTGTCCAGCATTATTTATTTATTACACATGTTCAAACCACTTCAACATCACAAGTTTAATAAACTTAGAGCGAGGAGTTGAACCAAATGGTGAATGAGGTCCAAAACACATAATAATTATGCACAATATTATTAGTAGGTATAATAATATGTAAATGTATGACCTAAACGAAATAAACAATTTATTATTATTATTATTTATTATGTTCAAACCAATTGCTTGTTTCAAACAGGCGTGTAAAATGATCTTACCAAGAAAGTGGATTGCTGTGAACTTTGCTGTAACATTATATTGCGGTTCTTGCTGGCTCTGGCAGTTTATTATAATGCAAAGTGGTAAGAGCAGCTACCCACTGAGAATATGAGTTAACAACTGGTCGCTCTGTACTAAAGTGCACTTGACAGATTATATCTGAACCAGGCGATGCTAAGTACAGTATTTTTGGGGAGTGGGGGAGTAGAAGGAGGGGGGGGATCATGGGCTATATTTTTCTGGTAGAATCAATGTCTTAAGTGTAGTGGTTGCTGAGATATGGTTTTTTAAAGTTTATTCTAAAACCACTCAAGCTTTCGTCTTTAAATCGTCGTTTTTGTAGTTATAATGGCACAAAATAACTTGTGTTGTATTTTACCATGTATACATAATCTATATAAATTATTATTTGACACAAATTGCTTTAAAAAATAGTTACGAGCAATCGAAGTCAAAGGCCGATAAAGTTGGAGGACCATTTTCTCACCTACGCAATGAAGATTTCAAGCTTGATGATTTCAAGCATCGCTTGGTGAGATGGTGGTCAATCAAACTAGCTAATAGTTTCACTGTTGATAGTTATCTACAGTGGACAAGTAAAAATAATAAGATATAAGATAAGAATAATACGACCGCTAGAGGCGTACAATACAAAACCGTACAGAGCTATAGACAGTTTCAAAATAGACTCGAGTGCGGAGTGTATACGCTAAACTTGAAATAAACGGCGAAAACGAGCCCATGTTAAGGCGCAGCTCGAGTGCCTCCTCTTTTTGAAGGGTTCACGCGGTTTACGAGAAGGAGAGAGGCGGTTGAGGCGCCTTCTATATTATTATCGACAAGCGGTTGATAAACCAGGAGAAGAGAACTCATAAAAAAAATTAAGTTACGCGATTTGAACACGTTTTTATTTGTATTATTTAACAGGTATTTATCGCGTTTATATACATATTTTTTCCGGCGTTTGAACAGGTTTACACAATGTCGTCGTGGTCACGGGATGACGGGTCATGTGTCATCATCGGGATGATGGATCATGTGTCATCGGGATGATTGGTCATCCCGTGACAGTAACTTAATTTTTGTGTGTAAACCTGTTGAAACGTCGAGAAAAATAGGTAAATAATCGTGATAAATCCCCTTAAAAAAATACTAACAATAAGTGATTTTATTTCGGGATGCTTTTTCATGATTTTAATGCCCACCCTTCCAGGCATTGTAATATTCCAGGTAGCAGTATATGTAAGGAGTACCTTGGAAGTCTTCGCTAAGAATAGCGACATTCACAATACTCGGCAAGCAGACAAACTCACCACCTTGCCTCGTACTCTCGCGAAGTCTGGAAAGTAAAAGCGCATAACGGGACCGACAGTGTACAACAGTCTTCCTAAAAATGTAACGGAAGCAACAAGCCAAGCAATCTTTTAAATACAAGCTGAAGAACTGGCTTATTGACAACAGCTTTTACAGCTATGATGAGTTTTTAGCCTGTAAGAGTGACGAAATGTTGTTATCTGTCTATAGATATATTATATGTATATTATTATCTAATTATAATTTTAAATTTAATGTTATAATTGTATAATTTTTTAATAATTTCTATATATAAAATATCATTTATACATCTAGAATTCAATGTACCTACTTATTTTTTATACATACGAATATGACGTGTCATTCTTGTAATGTACGAAATAAATGATTTTTGATAATTGATTATTATTGATTAATGCTGGATGTTTACGCAGCGGTATCTAGCCCGTATGAAAGCAGTCACGTATAGTGTGTGGAACACGTTTTGCAAATTCATATGAACATTTGTCTCGCTATTGTAATCGAACCTGCAACCCCAGATAATACATATAATAAATGATCGCAGTTCGGTGGTAGAATTGTTCTGCAGGGGGCACTGCTGCCCGCTCCCGGTGGATTTCCGACTCCAATCACTACTAAATGAATAATCGTATGTTTTCCGACAGATCTTCCCTATTATTTTCCTCTATTGACATTATCGTCCCCTTAAATCAGCACTCAACTCCCCGGCGTCTGTTTTGACGACGCCCTAAGAACCACTTTTCACTTGAAGCAGATCTACGAATGTTTACCTCAAGGCTCTACTTCTCTCGGGAATAGTACCTACAAGAAATCGACGACGTCTATTCTGAAAATCGATATAAAAGTTCTTTCTACGAAAACTGTTGAAGAGGGCAACTTAAGGTTAAGGTCACAAGGGCGAATTAAACGAAGTTTTAAAAATTGAACATGTCATCCAGTAACTGAATCGTAATATTTACGTCGCCCATCGCTTCTCATTCTGCACGTGCACATTTACAAATGCAAATATAAATAAATACAAATACATAATTTCTAAGTAATCAAATAACATCCCAATTTTTTTCGGTAGGTATATTCAATTACTAACTTTTACAACTATTTGATTGCGATTCGATTTTTTAAGGCGACTCCTCTCGTCAAACGTACCAAATGTAAGTAACTTTAGTCTTTGAACAGTGGATAAACTTCAATGTTTCACCTGCAAGTGGAGCTAACGGCACTACAGTCCGAAGGAAGTCCCAAAGTTTTTCAATTGTCACTTGACCTCGTGGCGCAATTGGTTAGCGCATCCCCATACTGAGGTTAAGATGGTTGAAGTTAAGTCCCGTCGAAGTCAAAAATGTTTTGGATATTATTTGATTTCTTAGATATTACTCCGAGTGTGACTTATAACAAAAACCTTAAATACAAAAATAATTAGGAGCAAGAAAAATTTACTTTTAGGTATTACACAATTAACTTTTAGGTACATTCAAAATGGGAAAGTACTTATGTGAATATACCCTCCGCCTACGTATGTGGAGAATGGAGTTCGAAAGTCGTTCAGCATAAGATGTTTTCGTAGCGGCAAAGGGAATTCTGAAGACTTTCATCTTAACTAGAGTCAGAGTTTATGGTTTCAGAGTGGATAGCTGTGATGAACAGCTGGCGAACTCTTAGAACTCCCGCTTCCTTGTACATTAAGTCAGTGGAATAGGTAGAGGGCTTGCACAGCACCTTGAGGACTGCGCGTTGGGCTAGTTAAGTTCAATCAAATGAGATTTGGCGTCGCTTCCCCAGATAGCGTTGCAGTAACTGAGAATTGGTTGACACAACGCACAATACACCATTTATAGCGCGTTCTTGTTAGGTCGACATTTGAAGCGTGTTCTTGTAATAATGTACAGGAACAGATTTATATTAAAATATAATTTTGCTTTATTTCCTAGTTTTACTCATGTAATTTGAATTTTGTGACGTGTCCAAGAGTTCTGTAAGGCCTAAAGTGGGTGATAGAAGTGCGAGTAAATTCGCGAACTTGTAGCTTGACGACCTTTTTTGCTGGTGTGTCACCCTAAGTACGCGTACTTTAAAACCGCCGAGTAAGTACGTTGGCGATCCGACAAGTTTGAAATTTTGCTCGTAACCCACCTCAACATATAAAACACAAAGCTTCTTCTGTCGACGACATCGCAATACAGAGTGAGTAAGCTTCACGTGTGTCACCGACATCGAGCGGAGTAAGTTCGCGATCTTAAAAACCGCGTACTTTAAAATCGTACGTCTATCACCCACTTAAAGGAAATAAAGTACTTAATACATAAAGTAAATAAAGTACTATTTGATATTAAGTATGAGCGAGTCCTTCACTAATTTTATAAATAGGGAGGCAGGTAGCCAAACTACAGAAGTACGTACATATGTATGTATCAACAATGGATATCCATACCTATCCGCGCTAAGCCGTTTAAAGCCAGCTTTATCGTCTGCACCGCAAAAGTATGGCACACACACTACCCCGATCGCTATATTTAAGGTTGGAGTGAACAGATAAATTCTACTAAAGCTTGCTACATCCTGGGTCGCATCGTCACTCAGCATCAGGTCAGAGACTGATTTAGCGCTAGCCTATTCGTTTACAAAAGGGTCCGCTTATGCTTGATTATTTCTCTTGTCTGTCTCAAAATACGGTATATGTCTTCGTGTAAATATTCGTCACCGTAGGCAGGCACAGATGAAATGAAACGATATTTTTATTGCATAGAACATAGAACATAGTATACAATACAAGGTCATATAAAATTTACTATTATTACTTAGGTGATGATTAAATTTACAATAACAGAATAAAACAATTACAACTAGTATATACACTTAATATCTATTTCTTAAAAATCTAAGCCGTCACCAGAAGGCAGAGTGCCCAGAATGCTGGCAGCATTGCCACGTTGAATGGCAATGCTAATTCGTTGACCGAAATAGAAGCCAGCATTCCGATCACCTGTCGACTCTACAAGAAGTTTGGTAATATCTTTATAAATGGCGTGTGCTCCAGGTCCCCAAGGACCAAGGGTTTCAACCCCAAACGGCTCAAATAGGTAACCTCGGTCAAGATTAGCGTATTTTCGCCGTTTGAGGGACTCCGCTGATGTTGCTGCGGAGCCGGCCCTTACCGATGTCCCTGCAAGATGTGAAGGCGCTAGGGTATCTACACACGTGGCATCCCAAACTAAAGGCCGACCCATCTTCCAGGGAATCAGAGTCATACCGTCAGGTCTTTTACCATCATCTCGCATAAGGCCACGTGGTTCTAGGGTAGCTGCCACACTGACGCTGGTAAAAGCCCGACGGAGGATGTCATTAATAGAACTATGACGGGGCACACGTCCTGCACTAGAGACACATGCCAGTGGATGGTGACCAAACTTATCAACGGTTTCACCACACTGACAACGGTGTGCAACTAGGCAAGGAGAACCTAAACGCAAAGAGGTGGCCACCCGAAATGAGTTATTATCTAAAAGGGTACCTAGATTTTTGGAAGGCAGAACCTGTAACCAAAGTCC
The DNA here is from genome assembly GCA_963662085.1 of Eupithecia inturbata. Taxonomy (NCBI): domain Eukaryota; kingdom Metazoa; phylum Arthropoda; class Insecta; order Lepidoptera; family Geometridae; genus Eupithecia; species Eupithecia inturbata. Next base: position 2,217,678 of record OY759192.1, read on the forward strand.
TGATTCCCACTCAGAAACGGCGAGTAGACAAGCACGTTCTGATGAGCTAGTTGACGTATTAATAATATCTTTCCGTACTAGCTCACATAGTGGCTCATCCCACAGTCTCTGAGAAGAAAGGACTTTGGGCAGATTCTGGTCAGGACAGGCTATTTTCCATGAGTCTAAAGCTTCATTGATACCTGTGATTTCATAATTTTGACATTTAGCCAAAATGCTATGAACAAGATCTTTAGTACCATGTACTGAAGATAAAAATGCTGGGAGTGAAACACTAGAAATTTTGCGAACACCTAGACCTCCCATCCTAATAGGAAGAGTGGCCTGGTGCCACGCTTTGTCATCCAAAGGTATATTAAAAATTTTGATTAAAGTGTCATGCATCATGCTGTCCAACTGCTGTGTATGCAATGGGAATTTCCAGAGTTGGGAGCATCGTAAATAATAAGTAAATTTAGGAACAAATAGACAGAAACGTAGTATAACAAAAGCCACGTGAACATTGATGTTTTGCAATTTATCTGAAAACGAAACAAAATTTAGAATTTTTTCGTTCACAAAATTAGGCAAAGACTCATCCATAATCGGAGATCCTAAGAGGCAAAGCGAAGACTTATCTATAAACTTAAGGTTTGATGCTAAACTTTTGAAGCGATTATGTTTAATACGTTAGAAGCGGTTTCGGTTTCCGGGATATAGAGTTCGCATTTCGCAAAATTGAGCTCCAAACCTATAAGCTTGAATTCTTCAATTATTACACTCAAATCTTTCAATATTGTGTCCACTTCGCCTCCTAGAGTGCCATCATCTAAGTACCAAACATTAAATTTTGACTCTAAATGTTTTATAATCGGATGTATAGCGAGACTGAAAATAGCCGGTCCTAAAGGATCACCCTGCTGACAACCAACCTCAGAAGACAATAGCTTATCTTTATATACTAATTTTGAAGGTATGCCATAGCATTGCCAAAGAAAGGGGTAAACATCAGGTAGCTTCTCTTTTATTTGTGTCAGAAGGGCGCCCCTGTCTACTGAATTGAAAGCATTCTTAACATCCACTTTTAACAACAAATCGTTTGTGTGGTATGACACAAACGATCGAAGTGAGTGTACCGCCGCTTCACAACCACCACGGGATCCAAAGCCCAGCTGGGTCGGTTGGAATTCTGACCTCAATTCTGAGCTTTTGATTCTGCAGCATATTTTGGCTGCAAGCCGGCGATATGTTGTACCAACTGCGATTGGTCTGATGCCTCCATCTTTTTTTAAGAGAGCGCAAAGGTTTGCACCGTACAAAATGTCGATGATGTCTGCACTGACCTGTCCGGATAACATTTTGTTCACCAACGACGTAAGGGCTACGATGAGGCCCTCGCCCATTTCACCACAACCAGCACTAATTAGATCTTTTAGGTGTTGTGGTGAAAGGCCGTCTAGGCCACCAGCAGAGCCACTCTGAAATGAGTTGATGTTGAAGATTACGTCGTCAGGAAGCACTGACATGGAAGTGCAGGAATCATCAGGTGGTACTGGGAAGCATAGATCAGGCGCAGCACGTGAATGTTTTGATGCAAGTGCCGAAAGAGTTTCACTTGAATTTGAGGCTAGTGTGTCGTTCGAAAATAAAAGTCTCGCTGCACCTCTGATATCCCCATCACTAACACGATTTTCAACCATTCGATAGGTGATATCAGAGTTTGATCTTTGTCCAAAATGCTTTACAATGGTGTTTGAATTAAAACTTGGTGAATTAGAATTTTTGGTACAATTTTTCTTTATTTTGGCTGTAAGAGACATATTTCTATTGTCTCTTTCAGCATGCAGTATTCTGTAAGGGAAAGTCAACAAATGTTCCCAAGCAGTCCTTGAATTTTCCAAAACTGCACTTTTTATATCTTTAGTCAAGGACTGCGCAACAGTCATTCTAGCACCTCGGGGAATGCGTTTAATTATTTGGAAATTTTGTTTACATTTTGATAAAGTTTGCCAAAAAGATGTGGAGTCCTGGATTGATGTTGAATTTGGGATGTGGTTTGAAATGGATGAAGAAAGGACATCTTTATGAATTCTGCTTTCATGTATTTTAAGCCCCCGAAGGCCCTTAAAATATCTTATTTGGGAACATTTGTTGCATGGGACTAAGTTTTCACACGACACAACATTGCTACTTACATTTTGGGAGGCCATATCCACTGTAGGGTCTACTGCTATGGACTGGTGGCGGCTGGATATTTTACAAAACTTATAAATATAAAAAGACACAAAACACACGAAAATAAAAATAAACATAAAATGACACTAGAAACTTCACATTTCTTCAGCAGCGCTAGAGGGAGGGAGATTTCTTTCGTCCGAGAGCGCTAGGCAGCGCTTAGGGCTCCAAAAAGGAAACTTTGATTTCAGATAATTATTTTTTTCTATAGAGCGATTGTATTGGGTTCAGCCAGGGTCAAGCTTGCCGAACTCGCTCGCCTTTATCTTGTAGATGGCGGACAACAATAACGGAAAAAATTAAATGTATGTCTGGCCAAAATATTACTGGTAGATTTATTTTTTTTAAATGTGAAGAGTGTGGGGAAACGATACTTAAATAAAATTGCACTGTAGATTTCGGTCAGATAATAAAATAAAATAATAATAAATTTCTACGTGTGCCATGTTTCACTTTTTTTTTTTTTTTTTTTAGGTCATATACTTTATTGACAAAGAAAATTACAATTCAATAATAAAAACAAATTAGAACTAGTATTTACAATTGAAACAATTAAGCTAACTGCAGACTGTTGCAAACAATCTACAGGTAGCTCAAATGATCCATATCAATACCAGTCGGAAGCGTCCCCAAGACGCTGGCTGCATTGCCCCGCTGTATGGCAATGCTGATGCGCTGCGCCAGATATCCGCCAGGCTGGCGGCGTCGACCAGACGCTCTGATAACTTTTTAAAAAGGTCATTAAAATTAATTATGAGCTCATGTTTATTCTAGAAAACTGAATCTTAATCTTGTTCAATTTAATTATGATTTATTCTTGGCTTATTTAACCAATACTTATCGTAAATTCATTAATTCTATAAATATGATATAACAAAGTCATGAATCTAACAAGAGCGAACCCATAGTAATTGTAGCGCTCTGACAGGGTTTGTATGCATTGTGTACCCACTGCGACTACCTACACCTGTATGCATTGTGTTCCCACTACGACTACCTACACCTGTATGCATTGTGTACCCACTACGACTGCCTACACCTGTATGCATTGTGTACCCACTACGACTACCTACACCTGTAAGCATTGTGTACCCACTACGACTGCCTACACCTGTATGCATTGTGTACCCACTATGACTACCTACACCTGTATGCATTGTGTACCCACTACGACTACCGACACCTATATGCATTGTGTACCCACTACGACTACGTACACCTGTATGCATTGTGTACCCACTACGACTTCCTACACCTGTATGCATTGTGTACCCACTACGACTACCTACACCTGTATGCATTGTGTACACACTACGACTACCTACACATGTATGCATTGTGTACCCACTACGACTGCGTACACCTGTATGCATTGTGTACCCACTACGACTACCTACACCTGTATTCATTGTGTACCCACTACGACTACCTACACATGTATTCATTGTGTACCCACTACGACTACCTACACCTGTATGCATTGTGTACCCACTACGACTACCTACACCTGTACGCATTGTGTACCCACTACGACTACCTAAACCTAAGTACAATACCTGTATGCATGAAATCACAATAAATGATAATTCATAATAATTCTTTATTGCACTAATAAAAAACAAATACATGTAAAACTTAAAACTAGAGAGATTATGGCAAAGGCGAGCTTAACCCTAAAAAGAGTTCTCTTCCAGCAAACCTTATTAGGAGAGAGAGACAAATTTGTCACAGTGGGTTCGTGTGCATATACAGAAAGAAAATTGAATCCTTAGCCTACATAGTTAATAAACTACTACATAATAATATGTATAATAATATATTACGCTACCTATAAAAATATATAACATACATTTAAATAACAACTCTATAACTACATACGCATTTATAATAAGTACATAAACTAAATAAATCAAAGTCATGAAGATAGGTAATGCTCTTGGACTTTACGCTTAAAGATGAAGAGTAAGTGGCGCAAATATCATGTGGGATGGAGCCACCATAGCGGCTGGAAGAATGCACAGGAAACTTCAGAAGAAGGGACAATGATGTTCTACAGGGTTTATCGCGGGGGTAAAGAAACTCAAACCGCTCACGGAGGTACGAAGGAGTAAAAGGATTGTTCAGAATTTTGAATAGAAGTGTGAGAACGTGCAAATCACACCGGCGGCGACGGATTGGAAGCCATTTTAACTGAGCTCTGAACAATGAGACGTAATCATATTTACGCAAACCGAAAATAAATCGGATGGATATACATATTTTGAAGTCGTTCTAACTTGTTGATAATTTCCTCCGTGGCGTCAAAGAAACAGGAGTCAGCGTAATCTAATAGGGGAAGAAGGAGTGATTGAGCTAATGTGAATTTAGTTCACAATAAATGATATGAATATGAATGAATTATCAGCAGAATTGCAGGTTCCATATACGCCATTTGACAATGGAAATTTAAAACATATTTTGTGTAAATATATTATTATCCGCAAACTACAGATCAAGATCAAAATGAAACTCAAAAAAATGAGACCAAATCCCTCTAACGACATTCCTGCTTACTACCTGACTTGTAGGATACAGCTTAGTTTAAACTAAGTTTAAAGTGTTCGCAGATTCTCGAGAGCGAAACGCGGCACAAGTTGGTTACAAGTTTCGTAATATAAGATTGTTTATTGGCTAAGAAGGGATAATTCTAATGGTCGGTAGAATAAGTAACTAAGGGTTTGTCTCACCGACGCCCCATATTACTTCACTTAGATTAATTTCAAGATTTAAATAAACGACAATATGAAATTTTAGTTTAAAGTAAAAAACGGGACGCTTTTTACTTTAAGCCACCCAACGGCCTTGAAAAATCAAAATAATTATCTGTAGCCGTATAAATAATTTGTTTTATTCGTAAAATGTTCAATTCGTGCAAAATACTTTGACAAATATTTATTATTTTTTTTATATTTTTTTTTTAAATTTTTTTATTTTTTTTTATATTAATATTTTTTTTCAAATATTTTATTTTTAATATTTAAAAATACTCAAATTCTGAAAAATACTCGAAATATACTAATTTAGAATTTAAAAAAATATTCGGTATTCAGATTTCTGTGGGTATATCACTAGTTTGCACCCAATATTAATTAACTGCTGTGTGGTGCCTGCTTAGAATTTGCACCACCCCAACTCTTCCCGAGGGTGTCGTAAAAGGCGACTAAGGGATATCTATCGGAGGCGGGCAGCAGCGCCCCCTGCAGAACAATTCTACCACCGAACTGCGATCCCCAACGCGCATGCCCAGTGGGAATTATGGGCATTACCCCCTGTGAGGTAAAAGCTAACAAGGCGCTTATCAGGGGCGGCCTTGGTCCAGCTGTGGACCAATATAGGTTGTGGAGATTCATTAAATAGATCATTAAAGACAGACTTGTGCAGTAGTAGGTAAGTATCTAGTCAAAGCAGTCAAACAATGGATATGAATCAATTGACCTACCTCTAGATTGTTTGCAACAGTCTCAATTGTAAATACTAGTTCTCATCATCATCACCAACCTGTATTAGTCCACAGCTGGACATAGGCCACCCCTAATGAGCGCCATAGCGCCTTCTTGCCGCATCCAGCTTGTGTCTGTAGTCTTTCGCAGATCGTCGTACCACATGGTTGGAGCGTCCTACACTACGTTTGCCGAGTCGCGGTCTTCACTCCAGAACACATTTGCCCCAGTAGTTGTCGGTTCTTCGCGAGATACGACCGGCCCACTGCCACTTCAGCTTTCTAGTTCCTTAACTTAAATACCTACTAGTTCTAATTTTCATTTTTGAAGTATTTGTTAAACAATTATTTTATTATATGAAGCATAATTTCTTAAACTAACCATTGGTCATTCATTCAATTCATTGTAATTTAATTTAGTATCAATATTATTATAAATTTAGTGTATCTATTTGATTAGCCCAATGACGACCTATTTAAAACGATTTCTACAACCAGGTTATATTTGAAATAAGGCCGAAGTAGTCTAGTCTAACGATGACAAATTACTTCCTATAAAACCAATCGCTCCGATTAATTTTATTCGGGGCAGTGTGAGGTCATATATAATGCAGTGGCAGTCAACAGATAGGCCGCCTGCCTGTGAAGCCTGACTTTACTTTTTCGTGTTTCGAGAACATCTCGGTCTCATCATCAGCATCATCATCAACCTATAGTCCACTGCTGGGCATAAGCCTCCCCTAATGAGCGCCATAGCGCCCTGTCTTCAGCTTGGCGCATCCAGCATCTGCCTGCAGTCTTTTGCAGGTGTCCTACACTACGTTTGCCAAGTCACAGTCTCCACTCGAGAACGTTTACCACAGTGGTTACGGTTCTTCGCGAGATATGGCCGGCCCACTGCCACTTCTACTTGCTACAACTACTAAATAGAGTAGTGAAATAAGTAGTTATTCTGTGTAGAAGAAGAAGTTAAACAGGTAATACAATAAGTCTGCATAATCTGTGGATAATGTGATTGGTTGTACATAAGGCATGTAAGGGAAATTTGTCTATTTGTAAAATCATATTATTTTCAAAAACGTAGCGATGTAATAATAATGATAACCCGGCAAAATAGGCCTAAGTTTAAAAATTTACTCTATAAACACCAGCGCCATAGAGATATTTATAATAGAAATGTTTATAACTATTTACAATAAGTTACCGGAAGAACTAAAAGAATTAAATAGAAATTTATTTAGGAAATAGTTAAGAAGATGGCTACTTGAAAATTGTTTTTATACTGTGAACGAATATCTAGAAATTTTAATTGTTACCAATGACTAACATACTTCAATTTAATATTTAGCTTAATTGTTTCAATTGTAAATACTAGTTCTAACTTGTTTTTATTATTGAATTGTAATTTTTTTTGTCAATAAAGACTCATTTAATATTTAATTATAATAATATGACTCGCTTAATATTTGCACGCCTGCGTGCAGGTCGATACATTTACTAAAATAGTAGAAATGTAGTAGTATAAGATCTGGCATTGTTTAATAATTCTAAAGTTGTATTCATGCAAATAAACGATTTGATTTGATATGATATATATGTAAAAACACATTATATAATAAGTCTGCATTGTACAACTGTTTTTGTGCTAAATAAAGAAAATTAAAATTAAACGAGGAACTTGAATTACCTACAGGCATCAATTTACAGACGCTCCCTCACCGCTAGCGTTCCCCTGTAATGATATACATATGAATATGATTACCGCTTTTTCTGATTTTGTAAATTAATTATTCTACAGCAGAATGCTCAAAATCGAATTTATGTTGGATTGTTACATTACAGGTGAATGCTCACGATGGGCACGTTAAAACAAACTCAGTTCACTAATACAGCTAATTCAGATTTCACTGAAATTCATACCGATATATATACCCATAGATTTAACTAAAATCTGTTGATATGGTACGTTCTTCCAGTGCTTACTTAACAACTGGCCTGTGTTACAACTACACGCAAACACTCGCTCACAGTTACATTTCCAATCTTGTGTAATAATTATAATGAACAAACACGAGGGCACTGTAGTCTTTTAGTCAATAAATCACACTAAAGTACGTCGTAGCAAGTACGCGTAACACGAACGCCGTGCCCCGGTCCGACTATGACTGAGATGGGTGGACCTAATTGCACCTAATTTAAGCCTTCCACTTTCGAGAAGCTACCACTTCTTCCCTTTTTTACTTAGATCGATAGGTATAACGTATTTTTATTAAGTTTTATAGGGTTATTCAATTACTAAATAAAATACTTCATTGGTTTAATTTAAATGTAATTAAAAGTTGGAAATTGGTACGCTACATCACGACAAGGCCATGTTCGTGACGTCATCGCGTGATGGCGCGCTTGTTATGTTGTTGAAGGATCCTCAATGTCAAGTTTACTTGAATATGACGGGGCATCATAGAACTTGAAACATTATTTGTCACTTTGATTGAACTATGTCGCATTAAGCTGAGGGTCCCTGCTTCGGAATCGGAGCGTACTCAGGATAAGGATTTGATGATTTGTGTTGATTTCTATGGTACAGCGTCCACTGGTTTTTTTTTGATCAGCACATCAGCAGATCTCCATGGCATAGACCTATTTCTGCCGAGACGTCATCCGCATAGCCTAATGGTAACGAGCACATTGTTGCGGATGACGTCATCGGCAAACTCGCGTGCTTTGAAAAGGTTCACAAATACAAAGTATTTCTGAACTCTTAAGTAGCCAGAGGATTGAGCCCTCGTGTCTAAACACAAGTTAGCAAACTTAGTTAGAGCGAGGTGTCATTATTTAAGACCCTAATAGGTTTACTACAAGTAGATATGTACGTAATGAAAGACGCAACTAACTTCACTTAATATGAAATAGATTGTAAGTTCCTACTTTGTAAACCCATCTCTGTGAATAAATATTTATTATTATTATTTGAAGATACGAGGGGAGTTCAATGTATTCTCGGTATTGATATGAAAGAATAAGCAAAAAAATAATTTTTTGAGTTTTTCCTTGTTTTGTGAGGAATTTTATAACAGCGCGATGCTCGATTTTTTTCATCATAGTCGAATCAGTCATCGTAGTTGTCTTTTCGCTATGATATCTTGAATACTAATGGTGACAATTAAATGAAATTATGTATTTATACCCTCAAAGAGTGTCATTAACTAATGAGATAATTTACCTACCCTCATCATTAGTATATCACTTCGATACCGAGAATACATTGAACGCCCTGGTACCTATATTGCCGATACAACATCCAAAGGCAGTGGACGCAGCCTATCGGATTATTGTAAATACCGACGCCGCGTAAGCTGCGTACGCTCCATACGTGAGCGAAATAAATTAAATTTGCAATCGGAATTATTCACGGGTCTGTAGTAATTTTGTGACATTATTGTATAATGTTCAGCTGAAAAGTTGGGAAAATTACGCGTTAAAAGTTAAGTTTTAGTTTCGGATAGATTGGGACGATTGCCAGTCTGCGACACGATGATTTTAATTTGTTTATCGATAGCCTGCATTTTATAATACAAAAACTATACTGCCACTTTCGCTGGTCTACTTTTTATATGTTAGGCATAACCCGTCGCGCGTCATTTCTCCGTTCTTAGCTTAAAATGGAAATAATGTTTTCTACATGTAAAGGTTTTTACGATATTATCAATAATTGACGGATCGACGGCAAAAGGGTGATCCTTCACTTGAACACGTCATAAAAAGGCGCCAAACACCTCTGTATTCTTTTTATCTATTTATTTTAGCTCTTTTTTGGGTTCAGTATAAAAGTAAACATAGGTTTTAAAAATACCTCTGTTGAAAATAAATAATTGCTTATCGATGGAATCTTTTGACTTCTACGAGTAAGTTTACACAGCAGTCCGTTTTACAGGCCCGTTTTTATTTGGCGATGGTGGATGTTGTTGTATGAGTGAGTTCACACACATTACTGGATCTGGTGTACTGTCATGTGTGTGAATTCGCTCATACAACTACATCCATCACCGACTAAAAACGTATACGATAAAACGGGCCTGTAAAACGGACTGCTATGTGAACGTTTTGTTATTTTTTCAATACTAACATTGAAATGCTTATTTTTATGTTAATATTTACTATTTTACTCTCAGATAAAATTAAAATGAGCAAAACAACACTAGGTAGGTACAACATAGTTATAACAAATTAAAAAATAAATTATAGTATTGTACCAACACATTTCAAAATGAAAGTATAAGCAACTATTTACAATAATTTTCACCTAACAAGACGTAGAAACGCAAAAAAGGCGAGTACGAACAAAAAGGATTCTCCAAACTATTTTATAACAAAATAACTTTTTCGGCCTTCCCTTCTCAGAATCGCCGAATGGTTTCAATAAACTTTGTAACCCTGAGGTGTTGAAATGTCGTTAACTTTTGATTCTAATTTTTTTATATGAGTTTCTGTTTACCAATATATCTTATTTATTTCTAATCTTGATATCAAGACCAGGTTAAAAGCGCCTAATGTTTCGTAAAATAATTATATTATTACAATAAAAAATAAATAAAAACTAACAATACAAACTCACATAGAAGTATCCATTTTTTGTTAAAATATGAGTAAGTAGGTAGGAATATTTTTTTGGTTTCGAGATCAGTTTCGAAACCCTTGGTCTCGGTTATTCTGTCCATTTGTCCGTCATTAATATATCAGCAACTACAGCAACTATTAACTTGAAATAATAATACAATTTAAGCGCTTGAACGATCAAACTAAAATGTACCTACAATTTTTAGGTATTCATTAAATAGCTATGTCTCAACCTATCCTACTAATATTATATATCCGAAAGTTTGTGAATTTTACTTTTACCTAAGATCTCTAAAGCTGAACAGAGCAAGATGAAATTTGAAGTCCATTTAGAATATAATCTAACTTACATAATAGGCTGCTTATTATACTGAAAATAAGCGAGCGAAGCTGCGGGTAGAAGGTAGTAGTACATGTCTGTATACCTGAGAAACGTTCAGAACCGCTCGCGAGTCACACTCGCACTTGACGGATCTTGTTTAAACACTAGATGGCAATGTCTCTTTTGAGCAGTATTGCTTAGCATCGTTTAAGTTTAGAATAACATGAGGCTGTGTTAAATATTTATCTCTTTTCGTAGAGTCGATAGTCGGCTGCATTTGATGTATTCGATGATGATTTAGTACAGTGGTTCTCAAACTTTTTTGGCGAAGGAACCCTTTTGGAAACCGAAATATTTGACGGAGCCCTATATGCCCTTAATGTGCATCCAGCTCATAGCTCGATGCACATAAAGTCGCGCCAAGAGTTATTGCGGGGGGCATAAAGGCCAGAAATGTTATCAGTATTTTATATTATAATTTGTTGTTGTTGTATTGCACTTTCTTTGGTATTGATGGTGTCTCCATGAAACACGTTATGAAGTGATGAAGTGTGCCGATGTTTCTTGTACTGCGTGCCTTAATAATTAAGGCAGGCAGTACAAGAAACATCGGCGAGTGGAGCAAGCGACTAAAATTTATATGTAGCGGGCAAGCGGTTAAGGAAATTCGTATAAGCAATAAGAGCAAAAGCAAAAAAAAAAAACAGCGAGCGGAGCGAGCCTTGGAAATTTGTGTAAGAAAGTGAGAAAAGACGCTACAACGCCGTTGACGAGCAGAGTAGTTCGTGAAAAAAAAAGTAAATAGCGTTTCAAAAAAACTACAGTAGTGGTGGGACCAGCTCGTAGAAGCGGAGGAAAACAAAGCAAAAATTTTGCGTCTTTTTTTGTGGCGGTTGGGAAAAGTAACGTTTTATATATTTCTACTTACCTCTAATCTTTTAATTATGACAAGTATTGTCGCGGAGCCCCAAGGCTCCGCGGAGCCCCAAGGCTCCGCGGAGCACACTTTAAGCTTGGCTGCTTTAGTAAGTACCTACCATGCCCATTTATAGTTAACTTATTCGACGTTCGCGTTCAGTAGTTTACAACAAGGTACTAAAATGTTTACATCCTGCTGCACCCGACTGTACTTTTTGCCTATCTCCTTTCCCATTACTATTCTAAGCGCAATGTTACTTTCATGTTTTATATTACGGAACCCAGTACAACCTACTCACCCTTGCCCGTAATTGTCACACGTGATGTCTCCATTAAGGAACCATTTTCTCGATTGCGTCGCTGCGTTGGATTTTTAAAGCAAAACAGATCTTATTACTATGGGAAATGGGTGTGTAACGGCGTGAGAAGGTAGAAACTGGGACATGCGAGATAAACGTGTTTTTACACGAATATCTTCTGAAGGAAATGATACCTTAAACGTGCTGAAATGTCCTGGGAGATGTGATATTATTTTCAGGAAATACAATGTTATGTAAACGGTATCTACTCTTAGTACTATAAATGACGGGCTTAGAGCGAGCGAGAGGGAGAGAACATGGAAGCCGATGTTAGTGCGGGAGGCCTAAATAAGCTATTTTTTACAAAGTAAAAACAAAACGAATGTGAGTACCGAGACAAACCTCACAAGGTTTTTATGGTCCAAAAGTTATCGTATACTGTGATTGTTTATGTAATGAACAAATAAAAAAAACATATATAAAATTCTTTATTGCACACTTTACGAAACAATTAATAATATAAAATAAAAATTACTAGAAAGTAACGATTGGCAGTCTTATCGCTCAAAAGCGATCTCTACCAGACAACCGTGGATGGATGGGATCGTTGGATTTAACATGGGGATCTGTGCGCATTATTATGTAGCTAATAGAAATTACTAAAATACCTAAGCTTATGTAGATACATACAAAAGTTACATAGGCAATTCCATTATATTTTTGCTATAAGCAATCTTAAAACGAAATCCTAGCCTCCTATTTAACCGACTTGGAAAAAAAGGAGGAGGTTCTATGTTCGGTGTTATGTTTTTCTTATGTGTGTCCGTCGATTCTCCGTCATTTATGGACCGATTTGGATGATTCTTTTGCTTTTCGTGTTCGGTTAGATCCCGAGGTGGTCTTATAAAATTATTATTCCCGAGGGATTAGTATTTATCCCACAAAACTTAAAAGAGTTTAAAACTTAAGGATTCGAAGTCTATTTTTAGTTTACAATCAAATTTACTTATTATAGAATATAATCATGGTTATTATATTATTTGTTTCTTGGATCTCGACTCGGTATCACACTGATCATGCGACAGTTTGGATGGATGTTGGTTATTATATTATTTGTTTCTTGGATCTCGACTCGGTACCACACTGATCATGCGACAGTTTGGATGGATGTTGGTTATTATATTATTTGTTTCTTGGATCTCGACTCGGTATCACACTGATCATGCGACAGTTTGGATGGATGTTGGTTATTATATTATTTGTTTCTTGGATCTCGACTCGGTACCACACTGATCATGCGACAGTTTGGATGGATGTTGGTTATTATATTATTTGTTTCTTGGATCTCGACTCGGTATCACACTGATCATGCGACAGTTTGGATGGATGTTGGTTATTATATTATTTGTTTCTTGGATCTCGACTCGGTATCACACTGATCATGCGACAGTTTGGATGGATGTTGGTTATTATATTATTTGTTTCTTGGATCTCGACTCGGTACCACACTGATCATGCGACAGTTTGGATGGATGTTGGTTATTATATTATTTGTTTCTTGGATCTCGACTCGGTACCACACTGATCATGCGACAGTTTGGATGGATGTTGGTTATTATATTATTTGTTTCTTGGATCTCGACTCGGTATCACACTGATCATGCGACAGTTTGGATGGATGTTGGTTATTATATTATTTGTTTCTTGGATCTCGACTCGGTATCACACTGATCATGCGACAGTTTGGATGGATGTTGGTTATTATATTATTTGTTTCTTGGATCTCGACTCGGTACCACACTGATCATGCGACAGTTTGGATGGATGTTGGTTATTATATTATTTGTTTCTTGGATCTCGACTCGGTATCACACTGATCATGCGACAGTTTGGATGGATGTTGGTTATTATATTATTTGTTTCTTGGATCTCGACTCGGTACCACACTGATCATGCGACAGTTTGGATGGATGTTGGTTATTATATTATTTGTTTCTTGGATCTCGACTCGGTATCACACTGATCATGCGACAGTTTGGATGGATGTTGGTTATTATATTATTTGTTTCTTGGATCTCGACTCGGTATCACACTGATCATGCGACAGTTTGGATGGATGTTGGTTATTATATTATTTGTTTCTTGGATCTCGACTCGGTACCACACTGATCATGCGACAGTTTGGATGGATGTTGGTTATTATATTATTTGTTTCTTGGATCTCGACTCGGTACCACACTGATCATGCGACAGTTTGGATGGATGTTGGTTATTATATTATTTGTTTCTTGGATCTCGACTCGGTATCACACTGATCATGCGACAGTTTGGATGGATGTTGGTTATTATATTATTTGTTTCTTGGATCTCGACTCGGTATCACACTGATCATGCGACAGTTTGGATGGATGTTGGTTATTATATTATTTGTTTCTTGGATCTCGACTCGGTATCACACTGATCATGCGACAGTTTGGATGGATGTTGGTTATTATATTATTTGTTTCTTGGATCTCGACTCGGTACCACACTGATCATGCGACAGTTTGGATGGATGTTGGTTATTATATTATTTGTTTCTTGGATCTCGACTCGGTATCACACTGATCATGCGACAGTTTGGATGGATGTTGGTTATTATATTATTTGTTTCTTGGATCTCGACTCGGTATCACACTGATCATGCGACAGTTTGGATGGATGTTGGTTATTATATTATTTGTTTCTTGGATCTCGACTCGGTACCACACTGATCATGCGACAGTTTGGATGGATGTTGGTTATTATATTATTTGTTTCTTGGATCTCGACTCGGTATCACACTGATCATGCGACAGTTTGGATGGATGTTGGTTATTATATTATTTGTTTCTTGGATCTCGACTCGGTACCACACTAATCATGCGACAGTTTGGATGGATGTTGGTTATTATATTATTTGTTTCTTGGATCTCGACTCGGTATCACACTGATCATGCGACAGTTTGGATGGATGTTGGTTATTATATTATTTGTTTCTTGGATCTCGACTCGGTACCACACTGATCATGCGACAGTTTGGATGGATGTTGGTTATTATATTATTTGTTTCTTGGATCTCGACTCGGTATCACACTGATCATGCGACAGTTTGGATGGATGTTGGTTATTATATTATTTGTTTCTTGGATCTCGACTCGGTACCACACTGATCATGCGACAGTTTGGATGGATGTTGGTTATTATATTATTTGTTTCTTGGATCTCGACTCGGTATCACACTGATCATGCGACAGTTTGGATGGATGTTGGTTATTATATTATTTGTTTCTTGGATCTCGACTCGGTATCACACTGATCATGCGACAGTTTGGATGGATGTTGGTTATTATATTATTTGTTTCTTGGATCTCGACTCGGTACCACACTGATCATGCGACAGTTTGGATGGATGTTGGTTATTATATTATTTGTTTCTTGGATCTCGACTCGGTATCACACTGATCATGCGACAGTTTGGATGGATGTTGGTTATTATATTATTTGTTTCTTGGATCTCGACTCGGTACCACACTGATCATGCGACAGTTTGGATGGATGTTGGTTATTATATTATTTGTTTCTTGGATCTCGACTCGGTATCACACTGATCATGCGACAGTTTGGATGGATGTTGGTTATTATATTATTTGTTTCTTGGATCTCGACTCGGTATCACACTGATCATGCGACAGTTTGGATGGATGTTGGTTATTATATTATTTGTTTCTTGGATCTCGACTCGGTATCACACTGATCATGCGACAGTTTGGATGGATGTTGGTTATTATATTATTTGTTTCTTGGATCTCGACTCGGTATCACACTGATCATGCGACAGTTTGGATGGATGTTGGTTATTATATTATTTGTTTCTTGGATCTCGACTCGGTATCACACTGATCATGCGACAGTTTGGATGGATGTTGGTTATTATATTATTTGTTTCTTGGATCTCGACTCGGTATCACACTGATCATGCGACAGTTTGGATGGATGTTGGTTATTTCTTCACGCCAAAACTACTAAACGGATCGAGCTGATATTTTGCATCGATGTAGGTCTAAACCTGAAATAATACATAGGATACTTTTTATCCCATTTGATAGAAATAACCTTTAAACGTAAACCATAAAACAAGTCTTAAATATTTTTATAAACTCGAACTCGACCTCGCTTATGAAAGTGGTCCCTTAGTCCTAAGGTGAAACAAATCTAAGGAAAAAGTAATTGTTCATTTTATTTTGTTGTCTTGTCCTAAATTACTTTAACCTCAATGAAATTACAGCAAACACCAACAAATTAATATCACTTACAACCGGATAATTTACCCTCTACAATAAATACGAATTCTTTTTCCAGCAAAACGCTAAAAGCAGGTTATTAACATGACACTGACATAACACTAAATTAATTGTTATCCAACCCGAGCGTCGTTACGTTACCAAATAATCAGATACAATTTATGTTCATAATTAGGGCTAAAATTACCCCCAGGGCTAGCTTGTGTTACTTGTTGTTGCTGCTGGTCTAAAATAGGCTTTGTTAATAGCAGCTATGAGAATAGTTTCGTTTTATTCGATTTTGTTGTAGAACTGAACATTGAAAGTTGAAATGTTATTTCCTCAAATAAACACATTGAGTACTATGAAATTCAATTTCGAGGTCATTGAAAAATAATGATAATGATTTATAAAATTTTAGCATTTAATTATTATAAAAAGTGGTAATGCTTGAAATCACACAGCCAAATTCAAATTCAAAGTGATCAAGGTGTTCAAGAGTCCAGGTCTTAAGGAAATAAAGTTTCCTTAAGACCTGGACGCTTGAACACCTCACAAAATTCAAATTACTTAAATAAAACTAGGTAATAAACTTATCACTTTGATTTTTTGTTCACTTTAATCTTTTTAAGCCATCCAGCCAAAAAACAAAGTTTTGTCGATGACTGAAATCGCTTATTTTTTTGTTATGTATTTTACCTTCTACTCATAGAAAAATCCTAGACCCAGTACAAATATCTTCTGATCGTATAAACACACCCCGCGGCGAGAAACGAACCCACAACCTTTTGCCTCTAATAATTTCTGTAGGGTGCACCTACATTAGCTTTTTATTCCGTACCTACTCTTTACTTCCGTGATTCGAGCTCCGATAGCTGTAGAATTCGATATAGTTACTACAACTTTCACGCTAACTAATTATGTGACGTCACCATGGCGTGAGGCCGGGGAGTGCACTACGCTTTATAGTACAAATATTTTCACTGATAATATTTGGTAGCCTTTCGCCGTGGTTCTATTTGATTAGGTTAAGGCCGTACTGCGAAATATTTTGAAATATATTTAATAGTTACGGACGGTGATTGACTATCTTCCAACCAAATCCTAATTAAAATTAAATTTCATACGAATTCGCGTTTAGATTGAACATTGTACTAAATAAGCACCCAACAACGAGATTTGTAATTACCTACATATTAATTTTTAATATAAAAACATTTAATTACACCTGCAAAAACTATATTTTACACAGTTTAATGCCACGGTAGGTATGTGTAAAATGTGTTAAAACATCGAAACATGCAAAACTTTTAATGACTCATGCATGTTCCTACATTTCCAAGTCTGCAATAAAGTTATATTTTGTGCAACATTCGCAATTGCAGAAGCAATTGAATTTGAGGGTGATCGCTGGGTTGGCGTGATATTAAATATATTGTTTTGGGGTTTTGAATTTTTTCTGCTTTTTTTATGAATAAAACTAACGGAAAAGTAATTTGCCGCAAATCGTAAAACATTTTCTATTAATCTATGGAAAAAGCTAACTTTGGTTCACTGGTATTTTTAGAGCATTTGGAAAAATAGGAGATTTTGGGCTAAAAATCAACATTTTCCCAAATGCTCCCAAAATGCAATTGAATCGAAGTTGGCTTTATCATGGGTTCATAGAAAATGTTTTACGATTTGCAGTAAATTACTATTCCGTGGTATTATTCTTTGTAGAACGCAGAAATAAATTAAAAACCACGAAACAATTTGAATCTCGCGCCAACCATGACGATCAACCTTAAATAGTCAGAGCGAAAAACTGCGGAAAAGGCTGAGCCATCATAGGTTAATTTCGAGTTTCGATATCCCTGTTTTAATTTCGGCAAAAACAAATTTTTATTTGTATTGGAGCAAAAACTTGGAACTGGTAGTTGTGTTAAGAAACTCATTAGCAAGTTGCGCCTGTAACAAACTCTAACTTTCAAGGGCTTTGCGTAAAGGTAGCTTAAACGGGGGTCTCCCCGTTTAAGCTACCTTTACGCAAAAAAGTCAAAAAAACAAGTTGGCAGCATTATTATGTATATCAGTCATCTAGTACCCATAACACAAGCTCTGCTTAGCTTGGGGCTAGACGCTGTGTGAATTATCCGGCGTTATTAATTTATTGGATCAAATACACGCTCGAAAATCTACAGTTTGTATCTGAAAGTTGCCAGTTTTGACACGCGACCACATCTTGCTGCTTACATACCGCCGGTAGTGATTTCTTTTAGAAAAGAAAGAAAAAAAGAAACTTATATGATGAACTTGATGGTCTACGCAGGCAGTTTTGTTGAATTTTCTTATGTAGGTATTTTAATTTCCATGCACAATTTTGCTGTAGTAAATCGACACCCACATAAAGTTTGAGTAAACACCTTAGTCAAATTACTCCAACATAATATAATTTCCTATGCAAAACTTGAGTTATTTGTTTCCCCTTAAATTCAATTCATTTTATCCTGCTTTTATCCCGTTATACTTTTTAGGGTTCCGTAAGCAAAGGGTAAGAACGGGGCTCTATTATTAAGCCTCACCTGTCTGTCTGTCCGTCTGTCAGCGAGCTGTGACAGTTGAAACGTTCACAGAGTGAGTATTAGTATAGTAATCTTTTTAACAAACAATAATAAAAATTAAATGATTGGGTCCTCACACAAGAGAAGTGTATTTTTGTAGTTTTTTATAAATCGATTTAATAAAAGTGCACTGTGCTAAATCTTGTTCGACGGCACGGAACCCTTCATTTGCAAGTCCGACTCGCACTTAACCGGTTTTTTTTCTGTTTTCGCGAAACTTTGCTCTTTTAGCGTAAAGGAGGATAGTAAGTTCGTTGTCTGAAGTTGAAAATAAATACAAAAAATAAATATAATAAATCTATCTATTTATAAATTGGTTCAGGCATTTAAAACTTACGGTGAAATAAAGAAACTCGCATTTATAAGCTCATGTAAGTTTCCACTTGCACCATCTCGAGTGACACTGACTATAATTTTATTGAACTTACATGAACAATGAACACATTATACTTCTTTTTTGAGCAGTCGTGTAATAAGAATAAGCTGTACACAATCAGAAAACAAGCACACTTTCTTGTCTGCGTATTATTTTAAGTTCAGGTTGTGTAAGCTGGTCCGTTCGTTTAGACTAGGTGGGTGGTTATGTACCTCCTACCTACATTTTTCTAATTATTTTGTCATTATTTTAATTTTATTAATATATTATGTAATTCTGTATAAATAATACTATTTCTGTTTTGAGCTGTAACTGAGTTGTATAATAAATGTTTCTCTATCTCTATATAATCCCGAACACGCCGAGAGAACCGAAGCAATCGAGTTGCTATCTCAATTCGATTGCTTCGGTTCTCTTGGCGTGCTCAGTTCGAATAGGTGTGCGTCCAGCGTGAGATAATGTATTATCCTTCCCATCTCGTGTATATCTGAAAATATTTATTAAGCGTGCCAGTCTTAATATTTTGTTTTGTTTCATTTTGTTTGATCTAAGTAAAATCTGTAGATATGGTACGTTCTTCCAGAGATTACTCAACAACTGACCTGTGTTACAACCACACGCAAACACTCTCACCAATCTTGTGCAATAATCATAATGAACAAACCCGAGGGCATTGCTGTAGTCAATAAAACACAAGTACGTCGTAGCAAGCACGCGTAACACAAACGCTGGTCGGACTATGACTGAGGTGAGTGGATCTAATTGCACCTAATTGGAGCCTTTCACATATGAGAAGCTGGTGCCTCATCTCCCCTTGTTTACATAAATCGATGGATTTATAAGCGAAGTGATAGGATAGGTCTTGTACAGGGACAAAATTCTTGACTAATAAAAAAAAAATATCCATATTAGTTTTAATAAGGTAGGTTCATTATTATAGAATATACGACTTAATAATCACAAGATTCAAGACAAAGATACGGAAGTCTATATTACGGCATTTTTAAAGCAAAACCATCAAACCGGAAGCGAGGATCAAGAGGCATTTTTCCTCGTTCAAGTACCATATCATCAATATCTCCTCCTTAATATCTTGGGAAGTACTACTACGGGTCTACGCAAATGGCTATGGCTACGGCGTAGCACGTCTACGAAATAGCTACGAAAAGCTCTACGCGGGGTCTACTTTTACAGGGGTTGTATTATGATCGAATTTAGTATCCATATCCTAGGTGTGATAAATTGTAATGTGAACTATTGTCATAGTTCACATTATAATTTATTGCATGAAATACATGTTATAAAAGTTGTTATAATATAATAGAATGTCACAATGTATTCTGCCCTATTGGGCGTGCAATGTCTTAAAATGTACAATAATAAATTTACAATACTAAATAAAATAATACATAAAATTCACAGACACATAAAGAAATAATAATACTACAATCATTAAAAAAACGATTTTAAATACCTACAATTTATCGGTCATAAATTAATTAAAGGAGTAATAGCATTTTTTTGTCAATAAATCAATCACCTTCCTCCGAAACAACGCATAAGGTAATTGTCATATCTCTGGCAGTTTTATAGGCGAAAGGTGCTGAGCAGAATACACTATAGCACGGACCTTTTCACCACTGGTGCGGTTAAGTGACAAGAACAAAAATCCGTTGTCAATTTAAATTAAAAACTATAATATACTTCAAGATCTTAACAATATATAATTATTTTCATTTAACAACGACGGTGACTCTGTTGTGGTGGTTTAATTACAGATTAAACTAACGTAGCTTCGTTCTCCATTTTATCACTAGCTTTTATTCAATTTATTTCCTCATCTCTCAACATCATGGTTATGGTAGAACCCCTCTTGTTTGGGGGAGGGATTCCCCAAACAAGAGGGGTTCTACCATGACCACCACGTAATGAATTTATTTGTTCGATAAGTATTATAGATTTATTTCCAGTTCTAATAAAGTCAAAAGTACAACACAAACTCAGTTAAAAGTATATATGTAAGTACAAGGTACACTAAGTTATTTACTATCGATCGAGAAATAGCCGAGCTAACGCAATTAGTGAATGGTTCACCTTGTACTTATTACACTCCGAGGCGATACGAAGCCGGGGTTCACTTTACGGGAACGGATAACCATCATAATACTGCACTGAAAGTGTTGTTCAGAAACATGATTATAGTTTTGATGTCATTGACTCTTGTAGGTATCAAAACTATAATCATGTTTCTGACACAACATATCACTCTTGTAGATTATTTAAGTATCGTAATTTGTTAGCTTAATAGACATGTACGTACATTGAAAATTGGATAATAAAATCATGAATATTTGATAAACTATTTCTCCTTCATCTGCAAATATACTCGTATATTTTGAGTTAGGATGTTGTGTATTTTCAAAAATAGTAGAAGGCACCTTATCCGTCATCATGGTACCCATAACACACGCTCTGGCTACTTTGGGTGGGATGGTGATGATGCTAATGATGGTGTGTGAGAATAAATTCAGATTTTCCCGGATCGAATGTTGTAAGCCTAACCGGCAGAATAGAGATACTATAATATATTTGACATAAGACCAATAATAATGTAATGTTACACCTAGTTTTGCAACAGTAAATTATTTTATTATTTAATTTTTATCTTTCTATCTTCGGGACAACTTTTAAACATTTTCTTTTATCGGAAAGATTTATCGGGACGACCAGCGAAAGGCTCCCAGGCAGATGCTGGATGTGGCAAGCTGAAGACAGGGTGCTATGGCGCTCATTACTCTATGTCCAGCAGTTTTTTTTTTTTTTTTCGAAAGGACTACAATGCTGTTGACCGCAGATGGCCATGACAGCGTTACCGGACTTATGGCGGGCGCAGAAGGCGCCTCACCGGTAAAGTTATGATGGGGCAACACGCTCAAGAGCCACCACTTAGGTGCGAGCCTCGGCTTGGGCTGTCGCCAGATGCTACAAGAGGGAATGGAGGTTTCGCCAAGGTGCACGAATGCACCTATGGGCGGAAGCGGGGAATTCTTCGACCCTGCATCCGGCGGGGTCGGTTTTTGGTCGGGTGTGTAGTGTGCGGAAGCGAATCGGTATCTGTTGCCGTCACCTCCGGGTTAGCGGCGGTGATTGGGTCAACGGGGTCACCGAGAACGTGTCTCGGTCTACGGAGGAGAGTATGTCCAGCAGTGGACTAATATAAGTTGGTGATGATGATGAATCTACATGAAAATACTTTCGTGACTGTTTCGTTTCTTCATCAACAGCATACATACGTTCCATGTGCTCAACGGCGTAAGCGCAAAAATCAAGTTTTTGCTTATTTACAAGAAAACTACACAACTTATGAAGAAACTGGTTCAAGGAATCAAATAATTATTAATAACCTACGAATCAAAACATAATTAATTTCCATAAACCGCAGAAATTTTGAGATCTCGACCAAATTATGTGCGAAACAGTTTCATGATTTTTTATCGTTTTTTTTTTGACTTTCGTGTTTTCACATTTAAGGAACCAAAGAAAAAATGTAGAATTTTGTGTAATTCGAGTTTTTTACCACGTAAGATAAATTAGTACTGAGATCTAGGCCCAGTTTGACAACCAAACCTGTTAGAGCCTAGATCCACGGCCAGCTTGAAGCAGTCAAGATCGACTGCTTCAAGGTGCGAATGCATAGTGAACTATGCAACCGCTCGAGCGGTTCCGTGTATGTCTGTAAATATAAGACTGTAGTTCACTATGCAGTCGCCAGCTTGAAGCAGTCAATCCTGACAGCTTCATGCTGCCCGTGTAACAAGGTCTAAGGACCTCGATACGAATCGCCTTGACCTAGATCGGTTCGCCTCTTAAGATGGACCGATAAACTTTTTCGGTGTTGTGAAATTTTTGCATTCGACAAGTAATTTTACTGCTACCCAACAATTTCAAACATAGAAGATAAGTATCAAATAGTCTTATCTGCTAGTGTCAGTTCGTTCCAAAACGACAATTGATTCATATGTGCAGTGCACCGAAGTCGTCTCTACGCCGAAACTGTTAACGAAAATTTTCATAACATATAATAATGTAGTGCTAATTAAATGTAGACCAAGTATAACATAAAATAATAATAAATAAATAAATAATGCTGGACAATCCACACAGCATCATCTAGCCCCAAGCTAAGCAGAGCTTGAGTTATGTGTTCTAGATGACTGATAAACTTAATAGAATACATTAATAGACCTTTTTTTATTATACATAAACCCAGAACACCCGGAACAAATATTTGCAGAGCGTACAAACATTTGTCCCAAGGCGGGAACCGAACCCGCAACCTCCTGCGTCGCAGGCGGGCCTTCGCCCGCCGCGCCACATCGATCGTCAAACGTAACGTTAGCAATTTCACCTGGGAAAGTAGCATGCAAAGCCACAGGCAGAAGCGAGGATTTCGATATAAACTTTATGGATACGGGCTTGAATCCAATAAAACAATTCAGGGCACCGCTGACCGCAAACATAAAACTGGCTGTAAAGTTGTCTCATAACGGGGGACGATAAAAATCACATTTACTTGTTAGGCATCGAATAAGCATCGATTTTTGTCTTCGTGTCGTTGATGTAATAAATAGGTACAGTATTCTGCTAACGATCAGGGGCCCATTACTGCTTGAACTTTTATTACGACAATGGTATCGGTAGAATCCTTAGATGAAAGAAACTCTAGAAATATAATGGTTTCAACCTTGACACTTTTGACGCGTGTCCATCTGTAGTTTCTTTCATCTAAGGTAGAATATGAATACCAAAATGTGTCATTCTGTGACAATACCATTGTCATAGTGAAGCTATTAGTATAGCACAATAGAGGTCCTAAATAGGAAAGAACCATGGGTTCGGACATTTACTTAGGTTTTGTTTCATTTTGACAACGAGCGGATTTTAAGAAACGTTCGTGGCTTTACACGCGTTGTATCTATGGAAACGTCTATAGACTATTTATATCCCAAGGGAATTGAGTAACTGATAAAATGTCTATGTGTTATTCTAGGTCTAGATCTACATCTTTGCAGAATTTCAGCCCAATCCGTTCAGTACCTAGTTTTGGCGTGACAAACATACATCTATTCATATATACATCCAAATATTAGCGTGGTAGTATGACGTGATGTTTACTTTGACACAAGTAAAATTACAAATTCATAAAATTAATCCATAGGCTCCCTTATGGATTCATACTTTTTAGGACTAGTTATAAGCTGTGTTTCAGGAGCCACTGGCTTCTCCCATTTTGGAAAATAATAATAATAAATCCTTTATTTCGTTTAGGTCATACATTTTACATATTAGAATAACTACTAATAATATTGTGCACAATTAAAATGTGTTTTGGACCTTATTCACCATCTGGTACAACTCCTCGCTCTAACTAAGTTTATTAAATTTGTGATGTAGACGCGAGGGATCTCTACCTCTATGCAATAGCTTAGAGGTAACAAAGGATCTGAATGTAACGTTTTTATAAAATTAAAAGCTAAAATTTAGAGAATACAAAACTAGACTAAAAAAACACAAAACGTAAAAGTACAGGTTGTGTCCATACAAAGAAAAATATAAAATTACTCTAACTAAAAATAAAAAACATTACCATTTTCTATCTATCTATCTATTGTCCAGCATTATTCATTATTTATTTATAACTACCCCAATAAATCACTGAACTGCGCCAATCTACTAAAAACTTTTATTGTGTATTTCGTATACACATAAAAGTTTTTAGTAGATTGGGATTGGTAGATTGGGGACTACCGAGCTTTTAAAAAAAATACAGATTTCTGAAATATTCGGTGTTGAACTTCATAGGTAACTTTTAGGTAAAGGGTGTCTCAATAAGAGATAAATATATATAATTATATAAAATTAATAATATAATTATTATTAACTATATAATTTAAAAATATAAACACTTTAATTGAATTTGTATTTCAATTTTTAATGAGCTGTGATATTGTATATATTGTGTAAAGAAGACATGTTCCGATTATGCAAGGCATAAATGTCCAAAAATGGCCCCCACGGCTCTAATGGCAGGCTGAAAAATTTCATGCTTCTTTGCATGAAATTTTCGATGACTTTTTGACAAAGCTGTATCTCACCGATATCGCGTTGGATCACTGCCTTGAGCTCAAGGAATTGTTTCTGGTTTATTCGCATAAACCCGCGATTTCACAAAACCCCAAAGAAAGAAATCGCACGGCGTTAAATCGTACGATCCTGGTGCCCAGAAATTTCGTTGGGATGATTTGGTTTTGAAGTCGTTGCAGCAATAAATCGATTGCTACATGGGCGGTGTGATAGGTTGCGCTGTCCTGCCGAAGCCACATATCGTCCAGATCCATGTCATTCAGTTGAGGCTACAAGAAACCGTTATCAAGTTCCTGTAAAGAATGCCATTCACAGTCACTGCAACTCCTGCCTGAGTTTTCAAAATGATAACATGTTCTTATTTTGTCTCGTACCATTTTTATTCATTGGAATAATCGCAACTCCTGCCTGAGTTTTCAAAATGATAACATGTTCTTATTTTGTCTCGTACCATTTTTATTCATTGGAATAATCATAGGTCACAGCTGCCAAATTTTAAAGTTGCCACATGCCTAAAAAAATAATACACGTAATTTAAATAGTGCACTTATATTGAGACACCCTTTATACTACTAAAAGATAATTATGATAATTATACAGGTAATCTAAGATGTATACACAAATTCAACTTACTTAACATAAATAATCAAAAAGACTTTCTTTTTGATTTACATTTAAAATAGGCGTCTAGACCCAATCTAGCCAGATAATATAACTCTGAATACCAAATATATCAATGAAAGTAAACCAAGTCTATAAATATTAAACATTTCCAAGGCAGTGGCTGATACGCGTGTAATCCCATAAATATTAATAAGCCAAAACACCGCCGCCGGTAAAATAACGGAATAAGCTGGCAACCCTGAATTTCGGAACGAATATGATCCGTGCCTGTCGGGTGTTTGTGTCAAAGGCTAAATAACACAGATGTATGGTTTCTAGAAAGTCAATGAAAGACGCTAAACTATTCTACCTTCACCTTCATTCTACAGGGTGCCACGTAATGGGTGTACTAAGACGAATGGGGATGCAGAAAACAGTGTTTATATAAGTAATAGATTCAAGCGTTACTTTGCGGAAATACATTGCAAAATATCTTGTTCAAAAATTTTTTTTTTAGGTAACAATTCCGTTCAAAATCTTCTCTGATGAGATTCAACAAAATGCATTTGCGTGCACCGCCCTCCCACAAATTGACATGCCATGCAATCAGAGAAGGTATACACAGACTTGCGCAATATTAAATTAAAGTCACTTACCCTCCAACTTCAAGCATACACAATTTAATTGTAGAAAAAAAAACCACACTAACTACGCAATGTAAAATCCATCAAAGTGACTTTATTTTGACGGATTTTTCCATCAAAAAGTTTCGTCTCTCCACGAGACATCATCGGACACCACAATACTCGACTTTGACACTGAAACTGCCTAGCAACAACGACAGAGTTTTGCCAGTGATGTTGCCACTCTGAGCTCCTCTCCATTGTCCGCGCGCTATCAAAATGAGTCCGAACCAGGTCAAAATAAATATGTACAGTTCTCATCAGCCTAGTGCTAGGGCTTCTTAATCATATATGTATACACTTAAATTAGTCCCCACACAAGTCTAAAACCTATGTAATCCTTTAATAATATTTAAGGTGTTGTTATAAGCTCTTTGGAAATAAACTTTTTGTATTATAATGTATCAATTTAATCATTAAATAAATTATAAATAATGCGGATTGTCCAGCATCATCTAGCCCCAAGCTATGCAGAGCTTGGGTTATGGGTACTAGATGACTGATATAATTAACCCGCCGACGGTGACGTCGATTAGACTTACATATTCGGTGATCCTGGTCCCACGCACCGAGGTTTTCAATGGAAGATTTTTCAAAATCTTTTATTAAACGAAAATTTTTTTTGGTACCTATAAATTATTTGACATTTAAAAAACGATATTTCTTTAATTATAGCCTCCTTTATTTACTTTTTCTTATGATTAGACAACTTCACATAGAACCTATAAAATTAGTTAGTTTAAACATAACGTTTAAAAAAAATAAAACACATTTATCAATATTATTTGTAAATTAGTTCAGTCTTTTCTGTTTCTAGACTCTAGGAGCTTACTTAAAATAAACAAAAAGTTACAAAAAACAATCTTTAAATATTTGGTGACTCCTGTATACCGCACCGGTTGGGCGCCAAAACTCAGGAAATGCACCCGCTCTGACGTCGCGTCGCAGTGTGAAATGGCGGTGGGAAAGGGAAAATGAGGCAGCTACCCAAAATCGCGACGAAAATCGGAGGAAAAAGTTATTTGAATTTTTCAAGTCATCCGTTTCCACAGATACATGGGTCACTGTTCCCGGGTTAATTCAATACACTACATAGATAGATATTATACATAGAAAATACCCAGAACACCCGGAACAAATATTTCCAGATCGTACAAACATTTGTCCCAAGGCGGGAATCGAACCCGCTACCTCCTGCGGCGCATGCGAACCTTCGTCCGCCGCGCCACATCACACATCGCGTCAATTAGTTCTCATACATTTAAAATGTGAAAGAACTTTGTCAAAGTCTTACCAGTTTTGTTTTAATTCGAAATGGTTCCATTCCTTTATGATCGCGCGTGGATTAAATCTAAGATCGTAAATAATTTAAAAGAACGTAATCTTTTCCGTCTTATTAGTAACATTAAAACATCATTACTTTTAGCAATTTTCATTTTTGCAGTATTCTGAGCTGTATACTTATTACCGTAATAAAAAATTTAATGAGCCTAGATTTAAGTTTAACGTCGGTTTAACTTCGGTTTACAGTCCACTTAGATCAGACCTAACGTAAAATTAGATTTATATGCTGTAAAGTTTATATTGTTCTATCGACCTGAGTCCTTAGTATGAGTTGTACATTCGTTTAGGATGCTGAAGAACGTAGTTTTTTTAAATACTTTATTGCACACATTTAACAAAAGGTGGGCATAATGCCCATGGCATTATCTACCTGCCAACTACACAGTAGAAATAAAACAAAAAGGCGTGCATTAATAAGCTAATAATAAAGTCTAAAGCCGGAGAAAAAACTACAGCAATGTAATAATAAACATGCACTATATTTATACATATAACATAAGTATATATATATATTATAATAGGTACTTACAATGTTTTAATGAAGGCAACAGAAATCACAAAAAGTTAAAAAGATGGCTAAGTTACCTAACTAGAAGTCGGGTAATTCCTTATAAAATGCACATGTAACACTGTCAGCTTTTTAAAACAATCCTTTGATCCGACTTTCCTGATATCATAGGGAAGATAGTTTTCATCTCTTTCCATACATTTGGCGGCTTGCAGCGACTCTACCGGATAGAGAGGAACGAATTTTCATAGTTTGACAGCGTTGAATAGTTTCATACGAATTCGATTATAGTTTACGAATGGTTTTGAGAGATTTCACGTAGACTATTTTGATAGAACTTAATCCAGCTCTCGAAAACTATTTCGTATTCGTATTTTGCACTATCATACTAAGCATACTGTTACTTTGACCTTATAAAATGAAATTTACAAGATATTCAAGGAATAAATATGTTACTGGATAAAAGAGGTCAATAATTAACTGCAAAGCGTGATGCCAAAACCCTTGTTTGGGGCAGTTAATTTCAGGAAATATTAAAAACCGCTTATATATTTAAATATCACGCCATCGTGTCAGATTCCATGTCGATGAATCGGTAACGAATTTTCTGAATAGCCCAGCACACAAGTATTTTGGTATCTCATTAATCAAAATTACTTAAGCCGTTTTAGAGGTAACAAAGAGTGTCCGTCAAACACAGCAACACTATGTCCGTCAACCACAGAAACACTCGAAAAACATAACCCACGCCACGTCAGTTAAAAATACTAATAAGCGCCCGTTCTAAGATGACAGATTTTTTTATGTAAGTGGTTCAAGAACAGTGCCGCTTCTACAACGTTTTTAGGTCTGTGTAGAATCTTTATAGAGTATAAACAAAGAAGTCAAGTCAAGTCATCTACGCCGCCTTAAGGCGGATTATGTCATAATTTTACACACTAATCTTTAGAGACATTTTTTTATGTCTCCACCTTCCCCCTCTTATTCTCTGCCTTTCTCTTATAATCTGAATATTATGCTGAACATAAATCTCTTTAATCCGGTATTTATCCCAAAAGTTTAGAAAGCTCATCAAACAAAAAAAAATAAACATAAACTATATCCTATTAACTTCCGCCCGCGGTTTTTGCAACAAAACATTTTTTTTTCTATCCGTGCTGTTTTCCCAAAACACAACATAAATTGAGTGTCATTGAAATAATAAACTGATCGTTAGACGACAGACATGCAACCATCAATTATTTTGATCAATTTTGATCGTAATTTTTTTTGGTTTAAATTCTAAGTAATGATTTATCCGAGAAAAAGGTAAAACAGCACGTGGCGTGCAGGTTAAATAGGCTGCGTATCAGGCACGCTGGGAACAGCCGTGAGTGGGAAGTTGGGAATAGGCGCATCTCACATGAGTCGTTGGGAATTAGGTACCTACGTATTGAAACTTCTTTTCGTGAGACGTTAGGAATAGGCTGTTTCTCGACGTATCACGTGAGACGCGGCTATTCCCAACATATCACGTGAGATGCCAGGAATAACCTTATTTTCTAACGTAATCAATCAAGAATAAATTCAATTTGCTGGTAAATTCGAGCATAAACTCACATCGAGATGTTACGAAGAGAAATGGGAGAAACGCACACGCGTGTATGTTTTGGAAAGACGCTACACGAAAAGAATATATTATTTGCTTTGTGTAAAAGATAAAACCAAAGAAATATTGCTTTTGAATCTCAATAATAACTATACTAATAGACTAAGTTTAATTTGTTTTTTTTTTCCCTACCATGCGGGTATGTTACTTACACTTGTATACATAATTAGTTCCAGGTCAAACTTATACCAACCTCATTGTATTGTGATCCGTGGAGTGGAGAGGGGGGGGGGGGCTGGCAGTTACAGGTTTTTCTTAAACCTACAGCAAGCTCCAGCCTCTTACAATACAGGTTTAAATATGTCTCTGTGCTTATAATAACTAAATTTTAAGTACACCTATTGTGTGAAGAGGAAATAAACAATTTATTATTATTATTATTATATACTAGAGGTATACTCAAAATAATTACATACTAAAATGCTATATTTTATAATGATATACTTAGTAAGGGGATATGTACCTAAGTACCTACCTACCTATGTCATTTAAGTTAAATATTGTACGTCCATTTAATAGGTAAACCTGTTGTTCCACCTTGCTTTCAAGATCTTTTGTACACAGTTTCTACAATAAATTTCACTTCATACCTCTATATCTTTATGGGAGATTTCATACTATGTACGTAGGTAAAGCCTACTGTTTGACTTCTATTTATTCTGCTTGTAAACCGTGTATAAAACAGTAAAAATAAAACCTCCGAAAGCAAGTGTAAACTACTTTATAAAATTGGCTTATCGCCAATGGGCTAGCCACTATTCTATGTTCTCTAAGGTTGTCTAGCGCAAAACTAGACCTGAGCTTTCTCCCTAAGGATATAGAGATCCTTTTTGCCTTCCACCAAAAACTCAATCCCTGCCGAACAGTTGTACTAAAACTTATCTCCGCAGATCATAACTTAAACATAAATTTTCATAAATATAGGTATTTTAATATTCCCGCCAAGATTTCAGTTATCTCATCTGTATTTCAAGCACAAAGCCTTACTTCTTGCGGTGTTCATAAAAGTTGAAATAATACCAAATTGGGCCGAAGTCTCGATTCTCCGCACGTAGCCGACAATTCGGAAGACGTGTGTGAGAGCGGGACGTTTTACTTGCGTTCTAAATTAAATGGATTATAATACAATGTTCATGTGTGGAGCAGGTTTAGAATTTGCACCACCCCAACTCTTCCTGCGGGTGTCGTAAAAGGCGACTAAGGGATTTTTAGCCGGGAGCCGGGCAGCAGCGCCTCCCGCAGAACAATTCTACTACCAAATTGAGCTTCACACCCGCATGCCCAGCGTTGGGATCATGGGCATTAGGTACTCTCCATGAAATAAGAGCCAGTAAAGCGCTTATCAGGAGGCCTGCGTCCAGCAGTGGACCAATATAGGCTGTTGAGGTCATGTGTGGAGACGGAAAAAGCCAGCATGATTTTCAGTGGTTACTAACATCATTGTAAGCACACCTACAGACACAATGGTTAACATATTAATAATAATCATTAATTTCAGACTAGCTGCCATTGATTGCACACCCCCAAGGAATAGTTTTGTAAAAATAAAAAATACGTGACTCTCGATATAAATAAAAAAATTTTGGTAAGTATAAATAAATTTTAAACTTAGTAAATAATTTATTAATTTATAAATAAATTATATACTTAGTAAATAATTTATTTTATACCGAGTTTTGAGTGAATTGAACCAAGAAATAATAATGTTCCTTATAAACTTTACCACCTTTTTTGAACCCCCCACAGGAAAATTTTCAAAATAAGATTATCCTACGTGTTACTCTAGAACTTAAACTATATACCAAATTTCATCTAAATAGGTTAAGTAGTTACGGAGATACATACGTGGTAACAAACATTCACACGAACTTTCGCATTTATAATAATATGTATGATAATCATAAATCCATATAAAAGTTATTAACAATTGACTTAATAATTATGTTAGTTCTTCTACAACAAAACTCCTAGTGAGTTGCAAAAATTATCAGTAAATAAATTCAAACAAATTGTCAAAACCTTCTTGTGTAAAAAGGCCTACTATAAAATATCAGATTATCTAGAGAATAAAAAAGCTTGGGACGGGATTTGCTCCAACTCGAAAAATAACAACTAACAGGCTAAAGGTTTCTTCGTCGCTTCTTTACTTTAGTCTGCATACCGAAGCGACTGAAATCAAAAATATCACTTTATTTCCGTGTCAGTGTTTAATTATTAAGAATTTGACCTTTTCTAAGTGTATATTTATTGTATTTATGGAAATAAACAGTTTTTGACTTGACTTGAGTTTATAAAAGCGCACTCCATCCGATCAAAATCCTTGAATAAAGTCAAAATACTCGGACCGAAGTCGAATGTAGTTTACGCACTAATCCAATCTCTGATCCAATCACTTCAGGCTGTCAATATTCTGTTCCTAATTGGAGATTCACGGATGACGGAGATAAATCGAAGGACGGAAATCGGTTCTAGTACGTAAAGTACCTAGTTAGGGTTCCGTACCCGAAGGGTGAAAACTGAACCTAACCGGAACTAAGCCTCCGCTGTCAGTCCGTCCGTCCGTCACAGGGCTCTATCTCATGAAACGTAAGATGTAGACAGTTGAAATTTTCAGATTGCGTCTTGCCGCTGGAACAACAAATAAAACAAAATTAAAGGGGGCTCCTAAACAAAAAACGTGATTTTTTCGCCTTTTTTGCTGTTAATTTGTCAAGGTTGTATCTCTTGAACTACAATAGGTAGGCACATGCAACTTTCTATAAATAAATAATACATCAACTATAATAACAACAAATACTAAAAAAAAAGTTGAAAATTTAAAGGGCTTGCAACAAGTGAAAATGTGATGTTCTTTGAAAAAGTTGCATGATTTTTACGGTACGGAACCCTTCGTGTGAAAAATAAACTGCTGAGTGCGAGTCGCACTTAGCAGTTTATTTTTAGTTTCATGACTATGTTGGAACTTATTTTTAAGGCAGGTAGAGAATGCTTGCTTGGCTGGCATCCTCGATTGTAGCTAGGACATCACCCCGCTTCATCCAGGCGACTCGCAAAGCTACACGCTTGCAGTGTGGCTCGTCCCGTATATCTATACGTTTGTTTTCTCATCCACCATCCTCCTGGCGGCCGAGGCCTTCCATTTGATGAAAATGCTTGTGTTATAACGAGATTCCATTTTCTCTTTTTTTAAATAAATCAATATATCTCTATTTATTTCTAAAATAGGTTTCTACAGAGTGTACTTAAAAAAACGAATATGGTTATATCATAATGTGTAACACATTTACATATAAATATGAATACTCTATCTTTAAACCTATGGGCTATACATACATAGCCACCTCGCTCTAACTACGTAGAAACTTGTGTTTAAACGCGAGGGCTACTTTGCCTCACAGACTTGAGCCCGTATTATGAAAGCTTACTCAGTCATCGATCTATGCTTGAGTAACGCTTTTCTATGGCATAAATGTCACTCAAGCATAGATCAATGACAGAGCAGCTTTCATAATACGGGAGAGTAGAGATAAGCAAGACAGTTTCAGAGCGAAAACTTATGGATTTCGTTCTTAGTTTATAAATATCGAAGAAACTTAAAAAATAAAGTACCTACGGTTAGAAAATAGAGAAATAAAATGATCCTGTTCAATTTCATCCGAGTGTATGTACATCATGAGAGAACTTAAATAAGTAAAATGAATCATCAACCTAACAGCTCCTACTCATCAGTCCCTAGATGGCAATAATCATTTATTTTTTTATTCACCCGCCCTCTTTCCTCAAATGGAAAAATATTGCTCTAGGAGACTCTGAAATAATTATTACGATGTTTATTTTTCCCGAAAAGGGAGATATAAGTTTATTCAGTACATTCGCGGTGAAATAGTATTTTATACGAAAAGATTCGAAGATAATGGTGGATATTATTGATGTTATTATTACTGCTTTGCCACACAGCGGGGCAATGCAGCCAGCGTCTTGGGGACCGGACGCTTCCGACTGATATTGATATGGATCAGTTGATCTACCTGTAGATTGTTCGCAACAGTCTGCAGTTAGCTTAATTGTTTCAATTGTAAATACTAGTTCTAATTTGTTTTTACTATTTAATTGTAATTTTCTTTGTTAATGAAGATAATCTATATATATAAAAGAAAGTCGTGTTAGTTACACTATTTATAACTCAAGAACGGCTGAACAGATCTTGGTGAAATTTGGCAGCGAGGTAGATGGTATCCCGGGGCCGGACATAGGCTACCTTTTTATTCTGGAAAAAAGCGTGCGAAGCCGCGGGCTGCAGCTAGTTAAGATATAAATGTTGGTGGGAACTAAAAGCTTCTTTATTATTTGCGTTAGTTTATCGATTGTAACGAGAGCTCGTTCGTGTCTTGTCGAAAGAATAAGAAGGCAACAAGAATTATTATTAGAAGCAAAATACAAATAATATACGCAAATATTAATAGAACCATGTGCAAGATAGAACCCAAGATAGCAGAATCGTGGCTATTTGTATTTTGGTGATGGAACCATTTGAACTACGCGATCAGAAAAAACTTTCAAGGTTTGATCTGATTTTAAAAACAAGCGAATTATACCAGGAATTACACTTATCTAACAAATTAATTCATAATCCATTTATTGTTTGTGAATCAGGTAATTTTACTGTCGGTACATAAGACTTATTTTAGATCGCTGAATTCTGCCGCTTAGGCGTACAAACATTTCAATATACATGTGAAAACTAACTAACAATCAGAACGTTTTTATTTGACTTAAAAGCATGCAATTTTATAATATATTTCCAATATTATCACTTCTAATCAATGCCAAATTATGAAATTTAATTTAAAATAAAATATTTAATTTATTAATGTCAGCTGGAGATGCACATGACAAAAAATAAAATAAAAATGTATGATAGTCAATAAATAAAAAATAAATAAATAAATAAACAATGTCAAACAATAGTACAGTCACTAAATTTCATAATTTGGATAAAAATGTTTTAGTTTAATAATAAATAAAGTAATGATCATTTCATAACAAGTTCAAGTCATTTAAATATGAAAATTTCAAACAATACAGTCATTTAAAAAATCATTCACTGCATAATAAGCTTTATCAATTAGAAAATTATTAAGTTTTGCACTAAATTGGTTGCAGGACAAATCATGAATAACTTTTGGGATTTTGTTAAAGATTTTTGGTGCCATACAAAACTACGCAATGTGCCATGCAGAACAAAGTTGTTCAAGTGTGTTTACACTTGAACGCAACAACTTTGTTCTGCATGGCACATTGCGTAGTCTGCCCTCAGAACGGCTTCCAATTGCAAATTCTTGAAACAGCAAATTGAAAAGGTTTCATCCCATTCTAATCGCACGTGGATTATACCGCGCAAGGCAATGCCTTATAGAATAACTAGTCCCTGCATGCGGCTTCGCACGCGTTGTTTCTATGTAAAAGTTTAAAACGTTTCTTTCCCATGGGAACAACTGCATCATGCGCTGTGTATGTGACAATATACAAATACATACAAAATTTATTGATTTCCTTAAACAAGTTTGCCATGCAAAGTATATAGTAGCAGTGGATCCTGCTTCACGACAAGCCTGTGTCGCGTGTGTCTTTTAATAATTATAAATATTGTCGTGTAATATGGATGTCTTGTATGCCTGAAATAAACGAATTTTATTTATTTACTATATACAGGACCACGGAAAGGGAAAGGGATAACAAACATTGACCACCTTGATGTCCAGAATCATCCCTTTCGGCTTAGAAGAACCCTTTTCATGGCACCCTGTATATGGGATAACAAGTAAAAATCCTGTATGTTATTTAGGTCTAGACCTATATCTATGAAAAATTTCAGCCCCTTCTGTTCAGTAGCTTTAACGTGAAAAAGTAATAAACTTCGCATGTATAATATTAGTGTCGAGTGTGTTAATTACTACACTAGGTTAGCTCTGAGATATGTTATGTAATGGGTAAAGACATGATTAAAAATAAACCATTAAAAACAAAAAAAAAACTGAAAGCTTACAGAGTGAATTTCCAACGAACACCATCTGAACTGTACTAATTAGCAGGCGTGATCTCTGGCGTGATCTCTGGCGTGATCTCCGGGCGGGATTGTACTTTGAAGGGTTTTTATTTTAGAAAGTTCGGAAACTATCGAAGATACAATTTAGAGTTTTTAGAACAAATAAATCAGGTGTAGTCTCAGTAGTTTGGTTACAATTAAGTGGACCGGACTTCCGAGTCGCTCGACGACTCAGTAGTTCGGTTACAATTAAGTGGACCGGGCTTCCGAGTCGCTAGCCGACTCAGTAGTTCGGTTACAATTAAGTGGACCGGACTTCCGAGTCGCTAGCCGACTCAGTAGTTCGGTTACAATTAAGTGGACCGGGCTTCCGAGTCGCTAGCCGACTCAGTAGTTCGGTTACAATTAAGTGGACCGGGCTTCCGAGTCGCTAGCCGACTCAGTAGTTCGGTTACAATTAAGTGGACCGGGCTTCCGAGTCGCTAGCCGACTCAGTAGTTTGGTTACAATTAAGTGGACCGGGCTTCCGAGTCGCTAGCCGACTCAGTAGTTCGGTTACAATTAAGTGGACCGGGCTTCCGAGTCGCTAGCCGACTCAGTAGTTCGGTTACAATTAAGTGGACCGGGCTTCCGAGTCGCTAGCCGACTCAGTAGTTCGGTTACAATTAAGTGGACCGGGCTTCCGAGTCGCTAGCCGACTCAGTAGTTCAGTTACAATTAAGTGGACCGGACTTCCGAGTCGCTAGCCGACTCAGTAGTTCGGTTACAATTAAGTGGACCGGGCTTCCGAGTCGCTAGCCGACTCAGTAGTTCGGTTACAATTAAGTGGACCGGGCTTCCGAGTCGCTAGCCGACTCAGTAGTTCGGTTACAATTAAGTGGACCGGGCTTCCGAGTCGCTAGCCGACTCAGTAGTTCGGTTACAATTAAGTGGACCGGGCTTCCGAGTCGCTAGCCGACTCAGTAGTTCGGTTACAATTAAGTGGACCGGGCTTCCGAGTCGCTAGCCGACTCAGTAGTTCGGTTACAATTAAGTGGACCGGGCTTCCGAGTCGCTAGCCGACTCAGTAGTTCGGTTACAATTAAGTGGACCGGGCTTCCGAGTCGCTAGCCGACTCAGTAGTTCGGTTACAATTAAGTGGACCGGGCTTCCGAGTCGCTAGCCGACTCAGTAGTTCGGTTACAATTAAGTGGACCGGGCTTCCGAGTCGCTAGCCGACTCAGTAGTTCGGTTACAATTAAGTGGACCGGGCTTCCGAGTCGCTAGCCGACTCAGTAGTTCGGTTACAATTAAGTGGACCGGGCTTCCGAGTCGCTAGCCGACTCAGTAGTTCGGTTACAATTAAGTGGACCGGACTTCCGAGTCGCTAGCCGACTCAGTAGTTCGGTTACAATTAAGTGGACCGGACTTCCGAGTCGCTCGACGACTCAGTAGTTCGGTTACAAGTGGACCGGACTTCCGAGTCGCTCGACGACTCAGTAGTTCGGTTACAAGTGGACCGGACTTCCGAGTCGCTCGACGACTCAGTAGTTCGGTTACAAGTGGACCGGACTTCCGAGTCGCTCGACGACTCAGTAGTTCGGTTACAAGTGGACCGGACTTCCGAGTCGCCCGAAAGTAGTTAGACTAGTTAGTTAGACTTATTAGTTAGACTCAGTAGTTCGATTGCTCGTCTGTATTTCGCTCCCATGGTACACATTTTATCAAGCTAATTTTACGAAAACATTAAAACACTCGACATGTTTTATTAAAAATACTTACCATTAAAGGTAACTCAAAGAAGGGTAACATAATATAAAATAATAACATTGCCGGCATTTACTTACTTTGGCTTGTACTTTTTTTTTGGACTTGCTTGTTTTGGCATTTGTATGTACTTACCGAAATATTTTCTTCTTTTGATCAAGTGACAGGTAATGTCTAATGTGACACATGTCATACACACAGGCCTAATCTTGACATTGTTCTTATTATTTCAGCAGTAGGTACGATATTTGTAACCGTTTTGTATATTCATAAATACATTGTTTATACATTGAAAAATATGACAGGACCTCGTAGGTATATTAAAGAGGTATAGGTATATTCTGTATTTATAAGAAGATTCAGAAACATATGTGAAGGGTATAAGCTTAGCCAAAGGACCGGGATTTCCTCAAGCGAATTTCAAATTATAATGTAAAAAACGTGAGTGGATTATTTCTACGAAGAATGAAATTGGCCTGATGCGAGTCGGACTCGCAGACCGAGGGTTCCTTACAAACATCATTTCATTACTGTCCATCATAGGAAGCATAACATGTTTTTTGTGATGTACTAAGGAACTACAAATTTTTGCGCTTTTCGGATTTTTTGCTTTAGTTGACCTATAAGACATTCATGGTTCTAGCTCAACCGGAATGACCATAGGTCTTTAATTTCATGATCATAGGCTTTAATTGCGTTGATAATGAAGTTGGTTTTTTCATGCCTACAAGGAATTGAAGACCTGAGTATTTTAATATTAATTTCAAATTGATATCAAATACACGGCCATTAGAAAAACGGTCTTGATAGACACCCAGATGGACAATGAAGTAATCCTAAAAGGAATATTTTTTGAGGTACGGAACCCTAATAATCGTACATGTTGTGGTTCGGGATTATTTAATAAACATAGCAATACCTACCTATTTATCGATATTTAAATAAAACAGTAGGTAACATGACTTTCTGAAAGTTTCTTGGTCACGATCGTTTCCTGTCATTTTGTAAATCTTTGACGAGAAACGTTATCGTAGAAGTATGAACCTAGAATTAAATTACGACAGACATCGTGAATCAGCCCACGTTTCGGGAAACGACGTCTCCTTAATTTCGTTACTTCATACTTGGCTAATTTGGTTTAATATAATACTTACGAAACTAAATTACAATAAATTCGAGTTCAGAAGGAGAATTTCGGTAAAATTATGCGAGGAGGCTAAACTGACATTGGTTTTAAGGACTTCAATTATCACGTGAAATAAAAGTTAAATAAAACCTTATTTATATTTGTTTTACTCAAGGTTCATTTACTACCTCAACAACCTATCCGTTTTTTGGTAGGCAACAGGAAGTAATATTTTATTTGAAGGTTGTCAAAAACTGCTCGCGCTTCTACCATTAATGTCTGTCAAAGAGGCATCGTTACGGAGTCTACATAAAAAAGTTTGACGACGTTGGTCGCTGAAAAGTCGGAAGCACAGAAATCTGAATAATATCAGATTACTGTGGTCGGAAGAGCACTGTCGCGTCACCTTGATTCCATACATATTCCATTGTATTTACTGTTGGCAACATAATCCTGGGCTGTGTTAGCGGCGGCGGCGTTGGCGAGTTTGGTGTGTAAATTCCTGGTAGGTAACTAAAGATACGCGTCCACTGGATCGGAATCGGACCGTACGCAGCGTACGCGCTGCGTACGCTCCGATTCCAAATCTACTGCTTTCGGATTTTGCATCGTGAATGTAGTAGGTATTTTCAAAGCACTCTAGTTTGCGGATGACGTCATCGGCAGTAATACCGGTCTCTGTCATCGGTATCGGTATTCGGTTTTTTATTCATCATCCTCTTCGTCATCATCGTCATCCTCACTATCATCATCATCTTCGTCATCATTATCAACATAAGAACTGAGATCCTCAGTAATATATAATTTTGCAGGAATATTGTCGTAGAATTTTTTGTGCACTCCGTAATAAAACTCGATGGCTTTGTCACCAAAGTATCGTCCAAAGGAAGTTATAAGGGATTTCCAATTAGGTAAGCTGAACTAGTACACGCTGTACCATTGAAATCAATACAAAGCAACAAATCCTTACGCATAATGGTATCACGTAATGGGTATAGGCATTTAGGAGGGCCATTCCTGACCTATAGGTAAAATACCTAACATTAGGAAATGCAATGAAATAAAATAGTATAGATTATAATTAAATGTAATCTTTTTAGTTATTTAATAAATAGGTAATTTTACAGCTTGCATGGATTTTTTGACGCAGTTTAGTAGTATGGTATTATCAAATCTGTGGTATAAATGTACAGAGGTGTCCGCAGGAACGAAGAAAAAAAAAATACCGCCAAGTGCGACTTGACTCGCACACAAAGGGTTCCGTACCGTAAAACTTAGGCAACTTTTTAAAAGAACATTAAATTTTCACTTGTTCAGAGACCCGTCTAAATTTTTAACTTTATTATAATTTTAGTATTTGCCGTTATAACAGTATAACAGTTGAGCTGTTACTAATTTATAGAAAGTTTTATGTGTCTACCTATTGTGGTTCAAAACATACAGCCTTGACAAACGAAGAGGAAAAATAGCTAAAAAATCATTGTATGGGAGTCCCTTTTTATTTTGATATTTATTTGATTTTTATTATTTATTGTTATAGCGGCAAAAGAAATACACACTCTCTGAAAATTTCAACTGAGTACCTCTTACGGTTCATGAGATATAGCCACTTCACAGACGGGCAGACGGACAGCGGAGGCTTAGGGTTCCGTTTTCACCCTTCGCTACCCTAAAAAAGGTCTACAAGCAATTTAATAAAAAAAAAAGAACTTTAAAAAACTCCCGTAATTTGGAACCGACCAAATACCAACACACGTTTCGCGCCATGCATTGTACCTAAGTAGGTACAATACGGTGCAAAGGAGGGTGTAATTGTCGGTTATTGTGGTGTTGATTGTGATTTGTGTCACACCTGCCGCCGTTATCACAAAGCGAGGGTGTTGAGGCATGCGTCTAATCCTAATCATCGTTACGTCATCTTGAGGACAATACAATACCGACTGTGCTAGGGTTGTCG
The DNA here is from genome assembly GCA_963662085.1 of Eupithecia inturbata. Taxonomy (NCBI): domain Eukaryota; kingdom Metazoa; phylum Arthropoda; class Insecta; order Lepidoptera; family Geometridae; genus Eupithecia; species Eupithecia inturbata. The sequence goes on from OY759192.1 coordinate 2,258,611, forward strand.
AAGCATGGAAATTCACAGTCACTACTATATTTTCTAGTTTAACATAAGTAATTTAAAATTTTTGACGTGTCATAAAATCGTGTACCTAAGGGATAAATAAATATAAATAAAGCTCTCTATATTTTGAGTTGTAGATAGATAACATTTTATAATCCTGTATAACATAGCCTCATAAAACATTGTATATAAGTTCTTTTTTTCAGTTTATTTTACAGAAGTAAATGTCACCACATTTAAAAAAAAAAAATGTTTTTTTTTAACCTTGTAGCAAGTAACCTTGAAAAACTTAAAAAAAAATCGTTATCCATGTACCTTTTTCTTATTTTATTTAAAATTTCAAACGTCCTGTAAAGTCGAAAGGAAATAAACTTTCAGTTTTTAGTTGGTTCACCTATGCATTTTATCGCAACGGCTTTGAAGAGTTCATTATTAATGTAAACCGGCTAACTACGTACGAACCTTGTTTGTGGAAAAGTTGGTGTTCTTCCAACACAAACAAAGTTCCGTAGGTAAGAAGCCGCAATGCGCGCCATTTTGTAAAAATGAAAGGCATAGGTTTTCGCGTTCATAGGAGTGGGAAAGAGAATACGTTGTTGGACGTATTCTCTTTCCCACTCCTAGGAACGGCGCCGCGGCGTCGTAAGCGCAAAAATCGTGTTTTTGTTTTTAACATGAAAACTTCACTTATGAAGAAACTCGTTCAAGGAACCAAATAATTAGTAATAACCCAAGAATCAAAACATAAGCCATTTCAATAGACTGCAGGGTTTCTGAGATTTCGAACAATTTATTTGCAAAACAGTGCACTTACATTTTTATTTTTTTTAGTCTTCTTTTCACATTCTTGGCACCATAGAAAAAAATTGAATTTTATGTTATTCGAGTTTTTTAGCACGGGGATCCCGTGAGTACCGAGATCTAGCTAGGCCTAGTTTGACAACCAAACCCGTTTGGTTCGCGTCGTAACACGCTTACATACATAGGTAATGAATTAATCAATGCACGATAGTTTTTACCTATGCATTTGAAGAGGTTTGCACTAACTATCAATTAGATAATAGATTTACCGAATAGCTAATTTATGTGACTTGAAATGAAAAATATTTTATTTACCTTAAATCTACTATACACAATTAGCCTTAATACTATGCCAATTTATACTACTTAAGTTACAAAATAAATTTACTTTGTGCGTAGCAGTGTTTAAGAAAATATTTCCTCAGCATTATACTGGGTGCAGGCCATATTTCCTAAAACACTGCTACTATAATAGTTTATTGATCTCATCGAAATACTATTAACCATTCCAAACCCATTCACTATGTATAATAGTGTAATAACGTGAGATAAGATCTAGGCCAATAACTGGTAACCGTACTCCAAGGTTCTCATAATAAGCGAAGGGTTATGACTGTTGTACACATTGGGCGTTCAAAGCGCGCGTTTTATAAAACGGTCTGGTCCGATACCTTCATCCAATATATAATTGTATACACCCAAACGTGTGGTTCTATGGGGCGAACCCAACGGGTCTGGTTGTCAAACTAGGCCTACATCTCGGTATGGTAAGAACTCGAATTAAATAAAATTCAAGAAAAATCTTTGGTTCCTTGAATGTGAAAAATAATTACGATAAAATTAAACACGAAAGTGCACTGTTTCGCACATAATTTGGTCCAGATCGAGAGTTTTGATTACGAATCAAAACAATACTAATTATTTGTTTTCAGTTTCATCATTATGTTGTGTAGTTTTCTAATAAATAAACAATAACTTGATTTTTACGCTTACGCCGTTCCAAAAACGTATGCTTTATCCCGCTCCTATGAAGGCGAAATCCTATCCCTAAACTTTTCACTAAATGGCGCACATTGCGCTTTCTAAAGCGCGCGTCAGATTTTGGAGCCCAATCCTGCTAACCAATCGCTTTCCTATGACAATGGTATCATCGCAGAATTGTCACGTAGAATGTCGGCGACGAAACCTTAATGTAAGGCTGATTCGTTTAAGACATCGTTTTGTTTAAGTACTTTTTTGTTTATTGATGAATCATAACAAAAATAGTGTTATTTGAAGGGTCTTGGCTTGGAACAAGGTTTTCCGTTTGAATTGTATAAATCTGTAATTAAGTTTTGTAGTTATTGTAAAATTAGTATAAGGAAAATGTTCCAAATCAAGTTTTTTATAAGTTTTAGTTCTAGAAACTTTTTTATTTGTTAAATATGTTCAGATTTTGTAATTTTATATTAATAAGGCTTGTTTTTGTTATGTATAAGGCATAAATTTGTAAGTATTTTTTAAGAAGATTACAAGAAATAAAGGTTTAAAGGTTTCGGCTCAAGGAAAAAATTAGATAAACTTGAGTCAAAAGCACGCAGGCGTCTTGCCGGTAAAACACGGCCATATAAATATGAGCGCAGTTTGTACGGCCGTCAGTCGCAGTCCAGCCACCGAAGAGGCAAGTCGCAGCTAAGCCAACGAAGAGGCAAGAAGCAATAGGAAGACAGCAAGTAGTAGTAGGGAAACCTAAGAACAGCCGAAACCTGAAAAATTCAAGATCCTGTTTCATTTCAACGTTGAGGTTCCCCCATAGGAAGGAAGATCAGGTAGTCATAGTTTCATACGCATTCAGGGGTGCGTGGCGGCGTGCGTCTACCAGCTTCGGAAGGAGAAAGGAACGCACGTCGAACTTAAGTTGGGATACTTTCCCAGGGCGAACTAGGTAATCCTGGTTACCGTCCGCAACAGTTGGTCCTTCGAGCCGGATCCCTGCTAGAAGAAGCTAGAAGATTCCAGAGGAAGAACCCGGAAGGAAAGAAGACTCAAGATGCCGGTCACCAGGTCACAGAAGGATGCCCCCTCACGCCCTGTGTCCCGTCCCTTGGGAAGGGACGAGACAGAAGGAACGTCAGGGTCAGAAGGGGTCACGTCTGCGTCAGGGACGGCATCTTCGGGAACCATGGGAACTACCTCTGACTCTTCGGGAACCATGGGAACTACCTCGGATTCTTCGGGAACCATGGGAACTACCTCAGACTCTTCGGGTACAACGACCACTCAAGAAACCTCTACTACGGTGGCTACTGCAACCACGGCTGCGTCCGGGAAGGGACAGAAAAAAGAAGCAGCACAGAAGACGGCCAAGAAGACCCCAGAACAGGCCCCGGCACAGGAAGGTGGATCAGCCACAACTCTGAAGCCGACGGGGGTCGGTCGTCAAGCGCGGTCTACAAAAACCACGAGTTCTTCAGCCAGACGACGTGAGCTGGAAGCCAGAGAAGAATTAGCGCGCCGGGAGCTGAAGCAAGCCCAGGCTGCGACGAAGCTGGCTCGCGTCAGATTGGAGTTGGCACAATATGAAGATGAAGATTCCGTGGATGAAGACCAGGTGGAACAAGAGGACAGAGCAGCACAGGTGCAGAACTGGATTCAGACATCCGTATTGGAAGACGACAAAGATGGGGCAGAGCAACAAAGTCGGAAACCCCCAGAAGAGCCCCAGAAGGTGAAGCCTGAAGAAAACCACTCAACAAGAGGGGCCACGATCGAGATTCAAGCGCTGGCAACAGCCTTGAAGGAAGCCTTCACCGGAGGAAGAGGTCCAGCATCGCAGCCGAACTACATTCACGAGCTACCCTACTTCGACGGTGACAGCAGCGAGTGGTTGGCATTCAAGGTCGTCTACGCCGATACAGCACCAATGTTCAACGATGTCCAGAACATGGCTCGATTGAGACGAGCACTGAAGGGCAACGCAAGAGAAGCTATCAAGAGTTTGCTGTACTCCGAAGCTTCTCCGATGGAAGTTATGGAAGCCCTTAGAAGAAGATTTGGAAGACCTGATGCGCTGGTACTGGCTGAACTGGACAAGGTCAGGGCGTTGCCGAAGATCACGGAGAACCCGAGGGACATCTGCATCTTCACAAGCCAGATCAGCAACAGCGTAGCAGCAATCAAAGGACTGAAGAAGCCTCAGTACCTGCATTCACCGGAGATAGTGAAGCAAATCGTGGAAAAGATGCCGACAGTTCTCAAGTTCCGTTGGTATGACTTCACTGCAGCATCAGAAGAAGGCGAGTTCTCGGATCTAACGCTTGTTTCTAGGTTCCTGAACGCAGAAGCAGATAAGTGCGGGGCCTTCGCGACATCAGAGGACAAAGGCGGTGGCTTCAGGAAAACCAGACAAGCGGCGCACTCAACAAAAGAAAAGGACTTCAGGAAAACGGACCCGAGGAAGACGGAGAAGACTTGTCCCATCTGTGAAGGGGAACACTTCCTCGTGGAATGCCAGAAGTTCCTGGAGGCGTCAGTTCGAGACCGCTGGGCAGCCGTCAAGAGGAGTCGCGTCTGCTTCAAGTGCCTTCAAGGGAGGCATAGGAAGGAGAGCTGCAGGAAGCCGTCGTGCAAGGAGTGCAAGAGGTGGCATCATCATCTGCTGCACGTCGAGACGGAAGATAGGACCGAGGGGGAGAAAACTAAAGCATCACCAGAGACATCAAGCGTCACTGGGACAGTGAACTCGGTCAACAACGCAAGGGCGTACCTGAAGATTGTTCCAGTAGAAGTCTTCGGGTCAAAGACATCCAAGAAGATATTGGCCCTCATGGACGAAGGGTCAACGGTATCACTTCTGGACAAGAAGGTGGCAGAAGAGATCGGCGCTCAAGGGAACAAAGAAGAATTGGTCATCGAAACAGTGGGAGGCAAGCTTATCAAGAAAAAGGACTCACAGGTGCTGAACCTCATACTGAAGGGGGTTCATCAAGGACATCGGAAGACCTTGAAGAGAGTCCGGACGATCGACGACTTGAAGCTTACGCCACAGTTCCTGGACAAAAAGAAGATACAAGAATATCCACATCTAAAGAAGATCGCCGAGGCTCTACAATACGAAGGAGAGTCACCACAGCTGCTCATCGGGCAAGACAACTGGGAGCTGATCGTGACTCAAGAGATAAGAAGAGGCAAGCCAGGCGAACCGGTCGCTTCTAGAACGGGACTTGGATGGGTGCTCCACGGAACTGACGTCGGAGGTGCAAGGCCAGTGCACTTCCTCAACACGTGTCTACATGTCAGCACGCCGGAGGAGGAGATGCACCAAGTCATCAAAGACCACTTCGCCATCGAAGCTCTTGGTGTGCAACCCAGAAGACCAACAACGGACTCTGAAGAAAGAGCACTCACCATCCTGGAGAAGACCTGCAGAAGACTGGAGGATGGGCGCTTCGAAGCTGGACTCCTATGGAAAAATGAAGAGGAACCGATGCCGGAGAGCTACGCTTCCGCCAAGAACCGCCTCTTCAACATCGAAAAGAAGATCGACAAGGATCCGCAGTTAAAGATGGAGTATAACAAGCAGATCCAGCATCTCGTCGACAGCAACTACGCAGAAGAAGCACCCGATGAACAAGGAAAGTCCAAGAAGATGTGGTACCTGCCGCACTTCTCCGTGGTTCACCCTTTGAAGAAGAAGATAAGGATCGTCTTCGATGCTGCAGCCAAGTCCAAGGGAAGAAGCCTCAACGACGCTCTACTGCCGGGACCAGATCTGCTTCAGTCACTCTTCGGAGTTCTACTGAGGTTTCGGCAGGGACCCTTCGCAGTAGCAGCTGATATCAAGGAGATGTTCCTGCAAGTCCGCATCAGGCCAGAGGATCGAGACAGCCTGAGGTTCCTGTGGCGAGGGGATCGTCGCGACGTGCAGCCGAAGAAGTACAGGATGACATCAGTCATCTTCGGCGCAACATCATCTCCGAGCACAGCAATCTACGTCAAGAACAGGAATGCAGCGGACTACAAAGGGCAACATCCAGAAGCAGCAAGGGCAATCGAGCTGAACCACTATATGGACGACTACCTCCACAGCTTCCATTCAGAAGAGGAGTTCCGAAGAGTGACAGCACAAGTGGACTGCATACACAAGAAGGCGGGCTTCGAACTCAGAGGTTGGGCATCAAACCAACCTGAGCTGCTACTAGGAATCAAGACTGAAGCAACGGAAAAGACAGAAGTGGACCTCGGCGAGAAAGAGGAGAAAACTCTGGGACTACGCTGGTTCACGGAACAAGACTCCATCGGCTTCAGGGCAAACCTCCGGAACACACCAGAAGAAATAGCAAAGGGGCTTCAAGTGCCTACCAAGAGAGAAGTCACCAGCGCCGTGATGTCGACCTTCGACCCACTAGGATTGGCATCACCAGTTCTCATCCAAGGCAAGAAGCTGCTCCAAGGCATCTGGCGAAGCGGCGTCGGCTGGGATGAAGAGATCGAGGAAAATGAATACTCAAAATGGAAGATCTACTTGGAGAAGATGAAGCTGCTTCAAGCCCTACAGATCCCGAGATGCCTGACGCCACATCGCACCGAGGGGGAGCTACACACCTTCACGGATGCCAGCGAGACGGCATATGCAGCTACAGTCTACTGGAGAACAGAAGACCAAGGCGGGACCTACCACATCAGCTTGATGGCAGCGAAAGTACGAGTCACTCCATTGAAGCCGGTTTCAATCCCAAGGCTTGAGCTTCAAGCAGCCCTCCTAGGAAGCAGATTGGCGCATTCGGTCGAAAAAGAGTTGGACCTGAAGGTGACAAAGAAGACATTCTGGTCGGACTCCAGCATCGTACTTTCTTGGATTAAGACGGATCCGAGAACTTTCAAGACGTTCGTGGCTCATCGATTGGCTGAGATAGAAGATCTCACCAAACCTCAAGACTGGAGATGGGTCCCCACAGCACAGAACCCGGCAGATGACGCAACACGTGACGTGCCAGAAGACTTCAACTGCAATCATCGATGGTATACCGGGCCGGACTTCTTGAAGAAGGAAGAGGTTCACTGGCCTGCGGCGAGGACTTTCAAGAAGGAGACCACCGGCGAGGAGAAGGCGACGGACGTTACAGCGGCAGCGAGCTTCACCCATCCAACTCCAGATCCTGAGAGGTTTTCATCATGGAAGAGGTTATGGCGAGCCACAGCAAGAGTACTGCAGTTCATCAAACTCTGCAGAAGAAAGGAGAAGGTCAACGTCAGCCAAGCAGACCCTGACTGGAAGAAGACTACAAGGAAACCAAAGAAGTCCATCACTCGGAGACAATCATCTTCAAGGAAAGCGGTTAACTACGTACCGCTGGAAGCAGACCTACTAGAGCAAGCTGAAACTCTACTACTAAAGAAGAGTCAAGAAAGAAGCTTCAGAGAAGATATCAGATGTCTTCAGCAAGGAAAACCAATGGAGGGCAGCAGCAAGTTGAAGAGGCTCGACGTGGTGCTGGAAGATGGACTTCTGCGGATGAAAGGAAGAATCGACGCGATACAAGGCGTGACCAGGGACTACAAACGACCTATAGTGCTCGACAGCAAGGACAAGGCAACGCGACTCATCATAGAAGAGTTCCACCGCCGCTTCAACCATGGGAATCACGCAACGGTCATGAACGAGATAAGGCAACGCTTCTGGGTGCTGGGATTGAGGTCGGCGATCAAGACAGTTCAACATCAATGTCAATGGTGCAAGACAAGAAAGGCGAGACCTCAAGAACTACCGACGGGCAACTTACCAGCTGAGAGGTTGATGCACAGTAATCCACCCTTCACGTGCACCGGCATAGATTACTTCGGCCCGATGACAATCACCGTAGCAAGACGTCACGAGAAAAGATGGGGCGCTCTGTTTACATGCTTAACAACTCGAGCTGTACACATTGAGCTTGTTCCTTCACTCTCTACGGACAGCATGATCATGGCGCTACGAAGATTCGCTGCAAGAAGAGGAATGCCGAAGAAAATCTACACGGACAACGGGACCAACTTCGTCGGCGCAAACAAGGAACTGAGGGAAGCAATGGACAACATGAAGAAAGAAGACCTCATCTCAGAAGCGGAGAAGATCAGCGTGCAATGGAAGTTCATCCCACCTGGTGCACCAAACATGGGCGGTGCATGGGAGCGTCTGGTGCGATCCATCAAAACCGCACTAAGCGCCACACTCTACGAGAAGTATCCACGAGAGGAAGTACTCCACACCCTCCTGCTAGAGGCCGAGCACATGGTCAACTCTCGGCCTCTAACTCACCTCTCCGAGAGCCTTGAGGAGGAAGCGCTCACTCCAAACCACTTCCTCCTCGGGCGATCCAGCGGTGCTGCAAGAATCGGCAGCTTCGAAGACCACGAGCTCGTAGGCAGACACACCTGGAAGGCCACGCAGCGGCTTGCCGACCACTTCTGGCAACGATGGCTGCGAGAATACCTGCCTACTCTACTGCCGAGGAAGACTTCGAAGAGGACCAGCATCACGGATCTACAAGTTGGAGACATCGTGTTGATCGTCGACCACACCCTACCGAGATGCACTTGGCCACGCGGCAGAATCCAGCAAGTGTATCCTGGACCTGATGGGCGCACTCGGATCGTCGACGTCGAGACCAGAGGAGGAGTACTGCGCAGACCCAGCTCGAGAGTGGTGCTGTTAACGACGGGAGGATCGCCGAGTCTGGAGGATGGTGCGACGCACGAGGGGGAGAATGTCGGCGACGAAACCTTAATGTAAGGCTGATTCGTTTAAGACATCGTTTTGTTTAAGTACTTTTTTGTTTATTGATGAATCATAACAAAAATAGTGTTATTTGAAGGGTCTTGGCTTGGAACAAGGTTTTCCGTTTGAATTGTATAAATCTGTAATTAAGTTTTGTAGTTATTGTAAAATTAGTATAAGGAAAATGTTCCAAATCAAGTTTTTTATAAGTTTTAGTTCTAGAAACTTTTTTATTTGTTAAATATGTTCAGATTTTGTAATTTTATATTAATAAGGCTTGTTTTTGTTATGTATAAGGCATAAATTTGTAAGTATTTTTTAAGAAGATTACAAGAAATAAAGGTTTAAAGGTTTCGGCTCAAGGAAAAAATTAGATAAACTTGAGTCAAAAGCACGCAGGCGTCTTGCCGGTAAAACACGGCCATATAAATATGAGCGCAGTTTGTACGGCCGTCAGTCGCAGTCCAGCCACCGAAGAGGCAAGTCGCAGCTAAGCCAACGAAGAGGCAAGAAGCAATAGGAAGACAGCAAGTAGTAGTAGGGAAACCTAAGAACAGCCGAAACCTGAAAAATTCAAGATCCTGTTTCATTTCAACGTTGAGGTTCCCCCATAGGAAGGAAGATCAGGTAGTCATAGCTTCATACGCATTCAGGGGTGCGTGGCGGCGTGCGTCTACCAGCTTCGGAAGGAGAAAGGAACGCACGTCGAACTTAAGTTGGGATACTTTCCCAGGGCGAACTAGGTAATCCTGGTTACCGTCCGCAACATAGAAGCCTTAGATGAAAGAAACACTAGATAGTGCGTGCGGTGACATTTAGTGATTTTAGTGACCTTTTTATACGTTCCGGTTTCCAGGTAGCCGGTGCCGAGTACTCGGCGGCAAAGTGTATAGACATGTACGATAGCTTTCACACGTACCAGCATAATTTGCATACAATTCGCCGCTGGGTACCCGGCACTGGCTACCCAGCGACCTAGAAGTGGCAAAAGGTACTAACACAGATAAATTCATAGAATGGTTTCAACCTTGACACTTTTGACGTGCTTCCTTCCGTGGTCATGCTAAGGTAGAATGCCAAAATGTGTCATTTTGTGACGATACCATTGCCATATTGAAGCGACTAGTTTAGCAGAATAGTGCCCAGAACGCTCGTGGCGATACGAAACGCCTAATAAGTACCTTCTTGCTCTCAGGCTAATAACTCCGGATACCATCTGGTGTAAATAGGAACTGAACCATTTGCCCACCAGATAACTTGGTTCAACCTACGTTAGTAATGCCGATGGCGCGATCAAAAATGACTTTAAAATAGTAAAACATAAAGTTCATATTTGGATGTGCTTGGAGATTGTAATAAGTGATGCAGCTTATCAACAAATTGGCCAGAAAAGAGGTCAACAGAAGCGAGCATTCACCATGTCGTTGTGTCGAAAATATTTTCACAAATTTTGACCCCCTGCTGGTCGGTCAGGTTAGTCTATTTGACGTTAGTAACGAGATGTGATCGTGATGGCTCCATTTTCCATAGACTTTGGTAAAGCGCCTTAGGGAACTTCACAAATCCCATACAAAAAGGGGGTCTCGTTACTAATGTGAAATGGACCCCTCAGATGTATTCATATCGTAACTTCGTAAGTTTTTACCATACATTCTAGTACAATTAATTTACTATTCTACTGATGTGTGAGTTTATCACTCATACAGTTCTCACTAGTTTTAGAACTAGTATTAATTACGTATGTCTTTTTTATAACTCTTGGTTATCAACATTGAATAAAATTGATTTAAAGTTTTAACAAGAAGGGCATTACTTTTGTTTAGTTATAATTTTTTAGAAATGTATAGAAACCTACTTATGTGTAAACTCATTTGACGACTCCATTGTTTTGTGTGCGCACTAGGTCAATAAAGGCCAATTTTATTGTAGCTCATTACATTGGGCACTTAATGATATTATATTTTATTCTATTCCAAGAATAAAAAAAACAGAAGTAAATTAACTAATGGGCGGCGAAAATAGTATGCGTGTTGAACTCACAAATACATCTACATCGACGGTAAGGTGGTCCGGAAAAACTTCCGTTTGACTTAGTACTCATTTGTGACACCTTTTGTTAATATGGCTAGTTAGTATGACTTTGTTACATAAATATATAGGTAGTTATAAACGAAAGAAGATATATTACTCAACCAGGAAATCTAAGATATCACTGAAGTTAACTTGTAAATAGGGTAACTATAATTTAATTAAGATATTTTTACCCATACATAATAACAATAACCAATAATATCCCTTTATAACTATTAAATTTTCTTAATAAAACTGCTAAGGCATATTTTTATTTTCTCCAAAACTAATAAAAAGACATCCTTCTACCGTAGAACTCAATTACTTACAAGTGATAGTTTTGTCACTGTCACACGTGTTGTCTTGTAACTTCATGGTTTTTTGGGTTCTGTAGTCAACAAGAAACCCTTGTAGTTTCCGTCTGTCCGTCTGTGGATTACCTCAGAGGCTGTACCTACTTACTAGAAAGCTGTAAGTTTGCGAGGGTACACATATTTATCACGCCGACAAACAAGAAAAATAAAGTCCTTAAAAAATCTACGGAAGACTACTATGCGCGTGGCCCGACACGTACTTAACTGGTACATTTACACTTGTATATCTTTTTTCAAATCTAGTTTCAATTCAAGCTTTATTCTGATTTCATGTCGTCTTATTTCATAGAACCGAGTGTAAAGCCGGTTGACCGGTTACGGTGTGTAATGTTAGGTTTCACACAGCGAGCGTTCGTGCGGTCACAACGAGCAACTGGACAGATTTTTGACGTTTCATGCTCGCTGCGAATGGTAAATTACGCCCTGTAACACCGTACCTTAAATCATTTCCACTACCTCTAGCAGAGCCGTTGCAAAAAGCAAGCGGTTTTTGTACTCACTATGCAGTTCGAAGTCGAATTAACTAAAATACTTTTTTTCTTCATGAAAGATGGCCACTCTACACGGATATCTTTTTCTTCATTCCGTGCAAGATCGTACTTCGATAAGGACTAGGTAAGTTTAATGCATTACAGCTGGTAGGTAGGTCACGCGATTCACAGTTTTATTTCTAGGAAATACGGGCTATTATTGATAAGGAAATTATGCGACTGATTGATAAGCCAACTGCCTAATGCTAGGTTTATTGGAGGTAATGAAGGAGGCCTTAACAAAGGCTTGAGGTTTGAAAATGGTTTTCTTTGAAATTTTTCAAACAATTGAGTTTATCTACAATGTAAACTACTTTAGCTATTAGCAACTCTTTTTAACAATAAAGTTTTTTTTACCTTTCCTTTCAGATGTGTTCGTGAGTGCATCATTCATACTAGTTGCCGCTCATTGGCTGCAGTTACAGATCGAATAAAAAACAAAAGTTTTAATTAATTAGTAAAAATAGTGAGTTATTCCGGTTTCGTCCCACTGGCTTCGGCCCAAAGTAGTCCGAACACGGAAATAAAATTAAATTCTGATTTCAATCCAGATTCGTCACATTTTTTAAAATGTTGTGGTTTCGTTTTCACTGGTTCTAGTAAACAAAAACTTAAAGTGAAAAGAAATTGACTACATTTTATTTTTTAGAAGCTGCCTGTGTGCTAATGCTGCCCGCGGCTTCGCACGCGCTTTTTAAGTAGCCTTTGTCCGTCCCCGGGATACCCATTAACCTCCCTGCCAAATTTTATTGAGATCCGTTTAGCAGTTTAGCCGTGAAAAGTTAACAGACAGGTAACAGACAGACTGACAGATAGACAGAGTTACTTTCGAATCTATAATAACAGTATGGATTTGATAATATTTTTGCCTATGAGTTTATTTTGTAAGCCGAAATAAATAAACGTTATTAATTTCTGATTCCTATTTTATTATATAATAATATTCATTTATTTCAGAAGCAGAGGGTCCATAAAACGTAAAAATGTATGCAAATCCTAACATGTCAAGAAATAAATAGAACAAAGAAAATTACAATTTAATAATAAAAACAAATTAGAACTAGTATTTACAATTGAAACAATTAAGCTAACTGGAGACTGTTGCAAACAATCTACAGGTAGCTCAACTGATCCATATCAATACCAGTCGAAAGATAGATAGATAGATAAATAGAACAATTTGGAAAATAAATTTAATAACATTTTTCATTAGCTCGTGGCATTTTATCGACGTAATAAAAGTCCTTCAGTTCCCCAAACAGCCAGATTTCGTAACTACCCACTTCACACTTTCACATAAAACTTTTCACCCCCTCTACCTCTAGAGTAAAGAACGATATTCGACTATTCCTTTTTGATTTACCAGTCCCGAATCAATTTACAGAGCGACCTAGAACTTTTTTACAGCCCGTATTTACAAACGTAGCGAAAGTCAAACGATTTGGTTAGCTTGTGTGCTGTCTGTGTGCTGTCGGGGCCCAATCAGGGCCCCGACTCTAGAGATAAACTTCTATATCGAATAGATTTTAGCTTATCTATGGGTATCAGCATTGCCATACAGCGCAACAATCATTTATTTAGCTTTAGAAGAACAGCATAGGACCATTTGAAAAGTTCTACATTGTTTGCAGTCTACAGTTAACTCATTTAACAATTACATAACATCATTCAACATTAACAATTCAATAATATTAAAGAATATTTGATGTTATGTTGTGTAGGTGTACCTATTAGATTTGTATTTTATTGTTTTTGTTAGTGTGTTTGGTTTGTTTATATGATTGTGAATAATTTATCCGTAACGCCAACAAATGGCTCATAGCTTGCATCCAAGTTATGCTGATTCAGAACCAGTAAACAGATCTAAGTACACAATTTTTTCTCTTAAATTAAGTTTTGTTTAGTACCTAACTTCTGTTTATAAAATACATATATATTATTATTTTATTCTTATTCTATTTGATTGTAATAACTTAAACTCTAGCTTGTAAGTAAGTTGTTACTTTTAAAGTTGTTATAAAATCGAAAACCTTGTCCAAAGTAACGTCCTTGCATAGCATTTGTATGCCTTGTTGTCTGCTTGTATGCCGTAGACGTTAGTGCTTGTGATACACTTAGCAAGGCAGCACTATGAGCACCTACTCTACCTAGAGCTCTTAGGTTTGCCAAATGCCTGTTACACACATGCCTAGTGCTCTAGAGCTTTGTCAAATTATGCCACTGTATCATTCATGTGATGCATGAAATGAATGCTAAGAGGTTAGTCCTAGCTTGCTATATGTAGGCTGTGCTTTTAGCTATTACGGAAGGTCAGCGCTATGGTATGATCTGCTCTACTCTACCATAGCACATGCTGAGTGGAGACCGATTTTGTCAGTTTTAGGTTTAGTTTTATATGTAGGTAACCGTTTCCCTCTCTATGTTTTGTCAAAATAAATCTCTTTACTTTTTACTTAATTTTTTATTTGCTAGACATTGGTTGAGGAAGTGCAGCAGCTTTCTCCAGGTTTTTTTTTATCACCTCATTGCAATCACCAATAATTAATAAATTATTTGTTTCAGGCAACATTAGTCTAGTACAGGACGTAAAATACTTAAAAACTACGGCCCATATAAAATAAATATTATCTTAGTCTAACATACATAAAATAAACCTATTTACTACCACGTAATGTCGGCGACGTGTGACACGCAATATGTGCTGCGAACGGGAATCTCCGCGAAAACGTCGGAACAGCACATTCCTCGGCCAGAGTTCTTCCTTAGTGAAGGTCGAAATATTTTCAGTTAATATATTTTCAGGAATACGCACCACAAGTGATTTAAAATCATTATGACGCGACTCCAACCTCTCGACCCTTATAAAGATGTTAGTCTTCATCTTCATATACTCCACGATCTTCTCCACCATCGTGGACCAATGCGCCTACCAAGAGTGGTTATTTTGGCAAAGCCTACCTTAAGGGAGGCACGTTCAGCAAAGCCTACCTTGGGGGAGGCACGTGTTCAGCAATGCATGCTGATACCTAAATTTTGTTTGAAAGCGGTTTTGTCAATGAACTCAACAACTGGTTACGGGACCTTAAAATTTAGCTCAACAGTACCGTAAAGACCGTAAGCTTGAATACCTACAACTCAACACTGTGTGGCATAGACAGATTTGCCTTGAAACTAATAAAATCTAGTGCGTTGCTGGCAGAAATGTTAAAAAACCGCTGGCGCTCCAGCTCTGCCTAAGCACCGGTTTCACAACGTTTGTAAATACGGCAACATCAGTGTCTAAGCCCGAGGGAAATAGACTTTTACTTTGGCTTCCAACTGTTTGATCGTAAACAATACGAGAGAAAATGTAAGGGACAAAATCTTTTAGGGACAAGAGATGAAATTCGAACCTTCAATTAATGGAAATAGAAAAGCGAATCAATTTAGAATGATTATTAGTGGGGCATCTTTGGTTTTGTTAATGTTGTAAAAAGCCTTTTTTTTTGTCAATTCCCTGAAGGACAATCTTTTAATTTGATTCATATAAGTACCTAGATAATAAGACTGTTTGAATGCAATGTTATGATAATTATGTATTAGATATTTCTAAGTGTGTTTGGGTAAAATAAATTATAGGTATCTCACTCTATCTCTCTCTCTCTAGCAAAGTGGGAAAACACCCGCATTAAATGCGAAGACTTGCGGGTTGGGTTCCCGACTCGGGACAATTGTTTAATCGGTATTAGGTAGATAATTATTATTTTTGTTTTATTAGCCTGTCTGCATACTAGTCTCTTTTCACCTCCGATACATCCCTGACACCTGACATAGCTACGACCGGACAAAGCTACGAACGCTCCTGCGGGGAACGCCACAGAGGCTAGGCAGTGAATGTGTTAAGCAGTAGGTATATCAGTGATCTAGATCTTGCACAACCTACGCATCCTTCGAAGAAAATAATCGAGCACAATATTATGTACCTATTTATTTTCGTTTGAATTTTATGTAAGAGTTGAAGTCTCAAAATCAGTGCCGAAACTATACAAGACAACACGAATATTGAGCCAACACTAACCATATTTGGGAGAAATATGAGGGTAGAATGACATTTTTACGATGACCTACGACGAAAAGAATGGGTTATTTGATGAGGTGAACCGAATAAGGTATTTGATGACGGATGAGGGGAAAATGGTAAGAAAATAGGGTGAAAATGAGATACTACTTTTACCCTTATTCACCCTTGAGGAGTAGTTAAGTTTTTTCGGTCGGATAGATCAGTATTTCGTCAGATTTATCTATACAGGGTGTCTCGATCTCGAAACATAAACACAACAACTAAGCCGAAAAGCGGGTGATTCTGGACACTGAGGGGATCAACTTTAAATTTTGTGCTACGATTATAAAAAATCTTAATGCTTTCAATAAAAACGAAATTCAAAAAATTGATTTTTGCAAGCTGATCCCCTCAGGGTCCACAACGACCCCTTTTGGCTTAGTAGGCATGTTACGTGGCAGCCTGTACTGAAGTGATTTACCTGAAGAGTTTTTTGAAATTAGCTTCTACTGGAAGAAATAGATAAACTAAATAATGGAAGGTAACCTACATTATTTAGTTTATCTATTACTTACGGTCTCTTTCGGATAGTTACTAAGCACCCTTATTTGAGAATTATTATATTATTTGAGCTAGTCCTTATTCGAGAATACACCGTAGTTATACACCCGAACAAACAATACAGCATCTACGCTCACAATGTCTAGTTTCCTAAAATACCTCTAGATAGCGCACTAAAATTGAAAGCGCGTAAAAGACACGTAAATAAAAAATGCGTAGGTATTAATATCAAGGTATTTTATTTTACTTTTTATTGCCCTTTCAGTTTGACAGCTACAATAAAACGTGGGCATCAATTTTATAGTGTGTTGTGTGTTTTTAGGATCTACTCGTAGGATGCCCTTTGCCTAGGCAAAGGGACCTTGGGGGTAGAAAGGATCTGTGTGTATGAAATTGTTCATTGTTTTTGTCGTAATTATAAGCTAACTATGTTCACTTATTATTTTCAAAATGTATTTTTATATAATTTGTGCACTAGCACTACTAAGGAAGCATAGTACCAATTCCCAAGCTTCTGTTTGTACTTACTGTGTGAGGTGTTTGAGCAGCATATTAATGCTTGTCTATGTCTATGTATATGTCTTCAAAAACTTTAAACCTTTAAAAACTTTTTTATTTTTATTTTTTTAATTATTTAGGCATATGTTCGATACAGGTTTATGCACGATCAACGCATTGTGTTCTAGAACTTTTTTTACACCGCGACAACTTCTGGTCTAATCGATAAAAAAAAATAACAAAACTCACTCGTTTTATGAAATACCATAAGAGTTATTTTTAACCGACTTCGAAAAAAGGAGGAGGTTCTATGTTTTTTTATGTATGTCCGTCGATTTCTCCGTTATTTATGGACCGATTTGGATTATTATTTTGCAGTTGTATAGATAAATTATCCCGAAGTGGTTCCATAAGAATTGTATTCCCGAGGCATTACCGCAAAACCTAAAAAACAAATCTAAACTAAGGGATTCGAATTCGGTTTTAGGCCTGTATTATGAAAGCTTGCTCAGTCATCGATCTATGCTTGAGTAACGCTTTTCCATGGCATAAATGTCACTCAAGCATTGATCAATGACTGAGCAAGCTTTCATAATACGTGTCTTAGTTTTTTCAAAACAATCAAATTAGGCGCTGGCTTTTGGCTTCTGCTAAATAGTCTTGAAATTACAAACGAGATGAATATGCACTAAGGCCATAGAACGCTTATGCCATCGATCGATGACCGAGCAAGCTTTCATAATATGTACAGGCTCCAAAAGTATATATTCTATTGTTTACCAAATATTACAAAACATCTCTGTGTCATGTTTGCAGATGATGCCACAATCTTCATACCCCAAATAAATAATAACTTACAGGATTTTGAAACGGAAATTAATTACCCTCGAGAAAATAGTTACTTGGCTAGGTAGTCTAAATTTAAAAGTTAAAATTGACAAAACAAAATATCTTAGAATTAAAAACTACAAAACACCTACAGTAAACCTAAAAATTTGTAACCAAGGAAATACGGTAGAAGAAGTCAGTGAAATAAACTTTCTCGGGATAGGAATTGACACCTATTTAAATTGGAAATGTCATATTAATAAAGTAAATAGCAAAATATCTAGGTACTGTTATGCTCTCCATATTTTAAGTAATGTTTCGTCAAAACAGGTAGCAAAAAACGCGTACTATGGACACGTTTTCCCTCAATTAAGCTACGGGGTGATTTTTTGGGGAAACTCAGTTGAAGTCCAATCAGTTTTTGTTATGCAAAAAAAATGCATTAGAGCTATATATAATTTAGAGAGTACTCAGTCCTTGCGGGATGTTTTCAAAGACAATGATATCCTAACATTAACTGGGATATTCATTTTAGAGATTTGCTTATTCGTAAAAAACAACTCAACATTCTTCAACATAAAATCTATTAGATCTGATAGCTTGCGAAATAAATATAAGTTTAACCTATACCTCAAATCAACAATTCAATGTTCCACAAAAGCACATATGTAACAGCTATCAAAGTCTTCAATAATTTACCAGTAGAACTATAACAACTTGATGGAAACATGTTTAAACTTAAGTTAAGGAAGTGGCTTGTTAATAACGTTCATTACAATTTGAGAGATTTTTTTGACATTAGATGATTATCTGCCTAGACTAAGATTGTATGTCCGGATAGGATAAAATTGTTGATACTTACTATAATTTAAGACCTTCATGTAACTATGATTAAGAACGTCGCAGCTTCAGGGCTGAACACTTGAGTGGCGATCACAATAGGCCTTTCATGGCCGCAGTGACACGAAAGCCACCTAAAGCAAATAAAAACAAAAAAAAACTATGATTAACACAATTTTACAATAAAATTATTCTTATTCTTATTCTGTTATCGAAAGATCGGTTTACTAGCCAGCAGAAACAAAAAACAGCAACATAATAATATCCAAGAAAGTCCCCTCAAATTTTCAGACTCTCAGAAAATGGGATCTTTATCATTTCACTCACTCTAATTAATTCCAAGTATTCAAAGCACCCTCAGCTCTAAGTAATAGAGTCTACGTTTCAATGGATTTAGACGGTGTCAACGCAAGATTGTGATTGAGGTCGAGGTGTACAGGAAGCATTTACATCTTTTTACGATTGCTATAATTGTAATAAGTTATTTACGATTGTACAATTATTGTACAAACGTAAAAAGTTACATAATAATATCCAAGAATATCGATATTATTATGTTGCTCCCGGTCTATAGAGGGGTTATCTGATCAGTGATCGTGATAATTATCACTCAATAGTGTTTAGTCCCATGGTCCAGGTGGATTGACTGCAAGGTCAGGGGCTTTTTGTTACACCTTGTGCCTCCATCTGATTATTGTGAAATAAAAATTAAGTAGGTTTGATAAAGTTTATTCTCACACGAACACACGGTTTACGTGTTTGATGAAGTTTATTCTCATACAAACACACGGTTTACGTGTTAACGCGTTATTCTCATACAAACAACGGTTTATTAAGTTATTTGTCAGACCTGGAAAAGTTACATATTTTTTTGATTGTTATTGGATGTAAAGTTTATAAATACGATACTAAGCAATCCCTTTTTAAACTGACCTCATAAAAAGGAGGTTCTATGTTCTGCTTATTGTAAGTTTTTTTATGTATATGCTAGTGGATTACTCCGTCAATTGTCGACCGATTCGGATGGTTCTTTCGCTATTGTATGGATAATTTCGAGATGGTCCCACAAAATTGTTTTCCCGCGAGAGTATTTATCAGGTAGAATTAAAAAAACTTTCTAAATATTAAGGACATTGAAGTCGGTTTTTGTTTTTTTCAATACAATCAAATTATTATATAGAGTCATTGGCATTACTTTGCATGTGTTTTTAGGTGATGAAAAATCTTGTGATCTTGTCACAAGATTTTTCTTAGCCTAAAAACTATACATAAAAACTATGGTATTACATTTCAACAAATCTTTCTTTCTGCTAGGAAAATTTGATAAAGCAATTTACAAAGAGATCTATGACTTTGATTTATGCTTTTTTTTGAGCTTTAGTTTTGATCATGGCGCATGAAACTGTGCCGAAATATTGGAAAGCTCACAACTCAAATCATGCTAAATATCCCGTTGTAAATGTCTTTAGCGTTAATAACCATGATGGATTTAGAAGACTTAAATTTGATAAAATTTTGAAGCGTGAATTAAATTTTTGGCCTAAATTCTAGAGAAAAATGGCTATTCTCTGATATCTTCGTAGCAAATTTTAAGACTTTTCCTAGAAATCCGCTAAATCCCTAGATCTTACTGTCGTTGCCGTTTTCATACAAATGTACTTTACGTGTCTTGAGTCAGAAACGTGCCTTTTGCGTATCTGCTTCTAACTCCCAGCGAGAATTTCGATAAAGAAACGTGAGATGTATGTAGGTATTGCAATATCAGGAGACTTCAAATAAAATTTCAAATATTCTGAGTTAAGTTTCTTTACACCAAATTTTGTTTCTAATAAGACCAAAGTGAAGAAAATTAGTTAAAAGTTCTTCTCAAAAAACCATATGTACATACATGCCCCAGTTTCTCTTAGAGATTATAAATTTGGAAGTTTATAACTTTTAGATAGGTAACTAAACAAATGCGAACGCTTGGATGTTTGGGTAGATATTTGTGGTATTTTCTGCCAAAACTGTAGATAGATAGATAGATAGATGGATAGATAGATAATTCTTTATTCACAGAAACTTAAATATAAAACAGTATGGTACAGAAGATAACAGAAGATCCTGTAGGTACCTACCTACAGGATCGTTCCAGAAAGAATGGTCCGATTGTTCTTAGCTACCTGTCAATCTACCTAAAAAAATTTGCCGAGATTTCGTAACGTATCAAATTTAATAATAATAATAAACTTTTATTTCAGGCATCGCAAGAAAAGTACAAAATAACATAACTAGGGCCTATATGATAATTATACCTTAGAGACTAATATAGATAGATAGATAGATAGATTATCACTTTATTGCACCATCAATACACTTATAAAACAAGAACTTAATACTAATTATATATAATGTGGCACAATCGGCGGCCTTATCGCTATACATACGCAACGGCTTTTGGCTGAAAAACAGCCAAGAAAGCCATGCATTCTATAGTATCAGTGAATTTATGAGTATTAATTTATTACAATCCCTTTCTTTAAATAATATGGAAACATGACATTGAACTTTATTATTTTTTGATGATTTATTTATGTATAGTTTTGTCTTTTTTAATTGTACGATAAATGACTTGCCTTTTATAACGACTTATGTTATGGTAAATAAATAAATACGAATACAGCGCTGAGCGGCAACCGCTCAGCACATGCTGAACCAACACCTATTTCGGTAAAGGGGTTAAACCCCGATCTGACGCCCACCATTTGTTTAATTAAGTACCTATAAACCTCCATGTTCTTTTATTTACTTTTGTATGTTTTTATGTACCTACCTACTGCTGTATGTTTTTATGTACTTACCTGTGTGTGTCGTAATAAATACAAATTAAAAAAAACTTAAAAAAGAATTGAGTCATTGGCACTAGGCTTAGGCACTGGGTCGATGACGAGCGCGCGGTGTCGCGTATCAGCCTTCCACAGAACTTCCTGAACACGATACCCTTCGGCCGAAATCAGCTATCCATGAAAGTTGAGAGACGATCTGTCGGCACTCACCATAAATGAAGCGAAGTTCACATTACGGCGTGACTCTAACTTCTCGACTCTCATATCGATGCCGTTAGTGATTGTTCAAGGCCAGAAATTAGTTAAGGTCTACTAAGAAGATATTTTTTTCGGTAATAATACGTCCAAAGCCCCGTTCACGCTTTTCCAGCATCCTTACAAATAAAAAGGCAAATAAACACACGAACTTGAGCAATACTTTTGAATAGAAAGGCTTTCCCTTGTGACCGCTAACTTAAACTCAGAGGCTACAGCTGCGTTGGTTCCGTATATTTTTTACGATTAAAACTTTGTTTACATCTGTAATTTATGGCAGGGGTTGAGGTAGCATAAAATGAATTATTATTTCGTTCTTATTCTATTTTATGTGTAGGAAGACTGTGTTGTCTTGTTTTTTGGGGCAAAAGTGGGCATAGCAAACTCAGGCTGTATTTTCGGTAGAAACTGGTAAAATACGCTTCCGCTCTCACTAAATGAATGAATGAAAATATTTTTATTTACCACAATACACAATTATCCTCAAGACTATGTTAATTCATACTAACTACGTAACAAAAAAAAATTGTACGAAGTAGTGTTAACAGCAAATATGGCCTTCACTCAGCGTTGTGCTGGGTGCACACTGGTGTGTCCACCCAGAGCTGGTTTTCAGTGAAGACCAGAGGGATCGTGTGTGACGTCACGATCATCAGGTGCGTGTTGTAGACATCAAAATAAGTAAAAGGATTATTACATGTCAATATTATATTTATATATACATTTTACCACATACAACCATAAAGCTACGATGCAAAGACAACCTATAGATGAAAACTGCGAATGACTGTGCGAATTAGTCCGATTTCTGGTGCGAATGTTAATGAAGTTTGATCCAAAAGAAAAGTAAATTTTGTGAAGAAAATAAAGATTTTAGTACCTAAGTATAAAACTATACAGGTGTCGCATAACATCTACCTATTTAGAGCACTTATATTAAGATACTTCAGATAACTGATATATCATTATCTTTAAGACTTTCATCCTCCTTCTGAGCGCTGAGGAGGAACTGTTTAAATTTAAGTATAATCGTATTTATATGTTTCAGGTCCTTGATGGGTAGTGGAATATTATTCCAGCACTTTGTTGCTGCGTAACAAAAACTACCTCTGAAAACTGCAGAACAACCTTGGAGTCTTGCTAGAATAGGGGAACATTTTCTCCTTGTTTCCTATTTCCCTCCTCTGTGTATCCTCAGGTAACTCTCTCTCCCTTGCTAGTTATCGTATATGGTGGTGTGGTCAGCTTTCATTTGTACCTTTAGGTAGCTTTCAGTGGTCTTTACAAGTATTTTCCTAAAATTATAAGTACGATACTATAAATTACTAAACACCACCTTTATAGTCCAATCTAAAAATAACCCTGAAATAGTGTCATTAAACTCTAAAATTACTTGCGAAGACTGGCTATATTTAGAAGTAAGTGACTGTTGAGTTTACACTAGGTGACACATGACACGAGTGTCTACTTTATTTAACCGGTTAATACCGATAAGGGGATGAACTCATGATGGGAGATAACGTTAAGATAGAATTCAGGTCGTTAGGGTAGAGCGTCATAGAAATGTGGATTTTGGGGAGTGAAAATACCCTAAGGCGTTTGAACAATAATCGAGCCAAAAAAAAAACCATGTGCTTATGAAAATTATTTGATTGTTTTGAAACAAACTAAAAACAGTCTTCGAATTACAAACTGCTTTTTTAATTTTTGCGAGATAGATACTAATACCTCGGAAATAAATGTTTATGGGTTCCATTAAAATTAGATAAGATCTCGGGATCATTACCTATGCACTAGCAAGAATTATCAAAATCAAATCCACAATTGACGGAGCAATCGGCGAACATAGATATAAAAAAACAGCAGCGCCCTCCAAGTATGAATCAATAATGTAATTTCGCTGTAAAATATAGCTTAATTTGCTTGATTTTATGAACAAATGATCTGTTCTCAATCTGAATGTTCTGTTACCTGTTGAATCTTCAAGAAATTTTAAAAGCAAAAAACTAGACTGACTTTTATTTAATAAAATTTAATGATTACTAAGTGAAGAGATAAATAATATCTAAGATGAGAATTCTTAAATAAATAAATGTAGGTCGTCGAATAGGGAACCTCCTGATGTTTTCAAGTAAAAACAAAAGCTACAAATGAAAATTGAAACTTCACGCTACCTCACACACATAAATTGGTACATTCACGCTGACATCACATCTCACGCACAATCACGTACAAGGTAAAATGGGCTCTAAATTCAGGTCGTGAGCTCTATAATGCAATGAACATCTAAAACGAAATAAATGAACTTTGAAGGTACGACGATTGCCGAGGAAGAGTTTCGTGAAGTGAAAGTTTTACATAGAGTTAATTGTAACTGTACCATAGACTACTACAGACAGTAGCTCATATAGTGCATTCACAGTTATTTTACATAGAGTTAATTGTAACTGTACCATAGACTACTACAGACAGTAGCTCATATAGTGCATTCACAGTTATTTTACATAGAGTTAATTGTAACTGTACCATAGACTACTACAGACAGTAGCTCATATAGTGCATTCACAGTTATTTTACATAGAGTTAATTGTAACTGTACCATAGACTACTACAGACAGTAGCTCATATAGTGCATTCACAGTTATTTTACATAGAGTTAATTGTAACTGTACCATAGACTACTACAGACAGTAGCTCATATAGTGCATTCACAGTTATTTTACATAGAGTTAATTGTAACTGTACCATAGACTACTACAGACAGTAGCTCATATAGTGCATTCACAGTTATTTTACATAGAGTTAATTGTAACTGTACCATAGACTACTACAGACAGTAGCTCATATAGTGCATTCACAGTTATTTTACATAGAGTTAATTGTAACTGTACCATAGACTACTACAGACAGTAGCTCATATAGTGCATTCACAGTTATTTTACATAGAGTTAATTGTAACTGTACCATAGACTACTACAGACAGTAGCTCATATAGTGCATTCACAGTTATTTTACATAGAGTTAATTGTAACTGTACCATAGACTACTACAGACAGTAGCTCATATAGTGCATTCACAGTTATTTTACATAGAGTTAATTGTAACTGTACCATAGACTACTACAGACAGTAGCTCATATAGTGCATTCACAGTTATTTTACATAGAGTTAATTGTAACTGTACCATAGACTACTACAGACAGTAGCTCATATAGTGCATTCACAGTTATTTTACATAGAGTTAATTGTAACTGTACCATAGACTACTACAGACAGTAGCTCATTTAGTGCATTCACAGTTATTTTACATAGAGTTAATTGTAACTGTACCATAGACTACTACAGACAGTAGCTCATATAGTGCATTCACAGTTATTTTACATAGAGTTAATTGTAACTGTACCATAGACTACTACAGACAGTAGCTCATATAGTGCATTCACAGTTATTTTACATAGAGTTAATTGTAACTGTACCATAGACTACTACAGACAGTAGCTCATATAGTGCATTCACAGTTATTTTACATAGAGTTAATTGTAACTGTACCATAGACTACTACAGACAGTAGCTCATATAGTGCATTCACAGTTATTTTACATAGAGTTAATTGTAACTGTACCATAGACTACTACAGACAGTAGCTCATATAGTGCATTCACAGTTATTTTACATAGAGTTAATTGTAACTGTACCATAGACTACTACAGACAGTAGCTCATATAGTGCATTCACAGTTATTTTACATAGAGTTAATTGTAACTGTACCATAGACTACTACAGACAGTAGCTCATATAGTGCATTCACAGTTATTTTACATAGAGTTAATTGTAACTGTACCATAGACTACTACAGACAGTAGCTCATATAGTGCATTCACAGTTATTTTACATAGAGTTAATTGTAACTGTACCATAGACTACTACAGACAGTAGCTCATATAGTGCATTCACAGTTATTTTACATAGAGTTAATTGTAACTGTACCATAGACTACTACAGACAGTAGCTCATATAGTGCATTCACAGTTATTTTACATAGAGTTAATTGTAACTGTACCATAGACTACTACAGACAGTAGCTCATATAGTGCATTCACAGTTATTTTACATAGAGTTAATTGTAACTGTACCATAGACTACTACAGACAGTAGCTCATATAGTGCATTCACAGTTATTTTACATAGAGTTAATTGTAACTGTACCATAGACTACTACAGACAGTAGCTCATATAGTGCATTCACAGTTATTTTACATAGAGTTAATTGTAACTGTACCATAGACTACTACAGACAGTAGCTCATATAGTGCATTCACAGTTATTTTACATAGAGTTAATTGTAACTGTACCATAGACTACTACAGACAGTAGCTCATATAGTGCATCCACAGTTATTTTACCTCTAGCTGTTAGGTTGGCAATCTGAGCGTTATATTGCCATATATAACTTCTATGACTCCCTTAAACGAAATGTAAAAACAGTATTGCTAATATTACCTAACTATGCTGATTTAGTATTACGCTTTGTGTGATAATGGTACACATAATACGATATTTCTTAAATATTTAATCAGGTATTTTGGAAGTAATTTTTTAATAAAATATTTATCTCCATACAAAATCAGTATAGTTGTACCAATATTCGATTATCATAATATGTAAGTACCAATAATATTATATCAATCAATAATAAACAACAGATCAACATTCTAGTTTCCAGTTTAATTGGGTAAAATGTTTAAAACGGGTAACCCTTTTTTACATACCTGTAAGCTTTGCAAGACGACTCGACAGTTATACCAACACTCAGAAAACATCTGTCAGAGGTAAAATAACTGTGAATGCACTGTACTTTGTCCATACAAAGTATGAGCTACTGTCTGTAGTAGTCTATGGTAGATAGATAAAACCTTTGTACCAAGATACCTCTATGGATAGACGACAGAGCACAAGCGGTTTGTCTACGTCAGGTGCGCACCGGAGAAATTCTATAAAACTAATTGAGAACACAGAATAAAACCATATTTTGTAAAACATATTATATTTGAAATACTGGTCCATCCAAACAGGTATACTAGCGTTATTATTATCAATAATAAAACAAAACAAATTTTTTTCTTCATCAATCCTATACCTAAGTACTATTTTTTTCAGGATCTTTCCTTGTATTTGCAAAGTTGTATCACATGCTGTTTAGTCCCTTCAGACTTGACTAACGTGTAACAGAACTGGCACCTCTACAAGCTTGTCTTCATTTGATCAGCAAATCGAGTTGTGTAGTCAAATAACATACATAAGTACCCTAAATAATTTTGGACTATAGGTAAATATTAAAAAAAAAACTAAAATAAAATAGGTAGATGACGATAAATATCCGTTAAATAGTACTAATAATAATTTTGGAGGTTTGAAAGTTTATTTCAGTATCAGTATCTTGAGTAGGGAGAAGAACCGCTGCGGTTCATACTAACTGTTCATACCTAGACACCCTGTATAACGTCACGGCTCGCCGTACTTCAGTGGGCCTGTATATTGCGTTCCATATGCAAAGGATCTTTCTAGAAAAACTCCTCGTATTTATATTCCGAACGAGATTGCATGTCGGTCGGTATATTATTTGGCTCTGCTTGCTTGTAAATAGCTTCTTTATAAAATGAAGACATCTTTATTTGATTGTTATGATGTGTCTGATATTTCGTTTTTAAATCATGGTCCAAGAAAAGGTCTGGCACTACGAGAGTGACACAATGCTACGTCACTGTCCAGCTGCCACTTATTTCAACAAAACATGGAAGTTGGGATACCAATAGTCAATTCAAAATACTTAAATAAAAAATTTCAATCGCCAATTTTGTTTGTTAGATCAGTCAAAACAGTTTTAGTTAAACACGAGTAATTGTGAAAAATATTGGTTTGTACATAACCACATAGGTATAGTTTTATAAGATTCGTACAGGTAATTTATGGAGCTCGGGGAGTTACGATCTTACGCTTCTGGTAACACCAGAGAACAGTTTCGTCATCTCATTCGCCGATGGCGTCGAACACGTAGGGCTTGTGTCACACACGTGACAGAGAAGTCTCGGAATGCCATACCTTGTTTTATTATATATACCGTGGTTTAAATATGAATGTTTACTATGAAACTATGAATACAGCTCAACACGATTAGATGATAATATTAACTGAACAGTATTCTCTCCATAATTACCTGACAATAATAAAGTAGTTATAAAATATTCTTAACACCTTATATTCCATAAGACACTGATCAATATTATTCATAGTATAGTTTAGTTAATTGCTGAACACACTATCCAGTTTCTTCATTTGCGACATATCTAAATATTAATTGATTTTACAGTCATTAAAAGAAAGAAGATAAAACAAACAAACCTGAAATGTTTACCGACGCTCCGAAAAGATTAAAAAACTTTTCCTAAACCATTATCGTGGTACGGAACGTGAATAAAAACGAGGATGTTTAATTTATACCGAGAGATAACTGGAAACCCTTTAGCAATTCAATTACTGGGCAAATATAGATAGGCGAGGACCGTGGAGGAATGACGGACAAATGGATGGAATGGACGAAGGAATACGAACATACCTATATTATGTATACCCATTCAGTAAGCGTATGTACGGAACCAATAAGCGCTTCTTGGAAATGTTGTATGTAAAGAAAATCTGTAAGCGGGCCGGCCCGGCAAGAAGAGTAAGAAGGCTGTATTAACGTCAAGAAATACTCTAAAATCATTACCAAACTTTAATAGTTTTAGACCTGGATTAACATATGGTATACTTTTATCCGGAAAAACGCGTGCGAAGCCGTGTGCTGAAACTAGTTATTTATAAATCGACTAACTCAATAAGGATATTCAGCTATTGAGCTCAAATTTAAGGTTCTTAACCTTTAAGCTCATTATCTGATTATTCCCAAATTCCGTAATCTACTTTAAGCCCTCGTGGTAGGTCCTAATATAATCCTGCCAAATTCAAACAACCTTATTGCTACTAACCTGCCGAATTCAAATGACCCTGTTAGTGGATTTCGCTCGTGACCGCGGAATTGCTTAGTTTCTAATGGCATTGCCGAGATTAAGGCCTTTGCGGTAAACGAGAGCGTCTCCCGAGAATTCGTTATAGATTAAAAACTATTAACTTTGTTAGCTGGAGGGAATTCTCAATTGGCTTTCCAAAAGGAGACCTGGTGGTTTGAAACTCTTTGAGAGATTTATTCTCTTGAAATTTTCTCGTAGAGACTATTTGAAGCTAACTTGAATGATGTAACTTTTGATGAGAATTTTCATCTAAATACCAATTTATTTTTAGATTCTTTGTAATGAAAATGAAAAATGAAAAATATTTTATGTACCTTAATACACAATTAGCCTTAATTCTATGCCAATTTATACGACCTAAGTTACAAAATAAATTTACTTTGTGCGTAGAAGTGTTTAAGGAAATATGGCCTTCACTCAGCATTATGCTGGGTGCACACTGGTGTCCACCCAGCGCTGGTTTTCAGTGAAGACCAGAGGAATCGGGTCACGTTACGATCGCCGGGTGCGTGTTGGATGATAACAAAAAAAATATTAAAAAAGAAAAACAAATACAAACAAACCTATGAAAGTACCCAAATATTAGAGTATTAAACAATTTAAAAATTATGAAATAATATTGCAATAGTATTGTTGCCGGTCGGTCGGGTGGCTGTGGCTGTGGCTGTGGCTGTCAGGCCGAACAAATAACGCCGTGTATACAAACCATAAAGCGACGATGCAAAGACAAACTATAGACAAAAACCGCGAATGACTGTGCAATTTAGTCCGATGTATGGTGCTAATAGAAATTAAGTTTTTCTTAACATGAGTCAGTTTCTAAGATGCTTACAAATAGGTTTTTCAAATCTTTTTTTATCGCAAACAGAGGTACTACGTACAGTGTGATCGCTGAAAAGGATGTCTCTACCTAAGACAAGCGTATTTGTATGTCAACAAAGCCTTTACGATTTTGAAACTCCGAGGGGATCAACTTGTGAATAACGAAAGTTTTTTTCTTACTATTCGTGTTCGGTTATACGCACTCTAGCATTATAAAATATTTCATAAATGTTTTTTGGTTGTTTTTTCAGCAAAAGCCGTGCATTGTCATAAAAATATTACAAAAAAAAATTATGTAAACTTTGAGATTAGAAAACAAAAATAATAATGTAAGCATACACGTAAAAGTAAACGAATATGAAAAAGAGTCTATTTTATTTAAAAAAAACTTGTTTGAAATTCAAAAAATCTTAGAACTTAAGTTGATCCCCTCGTGGTCCAGAATTACCCCCTTTCGGTTTAGTACACATGTTTCGTGGCACCCTGTATTTTTTGTTAGATAAGTTATCAGATATTTAATTATCTCAATGAAATAAACCAACTCGCAATATTTAATGTTATTATAAAAATAAACTATGTTTAGCATTAAGAATTTTCAAAAGGTAAAAGGTCGTATTATACGCCCTAGACCGACTACTGGCAGTTTTATTAGACAGTCTGTTCTTGGATATATAGGGAAAGCATGATGAAATTGAAACGAAAACTAAGGGGGAAAATGACATCATGAAATGATGAAATTGGAAATAATACGTATTGGACAAGGAAATGCCATTATGACACTGTAACTCTACTTACGACAATCAATGTGATTCATTCAATAAGTGGCGAAAATGGTATGAGTGAATCACTTTGATTATCCTAAATTATCTTGCAGATCGGACTGACCGTATATATTACTTTTCATTGAAACGTTTCTCTGGTTCCACGTTCCACAAGGACCATAAGGGCCACAAGGCCCAGTCGTGTCCAGTCCACATCAAAGCTGTCAACTCCAGCGCGAGGTCAAGCCCAGGTCAAGTTATACTCAAACCAGCTTTACCCTTTTGTGATTATTGCCACTTCACTGATTTCACGTAAAATCATGTTGATATGGCTAGCGGAGCAGGATTGCAGGAAAAACTTTTAGTAACTTTTCGAAGATTGATCGTATGACCGAGTTATAACATAGATATAAGTAAGTAAAATCTGTAGATATGGTACCTACGTTCTCTCAGCGCTTACTTAACAACTGGCCTGTATTACAATAACACGCAAACACTCTCTCACAGTTATATTTCCAATCTTGTGCAACAACGACGACTAGCAAACACGAGGGCATTGATGTAGTCTTTCTGTAAATAAGTCACACGCGTGCAAGCACGCGTAACACGAACGCCGCCGGTCCGACATTGACTGAGGTGGGTGGACCTAATTTCACCTTATTTGAGCCTTCCACTTTCGAGAGGCTAGTACCTCATCTCCGCTTTTTTTACTTATATCGATGTGTTATTATGGCTCTTGTCTTACGTAGGTAGAGAGGTATATTACATTTCTAAGGTGGTTTTGGTGGACAAAAGGAACGTTATTCTGATAGATTTGATATTTCATGTAATTTTTCTGTTGGGAGTGCTTTAATAAAGACCTGAATAGTTTTTAAATGAATATTTTATCTACCGTCTCGACAAAGCCTACACATTTGCTCCCCTTGGAGTCGAGACCCTAGGTTCGAGGGGTAACTAGGCTCTCCGGGTTTTAAAAAAATATCTGAGTGTCTGGTTGAAGCGACGCGTGACCCGAGAGCAGGAGAGTATCTGGCGCAGCGCATCAGCATTGCCATACAGCGGGGCAATGGCAGCCAGCGTCTTGGGGACGCTATCGACTGGTATTGATATGGATCAGTTGAGCTATCTGTAGATTATTTGCAACAGTCTGCAGTTAGCTCAATTGTTTCAATTGTAGATATTAGTTCTAATTGGTTTCTATTATTTGATTGTAATTGTTTGTTTTATCTATCGTTTTACCGAGATTATTTTAATGGAAAAATTTGCTTGCTACTACCATAAGCACCCCTAGATGAAAACTCCGTCAAGTCAAAAAGTAGGTATTTTGAGTTAGTAGTATTTCCAAATTCCTGACTTGAAGACCTACACGGCAATATAACTCGCGTAATAATACCTTGGAGCGTTGTCGAGAGATGGCGCTAAGTATTGTTTTAGTTGAGTGACCTCACGCCTGAACCGCGCGAACAGACGCCACCATTTTTAGTTGCTTTCCTGCTGTCGATATCGACCGACGTTTGATTAGTGGATTATTTTGAGTTGCAGTAGTTTATGTGAAGTTTTGAAGATAGGTTTTAAATTTTTTTTCGAGTTAATAGGGTTTAACTGAAATTTCCTTGAGTGTAATAATTGTTTATTTTGAGTTGCAAGGGGTTTGATAATTTGATGGAATAATATTTTTATTATCTACCTACCTTTTCATCATAGAAAACGTATGTCCTCTTACTTCACTGCTGCAAAACTCTCCAACTCCACTACCGCGAAGCTCTCCAACTCCATTGCCGCGAAGCATTTCAACTCCACAGCCGCGAAGCTCCCCTACTCCACTGCCGCGAAGCTCTACAACTACACTGACCCGAAGCTCTACAACTACACTGACCCGAAGCTCTCCAACTCTATTGCCGAAAAACTATCCTAAACCACTGCCGCAAAGCTTTGACTTTGATCGCTGTAACATATATAGTAGCTCTAGTATTCCTGGCCGCCTCGCTATTCCTGCCCATGGTAACGACTTGGCAAGGGGTTCTAGAAATCAACGGGCTACCCTAGGTTGCCACACTTCTCATAATGACGGACGCACCCTGAGGCTTGACCATCATCTAGCACAGTAGGAAGTGGAGTTAGAGAACATAAAATTACATGTTCTGGGGTTATGCGAAGTCCGTGGAGAGGGGAAGACACCGTAACCCTAGACTCGGGCCATCTGCTCTACTCTCGTAAGGGTGCTCGAAAATTAGAAATAGTGAAAATGTAATAAAATCAACGTGGAAAATAATAAATAGTGAGACTGGAAAGGTCAGTACCTACGATAATGATTACAATTTAAAGATTAATGATTGTTCAATCAAAAACGACGTTGAAGTAGCCCAAGCATTTGAAAACTTTTTACTGACGTTCCAATCTCTACTACAAAGTGTCTTAACTCTTCTGAAGTAATCGCTGAGTCATTACTTATGAAAAATGTACCTAAATGCGAAAATAAACTTAAATTCAACCATGTCGATGAAACTGACATTAAAAAAACCTTTAAACTTTTAAGTATAAAGAAAACTGCAGATCTCTGGGGCATTTCCGTTAGAATTATAAAACCATTAATTGATACTATTGCACCAGATCTAGCTTTTATATTCAATGAATCTATTGATTGTGGCGTATTTCCTAATCTAATGAAATGTACTGTGAACATAATGCGGAAGCATTATGTTCGCCTTTGTACAACTTTTGTGCAATAAAGAATATTCTATCTATCTATCTATCTATCGGTATCGTAAAATGTATTACGATTCATAACGATTCTTGAAACTTTGTTTTGATTTATATTTTGCGTGAAAAGGAATGCAAGACAGTGAGAACAATGGGAACTCGCTATGGTGATATAGATAATTTGCTGTTGAACATGTAAAAGAGAGATTGCATCAAGAAATAGAGTTGTTGGGATGCCTCTACCACATCATGCACAAATCAAATTCAAATAAATACTGGAACCTACTTAAAAAAAAATAGAATGTTTGTCAACAGATAATATCCGACAAAGAGTTTGAAGAATCTTTTTAACAAGTGAGTTTTCTTTATGTGTTTAGAATTTCAGATACTACCTAATAAATACCTATACCTACCTAATAAATAAGTAAAATCGGTAAGTACATAGAAAATAGATTTTTTTAAACTGCAATGCATCAAGCTGAGATGAAGATGACTAATACTTATAACTTAGTTTAGTTCACAAAATATTGTTATCCACAGCTGGTTAAATCCACACGGATATAAGAAACAAACCAAACCAGAAAAAAATATATGTTTTTTTATTAACAATTTACCAGAAATTAATTATAAATATGACATTTAGTTACATGGTAAATTTTCAATTTATTTTAAACTCTCACTTTATCAAATTGTACCTATTCTTTTAATTTATTTGTAAGACTTTCTTAAGTGCAATGTAATGTGCCTATGAGCATGCATTCGTCATTCGTATCGGTATCGTAATAGAAATATCGTTGCATCCCTAATGAAAACCTATTGTACACTCATAGAAATATCAATCGCTTCCCTAAAAATAGCGATTTACATAATTTGAATACAAGAAATAAACATAAACTCGCTGTGCCCACAACTAGACTACACAAAATTAATGTATCTTTTAAAGGGCAATGTATACGCTTCTACAACAAAACTCCTAGTGAGTTGCAAAAATTATCAGTAAATAAATTCAAACAAATAGTCAAAACCTTCTTGTGTAAAAAGGCCTACTATAAAATATCAGATTATCTAGAGGATAAAAAAGCTTGGGACGGGATTTGCTCCAACTCGAAAAATAACAACTAACAGGCTAAAGGTTTCTTCGTCGCTTCTTTACTTTAGTCTACATACCGAAGCGACTGAAATCAAAAATATCACTTTATTTCCGTGTCAGTGTTTAATTATTAAGAATTGGACCTTTTCTAAGTGTACATTTATTGTATTTAAGGAAATAAAAAGTTTTTGACATTAACTTTGACTTTGGTGATAAAACATCCCAGGGTGGCGTAGGTTTCCTCGTCAATAAGGCTCTCTCTAACAACGTTTAAGAACACTCCAGTGTACCCAGCGTAGCGTACCTGATCCTTCGGCTATCCAAGCGGTATACCCCGTGCTTTTCTAAAAATAAAAAATACGTGTACCATTATTTACTTTATAGTTTATTACGAATCACAAACTTTAATAACCCGTATACCCCATTTTCAGAAAAAAATTGAAAAATCCAGGAACACGTTTTGTATTCTTAGTATTCTCTGTAAGTTTCAAGCTAATTGGGCCACTGGTTAAGCAGTTACAAAAAACACCAAAAACACTTCAATCCCCGTTTCACCCCCTTAGGGCTGGAATTTCCAAAAATCCCTTCTTAGCCCGCTAAGAACAAGCGATTTTCTGGTAACAATGCCCAGCGCTAAACGCTGAAGCCAGAAAGCTGAAATTTGAGAAGCAGGTATCTGTTACTACACAAACTTTTATATATTAAGATAAGATATTAAGATACTTTTATCTCGGAAATACACGTGCTAAGCCGCGGGCAGAAGCAAGTAATACATAACCTCACGTAAGAATGGGTTGGCCGGAAAGTCAGGACGACATTACCTATCAACTATGCTATTAATCAATTGTTCATCGGGACCGATATCGGATCTTACCGATCATCGGGTAAAGAGTTATTTCCCAGGCCGGCTACGAACGCTTTGTTCATAAAACAGCATGACATAGCTTTTAATTCGACAAAAAGCGATTTTACTGACAATTATGTCGAGTATGTCATTTTGTAATTTTTCCCTTGTTGAACTTTAGGTATTAGGGTATTTGGGGGACGCTTCCGACTGGTATTGATATGGATCAGTTGAGCTACCTGTAGATTGTTTGCAACAGTCTGCAGTTAGCTTAATTATTTCAATTGTAAATACTAGTTCTAATTTGTTTTTATTATTGAATTGTAATTTTCTTTGTCAATAAAGAATATTTATGGGTATTTGATAACTTTCTTTATTTCCTCACCTACTACTTTAAAACTGCTTCATCAGTATTATTTAGCAGTGTAAAAAATTAATAACTTTATTTTTATGTCTGTGTAAGTTTATTATATAAAGTAGGTAGTTTATGACATGATAGGTATTATAGTACGTAGTGTAGGTATACATATGTAATTGTTTTAATTTCCTTAAGTTTTTCAAACGCCACCGTCTATATTGTTCTCATAAGTCCAGGCCATCCCAAGGTTGCCTGGAAGAGATCACTCAAAGCGATAAGGCAAGTACTTCCTTGTTTCTCAGCATTTTCTTCTGTATTATATTTTGTGTTTGTGTGGTACAATAAAGAGTTATCTATCTACATTCTTTTAGCGGCTTCACACGGAATTTCTAAGGAAAAGTGGTTAAAAGGTTATTTATTTCCATAGGAACTGATTTATAGAATCTTATGTGTTATTCCAGGTCTAGGCCTACAATTTATGCCAAATTTCAGCGTTTTGTAGTTTCGGAGTGAAGAAGTAACAAATAAAAAAGACATCCATCCGACTAAAATATTGTGAGTATTCTATTATATCCATATATAAATTCGAAAGTCTGTCTGTCTGTCTGTCTGTTACCTTTTCACGCCTAAACGGCTGAACGGATCTTAATGAAATTTGGCATGAATATAGATGGTATCCCGGGGACGGACATAGGCTACTAAAAAAGCGCGTGCGAAGCCGTGGGCAACAGCTATTTTATAATAATTATTAGTGTGATGAGGTATCAAACCTAATACCATATTATAATTCATAATTATTAAATAACCTACTCATAGTTACTTTAGATGATAGATACTTTTTGGTCATCACGGATTATCGTGTACTAGGGCCGCCGGTTGGACATCTCGTCATGCCAGCCTTAACGACGTCATCCGGCGGGCCTTTGTCACCGCTAACGTACCAGCTATTCTCGAACCGAATGGTCTGTTGCGTGACGATGGTAAGAGACCTGACGGCATGACACTAGTCCCATGGGAGTTGGGGAGACCCATTGTGTGGGACGCTACATGCGTCGACACACTTGCGCCTTCCCATCTTCCGAGGACATTCGTAAGGGCTGGTGCGGCAGCAGATTTGGCCGAGGATCTCAAGAGACGCAAATATGCAGATCTCGACAGAGCCTACATATTTGCTCCCTTTGGGGTCGAGACCCTAGGTCCGTGGGGTACCGAGGCTCTCCGGCTTTTTAAAAAGTTATCTGAGCGTCTGGTCGACTCGACGCGAGACCCGAGAGCTGGCGGATATCTGGCGCAGCACATCAGCATTGCCATACAGCGGGGCAATGCAGCCAGCGTCTTGGGGACGCTTCCGACTGGTATTGATATGGATCAGTTGAGCTACCTGTAGATTGTTTGCAACAGTCTGCAGTTAGCTTAATTGTTTCAATTGTAAATACTAGTTCTAATTTGTTTTTATTATTGAATTGTTATTTTCTTTGTCAATAAAGTATACTTTAGATGATAATGAAACTTTTAACTAGAATATGTAATAAATTGTTTGTGAGCAAAACGCAGTGGGAAAACTCTACAACTCGCAAAATCTCAAAAAGTAAGCATTCACATCGACCGTTCACTCACTATATACACACTAGATAATGCGATCATAGAAAACGTATTTCCGTCAGGTCATGTTAGCTCAGTGTTGAAAGAAGTGATGAAAGGTTAGCCTTACCTGCGATGTCTTCATCGATTACGCGTATTTTTAGAAATCCCTTGCAACCGTCACGACGACGCCGAGAATTCGATCGGTGATGTGCCTAGCTGAATTTATGATGTAGTATAATGGAAACAATTCCCGCATTGGACAACAAACGTCTTAGAAATAGCTGAAAAAGAGTGGCAAACTTTAGCGACGGACAGAAAGAAATGGCACAGTCTGAAGGCCTTTACTCGGACAGAGATCATGGAATAATGATAATTCCTACTCATCATATTTAATAATGTTCATTAACTAATTCTATAATAAAGTTTAATCATATCTATATTTAATTTTGTAATGTATATAGTTATAATTTATTCTCTGTTAATAAATGGCTTAATTATTATAATGGGAACAATTATGAGCGTTTACTTTTGAAAATAATTTCTTAACGTGGTGTTTTGTTTTAAAATGTTGGTAATAATTTGAAATTTTTCTTATTATTATTTTTCTTATGTCCTTGTGTCTTATGAGAATTTACTTTATACGAATACGTTTTGTGACAATTATCAATTATCAGATCGTTTATATTTAGACGTTCAGTGACCATTTCGTAAAATGCTTTCATCTAGTCTGGTCAGTCTATTACCAGCTCCAGACTTGACCATTTCTTGATTTATCTACCCGATTTAAAGGAAAACTATTTATAGATGTATCCTTAGTATGCCCTTTTTTAGCATAATGTAGACAGTGTGGTTTTGTATATTATGCAAAATCTAAGGCAAAATCACGTCTTTTTGTGAGAAAACATTTGTATTAATGTTTTCATATAAAAGACGATTATATAATCGAGAAACTTTATACAGAGTGTTCGTTCGGCACAAAGTTTGCCATATGGAAACCGGTGGAACCAAGCTTGGCGGCTTGGGCCATGAACAAGAAAAGTTTTCAATTAATTGGAAGATCAGGGACACACTTCGATTTTTTTTATTTCAAACCAAAGTTCACTTTTAAACACTTTGCATGCCCATAACTGTTTTATTTACCTAAATCTCACGTAAATAATAATTTTATTAGTAAGGGCTAACCTGCCAAATGTAGGTAATTAAAACAAGATCCGTCAAGTGCGAGTGACTCGCGCGCCGAGGGATTCGAACGGTTGTCAAGAATACCAATATGTACTATACTAGGTACCGGTTAGAGACTATGCTATATAATGAATACCCAAAAATTGTGGGTACTTACATTTCAGATGGATCGGTTTGCAAACTTCGGAGTAAAGAGCGTAATAGTAAAATTTTCTACTTTTTTCAGTATATTTCAAAAAATATGTAACCTACAGGACTTTCAAAAACTGTTTTGAGATGTTCAATCTGATACCTTTAACTTGATATCTTGATCCATGAGGTAGCTCCCGCCTTTGAAAACTATTCTCCCCTCTTATTGTCAATTTTTCAAAAAGTGTTCTACTTACACACTTCTTTATATTTTTCCTGTAAAATATAGATCCATATCTACAAACGCTACATACATTTCAGATGGATCGCGCTGCAAACTTTGGAGATAGCGGGGAATGGGTAATGTTTTGAGTTTTTTCAAAATATTTCAAAAAGTATGAATTCTAAAGATGTAAAACAGTTTTTGATATAAAATGTAAAAACTGATAAACCTTTCATTTGAAATCCCACTTGGTGAGGCAGCCCCCTTTTTTAATAATTATATCCCCACTTTATTGTAAATTTTTCCAAAAGTGTTCTACTTAGACTTCTCTAGGTATATTTTTTCTGTAAAATATAGATTTATATCTACAAATGCTACATATATTTCAGATGGATCGCTATGCAAACATCGGAGATAGGGGGGCGAATAAGTAATTTTTCGACTTGTTTCAAAAACTGTTTTGAAATGTACAAACGGATACCTTTCGTTAGATACCCCACTTGACCTCGTAGGTCTCTTTTAAAATTTCGACGTCATTTTAAGTTCTGAAAATTATCATTTGAATTTTTTTCTGTTTTTTTCTTTTAATCTGTACCTACAGGCACACGAAATGTATTATTATTTTAAGTTTCAAGTTATGTGCTGCTGTAGTTGCTAAGATATTAAAGACTGAAAAAAGGACAGAAACCGCGAGACATAGGGGTTTCGAAACCGATCTCCGATCTTCGAAACCCGAATAAGCCACCAAGCTATTGCAATTGGTTCCACCTACCCCCAGTTGCCATATAACAAACTTTGTGCTGAACATCCTTTAACTTACAAATCTTTGTGAAAAGTACATCTATTGCCGCTAAAATTCAGCTGTATTGACATATAAATAAAGAACAAACGGTCTAGTTTACAACGCAATCCCAAGCGAAAACTAGTAAAACACTGCTAAAACAGCTGTTATGAACTTTAGTCAAGTGCACATAAAGTTGACTTTTGGTAAGAACGATCTGAATTCAGACGCATTAGACCTCTCTTGTAGGGGCTGTATGCATCGATCTAAGTAAATAAGGGGAGATGAGGTACTATAGCTTCTCGAATGTGGAAGGTTCAAATTAGGTGCAATTAGGTCCACCCACCTCAGTCATTCGGACCGGTGCTTGTGTTACGCGTGCTGGCTACTACGCACTTCAGTGTGATTTATTGACTAAAAGACTACAGCAATGCCCTCGTGTCTGTTCATTATAATTATTGTACAATTTTGGAAATGTAACGAACGTAAGCGAAAGTTTGCGTGTAGTTGTAGCTCAGGCCAGTTGGTGAGTAAGCGCTGGGAGAACGTACCATATCTACAGATTTTACTTAGATCTATGGCTGTATGTGTCGGTTCAGCTAGTCTTTGTGATACGGACGTGTATACCAGACAGCCAGGAACCAACCGGTTCATAACGTTAAATTAAGTAAACCGCCAAGTTCGAGTCGACTCGCAAACGAAGGATTCCGAACCGTAAAAATCGGGCAACTTTTTCAAATAACATCAAATCTTCACATGTTCGTAGACCCCATTACATTTTCAACTTTATTATATTTTTAGTATTTGTGTGTCTCTACCTATTGTGGTTCAAGAGATAGACACCCTTATTGGAATATTTATTTAATTTTTATTATTTGCTGTTATAGCGGCAATATAGAAATACACACTCTTACAAAATTTCAACCGTCTACCTCCTACGGTTCAGAGCCCTGTGACAGATGGATGGACTAATGGACGGACGGAAGGACGGACGGACAGCGGAGGCTTAGTAATAGGATTCCGTTTTCACCCTTCGGATACGGAACCCTAAAACATAAAGTTGAATGAAAAATGTTAGGTTTCTTCCTTTATTTCCTGTACTAATTTATTTTCTTGTATTCCTGTTTTAATAATATAATTTTAACAAGTTTTTTAATAACAGTTTCAGACTTTACTTTGCGGAAATCCGTTGCAAAAGATTAGGATGAGATCAAATCAAATTTATTTATTCATAAAGATGTCAGGTTGTATTGAAAAAATAGTCCCTTCTCTGCTAAGATCCAACAATGCTACTCGCGTGCACCACCCGCTACATTATTACGAATTTTCTTTGTAAAGTATTTTTATTTTGATTTCGTTCCCCAGTGAAAACGAAGGCTGGACAAGTTTGTTAACTCGTTAACTTTTCCTTTAAGTAATAAATAAATAAAATAAATAAACTTTGAAGGTTTGCTACGAAATCTCGACGCATGTTATCTCAATGCACGATACGGCGACAAACCTCGACAATCGTTATTAAAGCTTTGGAATAGGTTTTGTTTAACCTTTTGACCTCACCGGACCTCTGGCGTCGAGCGCACTGCTATGATCGAACGCGTACTTGATGCGCGCACGGCGTTTGCTTTATGCTTATTATTTTACGTCTTATGATTGAATGCTTTTACTTAGGGTGATATATTTCCCAGTTCGATGTTAAAGGGTTAAGAGGCGTTTGACAACCAGACCTTTATCTCAGGACTCATGGGATCCACGTGGTAAAAAACTCAAATTACATAAAATTCAACATTATTTCTTTGATTCCTACAACGTGAAAACACAATAGAGAAAAACAACCATGGTCGAGTTCTCAGGAACCCTGCGGTCTATAGAAATGACTTATGTTTCGATTTGTACGTTATTAACAATTATTTGGGACCTCTAAGCCAGTTTCTTAATTAATTGTGTTGTTTTCATGCAATTAACAATAATTTGAATTTTTGCTCTTAAGCCTTTCCAAAAAAGTATGCTATATCCCGCTCCTATGAACGCGAAATCCTATATCTATCTTATTTGCACAAATGGCTGCAACGTGCCCTCTTAAGAAGTTTTTGTAGGTAAATAGTTAAACTGCTAGTGTTATGTGCCTCTTGTTTCAGGACTGACCCTTAAGTTAAGTGGAAAACACCATAGCGGAAGTGAACATGGATAACCTCTGGCCGCTCCAAAAATAGCCCCGTCATAAGGTTTCGAAGCCCCAGCAATGTCAGGCACAGTGTACAATCTTCTATTAGTGCGCTTGGGTGGCAATCCGGCCTTTGCCAATGCTAAAGTCTAATCGGGTTTGGTTAATCCAGAGTTTTTGAAGCTTAACACTTATTATGAAATGAGTCGTATAGAATCAAAGGCAGCTATCTGTCAAATTTGACAAAAATTACTTATTGGCACTATGCCAATAAGTAATTTTTGTCAAATTTGGAATCTCATAAGGAATTTAAAATAACGTTACATATTTTTCTCAATCTATATCAAATGCGGCAACATGGCGTTCAAAATCGACTTCAAAAATCAGCATCGGTTTCAAATGCGGCAATCTATGGAACTCGTAGTTCAAAATCAAATCCGGCATTCTGGCTCCGTCAACAAATTCACAGGCGTCCGAGCGATCGCGTGTTTTCCAACAAGTGTGTCTCTGTGTTTTTAGTAATTTGTAATTGTTTTTGTGGAGCAACTAAAGATATTTATCAATAATTCGAACAATGTATTTCCGTCCTATCCCTGTTACTAACAGGTTTGCGCGGAAACGGCAAAAGCGACAAATACGACATTCTTTGGTTTTTTGTATAAAAGCGGCATTTTGCAAAATTATTATGTAAATTTCGACTAGGTATATTATTATTATCTAATAAAGACCACATCCTGTGTTATTATTTATTTTTACAGCTATTATCTAACTATTTAAATATGATTATAAAATTATTTTCAAAACGGACTTAATAAAACGTTTTAATTGAATTACCAAAATTTAATCCAAGTAGGTACAGATTACCGCCTTTGAATTTATACAACTTAATGTTTTAATTAGATTAGTTTTACTTGAAAGGTTGGTGTTGCTATTATGCTGTATTATTTAGGTATTATAAACTATACTCGGTCCTAGACATTTTATGAATCTTACTTTAATCCAAAATATTTGATGTCAACAAAAACTGTTACCAATTAACGTAACCTAATCTTTGCCTATGACAGTAAACAACAAGGAAACAGAAAGGTTATCATTAAAAACCAAAGCGAAACGTTCTCATAGGATCTTTGTTAAAAACAATAATTTGGCGTGTTTCAAAAAACTAAACCGACTTCAAATTCCGGTACCTAAATAGTATCCATCTATGTCTCGGACGAACGAAATCACCCCTCCCTTATTTTCCGATCGATGGTTGACGTGCAAAAAATTTAGTTTACACTGGCGACATCTAGTTATAGTTCAAGTCTAATTTAGTTTAATGACACATGGCTGAAACTGTTGACGCCCGTTGCCATGGAAACCTCTATAGGTTAATATAAATATAATTCAATATAATATAATACAATTGTTTATAGGTTAGGATAATTTCATTTTCAGTATCACCTATGTGATACTGAAAAGGAAATTATCCCATAGTGATGAATTTTTACAAACCTACGTTTTACGAAGCACATAGCAATTCCTCACAACATTATAGTGACAAAATGAATTTTTATACAACAACGAAAGAATAATCAAAATCTATTAGCAACTATTGGCGCAGATATAACCAAAACTGTTGTAGCTAGGCGTGATTCCAAAAAATATTATGTTGCTTTTTAAGAGAAAATATGAAACCACCTCGAGATCATTCTTTAAACAATAGTGAAAGAATCATTAATATCGGTTAACTATAGGCGGAGAAATCAAGTAACATACATACATAGAGTAAAAACTCGTTCTTCTTCTAAGCATACATATGTAAGTATATAAAAATAATAAAAAACATAAACACGAATTGAGAACCTCCATCTTTTTTTAAAGCCGGATAAAACACACAAACCGCAACAACGGATAATTGCACACGTGCAGTAAAAAAATTCAAATCTGAGTAAGAAAACAAACAAGAGACAAATGATAATTATGATGAATAAAAACCAAATATTGTTTCAAAGTTCTACGATTTTCTACGATGTTACCACAGTCGTAAAATATTTTTCACCTTTTGTTTCTAAAACTACCTAGCAGTATATCATAGACTTAAATTATCCGAAAAACTTCCAAATGTCTTTGGAATTAAACTTTACAATAAGCTCCCATTAAATTTAAAATCTTAAAACAATTACCACTGCTTCGTCAGTAACGTAAAAAATATTTTATTAGAGAAAACAGTATACCTACACTATAAAAGAGTACTTGGAAATTTCAATGTCAAAAATAAAATAAAAATGTAAAAAAAAGTGGCCCTTTACAGCACAGATGTATATTTTGACAAATCAAAGAGTGTTAAGTTTATTACAATAAAAACATTTTCTTTGTAATATAGCTATATCATCTTTGCCAATAAATGACTTTATTCTTATTCTTGAATTCTGGAACCTCCCCTCGGGACTGCATTTATCTGCTTGTAAAGTTTTATAAATAGGTATCCATTCTGCCACGTAGATGTGAAAATGTATAACATGAACACATGAAAAGTTGTTCAGAACTTTTCATCTCCGTACAACCCTCATAAAATACTAAAACAAAAGTTAATAAACTTTTTACCCGACTGCGCAAAGAGGATATGTTTTATATAATGCTATTTCATGAGTAAACGTCTTATTTTATTATAAACTGAAATGCTAGCTGAAATACGTAAATCGAATAGCGAAAATCATATTTGATTTCAGGTCAACGGGAAGTTGGTCAGGTACCCTATAGGTTTGGGTCCATAGCGAGTTTTTTTTGTGAATTTTACAGTTTAAAAATCCGAAAAATTATAAAGGGGGTTGACAGACGGACAGACGGACAGATAAGGGTTCCTCATTTCCTTTTGCGGTTCGGAACCCTAAAAATGCATATTACTTCTTACAAAACAACAAACGTAGATTACGAAAGAACGCACAAACGTAGATAAACGAAATACAAATTATGCAGGAAACTCTATTTGACTCCATTGTTCTAAAAAGGTATACAATCACACACCCAGTCGGTTTACGCTGAATTTCTTTTATGTACAAAAGATGTTAATTCTCCATTGAAAACCAAAGACTTTTCCGTACATGAAACGATTTCAGTTAATTTGCGTCACTAAAACTAGTTTGGTTTTTATTGTGAAGTATTTTCTATCGAAAAAGAAAACGTAGATATGCATCTAGCGACCTATATTTAGGTTCAAATTCCAAATTAATCATACAGGCAAAATCATATTTTACAATTTTAATAATTAGACACGGGCTGAAAAATCGTCGCACTGTAAAAATTCGAGACCAATTCCTAGAAAACACCTTAGAACTAGTAGGCACAGAAAAAGAAATGCTGCCTATTAAAATACTCGTAAGAGTACTCACTCAGTTTCGTTGTTCTCGAAGAAAATGTGTCCTTGAGCCGGCTCGTACTG
Source organism: Eupithecia inturbata (assembly GCA_963662085.1). Lineage (NCBI taxonomy): Eukaryota > Metazoa > Arthropoda > Insecta > Lepidoptera > Geometridae > Eupithecia > Eupithecia inturbata. The sequence goes on from OY759192.1 coordinate 2,303,086, forward strand.
GCTTCCTCCCTTCGCCGTGCCGTCCTCCGTCCAGTAAGGAATCCGAACCTTTCCCCTAGCGCCAGCCGTTCTCACCACTCGAAGGTCGTAAGTCCCCACCGACTCCGTCAACTCAAAGTCTCGCTGCGGGAACGAAAACACACCAGAATGATCGTCATCTAATATCACCACTGTAGCTGTAGAAGGGGACGCCAGCGTTGCGCCTCTAGGTGCCGAAAGTCTCAAATAAAAATGCTCGTCTTCCTCAAAAACGTCGTCGTCAATGACTTGGACGCTGAAGGTCTTTTCCGTCTCCCCGTGTTTGAACACCAGGGTCCCCTTTGCGGTGACATAGTCAGAGCCAGCCTCGGCAGTACCGTCTTCAGTCGTGTACTGTACTGATATCTCGCCGCTTAAGTCTCCGCCGCGAACAACCTTCACTTCGAACGATCCACAGTTTTCGAAGACTGTGTAATGAGGGGGATCAAAACGTAAGTGAGGCCCACGAGGCTCCAGGCAAATAGAACCCGACTCACGTCTTTGAATTTCCGCTTTCACTTCGCTTAAGTCGCTCTGAGCTCGCTCTGATATTTTGCGGGAGAAGTCACCACCACCTGTCATCTTTCGAGTTGCTGCCACTCTGTAAAAGGCCCTTGACTTCGGTCCGCTAGACATCAAGGTCTCTAATGCCATCCGCTCAACCGTTTCAAGGTCCTCCTCTGGATGTTGCCTGCGTAATTCTCTCAATGCTGCAACGTACTCTCTTCTCGACTTCTCCACTTCCCTGCCCTCTTCATCGTCCGATGCGAAATCGTCACCACTCGGTTTCAGAGCCATCTCGACCGATCCATCCCCTTCCGCTTCCACTATAACACCTCTCTCGTTCACTCTGTAACCCTTCTTCAGATATTTGTACACGAGAAGACGTCGGTCGGCGATGTAAGCCGTCATTACGGTCGTGGGGAAAAACAGGAATGTGACGAGCCCTTCCCAAACCTCGACTTCGTTGGGCGATATCACAGCTAAGATGAGGTAGAGCCATACGTATGCGAAGATCGACCATGTCGCGGTCACTAGGAACACTCTAAGATGCTTGATTTTCCTCACCTCACCATCCGGTATCACACTCACACAGATGGCCATGATCACGAACAGATTGTAAGCGGCCGACCCGACTATAGTTCCGGGTCCCAGATCCCCGGCTTCGAAATTTTTCCCGGCGATTTCGATCACTGATAGAAGAATCTCGGGCGCGCTCGATCCCAGAGCCATAAGCGTCAAATTGGCAACGGTTTCGTTCCATACGCGCACGACGACGATCTGGTCGCTGCCGTTCCGCCGCACGCGCACCTCTTTCTCCCTGGACGTGATGACCTCAATGGCCGCCATGAAACGATCGGAGACGATAGAGACTCCAATGAAGAGGTACATAAGTGCTAAGAAGTACACAAGTCCGCGGATCGTGATCTCCAAAGTTGGGACATCTTCGAGGGGCAGCCAGATGGGGAGCAGCAGTCCCTCGGAGCATTGGAGCACGTGGTGGGGAGTGGCATTGAGTGGGGCGGAGCGCGAGGGCTCGGCGCGCGCCACCTGCCCCGCGGCGCAGGCCGCGAGCGCGGCGAGCGCGGGCCGCATGCCGCGTTACCTGGCGCGCCTCATTCGTGCGACCGGCGCTGCACGAGGCCGGCGCCCGACTGAGCGTCGCGACGCCGTTCCACCCCGCACGCCCCTTCGCCCTGTAACTTTCGGCCTCCGAGACGGCACCCTCGCTTCGCGGAGTTTTATCGCCGCTGCGGACTCTGAAGTTGGCTCGGCCGCTGGGGCCACGGCCGCCGCGAAGATATTAAAGATATCACTGTGGAACTTATTAAAACAAAGTTGTGGCAAGTTTCAGGAAATTGTGGCACCGGCTTAGAAGAATTTCGGAAGTATTTTCAGTTGGCACGTAACTTAAGGCGGGAGTTTAGAAGTACTCTACTTTAAGGTTGGGTCATTAACGAGGCTTAAGACGATTAGGCAGGAGCGTTCGGGCTCTGCACGCAATCTCGACCACGCGATAATTCAATGACGGTCGCGTTGACTGCGGAGTGCTGGCGGCTAACTCTGAGGGCTAACTACACTAATTGGAGATCAATACTACAACACGGTTACAAATAAACAAGCTAGAGCTACCTATCTATTTTGAGAACAGCAATAAGAAGTCATATAATCCGTTTAAACCGGGAAAGTTATTGGGTCATGGTCGACGACAGGGTCACGACATTTTATTGATAACCCATCGATCAAGGTATTCGCCGGCCCCCCATAGATTCACAATGCGCACCCTGAAACCGTCTATATCAAAAGAGAAATCATTTGACATGTTCGGCTACGATTACAAGCGCTCAGATAGGAAGCATGCCTAGCAAAATTGCATAAATCACACGTCCAAGCTAACGAGCGGCGGAAACCTAATCGAAGTGATAACCTCAGTTATTAGAAGCTACAAGCTAAACACAGGTGACCTTTCAGTCTCTCATTCTTAAAAATATTTTGTGTATTTTCCCTCGTAGTCCTCGTAGTTCCCGATGCTTATTTTTTTTTCAAAAGTTTTGAAAATAAGTTTTATATTTGTTTTGTACTGTGTCAGCGAATAATGTTTGTAAATGTAAATGTTTTTTCAACATTGCAAACCAAAACGAATTTAAACATATCAAAGTTCACTTATCCTTATCAAAATTTTAATTAAATCTAAAGCAAATCTATTCAAATATGCTCAGAACAACGCCCTGTTCTCATGTAAGTGACGTTGTATAATTTTGTCCTGTTGAGAATAAATGAATATTAAACTTAAACGAAAACGTAACATGATCGTTTACATCTTTGTAAAATAAAGGTAGTGCTTTATCCAGTAGGAAGTAGGATAGGGGTCATAAAGTATGTCAGACTACATTGAGATTAATGTACTTTATGAGGGGGTAGTCATAAATGATGATAGAGCCGATCCCGCACCGACTCAACATGCATAAACAGCTCCCTAAAATAATGGGCCAAAAACTTTATAATAAGCTCAAATTACTTACAAATCAAAATGGGTTTAACACTGAATTACGAAATCTTCTACTTGACAAAACGCTGTATAGCATCAAAGAGTTCTAAGAGTATGATTACAGTCATGTCAAATCCTCTAAATTACCTGATGTCCTCGTAGAAGCACCTAACCTAAAGTGATGGATTTACAAGAACCTTAGTTTTAAGCATATACATAATTGTACTTTGACTCTACAGCAAAATTGTATTTAGCGTGTTTTGCGAGTCATAGCCTCATCATTTAATTTAAGTAACATTATTTGTTAAATTTTTTATTTGTATGATAAATACAATAAACGATCTGAATCTGAATTTGAGTCTGAAAAATCTACTTCAAAAACAAAACAATACAATACAAAAATACTTTATTGTACACCAACAAAACTACAATACAAAAGACATTACAGAAGACACAAGTACAATGGGCGGCCTTATCGCTACACAAAACGTTGGTCTATTTTTTTTTTAATTTACATATGTACCTATATAAAAACTATTGAAACAAATTTTGCAAAATTCCATCAACATCATCAGCCTATATTAGTCCACTGATGGACATAGGCGAAATTTAATGGGACCAAATTCAGCCATATCTCTTACACTTCGATTTGAATAATAAAAGTTTCGAAAGTGAACAAACAAAAGCATTCGTATTTTAAACCCTAAAAAACACAGGCTTCTTTAGAAGTCGATAAAATAAAGATAAAGATACATTTTTTGGTTTCACAGGAACACACACAGACATAAGTAACCTGATCGGTTGTAAACAAAGGTATCTTTGGCACTCCAATCTATTTACCAAGCTCTTTGTACAAAGTGCATCCTGACTCCGTAATTTATTTATTGGCATTTTGCTTTCAAGAAACTGATGCCTGCCTGTAGAATTAAACTTTTACAATATTATTTTGCTACATAAGAAGTTTTATATTGCAATCAGGAAAATTGTGATGAATCTTTTACACATATGTAAGTGTTTACAAATGAACGCTTACAGCAGCTTCAACCAAAACCCAAAATACAAAATACAAAATGAGTTGAAAAAATCCAGTATTAGGTGCACAGGCATGGTGTGGTGTAAGAATTACATCACAGTTATAAAGATCGGTCGCGGCGTGAAAATCGATCCCTCCAACTCAACGTTGATCTCTTAAGAGTTGACTAAGGGAATCTACCAGAGGAAGAGTGCGGTCCTTCACTGCGGTCACCAAGCCGTATGCTAATATATGGCAAAATCAATCAAACAAACAACCAAACCAACCAAACCAATTTTGGGGAAGGCATGTTCAGCTGACAAGGAGTTATTCCCACTCGTCCAAGTTTTTCAGTAGCGTGCGTCCCCACTAAAATAATATGAGGACAATTTTTCTCGTAAATTATTTAACTTTATATTGGCTGTTTCTAAAAATCCCTCCTTCTTTTCTGGAAACCAAGCGTAAAAACTCGTAAAACTCGTCACCATAACTCCTGCAACTTTCATAAACATGGACCTTATAAAGAGCACATTGTACTAGCCTAATAGCCCGTGCTCAAATGACTGCGTATTTATCCCACTGCGTCGTAACATCGCGCCATCAAGTATTTCGGCAAAACCGCAATAAACGTGAACTGGGCCAGAAACCCGCCGTACCCTGCCGTAGATGGGCGCGTAGTTTGGCGGATATAGCTAGAGCACATGATTATATACCTCTATATAAAGATTCATTTATTTGGCCATAAACAGGTAGGTACCTACTACTTACAGTTAGTTATTTGTCGATAGTTTGAAAATTACTCATCTTGCTTATAAGTTATGTCACAAGAGGGTTCAAAAAATATTTATCTAGTAAATAATAGTAACATATCTTCATAAACTAAAATACAAATCTGCTTTTATACATATGTATTTAAGAAGATATATTTACACTTTAAGAACCAAAGCACGCACTATTTTGTAAAAGCTTCTGGCTGGTTTGACGGAATTCAAAGAGATAAGTCTTAAAAAGTAAAAACGTAGAGAAAATCTATCTCAGCTGCTCAAAAAGTAGAGCTGTTTCTGAATAGACTCATCAGCGGAAATACCCTGTTCCAATTAAATTGACTTGATGTTTAAAGATGAAAGCCTGACCGGTAAATACCAAATAAACCGTAAATACCTTTCCGCGTTCGTCTATTTTACCTAAGCAACAGACGAAGTAGCTCATGATATTTTTTTTTAGAATTGCAACTTTTATTAACAAAGAAAATTACAATCAAGATGCCCAAGATACCTGCGTCCCGTGCACTTAACTAGGGCTGCCTCAAGTGATTTTATAACAAGTACGAAACACGCGCAAGGTCATGAGCTGTTGTTCCTAAATGGATGGTTATGGACGGAGGACTTTGTCGAGGATTTCCTTATAGCTACTTTTCATGAAGACTTTGGAAGTTTACATTTTATAAGGGCTGAGATTTTTCACGTTGGTTATAAATTAGTCGTAATTCACAGTCGCGTCGATCAAAAATAAATATTGTTAAATAAAAAAATAAAATAAATATAATCGCAAAGGAAAATAAAACCATCGAATGCGGTCAGTGCGATGAGCGTCCGATGTCGGCCTGTGCACGCTAGCCTTTAGGGCTTAATTCCTGATAGACAACCATTATACACAAACTGGTCTAGTAAAAGCGAACAAGAGCGCGAGCACGGACGTTGATAGGATCGGTAATTACTGATTTTGCCTCTGCTGTCTATAAAATTCGACAAAAAAGACCGTTCTTACCAAATTTTTAACCTACTTCAAAGGTACTCAATTCGACTGTATGTTTTTTAAGATGTTTGTTATTATAATTACTCGCACGGTAAATTCTAAGAAGAATTTAAAGAAAATATTACAGCACAGCGGCAGGTAACAGTTCCATTGAAAACTAATAACAATAACTTAATCTCATACAAAATAATTACCAACGAAGGCACTTTCATATTCCTGATAAGCATTTCAACGCGTGCACGCACATCACTCACAATTTCCTCGATTTGCTCACAAACAGCTCATAATTACTGCGCGACGTCTTCATAATCATAACCCACTGTAGATTTATCTTAGGTTTGCGAGCATTCGGGGTGGCAAACAACGGTGAAACACACGAGCAACTATGTGACAACTTTATTGTAGCCCTACCAGCCGGCAAGCCAACTTAATTTAATTTAACATTCTTCATTTGTTTTTTTTATTAATTTAATTAATTTTCTTCTGCGCTCAGCGCCACATTTCCCTCAGACTATTTTTGACGTTCATTAACTGCGGTCTGAATACGCACCACAATAAATACGGCCGTGGCAGTCGTAAAAGCCGACCCCTCCTCTCTGCCCGCGTGGATGTTGTACGAACCGACCCCTCCTCTCTGCCCGTGGATGTTGTATGAACCGACCCCTCCTCTCTGCCCGCGTGGATGTTGTACGAACCGACTCCTCCTCTCTGCCCGTGGATGTTGTACGAACCGACTCCTCCTCTCTGCCCGCGTGGATGTTGTACGAACCGACTCCTCCTCTCTGCCCGTGGATGTTGTACGAACCGACCCCTCCTCTCTGCCCGTGGATGTTGTACGAACCGACCCCTCCTCTCTACCCGCGTGGATGTTGTACGAACCGACTCCTCCTCTCTGCCCGTGGATGTTGTACGAACCGACCCCTCCTCTCTGCCCGTGGATGTTGTACGAACCGACCCCTCCTCTCTGCCCGCGTGGATGTTGTACGAACCGACCCCTCCTCTCTGCCCGCGTGGATGTTGTACGAACTGACTCCTCCTCTCTGCCCGCGTGGATGTTGTACGAACCGACCCTTCCTCTCTGCCCGCGTGGATGTTGTACGAACCGACTCCTCCTCTCTGCCCGTGGATGTTGTACGAACCGACTCCTCCTCTCTGCCCGCGTGGATGTTGTACGAACCGACTCCTCCTCTCTGCCCGTGGATGTTGTACGAACCGACCCCTCCTCTCTGCCCGTGGATGTTGTACGAACCGACCCCTCCTCTCTGCCCGTGGATGTTGTACGAACCGACCCCTCCTCTCTGCCCGTGGATGTTGTACGAACCGACCCCTCCTCTCTGCCCGTGGATATTGTACGAACCGACTCCTCCTCTCTGCCTGTGGATATTGTACGAACCGACTCCTCCTCCCTGCCCGTGGATGTTGTACGAACCGACTCCTCCTCTCTGCTCGTGGATGTTGTACTAACCGACTCCTCCTCTCTGCCCGCGTGGATGTTGCACGAACCGACCCCTCGTCTCTGCCCGTGGATAAATAATAAAACTTGCACTATATAATAATACATATAATATATATATATATATATATATACATATATATATGAATATATATTATAATAGGTACTTACAATGTTTTAATGAAGAAAGGTAGCAACAAAAATCACAAAAAGTTGTTTCACTTTGTTATATTTTTGTCATCTTTTGTACACATGTTTTCTGGCAAATAAATATCTTTGAATCTCTGAATCTTCTTTCTACTTCTATCACCAATCCGCCTGCCAAGCCGATGTAAAAACCTGCTTGTTTGGGATAGGCATGTTCTTTTCGGCAATGGTGGTCTATGTAACTAGGCGGCAGTGTGTGTTAGCCTTAGCCAATTGATCTCGCTTGATTTCAAAGCTAAACAATCCAATTGGTGGGGTTGGGGAACACAGAACACAAAGCCACATACCTCGGTTTATGTTGAACAATTTTCATCATTTGTGTCTGGATGGAAAGGCAATCAACATTGAACGAGGTTGTAATACCCTGATCGCACTGGTGAAAATGTATTTTTCGGGTATGTCGGCTTCTACGTGACATAATACTGAAATCACAAAACGATGTGGCCCATAATTTCTTCTTTTTTCTTGTCTTGTCCTATTTAACTTTTGATGAAATTCAGTTTGGCCACGGCCGAAGTCTTCTACCATCTACAGTCCAAACTACAACTTGCCGGCCTTGACTTAGGTTTAGATTTGCTGAGTGTAATTAGCACAGAAACGAGAAAGTTGCACTAGAGTATGGAGCCGAGTAATCAGGGGCCCTATTCTGTTAAACTGAACACTTTACTATGCCTATGGTATCGTCACAAAACGACACATTCTGGCATTCTGCTTTGGGTGAAGTCCACTAAAGATGGCATCAATGTTGCAACCATTATATTAATCTCTCAGCAAATAGCACCACACGCATTATCTAGGGTTTTTTTCATCTAAGGATTTTTCGAGAAGATTCTGCGACGAAACGATTGTCATAGTGTAGCGATTATTTTAGCAAATTAGGGCCCCAGACTGTATTTCAACTTCTTTTTATTTTGGCGCCGCTTGCTTTTCGCTACGACTCTGCCGGTGTCTGTGTCGGAGTGTCATGGCGATGACAGGTGGTGTCTAAGTTCCTCGTCTGCACTACCTAAGTAAGATATTGTTTGCTATCCATTACGGTCCGCGTTCTGACGGCGATGACGGCCTAATTATCTTCGAGTACAAGAGCGGTAATGGAATGGAAATTCTAGATTTTTCACGTGACGGAATGAAATATGGACAGATTTTTGCCTGAAATTATAATGCGATGACGTAATGGATTTGGATAAATGCTGTTTCAGGTTTCAGGGATTTTATTTCACTTGTAGGTGTAACAAGAATGTATACGACTTTACGGGTTTGCTTAAAGGGTGTGTTTTTGGTGCGCAGCGGGAGAGGAAGTTTTAATTTTAGACTTTTAATAGAACCTTTTCTGAACAAGCGCTATTTTGTGTTTTGAAAGCAAAAATACCACCATAATCCAAAACTCATACCAACCCATTCCTACTCAGATGCCCGAATACTCTCAAATTGCAGACAAAATTAGAGCTCGCGGTTTTTTTTTTGAAGTTTTTATCGAAAACTGTCAAACTAGCACGTCAATTTGGGTGTATTTGTAAGAGTCATTTTCATTTGTTTTTATTAGTAATGAAAAACCAATGCGTGGGTAAAAAAGTATGCGTGATACACTCACAAATACATCTGAATCGATTCTTGCTTTTAAAGGATTAAACGTATAATAAGGTCCTATATTTATTGTGACTTAGAATAGAAAATCAAACGAACTTGGGAAGCTCGATCGATAATATGAGTGGTTTAATTTTCGATATCAAATTAACAGGCAGTCCTTTGTCCTACAAGGTAACATTCGCACGTTTTAAAAGTAATATTTTTAGATAATACTAAATCATTTTAACCGATCTTTTTAGGCAAAGAATCGATTTAAAACAATCGATGTTCCTCCCTCACTAGTGCCGAGTAACTACTTACCGCTCATTTCTTTAGAGTAGCAGCATAGATTTAGCTGTTCTCGTGTTTTGTCAAAACCGGGTCTGGGTGTGCTGGGTGACTTTACATCTTCAAATTAAACCAATCATATTATATCGATCGAACTTCAGAAGTTCGTTTGATCTTCTATAATATTTCGTGGTATAATTTTCGTTATTTACATGTAAATGTTCAGAGATGATGTTTTGTCACGTGACGGTTTGTTGGTGTGTTTGTGTGGTATTATGAGGTTGCTTTGGCAATTACAATCAATGAAACACAAGATACAATGTAGGTAGTATGAACATATAATAATATGGTATTTATTTTAATGACTTACGTAAGTACATTGTTGTTGATAACTGATAAGTTTTATGAGTAACATAATCAAATATATTTTTATAAGTTACATTCTTTTATGTAAGTACTTATAAGGCCCTACACATGGTATAGGAAATATTTGTTCTTGTGTAGGTCTAGGTACCTTATAACTAGTTATAACATAACTAAATCATTATTGCTAGGCATACTGATCTTGCAAACTCGGATTTATCTACGATAGGATTAAGCGGAGGTCTGAGAATTTTTCGAATGAGATCTAGACTGAGTCCGGCGGCGGCGGCGCGCGCCGTCGAGGTGGCGGCGTGACGGGAGCTGTGCGCGCCGTACATCGCAACGTCGACGCCGCTCGCGCGCATAGTTTCGTTTATCCATCATATTGACGGTTCTGTCGCGTTCCGGTGGGGACGTTTCACAGTTATTAAGAGGTGATCTAAACCCGAAGCCCTCAAGTCTTTTGTTATAGACAAGTAGTCAACAAGCGTTGTTGCCGGGCAGATAGCAGTATTTTCATGAAAAAATGGCAGGTGTAAAACCGATTGGTTTCGTCCTACTCCAGATGTTTTTATAATATCATTTTTCAAGATTTGAATTCCATTTGTGTTAATTTTTATATTAATAATCTTAATTATTGAGAGAGTTTGCACTCTATGTGGTGAGGAAAGTGCGAACAAAACAACGAGTTTTTTCTTGATTTTTTCTAAATTTAACTGACCATTCTGAAACATAATTGAATACTAATTGGGGATCCCAGGTGCTGGTGTATTTTGGAAACGAAGGTCTTAATTCGAAAGCGCCTTTGAGAAGACGCTTTATAGAATGATCTGAGGGTAGATTATTTCCTAACAACAAGGCTAACGCTGATCGGTGACTGTTTAATGTTCCTTAACTCGCTCCGTTCTCAAATTGTTTCGTCAAGAGCGTAATAATACGAGGAAAAAAAACACACTAAGTGTCGATGTTATTGTCCTGGCAATAACGCCACCATAACTAATAGCAGACTCCGTATTGCTGTAAGGTAGTGCTCGACAAGGAGGCCAGCATCAGAGGTATGGCGGCGGGCGGTGTGCCGCGGCGGGAGAACGCGCACCGGAGAGCACCGCTGCCCCCAGGGTAAGAGTCCGATAAAGCGGGTGTTTTTCTCTGAAAGGTGACGTTACCAAATTTGGACGGGGGCGTAGAGTAACTATAACTGTAACTAGTAAATCTTTTAATTGAGGGTATTAAGGTTGAGCCTTCCACATAGGAAACACAAGAATACATGTGGTGACATCGTCAGAAATCTTTTGTATACAATTCAAAAGTAAAGAAAAAGGTGGAAAGGCGTAGAAAAATGTATGACTCCAACTGATTGTAAAAGCGTCAACATTAACGGCATCTGGAACGCAGTTCCACGATATGTAATCCTGGCATTTAGCGTTATTTCGGGATGCGAATAAATCGATTTCAGGCTGCCCAAATATTTTTACAATATAAATAAATGCAGAAGCTGATAACTCCTACTCTCCATCAGGGTTAACCCTACGTAATTTTGCATCGGCTTCGATGTTATCTTTGGTATTATCACGTTGTCTGTGTTGTATTACATTAAGAAAAGGCTTAGCGAGGCCTGGGGTTATTATTTTGATGCGCGCTTGGTTTTGTGAGTGGTGTAAATCACCTAAAATCCGGCAATCATCGCTTAATGTTTTGATGGCTTCGATCTTGTTATCGCTAGTAATGAGTGACGTCATGGCCCTACTCGTTGCTGACCGACGCCCATCTGTTGTTGGTTAGTTGCAACCTTCTTGTCACGTAATCTCGCCATCTAGAGCACTGCTGCCGATGTTTCAATATTTAGCTTGGGAGCTTGCAGTAAAGTACAGTTACTTGGTATAAGATTCTGCTTGAGAATTGTATCCTTTTGTTTTTTGGTCATCCCATTTTTTAATAATGGATTCCAGAGCTGTACCAGGTTGGTATGTACATATGTCTAGACCCCATGTTGGTCCTTGGTCTGTTGCCTCGCCTAGGGCCGACAGGATGTCTGGATCCAAGTTAAGATCGATGGACGGTGCTGACGATTCTGCTGCCGATGAAGCTTGTCACTGCAGTTCTATCGTAAGTAGTGGCTGGGCCATTTGCTGCTCGTTTACAACGTCAGTCTCAATAGGATCATGTACTTCTTGTGTCATATCCTACGTGTCAGATTCAAAATCTACGGGACAACAAGAAAATACCTTTATGAATATGTAGGTAGGTAATGATTCACATTTGAAATTCATTACCTAAAGCATAAAACGCATTGTTCGCTTATGAATCTATGAAAATTTGCCGCGTGCAATTGTCCAACAACCATACTTTTGTATACAGTATGTTATGGATATTAAGGAGAAAAATAACTTTTGTAGGTACTCACCTTGAGTCACTAAGTTGTTCTCGGGATCAGAAGATGACGATGGAAGTTGTCGCCGTTGACGTTCAGATCGAATTTTTTCATGTAATTTCTCCATCTTCCTTCGATAATGATCTAATTTCTCGTCGTAAGTTCTTTTCGACATGATTTTTGTAAAATAACAACGCGTGCTTTTGTTGCCGCGCACGGAAAAGAATGAGCGGTAGTTACTCGACACTAGTGAGGTTTTAAATCGATTCTTTGCTTAAGATCGCTTAAAATGATTTAGTACTAACTAAAAATATAACTTTTAAAACGTGCGAATGTTGCCTTGTAGGACAAAGGACTACCTGTTAATTTATATCGAAAATTAAACCAAGAAATATTATAGTAATAGTTTATCATTGCGTAACTAATTAAGTGTTTTTAGAATTTAGAACACAGAAACAAATTGACAGACCTAGCCGTGAAGCTAGCCGAATGCACTAGCGGTAAATGCTTATTAAAATAGAAATGTTAATGCTATTGTCGCGGCAGTTGCAATCGGGTTTCAATTTAGGGTTCCGTTTTCACCGTTCGGGTACGGAACCCTAAACATTCAAGAATGCTATCAAGTCATTATAGAGTCAATAAAACACCATTTCGCGACCATCAATTTTTATCTAATGAGACCCAACCCACATAACCTAAACCTAATTTATAGCCTTATCTGGCCCACTCAGCCTGAGTTCCCGGCCCCCGGTGGTATACCCGTCCAATTTTAAGCTTAAATTTCGATGATGAATGGCCCACCTGGTCCTCTCGTACTAATTTTGAGATAATTGCTTAGATAGAGCTTGTTTAGTACGTGTATGTACAGGTTTTTTATTTTATTAAAACAACGGTGTTATAATTTGTATACGTGTTTCAATATAGTGTAGCTTAACGGGACTAAAATTCGAGTTTAAGCCCCAGGGCTAAAAAGTATTTTTTCTATTTAATTTTTGTCTGAAATGCTCAGCCAGTCCAAACATTCGTCACATTCTTATATAAAGACTCGACTTTTTAGTTTCCAATGAATTAAGAAGGGTGATTCTTCCTCCATGGCAGAATGCGTACTTTGCGTTGCGCGTAACATAGACATTAAAAAATTTGGTATTAGCGCAAAATGTCTTATGTTTTCCTACCTACTATAAATTGAAAAGACGGTGAACGTGGCTTACTGAAATTGAAAATAATTGAGAATGTGAAGAAAGTGTGATTAGTTTTTCAGGCCGTGGCGGGGCGCGGTTAAAGAATCGAACTTTGCAACTCAGCCCATAGATGTCGTAAGACTTGACTAAGGCAACCTAAAAGAGGAAAGGCAGTGGCTTTCTTCTGTGTATATTTAACAGCTCCACTGCGATCACCGATCCACTTGCCAAGCGTGGTGGTTACGGCAAACGATACAAGGGGTTCGTTTCGGGAAGGCATGTTGACTGTTGAGCATAGATATAATATATCTATGTTCATATATATGTATCTATGCTTTCTATATGTAATAAAAAATAATATATCTTCTATAGAGGTATATAATAAATATATTTTTTATTATATATAGAAAATAGCCAGAACACCCGCAACAAGATCGTACAAACATTTGTCCCAAGGCGGGAATCGAACCCGCAACCTTCTGCGTCGTAGGCTGACCTTTGCCCGCCGCGCCACATCGGTCGTCAATTTAATACAAAGAAATCGTGCTGAAAGTTTGTAAATTATGGTATAAATTAAATTTATTACAATTTTGATGTACAGTTTGTGTTTTATTTGTAATTTCGATTTACATTAGAAACAAAAAACAAAGCGTTCCCAATAACTTACAATCCATTTTTCCAGACAGTTCTAGCACACCGCAGCCATGTTTGTTATCTCTTTTCCGGCGGTCAGCACCCGTCGCATTATTATTTTCTAAATGTTTCATGATATTGTTGTTTTTCATATTATTCAGTAACTGCAGATTTTTTTTAAAGCAAAATACCTAATAAATTTGTATTTATGTCTGGAAATTACGTTTCAAGCAAGACGGCGTAAAATAATGCAGTCTACACAACGGAGTCGGCGCCACAGCCCATCAGGTTGGAGCGACCTTTCCGTGTATGATTATTGCAGGCATCAATCATAGTAGGCTACGTTCTGTGTAGGCATCAGAAATACGGTTATTTTAAAAAAAATTGTGGATTTATTTTGAACGAAGTTTTAATTATATAGTTGTTATTATCGATCAAGGTATACATGGGGGGGCCGGCGGATACCGGTTGGTTTTCAAATTATCGCGTGCTATATTTTTTTACTACAAAGTAAATCGAAATAATTATTAATTTCAGGTACTTTTTCTATTTAATTTTCGCAAAACAAAATATCTATAGAATTTGCCTTCATACAAATTACAAAAAATTTTACACTTTTTTTTTATAAATTAAGGCATTGACTGACGCATTTTTGTTGGAAGTTGCAGAATATCTTCTACCTTCTACCGAAGGTATTCATTTTATTCAAATGGCAGTATGTAGGTGTCATGTGGTCCTTTCACCCCCGCCAGCCATTCCCTTTTATTTTGCTGTTGTGAAGACTTTGATGCGCTATTTCCGAATTTAAAATTAGTTTTTCTGCTTACTGACGATATCCCACCGAGTAATAATAATAATCATAATTTTTATTTCAGACATAGTAGTAACATAGATAAAATAAAATTGGTAAATAATAATCAAATAGTCACATAATAGAAAACATTTATAACATTAATCAAATTGAACACAGCAACACAATAATCAAAACAAAGAAAAATTATAATTTAATAGTTAGGATTTTTCTGCTAATACAAATAAATATGTAAATATGCGATACTAGCTATTTAGAGTTATAAAATGAATTGATGAACACTTTATTGCACTAAAAAATAACAAAATAGATAGATAGATAGATAGATAATTCTTTATTCACAGAAACTTAAATATAAAATAGTATGGTAGAGAAGATAATAGAATTGGCGGCCTTATCGCTTAAAGCAAAATAATAACCGAATTAGCATTGCCATTCAACGTGGCAATGCTGCCAGCATTCTGGGCACTCTGCCTTCTGGTGACGGCTTAGATTTTTAAGAAATAGATATTAAGTGTATATACTAGTTGTAATTGTTTTATTCTGTTATTGATGTAAATTAAATAACCTTATATCTACATTTAAATCATAATCAGTACAATAGGCGGCCTTATCGCTGACAACGATTTCTCCCAGGAAACCTGGGGATGGAGATAGATAGATAGAACATACTTTATTGCACACTTATAACTAAGAAACAATTAACAAAAAGAAACAATTGTGACAATTGGAAAAAGTTATAAGCATAATAAGAGTTGGTAGAGCACGTAGAAGAAAATTGTCCTTAAAGGACAGGTACTACATATAATAAAATACAACGCAGAACTAACTTAGGAGCTAACCTTGAAGTATACCTACAAATAACAATACAATAGTTGCTACAAAAAGACATTACGATAAAAACTGATTACCGATGGAGCTACAATCACATCTAAAGTTACAGAAGGAGGAGAAAATGAAGGAAGATTTCAGGTAGCTAGGATAGGAAATAGGACTTTAATTTGAAGTTGAAGGAATTGATTGAAGGCGCAAGTCTGATATCGACAGGCAGTTTGTTTCAAAGCCGTACAGCATGAAAGCTAAAAGATTTGCCATAGAAGGTTTGGGAATGATTGGGAAACTTGAGTACCTAGTAGGTTATCTGATAACCTAAGATTATGGGAGTTAGAAGATGGAAGAAACTCAAACCTACCTTTAAAGTACGCAGGAGAAAAGGGAATAAAGAGAATAGAATAGAGAAGAGAAAGAAGGTGCATGTCCCGGCGTAGTCGAATAGGGAGCCACTTGAGCATGGCGCGAAAAGGAGAGACATGGTCATATTTGAATAAATATAATATAACAAGAAGTATGTGTAAAACGATTCGCTCTTCGATTTAGTGACTTCTACTGACGTCATTAAATGAAACTTGAAAACATACGATAAAGGTGAGTGTATATTTATAGTACATTTACTGACGTCAGTAAAATCAGTACATCAGTAAATAGGTCGGTTAACTATAGCTGGCCTGTTCACAGTACTCACACAAATTACACTTTTACTACTACGAAGTAAAATTAATAACGTAGTTCACGGCATCGTGTAGACGTTGCTCTTAATCTGTCATTATAGTATTACCGGGTAGAACGAGGATTCATTCCTTGCTCATGTAATTATTTATAAAAGGACATAATTATGTTATTCGAGTGGAGACCGCGACTCGGCAAACGTAGTATAGGACGCCCTCCGGCCAAATGGGATGACAATCTGCGAAAGACTGCAGGCAGATGCTGGATGCGGCAAGCTGAAGACAGGGCGCTATGGCGCTCATTGGGGGAGACCTATGTCCAGCTGTGGACTAAGATAGGTTGATGATGATGTTATTTAAAAACAAGTTCTCTGTTCACATGAATATAAGTTCATAGCTTGATCTAATTGTATTATTTGGAAATCCCTGAATGTGAGCAGGTATTACAGTTTATATACATAATACCTAGATGGAGTGAGTATATAATACAATGGTTGTACCGCTTTACACTGGGTCAGATTGCTACGGCGGCGCGTAGACTGTCTACAGTTCTACGCTGCCTGCTACGGCGTAGATACCTACGAAATTTGCTCCTATTCCACTCTGATCCACTTTGCAGGACCACTAATGGATCAGATTCCACTTTTTGTCCACTCTGATCCACCGATAGATTAGTTTCGACTTCAAGTTCCAATCTGATCCACCGATGGGTTAGTTTCAACTTCAAGTTCCACTCTGATCCACCGATGGATTAGTTTCGACATTTTCGACCGGAATTCTGACAAATGTCAAATGTGACAAATGAAAAAAATTACAATAGTGACAAAAATGTCAAGAAATGTAGAAAAGGTCAAAAATTACAGAAAATGTCTTGTTTAATTACAAATTCTGTATTGTTTAGGTTTAATTCGAATTATTTAAAAACTTGTATACTCTTTGTAAGTCACAGTACTACGTACAGTAAGTTATTGACATGTAAATCGGCTTTATAAATAAATTGTACTGTATTTCTGTATTTCTATCACTAAAATAGATGGATGTATGTTTGCTAGGTACCTCTTCACACCGATTGGACTGAAATTTCAGAAAGCCTTGAAATTCAAACACGCAAAATAAACATACTTTTAATCCCATAAAGCAGTTTCCATGGTTATTTCCCATCTGATCACGCTGGAACCGATCACGTTGCAACCGATCACGCCATACAAATAGTGCCTTACTTTTTTATTTACGCTTATAAGCATAATAAATAGTATTTCACTATTCAATACTCACGAATATTATTCGTAGTGTATGTTTATTATGGGATAGAAGTAACCTTTAAACGTTTTAGTTAGGAAAATTGTATGAAGATAAAAAAAAACGTAGTGTGGAATGTTTTTAAAGTCGTCGATGTTTCTTTTTATGTTTTACTAGGTAATTTGTGTATGTATTGTTCTCATTTATATTGTAATAGTTGCTAGCTGTACTTCATAGTGAACCAATAAATACATTTTCTTTCTTTCTTCTTTCTTTTTCTATTATAGCGGGTTCAACTACCCCACGGTTGAGACTAAGGATTAGAATCATAGCGAATAATCGCACACACGCATCTGCCTAGATGCTTTTCTTGTCTCTTTTATCACCCCTTCCCAAGGGGGACTTTAATTTCGGGTAACTGAGACTTTCATCTACTTTAGAATCGCGATATGTCTGCGACTAGTCTGCGAGTCTTGTCAGATAATTCGCGAGATTACATTATTTTATTACAAGACCGAGGCGTGACGTAGTAAAAGTGTTCTATGTAAAAACGCGAATTGTGGTTTGCTCATTTTAGATTAGAATTATAGATATGTGTTGTGTTGGTTAACTGTAATATTAGTGCTTTGGTTTAGAATTTATATTTTTGAACTCGATACTTTTCCAAAAATATAATTATGGCGTTTTTGAATACAAACTTTATTTGATTTGACTGTAATTTCGTTGCTCATCTATTTTAGTCTTTAATGACAAAGAAAATTACAATTCACTAATAATAACAAATTAGAACTAGTATTTACAATTGAAACAATTAAGCTAACTGCAGACTGTTGCAAACAAACTACAGGTAGCTCAACTGATCCAGTAGGAAGCGTCCCCAAGACGCTGGCTACATTGCCCCGCGTTGCTTATTGGAAGCGGCAGCGGATTTTTGAAATTCTCAATGCCAAAAATCTGCTACCGCTGTCCAAAATGCAAACATTGTCTCATACATCCACTGCTGAATATGCCTCCCCCAAAAAAGGGTGGGTTGCCATAATAACCACGCTTGGCAGGCGGTTTGGTGATCGCAGTGGAGGTGTTAAGATACACAGAGGGAAGCTGCTGCCCTTCCTCTCGTAGGTTCCCTTGTAGGCTCAAGACATTTACGGCTGAGTTGGATTTTTGGATTCTTAGACCGTGACCGCCACTGCTAAAAATGCCTTACTTTCCCTGACCGAAGGTCTAAGTTCACATGCAAAAAATTGAGTTCACACTGGCGACATCTAGTTATAATTCAAGTCTAATTTAGTTTGCATGGATACATGGATGAAACTGTTGACGCCCGTTGCTATAGAAACCATTAGAAATGATAATATTGTGATGAATTTTTACAAATCTACGTTTTATACCGCACATAGCAATTCCTCGAGAATCAATCTTCTTGGAGCCCTTAAAAGGATACCTTAAAATCAATTTTGATACAACAACGAAAGAATCATCGAAGTCTAATAGCATATTAAGAATTGGTGCAGATATCATCAAAACTGTTGTAGCTAGTCGTCTTTCTCCAAAAATACTATGTTGCTTTTTAAGTTTAACGCGGTAAATACTAATCCCTCGGAAATAAAATTTTTATGGGACCACCTCGGGATCATTTTCTATACAATAGTGAAAGAGTCAATAAAATCGGTTAACTATAGGCGGAGATACCAAGTAACATAGGCACAAACATAAAAAAACATAAATACGAAAAGAGAATCTCCTCTTTTTTGAAGTCGGTTAAAAATACTACGGCAATGCACTTGTGTTTGTTCATTATAATTATTGCACAAGATTGGAAATGTAACTTCGAGCGAGTGTTTGCGTGTAGTTGTAACACAGGCCAGTTGTTGAGTAAGCGCTGGGAGAACGTACCATTATCTACAGATTTTACTTCGATCTATGCTTAACAAACAACATCACACCCTAAACGCATATGCCGCCTCCATTCCGTCGCGGGCAAAAAGGCCGAAATTGGTGTTATTGGCCTGACAAATATAACGTTCATGTCTTGTTTACAGCAAAATAAAATATTATACCAAACTGACAGGTCTGGAAACACATTTATTCAAATGCATGTTTTCTATTTCGTTCTGCTTTGGCCGTTTCACATACTGAGTGTATGTGAAACGGCCACAAAATTTAGTGGCATACATTGTCTGTGTTCTAGTTTTAGGTTTATGGGCACTGGTGAAGTTCGAGACTCGTGAGACTGGCTTATACCTATGTCGACTTAAGTGGCAGATGGGAGTTACGGGGAGGGAATTATTCAGAACTAGTTTTTGCCCACGGCTGCATTTAAATGGTGGGTAGATGAAAAGTTATGGCCTAAAGTTTTATGCAAAATGATATTTAGATTTGAACTCATAATTCCATGACATACAAGCCAGTTTTCCCCCTGGAATAAATTTTCTCAGGAGGGAAATGTGGTATGAGAAAAAACGTTGTGGGGGAATTCTAGACTTTTTTAAATTAAGTGTCCAGTTTATGCCGATAACTCCTGCACAACACTAGACAAACCTACCTCCAACTTCAGTGCATCGACAAAGGCCAATTCACCGTTAGTTTAGTACTTTAAAATGTTGGAGCTAAAACTGAATTATGTTGATTAACTTAACAGTTTCTCGTCGTCGTTAATTATTTTATGCCCTTAGTGGACAAAAAACAGTAATTATACCAATAAATTGATTTATTGTCTGCACTCTCTGCACAGGAAAAAATTACTTTTTGTCCAGGTACACAGCGTAGCCGCGGTTACAAGCGTAGTCACCTAAAAAGGGATCTAAAGTAAGATAATAGCAAAGCAATTATCTTCTGCACTAAAACATCTGTATAATGGAGAATGATTTATTTCGTGTAATTAGTGAGAGTGTTTCCGCGCTGTTTTATAAGCGAAACGAGATTACAATGAAAAGCGAATTTCAGAGCAATTGAAGCTTGAAACAGACAGACAGGCGCGACGAATTACTTGACATTTAGTAGGGACTGTCAGCGACAAAAGATGTAGACTAATGCCGGTTTTCGAAAATTCGTACATGTCTTTTATGTAACCAAAAATATTATCAAGGGGTAATCCTGTTCAGCCGTTATGGTTTTTGTCTGTACCTACCTCTATACAGGGATGCTATAAAGTCTGAAATCTGACTTTTGTCCATTCTAACAAATACCTACTGTCCTAGTTGTGTTTTATGATTCGCAAAATGGATCGGAGAATTAATTTAATATCCTACTTATATTAAAATGCTGAAAGTTTGTGAAACGTGATGTTTATTTTGTTACTTAATATTTCCAAAACAACTGAACAGATCAAGATGAAATTTGGCGTACATTTAGAATATAGCCTAACTTAGATGATAGGCTACTTATTATACCGAAAATACGCGAGCAAAGCGGCGGGTAGAAGCTAGTTGAAAATAGTCTATTCCAATATGTTCAACTATCTGTACAATCAGCCTTAAAAAATTGTTAAACTACTTGGATTTAAAATTGCAATAAGTTCAATCACAATATTTTTATGATATAAAACAGGGGTAAATAAAAATAACTATTCTTACCATTATGGGAAAATTTCTGATATGATTTTATCAGGATTATAAAAAGCATCGACAGGACTTTGCTACAGGTAGGTTATCCCCACAGAAATCTGAATTATTATTCAGATTTCTGTGTACCTAACATTACGCATTTATGTCACAAAATAAAGATTAATTCCACATTCGAAGACGGCTGTCGCACATATCTCGTGGTCGGAAACCATACTACATTTACGATTTACCTCTTCTGTACGTGACGTGAAGAACTAGCCATGCGGACAAAATTGTAAAACGATTCTTAATAAGTATTTTATATTATCATCCACTAGTTTATTCGCACATGCGTTTGGCATTCGTTTCTACGATTAAAGGTTATTTTTATCCTTTACAATTTATGGGTTAAAAAGTAACCTATGCTTTCCAGGCTTAGAACTACCTGTATGCGAAATTTCAGCCCGATCTGTTCGGCAGTTTTCGCGTGAAAAGTAACATACATCAATCCATCAATCCAAATGTTCGCTTTTACAATATTAGTGTGATGTACCTGATTTCTGAGCCATAATTTAATATTCCAAATTTTCAAATTCAAAAAGAATCAATTTGAAATTTTCCAATTTCAAATTGATTCTTGGAATCCTTCGTAAATGAGAATTTAAGGAAAATTGATTACAGGTTCTAAGAAGTGTTATATCTCACGGGAAATTTATAACTTAGAATTTCACTTGGAAAAGAAATACATATTATAATTATTTGATTTCTTAGAAATTACCCTGAGTTTGAGGGCTTTCACACTATAATAACAAAGAACTTAGAGAAGATAGGTAACTCCAATAAACTCTGATACCCAATAGTGTGTGCTCGGGGAGGTATTTATTTATGTTTGTGAAATAAAATTGTGGAATGCCCCCCCCACTTCTATTAGACGTGCTAAGTCTCTCCCTATATTCAAAAATATGGTCTATGAACATTTCCTCACCTCATCATCTAATTGCTAAGTAATTTTGTATGTTTACTGTATTTATTTTATTTTATGTAATATATACATAACATAAAATAAATATCTATGTTTAAGTATACAGGAAAGTTTTTTGAGAAGGGCGGTGATGGCCAACTCTGAAACCACGAGAGTTAGGGAAAAGTCGTGAAAGCTATGACACCAAATAATAAAAATAAATATCCAAATTAAAGATGCTTCTATACAAAAAAACGTGAATTATTTGGCTATTTGCTTTTCGTTGTTCAAGGCTGAACCACAATAGGTAGATACATAAAACTTTCTATAAATAAGTAACACAATTGTAAAACAACACATACTAAAAATATAATGAAGTCAAAATTTCAGAGGTCTCCGAACAAGTGAAAATTTGATGTTCTTTGAAAAAGTTGCTTGATTTTTATGGTACGGAAACCTTCGTGTACGAGTCGACTGGCACTTGGCGGTTTATTATTACTGATATTAGTGTGCGATCCCACTATGACTAAGCGGGTGCACCTTTTTTGTTGCTGGACTGGAGGATGTTGAGGGCGGAATTGAAAATAACCGATTTTGAAAAGAGCTTTACTATACCTTTTCTGCAGTACCTACTTCACTATATAACTGCTCACTTGTTTTTGATGATGTTTCCTTGATTGTGTTTGATTGAAGATAAACTGATTTTACTTCTGCTAGTGAGCCTATTTATTATACCATAATCAACCCCATACATTTATAAAATTAAAAGAATGTAATTCGATTAAACAATAGACGACCAATTATCGAAATTCGAATTTCGAAGGGGCGTGCGGCCAGCATCGCCGCGCGCGATATCTCATAGGGAGAGGTATTCCAATCTCTTTGGACGTTTAAAAACTAAACTGGTCAAAGAAGGATTCGCTATACTATTTCCGTTCAAATAAGTAGACGTTGGCCTGCACAATTAGTAACTATAGCACAAATACAGCCTATTATAAAACCTCTCTAACCAAGTTTTCAACACCAAGCAAAAGGCGAACAATAAAATCAGCCATACAATGTAGCAACCACTTCTCTCACGGCAAAACTTTTCACGAATATAGGCCTTATTCTTAAAGACACAAAACAGGGTTTTGTATTATCGGGTGTAGTTATAAGGCTTCAGGCACACGGCCCTTAATTACAGCCGTCGATAGTGGAGGATAAGTGGACTACTTCCGCAGCCGCGATAAACTAACCGTTGTTCAGCTGTGTGTGTTAGCTTATAGGGAAACATTAGTTTCTGTCCACATTTGCAAACTTCGGAGTACAGAGGGCAATAGTAAAATTTCTGAGTTTTTTCAACATATTTCAAAAAGTATGTAACCTACAGGAATTTCAAAAATTGTTTTGTGATTTACAAATTGGTACATTTGATATAGTAGAACTCTTTTCAAATTTCGACATCACAATTTGTACTGAAAATTTACATTTTCATTTTAAATTTTGCACAAAATAAATATCAAAATTAAAGGGGGCATACCACAAACGTAATTTTTTGGTTTTATTTGCTCTTAATTTGTCAAGGCCTCTTGACCTACAATATGTAGACACATGAAAGTTTGTATAATTAAGTAACATTTTAACTGTAATAATAACAAATACTAAAAATAAAATAAAGTTTAAATTTAAAGGGGTCTCCAAACAAGTGAAAATTATGTTCTTTGAAAAAGTTGCCTGATTTTTACGGTACGGAACCCTTTGTGTACGAGTCGACTCGCACTTGGCGTTTTATTTTAAGTCATCCAGTCTTCTTAGTATTTATAAAACAAAATTACTCTTCAAAGAAAACGCCTGGTTTTCCCATTTACTATTAGTCATCCTTCCTAGAACATAGTTTTGGAACTTACACTGGCTCACGGAAATAATATTCAAACGACATCAGCGCTTAGGGAATATCCGAACGACATTGGAGCTTAGAATATTGCAGTAGCAGCCACTGCATTATCTAGTTATGCAAACTGTCTGAACTACTTAACAGGCTCGATATTAGCTTATTACGATAAGGGGAGTTCTACGAACAATATCTATTGGAGCTTCGAGGGGTTAGGTACGTACTATCGTCGAATACGATAATTTGCGTTAATACGCTCCATGTCCGTTGACGCGGAGCGAGCCAGCGTAACGGAGATTTATTCAATATAAAACAATAGGATTGCTTAAAATTTTTCGCTCTGTTTCAGTGTACCGATGGAATCGCTTAAAATCTTCGCTCGGTTTCAGTAGACCAATGAAATTGCTTAAAATCTTCGCTCGGTGTCAGTGAACAATGGGATTGCTTAAAATTCTAAAAAACGCTTCGAACAGACGCTCAGATAACTTGCTTAGCCATCTATTTGATTTCATTATTTATAGGGGTAACTGTATAGTTATTCTCCTCCTTAACAGCCTATATTGGCCCACTGCTGGACGCAGGCCTCCCCCTGTTATCTGGGGAAGGCCTGAGCCTTATTCTGTTTAGTTATTCTGTGGTGTGTCCCACTGTCTCCCAAACGTGGATGTACTTCAACTTCAATGAGTCTATAAAACAAGCATGAAAAAAAACGATCATACGCGATCGCGTTTCCCAATCAAACGATACAAACACAGAATCGAACCAACGACCTCGGTTTCAAAGTCGGACAATAATATTTTATCTGCGAAGCCTGTACGTAGCCAGTTTTCAGTGGTACGTGAATAGACCGCAAACAACTCACGGTTAAAAAATTCGGGCTTATTTGTAAATGGCTAAGAGCTAAGAACACGTATTACACGCATTTAATGGACTTACTTTGGACTCCAAATAACTTTTGTAAAATGCCACGGCCGCGAATCTGGGTTTCGCGAAAAGGAGTGAAAAAACCTCATCATCATCAGCCTATTAGACCAGTGCTGTAACGAGCGCCATACAGCCCTGTCTTCAGTTTGCCGCACCCAGCATCTGCCTGCAGCCTTTTGCAGATCGTCGTCCCACCTGGCCGAAGGGTGTTCCACACTACGTTTGCCGAGTCGCGGTTTCCACTCAAAAACACGTTTACCCCAGTGGTTGCCGGTTCTTCGCGAGATATGGCCGGCCCACCGCCACTACAGCTTTCTAATTGAAAAAACCTACTCTAAACGAAAGATCAGTACCACATAAAGATTGATTCAGATGAGTCATATTTCGGGCCAAATTAATTTGAAAACAGTATCCGCTTAAATATGTAAAATATAATTTGATTCTTCTGAAAAAACTAAAACCCAACTTCAAATTCCTTAATATTTACAATGCTTTTTAAGTTTTGCAGAACAAATACAAATCCCTCGGGAGTATTTTTTTATGGGGAGTATTTTTTGATGAAAGTAAATCAGCAAACATGGTGTATGTTTGCCGATTTATTTTTTATTATTATTACTCCTCCTTTTTTTGTAGTCGGTTAAAAAAGTGTACTATGTACCTCTTTATAGATACTGTTTTTGTGGAGTTATTTTCCCAAAAGCATTTTATTGGATTCCCGTACTATTTGCTTGAATTTGATTAACCTAAGCAACGTAGGCCTTCTCGTTTATAAATAAAGCAGGAGCAGTTAAGGAATCCAGGAGTCGGCCGATAGCCGGTAGAATACAAGTTTCCTTGCCATTTATTTATTTATTTATATTAGGGGCTCTTTCAGCACAATATACATAATATATAATATAAAAATGTTATTGCAGATTTTTTATCATTTACCGAATGGCACAACGGTACCTGCTTGGACTAGCTTAGTTAAGTATTATGTTTTGTAACGCGAAGTGTAAATAAATATACCTGCGAAAGTTTTGATAAGCGCACGCCTTAGCTTTTAAAACGTTTTTTATTTAAGTATGTTTGTGCATTATGGGATTGAATTTACACTAGTGATTGTACTAGACTAATGTTAATTAAAGTTTTCATAAAGATTTTATGAAATTGAATTGAGAAAAAAAAATTACATTGAATAAATAAAGAAAATTACGGTCAAGGAATAGAAACAAATTAGAACTAGTATTTACAAATGAAACTAACTAAATTATTATAATCAAAAGTGAATGACAATAGGAAAAATTACTAATTATATTAAGTTCTCTAGAGGTATATTTAAGTAGTTTTGATTCGTAGGTTATTACTAATTATTTGGTTCGTAAAACCAGTTTCTTCATAAGTTGCGTAGTTTTCTTGTAAATAAACAATGCTAATGTATGCTCTGTCCCGCTCCGATGAACGCGAAATCCTATGCCTATCCTTTTCACAAAATGGTGCGCATGCCGCCCTCTTAAGCCCAAAGGCGTTTAGGCAGAGGACAATCGGCTTAGCTCCTGTTAGCTCCTGTCGGTCTGCCGACCCAACAGACTATGAGAGTGAGGAAATAGAGAGTGTATTGGAAGAACACCAATTTTTCATCCCAAGGGACTTCTTCAGGGTGAGTGCGGTTCGCGTCGCAACAATTACGCGAATTTCTTCAAACTACGACAGTTTTTGTAGTAAAATGCAGGAAATTCTTTAAAGTAGGTTCAAACGACACATTAAGGCATTCAACGCAAGTCATATTAAGTTACAAGTTCAAGGTATTTCCCATGAGGAGAGCCGGGTTGCGTGTTAGTGTAATGAGACAGAAATGAGTAATAAGGTGCGACGCGACGTCTTTTAGCACGACCTCTTTGGGTAAAACCTTTGAGGTGAAGTCAACTTCACATTCTAGATTTTTTGCAACAGTTTGAAGTTAGCTCATCTGTTTCAGTTGTAAATGCTAGTTCTAATTTGTTTTTAATATTTTATTCTAATTTTCCTTGTAAATAAATTATACTGATGCGCAGCTCGTCAGCATTGCCATACAGCAGCGGGGCAATGCAGCCAACAGAGTCTCGGGGACGCTTCCGAATGGTATTGATATGGATCAGTTGAGCTGCCTGCAGATTGTTTGCAAAAGTCTGCAATTAGCACAGATGTTTCAATTGTAAATACTAGTTCCAATTTGTTTCTATTATTTGGTTGTAATTTTCTTTGTTATTAAAGCTTTCTTATCTTTATAAATTATACTTCACATGTGCTACTGGTTTTTCCAGCTCAATGGCCTGGTAGTTGTTTGCTTACATAATGCCTATTGTTAAACGTAAGGCTGCACTGCACTGTAGGAGAGTATTTTTTTTTTTTTTTTTATTTTTATCTCTTTGGGAAAATAAACAATCACATTTAAATTTTAACTATAGGAAATCTTAAATGAACTAAATTCTAAAAGTGTGACCAGCCCCGTTAACCACAAGTTACTACAATAGAAAGGGGTGATGTTAGTGAACTTATAGTACCTACGTATTAATATTAAAAACTATTTAGTACATAGGTAATCAAGATATATATAGATATATGTTATATTATAGTTAAACAAACATGACACTTTATTTTATTTGACAGTTATACATTGATTAGTTATATGTTTATTTGTCTAATATTAATAGTGTATTTTTCAAAAATAACATCGGATGGCAGGATGAGGTTGATGGCTTTCTTATAAAAAGCAGGGGAAATAGCAAATGGATCAGCTTCAGAGAAGTACTTATTATACGCTTTTGTCACTCTAGCAGAGGAGAGCGCATACCTGCGTTCGTTTTACAAGGAGAATGTTTGTTTGTTTTATTTGGCAAATATAGGTACCTATGTTTTTATAATAACTTAACCTATGTTTTTATAATAACTTACTAATCTTTGCCCGCGGTTTCGCATGCAATAGAATGCTTTTTACAAAAACTATTAATTGTATGTTTTCTACAAAAACTTAAAACCGACTTCATCATCATGATCAATCTCTATTTGTCCACTGCTGGAAAGACACAGGGAGGCCTAATGAGCGCGCCCTTCTTCTGTTTGTGTTTTTTTTCATCTTCAGTTTGTCGCATCCAGCATCTGCCTGCAGTCTTTTACAGGTCGTCGTCCCACCTGGCTGGAGGCGTCCTACACTACGTTTGCCGAGTCACAGCCTCAACTCAAGAACACTTTTACCCCACCGGTTGTCGGTTTTTCGCGAGATATAGCCGGCCCACCGGCACTTCAGCAAACCAACTTCAAATTCGTGTAATTAAGTTTTGCGAGTCATCAAATCTATATCTATAAAAACTTAAAACCGACTTCAAATTCGTGTAATTAAGTTTTGCGAGTCATCATAATCGGTCCACAATTTACGGAGAAATCGGTTTTAAATACGTAAAAAAAAAAACATAATACAGAAACTACTTTGCACAAATCGCCTTCGGATAGTCGAATCAGATCAACCATAGACAATCTGACTCTGAATCTGTCGCCCCGTGCCGTGACCAAGATCGCTGCAACGCGATGGAAACGTAGAGTAAAATAAAACAAAAGGTACGCGATAAATACCCGATAAATAATCTTTAATAATAGACAATCTGATCCGACAACCAGACAAAAAATCGGACGAGTATGGCCGACCTAATTTGTTTCTATTTTTTGGTTGTTCTGTAATTTTATATAAGTAAATAAATAATGCTGCACAAATCACACAGCATTATCTAGCTCCAAGCTAAGCAGAGCTTGTAACGTAAAGTAAAGTAAAAAGTATTTATTTTGTGTCACAAAATTATAAACAAAGCTGGTACAAACAAATATAGTTACAACATGACATCAAAAAAGGTCATCGCTCAGCATTATGCACAGTAACGATGACGCTCCTGTGCGCTGGTTTTATGCGACACCTAGAGGGCGCAGCAGCCGCAGCTGTGACATGCGCGTAAAACAAGGACAAAGAAGGTACACAAAAGTTTAAATATTACACGGCTAAACGAAAATAAAGAAAATGACAAGTAAGCTACGCTAAGTATACTTAGTTGGTGAAATAGTAATGTCAAATAGGTACAAAAAGTATGTGGGGGATAACTAATATACAATACAATTTTTATCGTTATTTGGTAAAATCTTCATTCACATAGAAAATTACAAATCAATAATAAAAACAAGTTAGAACAAGTATTTACATTTAAAACAATTAGGCTAACTGCAGACTGTTGCAAACAATCTACAGGTAGCTCAACCGATCCACAATACAATACAATACATAGATATTTTTTGTTATAGTTAAAAAACATCCAGAACGCCCGGAACAAATATCTGCAGATCGTACAAACTTTTGCCCCGTTTTCTTTGTTAATAAGCGTTAGATACTACTGTTAAGAAAATCTTAGCATGGTCCTCAGATTTTC
The DNA here is from genome assembly GCA_963662085.1 of Eupithecia inturbata. NCBI lineage: Eukaryota > Metazoa > Arthropoda > Insecta > Lepidoptera > Geometridae > Eupithecia > Eupithecia inturbata. Next base: position 2,332,207 of record OY759192.1, read on the forward strand.
TTCTTCTTCTTCCTTATTAGGCACAAGTTGGGCGTAGAAAATAGAGTACAAATTGTGACTTTTCACTTTGATAAAGTTACCAACATTCACACTTTATATTTCCCCTAACATTTTTATGATTTAACTTAGTTTCGGTGTAGACCGCCATTTTGTTAACGCAATAATAAGTCCTCGGAGACCTGAGGTATAACTTTTAACGATCTCGGTGAAGCCCTGCTGATGTAGGTAGTTTTTAACCGACTTTGAAACATGGAGAAGGTTTTGTGTTTGGCTGTAGGTACATATGTATGAAAATTCAAAATTCCGTTATGTCCGTTAGACCTTACAGGAGTCTTGGACACGTCACAAAATTCAAATTACATAAGTAAAACTAGAAAATAAAGTGATCACTTTGATTTTTGCTCCATTCAATATTTTTAAGGTAAACCAAAGGAGCGAACAAGAAACCTTTACCTTGTTAGGTTGTTAGTTTTCGAGTTGGAGCAAAACTTTTCCCAAGCTTTTTTATTCTCTAGATAATCTGATATTTTGTAGTAAGCCTTTTTACAAAGGATATTTTTGACAATTTGTTTGAATTTATTTATTGATAATTTTTTCAACTCATTTGGTATTTTGTTGTAAAGCGTATACCGTAGCTTATGCCCTTTAAAAGATACATTAATCTTGTGTAGCCTAGTGCACTAGCCTAGGGCACAACGAGTTTATTCTTATTTCTAGTATTTAAATTATGTATGTCGCTAATTTTAGGGAACCTTTTTTTATGTAGTCCGTCGATTACTCCAGTCATTTATCGACAGATTTCGATGATTCTCTTGCAGTTGTTTAAAAGATGATCCCGTGGTGGTCCCATAAAATGTTTATTCCTGAAGAATTAGTATTAATCCCGCACTTAAATAACTTAAACAAAACAGTTTAGAACGAAGGGATTTGAAATCAGTAGTTTTTTTAAAACAATGGATATTGCTTTGCTTGAATCAAATTATCACATGCTCCCACTTTGGTCCCTCTTCACAGACCTACTATCAATATTGATGTTGGATTCTAGAGTATGTGTTCTGTGTTCTGTGTTCACATTTAACTGAATAGAGTCATTCATAAATAAATATATAATGCTAGACAATCCACAGAGCATCATCATCAGTCCCAAGCTAAACAGAGCTTGTGTTATGGGTACTAGATGACTTATATTTAATACAATACATTACTTACTTACATTATATAGATCTATATAAGTGATATTAAGTATATTTTAATATACTTAGAAAATACCCAGAACAAATAATTGCATTTCTTCCAAGGCGGGAATCGAACCAGCAACCTCCTGCGTCGCAGGCGGACCTTCGCCCTATCTTCAATATTTTGCGGCCGTTGAGACTAGATGGCACTACTAGTTTCTGTAAAACCCTTCTATTCCAAATTACCTGCAGTGTTCCACATTACCCTCCTTTCATCTATGTATGTATTTAACAAATAATTGGAAATCCCCACAATTTTACTTTCAAAATAAATAACGCTGGACAATCCACACAATATCATCTAGCCCCAAGCTAAGCTGAGCTTGTGTTATGGGTACTAAAATTAATAAACCTAATAAATTACATAACATAGATTTTTTAATTATACAATAAAAAACAACGGAAATAAAATATCTGCAAATTGTACAAACATTGCAAACTCGCAACATCCTACGTCAAAGGCCTACGTCCGCTGCGCCACAGAGGTCTTCAACGTCTTCAGATTTTTATCGAACAAGTGACGTGCTAAATAAAGCCCGGCACGGAGCTTTCATCCATGTTGTATAGGTCAGTAACTGGAAATATAGCTGAAGATTTTAACACAGCATCCATTATGTCAGAATGACATACCTCCAGTGATTTATCTCCGAACTCGGCTCCATTTAGGTACCTACTCTTGCAGCCACACTCCTGGCAACCAGCCAAAATCCCGCTGAACTTACATCTACAGCTTTATACATACTATACTTTAGCCAAATTCAATGTTAAATGAATGTTGACAAACCACAGCAAAAATTAAAAAGGTTTTTTTACATGCTTGGAATAGAGTTTCAGATAAAATTGTTAGCAATATTTATCGAAGGATATAACTCCAATCGCCAGTACAGACTTTACTAAAAACTCAACGACAAGAAAGTGATTTTTAGGGTAAATTTCGTCTCACTAGACCCTAGTACTATCTTCTATCTCACGGGGGCGCCACAGCGATGACGTCGCTGGCAAGTGGCAACGTATCCAAAATATCGTATGGCACACGACGTTGCCAAACCGTCGCCAAGTGAGCTGCCAACCTGCCATGCCATACAATACAGATTGAAAAGTTTGGATACGTTGCCAGCAATGTCGTTGCCGTGGCATACCGGTGCGGTAGGGCCCTTGGAGCTCAAAGGTACAGTAGGCATAGTCGCGTAGATAAAGATTGTGATTGAAAATTAGCTACAGTCTCACACAATATGCTGACCCGATTAGATCATTCAAATCAAAAATCTGTGTAAAGTTAAAAATCGTGGAAACTTCTGAATTTATTAAAAAAAACTAAATATCATGATGAATTTAGTTTTCTCGTACAAAAATATTCATTTAGTGCCCTTACTCCGCAAAAATTTAAATCGGTCGGTCGCAACGCAACACCAAACATCGTTGTGTGTGGCATCGACTTTAAAAGTCTGATTGCATAATTACCTTATGTGTGGACCAGACTTTTATTTTTTTAGATTTTTTTTTTAAGTTTCTTTAATAAATTTTTTTTTTTAATTTTTTTTATTATCCACCTTGTTATTGTATACAAATTACAATAATTCACAATAACCCCGAGGAATTTGCATAACAAGTTGATCAAGCTTTAGAAGTTCGATTTTTGGCGCTCGGACCGCTTTTTGTAAGACTTGTTTTATGAAATAAATGTATAAAAAGGCTTGTTATTTTAATTGATTTATTATGTGTACATAAAATTGTAATAAAAATAAAACAGTTTCTATGATTAACTGGTTTTTTTAATTATTCACAACGACTAATGTACAAAAACTGGAAAAAAGTAGCTCACTATGCTTTCAAGTTAGAATTATTAACACATCGCAAAATAAAACAGGACTTAAACATTTGTCACGTGAAAGCTGAAGTGGAGGTGATTCTAACCATATACTCGTAAGTTATAGCTCCCTACAAAACTTTTAAAGATATTTTCATTTTAATCACACGCGCCGCTATCGCGCGCTGCTCTCAGAATAGGCCCCCACACATGCGCTTTTTTTCGCAAATCTACCGCCACAGACAAAGGGTTAAGCTCTATTTCAAGCTGAATATTGCCGCCGCCCCCGTTGCGGATTCAAATACCGTCAAATTAATAAAAACTTACCAACCGATTTTCTTTTTTCTTTCTTGATTTTTCCGATTTTCTAACCGCCAAAGGTGTATTTTGTGCAAGGTTTTTCCTTCATACTTTCATTAAGTCAATCCCTAAATAGAGTTAGAGTAGATAAAATTATCTACTCTAACTCAGTTGAAAAAATTATCAATAAATAAATTCAAACAAATTATCAAACTTATCCTTTGTAAAAAGGCTTACTACAAAACATCAGATTATCTAGAGGATAAAAAAGTTTGGGACAAATTTCGCAGCGCATCAGCATTGCCATACAGCGGGGCAATGCAGCCAGCGTCTTGGGGACGCTTCCGACTGGTATTGATATGGATCAGTTGAGCTACCTGTAGATTGTTTGCAACAGTCTGCAGTTAGCTTAATTGTTTCAATTGTAAATACTAGTTATAATTTGATTGTAATTTTCTTTGTTAATAAAGGCCATTGCCATTAAAAAAAAATTTTGCTCCAACTCGAAAACTAACAACCTAAAAAGGTAAAGGTGTTCGCTTCTTTACTTTACCTTAAAAATATTGAAGTGAACAAAAATCAAAGTGATCACTTTTTACTAATTTGAATTTTGTGACGTGTCCAAGAGTCCTGTAAGGTCTAATGGAAATAAAGCACTTTGAATTTTTAATTATTGAATTTTGATACATCGAGAACAAATTTAAGAAGGTTAGAGTAGGACAAATGTTCCCATAGAAGCTTGGACGAACGAAATCACCCTCCCCTTAGAAGTAAAAAAGGTTTTGTCGTAAGGTACACCATAAACAAAGAAGTCAACTCAAGTGTGGTAGTTATAGTATTCATCTATGGTGATTTTATTGTTTGTTTTCTTTTTCTTTATTTAAGTTTATAAACTTAATAATTCATGTATTTAACATTTTAAATACACAAATTGTACTGATATGTACCTACATATTTACAAAACAAAGTTACAAATTAAATTTCACCAATATGGTACATTATAAAGTTTTTTACAATTGACGATAAGTTAAGATATTTTGCAATAATTCTTGGGTAGAATCGAAAGACGAGGCAGTATGGCCTTAATGGCTTTGGCCTAATTTGTCCAAAAGAATTAAAAAAAAATATTATACTGGCCAAAACCATCAATAATATTCTATTGTAAAGCCATGTCTGATCCAAAATAACATCAACAAAATGAAACAAATTACAATAAAATCGTAAAATGAACACAACAGAACTATTCATAAATACAAAAACCTTAGCCAAACATAGCTCTAAACTTTTACCTCGCGTTATCAATTTTGTATCGAGTTGTAGTCAAATCGGATTCTATATTCTTTTGTGTTTTGTATACGACTATTTTATAAAAGTCAATTTCATCTGCTGATCAGTTTGATAATCTTGATTATCTGAACATGGAACATAACCGATAAATATTTGTACCAAACGGTAAGTCAGTTCAATAAAGCACTGATAATAGAATCGTTATGCTCCATAAGATACTTACAGTTCACATCCCCTATGGGTCGTGAACTGTGGACATGTCCAGCATGGGGATTATGGCATTATCCCATATTTTTTTTATTTGCTTTAGGTGGCTTTCGTGTCACTACCATGATAGGGCTATTGTGATCGCCACTCGAGTGTTCAGCCCTGAAGCTGCGGCGTTCATAATTCGTCACTAACCCTTGCAGATGCTAGGAACTGTAGGATTTTCTTCGGGGTGATGGTTCGTAGGTCGTCTGGGCTGTTACCCTATAACAAAGATCGTAATAGCTGGCATTCCCCTAATGCTGATCCTCCTAGCCGCATTTCGGCCACGGTAGCTTTGAAAATTTAGAACCCTTCTGAGCACGGTGGCCTGTCTCAACGGAGACTAGCATGTGCGTCGGACCTAAATTATTGTGCACAAGAGTGTACACAAACACATGTGTACTCCATTACGGATGTAAGCGGGTTAACTACGAACTTTATTTGTGTTGGTTCTACACAAATTAGGTACGTAGTTACACCAACGTTTCATCCCTTAAGGAGGGACTTCATCAGGGTGAGTGCGGTATCTCTATCTAGTCTGTGCCCGTACCGCGTCGATGCGCACACTACGGGCTAAAGCACGCAGTGTGCGGGTCGTAAGCGCCGGGGGTGGGGGTAGTGTGGGGCACGCTGCTTGTCGATGTTCTAGAGTAGGAGAGTCATCCTCTCTATTTCCATACTCTCATAATCGGATGAGGCGAACAAACCGACCCGACTTGGAAGAGATCAGCGCAGGACGAACGGCTTAGCGTTCTTTCCGAAACACGGAGGTGTAACACCGCCCGCCATATCCAAAAACCTTCATAATTGAAGGTTGAATAATGACGCTGTTGCTTCAAAATATATAAAAGTTGAACTTTTCTCCCAGCATTTGGTATTAAGTTGTATAGTACATACTTAGAAGGAATCTAAATGTTTGAATAATGTAAATGGCCTGTACGGTTTTATGCTAATATACGATATTAATTCTTAATTACAGATAAAAACAAGATATTTTCCCAACATCATCAACATATTGGCCTTGTAACAGGCCTCTAGAGAAAAAAAAGTAAAGAACCAGTTTGTATCAAACATGATTCTTATGGTTACAATCAGTCCAATATGTACAGTTCTCTAGTGTTGTGCCTCCTACTGACTGTTGTCGCTAGTGATGTCCTTTATAAAGATGTAGAGGTGCATACAGGAACTGTTAGAGGGTATACAGCTGAAGATGGGGATTATTATGCGTTTTTGGGAATTCCGTACGTCGCTCCGCCATTAGGCAAACAAAGGTTTAAGGTAAGCAATCTATTAAAGGGGTTTGAAGATCGAACATGTTACATGTTATATATTTCGATGGGTCATTTTTATTTGTTTAGGCGCGGCGCCCACTATCGGTGGGCATCGGTGCGGCTCGGTACAGCTCGGGCGCCTTTCGGCGGCTAAAAAAGAAAAACAGTGTGGTAGCCGATGTTAGGGCCAAAAACTTCAAACCCCTTTTAGGGTACTCAGGTATACCTAATGTATTAGACCCAGGCGTACTCTTATTAATTGAAATTCCCGAAGAGTCGCGAATTATGTTTTTCTTTTGTATGTGGCTCTCACACTACACTCTTTATTACCTCGAAGAATCAAAAGGGCAAAGCGATAAGACACGTTGAAATTCGGGGAGTGTTCTTAGCTACATTTTGAAGGCCCCCTCATTTTGCGAAAAAAATATTAAAAATCAGGGACTGAGTTGTTTTCAATTAATTTTTAATTTTTTTCGCACGAAATAAAACATAAATATTTTAATACAAGAAACGAATTACTTGACATACTTGTTGAATATTATTTGTCTCAAGACAAAACAGTAGAAACGCTACCTACTCACTTTGGTCTAATAATTCAACTTGTAATTTCACTGTCGGTTTTAACGGTTCTGTATACTTTTCACAGAATGCTCTACCCATGACTCCATGGGACGGCATATACACAGCAAACCACACTGTCAGTTGTTCCCAATTTGGTCTAGGCGATGAGAACTGCCTTATCGTAAACATTTTTACTCCAACCAAGATCTTCGACGCTCCCCTACCCGTCCTAGTCTACATACATGGAGGCTCCTTCCTCATAGGCAAAGGGCAAACAAAGGGAGTGGAACCGCTCATAAAACAGAACATTATAGTCGTGACAATGAACTACAGGCTTGGTGCTCTCGGCTTTCTATGCCTAGGAATGGAAGAAGCACCGGGAAACGCTGGATTGAGAGACCAAATCGCAGCTCTCAAATGGGTCCGGACAAATATAGCCGAGTTTGGTGGCGACCCGGAACAAGTGACGCTTTACGGCATGAGTGCGGGGGGCGCTTCTGTCGATCTGCTGCTCCTCTCCAAAATAGGCAAAGGTTTATTCAAACAAGCTATCATGGAATCGGGAGTAGCAACTACGGTGTGGGCGATTGATGGAAAACCAATCGAAACGGCGAAAAACTTCGCCCGCGAACTTGGATTCACGAAAAAGAATCTGTATCTGATGGCAAATTACTTGAAAACCATCCCAGTCAACAAGTTAAGCGTTGCAAATTACAAGTTTTATCAAAATTTGACCGATGGCACCTTTGGCTTTGCGCCTTGCATCGAAAAAAAGGTGACCGGGGTTGACATCATCATTGGTGAAAGTCCACAGATAACCATGAAAAGAAAAACTTATAATAAAGTTCCCACCATGTTCATATTTGCAGATCTAGAGGGTTTGTATCTTAGAAGTTACGATTATTACACACTCAGCTATAGAGACCGGATGAATATAAACTTCAAAGATTTTATGCCGGCAGATCTTATGTTCGACACTGACGAGATACAAGACGAGATAACAGAGAATGTAAGAAGCTTCTATTTTGGCAACGAACCTGTCCGAAATGAGACTTTGATCAACTACTTGAACTATTTTGGAGACTCTCTTGTAATGCATGGCCTTTTGAACTCTGCGGTTAACTACGCTAGAGACGATAATCCTGTGTACATGATGGAGTTTGCTTATAAAGGGAAATTGGGAAGTAAAGAAGATTACTTCGATCATCTAAAAAGAGCTGGCCATGGCGACGCAGTAAAATATGTAATTTTGAGACACAAAATGGAGAAATCTGATAAATTAGCGGTGGATAGGATGACGAAGATTATCTCAAACTTCTGCAAGTGTGGGTAAGATACTTTTGGGTTTACATGTAGACAAGTAGCAAAACTCTAGCTGATAGAGGTTTATTTTTCATTTCTTGACTATAGCTTCCAAAGAAGAGTATCAAATGCCGCTTTATTGATTATTCAAAGACACTACTTAGATTTATTACAAAGACAACAACTGAGACACTTATTATTAGTATTTCATAAATACTCGGCCACAACTGAGAATAACAACAGATTTAAAACAAGTACTAGCTGACTTGCCCGCAAGTTCATTCGCATAGACTTTAGCAATACCTCAAATATGATTAGTATATATACCTTATTAATATTATTAGTATTTATGACTTATTACTCGTAACTTGGACTCGGCACCTTTGGGTGCTTTGGTTTCGGGTTTTCAAAATACCCCGAAACACGTTTCTGTTTATTTTAAAGTCAAGAATCTAGTTACGTTAGATTTTGAATTTATTATCAAAAAATCTTTGACCCCATTTTAACTACCTTGGAATACGAATTTCCGAAAATCCGTTCTTAGTGAGTGTGTAAAGATATTTGCATGTAGGCTACATGCAAATATCAGCCTCGAAGCTCTTGTAGTTCCAGAGATTTCTTGATATCTATGTTAGCCAGTTTTTACTCTTCTATAAATATAGATATACAAAACACACTTAAAACAAACAAGCTGTCAGCAGGCTGTTGCAAACACTCAATAGTTGCTATACAATGTTTAACTTTTCTATAGGTCCTCTTGGCTAAAATGAACATTAATGATTTTGATTCCACCTTCTTTTCAGCAAACCCATCCCAAACCGCACAGACCTACTGCCGATCCATTGGCCTTCCCTGACACCTGACAAAGTCACCTACCTCCGCTTTGACAACGAGCTCGAGGTCTATGAAGAACCGCACTGGGAGCGGAAGACCTTCTGGGACCGCATCTACGACGGGTACCGAAGAGAGCTCTAAACTGCTGCAAATGAAATGCTGCGAAATCATTACTAAGGTATACGGCGTACGGGTTCAGGCCCCATCGAAAATTAATCTTTTGTTGACCATTTTCATGTGGCTTGTAATAACTAATCATTCGTAAAGTTATGGTTGGTTGGATGGAACTCGATGACGACTTCTGTTTTAATGCCAATTTTACAAGAATAGTTCTAGAGTTCACATCGTCACGTTCTATCAAATGTGATTGCAGTTAAACGACGTCGTGACGTCGGTTGTACGCAAATACAACCAACTCATGCTGAGACAGGGACCGTTTCGTACCGTTTTGTATAGCAAACTGTCTTCTTTTCTTTTAAATTGTATGTGTTTGAGTTACAAATAGACCTTTCTATTTCCATTATTTCTATTCTTTCTCAGCAACCTGAGTCAAAAAGTCGAACAAATCTGTTGCCAATCCACTAGCCCCTTTTGACACCTGGCAGCATCACCAACCTCGGCTTTGACAACGAGCTCTAGGTCAATGAAAAAACGCACTGGGAGCGGAATACCTTCTGGGACCGCATTTACGACGGGTACCGAAGGGAGTTTAAATCTGCTGCCATCAACATGTGATCCTGCTCATTTTACAAATGAAATTGTTGTTTCGACGCTAGGTTATGTTTTGTGAAAAGTCTATCATTATCGATTTTATAACGTTGTATCAAATAATGTGTTGATCCAATGATGTGGAGCTTGAAGATCCTTGATTGGTACCAAACGGAACTCTCAACAAATCAGGCTGAAACATCGAAGTGGATGTTTGTGGGGTTCCAATTTGCATCTCAGGGGTTTTAATAAAAATCACAACAATACGTTTATTTCAGACAGAAATAATTTTGTACACATAAGATAAATAATTAAAGAGTCCATGTTCGATAAATAATTGAAAATTATGGCATTATCATTTTTTTTTCCACTTAAAACAGCGTTCTACAAGGCCAGATTTCGTTTGAAAATTATCTTAAACCGACCCAGTTATTTTTCACGGATTGCGGGCAAGTTATTATATTCGATTTGATGAGTCATACTGCTGGTCCAACTTGTCTTTCTAACCAAAAATAATTTCAGTATCAGGAGCTCCATCCAAAGCAGATTGGAACTCACGAACGCTCCACTTTGTTTGATCCTCTGTATAAAACGCCGTGTTGAATATAAAGAGCAAATCTGTACATACTATTTATCGATTGCAACGAATGGATGGCAGGAATTTAATTTTGATGTTTTTATTGTGTGAACCAATTTCGTTCCATTGTGATGAAAAAAAAATAATAATTGTAATGTGATTCTAGGAAACTCTTTTATCTGAAAACAGCCTCCAGGTAATGTACGTACGTAATTATGTACTATGTTTGTAGTCTGTGGCATCGTAGCTTCCAAACAGATGAAGCAATTTGAATTCAGTTCTTTTTTGTTGAAAGGTGAGTTAAAGTGGGGGTTCTGTCTTTTTAGCTAGATTATGTTTGAGGAAAATCAATGCAGCCTTTCCAATGTCATCATAGTTTTAACCACTGCCATGCCTCTACGATGCGAACTGCAGGGGCGCGCCGGAGCTGCACCTGGTAGAAGTCGTCCCAAGTGCGTCGATGGCAATGAAAGTGTAGGATTAAAGTAAATTAAATGCGACGGTTTTCAAAAGTTTAATAAAGGTTGTTCTCTTGTGCTCTCAATGCTCTACCTCTGACACTATCTCTCTTTGTCTTGATTCCGTAAACGCTTACTCTTTCATGGAGCACAAAAGTAAGCGACCTGTAGGACAAGCACGGGTATGGTTGTCTAGGGTAGAATACATAAAAATTACGTCACTTTGTCATGGGATACGTAAAATATTTGAAATCCATTCCTTCAACTTCAATAATGTACGTAATGTATGAGGACGCGATGTCATTATTGTCTATTCTACAGCGGCGCCAAAAATAAAGAAGTTGAACAATCCCCGTGCTTGGCCTACTGTAGGCCTCTGAGTACAGAAACAATACTCAGAGCTGTAGGCAGCTGACTAACAGTGACAATTACAGAGACTTGAAGACTTCGAATACATTCATTGATTTATAATTTCCTTTTTTTTGACATATGTTACCTATTCATTTCATTCTTTAATTTTGTATATGTAATTTAGAAATAAAATTGTATATTGAGTAATGGCAAAGTTAGTATTTGCATGCCTATGTTAGGTAGAATACAACTAGACCTATAAAGATTTAAGACCTACATTGTTACATAGGTTCTGGCAAATAAACATCTTTAATGTTTAGTGTTTCGTCAACTTGTCTGTGGCCCGCTGAATTTGGCATGTAGACTCCTTAATGCCTACCAAAACTGCTTTTACCATTACCAGATATAGTACGCTAATATTATAAATGAGATTGTGTGATGGTTTGAAGATTATGTTACCACTTCACGCGAACACAACTGAACGGAACTGGCTGAAATTCTGCGTACAGATAGTTCTAAAACTGGAATAAAACAAAGTATTATTAAAAAATACTAAGTTGTTTCTGCCCGCGGCTTCGCGTTGTTTCTATTGAAACGTAGACTTTTTGTCCCATAAATCAGTTGATTTATGGGCTAAAAAGTCTATGTTTTATTCCGGGCAGAACAAACTGGCAGGTACTTTTGGCGGGAAGAGGTTACAAACATACAAACAACTCAACAACAATAACTTATCAATACTTATTGCTATTTTTAGATAATTCTAGTGTCTAGGTAAACCTAACTTAAGAATTGAGGCACTATTAACCAAAAATATGTAATCTTTTTTGACAAAAATCTATATTTATCTATCTATCTATCTATACATCCGAACTATCGCTTGTATAATGATAGTGCGACTGCTTTTATAATTAATCAGTGCCCTCATTATTTCAAAACACCGAACCTCAGCAGTACACCGGCATCAGAGGGGCGACTTCTTGACTTCGTTGTATTTGGCAATATGTGACTGGTGTGTCACTTGACACACCAGTCACATTCTTACTAGTCAAGTAGACGAAGTCTACTTGACGTTAGTAACGACACGTGATCGTTACGTCTCCGTTTTGTATGGGGATTTGCGTAGTTCCCTGTCTACACGATAGAGGCGCTGTAACAAGTTGTGTGGAATAATTTGGCATGTTTTAAAAAACACTTCAAATTCCGGTTTATAAATAATAATCATCATATCTCGGACGAACGAAATCACCCCTCCCTTACTTTCCCTGGCCGAAGGACTATGTTCACGTGCATAAAATTTGGTTAAACACTGGCGACATCTAGTTATAATTCAAGTCTAATTTAGTTTGATGACACAATGGATGAAACTGTTGACGCCCGTTACCACGGAAACCATTAGGTGATAATGAAATTATCATTTCTGAAGAATTTTACAAATCTACGTTTTACGGCGCACTTAGCGATTCTTCGTGACTCAAACTTATAGGAGACCTCAAAATCAATTTTTATACAACAACGAAAGAATCATCAAAATCTATTAACAATTGGCGCAGATATCACCAAAACTGTTGTAGCTAGTCGTGATTCTCCAAAAATATTATGTTGCTTTTTAAGTTTAACAGGATAAATACTAATCCCTCAGGAATAAAAATTTTATGGGACCACCTCGGGATCATTCTCTATACAATAGTGAAAGAATCAGTAAAATCAGTTACCCATAGGCGGAGACATCAAGTAATATACAGAAAAAAAAACATACAGACGAACTGCGAACCCCCTCCTGTTTGAAGTCGGTTAAAAAGGTGACGTCACGATCACCTTTTGATACTAACATCGAAAAGACCCACCCCTCAGCAGTCTGATGAAGATAGTGATAATGTAGCCTAACCTTCAGTTGCAATCATTTCACTCGTTAGGTATAATATCACCCTGTACAATGCTTATTGTAAACTCACAACTTCAGTCCAAAGTCTCATTATGTTTATTAAAAAAGTTCCTTGGATTTTAACGCGAAGTAATGATGAAACTTCTTCTTTCATTATGAAAACGAGAAACTTCACCTTGGATGAGTTGGCTGAGACGAAAAGGTTATCCATCAAAGAGACAGGTTCATAACTAGCTGTGCCCTGCTGTTACACCCGCGATGTATACGCGGGTGAAACAGCAGGGCACGTAAAACATATTAAGGTACGTAAAACTTTTAGGGGTGGATCAGATACGATCATAGAGCTCAGGACACATTTAAAAAATGCAGTCATTCGTTTTTTAAATGTTTGGTCTATACTAACTTAACTTTTGTTTGGTCTATACTAACTTAACTTTTGTTTGGTCTATACTAACTTAACTTTTTATTAGGGGTACGTGGTCGGATAACCTCCTCGTGAGTCCGTACGGCTATCTGTCCTTGGGGATTCGTCCCTGGAAAACGGTAGTAGGTGGCGGGCCGGTACACCCCGGTTTCGACCGCTAGTAATTTCTCTCTCTGGGGGAATATAATAGCATACCTAAAAAAACCTACTTCAATGAATACTTTTGAATTCCTGCAACGAGGAATCGACTAAACTCTGAAAAATTTCTTTGAGCATGACTCATTCAAAATCACTAATAAATAAATCAATAAATAAATAATGCTGGACAATCCACACAGCATCATCTAGCCCCAAGCTAAGCTGAGCTTGTGTTATGGGTTCTAGATGACTGATAAACATAATACAATACATAACATAGATAGATATTTTTTATTATATTTAGAAAATACCCAGAACACCCGGAACAAATATTTGCAGATCGTACAAACATTTGTCCCAAGGCGGGAATCGAACCCGCAACCTTCTGCGTCGGAGGCGGACCTTCGCCCGCCGCGCCACATCGGTCGTCAATAACTAATAAAAGCCTTCAAAGACTATAAACGGTACACTAACCAAGTCTTAGCGCTAAGCAGAGACCATTCGTACCTATTATGACAAGAGCCCTAACTGGACACTGTCGTCTTAACAAGCACATGCTCAAATTGAAGTTATGCGACACAAAATCCTGCAGATTCTGTGAGGAGGCGGAGGAAACGTCTGTCCATCGGCTACGAGAGTGCGGAGCACTAACGCAAAAACGTAGCGCTCATCTGGGCAAGCACCTGCACAGCCCAGAGGAGCTACGAGATATCACCCCTAAGAAAATCCTACAGTTCCTAGCAGCTGCAAGGGTAAGTGGTTATGAACGCCGCAGCTTCAGGGGTAAACACATAAAGTGGCGATCACAATAGGCCTATCATTCTCGCAATTATACGAACGCCACATTGAGCAAATAAAAAATATAATTTTTTGACATCCTGTATTATTATGACTTTATGAGTTTAATTTTAACTCATAATAATATCATGGCCTGAGACTGCGTAGACCCCAACTTTTGTCAGAATCCTTCTTTTCTTTTAGGCGGGTTTCGAACCCCTAGCAAAAATATAAAAAGCATTATACCTAACACTTAACAAGAAGCGATAACAAAAGTATAACAATTCGAAAAAATAACAATGGGTTGGAATGTTTTTCGCAGAGTCCAAAAAAAAGGTTTTGTTGTAAACTGTATTGTTTTGATTGACGAACCCTTATGCATCCAATCGAAAAAAGTTTATACTATCCCATTTTATCCTTCAGAAAATGCTACCTTTTCCCAGCTTACCTGCTTGTACCAAAACTCGCTACAGGGTTGCAGCCAAGATATTTTATTGGGCAACAAAATAATAATAGCACATTGCTCACCGAGGTGAGAAAGTGACTTACCCCTATCGAGTGTGTCATTTGAGGCCTGAGGCCGGCAAACGCGTGAGAAATGAAATTCCATAGAGTTTGTTGACCCGCATTCTAGTACGTACGCCTGCAATGACGGACCTACACCTGCTCGGAATGTGACTTATTCCTTTTCCAAACTTGAGCTCATCTACCTGATACCCTTGAGCTAGAAAGTACGTCATTGCAGGCGTAACCTTTTTCCTACACTTCGTAGTCATAGTCGTAGAGTTTCGTAGCGCGTGCTACGATGCTACGGGGGACCGGCGGTGTAGCCAACAAGATTACACGCATATGTCAGGTTACCCGAGATATTGAGAACTGCTAGAAGTTTCCACATGACGTTTGTACTATCTAAGGCGCTACAGCTTACCATGATAAAGTTATGAAGTTTTTCTTCTCTACATTTACGTTTGGAGATCCAAGACAACGGCTATTCCAATATGGCGAGCATAACCTCTTCTCGCATGTTGTGCAAAGGCAGGAGGGCCGTTGCCCTTTTACAAACCTTGCTACGTCCCTGTATTCAGAAGCGCCCGTAATCTTATTACGACAATAACTCAGGGCAGCACCCGCCCTTAATAACAACCCTTCAAAAGCTACCTGTAGCCTAAGAGTTGGAAAATATTTCGCTGGTCTTTAGTTTTTATTTTATCGCTGTCTGAAAGGGTGTTCCTGTTTTTTTACAGCTGCTGGAGGGTTACAAGATCGAATTTTAGGTTCACAATACGTTTTTCTCTACCTAGGTATTACGAGTCCAGCACCAAGAAGATTTTCCATAATAAACTTGGCTCATTAGCAAAGTAGGGGCTGGATTTAGGGGAGGATATCCGGGGCTACAGCCCCGAGGCCTCCACAAAAGAGAGGCCCCCATAATAGAGACTACGGAAAAAAATATTTTAAATTCCGAGGAGTAAACAATAGTAATTGCAACAAAAGCACCTATGTGGCGTTGACGGGTCCAGTCATTACCAAATACTTAGGTCTAAAGCCGGGTACTGACCGGCGTCACGGGGCGTAATCAGCGAGCATTTGTGCAGTCAGTACGGGGCAAAAAAGACGCTCGCAACGAGCAACGTGACTGATTTTAGCACGGGGCAAAACATATCACGCTCCGACTTTATGCATGTCCTAGGTCAAGGTGCTAGACTGGAAATGTGCCTAGAATCTAGGACCTAGAATGATTCCCAAAATCCTATCGATCCATCGATAGCTTATATATCGAGTTGCTTATTTAAAATGAATTCCTGTACATTTTTTTCTACAAGAATAGGCAATATCTATTTCTATAGCAAATACTACTAGTTATTATACTACACATTCTACACAACGTGTATTTCTACAGCATATATGAATATAAGCTTCGCACGCGTTTTTTCGGGATAAAACGTAGCGTACATGTTAATCCAGGTCTAGAACTACCTCTGAGCACATTTCCAGCCAGATCCGTTCAGTAGTTTTAGCATCCACCTCCACCTCCACAGCCTATATTGGTCCACTGCTGGACCCAGGCCTCCGCCTGATAAGCACCTTATCGGCTTTTATCAAAATATTGTAAAGATATGTATGTACTTTGTTAAAGAAATAAAAACATTTTGTATTTTGTATTTTTGTATCTCACGGGGGGTAATTCCCATAATACCCACGCTGGCCATGCGGGTTGGGGATCGCAGTTCGTTGGTAGAATTGTTCAGCAGGGGGCGCTGCTGCCCGCCCCCGGTGGATATCCCTTAGTCCCCTCTTACGACACCCGCGGGAAGAGTTGGGTGGTGCAAATTCTAAGCCGGCACCACACAGCACCGCACTGCAGTGTACCGTTAGGACTGAACTCTGAGGCCCGTATTATGAATGCTTGCTCAGTCATTGATTACAAACATCCAAACTTTCGCATTTATATTATTAGTGCATAGTCAAGTTATACAGCAATGCCCAATAGAAACGCTTTGGTTGTTATTGACAAGACGAAGGGTTCTCCGTGTATGTCGGTGAGTATCAAAAATAAAACCTAATGTTTATTTATTTATTTTTATGTCTTAGGGATAACTAACAGTAACACTTAAATATTAACTATAGGAAATCTTAAATAAACTTAATTGTACAAGTGTGACCAGCCGTTATCCGAAGTTATTACAATAGAAAGGGGTGGGCGTTAGTGAACTTATAGTACCTAGGTATTAATATTAAATACTATCTAAGTACATAGGTAATCAAGATTTGTGTTATATTAAGATAAACTAACATGACACTTTATTTTATTCGACGGTTACTTTTTTTAAATGTTCCGGATATGATGGAGTTCTTGAGTGGAGACCGCGTCTCGGCAAATATAGCGTAGGACATGCTCCGACCTGGTGGGATGACGACCTGCGAAAAACTGCAGGAAGATGCTGGATGCGGCAAACTTAAGACAGGGCGCTATGGCGCTCATTAGGAGATGCTTTTGTACAGCTGTGGACTAATAAAGGCTGTTGATGATAAAATAAGGTTCCTAAAACTTCAGCGTTAACCATATCTGCCTAGAGTTACCAGTGGTACTTCATAATACACGGTATTTCGGCTCTTGTCTGTTTTAAACTGGCTCGGAGCAAGGTTTGAAGAGTCTCTCGACTTTTCATAAAATTACCACTTAGCGCGGAAGATGATTTTCAAAATGGCCGACGCTCCAGTTTCATTTATTTAATTTTTCGGTCGTTGAATTTACTGAATTAGTAGTATGATTTAATATTTCATTTAAGAATTTTTTAAAGAATGGCACTGTACCTTAAATTAGATAGCAGGCACATACTTGTTGTCTGTGGTTGTGTGTTAGAGTTTGGGAAAAAACCTCTACCGACGGTTTTTGGCGACTCGCCCAAGAATTAGGTATTCAAGTAAGCTGCAACACTTTTTGTTAACTTTGGATACCTACTACATCAGCTAGCTGTAACATCGCCACACCTAGTGAGGAGAAACGTTACTGTGCGTTGGATACTCCAGCAATATAAAATAGTCTTCCATTGTTTCAGTTTTCCCAAAGTCTCCTAAAGTCTACACGGCCGTTCCTAAAGTCTCAGGCTTGAATTTCTCCAGCGTCTCACGTGAGATTTAGTCCATTCCGAACGTCTTTCAAAAAATGGTTTCTACTACATATGTAGGTACGTTAGCTACTTAACACTTTTATTGCCCGTGCCGCACATGCCTAACTTCGGCGACGTGGGCTTCTGTAGGACATGCACAGCGATTGTTTTCTAGGGTAGAGCAATATTACGTACGTCGCATCGCCATCGAATGCGTAAAATATTTGAAATATGCGATGCGATACGATACGATACGATGCGATGTAATTTTTGTCTAATATCCCAACCCATCGCTAACCACCTACCCCAGTGGAGTAGATTTAAAATCAGGTCCGCATGTTTCTTGCATGCAGCACAATGCGGAATCTACTCCCTCTGCCTGTGATTTGATTAGTAATTAATTTTTGTGTATAATTCTAGCTTAGGTTAAAAAAGTTACAGGTGTTAATGATTTTATTATTATTCTCTTCATTTATTTAAAATTTCGTTATAAAATACGTTTTTAACCGACTTTAAAAAAGGAGGAGGTCCTCAATTCGTCTGTATGTTTTTTTATGTAGGTATGTTACTTGATATCTTCGCCAATGGTTAACTGATTTTTCTGATTCTTTCACTATTGTTTAAAGAATGATCCCGAGGTGGGTCCATACAATTTTAATTTCCGAGGGATTAGTATTTATCCCGTAAAACTTACAAAGCGACTTAATATTTTTGGAGAATCACGACTAGCTACAACAGTTTATGTGATATCTGTGCCAATTGTTAATAGATTTCGATGATTCTTTCGTTTTTGTTTAAAAAATATATTTTGAGGTGATCTCAGAAATTGCTATGTGCGCCGTAAAAAGTAGATTTGTAAAAATTCATCACACTAAGATAATTTCACGATCACCTAATGGTTTCCATGGCAACGGGCGTTAACAGTTTCATCCACGTGTAATCAAACTAAATTAGACTTGAATTATAACTAGATGTCGCCAGTGTAAACTTAATGTTTTGTACGTAAACATCTTAGAATATTTAGAAAATATTCTAAGATGAACATAGACCTTCGATCAGGGAAAGTAAGGGAGGTAGATGAATGCTATTTACCAGCATTTGAAGTCAGTTTATAGTTTTTTAAAACGCCAAATTATTATAAAACTATTCGACAGTAAAAATATATCAAAACGGTGAATCACCAGCCGCGAAGCTAGCCTCTAGCTGCCGGTGACGAAGGCTGCAGAGAGAGGAACTTCCTGACGATGCACGCTGAGCCCAGGAGTACCTATCGCCTTTTGGATCTGGCCCTTGATTCAACTTCCTAGCGAGGGTCTCTTGAGATGTTGATCGAGGCTCTTCGCCATTACGCTGTTAACCGAACGAATATCGGGACGACGACGGTCGCTGAATCAACATCCCACATGCTGACAACCTCGCCAGCCAAGTCAAGATATTTGCTAATCATAAAGAAGTTTATCTTTCTTAGTTTTAACGAGGTTAACATCATGTGGTATGGTGACATCTTATTATTATTATTATTATACCTAGACAACAATTGCTGCATGCATGCTAGGCAGTAAATGCGTTAAACCGTAGCACCTTTATGTGTCAGATAGACTCTAAGAAGATGGAGCACGTAAAACTATTTCACAACAATAGCGTCCTTTCCTTTTTTGTCCCGTAACAATGTACTGACAAGTCCGCCCGTCCGTCAGGATCCGCGTCGATTTATATCCGGGACAAATTGAGTTTTGTTCATTCTGGACCGAGAAGGTAACATTGCTCGTTCATCCATCAATCAATAAATACATTCTATTCATTAAAGATAAGAAGATAAAAAGATCGGTTTATGTTATCTGTTGGTTCCACATGTGAGTTCTGGGAACCAGGACGTAATTTTTCCTTGTTACCTTGAAGCTGCTTGAAGTGTGGCCACTGCGAGCCAGAATTTCAGAATCCCCTCCACACTAACTTTTACTCCAAAGATTTGTTCTTGATGCCTTATAAAAGTAAGAATAAGATATTAATTGAAAACTAGAATAAAGAATAAAAGCTCCAGGGGGCAAATTCTCACCAATTTATTACTCGATAAAGAACTGTCAAATTTGACAGATCTTTCATATAAAAACTGTCTTATTTGACAGTTCTTTTGATAATTATCGAGTGATAAATTGGCGAGAATTTGCCCCCTGGCTTTGTCACTTATTTCTATATATTTTTTTAATAAATGATAAAATTATCCCAACAATAGCAAGCGGCGGCGGCGTCGCTAATCAGGGGAGGCCTTTGTCCAGCTGTGGATCAGTAGGTAGATGTGATGTGAATTATTAAAGAACTACCTAAGACTTTGGTACCTACGTTATAAGTATACACGAAGTTGCAAACCAAGTTACGTTCTCAAGCACCAGAGTTGGTATATCTCGACGAAAGCGCGAAATACTCTAATTGCTACAAATTATAATTGAATTTCATCCAGACCGGCTCAGCGCGAATTTTTACTTATTTCAGAGGCATCAGCTATAAATTAAAAATGAGCGAACTTGCAATAAGATAAGTTTTAGAAAAATCTGCCTTCACGACGAATTAATTTGGAATTAATCACAATTTACACTTTATTAAAAATGCGAAACATTGGATGATTCGATGGACCTATGTAGACGTTTGAAGTAATACTTCACCCCATAACTACCGCACGGATCGGGCAGAAATTTTGGATAGATGTAGGTAGGTCTATACCTGGATAAACATAGGCTATTTTTTATCCCCTAAATCAGATCGCACGGGATAGAAATTTCCTTAAATTTTTGTTGTTTAGTGTAGGTACCTGATCAATTATTGAAAACTATATAAAACCTGACTCGCTATTCGCTTTTTTGCGCCAAATTAGTGAGCAAATGCCTACAAAATGTAAGTAGCTAAATACCACTTAAGCCAAACGAGTATTTTGGTACCTCATTTATCAAAATAGCTTGAGTCGTTTTGATGCTTGTAAGTAATAAAGAGTCAACTACATAGAAACACTCGAAAAACATAGCCCACGCCTCGCGGGTAATAAAAGTACCTACATATATAGCTAGGTTTGTCTAACTTAGGACTATCTACCAACCTACCACTTAATACATCAACTCATCAACTCAACTGTATTCACTCTCTCTTTCCTCGACTACTTCGACAGCTCTTACCTTCAAGCATCACAAAACATGAAAATAGTTTTCCTCGCAAGAAGGGTCCAAAGTGGTCCAAAATGATATAAACTCTCTTCAGATGAAACAGACTATAAATCGCGGGCACCGAGCGAGCACAAGATGGGTTTACGGATTTACATGCACGACACGACACTCATTTGTCTCGGAAATAAAATAGTACTTAGAGAAAAAACATTTGTAAAACCTAAGTTTTTATTATTATAGTGCGTAAGCCTCACAATCGGGGTAATTTATAAGAAATCAAATAATATCCCAAAAATGTTTTGCCTTCGACGAGACTTGAACTCGAAATCAGCAACGCGACACCTCTCGTCAAACGAACTAAACTTAACTTTAGTCTTTGAACAGGATTGGATAAACTTCAATGTTTCCCCTGTAGGCGGAGCTAACGGCACTAGAGCCTGAAGGCAGTCCTAAAGTTTTTCGACTCCTACGTCACTTGACCTCGTGGTGACTTCATTAATTTTTAAAATGAAACGAAAAAAGAAAAATTTCAACGATGTGAACAATGCAATCTCAAAAGTAGTCCATTGGTTTAGTGTCAATAACCTTTTTTTTTTTTTTAATTTATTAGATTTATTCTACCTAATGTAAAACAAGTTATGGCTGATGTAAACGTCAAAGGAGAAACGATAGAAATTGTTAAAAGTACCTACCATTTTCGAATAACCTTAGATAGTAAACTTCAATGGGGCCCACAGATAGACAAGCTATCGAAGAGACTTAGTTCAGCGTATGCAGTCAAAAAATCCGTCATCTTACAGACGTTGATACTTTTAGACTAGTCTATTTCAGTTACTTCCATAGTGTTATGTCTTGTGTCATACTGCTGTGGGGGAACGCTGCATATTGTACACCGTATTTGTGCTGCAGAAGAGGGCTGTTCGTGCAATCTTTAATATGGGTCCTAGAGAAACTCTACGTGAAAAATTCAAAGAAATAAACATAATGACAGTACCATGTCAATATATTTATGAAAACTTGTTGTACACTCATAGGAATATCAATAGATTCCCTAAAAATAGCGATATACATAATTTAAATAATAGAAATAACAATAAACTCGCTGTGCCCACAACTAAGCTGCACAAGATTAATGTATCTTTTAAAGGGCAATGTATACGCTTCTACAACAAAATACCAAATGAGTTAAAAAATTATCAATAAATAAATTCAAACAAATTGACAAATATATCCTCCGTAAAAAGGCTTACTTACTACAAAATATCAGGGTATTTAGAGGATAAAAAATGGGACCAGTTTTGCTCCAACTCGAAAACTTACAACCTAACAAGGTAAAGGTTTCTTGTTCGCTTCTTTACTTTACCTTAAAAAGATTGAAGTGAACAAAAATCAAAGTGATGATCACTTTATTTCCTAGTTTTACTTATGTAATTTGAATTTTGTGACGTGTCCAAGAGTTCTGTAAGGTCTAAAGGAAATAAAGTTTATTTAATTATAATTTTTTCATAATTTCCCATCTCTCCTCCCCCCCAAAATTATTGATCAATTATTTGATTTCTTATTTGTAAAACCTTTAAAAATCTTACAAAACTACAACACAAGGTGAATAATTAAACTTAACGTGTCATAAATTATGACTGAATTAAGGCTGATTAAGAGTTAAGGCTCGTTAAATTAGAAAGAATATGACTCATAATCTTTCTAATTTAACGAGCCTTAATAATGCACCTATCTGACGCCACGACGACGTCGCTGGCTATGTACCTATGTATATCAAATCAAATCATTTATTTCAGACAATTTTAGGAAACAGCTAGGTAAATATAACAAAAATGGTGTGTGACACCTAATTATAAGTTTCCACAAAAAAAAAACTAAATTCCATAAGTTTATAGTTGAGCAGAGTTCTGAATGACCAAATTACACTCCATAACAAACAAAAAAAAAAAAACAAGTGACGCCATCGTATCGTAGGGTAAAAATATTTTTTCCCCCACTATGTATCCCTGAATAAATGTTTAGGAAATGGTTTGTATGCCTTTATTGGATAGGTGGAAAAGATAAAAGTAAAAATTGACTAGAAAAATACTTAACTCATCTCGTATGCCCAGCGTGGGGATTATGTCATTCATTACCCCTAAAGAAAAAGGTAACTAATACCTAATAACTCGCTTGCACAACTGGCATTACATTGCCAAAATTTTCCAACCCCGATAATCTTTGGTTTTTGTAGGCGAACTACGTAACCGATGTCCGATGGTAAGGAGATGTCATTAAATGCGTGAAAATTTTAAATTCATTACTTCATCATAAGGTATAAAGATGTGGTGTATTTTTTGTGTATTCTACGCTTGGCCTACTGCAGTACACACATTTGCACTTTATTTCATAGGGGTATTTTAATATTTTTTTTATATAAAAGTAGTAGTCTATCTACTACCGACTCGAATAAAGGAAACTTTAATTTATTGTAAAATCAATAGTGATACTTCGTCTTATACAACCACGGCTCAAAAGGTTCTAAATGGTTTACTCTAGCTTCTCATTGAAGCTTTGCATCAACCAATCACCCTGTATAGGTATTCTCTGCTCATGCTTTGGTATTTTCAGCACTCATTGGCTGTATTTGATGTAAAACAGAAAAGAAAATGACCCAATGAGTGTCGAAAATGTACCTGCCTATCAAGTGATATACTCACGAATAAAATTGTATTGACCACCATTTATGTGCCTAATATTTTCCTGAGTAGATATTACCAGCTGCGCGATTAAATCTCCCATTCCATTGAATGGGCCATACCTACGGTGAGACTGGTTATAAACGATTTCGGTTTCCAATAAGGTAGTAAAAAATACATACAACTTTCTGGCGGGATGATGATGATCGACGAAGGAAATTTTAACGTCAACGTCAAGACCTATGTCAAAGTCAATTGTCATTTTGTTCACACTTGACCTTTTTTTTGCTGGATTAAAGTAGTTCTGATTTATAGTTACAAACATTAAATACATTACAGTAATTGAACGTACCTAGTCTAGCAAAACCAGTCAGTCACATTCGAATGAATTTTACCACCTGCACGGACAGGTGCAGGTGCACATATATAATACCAGAGACTAGTCTCTGATAATACTTAAGTTTCATAAAGTTAAAGTTAGGTAATTTGAGTATTTTTCTTTCACTCAGATAATTGTCAAAGGTAGGTATTTTACACAAATTGAACATTTCACGAATAAAACACATTATATATACATACGGCTATAGATAATTATTTTGACCAGCCTTTAGTAGGTAAAACGCATTGTAGTAGATAGATAGGTAGGTAGTAGGTACATAATGAATAACCTGTCCGTGCAGGTGGTTAAACCGACTGACTAGTTTGACTTGTTTGCACCTATCTTTAATGAAGCAGTGAGGTAAGGTGATGTTCAGACAAATGGTTGGTACAGGAGGTACCTTCTTATAACAGGCCACCAATACTGAACTTAATAATCGTCAAACTTCTTGTCCTCTGGCGAACTACGTGACAAAGATGCGCAGAACGCAATTCTTAGACCTAATTGGTGGGCGGCTATCTTCTGCAGGGCTATTCAGAAACTTTGTTACCGAGTCTTCGACACGGAATCTTGATACCGATCCGCGCGAATTCAAATATTTATAGCGGTTCTTGTGGTTTTTTATATTTTCTACGTAAACTACCAGAAAAGTAGTTTTCCACAAATCTTAGACCATTTTCTATGAATCCATGTTACAATACGACCATTCCATCATTGACGACCGATGTGGCGCGGCGGGCGAAGGTCCGCCTGCGACGCAGAAGGTTGCGGGTTCGATTCCAAATGTTTGTACGATCTGCAAATATTTGTCCCGGGTGTTCTGGTTATTTTCTATACATAATAAAAATATATATCTATGTTATGTATTGTATTAAGTTTATCAGTCATCTAGTACCCATAGCACAAGCTCTGCTTACTTTGGGGCTAGATGATGCTGTGTGGATTGTCCAGCATTATTTATTTAATAAATTATGATACCTACGTATAATTATAAATATAATATGATACATAAAATATGTTGATTTTTAGTAATCCATCTCTTAGATTATTGATTGCTCCAATAGTACCTATGCTACTTTCGAAATTCGTTTAAACACGGGTTCATTGAAAATGTTTTACTAAAATACTTTTCTGTGTTAGATTCCGTGTCGATGACTCGGTAACGGAGTTTCTGAATAGCCTAGCTGGACAGTCGCGTCGATTATTCACCAAGAGTTTTTATTTCAAACAATGAAAGAGCGAGACAAAGCTATACGAAGCTGTACATAATCTCTTTCGACTGCTGCGTTGTCGGCAGCATATGAATTATATGCGTGAGAGTAGTAGGTACCTTTCCACTCTCGCTGTCCGTCTCGCCGGACAAGTGTTTTGCGGGTACTATACCTACCTACCTAACATAAGTGAATTGAAAAATGTTGTAACACATAAGTAATTTATGCAATACTTTGGTCTCGCTATATCAACGGTTCTCGAACTAAAGCACACATTTCGTTTTATTGGAAATAATATTAGTAATTCAACAGTCTATGTATTTTGTAAATTTAACTGGTAAAGCGTTTGACCACCGTCTCACCTAAGAAAGCGAAGATGTGGTCTATGTTAAAGACCACATCTTATGCTCCTTATGCTCGCTTTCCCAGAAGGAAAATAGGTTGATTTCAAAAAAACAATAAATATGTAGGTATTAAAAATGTGGGTAGGATAAACGTTTACATTAAGTATTTTTATAATATTTACTTATAATTCAATAGTGCCGTAAAAAAAATTTATTGCACCTTCAGCCAATCGAACAAACCAGTAGGTATCACAGTTTCTCTCCAAAAAGCTCGTCATTTCCCAAGCTCTTCCGCCATTTTGCCACCACGATCCGCCATTTTGGTTACACTCCATTAGCATTGGCAGCTCTGGCATAGCTCACCAATGATGCCAAGGACATGTGCACCGGTGGAACCACTGGTGCACTGCTCATGGCTTTGTCGAATGCGTTGCACCGTGGAGCTGTTACCAGGAGACATGTGATGATGGAGAGCATCATCGCTATGATGGACCAGAACATGATGATGAGGAAGAAGCGAGCTCGACGCCAAGTTACTTCGTTATAGATGTGGTAGACTTCTTCAGGAGATAGTGCTCTAGAACCAAGATAAATTTTATAATGAATTAGCGATAGGCACTTTATTTTTAAATTTAATTTTGTGTGTTGGTAGGTAGGTACCTTCTTACTTTAGTAGGTGCCTACCTCAGTAAAAACAAGATGCGTACCAATATGTACTATAGTTATAGACTTTGCTATTTGATGAATACCAAAAAATTAAAAGTACCTACCTACATTTCAGATGTATCGGTTTGCAAACAACGGAGTACAGAGGGTAATAGTGTTTGGTTAATATAGTGTTTGGGTAATAGTGTTGTGTTAATAGGGTAACTGTTTTGAGATGTACAACCCGATTCCTTTCATTTGATAGGTACACCACTCGCTGAGGTAGCTCCACCTTTTGAAAATTTACCCCCGACTTTTTGACCATATTTTAAAAAGTGTTTTACTGACAGAGTTCTCTATATTTTTCCTATAAAATATAGATATATAGATGGATCGCTCTGCAAACTTCGGAGATAGGGGGGGGGGGGGGAGGGGGGGAATGGTTTTTTTTTTCAGTTTTTATACAACCTACAGAAATTTGAAAAACTGTTATGAGAAACAGATAAAATATACCCATCCTGATCGCTCTGCAATGTGCAGAGCGATCAGGATGGGTATATTTTCGAGTTTTTTGAAAATATTTCAAATGTATTAAACCTACAAAAAATTTCAATAACTGTTTTGAGATGTTCAAACCGATACCTTTCCACTCGGTGAGGCAGCCTTTCTTTTTTATTGATTTTTCTTTATAGGTGCACGAAAAGTATATTATTTATTAGGTAGGTATTTTAAATTTCAAGATAATAGCTGCTTTATTTGCTGAGATATTCAGGAGGAAAAAAGGACAGACAAAGCGAGACCGCTAGGGTTTCGAAACCGATCTCGAAACCCTAAAAAGGCATTTGGCACAATAACAAGAAAAATAACAAAATTGTAGCTTGATATTATATTTTCAACTAGGTAGGCACTTTGTTTTTCAATATCCATATTCAATTAATATATATACCATTTAGGTACTTACTGGTGGGTAAGTAGGTAGGTACTGAGTCAAAACAAGAGCCTATTCTACTTAGGTAGGTACTCACCTGAATCTTTTCTGTATTTTCTGGCTCCCAGGACTCAACAACGGCTGTTTTTCCGGATCCATTACACTAGTTTACTCAACTGCGATTGTTAAAACCCTTTATATAAACAGCTACTACAGCAAACTACTTGCCGCTGGGGTAACGCACACAAACCATCTCAAAGTCTAGAATAACAGACGCATTTGATTTCTTTAATTACTGGTTAAGTCGGTGGTGAAATTGAACCAAAACACGAATTTTGCTTTATTTTAATATTTACTATTTTGCGTTAACAAGTTCCTCCATTAAGTATTGTGATAATAGTGAGAAGTTATTGGTATTCCGATTAGTACAAGTTGACGACTGACCGCTGTGACCCGTTGATAAGGAGTTGCAATTAGACGGTAGGTAGGTATGTATAGGTAAGTAGCTATTTAGGTACCTACGCCATCCATAATTACATTGTTGATGAGAAGGTAACCGTACAGTTTGCAACAACTAAACGGCTCCTATGGGTACCTAGTTATTTGTTCAACAAGTGAACAAACCAATTTTTTGTTGCATGTGCCGGTATTACCTAATTCCTGAGCTAGCGAAGCAGTCTAGAGTAGACTCGTATGTAGACTGCTGAGCGAGCGAGGAATTTCAAAGGCACGAAACAAAAAATTTTGCTCTCGAGTTCAACATACAACTTTTCACCTCGACTAGCGAGAAAATATTTTGTAATTTTTAAGAGAGTCGAATGTCAGGAACTCATTTTGGTCAACAAACATGGTTACGAATGCTATAAACCTCTTTCAAACTATGAATGAACGAAATTATGCGTTTATGTGAAGGTTGAACGCTGTCTAACCTCCTTCCCTAGTACGCAAGTCCCTTATAAATTCCGAACCTGATGTTTGGTAGATTATTTTAATGATGGCGCTGTCCACCTAGAAGAATGGTCTTCACAAGCAAAGTTGTCAAGGTACTACATAAAAATGGCAGTGCCAGTCACCGTTCTCGAGCGAAAAAAAAAATTGTATAGAGAAAGTGTCGTGCGGTGAATATGTTTACGCAATTTATGACTAGATGTCGCTAGTAGAAGTGTGCGAACTCTAGATTGCGCTAAGGAAAACGCACAGATAAAGATACATTTATCTTTATCTGTGCGTTTTCCTTCACACAGGGTTCCAATAAAAGTCATTTATTTAATTTATCACTTTAATTTGATCTCGTGCTCTTGGCCAACCCAGCCGCTATGTTATCGGTCCAAATCAAGGTGCCAGCGTTTTTTGGCCTTTTCTAAAATGATAAAATAAATAATTTACTGTATTAAGTAGGTAGGTATATCAGTTTTATAGTAGTCATATAACTAGTTCTGCTTACTTTTATCTAGATGATGAGCCCCAAGTAAACAAAGCTTGAGTTATGTTTATTAAATAAATACATTTTCTGACGCTCATGCAATAGGCACCTTTTATTGTATTATGCATGCACAATTAAACTAAATGTGATTTAGTTTAATTGTGCGGGCGATAAAATCCATGGAGACCGTCAATTAGTAGCTTCAATATTAAACCTATTATTTATAGTTCAGACCGGGTGGTGCACCCAATTAGTTAAATAATTGGTGCTTTGTCTTGAACCATTGATAGGACGATGTACGAACAAACTTCACACACTAATATAATAAACTAGTTTCTGCCCGCGGCTTCGAACGCGTTGTTTCTATGGAAATGTTTAAAGGTAATAAATCCCATAGGAACTGCTTTATGGGATAAAAAGTATGTTTGATTCTAAGCTTAGACCTACATCTGTGCAAAACTTCAGCCTGATCGGTTCAGTCGTTATGGCGTGAAGAATTAACTAACTTCCATCTAAAGTTTCGCATTTATAATATTAGGTTAGGAGGATGCGGGTTCGATTCCCACCTTTCGGGACAAATGTTTGTATGCTCAGCAATTATTTGTTCCGGATGGTCGGGGTATTTTCTATGTAAGTACATATAATAAAATATATCTATCTATGTAATGTATTGTATTATGTATATCAGTCATCTAGTACCTACTCTTAACACAAGTAAAATCTTTGGATGCTCTCAATGTGCTGTGAGTGTAATATTAGTCAGATAGTCTTAATAAAACAAAAACACGGAAAATTACACAACTTTATTACAAAAATACGTTTTGAAACACACAGAGTTCATTCGCCAAGTCGAGCTAATAGGGAAATAAAGAAACGCACGTGATTGGTCGCTAACAACCGACATAGGGCGAGTTCATATCGAACATTTCGAATTCTGTCAGTCAGTCTTTTCCGTCTCTCGTGCTGTGCAACACACACGTAAAACTCTTTACGTGTGTTTTTAGTTTTCTATTTTTGTTGACTGCTTATTGGACTGTGTTTTTAATAGTAATATCGTTACACTGGTTCGCTCACTTGACTGTTTCCTGATTATCTTGTGACTTGGCGTGTATTTCGAACTGATTATTTCTTATATAAAGGAATCTACGATGAAACAGGATACGTTCATATGGAACTATACGAATTACTAAGAGGCGGCGGCGCCAAATCAGATTTTGATAATATGTATGTGGATCAACTATTCTTTGTCACAGGTTGTCCTTTTGATATTTTATTTAGTACAAAATAAATTGACATTAATTTTTATATTTATATCAGTTAGGACAACAGTAAGACATATTGGTAACATAATTTACATATCACTTAATAGATAATTAAGTAATTTTGTTCAAATATAATTGGTGAGTCAGGGGAACATTTTCGTCCCTAGTACATTTTCAGTCTGTCCCTGGGTCTAATAGCTTCGGATTTAGTAACGTAGTCGCAAAAATTTCCAAGGTAGGTAAGAATTCGAGGAACTGATAATAAACTGTAACGTTTTATTGTTATAGATATCATAAAAAAACGAAATATACCTAATTTATTTCAGTTTTATGATTTTTTGAAAGCGTGTCCCTTGTTTTTCCAAATTATCGGCTTCCCCTGGCTCACTATATAAAATACTACCTAAGTGTGAGTGCAATAGCGCTATTGCTACCTTAGCCAATAGCAAGTCGTTCTGTGAATCACGTGAGGTCGTTCGACAATCTTCTAACCTTGCATTCGCTCGGTCATTTCGACGGCGGCTGGAAGAGAGGCAGCGTGTGTTTATTGTGGTTCTGCTGGGTGACCGCGAAAATTTGGTGAGTTTAATAGATTTCTTTAGCAATATGATATTTAACACAATGCATTGAAGTCTGATTGTACCATGACACAACTTGGGGCGTGTTTATTCTCATTTACATAAATATAATTCATGTTTGATTGCTAAAAGTCTCTTGGCTAACCGTTCCCTTGGGTCACTATAATGGTCACCCAAGAGACATAATTGGTGACCCAAGAGACATTTTGATAAAATATTTAAAAAAATGATGTAAATAACTTTAAATGTATTAGTTGCTTTTCAATGATTATCGTAGGTGTCTAAAGATATTTAAATTGAAGTTATAACTAACTATGACCATGAATCTAGTAGGTAGGTACTCTAGTTACAAATAATAATAATTAACATTTAGTGGTTATTTACAGTCGAAATGCCGCTAACATCAGCGGAGAAACAAAGGCGATACAAAGAAAAACTGAAACGAGACCCCGAAAAGTACGAAGATTACAAAAAAAAGAAAAGAGAAGATTACCATGAAAAAAGAGGTTAGTCAAGGACTTGACACCTAAGGCAAGACATAATGCTAGGGTTATTTGGAGGCTAAGGAAGAAAAATTTGAGACACCGCAAGAAAACTCTCAACCGTGTGCTCGATATTACACCACCTTCTTCTCCGACGATGTTATATGGATATGTACCTTTGGTGAACGACGATAATACCGACACTGATGTTTCCGCACCCGTCCCTAACGTCATAAATGAAAACAAACGAGAAAGGGGAAGGAAGAAAGTAAGAAAAGACAGATCGAAGTTATACAGAGAAAATTTGCGGCTTATAGAAGAAAACAAGCAATTGAAAAAAAAGTGTGAACAATTTAAAAAACGGTGCCAAAGAAATTCAAACCAAAAACCACAAAAAGTAACTGATAAAGGTGAAAAATATGATAAGCTAACAAACGCTATAAAGGAAAGATACAAAAAGGTAAAAAATTGCGAGAAAAGAATATTTTCAAAATCACCATGACTAGGTATTGTATGCAAAATTGTTCTAGACAACATTGACAGTTCACTGAGAAAAGATATTGTTAACGACACTTTAGGACTGAAGGGTAAAATAAGGACAACAGTAAAGGTACGTGATAGTGCTACCTTACTCAAAGAAAGGATAAACGATTTTTTTCTACGAGACGACGTATCAAGGGCTACAGCAGGAAAAAAGAAACTAAAACTAAGGACGGCATAAAAGTGCAGAAGAGATTCTTGCTTGATAATATGAAAGCTTTGTTCAAAACTTTCAAACAAGAGACTAACACAAGCTGTTCGTACTATTACTTCACACAAAACCGTCCATTCTACATTGTCATGCCTTCTGTGGATGGACGAGAAATGTGCTTGTGCAAAACACATACAAAACCAGCCTACAAAGCCATTGCTCTGAGAAGAAAACAGGCGATCAACACAGAAGATATGAACATGTTGATAAGTGCTACTGTTTGTGACACAAAATCACATGCATGTATGTACGGAATATGCCAAGAATGTGCTGACCGAAGAATTGTACAAGATACTACAAAAGATAGGGAAAAAATTCAATGGGAAGAATGGGGGAGGATAGAAGAACAGTATGAAAAAGAAGGTAAACATTTCAAAACATTCAAAAATGTTAAGCAGAACAGAGAAGGGACAGTACAGGACTTAATGAAAATATTTAACGAAGAACTTAAAACACTAAGGAAACATATTTACAAAATGAAGGCGCAATACAAGAGCTATAGACAGGCAATCGACAATATACAAGAGACGGAAGTAGTGATGGTTGTAGATTTTAGCGAAAATTACAGCTGCAAATACCACGAAGAAATTCAAGCTCACCATTTTGGAGGATCAAGGAAGCAGGTGTCATTGCATACTGTGGTAGTTTATATCCCCAACAACGAGAAAACACATAAAATAGAGTCTTATTGCACTGTGTCATCGTGCACCAATCACAAACCTGGAGCTATTTGGGCCCATCTTGATCCAGTTTTAAAAAATATAAAAAACAAAAACCCTGAAATTGACACCATTCATTTTTACAGCGACGGACCATTTAGCCAGTACAGACAGAAACAGAATTTTTATCTCAGTTCAACGAAAACATTTGATTACGGTTTTTTGAAAATGACCTGGTCATTCTTTGAGGCTTTGAGGCTGGCCACGGCAAAGGTCCCGCCGATGGAGTTGGCGGATATCTTAAAAGAACGGCTGACGAGATTGTAGCTCGTGGTGAGGATATTTCGAGTGCAGAGACATTCTACGAGAAGCTAAAGACGAAAAGCAAAATCAAACTTTATTGGATCTCAAATGATGACATTGAAGGCGTAAGTAAACAACTGCCACTCAAAATAGCACCCCTTGTTGGGACAATAAATGTGCATCAAATATTTACCGATGTACGTGGCAAAATTAAATACAGAAATTTGAGCTGCTTTTGTAATAGAGGGTTTTGTAAATGCATGCAACCAAAAATGTATCAACCTGTTGCTTCCATCACCAGGGTAAAGAATGCCACAAGAAATTCGATAAGCTCTAATGGAAATGACAAAGAAGAAAATTTTAGAAGCAGCATCACAGACAATCATCATAACGATGACTTTCCTAGCTCTGACGAAGACATTCCTCTAAGCCGTTACATTAATGATCCTCAGATAGCTTCAAAAGAACCCAAACCCTTAAAAGAGATTAGTATAACAGACTTGTGCCAAACCAGAAAAAGAAACTATTATGAAGTAGTTTACAATAATGATACACCTGATTTATCGGAAGACGATCAACCGACTAGTATGGCTGATGGCGATAAGCCAACTACTTTAGCAGACGAGAAACCATCTACGAGTACATCATCTCAATATCGTTCTGAGAATAAAGAAAATCAGGGTGTATGTCGAGGTGACTATTTACTAGTCAATGTCCATGCTACAAAAGGAAAAATATATAAATATGCTTGTGTTGTGGATGACTTAGATGACGATGGAGAACTAAGGATTACATTTATGCGAAGCGTAAAAAGCAAAAGAGTGTTTCGTTTTGTACATAAATGACGCTGCTAACATAGACTACACGGACATTGTAAAGATTCTTTCCAAGCCGGTGATTATTGAGAAACGAGGCCAACTTTATTACGAATTTAAAGAAAATGTTGAAGTTTCTGAAAAGTGATAATAGTTCCTACAAGAAAACTAAAGACTTAATTATTTGTAACTACGTATTACTATTTGTTTCTACGGGTAATAGAAGCAAACAATTAAAATACATGCTAATTGTTTTGTTGTTTCGAAGTATTAATGTTAAGTTTTGGATTTATATTTTACCTTAATAATAATAAGTGAAAAACTATTAACGATCTCCATATTTTAGTAAAAGTTAGTAGTAAAGTAAAGATATTTTTATGAATGTTTTTGATTCAAAATTTTGATTTATGTGCAGTTTGATGTATGTTGTGTTAGCCATTATGATAGTGTTCAAAATGTTATGTGAATTGCACAAACTGTCTCTTGAGTCACTGAATTTGTCTCTTGCCTAACCATGTTGTCCCATTTATAAAAATGTTTATCGACCTTTAATTTGTTAATTAGTAATAACTGACAACTTTTTAGCATGACTGTATGATTAATTCTCAAAAGAAGAATAAGAAACTGAAGTTTCAATATGATAAGATTTCTGATACACAAATTACGATAAAATTTTGATTTTTTATACTGCACTGGTGACCCAAGAGAAAGAACACATAGTGTTATTGTTTAAATGTGTATTCTTTTCTTGCGTATGATGGTTTCTAAATGATTGGTTAGAACTCTTTTAATAATACAGTAGTTGATTTCAAATTTATTATGATGTTTTATTTCTCGAAATCTCATTATAGTGTAGTCACCCAAGGGACAAATTTAGGGTCCACTTTGGTTTAAGAGTGTCTCTAAACACTAATATTTTTTGTTAATTTCGCTGCACGCCCTACAACTAGATGATTTGATGTTGTATCTATTAATCCTTTGCAAAATATATAGACAAAACAAAAAGATTTTGTTTTTCTCATCTTGTTGATTCCGAACAAGGAAGAGTTGATCCGCCCAAAAATCACATGTTTTATTTATTATATTATTACACTAATTTACCTACTAATAGTAGAGACAAGTTTGAATAACATTTAGAGAATAGGAAGTCAATAAACTGCAATCAAACATCAGGCTACTATTATATTTTGATGCTACACGGAAAAAATCACGGGAATATAAACGCGCCCTTATATTTTTGGACAATGGTCACGCCCATCCCATTGGTCAGTACCAATCCCGGACAGTCACGTACGATGAAGGTGCATATTCAGTCACTTTCATACAAATGTGAAAGAGAGAGGTGCTCTTCTAGCTCGACTCGGCGAATGGACTCTAGGTACTATAAAAACTTAGATTATTACAGATCTTTAATATTTATAACTATAAATTTATCTTATTTATTATGGCGTTATTAAATTTAAATACAATATTATATTAGGTATTTCTTACAATATAAATAGTTACTTACACAGTCAGGGTTGGTTTTCAAAGCTCCGTTTAAAAAACCACTAGCGGTCCATGTCGCATGATCAACTTTGGCCTCGCTTACATAGGATTAGACCATAAGATTATTGTTTTCGCTTACACTTCGGCCGTCTACATTTAGGACACTCACAACGGTAGCTTTACTATTTTTATAGAATAACTTTAAACTTTGTGTTGTGTGCTATAAGCAACAGTGGCGCCTCTTTGTATAAAATTTAACAACTATTTCAAGATGGCCGAAATATGTAAACAAACACTTTACTTTTGTAGTTTTGCTTCACTTTTAATAAGCAAATGTTACATTTGGGACTTAGATCCGAGCCGGTGTATCTTTGTATGTCAAGTGATCAGTCTACACAACGAGTCTGGTATAGAATAAAGTGCATAAAGTTGAATTTCGTCTGTGGATCGTACAGAGTTGGTTTGTTTCACGATATTCGAAAGTTCCTTCATTGCTTCTTCTAATATGTTTTGTCGTTTGGGGTATCTGAGGACAAATAAATCAAGTTATTAATTAAGTTAATATATGGTTCAATAGGTATTTTATTAATAACTCAAATACTTATATTACAGGTCAGGTTATTCAATAAGTGACCTGTTATATAAATCTGATCAACCGCTTCTGTTTCGGCAAAATGCTGCGTGGTGCCGGCTTTTAGAGAATTTGCACCATCCCAACTCTTCCCGCGGGTGTCGTAAGAGGCGACTAAGGGATATCCACCGGGGGCTGGTAGCAGCGCCTCAGAACAATTCTACCTTCGAACTGCGTACCCGCATGCCCAGCGTGGGGATTATGGTAATACCCATAATCCCCACGCTGGGCATCCATTGTCATTTTTCGAGTTGGGAGCAAATCCCGTTCCAAGTTTTTTTTATCCTCTAGATAATCTGATATTTTTTAATAAGCCTTTCTGCTCAGGAAGTTTTTGACGATTTGTTTGAATTTATTTACTGATAATTTTTGCAACTCACTAGGAGTTTTGTTGTAGAAGCGTACCTATACATTGCCCTTTAGAAGATTTTGAATTTTGTGTAGTCTAGTTGCGGGCACAGCGAGGTTATGTTTATATATTTCTAGCGTTATAGCGAGTTCATGTTCAGCTGACGTACGAGTATGTGGATTACGAAGTCTGTTGAATTTTATGAAACACTTTCTGACAAGCATGCTCCTTTCTCTTTTGCACCCACCCCGGTATTTCTATAGTTTCGCTTATACTTGTCACAATCGTACCCTGGTACAATAGTACCCAGTCTACCCTACTCCACTCGCTTATTTTGCTATTGAGGAGCTGTGAAGGATTGTAATTATACAGGGTGTAAGACAAAGGAAGCACCTAACTTTTTGTTTTTTAAATCAAAATGTTGAATATTTTTTTTATATTTTCCCGGTTTCTATGATCGAAGCTGACCATCCCTTAAAGTTTGTTTCTTACTTTTTGTTACACCCTGTATAAAGTATGACTGTTATATGTACTTACATGGCGGCGGTGTGGCTGGCCGCCTGCGGGAGGTCCGCGTGCGCGTGCAGCGGCGCACAGAGCTGAGAGCTGAGCGCGCGCACGCACGCCGCCTCGCACGCCAGCGCGACCACGCACACGCGCACACGGCCTAGCACCGGCTGTAGGCCGAGGGTAACCAGCGTTGACGTCATTTGGGTGTTGATCTGGCAGATAAATAAAGATAAAAACATAAATATACATTCAAAGTAATTTACAACGGGATATTTACCATGATTTGATTTACTATGTTGTAAATGACTTTAGTGTTAATAACTATGATGGATTTAAATATTTAAATATTCATTTGGCCATAAACAGATACATACAAGTTTGACAAAAACTAATAAGTAGGTACATTTGAGTCATCTAGTTTCAAAGGCGGCAATCTGTGCTTTTTGGTCAAAATGAGTTATTGATATGGCAATACAGAAAACTTTGAATAAAACCGTCTTTGCTAATATATAATGTATATTAGGAAATAATAACTAAATGTTCACATTTATTCACACAACATTCTTTAGTCACGTCTAAAGCAAGTCGTTCTAGAGGGAGACTGTTTAAAAGGTGGGAGGACGAGCTAAAATACTATTAAGGTTGGAGAGAAATAGAGAAATGTGGATGGGGTGGCCTCTGCCAAAAGAGCAATATTTAGGACATTTAGAAAAAAATTAAGAGGATGGCTACTTGAAAAATGTATTTCTACTGTGAATGTGTTATAATAATATGACTCGATTCATATTTGCACGCCTGCGTGCAGGCTGAATACATTTACTAAATAGTTATAAGATCTGTCATTGTATAATAATATTGTATTCTTGCAAATAAACTATTTGATTTCATTTGAGGGAAAACAGATGAAATATCGATGCCGTAACAATAGTTTATGTAATAGTATTTAAGTAACATTATGTAAATATTTTATATGCATAAAAGATTTGACCTTATTTACTGTAAGCAAATTTCAATTTCCTTTTCTCGAGACATGGAGAGGCAATGAGAATCATGTGAATCAAATGAAATGAATAAAATGAATAAAATGATAATAATGAATGAAATGTGAATCATTTTTTATGCGAGGCACTGGCCTCGAAGGTAGGTTGTAAAAGCTCAGAAGTTGGAGCGTGCTGCATGGTTATCTCGCAGGCAATGTAATGAAAAAGCAAGGTAAAATATAGGAAAGGATCTCGCAGACCAAAGCATCTAGGAGACAAACACACATCTTGGATCCTAGAATCGAGTCTATCTAGACTGAAAGAAGAAAAAGAAAAAAGTTGAAGAGTCTGCAATGTCGCTCTACTGCGCACAGTTCACCTTTCCCTGTTTTACGCAAGCTGTTTAAAAGAGATAATCATTTTTCCACCACTAAAGTTCAATCTATCTAGATTGAACTTTAGTGGTGGAAAAATTAACCGTAATTAAACATGTTAGGGAGACAAGGTACACTTTTGTTTGGTCAATAGACCTTGAGGTATAGGTACGTCTAGCTATATTAATCCGTGAGGGCTGGTGCGGCATGCAAAATTTCAGCCCGGTCGGTTCAGTTATTATGGCGTGAAGTGGTAACAAACGCTCATCCAAACATCTAAACATCCAGACTCTAGCATTTATAATATTATAGTGTGATGATGCTATTAACATGTTTTTCATGCGTCGACACACTTGCGCCTTCCCATCTTCCGAGGGCATCCGTGAGGGCTGGTGCGGCGGCAGATTTGGCCGAGGATCTCAAGACACGCAAGTACGCAGGTCTCGACAGAGCCTAGACATTTTCTCCCTTTGGGGTCGAGACCCTAGGTCCGTGGGGTACCGAGGCTCTCCGGGTTTTTAACAAGTTATCTGAGCGTCTGGTCGACGCGACGCGTGGCCCGAGAGCTGGTGGGTATCTGGCGCAGCGCATCAGCATTGCCATACAGCGGGGCAATGCAGCCAGCGTCTTGGGGGCGCTTCCGACTGGTATTGATATGGATCAGTTGAGCTACCTGTAGATTGTTTGCAACAGTCTGCAGTTAGCTTAATTGTTTCAATTGTAAATACTAGTTCTAATTTGTTTTTATTATTGAAATGTAATTTTCTTTGTCAATAAAGAATTATTAAACAAAACATGTTTTTAGCACATCTACCATTAAAATACTTCAAATTGTGTTATAGATGCATTTAATATCTCACCTGACTCTCGCAGCTCCGTTTCGAGTTCTTGGTCATCTTATCGCTGGCTGTGACGAACGTCACCGATATTATTGGACTGTTCGGTTTCTCTGTGTCATTCCAACTCAGCGATCTATTATTTGTACCTGTGGAAGACGTAAAAATATCAAAACGTGGTGTGGCGTGATAAAAAAAATTAAATTAGTAATCATTTCTAAGATTATTTATGTTTAGCGTATGCTCGCGTTCCCGTATAGGGCTTACAAGACATCTACGTAAGAGCCGAAAAAAAAACACTACATGAGCTAACCGAATATGGGTTAAGAGCGTTTACGCCTTCCATGCGCAGTTTGGCTATAAAACAGTACTTTTAAAACCCGTTAATATCATGAACCACTTATCTTACACTATATGTTAATTAATAATAATTTTAGGAAATTTCGTTGTCCAAATAGTTAGTAAAGAAAATATTTCGATTAATATAGTATGTACGCGTTCTATCAAGATACCTTGTTAGAGGTTTTCTTAATTTCCCTTTCAGCATCAGTTTCGAAGCTCAAAATATTATGAAAATACTGATATTCTAATTAACAAAACATAATTATCAATCAATAAGATCCTTGGGAAAATAGTTAAAAAGATGTTTGGTTTTTTAATAAAGTAGAGCATCTTCTTTAAAATCATACATTTTAAAATTTAATTATTTTGTTGTTATTATTTATCTGTAAATATTTTAAAACTACTTTAAAACGCTGCGCGCAATTCATTTCAAGTCAGTCCCACACACATCGCGCGCTAGGCGTAAACGCTCTTAAAAGAAACCAAATTAAATTCTAAAAATTAACGGTCATAACTTCATTTTAGAAATAGCCCTGTATAACGTTATCAGTTCGCTCCATTCGCTGACGAACGCGCATATTGTAATTTCGCTCGTACACCGGACAGCCGATCTTTGTACCCCGCTTGTCTTTCTTGGCTTTCAGATGCCATCCACAACTATTTATATCTAGATATATTCAGTTTCTGACCTGCGCTGCAGTGGGTGCATATTGTATTTATTAGCTTAAGATAAGTGTACGAGTTGTTGTATTCATTAGATACTGTACTTACCATAGAGACTGAGGCTTACGGACAAACCGATCAACGGTTTATGTTAGCTGTAGAATATGTATATAAACAATGTTTAATATAAATAAATAAATAAAAATAAAAACCCATCCCTCGTGGATGTAAAGGCGATTAATGATGATGGTCGCGGCTTCACCCACGCGTTACCTTGGACAGATTTCTATCATCAATATCTATGAACGATTCTGCGACGATACCATTGCCATAGTAAAGCGTTTGATTTGTATTGTATTTTTTTTATTAATCAAAACTTATTCTATTCTTATTAATGATTATTTATCGGGTATTTATCGCGTACCTTTTGTTTTATTTTCCCCAACGTTCGCCACGGTCGTTTCGCTGTAACGCGATGGAAACGTAGGGGAAAATAAAACTAAAGGTACGCGATAAATACCCGATAAATAATCATTAATATGTTAACAGATCGCGAGAGTTTGAAAAGTTTTATTCTACTCTTATTTTTATGACACTTTAAACCTAAGGTTTGTCTAGTGTCGACAGTTACAGCGTGTTGCCACACATTTGGCATTAAATTATAGATAAACAATTATTATCATAAACATACAAGTCTACACACTTTATAAGTCTTAGTATCTATGTTAGCGACGACGACTTTATGCGGATTAAATAAGACTTAAAATATGCAGGATATCTGCAGAATATATAATAGTGTTTATACGACATAGATTATGCAAAAGTTGCCGGCGACCGACCTGCCTACCTGCCTATTTGTGTACCTATAGATTAATTTCTCGAACGAATCGAAAAGAAAGACAAGGACAGTAAAATGTTCTAGAGTAAAGAAAGAGATAGGTATAGCTTCCAGAACAAGCGCGGAAATGTAAGATAAGGACGGTTGACAATACGTAGGGTAAATAAGTGAGACAGAGCTCTCTAGAAGTTAGGAGATTTTTCTAGTAGGTTTTCAGGGTCGATCGTTGGGTATAAAAGCCGAGCTTGTTGACCGTTTATTAAGTAGTAGTTCAGTTCTAAGGTATGTAGTTGAGTGTATACGGTTGAATAAACCGATTTAAGTGTTCTGAAGTTATTTCTATTGACATCCTTCCGGACCAGCCGCCCTAGTTGAAGTCTTACACCTTCGACGAGCCCCTACAATCTACCTAACATTGTTAGCGATTGAAACACATATTATTACCTACAACTAAAAAGCAAAGCATCAATACCCAGTTTAGGTAACAGTTCAGGTTAGCAGACCAATATCTTTACTATGACAATGGTATCGTTGCAGAATCGTCCATAGATGAAATAAACTCTAGATAGTGCGTGCGTGCTAGATAGTGCGTGCGTGCTAGATAGTGCGAGAGATTGATATAATAGCTTCAGCCTTGACACTTTTGACACGCGTCTCTCCATCTGTAGTTTCTTTCGTCAATGTAAAATGCCAAAATGTGTATATCTGAGATGATACCATTATTACGGTATAGCGTTTAATTTAGTGGAATTAGGGCCCTGGATAAATAAAACTTTTGACAGAATATTCACAATTGTAGTTCAGTTCCAGAGATTACCCACTATTCAAACACAAACAGATTTTGACCTCATAAAATATTAGCGTAGAATATAATTTATATTTACCTTCTGGATATCTATTAGTTTCAGGATGGAGTTGCTGCTTGATAAAATCCAAGACATCGATGTAAGCGACTTTGTGTTCTCGTATTCTGGAATAAAATAGTAAATTTCATATTAATAGCCTGAAGACATAAGTGATTTAGCGTACGACGAAGGTAGCGTAAAGTTAACATGTACTTTAATTTAAATAAGTACAGATTGATTAATGAACTAAGGTTGATTAACATGTTTTATTTATGGAGGTTGCAACGCATTCACTGCCCAGCCACCGCCCCTCCGGGTCGCACCGCCGCGCGCCGCCTGACGGCGTTAATTTAGTACTAACCTAAGGACGGGCCAAATTTTACAGACATGTATTCCCATTGGCCCAGAGATCAAGGTACAATTTCAAAATCTAATAGTACGGCATTTGAAGCACGCAAGGTGGGCGGGTCCCGCCTTACGTGACTCAACGGTATTCCGCGCCTGCCTGATCGGGCCTTACTCGAACCAACCAAAAATGCTAATTGCAAATAGTAAATCTCGAATTTGAAGAACGTAGAACCTCGTCAAGCGAGTTTTTCCAATGAATTATGAATGAAAACCCTTCTTCTTCTTCAACTTCTTTTTTTTATGGCGCCGTTTGCTTTTCGCTACGACTCTGTCAGTGTCTGAGTCGGAGTGTCATAAACTTCAAAGACAGAATATGATCAGTTTTAGGAACTTAAATTTAAATTTAGTTTTTTTTAGGTTTTTCTCGCCCTAGGTTGACTGTTTTGTGGCATGACAGTTGTAATTGTAACGATGGACGAACAAAATCAATATTTTAAGGGGATCCAGAGTTAGGAAGGGGTAGTTTCACAAACCTAGATTCGGAGTTTGTCTCGTTCTATGTGTACCATACAAGGGTACCTAGTTTCATTATTATTTGTATTTCGATTTTAAATTAAACTTACTACATATATTAAATTAAGTTTACGGATGTTTTTTTTGTGCCTATGTTATTTATGTAATACCTACCTTAGTAACTTCATTGTAATACCTACTTACTTTTACATCCATAACATTTGCTTACGCATCTCATACTCACCCCGTAATTGATATTTTTCTGCAGCATAAGGACTTCTATCTTAAATTTTTTTTTATTTTCAAATATCCAGTGCCGCCACCTCTGTTTTATTTTTATTTTCCTATCTACTTTGTGTCTTGTGTGCGCTGGTTCTGTGATCGTGTCTGTCACTTACTCTACGGACTGAAAACCAGCGCTCTTTCACAAGTTACACTAGGTTTTTGTGTTAGGTTAGAGCAACAAGCTGAGTCAGGACCTTTTAGACCTGCACACACGCGCTCGTCTGCTTGCTGAGTAGACTACTCAGTACCAACCCATCGTACGTATTGGTATACTATACTTAGTACCAACCCAATGTACATATTAGTATACTACTAAGTACCAACCCAATGTACATATTAGTATACTACTAAGTACCAACCCAATGTACATATTAGTATACTACTTAGTACCAACCCAATGTACGTATTAGTAAATACTACTAAGTACCAACCCAATGTACATATTAGTATACCACTTAGTTCACCTGTGTTTCTGTCT
The DNA here is from genome assembly GCA_963662085.1 of Eupithecia inturbata. Lineage (NCBI taxonomy): Eukaryota > Metazoa > Arthropoda > Insecta > Lepidoptera > Geometridae > Eupithecia > Eupithecia inturbata. Next base: position 2,375,069 of record OY759192.1, read on the forward strand.
GTCTGTTTGTTAGTCTGTTTCTAGTACTAAGTAGACTTTCATTTGGTATTTTGTGTTCTGGGTATTTTCTATGTATAATAAAAAATATCTATCTATGTAATGTATTGTATCAGTCATCTAGTACCATCTTAACACAAGCTCTGCTTAGCTTGGGGCTAGATGATGATGTGTGGATTGTCCAGCATTATTATTATTATTCACATCATTTATATGAAATCTCGTTATAAAATACATTTTTTACTATAGAAAATAAAATATAATTATAAAACTATTCTACAGTACAAAATATATCAAAACGGTGAATAACCGGCCGCGAAGCTAGCCTCGAGCGGCCGGTGATTAGGGCTGCAGAGAGAGGAATTTCCTGACGATGCGCGCCGTGTCCAGGAGTACCGCCTTTTGGATCTGATCCTAGCGAGAGTCTCTTGAGATGTTGATCGAGGCTATTATTATTATTTCTTTTATTTCTGTACCTAAGTTTGCTTGTGTGTAGTGTGTAAGAAATATTTTTTTCTTTCTTTCTTTAATAACGTTATTTCTTTAGGCAAACAATAAGCTTATAAATTATAAACTAAAATATTATAGACTAAAAACATTTTTTTTGGCCCGATTTGTAGCCTTTTGGTCGTAAACCATTATCTTTAAGAAAAATTAACCTGAATCTATTCTTACCTGATTTTATCATCACAAATAGCCCTCACGCAAGCGTCGTCTTGCGTCAACACAATGCAAGGGCGGGTGAATTCGTGAGTGTCCACGGAAGGGGCAGGCCAAATCTCACAAGTGTACCCGTTGGCCCAGAGATCGAGGGCCATTTGGGCCCGTTTGGAGGCTGCTATCCCGTCGCGGCCGTTGCCTGCTGTGCCTGATGCGCACACGCAGATTAGGGTTGACTGAAAAATAAAACAACGTCACTTTGTGTGGATTACGAGAAAGATGTCCATTTCAAAATCCAAGATGGCTGACATTTTTTAATCGCAAAATCTCTTGGTTATCGATTTTGAACAAATCGAGGGGTAGGTTACGATAAGGGGTCGCAATAAAAAAATAAACATCAAAAACAACTCTCGCGAGCTGCTTGCAGCTCGTGCACATATAAAAAACTAGTCTACTTATAAAAATCATTTGTATCGCTTCGTCGACAAACGAAATACGATTTTGCTGCAAATAAATATAACTGTTTTTATATTTCTGCCCTATTCGCAGCAGATTCTTTTCTCGCGCTATTCGCAGATAAAGCTCCATCCCCTATTTCACCCCCTTTAACTAAAGTATTGTTAAGGACAAGAGGTAGCCTATGTACCTTCTTAGGATACAACTGCCAAATTGTGTGATCGTGAAAAGGTAACAGACAGAGGGTAACTTTTACATTTTTAGATTTCCTCAAAATTAGTTTACCCTGACAATTAACTTTAATTTCCTGTTTTTCTTCATTTATTAGCATGGAAGAGTGCGTCGCATAACATGTCCGATAATAAATTGATACAAAAATACTGTAATATTTTGAGACCAACTTTAAATTAATTAATTAAAATTAAGCGAGTGAAAAATTACATTTCTGAATTCTAACCTCCAAAATATCTCTTTTCCCCGGAGCCGGAAGCACGTCCATTTTTTTCAAGATGGCTGCCATACGTTCCAGTGACATTGAGAACCCCACCGAGCAGGATTTGAGCTCGGAATTATCTTGATCCTTTTCTGTGCGGGCTACTTTCCAAAACTCTTCTACCAATGCGTCGTACCTAGAAATAAAGATTACTTAGTTAAGCTAAGTAATTTTTTGTAGACCTACAAATTTGTTGATAATTATTTTAGTGCAAATAGCACCATTTTGTTTTGTAGCTACATGGCCGCAAGACGAAATGGCTCACCGCAAACTTCAAGCGAGTGGCGCACGAGCTGTCATATCGTGTAATCTGATGCCGTCAATATTAAACTGTGCGGTATAGATCTACAACTTTTAATCGTAAGAAAATAAACTGTAGCATGAAGTTGCAATACAAACCTTCCGCCTCTAGCAATAAGGTCGCCGGAGCGATACTTCGCCTTGGACTTGTCGGAATCCCTGACGACACAAAGTTGCCAGAACACTCCGCTGTGTTGCATCGCGTTGCTCGCTAGAAGTGGCGCCACTGTTATGGGACACTGGAAAATAAAGAAAAGATCTTAGATCAAGATGGATGAGCCAGAAAAATCAATTGAGAGAATTTAATATTTTCTAGTAATTAAATTCCCAGTTCGCGCTAAGACAAGAGCCGTTCTGTCTTAAATAATAATATTTCATCTGTTGGCGTGCTGACACCAACAGACACACGTTGGTGTTGGTTTACTACTGGCTCACTAACTATTATTTTAATGAGTTGCTTTGATTGGGTTACAAATAAACAATTTTTATTCTTAATTTATTGTTGTGAAACCCGGTTGGTCCTTTAAAAGCCTAGATTATTTATTGAAGAACAACGAACTCTCCGAATTAACTAACAGTACACCATTTAGTCTTGGCGTTGGGCTGTGTTTATTTAACGTGTACTCAGCAGTACATTGATTGATTCGAGCGAGAGTGGTTGCGTTTGACAAAGCTCACTATTATCAAAACATCACTATTATTAAAATCTAGAATATAGAAAATCGAAAACGTTATAATATCAGGGGATAGTATAGCCTTCCCGATTTTACTTACAGTACAACCTAAGGCTTTGGCGTTTCTACAGACGGCTTCCAAACGATGCGTCGCGTGGGTGACCCGCTTCCTACACTTGGAGTGCTTCTACAGGCGTGAAGAGCGAAGCGAGCCTCGCTAACATGCTGTACCAGTGACAAGACTGAGCACGCATTCTACTGCAGCTATGTCCCTGATATAGCTATAGCCTTCCCGATTTTACTTACAGTGCAACCTAAGGCTTTGGCGTTTCTACAGACGGCTTCCAAACGATGCGTCGCGTGGGTGACCCGCTTCCTACACTTAGAGTGCTTCTACAGGCGTGAAGAGCGAAGCGAGCCTCGCTAACATGCTGTACCAGTGACAAGACTGAGCACGCATTCTACTGCAGCTAAGTCCCTGATATAGCTATAGCCTTCCCGATTTTACTTACAGTGCAACCTAAGGCTTTGGCGTTTCTACAGACGGCTTCCAACTGATGCGTCGCGTGGGTGACCCGCTTGGCCCATTTGGCTTGCTTCACGAGAGGAGTGACGAGCTCTTTCAGCTCGTGGACTGGCACGTCGACTTCCATCAGGCGGAGCAGGTTCGATATGTCCCGGTTCGTTATGCAGAGGGAGGTAAGGTGGGTTTGCAGTTGTAGGTTAGTTATTCGACCTGGAAAAAGATAATTACAATTACAATTTTATTTATGAAGGCTTTTATGAAGGCTATTTAAGAAGGATTTACATGTCAATGTCGTTTTGTAAGTATACAAAGCATATACGAGTTCTTAAATAATTCGAATTACACATAGAGACAAGACGTAATTTGTAATTAAACAAATATAAATTGTTATAAATTATTAAAAAATCAAAACAGATACATAAAAATAATAGAGATTAATTATCATTCATTAGTCTCCTTTTTCTCGAGTAGTTCGCATATAGAATAGAAATTCTGCTCGATAAGCCAACGTTTCAGACGGAACTTGAAGCTATATATACTGCTATCAACGATAAATTGATATAGTATTTTAAAAAGATAGTCTTACAAGTAAGAGCAAATTTCTTAGCCACAGGAATTGGCAGGTTTGTATTATGACAAAATAACTCCTACCCACGGCTTCGCACGCGCGTTTTGGAATAAAAAGTATCTATTATGTTATTCCGGATCATTTTAAGTGCTAAATTTCAGCTCGATCCGTTACAGTCACAATAATTGTTTTGTGCACATTAAATAAAAATATTCGTCGTGGGTATAAAACGTCTTCTCCATGAGCCAGTTTTTAGCTTGTTCTTAAAATTTTCGAGACTTCGAGTCTTACCGAGACTAACATCAACGAGCACCGGGTAGATATCAGCATGCTTATCCGTCGACACCCCGCAAGCAAGCAGCAATGTTCGCAGAAGATCACTGTGGTTCAACTGAAGAGACACTTTGAGCGAACATTCCGAGGCCGCTTGACTCGCGACGACTAATAGTTCCGCGTCCAGCCAGAGCGAATCTGAAACGAATGGACAAGTAGATAAGGTGCTTTTTGCAATGAATGTTTGCTTAACACTTACCACAGCATATCTAGCCAGTATTATGTAAAATAAGAAATACCTTTTTAGATACTAAGACTAAAATGAGAAGGACGGATTTTTTTGGCGCTTTTAGTCTTATTAAACAATTGTTTGCGCCTTATTTAAGATCGATTGTATTTTGTGGCACGAAACCCGGACAACCTGGAGTAACTAGTTGTGGTAGGCTATGGTATGATAATACAAGGTATGGCATTCCGAGACATCACGGTCACTTGGTTGACACAAGTCATTGACATACGTCATTGACGCCATCGGCGAATGGGAAGAAGAATATGTTTTCTGGTGTTACCAGTAGCGTAAGATCGTACCTCCCCGAGCTCCATAAATTACCTGTACGAATCTGATAAAACTGTAGTTGTGTACTTATCAATTATTTATCACAATTACTCGTGTTTAACTTAAACAGTTTTGACTGATCTTACAAGCAAATTTTCACGATTGACATTTTTTAAATTGACTATTTCTTTCCGCAACTTCCATATTTTGTTGAGATATGTGGCAACTGGACAGTGACGTAGCATGTGTCACTCCCGGAGTGCCAGCTCTCGTTCACTTGGACCATGTGGTAGGCAAAGTGGATGGGAAAAGACAACGTGGACGATAACCTAGCCGCTGGTTTGACATAGTGTGGGGCTTTCAGGGACTACTGCTCTCAGGCAAGCCGAAGATAGGGTGGCGTGGAAGCAGCTGGTCTACTCCTCGACGAAGACTTTCCAAACCGGCACGACCTTCAGCAATTAAGAATACGATGAAGAAGTGAATTGTTTTATGAATGCCTTATAAGCATCAACATAATCCAACAAATTGAATGTTTCGCTGTATCCGTTTAGTAGTCGGAGATCTAACTTCACGTCACATCAACAGTCGTCACTGGTTCTGGACATAAGCCTCCTATGTTGAGCGCCTTATAGGTTCTTATAATTAAAAGGGGGTAATGCTTTAATCCCCACGCTATGACTGCGGGTGGGGATCGCAGTTCGGTAGTGGATCTGTTTTGCTGGCGGCACTGATGCCCACCCCTCGATGGGTATCTCTTAGTTGCCTCTTACGACACCCGCGGGAAAAGTTGCGGTGGTGCTACTTCAAAGCACCACACGGCAAATTATTTTTTGGGTATAGAGAATAACGATAACATTATGTAATAAATAGTAGATTGGCACAAAATAATGTATTTAGGGCGAGAGCGATTATTTAATCATAAGTGTAGCGAGGGATTCGAAGTACGTCGCTCGAGGTTAAATAATTTTGGTATCGTGTGGCACACTCGTGCTTTTCATCCTAAACTTTGAGAAAAATTCATCATACGAGAAAAATAAATACCTAACAGATGCTTTTAAGTCGTCTTTATGACGACCGATGTGGCGCAGCGGGCGAAGGTCCGCCTGCGACGCAGAAGGTTGCGGGTTCGATTCCCGCCTTGGGACAAATGTTTGTACGATCTGCAAATATTTGTTCCGGGTGTTCTGGGTATTTTCTATATATAATAAAAAATATCTATCTATGTTATGTATTGTATTAAGTTTATCAGTCATCTAGTACCCATAACACAAGCTCTGCTTACTTTGGGGCTAGATGATGCTGTGTGGATTGTCCAGCATTATTTATTTATTTTATTTATTTATTTATTAAAGCGAATTGCGTTCAAAGTTTTAGTGTTCCAAATTCAAAAGTCATTTCGTCACTGTTAGTAAGTGCGCTGGAATGACCCACTTTGTTCGCACTTATCGAGGAACCCTGTGCCTCATTTCGAATAGATGGGATAAAAACTATTATGAGTATATACTTACCAGTTTTAGGCGTGACAATATCGAAGGCACACTCCAAAATCTCCCGTGGATGGAAACCAGGTACATGCCTTTCTCTGTACACCTCGTCTATACAATATCGACGCATGTGCTTTATGTCAGAGAATGCTGTATGCCTGAAATGGCCGTAAAATTATTTTTATTATTCGCAAAATAATTAGACTAAAACACTCTTGTCTGTTACCTTTTCAACGAATCATAATGAAATTTGGCAAGGACATAGATTGTATCCTGGGATAGCACATAGACTTTATTTTTTTACAGTAAAACGCGCGAAGCCGCAGGCTCAAACTAGTTAACATTCAAAGCAATTTAGTTTATTGTCTTTTCAAACGAAGTCTCAGTCTGCTTTAAGTTCTGCATGCGAATAAATGCAGATTTTTTATATTAAATACTTTGATGCACACAAAAAATAAACACACAAATTACCTACTAACGCCATCTAGTTATTACCTAGCAAACGGCAGCCTCAAGTCATGCGGCAAATGACAGACGGAACCGGAAGCTGTCATCACTTTGACAGCGTTCGGGTATTGATCCCACGCCTTTGCTCGCGGCGTCAGCAATGGCGGCGCGAATTCTGACGCGCCGTGATTTCTGAACACCTGAAATGGAATTCTGAATTTAGGAGAGTTATTAAGATACTTGCAAGAGACGATACTTTGTAGCATGTCAAAAGAATACATGTCCACTACTCAAGGTTCGTACATTTATTTAGTCAATTTAATTAATTAATTTAATTATTATTATAAGTATTACTTAAGAATATTGTGTACCATTAAATTTATAATTTCTATTGTGTAATATTATTATCAATAAATGAGTATGAGTACATTATGCAAAAACAATGCATTCTTTTTTCTATTTCTTCATTAAAATTAATGTTGAACTGCTGTTCCGCCGCCATTTTGCCGAGATTCATAGGTTATCTCGCTATGGTAGGTGTAATCCTCGGCCGTGGTCAGTTTGTGATATAAACCGATCAGTTTCTGACCTAAACTGGCAAGTTTCTGGTCTAAACTAGGACTAACCTTAACAACCGCGTCATTTACACTAGACAGCACATCTACAGGCTTGGTCCTCATCTCATTATGATAGGTATAATCCTCGGCGGTGGTCAGTTTCTGGTCCAAACAGGCAGCTATGAGACGTTGGTAGCCGCGGGCGCCTCTGTCATTCAGGGCATGGGATAAAAGACCTGACATCAACAAAATAAGATAAGGTTTATGTGCCAGAATGTAATTACAATGTAGGTCTTAAATTCGATTTTAAGTATTGTTTTTCCATAAAAGAGTTTTTTTTTATGTTTGGAAAATGGTCGTGATTATCGAAGAACAAAGTAAAAATTATAATAATGTAGATTTGAGCCCCTCCTCATCGGGGGGGACAAGGGTTAGTGGCGAACTATGAACGTCGCAGCTTCAGGGCTGAACACTCGAGTGGCGATCACAATAGGCCTATCATGGCCGCAGTGACACGAAAGCCACCTAAACAAATAAAAAAAAAACGTATTTTTCTGTTTATCAGAAGAGAAAAAATAGATAAAATAAGATAGATAAGCAAATTATCGACTCATCATTGTTATTGATGCCGTCCCACTTTCTTTGTTCCTGAATTAGAAACTGCTTTAATTTAGTTTTAAATCCATACATGCTACTACTGTTTTTGAACCTACTATTATTATTACATGCCTGAAGCCGCGGGCAGTGGCTTGTATCATAGAAGCTGATAACTAAAAAAAAATAAAGTATTAGATAGAACTATGTGTCATAATACCTGATAGGGCGCCCTCTGGGACTGGCCGGGGCACGTGCTCGCTTGCTAAGAGCTCTGCGCAGGTTGGACGGAGACTGGGCTCGTGGTTTAACAGCCATCTGTCAACCAAATTTTGTAATTTTGTAAGCTAATTCGCCAGGCCGGCTGAAACGGTGACAAGCCGCGCGAGGCAATGAAATATTAATGTACGCATAATAAGTGTTACTTTTTTATAATATTACTTATTTAATATTTTATATAATAAATAAGTGACGACCGATGTGGCGGGCGAAGGTCCGCCTGCGACGCAGGATGTTGGGGGTTCGATTACCGCCGCGGGAAAAATGTATGTACGATTTGCAGATATTTGTTCCGAGTTGGCTGGATGTTTTCTATGTATAATAAAAAACATATATAATAAAAAAAAAGTATAATATTACGTATATCAGTTATCTAGTACCCATAACACAAGCTCTGCTTAGCTTAGGGCTAGATGATAGGTACAGTGTGTGTATGTATTCTATTCTATTCTAATTATCCAGCATTTTCCTATTTTTTGCATAGTCAAACCCTTTTTATCTTTCCTAACTTTGTTTAAGTTTCTAAGATTTATCAATGTGCTCTTCTCTCACCTGACAACATGAATTTGTTTGCTGTTTTCTACAGTATCGAATCTTTCGTTCACATTCACAGAAACCGATCGTAATTCTGTCAGTACCGCTAACCTGAAAATACAAATATTTACTGTTACAAAAGCCAAGTATGTATTACACAAAGTTCTTCTCATAATGTTCAATAAAGCAATTTAAAGGGTTTTGAACATTTTTGTATGGAGGGTGGCTAACTTAACCATTTGGATTTTTTTTCAAAGTCGCCGCGATAAATAAAATTTGTATATAATGTTCTATAACATAATATCCTAAACAGTCAGGGTTTCTGAGATATTCACATATGAAGAAAAAATATAGTTATTTTCATCTGTCAATATTTCTGAAACCTGACGCTTTAGAACATTATTTTGTAATGAATGTAATTTTTTTTTGTAATTTTTTATTTGTTTGTCTTGAGTCCTCTATCCCCCTGTTTCCCTTTGTTGTCTCCTATCATCTACACAGATCCCTTGTACTGTCCAGTGATCCTATCCATCCATGGTTGTCTGGTAGAGATCGTCTTGAGCGATAAGACCGCCAATTGTCACTTAGTTTAAAGTTTTCTTGTTGTAAATAGTTTATATTAGATTTAAGTGTGCAATAAAGTATTTTCTATATTCTATCTATCCAAATAAATAACTATTATTATGCGCGGCGACATTGGAATTTTTTTTTTTAAACTTTAATTTAGATCCGTTCAGCCGTTTAGGCGTGAAAAGGTACAGACAGACGGAGTTACTTTCGAATTTATAATATTAGTATGGATAAAGGGGGTTACCTTTCCATAGCCGTCGTCAGCGGGTGAAACATTTCAAAAAGTATTATCCCTAAGGAATAAATATCTACTTTCTGGTTGTAAATCACTTTTGTAGACGACTGTAGCAGTTCTGGTGCTACGTAGAGAGCTGTGCCGATCTGAAAGTTTAATTTATTTAATATTAGTCTCTGTGTGGGGCTTCGGAATCGATATTTGGAATAAAAAATAGCCTATGTTATTCCAGGTTCAGATCTTTATGTGTGCAAAATTTTAGCCCTATTCGTTCAGTAGTTTTGGCGTTGTCTTCGGCCAAACATCTTAACAACTGCACAAATTTTCGCCTTTATAATATTTGTAGGATAAAGTAGAGGAAACACGCTTAGTAGGAGTGGAATGAATATCCACAAGATAAGGGTGGTAATGCGCCGTACGATGATTGCAAGTTTGTCCTGCATGGCCATCCAGACTCTCCGCTACCGAGTCATCAACACGGAATCTGACACAAATTCGCGCGAAATTTAAATATTTTAACGGTTTTTAATATTTTCTGCGTTCTGCAAGGAATTAAACAACCAGGAATTCGTTTTCCATAAATAGTAAAACATTTTCTATGATTCCATGTTCTAACAAATTTCGATTTAGTGCTACTTTTGGCAATTAATAATATAAGGGCTTTATTACTAAAAATCTACATTATCGCACATTTTATTGAAACATGGGTTCATAGAAAATGGTCTACGATTTGTAGAAAACTACTTTTCTGGTAGTTTAGTTCTCTGCAGAATGCAGAAAATAATAAAAACTAGTAAAATATTTGAATTTCGCGAGAATCTGTGTCAGATTCCATGTCGATGACTCGGTAGCTGTATCTGAATAGCCCTGCCAAGATGGAATAGGTGCCACCTTCCACCGTGGAGGGAGATGGTGGGACTAAGTCATCAGTCGTCAGTCACGACTGGCCAAATCAGACAAGTTGACGCACGTAATGGGGGCTACCTACAAAAAGCACGCGTTAGGAACGCACCAAGTCTCGAAAATTTAAAGAATAAGCTTTAAAACTGGCTCGTAGAGAAGAGGTTTTATACCTAAGCCGAATTTTTAAATTTTCAATAATGTTAATAAAATTTTATTATTATTTTATTTTGCTATGTAAAACAAATTGTGACGTATAATTTGACAAATTATAAATTTAATGTTTATCTGAAGTTCCTGTGCGCATTCTCCGAAATGTATTCTACAGATCGGGAGTAGACTTGCAACCTTGCTGCGGTATTTGAGATTTTGGATCGTATGCTTATGTCGCAAGATAATGCTCATCAACAAGTCTGAAGGCTCTACGTTCAATGGAGTTCGAGGCTTCATTCACAAATTTCATTACATCCATTCAATAGTTGATCCATTCGATAGTACCTTTCCACAACGGAAAGCTAACAGACAGAGCCAACATTATTATTGTTCACAACCAACCTGGCCAGTAAGAGATCCACCGATTTCTTCCTGCGGTTTCGATTTATCTGTAACAATATTTTAAAAAAATAATATTGTAAATAAATAGGCTTGGAAGCAGTTTTGTAAACAACTTTTTTTCGAATTTCACATGAATGTATTTAGTGTAACGTTGTTGCATGCAAAAAAAATCGTTATAGTTAGGAGCCCACACTACTTACATCAAGCGATTTAATTAGTTGGGGTTGTTTAATTTCACTTTCTTTCTACGTTTTTCTACGTGCCTCCCCCAAGCAGGGGGAGAAACGTAGAAACTTCGCTTGGCAGGCGGAGGTGTTAAAAATACACAGAAGGAAGCTGCTGCCCTTCCTCTGGTAGGTTCCCTTAGTCGGCTCTTACGACTTCTACGGGGTTAGTTGGAGGGGTCGATTCTTACGATTGAGTATTTGATGTGTGAGCCAATAAATTGATTTTCTTTCTTTCTATAATGACGATGAAAGTACATACCATCTGCGGGCATCCCCGTGAAAGCCTTAGTAGCCAATCCAAAGTCCCCAATCTTGACATGATCATTCGAGTCCAGGAATATATTCACAGGCTTTAGGTCTCGGTGGATCATGCCTCTTTGGTGCACGTGAGCTAAACCCTCCACGATTTCGCGGAAGAGCCGCCAAGCGCGGAAGTGCTCTTGGTATAGACCTTTGTCTATGGCTTGCCTGGAAAAGTCGTTAAAATGAAAAGGTTACGTAGGGCCATCGATAATACCATACTAGGCAAGACGTTCGCATCTTAAGGCGATAAGTGACGCTCGAAAAAAAACGGGCGTTACTATTTTCTAGGTTCTACGAGTAAATTTAGATAGCCGATAAGAAGTTTTGCGCACATTGTAAGCCTTTTACTATGAACCCACGCTAAGAGAAACCTTGAATCAATTATGGTTTTGGAATCTACTAACTAACTAATAACTAATTAACTAATGTTGATTTTTGAAAAAAAAACTCATTATGTCAATAGACTCAAAAACGACAATTGATTCGTAATTGCTATCTAAATTACTTAGAGATCCTAGAAAATTGTAAAAACACAATAGTTTTTAGGGTTCCGTACCCGAAGGGTCAAAACGGAACCTTATTACTAAGCCTCCGCTGTCCGTCCGTCCGTCTGTCACGTGGCTATATCTCATGAACCGTAAGAGGTAGACAGTTGAAATTTTCAGATAATGTGTATTTCCCTTTATAATAATGTAATTATGTTGTTGAGAATGTGTAATAAAGGGGCCTCCCATAGAATAAACGTGACTTTTGACTTTTTTGCTCTTAATTTGTCAAAGCTGTATCTCTTGAACTACAATCGATAGACACATGAAACTTTCTATAATTATGTAACACTTAAACTTAACAAAAATAAAATAAAGTTGAAAATTAAAAGGGGTCTTCGAACAAGTGAAAATTTGATGTTTTGTGAAAAAGTTGCCTGATTTTTACGGTACGGAACCCTTCGTGTGCGAGTCGACTCGCACTTGGCGGTTTCTTTGAGCTTCAATAACCACCTTAATCTTTTTACTGATTGGAAGTTTGTATTGTACAAAATTGTTTTTTTTTCTGTCTTTATTTTTGGTTCAGTTTTAGTGTTAAATATTTTTATGGTTTATTTTGTATTAGTCAGACTCAAACTTCGTGAAAACTAAATTAAACAACACTAAAAACACACACCACACACACACACACACAACACAGGACTAAAAATGGTGCCACCCTTTTTATTTAGATCGTTATGAAAGGGATGGCACCATTTTTAGTGTGGTCAAATTAGTTTAGTTTATGCAACATCTAAATTGACACTATTGTGGAATATGAGTTTTTTCCTGATGAGTTATAAATTTCCATTTTTAAAGATTAGACGAAGTTAGTAGTCGATCTGCATCAAATAGGCTGATTTTCTGACCATTGAATCCAATTTCAAAGTATTTGAACAACCGTAAAATTTGACAGGTTCTGCAGTTTATAAACTTTATTTTTCTCATATTAACCATCTTCAACTCAGAAGTATAAAATGGCACTGGTAAACACCTTGCCTATTGAAATACAGGAATTTATAATCACCTAGGTAAGAGATGGTTTGAGCTGAGGCGTGAGTCTGTCAAGGCGTCTCGACTGTTGGTAGTCCGGTAGCTATCGTGAACGTGACAGCTGTCGAGCAGGGATGTAAAAATGGTTCGCAGCTGGAACGCAGCTCAAATACAAACCACTGATATTCACAACCAGACGACTCAAAGGCAAGATTATTATTTTTATTTGCATATTAATTTAGTAAAACAAAATTATTTGCTCATAAATTCTTCGTTATTTTATTGTATTAGTATTCCTACATGTTAAAATAACAAAATTAATTATCGATTTTAGCGCCATGTTTTGGTAATATAAAGAACTTCACGGACTATGGTAGTTGTAGTTGCATTACTAAGAGATGGCGTTAGTCGCGATTCAGCAAAAATATTATTTATCACTTTTAACACTCCGACAAAACTGAGGTAGGTACCTACCTACAAATCGATTTATCACTAAACATTGGTCACTGATTGGTAGTGTGGATATACAATGTAGTAGGGTAAGAAATCTTAAAAAATAAAGTTCTGCTACTGTTTTCTCTATCAAAAGAAAAAATCAAGCAATAACACAGTCTACTGTAATTTAGGTAAGCTTGGATCATGTTTGGAGGATACACCATGTAAGATTGTACCATCTACGAACTATTTCATTGATAATCAACTAACTCCAAAATAAGGTAAGGTACTTAGAAAACTAGCCACGTCATAATATTGCAAAAATAATATAGATAGTAGATTATCTCAAATCTTCATTTCAAATCAAGCGTTACAATTAATTTTCTTATTTTTAATTTGAAAAATGCAACATTTTACAATATATTATTTTTTTACTTACCAAAGAGAAAAAATATTTTTACCTAAATTTTTGCTACTAAAAATAGGATAAGCATTTTCAGATATTATTTGTACCTTTAAACAGTTTTATAATATTTTAATTATAAATATGAACATTTTTACGTTAGTAACGTAAGCATCATTCGGACTCGCAACTCATGTCAAAATCTGTCATTTTCCTAGGGATTTTTACATCTCTTGACGTAAAGCGATTGAGAGCGTAGTTCCCTGTCGACACGAAAGAGGCGCTGTACCAAATTGTATGGAAAAAGCAGACGTCACGCCCACGTCTCGTTACTAACGTCAGGTGGGACTCGGGGCTCTGGACATCATCCTTTACTGCTATAACCAAATCACCTATCAAACCTGTGAATAGTTATATTCTACCTTATCACGCGTACCTTAAGGTATGCTTTTCACAGAACTCCATCTGAATATAGAGCTCTTGATACAGCCGTTCCGATCTCGGTCTTGAGTCCACGTGATCTTCTGATGGAATCGTCTGCGATTGGTTGTTGGAGTCTTGCTCGAATTCTACACCTTCGCTCGATTCTTCATCTTCTGGACTGTGAAATTTAAATCGACCTTTGAGGCAGAGTAGTTGAGGAAACCCTACTGAAGATGCATTAGACCATATAAAACTACAACTTGCATTCAATATGTAGTTCATACATAAGGTATGAACACACATGGAAGTAACTTTTTTTTTTTTAAAGTAAGGTTGAAATTGATGAATAAGTATAAGAACCTACTTTAAGCCCGCTATCCCAACCCTCGGTGACCACCTATCCGAGGGGAGTAGATTTAATATCAGCGCTGCATGTTCCTCGCATGCAGCACAATGCTGAATCTACTCCCTTTGCCTATCGTTAGAAACTTTTTTTTTGTGTATAATTCTAGTTTAGGTTAAGATAAATATAGGCAATAAAATGATTTATTATTATTATTATTATTTATTATTCATTTTGCTTCTAAAATAACGTATAAGCTAGTTCATTGCTTTTAGGGTTGGTTTATTTGGTTGTTGAATCTCCCTGTTTGGTTCAGACTGTTCTTGGGGATAAATATCAGTAATTTGTAGATATTTGTCTGGACAAATATCTAAATCCTGGGATTTGGGTGGGTATTTTCTGTCTATCTATCTACTTTAATGCATTGCCGTGTGGTTTGAATTTTCTTAAATTTGCAAAATCTCAACTCTTCCCGCGGGTGTTGTAAGCTGTTAGCAAAGTTGGCAGGATGTTTATGTTTGTGTATGTTTGGGTGTTTGGTGTGTTTTCTCAGTGAGATATCACTTGAATGGTTGAATTTACAACAAAGCTTATTCCATTTCATAAAGTCTAATCCGCTTGTGGTGTAAGAAATATTTTGCAGTATTTATAGATAAGCAAAATAAAAACTTAATACTTACGTTACGATATGGAACCAAGGATCTTGATCATCATCATCATCCTCTTCACTGTCGGAAGAGGCGTCTTTCTGCACCACCGGCCCTTCAGACATCGACCATTCCACCTTCACTCCGGCTAGTTTCGCAACAACGCCATCTAGACTGTAGAATATGAACTGTAATATATTTGTGGATCCACAAACACAATGTGTTTGCTAAACTATGTATTAGGGATTTATGCGTGGTCATAGCAAAGCCTACTTTTGTATTTTTATCGGCAAAAAAGGTGTACTGGGTGTTTCCGCGCCTACCACTCGAACACAACTTCAGGGGTGTCGCCTAACTTCATGTCATTGTTAAAAAATCTAATGCAAAATGGCTGAAGAATGATGTTAAAAAAGATATTTCTGTAATCCTATAAAATATAACTACTATATATTAGTAAAAAGTCAAGTTTTATTGCTATTTCGAAAATTCACTCAGTTGAACTCGAAGACACTCGAAATCGCAATCCCTTGTCATCAGAAACTTAAAGTTAGCGTCAATAAAGAGCGAATAAATTAATGATCGAATACAGGTACATATCATCATCAGCCCGTATTCGTCCACTGCTGAACATAGCCCTCCCTCCAAACGACGCCACGAATAGCGGTCCTAAGCCTCCATCCATCGACTCCCTGCGACCGCTACAATGTCGTCGGTCCAACGAGTGGAAGGTCTTCCCACACTCTGTTTTGCTATGCATCGTGGTCACCACTCGAGAACCTTTACCCCCAAAATGTTTTTTTACAGTTCTGTGATTTTATTGAAGAAACATAAAAAAGAAATAGGAAAAAATCAGCTCCACGGCAATTTAATATGATTATAAAAATAATCAGTGTGATCTTTACCTAAATAAATAAAAACATGATTCTAAAAATTATTAGTATTTTATTTTTGACGCAACGGGGAATAATGAACTTTTTAGTTCATTATTCCCCGTTACAAGCTCGGATCAGCGTCAACGGGGAATAGTGAACAAAAAGTTCATTGTTCCCCGTTGACGGGGATCTTCAACGGGGAAGAATGGAATAAGCCAAGGTTATCGGTTCTGCGAGCTATATGTCCTGCCCATCGCCACTTAAATCTGCTAATTCTAAGAGCTATATCGGTTACTTTGGTTCTTCAGCGGATTTTCGTATTCCGGATTCCATCGCGTAGATAAACTCCGATCTTAGGTCTCTTCATAGCTTGCTGAGCGACTTTGAGCTTATGTACGAAGCACATATAGCTTACACAAAAACAATCTGGCGGTTTACCTATCAGCTTTGTTCCCCGTTTTATCCAATGTAGGACTTTTGGTAGACACGTCTTCTATCTGCTCGAATGTAGTTTCAATCCACGCGTTGTAGTACCTCACTACATTCTCGTGGTTTAGACGAGAGAGTAGCTTCACTTCACGTGTTATCTTCTTGTTTAGATTCACGCTTTCAGGGTTAAGTTTGACGCGTTTGATGGCGTAGAATCCGCCGTCTAGCTTGTTTTTTACCTGAAATTAAAAAAAATATTTTATTATTTATTTATTGAGCTAGTACAGAAACATATTTCTAATTACACTAGTCATACAGGACTTACAATAAAAAACTTACTTAAAATTAATACAAAACAAAGTGATAAATGTCATAATTCTTACAATAAAGGAAGTTTCAGCAGTTTAACTATGCCTCAGATAGACGGGCGATTATCAGTGCATCGTAAAGCGTAAAGAATTCATGCGCTCATGCACAGAGTAAAACATACTTATACTTTAATAGGTATAGGTGATGGATGGAGGCTGCGTGGTGACGGCTTAGAATTTGCACCACTTCACCTTGCTCCTTTTCCGAGCCACGTGAGGTGTGAAGTGGTAATTAAGCTAATCTAACCTCAACTCAACTCAACTCTACTTACTTTACGATACATTGTAGAGTGCAAGGCTTACCTCCAGACTCCTTTCCCGAGCCATGTGAGGACTTCTTACTCTGCGTGGTAAGCGCGAGTGGTCATTAAGCTACACTAACTTCAACTCTACGCTAGTTACTTGACGACTCAATTTAGAATAAAAGTGTCACCTTCAAGACATCACCAAAAGCTCCTTTCCCGAGCCACGTGAGCACTTCGAACTCTGCGTGTAAACGTGAGTGGCCGTTTGTGGCTGGCGCGGACTGGGGAATCTTCTTCGCCGAGTCTTCATCCTAAAATATAACAAAGTTATTTAGAGATTCAATCTTATAAAAATTACACATAATGTGTGTCTTACAAAAACCATCAAATTGTAACATCCCTCTTTTTAGTTGTGATAAAAATACAATTAGAATTTTACCGAACCAATCCTTTCAGCCTATCAAAAGGTTTCCAAGCAAAGTTTTCTTGCAACAGTTAAATCGTGTTAATGTTTTCTCTTCTGATTTTGAGTTTATGTTGCGAGAGCAAAGCCCGGGGCGAACAACTAATTTATGTTAATCTATTTACCTCTGAACCGCTATCAACGTCCTCAACTTTACTGCTAGGTTCTTTGGCGAACGTGTCCAGTAGAAACACGTGGTTGGACAGCTGTTCTGCTGACCATTGAGAATGCTCGTCTTCTGTTAGACACCTGCAATATAAAATAAATAAAAGTATAAAATACACATCACTCTTCTCTATCTTAAAGCTTATAAAATAATAAGCTTCAAGATAGAGAAGAGTGATGTGCAAGGGCGAAGACATTAACAAGTCTCGAATACATTGTCGTGTTGATTTTGTGACGCTGCTTTTGCCACCATGCTTCACAAAATCTTTTCTATTTTAGAATGTAGAAGTTTTCCAACATTTTGTTGTTTGTTTTTGCTGGCTCTAAGGGAGAGCCAGCTAAACCTGACCTTGCAAAGAAATCCTGCTGGTTAGTTCGGGCGGTATATCCTCTCTGGCGTCACGACGGAAAGCAGCAGTCGACAGTTGTAGATATCTTGGGACAGATATATCTGCGGGGTCTAATCCAGAAACTAACCTGGCAAAGATATCCTTAGAAGCGCGTGGTAAATCGGACGGTATTTCCAAGTAGATCCTCTCTCACGATGGAAAACAACAGCTGACAGTTGTACATTCCTTGGAACACAGATATATGTATCTGCGAGGTCTGAACCAATAACTAACCTTGCAAAGAAATCCTTAGCTTAGATAACTGGGCAGCAGCCGGTATCTCCAAGTAGGTCCTCTCTGACGACACGATGGACAGCAGAGGCTGATTGCAAAGGCCGCAGAGATGACTGCGTGGTCCGAGCCAGTAACTTACCTTGCAAAGGAATCCTTAGCAGAGCTGGGTAGTTCGGGCGGTATCTCCAAATAGATCCTCTCTGACGTCACTATGGAAAGCAGCAGCTGATTGTAAAGGCCGCAGAGATATCTGCTTGGTCCTAGCCAGTAACTTACCTTGCAAAGAAATCCTTAGCAGAGCTGGGTAGTTCAGGCGGTATCTCCAAATAGATCCTCTCTGACGTCACTATGGAAAGCAGCAGCTGATTGCAAAGGCCGCAGTGATATCTGCGTGGTCCTAGCCAGTAACTTACCTTGCAAAGAAATCCTTAGCAGAGCTGGGTAGTTCAGGCGGTATCTCCAAATAGATCCTCTCTGACGTCACTATGGAAAGCAGCAGCTGATTGCAAAGGCCGCAGTGATATCTGCGTGGTCCGAGCCAGTAACTTACCTTGCAAAGAAATCCTTAGCAGAGCTGGGTAGTTCGGGCGGTATCTCCAAATAGATCCTCTCTGACGTAATTATGGAAAGCAGCAGCTGATTGCAAAGGCCGCAGTGATATCTGCGTGGTCCGAGCCAGTAACTTACCTTGCAAAGAAATCCTTAGCAGAGCTGGGTAGTTCGGGCGGTATCTCCAAATAGATCCTCTCTGACGAAACGATGGAAAGCAGCAGCTGACCTGTGCTGCAGATATCCTGACACGTTGTCTGCCTGTTGAAGGTTGTAAGAAAGGGATCACGAATTAGAGAACAATTTGGTTTGTTTGTAATGATACCTACTACAACGTTACTTCTTTGCAAAGCTAAAACCGCCTCTATCGAACTAAAACTGCAGATGTAGGTAGTTCTCGAGTTGCCTTGGATTTATTTAGTCCATTTTTATAAGGAAAATGCAGCCGCTGGCAGAGGCTAGTAACCTTTAGGTTGTAGATTTAGGGTTGACTCTTATGAATATTGCGATAAGGCTCAAATTATAAGGATCTTTATAGCTTCATTTATAGTAGGTACTAGGACCTAGTCCTTTTAAAAGAAGTCATCCAAAAACTAAAATAACTAGTAATTAGGTTTTTAGTGTCCTTTTAAAGCAACATATTTAGTACAAAATAACGCAAATTGTCGTAATTTCTTAAATATGAAAAAATACTTTATTTCAACATTCTCAATCTCTTGCTCTTGCTCTTGCTTTGTGTGAATCTCAAAAGGTATCAAAAGTGTGTATTATGGCAACACATCTCATTTACTATTTGAGACATTTGTTCTGGGTGTTTTGTGTGGGTGGGTTATCTATGTATTATAAAAATATATACAGGGTGAATTTTTGAGACAGGACAGTAAGGGCAGGTACCTTAACCGTTATACTTACAGGAAAAGCTTCCTAGGAACTTTTTGAGATATATCCTGAACTGCATTCACAGATTTTGGAAAAAATGTACAGTCAGCAAGAAAATGGTAATTTTACACAAAAACTTTTTTGATGCCAATCGATCCTGTTTCTTATAAGGATCAAATGTCTCTATTGGTCCGACTGAGGTTTGAGTACTAGAAATGTCAGAAATCGCGAAAAACTTTTTCCATAGATTTCGATAAGAGAGTCAAACTTCTTCATTAAAGAGCCAAACTTTATGTTCTGTTCTGGGTGGATCCGCTATAAAGAAACCTGCTGAAAAAAGTAGATAAAAACAAGTTATAACTTTCAAACTTCGAATTCGATTCGAATATCTTTAGGTCATTCTTATGTTGGCGCTGAGAAAATTCTAGATTGTTAGTTGCAATTTATGAACTTCTTGTTAAAAATGTCTTCAAATCAAATTAAAATGATTTATTTTATTTTTATTTGTTTTAGTTCTAATTGTTCAAATCGCTTTTCCGTATAAAATGTATGGAAAAAGTTTTTCGCGATTTCGGGCGTATCTAGTCCTCAAACCTCAGTCTGTCTAGTAGAGACTTTTGATCCTTATAAGAAACAGGATCGATTGGCATCAAAAAAAGTTTTTGTATAAAATTACCACTTTCTTGCTGATAAGCCATTTTTTCAAAAATCTGTGAATGCAGTTCAGAATATCTTAAAAGGTTATGGATGGTCTCCTATGAACGTTTTCCTGTAACTATAACGGTTAAGGTACCTGCCTTTACTGTCTCGTCTCAAAAATCCACCCTGTGCATTGTATTGTATTAAGTATATCAGTTATCTATCTAGTACATGCTCTGCTTAGCTTGGGGCTAGATGTTGTGTAAATTATCCAGCATTATTTAATTATTTATTTACTTGTTAACTCACCTATCACAGAAGCTGTCCCCATCTACAATTTCCGTCAACCTTGCATCCAACGCCGCCCCCACCAACTTTACCACCCCTAAGTCGTCCACAAACACGTTCTCACTCCTAACATCCCTGTGCACTAAACCCGCACTATGCAGCTCCGACAACGCCCTTAGCACCCCCAAACCAACATGCCGTAACAGCCTTAATCCTTCATACTGATCACTGTAGAGTTTCATCCGACTTTTGATAAATTTAAGTGACGAACCGAGCACGAAATTTCGGAAAACGTATACACATTGTCTTGTCGCTCGTTTGCTCGCCTCTTTGCACAGTAGGTCTAACGCTAAGTAGGGGACTAAGGAAGGGCTTTTGAGACGACATAGCTCTTTGAAGTCGTTTTGGAGGTTGGTCAGTTGCCGATTGCGCGATTGAAAGTCGCAAACGGGTGGTATTATCCACTTCTTAGTTATTAGTCGCTCGCCTGTCTCGTCGTCTATTGCTAGATAGGTTGTTGAGCCGTTTACCGAGTGGCCTGGAATGGATTTACAACTTAATTAATTCAACTTAAAATGCCATCAAGATTGGCGTATAACATCTAGAAATAGAGAAAACTGGAAGAAACCGAGAGAGATCGCTGCAGTGTACCACCTCCACCCCCACAGCCTATATTGGTCCACTGCTGGACCCAGGCCTTCCCCTGATAAGCGCCTTATTGGCTTTTATCTCACGGGGGGTGATGCCCATAATTCCGCTGGGCATGCTGGTTGGGGATCACAGTTCTGTGGTAGAATTATTCTGCAGGGGGCGCTGCTGCCCGCCCCCGGTGGATATCCCTTAGTCGCCTCTTACGACACCCGCAGGAAGAGTTGGGTGGTACAAACTCTAAGCTGGCACCACCAGCACCGCACTGCAGTGTACCGTTAGGAATTAACTCTAAGGCCCGTATTATGAATGCTTGCTCAGTCATTCATCTACGAGTACGATTGTTTAACGTTTTTGTATGGCATAAACGTCACTCAAGCATAGATCTGTGACTGAGCAAGCTTTCCTGAGAGTTTGGTATGATATGCTGGATTTAGACCTAGTCGAAATATATGTAGTAACTAGTTGAAATTTTGCTTTTCACTAGTGTGGTGTATTGAAGCATATACACACTAGTAAAAAGCAAAATTTTTAATGACTGTCATTCAGTAAGAAAGACGTTCCAGCCACTTTTTCAACCGCATTTATATAGTTACAGATTTTTCCTGCGGCTTCGAACACGTGATACTTGGATGAAAGCCTAAAGCTCAGGGATAAATTAGTTTCAGAATCAGATCAATAGTGACAGAAATTATTATTTCTATTACTATTGAACCAACGTATAAACTTAGCCACTTTATAATTTTAGTATCGATGGCTTACCTAAACAATTCCCAATATAAACTTTCTTATTATTCCTCTGCGTAACCCTTAACACCTGCACTCCTCTGCCATCGCAAGTGCAAGGAATTTCGGTCGTAGTGCGCAATAACTTCTTAGCGGGGGACATTTTGTCGTCTGCATAGCTGTGAACAATATTCTTTAGATATAGCTTATTTATCTGTGGTTCTGCTGACGTGATACTAAGATAAAAGTTTATAAACTTTCGCGATCTGATAACATATTAAAGATTATTTATCGGGTGTTTCCATCGCGTTGCAGCGATGCAACGCGATGGCGTAGGGGAAAATAAAACAAAAGGTACGCGATAAATACCCGATAAATAAACTTTACTAAGATAAAACACAACTTACAGCATTCAGAATTAGCTAGGTACCTACCCCAATGCAGCCAAATTTCGGCCAAGCTGCCAGTCTCAACGGTGGCTTGCTATGTGCGCATAGGACAAAATATAGTATTACTTACTGGGTATTAAACTATAGTGTACAAGTGTATGCGGATACCCAGTGCACTCTCTATTCCCTCACTCTCATAAACATGATGATAAACTATGTTTGCGTAGACGCGGATTGATGGTTTTCACGCCATCATCCATAAAAAAACTGCCACATTGCTCAGCAGAGTGCGAGGCAGTTCCAACTGCATCCTGCAGGTCATTCCAGATCACTACGACCTGCTAGTAATGAAGGCCTTTATTCGGGTCCTGATC
This sequence comes from Eupithecia inturbata, assembly GCA_963662085.1. Taxonomy (NCBI): domain Eukaryota; kingdom Metazoa; phylum Arthropoda; class Insecta; order Lepidoptera; family Geometridae; genus Eupithecia; species Eupithecia inturbata. The sequence continues at coordinate 2,397,685 of OY759192.1, forward strand.
AAGTAGAAAATCTCGCCCGAGACAGATTGATCAGAAATACAGAAATACAATTTATTTATAAAGCCGATTTACATGTCAATAACTATTTATAAGTATACAAATCGTATAAAAGTTCTTAAATAATTCGAATTACACACAGAAATAATACCGAAATTTCAATTAAATAAACATTAATAATTTATTAAAAAGTCAAAACTAGGTACATAAAATAATACAAAATGAATTATCATTAGTCTCCTTTTTCTCGAGTAGTTCACCTACATATATAATAGAAATTCTGCTCGATCTGCCAAACTTTCAGACGGAACTTATCTGGATACAAGTAAGGATCTTTAAACCTTTCCTTCTGATTTTTTATGTATCGTGCTTTCCTTTATTTTAACATAGTTTTTAAGACAACTCACTAACAAATAAATGGACCTAATTGTCCATTTATTTGTTGTCTGATTTAATGTTAATAAACATGACGGGACGTCAGACCGTCACGACCGGGGCGAGGTTAACACCTACGGACTAACGCGCTTTCCGAGGAACGGTGGTAACACCGCGGACTTCCTGACTCCGGGCTGCTACCAAGATTTTTCTGAAATTTTTTTAACTGCCACGGGCGCAGCGGATGAAAGACCGCCAGTGATGCAGGAGGTCGCGGCTTCGATTCCCGCCTCGGGACAAATGTTTGTACATTCTGCAGATATTTGTTCCGAGTGTTCTGGCTGTTTTCTATCCATAATAAAAATATATAATGTAAGTATTTAGGTATATCAGTTATCTAGTACCCATAACACAAGCTCTGCTTAGCTTGGGGCTAAGTGATGCTGTGTGAATTGTCCAGCATTATTTATATTTATTATTATTTATCTACTTATGTGACTTACTAGACTAGTTCAGGCACGTCGCCCTGCCCGTCGTTGCTGCTCTCCTGACTGATGCTGGATCTATGCACGCGTTGTCGACCCGGTACGCGCAGCATCTCTTGTCGCCTTTGGATTTCATCTTTTATTTTCTGCCTCTGAAAGGATAGCAAACGATTTGTATGAGATACATAGGTCAACCCCTTGTTTTTCAGAATTCAGGAGGATAAATACTCTCTTTGTTTAGAGAATTAATTTTATAATTTTTCAGATCTTCTAGATTTTACTTGAAAACCGTTAATGCATCCAGCATTAACGGTATTGGGCCGTTCAATATACTATTAGAACATCATTTGAACTGGACTCCAAACCAGTGACTTGACAAATTTACTTAAATTGCGCCACGAGGTTAAGTAACCGACGAGTCGACTAAATGTAACTTTAGTCTTTGAACAGGGTAGATAACATTAAATGTTTCCCCTCTAGATGGGGCTGACAGCGCTCAGTCCGTAAGAAGTCCCAAAGATTTTCGAATTAACTTTAAGTCATAAATGTTTTTAATTTTTATATTTTGTATATTTAAGTTTAGGGCCCGTATTATGAAAGCTTGCTCAGTCAAGGATCTACACTTAAGTAACGATTTTCTATGGCAAAAGCGTTACTCCAGTATAGATCTTTCACTGAGACGCTTGCATAATACGGAAGGACCGTATTATAGTTTGTTTTTTTTAAATGTATTGAAAAATCTGTTTGACTCGTCAAGTGTTCCCTGTGAATCTAAGATACGGTTTACGGTTTTAGAATTTTATTTCTTTGAAGAATATACAGTCGCTTAGAAAGAAATACGGTATTATCTTAAGTTCCCTTAGTCGGCTTTTAAGACATCCACGGGGCGATTCTTAAGACATCCACGGGGCGATTCTTACGCCGCGACCCTCTCGGCCAGATTATTTCAATGCCACTAGAATAATGTAAAACAGTAGGCCAAGCATAATACAATACAATACAATACAATATCTTTATTGACAACACCGTGTTATACGTCAAGTAGGTACCAATGTAGGTACATATTTCTTAAATAACTATAATCTATATTATAATTATAATAAATTCAAAATAAAAACATATTAATTATTGATACACACTTATTGATTTAACTATAAGCATTACCATTACTAAAGAATTGGAAGTTCATAAAACTCTTTTACAGAGTAGAACGAATTTTCGAGAAGCCACTTGCGTAGCCTCAATCTGAAGGCCGTTGTGGAGGTTGCATCCCCTCGGATTGTGTCAGGCAGCCGACAGAGGTACAGAGGGACCCATGACGTACACAGACCTCTCCGATTTGCACAGCTTATGAGTGGGTGCGACTAAGAGGTGGGCTAGCTTATTGCTGCGAAGAGCCCGAGAGGTGTTTAAGCCTCTACGTTTAAAGCTATCTATGTTTTTGTGGGTGAACGTCGCTACCTGGTAGATTAGTTCGCAGGCGAGCGTCAATATTCTAAGTTCCTTAAAATACTCGCGGCATGACACGTCGTCTGGCACACCGACGATGGCGCGCACTGCGCGCTTCTGCATGACGAAGACACGGTCAACGTCAGCAGCGCGCGCCCAAAGCTCCACACCGTACGCGATAGTGCTGTGCACCGTCGCGTGGTAGCACGCCAGCACCACGCTGCGGGTGGCAGTCGTGGCGAGGCGGCGCAGTGCAAAGCATGTGCGGCCTAGTCTCGAGCAGAGCTCTTCTATATGGTTCTCCCAGGTGAGACCGCTATCAATTTGGAAACCCAGCAACTTTACGGATTCAACCATCTGTAGGGCGGTGTTTCCGGCAGTCACTGTAAACAGTGACTTGGGGGTGCCATTTAGGCGGAATGTCATGTAACACGTTTTATCTCTGTTTAGAGCTAAGCATAGCGATTGTAGTCTAGAGGAAGAGACAAATTAAGTCGCATAGTCATCGAATGCGTAAAATATTTGAAATTAATTTCTTCCACTCAATAATTAACTAATAATTTACGAAATGTATGACGATGCTATTTAATTTTTAGGGTTCCGTACCTACCCGAAGGGTGAAAACGGAACCATATACTAAGCCTCCGCTGACCGTCGTCGGTCCGTCTGTCAGAGGGCTCTATCTCATGAATCGTAAGAGGTAGACAGTTGAAACTTTCAGAGAATGTGTATTTCTCTTGCCGCTATAACAACAAAAAAGAAAATAAATAAATATCCAAATTAAAAGGGGCTTCCATACAAAAAAACGTGTTGAAAATAGCCAAAAAGGCTATTTTTACTCTTCGTTTATCAAGGCTGTATCTCTTGAACCACAATAGGTATTACACATGAAACTTTCTTTAAATAAGTAACACTTCAACTGTAATAACAACAAATACACAAAAAATAATAAAGTTAAAAATATAAAAGGGTCTCCGAACAAGTGAAAATTTGATGATCTTTGAAAAAGTTGCCTGATTTTCACGGTACGGAACCCTTCGAGTGCGAGCCGACTCGCACTAGGCGGTTTATTATTTATTCTCTAGACAACAATCGCTGCGCTTGGCCTGCAAGCCTTGTTTTAGGAATCTACTCACTTCCTCGTTCTCTTTGGCCTGACTCTCGTGAAGTTTGAGCTTTTCCATTTCATTCTTCTGTTTCAGCATCTCTTCGTAGAATGATAGCGTCGGCTTGTTGTGGTCGTGAAGAAATTGCTGAAAAATAATCAATTTTGCTGAAATTAGGTTCACAAAAGTCAACGTTTTTTTATCACATTTACATACGGTTTTTATAATAACGTACACATTTTGGTACGTGTAGCATTCTGATTATATTAAATGTACACGGGCATCGGATGTGCAAACCGGTCGAAGGTTGACACACGCGCTGGGCGCGCGGTAGGGGTCGCAATCCGGGTGGCATATCGGCTGGACGTCTCTGAACAATAGTTGTGTTTTATTGGCATTTGATAGTAACTCTTACCTGTACGCTTGTCAAATCTGTAAAGGCCTGTTTAGATACGTGGTATTCGCTTCCCAGAGTAGTAGCGGTAAGTATCTAAAGCGTTAAAGTATTCCGTCGAGTATTTATAGTGACAGTAGGATTAACGCATACACACTCGGGTTTCGCTACCGCTCTGGGTAGCGGATACCGCTGTCTAGACAGAACAAGCCTCAAGACAGACGTATTTTATTATTTATTTACTTCCGTTACGATTCCACTGCTAGGCAAAGCCTCTCTTTTCTCCTTCTACTGCTCGCGATTTAACGCTGTCGCAGGCCATGATAATAATAATAATAATTTATTCAAAATAACTTAGGACTAAAAGGATAACAAAGAAGTTCATCATAAATTCTAAAAGAATTAAATAATGCGTGTGCCAGAACTAGGTAAAAACCTGTTTTTCAGGAAAAAAGAGTGCTAACAACAAATAAAATAATAATAATTAAACAAGGCGATGGTGCATACTTTAAAATAATTACATAGGCTACCTAGACTAAACTAGTTTTAATAATAAAGGTGCTTGCAAATTCTTTGGCCTACTTTAAAACAGTCAATAAATCTGTGTCATCATTTGACATACATTGCAGTGTATCCTTAAGTTTATTCTTACAATTATTATTATCACATTTATTCTTATTCTATTCAACTTATTTAAAGGAGATTTAGCAAGCTGAAGTGGCAGAGGGCTGGCCATATCTCGCGAAGAAATGACAATCGCTGGGGTAAACGTGTTCTCGAGTGGAGACCGCGACTCGGCAAACGTAGTGTAGGACGCCCTCTGGCCAGGTGGGATGACGATCTGCGAATGACAGCAGGCAGATGCTGCATGCGGCAAGCTGAAGACAGGGCGCTATGGCGCTCATTGGGGGAGGCCTATGTCGGGTTAGAAGCTATGTGACGACATCTTGATAAGTCCAGCAGTGGACTAAGATAGTTTGATGATGATGATGATAATAAAGGAATAATGGATGATGAGCGTCAAGCTCGTCTCGCCATCTGTGTGTCTACCATGAGTTGTCACAGTTAGATCGCCTGACGTTACTACAGTAGTTACGTAAATATTAGTACCGCGCATTTTAGTACCCAACTATCCGCTAGAGGCGCTGTTCAAGTTTTCATACATTTTTTTAACTACAATCGCTAGCGAGTACAGATTGTTAAAACTCATGGTAGACACTCTAATCCCGGGATATACATAACACATTATGAATGATTAAAAGTAATTTATGCTATGTTTTATTCCGGAAGGTACTAAATAGATGCAGCCGCAGGCAAAAACTTTAATTATCATATGGACTCAATAGTTCAGATTGATTTACCTGTGCATGGGTTGCCAACTGGAAGATCATAACTTCTCCACATAAACTGTTTGCTAATGTTTCCAGCTCATCCAATAGCTTCGTAACATTTTCTGTGGACAACCCGTTTACTTTGTGCATGGATATTGTAGGTGGTCTGAAATGTGTCACACAACCTAATATTTTAAATGCGATAGCTTGGATGTTTAAATGTTTCTTACCTCTTCATGTCAAAATTACTGAACGGATTGGTCTGAAATTTTGCATAGATTTAGTTCTAGACCTAGAGTAACATATAGGCTAATTTTTATCCCGGGAGAACGCATGCGTGGCTGCGGGCGCAAGTTAAATATAAAAGAGGAAAGTTTGGATGAAGAAGGAAATCTTAAGAACTCCAGAACTACGATATTATCTATGTAGCACAATGTATTAGGTATATCAGTTATCTAGTACCCATAACACAAGCTCTGCTTATCTTGACGACCGATGTGGCGCGGCGGGCGAAGGTCCGCCTACGACGCAGGAGGTTGCGGGTTCGATTGCCCGCCTTGGGACAAATGTTTGTACGATCTGCAAATATTTGTTCAGGGTGTTATGGGTATTTTTATTTTTTTTATAAAAATTTCTATCTATGTCATATATTGTATTAGTTTAACAGCCATCTAGTACCCATAACACAAGCTCTGCTTATCTTGGAGCTAGATGATGCTGTGAGAATACACATACAATAAGTTCATCATTCTCTTAAGTTAAATTATACATTGTTCAGTGTTCGAGACCCCCTTTTTAATTATCTGCTAGTATTTGATAACGTTAAATTGGGGTGCTTGCTTACTTTGGGACCAGATGACGCTGTGAAAAAAAATTAATGGCTATACATACCTATCAGGATAATTAGCACAGCATTTGAACTGGAGCGACACCGAGCAGTGGATTCCTTGTATGTCAGAGTTGTGCAGGGGGTTTAAAGTTAGGATCACATCAAGAGGTCTCCACACCTTCCAAGCTATGTTCCCTCGGTTGTCCACCACTGCATCTCCGTAGATAGCCTGAAATGAGAAACATGAGTCTTATATTTGTAGGACTCAATTGAATGGTGTATGGTATCCAAAAATAACACACAGGCTAAAGGTTTCTTCGTCACTTCTTAACTTTAGTTGACATATTGATGCAACAGATATCAAAAATATTAAATATTTTCGTATCTATTAAAATTACAAGAATGTGATCATTTCTAAGTGTACAGTTATTGTATATTCTTCCTTCTCCACCTCCACAGCCTATACTGGTCCACTGCTGGACCCAGGCCTCCCCCTGATAAGCGCCTTATTGGCTTTTATTTCACGGGGGGTAATGCCCATAATCCCCACGCTGGGCATGCGGGTTGAGGATCGCAGTTCGGTGGTAGAATTGTCCTGAAGGGGTTTCTGCTGCCCACCCCCGGTGGATCCCTTAGTCCCTCTTACGACAAGAAATATATAATTATTTATTCTTGTATTGTATTCTAGGAGCTTATTATAAGCCCACCCGCTTTTGCCGGGGCTTCACACTTTACTGGGGTAAAAAAATAGGCTGTCTGTCCCCGGGATACCATCTAACTTCCTGCCAATTAATGCAGTTCCATTCAGCCGCTTAGAAATACTAGGAATAATAATAATAATAATAATTATCCAACCTGTAGCGCGGCCAACTCATTATCTTGCCTTTCCTCTTTAGTTTCATCGCACATTTTATCACAATAACCACATAAAACGCAAAAGTGTTTTAGATCAATCTAGAAAGCGAAGAATTACTTTGTTTGTCAGGAAAATTGCAATTTCAGCGGTTTATTTTTTTCTTTTTGCCGACTCGTACGACAAAACAAACAAATTGATTCAACTTCAACTTCTTTTTTATTTTGTCGCCGCTTGCTTGCTTTTCGCTACGACTCTGCCAGTGCTGTGTCGTCGGAGTGTCATACTTCGAAGAATATGATCAGTATACATAATTGAATTTAAGAATTTTGCATCAAGATGATTTTGCTACGACAAACGGACAACACAACATAAATAAAAGGACAACACAACATGTAAGCACAATGTATAACGCAGAATAAATAATATTTACACAAATTATACTAGTCTATTTTTTTTTTTTTTATAATTTTATGTTATTGATTTTTACAAATTTACAGATGATAAAATTAATTAAGGGGAAAAGGTTAGGGATAATATAATTTTGAATGAGGTAGGACGGGGGATTTCAAGGGGAGGACGTCGTAGAGGGAGCATTGTAATTTCGGGCAATTGAAGAAAATAACAAATTGATTCATTGACTGGCGGTGGCAGTGAGTGACACTGACTATATGAAACAAGGGTTGATTTGACATTATTGTAGCATGATGACACTGACATAACTATGTTGAAAAATTTAAACTAAAATGAGGCTCGTTTGCTACGGGCTCTTGTATTGTAAGTCATATCTATCATTAACACTTCTTTATCATTATTTAATTGTATTAACTGTTGGATGTCCCTGACTAGGCCTCCTATAAAGGATACCTAGGTACCACACCACGCCATTCCTTTGAATTTCTTTACGGAATCGCATTAATTTTCTCAAAAGTCGGACCATAGATCGCGATGGTCCGACTATTGAAAAAATGCATGCGAGCATCGAGCGGCTAATTTTATTTTATTAAACCTAGTAACAAAAGAAAATTGTGTTAACTGGAAACTATGTTCCAAATTGCAGTGCCCCACCCGGGGTCATGTTTAAAAAAGGTTGTACGTAGGTACCTAATTTTAAGACCTTAATGTAATAATGATCGCAATATAAATTTGAATCTTGAATCTTGAAGTTTATTGTACCTTCCTGCAAATGCAACCTTAACTTACCATAACCTATGAAAACTATTCAAACATCTCCGATAGGACCTATTCCACTCGTCTATTATCTTTGTCAATGATCAATTTAAATTGGAAGACTTCATCCAATTTACTAGCAACACCTGTAAATTGACCAAAGATTTGGCACTAGTTTCTGCCCGCGGCTTCGCACGCGTTTTTTCATGTAAACGTATCTAATAAACTTTATATTTTAAAATATGAAACTGATATTTTATAGGTAAAAAATAGCCTCTTTTATTCCAGTTCAAGAGCACCTCCACCTATGCAAAATTTCAGCCCGATCTATTGAGAAGTTATGGCGTGAAGAAGTAACAACATCCGTCTATCCATCCAAACTTTCGCATTCATAATACTAGTTCCTGCCCGCGGCAGACACGCGTCATTTCTATGGACACGTTTTATTGTTATTTAAATCCCATGGGAACTTTTTTTGGAAAAAAAAGTTGCGTAGGTATGTTTGATTCCAGCCTTAGGCCTACATCTATCTATGCAAATTAGGGTGATTAGTGCGCGCACGTGCGATGCGATGTGATTTCATTTGATTTACTTCTTCTTTTAACTTTGGCAGCATGGTGGTACATACACAAGCAACTTTACAAAGGATCTTGGACAAAGATATTTGACCTGTGGAATGGGCATCCGTCAAATAAATTTGATCAAATGTTAGGCACAGAAAATTTGGATAAAGATATTTGACGAGTGGAATAACCTTTATTTGGTAGGTAATTCACCAAGGCTGCTTATTTCGAAATATGCCATTTCGGTTTTAGAATAGGTAGGACCAGGGGGCGCTAATAAAACGAACATATGAAATTATAGTGTTAGCTCTCTCAAGATAGGTACTTGATTTTTTTTATTTAAGAGGGGCAGTTCAAAAAACAGAGCTCTGGAAACGGAATGCGATGCGTTGCGATTTCCACAAGTTTTGGGCCGAAAACTTCACTGCCCCAGTTGCCGACTGAATCTGCATTGAGGCTCGGTTGGTACTGCAACAAAAAAATTAATGGGTAACCAATAATCAAGCAACCACCAAATTATCATACCTTTATGGTTTAATATCATGAAAGGACCTGTATTATTAGACGCCGGAGCCGCGCGCGGGTTTGATTCTCAGCCCGGTATGTAGGTACGTACGTAGGTAACTACATAGGTAACCTAGAGGTACATACCTAACAGTTAGGTAGGTACTTTACTCATAAAAACTTTATAACATAACTGAACATATGTACCTTCCAGACAAGAGGGAGTTTTGTCATAATCTGCTGATTATGACAAAACTCCCTCTTCTCAACTCCACTGCGATTACCAATCCGCTTGGCAGGCGGATTGGTAATCGCAGTGGAGTTGCTAATTAAACACAGAAGGAAGCCTTCCTCTGTTTGGTTCCATTTGACGGCTCCTACGTCATCCACGGTTGAGTTGGTCAAATGTAACGCCTCGGAATTTACGTAACCGAAGACGTGGAAGAGACTAAACACCTAACACAAGAACTTACCTACCTACCTATTTCATTACTTTTAAGACAGTTGAAAACACTATGGTTAAAACTATTGTATCTTTTGTGACCAAATAAACATTTGTATTAAAATATTTTATTTAGCACATAGATTACAATAACAGAATAAAACAATTACAACTAGTACCTATATACACTTAATGTCTATTTCTTAAAAATCTATGCCGTCACCAGAAGGCAGAGTGCCCAGAATGCTGGCAGCATTGCCACGCTGAATGGCAATGCTAATTCGTTGACAGAAATAGAAGCCAGCATTCCGATCACCTGTAGACTCTATAAGAAGTTTGGTAAGATCTTTATAAATGGCGTATTGTAAAGATTGTATATATCATTTGTATTTGTATTTATTGTAGTTGGTGGGGTCGATTCTTACGCCGCGACCACCACCGCCAAAATAAAATAGCTGTCTTAAGTGAATCAGATATGAAGTTATTCTTACCCGCCTAGACAAAACTTCAGTTAAGTTTGTAGCTGGCATGTAGATCATTCGTATGCCACTGCCCGCGGCGACGTTGGTCCATCTTGGAGATGATGTTATCTCATTGGTAAGCAGGTTTATTGTAACCTAGAAAATGGAAGACAGTATGTATAAGTATCTTCATAATTACACTAATTAAGTATATTGGTACTAGCTGTAGACGCTATTCCTGCGCCAGCGCGCGACTGATTGCGCCTGCCAAGCCGCCCCGCCGCGCTCTTGTATTTTGTTTTGTAGGTATTTATATATAATGATTAGGAAAATCATTTTATCAAGTCAAACTCTGCGAATTTGTTTATATATATTTAGTGTCCATAATAGACACTAAATATTTCTAAACAAATACAATAATAGTTAAGTACAAAATAAAATGTAAATATCAGTATAGTACCAAAAGGGGGTAACTGACAATTATGGGTGCATTCAGTGGCGAACGAATTAAAACATTGTATTTTTTCAGGCTAATGAAAAAGTAAAATGAGTAACGATAGAAATAGTAGACAGTATCGTATTCTTAGGAATCATCAAAAATAATAAACTTCAATGGACTCACACATAGATAAACTATCGAAGAAACTTAGTTCTGCAGCTTGTGGTATATGAATACTAGATTAGCTAGAAGACGATAAAAAGCTTGGGACGAGTGGTGCTCCAACTCGAAAACTAATAACCTAACAAGATAATGGTTTCTTGTTCGCTTCTTTACTTTAGCTTAAGAATATTGAAGTGAACAAAAAAATCTGTGATTTCTATTATTGACTTGGTCCGATCTACTTATTGCATACATCGTCCACGCTGCTATGACTCAGCTGTCATGGCACATATTACACCACGCGCGCAAACCAATCCCTGCTTTCGTTCTGAATTTTAACCAATCACGAAGAATGTCTCTTTGTAACTTTGAAAGTGATTCGTCTTTTAAATCATACTATTACGTCGTTTTGGTTTTCGAAGTAGGGCCGCCACTTTTTGTTTGGAATTTGTTCTAAGATATGCTTCCTGATATTACTTATTCGTAGGGGATACCATTCGTAGCTGCAACAGCGTCTGCACGTAGTGTCTAGTATAATGTAGGTAGGTACTAGGTAGCTACTTCTCCTGGACAGAGAACAGTGGGTCAGGGTTCTGCAGGTCCACAGTCACGTCGTCGCAGCCAACCCTAGTATTCCTCATGTTCAGCCTAGCCAGACCGTCGCGTCGGTATTGGGCCATGAGTTCTTTATGTCCTTTTTCGAGAGGATCCCATCCTTAGTTATTAAATTAGGTACTTACGTCAAGCTGCAATTGCAGCAGCGTATGCGTGAAGTGTCCAGTATACTTCTCCTGGGCAGAGAACGGTGGCTGAGGGTTCTCCAGGTTCACAGTCACGTCGAAGCCGACCCTAGTATCCATCATGTTCAGCCTACTTCGTACTGTTGCGTGGGGGACTTGCTCGCCATTTACTAGAATACATTTTTAAGGTGCTTTCAGATTTGTGCTATGTACCTACAGCAAGTATCTTGGCGTCACAGAAAGTCTGTTAAACATTGCTTTGTAACTCTGTATAGCATGAAAGCCTTCGATAATAGTAAATAAGGGGAGATGAGGCTAACTTCTCGAAAGTGGCAGGCTCAAATTAGGTGCAATTAGGTTCACCCACCTCAGTCATAGTCGGACCGGCACGGCGGCGGCGGCGGTAAACGTACTTTAGTGTAATTTATTGACTAAAATACTACAGAAATGCCCTCGTGTTTGTTCATTATAATTATTGCACAAGATTGGAAATGTAACTGTGAGCGAGTGTTTGCGGGTCAGTTGTAACACAGACCATTTGATGAGTAAGCGCTGGGAGAACGTACCATATCTACAGGTTTTACTTAAATCGATGATGCAAGCCAACAAAATGTACCTACAGCTACGCGGCCGTCGTTGATCCCTTAGAAGGTAAATTGTAACCCACGAGTGGTGTGCGTGTGCGTACCTACAGATAAAGTAATAGAACTTCATTGAATTTTTATTACATATCAAAATAACCATGCTCGATGAAACAAAGCACGAGAAATTCATACAAATTGAGTTAGGTAACTTAGGGGCGTCACTCACTAGTAAAGCCTCGGTCTCTTGATCACTACGCAGTACGCTGCGTTATGCGTTATGCGGTGCCGGACACTTAGTCGTATGAAAAACGTCTCGAGTGGTCTTTTGTTCCGTCGAAGTCTGCGTCAGCGGTAAGGGGCAAGTGCGCTGTGCCGCATCGTCTTGATCACTACGCACTACACTGCGTTGTACTGCGTAGTGATCAAGACGATGTCAAGGCAGTGGCGGCGGCGGCGCGGCGGCACGGCGCACAGTGGATCGAAAAAGCCCTTCCTATAGACATAGGACTTTTTTTTTCTAAACATGCTTTTTCTTATTGGAAACCAAGACAGAATCTTATTAGAAGCCCAAACTATATCATATTTTATGAACCTAGGTGATAATGACGCAGAAAAGATTTTTTGAACTTTAATTTGTATGGAGAAAAACATGAAAATCGATATTTTTCGGCTCTCGTGCGAGTGCCCGTTATTTCCTCCGGCATAAATAATGTTCCTATTTTTTACTATCTTTTGACATATAACACATATGGGGCACTCGATGGACTTCAGGTGAAAAAAAATAAAATATATTTGTAATTTTTTTTTTGCATTTTATTCATTATACAAGGTACATTACGACCTATAAATAATATTTCAACTCACCTAATTATTGTTACAATTTTAATGTAATATTTCACCTATCATAATAATGAAAATATATAAAATTTTTATATTTTGATAAAGTAAAAGCATAATTATCAAATACAGTCATTATTTTTAAAAAGAAAAGAATAATAATTACAAACTACAAAGGCGATTAAACAATTCACACGAAATAAATATTACTATTTTTTTAGACACAAGGCAAATTTTTCTATATTACAAGTTATCATACACAATAATTATTTAAAAAACACGTATTATGTACCTACATATAAGTTACAAAGTTTCTGTAAAACAATTAGAACATATTAAAAGACATCCATATCAGCATCTGTGTCAGAATCTGTGTCTTCTGGATCAATGAATTAATGTGCTCTGACTTGAGGCACCATCAAATCCCCATTTCGATATTAATATCATTGATTGGTTTGTAATCTCGTCAGGTAAACTTTTTATTATTCTTTTAACAGTTATGTCAAGGAGTGCTTGAAGAGCTACTTTGGCCATTGTATCTGTAACAGTGATTGCGTCTTTCGGAGGAAAACAATCCATCTTGGCTTGCTGCAGTTTGTAATATGATGGATACAAATTTGTAATGCCTTCTTGAATGGCAGATTCTCTCAACGTTATATACTGCCACTTTGATAGTTTAAGTGACAGTAATAAGCCGAGCGCTTTGGTAGGGGTGAAAACACATTTATTTTTTTTCCACGATTTTTTCCGCCTCTTTTGGATTCTTTAGAATATGATCTATGGCTGCTGCCAAAATATCTTTACCCTCATTTTTCATATTAGCAATTAAAGCAAAGGCCAATTCTGAACTTTCTCGGCCTTTATAATTATAATTTTAAATCCTTCGTACCTTTTGTTTTGTTCCAAATTCTGTGAAAGGTTTGCGCGGACTTGGAGCCGTTTTCGTTGATGTTCCAACAGTTGATGTACTCGGAGAGGGTAAAAACAATTCGCCAGCTTCACTTGTTTCTTGAATTGCAGTATTTAGCTGTTGTGGTCGTATATTTTCACGTACACAAGTTGGCCACTCGATATTCTGCTCCAACCAATCTGTATAGTGTTTTTTGAAAGTTTCTGTGTTACATTTTGCAGATTTCCATCTTTTTATCACAGACTGACTAAACTTCGACAGAATTCTTGGAGAGTGTCTGTATCTTCTTCAGATAAACTCAAATTCAACTGAAATTTAACACTTTCTAACAGTTTTAAATAGTTTCCAAGCTTGCCAGACCAATCTGGATCTATTTGTGATTCTAAAACGAATCACAAATAGATCCAGATTGGTCACCACACTATGCTTTTCCATTTTTAACTCGAAATTTCACAGATGTTTTACGTAGTAAGTTTTAATATAACTAAAAAAATATTCAGTTCCCTCCATATTTATACTTACTTCATACCGGCTAACGACTACTAGAAAAAACTAGACAATGACAAATTGTTAATTAGGTAAGTACCTACTTAAATAACATCCATTTTTAATAATAAAGCCAAGGGGCTTAAGGAATTCTTAGAATAATAATACAATCATAAGTGACGGGTTAGCAGGTAGTTCAAGATAAGTAGGTAAACCTCTGCAATAAATTTTGTAACAATGATAAGGTCGAGTACCTAACTTAATGGCCCCTTGTAAATTTAACAAAAAAATATACAATAGGTATCGTCTTTAACGGCTAAATATCATAAAACCACCATATAATATGGAATTATCAGGTAAAATTATAAAGTATGGCTTGTGAAATATTGCATTAAAACTGTAACAATAATTAGGTGAGTTGAAATATTATTTTTAGGTCGTAATGTACCTTGTATAATGAATAAAATGCAAAATGAAAATTTAAAAATATATTTAATTTTTTTTCACCTGAAGTCCATCGAGTGCCCCATATGTGCTATATGTCAAAAGATAGTAAAAAATAGGAACATTATTTATGCCGGAGGAAATAACGGGCACTCGCACGAGAGCCGAAAAATATCGATTTTCATGTTTTTCTCCATACAAATTAAAGTTCAAAAAATCTTTTCTGCGTCATTATCACCTAGGTTCATAAAATATGGTACAGTTTGGGCTTCTAATAAGATTCTGTCTTGGTTTCCAATAAGAAAAAGCATGTTTAGAAAAAAAAAGTTCTATGTCTATAGGAAGGGCTTTTTCGATCCACTGTGCGGCGCGGCGCGGCGTTGCAACGCGGTCGTGTCGTAAAATTCTCTATGAAGAGACGTGGCTACCCCGCCGCGCGTCCGCGCCGTCGCGCCGCCGCACAGTGGATCGAAAAAGCCCTTCCTATAGACATAGAACTTTTTTTTTCTAAACATGCTTTTTCTTATTGGAAACCAAGACAGAATCTTATTAGAAGCCCAAACTATACCATATTTTATGAACCTAGGTGATAATGACGCAGAAAAGATTTTTTGAACTTTAATTTGTATGGAGAAAAACATGAAAATCGATATTTTTCGGCTCTCGTGCGAGTGCCCGTTATTTCCTCCGGCATAAATAATGTTCCTATTTTTTACTATCTTTTGACATATAGCACATATGGGGCACTCGATGGACTTCAGGTGAAAAAAAATTAAATATATTTTTAAATTTTCATTTTGCATTTTATTCATTATACAAGGTACATTACGACCTAAAAATAATATTTCAACTCACCTAATTATTGTTACAGTTTTAATGCAATATTTCACCAGCCATACTTTATAATTTTACCTGATAATTCCATATTATATGGTGGTTTTATGATATTTAGCCGTTAAAGACGATACCTATTGTATATTTTTTTGTTAAATTTACAAGGGGCCATTAAGTTAGGTACTCGACCTTATCTTTGTTACAAAATTTATTGCAGAGGTTTACCTACTTATCTTGAACTACCTGCTAACCCGTCACTTATGATTGTATTATTATTCTAAGAATTCCTTAAGCCCCTTGGCTTTATTATTAAAAATGGATGTTATTTAAGTAGGTACTTACCTAATTAACAATTTGTCATTGTCTACTTTTTTCTAGTAGTCGTTAGCCGGTATGAAGTAAGTATAAATATGGAGGGAACTGAATATTTTTTTAGTTATATTAAAACTTACTACGTAAAACATCTGTGAAATTTCGAGTTAAAAATGGAAAAGCATAGTGTGGTGACCAATCTGGATCTATTTGTGATTCGTTTTAGAATCACAAATAGATCCAGATTGGTCTGGCAAGCTTGGAAACTATTTAAAACTGTTAGAAAGTGTTAAATTTCAGTTGAATTTGAGTTTATCTGAAGAAGATACAGACACTCTCCAAGAATTCTGTCGAAGTTTAGTCAGTCTGTGATAAAAAGATGGAAATCTGCAAAATGTAACACAGAAACTTTCAAAAAACACTATACAGATTGGTTGGAGCAGAATATCGAGTGGCCAACTTGTGTACGTGAAAATATACGACCACAACAGCTAAATACTGCAATTCAAGAAACAAGTGAAGCTGGCGAATTGTTTTTACCCTCTCCGAGTACATCAACTGTTGGAACATCAACGAAAACGGCTCCAAGTCCGCGCAAACCTTTCACAGAATTTGGAACAAAACAAAAAGTACGAAGGATTTAAAATTATAATTATAAAGGCCGAGAAAGTTCAGAATTGGCCTTTGCTTTAATTGCTAATATGAAAAATGAGGGTAAAGATATTTTGGCAGCAGCCATAGATCATATTCTAAAGAATCCAAAAGAGGCGGAAAAAATCGTGGAACAAGCAAATGAAAAAAATAAATGTGTTTTCACCCCTACCAAAGCGCTCGGCTTATTACTGTCACTTAAACTATCAAAGTGGCAGTATATAACGTTGAGAGAATCTGCCATTCAAGAAGGCATTACAAATTTGTATCCATCATATTACAAACTGCAGCAAGCCAAGATGGATTGCTTTCCTCCGAAAGACGCAATCACTGTTACAGATACAATGGCCAAAGTAGCTCTTCAAGCACTCCTTGACATAACTGTTAAAAGAATAATAAAAAGTTTACCTGACGAGATTACAAACCAATCAATGATATTAATATCGAAATGGGGATTTGATGGTGCCTCAAGTCAGAGCACATTAATTCATTGATCCAGAAGACACAGATTCTGACACAGATGCTGATATGGATGTCTTTTAATATGTTCTAATTGTTTTACAGAAACTTTGTAACTTATATGTAGGTACATAATACGTGTTTTTTAAATAATTATTGTGTATGATAACTTGTAATATAGAAAAATTTGCCTTGTGTCTAAAAAAATAGTAATATTTATTTCGTGTGAATTGTTTAATCGCCTTTGTAGTTTGTAATTATTATTCATTTCTTTTTAAAAATAATGACTGTATTTGATAATTATGCTTTTACTTTAACAAAATATAAAAATTTTATATATTTTCATTATTATGATAGGTGAAATATTACATTAAAATTGTAACAATAATTAGGTGAGTTGAAATATTATTTATAGGTCGTAATGTACCTTGTATAATGAATAAACTGCAAAAAAAAATTAAAAATATATTTTATTTTTTTTCACCTGAAGTCCATCGAGTGCCCCATATGTGTTATATGTCAAAAGATAGTAAAAAATAGGAACATTATTTATGCCGGAGGAAATAACGGGCACTCGCACGAGAGCCGAAAAATATCGATTTTCATGTTTTTCTCCATACAAATTAAAGTTCAAAAAATCTTTTCTGCGTCATTATCACCTAGGTTCATAAAATATGATATAGTTTGGGCTTCTAATAAGATTCTGTCTTGGTTTCCAATAAGAAAAAGCATGTTTAGAAAAAAAAAGTCCTATGTCTATAGGAAGGGCTTTTTCGATCCACTGTGCGCCGCCTCGATCACGCTGCGCCTTCAGCTCACCCGTGACGCGACTCTAGTAAGTACCTACCTATTTAGTATCTCAATTTTCTATTATATATCTCTATTTATAAGAAGACGTAGACGTGGTGCGCCGCTTTTGCGCTTGTAGCGCTTCGACGCGCCCGCGCCGCCGCCGCCGCCGCCGCTGCCGCCCCGCCTTGACTCTTAGTCTTGGATGAGCAACGTGCTTTAGGTGCTCGTCTTATCAGAGCGATCACTGTGGTTCTGGGCCTATTTAACCCTTACCGGCAACATTCCATACAGTCTGGCTGAAGTCAGTAAGGTGTAACTGTTGGATGGAGACCACAAATCCGTTGGAGTACGTCACGTTGCCAACTACGCGTTTTTGGTAGAGGGTCTCGCTGAAATCATGGAAACAAAAGGTTAGATGAACATTCAACGGAAAATATCAATAAACAGGGTGAAGATTCCAAAAGCATTTTTTTTTTAAAATAAGGCGCTGGGTTCTTTGACGCGTCGTCGGCTAGAGTGCCGCCCGCGCCGTCACGACGGGCCGCGAGCGTGTGTATTCTCAGGACGCATCGGCTAGAACGCCGTCCGCGGGCGTGTGGCCAGTAGCCAGCGCCCAACAATATTTCCATAAAGCGGGGCAAACTAGCCAGCAGCGTCTTGGGAACGCTTCCGCTTGGTATTGATTGATAAACTGATATAGATCAGTTGAGCTATCACTAGATTGATTGCAACAGTCTGCAGTAAGCGTGACTGTTCCAATTGTAAAATTACTAGTTCTAATTTTTTTTCTATTCTAAATTCGATCGTGTGTAATGTAGCACTTTTCAACAATTTATATTTTTTTAGTTTTTTGAACGTGGTGTTGGTGTTACGATCCACAAATGTTCAAATCAACCAAGAAGTCGTTAGTCGGTTTGATACATTTGGTTTCAAAAAATTCTAACCAAAAAAAAGACCAATCCCAATCATAGCATAGCATAGCTTTCTAGACTAGACAATTAATTTGTAGGTAACGACCCGAACACACAAACATTTACACGAAACACCATAGATCTCCGTGGGGTAACATGCAGGGCCCTTTTCTGTTAAACTTGATCGTTTTACTATGACAATGATTTCGTCACAGAATTACACATTTTAGCATTCTACCTTAGATGAAAGAAACAACAGATCGAGAGACGCGTGTCTAAAATGTCAAGGTGGAAACCATTTTATATAACTCCCCATGCAAATTGCACCGCACGCACTATCTAGAGTTTCTTTCATATAAGGATCTACGTGACGATTCTGCGATCATACCATTGAACTACATATAAATTGTAAATGAATTGATTTTTTGTATTGTGTAATATTTATGATTGTTAAAAGATTTATTATTATGTTTTAATGCAATTGTGAATTTATACTTTTAAACATATAATACATTTATTTTAATTGTTAAGTACCTAGGTACTACTTACGTATTAAGCACGACTGTAATAGTATGTACCATAACTATAGACCTGTAACTATGTTGCCAATAAAGAATCTAAATCTGTACTACCACTTGGTTAGCAGAATTGGACTCCAGGTAATTCTGTCGTCGCGGCTGGCTTGTGTTTACAAACTTACTCCAGTGTTTGTGAATATTCGTTAATTCTCAGGGTGCACCACTCGATCTTCTCCATATCGTACACCATTTCTTGCACCACCCGGCTCATGTAGCCGGAAAAGCCGGGCACCCGTGCTAGGGTTACTGAAAGAAGAGCAAAACTGAGCCTCCATCGACCTCATCACCGAACTTGCCTCTTCCAAATAAGGGGGGTTGCGGCCTATTCCACTCTGCACCACTTTGCAGATCCACTAATGGATCAGTTTCCACTTTTTTTTCCACTCTGATCCACGGATGGATTAGTTTCGACTTCAAGTTCCACTCTGATCCACCGATGGATTAGTTTCGACTTCAAGTTCCACTCTGATCCACCGATGGATTAGTTTCGACTTCAAGTTCCACTCTGATCCACCGATGGATTAGTTTCGACTCCAAGTTCCACTCTGATCCACCGAAGGATTTAGCCATATTCACGACGCAGGCGGGTTGGTGATCGCAATGGTAAAAATACACATAAGGAAGCTGCTGCTCTTTCTCTGGTAGCATCTACGTGCTAAGTTGGGGGGGTTCGATTCTTACGCCGCCGCGAGCCGCCACAGCTATGGGTCCATCTATTAGAAACTGATTCTCTCTAAAATATTATGTGACACTACTACGAATCTACGCTCTAACTTAAATTCCTTTGTCTCCCTTGGTAGTGTAGGCCGCTATACATTACGTTTCCTGGCCTATCTATCTGGGCCAATAAAGTTGATTTCAGCTTGTACTTCTCAGATAAAGCGCTGTCGGTCTAACGGCGGTCCTTCTGCGTTGAAATAGAGGGTATCTTTTTCTACACTATGCAAACTGGGCGAGAGTTTAGACCCAGAAATTTAGCAGACGCACTTGTAGAGTAAAACGACTCGCACACGAAGGGTTCCGTACCGTAAAAATCAGGCAACTTTTTCAAAGAACATTAAATTTTCACTTGTTCGGAGACCCCTTTAAACTTTCAACTTTATTTTTTTTAGTATTTGTTATTATTACACTGAACTGTTACTTAATTATAGAAAGTTTCATTCGTCTACCTATTGTAGTTCAAGAGATACAGCTTTGACAAATGAAGAGCAAAAATAGCCAAAAATATCACGTTCGTTGTATGGGAGCCCGCTTTAATTTTGATAGGTATTTATTTTATTTTTATTATTTGTTGTTATAGCGCCAAGAGAAATATATATTATCTGAAAATTTAAACTGTCTACCTCTTACGGTTCATGAGATATAGCCACGTGACTGACGGACGGACGGACGGACAGCGGAGGCTTAGTAATAGGGTTCCGTTTTCACCCTTCGTGTACGGAACCCTAACAAAGCAACTTTCTCACCCCAATTAAGTTGTCCAAAGGCACATCCGAAGCATAGCAACCCAATAATTATTTTCCACATTTTTTCAGTAAGGACGTTACAGCCAAATAAATAACAACAGGTATCTAGATATAACAACTACCGGTCTACTTCAATTTATCTCGGGTCGATACTATTGAATTGATTAATTTATTGATTAGATAGTAAATCTCTACCTATCAGTCTTAATGCAATTAAATTTGTTTAATCCCGATACTGTAGATAATGTGATTCTGATACAGAACTAAAGTCCGGTATGAGTGATAGTTTTCAATTCCAATTCTCAGATGATACAGAGATGTACAAAGAGGAGATGTAAATAGATTTCCAGAAGAAACAACGCGTGACAATTTGCGGGGTGAGGGGGTGTTAGATCCCGCCCACTTTTTTATTTTCCATCTACCGGTCAATAGCAAAACTGCTACATTCACTCTGTATCGATAGTACTACGTAGTTTAACTACCTCACACTAGATGTCATTAAGTGTAGGGTGTAACAGGGACGTACTCAGAATTTTCGTACCAGGAAGTAAACCACTAATACCTGCCTTAATCAAAAGTTGCATGTCGGCTTTTTTGCCACTATGAAGCCTATATGTTGATGTATGTATGATGAAGGACGGGTACAATTTTTGTTATCCACTGCTGTTTAAGATTATCTTCGGATGGAAATCTAGAACACACATAATTTAAAATTTAATTATGTAATGGGTGGGCTTCACGTAAATTAAATTAAACTATACAACAACTGTTATAAATGTTATAATAGTTGTCTCACGGAGTGAAAGTACTTTCAATAATGTAGATAGAAAATTTAATTTAAATGAGGCTTTATTTTATTTCCTGCGTATTTCATATATTTTTAAGCTACTTTCCATTGATGAATGATAGCCGTGGGATAATCGATAAAATAATTTCATTCTAATTACAGCCCTGTCTTTTTGTGAAATTCATGTTGTTGCCCCGTTGACAAAGCTGTACACTGACTAAGGCCACGCCTACTGTGATGACGTCAGGACCTAGTTGAGAATCACAGTGCACAGTCGCTTAGGCCCCCTCCTCTCTGTACGACCAATGTTTGGAACTTGGAGCAGCCAAGTTCCAAACATTGGTCGTAGGTAGTTACTGAAAACAAAAATGCCTCAAAGCTGGCCCCTCTAAATTTCTGGAACGAGAGGTCACTTCCCTTGCTCCTCCATGAAGACAAACATTTTTTTTTGTAGACTGCTACTATGCTACGTAGGACCCGCGTAGCATACAAAAGATCTCAACGTGTAGTACTCGTTTTTGAACCACAAACTAAAATCGACTAGAAGTCGCAGAAATTATAATTGGTAATATAATTGCTGTCATTGCTGACTACGTAGTAACTTGAACTAAAACTGAAGACGCAAAATGTTTTTCGGTTTTGAATATAATAAATGGACTTCTTTGTTCCTTTCACTAAATACCAAAGTCGGCGGGTTGTTGCGCCATTTTTGTACTTATGGGTACCTATTTTTTTATATCGGTTTTCGTGTCACTACGGCCATTAATCGGCCTACTGTGATCGCCACTTTGTGTATTCAGCCTTAAAGCTGCGGCGTTTATAGTTCGCCACTAACCCTTGCACCTGCTAAGAACTGTACGGTTTTCTTTCGGGGTGATGTCTCTTAGCTCGTCTAAGCTGTGCAGGTGCTTGCCCAGATGGATGCTACGTATTTGCATCAGTGCTCCACTCTCTCCCAGCAGATGGAGAGGCTGTTCCTCCGCCTTCTCGCAGAATCTGCAGGATTGTGTGTCGCTTATACCTATGGGTATTTGGGTATTGTAGGCAGAGTTTTGTCAACTTGTTGCTGGTCCGCCGACTTTGATAAAGTCGTAGAGCTTCGTCGAACGTCCTATGCTACGCTGCCTGTATTTAACAGTTCGTGTGCGAAATCTTTTGCTCGCTACGTACAGCGAACTGTAAAAAATCAGTATTCACCTACGTATGATAGCAAATTACATTTATCTAATCAATGATAGGCGAAGTACCATATCAATGAGTAGGTACTTACTGAATTACTTTTCTCTTTGGCTTGTTTGCTAATTGTAAATTTTACTTTCGAAGGATCGTGGCCATACAATGAAGCGAATTTTCGTGATAGCGTTATTGTTTAGTGCGGCTAGTTCTCAAGTTGGTAAGCGTGTTTAATTTACCAACTTCAAAAAAGAAGTTTCTAGTTCGAATGTATGATTTTTTGTGTATGTTTACCGATATCTCCAATCAATTTATTTTGTAATTTATACCTACATAAATTAACATAGTCACAAGGCTAATTATTATTGTGTATTATAGTAGTTTTAAGGTAAATAAAAATATTCTTATTCTTCTATCTCCGTAGTGGGGTTTTCGAGGGTTTTCGATTTGGCATAAAACTATTAAATAATCCGTGACTATTAGTTCCAAGTAGTTCGATAGATGGCATAGAATGATCACGGCAAAAAAAAGGTTCGAGGTTGAGTTATTTTTTGAATCTATGATAATCTTTGAAACTCACACCTTCTTTGATTTATGGAGAAGTAAGGGCTTAGAATTTAAAATAATCTTCGTTACATACTATGACGGTTCGATAAAAATCGAGAGTCCCCATATTTTTCGATTCGACAGATTCGCATCTGTTAAAACTAGTGCCTATAAAATACGAAATACTTCATTTTGTCGTACAGTCTTCATCCACACACCTGTCAAAAATTAGGGAACTTCATAGCCGTGCATATGTATACCAAACAGAAAATAATTTCGTGGACGGGGGAGGCATAGGTAAATTATTCCTGATTTAAATTTACACGTTTTATACCTTTACCATGTACCATGTGAATTAAGCCACGGGCAGAGGCTAGTAAATTAACAATACATAAATAATGATCTTTCAGTGAACCGAGTCACCATAATCGGCCACATTGAATACATCCTCAAGGTGATCCAGGGCACTACGACGGAAGTCGAACAGAGAGACTGGTGTAATCTGAAGCTTCCTAACTTCTCGAAGGCTTTCAAGTAAGTTCATGTTTATTTATTTCCAAATTAAAAGAACATTACAATAAAAAGTTTCTGTCAAATTGTACAACAGTTTGGCGCTAGTAGCTCTCGTGGACACAATAGTCTTAAATTTTAAATGTACCTAACTACTTAGACTAATTACTAATCACATGTTCTAGCTCCATTGATACTTACCTACGTAATAAATTTCCAAAATTAAAAGTATAAACGTATATTTGTTGCTTCCATAAATAGAATGCTGAGATTCACGTACCTACAAAGTAGGTTTTATTAATATATCTGTTAAATGAGTATTTAACGCGTTTGTTTGCTTTCCTATTTTTACCGAACGACGCGACGGGACGCGGCGATGACGTATGGCGGTTTTTCAGTGTCACGGCGGCGGCGCTGCGTGCGTGGAGCGTAATAACTACTCGTAATTACCGTAAAATAGAATGAATTAAAATAAATAGAATCATGAAAACATTGCTCCATTTTTAACGACAGGTACAAAGAAGGGTGATAATAAAGCTCTGCGCTCATTTATCCAATATCCACACATCACAAAAAATATGAAAACAAAATTCCCAACCAATCAGCGTTTCTTTTTTAATGCGCCTAGCCGTTCTACAAACGGGCTGATTATACGATCGGGCGGTATTTCTTTCGAATTTATAATAGGTATTGTATGGATCTCGTACATAATATTTACATCTTCGCTGATGCCTCGTCAGACCAAGCATTGTGGCTATTTGTAGGCATAGGTCTATAATATGCTTTTATAGAAATATAATTATTTTATTTTTGTTATTTAAAAAACTTGACACAAGTGTCATTGCAGCGCGCTGCTTTTCAACGGTGCCACGGGGTGCTAACGCAAAAACAACCCACTTAAGTAGCATAGAGTAAATAAAAAGTATGAATGAATACTTTATTGTACATACAAAATAAATAATATCTTATAATTGAATGCTTTGGTTTCAAAATCAGTCAAATCCAGTTGAAGCTTTTTTCAGTACTGGACGAAAACTAGTTCTTGTTTATGGCAACCTTACAGTAAAAGCAAATTTTTGGCTGGTCATATAAACGGGGTAAGATTACTTCTACATAAAAAAACAGCTCTCAAAATATCAATAAAATCAAATTCAACAATTTTAATAAAAAGAATTAAAGGCAAAAAATATTTTTTTTTGAAAGATGAAGGTGAAGAACGTGAATGTTGGGCAACAGTTAGTCAAATCAAAGGAAAACAATATGGACGACGACACCTCTATACAAAATACTCGAAGCTGATGGGCTGACAGGATTTAGCCAGTTTTGAAGGAGCAAGTGCTTTGGATTTGACTGATTTTGAAACCAAAGCATTCATATCTAAATTAATAAACAAAAAAGATCGTACCTCGTGTGTTCATAAGTCTTGAGACACAGTAAAACTTTTGGAGCTAAATTGAGTATTCATTTATTGGATATTAAAATTAAAACTACTGACATCTAGATCTGTATTTAAAAATAAATCATTCAAAATGGCCGCCTTGGCATTCAATGCAGGCCTTCAAACGCGTGCGCCATTCATCTATGGCGGCACGAATCTTTTCAATGGGAATCCGTTTCGATTCTTTAATAAGGGCTCGCTTGAGAGAATCCAGGTTTGGGTGAGACTTTCTGCATGCCCTCAGCTCCAATTCCGTCCATAAAGAATAATCCAAAAGATTCAAGTCAGGGCTTGACGAGGGCCAATCTTCGCTCCGAATGAAGCCTGGCAAATTGGCCTCCAGCCAACGTTGGGTAGTCTTAGCTTTATGGGAGGGAGCAGAGTCCTGTTGGAAAACCCAGTATTTTCCAGCGAATAGCGTATCATTTAATGGTTTAACCACCGCTTCCAATATGCCGGTTTGATAATTTTGTGCCTTCACCTTGACGCCTTGCTGGCAAAAATGAAGCGAAGTGACCCCCTCGTAGGAAACACCCCACCAAACCATCACACTTGCTGGATGATGAGTGCGCTGGACATTACGTACAGATGGCTGGACGTCCTTTGAACTTCTGGCGTAAACCTTATTGTTCTGCCGGTTAAACTTTTCTTCCACCGTGAAGATCTTTTCATCGGTAAACAGGATATTTTTTGGATCGTGTCTCTTCAATAGGTTCCGACATCGTTCCAGTCGCAATTTACGAAGACGCTCGTTTAAATAATGCACTTTCCTTCGACTGTAGGCCTTTAGTTTAAGATCATATTTAAGTATCCTGTTCACCGATATTCGCGAAATGTTGGTCTGAAGAGCTAATTTCTTTTGAGTCCGGCAAGGGTTGCGACGAATTCGCTCTCTGATTACTTTGATGTTGACGGGCGTCCTTACAGACCGCGGGCGGCCACATCTTCCACGGTCTTCTAAAGAGCCGGTCTCCTTGTACCTCTTTATGGTATAATACACAAAGTTCCGACTACATCCCAAACTTTGGATTTCACTAAAAACTTGCATTGGTTTTTTTCCTGCTTGAAACAGTGAAATTACAGTCGCACGCAAATCTTTTGTTGGCGCCATTTTCACGGAGAATGAAACAAATATTCAAATGTATATTTTTTCTGATTCAACACATTCGAAATTTAAAATTTTAAAAGTTTAAAAAAGGTTGCATGAATTACTTTCTTTTTAAATTAATTAAATAAGTTCGTCTCAAAACTTATGAACACACGAGGTACGATAGGCGGCCTTATTGCTTAAATCAATTTGTTCCAGGCAACTTTATCTTTCAAAGATATGAGTAAATTAGGAGTTGGTAGTAAAAGTCAACACAAAATAAAATAGAATAGGGTGCTACATCGATCTAAATAAAAAAGGGGAGATGTGCGAGTAGCGTCTCGTATCTCTACAGATTTTATTTAGATCCATGGTGTGCTATTATTACCTAAGATGATGACGATTAAAGCTTGTGTACCTATTGCTTGCAGCGAGTCCGTAATCAATCATCCGTACGTTGGAACAGTCTCCTACACCAATGGCTTTGTCGTCTCCATCCAGCATGTGGACGTCCAGCAGTCTACAGTTCAGCAGGTATCTTATGATGATCTGACAAATTTATTTTTGTAATTTTAAATTTTTTCTGCTTTCTTTAGAGAATAAAACTAACGGAAAAGTAATTTGCCGCAAATCGTTAAAAATTTCTATTAACCTATGAAATAACTAACTTCGGTTCACTGGTATTTTTAGAGCGTTTGGAAAATTATGAGCTTTTGGGCTGAACAACAACATTTTCCCAAATGCTCCCAAAATACAATTGAATCAAAGATGCCTGCATCTTGGGTTCATAGAAAATGTTTTACGATTCGCGGCAAATTACTTTTCCATGGTTATATTCCTTGTAAAACACAGAGATAAATTAAGACCACAAAAAAAAAAAACTCGCTCCAACCCATGACGACCAACTTAAGTAGCTTCTGAAAGCAGCGTCTGCCCTGGGTAGAATTACCTTTGCCACTTCAGTACAATCCATTCAGTACTTTTCAAGCTCGTATCGTAGTCCACCGCTTGCAGCGTGCGTCTTCGAGCCTTCATGATTTTTTCTTATGCTGCGAAAATGCTTTTTTCTTGAAAAAATTAAGCATAAATGTCTTTCCCCGAGATACCATTACGGTCGGCAAATAAATGATTTTTTCTCGATATTTTCAACCACATTCCAGGTATGGACATGGAACAACACGGATTCTACCGGCCAAGTCTCCTTACGAGGGACCCTGAGGATGACAGACCTGGCCATAGGATACGACGTGGAAGCAGCCATGCAAGATGGCAGCCACCACAAATACACTGCGACCTTCAAGCATCCGCTTATCAGCTTTGCTTTTAGCGTGAGTGTTTAACCAAGTTGAACCTCCATTCTATGATATCCACGTTGCCCTGAGCCTATGCTCATGTGGTAAAAATTTAAAATAATTAGGACCTGTATGTGTGATCTTAGTAAAAAAACACATAGTTGAACATAGAATCTCATTCTTCTTTCGAAGTCGGTTAAATAAGAAATATTTTTTGTGTGTAACTTTTGGTGGATGAAATGCTGGATTTTACCAGTTCGGTCAAAGTTTTTTGCATTGCCATACGTGACATTTAAGACAGATTTTTTGACGCTGCATTTTGACAATGGCTCATAATATTTATCGTGGTCTTGTGTTGTCCTATGTATTTCAACAAAGTGAAAAATAAGAAAAATGTAGGTAGTGAAACCATACTTCCTCACTGGCGTGGCGCAGTGACCCCAGTGGATCTTGGCCTCCGACACCACAGATCGCTAGTTGTCCATAGATCTAAGTAAAATCTGTAGATGCGGCACGTTCTCCCAGAGCTTACATAACAACTGGCCTGTGTTACAACTACACACAAACACTCGCTCACAGTTACATTTCCAGTCTTGTGCAATAACTATAATGAACAAACACAAGGGCATTGCTGTAGTCTTTAATTCAATAAATCACACTATAGTACGTCGAAGCGAGCACGTGCAACACGAACGCCGCCGGTCCGACTATGACTGAGGCGGGTGGATCTAATTGCACCTAATTTAAGCCTTCCACTTTCGAGAAGCTAGTACCTCATATCCCCCTTTTTTACCTAGATCGATGAGTGAAACGGTATTTTGTTATTAAGTTATGGACTATTTTATTCTTATTCCCAGATAAACTACAACACGCACACCCAACAAACTACAGTGACCGTCGTCGGCACCGTCCCAAGACTTACTAACGTCCGTCCAGAGTTGTCTCCCTTGGATACCACCAGCGTGGTTCTTACACATCTGGTAAGAATTTCTCTGAAAACCATCACTCTGAAAACTCTTTTATTTTGAGTCTTAGCGCGAGAGCTAGTTACATCGCAAAAGGTATACCAGCAGCAAATTCAATTCAATTCAATACGTCATTATTCAGCCATAGATTATTAAAAACAAAAGTCAAAGTCAAAGTCAAAAACTCTTTATTTTCATAAATACAATAAATGTACACTTAGAAAAGATCAAATTCTTAATAATTAAACGCTGACACAGAAATAAAGTGATTATTTTTGATTTCAGTCGCTTCGGTATGTAGACTAAAGTAAAGAAGCGACGAAGAAACCTTTAGCCTGTTAGTTAGTTGTAATTTTTCGAGTTGGAGCAAAACCCGTCCCAAGCTTTTTTATCCTCTAGAAAATTAAAATAAAAACATCATAAATTAATAGAACGATCAACCTGGGACACACAATCTTCATAAGCGCATGGCTCTATGTGTGCGCGTCCAGTGCTTCATGAAAGCGCAGTCCGTGTCCAGCCTTCCAGCTATTAGTTGCAGATAGCTACTGGTACCGCCTTCATCATGCGCATCTAGGATGCTGTTCTGTTGCGGATGATTGCGTAAAAGTCAAGCAAAGAGATAGGAGGAAGTGAAATAAAATACTGGCCGTTTTCGTGGCATGACGAAATCTAAATGCATATTTATAATAAATAAATAATGCAGGACAATCCACACAATATCATCTAACCCCAAGCTAAGCAGAGCTTGTGTTATGTGTACAAGATAACTAATAATAATACTTATTACAATACATTACATATTATAATTATGCTATTATCTATCTATATATATAAAAGAAAGTCGTGTTAGTTACACTATTTATAACTCTAGAACGGCTGAAAGGATCTCGGTGAAATTTGGCAGCGAGGTAGATGGTATCCCGGGGCCGGACATAGGCTACCTCTTATTCCGGATAAAAGCGTGCGAAGCCGAGGGCTGCAGCTAGTTATGTATAAAGATACTTAATTTAGAAGCCTAATCACAACTGATTTAATTTACTGAAAGAATACTTAGTATACTTTCTAGATCATTCTCTGTAGATATGTTGGAATATATTTAAATTTGGCGCCCCCGATTTAACATGATCACTAGCGCGCCGCGTCATGCGAGGATCGGCTGTGTTGGAGGTTATAAAGATTGGTAAAACGAAAGTACAAATAAATCCTGGAATTGTTTACTGTGATACTTACTGAGTCATATTTATTAACTATTAATAATAGACAGATATTTTTTTGTACATAGAAAATACTCAGAACACTGAACTATTAATAATAGATAGATATTTTTTTGTACATAGAAAATACCCAGAACACCCGCAACAAATATTTGCAGATTGTACAAACATTTGGTCCCAAGGCGGGAATCGAAACCGCAACCCTGCTGCGTCGCAGGCGGACTTTCGCCCGCCGCTCCACATCGGGCGTAACCTCCTTTATAAAAACATGCTCAAGGGTCAAAATATGTACACATTTTTTTATTAGAATTACCTAAATAATTATGTTCACGCGGCCTCCTCGCAATAGCACAGAATAACTACCTATTGTATAAACGAACCAAGTAAAGTTGTTATATGTATCTTTAAAGTTACATATACTAATGCATATACATTATACAATAGGTATGTAGTTATTCTTTGTGAGGAGGCCGCGTGAACATAATTATTTAGGCACCTACTTTTAATAAAAAAATGTGTACAATACTTAAAATAATATGTAATGTAAGTAGGTACTACGCATTAGTTCGTGGAAGTGAACCTAGAAACGAAAGACACGCGAGTCAACTGACGCGACGACGACGTCTTGCTTTTTACTTCGATAAAAGAATTTTAAAAATTTGCTTAACCTGAAACAGCCTCGAATAATAAATTCAAACATCAGTCTACGTCTCGTCTGCGTATTCGTGTATTTTATTTTGCACGACATAAAACAGTGATTTTTCATTTTCCAGTTTGACTTCATAGACACATCACCTGGCATCGAAGCGTGGGGGCCCGACGTATTCCAGCCAATTTGCACCAGCGTCGTACAGAAGTTGGAATTCCCGAGGATCTGCTATGATTGTCCCGTTCAATTATGACCATGAATTACAAATTTTATTATTTTAATTGTTAATATTAATGTGTGCAGTACTTAGTATTAATAAAGATTGATGCACAAGACCACATAAATATATCCAGATAGCTCTGTGTAAATCGCATGTGCGACAAAGCCCTTAATAAAGAATTAAAAAAAAAATAGTTCTGTGTACTAGACTGAGGAGACCACTTATACCTCTAATAAGGTATTGGATTGGTAAGGTACACTAATAGGTAATATTATAATTACTTCTTTAGTAATAACTCATTTTATGTAAACTCGTGGTAGTTCTATTCTGGTAGGTTCTACCAGAACGTACCAGAATAGAGACAGGCTCATAAGATGAGCCTGCCTCTATTCTTGTAATTCTTGGAATTCTTGGATTCTCTTCCTTGGAGGATGATAACCTATGATGCACATCTTTAAAACTGCTATTTATTTATTGTAATTATTAATGCAACCCCTTGTTCTTAGTCTAAATAATTTTTAAGTTTCGCTGTCCCCATTAACAGAACACCGTCAATGGGGACAACAGGAATAAATGTTTATTATTTTTATTGAGTTCCGTTGTCCCCATCGAATGGGGACAGCGACAATGGGGACAACGGGAATACACCAATAATTTCTGCTGTTTTAATATTATTATTATACACATCATTTATTTTAAATCTCGTTATAAAATACATTTTTTAGTATAGAAAATAAAATATTATAAAATTATTCTACGGTAAAAAATATATCAAAACGGTGAATCACCGGCCGCGAAGCTAGCCTTAAGCGGCCGGTGACTAGGGCTACAGAGAGAGGAACTCCTGACGATACGCGCCGAGTCCAGGAGTTTCGCCTTTTGGATCTGATCCTTGATCCAACTTCCTAGCGAGGCGAGAGTCTCTTGAGATGTTGATCGAGGCTCTTCGCTATTACGCCGTTAACCGAAACGACTATCGGGACGACGATCGCTGAATCAACATCCCACATGCTGACAACCTCGTTGGCCAAGTCAAGATATTTGCTAAGTTTATCTTTCTCAGCTTTAACGAGGTTAACATCATGTGGTATGGTGACATCAGCGAGCACCGCCCTCCGTTTTATTATTATTATTATTATTTTGAGTCTTAATTTAGTACATATTGTTACGCAAATTAAAAAAAAAGATTGTTATTTTCTCAATGGTCAAAGCGGGGTCTCCTAACACAAGCAAACTTTGCTTAAAGGGTGACACCAGCACCTGTATGTACCTATACTTTTTAAGTAATTGCAATAACCATTTATTTATGAACAGCTCAAAGTATCTTTATTGACAATGAAAATTACAATTCAATAATTAAAACAAATTAGAACTAGTATTTACAATTGAAACAAGCTAACTGCAGACTGTTGCAA
Source organism: Eupithecia inturbata (assembly GCA_963662085.1). Classification (NCBI taxonomy): domain Eukaryota; kingdom Metazoa; phylum Arthropoda; class Insecta; order Lepidoptera; family Geometridae; genus Eupithecia; species Eupithecia inturbata. Next base: position 2,429,548 of record OY759192.1, read on the forward strand.
ACAATCTACAGGTAGCTCAACTGATCCATATACCAGTTGGAAGCGTCCCCAAGACGCTGTCTGCATTGCCCCGCTGTATGGCAATGCTGATTGCCCCGCTGTATGGCAATGCTGATGCGCTGCGCCAGATACCCACCAGCTCTTGGATCACGCGTCGCGTCAACCAGACGCTCAGATAATTTTTAAAAATCCGGAGAGCCTCTGTACCCCACGGACCTAGGATCTCGACCCCAAAGGGAGCAAATGTGTAGGCTCTGTCGAGACCTGCATATTTGCGTCTCCTGAGATCCTCGGCCAAATATGCCGCCGCACCAGCCCTCACGGATGTCCTCGGAAGATGGGAAGGCGCAAGTGTGTCGACGCATGTAGTTTACCACACAATGGGCCTCCTTTTATTTATTAACTATTATTTATTTATTATGTTTTTATTATCTCATTTATAATATTATTTCTTCTATTATTATTGTATTATTTCCTATGCACAAAGTTGACTGTAATCTTGTAGTTTATTTGTTTACTTTACTAGTTCACACTTTTTATGTATCTACTATTCTTCTTACTCGTGAAAACCTTTTAACAGCCTTCTATTTATATTTTCTTAACTTTTTGTGTGTGCTGCTGGTTTTCTTTTAATAAATAATTTAAATATCTACGGATAAATATCTACGTATAAAGGAGATAACGTTTTGTTACGAACCTTATCTCTCCTCTATGCTTATGCTACGCAGCCTCTACGCAGATGCTAAATAGTGCTACGCCTTTGCTACAGAGCTCTAAGCCATTGCTACAAAGTGCTACGCCTTTGCAATATAGTGCTACGCAATGTCTACGCGTTAGCTACACAGTGTCTATGCTAATGCTAAGCAATGCCAAACACATTTATCTTAAATTCTACTAGTCCTAAATCTTATACTTCTTCTTTACTATACTCAGATTTATTTCGTTCTAGTCTAGTCAATCCATCACAGTTTTTATATCTAGACTATCGATCAAATACTCGGCGTCACTATGACGAATATGCCTCAAACGAGTAAACATAAAAAAGCCATTCTCTTCATAAACAAACACCCATAAATCTAACTCGGTACCTGCCTTTTTGGCCGTACAAGCAATTTTTCACATCGTCCGGTTTTCAACGTCAAAATTTAAAGGTTGACCCCTAATAAATCACAGGGTTCTGTGGTAGCTACCTACCCTTTCGCAGCGAGTGGTATGGATGTTGCAGAAATTATTATTGAGGTCGGAGGTATGCGAAGTTAGTCTTTTCGCCTATTTTTAGAGCGTTAAAATGTGCTTTAATTATGATATCGATGCCAAAAAGGTAGAAAATAGGACTCTAACTTACATACCTCTAGATTCTTGTGAAGTAGTTTAACGCATTTTAGGTATTATAGTACCTACGTAGTGTAGGTATATATTATAATTGTTTTAATTTCCTAATTAAAATTTTTATTACATATTTTAAATTTTTTAAGTTTTTCAAACGCCACTGTCTATAATTATTGTTCTCTTATGTCTAGCCCATTCCAAGGTTGCCTGGAAGAGATCGCTCAAAGCGATAAGGCCGCCCTTTGTACTTCCTTGATTCTCATCATTTTCTTCTGAGACATTCATTCCACCTCGATGATTCACTGAGACAATTTTTGCCGGTTATTGGTCATTTTACTGCGGTGCGGTGGCAGAATCCAGCCAATGGGCGGCGAATATACTCGAATGTGTCTGACATTATGTGAATATCATTAGTTAACTTGCCGGTAAAATTATTAAGTTTAATAATGTTTAAAACTTGGTTGGAATGCGTCCGATTGTGACAATGGTCGCCTCAAATAAGCCCGAGTACTTTTTAGCAAGTGCCAACCTCATGGACAAACCTGAGCTCGAGTCCTGTCAAAATTAGACAGAGGTCCTGCGGATCGACGTTTTGACAGACGCCATCGTCAACTTGACAAGGGTTTCCGGTTGTCGGGTCAACATAATTAAGCCCTGGATCTTAGTGGATTAGAACGACAATGGGGGCATTTTTTATGGAGTGAATGAATAATAGTAAGTGCTAATCAAAGGAGAGCTGGTAAGCTTACGGTGGCTCCTTTACCGTCGAGTCGGTTAGGTTATGGAATTCTCTCCGACACGATATTCGTGCTAGCCCGTCACTCTTCAAGGGTAAAGTCAAACAGCATTACCTATCTTTATGACTCTGTTATATTTTATGTATTTATTATATTATTACATAGCTATGTATATAATTACTGTATGATATTAGGAACATAGGTATTTTATTTTATATATTGAAATAGGTATCATAGACATAGTGTAGTAATAATATGTAGTAGTCTATTAATTATGTACTTAAGGATTAAACCACTTTCTTTTCCTGTATAAATGTTGTGCACACGTAGTTACCCACATAACCTTGTCTCTCTCTCTCCCAATAAGGTTTGCTGGAAGAGAACTCTTTTTAGGGTTAAGCTTGCCTTTGCCATTCCTTCTCTAGTTTTATGTTTTTTAATGTATATTTTATTTAGTGCAATAAAATTAAAAATTAGAATTAAGCTGCCATGTCATGCTTTGCGCGAAGAGCAACATTACTGGCGGGACTTTGTCGCTGTTGCTTGGCAGCCTTAGTGTCAAGGTCGAGTAAGTATTGTGGTGTCCTGATGATGTCTCGTGGAGAAACGAAACTAAGTTGACGACTTACTTTGATAGTTGTTAGGGTTTCGAAGATCAGAGATCGGTTCCGAAACCCTTATGATCTCGCTTTGTCTGTCTTTTTTCCGTCATTAATATCTCAGCACTACAGCAGCAAATAACGTGAAATTTACAATAATAATACATTTCGTGCGCCTGTACAGATTAAAAGAAAAAATAAATAAATGAAAACTGAAAATAAAATTTTCAGTAAAACAGCTTTTTAAATTTCTGTAGGTTTCATACTTTTTGGAATATTTTGAAAAAAGTCGAAAAAGTACACATTCTCCTCCCCTATCTCTGAAGTTTGCAGAGCGATCCATCCGAAACTTATGTAGCGTTTGTAGATATGGATCTATATTTTACAGGAAAAATATAGAGAAGTCTGTACTTAAATATACGACTTTTTGAAAAATGTTCAAAGAAAGGGGGGAGGGGGGATAATTGTCAAAAGGGGAGGCTACCTCACTGAGTGGGCTATCAAATATAAGGTATCGGTTTGAACATCTCAAAACAGTTTTTGGAATTCCTGAAGTATTTTGAAAAAACTCGAAAATTGTACTATTACCCTCTGTACACAGAAGTTTGCAAACCAACATTTCATTAAGCAACTGCATTAAGTGGGAAAAATTGCTCTATCTCATGACAATAAAAGTTTATAACAAAATTTCTAGAGACATAAAAGAACTGCCTACTAGTAAATTTAAGACAAAACTCCATAGGTGGCTCTTAGAAAAATGTTTTTATGACAGGAAAGAATTTAATAATCAATAAATTACGTAGTTATAATTTAGTATATAAGTAAATATTGTACGTCCATAATTAATGGATAAACTGTTGCTTCCACCTAGCTTTTAAGATCTCATTTGTACACAGTTTTTACAATAAAATTTCGTTTATTTTCATTTCATTTCAAATGTAGGTACTTTTAATTTTTTGGTATTCATAAAATAAAAAAGTCTCTAACCGGTACCTATTATGTACCTATTAGGACTTTGCACTATAGGTACTACCACTATAGGTACATATTGGTACTTGTTGTTACTTGACAACCGTTCGAAACACTCGGCGCGCGAGTCACACTCGCACTTGAAGGATCTTGTTCTCTTTGTGTAGTGGTCGTGTTTTCTCCTACAAACTACTTTGTTTTTAACAATAGCAATGGCCTTTATTATAAAAGAAAATTATAATCAAATAATAATAATTCGCATACGAAGGGTTCCGTACCGTAAAAATCAGGCAAAAAACATAAAATTTTGAAAGAACATCAAATTTTTACTTGTTTGGATTTTATTTTCACTAATTTGTATTATTACAGTTGAAGTGTTACTTAATTATAGAAATTTCATGTATTATTGTAGTTCAAGAGATAGCCTTGATAAATTAAGAGCAAAAATAGCCAAAAAACGTTTGTTGTATGGAAGCCCCCTTACTCCCAGGAAACCCTAGAATTGCTGGCTTTGACCCACTTCCCCGGTTCGCAGGATTAGAGCTCGCTCCGAACGGCACCAGCCAACCCCTACAAGCCTCAGAACGAGGACTGGAACAGGGCGGCTAGAGCGAGCCTTGGCTGGGGATATGTGGCAGAATCATGGACAAATCTCAAAGTTGTCTTTACACCCAAGGCTGGAAAGAAGGACTAGCCAGCCTAAGTCCTTCAGACCAATAAGCCTTTCTTCTTTCCTTCTCAAGACCATGGGGAAGGTGGTGACAGACTCATCAGAGACGTAGCGCTAGTCGCGTCTCCTATTCACCACAGTCAGCACGCCTATCGCAAGAGCAAATCCACAGAGACTGCGCTGAGTAGCCTCTTTGACAATGTGGTGAAGGCTATGGAGAACAAGGAAATCGCACTATGTGCATTCCTTGACATTGAAGGGGCTTTTGATAACTCACCTACCTCTCTGCTGGTGAACGGGTTAATAAATAAGAATGTCGACCAGTCCACCATCAGATGAGTTGAGGACATGCTCACAAATAGGGGAGCAAAGCTAACCCTTCACCGATCAATAATCACGATATCCACGGCTAGAACCACCCCCAAGGCGGAGTCCTATCGCCTGTCTTATGGGGCCTAGCAGTGGACTAGCTTCTGTGTAGACAGGCGGACCTCAATATAGAAGTGCAAGGCTATGCAAACGACCTTGTGATCGTCGTGCGAGGATTCAGCCAGTCCACCTTTTCTAGCATCTTGCAGAGAGCTCTCAACGCTGTCAGCGACTGGTGCAGCAACAGTGAACTCACAGTCAACGCTGACAAAACTGTGATTATACCATTTCCAAATAAGTGAAGGCTAGACAAGCTCGTGAAGCCTAAACTTAACGGTAAAATCTTTTCCACCGAAGTAAAATACTTGGGCGTTGACCAAAAACTTACGTGGAATACTCACCTAGCCTACGTCTTGCAAAGTGCTAAGATGGCTCTAGGAGCTTGCGGGAGGCTAATGGGCAACAACTGGGGCATCAACTCTAGAATTGCCCTATGGCTGTACACTGCCATTGTGAGGCCGATAATTACTTACACCTCCATGGTATTGTACGACAAGGCCCTTCAGTCAACTGCAATCAACAAACTAAACAGCCTACAAAGGACTGCATACCTTATGGCCTCGGGAGCCATGTCCACCTCCCCTGGACTGGCACTAAATGCATTGCTTGGACTGCCCCGCTTCACATGTACATAAGGACATAAGGCGTACGGCGCCTTATGTCCTTATGTACACGTAGCATAAGGGCGTAGCATAAGGGCGGTAGGAACTAACTCTCCCAGAAACTGAGATCTCTGCAAGACTCAACTCTGGAATCACCCATCTTGAGCATGACAACTGGCTCCCACGACATTGTGTTTGAAAAACACTTCATAGTGGAACTTCCTTCCAGAGAAGACTGGCTAAACAGCCAGGTACTCTGCAAGAATGGGTGCCTAAACTGGTACAGGGTTGGTTCCAAAATGGGACTGGATGTAGGCTGTGGCACTCCACAGCCTACATTGCTACGCTCTCCATACACTTATGGAGAGCGACCTAGGTTTGGAAAAAGCACAAACCTAGGTAATTACGCCTCTATCTTCCAAGCAGAAGTATTCGCCATTTTAGAATGTGTTGATATATATCTGAAAAAGCGCTACTCCAACCAAACGATCTTTATCAACTCTGACAGCCAGACGGCTCTCCTAGCACTGGACTCGAAGGTCTAGGTTAGTCCAGGACTGTCTGTCACGCCTAAACGCGCTCGGCTCGAATAACAGAGTCGTCCTAAGATGGGTACCGGGACACGCAGGTATCAACGGCGATGAGTGTGCCGACGAACTTGCGTGTTCTTGGGCCAAGGGGACACAGCTGTGTCCCGAGCCGTTCTGTGGCATACCTAAAAGTCTGGCTAGCAAAACCCTCTTGGATTCGTGCTTCGAGGAAGCTTCCAAGCTCTGGCAGAATTTCTTGGGCATGAGTCACTCAAATTATTAATAAAAGCCTTCGATAAACGGTACATCAACCTAATCCTAGCGCTAAGCAGACCTTCGCATCAATGCATGAGCCTCAACTAAAACACTGTCGCCTTAACTAGTACATGTTCAAATTGGCTCTAAGCGACACACAATCCTGCAGATTCTGCGAAGAGGCGGAGGAAACGCTTCACCTGCTAGGGGAGTGCGGAGCACTGATGCAAAAACGTAGCAGGTGCTTGCCCAGATGGATGCAAAAACGTAGCATACATCTGGGCAAGCACCTGCACAGCTCATACGAGCTACGAGCCATCACCCTGAAGAAAATCCTACAGTTCCTAGCAGCTGCAAGGGTTAGTGGCGAACTATGAACGCCGCAGCTTCAGGGCTGAACATTCTATAGGCGTTCATAATAGGCCTATCATGGCCGTAGTGACGTGACACAAAAGCCACCTTAAGCAAATAAAAAAAAAAAATGGAAATAGCCTTTATTTTAATATTTATTTTATTTTTATTATTTTGTTGTTATAGCGGCAGGAGACACATTATCCGAAAATATCAACTGTCTACCTCTTACGGTTCATGAGACACAGTGGAGGCTTAGTAATAGGGTTTTCACCCTTCGGCTACGGAACCGTAAAAACAAATTATGTAGGACTAGTATTTACAATTGAAACAATTAAACTAACTACAGACTGTTTGCAAACAATCTACAGGTAGCTCAACTGATCCCATATATATATATACCAGTCGGAAGATCCCCAAGACGCTGCTGCACTACTTTGTTTGATCATAATAGAGAAGGTTTTGGGCAGAATTGGTACTAAATATTGTCAACCTATTATTTTGAAACGGATTTCCGCAAAGTAACGCCTGAATCTATTATTAATCATCATAGATCAGCAGGTACAGCTGGACAAGCAAAATTATACATTAACATCAAAGTCACTCTGCTGTCATGTGGTTTACAAGCGGAAGGATACATTATTACCATCATCCATGACCTGCTGCATAAAACACCCATCCTATAACAGTCATTTCAAAGTGATTTCAATGGCCATATTCATACAATGGCAAATTACGAAGGCCATTCGAAGGGCTTTCAAATGTCACAGGATGGGTGGTTTGTGCGTAATCAAATCACACAGCGGGTAAAAGCCTCCCCAAAGTTTGTGCCATGCCATCCATCACGGTCCTGTGCTAGGCATCCATTGCCTGCGCTTTCGAAAAAGAAAAAGCACGTCTTCGAGCGTGCATATTTTTCGTAAGCTGGAAAAGCTGCTATGCTATCTTAATATGTTTTATCAATGATCTAATAGTCTATGGATATGCCTTAACTATAAAATATGCGTGTATACAAATAAACAAAATTTTCGTACAACATGGCGGCTATATCAGTGATGTGCCGTTTAATTTAAACCATAGAGCTTTACCAAAAAACATGGCCAGACTGACCTCGCCATGGAATAAGAAGTTTTCATACTAACTGTGTGTGTAACTCTACGATCTGTGATCTCTCTCACTTACTGTGACACGTGTGTGAGGGTGTGTGTGTGGCGTGTACGTACGTACACGGAAGAGAGATCGTAGAGTTGAGTAGAGTAGTCGTAGCGTTAATAACACTTCCTCTCCCTTAGGTACTACTTTTTACGAAACAGTGACTAGCCCTTATGAAGTTATGACAACATAGCCCTTATGACGCACGAGTCCAAGAGTCTACTAGGTCATCTGACCAGTAGAACTCTTTGACTCGTTCGCGGAAATAATTGTTATATCCTGCCGTAGGTAAATAATTTTTAACTATGGAAACTGCCATTCTGTTTAATAAAGAACGCAAGCATATAAATACATGTACCTTCTAGGTAGTTAAACTGGTTTCAAATAAGACACGGAAAGCTTTTTAAGAATCGAAAGTGCACAAGTAAGCTACAATCGATGTCTTCCTTCGCTGTACGTAGTGTGTTTCCAGTCAGGCATCTGATAGATACGAGTAGATAGATAGATAGATAATGCTTTATTCATCACCTTATAAAACAAATAATACTTATTAAACATATGTAATGTAGGGAACAGCAATAGGACTGGCGGCCCAATCGCTTAAAGCGATTTCTTCCAGGCAACCAAAACGATGGTAAGAAAATAGAGGATGGCGGTGCTGATAACCCTAGTAACGGCAAGCTCGGCGGTACTGACTATTTTTTTATGCTGTACCACTGTAAAATATATCTAATCAAAAACATAAATGTGAAAACTAGCCAAGTTCGTTCAGATAGTGGCTTCAGCTATAAAAGAGCTGAGATCATATATTTAGATAGGTGCCAAGTTTCATAGCAGTTCATAATCTTAATTTGTTACGTTCTTTCATTATTTAATTTGTATCTTGGCAAGTTTATACCTACCGCATTTGTTTTAATGTTGGACTATCTAAACGAGCTTGGCTAGTTTTCACATTTATGTTTTTGATTAGATTTCATTACTTTTTGATAAGTTTAAATATAAGTAATTTTTAATACGCAACCCAGGACCGTGAGTAATTTTTCCGTATGTACCTACCAATGTAACTTACAAATTCATACAAAATTGGTATATGACGCGATTTTCTTTATTCAGGCTTTTTCAACATAAAACATCAGTATCAACTATGCAATAATTTGAATTGTGTTGAATAATTAACAATAATTAACCTTATATAATTTATTTATAACATTTGTTATTCCTACTCTATTCATGGATCTACCTAAACATGCAAAATTGCAAGCCTGTAAGTTTGATAAGGGGAGTCCGTAGCTACTACGTAAGCCGGCTGTGGTGGGGAGCCGGTCTAATCCCTCACCATCAGATATGTTGAAGCGTTAAAGCAATCATATTATGGTAAAAAAAAAAAAAAAAAGTTTAATAATGTCTGAGATTAGATAAGAACAAAAGCGTGCCCAATGGTTCGTGTAAAGGTACTCACTGCTATAAATTGCGTCGCACGTTTCTTTTCGAACTTGGCTGGACGCTCTACAGCGCGTCTAAATATAAAGATTACGAGCTACGGCCCATATTTGAATGCTAATTTTTGTGCTGTGCGGTAACGGTGTTGGTGTGCTACGTCCCTTACCCCCGAATACTCAAACGCAACTCAGATTTGAGCACGTCTCAAGTCGAGGTTTTTTGACAGCTGTCAAAATCAAAATGTGTCAAAAATTCGGTACTGGAGACGCGCTTAAATCTGAGTTGCGTTTGAGAATTCGGGCGTTAAGCTACCATTTATGGCCGGACTTTTGTCATTGTCAAAATTTATCATTCTGTTGCCATAGCTACCTATTGTTAATAGCTTATTTATGATAAAAAAAACTAAAATAATAAACTTCAACGGTTCATTAAATCAACGTTAATTACGTTTGTATTAAAATATTAACACAGTTGAGTATTGTGCTCTAGTTTGAATAACACCCTATATCATTTCATTAGCATACAATATCTTAAAATGTCCTTGTTGTGTGTGAAAATACTCAGTGCACATAAAACAGCGTTTCGTGCTAACAATCCTTAAACAGGTTTATAATAAATGCACCTACATAATAAATTTGTATGGTAAAAACAAGATACCCAGACAACCTTCAACACTTCTTGTTGTAATTTTGTATGTGGAAGTATTTGCAGAGATTACCTACATACTCGGAGAACCAGCGCGAATAACAGCAAAAAAATAACTAGTGTCTTTATATAACTAACTTAAAACAAATAATAATAAAGGAATAATAGATTTGTAATAATGGCTCCCTAATAGCATTATAAGAATAAAGCTATCATGGAGCGATCCTAACTGGTTTGGTTGTCAAACTAGGCCTAGATCTCAGTACTCACGGGATCACCGTGGTTAAAAACTAGAATTACATAAAGTTCAACATATTATTTTCTTTGGTTTCTTGAATGTGAAAACAAGATAAAGGAAAAAAATTACGATAAAAAAATCATGATGAATCATGCACATAATTTGGTCGAGATCTCAGGAACTCTATTGAAATAATTTATGTTACGCTTCGTAGGTTATTACTAATTATTTGGTTCCTTGAACCAATTTCTTCATATGTTGCGTAGTTTTCTTGTAAATAGACAATAACTTGATTTTTGCGCTTATGCCGCTCCAAAAACGTATGCTTTGTCCTGCTCCTATGAACGCGAAATCCTATGCCTCTCCTTTTCATATCCATCCGAAATGTATCTCTTGGACACGTCACAAAATTCAAATTACATAAGTATAACTAGAAAATAAAGTGATCACTTTGATTTTTGCTCACTTCAATATTTTTAATGCAAAGAAGCGGACAAGAAACCTTTACCTTGTTAGTATTCGAGTTGGAGCAAAACTTGTCCTAAGCTTTTTTATCCTCTAGATAATCTGATATTTTGTAGTAAGCCTTTTTACAAAGGATATGTTTGACAATTTGTTTGAATTAATTTATTGATAATTTTTTCAACTCATTTGGTATTTGGTTGTAGAAGCGTATACATTGCCCTTTTAAAGATACATTAATCTTGTGTAGTTGTGGGCACAGCGAGTTTATTCTTATTTCTAGAATTTAAATTATGTATGTCACATAAGTTTTCATAAATATATTGACATATTGATTTTACAGGAAAAATATAGAGAAGACTTTAACCCTTATTGAAAAATTATCAAACGGGGGGATTTTTTTTTCAAAAAGGGTGGCTACCTAACCTAGTAGGATATTAAATGAAAGGTATCGGTTTGTACATATCAAAACAGTTTTTTTTTTATTTTTGTAGGCTTATATTTTGAAAAAAGTTGAAAAATTACCCCTCCCCCTATCTCCAAAGTTTGCAGGCCGATCCATCTAAAATGTATGTAGCATTTGTACAGGAGAAATATAAAGAAGTCTGTAAGTAGAACACTTTTAGAAATGGTCAAATAGGGGGGAAATAATTTTCAAAAGGCTAGAAAGGCTACACCGAGTGGGGTATCAAATAAAAGGTATCAGTTTGTGCATCTCAAAACAGTTTTCAAAATTCCTAAAGGTTATATAGTTTTCGCAATATTTTGAAAAAAGTCGAAAATTGCCCATTATCCTCTATACTCCGAAGCTTGCAAACCGATCCATCTGAAATGTAGATGCCTTACATTTTTAGGTATTCATTAAATAGCAAAGCGCATTTTCAGCCCGAGCCATTGAGTACCTAGTTTTGGCTTGAAGAAACATCCAAAATAATAATAGACATCCCAACATCCAAACTTTCGCATTTATAATTTAGTGTGATTTAACTTCCTAAAAAAGCTATTTTAGTACTTATCTTATTTGAATATCAAAATATACAACAGATCGAATTAAAACAGACACCTAGCAATAAGCAATACCGGTTTTAAATAGGTTCGGTTTTTTACGAACTTTATAAAAACCAACTCATTCTTTCGCTAATTCAATGTTTGTGAAAATCACAGTGAGACCAGTCGTGAATTTGGCAAAACAATTTGCCATAATGAATAACTTATTAATTATTTTTGTTGTTACATCGGTGGCATATGCGGGGGCTTCGCCAGCTGAACAATGTGAAGGTAATAAAGCTATTTCTTATTACAAGAATGTAGAGTCCCATGTCTTGCGTCCCCCATTTACCTTGAGTAGATTTTACAGTTAAGTAAAAACTTTTTCGAGAAGGAAGCCAAGAGCCCAGCCAAGAATTCGTAGTTTCCCAAACGCTAGGCTGGCTAGCGTTTGGGAAACTACGTCGATTCTTCTCGTCATCCATACCGCAATGCTTGAAAACGAAAGATTTCAACCAGTGCGTCCTACCCGTCATGACCTACGCAGCTGAGACGTGGACACTCACGGTAGGGCTGCTCCACCAGTTCAATGTCGCTCAGCGAGCTATGGAAAGTGCTATGCTCGGGAGTTTCTCTGAAGGATAGGATTCGTAACGAATACATCCGACAGAGAACCAAAGTTATCGACATAGCTCAATGAATTAGCAAGCTTAAGTAGCAGTGGGCCGGCCATTGCTCGCGAAGAAGCGACAACCGCTGAGGTTAGCGTGTTCTTGAGTGGAGACCGTGACTCAGCAAACGTAGTGTAGGACGATATCCAGCAAGATGGGATGACGACCTGCGACCGCGACTCGGCAAACGTAGTGTAGGTCCTCCAGCCAGGTGGGATAAAGCAGCAGATGCTGGATGCGGCAAGCTGAAGACAGGGCGCTATGGCGCTCATTAGTGGATGCCTATGTCCAGTAGTGGACTAATATAGGCTGATGATGTTGAGGTCCCTTTGCAAGACAAAGCTGTTTTCCCCTTCTTTCATCCAGCTACATAAAGATTACTGGTTGTACTAGCGCAAGTGTTCCTACTGGTACCTATCCTTTATAGGTAGGTACTCCTGCGATTCTCGGCATTTCCTTTTTATATTGTTAGTAAAAAAAGTAACAATTTGTTACTTTTTTAGGGTTCAGTACCCGAAGGGTGAAACGGAACCCTGTTATTAAGCCTCCGCTGTCCGCCCGTCCGTCCGTTTGTCACGTGGCTATAATTATCTCATGAACCGTAAAAGGTAGACAGTTGAAATTTATTTTCTGATAATCTGTATTTCTCTTACCGCTATAACAAGAAATAATAAAAATAAAATTAAATATCAAAATTAAAGCGGTCTCCCATACAACAAAAGTGATTTTTATGGCTATTTTTGTTCTTAATTTTTCATGGCTGTATCTCATGAACTACAATAGGTAGACACATGAAAATTTCTATATTTAAGTAACACTTCAACTGTAATAATAACAAATACTAAAAATAAAATAAAGTTGAAAACTTAAAGGGATCTCCAAACAAGTGAAAATTTAATATTCTTTGATAAAGTTGCCTGATTTTTACGGTACAGATCCCTTCGTGTGCGCGTTGACTCTCACTTCGCGGTTTATTTTAAATTCCATAAACATAAATTATATTTATAAGTAACAAAGAAAATTACAATTGTTACTTGTATTTTGTGTGGTTGTACATAATAGTCTTCTAAGTGCTCACCTTCTATGCGTCATACAACACCATTCTTGTAGAGCCCGCATGGACTCGCTTTTGTATGCAGGTAGCATTAATAGATAGACTAATATTACATAAATAAAAATAGCCCCACATTTAAAGTACCTACCTGCCTCCACAGTGTGGGAACCAGATAACTGAGAACCTAAAACAATGCTATTCAACATTTTTGTGATTAAATATGTACTAACCTATACATGAAACTTGGTACATTAAATTAATAACTTATAAAAGCCGAAACTGTGATTTCGTCTCGGATATCTTTAGAAGTCACGGGGGTCGCCCCGTGACTTCCGACTGTCCTTTATTGGTTTAAAATTTGTGTTCTCTCATTTGACCAAGTGTATAGAATAGAATCAAAGTTGCAATGTTTTTTATCTGCTTTCATTATGTAGTAAAACAAATTTCCTACGTCGCATCGTTTACGAGATGTAAGCAAAAAACTAAAAACTGGCCCTTCTTTATGCCATCTTCGCTCTCTCTGGGGCTCACCTCAGAGGGGTGGGGAGTTTTAGTATGTTTGTCTCCGAACTCGTCCAAACAAAGTTCCGAAGTCAAACTTCCTGCATTCAACCTTTTCATTCACAATCGTTTGTGGTCTGGACTGGACTACTATACGGGAGTAACAGATGCTGCCACAGTATTGACATCCGTACGCCCCGGTAGATGGCGGTGGGTCAGCGGCAGCAGCTGCAGCCAGTTGATGCCTCAATAAAAACTTGCTTCTCCGATAGCATCTGGAAGCACGCTTCCTCATTAGTCATGAGTAACAACTCCTTCCGCTGAGATTTTCCTTGTACACTACAAAGATATATACTAGGAAGATCTGAACACATCCTGCCTAGGCAAGAACTTGATTGAACTACAAAATAAATAAGAATAATTTAATTACTTAATAATTAAATAACCATTTCTTGCTTAGTGCAATAACCAGATTTTGATCGAATGATTCTTGATTGGAATATTAAATATGTTTAAGTTATTCAACATTCAGTTACTTTAGTAGGTCTGCATTGGTTGCTTGGTAGTCTTAAGTTTACTCACTGACGTCATTCAGTTATAAGAAACTAAAACCGGTCTCTGGTTCAAATTGAAACGTGTTTAAAACAAAATTTCATTGAAACCTGTTTGGTCTACAATAGTTTGGAAAAACAACAAATAAAATTCATAAATTAACGACAAGTACTGTGACAGTACTCTGCTGATGCTGGGGCCACACTACCGGAAAATGAATAATCATCGCAATAAATCTCGCGGTATCTAACGCGATAAATAACGCTACAGGTGGAGTGGCCACACTTGAATGGTCAACGTCAATCGGCAATAGAATTGCCAATGTTTTGATTTACCGCCACTCGATCTATCGCCTAACGTCAAACGGCAATGTGAATGCCGTTGTAAAATTATCGCGAGAAGTCGTGGCCACACCAACGTTCAACGTCCAATATCGCGATAATTAACGGCATTCCCCGGTAGTGTGGCCCCAGCATGAGAGAGTAAGCATGAAGCTGAGACGGGACTGTGGGGTTCGATTTTCCTACGCTCAGTTCCCGGTTTTACCCACTACCGATATACTTACATTATACCGAATGAAATGATTCTACGAAAACTCGACTCATGCAGACTCTTCTTTTGACTCGATTTCTTTCCCTTTTCAATATTCTAAGGCTGATTCTAAACGAGCGTAATTTTTTGAGTTACTTAAAATGATCGCTCGTTACAAAACGATGACTTGTCATTTCTGTTCAAAAGGATGCCGCTTATACGCCGCTCGCAACTCTAAAAATACGCTTTTTTCGCCTCAGTCTTAAGGTTATTTTACATTCAACTTTCAAGTTTTCATTAGTGCATTTTATTCATTAATAGGTATTTTGTTTTTATTTTAACAATTTCGCGTCGTTATAGAGACCGTTTCTTTGATAGGCATAATAAGTAAAATTATAAGTATTTTATTGTTAAATTTTTTTAATTATTTCAGGAGAAAACACTGAAAGTCTTCAAGAAAGAATAAACGTGGATCCTTGTGGAAAAGAAAGGTGTGACTTAATAAAAGGAACCAACACTACCGTGACCTTCCGATTCAAGACACGTAAGTAAAACTCCATGAACTTTCATCACCCCAACAACTCTTTCTGAGGGTGTCTTATGAGGCGGCTAACAGATATCCACTAAAGGGCGGGCGGCAGTGCCTCCTGCAGAACAATTTTACCTCCAAACTGCGATCCGCAGCCCGCATGCCCAGCTTAGGGATTATGGGTACTACCCCCATATGATAGAAAGAGATAGATAGATATACTTTTTATTGAGTCCACACACAAACAGCACAGGAAAAAAAATTGTACAGAAGCATGTTTAACATAGGTACATGCTTCTGTACAATATAAAAGGTAGGTGCATTATTATTAAATTCTTCCACACGAACAATAATTAAAAATAAAGAAAATAAATAATAAAAAAATCGCAATAAAATAACATCTATAAAACACAGGATGCTAGGCAGCACCAACAGTCTGATAGGGGTTCTGGCTGACAGACATTGCAGTAAACTCCAAAGGACTGGATTTCAAGCCTGATCAACCCTTGTGCCAATCAAATTTATTATATAATTAATACTGTTATGTGTACCTTTTTGTTTATCTGAAACTGTGTGACTTAAACTACTCTAATCTATGGATCTATGTGTTGTCTTAATCAATAAATTAATTTAATTTAATTTAATTTACACACTTACAACAAATATGGACCTGCTACCTATCAATAATGCACTTGCCCAAACATGTAGGTAGTCACCGCCCGCCCAGGTGGCGGCGGGGACTACTACGCTCTTCTGCGCTGCCATGGTGAGCCCAAAAGGTTCAGTCTCAGCTCTATGCTGTTCTGACCAGGAAAGGTACAAAGCAGCGCTGGTTTTCAGACGCCCACTTTAATGACACCCAGGAGCCGAGACGAGAGGTTTTACTCGCATTGACGATATACATACATACACTTCGAAACTTAAAATCCCACACATTCTGAGTTTGATTTTTACACACTACGATTCTACCACATTGTAGAGGTAGAATAGAAAAAGATAGGTACAACCAGTCCCTTATGTCCCGTATGATAAAAAATTAATGAGCCGACGCCGCGTTATCGAAACTGAAATGGGATTTCTTATTAGCACACATACTTCCACTGCTGTGCATGCGTCCTCCAAACAAAATGGGCTTTGCCATAATCACTACGCTTGGCAGCTGGATTGATGATCGCAGTGAATTTGTTAAAGATGAAAACTTTATTTTTTCATCTTTAGCACAATGAAATAGCTACTCGGCCAACATAGTTCGTTTAATGTTAGGTTATAATGCCCTCTGGCCAGGTGGGATTACAACCGCGTAAAACGACGACAGGTAGATACTATATAAAATGCGACAAGCTGAAGACGACGCTATGGCGCTCATTGGGGGAGGCTCATTGTCAGCAGAGTAGCATAAGCTAATGATTATGATAATGGCCTCTCATTATCATAATTATCAGCCCATGCTAGTCTATTGCTGGACATGGACATATCTGCCGCAAGCCGGCCGTCGTCTGGGCCAAAATCGTGAATCGCCAACTTGACTTATTGGAATACGCTCAAGGACACTTTCAAATTATATGCTGCTTCTTCTTATCGACTTCTTGGTACCAAGCTCTGCGTCAACGCTCACTTAACATAAAGATTGAAGCCGTCCATTTCGAAAATGAACGGGTATATTTATTTTTTTCTAAAATAGATAATCACAATTTATTAATGTTTTTCAGAAAAAGTCGTCAAAGATCTAACCAATGAGGTGTTCGCTAAATTTGGTCCTGTACCCCTCCCCTTCATCGGCGTCAATGGAGTCAGTGCTTGCAACAACATCGTCCATGCCGAAGACAATACACCTGCCAAATGCCCGCTCGAAGCTGACAAGGAGTATGTCTACGTGAATGCCTTCTTTATGGAGCCGTTGTACCCAGTACTCAGTACGGTCCGTGTCTACTGGGCTCTCAAGGACGGAAAAAAGAGTGTTATATGCTTTGAAATACCTGCGAGCATTATAAATAAGAAAAAGAAGAAGAAGAATAAGAATAATAATTAGATGAAAGAATATGATGAGAATATCAATGAAAAATCATCTAAGTATTTGAGACTACAATGTGGTGTTGAACATCGAACTTCGCTTGTGAAGCTCGTTTGATCACATTTATTTGTCTCGTTTGTTTCTTATTTGTGACTTTATTGAGTGGTGGTGAAAAAGACAATATTGATTTAGAACCAAACAGTTCCGTTAAGCATTTACTTATGTTATGTTATGAAACACTAGATTTTGTAAAGGTTACTATTAAAAAAATATGAATAATGTGTCGTTTTATTCACTACTAGAACTTTGCCCGGTATTTTTAAGATGAATAAGTATCACACTTTCGTTTTCTACAGCTATTTTGGTTTACGCGCCGCACGCCAGCGAAGCTCGCTGCTGGCATGATTTCTTCCAACATTCATCGACTTATTTACAACAAACAAAAAAAACTTTTGGATAGGATTATTCAAAAAATCTTTGTTCAAATCAACCTGTTAAGGCACTTGACAAGACGTTTGACCATTTAGTTTGATCTTTGTTCTGTATTCCGGCGGTAAGTGAAATAATTTTAAAATTGATCTTATTTTATCTTTTATTTTTATCATCAACCCGTACAAGTACGAGTTCATCACAAAATGATAATGGCGTCCATCAATATGCAATGTGGGTTTCATTAAAATTCGTGGTTCCCGTCCTCGTTGTGAATATTTATCAGTAAACTGATACCAGATTGCTCTTCTCATTGTGGTCGTTCGGTTTGAACCCATTTATTGTCTTGGTTGTCGTAAGAGTCGACAAAGGGAATCACCCTCAGGAGAACCAGGCTTCATTAGGATATTTTAAACACATCCATTGTGATCACCACTCCGCTTACCAAAAGTGGTGTTTATGACAAAACCTATTTCGTTTGGGGTAGCATTTTCAGAAGCGGACGTTGGTATTGCTTACAAGGAGGGATTGTCTTTCACCAACTTTTTGCATCATCTTTTTTGCCATAGCGTGATCCATTCTTGGATCCTCTCATAATTAATGATTATTATCGGGTATTTATCACGTACCTTGTGTTGTTGTTATTATCTCTCCTACGTTTCCATAATGTTACAACTTCTCTTTGTAAGGATCGTCCTGAGATGTCGGTTACTACATGTGAATGAATTTAAACTTAATAACTTGCAAGAAGAAGGCGAATAATAACGTGCATGAGTTATTTCGTCTTTAACAAATGCAATCAAAATTTTAATTCATTCACAAGTACAACTCAATTCAGTTGGACGGCGACTGTGCTTGGAGCTAAGTGCAAAGTCCAAAGTTGAAAAAAGGTAAATTTGACCCAACCCCGTACTCATGCATAAAACACATTTTCAACAGAATGTTCGAACCAGAGTAGAAAATATAATTACTGAGTTGCCAGGTGTAACATCTGAAGTTAGATCTGCAATGTCAAAAATTTCAGAAAGACAGAACCATAAAATGTTTTGGTTTTAAATTATTATTATTAAGAGCCTGTATGATCCCACTGCAAGGGAACAATATAGAAGAATGGAATGTGGAAATGGAGGCCTCTGACCTGCGTTGGGATTGCAAATAGCTTAGTTCAATCCCGTTCCGGTCTAGATTTTGTTAATGTGAAATGAATATTGCAAGCCAGAAAACTTATATCTGCTGGCCCATTTCAAGGTAAAAGAAAATATCTA
Source organism: Eupithecia inturbata (assembly GCA_963662085.1). Lineage (NCBI taxonomy): Eukaryota > Metazoa > Arthropoda > Insecta > Lepidoptera > Geometridae > Eupithecia > Eupithecia inturbata. The sequence continues at coordinate 2,448,486 of OY759192.1, forward strand.
TTCTAAATTCCCTAATGCGAATACTTAAAAGTTTCCCAGCAGATGTCATCTGGCGTCTAGACGACCCTGCAGTCTGCAGAACTTTTGTTCTCTTTGCACTATTCTGTTCCAAATTGAACTTATCGAAAATCTATTTGGCTGTCTCAGGTGTTATTTTGAAACTTGAAATTCACATGAAGTTGTGCTTGTTTTTCCGTGGGGAAGGTAGTCATACTAATAAATTAACTTATTTATTTTCACTTTTCTATCGGTTCAGATCTTTTTTTGACTGGCACTTAATATAAAGTAGGAAATTCGCATCGAGCCAATGTGCTCGATGGTAATTCATAAATCTCATTAAGGTCGATCGTTTAGTGCTGGGTCGAGATTAAATTTATTGTTGTTTTTAATTTTTTCCTCGTTCTACAAGGTATAAATCTCGTATAAAGGTTTTCTACCGCAAATTGTAAACTATTTTGTTGGTACTTATGAAAAAACTAATTTCGATTAACTGGTATTTTTTGAGCATTTGGGAAAATAAAATAATAGGTCTTTACCTATGAAATTGCCGTTCTTCAGTACTGGTCATTTCAAATAGAAAAAAAGTTTGGAATGGAATTTGTATTCTAAATCAAGTTAATTTTGCTTTAAAAACATGACATTCTTTTTACAAACTCAGTCTTTTGTTTATTGATTAGCAATTCATTTTGATTGTATTTTCATTACATTTGAACATTTTTCGTCATAATGGATACTTTAAAAATTCGTGTAATTATGGAATATGAGTTTCGTCATGGCACCAACGCAACTTAAACGGCACGTAACATCAAAAACGTTTACGGAGAGAACTGTACAAACGAACGCACAACCCGTTATTGGTTTCCCGGTTCCGTTCTGGAAATTTTGACTTGAAAAATGAAGCTCGTGGTCGTCCGGAGACTTTGGTCAACAATGATGAATTAAAGGCGATTGTGGAAGCTGACGAAACTCAATCTACAGCTGAGCTAGCAGCAGCTTTTGATGGTAGCATCAAAACAATTTTGATCCATTTGCGACAAATTAGGCAAGGTAAAAAAACTTGATAGATGGCTGCCCCACGAACTTAACGACAGCGCCAGTCAGCGCAGACATCGCCAGCGCAACGTACGCGTCGAGACCTGCCTCGCGCTGCTCAATAGGCAAAGAAATGAAGGAATTTTGAACGGAATTGTTACGTGCGATAAAAAAAGGAATCTGTTCGACAAACGAAAGCGCTCAGCAAGTTGGTTAGATCCTGGTTCAGCACCAAAGCAATGCCCTCAACCAAAATGACCCCAAAAAAGGTGATGGTCACTGTTTGGTGGTCTAGTGCGGGTGTGATTCACCACAGCTTTTTACAAAACGGCATGAGCATTACTGCAGATGTGTACTGTGAAGAACTGAAAACAATGATGGAGAAGCTTGCACATCGGCAACCAGCTTTGGTCAATCGGTCGTCCCTACTGCTCCTTCACGACAACGCGCGACCCCATACTGCACACCAGACAGTCTCCAAGCTGCAAGAGCAGGGGTTGGAAGCTCTCCCTCATCCGCCATACTCACCAGACCTTGCACCTACCGACTATTACTTTTTCCAAAATTTAGACAACTTTTTAGTGGGTAAAAAATTCAATTCCCGAGAGGCAGTACAAAATGCCTTTGAAGAGTTTGTTGCCTCCCGTCCAGCAGATTTTTACAAGAAGGGCATCAATAAACTGCCAATGCGTTGGCAAAGATGCGTAGATTGCATGGGTGGGTACTTTGAATACTAATAGAAATAAAAAGTTTAAAAAAATAAGTACTTTCACTTGGGTAAAGACCTATAATATATTGGGCTATAAATCAACAGAATTCCCAAATGCTCCCAAAATAGATGTTCTGCTATACAGATCATCTCATAGTTGGACGTTTTGCTTCATTAACATTTTGCTAATTAGACTTACTGCTCATTAGACGTTTCGCGCTGTTGGAAATTGAGCTACTAGACCGCTGTTGGAAATTGAGCTGATCTGGAGGGATTGTTTTCATCATGGGTTCATAGAAAGTGGTTTACGTTTTGCGGCAAATTACTTTTCCGTTAGTTTTGTTTCTCCTAGTAAACAGATAAAAAAATCACAAAAAAATGCTTTTCTCGCCAACACGACACGATCAACCTTAAGCAAAAACGATTGAAGACGGCTTTTTTTAAAAAAAAATTCAAAGGTGTGTCAAAGTATGTTGCTGTTTATGGACATTGCCAAACTATACTAAAAATAATGTAAAAAATACAAATAAAATAAAAAAATTAATGAAATAATGTCAGAAGTTAAATTAATCTAGATTCACATGTAAATAAAGACGATGTATACTAAAAAAAAAATGCAATAAATACAGAATCAATAAAAAGCAATGTCAAAGTAGTAATAAAATTAAAATTAACTGCTGTAAAGGAGCATTGTCGAACCAAAATAATAATTTATAAAATGCATATCAATATGCAAGATTGCACCTACAAAATGATTACTCTAACGATGAAAACAAACAACATAACGGTAATTACATCAGCTGTTTTTCCTCCAAAGCCTCATATACTGAAGAGGACTGTAGTAGCACTCAATCATGAGTTAATCTTTAATTTTTTTTCTTAATAAACAAGGTTTTGTTCTTTAACCTAAATCTAAATCTAGTCGTACAAATAATGGATATTATGCAGGCCGGATGCCGAAAGTTGCCACCATGGCATGTATTATAACTATGTGTTGCCGTCAGGATCGGCAAGCTTATCCTATTTCTACTTATATCTCAGTGCACCACAGCGCAAATTGTCCGGTATAAGTTAAAATACCTAAATCTGAAAAGAGACTGCGACACGAATCTCTTGGTTTTAGACCTAAAATGGACCTCACTGCTCGTTTTTCAAGTCGAAAAATTCTTGCCGCGGCTGATGCATTACCCAAAACCAGTAATCCATAAGTCAAAAGACTATGAAAACAGGGAAAATATAATATACCGCTCTAGCAGCATCCATTCCAGAAAGTTCTCCCACCCGCCAGACAGTCAATATGACCTTTCCATGTCAATTTGTAATCTACTTCGATGCCAAGAAATTTGATTTTATATGTGATTTTAATTTTTATTATTTCTCAGATCATTGATCACATTTGCATCTATAATGATTGTGGCCAAAGTTTGTGGCTAATGAAAAATTGGTCAAATTGTTTTATCAGTGTTTAGCAGAATATTATTTATTACACTCAAACCACTTGTAGTAATTTTAGCTGTAACATTGATTATTTTAGATTGAATGGCAGTGCTTGTAGGTACAATTAATTAATAGGGAAATGTCTTATTTTTTCTTCAATGGTGCATGCACTTATGTCATTTATATAGATTAAAAAGAATAGTAGTCCAATCAAAAGCATTTTTTTATTTATTGAATGATTCATAAAACTTGTGGGAAAAAAAAACTACAAAGGAATTAGATCAATTAATATTTTATCTCAAAATAAGGTACTTACAAATACCGACGTATAAAGTATTTTTGATATGAGACCATTAAAATTTTGTTAACAATTTAATTTCTATCTTGCCTAATTTAATTAGATGCGGGTATAAGTACAGGTTGTCCCGGAATGCTCAGTAAGAAAAAGTACGTAGTTAGCACTTTTCAAGATTTATATTCCAGTCGATTTTTTGGGGTCCACCCGAAGGGTGAAAACGGAATCCTAGTACTATGCCTACGCTGTCCGTCCGTCCGTCCGTCTGTCACAGGGCTCTACCTCATGAACCGTAAGAGGTAGACAGTCAAAATTTTTAAAGAATGTATATTTCCTTTGCCGCTATAAGAACAAATCATAAAAATAAAATAAATATCCAAATTAAAGGGGGCTCCCATACAAAAAATGTGTATCGCTATTTTTGCTCTTCATTTGTCAAGGCTGTATCTCTTGAACCACAATAGGTAGACACATTAAACTTTCTATGAGTAACATTTCAACTGTTATATCAACAAATACTAAATATATGATGAAGTTGAAACTTTAAAGGGTTCTCCGAACGAGTGAATATTTGATTTTGACGGTACGGGACCCTTCGTGGTCGAGTTGACTCACACTTGGCGGTTTATTAGTTTTATGTATACCTAGCAATGACAAATCAAAGACAAGCAAGTTACAATATATTTAAATAAAGCTGGGTGGCTGTGTCAGCTAACGACAAACGTTTGTCCCAAGGCGGGCATCAAACCCGCAACCTGCGTCGCAGGCGGACCTTCGCCCATAGCGCCACATCGATCGTCACTTTCAGGGGGTAATATATCTAAAAAGCTCTCAGAAGATACCCATTTAAGTAAATAAATTGTTTACTTTTACCTTCTTTTTAACAAAATATTATGGAACATCCAAGCAGTTTCTTACATGAATTTGGTGTTATAATGAAATCAGATATTAATTTTGGGCCACCCTTTTATCAACCAAGTTTCATAATTTTGGTAATAACCGACGACAAGATTTCCCGAGTGTTTTGAGCTTATTTGCAAGATTTTTGATCAAAGCTCTACATGTAAAGTACGTATTATTAAAATTTTAAACAATTTCAGTAAAGTAAAGAGAAAATTATAAAGCATATTAGCCTTTTAGCAATAAGGAAATTACCATCAAATAAGTAAGTAGATCGCTGTTAGCGATAAGGCCGCCTATAGAGCCACATTAGATATAATTAGTATTAAGTTCTTGTTTTATAAAAGTATTGATGGTGCAATAAAGTTATATTCTATTCTATTCTATCTTGTTCGGTTAAAGATCGGTGTAATTAATGTCGCATATTTGTTTAACTACCTACCGAAGTACCTACTGGTTGGTGTTGATGTTGATGCTATGCAAGACCGTCGTGTTATTGTTTAATATTTGAACTTAAATTGAGTATTGCCGGCGAAGACAGTCCAAACCACCGCATGTAATTTGGCAAAAAAAGATTTCATGATTTAACAGGAATAAGCAATAAAAATGGCGAAACAGCATTTGAAGACGTCGCGTCGTCGCATGAAAAATGAATGTAAAAAACTTATTCTACGCGGGCGAAGTCGCGGGCAGTTAGTGTTAAATAATCGACATCATTGTCCAACATAAAATCACTACTAAAACAAAAGCGGAAGGAAATTTACTTTGACCAGGGTTCCGCATGTAGATCAGATGGAGAAGTTATTCTCTTCTAGGTACAGTTCTAGGCATAGGGTGGCATAGGTCTACATGTAAATAAAGAGCCATCTATCATCTACATTTGTCAACATTGACAGAATCACCATTATCCAAAGTTTACTATTAGCGCCCGTCGAACAAAAAAACCAATTGCAACTAGTAATTTTTTTTAAATAGGCACCTACCATTATTTTTTGATAGCATCTGCGAACCCCTAACTACATCGGGGTTTCTATTGAGGCCATTATCTTTTTCCTTATCTGGGTAATACTTTTTTAAACAACATTAAACAATGTTTACCCCCGATGTCGTTGCAAAGATTACAAAGAGGGTAGTACAGATTGAAAAGGCAACACGCCCTTCGTAGGAATACGCGGAGGTGTATTCTGTGAGGAATCGATTTGTCGGATCGAGAAAACTAGACCCAACAGTAGAATACTAGCCATGGTATGTGAATGATGATGATGGTATCGCCGATAAAGGATGACTCACGCTAGACCGTGTCGGGTCCGAGCCGAGTGTCGGCCATTGCACGGTCACCGAGCCGGTCCCATGCCGACTCACGCTAGACCGTGTCGGGTGTGGGCCCGAGTGTCGGCCGTAGCACGGTCACCGAGCCGGTCCCGTGCCTGTAATTACAAAGACGGGCCTCGACCTCCCTACACAAACAACGACTGCTCGGGCGCAGCTTGGGCGCAGCTCGGCGGCACTGTATTCATTCAACAGGCTGACAGCCGAGCCCAGCCAGGATCGAGTTGTTTCCGACCGTTGTCCATTGCTCAGCCGTCACTCGGTTGCCGCTCGGTATAGCGTGAGTGTGTCTATATAAAATATATGTAACTTTAGTTGACCGTGCTATGGCCGACACTCGGCTCGGACCCGACACGGTCTAGCGTGCGTGAGTCATCCTTAAGAGTCATAGCACACTAGTGTGCTATGACACTATTGCTCACAAAGGGCTAGCCCTTTGTGAGCAATTTCTAAGCGAATGAGAGTACTGAATATTGCAAGTGCGCAGCGAACACGCCACGACGCGACGCGACGACGCGACGCTGCGGGCACGCAGCGAGCTCGCTGGGTACTCTCCTTGAAATCGCTCGGAAATCGCCAGTGTGATAAGGTGTGATTAGGCCCTTATATATAACGCAATTTTATGATAGCTACATGTAAATAAACGACACATGTAATAAAAAATATTTTTTCAAACCATTATACTATTAAAATAAATTTAGGTCGAGGTAAAGAGGTACTTCTCTTTACAGTTCAGTCAAAAGAAATTTTCGGAAGGTACCTACCATCAGCAAACGGAACCTTCTTTCTGCATGTTTTAACCTTCAGAATACGTATGTCAGTTGAAGATCGAAGGTGTCAAGGGGTGGTTTTAATAAAGGAAAACTGATGTATAGGAATTTTCCACCGCGCCTTAGAATAAACAACATGATGTTATTTGCGGTTTGAACGTACCTAGTGTACAGTGTTACTTTTCTGTGACGGTAGCAGAGTTACTATACTCGAACAAATAATCATGTTCCATCTTTGACACTTCGTGTGCTGTTACTTTTTGGTCGAAAATAAATAGTGATACGACAAAATCAAGAACTATAAATCATGTACAATCAAGCAATCACAATTAAAATGCAACACTGACGTGTAGTACTTTGCCGTAAAATGATTCTCGAATCTCGACTGTGCACGGGAGTTGGTATTATGCATCCTTCGATCAACACAACATTGTTGATCGAAGTTTGCATCAATGTAATGAATTTGCAAGACTCTTGTACAAGTTATTTATTTATTTCTACAATGTACAACTATTTTTACAGGAAACCTAATGCAATAGTGTACCTTATTGTTATTACTATATATTATTACTAACATTAAACATTCATTAAACCTTATAATAATTAAAACTAATAAAATAAAAATTTGTTTGTACATACCTACAATCCAATCCAATATTTTATATATATAACATAATCTGTATCATAATAATCAAGACATTAAAAAATACAAATATTCGTCAGACCTAGTAATTAAAATAACATAAAATAACAATAACATATTAATAAACAAATTCCGTCAATCCAAAATACACAATGTCAACCTTTTTGTTAGTTTAGCAGTTATGTAATTTATTATTACATTGCGTAGAGATGGAATACTTCATTTTATTTGGCCTAGACATGTTCGTAGTTATGTTTGATGTACTACACGTTTTGGTAATAATTAGCAATAAAGATACATTTTGTAATAAGTCCGATAATTATTATCGTACTTATTACAAAATGTATCTTTATTGACGTTATTGGTTGATCGCCGATTTCTTCTGATTGCGGATTGATTCATTATGCAAGCACTAGGTAGTCTGCAGTAGCAACATTATTTCGGGGTTTACGTCATCTGTGGAAAATTATTATTTGTTCGAGTAAAGCTGTTAAGTAGCTGTAAAGTTTTTTTAACCCGTTTGGTTGTGGAGTATGAGCTCAATAAAAGCGTAGCAGTTGCTTTCTTTCTGTGTATCTTAAACACCTCTATGTGGTCACAAAACAATTCAAATCTCAAAATGTTGTCCTTACAGAACCCTTGGACATAATCAACGCGATGATAATGGCAAAACCCCCCTTGTTTAGGAGAGGCGCGTCCAGCAGTTAACTCATGTGTGCTAAGGAAGAGGTCTTGGAGTAGTAGTCATGAACTAGTCTAAGGCCAAATTTTTATGTTTACACAGAAAAGTTGTGTGCACTGTAAATGTAATGGCGGTCTTTTCGCAATTGCACAGTCATGCGTGTTGGCTAAAATGTAGGGAGCTTTTGATCTATGTAATAAAATTTTAAATTCTTCGATGTATTAATTTCTTGTTATTTCTGTAAAAAAAACCTCTCATATCATTGCATCTAGATGAGCTATCTGTTACAGGATTAGGTTTCAATTGTTACATATATATAGATACCTGAACGATACGACATCCACGGCTTGAGTCGGAGGGGTCGATTCTTACGCCGCAACCGCCATCTTTACTGCGTCATAATCACGAGAGGTGCATAATGTATTAAATAGTTTGGGCTCTTAATAAGGTTCTGTGTTTGTTACCTACACGAAAAAGCATGTTTTCCAAAAAAAGTTTTATGTCTATGGAAAGAGCATTTTAGGGTTCCTTACCTGAAGGGTGAAAACGGAACCTTATTAATAAGCCTCCGCTGTCCGCCTGTCCGTCCGTCTGTCACAGGGCTCTATCTCATGAACCGTAAGAAGTAGACAGATGAAATATTTAGAGAATGTGTATTTCTCTTGCTGCTACAACAAATAATAAAAATAAAATATATATTATAATTAAACAGGGATCCCATACAAGAAACGTGATATTTTATTGTTGCTCTTAACTGGTCAAGGCTGTATCTCTTGAGCTTCAATAGGTATACACACGAAACTTTCTATAAATAAGTAGGTGACATTTCAATTAATAATAAAATACTAAAAATAAAGTAAAGTTTCAAATTTAAAGGTGTCTCTGGGCTTGGTCTAATAATCCCCTTAATGATTTCCCCTTAAGGGGATTATTAGACGAAAAAGTCTAACAATCCCCTTAGCATCTCATTCTGAACAAGTGAAAATTTGATGTTCTTTGAAAAAGTTATCTGATTTTTACGGTACCCTTGAACTTAGCGGGTTTTTTATATTTTTCGATCCACTGTGCGCTACGTCAATTAAGCTTAACTTAACTCAAAACAAATTTTCATATTTAGTAGATCTATGCAATAACTGTATGACATGGAATGGCATAGCTATGCCACAGATGGAATGCGCTGAGATGCTCGACAGAAATACAGGGTGTTAGGCTCAAGCAAAACGAGCGTAATTATTTGAGTTGTGAGTCGCGTAAACTGTGTACATTCAACAGAAATCATTTCAAGTTCATTTTAAGTATTGTAGAGCGAACAAACCGGAAATTTGTATGAAGTGACTCATTTTACGCGACCGATAGCTCAAAAAATTACGCTCGTTTGGCCTCAGCTGTTTTTGCTTAACGTATGTTTCAGCCCTATCTATTAATTTATCTTAATTTACTGAAGTACTATTTTCAAAGAAGTTGTTTTTTTATTTGTTAATAATGGTGCGAGCCATTATTTACAAATAAAAAAAACAACCAATATCGGAAGCATTTAAAACAATCATTTGTTATCATTGATTCAGTACCCCTATAACGAGTGGCGTCATTTTCAATTCGAAGAAAGTTTCCAAGTCCTAGCTTTTATCCCATTTTTAAAAAAAGAATAGGACAAGGCTAATCGAGTTCGTATGCAACTATTTTACCGCTATCAAACTAGGAAAAATAGTTCCTCTCTATGAGGTAGGGGCGCTGCAAGGCGCCAAATGTATGAAAAGAGTCGAATCAAGCTCTCGAATACAAATAATAATATTAGGTCCTTACATATGAAATTGGCGTTTTTCGTACTGGCCACTTTAATCACAAATTTCTCCTCTTTGGTAAGGAATTCCAAATTCAAATTTATACAGCTATAGACTCATGTATTTGTGCTTCGATGATCGTCATTCATTTGTTTTTTTTCTTCTGTTTTTTTCTGTTTGCGTCACTCATTTTACAAAATGGAAAACTTAAAATATCGCATTATTTACGAGTACGAGTTCCGCCGTGGCACTAGTGCTGCGGAAACAACTCGAAGGGTGAATGATGTGTATGGCGGTCGTGTTGCAAAAGAAAACACAGTTCGTTTTTGGTTCCAACGTTTTCGTTCTGGAAATTTTGACCTGCAGAACAAGCCCCGTGGACGGCCTGAGACTCAAGTTGATAATGAAGAGTTGAAGGCTATTGTGGAAGCGGATCCATCGCAAACCACGTCCGAGTTAGCTGCAGGCTGCGATGTTAGTGATAAAACTGTTTTAATTCACTTGAAGCAAATTGGGAAGATTAAAAAGCTTGAAAGGTGGGTACCTCACGAATTGACTGAAGCAAACCGGCAAACGCGCGTCGACTGCTGCGTTACATTACTAAACCGGCACAATAATGAAGGTATTTTAAACCGAATCATTACCTGTGATGAAAAATGGGTTCTTTACGATAATCGGAAGCGCTCAGCGCAATGGTTGGATCCTGGCCAGCCAGCCAAATCCTGCCCCAAGCGAAAATTAACCCCAAAAAAGTTACTTGTAAGCGTTTGGTGGACTAGTGCCGGTATTGTTCATTACAGTTTTCTCAAATCTGGCCAGACTATTACGGCTGATGTCTATTGTCAGCAATTGCAAACCATGATGGAAAAGCTAGCGGCTAAACAACCTAGGCTGGTCAATCGCTCCACGCCACTGCTGCTTCACGACAACGCTAGACCACACACTGCGCAACAGACGGCTACTAAATTAGAAGAGCTTCAATTGGAAAGTCTAAGACATCCTCCGTACTCCCCGGACCTTGCTCCAACAGATTACCATTTTTTTCGAAATTTGGATAACTTCTTGCAAGGGAAAAAATTCAACTCCGATGGGGCAGTCCAAATCGCCTTCAAAGATTTTATTGATTCCCGTCCGACTGGTTTTTTTAGTAAAGGGATCAATGAACTACCTATAAGATGGCAAAAGTGCATAGAAAATAATGGTTCATACTTTGATTAATTAAATATATTATATTAAAAAATATTCGACTTTATGTTCCTCCCATACAAAACGCCAATTTCATATGTAAGGACCTAATATTTATCGGACAAACATTTTAACAGTATGTACACATTTTTTTAAACAATCTAGGTATTTACTTTTAAGAGCCAAACAAGGTTTGGCTGTCAAACTAGGGTACATCTCAGTAGGTACTCTTTTTTTATTAATTTTTTTTTGTGTAGTAATTAATATTTTTGTGTTTATTAACAATACACCATCCTGTACTACAGATTTGAAACGAGTTCCGGAGTACGTCAATATCGGATGCCAGGCGACGTCGTCGTCGGCGTAGCGAGTGCCGAGCATTCCGGATTGCTGATGCCAGTTTACATTCCATCCACATATTCACAAAATTTTAGTATTCACTTAGCTATATAATTATTTTAAATCATTTTTATAAGGTCGGTGAAGTTTACAATAAAACCGGCAAGTGCGAGTCGCCTCGCACACACGGTGTTCTGTACCATATTGTACAAAACGTTCGCCAAGAAACCCTAATAAACGGATTTTTTGATGAATCGAAAAAAAGCAAAAAGCCAACATGACGCGGTCACCCATCCAAGTACTGACCGCGCCCAGCGTCACTTAACTTCAGTGATCGGTGCGTTGTATATTATGGATGTTGGCTCCCTTAAATAATAAATGTATTTTTTGTTGTCACAGTGGCATTAGTAATACATATCATACATATACTATCAAAATTTCAACCTATACCTATTGTGGTTCAACAGATAAAAAAAAATCACGTTTTTTGTCTATAATTCGGATATTTATTTTATTTTTATTATTTGCTGTTATAGCGGCAAGAGACACATTCTCGAAAATTTCAACTATCTACCTATCTCTTAAGCTGAACGCGCACCTGTCCGCACCGCAGTCATCGAATTTCCTCATGGCCCCGCGCACTTGTGCGCATTGAACGCGTCGAACGCATCGAACGCGCCGAATCGCATTCATAATTTTTAACAGTATTTCTGTTTAGAACTGACATATTCTATGGAACTCGAGAGTCGAGAAAATGCTAAAATACGGCGCGGCCGCGCGGGTCGGTGCCCGCTGTTGCATACTACATCATACAAAGATTTGTAAAATGCGATGACTTCGGCGCATGCGGCTCCTGTGGCGCGGACAAGAGCGCTTTCAGCTTTACGGTTCGTGAGATAGATCCCTCTGACAGACGGACGGATGGACGAACTGACGGATAGCGGAAGCTTAGTAATAGGGTCCGTTTTCACACATCGGCTACGGAACCCTAAATCTAAACACTTCTTCAGCACACATACGTCCACTGCTGAGCATGCCTCCCCTTAACAAGGTTTTACCATAATCACCACGCTTAGCAGGCAGTTGAAGCGGTCAATTCTTACGCCGCGACCGAGAAAGATACTCGTTCTCTGAACAAATTTCAATGTTTGTGAAAGACAGTGCGACAAGTTGTGACATTTGTTAATTTTTCACAATTATTTGCTAAAATGAATAAAATAATATTGGTTTTTGTTATTATAACAGTGGCACATGTGGTAGCGTCGCCAGCTGAACAGTGTATAGGTAAATAATTAGTTATTAAAAGGTCAATTATATAAACAAAGAAAATTACAATCAAATAATAGAACCAAATTAGAACTAGTAGATATTTACAATTGCAACAATTAGGCTAACTGCAGACTGTTACAAACAATCTACAGGTAGCTCAACTGATCCATACCAATACCAGTCGGAAGCGTCCCCAAGACGCTGGCTTCATTGCCCTGCTATATAGCAATGCTGATGTGCTGCGCCAGATATTGCCTACTAACTTATAAAATCAATCATGAAAATTCATATTCAAAATCAAATCGTTTATTGGAACCATGTACATATTTAAAACAAAAACAATGCAACGATACTGACGCTAAAAGTATAAAACTGTGTCGCGTTCAGTATCGCCCTCCTCTGGACCGAATGAAAAAGATAAAAATTTTAAACAAACAAAAAGAATTTAGCCTACGTTATCCTTAATTAATATTATAATTAGGTGGTTAGTATACACATTGAAAACTACACAAGATTAATAAATATTGTTCAACTTTGCTGTGATGTGTGGTGAAAATAAATAAAATAAATATAAAAGTGAGAACATAAGTAGGTACATTCGAGGACACCTGTCTCAAGAGAGTCAGGGCAACGATTATGTACCTACCTGTCGATGAGGGGATCAGAGATGGGAGAGTGGACAATATTCATAAATTTAATATGATAAAATAACATAAAAAGGTGTGCAATTAAATGACAATTTGATTTATTTTCGCTTTAATAAGTTCTGTTTCATCATAAGAAAGTGTTAAAAGCCAGGCAGATAATTTAAATTTACAATTTCGCAGAGATAATGGATAGGTATATATTAAGTTTTTTATTAATTGAACTATAAAGCATAGAGCTGATGTGGGGAAACTGTCGACTAGCTGTAGCAGTCCTGTGTGAAGCTATTTCACAGACTCTGTGAAATCGTCGTTTAGTCCTGCTTGGTATAGGGTCGTACGGCACTTTGCCATGTTTACGTAAGAGGGGTTTGAGAATGAACAGTTGTCGAACAGTGTGGACTTGACAGAGTGAGTATAGGTCAATAGTTGGAAACAGTCTAGGTTTGCAGCTTAGAACCTTTAGAACTGCTCTTTGAGCCCTTTCCAATAGTAGAAGGCGCGTCTTAGCAGCTCCACCCCAAGATGTTATACAGTACGATATTATTGACTGGCCAAGCGCGAGATAAATCATTTTGAGACATTGAAAGTCAGCTGAGTGTCGGAGGTTTTTAAAGACGTACACCACAACACAGATTATTTGTGAATACACAAATAATCACACTAATACATAACATTCGCATATACTACATATAAATATGCGAAAGTTTGGATGCATGTTTGTTAGATACTTCTTCATGCCAAAACTAGGTACTGAATGAATGGGGCTGAAATTTTGCATAGGTTATTTTTTATCCCATTAATCAGTTTGTATGGGTACCGAGGCTCTCCGGGTTTTCAAAAAGTTATCAGAGCGTCTGGTCGACGCGACACGTGACCCGAGAGCGGGCGGGTATCTGGCGCACCGCATCAGCATTGCCATACAGCGGGGCAATGCAGCCAGCGTCTTGGGGACGCTTCCGACTGGTATTGATATGGATCAGTTGAGCTACCTGTAGATTGTTTGCAACAGTCTGCTGTTACCTTAATTGTTTCAATTGTAAATACTAGTTCTAATTTGTTTTTATTTTTGAATTGTAATTTTCTTTGTAAATAAATAAAGAGTTTCTATGGGATGTAAATAACCTATAAACGTTTCCATAGAAAAAAGTGCGCGAAGACGTGTAAAAAATTTATAACTGTGAAATGTTTTATTTTGTAATTTCAGGACAATACACTGAAGATCTCCAGAAAAGAATTGACGTGCACCCTTGTGGGTCACGAAGGTGTAAACTAGTTAAAGGAACCAACACAACTGTGACATTCCAATTTGTTACAAGTTAGTATAAAAACCTACGTCCAGCATTGGGGCTGGTAAAGGCTGTTGATGATGATGATGATGATGATGAAGAAATATCATCATCATCAACACCAACGCTGCGCTCACTGAATAAATTGTACAGCATTGGTGTGAAATTATCCCAGCTGAAATGGGACGACTTGGGATTACGAATTGGCATAGTTTAGTCTGGTGACAGGTGGTCATCCCTGTTCAACACTTCTTTTTCAATAAATATTTTTATTTAATTTACGCCTGGGATGTGATTATGATATATGTACAAATAAAAAAATAATAATTCTGTACAATTCTAACAGCATCATTTAGCCCCAAGATAAGCATAGCTTAGCTTATGGGCTCTGGATAGCTGATATACTTTATACAATACATAACTTATATAGATATTTTTTACCACATAGAAAACACCCAGAACACCCGGAAAAAATACCTGCAGATCGTACAAATATATCTGTACCGAAGCACGAATCGAACCCGCTACCTGCTGCGTCGCATTACAGGTGAAACTTCACCAGTTGCGCCACAAACGTCGTCGTATCCGAAGTATCGTTGTCATTTTCGTTGATTCGTAGACAGTAGATATTACTTACCTATTTGGTCAAGTGTTACGAACCAATATCAAGAAGTATGTAGACGCAATTAAATGAATAACATATTTGTCTGTTTGCTGTTATTCAATTAAATGAATAACAGCAAACAGACAACTCCTACAAATACGTACAGCTGACCCGACAGACTTTGTTTAGTCTTAACTATGAATATTGAATTAGAATTGGTATTAAGGTCGTTAAGTTTTCTTGAATTTACGTTTCCGCTTAACTTTCTTAATATTTTATTTCATAAGAACCTTCTCTGACAATAAAAAACACAACAAAAAAGAATTCGCGAAATCGGTCCAGTCGTTCACGCGTGATGCCGTGACCAAGGGATGTAGGGATTCATTACCAAGCCTCCGCTGTTCCCTAAGAATTAGACAGTTGAAACTTTCAGAGAATGTGTATTTCTCTTGCCGCTATAACAACAAATAATAAAAATAAAATAAATATCCAAATTAAAGGGGGCTTCTATACAATTTGATGTTCGTTGAAAAAGTTGCCTGATTTTTACGGTACGTAACCCTTCGTGTGCAAGTCGACTCGCACTTGGCGGTTTATATATGTGTATATATATATTGAATTCACCGAATTTGTGTAATCCTTTATGATTGGATAGAACACCTCGCGAATGCAACACATTACCTATCAGCACTCAATAAACGCCCACTGCTGAGCATGCCTTTCCCAAACAAGGGGGATTTTGATTTTATCACCACGTGTCGCAGGTCGATTCGTGATCTATGGGATATTTACCATGATTTGAGTTTTGAGTTTTCCAAAAAAATAAGTTATATCGGTATGTCTGCCAATAAAAACTCACTCGCAGTGCCTTCAGTTATTGCGTGATCATGGCGCATGAAACTGTGCAGAAATATTGGAAAATTCAAAACTCAAATCATGGTAAATTTCCCATTGTAAATGACTTTAGTGTTAATAACTATGGTGGATTTAAAAGATTTATCGCAGTAGTGGTGTTAGAAATAGATATCAGAAACTGGTGCTCTACCTCTGACAGGTTCCCTTAGTCGCCTCTTACATATCCACGGGCTGATGTGAGGGGTCGATTCTTACGACGCGACCACCATGGCTTATGCAACACGTAAATTGAAATATTCCTTGAACCAAACTTATGTTTATGTATTATTCTTGTATACACCCCCGCCTTATTGCCTTTCATAAATTCTCAATTTTCTATCTGTCCAAAGATTTCCTGAAAGAAAACTTCTCAGGGAAGCGCTTCTAAGGGATAAGGCCGCCCATTGTGCCTTTCTATTTTATGTTAATGTCTATGTTGTTTTATTTATTTTTTTGGAGTACGATACATATTTATGTATTGTATTGTATATTTAGGAACAGCCTCTATCATTATATTAAGTAGGAAATCAATCTGCGCCCCCGCGCTAAGAGTGATTTTTTTGGTTGAAGGGAATATTATCTAATGCGTTGATGATCACACTTCTTTATTGATTTGCAGCAGATATCATCAACGATCTAACCAACGACGTGTACGCAAAAATCAGTGGTTTTCCCCTCCCCTTCTTTGGCATCCACGGAGCCAGTGCTTGCAACAACATCGTCCATGCCGAAGACAAAACGCCAGCCAAATGCCCGCTCGAAGCTAACAAAGAGTTTATCTACGTCAATACCTTCTTCATAGAGGAGTTCTACCCTCTCACAATTGTCCAAGTCTATTGGGCTCTCACGGACGGAAAAAAAAGTGTTATATGCTTTCAAATGCCTGCTGAAATTGTTAAAAAATAAGAGTACAAGAATATGAAGTTAAAATAATTAAATCGTCTAAAATAGACTTCAATGTGGCGAGTAACCGAAATTCTCTAGTAGAGTTTCTTCTATCACTCTTTTCATTGATTTATTTCATTTGACTTTATTGAGTGGTGGTGAAAAACTCCCAAGCCGTCGTTATATTCTAACCTTTAAAACAAACGAATTTAAGTTATTCAAAAATAAACAACATTCTTACCATTTTCATTCCTAAAAATAATGTCGAATTAAAACTTTCTTTTTTCTAAGTAGCAAACCAAAACATACCATAGAATCCAATCTCTGGATGATGATACTAAAAACATTTCGTCCACCCAAACAAATTTAAAAACACTGCTTCACCGAAACCGGCATTATCGGCACCCACGTCAAAATTAACACCACAATGGCGAATCAAAATTAAATTACACTTGTCAGTGCCGCGGCGCGGGTTGAAGGGAATGGCTCTTTGAAAGCATTCAATTACCTATCTGTCAGGCCCAATACAGTTCTTCAATGTTTTACGGTGTATGATCCATTATTTGGGAAAATTCAATACATGTTTTATTGGCACTGTCAGTAAAAATGGTCCTCAGGAAGCTTCGACTATAATAGATGAAGCGAACGATGGAGATCAATATCGTTGATTATTTTATTCGAATTACTTACAAATAAAGTAAAACTAAAGAAGAATTTTGATTATTTATTGTGAGACAAGCTGTAAAAATATTTAGGTATAGAGATATTTACATAATAACATTAACTTGCATCTTTAGGTTCTAAGCACTAATAATGAGTGCTCTACTATTTTTTTTTCCGTTATTATCATCGAGTTAGAATCCTGTTATTATGCATTATTTTTATGAGCTATTAGAGCGTTCAAAACATAGTTCAAAACAAAGTAAAACACGGCTATAAAAGTTATTCACAGCACAGACAGACAGACACTAATCCTAACGACTCACCTTACGACACACTCCCTATCGGTGGCTTATAAAAAATATAAAGGTTAGATACTTAACCCTTATGTAAATACTTAATTTTTTTTTGTGGTTCAAGACACAAGTCGAGAGAATTTTTCAAGAAAGATTTTTTTACATTTTTTCCTACCCTGCCTAACTACCATCATCATCAACCTATCTTGATTTTACCTAACTGCAGAATCTGCACGAGGTATGTAAGTGTACACGGAAACAATTTCGAGAAGGTAGCCATGTACGACGACCGGTCCTGGATCAATGTGGCCATTGATCATGACTTTGGTTTTATCCTTACTACCAGTGTGTTTAAAATTTTACTATTTATATGATAATAATTTATATTAATTTGACTTGTTTATGAGCTTGTTTCGTAAGACTAAAGAAATAAATGTAATAGATTTCGATTTTTGACATAGGTTTTACAGGATTTCGGGAGGATGGTAACTTACCCTCCATTTCCTGTTTTTATTTCTCACCAGCTTCACCCACGATAGTATCATAACAATCTTAGTACACGTACTGTCTTAGGTATTCTTATATTTTTAAGATACAAAGTTTGTGTTCGGTCGCTCGCAGATTCGCACTTTGTACAACGCCAGTCAAAATAACACTTTTTAAGGCGTATTGTACTTCTTTCTACACGTGCAGTCTGTGGGCCAGATATACACAAAAAGCCTACAACGCCTTACGAGTCCAGGATAATAAAGGCTTTAGGATGTTGTTGAGACTGCCGCGGTACTGTAGCGCATCAGGGATGTTCGCGGATGCGCGATGGGTTCCACGCAATCATGCGCAAGCGGGTGTCCCTGGCAGGCCGCATGCGCCGCAGCTCTAACAGCCTTCTGGCCGTCGTGGTGCAGGACCTCCGCTCCAGTATTATGGGCCACTGGATGATGATGCTGAAACCAGTATCATCGCTGGTGGCTCAATGATCTGTCTAGGCAGGCCACATTGCTAGATTAAGGCTTTATTTAATTCATTAACTTGTTTGTTTGTACCTAATTTTATTTTACAACATTTTAATTAAAATGTGTACTTATAAATCTCTGGTCTGAAATAAATTATTTATTATTACTATTATTTAACGATTTCGGATCTTCCAAATTATCAAAGTGGAAAAATCTAAATCAAAATCGCTGTCACCCTAGACTTAGCACACACCATACTGTGACTGACACTTCTAAACAAGAGCCAACCCCCCTCCCCCCGCCCCTCCATTCCTTTGTGAATCGCGATTCCGACCGATGCACGAAGTATTGAAAATATTTTTCTCCCCTAGGGGTGTAGTCTACTTTATTCGGAATAGTAATGCACCTTTCAAGAAATGCCTTCTAAATCGGGGATAAGAAAAGATTTGACACGGAAATACCGAAAATAATACAACTTGGTAGGTATTTTGTTTTCTATATCAGTTTCAAGTTTCAGACGAATATCGATGCCACAAAAATTCTTCTATTTCGATTTCAGTATATTATTCGGTTATGAATTGTCAAGTTATTAATAGATATTGTGACAAATACATACTTACGAGGCTTCGCGTCTTTCCTGAGTTACTAATTCAATTCCAAGTCTAGAACTACATCTATGCAAAATTTCCGGCCGATTTGTTCAAAAGTTTTGGGGTGAAGAGGTCACAAACATCAAAACTTTCGCATTTTAAATAAAATTATTAATGTGATAAAAATACTTTAATTTTCAACAACAAATTTCAATAGCTACAGCGAAATTTCAATAACTACTCAATGTTAGACGTTTTCGGTTCTGATGATAATTTTTCAGCATCCTTGTTTTTATCTTTTGTTGAAGCTTTATCATTGTCAGCTTTCTTAGGATGCCCTTCGTCTCTTATTTCTTTAGATGGTTCTACATCTTTAGCTGCTTCTTCATTTACTAATTCAGCTTTCATTTTGGGCTTGACTTTTCTAGGTTCAGAATGTAGATATGCTGCGGGATTTGGTGCAGTGGGGTTCCAATAGTTTTTTTGATATACTTTGTCCCAGAAATTGTATGAGTCAGCGAAGAGATCCTTCTTGTTGACGAGCTTGTAGCCAATATCGAGGTAGTTGGGGTCTTCGTTTGTGTACTTTTTCCAGTTCGTTTTGATCAAAATACTTTCGAAAGCCGTTGGGTTTCTGGAAGTAACAAATTTATTATACTCGAGCTTACAGATCTGCAAGTTATGTCACCAAACGCGAACAAAACAATAATTCACTTATTTGGAGTCGAGATAAAGACATAAACAGATAAAATATTTATTGAAATTTTGGTCTTAAATTGTAATAAAAATCAAGGACGAAAAAGTTAATTATTTAAATACCTTTCAATACTCAATTTTTTAAATCGTGCAGCGATTATAGACAAATGTTCAACTTGGGAATATATCATACATTTGATGCATAAATTTGCCATTTACCTGTTTCATTAAAATTAACTCTTTTTAAAACAGTAACTTACTCATATTTCACGTAGTCTGTCCACATTGCAACCATTATGTCTTTATGATCCATATCTGTGAAGTTCCTTGTCCAATCATAAAAGTCCAAGACGTAGGCACTCGCGTCTCTATGACTAGCTCCAAAAATTCTGTCCATATACTTATGCTGGGTGTTCAGTTTCCCTACGTAGGTGAATTCGAATAAATAGATCGGCCTGTGTGCCGCTCGAAGCTTAGCTGACCTCATCAGGCCGTACTTGAACATAGAGTCTGAGAAATAGTCGATATATCCCTGAAAAGTTTCAATAGAAACCTCTTTTCCATTGAAGTATTTTTTCTTTATTTCTTTTACAAAATTGGCTTTTTGATTAGCATCACTAAATACAAGATCAACGGGTAGAAACTCGGATAAGTTTTCATTCATATCGTCTTCCCAATTTTCAAACTGGCTTGTTCGACTTATGCCTTCCATATTTGCAAATCCCAGCATAACACTGACTTTAGGGTAATCTCCGCTTTTTAATATATCAAAAGGCGATTTGGTTAATAGCGCACCAGGTAAGTTGGGGTTCTCTATACAAGGAGCGTATCCAAAAGTACTATTTTTCAAAAAGTAGTTTAAACTTTTTGTTAACAAGGTTAAAAGTGGAGGTTCTAAGTAAAACTCTTCAAGTTCTTCCAGATCTTCTAACTTATCAGTGTTGTCAAATCCAGCGGCTTTGGCGATATTCCATGCTGTGTTTATGGGATCTCTATTGATAGCAAATGGCATTAGCGCTGAACCACTGTCCATTATTAATCTGTGGAAGAGCCCTTCAGTCTCTTTAAGAAGGGATAGTATCTCAACTAGCGTTGCACCTACGCTAAAACCAGCTAACGTGACATCATTAGGATCACCTCCAAAACTGTTGATGTATTTGTTCACCCATTTCAAACCAGCAACAAGGTCTTTCAAAGCTGCATTACCGGGTATAGCTTCAGTACCCAAACAGGCGAAACCTATAGGCCCAAGTCGGTAGTTGAGGAATACAGTTACAACATCTTGTTGCGCTACTTTATTGGCTTTGGCCATAAAGCCGTTGCCGCCAGCAAACGCTCCACTGTGAATGAACACTACTACTGGAAGCGGGTTGGCTTCTGTTCCTCTTTTAGGAGCTAAAACGTGCGCGACCAAGCAATCTTCACCACCATTGATGTATTCTGATTCTTGGTTGTAGAAGATTTGCTGGCACATTGTCATCGCTCCTTTGGCTTTCAGAGGTTTCTTCCATGGTTTCGGTGGTAGGGGGGCCTGAAATGAGAAATTAGTTTCAATGTTTTGTTAGGTTTTTGTATCTCAATCGCAATTTAAACCGACCAAGATCAGTTGACATTATTATGATAACTACTGTTTGTGGGTAATATGGCGCATAAAAAATAATGCATGGTGTTCATCTGCAGTTGATTGCAACTTTCCTATTACTTGTTATGAGTGGTTTAGTGAGAATGTTCAAGGGCATGCTCATAAACGCTGCGTATCGAAAACATTGCCTAGGCTGCCAGTTCCCCAGCTACTTTGGGGTTGGATGGTGCTCTGTGGATTGTCCAGCATAATTAATTTTATTTATGTATCTCTAGTGTTTTAATGCCTTACCTTATACCGGTCAACTCCTTTAGGCGCTGTCGCGTACGGTACACCGTAGAACTCGTGAAACTCCCCATCCCAATACTTCTCCCCCTTCACTACACCTAGCCCTTCCAACGTCACATATCTATAGTCGATTTTCCTTGCGCCATAGACTAAACTAAACGCTATAAATAAAATAAATAGACTAAAGAACAACACCCTCATTGTGTTTCTTTGCAATAACAAATCAGTTCTGACTGACTTATCAATAACTTATCTTCAGTTATCATTTACTAAAAAACATTATTGATAGTGTTGATTATTATGTCACTATTTAACCTAATTGAGTTCAGCCACGTAAGTAAGTTGATTTATGTGATTGATAAATAAATAATTCTGGACAATTCACACATCGTTATCTAGCCCCAAAAGAAGCAAAGCTTGTATTATTGGTATTAGCACAGGCCAGTATATAAACTGGTCTGTGGTATTAGATAGCTCATATAAGATTTTTTATTATTAAAGCGCGTAAGCCTCACACTGGGTTCATTTAGAAAAAATCAAATAATATCCGATTTTGGATTGGATAAAACTTCAATGTTTCCCCTGTAGGTGGTAACGGAGCTATAGTCTGATGAATGTCCCAAAGTTTTTCGTCTCCTTCGTCACTTGACCTCGTAGTGTAGTTCGTTAGCACATTCCCGTACTGAGGGAAAGATGCGGGTTCAAGCCCCGTCGGAGTCGAAAATTTTTTGGGATATTATTTGATTTCTTATTAACTCACATAGCTAATATATACATACTAATATATACATAATATATACATGTATATTTTATTATACATAGAAAATACCCAGGGAACACCCAACAAATATCTGCAGATTGTACAACATTTGTCTAATCTAATGTATAAAATTTAAATGGGGTTGTGTAAATGAAAGTAATGAGTTAATGTACTTATAAACCGAAGACTGGTAAATCAGTCTTTGTGATAGGTATTACTTTTTAACCGACTTCAAAAAGGGGGAGGTTGTCAGTTCGTCTGTATGTTTTTTATTTTTATGTACATACATAAAAATAAAAAACATACAACATAGGCGGAGATATCAAGTTGATATCTCCGCCTATGGTTAACTGATTTTACTGATTCTTTCAATATTGTATAGAGAATTATCCCAAGGTGGTCTCATAAAAAATGTATTCCCGAGGGATTAGTATTTATCCCATTAAACTTAAAAAGCAACATAATATTTTTGGAGAATCACGACTAGCTACAACAGTTTTGGTGATATCTGCGCCAATTGTTTTGATGATTCTTTCGTTGTTGTATAAAAAATAATGTTGAGGTGGTCTCATATAAGTTTGATTTTCGAGGAATTGCTATGTGCGCCGTAAAACGTAGGTTAGTACAAAATCTTTAGAATATGATTATTTCACTATCACCTTATTAATGGTTTCCATGGCAACAGGCGTCAAGAGTTTCATCCATGTGTCATCATCATCAAACTAAATTACCTAGACTTAAAATATAACTAGATGTCGCCAGTGTAAACTAAACTTTTTGCACGTGAACCTAGACTTTCGGTCAGGATAAGTAAGGAACCACCCGTTCTTTTCGTTCGTCCGAGACAAAGATGAATATTATCTAGGTAGGTACCGGAATTGAAGTCGAATTTGAAGCCGGTTTATCGTTTTTTAAAGCACGCCAAATTATCTTTAAATATGTGCATAAACCTACTCATTTTAGTTTATTTTTATTTAATTTTTTTGTACCTATACCTATAGGTACTATATTAACACCGATGTCAATGTTTTATCTTCAATATGTTCGTCTTTGTTTGTACCTGTGACGGACAGAGCCGCGACCGAAGATCAACCTCAAGCAGTCCTCTTGTAGCCCTTTCGAGAGGAATGTTTTGTATCCCCGTCGCTTTCTTACGTTCGATAGTAATATTGCCAAATGTATAAAATCGTCGCTCGCCCGACCCCCCTACGGTTGCGGGAATAGATTTGCTAATATAAATAGCGCAGTTTTGTACGAAAATTGAGTTGGTAATCAGTCGTCATAGTAATATCACTAGTAATAGAAGTTTGAATAAAACCAGTTACACAGTCTATTGATTTTTTATTAAAGAGAGAAGACAGGAACCACACAGTACCTATCTTCTATACTCCGAGACGTCACGAAAAGGCTCAGTCGGAAGACCAGCGGTGGTTGTACGCAAATACAACCAACTCATGCTGAGAAAGGGGCGGTTTTTTACTCTAGCAAACTGACTTCTTTTCTATGTTTTTTTCATTATTTGTCATGTATTTGTCTGAGTTACAAATAAACGTTTCTATTTCTTTTTCTATTTCTAAATGTATGTAAATGCCAGAGCCTGCTAATTTCGAACGGTGATACAATTTTTTATTCGGTAACTTCTGTCGGGTGTCCGGAGGGCGTATAACTTGATCGATGTGCGGTAAGTACAATTCCGTCGACGTTTTCAATGCCAAGTCAAGTACTTGAGTTAAAATCGTATCGTTGACTATAAAGGTCCCTTTACAGCTCTTAAACAGACTACATTCGTAGAATACGTTTAGTTGGTTTCCATGTAGACCTGTGCATAAAATATGTATGTCATATTCTCTCGCATTTTCATGTTCTGCAAGAGAATTATTATATTTGTGTTGGGGTCGTTGGGGTTCGTCTGTTCCAGTATTTTGTATTTTGAAACTCGAAGTATAGTATTTGGGTGTACTTGTGTGTTCTATCTTTTGATCGGCGTCAGCTTTACTTAATCGTCTATTACAGTGCATAATTATCGCAAGTCTCCTGGTTGTATACAAACTGGTGGCAGTAATTTTATTTTTGTGCTATGCGTTTAACGTCCACCAAACAGCGGAACCAAACAGCACAGCAGACCACCCTATCACCAGCCCTATCTTGGGGGTAGTTTTGACCGAAACCATACCACCATAGTGATGTGCCATTTTCCGACTCAAGGTTTGCTTAACTATTGCTTAGCAGTTTGGCAGGTAACATAAACGTGAAGCAAGTTAGTTTTTAGAGTTCCGTACTCAAAGGGTGAAAACGGAAGCTTATTACTAAGCCTCTGCAGCGGAGGTTCCACTGTCAGTCCGTCAATCCGTCTGTCACATTGCTCTATCTTATGAACCGTAGACAGTTAAATTTTTTAGAGAATGTGTATTTCTTTTGCCGCTATAATAACAAATAGTAAAATGAAAATTAATATCTAAATTAAAGGGGGCTTCCATACAAAAAACGTGTTTTCTTGACTATTTTGTTTATTGTTTGTCAAGACTCGCTCTTGAACCACAATAGGTAGACACATGAAACTCTCTATACTTAAATAAGTAACACTTCAACTTCAATAACAACACATACTAAAACTATAATAAAGTTTAATATTTAAAGGGGTCTCAGAACATGTGAAAATGGGAGGTTCTTTGAAAAAGTTTCCTGTTTTTTATGGTACAGAACCCTTCGTGTGCGAGTCAACTCTCACATGGCGGTTTATTTATATAACTTTGAGCTCGGGTTTCGGCTGCGCACTTAAACTCTTTTGAAATTCAAAAATCTGTCGGCTGTCCGAAAAATGCAACCATCGTAACCTCCGAGCCTGTTGAGCTCCTTTCTGGCAACTATGCAATTATAATTGTACAATAATAATTCCCTCAAGAACATCATGCATTTCTTTGCCACAAAATAAAATATTCCCTACAAAAGTGCACTTGGTACCTCGGTACGTGTCCCACAAGTTTACCGACCCGCCGAAAACCATGATAAAATTTCCTGCAAACAGAATTTCCCGCAACGTGAGAGCGTAAGTGTGTTCTACGTTACTGGGAGTTTCGGAGCCTGTAGGTACAATTGGTTTGTGTGAGACTGAGTTAAGCAAGAGCATGTCTTTTTAAAAGCCAGTTTCTCGTATTACTGATCAAACTATTTAACTTCCTACCAATAGTGTTAGCACTGTCATCGCGGTTGCGGCGTAAGAATCAACCCCTCCGAGTCAAACCGTGGATATCGTAAGAATCGACCAAGGTAACCTACCAGAGGGTTTACAAAGGGCAGCCAGCTTCACTGCCATCTCTCTTGTTTGGGGCTGAAAACCCCCTTGTTTGGGGGAGGCACGTTCAGCAGTGGTGGATGTGTGCTGAGGAGAAGACGTGTAAGCACTAGGTAGTAAAAAGTAATAAAAAAAAAAGGATTTTTCCATTAAGGTCTGCTAGAAGATGCTTTGCTAGCTTCAGAAGAACATAAACTGACTACCCGACCTACTCCGCGGTAAAAAAAAAACCTATGAAAAACATGACAGCAAATTTTCTGTGCATCGCGATGTTTTAAATCAGGCGAAGGTTATCTAATAATCTTGTATTACCACGTGAGCCTGAACAATGCTTTTTAGGGTTTCGTACCCGAACGGTGAAAACGGAACGCTATTACTAAGCCTCCGCTGTCTGTCGGTCCGTCCGTCAGTCCAAGGGTTCTATCTCGTGAACCTTATGGTAGGTAGACTGTTCATATTTTCAGAGAATATGTATTTCACTTGCTGCTGTAACAGAAAATGACAGAAATAAAATAAATATCAAAATTAAGGAGGGCTTCCATACAAAATACGTGATTTTTTGGTTATATTTGCTCTTCGTTTGTCAAGGCCTCTTGAACCACACATGAAACTTTCTTTATGTAACACTTCAACTGTAATAAATAACACCAATACAAAAAATATATTAAGTTGAAAATTTAAAAGGGTGTCCGAACAAGTGAAAATTTGATGTGCTTTCAAAAAGTTGCCTGATTTTTACGGTACGGAAACCTTCGTGTGCGAGTCGACTCGCACTTGGCGGTTTATTTTAGGTTATCAATTATCATTGGCTTCTTCCGACTCCAAGATAAAGAAAAACAAATCAAGAGTTTACGTCTAGTGATATTTAGGTCGAAATAACTTTTACTTGGTCTTTATTTGGGTCGTTTATTGCCGACCAATACGTGATTAGCCTCTGGAATGACGGTCGCCTTTCCTCCAATTTTAGTTATTCTTAATTCGACCAAAAATGCTTTTTCACTTTGGTCTATTATACAGCTTTAAAATCAAACCATTTATCTCTAGTGAAAAGGCAGAGTGATAGCAGAAATAAAATTTTAATACTGTTTATATTAAAAATATCAGAGTGTTTGGTCTAAATTTGCTCATAACCGTTTCTAATTGGTCGAAACTCTAATTTCCCGAAGGACATCATGGTACATGTCTTAAGGTGAAAGCGATTTAAAAGACGTAGGTGAGTACTTATTCTTTTATTCAAAAGATGTTTTTTTTGTATTATAATTACCTTACCAAACTCATAGGTGAACTACATGTAGAACTTTTTTTTTTGCAGACACAATTAAATTATCTCTTTCCAAAGTAATTCTAGATTAGTTCACTCTTGTTAAGTTGGGAACTAAGGTATCATGTAAAGAGTGGCTGAAGGTGGAATGGCACTGGACCGGACAGAAAGGCGCATATAGATGAGACCTACAATACCCCAGCTGTGGGTGCTCACAGGCACCATAATCAGGAACCTTTGGCTTGATGTCGATGCCGTCGCCGGATTGTAGAATCAGCCCGTTTGTTAGGTTGCCTTATCTTGTCAAATGAAAATTATTAGTTCGTTTTGCAAAAGGCCTAGTTATTCTACAAACGGCCTGATTCTACGATCCCATTACGAACCGAATGGTCATTCCGGTACGACTTCAAAAGACTTGAGGGATAGGCCGGTGGCTAAAGATTTATATCGCACTAGCTGCTGCCCGCGGCTTAGCATGTCCCTGGGATACAATTTACCTCCCTGCCAAATTTAATTGATCTGTTCAAACGTTTACGCATGAAAAGGTGACAGACAGACAGAGTTACTATAGAATTTATAATATCATTTAGTATGGACCTTTACCGGCGGCGAAAGCGACCATATTTTGTTTGTGTGAAGGTTTCTTTTCATATACAATAGAATAGAATAGAATAGAAGACATTTATTTATAACAACAACAATATGAACAGTTAAAAAGACAAGACACACTTATAGGATAGGTACATATATAGAGCTGTTATAAAAAGGTCCTAACTCAGCATAATGCTGGCTAAGCTCCCGTAGGAGGCCTAGCCAGCGCTGATCTTCCGTTAGAACCCGTACAAATGACGTCACGAACAGACCTACGCTATGTAAAAACACAAAAATAAAAAACTAAATAATATGTATAAAAAGGACCAAATTAAAACAACTTGAAAAACAGTATACAAAAATAAAAACATACATTAGAGAAAGGACACATATAGAAAATTATGAATTTCTATATAACGACAACACGTTCGCATGATTTCGATTAGATTATTTCTAGAACGTTCGCTTGTTACTTGCACAACCGATGAAACAAACTCGATATTAATAACTCTAACCGTCTGAGTTACTTGCTAATGAGAGCCAGCGCGGGGTTGTTTCTGATTACCGCTCACAATTCTAATTGAACCACTTCGGGATCTGTTTCAAAGGAATCGAGCTGATTAAAATGAACCGCGGCTTTGTAGGGGACTTGGAGATGAATATCATCATAGTGATAAGATATTAGGTGGCAATTATCATCGAAGGTATCGGTTCAAACTGATAATATTTCGGGACTTAGGTATAGATATAAAGTAGCGAATAGCCACCGGTATTCACCATTCCATTTAGCTGCCAGTAAAAAGCGGTTGTACCCGACTGTGGAACGAGGAAAGGTGGGTTTTGTATGAGTTATGACAATCGTTCTGTAATGGGTTTATACGCGTACTGGGTGATTATTTATGTATAATTTTGATAATTTTATGTAATTCAACAATGTTAATAAAATTAAATTAAATAAGCCGTGGCGATAATTTAAAAATTTCAATAAATTTCCTCATACTATTTTCGCCGCCTATTTTTGTGTACGTTTTTAGGATTTCGTGATCGGCTACGAAACCCAGTTTATTTGTCGTTTTTTCCCGTTTGAATATCTCAGCAACTACCGCAGCTAATAACTTGAAATTTAATAAAATAATAAATTTCGTGCGCTTGTAAAGAAAAATAAAAAAAAATTAAATAATTAAAACATTCAAATCAAATTTACAGTATAAATTGTGATGACGAAATTTTTAAACAGCATTATTAACATCAGTATTTACCGGGGTTTATAGGTGTCCACCGTTAACAGCAGGTGAACACCAATTGGTGGAAACCATTGTAAGCCTGCTTCACACTATAATCATAGGTAGGTCCGTATTTTTATTTACTAAAACCAATTTATGTCATAAACAGTATAGGCGTGGCGATTGCGGCGTAAAAATCAACTCCTCCAACTCAGCCTGTAGGGGTCATAAGAGCCAATTAAGAAAACCTTCCCCTGGTAGGTTAAATAATAATATATATTACATAATATTACACAGTGTATCAAGAAACATTTGTATTTCTTCATATATTTTAGAAACCCCAACAGACTTTACAGGCATTTTTCAGACACTGAAACTAATTAGAGTTTTTTTTAATAACCCTTCGCACGACTAATGTCTAAATAGAAAAATGCCAAAAAAGACGAATGTCCAAAAGCATGTCCAATTACATATTTGGCCATGTATTTATGACATAAAGCATCTTGTAGATAAGAAAGAGAATCTTGGTTAGTAAGAATTTTTTTGGAGAACTAGATTTTTGTCTCTCCTGTAAAGTTATTCATGCTTGACTTATGGGGTTTCTGAATTACGCGATTCATGTTTATTTTAACACCCCCACTGCGATCCTCAATCCGGCCTGCCAAGCGTAGTACTTATGGCAAGCCTCGCTTTTGTTTGACACTTTCAGCAGTAGGTAGCCGTGTGTGTTCTAATGTGGTATACAATACACTTATCCAAACATGAGATCCATCATCACTTTATCACTATGATCATCATTGTGTGTCCCTATGAATTAAGTATTAAAGGTCTGTAAAGGTGTTTTATTCCAGGCCTAGAACTAGGTAGGTACATCTTTGCTAAATTTCCCCCGATCTGTTCAGTAGTTTTGACGTGAAGAAATAACTAACATTCATCCATCCATCTAAACATACAAACTTCTGCATTAATATTATTAGTGTGGTGTGGTATGATGAAGTAGTGTGATTTGATTTGCGCTTAATTTAAGGTCAAACTAGACTAGGCTTTAGAGACGTGTTCGCACTGCAACGCGCAAAATTTTAATGGATATTTTAAATAATGACACACCTGAGCATCAACATAATGGGGGCTTAAATCACGGTACTTATCAAACTTATGAAAAAGTTTCATGTTAACTAAAGTACCTTCTCTATAATCTAGAAAATATCCTTCCGTTCTTAAACGGCAACATTACGTGCCACTTTTAAGTCACTACCCCGACCCATAGTAACGCCGCCACCTATTTATCTTATTATTACGTTAAACAAAGGCATTTTCAAAGATACATTGGACAGTTAGGGATACCTATCATAAGATTTTTTTAATGCCTCTGTAATAGTTTTATTTTGCATAGTTTAGACAGAGATGCGAAAACAGAGTTTGGTGGCCACCAAGAGCAACTTCGCATCTCTGCATAAATTATACAAAATAAAACTATTACAAAGGTAATAAAAAAATCTTATGATAGGTATCACAAACTGCCCAAAGAATTTTTAAAAATTCCTTTGTTTAACGTAATAATAAAAAAACTTTATTGACTAAGAAAATTACAATTCAATAATAAAACAAATTAGAACTAGTATTTACAATTGAAACAATTAAGCTAACTGCAGACTGTTGCAAACAATCTACAGGTAGCTCAACTTATCCATATCAATACCAGTCGGAAGCGTCCCCAAGACGCTGGCTGCATTGCCCCGCTTTATAGCAATGCTGATGCGCTGCGCCAGATACCCACCAGCTCTCGGGTCACGCGTCGCGTCGACCTTATTAATAGAATAATTACTTTCCTAGCATAATTAGTGTAAAACTATTGAACACATCAGTTATCTTAAAACTGAGCGACAGATTGCTCCAATTGCCACCCTAGAATCAGAGTTCCCAAATGAAATTACCCTTGCTTATAGTGGTAATCATATTAATTGCTTAGTCCGTATTAAATTCAATAAGGTCCCATACGGACCAGATGGCAATAACCTAGTTGGGCCGGCTCTAGAGACTCCTATTTATGTACTTGCATTTGATACAAGGTTGTTTTGATTCACAGAATTTCAACGGTGGTGATCGAAATATATAGGTGAACGCATCTGCTACATTTCGTTCAGAACCGTATAATCATCCTATTATTTTCAACATTGGACAGGTCGACCCTGAACTGAATATAGGCTTATTAGGTTACTTTTCATGGCAATCGCTAACAGTTCATAAAAATATCTCTAGATATTAAAATGATGTTGTGATGGATCTATCTTGGAGATATGTCTCCAGCAGTAGGGCACTAATATTGTTTTTTTCCTTAAGGTTAGTTTTCCAGGAGTCATAAAAATATCTCTTGAGATACATGTGACATGTGATATTAATCTCGGAGATTTTTACCAGCAGTAAGACACTGTAGGTAATCAAAAAATACAGTTTTTTCCTTTACTTACTAAGTCATGTCCTTATGCATGCCACCGCCTCCTCTTTATAATTTTATTTCAAAAAAATAATGCTAATAATGATAACTTTATTGGGCAAAAAACAAGCATAGGTATAATAACAGTGGAGATACATTAAGAAATTACAATTAGTGACAGACTAGCTTGAAATATTTAAAATTTATTCTGTAGCATCTACACTAAGTCAGAGACTTGTACTATAGATACCACGTCCCTTCCAGGTAAGTTTTATGTAACTCCAGATATATTTTCTGCTACACAGCTGGCTACGGCGTAGCAATATCAAGTAACACCGACTCCAGCGACATCAACGGATTCCCCCGACCCCTAAGGACTTCTCCAAAGTGCGTCTAACTAAAACGACGCCTACAGGTGATGCCATCACCTTACTTATGGTACTCGATTAATTAACTAGAAGCTTAGACCCTTGTCAGGCTATTAGACAATCGGTGGCCCTTACGACATTCTGCGTTTGACGTCTCATTTTAATAATATAACATTTTTAAAATATAAGCCTGACCAGCAGTTGTAGTCCAGTGACTGAAAAGATGGAATGATGATGATGCATCTTAGAATGATTATTTCCACACGTTCCTTTTATGGCTGTTTATATGTTGGACGACTCTTCACAAAAGTGGTTTATTTTGTTAGATAAGGCAGAGGGAATTTCAATAACTTGAGCTAAGAAGAAGGCTAAGAATTATAGAAGACACAAACGAGGTACATAAAGCCATAAAAATCCAACAAATATGTCACATTTTCCTATTCGTATACGTGCGTTTGTGTGCGTGACTGCACTATAGATTTGTATTTGGCTTCGAAATCAAGAAAATTGTACCTCTGATAAAAGTAAAAGATTTACAACATCGATGAGTGACACTATCCCTCTGCTATGACTGCAGCGTGTTTGTCTCCACAAACTTGGGGTATTGGTAACTGTAACATATGAGACAGAAGGTCTCGCACGTACATGTTATTAAGATCCTAATAGTTAAATATATACACAAAGGATAATTTCGAATAATTTCGGATAATTTCGAGAAGATAGGTTTGTAGCACTGTGTAATGAAAATGAATAAAGAGTCCTTTAAGTAACATTAGGCACGGATCGAGGATGGTAGCACTGTGTAATGAAAATGAATTAAGAGTCCTTTAAGTAACATTAGGCACGGATCGAGGATGGTAGCACTGTGTAATGAAAATGAATAAAGAGTCCTTTAAGTAACATTAGGCACGGATCGAGGATTGTAGCACTGTGTAATGAAAATGAATAAAGAGTCCTTTAAGTAACATTAGGCACGGATCGAGGATGGTAGCACTGTGTAATGAAAATGAATAAAGAGTCCTTTAAGTAACATTATTTGGGTTTAACATTAACATCTATTTTTTTGTACGTCAAATATGGATCATTGTGTCTGCAATAAAGAATTATTATTATTATTATTATTATTATTATTATTAGGCACGGATCGAGGATGGTAGCACTGTGTAATGAAAATGAATAAAGAGTCCTTTAAGTAACATTAGGCATGGATCGAGGATGGTAGCACTGTGTAATGAAAATGAATAAAGAGTCCTTTAAGTAACATTAGGCACGGATCGAGGATGGTAGCACTGTGTAATGAAAATGAATAAAGAGTCCTTTAAGTAACATTAGGCATGGATCGAGGACTGTAGCACCCTGCGTAGTCTGGCACCGGAACTGGAAGTAACAGGAGTTGGGTAGTCGGATACGTCTTGTTCCGATTTTCTCCGAAAAACAGCTATCTCCGCTGTGAGCCCGGAACTGGATGATTGGAAATATTAATTAAATATAAAATAAATACCTCAAGTTGATCGCAATTTCCATCAATCTTCGGTGCACTGCCATCTCAAAATGTAGGCATACAACCACTCCCGGAATTTAGACGAGTGTTTTGATACCTCATTCACCAAAACACTCTAGCCTTTTTAATGCTGCGTTCGGGGCAATGAAGTAACTATTGCTTCGAGGAGGTAATGAAGAGTGTCCGCCAACCACATAGCAACACTTGAAAAACATAAGCCGTGCCTCGCAGGTAAAAAGGAAGCTTCTCTCAGACAGACATGGTACAAATTGCGTTGTATTCGCTTGCAAAATTTACTGGCCATCGCAGGTACGCGTCTGCCACAGAGCTTTGTCTCATGAACCGTAAGAGATAGACAGTTGACATTTTCAGAGAATTTGTATTTCTTTTGCCGCTATAACAACAAATAATAAAAATAAAATAAATAGCCTAATTTAAGGGGGCTTCCATACAAAAAACGTGTTTTTACAAATACTAAAAATATAATAAAATTTAAAGTTTAAAGGGGTCTCATATCAAGTGAAAATTTGAAGTTCTTTGTGTTCTTACTGTGCGGAACCCTTCGTGTGAGAGTCGACCCGCACTTGGCGGTTTATTTAGGATTCCTTTTACGAAATAGTTATACGTACGTAGGTACGATGGTACGGAATCCTCCGTTTGCAAGTCGGCTCGCACTTGGCTTATTTATAGTTTTCAATTAATAGCTTGTTACTAACTTGTAGCGTTTGAGTCGAGTCAACAAATATCAGCAAATATCAGTTTTAGCGTAGCTAAAATTCGAAAGTAGTTTCATTCATTTAGGCTATTTTACAAGAACTTATCTTGATGGAAATTACGGTAGGTAGATAGATAGATAGATAGATAATGCTTTATTCATCACCTTATAAAACAGATAGTACTCATTAAACATAATGTAGGGAACAGCATTGGAACTGGCGGCCTTATCGCTTATAGCGATTTCTTCCAGGCAATCAAACCTAGGGGTAGGTAATGTCTATGTAGGTATTAACCTAGCTAAGTACGCTAGCTGCCAATGTTTCACAGCGCCGTTAATTTCCCCCTTCCAATTTCAAACCATAGAAAATACTAACAAAACACAAAAGAGTTTAAACTTATCTCGTTTACTTACATTCCATGTTTACGGCGGCCCATAAAGTTAATACCCCACCTTTGTCCTACCCCCGAGGGAGTGTAAAATGGGGTAAGTGTTAAAATACAGGCGTGCTTGGGCATGCACCATTCTTATTTAAGATTTTAATCGGTTGTGATAAAGGCAGAGTTTTATTTTTGTTCAGCTGCGAGGGTTTGGACTTTTTTTCGATTGAAAGTACCACAATATGTACATAGCTAAAACGGGGTGACACGGCGAGTCAACTTTTTTTTGTAAAGATTATACATAAATGAATGTGTTTATATAATCATTCTAGCTGCTGCCCGTGGCTTCGCCCGCGCTTTTGAAGTATGTATGTAAAAAAACCCAAAATTGCGCCAAATTTGTGCCAAATTTCGTTGAGATCCGTTCAGCCGTTTAAGCGTGAAAAGGTAACGGACAGACAACTGTCTTTCCGTTACCTTGTTTGAGAAGTGCGAGATAAATAAATCTATTATAAATTCGAAAGTAACTACTTTCGATTATAAATTCGAAAGTAACTACTTTCGATTATAAATTCGAAAGTAACTACTTTCGATTATAAATTCGAAAGTAACAACTTTCGAATTTATAATACTAGTATAGATTTATTTATCTCGCACGTCTCAAAGATTTTCGGCTCGTCAAATGGTTTACTTGGTGGCGTA
Organism: Eupithecia inturbata; assembly: GCA_963662085.1. Lineage (NCBI taxonomy): Eukaryota > Metazoa > Arthropoda > Insecta > Lepidoptera > Geometridae > Eupithecia > Eupithecia inturbata. The sequence goes on from OY759192.1 coordinate 2,483,465, forward strand.
ATTGGCAACGCATTTCTGTACAAAATGGATGGTTGCGGATTCATATCAAACCTGAATTATTTTTTTTGTATATATGTAAATAAATGTATTTCTCTGTATGCTAGTATAACTTTAGTTTTGTCAATAAATAAATCAATCTATCACAATTACACGCCTGATTTTATCAAAATTTAATTAAAAAATATGTGTTTGTTCTATTGCCTCATGAACTAAACTTATTTTCATGTCTTACGACATTGTCAGAGCTAAGTGGATTCACATACAAACGATGATGAATCACAAGAGCCAACATGACGATAACGTGGAAGGTCACGCGAATACTAAACTCGGCAAAAGTAAGTCCCCTACACGAGCAGGAAAAGAAAATTAAATATATATAACCTACGATTGATTATTGTAACGCCGTGAACGAGAGTATATAAATCGTAAACTATACATATGAGCTATTAGTGAAAAGCTTGAAGTGGTGCAGGTGACACGCTTTTTAGACAACTTTATTATATTTTTTTCGTTACAATGAAATTGTTTATGTTGTGTTTGGTGCTCGTCAGCGCTATGGTGGACTGCCAACAAGTCCCAACAAGTGAGAGTTTTGAATTTTATTTAAGAATTTATTTATTATTTATTTATTTTAACAAAATCCACAGTCCTTATTCTACATAAACTTATAATATAATTTTTTCTTACGACCAATAACGGATTTACATTTTATAGATGATAATTTTAAAAACAGACAGTCAAATAGCAAGTTTAATTTAGTGTTAAAAATCAAAACATAAGTACTATTTCATTTTACAAAGGTAGAGCATAATAACTTAAAGTAAATAAAAATAATAATGATGATAATGATGAATACTTACCTAACTAAATAAAATACATAAATAATAATAATAATAGATATAAAAAAATATATAAAAAAGAAAGAAATTTATTGTCTTTGTATGATACCAAGCCACCAGTTCAAAGTCGTTAAGCGAGCTATGGAAAGAGCTATGCTCGGAGTTTCTCTGAAGGATAGAATTCGTAACGAATAAAACCGACAGAGAACCAAAGTTATCGACTTAGCTCAAAGAATTAGCTAGTGGCAGTGGGCCGAACATATTTCGCGAAGAGCCGACTACAAAAATAATCGTGTAATCGTATTTTGGAGTGGAGACCGCAACTCGGCAAACGTAGTTTAGGACGCTGCTGCTAGCTGCTTTTCCTGGTACATTAATGTTAGTAACCGTTTAGTGCAGCAATAACTTGGTCCGTTCAGCGCATAGGGGATCTGCCCTGAGCTCTTATACCGTCAACTTTCCCTTGTAACACAAGCCGTTCCACAGACGCCCATTAGACCTATGTCCAGCTGTGGACTACATAGGCTGATGATGATGATGATGATACCAATTCAATTTTATTATTGTGCAAAGCCCATCATCATTTTACGTAACATCATTGGCCCCAAACTAAGCTGAGCTTGTGTTACTCAAGAAGACTGAAGTAATTCCTACCCATTTTCCAGAACGTTGCCGAGAAGGGGAGCATTCAGTGCTCTACTGCCCACAAAGAGCTGAACCTACGTGTAACAACTCAATAATCCACGACACAAACAAAGGAGCATGTGGCATCCCTTCTTGCTTCTGCATACACCCTACAGTCAGGAATATGAAGACAGGGAGATGTGTTAATATTGAAGATTGTCCTTCAAAATAGTTATCTAATAAGAAACTGAGTAATAAAAAAGTCGAAGTACATTATAACAGCTTTTCTTACAGGTGCACTATAATAATAAATTCATTTATTTCAGACTATAGAAAAGTTACTAAGTTACTTATTTAACTTATTCCAGACCTTATTCTAGACCGATGTGGCGCGGCGGGCGATGGTCCGCCTGCGACGCAGAAGGTTGCGGGTTCGATTCCCGCCTTGGGACAAATGTTTGTACGATCTGCAAATATTTGTTCCGGGTGTTCTGGGTATTTTCTATATATAATAAAAAAAAATATCTATCTATGTATGTATTGTATTAAGTTTATCAGTCATCTAGTACCCATAACACAAGCTCTGCTTACTTTGGGGCTAGATGATGCTGTGTGGATTGTCCAGCATTATTTATTTTATTTATTTATTTTATTTTATTTTATTCTACGGTCCATAGTATTATACCTCTATACCTTAAAACTAGCATAAATATTATAAAATATAAAAACCTAACTAATAAAAGTACACGTAAGTTGTTATTACTGCCACCTGTAGATGTCGCAATCAGGGTGTAAGCTGATGACGATGCACGGCGGTGTTGCAGGCGGCCAGTGAACCTTCGAAACTTGATACCCTTCGGCCAAAACCCTGCGCTAACTTTGCGAGCTAAAATAACTGATGTTATTTTAGCTCGCAAAAATCTCAAACCGCGCATCTTTGACCGCGCTCAAAGATGAACGCGGTCATCCCAAAAATAGGCCGCACTGCTCCAGCACAACTCCCGCACAGCACCTCCTTACCTCCACCTCAAATCGTGTTGACCGAACGCTGACCACATGGTGAGCTTGCTGCGCAGTGCTCGACTCTCGCTGCAAGCTCGCTGGCCACGCACGCTCGTTATAAAGATGTAAGATCGTACAACTTGCTTCAAGTGAGCGGTATATGCGGCGCGGGCCACTTCGCTTGAAGCAAGGCGTCCACCAATGAAAAGCTCGCTTACTGCCCATTTTATGCTGTCAAGGTAAAATGTATTGAAGATTACGAGTATTTTGTGCTGTGCTGTGGCAGCGGGGTGAGATGTGTGAGCCTTTAGAAAGCAAAACGTACTACTGAACCATGATAAGTATTTTTCTATTAAATTCTTACATCTTTGCGATTAGAACAGTTATTGTTTGATCGTAGGTAATAGCGTTGCAGCTTCAAAGCGATAAATCTTCCGATACCTCACGTTCCTCTGGGAAATAAGGCGCGTTTGTTTATCAGACGGCACAGCAAAAATAAATTGACCTGAGTTGACTCAAAATACTTTGGTTAAGATAGGAAAAAAACATGCAGATGAACTGAGAACTTCCACCTTTTTGAAGGCGGTTAAAAATAGTAACTTAATGGTAGAGCCGGTACTTCAAAAATACGAAGGCTCTAGAAATATAATAACGAGGCAAACTTGTAGGTATAGTATTGTATTAAGTATATCAGTTATTTAATACCCATAACAAAAGCTCTGCTTAGCTGGGGGAAAAGATGATGCTGTGTGAATTGCCCAGCTTATTTAATTTAATATATTTTATTTAATTTTCATTTTATATAATTGGTGGCGAACTATGAAGTGTTGATTACATTAGACCTACTATAGCTGCAGTGACAAAAAAACCAACTACCTAACACACGTACGAACTACGGAAAATGGACGATTCTTTCAGAAGGAGCACGTATTTTTAATAATTTACCAAATGCAATAAAAGAATGTGACAGCATTAATATGTACAAAATGAAAAGAACACGTTTGTCCGGAACCTTATGAATTACTAAAGACCGTTCTTTCACTCCCACACCCACTGTTAATTCAGACAAAATAAAGACTTTCTAAAGGACATGGACAAAGGCCTTTGGCCTTCTGGTCAACCCATAGAAGTCTCAAGCCCTTTTATGCTGAACAAAGTTCGACAATCACCAATTCCCCCTCTATTCTACAGCGTCTCTCCTATCAGCTACTCTGCTTCTGCCATGAATTTTGGGTGTCATCTTTGACCCGTTGTTATCCTGGCAAAAGCACGTCAATGGAATCACCCAGCGAGTTCACTATTCTTTTCATTCCCTCAAGAGATACCAGAGTTTTCTTCCACTACAAACCAAAATCACTTTAACTCAATCACCCCTTCTGCCTTATTAGATCATGCTGACTCTTGTTTTCTTGACGCCACGTAGGAAATCCTCAACAAATTAGAACGTCTTCAAAATCTGTGCATCCGGTTTATTTTCAGTTTGCGTTAATATGATCACGTCTCAATGTTCAGAGCTCAGTTAAAATGGCTTCCAATTCGTCGCCGGCGTGATCTGCACGTTCTCTCGCTTCTTTATAACATTCTTAACAATCCCCTCTCTCCTTCTTACCTTCGTGAGAGTTTTGAGTTCCTTTACCCTCGTAATAGACCCTGCAGAACATCTTTGTCCCTTATTCTTTTATTCCCTGCTCACTCGTCCAGCCGTTACGGTGGCTCCTTTACTGTCGACTCGGTTAGGTTATAGAATTCTCTCCCACAAGATATTCGTGCTAGCCCTCACTTTCAAGCGTAAAGTCAAAGAGCAGTACGTATCTTGATGACTTTGTTGATGTGTTCCTTTGAAACAGGCAGGTACATCTGGAACTACCTCATACACCAATTATTATTCTTAAATTTTCTATAATATTAATTAATTTAATTGTTCAGTTCAAAGATCTTTACTTCTCATTTACTACAAACATGTTACTTACACGAGAAACTTATGCTAGTAATATTATTATGTTATTTTCGTCTCTTATGGTTTAGTTTAGTAGTGTTACATCTTCGGTTATATATCTTTGCAATTTAGTTTTAGTTTTTTTGCAATTGTTCACATTATTTATTTTAAATCTCGTTATACAATACATTTTTTACTATAGAAAACAGAATATTATAAAACTATTCTACAGTAAAAAATATATCAAAACGGTGAATCACCGGTGGCCGGTGACTAGGGCAAGACTAGTTTTTCTATGAAACTTATTTTAGGTGACAGTGGCTATGCACAAACCAAATATATGATGATGACACCACTAGCAGATGGCAGTGCAGCAACAAGGGCGGAATCTCTATACCAAGAGTCACAAATTAAGACGAGGAATGTTATAGAAAGGGCTTTTGTTGTATGGAAGAGAAGGTTCCCTATCTTACCCAGGGTCATTTACATCTGCATAAGGTGCCCGGAATTATTGTAGCTACAGCTGTTTTGCACAATATAGCTATAATGCAAAATGAAAGTGAGCCAGAAGAGGATTCTGACTATCCACTTCTCGAAGATAGTATTAGTAACAATATTAATGCTGTACAACAGCGAGGCAATCGTAACCTCGAAAGGACAATGCTGATTGAGAGTTATTTTGCATCATTGTAAACCTGTGTAGGTACAACTGTCAATATAATTCTAGTTACTGTACATAACCTGAATCTGCACAATATGTATCGTTTGGGGTTCATTATCAAACAACGTAAATACAGTAAACATTTAGGTATATTATTCACATTAAATAAAATTTTCAAAACCAACTTGACACTGGTCTGCCAGTGACATGTCATACGTTCCATTCTACGCAAGAACTGTTCTGTTTTATGTCAGTTGGATCATGGCTTGATCGTGCTTGATGGCCAATCCGTAACGAAACGCATGACGATCCATAGACTAGCGCGCTTAGCTAAATGACCGCTGCGAAGGCCTCGCGCAAGACAATTCTAATTATGATTAAGCTAATTGTGTTTAAGTCGGTAAATATATTTAACTAATTATAATTTAAATAAGATCCTTACGCAAGCCGCCCTAAGTTTTTATAAATAAATAAATACAAAATACAAATTGGCGCATTAAGCTAATGGAACTCATTTGTTTGTGTTTCGGAAAAACGTGTGTAAAGTTGTAGACAGAACTTTGTTGATAATTATGTAGGTATTTCAATTAAAAAATAACTTGCTCTCAAAAACTTAGGGAACATTTGCAGTTATTACCAAAAGTATGGGATGATTAACTCATCCCATACTTTTGTTTTCTATGCTATAGTATGTCTCTGGCCGTGGCCGTCGCAGCGTAAGAATCGACCCCTCTGATTCAGTCCGTGGATGTCGACTAAGGGAATCTACCATAAGAAGGGCAGCAGCTTCCTTCTATGTTTTCAAACACCTCTACTGCGATTACCAATCCACCTGCTCAACGTGGACGTATGAAATGGATATTTTATTTTCTCTTGCAAAAGATAATTATTTACAATTAATTTAATGCGTATTATTGCTGATAGGTCTATCAAATCTCTTTTACGACATGCAACACCCGTATGTTTTCAGAGCTGTTTGGTTTGACAAATTGCATCCTTTGTCATCAAGCTGTCGATATCCTTGATATTTGTACTACGGGGCGGCTAAACGGTTTCGTCCTATGAAAGTACCTACCGTGTTTCTGAAGCTTCTTAGAAAGTTCCCCTTTTGAAGGGGCGAACCTATGATTGGTATGGTTATCAAACTAGGCTTAGATATCAGTACTCCGAGTAAACTGAGTAGTAAAGTCAAGGTATACATTATAACTAACTATCTGTAATAAATAATAATAAATTCATTAATTACAGACTATAGAAAAGTTACAGAACATATTTAACTTATTCCACGGTCCATAGTATTATATATTAAAACTAGCATAAATATAAAATATAAAAACCTAACTAATAAAGGACGTGTAGATGTCGCAATCAGGGTGTCAGCTGATGACGATACACGGCGGTGTTGCAGGCGGCCAGTGAACCTTCGAAACTTGAACCCTTCGGCAAAAACTCTGCGCTAACTATACGAGCTAAAATAACTGATATGAGATGAACGCACTTCAGTAATCAGTACTCACGGGAGCCCCGTAGTAAAAAACTCGAAATACATAAATTCAATTTTTTTGTTTGGCTCCTCGAAACTGGAAACATGATTGGGAAAAAAATCAGATTAAAAAATACATGAAGGTGTACTGTTTCATACATAATTTGGTCGAGACCTCAGGAACCCTGCGGTATATTGAAACGACATAATAAGTGGCACTACCACAGCTTCGGAATAGTTTTTATATTTTATGTGTGTTAGTTTTAAGGTATATAACTATGGACCGTAGATTAATTGATGAAATGATTTTGAAAATTTCAACTGTCTACCTCTTACGGTTCATGAGATACAGCCCTGTGACCACCTGTGACAGACGGACGGACGGACAGCGGAGGCTTAGTAAAAAAAAACTATATAAACTAGCTAAAATAAAACTATTGTCTGGTCAGCCATTAAACATTCATCAGTTACGTAACATGGAACGCCACGCCTTGGTTTTTCGGCGCTAGGCTCGGACGTTTGAGGCTAGTGCAAGCGATCCGGCTGAACGTGTGAGTGGTTATAGTACCAAAGTTTATTGAAACACTTGCCCACAAAGACGCTTGTTCGCAGCGACTAGTTTTAAAATAAATTCAGATAACATTTTCCGAAGCAAATTCTAGAATTTAATTACGTTCAGCTCGTAAATATCTCAGAACGAACAGTTAGTTAACTTCAACGAAGGTGTTTCTGACCACAGAGCTGATGGAATCAGTAGAAGTGGTTTCAAGTAGCCAACATTATGCGTACAATACAATGCAACGCTCACGCTGAAACGTAAACACGTAAGGGGTTAGCGTTTTTTTTTTTGAGAATTATGAGGCGTAGAGTTGACAGTTCGATAATTTTTAAACAGGTTGCAGGAGGACTAGGAGTTACAACTAGGAGTTCCTGCAATTACAACATTGCCGGAACTCCTAGCGTGTTTTTTAAGAATTATTTCTGAGTAAATAATTTATAGCTGACTAGTTACTCCCGCGACTTCGCACGCGATGTTTCGATGAAAATGTTTAAAGGTAATTTCTATCTGATAGAAACTGATTTATGAGACAAAACAGGCCTAGAAAATACAAATTTTAAACCCTGTTCGTTCAGTACATAATGACAGTACCATGTCAATATATTTATGAAAACTTATTGAACATATTAAAGATTATTTATCGGGTATTTATCGCGTACCTTTTGTTTTATTTTCCCCTACGTTTCCATCATGTTGCAGCGATCGTGGTCACGGGGCGACTGACTCACTTCTTTTAGTTAATTGAGACTTATTGTACACTCATAGAAATACCAACAAATAAATAAATCAATCAATCAATCGGTTCCCTAAAAATAGCGATATATATAATTTAATTACTAGAAATAAACATAAACTCGCTGTGCCCGCAACTAGGCTACACAAGGTTAATGTATATTTTAAAGGGCAATGTATACGCTCCTACAACAAAACTCCTTGTGAGTTGCAAAAACTATCAGTAGGTAAATAAATTCAAACAAATTGTCAAAACCTTCCTGTGCAAATAGGCTAACTATAAAATATCAGATTATCTAGAGGATAAAAAAGCTTGGATTTGCTCCAACTCGAAAAATAACAGCTAACAGACTAAAGGTTTCTTCGTCGCTTCTTTACTTTAGCCTACATACCGAAGCGACAGAAATAAAAAATTACACTTTATTTCCGTGTCAGTGTTTAATTATTAAGAATTTGAGCTTTTCTAAGTGTACATTTATTTTATTTCTGGAAATATAAAGATTTTGATTTCAAGTAATTTTGGCATGAAGAACAAACATCCAAACTACACGCTTCTACTTGTTTAAATAATTAACTATTCCGTGGCCCTAACTTGCGATTTCCAGTTGAATTTATTCGATCTTGGTTTAGTTAAGAATGAGAAAGCGCGTTCTTAATTGTTTGAGGATGTTGGAATGACTGACTTTACAGTTTCTATTTGTTTTAAACTTGCGAAAAAATGGAGGGTTGTATGAGATTTTATTATAAATGAAGAGATGTTACTGAATTTCAGCCTATAGCCGGGTACTGACCTGTGTTAAGTGGTGTAATGTACCATTCGCAGCGAGCATTTGCAAATTTTGCAAGCTTCCAAAGCTTCCAAACGAAATGAAAGACATTCAATGGGGTTCCTTATTCATAAGTTAATTAAAACTATTATTAATTGAAAAATGCTACTATGACGTAAATGAATTTTAAAATGACAAAATAAACAAACTGACATAAAAAAACTCAAAAATGTAATACAAATTTTTACTTGCGTAGACTAGACAACCTACTCACCTTAGTGCCCACATATTTTTATCAAAACCAACCTCGGCCTGCCTTCCACTTGTTGTGTACGCCCAACAGGGTTCCCATTGTGTTAATTACATTATATACTTACCAATTAAGCCAATGTGATGACAACAATAAACTTATTAAGTTTTGAGCATGATAAAGCTCGCTGTGTAACGTTACATTACGCCCTGTAACGCCTGTCAGTAGGTATCCACCGTAAGGCTCTGCTGGTCTATGCCTTTAATTCAGTAAGAACCTACACACAAACAATTTGTTTAAAATTGAATCCTGTAGCTACTTTGATAATGTTCAAATCATGTTGTACTAATATTGCTATACCGTGTGATTCTGAGGTATTTTTAAGGTAGGTTGGTTTAAAAACGGCCATATTTTTTTATTTACTGACTATAAGAATATTATTTTACTTATGTAGTTGCTTATTGTATGGACCTTAGGAATAAGAATCATTTATTTGCAAAACATGAGTATTAACATGGTGTGAGCATGCAATTATGTTAAAATATAAATTAATTATGATCTACATGTTTTGCCATTACTGGCATGCAAATAGGAGTGGGCACACTGCAGATTTGCCATTAAAGTGATATGTCTTTTCTAAAAAAAGTACAACCATATTCAAAAATTATCAGATATACTTAGAATTAATTATACATTTTAATTGGTAGGTATATAAAATAAAAATTTGTCAAGCAGAAAATCATTAACGCTATAATAACATTTATCTATGAGTAGATTCTTGAGTCTTTTTATAAATACAGGAAAAACACAATCTACATAAGTCATGAAATACGCTATTTATAACACCACGGAATTATTATAACACTTTCGAGTTAGGTGGGCCTTATACGCCGCGGTTACCTTATACATACCTACTCTAGCTATCTTTATGAACACTCTTCACACATATTCACAATTTACACCCTCCTCATTAAGCAAAGACGGCTGAAAAGTGTCGATAATTTTATTTACTCCACTGAATCTTACAGTAAATATCTACAAAGGATTTTTTTCTAACCCTTATGTTAAAGCGTTTAAGGTTGGTTATGAGACGCTTGCAGCTATAAAGGTTACGAAACTTATTTGCGAGAATCCCTTATAGAGTGCTAGATGTAGGAGAGAGTAGATGTGGCATTATCTATTTAAACAAAATGTGAATTTGTTTAGCACATAGAATATTATATTAACAGAATACAACAATTAAAACTAGTATTAACACTTATATCAAAATTATTTTTAATTTTAAAATTTATTAAATTTATATATAATTTTTAATATATATATATATATATAATTTTTAAATTTATTATATTCAAAATTTCAAACCTATAAACAAAAAAAAAACACTGAAAAAAACCTACCTGCCAGTGGTTTTTATAAGTGAAGTAAGTACTCACTTAGGTCAAAATCGAGTATTGAAAATCCTCCCCCTCCCCGTAACTTTTACCCCCTAGGGGTACAAACGAAAATTTTGTCGGTACAATCGGGTACAAACGCGGTACAATCAAATAAGATCAAAAAAACATGAATATCTCAAAGTCGGTTGCCAGGTTCACACAGCTTGACATTTTGCTAATTACTTACTCTTACTGCTCATTAGACGCTTCGCATTGTTGCATATTTAGCTACTTAGACCTTCTGATCAGGAGAGAATGATTATACGTGATGTTAGCCCTAGACTTTTGTAACTCATCGTCAGACACATCGTAACTTGATACCCGGAATGTTTTTGTTTTCGATTGCCACCACTGTTGTCGATCCGGAACGAAAACATTCACCATTGCCACCAATGGTGGCGACTGAGTTTTTTTTTCTCGATTGCCACCAGCGGTGTCGGAGATGGTGAAGGCAAGGGCAAGGGTGAAAAGGCTGTCCTTTTCACGAAATCCTATGCCTGTGATTTCGCGTTCATAGGAGCGACACAGAGCATACGTTTTTGGAACGGGGCGTAAGCGCAAAAATCTAGTTTTTGCTTATTTACAAGAAAACTACACAGCTAATGAAGAAACTGGTTCAAGAAACCAAATAATTAGTAATATAGGTTATTTCTAATTATTCGTATCAAAACATAAGTCCTTCAATAGACCGCAGGGTTCCAGAGATATCGACCAAATTATGTGCGAAACAGTGCACTTTCATGATAATGTTTTATCGTATTTTTTTTCTCACTCGTGTTTTCACATTCAAGGAACCAAAGAAATATATTGAATTTTATGTAATTCGAGTTTTTTACGACGGGGATCCCGTGAGTACTGAGATCTAGGCCTAGTTTGACAACCAAACCCGTTGGGTTCGCCCGTGGGAACCGCAAGCCGACTGAATCTACCTCGTAGGCAACGTTTCATATTAGGTTATAGGTACCTACAACATGTTATTTTTCTCTGAGACTGTATGTTTATTTTGTAAAACTATGGACTTGTGCGAAATAAATATGAATAATTATTATCACTTTACAGTAATAAATGCGAAAGTTTAGATACGACGAAACGACTGAAATTTTGCATAAGTGTAGCTCTAAACCGCTTATCCCATAAATCATTTTCCCTGGGATAGAAATAACCTATAAACGTCTGCATTGTAACAAACGCGCACGAAGCCGCGGCCAGATACTAATAATAATAATATAACCTTTTATTTCCAAAACTTTAACATTTTCTGCAAAGATTCTTATAGTAACTTAAATACTGCTTAATAATTTATGTTGCCATTTCTGTGTTGCTTCTACAAAATGTCTCTCAGTTTGGTGTGCCTTTCAGCATAGGCCTCCTCCAACTGCCTCCATTGAGGTCTGTCTTCTGCGACTCTTGTCCAATATGGCCCAAGTCTTATGTCGTCTTCCCATCTTGTCTTTGGACGCCCCTGGCTTCGATTGCCGTCTCTTGTGTACCATATTGTGATTTGCTTGCGGCCAGATACTAATTAATATTAAATATTTCCCTAAAAACCTGAAACCACATCCACTCACTCTTTCGCCCATCCATGGCACGTTCCCTTACGCAATTCACGCCCAATTTGACTGGTTGAGGGGACGCAACAAAAAGTTTAATGCTTTTAACGCACACCAACCGTTTACTTAACTCGATGCCTCGCGAACCCTTTCGAAACGTCATTTCTTCGAGTGCTGGATTCACGGGATTTGGGATGCTATTTGGGGAGATATTTGTATTGTGGTATCGGATTTAGAGAATATATGAGAAGTTCTATCTATGGGTATATTGACTTAGAAAATAATGTGGGTAGATATTTATTTATACTGGAAGGATTAGTTTTCGGTGCGCAACGGAAAAAAGCTTAGAGTAATGCATAAAGAAAAACAAACTATATACAGGGTTATTGGTAATTCACTGACACTACGTAAACTGCAGGTTCTGCTTATCATCACGAACACGTTCGTGAAGACTGATCTTAATAGGTACTAATATTTTTTGTAAATCTCCTCTGCTAAAAATGAAAAAACTCCTTTTTCCGTAACCCAATTAATTACTGAAGACCGATCTTCCACCCACACACACTGTTAATTCAGAGTTGAACTGTTTTTAAGTTAAGTTTAAAAAAACATCTTTGTAGAACGATTATTGAATGGAGGGGGTAACCTACTATCAATACCAAGTTCAAGAATTAAGACCTGGCATTTTCACAAACGTGTTCGTGAGGATAGGCAGAACCTGCAATTCACTCAGTGTCAGTGATTTACTAATAACCCTGTATACGTAATCAGATGACACATCCATCCCATCCATGCGTACAAATATTTTATAAGCGAAATTATTAATTCTGTATGTTGCTGTGTCAGGCTCAACGAATATGAATGTTGTTTGGCAGGGAGGTACCTATCATCTTCATCTTTCGTAAATACAAAAGACTACACTCCAGAAAATTATAACAATAGAATGAAGAACGTTCATTTCGGCACCCAATTTAAGAATCGAACGCCTTCTGAAAATCAAATCAGCCAATCACGGGTGCTTTTGCAAATACGTAATCAATCATGGCGGATAAAAATTCAAATCAACCGCAAAAAAACATTGTAAGGGAAATACTTTTCTTTGCATTATTATAATATTATGATGTTAATTGAAAAGACATTGCTTTGTTTTATTTTTCTTCTAATGACCCATTTATCCACTTAGGAAATTCAATATTTATTGCTTTCAGGCTTTTGTTTTCTCTAAAATTTACCACATATAAATTGAGTTTTTTCCTTTATTAGTTTAGTCGGCAATTTTTTTTTCATTCTTCGATCCAGTTTATCATAATCTACACTGGCAAAACTGCTAAACTGTAGAAGTTAGAGATTAACATAAAGAACGTTTTATAGCAACTTTTATCAGCTTTCTTTAAAACTATAGTAAACCATACATTAGTAACATTTTTAACATAAAAAAAGATAAAACAATAAAATAGCAATTTTTAGCTTAATGTCCAAAAACTCAATTAACATTTTATAAGTATGTTTTACATGTTATTTAATTTTTAATCACCGGTATTGCCTCCTCGGGCTCTGATTACAGCTTCGAGTTAAGGAGCCGATTTTGGGGAATATTCTCCCATTCTTCTATATATAAAAAATTAAATGAAAACATAATAAAAACGAATAAATTCCTTAATGCATTTATATACACAGATATAAACTCTTTCTCGAGTCCTTTTTATTTCGAAAGTACATCTTGTACTATCTTACTTCAAAAGTTATTGCAATTTTAAAAGTGTGATATTTAGATATGCAGGCCAGTGTAGTTTATTTTTCTCTGTCATTCACTCTACGGTTCTGACTGAAAACCAGCGCTCTTTCACAAGTTACCCTAGGTTTTAGTGTTAGAGCAACAAGCTGAGTCAGGACCTGTTAGACCTACACACGCGCTCGTCTGCTTGCTGAGTGGACTACTTAGTACCAACCCAATGTTTGTGCTAGCATACTACTTAACTAATGGTCACCTGTGTTTTTGTCTGTCTGTTTGTTATCTAGTACTAAGTAGTAATTTTTTTCTTTTATTTCTGTACATAAGTTTGTTTGTGTGTAGTGTGTAATAAATAATTATCTTGCACTCTTTATTTTTCCCCAATAAGTACTATGGAGCAGAGTGAGGTAAATCCACTGTGAGCTCCAAATCGCGGAAATTTAATTCAGTAATATAAAAATCGTGGCTTTCAAGTTTTAACAACAGACGATTACATCTCCCTACAATGAAGGGGGTCAGTGCGTAAATTTTTTATGATATATTTAAGAGGTGCTTCAAGTTTCAAAGACACAGTCCACAATGGTCTAACTGGTTCACTTCAGTATCTGTCATTGAGCGACCATGACGCGCCCGTGCAGGTTGTACAGCATGTAAGACTGCGACGCAACCTTTGCCATTAAGACAAGAGAGACGATAATGTTAAAAGTAATTTGATTCCACACACTCGCGCCTTCCGAGGATCTCAAGAGGTGCAAATGTGCAGGTCTCGACAGAGCCTACGCATATGCTCTACCTGGAATCCTTTTTATTTTTTTTTGTTCTCGGCCGAGGAAATGCGTTTACGAATAGACTGGTCTGGAGGGGACCAGAATTATGTGGGACTCAACGTCCTGATAAGGATGTAATACCCACTAAAACCTCTCCGGTGACCCCTCTCTCGCCATTTTCGCCGAACCACGGGAACATCCTACCGCGGCCCGACTGGCGTCCCCTCTTCCTCCCATACATAGCCGGCTAGCCCACTATTCCACACACTCGCCGACCCCATTCATCCGTCACGTTTCCTCCCCCCCGATTAGGGGCACAGACAGGACAGACACAGTTGAAGCCGCGAATGTCGAACTCTGTGCCCAGATGGGCATTTCTGCCCCATACTACCAGGTGTGGGTCTCGCATACGCACACACAAATACTCCCACTCTCACTCAAACTTGTTCTAACATACAGTTCTCATTTATTCCAATTACCTGGAACCCTAGGTCCGTGGGTACACAGGCTATCCGTGGGGTACCTACTTACTTCTTACTTTGATTGTGTGTAGTGTAGGTACGATATAAATTAGTTTCACCATTTAATTAACTTCTGTGTGACTAAAATTATTGATGACGTTCAGATTTCTCATTAGGTTTTTGTGTTTGATCTATTTTTACTTCTTTAAAATGTCATCATTTGCTACCTACTCTCTGCTTGTATTTGTCTCTATGTATTTAATGGATCTACATGTACCTACCTACTTATTAGTTCAACCTGTATGTACCTGATTATAGCCAAATAAATGTATCTTTACTGATAAAATTGGGGGGATTTTCCCAATTTTATCAGAGTATCTGTGTGAAGCGACGCGTGACTCGAAAGCTGGTGTGTACCTATCTGACGCAGCGTATCAGCGTTTCCATACAACGTGGCAAAGCAGCCAGCAACTTGGTGATACGAAGTCTGCAGATAATCCAACATTTCATGAGTATTTTCGGTTCTGCGAGCTATATGACCTGCCACTTCCGCCTACTTATTTAGCACACCAGAGTCTCTTCATATAGATACGTAGATTATCAAATGATTTAGCTGTATCCTACTAGCCATGGAAAAACAGTCTGAATACAGCTGGTGTATGGCAACCATTTTGCTTTTTGAATATTTTAAAATTGCTGCAGTTTGTAGGGCTGAATGCGTCGGGTGTTGGCTACTTACATATTAATGGTTTATCGAGTTTTATGCCTTTTATTAATGTGGTTTTTGCCCCAGGTTATGGTCAGCCACTGGCTGTTGAACAAATAGGTTGGTTATGTTAATATTAGAATGAACAATGAGGATATTAACTCAGCCGTTAGCATAGAAAAGTTAGCGACAAGTAGGAACCATTAAGTTATGTCTCGCAACTATACCTAAAGTTAAATTTTCAATATTTATAATACAAATACACCTTATTGAACAACATGAAAAAATGGGTGGAGACAATACAAAAAAAATACTTATAGCTAAGTAAACTAACCATGAAATAGTAAATTGTATCACAAGGGAACAAAATAATGTAATTAAGGCGAGATCGATTTTTTGAATCCAGAGCAAAGCGAAGGATTAACCCACTGAGTTAGGCACACTCTGCTTTTCATCCTAAACTATGAGAAAAATTCATCATTTGAGAAAAATAAATAAGAGCTGATGCTTTTAGTAGTGACGAATATTTATATTTAGGTACACAACCAAATTACTACTAATTATAATGCTGGTCAATCCACACAGCATCATCTAACCCCATGCTAAGCAGAGCTTGTGTTATGGGTACAAGATAACTGATATACTTAATACTAATACACTGCATAGATTTTTATTATACATAGAAACATCCAGAACACTCGAAACAAATATCTGCAGATCGGGCAAACATTTGTCCCGAGGTGGGAATCGAACCCGCAACCTCCTGCGTCGCAGGCGGACTTTCGGCCGCCGCGCCACAGCGGTCGTCTTTTTTATTACCGGCCAGGACTTTATTGAAGCGAATTTCGTTCAAACTTTTAGTGTTCCAAATTCAAAAGTCATTTCGTCACTGTTATTAAGTGCGCTGGAATTACCCACTTTGTTCGCACTTATCGAGGAACCCTTTGCCTCTTTTCGAATAGATGGGATGAAAAGGTTCCTTACTTACCAAATTAGATGAAGAATACAATACTTAGGAAGGTAGTTGAGATCATTCACAAGGCAAATTAAAATATTTTAGCGGTTTTTAATATTTTCTACGTTCTCCAAGGAATTAAACTAAAAGAAAAGTAGTTTGCCACAAATCGTAGACAATTTAATGTGAACACATGTTACATTAAAGTATGTATATAATGGATCTTTTGCTGATATGTTGATTTGTTTTTAGTAATAAATCTTTGATATTATTAATTACTCCAAAAGTAGCACTAAAATCAAAATTTGATAAAACATAGGTCCATAGAAAATGTATGACTATATAATGAAAACTAATTTTCCGCTTTTTATATTCCTTGTAGAACGCAGAAAATATTAATAAACCGCCAAGTACAAGTCACCCCGCACACGAAGGGTTCCGTAGCGTAAAAATCAGGCAACTGTTTCAAAGAACATCAAATTGCACTTGTTCGGAGACCCCTTTAAATTTTCAAATCTATTTTATTTTTAGTATTTGTTATTATTACAGTTGAAGTGTTACTTATATTTCTATAAATTTTCATGTGCCTACCTATTGTAGTTCAAGAGATACAGCGTTGACAATTAAGAGCAAAAGAGACAAAAAAACGCTGGCGGGTATCTGGCGCAGCGCATCAGCATTGCCCAGCGGGGCAATGCAGCCAGCGTCTTGGGGACGCTTCCGACTGGTATTGATATGGATCAGTTGAGCTACCTGTAGATTGTTTGCAACAGTCTGCAGTTAGCTTAATTGTTTCAATTGTAAGTACTAGTTCTAATTTGTTTTTATTACTGAATTGTAATTTTCTTTAACAAATTATAACCATTAAATACACCATATTACAGCTAATTCAAAAAATCCATAATTTTAATTAATTAAAATAAAATTTAATGAAACTGATTTGTCCTAGTCTTTGAATTGGAGCGGGGAAACAAGTAGGAAATCAGGCCTGTTACATTTTATCATTGAATATCTTTGAAGCCTTATTGTTTACCACTTCATACACTTGTTATATTATATATTTATCATGAAACAAATGACAAAATATCTGACAAACGCAACAACTAGCCCCTTACTCAATTCTTGCTTAAATTATTTTTGGGAGTGTCTCTCTCATTTTCACCTTAGCAATTAATATTTTTAGAAAGCTTTGATGCCCTACAAATCTTACGATGCTTCCTTGTATGGCTGTGACTATTGTAGGTACCAAAGTAATAGCATAAAAGTTTTGGGAACCGTGCAAAAACCCTATTAACCTAGTTCCCTATTGGCGTTGTCAGTTTGTACCCTGCGGCCAAAATGCCATGGATTTGAATTCACGACAATGTTGGTGTAAAATTTCAATACAGCAGTTTAATGAATTTGCTAGAAATTTAACACTGTGCCAGATTTTTGTAAACACAAGAATTTTACCTGATAATCTGACAATGGTGAGAAGAACGTAAAATCATGAGGCATTAATCTACGTCATAAAGGATTCTTTGCTAGTAGTAAGGGCTTGTGTAGTTTATTTTGATTTTAACGGAATTTAAATTGACTCCCGATGAATTCTGAAGATTCTTCCGTCTCGACGTGGATCAGGAAGCTACATAATATAATATAAATACTATGTTCTTTGCATTCGTTTATTTCTCCTGCAAGTACCTAAGTCCCTAAGTACTTTCAAGCAATGTCTATCAAAAAAACATTGACTGCAACATTGGCATTATTTCGGATCCACCATTATGCAAATTCGATTCAATTATTCGTACGCATTTTCCGTGCATATTGTTCTTGTTTGAAATATTATTTTCATGAATTTTATGTATGTGCATATCTACATATTCCATGAAATTATTATCTATTTGGTAGTTTGACTGACAATCAAAATAGTTATGTCCTACTGCTTTACCGATTCAGTTTATAATGACAATCTATTTTGTTTATGAAGAATTTGTAATCGATTTTGCTATTGTTGCTCTACATTTGGTGTTATTTTACAGACTTTACTCAGGCGTCTAAATGACTAAATGCCTATTCTGCCTCTAAAAATATTTGGAATCAAATTATTCTGTAAAATAATAGTAAAAGTATTATTTTTGTAGTTTTATTTGCTACTTGCTTCTGCCCGAGGCATTGCACGCGTTTTTCCGTGATAGTAAGTAAGACAGATTGAGTTGCTGTGGTAAACTATTATTTTTTATATTGTTTCATAGAAAAATCATCTGGGATAATCTTCGTTACATACTATATGTCGGCTCGATAAAACCGAAACTTCCGTAACTCCCCATATTTTTCGAGTCGGCATCTGTCGAAAGTAACTGTGTCTATGAAATGTTTCATTCCGTCGTTCAACCTTCATTCACTCACCTGTCAACAATTAGGGAACTTCATAGTCAATTAGGTGCAAATAGGTACCAGCAGAAAGAAAATCGTAGACGGTTTAGATCTCTTAATAACTCCAAAAAATGTAAGCTAGCGACCTCTAGAATTTTTGCAACAGTCTGAAGTTAACATAACTGTTTCAATTGTAAATAGTAGTTCTAATTTGCTTATTACAGTGGTTTAGAATTATAATGGTTAACTCACAATATTCTGTACTGTTCTGTGTGTGTGTGCTGTTGCTATGAGTTATTCTTTAGGACGCAACCGCACTGCAAGATGTTAGCTTGGATGATTGATTCAATGGTTGCTGTCTACCAACGCAGTTGTGTGCCTTACATTGTGGAGATTGAGGTTCATGTCTATCTGCGACTCATTCATTAACTCGCGGGCGTGAAGCTCGCGAAAGCCCGCGAGTTGGCACCTTCCGATTTAACCAATTTTTTTGTCGACAACTCACTTGATTATGAAATCTGACGTATTTATGTACAGTCATCTACAAACACGTTTTAAGAAGTTTAATATTGGCTATTTTAAATGTGCAAGACACGATACGATTTGCACAGACCATAGAAGCCCAGGAAGGCCTATGTACAGCAGTGGACGTGTCTGGGCTTATACGATACCTTCTACGGCTACGTTTTATCTTGGCACAAAATGTTTAAACCCGCGGGCTGAAGCTAGTAAAAGATAAATTCCAACGCGTCTACGAAAAATAGACATCTTCATCACTATCACCTGAACGTGAGGTCAAACAAACAAGACTTGTTATTTCCCAGAGGGCGCTCCTGTCGTGTTTGCGCGAAATATTCCTTAGGTTTTCTTGAGAAATGCTATTTAATTTTATGGTTGAAATAAGAGCGATTGGTATGTACCAAAGATTTTGATCTCACGATTTATTTGAGCCTGTCGTATACTGAAAGTCTAGCACGTGTTGTTTCCGAACGTTTCCGAGATATCTACTTCAATTTTGACAGCTGTCATCAATAATTTTAAATGCACCCGTGTGTGTTATGTTTTTAAATTATTTATGATAATTTTACTAACTAAAATACTAGAAGAGCAAAAGGAATGCGAAGAAAATAAATGATTAAAACTTATATAACTAAATGATTAACTTCAGCCCAAGGGGAAAGTATTGGCATAAAAGGAGTTATATACAATGGGAAGACATCTACTGAGATAATGCATGTATCATGCGCGTTATCTTATGCAAACTTTTATTAAAATACGTACAATAAAACAAAAACGTTTTATATTTTATAGTTCTTTTTAACGGACTTCTATGTAGGTATGTTTTTTATGTATGTCCGTCGATTTTTCTGTAATTCAAAGACCGATTTGGATGATTCTTTTGCAGATGTGTAGAGGATAATTCCGAGTTGTTGTCATAAAAGTTGTATGCCCGAGGGATATGTTTTTTTTATTTTTTGGGATCCAGCAAAACTTAAAATTCTGTTTATAACTAAAGGATTTGTATTCGGTTTTTAATTTTTTCAATACTATCAAATTATAAGAGTTACCGTACCGCACTACGTACAAAACAGGTACATAGGTACTTTAAAAGTTTCTGCATACTACAGCTACCTTAACCCAAAAGCAAATTTCGCTGATAAAAATCTGTGGCTTTGGTCCAACAAAAGGCTCAAGGCCCTTGTAACAATGGTCCTCAATATAATTCAACCCTAAAATAAGGAAAAGGCAGCCCACGAACTCATTTCTGGCGTCATACCGCACTAGGAAAGAAATGGAATTTTAGAGCTCGCTTTGCTCCCAGGTTACGAAAGAATGGAGGAGCTACAAATACTTTCAACAAAACTTTGAAAGAACTTGGTCACAAAGTTTAGAAAATTGGCACTAGAATCGGTCACCATAGCGTTTATTTTCCGTAAGAGCTTTATCACACTGGCGATTCGCGAGCGATTTCAAGGCGAATGCACTGCTAGCTGTGTGTCGCCTTGCGCCTCGCTCTGAAATCATGAACGATGACGTGAATGAACTAAATACGATGATAGATTTAAGTTTTATGTATAGGTATTAATACTGAGTATCAGGTACAAGTGTGTGGTTTTGTCAAGATTTGGTTACATTGTACCTAATCGCCATGTAATCATCATGTTCCATTGAGGTAAACCATTCATTGAGATTGTGTTCATCGATTTCATATTCTCAGAATATAGATTCTTGTCGTAATTGTCCCAGTTTCTAGTATCATGTCCTTACAATATACGTACCTATATCTATAGCTAAGAACATAATGACGCTTCAATAGAACACGCTCAATCAAGCATCATGGTAATCTCAATTTAATCCTAAGAGCAGATTAAATGTATCAGTATCCATTAGGTAATTAATAATGATACTTAGTCAATATAAATAGTTTTGTAGGTATTGATTTTTTGCACACTGCATCATCCAGCAATAAATTAATAATAATAAATTACTCGTGTTTTGTGATAGGTTAGTTATACAATCAGACCCAGAAAAGATGACGTGGAAAAAATATTAGCTGTTTTTGCAGTTTACGAAAAATAAACGCTTCACAAAGACGTCGATACTTTTGTTTTGTGTAAGTGGTCAATATATTTTTTCACGCTCTCTTCACCCAAGAACACACAAGCTCTCCCGCGAAATCCATAGAATAAAACATTATTTAATAGCTTAGAAAGCTTAAAATGCCATATCCAAAAACTCCTAGTTGTTTCCCCACAATTTCATTTTCACTCAAAAGAATTCTCAACAAAATGAGAAAACTACAGCCGACTGTAGTCCAACTGATGCGTCCGTGAATTCATTTACGGCGCAGGCTGTTCTGGATTATTGAAGTTTGCAGGTAACGTAGTTTGTTTAGGTTACTGAAAAAGGACAACAAAATGTCCTGGAAATTGACGACAAAATGTGCTGGAACTCTGACTCCTAGACCACCAGCTCTAGGTTTCAAAATTCGATTGAATGGTGTCGCCACATTTTTGCTAGTACCTATCAGTTATTCCGTGATCATGGCGCATGAAACTGTGCCGAAATATTGGAAAGCTCAATACTTAAATCATGGTAAATATCTCGTTGTAAATGACTATAAAATTTCCTAAAACCAGATAGGTACTAACTATCTGGTTTAAGGAAATTTTATAGTGTAGTATGAGTAGCTGTTGCGATAGTATTGTAAATGCTGTCGATTCAGCCTGCTGCTCGGTATTCGCTACCTGGGGGACTTAAGCGATACATACGAAATACCCGGTGAGTGGGATGACGTGCGAAACCGAGAGTAACTTCTAAAACAAACCTTAAGTTTTTGAAATAGGCCATAATGTTTCCTTGACAAAAATTTACATAACAGCAATCGTAACAACAATCTTTTATGTCTAAGTAGTGTGTAGTTGTTATAAGTTCTTAACTAGTGGTAATAGTGTTAGCTTAGTAGTAATTATAACTGTGACAAACTAAATGCATATGGAACAGAATAGAATAAAATAGAATAGAATATGTATTATTTTATTTCAGATAATAACAGAATAAAACAATTACAACTAGTATATACACTTAATATCTATTTCTTAAAAATCTAAGCCGTCACCAGAAGGCAGAGTGCCCAGAATGCTGGCAGCATTACCACGTTGAATGGCAATGCTAATTCGTTGACCGAAATAGAAGCCAGCATTCCGATCACCGGTCGACTCTACAAGTTGCTGATGTTGCTGCGGAGCCGGCCCTTACCGATGTCCCTGCAAGATGTGAAGGCGCTAGGGTATCTACACACGTGGCATCCCAAACTAAAGGCCGACCCATCTTCCAGGGAATCAGAGTCATACCGTCAGGTCTTTTACCATCATCTCGCATAAGGCCTCGTGGTTCGAGGGTAGCTGCCACACTGACACTGGTAAAAGCCCGACGGATGATGTCATTAATAGAACTATGACGGGGCACACGTCCTGCACTAGAGACACATGCCAGTGGATGGTGACCAAACTTATCAACGGTTTCACCACACTGACAACGGTGTGCAACTAGGCAAGGAGAACCTAAACGCAAAGAGGTGGCCACCCGAAATGAGTTATTATCTAATAATAGAATATAATAAAATAGAATAGAATAGAATAGAACCTCTTTATTTGTGAGACATAATTTAACACATGTCATACCTACATTGCCTATAACTAATATTAAATTTAATGTAACACAAAAAAGTCTACCGGCTCAGCTTACTGCTGCTATGGCACTCTTTTTTTTTTTTTTTTATTATTTATATACATATGCTACAGCTAACATAAACCGTTGATCGGTTTGTCCATAAGCCTCAGTCTCTATGGTAAGTTCAGTATCTAATGAATACAACAACTCGTACACTTATGTTAAGCTAATAAATACAATATGCACCCACCATATAAAAAAATAATTAACAAACAAAGCATAAATAGCTTAACTCTAATTAAATTAAAGATAAACCAATTTTTAAAATAGATAAAAAAATGATAAATAACCTATATAAATTGAATGTATCTAATAGTGAGGTGTTAGTGTGAGTATGTATGTTAGGTTGTGTGCGTCTGTGTGTCGAGTACACCAGAGGACACCAATCTCATAAGAGTCCGGGCAACACATATCTACTATGAGTTAAAGTTACTGAAACTTAGCTACAAATAAAGATTTTCTTATTCTTATTCTTTTAAAAAGACGAGCCATAGGTATTATCAAACAAAATATTTTGAAAGAAAGATACTTTAGAGAAGTCAATAGGTCTTGTCCTACATTCTGAGCACGCAATCAAATAATAGGGTAGGTAATCAATCAAATGCGCGAGAATTCAACCAAAGTCGATGACGAATGTCTTAATCAAATCAAACCACCGATGAATCTCTATTGTAAAGGCATACGGTCGAGTGTTCCGTGAAATTTCGTTAAAATTTGAGGGTATTTTAGACTGGTAACGAAATGATTGATTTTGATTGAATTTTTCAATGCAAATTCTTTTTATTTTTCTTCTGTATTTGTTGACTAGTTACTGTTTAAACGTAATTTCTGTACCAAGAGAACTGATTTATGGGATAAAAAAACCGTGATGTATTATCCAGGTCTACATCATTGCAAAATTTCAGTCCAATCCGTCTTTGGCGTGAAGAAGGAACAAACATGTATCTAACCATCTAAACTTTCGCGGTTTAGAGGTATATATCACTTTCGCGGGTAACATCATCATCATCATGTTGTCATCATACGTCATCATACGTGATGACGTATGATGATGTCCTCGACTGTCCGTGTTTGATCTTTAGTTTGGTAAATTTTCTACATTTTATCAAGCAAACTAAGTTTATCATAGTTCGAGCGAAAGCTATTCGCTCTGGAATTCGCCTGAAAACATAAAAAAGCCGAAGAAAAGAATCAACTTCCAAAGAAGTACTATCAAGTTCTTAGAATTCCGTAATAAAAGATTAGCTATTAATTCAATTCCCCCACTTCCTTTTAGCAGCGCCAATGAATCAATTAATAAGCAATTAACTTGCTATCGCTTAAAAGTTTCAATTTGTTTGGATTTCGATGGCGAATTAATATCCTGTCGAGGAAAAATGTGCAGTTTAAAATACTTCGTGAATTGATGCGGGGAATTTTCAGTGTTGTAGCGAAATTTATTGGTGCGCGAGTTTAGTAGATTTTTTAGATTGTGTGTTAAATAGGGTGTCAAACCAGTTTGATAAATAATTTAAATAGTTCTTTGAAACGTCTCGTCGTCGCGTCGCATTGTTGCAACATTTGTACGACTTAGCAGTGCTACACTGCATCTACGTCGTAGATGAGCTACGATACGTCTACGACGTAGACAAGTTACAATACAGGCGAGTTGTAATATGTCCTTCGTCGCTACTTTTTAGACACAACGTAGCAGTTTTTTTTCATTATGTCTTCCAAATAGCAATGTCAAATGTCTACGCCATATCAATTCCACACGTTTACGACGTATAGAGAGACTTACGACGTAGCAGGCCTATTAATTATCGACTTAAAAAAAAAGGAGTTGAATGTTTTTTAAATGTAATGTATGTTCGTTAATTTCTTCGTCAATCATGGACCGATTTTTGTGATTTTGAGAGAGTACAAATACCGAGAAATTGGTACTTGTCTCCCAAAACTTATAAAATGTTGTAAATATTAAGCAATTAGAAGTCTGTTTTTAGTTTATTTAAACAATCAAATTATAAATCACCGAAATATCAACGCTACAAAGCTTCTACGACCAGTTTATCAAAATCTCTAAGACCGCAGCAGACCGGTAGCTCTGACCAGTTTTAGCCATTCATGTAATCGACACTCAGTATCACCGATTTCTTTCCCATTTACACCCCTGAAAGTTCCGGAAATTCCGTACAAACCCTCATTCCACGCAGTAACTCAAGATCCAGACACTCGGTGACGGCCCGTCCTCGGCAGATGGCGAATTGAGCGATAAATTTCTCAGGATTTGCATTCGAGAGAAGATATATTCCGATTAAACGGAATATGTTTCCGAAATACCGGTAAACCAGTTTAATTTTATATCAGATATAAAATTTTATAAATACCGATGTGTGCACTCACTGTGTGGTAAATTTTTTTTGAACTTTGATGTTAAATTAGGATATTCTATTTTAAGTTGAAAATATATAATAAATCATCATCAGACCAAAAGAGACCAGAGTTTGTGTCAATCCAAAAGAGTGGTAATTGTTTTGGAATTAACGCCTACCCACTTTATTTTAATCCTAATTATGTACCTACCTTTTGTTGGGTCACTTATTTGTTATTGTTACCTACGTGTTGACCTTTGTTATCTAGATTGTTAAACGCCGTAGATCTACCGTAACTTTATCTCAACTTTAACTTAGTAATATTTATGTCTGGGCATCTATGTAGGTATACTCATTCTAAGTGAACATGTTTGTTCTTTTTTGAGTATAAAATAAAGACATTTAAACAGAATTAGTATTCTTGTACGTCCCTCTACGTAGGTACCTATAGTAAAATATTCCTTGTTAGCAAACATAACGTCCACTGCGAAACATTCCTTCCCCAAAAAAGGGGGGTTTGCCATAATCAGCACGCTTGGCAAGCGGTTTGGTAATTGCAGTGGAGGTGCAACCACCATACCGCTTGCCAAGCAAATAAAATGTCCATAAAAATCTACTCCTCCACCACCGCCACAGCCTAATATTAGTCCACTGCTAGGCCGAGGCCTCCCACTGATAAGCGCCTTGTTGGCTTTTATCTCACGGGGGGTAATACTAATAATCCCCACGCTGGGCATGCGGGTTGGGTATCGCAGTTCGGTGGTAGAATTGTTCTACAGGGGGCGCTGCTGCCCACCTCCAGTGTATATCCCTTAGTCGTTGTGCCGGCTTAGAATTTACACCATCCCAACTCTTCCCGCGGGTGTCGTAAGAGGCGAGGGATAAAAATCTACAACAAGCTAGCAAACGTAATGAAAGACATTCAATCCGATTCCTTATACACAAATAAATTAAAACAATTCTTAATTGACAAATTCTATTGAGAAATAAATTAATTTTTATATGACGAAATCGCCTGTCATAATAAATAAAAAAACATTATTTTAACAACAATATAAACTGGAAAAAATAGTTCACGTTATCCGATTGATCGAACCATGCGGTCGAACCACGTGGCCAGAAGCAGTTTATTCGTCAAACTAGGCCTAGATCTCGGTACTCACGGGATCCCCGTGGTAAATAACTCGAATTGACGACCGATGTGGCGCGGCGGGCGATAGTGCGCCTGCGACGCAGGAGGTTGCTAATTCAATTCCCGCCTTGGGACAAATGTTTGTATGATCTGCAAGTATTTGTTCCGGATGTTCTGTGTATTTTCTATGTATAATAAAAAAATATCTATCTAAGTAATGTATTGTATTATGTATCTTAGCCGACTCTTTCCACTTCCTCGGGTCAGGATCGAGGATCGAGGAGCTTCCAGAAAGAAGAGACTGCGGAACACGTAGTGGTATACTGCACAGCCACAGGGAAGGCGAAAACGGGATTGAAGAGTCTCATAGATGCATCAAACCCAAACCTGTCCACGCCTACAGAAAAGCTGAAACGAAGCTGTCAGTCACCTAAAGTCCTGCTCCGGTAATACTTCAAGGAGCTGGGCTGATTAGGGCCTGTTTAGCCAAGGGGACAATGCACAATACACACCGCGCGAGATGTCAGTGCAGATCCCAGTTCCCCACTTAAAATTAGAAGCCAGTCAAATACAATTTTTAATTTAAAAGCTTTAAAATTAACACTTTAGTGTCCTACAATATAACATATACAAACGCTATCTTAACCCCTGTAAGCATTATTTCAGCAAGTGTTATCCGAAACAATTAATCTCTTCATCGCGTCGGTTGAATCCCGGCGGGTCTTACAGGCCATTAGCTTTAAAGAATCGAACTGGAACGGGCATTTAACAGAGGCGTCAATACGTCAATACGTCATGAGCAGTTGCCGCTTGCAGCAGCTATTTATTTCGATTGATATTGCGCTTTTGTTATCAAAAAGACTTGGTTTTCAGTTCTAGTTAACAGTTTTCTTCCAAAACATCAACTAAGTAGGTAGGCACCTACTTACCGTCACAAGCAAGATTTCCTATCAAGACTCGGAAATCCTCAGATCGAGAATGTAAATAAATAAATAATGCTGGACAATTATTATTCACACAGCATTTATTTATTTATTTGTAACTAACACGATTATTTACAACCAATAACATTAGATACATAAGAACATAACGTTTAACAATTACATAATTAAAAAATAATCAATTTACAAAATATCATGCGGAAAAATACTTAAAAATAAATCAACCATCCGCAATTGAAGCAAAATAAATTGATTGAGTAAATAAATTAAATTTTCACATTAAATATGTAGATAAAAGTACAAAAACAAAATAATATAAACAAAACAAGCATGCATCCATTCATTCATCAATCTCGCAAAACCTCAGGCATACCAACATTAGACTCTTCCATTCATCTGCGAAGATGTCACAGTCTGGGTTCTGGTCAAGGAGTCTGTTAAGTCCGGCGAGGGTGCGAGGCAGTGGAGAGTCGGCACGGGCAGCGGTTTTACAGAAAGGCACAAGAGAAAAGTCTGTGGCTTCTATTGCGAACGTAATTATCGGGCAGGTAGACGAAATAGAAGGTTGTGCAGATCAGCATCATCTAGCCCCGAACTAGGCATAGCTTGTGTTATAGGAACTTTAATAACAGCTGGTCGATACATCAGATGTATTCGTGAGTGTATCACTCACTCCATTTTTAGCGCTCATTGGTTCATTTTCTTTTGTTTTTATTCAAAATGCTACCAATAAGCTGCGAAAATAGGTAATACGTCTGAATAGACCTACTAATAATTAAATATAAAATACTTAAATAATCACATAGAAAACGTAGTACTTATACGAAAGTATCTGCGGATGGAACAAATAATTGTCCCAAGGCGGGAATCGAACCCTCTTCCTACGTCGCAGGTGGACCTTCGCCCGTTGTGCCAGAGGTCGACAATGCACCCACCCTCACACGCATTCTTCTCACCTAAACGCACTGAGGAGTTGAACCCTCGCGCACTGAATTAATTTTTATTTGATTCGAGGGAACCAGCAGAACTAAACCGATATTTTAGTCTCTTCTTTTTGATTATATTCGAAGCCAAAAAACCTTTGTGCTTTAAGCGTAACCTAATATCTTGTTTATGGAAGAGGTTATTTCATAAACAAGATATTAAAAAACCCACAAAGTAAACCTAAAGCTATGCAGAGTATGCAGACGTGGAATATAATTTCATGGCTGCTTCACTATTTACCAATAAACTTATCCAGGGACTGCTGATCAAATGAAATAACTCCCTATTGTTATGACTATGACGGTGCTGCGTTCGCTATGGCGTAGGTAATGGAGTCTATCCGGTTGTTGCAAAAACTAAATTAATTTGACGGCACCAAAAATATATGTGTCCTTTTTAATTATATCGTAAAGAAAGGGACCGCAACATCTTTAGTTCTGTCAAATTAGTTTAGTTTTTGCGACAGCCGAAATGACACTACCATTACCTCCACCTCAATTACTAAAACACAGCACGCGACAGCATTGACAGTGATTGACAGAAGTACCTATAGTCTTGGCAAGACCAATTTGCAGTAAGACCTTCTTGCTGTTAGTTCGATGTTACCGAGAATATCTAAATAAAATACAAAAAAATACAGTACGATTTCGAATATAGAATAATAGAATATCTACATCATCATTACATCAGTGGATCATACATCATTGGATGTAGATAGCTACGACACCAAACTTGAACAATGAATTGGTCCCTTATGATTCAACCGAGACCATGGAGTTTGATTTCCTTCAGTTATTTTGACATTATACATTTTCTGCCACCTACAAAGGCCTAAATGGCCCGTATTATTAAAGTATCTATGCTTGAGTAACGCTTTTCTTTGCCATAGCCTAAACGTTAGTCTAGTATTTTATAGAACTATGACTGAGCAAGCTTTCATAATGCTGGCCTAAGACCTCTAAGAAAATAACATCAACCTAGACGGGTTTATTAAAACATTTTAAAAATTTCAGTTTTGTGTAAGCAAATGATCTACTACATAAGTATATTGTTTCAATATTTTTGAAAAAGACCAAAACTATTTCACTTTTATTGGTATTCCTAGTGGCAAGCCTATCCACTGGCTTCGTGTAAACAGCTCATCGCCATTTTTTCTTCTCACAGTGAAATGATAGTCGGGATAATCCGACCATGTTTAATTTAGCGGAAAATTGTATTTCAATATCTGACTGAAATACGTACTAATGTAATCTCATTATAGACTTAGTTATGTTTTGGAAATTCTTTAAAATCAGTTAGTTTGATTATTTTGTTGGTTGAGTGTGAAAAGTTATGTAGAGCTATGCCTAGCTATATGATATGATAGCAGTGCGATGCGCGCTCGGAAACGGTCATGCACCGCTCATACATCGTATCGAATAATAATTTTATTCGTGATACGCGCGGTCTCCACCGCTGCCCACGAACGCAAAGAGTGCGAAACCGCTCATCGCCAACGAGCTCTTGGCATTTATACACAATGCCATCGACACCATGGACGAGATTAACATCATGTAGATCTGCAAGTTCAACTTCAATGAAGAGGACATTTGAAGAGGCAAGGCGCGAGGTCTTTGCGACCTTAGGAAAAACGGACGTGATGCCCTCTCGTCACAGAGATGGCGGAGAAAAAAGTGTGCAGGACATCATCACGCTGTTCAAGATCACAGATCTGGATGTTGTGCCTGACTTCGTGTGATGTGACCAGATTGCTGAAGGATGTCACAAATCTCAAAGCAAGTCTGGGTGAAGTAAAGATGAAGCTAAAGGAGTCGCATACTACCATCAGTGAAATTCGCTCCGAGGTTGCATCACTACGTGCGACGTCGGTAATACACACTCAACACTTCACACACACTCACACACTTGCACATTTGCAGCTTCGTTCAACATCAACATGCAGCGAGGAGCGCAAAATATGTCACCGTCATCGTTCCAGTCAGCGATATTAGAAGCGTCGCGTCGCCGGCTGCGGCTGACAACACCACCGCTGATATTTTGCGTTCTCACCGCCCGCTCCACGCGTCACCACGTGAGGAACCGACACGTGCGCGAGCGTTTTATATTTCTATGTATGTTAGATTAAAGGTACCTTTACAGGGTGAATTTGAATTCACGAGCATCCTTTTGAAATTTGAAATTATTAATGATGCTCAATGCATTAAAAAAGAAATCATAAAAAAAATTAAAATAATTATATTTTAATTATATTTTTTATTTGCGTAATATTAGCTCGAATGCGTTAGGTGTGTTATGTGCATTAGTGGTGTCTTGGTTTAGAAGGATGCTTTTTCACGCTGTATTGTTATGGACCATAGAGTTATAGTAAATATGATCTACACTTGTTCTTATGTTGTCTGAAATAAATGTATTACATCATCTATTTAAAATCTCGTTATAAAATACATTTTTTACTATAGAAAATCAAATATTTTCTACTGTAAAAAATATACCAAAACGGTAAATCACCAGCCGCGAAGCTAGCCTCAAGCGGCCGGTGACTAGGGCTGTAGAGAAAGCACTTCCTGACCATGCACGCCGAGTCCAGAGTACCTACCGCCTTTTGGATCTCGCCCTTAATCCAACTTCCTAGCGAGATTCTCTTGAGATGTTGATCGAGGCTCTTCGCTATTATACCGTTAACAGAAATGACAATCGGGACGACGACGACATCCCACATGCTGACAACCTCGTTAGCCAAGTCAAGATATTTGCTAAGTTTACCTTTCTCAGCTTTAACGAGGTTAACATCACGTGGTGTGGTGACATCAGCGAGCACCGCCCTCCGTTATAACCACGTTATAACCGATCTATCAGTACAATATCAGGCTTGTTCGCAAGATTAGTCCTGTCTGTAATGAATGAATGACAGATCGGTCCCAATAGAGCGTGGCAAGCCGTTTTCGAGGACTGGCGCGACTAACTGTATTATTATTATTATATGCCTCTAATAATCCAGGTCCAGAACTTGCAAACTCTCCTGAACGCCCAGACCAGTGATCATCAACATTTCAATTCTACTGTTAGGAGTTTTGCGTTGAGTTTTGCGTTGTACTAGTTTCTGCCCGCGGCTTCACTCGGGTTGTTTCTATGAAAACGTTTAGAGGTGATTTCTATCCCACGGGAACTGGTTTATGGGATAAAAGAAAGCCTGTGTTATTCCAGGCCTGTAATTTTGTATGAGTCGGTCATACAAAATTTCAAAGAGTCCGATCTAATCAATAGTTTTAACGTTTAGAAGTAACAAACATGCATCCATCCATCCATTAAAACTTTCGCATTTATAACATCAGTGTGATAGTGTGATAATCATCTGGATCAGAGCTGTTCTTCTGATTACAAATACTGCTTAAAATACTACATAATAACTAGGTACTAGGACCTACAGCTGCTTAAGTAAAACTCCCCAAAACTTCCAAGGTTCCTAGGAAACTCAATAACCTAGTCAGTATAATGACAATATCGGAGAGCAATATCTACGAAGAACTTCGCGCAGTCATGTCACAACACAGCTGGTGAAAGTTTCCCCTTCAACCCCCCTACAGGGGGCTCAGACCCCTGTAGGGGGTGGAAGGCGCCGATAATTTAGGCGACATTGCTACCGAAGTTTGCATTGCACGAACATAAGGTGTGCGATTATGCTCGGTGCAATTCATGACCGAATGGATGACTTCTCTAGGTCATTTTTGGACGATTGTCCATCCAAGCCTGCCAACAAGCTGCCAACGCGTGGAAAAGGTCACTATAGTTTTGAGCTGTGCGGTAGCAGTGCCTTTACAAATGAGTTTTGTCCTTTACTTAGGGAGGGAGGCGAAACGAGCATTAGGTACAGTAAGCACTCCGCAGTATGGCTGCTCATGTTGTATTGAAAAATCAATTTTTTTGACTGCAGACCAAGCAACGTATTGTTCGCAGACGAACCTTGTTATGTTACATTACAGGCAAATGCTTGTCAGTCAGGGAGGCAGAATATCGTTATCGCTTATTGATCGAAGAAGACCGTAGAATGTCGAATACTTTTTTATTTTTTTTATGCTGGACAATCCACACAGCATCATCTAGCCCCAAAGTAAGCAGAGCTTGTGTTATGGGTACTAGATACTTTTTTTTTTTTGGTTGGCAACCCTGGCAACAGCTGCTCGCTTTGATGTTCCATATCATTTATTCACAAAATAATTGTTTTTACGTAGTTTTCTAGAGCCTTTTCCGATTTCATCGTATATTTACAACATAAAACAAGTGTACAAATAAATAAAAACATAAAAAGTTCTGTAACGAATGTGTTTTGGCCAACGGAAAATCGGCTTCTTTTTCGGTTAAAAAATTTGGCTGACTTGTGTTTCTAAACAAGCTGGAGCTTATGTGAGTGCATTTCTAATACTAAGAATACTATTTCCAACAAAGTGTACATTAGTTACTGTCACGTAAGTACTTACAGCATTTTTGGAAACATAACCTTCAGACATTGTATTTTCTGTTTTGAGCTCGTTGCGGTATAAACTGTTTCGAAATGAATACAAGAAGCGCCTTGTTGCGCCAGGCAGAAGCCAACAAATTAAACCAGGCTTTACTGGTACTCAAGTCAGCAAAGAGACAGATTACACAATTAGAAATAGAACGAGATGACAATGAAAAAATTCTCTTAGAAGCGTTAGACAATAATAAAAAATTAAAAAAGGAGATGTCCACGCTATACTCTCAGAACACTTCTTTAATTGAGGAACAGGATAGACTTAAGACAAAAATAGATAAGTTCGATGAACAATGTGGCATTGAGTTTGAAACGGCCCTGCACAGAACTTCACTCCTGCAAAAGGAATTATGTGATGCACACCACCGCATCACCCAGCTAGAAGAAGCGGCCCAGAGCTCTGCCACCGCGAAAACTCAAACTTTATTTGATGAGCTAGTGACGGCTAACTTACCAACGGGCCATGTTTCTGTTGCAGGCTGCAGCATGCACACTATACATACTATTGACTTAACAAAAGATGACTCTGTGTGTAATGTGGCAGCTAGCAGCACCAACAACAAACACAAATTAAGCAAAAATAAGTTGAAAAAATATGTAAGGATTAACAATTTTATAAAAAAAACAAAAACATAAAAAAAAATCAAAAACATGTTGTTGCTAAGCTTAAATGTAAAAGAAAATTTTTAAATAAACTAGAGATCTGTACAGCACAACTTAATTATAATCAGACCCAGTATGAGGCTGACATGCAGGAGCTGAGCTGATATTAAAAAAACCTTTAAACTATTAAATATAAAGAAAACTGCAGATCTCTGGGGAATTTCCGTTAGAATTATTAAACCATTGATTGATATCATTGCACCAGATCTAGCTTTTATATTTAATGAGTCTATTGATTGTGGCATATTTCCTGATCTAATGAAATGTAGTAAAATAATCCCACTGTTTAAATGGGGTAGTAGGTCTGACCCCACTAACTTTAGACCAATATCAGTACTGCCTACATTCAGCAAAGTTTTTGAAAAACTTATTTTACATCAATTGCTTAGGCATTTCAATGGAAATGACCTGCTACATAGTAAGCAATTCGGGTTTACTCGCGGCAGGTCAACTACTGACGCCGGTGTAGAGTTAGTAACGCATATTTTTGATGCTTGGGAGAAGTCGCAAGATGCATTAGGCATTTTTTGTGACTTGTCAAAAGCATTCGATTGCGTACACCATGAAACATTAATCAGGAAACTAAATCACTATGGAATAAGGAACAGCTCTTTGGGTCTTCTTACATCCTATTTGAGTAATAGGATACAATGAGTTGACATTAATGGGAAACGGTCTTCGGGGTCTGTAGTTACAATGGGTGTACCGCAGGGATCTATCCTCGGCCCTTTCCTATTTTTAATTTATATTAACGACCTGCCTCATCTTGTTAAGAATAATCACGAGATTGTATTGTTTGCTGATGACACTTCATTAATTTTTAAAATGAAACGACAAGACACGAATTTCGATGATGTGAATAATGCAATCTCAAAAGTAGTCCATTGGTTTAATGTCAATAATCTTTTGCTTAACGAAACCAAAACGAAATGTATTAGATTTATTCTACCTAATGTTAAACAAGTTCAGGCTGATGTAAATGTAAAAGGAGAAACGTTAAAAATTGTGGAAAGTACCGTTTTCTTAGGAATCACCTTATATAATAAACTTCAATGGGGCGCACACATAGATAAGCTATCGAAAAGACTTAGTTCTGCAGCATATGCTGTCAAAAAAATCCGTCATCTTACAGACGTGGATACATCTAGACTTGTTTATTTCAGCTACTTCCATAGTATTATGTCTTATGGTATTCTACTGTGGGGGAACGCTGCAGATATTAACACCGTATTTGTGTTGCAGAAGAGGGCTGTTCGTGCTATCTATAGTATGGGTCCCAGAGAATCCCTGCGTGATAAATTCAAAGAAATAAACATAATGACAGTACCATGTCAATATATTTATGAAAACCTATTGTACACTCATAGAAATATCAATCGGTTCCCTAAAAATAGCGATAGATTATCACTTTATTGCACCATCAATACACTTATAAAACAAGAACTTAATACTAATTATATATAATGTGGCACAATCGGCGGCCTTATCGCTAACAGCGATCTCTTCCAGGCAACCTTTGGATGGATAGGATCAGTACGTATTGAATCTGACGGTGGCGTAATTGATGAGAATCATACATAATTTGAATACAAGGAATAAACATAAACTCGCTGTGCCCACAACTAGACTACACAAAATTAATGTATCTTCTAAAGGGCAATGTATACGCTTCTACAAACAAAACTCCTAGTGAGTTGCTAAAATTATCAGTAAATAAATTCAAACAAATTGTCAAAACCTGCCTGTGTAAAAAGGCCTACTATAAAATATCAGATTATCTAGAGGATAAAAAAGCGTGGGACGGAATTTGCTCCAACTCGAAAAATAACAACTAACAGGCTAAAGGTTTCTTCGTCGCTTCTTTACTTTAGTCTACGTACCGAAGCGACTGAAATCAAAAATATCACTTTATTTCCGTGTCAGTGTTTAATTATTAAGAATTTGACCTTTTCTAAGTATACATTTATTGTATTTATGGAAATAAAGAGTTTTTGACTTTGACTTTGAGATAACTGATAAACTTAATACAATCCATAACATAGATAGATATTTTTTATTATATATAGAAAATACCCAGAACACCCGGAACAAATATTTGCAGGTCGTACAAACATTTGTCCCAAGGCGGGAATCGAACCCGCAACCTTCTGCGTCGCAGGTGGACCTTCGCCCGCCGCGCCACATCGGTCGTGATTAGGGAGCGGCTTGAGGGGCGAACCTTACGGGTTTGGTTGTCAAACTAGGCCTAGATCCCAGTACTCACGGGATCCCCGTTGCAAAAAACTCGAATTACAATTTTCTTTGGTTCCTTGAATGTAAAAACGCAATTGAGAAAAAAATAAGAAAAAAGAAATCATGAAATTACTCTGTTTTGCACATAATTTGGTCGAGATTTCAGGAACTGCGGTCTATTGAAATGAATTATGTTTTGATTCGTAGGTTATTACTAATTATTTAGTTCTTTGAACTAGTCTCTTCTTAAGTTGTGTAGTTTTCTTTTAAATAAGCAAAAACTAGATTTTTGCGCTTACGCCGTTCCAAAAACGTATGCTCTGTGTCGCTCCTATGAACGCGAAATCCTATGCCTATCCTTTTCACAAAATGGCTCGCATTGCGCTCTCGTTCTGCTGTGTCTAAAAGTGTGCAGTCTCTATCAAAAACAGCAAATTGATTTACAGTTTTGTAACTTGACTTTGCCTTCAGAACAAGTAAAATAATAATAGCTTTACATTTATGTTGTAAAGGCCTCCAGCCAGTGGATAGTGATAGGCTTTTAAATGGCTCTCATTACATTTAAATTATATAGCCGCATTAGATACAAAGTATATCTGTGAAGTAACAAAAAAAAAATCATTATAAACACTGATTTTTGTTGCTTCTCTTTGGTTTTCATCTCTCAAGGGGGAATAGTGGAATAAGAACTTGGACCAGGGGAAGACATTTTCCCTGCAGTGAGACACACAAAGCTAATTCTCACAAGTTCGATTCATTCGTTCGATCGTCGAACTTGTGGATCGAACTTGTGAGAATAAACGAGCGCAAGCAAATGTTCCATTGAAATCTGAAAAAATCTGCTTCTTCAAGAAGTCTACCGAAAACGTACAGGTCATAGGTAATGTTCTCTCTGCATAGACTTATATGTACCTACTAGTTACTGGATGCAGCTTCGCACGCGTTGTTTCCGGTTTAAAAAGTATTACTATAGACACGTTATTCAGTCAACAAAGATGTTAATATTTTTCAATGAACAAGTTTAAAGACGCCTGAGTGTAATTCCCTGGTCTAGATTTATGCTATCTATGATATGCAATTTCAACCTTTCCTGTTCAGTTAATTTGGCGTGAAGAACTATAGTATTAGTCTGATGTGATGTAATAATAAGTTAATAACCTTCTACGATAATAATTGCTGGTTCTCTTTAAATCGCTCCGCTTATAAGTTACGCCACATTTCTCTCAATCTCCGCACGCGTGTAAGTTGAAGCGGATGTGTCGACGAGGAATTAGCAGGATTCAACAACAGAACTTTGCGCCATCCGCTATTTGCCTGCAATGACGCGATACAAGTCAACGTGGAGACTTTGAGACATCACTTTACTTTATTAAATTGATATTATAAACCCAAACCTTTTACTGTAGACATAGCTGTTTATTGTATTTTATAACTTCTTCATGATAAAATTTCTGAAGGGATCGGGTTGATATTTTGTAGGTATACTTAGTTCTAAACTGGATTAACATTCTCTATGAATGTAAGCAGATTAACTACGAAACTTGTATGTGTTGAACTGTGGTGTTGGTAGAACCCCATTAACATTATAAGCTCGTACCTACTTTTAATCTTGAAAACAAAGCGTCGAACCCCGCAGGCATGCAGGAGCTCGTAAAATTGTATTACAATTGAAAACATAATTCTTTTTTTGTAAGTTGTCCCTCGCTACTTTTTGGCTTAGAACCATGAATATAAGTACAAGCCTGTAGATATGGTACGTTCTCCTAGCGCTTACTCAACAACTCACCTGCTTCACGCAAACACTCGCTCACAGTTACATTTCCAATATTGTGCAATAATTATAATGATCATACACGAGCGCATTGCTTTAGTCTATAAATCACACAAAAGTACGTCCTAGCAAGCACGCGAATTACGAACGCCGCGCCGCGCCGGCCGGTCCGACTATGACTGAGGGGGGAGGGGAACCTAGTTGGACCTAATTTGAGCCTGCCACTTTTGAGAAGCTAGGGCCTTATCTCCCCTATTTTACTTACATCGAAGCTTGGAACACGTTTATTTGTGGCACATTGTTTAGAGTGTCAGTTTGATTTATTTGACAGAATCAATACAGTCAGAGTGGACACACACAGTTCGTAAATGCTTCTATTGTCGGTTTTGGAGTCTGCACACCAAGGTCGGCGAGCCGGGGCGGTGCGCGGCGGCGGCAAGTTGACAAAACACTTTCAACCTAGAAATTCATACTTTGGCGTACAGTATTATAAAGTATTTTTAAAAAGTATTTAATTTATGTATTTTTAGTAGGTATTGAATTTATTTTATTTAGTATTTATTATAAAATCTGTGCTTTGACTGTGTCGCCGACTTTGGCGTGTAGACTCCATAAGACATGCATTCGAACTTATATTGATGGTTTTAACACATCTCCCCAGTTTGATGGAAATACCAACTAATTTAAGTAGGTAATCATATATGTAATCAGCCCTACTTGAAACCCTGATAACCGTCAAGTATTCAACGTAAAAGCTACTTAAAACTGACGGGTTTTTGAAATACAACACTAAGCTAATTTTGTCATTGCATGCTCCAATTACAAAGCATTTTCCCATCGGTAAAGGGTGCCCGCCACTTTGAAGGGGGGGGGGGGGGACTAATGACCCCCCTTCATTTACAATCCCCCTGTGATGCAACTTGTGTTAATATTCTAGCAGTCAAATGGTTACATGAGTTTGGTTCATTAGGGGAGGTATTGGTTATGCCGCGACTTTGCTTGATCTCCTGCAAAATATTTTTATACTTACGCATGAAATTCTTGGAACTAACGTAAAAAATATATGTAGTTAACCCGCTTACATTCATAATGAATTCGTCAAACTACAATAGTTTTATAGCAAAAAGAAAAAAGTATTTTGAGTTTGTTACATTTCAGTAGAGTCATTATGTAAACTTTTGAAACGCCCGTTTGTTGAAAGGACTTTACTTTTTTTTTAGACTTTTCTTTTCTTCCGTAGTTTACCTAATTTTTTTTGGTGTAAGGCCTGTTAGCGCTTTCACTGCGAAACCGCAATCGGTGAGTGTTTCGGTGGCACTCAATGTGATAAGCTAGCTAATCTAGGCAAATAATTTGAGCAAACATAATAATTGGATATTTTTCTGAACATTTTATACTGTTTTTAGGGACAAACCAAAATCCCACGGGACTAAAACGTTTATGGAACCACCACAAGTTCATTCTCTATACAAAAGCGAAAGAACTATAAAATTCGGACTACAATTGGCGCTGATTTATCTACATGCATAAAAAACATACGGTCGTATTGAGACCCTCCATTTGTTTTTCGTCAGTTAAAAAAGAAAATCATGTCAATACATGACCAACAGACAAAAAGCTCTTCTTTACTGACTTATTATTAAGTCAGTAAAGAAGAAACCGATACTGTATTCTCTGAGTAGCTACTTATCCTAACTAACCGAAGGTCGGACCAATCAGATTTTATTTGAACATCGGATTAGGTTCATTGGTAATGTTGTTTCTTTTTTGTAGACTTGGATAAGATGTACGAGTACTACCGACATTATTGGACCGTGACACAGCGGGATAGAGAGAGCATTGAGGCGTTTGAAATGCTGGAGGAGGATGGAAAGGATTAGCTGAACGGAGAAGGTTACTTATAAGAAGGTGCTAAAAGGAGTTAAGGAGAAAAGCCTTTTGTTGAACACCATTCAAAATAGAAGAGCGAGTATGAATACACATCTTAGACATGACAGCTTCATAAGTGATATCATAGAAGGAAAAGTAGAAGAAAGACGAGGAAGGTGAAGACCGAGAATTAACAATATGAGTCAGATCAAAGAGGAAGGCGCTGTCATGGCGTATATAAAGAAGTAAACGCGACCGCATTGGAAATAAAATTGTGGAGGAAATTGCATAGTTGCTTCGACAAGAGCTAGGCTCTTTAATTTTTATTAATATATATTTATATAAGCAAGCGCACACTTATGATTATTTTTTTATCGCCTAGCTAGAGCAATAGCTCCACGCTTTGTAGTCAGTATAAAGGTGAACGTGCACCTGTCCGCGCCGTAGGAGTTGCATTCGCTAACGATCTGAATTTTAGTAAAATCCTGTAGCAATACGGATTCCGAAAAAAAATCGGCTGGTATGATGCGTGTGGCAATGCGGCGCGGGTAATGCGGTCGGCGCGGATGACGACATATCAATTCATCATTCTTGACTTTCGAGTTCCATAGAACATGTAACATGACATGGCTTATTTATTACAGAAACACTGTTAAAATGTTGACGTTCAATGCGAGCAGCGCGTACGATGCGGATAAGTGCGCGATATAGAGAAAATTCAAGAAAAAAGTGGTGTCAAAAGGCACCAGTGTTTATTTTTTTAAAGATGTTTTATATCTACTACATACAGTGTATTGATGGTGCAATAAAGTGATAATCTATCTATCTATCTATCTACAGCTTCTCAAGTACCTATAACTTCAGAAAAACATGTGTTTGAAAGTTATTGACATTTACCCCTTCTTTATAAATTTCATTTTGCGAACGCGAGCCAAGCATCCATAAAATTACTGCAGTGTTCACAATATGCATTCCTGTCCCTATTTTCACCCCAAATTCGCACCCCTGGTCTCTTGGGGTGTGTTAGGAATGTCTTGTATGTGCACTGTTTATTAGGAATCTTCAGTACCAGTAAAAATGAATGGGTAGGTACGTATTGCCATTAGACATTGTCTTTGGTAGCTTCGGTATATTGATTATCATCTCAACAGACTGTAATGGCCAACAGGGTCAACTGACTAACTCAAATAAACGACCAGTGTAAAAAAATATAAATGTAAACATCTGGCACCTACCTACATGACATGTAATGGTGATAATAACAATTAAGTACCTATACCTACTAAACTACCACACGTACGAGTGATACGTCGCCGAGGTCACTTGGTATAAACACTAACAGCCCGCGTGCTCCAACGTGTTGTGGGTACTGAATCGTCCAATGCATATTCTACCTATAAAGTTATAATAAGTCACGCATACGTATAATAGTCCTACTAAAGAACGAAAGAAAGAAAGAAAGAAAATTATTTATTAAACACTACACACACAAAAAAAACTTTAAGACAATAAAAATAAAAAGAGACTACTTAGTACTAGCATATACTAACAAACAGCACAGACTAACACTTGTGAACTAGGTAAGACAATATTCACACATCATCATCTAGCCACAGTGTTAAGTTTGGCATTTCACGTGGGCAACGTATAATAAATTACAGTATAATAAATTACACGTTGCTCACTTGAAATGCAGTCCAAAACTTTCGGTATTTCCGTTTTCCCATGGCAATTAGATACCTAAAGTTTTCCATATTGAAAACAAAAAATTTTGTTATAAGTAATATATATCTGTTATGAGTACCCCTAACACAAGATCTGCTTAGCCTGTGGCTAGATGATGCTGTGTAACTTGTCTAGTATTTTTTTTGGGAATTGGCAAGTTCTGGATTCTAACCATAACTTTCAAGTTGAAAGACAACGTTCTCCCACTAAGTTGAAAAGCTTCACAGTGGATAGATAATGAAGAATGCCACCTGAGATGCCTCAAGTGAATCACATAACGAAAAATCAGTCGGGCAAAAGTCCTCACACATCTTACGTAAAACTTAAATACGAATAGAATTTAAAGACATAGAGATAAAGTTTATTTTACTCTGTATTCTTAGCGTCAGTCTTCAGGGTTGGCCAAAAAGCCAAGCCAATATAAATCAAACCAAAATTCAAGATGATAAGGATGATTTTCGTTTGAGGTTCAGGCTGTCTCTAGGGACAGGGGTGCCAACAATAGGTTCTACGCACTTGTCGGCCCCTATAATGATCGCATTTGTTCTTTGTGCCAGTGCAAAGATGGGGAATAAATCAGGGGGATTGGTGTCACGTTCTTCTATGGAGAATCGGTTGTTTTCATGCCAATTCGCAGTAGGTACAACCACTACTTTTCTTTGGGGACGCTTCCGATTGTTATTGTTTTGAATCAGTCGAGCTACCTCTGTAGATTGTTTTGCAACGGTCTGCAGTTAGCTCAAGTGTTTGAATTTTATATACACTAGTTGGTATTCCTTTTCATTTGATACTACTTGAATAAGTTAAGTGATCGACCAACATTTCTCAAAAAAGGTAATTATTAAAAAAACACTGTAAAAAGTTTACTGATATCTAAAGATCTAAAGAGGTGTTATCTTTGACTTTACAACTGATTAGTAGAGTTGGGTACCTCAAGAA
This sequence comes from Eupithecia inturbata, assembly GCA_963662085.1. Lineage (NCBI taxonomy): Eukaryota > Metazoa > Arthropoda > Insecta > Lepidoptera > Geometridae > Eupithecia > Eupithecia inturbata. The sequence continues at coordinate 2,525,630 of OY759192.1, forward strand.
ATCGGTAACACGTCCGATAACTCATGTTTTCGTTTTTGTCATGTCCGCCACAGGTAGGTAGGTAACTAAAGAGTAAATGTGACCAGCAAACAGAGCGAGGCCGTTCCCAACACAAATGTTTTTCGAAACTAAAACAGTTTAAAATTCAAAATTTTACTAAGAAACAAAACGGCATGTGAAAAAGCATATCTTCTCTTGTCGCACTCAAGAAATTTGCTATTGACCCATATTCTGTTCTTATTTCATTTCTGACTTACTAATTTACAACGCGATTACGCGACTCAACTTTCTAATAACATTGTCACTAATATTTAGTCATTATCCTCTATTATTATTAAGAACCTGGTAAGAGCAAAGCTGTGTCATATTAATAAATTACTGCAAACTAATCATAGACTTGACATGACGCCGACAACCCCTTTAAACTATTTCCCCTAAAAGGGGTTCGCCCTCGCGAAACTTGTTTTGACTCTTGCTTAAATATTTATTCATTTTGATTAGTAGTAAAATAGTAATTTATTTGCAGTTTTCTTAATAAGTAATAAAGCTTTACTTGCAGCAGGTTGTTCGTACGCTGATCATCTATACAACGTACAATTATCAAATATCTTGTCAGCTTGATATATTTTCTAATCAGAATAAACGATTTGACAAAATATTTAAAAATTGTTATCAGTTAGTCAGTGTAAAAACAACCGGCTTCTTCTTGTAGTCTTGTATACATAAAAAAATAAATAATGCTGGACAATCCACACAGCATCATCTAGCCCCAAGCTAAGCAGAGGTTGTGTTATGGGTAATAATATGACAGATAATACAACATTATATTACATACATAGAGATAAATCACATGGACATAAAGCATATAATTATCCTGCAGGATAGTCTATTATTGATGGTAACTTGCTAGTCCAAGCCAAATTATTTATCTCTCTAAAGACCCTTAACATTTAATAATTAGACCCTGAGCTAAACCCATAATACGAGGGAATATATAATCTCGTATATAACGAATCTCGTACAATTTTATAACTTTGGAATTATGCTTTTGGCTTTTTCAGGCCAATTTCGGGCCAATAAAACAGTGATTCAGATTCGTCGTCTAATTTCAGCGTCCATTATGCCTTTCGCAGACTATCTGGAGGAGGATTTATGATAATGTCCTATCCTGTGTTGTTCTAACAAAGAGAAGAGCAGTTGGTCGGTCGGTTCGTTAATTTAAACATACGTTAATATTAGGGCTTATTATTTTAATGATTGGTGCACATCTATAAATTAGCACACTCTTTTATTATAGAGTTAGAGACCGATAAAAAGATATAATAATATAAGAATAGATAGTTATCGTTTATTGTCAAAGTGATTACAATGTTTTAATTTAATTCGACAACGAAACGTTGAACCTTTCACATAACGGTCGTAGTAAAGGAAGAAATAGATATTGTTTATTGTCAAATATCATCGTTTCTGGTTAGTAGTGTCTTAAATCCTAAATTAGGTTAACCTAGACTCCAGGGTTACCTAAAAATATCAATAAAGATGAAAAACAATTTCATGCTTCGTTTTACAAAACTGAGCTTCCCGTTCTAAAATTAGTTAAAAACTTGCTCTCACATGACCCCATCGAATTTAAGTCCTATGAAAATTTAATTTGACTAACATAATTTACACCACTCATCAGGCACTGAAATCTCTTCCTTAGCGAGAAAAGTCAGCTGCTTTAACAAGGCTCCTATAATAATCTAAACCAAGCCATTCCCGGTTAAGTTGACACCCTGATTCAGTGGTCGTTATCGACTGAATTTAAATTATACGGTTCGTCTTCTTCTAAGCTGAGCTCAGCTACTTTTTATACGCACCTTTGAAGATCAACTAATAAAGGCGAAGGTTCCGCGGCGAGACAAAAGGCAAGATCGCGGTTGTGTGGCATGCTTGCAGATTTACTAGAAAACTTGACTTCGTCCACGTCGGATTTGATTTCATATTTTCATACTTTTGATAATTTTTACAATTATACGTTTTATGCTGTCGCTTTTTGCTTCCAGGCTCACTGCTCTCTGCATTATTAAACCATTCTGTCACCTCAAGTATCCTCCATTTTGATTAATTAACGGAATTTTTTTAGGTATTCTTCAATAAGAATTACAATATAATATATTGAAGCTATTCTCGAACTGAATGGTCTGTTGCGTGACTACGGTAAGAGGCCCGACGGCATGAAGCTAGTCCCTTGGGAGTTAGGGAGGCCTATTGTGTGAGACGCTACATACGTCGACACACTTGCGCCTTCCCATCTTCCGAGGACGTCCATGAGGGATGGTGCGGCGGCAGATTTGGCCGAGGATCTCAAGAGACGTAAATATGCAGGTCTCGACAGAGCCTACACATTTGCTCCCTTTGGGGTCGAGATCCTAGGTCCGCGGGGTACCAAGGCTCTACGGGTTTTAAAAAGTTATCTGAGCGTCTGGTCGAAGCGACGCGTGACCCGAGGGCTGGTGGGTATCTAGCTCGAATGTGTGTTCTTTTTGTAAGAGGAATCTTAGTAAGTCTAAAGCTTACGGTTGTCAGCAACCATACAAAGTATTTTAGTTTTTTTTTTAATCCCTGTTTTGAATCTGAATGAGTGCGAATTTGCAAAATTTTTTTTTATTAGTACACCCTGCAAACTTCAAGTCTCTAGGATCAACGTTTTGGGATGTGCGATATCTGTCAGTTATTCCTATAAATAATATAAATATATTGATATTGATTACACAAACTAGCCGTTCTAAAATGAAGTATAGCAAATTTTGTATTGGTATCTAGCACATAGATAAGAATTAGCAATCACGGATAATGATTGCTCATAGCCATTTACTATACGATAAAGATTTAAAAAGGACATTTTTATTCTGCCATTTCTATGTATCCGATGGAAAATAGACAAATTTAAGTCAAATTATGTCATCGAGACTTACCATCGATACTCTCGCCCGTGTTTCCCATTTTGACTTGTTACTATCTCAAGTGAAAATAGTAAGTAACCTAAGATAGAGAGCACACTAACGCATTTGTGAAGACGCCAGGTCTTGGTAGGTACCTCCCATCCATTCAATAATTATAAATATTTATAGATGCTCCAGCTCTGCGGATCGTGCCCGTCTCCTGGCCGTTTCTAAATGGGAGTCAGGACATTGGTTGCAAGCATTTCCTTCATTTAACACTGGCACTTTATTGGATCCCGTAACTTTCCGTACATGTCTTCGGTTGGGTGCAATGTGTTGCGCGCCTCATCAATGCCAGTGCGGTACTGCTGTCGAACAGCTTGGTCATCACGGATTATCGTGTACTAGGGCCGCCGGTCGGATATCTCGTCATGCCAGCCTTAACGACGTCTTCCGGCGGGCCTTTGTCACCGCTAACGTACCAGCTATTCTCAAACCGAATGGTCTGTTGCGTGACGATGGTAAGAGGCCCGACGGCATGACACTAGTCCCATGGGAGTTGGGGAGGCCCATTGTGTGGGACGCTACATGCGTCGACACACTTGCGCCTTCCCATCTTCCGAGGACATCCGTAAGGGCTGGTGCGGCGGCAGATTTGGCCGAGGATCTCAAGAGACGCAAATATGCAGGTCTCGACAGAGCCTACATATTTGCTCCTTTTGGGGTCGAGACCCTAGGTCCGTGGGGTACCGAGGCTCTCCGGGTTTTTAAAAAGTTACCTGAGCGTCTGGTCGACGCGACGCGTGACCCGAGAGCTGGCGGATATCTGGCGCAGCGCATCAGCATTGCCATACAGCGGGGCAATGCGGCCAGCGTCTTGGGGACGCTTCCGACTGGTATTGATATGGATCAGTTGAGCTACCTATAGATTGTTTGCAACAGTCTGCATTTAGCTTAATTGTTTCAATTGTAAATACTAGTTCTAATTTGTTTTTATTATTGAATTGTAATTTTCTTTATAGATGGGCTTTATTTAAAGTTAAACTTAAAAACGACTCTGCCCTGAACTTACAGTGGGTGTGGGAGATCGATATTTACTCCTATTATTTGTGTTCCGGACAAACAATTTATTTTTGTATCAGAGGTAATTTAGATAGATAGATAATCGAAAACGTAGAATAGAGGAGGTCTGCGCTTCTAAAACTTTCAAAATTCATCATACCAACTACTTCAGCTGTTTTCTTGGACCATTCATTTATAATAAGATAAATAAAACCTTATTCATCCACCCTCTAACCCGGTACATATGTAAAGCGGAGGTTACTAAATGGCTAAAGATCCTTTCGTACCAGCAAACCGAAGACTTGCTCAAGCCGTTAAATTGATGCCACTGGTTGAAGCTTATACAGGGTGAATAAACCTTTTTACCGTTATCTACGCTCATCTACACTAAACTTACACAACACTAGTCACTCACATTGTGGTCTCCTGTTGCCCAGACTCTTAAGAGCCTTGTGTACTCAGGAGACCCTATCATATACTCTACATGCACGCATATAACACGCAAACAAGTATCACATACCCTTCGAATTCGAACACTTATTGTACGCTCATACACCCATGGGGTCTCCTGTTGCCCAATCTCTTAAGAGCCTGGTGTACTCAGGAGACCCCAACATACAACATACACACGTTTTGCCTTGCAAGCAAACCTTTCACAACCCCACAAACCCTTCACACATACTCTACATTCACACACTCGCACACTTAAACATGCACATAAATAAGCTATAATGTAAGCTGTTTGTAGCTCTCTTACCCTTTAATTTACATACTTAGTTATATTTATTTTTTTGTTTTTATATATAAGTTAATGTTTATGTATAAGTTATTAACATTTCTCATAATGTCACATTAAGGCAAAATTCATTGTACTTATAAATAACATCATACTTAACGAACTCTGTGGAGACGGCACTGGTGACTAGTAACACAGGTTTTAAACCAATCACTGGCACCAGTCTCTCACAAACAGGTATCCGTACGCTGTGCGCTACACCTAACCTTAACAATAATCTGTGTAAACCTATTGTGAAGAGAAATAAATGAATTTATTATTTATTTAAATTACAAAAAAATATAAATATAATATTTTATTTCTTACTCGTATAAGTAGGAACATACAATAATAAAAAAATAAAAAGACACAGAAATAAGCAACTTGCTTGAGTCGCAAAATGGTCCCTGTCTCAAAATAAGGCCTTCCATCTTCACGAACGTGTTAGTGATGATGGGCAGAACTTGCAGCTCACGCAGTGCCAGTGAATTACTCATAACCCTGTATAGGTAATTTAGTATTTCATTCAGAAGAGGTAACATCACAGCAATTGTGAAAAGCACCAGAGAGCGGAACTAAAACAGCGGTCTCGCGGTAAACTGTTTGTCTGAACTTGTGCCCCCGGGGGGCCGCATCCGAGAAACAATGCATCGTCCAATGCACGTAACAGACACACTGAGCTAGACAATATAAATGAAAAAACCAAACATGCATAAAACAACACAAACAAACTTAAAATAACCTTAATACACTAAGCAAATGGACATCATGAATAGCAAGAAAATCCAAAACATAGCTAATGATGATGGAGCTAGCAAACATCGTGATAATGAAATGAATTATGAAATTGATAGTGCTGATGGCGACTCTGATAACTTGGGGATCGGTAGAGATTATCCATGCGGTGCTAATAAGGTTATTTAGACTATGACTTTGACTTTGTCTATGTTGTTAAGAGGGCGTAATGCGCGCCACTTTGTGAGAAGGATAGGCATAGGCATAGGTCCTGATTGCGACATTTACACGTCGCGTCGCCGCCGCAATAATAATTTTCGTGTTATAAATAAACTTTTTATAATATTATGTTTGTTAGTTTTAAGGTATATATCAATGGACCGTAGAATAAGTTAATTAAGATCTATAACTGTTCTAAGTTGTCTGAAATAAATGAGTTATTATTATTATTATTACTACTTTCTACTTTTGTTTTAACTCGCAATTTTTATTATATATAAGTTATGTTTAAATTTTACTAATTTGTAACCAACTGTGTGTGTGCGTTTTATGTGACAAATAAAGGATTTACTTACTTTTTACATATTATTATAGGATTTTACGCATGAACGCGAAACAGAGCGTGACAGAGCATACGTTTTTGAAAAGGCGTAAGCGCAAAAATCAAGTTTTTTGCTTATTTACAAGAAAGCTACACAACTTTTGAAGAAACAAGTTCAAGAAACCAATGAAACAAATTTTTGTTTTATGTAATTCGAGTTTTTTACCACTGGGAGAAGACTATGTAGTTTGACAAGACAAGTGTTTTTATAAGCATAATACTATGAAAGACTTCACACCGTTTTACCATTCGGGGGACAGAATCTGGCGATGGTTGGTAATAATTAAAATTTCGTTCATTTGCGCTCCATGTGTCTCTCTTACCTGTATTGCCTTCATTAAATATTCTTTACAAATGAAGTTTGGGATAGTTTCACTGCTAGTTTCCAGCTTGTTTGCCATCTGTTAATTTCGAATTACATGTTAATATTTTACAGTTTACTCGGGTAGGTAAAGAAGAGGCCAACCTCTGTCAATATCAACAAAAGTACATGTCAGCGTTGAAATCAGGAGCTAAGGAGGAACTGGGAAAGTAAACAGTTTTCTACGCTATCGTATAATGATGTTTATTTATTTTATTTTTGTACTTACAAAGAGCAGTGCGAATCACCGCAAACGGTAGAGCTAAAAAGCTTTATAGGGAAAGGGTAGGTATGCACAAAATCTACGATTATTTTGTTCTTATGAGTATGAGTACATAATGTATGAGTGAAAACTATATTTTTTACTACTCGCTCATACAACCTTGGATAAAGTACATAGTTTATACCTTACTAAAAAATTAACAAGGTTTAAAATGGATAGAATAATGATTGGAAATAATCATGTCTTCTACGTTGGATAATCTCATTTTAATCAGAATGTAAGGTAGATTCAACGATGGATTCCATGAGAAATTGACATCGGTTTTCAAAGTTCAGTACGTAGTTATTAAAAAAAGGTTTAATCCAATATCGTAAATGATATTTTCTACAAGAAAGTATCTAATTAATAACTTTTTGAATCCAGTATTTTTATTCCAAAGAAAACAAACGGTGGCCGGGGCTGTGCCGGCGTCATTTAATTTGAGCTAACATAATAGTTGGAAAGTCTCGTCTGCAGTTCTTAATAAGTTGGACGATAAATAAGTTTGTTTACTTTGCAAACTTGTTTATGTAGAACTTTTATGACTGGAAAAAGGCGCTTTCACACGAAATGACACTGGTTATAAATTACTTCATGGAGTAATACAGTTTGGGAAATATATTTGGACGTCGCTATTAGTCTCTTAGTTGGCCATCGCATCGCGTGGTTCCCGAATAAGAAAGACGTGAGGTCTTTCTTATAGTGTTAGGAAAGGCTGAGTTCAAGTTAATTAAAGTAAATAAATAATCCTGGACAATTCACACAGCATCATCTAGCCCCAAGCTGAGCAGAGCTTGTGTTATGTTACTTTTGAAATCATTTTATTTGCTGAATTTGACGACTTCTGTGACGCAGCGGGCTGCGGTCCACATGTTTGTACGATCTGCATATATTTGTTCCGGGCGTTCTGGGTGTTTTCTATGTATAATAAAAAATATCTGTCTATGTAGACACGTTCAGCAGTGGAGCAATGGATAAATAATGGTGTATCTAATGGATAAATTCTAGAATAAGACAATTCATTGATTATTAAATAATTTACTTATTGACATTGTATTTATTTATATACATTTACCGTGAGTGTGCATGCTGTAAAGCTCATCATGGTTGTGCTCATTCTATTTTAATCTAACATCCCTGTAACCCATGTTTCGCAAAATATATGAATTTTGATTTTGATTTGAGCATGTATACATGCTTAAGTAGGTATGTATTAAATTAAGTATTTAGGTATCTAGTACTCATAACACACGCTCTGCTTACCTAAGGGCTAGATGATGCTGTGTGGATTGTCCAGCATTATTATTAGTCACCGGATAAGGTCGGATAACGTTACGCATAACGTTACTCGTGCGACGTCACTCGAGAACGATATTATTTCGGGCCCAGTTCATGATGACGTGTCGGCGATCGTTAGTCCACCGCCACCGTTACCGTGTCGTCACCGAGAATAAGATGTAAAAAAAACGGGGCGACCGGCGCGGTGTGACGGCAGAATATGGATAACTTCAAACGTGGTTTGAATTGCCGGCACATCGGTCCGTGACAATCTCAAGCCGAGTTCTAGCGGTCACGACGAGACGTGACGTGACGAACTCCGATTTCCGGTGGCCGGATGACGGCGCTCGGGTGACGGGCGTGCAGTGAACATGCTGCTATAGTAAATGTATGTATCGCTATTTCAGCGTCGTCATCTCCTTCTCGGTTACGTCCTGGTAACGGCGTGCAGTGGAAAAACTGCGAGCGGAGGGAGTCGCGTACGGAGACGTCAAAATAGCTCTGAGCAACTCGCTATAACAAAGGGATTTCACGCTCATTCGTATCTCAACCAAATAAAATACAGTTTCGCCTATCAGTAGCTTTCACCACATCGTATACGCTACAGTAAAACCAACCTCAGTAACCGAATTTTTAATCTTAAAAGGGGTACGTTTAATTCGTTAAGTCGAAAACAAAGCAGAAACAACGAGCCCATTAATTGAGAAGTTGGAGCGTGTACAATAAGCGATATACTTTAAAACTACTTTACAAGTTCCCTGAATTACTCCCCAAGTTTAAGACGTTCCTTGTGTTTAAGGGGAGGACACATGAGTGCCTTTTAAAGCAGTAGTCTCATTGGTGAGGCGGAGAAGGGCAATTAGGTTGAAACAAATTCCTAAAAGATGATGTTTTGGATACTTATGTCATTAATCAGTAAACAGATAGCAGATGCTCAAAGCAGCATCACGAACGACGCACAAAAAAATTAAGTAGTTTTTTTATATTTTTTTTTTATTTATTTATATTAAACATTATTTACATTCTTATGCTACAGCTAACATAAACCGTTGATCGGTTTGTCCGTCAGCCTCAGTCTCTATGGTAAGTATATTATCTAATGAACACAACAACTCGTACACTTATCAATATCATAGGCTAATAAATACAATATGCAATGCACCCACCGCAGCGCAGGTAAGAAACTGAATGTAGGTACCTAGTTATAAATAGTTGTGAATAGCACTGGAAGCCAAGGAAGACGGGGTACAATGATCGGCTGTCGGGTGTACGAGCGATATTACAATATGCGCGTTCGTCAGCGAGTGGAGCGAACTGATAACGTTATACAGGGCTATTTCTAAAATGAAGTTATGATCGTTAATGTTTAGAATTTAATTTGGTATTCGTTTTTGTTTTACGTTATATTTTAGTTAGTTCTAATAAGGTTTGCGGGAATAATGTTAATTTCACATTACAAGTTTTGCTGTAAATCGTAGTAGTATTTTTTAATTTTTAATTTATAGTTTTCATCGTTAATATTAGTTGAGATTTTAAGGGGCATTTCATTAATTAAGTTAGGTATTATATATCTATTTGTACGTTTGCCGTAATAGTTGTAAACTCTGGGTATCAGAAGTTTATGTAGTTACGATGATTGAATGACTGGAATTTAGACATAGGTTTTTTATGATAAAAGTATCAGTGAATAAACAACGAAGTTCAATAACAATATGAATAACCCTCCTTCCTTTCGCAGTCGGGTAAAAAATAAATCGCACTGAGAAGCTTTGGAGCCAGTTTATTACATTACAAGGGTAAATCAGAAATTAATAACTTTATTTTGGACTTATGGACATATTATGCTAAAATCCGGATAGATACATGCCCCACTGCCAAAAATTCTAAATTCTGAAAATCACTATCAAATGAGAGCAAATCACATTGCTCGATGGCTTATCATAACTTGATTGCGGTTTTCGGAAGTTGTGTTTTTTGGCAGTGGAGCAAGAATCTCTCCTGGTGTATCAGTCCTGGCTACCCTGCTTATAAAAAATAAATAACGAGAAAGTACCAACGTGTTAATAACAGAAAAGTTATTAACTCGTACAATTTGCTTGTCCTTAAAGGAATATGCAAATCGTCACCTCCACACTCGCTCAAGTTTAAAGTGATGTCTTGTAAATTAGTAGAACAACTGAATACTTGTAACTCCCAAGTTTGAAACAAGCTACAGTACCTACTATAGTCTGGATGTTATAGATAGAACCGCAGCACATGCTGAGCCAGTCCCTATTTCTGCATAAAGTCATAAACGAATTCCTCCAATTTTTGCTTATCCTTTTGTTCTGAAGCTAGGTATGTTACAAGTTCTTATAAGTAATATAAAATCATTTCAAAATTTAACAGTCAATAGTCAAACATTTATTGCATCCATAATTTTACAAAGATGTTTTTAATCTAGTTAATTTAAGATCACTGTAGAGTAGACCATGCTGGCTGGACACACAATATATTATTATATGGAGAGAGAGAGAGAGTAGGACATCTTTGTTAAAAGTACTTACTATATTATACCTATAATTATCCTTTTCTGTCCTAATCTATTAAGTTCTAAAACAACGCCAAGCTAAGCACCTTTGGTATTAAAGCGCCTTAGAGTATATAAAATGCAATCCTGTGTGAGAATTTCCTGCTTCTTTGAGGCGATCGAAATCGGAAGAACCCCTTTGAATTCACCTTGTCGGGACTATTTGAAGTTTGACTACGATAACAAGAAACTTAGCAACAATTTTTATGAGTTTTTATTTGCGTGAGGTACCTATGTATGTATGTGTTTGGATGATGACGGTGCCACCTAAATCATCTTTTGTCGATGCCATCTGCCATTTTCCCGCAATTTTTGACAATAGCTGTCACCTTTGACAATACGTGTCATTTTTGACAGTAGCTGTCATTTTGACACCATCTACCATTTTCAGAATTTTTTGACAATACCTGTAATTTTTGACATTTGTCGTCATTAATCTCCTATTTTTCCGCAATTTTTGACAATAGCTGTCATTTTCGACATCTAATTTGATTTTGATTTTTATTCTTAGAGACCAATTAACATTTGTCGAGATTCTGTGCGTCGCGATTGCATTCACTTTTTGTTTAATGTCGGGGTAGCGTGCGTCGAGATATCGTAGTTCACCCCCATCGAATATATTATTATACCAATAATTTGGTCGAATGATTGGTATATTTGAAGATGTGCGTCCATTCTAAATGTATGCGGGTTAACTACGAACCTATAATTAATTAATATAATAAATACATCAAACTACGATAGTTTTTATGGTAAGACGTGTGTCTTTGGCAAGCTTCTACAACGAGATATTTAATTTACTTTCTATTATTACACGGTGTTTATGAGTGCATTGCGAAGTCGCTTTCTTTTTTACTCAAACTTTCAAATAATATATTGAACAATAAAGTGCCTAAGTCCAAACTACACTCTGCTTTCAACCATTACACTATGAAGCGCTCAAAAACCGTGTTACACGTCTAACGACCTTCTTTGATGGCACCCTACTGTTCACGCCTTTAATCTAGCTGGCAACCCTGGGGGCGCACTCTTCTTCATAGTTTTAGTTCCACCAAGTTATATGTAGATTGAAGAGCGTCACTCTAATCATAGGTACATACCTACTGAATATATGTCTGACCTGTGTTACTGAAATAAAACCAGACATCACATTTACATAAATCCTTTTTAACAACATAAAACAATATTTTCATAAATCAACTCATCTTTCTAGTTCGTTGCCATTGATAGAGAGAGTGTTGCACCCTTCAGCAAACTATTTTGCCGTCTAATATTTCCAACTCTTAAACCTATTATTTTTTCGCAAGCTTACACTACATAAAACCTAAATGATGATCATAAATAAATAAGTAATGCTGGTATCACACAGCATCATCTAGCCCTCACTAATCAGAGCATATTATGTTATGGATACTAAATAACTGTTAATACTTAAGAGGTGAATCTTGCAGGTTTGGTTGTCAAACTAGGCCGAGATTTCGTAACCTACTCACGGTATCCTCATGGTAAAAACTCAAATTACATAAAATTCAACATTTTTTCTTTGGTTCCTTGAATGTGAAACATGTTGCGAAAAAAATTACAGATATTTTTGGTAGTTTTACAGATATTCTGGTCGTACTATGGTCGAACTTTACATATAAATGCTGTTAAAAGGTGCCAAAACTCTTTTTAACCCGCTGCTCCAAATTTGTAAGTACAAAAAGATTCTTATTTCCTGTGAAAATTTTACTCAGGAATACGTGTCTTCAAGATTGTGAATATTGAATGATGGTGAGTTGTGAAAGCAAGGGGAAAGGAAACTGAAAGAATAAATTAATAAATTATAAATGTTGGGCAATCACGGCGTTAAGCGCCAAAACATGAGTTGTTTTAGAACTTAGCGCTTCGAATGTATAACATTAATAATTTAACGTAGCAGTAACGTAGTAGTAAGTTAGACTAGATAACCGATGTACCCAAAATGGACACAGCAGATCTAAATCATTTGCAGTCAGCTTCCCTAAGGATAGAGACATAACGTTTGTCATGTGACGTACATATTAAATGACAAAGTAGGTACGTAGGTGCTAAAAACAAAGATATATAAATATTTGGCTAAAAATGGATTACCATCTAGATAGAATGTATATACCTTGCTATGGAGTAAGATGAAAGCTTGAATTTTCAGCATTTACAAAACCTTTCTACCAAAATCTTATACTGAATGTGTCCCAAGGTGTCTTTGAAGAGATCGCTCATGGCGAAAAGGCCACCCTATGCAAGTACATGCAAAATACAATATTCGAGAATCGTCGACTTCGACGATTCTCTGAATTTCTGTCTGTATTGTATTTTGTCTTTGTATAGCACAATAAAGAGTTATCTATCTATTTTCCCAAATTGTTGCTTCAAAAACGAAAGATCCTATAGAGACCTGATTTAAATTGTCCCTTTGACGCAGCCTCCAACTTCCTTCGATGCGGGTACTCCATACTCCAAACATTTAACTTAAAACTTATCGTCAAGCGAACAACCCTTAACAACCTTCGCTTTACTGACAGGTCCCTATTCAGGCATAACCTATTACCTACTCAGCACACGTCTGAATAGGAGTAGGTACTGCTGAACGTGCCCTCCTAAATAAGCACCACGCTTGGCAGGCGGATTGGTGATCGCAGTTGAGGTGTTAACCCGGCGTCGTGGGGGCTGGGTCAAAATGACCCGGGAAATTTTTGTTAGCGTACAGATTGGTAACTATGCCAGCGACGTTGCCGCACTTCTCAGTAGCTGGCGTCAATGAGTTGCCCTAAGCATTGTTTAAGAAGTATCAGTTGGATGGCGACCGTGCTTGGAGCTAAGTGCGTCCAAAGTTGAAAAAGGTAAATTTGACCCAACCCCGAACTCGTGCATAAAACACCTTTTCGGCAGAATGTTCGAACCAGAGTAGAAAATATAATTACTGAGTTGCCAGGTGTAACATCTGACACTAGATCTGCAATATCAGAATCGGAATGCTGGAACCAAGTGAGAAAAGTTACGCTGAGGAATGCCAATTTTGTTGATTTTTAACGTATTTTTTTTTGAAGAGGTTTAAAGATATATTAAAATACCTGGTAATACAAATTCTAGTTTAATTTACTAAACCATAAAACAATAAAGCTGTAATCCTATAATAACTCATAATTTATTTTGAAAACTTTGAAATATCTTAAGTCAAAGTATCGGGTAATGATGACCCACCCCCAAGTCCGTGTAGTCATTTTCCACCCCATGACGGTTAAAATACGCAGAAGCTGCTGCCCTCCCTCTGGTAGATTAACTTAGTCGAATTTTACGACAGCTACGGGTTGGAGGGGTCCATGCTTACGCCTCGACTGCCACCGCCGACAACGGCTAAAAGACGAAGCAGCAATGGGAAGCAACTTTATGAAGTAGCAGGCAGGATGATGAATGTCTCAAGAAGAATCGATAACTATAAGTGTTAACATTTTTTGAGTGTAGACCGCGACGGTCTTGCAAAATTTAACACTGTAAACCAGTAAATGACGTCCTCCAACCTTTGGGAAGAAGACTTATAAAACACTGTAGCTGGGCAGATATCAGACTAATATAATAAATGTGATCCAATGTTTCATATTTATTTTATTAGATGGGTAGAAGGTATGGAGTTTGTAAGGTACTTCTTCACGCTAAAACTACTGAACGGATCGGGATGAAATTTTGCATACAGGTAGTTCTAAGCTTGGAATAAATGACGACTTACAAAATACTGTAGCTAGGCAGATGCTTTGATATCAGACTAATAATTATAATAAATGTGAAAGATTGGATGGGTAGATGATATGATGTTTGTTAGGTAGTACTTCTTCACGCTAAAACTACTGAACGGATCGGGATGAAATTTTGCATACAGGTAGTTCTAAGCCTAGGATAAATCAGTTCCCATGAAATATATAACCTGTAAACGTTTCTATAGAAACAACGCGTGCGAAGTCGCGGGCAGAAACTAACCAATGATAAAACAAAATTAAAAGGCCAATACAGCTAGCGTCATAGCGACGCTTCCGACTTATATTGATATGGATCAGTTAAGAAACCTGTAGATTGTTTGCAATAGTCTGTAGTTAGCTTAAATATTTCAATTGTAAATACTAGTTCTAATTTGTTTTTATTATTTGATTATAATATTCTTTGTTCATAAATGCCTTTTAAAAAAAAATCAAATCCACCCACGCAAATATTTATGAAGATCGTCTCTGATAGCTGGTGATACTTTCATTAACCTCTAACTGAAGACACGACAGCAACGAAAATTCAAACGAATCTCCATTTTCGGCTATTTCACCAAAGACTCGTTGCATTACGCAACCATCTTAGTGGAACACTGGAAATTTTATAATCCTGAATTCGTCCCTGGATTCAGTCCTGGACTCGAGCCGGAAGGACTCAGGCTTTACATAATTCTCGCATTTCTATGCCCGTTCGATACAAACATACATATTATTACTTGCATTTCAGTTTTATACCTACCTATATAAAAAGATATAGATGCGTGTATTGAGCAGTAGGTATATGTAAAGTTATTAATGCGTAACGTACCTACAACTTATATGAACACACTATGTCACAAGAAAATATTGTCCTTCTTTCAGCACAAGGTAAGTTGTAAGATAACGTTGGCCAAAAGGTGGGCATAGTGGAATACTTCCAAATAATTTTCAAATTTTCCGATTTGGTGCTGAATGTGGAACCCAATCCCCCAATCCAAAACCGAAAAGCAAATAAGCAGTTATGATCAAAAACACTTCATCATAAACATTCTCATCTTTGATTTTATTGCTGTAAAACATTACAATAATATATAATATTAGGTCTTATGTTAAATATATCTCTGAGTATATCTAGTCTGCCGTTTAGGCTTACAGCATTGGTACAAAAATTATAAATTTATTTAATTAAAAGAATATAAAATTATTATTGATTAAAAATGTTATAAAAAGTTTAATTAAGAAGCATATATTATGTCTAACTTTAAAAGAATCAAAAGTTATCATTTAAGAAATCGTCAATGATTTAATAAGCCTTTTCTTCGAGTAGTTTATATAATTTGTTTTTAAATCCGTTCAAATTACTTTCGGAACGTATTGACAAAGGGATTTTATTATAAATGATAGGCGCCATG
Source organism: Eupithecia inturbata (assembly GCA_963662085.1). Taxonomy (NCBI): domain Eukaryota; kingdom Metazoa; phylum Arthropoda; class Insecta; order Lepidoptera; family Geometridae; genus Eupithecia; species Eupithecia inturbata. Next base: position 2,541,361 of record OY759192.1, read on the forward strand.
CAAACACACTTGTCTATAAACATAGGAATATTAATTAGATTATTGGAAACAAGTACAAAAAACCTGACTCAGTCCTCGCTTCTTCACTTTTTTTGCAAAATGAGAGGACGAAAGCCTACACAATGTACCTACGATCGATATAAGAGACCAGACGAGTATATTGATACCTCATTTATAAAAATCGCTTTAGCCGTTTTGATGCTTGGAGGTAATAAAGAGTGTCCACCAACCATGCGGTTAGCGGCTTCTAAGTAGGAACTCTCGAAAAACATAACCCATGCCTCGCGTGTAATTAACGTCTTAAAAGGTATTAACTTCCTAAAAAATAAAATATGAAGCTCCCTAATGTGAACCGGTAAATCGGCTCCCTAATGAGCGGAAACAGGAAACTGCAATTTTAAAATCATAATATTTGAACACACCCCATTACCCAAAATCACAATAGAAACAAATACAGTCAAAAATACACACTCTTCCACGCACACTCAAAACTGTATAAACGTAACATGAATTTAGCTTTCGCGACAAAAGGGGTGAAAATTGGTCTCCCTCGTTATTCGTGAGCATACTGTATAAGTTATTTGTCTTTTGCATTTGAAAATAGCTCAGGGAGGATGTTTGTTGATACTTTCAGTCCCTGAAATAGTATTGCAAGAACTCGGAAATAGTTCCTCCTTTACTGCTCTATAAACCTATCGCTAAAGTTATATTATAAAACACAAAAAAATATTGCATTTCAAGAGAATATAAAATCAGTCAAGCCTAAAAGTAATTTATAGGAGTCAGTTATTTCTCCAGTGATAATAAAACAATCAAAAACTGAAGAAAACTCAACGAGAAAATGTTCGCTGCAACGGCGAATAAAATTCGAAACATAAAGCCTTAAATAATAGACTATAAGCTGCTTATTTTGACAAAGGGCCAGGTGCACTGAGGAGAATTGGCTGGAAGTAACGATCGATTGTAGCTGTACTGTAAATATCATCTCATGCCTACAAAATATTAAAAAGGAAGACCAGAATTTAAGTTCAAAACCATTTTTTTGGCGATTATAATAATTTTGTAAAGGAAGATTTCAACCAATCATGAAGGATGACAGGTAGGTGCTGTACCTACCTAGGTACAGCACCAACCTGTCGTCATTTGTTTTTTTTGTATATTTATTAGCGCCAATTGTCAGCTTTACTATAAAATTGCCTTTGAGTCCAACTTTTACAGGATGTTACTAGACGTTACCTACCAACGGTATCTTTTACAATAATGTTACTAGACGTTACCCAGATGTACCACGTTGGCGTGGCAGCGTAAGAACCGACGCCGCCAACCCAGTGGAAGTTGTAAGAACCGACTAAGGTACCAGAAGAAGGGTAGCAGTTTCCTTCTGTGTATTTTTAACCCCTCCACTGCGATCACCAATCCGCCTGCGAATCGTGGTGATTATGGCAAAACTCCCCTTGTTTGGGAGGCACGGTGAAGTGCATCAGTACTTAGATGTATGTCGGTATCCAATTTAGCAGAAACGGAACACATTCCTGTCTTACCTACGAGTACTTTCTGATTAAGCTCATCAAAATTGAATAAATACGAGTCGTAATAAGATTTGGAGAACAAATACACCCCCGGGAGGCATTACTTAGGGGAGTGTTATCAGTGTTTGAACAGAACATACAATGGTCGTAATTGTGCCAGTGGCACAGCTAAAGCACAGGTTGGCTACCACATATGCACACATTCGATTCGAAAACTCAATAATTTCTTTAGCTCTAAATTGAGGCTTGTTGAAAACACCATTTCGAACCAAACGCGAGGTTAAGAGGAGGAGAGAAGGATAAAAGAATCACAAATATGTATAAAAAATATTTGTATTCAATTGTATGAAACCTCTTAAACTCTTATTATTGGTAAGAGTATAATTTATCACAATGCTACTCCTTCGGCTTCTTCGACACTTTCGTTTCAGATGAGATGTGTAGTATTCTCTATTTCTATCCATTGGGGGAGGCCTATGTCAGCACTAGACACTTATGGGCTTAGATAAGGCTACACTTCTCTCATTGACAATCTTCAGGAAACATACTTCATGAAACATACTTCCACAGCTGGACATGACTCCCAAACAAGGGGCTTTGCCAGTGTCACTACGTTTGGTAGGCAAATAGGTGATCGCAGGCGAAAATAACAAAGGAAGTTGCTGCCCTTTCTCTCATAATAGGCTCTTACGACATTCACAAGCTAAGTTGGTGGGGTCGTTTTTAAACCATGATTGCTCCGTTTAATGACAGATGACAGTGTTAGACACATCAAAGCTCTTATAACAAAACTTCTTGGTAATTATCTTGTTACGATTTGACCTAGCTGTTAGATTATGTCCTTAACAGTGTGCACAATAAAAGCATTATGCACCGATGCATAGAGCGATTTCGCGAATTATTTGTCGTTATTGAGAATTTATGCAGCTATTCAGCTTTTATGATTAATTTGCTTAGTTCCCCGTTTAATTTTAATGTTGCTTCGAGTCTATGCAATATTTTGATTATCTACTTGAGTTACGTTAGCTCCATAGGTGTAGGAAACACAGCACTTTCAATTGACGTAAAATGTTATGAAACAATTCAATTCATAATTTATTCCTGTAGACCTAACAGGACTCTTGGAGACGTCAGATAATATTTTATCTGACGTGAATTCTATCAATGGATTTGCCTTTCGGTAATATGGTTAGGTTAGTTTAGGTTACGATTAGATTCCAGCGGAAGAATTCGCAAGAACCTTGCGTACCAGATGTCAAAATAAATTACCGAAAGGCAAATCTATTGATTGATATTTCTGCACCTGTTTGCCGTAGGCCCGGCAAACAGGTGCTGAAAGGAAAACACAATAAGTGATTCATTATTATAGAACTTAAAAGAAAAGCTGTCATAGCCACATCCTTCAACCGTAAACAAAGAGCCCTTTCATAAGGAGCTCTACGTAGACTCTACTCTAAAAAGTCCTACTCTTCTTCGTTTTGTGCAAAGCTTCTCAATCACCTTACCAAGACATGCAAATCAGAATTTTAAGAAGGCCGGTAATAGTCGCGGGAACGAGACGTAAAGTAACACCTGCGGGTTCAATTTAAACCAATTATATTAGTTTAATTAGCGTGAATTTTAAGGAGATTACTCGTCTTGAGTCTACGTTTCTTAATGACTCGGTTTATGGAAAATTCACTACCTAGAAATCATTCGTTCATTTACCTAGAAATCATTTGTCACATCACACTAATTTATACGTAAGCAAGGGTGAATGAATTAATATTTGTTATTTATTTTAGACATGTAAAATTATAGGGTGTTGTTTGATAAAGTCAGAGAAAAAAATAATGACAAATGCGTGCCCAATGGTTCATGCCAAACAAAACACATTTCTTACTGATAAAAACTCAATAGATCGTACAAAAATTGTGCGTAGATGCCGTTTACGCTGATTATCTACAGATATATCATTTATGCATGCAGCATAAACAGATATATAATATATATATAATTATCTAAATAACTTTGTGGCAATAACTTTTTGATTATGGGACCCAGACCTTTATCAAAAAGTTTTTATAGATATATTTATTACTATAAAAAAATATTTTTACTAGTTTCTGTCCGCGGTTTTGCACACGTTGATTCAATGGAAACGTTTAAAGGTTATTTATATCTCATGGGAAATTATTTATGGGATAAAAAGTAGCATTTATGTGTTCTTCCAGTTATACACCTATATTTATGTTAAATTTTAGCCCAATTCGTTCAGTAGTTTTGGCGTAAAGAAGTAACAAAGATTTTCGCATTTATAAATTAGTATGAATTGATTTGATTGCACACTACTTAAAAAAGTGTGCAATCAAATTACCATGGTTGTCTTTGGTGTTGTGTCTATAAATGCATCTCTTTCTTTCTTATAGTTGCTAAGTACCTAACCCTAAAGGATACTTAAGTTCTTAATAACCACCCCACACACTTTGCTCTTCTAAAATTGAATTTCAAAGGAGCTCTAAGCCTTCCAGTTCCATCTCAGGGTGTACGAGGAAGAGGGGTTGACTTAAAACTTGCGATGGGAATGGCGTCGTCATAATTTCTCGTAAAAGCCTCGTCAGTACGGTCCAATAGATCCTTACTGACGGTCTATCGACCAATGAAATTATAGATGCGGTGATTATTTCAAAGTATACAAAAAAGTATACTGCAATTTCACCACCTTGATATTTTTCTGTGTAGTATAGACCTTCGTTTTATCATAATGACCGACGATATTCTAGAAATTTCAGTAGAATATAGGAAACCTGATGAAGGATTTTTGAACTTAACTCTGTGTGAGCATGAAAATAGATCTTTAGCTTGATTATGTATAAATTTTAGAAAAACGAATCAAATTCGTTATTCAAGTACGAACCTAGTTTATGTTTATAGAAAACACAAGTCATACTTCGATAGTTTTATAGAGGTAGTAAAATAGGAGAATATTGCGTCCTAAGCTGTTTCATCCGCTAATTTTCTTTAAGCTTATTGTTTCAATTATACAGCACAAAGTAAGTTTTACTACTTCCCACTTACCAAGTAGGTATGTAGGTAGGAAGGCTACAATGACCATTATTGCCGGTCCCTGCGGTTTTGCGCGACCTTCCTCAGGACCACCTCTTGCCTCGTTCTCTAACTAGTGACGTTTTACAAAAAATACATTCATAAAACTCAACTTACTTTTAGGACCTTACAGGTTTCATGGAGATAAACAAGATGTTGGCGGATCCAAACCTTCATACATTCAAGTCCGAAGAGACAATCAAGTTTTTAGAGGCAAAGTGTCCCGTCGATCGAGACCCTCCATTGTGCTATAAAGGCCCGTTAATTTGTCACAAGCTGACACTTATTTACTTTGATTTTAGAATAAATTCTCCTTTATTTTAATACATTTAAAGTGTCCTTTACTGAGGGCAATATGTCAGATTGTAAGCTGTTGAGACTTTTAAGACAAACTATTCATTGCTTATCTTGGACTTTTTCATCAAATGGACTATAAAGTTTTTTTTTTTTTTTTTTTTTAATTTTCTTTAGGTGGCTTTCGTGTCACTGCGGCCATGAAAGGCCTATTGTGATCGCCACTCAATTGTTCAGCCCTGAAGCTGCGACGTTCATAGTTCGCCACTAACCCTTGCAGCTGCTAGGAACTGCAGGATTTTCTTCGGGGTGATGGCTCGTAGCTCGTCTGGGCTGTGCAGGTGCTTGCCCAGATGGATGCTACGTTTTTGCATCAGTGCTCCGCACTCTCCTAGCAGGTGGAGAGGCGTTTCCTCCGCCTCTTCGCAAAATCTGCAGGATTGTGTGTCGCTTAGACCCAGTTTGAACATGTGCTTGTTAAGGCGACAGTGTCCAGTTAGGGCTCTTGTCATGATGCGAAGGTTGCTTCTGCTTAGCGCTAGGATTCGGTTGGTGAACCGTTTATCGAAGGCTTTTATTAATGACTTAGAGTGACTCATGCCCAAGGAATTCTTCCAAAGCTTGGAAGCTTCCTCGAAGCAGGAATCCAAGAGGGTTCTGTTAGCCAGGCTTTTAGGTATGCCACAGAACGGCTCGGGGCCCAGCTGAGTCCCCTTGGCCCCGGAACGAGCAAGTTCGTCGGCACACTCATTGCCGTTGATTCCTGCGTGTCCCGGTACCCATCTTAGGACGACTCTGTTATTCAAGCCGAGCGCGTTTAGACGTGACATACAGTCCTCGACTAATCTAGATGTAATGACCTTCGAGTCCAGTGCTAGGAGAGCCGCCTGGCTGTCAGAGTTGATAAAGATCGTTTGGTTGGAGTAGCGCTTTTCCAGATTTATATCGGCACATTCTAAGATGGCGAATACTTCTGCTTGGAAGATAGAGGCGTAATTACCTAGGTTTGTACTTTTGCCAAACCTAGGTCGCTCTCCATACACTCCACAGCCTACATCCAGTCCCATTTTGGAACCATCCGTGTACCAATTTAGGCACCCGTTCTTGCAGAGCACCTGGCTGTTTTGCCAGTCTTCTCTGCAAGGAAGTTCCACTGTGTAGTGTTTTTCAAACACATGTCGTGGGAGCCTGACATCAGTTGTCATGCCCAAAATTGGTGATTCCAGAGTAGAGTCTTGTAGAGATCTCAGTTTCTGGGAGAGCCAGTTCCTACCGCCCTGAGTACAGGCCCTATACATGCTGGTCTTTGCCTCCTTATGTATGTACATATGGAGCGGAGGCAGACCCAGCAGTGCATTTAGTGCCAGTCCAGGGGAGGTGGTCATGGCTCCCGTGGCCATAAGGCATGCAGTCCTTTGTAGGCTATTTAGTTTGTTGATTGCGGTTGACTGAAGGGCCTTGTCGTACCATACCATGGAGGCGTAAGTGAGTATCGGCCTCACAATGGCAGTGTACAGCCACAAGGCAATCCTGGGGTTGACGCCCCAGTTGTTGCCCATTAGCCTGCCGCTAGCTCCTAGAGCCATCTTAGCTTTTTTCAAGACGTTGGCTAGGTGAGTATTCCACGTCAGTTTTTGGTCGATGGTAACGCCCAAATATTTCACTTCTGTGGAAAAGGTTATGATTTTACCGTTAAGTTTAGGCTTCACGAGCTTGTCTAGCCTTCGCTTATTTGTAAATGGTATAATCACAGTTTTGCCAGCGTTGACTGAGAGTTCACTGTTGCTACACCAGTCGCTGACAGCGTTGAGAGCTCTCTGCATGATGCTAGAAATGGTGGACTGGCAAAATCCTCGCACGATGATCACAAGGTCGTCCGCATAGCCTTGCGCATCTATATTCTGGTCTGCCAGTCCACACAGGAGCTGATCCACTGCTAAGGTCCATAATACGGGCGATAAAACTCCGCCTTGGGGGCAGCCCCTAGCCGTGGATATCTCGATTGTTGATCGTTGAAGGGTTAGTTTTGCGCCCCTGTTTGTGAGCATATCCTTAACCCATCTGATGGTGGACGGGTCAACATTCTTGTTTACCAACCCGTTCACCAGCAGAGAGGTAGGCGAGTTATCAAAAGCCCCTTCAATGTCAAGGAAAGCACATAGTGCGATTTCCTTGTCCTCCAAAGCCTTTTCCACTCTGTCAATGAGGCTACTCAGCGCCGTCTCTGTGGATTTGCCCTTGCAATAGGCGTGTTGGCTGTGGTGGATAGGAGACGCAGCTAGCGCCACGTCTCTGATGTGTCTGTCTACTACCTTCTCCATTGTCTTCAGAAGGAAAGACGAAAGGCTTATTGGTCTGAAGGACTTAGGCTGGCTGTAGTCCTTCTTTCCAGCCTTAGGTATAAAGACGACTTTGACATTTGTCCATGGTTCTGGCACATATCCCCAGGCGAGGCTCGCCCTAAAGATTTTAACCAGATATGAAGTGAGGACGTCGATTCCCCGCTGTAGGAAGACAGGGAGTATTTCGTCCTCACCGCATGCTTTGTTAGTCTTGAGAGAGTTGACGGCCCACCTTACCTGGTTCGGTCTGATAATCCTAGCCGCCCTGTTCCAGTCCTCATTCCGAGGCTTATAAGGATTTTCAGGCGCAGGTCGGAGCGAACTTTTATCCTGCGAACCAGGGAAGTGGGTCGAAGCCAGCAACTCTAGGGTTTCCTTTTCATTAGTTGTGAACGTACCGTCTCCTTTTTTTAAGGAGGCCTATTTGATTAGTTCTGGCTTTAGAGAACAGCTTGTGAAGTCTTGCACTTTGAGGCAGACTCTTGATTTCCTCGCAGAGCTTCCTCCAGGATGCCCTCTTTGCCTTCCTAATCTCTATGTTGTATTCCGTTAAGGCCTTGTGGTAGGCCTCCCATTCACGAGTCCTTTTAGCCTTATTGGAAAGTTTCCTGGTTTTGCTCCTTAGCTTACCTAGCGTGGAGTTCCACCATGTGACTTGTCGCTTTGTGGTCTTGGACTTTAGCGGGCAGCTTTCCTCATAGGCCGTGCAGATGCCTTTTGAAAGGACAGCTACTGCTATCTCAAGACTGTCGCGGGATTTAATACTTTTGGGGCAGTCTTCGAGCATTAGCCTTAGTTTGTCATTAAAGACATCCCAGTCAGTTGCCCTAGGGTCCCTATAAGTTATGATTTGAGAGTCCAGAGAGGCCTTTATCTCAAAGCTGATGTGTTTGTGGTCGGACATGGAGTTTTCGTTGCTAACATGCCAGTCATTAATGTGCCTGGCGAGGTTGTTAGTAGCGAACGTTATGTCCAGAACCTCTTGTCTAACCCGAGTAACAAAAGTCGGTACGCGTCCTATGTTAAGAGTGGTTAGATTGTTAGCTAAAAGAAAGTCAAAAAGTAACTCACCTCTAGCGTTGACGTCCGTGCTCCCCCAAGCTGTGTGGTGAGCATTGGCATCGCATCCAACGAGAAGTTCGGCGTTGTTCTGGGCGGCGAAGTCGACCACCTTCGCCAGGTCACTCGTTGGGTTGTCTCTCTCTCCGGGTAAGTAGGCAGAGCACATAATTACCCTCGCCCCACTCCATCCTTTGAGATCGACAAAAGCGGCAACCAGGTCGTCGTTACATACCTCTGTGATAGGCAAAAAATTAACATAGTTATTGAAAATTATGCAAGCTCTGGGCCTTGTGCCATTACCATTAACTAAAATCTTACCGGCAGCGTTGAGTCCCAGAACCTCAGTGTTGGCTACCCAAGGCTCTTGGATCAAGGCGAGGCTAGCTTGTCCTTCAGACAGGCAGCACTCCATTACCGCGGAAGCTGCCGCGGCATGGTGGAGGTTAGCCTGGAGGATCCTCGCCTTCCCTGCCTGGGTAGCCATTACAGGTTTCCCCGCTGGTAACGAGGCTTGGACCTAACTAGCTTCGGGCGCGCTCCGCGTCCTCCGCTGGGTTCGGTCGGCCTGTCACCCCTTGCTCCACCCCGGGAACCCCTACCGCCCCGATCCGATGGCCCGGACCTGCCCTGGGGCGCTACATTGGAGCGCCTTGCCGCGACGGGTCGCGGCCCTGGTGCTCCTGTGCTTCGCCCCGAGGCGCCCGTTCCACTGGATGTGGACGGTTGCGGACCACTTCCGCCCTGCCTCGGTGGACCGAACTTACCCAGGGGCGGTACATTGGAGGGCCGTGCCACGACAGGTCGCGGCCTTGGTCCTCCTGTGCTTCGCCCTGAGGAGCCCTTTCCACCGGAGCCGGACGGCTGTGGGCCTGAGACAGCCACTGACTCTGGCTTAGTCTCAGAGCTGCCTTTGACCTTGAAGGCTATCTTTTTGAAGCCCAAGGCAGCCTGAAAGCCAGTGGCTCTAAGGGCCTCCACAGACAGATCATCCAAGGAGAAGGTTACCACAAACCCATTCCCCTCAGATCTGCTGTGCAGAACCTTCCAAAGGTCAGTGCGAAGTCCCTCATTCTGTGTCCTCAGTAGCTGAACGGCCTCGTCTACCGACGCCGCTTCGATACTGGGCACAAAAGTGACCGCAACCACAGGCTTGGGCAACTCGCTCTCAGGAATGAGCGAGAGTTCTGCCCCAACCCATGGCTTGATCCTAGGGACCTCGTTTTCGAGCCAGACTTGGCTCTCCTGGTTCTCACATGTGACCAGTATCCACCCAGGTTTGTGAGTAAAACTAGCAAACCTAGGCCCCTTTCCGCTGCTTGCAATTTTCAGTATTGCCAGGGTCAGGGAACGATGGACCTGCTTCATCTGGTCGTCGCTCATGGAGGCGATGTTGCGAATGCCTACTCGCTTCGCCTCCGCGACCTGCTTGAAGCTAGGTCTGGCCTCTGACTCCTGGAACAGCTTGGGGGCCTTTTTGGTCTGCTCCTTGGGCGATTCCTCCTCCGATCTTTGTCTTTTGGACGTTTTTGGATCGGGGGGAGCGTTCAGCTGTGGGATTTGGCTCCAAGGCTTTACCGCCAGTGCTCGTGCTTCTTCGAAGCATACATTGGCAGCCATCAGCCTTCGGAGCCGCTTCCGGGCAGCACCGCTCAGTTTACCAGCGCTTTTGCTTGGTGACGTAACCGTGGCAGGGGCCGCAGCTTCGGAGCCGCCGACCTCTGTTGGGTCATCTGCCAGGCAAGGCACTGTATGCATAGGCTCCGGAGAGGCCAGTAGGGCCTCCTCCAGCCTATTGCAGGTTTCTCCCGAGACGGGAGAAGATGGTTCTCCAGAAGGAGAAGAAGATTTGGTTGGTATATTGTCAGTATCCATACAAATCCCACGAGAAGCTAGGGAAATAAAACTACCCGCCAGCAGAGCCCCGCATGCCCACGGGTGGGCTGACTACTACTCCGATTCGCCCTGATTTCGGAGAGACACCGTTCGCAACTGAACCATCAGCCATTCATCCCTCGGCACGGTACGTTTGACACCTTAGATTAGTTTGTCGGATTATTGGCCGCCGCTAACCATATTCCCGAATAGAAAAATTGTTAGCGGTGGGAACCAAGGTGCACCGGCCCGCCACCTACTACCGTTACCCAGGGACGAATCCCCAAGCACAGGTAGCAGTACGGGCACACGAGGAGGTTATCCGACCACGACACCTCGACTATAAAGTTAGGTTTGTTTTAATTTAAATAACAGATAAAAGTATGTATGTTGTACAAAAAAACATTTGTTTTAGCATTTTACTGCGCTTATTTTGACTTGTTTGTTTTTGAACCTATGATTACTTATAAAACTAAACTGATAACAGAGTATCGACAAATTATTAACAAGACAGTTTAGTGCGTTACAAGAGTTTACTATCTAACCGCGCCTAATAGACCTAAAATGCAATATAAATTTTGCGCTCAATATCTAAGTTTTCAATCTCCAGCAATTCATTTCCAAAATAGCATTTGAGGTATTCAAAAGCCTAAACAATAGGCTTCAGGCCTTTACCTCAATTAAATTATTACCGGCAATACATTATTGAACAAAGGAAGTGTTGTGCGTACGCAGTTCCGTTTTATAATTGATAGCCGCGGTGGATTCGCCATTTGTAAGAACCTTATACATTTGTGTCTTTGTACGGAAGGTGCATTCTTGTTGCCACCATACGTAATTGGATAATTTGGATGTGTGGATTTTGCAGGACTTTCTCAACGAGATAGAACTCGGAATACGGAAATCCATAGGAGACCCAAAGTCACCGACAGAGCTTTATGGATTAGTAAGCAGAAGTGGCAATGGGCAGGTCATATAGCTCGCAGAACAGATCACTAGGGATTATAGGTTTTCGAGTGGTGATCGCGGTGCTACGCAAAACGCGAGTGTTAGGAGACCACCCACTTGATGGAACGATGACATTACCTATAGAGGTCGCAGGGAGCCGATGGATGAAGGTGGCTCAAGACCGCCATTTTTGGTGTCGTATGGGGGAGGCATAAGTCCGGCAGTGAACGTTTGTGGGCTGATATGATTTACAGGACCTTATTTGTTTGGGCCAGGCTTGATTAAACACACAAAATTGGTTTCTTTTTCCGTCAGTTTTGCCATAACGGGTTGAATTTGCAAACACTTTACCTATAGTAGTGTATCTGTGTATATGTGATCAGGTGCCCCTAGCATAAGCTTTGTATGGCTAGAATATAATATATCTATTTTATTAAAATATATATTTTATAATGTTTAGACTAAGATTAATTAAATGAATTAATTTTATATGGGCCGTAGTTTTTAAGTATTTTACATCCTGTACTAGATTAATGTTGCCTGAAATAAACGATTTATTATTATTATTATTATATGAAATATCATAGTAAATGGCGTTATATCTAACTAATATCTTCTTTCTTTGTTACCATTCTTCATTGTCAATCAACAGAGGCCCAACCGCAACAATCCTACGGAACAGTCTCGAGCGAACCGCAACCCGGCCAAATTAATTGCGGGCCTCCGATACCTACAGCTAAGATATTGTCAAACGAATTACTTTTTAACGAGATCGCTGATTTAGAAGTGGATTGTTTGTACGCCCTTAATTTGTTTATACTGGTGAGTGACTGTGGGAAACGAGCCTAAATTGATGATACTAAAATTGGATAATTTGGTTTTGGTCTTATTTTATTATTTGGCGTATTTTCTAATTAAGTTATAGCTGACTAGCTGCTGACCGCGGCTTCGCAGGCGTTTTTAGGTAGCCTATGTCCATTCTTAGCGATTCTATTTTAATTTATTTCTTAATTTTACTATTTACATATTTACATTGAATATGTTAAATACAGTTTGCAACATTTTATTATTAAGTGATTTACAAAATTTAAAAAGCAAAATTTTTTTGTTAAAATGTTTTGTTCGAGCAACCTTGTTAATTATTGTCCTACCCTTAATTTATTTTCGATAATGGTATTGCGACCAAATAATATTACTTTGATATTTATTATTTAACAAATGTAACGCCACCGAAATTTACTTAATAGAAGACGTGGAAGAGCGAAAACACCTAATAAAAGTATATCATTATACTTAAAAGGTGTTTTCAACTATGGTAAAACTATTTGTATCTTTTATTACAGAATAAACATTTGTATTGTATTTGTATTGTACCATTTACCTCCCTGCCAAATTTCATTAACATCCGTTCAGCCTTTAAGGCATGACAAGTTAACAGACAGAAAGACAGAGCTACTTTCGAATTTATAATAATAGCATGAATGATTGATAAAAACAGATCTGTAAATAAAATCTATCATAACGGGATATTTACCATTTGTATTGTGTTGAGTTTTTAAATATTTAGGCACCGTTCCATGCGCCATTATTACGAAATAACTGAGTAATGTAAGTTTGTATTGCCAGTTATATTATTATTATTTACATAAAGCTCTTAAAATAATACACCTGGCTAAGTTTAGATTAGTTTGTACATTTTTAGACCTGGTACGTACATAATTTTTTGCTGCAGGACAAATGACTCCCTCGCCTTTTACTTATTTATATAATTTACTATTTTAGGAAAAGTAACAACTAGGTAACTGTATAAGAAAAAGAAACACAGCCTTACATAAAACGTCCTCCTTTTTTTGAAGTCGGTGTTCCTCACGGCTAATTATTATAAGTTTCCACATAATTAATCGTGTTCATTTTAATCATGTTAGTTACTCTATAAAAATAAATAATAAATTAAAATTATTTCCACTCATCTCCATTTTCTCACCACGAAAACCCAACTTTGGTTATAAAAAATCATAACAAACAATGTCTTTACTACTGAAAATCAAACAAAACAATGCTATGTAGGTACCCTGCCCAAGTTCTCGAAAAGCGAATACAATATGGCAAGGGCGTTTTATTTTATTATTATTGCGAGAAATCCTTGGAAGTCTGCACCTTGTCGCACATTCGGTTTATTTTATTTTCTAACGCTCAATTGTACTTTTACAGGGTGTTGGGGAATAGTGAGCTAGTGATATTGTTATTGAGGTGTTGTTGGTACATATGAGACCTTAGTACCAGTTTTCTATAGTTTATGTAACCTATAAAAGTTTTCGTATTCTTCTGTACATTTAGCGCCTTGCTGCGCCCCTACCGGATTGAGAGGAACTACTCTTTATAGTTAAATATTAGCATTTGACATTACCAAGTGTTCCAATGTGTGTTCCTATGGTTAATAAATTAACTGAAACATACATCGATTCAATAGTTTCATACGAACTCTTAGTGATTCGTTACATTTTAGCAGTAAAACTTTGACTGGTGGTAAACAAAAACTATTTTCGTATTGGTTAAGTACAAACCCATACTAGCCAAAATGCGGATTTTTTAGAGTCAGTGAACGTAGAGTAAACCTTGCGAAAGGGGGTAAACAAATTGTGAGTATAAATAAATAAATAATGCTGGACAATCCACACAGAATCATCTAGCATCCAGTATGGGTCAGTATAGAATCTAATATAGATTAGTACCTATATTTTAAGGTGTACCTACTATTTGACGCGTAAAAATAAAGATAGTTTATTTGCTTAAACACAATGTTGGTTACACAGATGTTAATAATATTTTAGTTTCAATTATGTTCTACTAAGATTAGCATGCAAATGTTCCAGTAATATTAAATTAATACTGTAGGTATTCTTATTAAAACCTACATTTATCATGTATAATGTAATTTTCGACAAAGTGAAAAAAAAATTAAACTTATCTATAATAACAGGCGCAATAGTAAAATAAGGTGATGTCAAAATTAATCTTTTATAAAATTGTTAATACATATTATAATAACATTTGTTAATTAATGATTGTTTCAATTTAGTCTTAAATATATTGTCGTCGTGATCTTTCATTTATAGATTTTACGTGACATACAGACACACACTTTTTTGTAGGAAATCTGTTTTACTGTTAGGCATTTGGAGTTTACTGCCATCACGTCTATTTCGCACCACGAAATCAGACTTGCGTGGGAAAAGATGGGGATGCTTTCTAACAAATATTGCCATTTCTAATATATATAGCGACGGAAGCCTTAGTATTTTGTGCTCAATGAACAAAGGTCTGCAACTGTCGGTAACGTGCAAGTTAAACATTGATTTAATACATTTTTTTTGTGTTAAATATGAAGTCTTTATTGGTAGAGTTAGCCCAGAAAATTATACCAACCTTAGGATAGACTCTACTGTTCCATAAAAAGCTGTAAGTAGTGTTTCTGTATGTACAATGGAGGATAATTTATAGAGTGCGTAGGCAGAGCTACTTACTCGCTTACTTAAAAGTTCTATATGAGATTTGCAATTTAATTTACAGTCAATTTGAATACCTAGAAATCTTGTTGATTCTACCACGTCTACTTTACTACCGTTAAACTGTAGGTCTATTTGAGGATAATTTTTAATTCTTTGACTGAAATGCATAATGTTTGTTTTATTTATATTTATTTTTAGATTATTATTGTCAAGCCATTTAATTATTGAACTAATTGAATTATTAATGTCAGTATTATAAGTATTTATGTCATCACTTTTTATTGTTAGTGTACCATCGTCAGCAAATAAAGGTCATTGGTTTGACTGATCTAGGTAGGTCATTTATATAAATAATAAATAGCAGAGATCCCAGGACACTCCCCTGTGGAATGCCAAACTGGATTACACGCTCTAAAGAACGATCCGATTTTTCACATTTGTCTTGATATCCAATTTTGTGATCTCGGTAATTTGTCTACGGTCTTTAAGATACGAGCAGAGAAGTTGAGATACTCTACCTCTCAGTCCATACGCTTCTAATTTGTTAATCGAGATGTCGTGGTACGCAGTCATATCACAGAACAAATCAGATACAGGTGTTCTGTTGTCTATTTGGAGCACAATATTTTCAATAAATTCATATATTACTAAGTTTATCGATTTGTTACGTCGAAACCCTTTTTGTGCATTGCATAGTGATTTATGCTTTTCTAAGTAGGAATTTATTTCTTCATATATATATTTTTGGTGTAGTTCTTGTATTTTAAGTTAACAATTAATTAACCATTCAACCATTATGCCGCAGTTTTAATGCAACATAATTAAGTTAACCGACATGTACGTAGTTTGCAGTTTGCACTGATGTATGAAAAATTGCGTCAGCTAGGCGAGCTAAGCAAAACTGAGCTTTCGGTCTGCAATCAGCATAAACAATCAATACTTTTTTTGTTTTATTTAATGACTCTACCTCGTCTTGAGACACAGTAAAACTAAAATATTTTTGGAGCTAAGTTGAGTATTCATTTATTGGATATTAAAATTAAAACTACTGACATCTAGATCTGTATTTAAAAATAAATCATTCAAAATGGCCGCCTTGGCATTCAATGCAGGCCTTCAAACGCGTGCGCCGTTCATCTATGGCGGCACGAATCTTTTCAATGGGAATCCGTTTCGATTCTTTAATAAGGGCTCGCTTGAGAGAATCCAGGTTTGGGTGAGAATTTCTGCATGCCCTCAGCTCCAATTCCGTCCATAAAGAATAATCCAAAAGATTCAAGTCAGGGCTTGACGAGGGCCAATCTTCGCTCCGAATGAAGCCTGGAAAATTGGCCTCCAGCCAACGTTGGGTAGTCTTAGCTTTATGGGAGGGAGCAGAGTCCTGTTGGAAAACCCAGTATTTTCCAGCGAATAGCGTATCATTTAATGGTTTAACCACCGCTTCCAATATGTCGGTTTGATAATTTTGTGCCTTCACCTTGACGCCTTGCTGGCAAAAATGAAGCGAAGTGACCCCCTCGTAGGAAACACCCCACCAAACCATCACACTTGCTGGATGATGAGTGCGCTGGACATTACGTACAGATGGCTGGACGTCTTTTGAACTTCTGGCGTAAACCTTATTGTTCTGCCGGTTAAACTTTTCTTCCACCGTGAAGATCTTTTCATCGGTAAACAGGATATTTTTTGGATCGTGTCTCTTCAATAGGTTCCGACATCGTTCCAGTCGCAATTTACGAAGACGCTCGTTTAAATAATGCACTTTCCTTCGACTGTAGGCCTTTAGTTTAAGATCATATTTAAGTATCCTGTTCACCGATATTCGCGAAATGTTGGTCTGCAGAGCTAATTTCTTTTGAGTCCGGCAAGGGTTGCGACGAATTCGCTCTCTGATTACTTTGATGTTGGCGGGCGTCCTTACAGACCGCGGGCGGCCACATCTTCCACGGTCTTCTAAAGAGCCGGTCTCCTTGTACCTCTTTATGGTATAATACACAAAGTTCCGACTACATCCCAAACTTTGGATTTCACTAAAAACTTGCATTGGTTTTTTTCCTGCTTGAAACAGTGAAATTACAGTCGCACGCAAATCTTTCGTTGGCGCCATTTTCACGGAGAATGAAACAAATATTCAAATGTATATTTTTTCTGATTCAAAACATTCGAAATTTAAAATTTTAAAAGTTTAAAAAAGGTTGCATGAATTACTTTCTTTTTAAATTAATTAAATAAGTTCGTCTCAAAACTTATGAACACACGAGGATTTGTTTTGAAATTATATTATATGACAATCACTTCGTCTTAGTATATTTTTATTGAAAATTGGAATTGTGTAATTGAATGCACCTTATACTTTCATTTGTTATTTTTATTGAGTAGGAATGCTGAATCTTTCACGATTTGTTAAGGTTTCTGCTTATGTAACGTGTCCCGGCCGGAATGGGGATGGAACGGGATATATTTACATACAAAAGAATATGCCGTTTTACCTAACGGGATACTGTTGGAATGGTAAACATTAAACTTATGTCAATGTCAGTTTGAGAACTGTCACGTGTCAGTGACATTAGCTTTATCTATTGTTGTCTCGAACACGATAGGCTCTCTCTCTTGCTCTGTAATGGCCGTTCTGTGTACAACGTCTACAATAAAACGATATCCGATTTCATGTAACAAACTCTTTGATTTCTTTCATAACCCATCAGATACCTTTTTTTTTTAGTTGATACTCGTGTGTTGAAAACTTGCAAAGACTGTCAGGTAATTAAAACCGTTTCGTATCAAAAGGACATTTAAGCAGAACGCCCTAATAACTGAACGTCCTAAAAGCAAAACGGCATATTAGCATAACCTCCAACACGATCTAGTTGCAAATGGGCTTAATAACAAAACGACATGTACAGTCTTGTACACGAGAAAAAGAACATGAAAAAAGATTTCGTATCAATATACTCGTATATAAATCAACTTAAACAATAAAAGACGATCACATTAAATAATTATTAGTTTTGTAAACGGGATTTTCCCATTAAAGTTCCAGTCCCGTGGGAAAATAAAAGTAGCCTAAATTACCCGCTGTAACATCAGCTGTGAAAGTCCACTCAAAATCGGTCGAGCTGTTTCGGAGTTTAGCCGGAACAAACCGACAGATAGACAGACCAACAGACAGAAAAAAATTATAAAAATTGTTGTCTTGCTGTATCGTCTAAAATTTTATTTGCGTTTAGTAAAAAGCTGTTATTAAAATTTTAGGTCTACGACAAATAAAACTGTTTTAAAGTATGTTTTTACACATGGCTTTTGTAATGAGGGGACTCAAAGAAGGGTTTTTTTACACGTCACGTGTACAAGGTGAATTGTGAATTAATGTCATTATTATCAAAAATGCACTACGAAAAAGCATTGACTATTGCATTTTGCATTTGTTCTGACACAATGAGCTTTTTATCAAAGAGTTGGTTCGCAAAATAAATAGAATTTGCCTTCAATATTATTTGCATAAAAATATTTCATCTTTTTATTAAGTTTTCGGGTTCTACATTTATTAATCATTCATCGAATAATAAAAAAATAATTTGAAGCAAAAAATAAATAAATTTGAAGCATCGTGCATTATTTAGCACTATTTATTTACATAAAAGGTACTAACATAAAGATACCAAATAATTTCACTAAGTATTGGTGAAATTATTTTAAACATTTTGATTGATCAAGGCAGACTTTACAACAAATAAATAGTTTAAATCTATTTGACAGACAGTGGGGCTCAAGGATCCGTGGTTGTAGCGTAAGAATCGACCTCTCCAACCCAACTCGTAGCTGTCGTAAAAGTCGACTAAGGGAATCTACCAGAAGAAGAGCAGTAGCTTACTTCTGTGTATTTTCACACCTCAATTGCGATCATGAAACGTATGGGTAATAGTAAAACAGCCGGTCGCGGTGCGAGCTCATTTATTGCTGCCAAGCAATTACAATGACGCGCGGTGCACGACCGCGCGTGTACCATCAGTAGCTAGGTAGGTATAGCTACATATACATCATTCCTCCACCACTACTTATTGAATGGATCTGTTGACAACGAAATAAACGATTAACTCTAACATTACACAAAGTTCACTTATTTCTAAAAATACTTTTTATAATCCAGTTTGGGAACACGTCTTTGACGCGAGAGTGTGGGTGACAGCGCTGGCAGATCATCCACCAGACGAGCGGCGGTCGTTCTAGAACCCTGTGGCTGCGCAGGCGCCTCCTGGCTAGTTGCCGGTGGCGCCGCCGTGTCTGCGATCGCGACAGTCTCCCTCGCACTTTCTTCCCCGGCACAGTCTGCCCAAACTTCCCCGTCATCCTTCATTTCGGTGACGCTTCCGTAGTTAGGAGTAACTGGTGACTCATCAGTTTCAGTCAATGCCGGAGTGCATGCTACCATTTGAACGTGTCCACTCTCTGCCTCTAGTGCTGGCTCCCAAGAGCCCGCACTTTCCGGCAATTGTGATTGAAACTGATGAGACATTTCCGTATCATTATAACTACCAGATCGTATCAACTGCCCATTACTACCTGTATACTTAAATATTTGATCGACATGGCGTATACACTCCGCTTTTGAATTTACTATCACAACTTTGTACATCCGATTACCAATTTTTTTTTTAATTATACCTAACTGCCAGGATTCTTTCCTCGCACTGTACCAACGGACCCAAACAATATCCTCAGTTTCTAATTGACGCTTACAAGGCACAGATTTAGTTTTGTTGTCAGGCTGAAGCATGATTAAATCCAGACGGGATCTTAAATTTCTCCCAAACATCAATTTAGACGGACTTTCACCGGTGGTACAGTGTACTGAGTTTCTGTAATTGAAAAGGTGGCCTAATAATAATTCGTTAATTTCGTACAATGGCATGTTATCTTTTATGACACATTTAAGCATCTTCTTGCATGTTCTGACTGAATTTTCGGCTTGACCATTACTTGGTGGGTGATAAATGGGAGAAGTCATATATTTAATACCGTTACTAGAACAAAATGTTTTGAATTCAATTGAATTAATCTTAACGTCATTATCCGATACCAGGACGTTCGGAATACCAAAGGTTGAAAAAATACCTTTTAATTTTGCGATTAATGCCTTCGTAGTCGTACCATTGTGCATGTGCAGGCATTCTAACCATTTACTATAGGAATCTACCAGTACGAGATATACCCTTTGTCCGACGGTCATATAGTCAATGTGTACACGCTGCCAGGGCGCGGCGGCAACGGGCCAGGGCGCGAGATCGCGCGGGGGCGCGGGGCGCGCGCGGGCGCAGGTCGCACATCCGCCTATCCACTGTTCGATATCGTTATCGATGCCTGGCCACCACATTCTACCACGGGCATTACTTTTAGTTTTAATTATACCTAAATGTGTGTCGTGCAGTTCCCGTAGCATTTTTTCTTTCAGCGCTGACGGAATAACAACCCTATGACCTCTAAGTAAACACCCGTTTTCGAATTGCAAGTCTGATTTGCATTGAAAGTAAGGCAATACAGATTTACAGGATATTTTACGCGGCCAACCACTAAGCATGTACTTAACGACGGTCTGAATCGTCTTATCGCCCTCGGTCGCCCGTGTGATATCGCGACTCGTAGTAGCCGGAGATGTCTCGTCTAAGAATTTTAGCGCAAAATAATTATCAATCTCGCTATCGACCTCTTCGAATTTATCCGACGCTGACACAGGCGCGCGTGAAAAATAATCCGCTACTAAGTTTTTATCGGCCGACACATACTGAACTACATAATTATACGCCGATAACATTATAGCATATCTCTGCAGACGCAACGCTGTAGTCACCGGAATACCGGTTTTATTGTTAAATATCGACACCAAGGATCGGTCCTAAGTATAAATGGGTCGCTTCTTCCGTATAAATATTGGTGGAACCGTTTCACACCGAAAATAATGGCGGTTGCCTCCTTTTGTATTTGACTATAATTTCGCTCGCTAGCGGTCAACGAACGCGAGGCGTAAGCGAGGGGTCGCTCCTGGCCGTCCTGCGTCTGCTGCGCCAGCACGGCGCCGAGGCCGGCGGGCCCCGCGTCCACCGTCAGCACCAGCTGCGCACGTGGCTCAAAGTGCGCCAGCACGCGCTCGGAAGCCAGCTCGCGGCGCACGGCCGCCATGGCTCCCCGCTGCCTATCACCAAATACCCAAGGCGCTTCGTTCCGTAATAGCTCGTGTAATGGATTAAGAATGGATGCAGCGTTAGGAATAAAATTCCTATAGTAGTTGACGACCCCTAAAAATCTCTTGACTTCGGTGACGTTTGTAGGCTCCGGAGCGCTCATAATTGCCTTGACCTTATCAGCGCAGGTCATTAACCCTGACTTGCTTATCACATAACCTAGGTATGTCACGCTCTTCTTGAAAAACTCGCACTTTTCTTTCTGTAGGCGTAGACCTGCGTTATTTAACCTACGTAAAACTTCAGTTAGCCGCTTTAAGTGTGATTCTCGATCAGGACCTGTGACACATATGTCATCGAGCCAGACGCTGACTCCATCGATTCCTGTCATAAGGGTTTCTAATGATTTTTGAAAAATCGCCGGAGCGTTGGCTAGGCCGTAAACCAGCCTAGTTTGCTTATATAAACCCTTATGCGTATTGATAGTCACGAGATCTTGAGAAGAGTCATCCAAAATGAACTGATTGTATGCATTTTTTAAGTCAATTTTACTATACAAATCACCGCCCCCTATTTTAGCGAATACCTCCTCTATCCTAGGCAACGGATACTTTTCTATAACGAGGTCTCTGTTAAGCGTGACCGAGAAATCTCCTGCAATCCTAACTTTACCATTTTCCTTTAAAACAGGTACTATCGGCGTGGCATAATCTGAATGGTCTACCGGAACTAAAATACCTGCGTCAACTAAACGCGCCAATTCCTTTTCGACCTTATCTTTCAGCGCAAAAGGTACAGTTCGTGGCTTAAAAAACTTAGGTACTGCGTCCTCTTTTAATTGTAAATGTACTTTAAATTTATTGAACGAGCCTAACTCATCTCGCCATAAATCTGGAAACTTTTCAATTAAATCCAAAACATTTTTATCAGAAATATAACTGCACTGCAAAGATTTCAAATCGGTTGTAATAAACAAATCAAAGGTAGACATAAAATCTCTTCCGAGAAGTGGCGGTCCTCCATTTTTTATTACAAAAATTTTAATATTTTTCTTGATTTTGTTAAACAAAGCTTCTATCGTGAAAAACCCCAAAGGTGATATTTTATGTCCATTGTACAAACACATGCTTACAGTACATTGTTGCAAGTTATAGTTCGAAAACTTCTTCAAATACAATCTATCAGAAATAACGGTTCTTCCCGAGCCCGAATCAAGTTCCATTGAAATATTTTGGTTTCCTAAAATTAAGTCTATCGTGATAGGTTTGTCCGTGACGTACCTTATATTAAAGTTCTGGCATTCCTCGCAAATGGAGTCCTGCTCTTGGTTGTCACTGCTATCCTGATCTGATTTCACATGGAAAACACTCGACTGATTTGCACCGGCACACACTTTTTTTAAATGACCCTTTTTACCACACTTCTGGCACTTGTAACCTTTATAACGGCACTGATCACTGTAATGATTTCTCATTCCGCAAACGGTGCAGCGAGCGGACTCGCTGCGCGCCGACCCACCAGCGCCGCTCGCGCCGTCGCCGCCGCCGCCGCCTGCGCTAGCACCGGCGCCTCGGCCAGCACCGCCGCGGCCGCGACTCGCCTTACCCTGGAATCCTGCTCGATATATTGGCTCCTCCTTGACAGTTATAGCCTCACTGTACAAAGCCTTGGCTTCTTTAGCACAAGCCGCCTGCTCCGCCATTTCGATTGCCTTCGTCAACGTCAATGACGACGGGCTTTGATCGAACAACTTGTCCCTTTCTGGACCGGCCCCAAGGCCAAGGACGAAACGATCCCTCAGGTTCGTTTCCAGGGCGGTACCGAAGTCACAATAAGTTGCGAGTCCTCTCAATCGCGCCGCCCATTCCCCTAACGATTCGCCTGATTTTCTGGTAGCTCCAAAAAATTTTGCCTTATCCACGAAGGTGCATTTTTTTGGCTTGAAATGGCCATCGAGCAATCCAACAAGCTGCTCAAACGTGAGCGCATCCAGCTCCGCTGGGTACGCTAGGTTAAGCACGAGGCGGTAGGTTTCTTCCGTGAGATGGGTTAACAAAATTCCGCACTTCTTTTCGTTGGTAACACTATTTATCTTCAAAAATTGCGTGAGTTTACCTTTATTAATCAACCAGTCACTAGTTTTATGGTCAAACACAGGCAAATTCCCAAAATAAGTGTTCATTTTCACTATTTATTTTAGCGCATGGGGGTAGACCGTCCTCGATCGCCAGTGAAACGTATGGGTAATAGTAAAACAGCCGGTCGCGGTGCGAGCTCATTTATTGCTGCCAAGCAATTACAATGACGCGCGGTGCACGACCGCGCGTGTACCATCAGTAGCTAGGTAGGTATAGCTACATATACATCAGATCACCAATCTGCCTGCCAAGAGTGGTGATTATTCATTTATTTCTAAAAAGTGCAACTATCATTACGGGGAACCCTAGTCCTGGTCCTAGTCTTATTAAAATATATT
This sequence comes from Eupithecia inturbata, assembly GCA_963662085.1. Lineage (NCBI taxonomy): Eukaryota > Metazoa > Arthropoda > Insecta > Lepidoptera > Geometridae > Eupithecia > Eupithecia inturbata. Next base: position 2,564,653 of record OY759192.1, read on the forward strand.
ATCATTAAAAATTCATCCAACCTTATAAAAATACAATCTAATAAAATAATATTTACCTAGATGTTAATTCATTATTTTAAATACATAACATAATAATTACGAAATAAAAAAAAAAAACAAATATTTGTACAAATATTAAGGCATAACCACATTTTTTTGAGAGGGCACGTTCAGCTGTGGCGAGGAGCGGTCAAGGGGTCAAAGGGCCAGCACTCAGACACATACAATTTAATCAAAAAGGTATATAGGTATTAAATGTTTATTATTTCCAAGACACCTTGTCGTCACCAAACCTGACGAGACAATACCCCAATCAAAAGACACCACACACTAATAACTTCGCCAGACGCCATAGAAACGGAGGTGGAGAATAATGTGGCAAAATCGGGTCGGGCTTACGTCGTAAATGGACCTGATTGAGTTCGGTAATGACGTTACAGCGAGAGATGAACTTTGCTGTTTAAAGGTTGCCGCACACATAATCTACTAAGAACTACAGTGGGATCACATCTGCCAGTAGGTAAGACCGCACTTGATTTAAATATCCTGGTTTTCTATACTTAATTTGAATGGAAATATTCGTTTAGGTTCTTTTCATAGTTGAAATTGGCAAGAAAAACTGTGGTCAGCCTGACAAATACTTTATTGTTATTACATATTTATAGAAATTGTTTGATAGCATTAAGCAATGGAGGCATAATTATGTCCAGCTGTGGGATAGTTTAAGCTATTGATGATGCGTATAAACGTGTTCAGACACACGTATGGCGCTATAGAAAATCTTGAGACACATAGAGCCTGCTCTACCAAAGCAACTCGATGACATTACATTGGTTCTGTGCATTGCATTGCAATAAGGAGTTTTGTAATAAACAAAACTGACTTATGGAATAGAACAAGTTGATCCAATCTGGATCTGTTTGAGAGTGAATATGTGTGCGATTACCATAAAATTACACTTTGCAAGTGATAAACGGTAGCGAAAACTGCAGTTGAAAATGTTTTGTAGAATTGTTATTTAGTTTTAGCCACGCGCTACTTGAGCGAAACAACATACCTGTAGAATATAGTAGGATATATAGAAATATATGTCCCGCGAAACTTGAAATAACAGCTAAAAACTTGTTTTAAAACAAGTAACGATCATTTAGAATTTTGCTTGGGAAGACAAATCCAACGAATCCAAACTTGACAGGGTAAAGTCGTTTCGTTTAGAGGTTCCTATGATCACCTTCTGTCTCCATCATCAGACCAGCTCGATGGTAACATGACATTGCATTCTCACCAAATTTACATAAGTTTGCCAAATTTCAGCTCCATCGGTTGAGGACAACTGGTCATAAATTCAGTTGCAAGATTTGTCCCACACATACCTAACTAACAAGGCAAGTTATATAAAAGCTTCTAAAAACATACATACTGCATAGAAAATCAAAAATAAAACAAACATAGAATTTCATTCTTTATTGAAGTTTTATAAATAGTCTTCCTTTGAGCTCAGTGATTATTTAAATGAGTCACTTGTACCACACGCTCGTCGGTTGAACCGACGACGCCGCCGTCTGGAAAGTACGGACAAAGGTGAAACTAGGGACGACAACTCCGCACTGATTCTATTAAAATGCGTTAAAAATAATTAGTCGAATCAACCAAAACAAACATCCACCGACACCTATTATTTGTCGGTGGATTTTGGTGGAGCACCAAAATCCACCTGCAGCAAGATGCAACTAAATGCTTTCTGCAGCAAGTAATTCTAATTTCGGTGAAGAAAGCTTTTTGCACACTTTTGCACTGAATTAATGTCCTGCAGAGTTGGCTGGGCCGTTGAAACTGGCCGCCGCCGCCGCCGTGGCCGAAATTCGGATAGATGAACATTATTATATGCACAACAAATGCATGTGATGAATTATCCGGCCACTTCCCTTAACGTCCAGTTAATACACTATAATTTTGTAGAAAATAGCTAGGTATTCAATTCTATTCCTCGGTTCCTAATGGAACATTTATATTTCATAAGCACCTCCCATTAAAATCAACTTTGCTAACGATGGGCCAATCGGTTAGCAAGATCTAACCTGATGATAACGCGTTATTATTTTCAATCGCGTCATGTTTTGTATTTTGGAAATTAATTTTTATTATTGAAAAAAAAATATTTTTTTTAAAACAAGCTTTCAGAAGACAAATCCAACTAACCCAAACTCAACGGGGTTACGTCGTTTCGCTTAGGAGTTTCTGTGGCAATCTTCTGTCTCCGTCATCATGCCAGCTTGATGGTACCACAACATTGCATTGTCACCGAACTTACATAAGTATAAGTAGTATGCCACATTTCAGCTCAATCGGTTGAGAATAACTGGTCTAAAATTAAGTTGCAAGATTTGCCCCACACATATGAAAAGGGCAAGTTGAAAAAAAGCTTGTAAAAGGACCAAGTTATCCTGCAACGCAATGTTTATATTGCAAGACTATTTTCCAATTTTACCATCACCAAAACCCGTTCATCCATGATAATCATTTCCGCGTTTTCCACCATAATGGTTTGTTCCCAACATCGCTTTTCAACACACCCCCATAGAATCGAACCCTCTCACAAAAGGGGATCATTTTATGAATTACACCCTCCATGACACCTACAGGGTGAAAAATCTCGTGAATTTGACAGATTGAAAAGATTTGAGTATTTGCGATCGTCATGCTTTGATCATCAATTGACATGCAATTTAAAGGGAATGATTTTCACAGAAATGTTTCCTCTCACGTGAATTTGCAAGATATAATTTTTAAATTGTTGGGATATCATTTGATTTGTAATTTAAAAGATTTTCTGGTTTAATGAATCTACATAATATACCTACTAAACTGATACATTTACTCGTATGTGTTATACACTACTAAATAAAAGAGGGCTGTGCAGCCAAGATAATGAACTCGACCCCCTACGTGCAAACGCACTTTTGATGGTAGTACACTGGATACCTAAATGAAAAGTCCTACAGTTTTCTTTTGAATTTATTTTTTGGCTAAACGTTTACAAGTATGTCGATAAAAGTGGATAAACTCACGCGCGTACATGTTTACAAGCCTTTAAACTTGTAAGAGCTCATGGCCCAATGAAATCGACTGGCTTAATATACCAAAAGTAATTTTTAATGGGGTTGCGATCGAAGTCAGCGATACAGTAAAAAATCTGGGGTTACTTGTGGACAGGCAATTATCGTGGAGTCCTCAACTGGCAGCTGTATCCAGAAAGACCTTTGGTACAGGTGCTTCTTTAAAGCGATTGCGGAACTTCCTTCCTACTTGTACCAAAATTGCGCTTGCACAATCCTTATTGCTCTCGCTCCTAGACTACGCAGACGCCAGTTATCCCGATCTGTCTGAAGACGAACTCAACAAGCTTGAGCGTCTTCAGAACTACTCCATTAGATTTATATTTGGCCTGCGTAAGTTTGACCATATCTCTGAGTACCGTAACAGGCTTAAGTGGCTACCCATACGTCTTCGCCGGAATGCTCATATTCTTAATCTCCTTTATTCTGTTCTTTTCCATTCATCAACACCATCTTATCTTAAAGATCGTTTTGAGTTCCTCCATCTGTCCCATTCACGATCACTTCGCTCCTCTGATACCCTTCTTTTAAAAATTCCATCGCACACATCCCAGTTCTATGGTGATTCCTTTACTTTGCAGGCCGCCAGACTCTGGAACGCCCTTCCTGTTTCAATCCGACAAGCTAAATCCCTTCCCATCTTTAAAAGTATGGTTCATCAACACTATCTGTCCACTCTTGATAAGTCTTCCTGATGTAATTATTTTTATTTTATTATGTAAACTCTTGTTTTCTTGTCTTTTTTTTTTTTCTGCCCTCTGTCTAAAGTACTTCTATTATGTTTGATTCTCATCAATTACGCCACCGTCAGATTCAATACGTACTGATCCTATCCATCCAAAGGTTGCCTGGAAGAGATCGCTGTTAGCGATAAGGCCGCCGATTGTGCCACATTGCATATAATTAGTATTAAGTTCTTGTTTTATAAGTGTATTGATGGTGCAATAAAGTGATAATCTATCTATCTATCTATTATACATAAATATACAAACATGAGTAATAAAATATAAAACGTACCGAATTATTCCTGAGAAAGAAAATGATTATAGACTCTAGATCTGAAGACATGTACTGATGTATCTGAAATACAATTTCCTCCACTTTTATTTCTCTATGCAATGTATTTTACTTCTTTATACGACATGATAGCGACTTTCTCCTTCATCTGACTTATAAAACGAATTCTTGGTCTTCCTTTTCCTCGTCATCCTTCAACTTTTCCTTCTTTGATGTTACTTACGAAGTTGCCATGTCGCTGTCCAATCATTCTCCCTCTTCTGTTTTGAACAGTGTTCATCAAAAACCTTTTCTCCTCAACTCTTTTCATACCTCTAGAACTGAGTAGAGACGTAGCAGCTAACTTTTTTCATTAACAATGTACACATTTTATAGAATAAGGTATATATTACAGCCTAATTTGGTTGTTTGATGTCGCGTCGTTTCCCAAAACCATCTCTAATAGTAATAACCTCCCCCTACATCCAAATCAAGTATTCCCTATTTGTCCCTTCGTGTTTGCTACCAAAATATTGTCCTACCCTCTGAATATTAACCAAGTCCCTTATTTAGCGGTCCCTAAATTATTCCAATCTGCGTATATTGACCGGGTGAATATTGGATGCATGACCAGTTATGTTAGAGCATGTCGTCATGTAAGTTTACTTATGAAATACCATAGACTGCCTTCAGCTTGATTAAATTTGAACTTAGTTTATGGACAAGCATTAAGAACCTTCATAACATAGACTAGGTCTAGGACCTAGGACTTATAAGACAAAATGAATTTTGAAAAAAAAAAATATGTGCTCAGATTGTATATCTATCTAACGTACCAGCTATTCTCGAACCTAATGGTCTGTTGTGTGACGATGGTAAGAGGCCCGATGGCAAGACACTAGTCCTATGGGAGTTGGAGAGGCCCATTGTGTGGGACGCTACATGCGTCGAAACACTTGCGCCTTCCCATCTTCCGAGGACATCTGTGAGGGCTGGTGCGGCGGCAGATTTGGCCGAGGATCTCAAGAGACGCAAATATGCAGGTTTCGACAGAGCCTACACATTTACTACCTTTGGGGTCGAGACCCTTGGTCCGTGGGGTACTGAGGCTCTCCAGGTTTTTAAAAACTTATCTGAGCATCTGGTCAAAGCTACGCGTGACCCGAGAGCTGGCGGGTATCTGGCGCAGCGCATCAGCATTGCCATACAGCGGGGCAATGCAGCCAGCGTCTTGGGGACGCTTCCGACTAGTATTATGGATCAGTTAAGCTACCTGTAGATTGTTTGCAACAGTCTGCAGTTAGCTTAATAGTTTCACTATAGTTCTAATTAGTTTTTATTATTTGATTGTAATTTTCTTTGTCGATTCGTTAACATGAATCGACTGGTGGCAGTGCATTTCCCTAAAATAAGGTGCCTACCCATATCATCATCATCATCATGGCGTATACGTCAGTACTGCTGAACATAGGCCTCCCCCAAAGGACGCCACGAATAGCGGTCCTGAGCCGCCTCCATCCACTCCCTGCGACCGCTACAATGTCATCGGTCCATCGAGTGTCCTCCCAAACTCCGTTTCGCATTGCATCGCCTACCTGTTTACTTATCTATTATGTATGCCCATGTGCACCCATTTGGATGTTAGTGGCGCTTGTAGTATAAATAATAACTGCAGGTCGAAAATCCATTGCTTAAAAATAGTTTTTCAAACCACAATCGTTAGGGCGCCTATCGCCACGCAAAACTCGTCCAAATGTTTTATTTGTTTTCACTGTGGCAGTACAAAATAGAATAGATAATGATGTGACGCTGAAAATGTACCTACATTGTTATGGAAGTTAAATGTATCCATATATCGACACTAATATTATAAATGCGAAAGTAACTCTGTTTGTCTGTTACCTTTTTACGCCTAAACGGCTGAACGGATCTCAGTGAAATTTGGTAGGGAGGTAGATGGTTTCCTGGGGACGCTGACGCTGCTGCCCGCGGATTCACTGAAGAACTACGGAGAAAAAGTATTATATGTCCGTCCCCAGGATACCATCTACCTCCCTGCCAAATTTCACCGAGATCCGTTTAGCCGTTTAGGCGTGAAAAGGTAACAGACAGACAGAGTTACTTTCGAACTTATAACATTAGTATGAAGTATGGATAACCCTTTCATTAACTAACCCTACAGCGTAGAACAACAAATTCTGGCTGCACTTTTATTTAACCGACCGCAACGAAACGGACAGTCTTATAATTGTTTTCCATTCCGTAGTAATTGACTTGCGGTCGATGTCGATAAATGCTTTGTACATTTAATGCCATATCTACACGGTGCGTTCTTTGCCGCACGACGTATGAGTGTTGCCATAATGCTAGTTGCAATAATAAAAAGTATTAAAATCTTATTTACTGTTAACGTAGTAGTTACCTATGTCGTAATTTATTAGGTACACATGTGAAAAGTGTCGCAGTGAGCGGGTTAACTACGAACCGTATTTGTGTTGACGAAACACTAAGGTTTTATTCGCGAACGAGGGCCGCAGTTCATAAAAACATTTCCAAATATGAATTCGACAATGTTTTGCCCTCGAATAATTGAAGGAAATCTTTCAAGTGTGCAGAAAAGTTTTTGAAATGTATGATTTCAGAAGACACATATGTACCTAGTCTAGACATAAAATAATAACTTAAACAAATTATAATTATAAAACAAAATATTTAATAAATCCTAGTTTCTGCCCGCGACTTCGTACGCGTTGTTTCTATGGAATCGTGCTTGTGTCAATCTAGGTCTAGACCTACATCTATGCAAAACATCCCGATCCGTTCAGTTTTCGCGTGAAGCCGTAATAAACATCCACTCATCCAAAACTTTATTTATATTTATAATGTGTATTTTTGTGAATACGGTTATAAGTTCAGATATGCATAAATACTCTATGATAGATTACATTTGTGGTAACCTATTTTCTACGTGTCTATGGTCATCGCCCGTGACGTGCACTCTAGTAAAATAGTAGAAATACACCTACGAAATAGTTGTCGATTAAATTAATTACAATGATTCGGTGATTTCTTCATTATACTGCTCAATACCAGATTCTAATTACCTAATTTACCTAATTTAATATCCCATGGTACAATTATTATATGAATGACATCAAAATCGTTTTTTTTTTCGAATTTCGCAAATTTCCGCAACGAACTTGCGAATCCGTCGCATTAGGTGTAAACGACTCTTTAGGTGAAAAATTCAGAAAATCCTTTTAAAATTTTCCGCTGGCCGTCGAGCTCACGTTATTTATTCTTTGTCACGGCTTGATTGTTTGGACATCACTGATTAATGAGATCTGTCCATTTATTAATTGTTTGTTTTGCAGTTTGCTCATTTCGAAGTATTTTGCGTGAAGTTTTATTCGTTAAACTGAAAGCTTCAGAACATAAATAAATACTGAACATTTTCATAATAAATCCTACTAAGTATCAAAAGTAAGTATGTATTTATCAGATGGAAAGTAAATATTGGTATTATTTAGTCTGTTTTTGATATTTAATATGTATTTATTACATATATATTTTCTACTTTATGTATTATATGATTTTATTTTATTTTTATTTCTACTTGAAGAATAATTTTTATCATGTATTAACTTGTAGACAACCCTGCCTTTCTTAAATTCTTAATGTACTATCCACCCAAAGGTTGCCTGGAAGAAATTGCTTCTAAGCGATAAGGCAGCCCATTTTACCTTTCTATTTTATGTTAATTAAATTAATTAAATTAAATTCATAAATTGATTCAGACAACACATAAATCCATAAATTAGAGTAGTTTTAGTCACACAACTTTCAGATAAACAAAAAGGTACACATAACACAATTAATTTAAATAATAAATTTGTTTGGCACACTGGTTGATCAGGCTTGACATCCAGTGTCTTTGCAGTTTACTGCAAAATATCTATGTCTTTAATTAAATTTTGTGGTGTGCAATAAAGAATTTTATATTGTAACTATTGTATCAGATGTATTTTCCTTCATCATCATCATTCGCAACCCTACTTAATTAATCCTCACCTATGTAGGCCTCCAAACCAACTATTCTGTCACTCTTCTTCTTCAAAGGCTTATGGAAAAAAACTATAATAATCTGCTACTCCTTATTTACCTCTTGCTTTTGATTTTGCTTGCTTCAAACGAAAATTGTGGAGGTGTAGGTACAATTTTAAATAAGTGAAGATCGCAAGGAAGGAAAACCCATACGGATATGGAAAGAAGAGTCGCTGGTCGATTAATAGTGCAACCTTAAAGACCGGCGGCATTGCTGGCGGCTTGGTCACAAGCAAAGCCGCCAAGGGATACACAAAGCCGGCGGCAAGTCTCGGCCGCCGGCTGGTGCCGCCGGGTTGTGTGGATGCACTAGTATTCGTGAGTATTTTGTTTTTTATTCGTAATCAAAATGCAGCCAATGAGCGGCGAAAATAGTATGACTGATACACTCACGAATACACCTGAATGGACCTGCTTTAGCCACATACGAAAGTGTGCGGTTGATTCTCGACCAAATTGATGCCTCCTAAATCATATTTCGTAGATAAAAGCAGGCCGATGATGATCTGCTGGAGGCCTACACTTATGAAGTGGATAAAACTGGCTGATTTTAAAGAGAAATAAAAAAAGTATTGCCCTGCAGTGAAATAGTAAAGCTTTATGCAGGTTAAAAATCAGAACTCAAGTAAAGGCGAAATATACTCGTAGGTTTAAAGAACTTTATTCTTTATTCACTTATAATGAGATACGTAAGAACAAATTAATCTAAGTATAACAAGTTAACCTCTGGTCCCTAAAATAAATTATAACTAGGTAAACATTATCTATAACTTAATATTGTCTAACTAAATATTATATAATATTTTATTATATGTATGTATAAATACTAAACATTATAACAACTAGACCATTATAAATTATAAAATGGTATGCTTGTATTTTGGTGTTATATAAGGTAGGTTAGCATTTATATTCGTGTTTTGTTATAAAGTAAGTACCTGTAATTTATAAGACTGCGTTTCAAGTGATTTAATGTACTTATGATTAATACATATTTGCATGAACATTTCCTTGTAAAGCTGACCAAGGAACGTCAAAGCAACGTTCACAGTGGGATGTTTTTTTCGTTTCCTTTCCACGGCTTAAGGTGACGTCTCAAAGGCGCACTCATTCCCACACCTGCTTTCAACGCTTTCAAAAGGACCTAGTTTTTCACAAAGACGTGTATGTTTATTTTGGCTTCTCTTAGTAAGCTTAGTTTTTATGTGTATTGCTTGTGTACAAAATTGTTACCGCAAAGGATTTTAATACTTTTCATGGCGTACCTATCAGAAAACATAAATATTGCATTATTTAATTCTGTGATATTTCACAAAGCTTTCATTTCTTCCTCATCAGCACTCAATACGTCCACCGATGAACATGCCTCCTCCAATCGAGGGGTGTTTTGCCATAATCACCACGCTCGGCAGGCGGATTAGTGATCGCAGTGGAGGTGTTAAAAATACGCAGAAGGAAACTTCTGTTCTTCCTCTGGTAGGTTGCCTTTGTCGGCTCTTACAACATCTACTAAGATTTTTCTTTTTAAAATTTTTATGCTCTTAAATTATGTGATGTGACAAGTTTAGTTTTTGTCACTCATCGACTTCTAAAAATGCAGTGACTTAGTTTTTATAATTAAAATATTGTATTGTATTGTATTCATATTTCAAAAGATAATCCATAATACACATACACACAATCAAATAAAATTCAAAATAGCAGTCAGTAACATAGAGGTAAGATTAGATAAATAAGATAAAAAAAAATATACAAAATATGTATTAAAAATAATAATATGGAATATAAGATTAGAAAATATGGGAATGTTGATTTCTTAAAGAATGCTTAGGTCAGCAAAAATATTCCCACACTGAGAATAGAACCCGCAACCTGCGCCTCATCGACCACAGCGCCTCTATTTAGTCCTAGAAAGTATAAACATTGAATTAATCATTTAAATACCGTGTACCCACTGTGCGGGACATTATGGACTCATGGGAAATCTACAGCCAGACAGGAGAAGAGAGGTGCTTACCATCTAAGAGGATCCTATGCAATATTCGGTTGGTCTGGCTTAGAGCATGGTAGTTACTAAGATACTCTCGTAAAGGTAAGACTTTAATCTTGGAAGGGATAACATGAAAGGAAAATCATTATACAATAATAATAATGATTGCGAAAGTATGGATGTTAAGATATTTGGATATTTGTAACCTCTTCACGCCAAAACTAGGTATTGAACGGATCGTGCTGAAATTTTACAGCTAGTGTCATACCGTCGGGCCTTTTACCATTGTCACGCAACACACCATTCGGCTCGCAAAAAGCTGGTACGTTAACGGTGACAATGACCGGATGACGTTAAGGCTGGCATGGCGAGATAGCCGACCGGGGCGCGGCGGGCGGCGGCCCTAGTAAACGACATAAGGTTTGGAATGCTTAAAACCTACATAATCATCGATTACTAGGTACTGCTTCCGTTATATATTCTACTCCGTAAATATTTTTACTTTTTTCTTTACTAGTAATTGTTTTTCTTTATATATGTATATAGTTAAGTAAAATTGAATATCAACTAGCACTGGGCAAGTGTACCTCTATATAAATATAAATGTATTGCATTAGGTTAAATAGTATCTTAATTGTCAAACTAACTGTACCTTTAATAATATCTGTAAGTTGTATTTTGTTTGTTATGATTTTGTTTATGTTAGACTGTCTGTATTTTGTAAGTTTCTATTACAAAATGAAAATCTCTCATTGGCCGTTAGTTAGTTTATTAAGGTTGGATCTGTTTAGACATAAGGGCTGTTGATTTTGTTGAACAATAAAATAAAATACTCCTTTTATGTTTCATCTCTAACTATTCAGTAAAGCTTAAACCTACATCTAGTTGTTATTGTCTGTGCTGTTCTTGTGAAGGTAAATACATTTCTTTTTATCTAAAACTGGAACAGCTCGCCGCTACTCTGCAGTTTCGGCGTGAATCTGTCCTCTCAGCGCATTCGGTTAGAAAATGTGTGCGTATTTACCAAAAACCCATCTAACTCTCGTAAAACATTGCATACGCTAATGTAGCAAGAAAGAGCAGGGCCCTCGCAGTGGTTAGATTTCCCCGGGGCACCCCGGTCTGTCCGGTTATACGGTTGAATAACTAATTGTACTGTCTTTTAAATTGAAAATCCCTTGCTGTGTGTGCCACTATTAGACCAGAACATTTTCCCGAAGGTATCAAAACACATTTTCCTCGTATTCTTTAGATTAATAATTAAAGGAGTAAGATATGCTGAGTGTGGTAATTTGAGGCAAAACCGACTTGTTTTTAACATTGAAGATTTTTATTTAGTATTTAATTTGAATTTTCTGACATGTCTCTTGTCCTGTAAGAACACCTTCTACTGGGTGTCTAATGGATATATAAATATTTGATTCAAAATTAAAATTTTTCTCTGCTTTCATTAAACCGATCACATTATTTTTGAACAGGTCATATTATTTTTGAAGTTTATGACAATCCTTACTGATACTGTCAGAGTCGTAGCGAAAAGCAAGCGGCGCCGTTAAAAAAGAAGTTGAAGTTAGATATTTGAAGGATGCAACCCTTCGGTATGTAAAATGTATGTTTTACTTGTTCTTTTGCGTGGAGCAGTGAGCCCATGAGCTTCCGCATAACTCTCGCAGATTTTCAACAGCTTCCGGAGAGCACTGATCGATGGGCTTAGCAATATTATGACTCTCTGCAGTATAATGTAGGTACTTACTTGTTTTCCAAATTTTGCTTCGTCGCTCTCGGAACGTTCGATATCGATAAATGTTTGATTTGGATTAAGTTCGATTAAGCCAAAACTACATCACGCACACACCTTTGACAGGTAGGTATTTACGTCGAAACCCATTAATTTAGTACTTTAACAAATAACAAGGTTAGCCAAGAAAGGGAAGTGTAAGCCCGTTGACATAAAACTCAGCCTTCAATCATTGTTAAAAATAAATTACGGTGATTAAGTAGATATCATTATTTATTTTTAAGTAAACAGTAGAGACTGGCTCCGATTATTGCAAACTGGTTTCTGCGCAAAAGGAAACAAAGTGCATAATGATCTGTAGGTAGTGGTAGCAGAAAAAATCAGCACAGGAACCGAAATAAATAAAACGCAACAGCATAAAAATGTGAAGTAATAGAATGGGCCAGTAGGAGTTCCTTTTTTAATTTCTCCCGCTAGAATTAGGATCTTTTTTATTTACAGATAGGTAAATATAGGTTTTAGTTATAGACTCTAAGTAAAAAAGCCAAACTATAGCACTAATTTAAATGATTGTAAATCAGAGGCCCATACTATGTACAAAACCCTTTGAAAAGGTAATTAAGGCACCATAATGCCTACGCCTACAACATAATATAGCAAATATAACGAAATATTTGATTTTTTGAGTGCATTATTTTGTTTTAACTTGCAGTACTCTAACTCTAAATTTTCACTGTATCTGTGAACGTTAAGTATTTGTAAAATAAGTTACTCTAAATCAAACTATGTTATAAATGCGAAAGTTTGCATGTTCTGCTACGTCCGTGAGGACGAAAGTACTGAACGATACGTTCAGTACTTTCTTCCTCACGCACGGGCTAAAATTTTGCTATAAAGTTCTAGACCTGCAACGTAATTTTATGCAGCTAGGTAGTTTCAAATAACACTTTACACAGAATGGTAATTTTTTATAAAGCTGTTTTCCATGGTCCAGTTTTTCTGCTGCCCCTCCCCGTATCCCACCCAGATCATGGCGGAATGTAAAAAGCTGCGCCGGAGTGGATCCGCGGGAATTATCTCAAATGAAGACATTATCCTGGCGAGGCGTGCGCGCAGACTACGTGATCTTTTTGGAGCCATTATTGTTAACTTAGGGCTGTCTATGTGGCACCTAGAGGTTAAATAATATATCACAATCTACATATCACTCCAACTCAAAAAATCCTTGTTTCCGTAAAAGGTCACAAATACTTCAAATAATACCAAATTATACCTACGATGAAATAAAGTGTTGTATGAAATTTTTCGTCTGTTTACTTCAATCTATCTTCAATCAAGAGCCCTAAAGTAAAAAATTAATAGCTAATTTATATAGCTTGGGGCTACATAATGCTGTGTGAATTGTGTAGCATTATTTATTTTATTATTTATATTATTTTATTAAAGTAAGACCCAAACTCAAACTGTCCTACGCCCATTCATTATCAATTTCTATGCTTTGCAATCTAAATTAAACTAATTTGACAGCACTAAAAATTTTGCTACCCTTTTTATTTATATCGAAAACATTTTAGTGCTGTCAAATTAGTTGTTGTTAACTTTGGGTGACATCTGAATTGACACCATTTTGACATTGAGTCTAAAGCTCATTTTATAGCTTATGCGAAATCTTTATCACGTTTGTACGTTTACACACAGTGAACAGTTAATACTACAAAATTACCATCAACGTCCATATACTTGCGATACCGAGATATCTTTAAAAAGCTGACGTTACTAAACAGTTTCAAAATAATAATAGAAATGAAACTAAAACAATGAAATTAAGTCAAAGGTACTGCCAGCCCTGGCTAAAGGGCAAAGTTGAAGGATTGTCTACGGTTTTGTTCGCTTTGCGCTTGCTTTATGGGAATATTTGCATTATGAAATTGATACTGGACCACTTTTAAAGTGATTTTATGAGAAGACTTGCTTCCAGTCTTAAATCGAGTTTTAAGCAACTAAAATCCTCGTCGTAATAAACTTCACGTGCATTTTAGGTGCTCCTCTTTTTCCAATTCATATGAATAATTTATAGCAGTTTATAAAGTTAAACAGTTTGCAGTTAGCTTAATTGTTTCAATTGTAAATACTAGTTCTAATTTGTTTTTATTATTTGATTATAAATTTCTATGTTAATAAAGGCCATTGACATTTAGAGCAGACAAGAAGTTTGTATAAACCACAAAGAGAATCTAAAATATTAAATAAGTCATGTGACGGTTTTTACAATATTTTGTATTCATTGGAATCAGCTCTACCTACTTTTTCTGGTCACATTGACATCCATACTTAACTTGACAATTTATGCCATCGGAGCCATTAGTTTTAAAAGTCTTGTTTAGTGCACTCGAACAGTAAATTTTATTCACATCGACACAATAAAGCCAGCGGCCAGTAAGATACAAACATTCGTATGAAATCGCCATGGAGCGCGCTCACCTGGCCGCACGCGGCCAGCGAGGTCAATTTAAAAATCTGAAGCGCGCTGTATACAAGGTGCCACGTTATTCATGTACCAACACGAAACTGGGTTGTTGTGTACCCTATACCAAACTGATCCGCATGGTTGATTTTCAGAAATACGTTGTTTGAAATTTTCATAATAAAAAATAACTTTACGCATACGCTTAGAAAAAGTACAACCCTATCACTAACGCAAAACCAACTAAATTTTAGGGTTCCTTTTTTACGTGCAAATAAAGAACACATCCATTCATGCTAAAAATAAAACAAGGCACAAACGTAGCACTTTTTTTAAATTTCGTGATTTTTTAACATACCTACCTAATGAAGATTATATATCGGGTATTTATCGTGTAACTTTAATTAAAATATCGATAAATAGTATTTATTATTACCTACCTATTATTGGTACCTACGTAGACGTACCTACCACGAAACAAACGTACCTACCTACAGATAAACATTAAACATTGTATAGTAAAATAATAGCTTAGTAGAAAAATGTACGGAACCACCGTAAAATTGAAGGCATTGGCTAAACAAAAGCGATTAAAAGGTCAAGCGCCTTGCTGATGAACAGCTGATGTTAGGTTGTTACATGGGCTAGTTGCGATGAAAGTTTCGAGGTCTTTTTTTCAGTAAAAACCCTTGAAACCCGGAAAGTGCTAGAACAAAAAATGTTCGTGGGAGGGGAGTAGACCCCCTCTCCGCTTAGTACACCAATTACGTGGCACCTTGTATAATGCAAATGACGATTGTGGCCGCGGTTTTGGCCGCTTTGCTTGGCTGCGACCCTTGCGGCCGGCGGCTGGTCGCTCGGCATGCCGCGCGACTTGGCCGCTCGTGCACTATTGCTCTCATCGAATGATTCAGTTCAGATTTAGATTCAGTTAACAGTTAAGTCATCAACAATAATCAACGAACGCTTGTGCAAGGTCTGTGAGAGATTTTAAAAAACAAGTAATATATTTTTAACCATCTGCATCGTACCTATTTATCCCACTGGTACCACCCACTGCTGAGTAAGTGCCTATACCTAAGCCTATACTTTATCTTATTTACATAAAAAGCCCCATCTGTATTAATTCTGTAATCGCTTAGAGCTGAAAAGCTGTTTTATGTGACTTTTACTGTTTTTTATTTTGCAGGCCTATTACGTTCCTACTTATATGTTACTATCATGACGTGGCATTGCGAACAGATAGTTCACTATAAGCACACCCCGGACACTCGAACATTTCTCCATACAAAAGTCGTGTCTCGGCACATGGTAACGTGTGACGTTTAGGGTCACTTCATGAACATATTGTGCGAGTGAGATAGTTGCGAAAAAACCCAAACACATTTTATTTTTTTATTTTCCTCTAACAAAATGTGAAATCAAACCTCAAAACGAAAGAAATTTCGTATGTCCATGATCATACATACAATATCAAACACCATCGACGTCGTCTGTCAAAATCAAATGGTACCCGTGCCATCTGTGTCCGTGTGTGCGCCGCACATCCCTTGCATTTGAACCGCATTAAAACTAACTTAGGGGCCAGCGGGGTGAGGAAGCTCCGTTAGGTGGGAGGCGAGGAGTGTCCATTCTACGTTATTATTATTATATATTTTCTAGAGGTTAGCAACCCGGCTTAGAAATACTTACCCAAGCGTGGGCTGCGTATGACTTCCATGGGTGCGTCGAAACAGTGGCACATTTTGTTTTTTATTTGTAACCAAAATGCAGCCTGCCAATAAGCGCAGGAAATAGTATGAGTCATACAGTCACGAATACATCCTGAATCAGTCAGATAAAAGCCGAAAATCAATTATAACAGGCATGTCAATAACAAAGCCGAAAGGTCATTATTGCAATTGGACATTTTGTTTTCATGAGATGGCTTACACGTCATCTGTGTAATATTTTTAGTTTGTTAGCATCTATATCAAAACCGTCTTTAATTAATTATAATTATAATACCCAAAAACATAAAATTGCTACCACTGACATAATTTAAAAACAAACTTAATAAACTACTGACGTTAAAATGCTATTACAATATAAATGAATATTTATGTTCTTATCATTTAATAGATATAGAACATAAATCATTGAAATTAATGTATTAATCAATTAATTATTATTTAACTAGATAAAACGTTAATGTACTTATTTTGTAATTTAATATGCTCAATGTGTAAATTTGTAATTTAATTTGTTTCTTTATGTCTGTAACTGGACTCTCCTACTGACGTATATGTATAATTACATGCCCTAGATTTAGGCAAAATATGTACGCTGCTTATCTACTACCATTCTTCCATCTTGGTGACCCATGTTTGCAAATGAAGAATTTGAATTGAATTGAAATAAACTTTATCTATCAAAAATAATTATACAAGTCCTTTTAGTGCATTATCCTTAGCCAGCAAATAGGTAGGTATTAAGTATTCAGTAGGTATTTAATTCAGTCATACAATCTAAGGTCAGGGTTCGATTACCTGATCGAAGCCGCCGATAGAGATCCGCTGGCCTTTGCTAGGCGGCGGATACCTATCCGCCGCCTGACGGGGGCCGGCGGATACCTTGATCGATGTGTCTAGGCACAGGTCTAGGTGAGTTTAAATTATGGTCATAGTCCAGCATTGGACTAACATAGGCTAATGATGACGATGATGATTGCAGTGGACGGTGGGCCCACATAGTGTCCCACTATATTCCATAGGTACCTACTATGCACTGAAATTAATTTTAACTCATAGTTGCTGAATTACCTACCAGTAGGTAGACTAAGCTAGCTGGACTCTAAATCTAGTAAGAATAAAGAATGACCGCAAAAAGTACTCGATGAGCTATTAAGCTGCAGGCTCGTTAGGACAAAACAAAGGCACCGACCTCGATCGCCACCTATCTGATACCCGGTTTGTGTTGGAAAGGGATAGTGTGGATATGGCTTTATATTTCTATTTATTATAATGCCCTAACAATCGACCCCTCCAGCTCAGCTCGTAGGTGTCGTAAGAGGCGTCTTGGGGAACATATCAAAGGAAGGGCAACAGCTTCCTTAAGAATGTACTAATGTTAAAATACAGAAAAGTACAGAAAGCGTTCCTAAGATTCCTATACAAACATAACCAGGGATACTACCCTTTTATGTACCCGACGAGATTCCTTCTTGGGTTTCTCGGATTTAACTCTTTCCAAACGCGGAGAGCTCATGATCAGCTGAAGACAGTCTGTAAAGTGTTTCGTGGTACTATTGACGCGCCTGATTTGGTGAATGAGTCACTTCGACTCTATGTACCCAATAACTACCTACGGGGCAGGAGACATAGACTCTTTGCTCCACTTCCGAGCAGCACGATTGCGCGCGCCCGCTCTCCTATACCTAAAACCCTCGCAGCCCTAAATAAACTCCTGGAGGCCCTCCCGGACACCGATATATTCGCGGACGAATGGAGAACTCTTATGCTTACGTGTCTAACTTTTTGTGAATGTGATTTTTGACAAACGTTTTACTTTATTTTTAATTTTGACCTATTTAGACATATATTTAATTCCTAAATTTCATTGTTCATTGTTTATTATTTGACATAGGTAGGTATGTACTATTTCTAGCACTATGTACCTACTTAATTTAACTATAATATTATATGAAAACCTAAGTAGTATAGCCCTGTAATTAGTATAATTGGCCTAAAGCCGTTCTAATTACATAAATAAATAATAAAAAAAAAAAAAATAAGTGAATTTTCCATGAGGTAAAAGCTATTTTATAAAAAAAAAACAATACCACAGATGGTCGTGACGTGACCTGCACTGAAAACCAGCGCTGGGTAGACATAGACACGCCAGTGATCCAGCACAATGCTGAGTGCAGGCCATATTGCTAAAGTAAAGTAAAGTAAAGTAAAGTCGTAAGTTATTGTGTTGTGTTTAGATACGAGTATATACCTAAATGTATTAGTGTTTAAGGTAAATAAAATTATTGTCTTTCTTCTTCTTTCTTCATTCTGTGTACTTCTAAGCGATCATCAATCGTTAAACGTGGTTATTATGGCATAACCCCTTTTTTTAGGGGAGAGACGTGCAGGTTTGAGTGCGAGTGTGACTCGCGCGTCGAGGGTTTCGAACGGTTGTCAAGTAGGTACCTATCCAATATGTAAACTATAGGTACTAGTTAGAGACTTTGCTATTTGATGAATACCAAAAAATGAATGGTACCTACATTTCAGATGTATCGGTTTGCAAACTTTGGAGTATACAGGATAATCTTCGAGTTTTTTCAAAATATTTCAAAAAGTATTAAGCCTACAGAAATTAAAAAAAGTGTTTTGAGATGTACAAACCAATAGCTTTCATTTGATACCACTCGGTGAGGTAGCCCCTTTTTTAAAAATTACCCCCCCCCCTTTTTGCCCATTTTTCAAAAAGTGGTCTGCTTCCCGACTTCTCTATATTTTTCCTGTAAAATATAGATCCATATCTACAAACACTACACTACAGGGGGGGGAATGGGTATTTTTTCGACTTTTTTCAAAATATTTTAAAAAACTATTAAACCTACACAAATTCCAAAAACTGTTTTGAAATGTACATAGTAGGTGTTGATACTTTTAATTTGATACCCCACTTGACATTGTAGGTCTCTTTTAAAATTTCGAGTTCACAATTTGTACTTACTGAAAGTTTTCATTTTATTTTTTTTATCTTTTAATCTGTACAGGCGCACGAAATGTATTATTAATTTTAATTTCACGTTATTTACTGCTGTAGTTGCTGAGACATTAAAGACGGCAATAATGACAGAAAAAGGGATGCCATAAGGGTTTCGAAACTGATCTCTGATCTTCGAAACCCTAAAATGAGGTTGCTTGCTTTTTAACCTCATAAGAAACTTGTAAACATTACTGGTGATGACAGCTGGTGACGACTGCAGCTGAGTAGATGCGATTTAGCGTTAGGTTTCGTTCACAGTCAGAAAGCGCACCATTCGGATAATAAAAATGCGTTTATTTTACTACCCAAAATAAATACAGAACAAAGCAAGATAAAGTAGGTCACATTAATATTAATAAACCGCCTAGTGCGAGGCGACTCGCACACGAATGGTTCCGTAACGTAAAAATCAGGCAACTTTTTCAAAGTACATCAAATTTTCACTTGTTCGGAGATCCATTTAATTTTTCAATTATATTATATTTTTAGTATTTGCTGTTATTACAATTGAAGTTTTACTTATTTGTAAAAGTTTCATGTGTCCACCTATTGTGGTTCAAGAGATACAGCCTTGACAAACAAAGAGCAAAAATGGACACACTCTGAAAATTTCAACTGTCTATCTCTTACGGTTCACGAGATAAAGCCCTATGACAGACAAACGGACGGTCGGACGTACGGACAGCGGTGGCTTAGTAATAGGGTTCCGCTTTCACACTTCGGGTACGGGACCCTAGAAATCATAAAATTTGGTGTTTTGTTGCTCCTTCTATGGAATATATAACGAAAATCAGCATAAAGGTCACTTGCCCAAAACTAAGAACAAATAAGACTGAATAATCTTTGAAAAATAAGAATCATGTAAATAAAACCAAAATTTTATTTATAATGTAGAGAAAATTACAATTCAATAATAAAAACAAATTAGAACTAGTATTTACAATTGAAACAATTAAGCTAACTGCAGACTGTTGCAAACAATCTACAGGTAGCTCAACTGATCCATATCAATACCAGTCGGAAGCGTCCCCAAGACGCTGGCTGCATTGCCCCGCTGTATGGCAATGCTGATGCGCTGCGCCAGATATCCGCCAGCTCTCGGGTCACGCGTCGCGTCGACCAGACGCTCAGATAACTTTTTAAAAACCCGGAGAGCCTCGGTACCCCACGGACCTAGGGTGTTATCATGTTGGTTTATAAATACATCAACGCCGCCGTGTCTTTCTTTACCATTTCGCATTAATATTTTTAACTAGCTGCAGCCCGCGGCTTCGCACGCTTTTTTCCGGAATAAAAGGTAGCCTATGTCCGGCCTCGGGATACCATCTACCTCGCTGCCAAATTTCACCGAGATCCGTTCAGCCGTTCTTGAGTTATAAAAAGTGTAACTAACACGACTTTCTTTTATATATATAGATAGATATAGATGTAGTTACCTAAAGTTATGAATGACCCTTTCAGAAGTTCAGTGTAGGTTGCAACAGCTACCAACCTATGCTAAGACGGAAACCATTGAAGCAATTGGTTTCTTTGCGTTTCTCTTTCTCTATTATTTTATATACCTACTCAGACTTTGAGTGACAAACAACATGTTCTATTTCTGCAACAACATAACATTCAGTTTTATACAAGAGTATCCACACTAAAATAGTCTTCACTAATGATAGGAAGGTTGTAAATACAGTCGTTAGCATTATAATGACTTTATTGCGACCTGGCATCTTCCTTATTAGGTATGCTTGTAACGTCTCTGTTGTATTGTCGTGTTTAATAAATAATGTGTTGAATAATGATGGACAATCCACACAGCATCCCCAATGTAAGCAGCGCTTGTGTTATGGGTACCTAACCTACAAGATTACTGATACTAGATTACAAGAACCTTACACTTCTCGCATCGCAAACGCATGTTCAAAACAACACATTTAAATGAAAAAAAAACCAACAACACCTACCTAAGGACCTAGATACACGAGCAGCTTGAAGCAGTAAGGATCGACTACTTCAAGCTGGCGACTGCATAGTCAACTACAGTCTTCTATTTACAGACATACACGGAACCGCTCGAGAGGTTGCAAAGTTCATTATGCAGTCGCACCTTGAAGCAGTCGATCTTGACTGCTTCAAGCTGGCCGTGGATCTTCCTGGCCTGTATCTGTAAGCTGGCTCTTAGTGTTATTGATGCAATCCATCCATTGATGCAATTTTCATCATTGATGCAATCTAATGACGCAAGCGAGCTGCTTGCAGTTCGCGCACACCTAAAAACTAGTTTGTAGTATAAAATGTTACTTGCCTATGTGGCCATTTTGTAAGCCTGAAGAAATAAAGTAATTAAAACCTGATATCTAACAAAGAAAATTACAATGAATAGAAACAACTTAAAACTAGTATTTACAATTGAAACAGTTGAGAAAATTGCAGACAGTTGCAACACTGAAACATATATGTAAAGTGTATTATAGGCAATAACAGAATAAAACAATTTCAACTAGTATTTACACTTATATAAAGTGTGCTCACTGTGTGTCACAGTGTACCCGGAATGCTGGCAGCATTGCCACGTTAAATGGCATTGCTAATTCGTTGACCGAAATAGAAGCCAGCATTCCGATCACCGCATTCCGACTCTATGAGAAGTTTGATAAGTTCTTTATAAATGGCGTGTGACCCAGGACCCCAAGGACCAAGGGTTTCAACCCCAAATGGTTCAAATAGGTAACCTCGGTCAAGATTAGCGTATTTTCGCCGTTTGAGGGACTGCGCTGATGTTGCTGCGGAACCGGCCCTTACCGATGTCCCTGCAAAATGTGAAGGCGCTAGGGTTCCCAAACTACCCACCCCAACCCATCATCCAGGGAATCAGAGATGATGGTAAATGACCGTCTGGTCTTTTACCATCATCTCGTATAAGGCCACGTGGTTTGAGGGTAGCTGCCACCATGACGCTGGTAAAAGCCCGGCGGATGATGTCATTAATCGAACTATGACGGGGCACACGTCCTGCACTAGAGACACATGCCAGTGGATGGTGACCAAACTTATCAAAGGTGTCACCACACTGGCAACGGTGTGCAACTAGGCAAGGAAAACCTAAACGCAAAGAGGTGGCCACCCGAAGTGAGTTATTATCTAAAAGGGTACCTAGACTTTTGGAAGGCAGAACATGTAACCAAGGTCCTGATTCCCACTCGGAAACGGCGAGTAGACGAGCATGTTTTGATGAGCTGGTTGACGTATTAATAATATTTTTCCATACTTGCTCACATAGTGGCTCATCCCACAGTCTCTGAGAAGAAAACTGTGGGCAGATTCTGGTCAGGACAGGCTATTTTTTTTTTATGATGAACAAGATCTTTAGTACCATGTACTGAAAATAAAACAGATAGCAGTGAAACGCTAGAAGTTTTGCGGACACCTAGACCTATGCTAATGGGAAGGTGGTCTGGTGCCACGCTCTGTCATACAAAGGTATATTAAAAATTTTGATTAAAGTGTCATGCATGATGCTTTCTAACTGCTGTGTAAGTTATGGAAATTACCAGAATTGTGAGCATCGTAAATAATAAGTAAATTTAGAAACAAATAGACAGAAACGGTATATAACAGCTATGTACGTAAACATTGATGTTTTGCAATTTATCGGAAAACGAAACGAAATTTTGAATTTTTTCTTTTATAAAATTGGGCAAAGACTCATCCATAATCGGAGATCCTAAGAGGCAAAGCGAAGACTTACCTATCAACTTAAAGTTTGATGCTAAAATATCTAAGTATCAGTATCGTATTTTTGCATGAGTTCTTATTTGGGTTTAATCACATAATAATGCTAACTCTAAGCTAAACCAATGACAGTGTATATTTATCGGAAACGCTTTGCTACACAAAGCCAATAAACAGATTGTAACGAGTCTCATCCTCGGCGTCACTTTTTATCAAGCCTTTCCCGATAAAAACACGTGCAAAACCATGTGCAAAAACTAGTTTTGACTGTTATACTGTAAAGTCACAGAATGAGTTAGTATGTTGAACTTTTTAGCGGAAAAGTTAGACGCATAAACTTTAGATTGAAAATGTTAATAGAATTGAAGAACTAATATTTACTGTTGCGTGCCTTGCTCTGAAAAAAATACTGAAAATAGCAAAAAAATAGGTGGACTAGCTATCTAGTGATAGTGACCGAAGGTTATAGCTGTGGTTGTCGAGTTATACCTACTTTTTAGGGTTCCGTGCCCGAAAGGTGAAAACGGAACCCTATTACTATTAATATCTCCGCTGTCCGTCCGTCCGTCTGTCACGTGGCTATATCTCATGAACCGTAAGAGGTAGACAGTTTAAATTTTCAGATAATGTGTATTTTTCTTGCCGCTATAACAACAATTAATAAAAAAAATATATCAAAACTACAGGGGCTCCCATACAACAAACGTGATTTGAACTTAGTTTTGGCAGCAAACGGTGAAATTGGATCTAAGTAAGCGCAACATGCTGTAACTTGGTACTTGTAGAAACAGCAGAGTTTAAGTGGCAGTTATCACACGCCGCCCCCGGCTCAGTTTGAAGCAATTTCCTCAAGGAAAAGCTTCTACTTAAGTAAATATAAGACTTGCATGTGTGGAGACAGCCTGTTCTGCAGAGTAGTGCAGTTTTAGAATAGACAGTAATACTGTATAATTTAATAAAATAAATAGGTAAATAAATACTGGAAATATTCACACAGCCCTGTAGCAAGCAATTTGTGTCATCATAACACAATTTGCCCATAGGACAAAATCTGTTTTATAATCCTAAGAATTATTTTAGTCTCCCAAGGTTGTTTTATAAGTTGTAGTTGAATTCAAAAGCAGGTAAAATTTAACCAAACCCACCGTATACCCACAAGTGAAAGGAAAATCCAAACTACAAGATTTCTAACATTGTTTATAACAATTATTTGAAGATTATCCTATACTTGTGAAATTTTTAATTATCACGTCACCTTCCTGGAAGAAAACCTCATAAAGTAAGTTCGCCTCTACGAAGGTAGCTATATTTTGCTGGGTTTATCATAGTTAATTTTCAAGATACTAAATATTTAAAGCAAAAAATCCTCTATTAAAGCTTTAAAGGCCAGCTTCGCGACGAAAAGTGGCATTTATTTTATTCTAGGTGTAAAACTAATTTAGTTCTCCAGATCCGTTCATTACTTTTAGTGTGAAGCATTCAAACATCTTTTCGAGCGTTTGCATTTAATATCTAGTAGCTGACATTTCTACTATTTCAGTAAGTCTATCGTCGTCAACGTATTATCTTGAGGAACTTTGATGGTGTTCCGTTAGTATAAGCGATGCTTGTTATAACGAGATGCAACTTATCTTACTGAATTATCTTTACACTCTAGCTTCAGCTTGTGGCTTCGCACGCAGTATTCCTAGATAGACTTCAAATTCACCACATTCTCTCTCTATAATTATCCCTTTTTATTTGTTTTTTGTTGATACAAAATATAAGATAATTTACTTACTATTTACTACTATAATTTACTTACTATTTACTACTATTTACTATTTTTTTTTTTTAATTTTTTTTTAGTTATTAAATTAATCTTCTTGCTAAATTTAATGAAGATCCCTTCAGCCGTTTAGTCAAGAGAAGGTAACAGACGGACCGACAGTTATTTATTTTTGTGTTTATTTCTAGTTTAATTAAGAAATGTATAGGCAAATACATAATTTTTTATTACTAATTTTATATATTTATTTACTGTCGCGTTTCAAATATTATTATGGAAACTTGTGTATCAGGACCTGTGTTTTAATCATAGTGTAGGTAAATAATGATAGGAAACCATGTAATTAAATCTTAATTTGATTGTGAGATAGATAATTATAATGCAAAAACTAAGCTAGTAAATAAGCATTAGGATGGTCTATTAAAGGTTGGTATGCCGTCCCATTGGATTATGAGACAGAGGAAATAGAGAGTGCACCTAGTGTGTTTGCGCGCACACTTGTGCACTAAACATGTCCTGCGCACCTGGCTTGTCTTCGTTGAGACTGGCTGCCGTGGCCAAAAGCTAGAAGGGCATCACCAAAGGTTGCTATTTTTATCTAACACAGTTTAAAAAAATAACATATTTTATTCTGAGGCATATTAGATAAGTCTCCAAAACTGTAAGGCGCCAAAAATATGTATTAACATATATTATAAAGAAAATATTTATCGACTGGTACTTTTTAAGAGCTGTTTAGTATAACCCTTTTAGAAAAAAATAATCGCCCCTAAATATGTATATTGAAAAAATATTAATAAGATAATCGCATATAGTGGGTAAGGCCGCCTTTGTACTTCGTCTACTCTTAGCATTTATTTCTGTATTGTTTTCTGTCTTTGTGTGGTAGAATAAAGTATTATCTATCTTATTTTTTTTTAAATCAGGGGATAAATTATACAGAGTGAGCCTCACAAATGGAGAGCTGAAGCATCAAAAAGTGCACCAACATGTTTGGATGTTTTGCTCTACTCTACCAAAAGTTTTCGAACCATTATCACAGAATAACTATATATCATAGTTCTCAAATTTTGACAATTTCACAGATATATTTTAGGAGAGCTCTACTAAAAGTTTCCGAACCATTTACACACTCATGCGTGAACTCGATACTCATAAATACTGAACAATATCATTTTAACCGCTTTTCACACCAATAGTCCGATAATTTAGTAAAATCACACCCATCCAACCGTGTCGATATGAACTACAAGCTTCTGCCTGCAGCTTTGCATGGGCTATTCTCGGATACTAGTAGGCCTAAAGTAATTTCAGGATTGGAGCTCGATTTTTGAAAAGCTTGAAGGTGACATTGTCTACGCTTTTGCTGGAAAGATGTAATAATTCAACTTTTTAAACTTTCGCGATTTGTTAACATATCAACGATATAATTATACATATTTATCGGGTATTTAGCACGGGTCGCCCCGTGACCGCGATCACTGCACCGCGTTTGAAACGTAGGGGAAATAACAACACAAGGTAGGTACGCGATAAATACCCGGTAAATAATCGTTAATATTTTGTAAAAATTTTGCACAGTTTCTAGCAAAAGCATTAAAAGAAAAAAAAAGCAAGCAAGCAAAAAACAAGTAAGCAGTGAAGTATCTCAGCTATTTTTGCCAATCATAGTTATAGCTTATTGTGACATCTGTCGAAAACGTAGACGAAGTCAATACGAGTTTTATAAAAATCGACCTCTAGAACTACATTTATAAGTACGCAAAGTTCTAGCCCAAACTAGTCAGTACTTTTGGCGTGGAGGACAACAAACAAGGAAACATCCATCAAAACTGGAAACTCTGTTGTTGAACGAAACATACATACAAACTTTCGCCTTTATCGTTATCGTGGTATGTATTTTATCTACTGTTGCTCTGGTAACCGACGCTTATTCGATAATTCACGCTCAGTGGGTTGTAGAATATTTTTTGTGAGTTATAAACTGATTTATTTGTCGCGGAAAATGTGGTTTTCGTGTTATAAATAAGTATTTTATTTTGTATATTCCAAACTGGATGTTTATTTTGGTAAAGTGTACCTAATCAAAAGACGGAGTAGGTAAGTTTTCTAGAAAACAAGTACTTAGCTATTTATTTTTTCAATGGTAGACGTGGTGCCACCAATGTGTTGTTTGGTGTATTTTTTAGATAAGATCGTAAGTTTCAATCCAAAACTGTGAGAAATATAAAATAGGTAGTAAGTAGATGGTTGGTATAAAGTTGTGTACATAAATATGTCTGTATTTTTTAATAATTTTGTAAATAATAATGAGTTATGAGTTTAATAATTTTGAAATTTTTTAGTAATTTTGTTGGCATGCGTGAGAGAAAAGTTAATTCAAATAAAATTTGTGTATGAATGTTTGAATGTTTTGTTTATTTGCAGGTACTTAGATATATATACCTGTTATAAATTCAGCGAGCATTTTGCGCTTCATCGGCCATCCGTTTATTCGATAAAGTCAAATACAGATACCAGGTACCAGGTATAGGGAAATAATATTTTGAAACGTGGAGTGAAATATTCGAAGGTTTTTGAAATTCTGTGCAGCTTAGGTTTATGGAAATCGTGGTATCGGGAAATAGAATTCGCTCGCATAGAAACAATACCTGCATTTGTTTTCACAGCGAGTTTGAAAGCACAAAAGCTTTTTTAGAACAATTTTTGCATAGAAACTGCCTGCGGCAAGCGAAACCAGACCCTAAAAGCGTCAATATAAGAGAGAATATAAATAACTGGTATGAACAACTAGAAAATTGAAGAGATGCGATAAGCTATGGCAAACAAAACTTATAACGACTTGTTAGCAGAAACATCAGAGCTAATCGGTGAAGCAACACAAGTAGATGAAGCGATTTTCGAAGGAGGTGCAGCAGAGAGGGCTACTATTGGACCTTTGCTTCTAGAATTAAGACTTCGATACACAGTCTTACTGGCGAGGCTTGACAGCGTTTATGATCAGCTGTTGCAACCGCAGAAAAGACTGATTGTGAGGAGAATGCTGGAAGCTTGCTTAGGAAGGTTGATAGAGGTGAAATACGAACTGGCAGAAATGTTTATGACGGACTATACTTTTGACGATGATGAGGTAAGTCAAATATCTACATAGGTAATCTGTCGTTTCCGTTATGGAGTATACATAAACTAAAATTACTGACACAGCCTGGTGGGCTGATGTCAGCAACGTTATTTTATAAATTCGTGTCGGCGACAGTGTCCGCCGATTTCTTGCGTCATGTCCGCGACAAATATCTGCAGCATATCGCATGCAAATATCGGCGCAGCATGTCGGCGATACTCCGCGACTTTTTATGATCTGCTGCCGCCCGACAATGTTTGCCATCCAGCGACACAAACCAGCGGCTTTTGTGTGTGAAATTTTCCAACATGTCACCGACCCACCGGCCAACATACAACCCGCCGGGATGAATCGCCGGCGTTGGCAACTGTGGTGTGCAGTCTCCTTAAAGCTATAATAAGTAAATTAATAATGAATGCTGGACAATCTACACTGTATCCAAACTAAGCAGAACTTGTGAAGTATTAATAAATAGTAAGTATCTACCTTTTACCTTTAGGACAGGACAACGTCCGTTGGAACCACTAGTTGGTATAAAGTCCGATGTCGTCGCCAAAATTAAAATTAACTAACGTAATTTGACAGCACTCAAAATTATACTATAATTTTTATTTCGATCGTGAAAGGGACTACAACATTTTTAGTGCTGCCAAATTAGTTTAGATTACTGTACTAAGTGCTATAGCAAATTTCTTTTTTAATTAGAAT
Organism: Eupithecia inturbata; assembly: GCA_963662085.1. NCBI lineage: Eukaryota > Metazoa > Arthropoda > Insecta > Lepidoptera > Geometridae > Eupithecia > Eupithecia inturbata. The sequence continues at coordinate 2,593,127 of OY759192.1, forward strand.
CTGGGGCGACTGCCTCAGGTGCGTCGACCACTGGGGGCCTAAGCCACGAACCCGTTTTGGCGACATTTGAATTGACACCATGTCTAATACGGGCCGTATTATAAAAGCTTGCTCAGTCATCGATACATGCTTAAGTAACACTTTTCTATGGCATAAACGTCACTCAAGCATATATCTATGACTGAGCAAGGTTTCATAATACGGGTCTAAGTATATATAATTTTCCTTGTTGTTGTCCTTGGTTAGCAAAAGGTTCTTTCCTGATTCCCCATTTTACAAGGAGCCCTACTTTTAGATTGGTAAGCTTACACCGTTACTTTTGCAGGCGTTTATCAAACTCAATGCAACACCATTCGACGCAGAGCCATGCGTTCCACAATTCTTCACAAGAGAAAGAGCAGACGAGATTGATACTCGACGTGGTTTTGTCATGGAGACTCTGAGAAAGTTGGGGCATGAGCCAGTGAAGCCAAGGCCTTTGGTTCTGACGGAGCAACAGGCGGTTCTGATCATTCAGAGCCATGAGAGAGCTAGACAAGGGAGGTTAAGGTGCGTAGGCAACTAAAAAATAAATAAAAACCATTTTTAAGCAACTAGTTTCTGGCCGCAGCTACGCAAGCCAATTTGGGGTAAAAAGTAGTATATTATATTATACCAGTTCTAGAACTACATACATCTAGGAAATTTTTCAGCCATAGTATTGGCGTGAAGAGGTAAATAATCTAAACTTTTGCATTTATAATATAACCACAGCCTAAATATTATAACATTCATACAGTCGTCCGACGAAGGCTTTTTGACACGGCAATCGTGCGGGGGGCAAGGGACGAGACGGGGGAAGGACGCTCCCGAGCTGCATACACCCACCGCCTAAGTAGCTCGGGAAGTATTTTCAGGGCTGACGGTGTGCTTGTTTTTTAGCTCGACCATTGTTTGGGGAAAATTACCATAGAAAAGGCATCCATTTTAATTTTCTTGAAGGTGTAGGTTGATTACGAATAATAGCCTAAACGAGTAGTCGTTCCTCTGTTTTGAAGTGTTTTCAGGATCTTCTAATTTGTGTTGTGTGCACATAAACATATAACATTCAACGTTTAGCGCATTGTATCGACAATCAAGTTTGACCCTTATGTGCTGCAAAGAACTTTAATAAGCACAAGTTTCGACAGGAAATCACACTAATATTATGAATGCTACAGTTTTGGATGGCTTATGGAATAAAACAGCGGCTACTTTGTATTCCATAAATCAGTTCCCATGATATAAATAGCCTTAGAACGTTCCCATAGAAACAGCACGTGCGAAGCCGCAGGAAAAAAGTAGTATCTAATATTTTATATTCTATTCCAGAGGGCAGTTCATGAAAGAGATACGTCTTCTAAAGGAGAAAGGAAGAGATCAGAAAGGTGAAATGTCTCCAGCAGCAGCAACAGCAATCCAGAAAGTGTGGAGAGGGTTCATTGCTAGAAGAGCTACTAAGAAGAGGAAAATGCAGGAACAACTCCTTATAGGCATGGTTTTGTCTCCTTATAAAGAATCAGAAGCCGGAAAGAGAGCTGAAGAAGTAATTAAATAAAAAAAATACCAACACAATTTAACAATATGTATGAGTAAAGTGTAAAATGAATTTCATATTTTCAATGCAATTTAATGTTTTCAGGTAAAAGATTACCGCAGAGGACTTCAAAAAGAAAGAGAAGAGGAATTCCAAGAGGCTTTGGTAAATTTAGAAGAACAACTAAGAGCTCAAAATACAGTAAAAGTAAATGAACAAATTGGCGATGAGCTGCGAAGATGGATAAGCGAGTACTATGAAAGGACTGGAAGAATGCCAGAGATTCCATCAGAAGAGAGTGGAGGGAGTCGAGCTATGTATAGTAGACAAGGTAAATGAACAACACCAGATTATAACATAGAAACAACAGCATAAAAATAACTACTATTTTAATAATATCACAGGTTCCGGTGCTGATGGAAGTGTGCTTAGTAAATCACCAGTTTCTTCAAAAGACTCAAAGAGAAGCAAAGATAGTAAAGATAAGAAGAGCAGCAAAGATCAAGATGAAAACGGTAAAAAAGATGATGGCGAAGATCTTAATATTTACAAATGTAACAAATCTGCGTTTTTGAGTGACATTGTCAATTCTAACGAAGAGTGAGTACCATTTTTTACTGAATAAATTTACCTATGCTGTCAGTAACTTTTATTACTACCCGGTTTAATATTTTTAGATTTGAAGACATTTGGAAATTTAAAGACGACTTAGACAATCAACATGAGAGATACTACAAAGACATGATAGAAAGAGAAAAAATTTCAAAGCTTGAACAAGAAATAAGAAACAATGTTGATGAAGTTATGCGAGGTGAACTTGAACTACTACAAGCTGCGTATGACAAAGACAAAGGGATTAAGGGGAAAAAGTCAAAGAAACCTCAGAAAAAGGTAAATATTGCATAAAAATAAATAAGTAGGTACCGTAAGTTCATAGAAAGTTAAGTCATAATCTAAACTGCTACTTTTTTACAGTCACGAAGGAAGAAAGACAAGAAGAAGAAAGAAAAAGATCTCACACCAGATAGAACAACAGAATCTTTATTCGAGGAACTTGTATCGAATGGCATCATCAAGCCTTACCCGCTTACCAATATTGATGACTTTATTGGGGAAAAGTGTTTCGTTGGATCTGCTTGGAGGAACGAGGGTGTGGATGCTCCACCATGTTTAGGAGACATACGTCAGCTGGTGAAGGAATATTGCATACTACCGTTAGGTTCAGAACATGTTAGGAATAGTGCTCCTTTGATAAGATCGGTTCTTATTTCAGGTAAGTAGGTACATTTGTTACATAAAATACAAGATAGCTTTCAAATGGAAAATAACTGTCTTCAAATAAAGCTAACTTTTGTTTTGGAAGACAGTGCTTCAAATTATGTTGGTGAACTTTTTTATTTTACTTTTTATTTCAGATGCTTGCTAAATAGTAAATACTTTTAAAACCCTGTTATATTTTTGTACAGGGTCCCCAGGCAGTGGTAAAAAAATGCTGGTCCATGCAGTATGCACTGAACTTGGAGCGATGCTTTTCGATCTGACCCCAGCGAACATAGTTGGGAAATACCCAGGAAAGTCAGGGCTAATTATGCTGCTTCATTTAGTGACGAAGGTGTCCAGGCTGCTTCAACCATCGGTCATTTGGATGGATGAGGCTGAAAAGCCATTTGTGAAGAAGATTCCGAAGACTGATAAGACTGATCCAAAAAGATTGAAGAAAGATTTAGTGAAGATTATCAAAAGTAAGGGCAGGTCTATTATTATTAGTGACTGAGTTTCTATTGAAATGAATAATTCGATATTTTTGACAAAAACTTAAAACCGACTTCGAATTATTTCAAGGATTTTAAAAATAAATAAGTTTTGCGGGACAAATAGTAGTCCCTCGGTAATAAAATTTATATAAGACCCTAGGATCAGTCTCTATATAATACAAAAATAAAATCGGTCCACATTTGTTGGAAATTCGGCGAACATACATAAAAATAACATATATACAGCTGATATACAGAACATAGAACCTTCTCTTTTTTTCGAAGTCGGTTAAAAAGTAGACAATCGCGTCGTCTCGTGTTTCTTGGAACAGATAAAATAAATCAACCACATTACCAACTCAATCTCCATAGAATGACAACAATTACTTTAATGACATCATTACTTTCAAGGTATAACTAACGAAGAACGCGTGATATTCATCGGCACCTCACGCACCCCCTGGGACGCGGAACAGAAGCTGCTCTTTCAATGCTACCAGAAGCTGATTCACATCCCGACTCCTGACTACGGGAGCTTGGCGCTGATGTACCAGAAGATGCTGCATCGGGCTCATGCATTGTCTCCGAGGCTGGATATCTCTTGCTTGACAAGAGTTTCGGATTCTTATACTATTGGTAAGTATTCATATACCCACAGCAGGACAGGTGCTGTGTGGTGCCGGCTTAGAATTTGCACCACCCTAACTCTTCCCACGGGTGTCGTAAGAGGCGACTAAAAGATATCCACCGAACCCTCGGTACTGCCCCCTGCAGAACAATTCTACCACCAAACTACGATGCCCAAACCGCATACCAAGCGTGGGTATTATGGGCATTACCTCCTTAATATAAAAGCCAATAAGGCGCTTATCAGGGGAAGGCCTGCGTCCAGCAGTGGATCAATATGGGCTATTGAGGTTAAGGATTGAAGTGCTGTTCTCAATCCTCTTTATCAGAATCAAGCACGACCACAATCGCAGGCAGAAATAAGTTGTTCATAAGTGATAATACCACATCACATCACAATGATGCTACTCTCAACCGTTTCAATAACAATAATTTTAAGCCATGAATTTGAAACTCGCTATGCTGTGAATTGAATGCATGGATGTGATCAGAGTATGGTGCAATTTATTGAGACTGTGCCCAACCACGCTTGAATTGGGAACCACCAACCTCCAATTCATCTACTTGTCTTTGATGAGATTGAAATTCAATTTAGGATCGAGTTAGGATTTAGGTCTCCAATGCCTAACAAAACAAATTGTCCTCAGGTACTCTATTATCGGCGTTAGATACACTGCTAACTACGAAGAGGAGACTCCAGCTGAAGATTCGAGCTCTCACTGCCCACGAGGTAGCTGTCCAGCTCAGTTCTAAGGAGCCAGTTTTTGCAGAACATGTAAGCTACATTGAATCTCTCGAAATCAATCCATATAAATTTATTTATTTATATAGTACAGAAATTATATTTTAATTACACTAGTCATGTTAAAATACAATTCTAATCAAAATTATATTAAACAAAAATTAAGAGGCTCAAACTGGGGTCTGGAAAAAACTCAAGGAACCATAGAGTCATCATCATTAGTCCATGATAGTCCTGAACTGCTTGACTAAAACATAAACGAACTAGAGGATTAGGCCTCCCCAAATGACGCATCCAGCATGCGCCTTAGTATATAACCGACAAAACACAACAATTTTAAAATATTTCATGCATTGAAGTAGTAGTGGTTTCAAGAATAGTTCCGTATTTCAGGATGCTGCTGCTGATAGCTGGTGGTCTAAGACACCTCAGGAGAAGAAACGTCAGAGGGTCATGCAAAGGATTGAAGAAATGGCGCAAGAGGCCGAGGAAAGAGCTGCAGCTAACAAATAATAAGCACAGTTAGCTTTTTACTTCAAGGTTATGAAACTGTTATTTAAAATTAGGAAGCAATAGCTTAAGATTATGAAATCGTTCGGGCTTAACGTACTTTAAGGAATTATAGTAAAGTCACATGTTGGCCAAGTGATAGTGAGGCAAAGGTAGTAGCTGCCAAAAGTGTCATCCCGTGGTAGGTCTGTGATCATCATGAACGATGTGTGCGATGACTTTGCTTAAGTACATATGGATAGGCCATACATTTTGATAAGGAAACTACATAATTTAGTAAGTTAGTAAAACTCGACTATTTTCAGAAATATTTTATTAATTTGGTAGTTTAGTAAGCAACTCGTAAAAATATAAATTGGTATTTTTTAAGGCAGTTTATTGTTTAACATGTATTTTTGGTAGAGTCATAGTTAATATTTTAATTATTATTTAATTAAATTTAATTTAATTATAATTATGTAATCGAAAAAATACATTATTGACAAAACAAATAACAAAATTTTATCAATAGAAAATTCATCACATAACCTATATCTGAGAATCCAAAATAAAAATAAAGGCTGCTATGAGAAATATTTTCCAGAAGTGAAACAAACGCTTTTTTCATAAACGTGTAAAACCTTCGAGGAAGTTAAGACGCTCCCATGAGCGTAAGTGGCGCCCACATGAATGCGTTGAAATGGTGTAAAACAGTTTCTGGGCAAGCCTCATCCATCGAAAGGTATAGGTAAAAAAATTAGGTTCAAAATACAGCAAGTTTCAATAAATTTAATCCTAAATGTGGTATGTTCAAAATGTTTAAACAAACCCTTCATAAATATTAATATTAAAAATAAGTTTAAATTAGTAAAACATGGTAACGGGGAGCAGATTTTCAACATTTATTCTTGGCCAATAATTGGCCTTAGAGCGCGCGATTTCCACACAAAACTGTAAAAATCCGCAAATGTGTAATAACAAAACTTAATCTTAAAAGGTAAATTTTGCGCTTCATACACGTTTCAAATAAAAAAGCTCTAAAAATAGGGACACCATTTTTCAAAGCTTAAAATGAAAAACACAATAAATCTATGACGAGGGCGCCACTGCTCCTCTAAGAATTTGCAACGCGAGAAAGTTAAAGGGGTACTTTGGAGAGACAGGACACCTGGCTAACTCTCACGGGTTTTTTGAAGGGTATAAGAAATTACAGACGATATCCGATTGAAAAAACGTGTAGTGAAAATCTGTAGGTAAGTTTTGTAAGACTTGGGATTTTCCTACTGTAAGTATTTCCATTGGCTAGATAGAAAACATGTGTCAGGGATTTGATGTTCAATCCGTAGAGTAATAATGCCTCGCTTCACATTATTTTAGAAATCACATTTTATAAACGCGAAAATTTCAATGGATGTATGTTTGTATGGAGATGGCATTAGGCACTATTCAAGTGGCCTGATTTGCAAAACTCGTACTTACTAGTAATGGGTAAAAACGTAGCAAGCTACATTTTCAGAAGTTATACTTTTTAATAATATGTAGGTACGAAACGTAGATAAGTAGCCGCGATAAAATGTATACCATGTTTTAAATTTGACTAAAATAGTAAGTTCATAGTAATTGTGATTGTTTATATACCGCATTATGACAAGCACGATGCCTACTTTGTACGAAAAATGTATGCGTTGACTTTTGTCCCATCGACCGGACCGTGGCGGTAGTTTTGCGCAAAAAGGCACGTGCCCATTCTGGGTGGCCGCGCGCGGTAACGGCGCGTGTGATTAAAATGACAATATCTCTAAAAGTATTGTAGGAAGCTATATAGGTATAACTTATAATGTTAGAATCACTTTCACTTTAGCTTCCACGTAACAAAAGTTGGGGGCACAGACGATGGGTTATTTGATAAGTTTTAAGTAAAATAAAAGTGAAAATTTGGGAGTATTTACGAGTATACAACATATCTGAGCAGCCTGACTGTACAATAATATGTAGGCTATAATTAATATTTAGCCGTTGTTTCTGCACCTGACCCCTCACCAGATTTTTGGTATGCCGAGCCATCGTCATATAAAAGTTAGGGAATAGAGTGCACCAAAGTTTGCATACACACTTGTGCACTATTATATGTCCGGCGCACATAGCTAGTCTCCGTTGAGACAGGCTGCCGTGGCCGAAAATTTGGCTAGGAGATCATTATTACCATCATCAGGATAATAAAGCTACTGTAGACATAAAAACTCCAAAGCGAACAGCAAACCAAAAGTTTCTCTGCTTAGTTCAGAAGAAACGCTACCATTGCAATTACAACTTATAATAACAAATTCTCAAAGAGTTCTCCAACTAAAAGAGTGGAAAATTTCACAGTTTATTCACAAAGACTTCTTACAAACTAGCTAACGCATATTTTTGTACTTGAACCTATTTACCCTTTGTATCGTTTATTCCTTTGTACAAAATGGAAAACAGCAGGTTTTTGCTTAAGTGATTTGGTTTGCACCGGCTTTTAGGCGGATATTGGTTTCCACAGACGAGGTTTTGGTGTTTTTCTTTGTTTGATGCTGTCTACGATTAATTTGACTACCAAGGCAACGTACCTGCAAACTATGATAGTAACAACGGCAATGGTCTTTATAACATAGAAAATTACTTACAATCAAATAATAAAAAAAAAAAGTATTTAAATTTAGTCGAAATATTAATTACCAACTCCGACAGAGATCATCGATATCGATAAGGACACTTTTAATAGAGCCGGTTAATAATCAACCGGTCCTATTTCAAGTGTCTTTATCGAAAATTGATTAATTGGTTTGCACTTGCAGGTATTTTTGAAAATGAAGTCTACGTTCACAGTTTAAACACATACCTACGAACTATTAATCAGTTTCTAGAATTTCCACAAACTCGACACAAATCAAAATATCGAAACCGCAAATCTCAAAACGGACGTTCGATTCCCATTACGGTGCTTACATTCGGCACAAGACATGGCCAAACCGAATAACCAGGACCAGAAGCATGAATATTCTATGCAGCCGCAGACAGTTTAGCCTGCGTTGTTTATATCCGACTGTAGGCTCTAAACGGTCTCGACCAGCACTCCTGTTGTTGTTGGTGCAATAAACACAGATTTTGTCTCAACCCACTGTTGTATCATAGAGAGTTGTTGGTTAAATAGACATAGATTTTGTCTCAACCCACTGTTGTACGAGTATCATAGAGTGTTGTTGGTTAAATAGACATAGATTTTGTCTTAACCTACTGTTGTATCATAGGGTGTTGTTGGTTAAATAGACATAGATTTTGTCTCAACCCACTGTTGTATCATAGAGTGTTGTTGGTTAAATAGACATAGATTTTGTCTCAACCCACTGTTGTACGAGTATCATAGAGTGTTGTTGGTTAAATAGACATAGATTTTGTCTTAACCCACTGTTGTATCATAGGGTGTTGTTGGTTAAATAGACATAGATTTTGTCTCAACCCACTGTTGTATCATAGAGTGTTGTTGGTTAAATAGACTGTTGTATCATAGAGTGATGTTGGTTAAATAGACATAGATTTTGTCTCAACCCACTGTTGTACGAGTATCATAGAGTGTTGTTGGTTAAATAGACATAGATTTTGTCTTAACCCACTGTTGTATCATAGGGTGTTGTTGGTTAAATAGACATAGATTTTGTCTTAACCCACTGTTGTATCATAGGGTGTTGTTGGTTAAATAGACATAGATTTTGTCTCAACCCACTGTTGTACGAGTATCATAGAGTGTTGTTGGTTAAATAGATATAGATTTTGTCTTAACCCACTGTTGTATCATAGGGTGTTGTTGGTTAAATAGACATAGATTTTGTCTCAACCCACTGTTGTATCATAGAGTGATGTTGGTTAAATGGACATAGATTTTGTCTTAACCCACTGTTGTATCATAGGGTGTTGTTGGTTAAATGGACATAGATTTTGTCTCAACTAACTGTTCTATTTAGTTGGCGAATAAAACATTGCTCTTGTGAAAACAGGCTGTTGGATACACAGATATCAATGTTGGGAGGCTGTGTTTTTGTCAGAGGTAAGCTAATTTAATTAGAATATTGCATTGTTTTAAACCATCTGTAGGCCTTGAGGCTGGTGTAGCCGAACTAATTAACACAAAATAATTATGTGTAGCCGTATATATCATTTGTTTTATTCGCGACATATTCAATTTGTGTAAAATACTTTGAGAAATATTTAAGTGAAATACTCAAAATCAACAGTGTTTTGAAGAAACATTCAGATTTCGATTTTTTTTATTTTATATTGGAAATTTGGATATTTCTTCTAAACGCTATTGAGTTTGAGAATTTCTCTTCCACTCTTTATATTGTGTTCTCAAGGCCGTTCGGCCATACACCAGCCTTAAATGGTTTCAAGTGGCCCTGTTGTAGTTGTTGCTGCAATTAACACGTATTTTGTCACAACAGACTGTGTGTAATATATATCGCTATAGAACGCTTTTATAGGAGGTGAATTTGGAAGTCTTAAACCAGCAAGAATAGAATAAGAATACCTGTCATTTTCGGCAACCTGGCTAAATTATTTTTATATGACACTGGTTCTGAATCAGTTTTCGTGGCTGACGTGGAAGCTTATATGAGGCCATTTAAGAATTAAATGTAATGAAAGGTTTTTTTTTGCCTTACGAGCTACACAATACGCTGAACTATAACCATCGATTTATGTAAAAAAGAGGAGATGAGGTACTAGCCTCTCGGAAATGGAAGGATCAAATTAAATGCAATTAGGTCCACCCGCCTCAGTCATAGTATCGGCATCATAGGATCGCCGCGCCGCCGCCGGGGCGTTTGTGTTTCGCATGCGTTTTGTTTTCTCGGTAGCACTTCGGTCTAGGTACAACTTTCCATCTTTGTTGTTCATTATAATTATTGCACAAGATGGGAAATGTAACTGTGAGCCAGTGTTTGGATGTGGTTGTAGCACAGGCCTGATGTAAGCGCTGGGAGAAAGTAGGGACCATATCTACAGATTTTACTTTTAACTGTTAATGAATATAACTGTTAATGATACGTTACCTCAATTTTGTGCGTAGCAGAGCGCGAGGCGAACATCGTTTTTGCTCTTAACTATTACAGATATTTGATGCTAATGACGCTTGTCATCCAGGTTGCCTTCGGCCAAAACGAGCTTTGTCGCCTGCAGTTATAATTTTATTTATTTATTTATCATAACAGGTTTATTTTTTTAACCCTAAGGCGATGCTAGATCTACGTAGGTACTTAAGTTATAAATAAATACAATTATTATACCAATCTAACATGCAGCGCATCAGCATTGCCATACAGCGGGGCAATGCAGCCAGCGTCTTGGGGACGCTTCCGACTGGTATTGATATGGATCAGTTGAGCTACCTGTAGATTGTTTGCAACAGTCTGCAGGTAGCTTAATTGTTTCAATTGTAAATACTAGTTCTAATTTGTTTTTATTATTGAATTGAAGTTTAAAAAAAAAAAAAAAACATACATTTAGTTTCTATCACAAGCTGTGCCATTTCCATGACTTTCGGCAGGTTTAGATGAAATATATCCACGCTATTTTCAGATAGGATATTGAGTAAAAAGATTGCGAGTGACATGGGGCAAACTTTAGTAGGTTGGTCCTACAGTTGGGCACCTCCAGCATAATGTTCGTGCATTATTTATACATTACATTATTTATACAAGAACTATAAAAGTCATAAAGTCAAATTCGTTATCATAAACAAGAATTGCCCAAGTTCGTTATATTCGAATTGGTAAATTTGCGAGCGCAGGCCTCATATCGTATGAATTTTGGATTCTATCGCTTGCGGGGGTACGATTGCTCACATTAATTTGTGCAAGCATTCAGATAATAGTGATGTTGTGTGCTCGGACAATGTGGCCTGGAGCTTCTGCTCTGCATTACAATCCAAATCTGACGTTGCTGTGAGCGAAACAAATGATTCTAAATTATCTTGGATAATGTGATGGAAAGTAAATTTGAATACAGATGTAATTGTGCATCCACTAACAGTATGCTTAGTATGAGTATGCACATTATGATTACTAAAAAAAATTATAGAGAACTCGATAGACTTTGACTTATGTTGTGTAATAAACTATTATTTTAACTCATAGGTAATCATAATGTATGATAAGGAAGAGCGTTACCTCCTAATACAGGTATTTATATACATACTTAAAAGGAGGTCTCGAACACTGAACAACGTAAAATGTAACTTAAGAGAATAATTAATAAACATTTTGTTTGTTTGTTTGTTTGTTTGTTTGACTTCTATCTCACTTACCTACACGTATAAAAGTATTAGACAAATACAATATTCTGTGAAAATAGCCGTTGTCGAATCTCTCAAAACCATTCGAAAAGTTTAATTGAGTTCCTATGAAACTATTTAACCCTGTCAAGCTACGAACAATCATTTCTCTCTATCCAGTAGAGGTGTTAGAAGGCGCCAAATGTATGGAAAGAGACGTGAACTTGTTCGTCATCGTAGACTAATGGATAACTCATACGAAGGACTCTAGTTTCTTTTTGCTGAGTAAAATTCTGCAACAAGTGTAAACATTATCACATAGAGGCGAGGCCTGTCTGGGATCTTACTGGCAGAGTAAATTAAATAGATAGAAATAAATAGATAGAAATAGAAACCACTCACATTAATATTTTTTTAGAAAAATTAAAAGATTCCACAAAAATGCAGCTCTTTCAGTAATTTTAACGTGATTTAAAACCCAGCACAATACATCTTCACAAACTGTGGTCTTTCTTATGAATTCTAAGCTATTTCAACTTTTTGAAGAGTTTTGCTATGTGTAATTTCCATATAACTTTTGTATCTCACAGAGCGTGTCAACTCAAAACCAAACCTGCCAATGCTCCTTCCAAAACCTATCCATGAAATATAATCTAGTCTCGCCATATAATTCTCTATTACGTCCCATAATCCGTTAGTGGGCCCTCTATATCGCTTATCCTGTCTGCCAGCAGGTGGGGCCGTAATTTTATGTTATCCTACTTACCGTCAGGGTGACTAGTTTGGCTTCTGTTACACGCGGTAGTGATGGATAATGGCTAGGTGTCTTTCGATACTTGTTCGATTTGCTGTGGTTATTAAGAGGGCGCATTACGCGCCATTTTGTGAAAAGGATAGGTATATGATTTCGCGTTCATAGTTAATTTTTTGATTATTTTTCAGAAAACTCCACATTTATGGAGAAACTGGTTCAAGGAACTAAATAACTAGTAATAACCTACGAAACAAAACATAAATCATTTCTATAGTTTCTGAGATCTCGATCAAATTATGTGGGAATCAGTGCACTTCATGATTTTTTTTATCGTAATTGTTTTGCGCAATCGTATTTTCAAATTCAAGGAACCAAAGAAAATATAAATAGTTTTTGTAATTCGAGTTTTTTACCACGGTGATCCCGTGCGTATTGAGATCTAGGCCTAGTTTGACAACCAATCCGTTAGGTTCGCCCCATATGTGATAACCTATTTATTTATTTATTCAAAATATTATAAGTACACTATCCTCACAGATACACCTAATGCGATAGTGACTATAGTCACAATAATCCCTATAATATAAATTGTCACCTTTGGTCATAAATATTTTAACACAAATATTAATTATTAAATATTTTAACACATTTATTAATTAATAATTACAATTATTAGTTACATTCTCTATTTTAACATAATACTACTACACAAAATTATTCTAACACAAAAAAATTTAAATATAAAATAACAAAATAAAATTAATCGACTAATAAATCATTCATCAAACATTAAAATCACATACAATAAATAATAAAACCTCTGCCAACTCGTTCAGAGACCAGTAAACACGTCCATCCTCTCTGCCAGTGAATTGAGTGTGCGGATGCATCGCGTCAAGGGAGCCTTGTGCAGAAGGTTGGTTCTTGCTTGAGGTAGAGCAAATAGGGTGGGCCGCCTCCTCCGGTGCACGAATTCCTCCGGCACATTCAGCTTCAGCTCCTCCAAAATGATTGGATTATAAATGACCCCCCGAAGAACCTTTACCACATAAGTAGCCAGTGCTGCGTCCCGCCTTGCTTCCAGCTTGTTGTATCCAACCATGCCTAAAACAAACAGGGTTGGATACATCAGCGGGTAGAACGGGTAGACGCCGCGCCGTAGAGCTTTAGGTACAGGTAACGGGTGAACTTGTTCTGAATGCGCTCTAACATCGCGTTATATTTGGGCTCGTGTGATAACGTCAGGTTCTCTTCCTTATCAGCATACATCCACTGCTAAACGTGCCTTTCCTAACAATTTTTGATTTTGGCAGCTTTCATTCATCATTTAATTCGTCTCTTGTCCGTTTTTGCTCTTCGCTGCGCGTGTGCGTACCTCGAAGCATCAAAACTGCTTTGTTTGTATCTTATCGATGTTACTTAATGATATCTATAGCTCTTTAATTATCAGAATCCTTCACAAAAATCCTTTACAATTATGCGTTGTTGTGTTATGGTTTTTTTCTTACCTTGCTTGCCATGTCGTTTTTTGTTATTTTTAATCAGTTTTTGTTAAGTTTTCTTTAATTTTTAGGGTTCCGTACCCGAAGCGTGAAAACGAAACCCTATTACTAAGCCTCCGCTTTCGTCCATCCGTCCGTCTGTCCGTCTGTCACAAAGCTCTATCTCATGAACTGTAACCGGTAGACAGTTTAAATTTTCAGAGAAAGTGTGTTTCTCTTGCTCTAATAAAACATTATAAAAATAAAATAGATATCCAAATTATATATATTGATTATTGAACGGGGCTTCCATACAAAAAAGTGTTTTTTTTTTGGCTATTTTTGTTCTTTGTTTGTCAAGGCTGTATCATATATAACACACATATTCCAAACATGTGTGTTTTCACATGTTTGGAAAATTTGATTTTGTTTGAAAAAGTTGCCTGTTTTGTACGGAGCCCTTCGTGAGCGAGTAGACTCGCACTTGGCGGTTTATTTCTTTTGTCTTTGTTGCAAAAATATCTTGTATCCTAAAACCAAGTTATGTAAGTAATGGCAAGGTTTGGAAACCCATCGATATAACGTCGACCAAATGCCCCTCACTACACCAGGCTACGAGTTATGGTAATAGTTGTCTATCTCACGTAATAACGTCTGCTTATTTAAATGGGATCTTTACATAAATACGGGCTTTTTGATAGTTCGAGGATCATATACCTACTTTAAGTAGAGACGTACAGAAATAGATGCCAGAATAATCTGCTTCTACAAGTCTCTAAAAAACTAGGTAAAAGCGAATCACAAATCATCAAACAAGATCGATGAGTAAAATTTTGCTTTCCATATTTTGTAGCTTATTAACTCTAGCTTAAATGGAGCTGGGCTGATCATGTTTGCCACATGCCTGAAGACCTGTGGGCCAAGATAACCACCCAGTGAAGTCCCAACAGCGTAACAGCGTAACCGCGACAGACCGAGGAAGCTATAGCGGGACGCCTATGAAGAAGTTCGGGTGCAGCTGACTCAGGACCGAGATGCGTGGAGGGACCAGGGGGAGGCATTTTCCCAGCAGTGGGATACACCAAGCTTATTGTAAAAAAACTTTCAAACGCATTGGATGTAGGTGATCATCTCCGAAACTACCTATAGGTAGTTCTGATCCGATTTTGACTTATTCAAACTACTACCACTAGACGACTACAAAGTTCCTGTGTTTATACTTAGATTTTTATAGGTATTAATTTTCGAGCAAATGCAATTAACATAATAGTAGCTTTTGCAAGGAAACGAATCAGAAACATCGATTTTCTGTTTCCGATTGGCACCCTGGGTACCACATGAGCGAAGTTGCGAACACAGGCTAGTGTAATAGAGATACCAATCTCCAGAATAGAAACAGCGTGGGGCATGATTAATGACAACGACACCTAGGCTGGCAGTTCATTTCACGTTCTATGGCACCCGTAAAAATGAGTGTGGCTTATGGGATCCAGGGACTGACGGTAAATTGAGTGGATGACGATGATTTATTGTGCTGGCTTTAGGGTTGAATATTGTTTTGCCTGTTATTAAATAGTTGACCCTTGACTTGTAAATGTGTTGTGAAAAATGAGCTTTATTATATTCTAAATGTGACGATTTCAGACTTACTTTTGTTTATCTATATTTATTTAGCCAGAATTTAGGCACCAGTGCCCATAAATAAATTAGATATATCTTTTCTGTTAAATTGAATTCTGTCTCTAATATATACAGTTTTTATAAATACCCGTTAAATAATACTAATAATAAGGTGTTCAGATCGCGTTAGTTTAAAAATATTTGTACAGTTTTTCGTAGCTTCGTAGGTAAAACTACTTCAAACCTAAAATATCCATGCAAAATTTCGGCTTAAACTTTCAGTAGGTAGTATTGGCGTTATGTTCACATAAACACAGACACTAAAATAGTCATGGAGTAGGAAATGTCCTCAAATTTCAAGTTCAAACTATAGGATGGATGTATGGGATACATACTATTGTTACATAATGTTTCTAAAACAGTAGGTAGATACAAAAGTCAACACAGTTTAGGCGATAGCATCAGTCTACAAAGACATACATACATTCACCGGACACAAACAAATCTGGCTGCAGACCCCTTAGGTTTGCGCTGACCACCCTTGCAACCCTTATTGTAAACAACTCGTTAATATTGTTGTAACCCTCCTCGCTGGGTTAATTATAAACGTTGGTACAGCAGAAGCTGAGGCTGGCTAAGATGAAATTCATTACGGTCAATAGAAGTCAGCAAGATTTCCGAAGCAGCAGCAATCTTATAGTAGATTAGTCTTCATGCAAGTCAGGAGGAAAATAATTTAAAGTCTCTGTGAGGAATTTTTTTATGAGAGCCAATACCCGGGCATATCCAACAATATAACGAAGCTTCTGTTTCGGACTTTGAGAGTCTGTTACGGAGAAGATCGAATAGCAGCATCAAACAAATTATAAGGAATGAGAAATTGATCCAGACTCTAGATTTTTTGTTGATGTTTATCAAAATGAGTGTTTTTCTCTGTATTTCCCAGTACAATTTCAAAAAACTTCCATAAAATGTAGCATCCGCTACTGAGATGCTGGATTTGGGAGACCAGCAGGCCAACTCTTGAGACTCGATTCCAATCGTAATTTGAAATTGGGATCGAAATCGTGCCATTTGGTACTCTTGACCGCGCAACTAGCGCACGATTGGAATCGAAATGGGTGGAATTTTATGGAACTAAATGAAATCGACTCTTCTCGAAACTATCAACTTTTTTGGCACTCTTGACGCGATTTTGACGTTTCGTATTGAGAACGGAATCGAGTTTGCGATAGAAATTTCACAGTTGCCAAAAGTTAACTTTTTAGCGATTGTGCGAGGATATTAGTGATTTACAGAGTGATTTTAAACGAGAAAATGGCACATTTGGCTCTTTTAAGTTGAAAAGGGTTATGGTTTGGGGGTTGTGGTAGATGGTGCTGGTTGATCCCCAAACTGCCCTTTGAGATTGGTAGTTGGTATAGTGCTTGGTTGGTGGTCATGGAAAGTCACTGGTGTGGTATGGTACGGACTATATTCTCAAGACACGTTATGGTATATAAAGTTACTGCCGCCAACTTATGGTATAAATGGTAAATGGTGTGAAATGGTTATAAGTGCTGGTTTGAACTCGTGACGATGGCGGTCGATCGCGAACTGAGTAATTTAGGTAACCGCGAGCAAATACGCATTCAACTGCAAGCGCAGCTAAACGCATATATGCTGCGTGGTCGGTTTATCCGAACATAAGTGATATTTTAACCAATGTTCATCGAGAAGACATAAGGCAAAGGCGAAATACAAGAAGAATAGCCCGGTATTCAGAAAATGCTTTTGCCATGACCGACGACGAATTCAAAAAGTGCTACAGGGTCAGCAAAAGCCTTTTTAACGTTATAAGTAGCGATTTAGTGCCAGTTTACTGCAAGAGCCTCAAGTTGATAGTAGGTAGGCCTACTATTCACTGTTCCCTATTGGAATGGACGAAATTTATTAAAGTAGTAATTTATAATTTTTCTTGGATTCTCGTACAACAAAACAGATTACAGCTTACCTTGATAATTTATAAAAAACTGGATGTAAATAACTTTCAACTTTGCTGCACTCTTCAAGTCTCGGAGCAAACTAGTTGAAGATTAATTAGGCTGAAAAGCTTGTGTAAACATCGAGAAGCACTTGAAAAAGTGGGACCCTTGTTTGTAATTCCCCGCGGTTTTTTTTTTAAGCTGTTTCTGATTTCATTCTGCCACTGTTATTTACGAAGAAGTCGATCTCATACTCGATTCTAATTTCAATCTCGATTTTGTTCCAGAGTCCCAATTTTACGTTTGGTGAGATTGGAACTGATTCAGATTAGAATTGGATTGAGATTGGGATTGGATTCAAGGGTAAGCCCTCAGATCTGCTGGTCTGACACGAGAAATAAATAAAATGCAATGTCCACAATTTACGATGACAATCTACAGTAAAGAATACTATGTCAGCGACTAACCTGGACTGCGACTGCACTGAGGATTTCACCGGTGGTGGTTAGTTTAGCTGGTGATGACGGATGTTGATGAGCAATGATCGAAGCACTGCACAGGGGATACACTAAAGTGATGGCTAAGGCGAGATGGTTGATTTTATAAAGAAGCACAGAAACTTGTTGAGTTCGTTAATGTGCGCGCGGTTCCGTTCTCTTTTTGAATTTCTCTTCTTCTTTCCAAATTTAAAAAAATGAGCTTTCAGCTATCACAGCATTTATTGCAATTTATTTATGAAATATTTTTTTTTTGTGCGTTAATCATAACATTTAATAAATAACTTCAATAAACCACTACCTACGTACTCTCAAACACTCACACCAATCACTCACCCCATAGTTAACTTACATAATATGAATTTCCTTAATATTTTAAGCAGTCATCAAAAGGTACAGTTTCCAGAATGCTGGCAGCATTGCCACAGTGAATAGCAATGCTAATTATTTCTAATCTTAGGTATTTTATTTTTTTATTTTATTTTGGGTCGAGACCCTAGGTCCGTGGGGTACCGAGGCTCTTCGGGTTTTTAAAAAGTTATCTGAGCGTCTGGTCGACGCGACGCGTGACCCGAGAGCTGGCGGGTATCTGGCGCAGCGCATCAGCATTGCCATACAGCGGTGCAATGCAGTCAGCGTCTTGGGGACGCTTCCGACTGGTAATGGGATCAGTTGAGCTACCTACCTGTAGATTGTTTGCAACAGTCTGCAGTTAGCTTAATTGTTTCAATTATAAATACTAGGTCTAATTTGTTTTTATTATTGAATTGTAATTTTCTTTGTCAATAAAGTTTTATTCGGTATTTTGCTATAGTAAGTTGATTTTGTGTGTTTTATTTAGAAATCTAGTTTACAATCAAGCTCGTTATCCGTTATAATTTACTATAGTCACTGTTTCCTTTGTCTTTGTATAATCAATCTGTAGGTAATTACCGACCTAGGCTATATAGGCTTTGTGTTTCCTGAATCTATGGTATCGGTTTTGTGTTTGAAGGCTGTTTCCCTTTAATCAGGTCTGTGCTGAAATGCACTGCAGTGCTTACATACATAACGAGGAATCACGGGAACAAGAGTCTCGTTGTCGTGTGGTCATTACAGAGAGATTCTCTCCAGATAGCTCTATTTAGATCTTTTTACTATGTAAAGTAAGTCAGTCCTGTCATAACTTAAACTTAATAATAACAAACAAAAGAAAAATATACAACAAAATCAAACACAACAGTTAAGTTATAGGTATTAATATATTCAAAGGGAGTCACTGACACATAACAATTTTAAACAATGAAATAACCGCTACTGAATTTTGGTTCTGGTAAAACGCTAATAAATGTTCCTAAATCTTATCTAAGCATTTAACTTAAGTTCAGTCATCAGAACTTCCCTTCGATCTATGAACTTGGTGCAGTCCATCAAGATGTGGTGCACATCATCTAGAACTACACAAACTTCACAGTTTGGAGAGTCCGTTTTTTCATAAGGAACCCGAATTCGAATTGAATTTGATGGATAATGAGCAGATCGTAGTCTATGAGCGATAGCAATAACAAATCTACTTATTTTACCTCTAACAAATCTATTTAGATCTAATTTCTAGAGATATTGGTATCGATCCTACTGATACAAATACTAATCTTATCTAAAGATTGGAACCTACTCAATTAAAAAGCACCAAAAAAGTGTGTTTCAGGAAAAGTTATACCTACCAAGACATATTTTTAATATGACCTGAAATTTGCACGAATTGCAGATCTAAATCCGTGCAATTTCAGTGTCATCTGGGGCATAATTCAGCCAACCAATTGCATTACTGTGACAATGGTATCATCGCAGAATTGTCCATAGATAAAATAAAACTCTAGATAATGAGTGCGGTGCTATTTGCACGGAGAAATTGATAGAATGGTTTCAATCTTGACAATTTTGACATGCGTCCTATCTGTTGTTTCATTGACATTTATCATTGTGAGACGATACCATTGTCATAATGAAGCAATTAGTTTAGCAGAATAGGGTGCATAGAACCTAGTTTTGGTTATGTCTAACACACATCTCTTCACAATGTCTTCTATATATATAATAAATAAGAGTAGGATGATAATTTGAAACAAATTTTAGCCTAAACGAAAGGAAGGCCTTAGATATTTTTGTAACATAATAATATTTTTTTCCTCAATTCAATTCGAGTTCTGCTCTACAAAAGCCAGATATAAGTCTAAAGATTTATCTTGCCAGCTGAGCCCGTAAATACAAAGATGCTTCTGATTTACTAGCCCTTATGCAATTAAGAAAGCCGTTTGGACGGAAATTTATTTTTGTAATGAGATTTTTTGAGGAAATTTGCTTAAAATGGATTTTAATTGAACATTGCACCGACAAAGGCAAGATTGATCCTGCTCAACTAATTAAAAAGATGTTCAAGAAATAAAAATAATACAAGAAGGGAATTTTAAGTGAAAACACAATTATAATAAACTGAAAAAGTAATCTTGATAATAGCAGGCGAGAGATAGCTGAAAATCGAGGTGCCTGGAGAAGTCTTGTGTCGGAAGCCAAGATCCACTTTGAGTCGCTCAGCGACTCAAACTGGATCTTGGCAAGAGTAAGAATGTTAGTTTAAAAAAAGTTTAGTGAGTAAGTAATCTTTTTGGAAAGTAGGTAAGTCAATATCAGAGAACCACGGATGTAATCCAATCCATCCAATCCTATCATCTTACTTAGATACCATGATCGTAATGATGACAAAACCTCTTTTTCTGTCTCACTCTCTCTCTCCTAAGCTAAATAGATAAATAATGCTAGATGATGCACACGGCATATCTAGCCCCAAACTAAGCAGAGCTTGAGTAATGAGTATTAGATAACTGATATATTTAATAAAAAATATCGACGACACTATCACCAGTGTTACTTAGAAGAACTTCTGTCAAAAGTGACGCGGCAGATAATTGTTTTGTGATGTTGTCTAACCTGCGTGAATGTTGCCATAGACAAAAATAATTTATTTAGCCTGATTAGCATTATTTGTGGCTAATAATGCGCTCACATACGTGAAGAACACACATTCGTGAATGAAAATGGCGACATTAGCATTTTGATCAATATTTACGTTATACTGAGTATTAAGAGCGATTCAATTCCCAAAACACTTGAAAAAATGTCTAAATATTAGTTAAAACAAACAAAATTGAATGTAAAGTCAATATTCTAGTTTTTATTACAAAAAACTTAAGGGCAAAGTGTAAGGCGACACGACAACTTTGTTTCGAGTTATAAATTTGTTTTAAACAAATATTTATTTTAATCTTAAACTATGCTTTCTTAAGGTGTTTATGGGTTTTGAAATATTGTAAATAAATCAAGATGCCTTAACTTAGTATGGTTTACAATATATTTACATCAACTCAAAGGAGTCACACAAAAAACGTGTAAGGTACAATTTTTTTTGGCCTTACCCATACTAATCCAAAAGTAAACCAGAAGCACATATTTTATAATACTAAACTAGTTCAAAAGTAAACCAGAAGCAGCCGACCCAAAAAGACAGGTGAGCAGTGATAAAGTAGGTGCACAGAATAGACCAACGAGACCTGTGTTGCATACACGTCTGTTGTCCTCAATTAGTGTGGTGTCAAAGCCAAGCTCGCATTGCAGGCCCTTTGTACGTCGCTCTCATTCTGCTGGATTAGTTTTGGCTCGGGCTTTCCAATTTGGAAATCTGAATTTTTTATGTGTTTTTTAGTTGTTTTGAAAAGGTCACTTTTGTCAACAAATACTGAAAGTGTATGATTTACATTTGCAAAGAAATTTTATTTACTTTTAGGTGAGGATGATGATGATATATAGAGGATAGATGCTTTACTTAGCTTTCATTTGAAATCTAAAGGTACAAAAGCTTTCAGATATTTTCCTTATTAGAGTTATGTCATAGAGTAAGGTCCACCTGCGATGCAGGAGGTTGCGGGTTTGATTCCCGCCTCGGGACAAATGTATGTACGAACTGCATATATTTGTTCAGGGTGTTCTCTATGTATATAACAAAAAATATCTTTCTATGTAGTTTAATATATTAAGTACATCAGTTATCAAGTACCCAAAACACAAGCTTTGCTTACCTTGGGGCTAAATGATGCTGAAAAAATTATCTAGAATTATTTATATTTATTTGTTTATTGTTTTTATGTGCCAATCCGATAAGTTTTCTTACGGTTTCAATGCATAAACTCATTTATTCATACAGAAATGAGCACACGCGTTTTTTCTTAAATCTTTGTTAGGTTTAATAAAGTAGGATCCTATTATCGATGCCACTGGGTCTGTTCATCACAGTTTATTATTTTACAAAGCACTTAAATTAATTATAAGAAATCATCAAAAATAAGAAGTAAACATAAAAAGTGGGTAAGTAGAACCGGCACAACTTTCCACCCTACTTACGAAACAAGAACTTATTTACTGAAATAAGGCGACAAAACCGACAGAGAAACTTCGCGAATTATTCGACAATAGACACTCGCAAAAAGCAAGTAGGTGTCCAAAATAAAAATGTCCAAATCATGGAGTGACAAAAAGATTCTTCACAATCAAACTTTTTCCATTTTCGTTGAGAGAACAGCTTTGGGCGTCAAGCCGGCTCAAAGAATCCAAAAACAGATGAGGTAAAGTAACACTTATCTGCAACGATTCGCGTTATTTATTTTGTATTGAAAGGATGTGTAATCATTCAGTTTTACTAACCGTTGTAGGTACCTCAGTACCTAATTTTTAACAAGGGTGCTAGCAAGACTAATCATTTCTCATTAAGTATGTACCTAACAGCGGCCTGTAAAATAATTAAAGTATGAATAAATTAAATTAGTTTATTGATTAATACAGCACAAAGATCCATAATAGGTATTGATATATATAATAAATTTGTTTGGCACATGGGTTAATCAGGCCAGGCTTCTACTGTGAAATTATTTTGTAAGCTTAGGTTAAATATTATGTGATGAAAAAATTTGTTGTCTGAGAACCCATCTATAAGTTTCGTTGACGATCCAGAAAAGTGCGTGCATGGTGCACCATAAAACTTAAAAAAAAAAATTGTTTAAATATTATACATATAACCTCATTTTCACACTAATATTAATTAATGTGGGTAACTTTCTTATCTCCCTCCAACGAGTGTCCTAGCCTTAAGCACGCAAATACCTTCAATGCCTCTTGAAAATACCTCAAAAGTTTTGAGTGATGGTACTCTACACATTTCGCTTTTATGAAGTTAACAGAACAGGAATTTCAAATACTTATCGTTTTGGGTAAAAGCAAAGTCATTGCTTTGATACGAGTTCTCGAATGGTTCAAAGAATTTAATGTATTTTTTTTACCTTTATTTTGCTGATTATCACCATGATTCATGCTTTTCTAAGGACTAATCAAAAAGCTAATGATAAAAAATATATATATGGAAAATTTTTGGGATATTTATTGATTTTTTAAGGAGAAAATGGTTATTGATTTTTTTAAACCCCTGATGCGACATATGGAAGTTAAATTAACACCCTCTTTTAGTCCGGCCAATTACAAACTGGGATTCTAAAAAATAGTTTTTAGTATCCTTCTGTGTAGATACTTTTGTGTCTTCATTTTCTAATAAATTCTACCAAGGATACGTAAGTACCTAATAAATCCTTCCACCTCTACTTTCAATCCCTTCCCTCCCCTTAACCGGGACGCGTTGAGCCAATTTCCCTTATAGCTCAAACTTACAAGCAGAGAAACAAAATTGTGGTCGACAAAGAACAGCGCAGCCGATGCAGGTGGTAAGTAGGTAGTGTCTGGACGCAACCCCTACTAGTCCACCCCTACTTATTTATTTAAAAACAAGACGAGTTCACCAAAGTCCATAACAACTTTGGCCCCTACTTAAGCCCTGCAAGCTTATCGAAGTACCGGCTTTTACAAAAATGAGCGTAGTGGAGTTGTAAAAAAAATACTGTCTTATGCACAGGAATGTCAAACAGACAGCCGAATTACCTAGGTGTCTGTCACCTGTATATCAATCAATAACCATAGCAACTAACTGACGTTGTAAGTTTAAAATAATAAAATTAACCTACATATTCCAATCATTTTGAATTTTTTGCTTCTTTACGTGAGTAGGTATAGACTGGAAGAGCATTTGCTAGAGCATTACAATGTAAATCATAAAATCATAAAACATAAATCATTTATTCACAGGAATGTAGGTACATTAAAAAGGTCTTAATAATAAAAAATAACACTCAAATTCATTCTGCCTCGTCAAGGCGCGCAAAATTAATAAATATAGCTTTATACATATACTATACAAATAACTGATTGCGAATAAAAATTTAAATAATGCCATGTGACAGTAAATAAAAAAACAATTCAATTAAAATAAAATTTAAAAAAAACATAATGTCATGCATAATATCAATTCAATGGTCCATTCTTTTTTAAATTAAAATTAAAATACTCCCTAAAGTCATAATAACTTTTATACATGAGCCTCATTTTAAGTTTTATTTTAAGGATGGTAAATGATAACGAAGCTTTAAAGTCATTGGGTAGTTTATTATATATATTTATCGTCTGATGATATGCGTTCTTTTTTATTTATTTATTTATTATTATTATTATTATTAAATTATTTATTAATATTATTATTTATTTATGTATAAGTTATTATCTGCAGTCTGGTGCGTAGAGCTTGTCTTTATGCCTCGTGTGTCTCTCCAACACATCTGCGTGTGTTTTAAAGAGATGAGGATTTTGTTTTACAAACAAGCAAATGTCCCTTTTGTACATGCATGTATGTATGCATGTACATAAGAGTACAATATAAAGTTCTTGCGAATGCTCGCCGCTGTGTTCCTATTGTTTTCTGCGTAGCGTACAATGGAACAAAGCGAATATTCGAAATTCAAATACGATTTAAACATCAGATATCACGTCCTACATATTTGAAATGCTAAATTCAAAAGAATTCGAAAACTAAACGCAACTATCACGTACCGTTAAAACTGTTCTAGAGGTCATTCTTGATTCTATAATCGTTAGAATCCATAGTAGGGGTCGTAGAAGCAGACATTCCAAGCCTGTTTAGAAAATGTTGCAGGATTTCTATTGCAAATGGGGTTTCCTTTGCCTATGCTGCCGAAATGGTGTTTATTGTAAACTGAGCTTTGTGTTTGTGGATTAGATTTTATATTTTATTGCAGGAAACTTGATTCAAAAAGTTTTCTTTTTAATATTTTTATACAACTACAGAATATTTATATAGTAATTTGTAGGAAATATTATAGAGAATCTAGATATAATAGATATTACTAGGTATTCGCCAGAAGTTGCGGGGTAGCCCGCGCGAGCCCTGCCAGCAGAGAGGTTACATGTTATTTACTGATAGGTACTTGAAATCATAGATAAGCTTGGCGTGTAGGTCAGAAAATAAATAAAGAATATTTGAGCCTTTCTTATATGAAAAAAGTATATATGCAAAAATCTATTGGTGGCAACAAAAAAAATCAAAGTTGGGTCAACTTTAAATAAATACTAAAATAAATTCACAGTCGATTTGTAAAAACTGAGCGGGGTTTTACAAACCGACGAATTATGGAACCATTATTTTATTTAGTAGCAACATAACAACTTTAGAAATAGGTACTTATTTATTGCTGAAGAAGGGTCTTTTGTCAGTTTTCACAACTGGCAGGCAAACCTATAGCTTAGGCCAAATGTTTTTCTCTTCTTGGCTGTTGTTTTATTTAGTAGGGAACTACTAAATAAAACAATTTTAATTCGTCACGAAGTAGGGTTCTAGCTTCTTGGAGTATTTACCTGACACTTGAAAAAATGACATGGTCATTCCTATGACACGACCCTTGCTAGGACCTTTTAAATTAATATTATTTTCATCCTTCGAAACACTTGAGGCCGAACTCTGCTGACCACCTGCTCTGCTTTACTATGACAATGGTATCGTCCATAAATGGAAGAAACTCTTCTAGATAGTGCGTGTGGTGCTATTTTCACGGAGAGATTGAAAGATTGGTTTCAACCTTGACACTTTTGACACGCGTCCCTCTGTAGTTTCTTAAAGGTAAAAAATGCCGAAATGTACATTTCTGAGATGATACCATTGTTATGGTGGAGCAATTAATTTAGTGGAATTCAGCCCCTGCTTGTCGATTCAGGTGTATTTGTGAGTTTATCAATCTTACCTTTAATTAGTTTTTTTTTTATTTACTTCATTTGACGACCTCTGTGGCGCAGGAAGTTGTGGGTTGGATTCTTGCCTCAGGACAAATGTTTGTAAGATCTGCAGATATTTATTTCACTGGGGTTTTTTTACAAATGATAAAAAAAATATCTAACTATTTATTATTAGGTATTGTATATCAAATATCTTACCCATACTTAACACAAGCTCTGCTTAGCTTGGGTCTAGATGACGCTGTGAGAATTGGCAATTATTGTCAATTGAATTGTGAATTATTTATACAATTTTCGCTGCTCATCGGTTCATATTCTTTGGTTTATTTATTATGTTATGTGGCTGCGTCCACGCGCCAATGATTAGAATTAAACCAGTCTGACTAAAGCTACCGAGCCATTCACTCGTCTCCCGTACACAACATGTTATTTATAATCAAAATGCAGCTAATAAGCGGCGTAATGAGTATGAGTGCACAAATGCACAAATCATCATCATCATCACCATCATCAACCTATATTAGTCCACAGCTGGACATAGGCATCCCCTAAAAAGCCATAGCGTCTTGTCTTCAGCTTGCCGCATCCAGCATCTGCCTGCAGTCTTTCGAAGATCCTCATCCCACCCGGCTGGAAGGCCATTATATTGTGTAAGAATGTAATCTGTGTTTAATAACAATGTACCTTCCTGTTATGCCTATCTATAATACTGTTTCTGTACTATTTTTTTTCTGTGCTGTTTGTGTGTGACTCAATAAAAAGTATATCTAAAAGTATTATATCTTCTCATAAGCTAACTAACCTGGGTCTCTTCAAGAGAAGAGTAAACTACTACTGCTGGTGTCTTCTAGATCCTTTTAATACATCGTCAGCCATGCATCGTGTCTTACAGTAAGGTGAATCTCCGATACAAAAGGTCCATTGACTAAAAAAAATGTGCATATGTTTCGTGGATGATATGTTTTTACGATGAGGTGTGTCAATTGCTGATTCGGAATTTTGGACGCATTTTCGAGTCGTTCATTTCAAGTAGATAATAAAAAAAATTAAATAAATGAAAAAATCAGAGTTAAATTTACTTATTAGGTGTTTAGGTACCTACTGCCATCTAGTACCCATAACTAAACGGCTCTGTCGGAAGAACAGAGTGCAGCGTTGGTTGCAAAGAGTGTACAACCAGCTCATGCTCAGGCTGATACCGTTTTGTGACTCAATTCAAGAATAAGTCTGTTTGTCTGTACCTACTCACTTTTATTTTACAGCATGTTTTTGAATGTTGTATGAGTTGTAAATAAAAATATTATATCTATAACACAATCTCTACTAACTTGGGGGCTAGATGAGGATGAGTGAAAAAAAACACAAATAATACCTGCATAGGTATTATTTTATTTAATCAGGCCGTTGGATCTAACTGCAGGCAAAGGCTTCCCTTCCATGAAACAGCACTAGTAGACAATTACGCAAAGTGGAGTACTAAACTACGTAGGTAATACGTGTTAGAACTGCGTTGTGGTTGGCACAAAGCAGACACAGAGCTTGAAAGGGATTGGAATATTAAAGACGAGATTGGAGTGAATTCGTATTACGATAAAAACATGAATAGTAGGAGCAAAGCATCAATCTAAGTAACATTCGGGAAATTGGAAGGCCTAAATTAGGTGCAATTAGGTCCACCTACCTCGGCCAGTTGGAACGGCGGCGCCGGCGTCGTCGGCGTTCTTGTTTCGCATGCGTATTGTTGTATCGATCGCACTTCAGTCTAGGCACGTCTTTCCATCTTTGTTGTTCGTTAGGTACATAGGTATACTGCACAAGATTGTCTTTGCGTTTTGTTGTAACACAACACAGGCCATTTGTTGAGTTAGCGCTGGGAAAACGTACGGTACGTTCTCCCAGACAGTCATCATCATCAGTCATCTACAGAATTTTACTTAGATCTGTGGGCAAACTTTATGATATTGAAAGTACGTCAGTGGTAGTACGCGGTACCAGGATTTTACACTTGTCGAAGGAACCAAATCAATCTTTGAAAAAAAAAAAATTACTAGCTGCGTCCCGCGGCTAGTAATTGTTGCTAATTGTGTTAATTAAGTAATTGTTAAAAGTTGAGTAATTGTGTTAAAAGTTGAGTAATTGTGTTAATCGGGCTAATAATCATTATTTGAATAATTATTTGATCATACCACGGGAAATTTGTACTTTTCCGAGATTAAAAGTATCTAGCATAAGACAATCCAGGATATAAGCTATCTTGGATAAAAATCCGTTCAGGCGTTTGAACGTGAAGGAAAATAATATATTTTTTATTTGTTGTAAAAAACATTAAATTATCACAACGTGATTTTGAAAACGTAAAAATCTGAATCAGACTGAACTTATTATCCGTTCATCAAACAAAACAATGCAAATTCTCATATTCTCTGATGGTAACGAAATTGCGTTGAAAATGCACAACAGTGCCACAATCTCATAAAAATATGCAAACCCGATTGTGTGCGGCAGGTATTTTTCACGAAAACAACGAATTTGGATTTCACGGCTCAAATCTGTCCATATAAAAGACAATAGAAACTACAATGGGGGTGACAATTTTTATTTATGTGCGAATGTTTTAATGGAAATTAATTTCTTACGACGCGACGAGTGTCTACATGTTTGAATTCATTTATATTGGTCAATTGTTAGCTTACCTTTTAAAATATTAATGTAGGTATGTTGTATGGATGTATTGTAGGTATGTTTATTTTGTTAGCATCATCAAAAAGTATAATACTCCGTTTTGTACAGTCGGGAAAATGTAAATTATTTCCTGCAAATAGCTTCTGAATGATATGTGAGCTGTCAAATGTCACTGTCGCAAGCGGTGATAGAATCAGAACCAGCTAAGGTGACGGAAAAGATTGTGAATTTATTTTAGTATTTATTTTAAAAAAACAATTCTGATGTAAAAACACAGGTAAATTAAGGAAAAAAGGCAAACTTGGACGGTAACGTATTCTAACTAAAGCACTGCAGTATTACTTGAGACTGGTGTTAAACTGATTTAGACAATAATTTGTTTGTCCTTTATGTGTTTGTTACTTAAGAGCGGGTACACAAGCATTTTGAAGAACGCGCTTTGGTAACGCGCATTTTAAAAACCATCTGATCCGATACATCCGTCCACACCCAAACGCGCGTTTCTATACAAGCGCGTGACAGATTTTGGCCAGAAGCTCGTGGCGCAGGACCGTTAGTGCGCGGTTCGAAAATGTACTTGCTCTAAGGCCCGTATTGCTGAGCCATCTCATGGCTTGCTCACTCATCGATCTATGCTTGAGCAACGCTTTTCTATAGCATAAACTTCACTCAAGCATAGATCTATGACTGAGCAAGCTCTTATAATACGGGCTAAAGGCTCCTTCTGTCAGGTTTTGTCTGACTTGCTGTAATGATTTCTGTAAATAAACAAATTTTTGACAGCAATCACAAGCCTGAACAAAAGGGGCCGCGGTATTGAGTTGGTTCAATTATTGGTTAAATGATAACTTTGACCAAATTCTAGCACGTAAACGTACCACGGTGTTCGCGAAACAAGGAAAGCTTCAGGGGCAACTCTCACCTCATAATTTTGTTTGGCTACAATGTTGACCCATCCCGTACAGGCCATCCCACAAAGGGAGCTTAGCACGATCAAGTTATCACAGCTCTGGCTGAAGTCACACAGAATAAATAAAAGTGATTTTCAGATGAATCACTCTTGGGTTAGTACTATTATAGTATACTACTATTATGCATCATAATTATACATCCTATACCGATCTACTGATCGTACAGTAATGCCCATAATCCCCAACCTGGACATGCGGGTCGGGGATCGCAGTTCGGTGGTAGAATTGTTCTGCGGAAGGCGCTGCTGCCCGCTCCTGGTGGATATCCCTTAGTCGCCTCTTACGACACCCGCGGTAAGAGTTGGGGTGGTGCAAATTCTAAGCTGGCACCACACGGATTTTATTATGCATAGTCAAAGACATTTCCAATCGTCCTAGTGCATAGTAGGGTAGGGGTGTCGAACAATGAAACATCAAAAACTCAGTCTCATATTTCTCTCGTTTTTGTAGATATGGATTCCATTTTTTCAGGAAGAGAGTCTCCTTATTTAGGTATTATGCTGTGTGGATTGTCCAGCATTATTTATTTATTTTTATTTACTTATAACAAGGCATGTAGTTATTATTAAATGCCGTACTTGAAGTTCTTTTTGATGGCAACTCGTTATAGGTACCACATTGTACTTATTGTAGACATCCGACAGTGTTATTGAACTGGGCCAGCTAGAGACTTTAGTGTAGACTTTAAAAAGGAGTTTCAAGGAAAATGATAACACAAAACACAAATATGATTCTTCGATCATGAATTCATGGTGTACCGGACTGTAGTATGCTTAGTATGAGTGCTTAAAATACGAATAAACTTTTAAGGGCTTGATAGACTCTAAAAGAAGAAAGAAAGAAAAAAGAAGAAGACAAATACAATATATATGTGAAAATAGCCTCTGTCATATAACCTCTGTCAAAAACGATTCGAAAACTAAAATCGAGTTCTTAGGAAACTATTTAATCACTGTCAAACTACGAAAAATAGTTCCTCACTATCCAGTAGAGGCGCTGCAAGGCACCACGAAAAAAAATAATGCACAACTATACTAAGGGCTCTGAATTGTTAGTCGTAGACAGTACTGCTATGCGTGAACTACAGAACCTAGCACAATGACAAGAGCAGCATGCTGATGCCCATCAGTGGAACTGCAATGCGATGTGGGGCCCAGATTCACAACCTTTACAGTGGGGGCTCAGAGACCCACCAGCGGGATTGAATCGTTGTTGATGATAATTTTGAGTTTCCGCGTTCAAATCCCCAGTCATGGCACAAATTTTAATAAATAGTAACACCGCGAATTTTTCTAGAAAGAAAACTGGCTGTGTTACCTTCCCGTGCCTTGGAATGCACGTAAAACTGCTTGTCCTACGCCTGACCTCTATATGTCGTGTCGGTCTGCCGTCCCATCGCATTAAGAGAGTGAGGGAATAGAGAGTGCACCTGTGTTTGCGCACACACTTGTGCATTATAATATTTCCGGCGTACACGGCTAGTCACTGTTGAGACTGACCGCCGTGGTCAAAATTCGGCGAGGAAGTCATCATTAACGTTG
Organism: Eupithecia inturbata; assembly: GCA_963662085.1. NCBI lineage: Eukaryota > Metazoa > Arthropoda > Insecta > Lepidoptera > Geometridae > Eupithecia > Eupithecia inturbata. Next base: position 2,624,313 of record OY759192.1, read on the forward strand.
AAGTGGAACAGCCCTGCTCAGACGTGAGGAGGGCAAGACAGGTGGTAGGTTTAACGGGCAAAGGCTTTTAGAACACTCAGCTTGATTGTGTTGTCGTTGGAATGTTTGTAGCTGCAGCAAAGTGGAAATCTAGTTTGCTTGCTGTAATTTCACTTGTAGTACACTTGTACAGGCAACGTAAGGTGAGAATTACCACGCGCAGCTGGTACAAACGCGGCATTCGCTACCCGAGATCATCAGCGGTAAATTTCGCTTGGATTCTTTCGGTTCGCGGTATTCCGCTGAGTATTTTAGTGACAGTGGGATTGACGCATAGCGAAACGTATTTCGCTGCCGTTCTGGGTAGCGAATACTACGAACAAATAGTAGAGTGAAGCTCTACTTTTTGTTCGTAGTCTTCTCTTACCTATGTGAGATGGTGACCAAGCGTTGTCACCATCTCACAAAAATTACGGCAAATGTCTAAAATGACACCTGATGTCAAAAATTGCAGATTATATCAAAATGGCGCATTAACCGACCTTAAAGACTCAATAACTAACATTTGTCGAGATTCCGTGCGTCGCGATAACGTTCACGTTAGGTATTTGTGGAGATTCCGTGCGTCGCGATTGTATTCACTTTTTTTATTGTCGGGATAGCGTGCGTCAAGATACCGTAGTGCACCAGGTCGAGAATCCCACTATTATTAAAAAGGCGAAAGTTTGTGCCGTTATGAAAATGTTTGGCTGAAAACAACGCCAAAATAACACAATGGATCAGGCTGAAATAAGATATTGGCTACTTTTTATTCCGGAATAAATGCGTGCGAAGCCGCTAGTATCCAATAAAAAATAGCGCATAGGTCCGGACAGGCCTTTATACTAATTGTAAATCACTTACCAACAGACCAATCATGCAAGGTTTTTACGGGGGCACGGGGTGTTTCTGTTTTGTAGCATCCTTTTGTATATCAACAAATACTCATAAAAGTACAAAGCCTACGGTGGTGCTTAGAGATATATCTTGAACTATATTGTGTTATTTATTAAACAGGGTGCCACGTAACGCGCATACTAAGCCAAAAGGCTATAATATTTTAAAATACATTAAACATTTACGCAATTCAAAAAACCGTAATATTTGATTCCCTCGTTGCCCAAAATAGCCCCTTTTCGGCTTCGTGCTCATGTTTCGTGGCACACAAACGTAAAAACAACCAGTTGTAGTATAGAACAAAACTATACATTTTTTCAAATGCTTGTAAGCCAATAAATAATAGAACTGAAACACAAATCGCGCTCAAAATCCGAATATAATAGTACAACAACGTCACATGCATTTTACTGCCCGCGCCAATATTGAATGGGCCGCTTTATTGGGCCATTAGGGGAATCGCGGTGTTCCAGACATTTTTAATAAGGGAAATGATGGATGGTAGTTACGGTTGAAATGCTTTAAAAATTGGTTTTAAGTTTACCGTTTTTGCCTCTCTTTGACTCATAACAATCAAAAGGAATTTTAGATTCCCAAGGAAAACTAGGGGATTCCTTGGGCTGAAGATTGCTTTAAAATGGTAATAAAACCAAGTTTTTAAATAATTTTTACAGCTTTGTTATAAGTTTACTAGTTAAGAAGAGAATGAAAAAAAAATAACAGCGAGCGGAGCGAGCTCTGAAAATGTTGGCGAATTTGCAGCGGCTAAGAAAATTATTAAGAAACTACTACAAAATAAATATCGGCGAGTGGAGCGAGCCACAGTTTTTTATGAAATTGGTGAGGCATGCTAAGATAACATTGTAAAATATACCACAGAATAATTATATAGGATATTAGTCAAACTAGTACCTACACAATACTGAAGGAGGTCATTCACCTGCTACCACAGATTAAAATTCAGTGAACAAACCAGGCCGCAAACTATTCTTTATTTTTCTGAATTTTAAATATATTTCATAATTGCCTTATTTATTATGGCGGCACGGTCATTGACTACGGTCGTGACTTGTTTCGTCATCAGGTGGAGCGAGGAGATAAGGCGCGCATCGAAGAGGTAGCCAATTTTGGGATGGCTTAAAACACTAATAAAGCAAGGAAAATAAAAAAAAATGTTTGCGGCTTGGTACAGAAGATATGCGAAAAAAGGTTGCGGCTGAATATTAATCTGTGGTGGCAGGTGAATGACCTCCTTCAGTATTGTGCACTAGTTTGACTAACACCCCGTACATAGTACTAACGTACCAATACCTAAATTATTTCTCCACTGCTTAGGTCTCCTGCAATTTGACGAACGACTAACCTTCGCTGTCACACCTGGTGTAAAGGTTACCAGAAAAATTACGCTTCGTAAAACACGCGTTATTTAGCTGTCTCCTTAACCCTAGTAATTCTAGGTATGCTTTTCACATCCAGATGTGGCGTGCAAGAGTCGTGAAAAGGTTAAAAATGTCGCTGGCATTTTTGTACGTTTTCACATTTTTTTTATACTGCTCGTTTTCGCACAAACTTTACAGTTTTCCGGCTAGATAAGTTCTAGCCCGAAATTCATTGTAATCTGACTGTTTTGAAAAAAAAAACTTAAAACTGACTTCAAATATCTACCTTAATACTTGCATTGTTTTTTAAGTTTTGCGGGACAAATACTAATCCCTCGGGAATAATTTTTGTTGGGACCATCTTTGGTGCATAGCCAAAAACCTTCCAAATCGGACCACAACTGACGGAATAATCGACGTACTTATATAAGTACATAAAAAACATATTGTATAGAGGTACAGCCAAACCCAAACCCTCCTTTTTAAGTCGGTTATAAATAAAACCGCTTTTCTGGGATTACAGACAAACCTACCCGCAAACCGTAAACTCCGGTAAAAGTAAAGCTGGTGGAACGTTTAGTCACCGGATGTAGATGAAAATGGCGGCAATTCCGGCACTTACGCGGCTCCGACTCGAATTAACAGGTAGGTGGATACTAAATTATTACGTGGTCTGCTTCTTGGAGTAGTCGCTTAATTATTTAAAAGATTGTCATGTAAATATTCCTGGATCTCGGCGTGGTTGTGCGACCTTTTTTATTTGACGAGAAATATTAAAAAAGATGAAGTTTCCATTCAGTCAAAATCTTAATTAATAAAATGTATTGCAATCAAATAATAGAAACTAATTAGAACTAGTATTTACAATTGAAACAATTGAGCTAATTGCAGACTGTTGCAAACAATCTACAGATAGCTCAACTGATCCATATCAATACCAGTCGGAAGCATCCCAAAGACGCGCTGGCGGCATTGCCCCACTGTATGGCAATGATGATGCGCTACGCCAGATACTTACCAGCTCTTTGGCCACGCGTTGCTACGAGGAGACGCTCTGATGATTGTAACTAGGTACGAAGGTATTTCTTGAGCTTATTAAATAACAATGTCATATCCAATCAATGTGTATTTCTAGTTATCAATGCATGTTTGACTAAAGAGTCAAACTTGCTCTAAAACAACTAACATGGCTGAAGATCCGTGTTGGCTGTTTTAGAGCAAGTTTGAGATTGAAGTTCAAAAGTAGGCACTGAAAAGCAAGCGTTTTCAGCATGATGTCAATAATGGAATTTCTTTCTTTCCAGCCAGCTACGTTAAAGGAATACAGAGCACAGACCTTAATATATTATCAAAATACCACCCACACCACAAAAATACCTGCTTATTGTTATGCCTGTTTTTGTAAAGGTGAAATCTTACCAATGTCGAAATGTGGAAAATTTAATCTCAGTACGAAAATGAAACGAAATGAATATCCAATAAAAATTCTGTGTAGAATACAATTTTATAGAATATAAGCTCTTCACACTTTTATAATAAAAGCAAAAGTTTGGATTGTAAAATATAAATGTATGGTTGCTGTTTCTTCGACCCAAAACTAATTAACGAATCGGGCTGATTGCGTAGATGTAGGTCTAGTTATGGAACTAGAAAATAGGCTACGTTTCATCCCAGAAATCAGTTTTCATGCCATAGAAATATCCTTTAAACGTTTTAACAAAAACAACATGCGCGTATCCGCGGGCAGAAACTAGACAAAAATGCTTACGTATTTCCAAAATGGAATTAGCCCAGACAAAATCTACTAAATGTACGTCTGTAATTCAAACCTTGTTACGAAAAAGATTTCGCAATACAATACAGAGAAATTGTCAAGACAATAGGATTAATTTGATCACCATTAGCTTATTCTATCTTTCTTCAAGAAAAGCTATTCGTAGTCTTGGTATAAATTTATTTTCTTGTAAACAAGAATTACTTTCCTGACGACCTCTGTGGCGCAGCGGGCAAAGATCCGCCTGCGGGGCAGGAGGTTGCGGGTTCAGGAGGTTGAGGACACGTTATTATGTAAGTTTATTTATAAAGTGTATACATCTGTTTGTTCTCCGAATAAACCAAAATAAAAATCTATTTCAAAGAAAAAGATGGATGGTTAATGTAGTATTCGTTTGTCGACACTTACGTAGAAGACTTGACGACTTGACTTGATGACTTGACTCACCTAACAACTGATAGGGCCTGAATGAGTAATGACGCTACGGTATCGCCAAACTTCATTAAGTTATCCCTATAACCTGCAAATTTCAAAATCTAAGTACTAATAATCAACAAGTATCCCCATTTTAAGCGCCATCCATCAAATTTGGCTTAGACCTGATTTTAGAATTACCCATAAAAGCCGACGCCAAACTTAGTTTACGAAAGCACTTATGGATGGACCGGGTTAGTTTAGGCTTAGTTAAACTATAAACTTGAGTGAAACACATAGTAAAGTAGCTTTTGTTGCATAAGGTAGTTTTTTAAGTGAAACAAATATTTTAGGTCATGTCCCTACATTTCAGGGATAGTGATCGAATTCAAAATATGTACCTACTTAATATTAGGATGTAAAGAATCAGAGCCATTGGTGGTGAAAACTTCTTTAGGAAATCTAATACCTAAGGTACCTAACGCACTTTGCGGTTAGTCGGAATGCGGTCAGCTGCACGGTTTGGTCCCAATCAAAAATATAAACAAGAAAATAGTTTTTATACGCACTGCGATGCGGCTGCAGACCACCCACTCCGGTCGCTCGGAGCGCTGCGGCCCAGCGTAACAGCCAGACGGCTGACCGTTTTCCGGCTTACCGCATAGTGTGTATGTACCCTAAGTCCTCCATAGATTTTTGCAGCTTTCTAACCTAAGTATGGGTGTTTGAAAATCTTCCTATTGTTTCAAGCGATAGCCTCTCAATTGTAGTAATGGTCGACATTCAACGACTTCTAAAGTTTTATGCACTGGACACACTTTAAAACGAAAAGCTGAGCTAACAAAGCCCGCACAAGATGGATGGCATAAGAGGTCAGATTGCTGACATGAAACCTCACTCGCCGACCGGAAGTCGAGGAAATGGCGGCAGCTTCCGCTTTGGGGTAGGAATCAGCAAGGCGGTAATTTGTACTTTTAGAGTTCTAGCAGGGGTTCATTATATTTATTCAAAAAAAAACTTGTATGTTTTAGGTTTAAAGAACTTTATTCTTATACAAACACAGGGTTTACTTATAATGAGATACATTAGAACAAATTAATGAAGGTTTAACAATATTTCAACTAACCTCTGGTACCTTTAATAAACATAGTTTAAACGCTGTTTCAAACCGAAGAAGGTGAATTGTGCCCCACGTTAGACGCCAACGTTTTGTCTTTCTAGCACTTTAGGCTGACATAAGCGATAAATATGCAACTAAAATAAAAAAACCTCCATGTTTAAAATATATAAACTAGGTAAGAAAGATTTTGATGATGTAATCCTCTAAATTAAATTATTTCGCTAATTATTTTTACCACAATCCTTCGATCAATTATAACTGATCGAAGCCACAATCATTCCATCTCGACTGAACAAGTTGCAGACAAACACTTTAACCCGCCGCAAGTGTACTGGGTAGAATACAAACAGGCGTACACTGCGGTGCACCCGTTAATCCTTGAGGCATCATCGAGCGAAACAATCTGGAAGCCGGCCAGTTCCATTATCTTGTTACATTGTTCTGATGCTATCAAGTGTACGGGTTTTCGGCGGTTGTAAACTGAAGAGGTTTTAGTATGATTAATGATGCTTTTGTTTATATTTTTATTGGCGCGCAACGTGGGGCAAGCTTTGAGGTAAATTGTTTATTTCCTTTGAGATGGCTTATATAATTTTGCATGCAATCTGCTGATCAATAAAAATGTATTCGTAAGTGTATCACTCATACAATTTTCTCCGCTCGTTGGCTGCGTTTCAATCGAAATATATTCGTAATCACGAATATAAATGAAAATAAAATATTTATTGAAAAATAAATACACTATAACATTGGTTATCTCTATGTTAAGCTAAAGTTAGGTGTTATCAGTTTCTCGTCAAGTAATAATAAAGTATAAATAATATAAATTAGTTCGACTTAGACATATAGAGATCAGAAAAGGTTTCTTTAGGAAATTACAAATTGTTTATAGTCATTGTCTAGGATTTCACTTACGGAGTAAATGGTTTTATGTAGCAAAATAAGTTTCACATTATTTAAAAATGATTGTTCACAAGTTATAAGTCGAATGCACAATGGAAGTTTGTTAAAAAGTTCAGGGGCAATTACTTGCTGTTGCTTTTTAGACATGTATTTGAGTCTATGAGCAAGAGTCTTTTCAAAACAAGTCAGAGTGTGACCTTGCTATGCATCTATTTCATCATCTTGCTGTGCCGCCGCCGTCTCGCCTCGGTTTAACCTTTTTTTTAACTGATATTTTTAATGGTGTCCGAATTGACAGTAACAAAAATATTAAAATCAAAAGTGTCAATTGGGGCACTGTCCCAATATATTTTGTCCGAATCGACAGCAATTCGTTTACGATGTCTATTACTGTATTTGCTTTGGCTTCCTCTCACCTTAAATTGGTAAATAGTATCGGTCAAATGCGAGTCGACACGAACAGTTTCGTACTATTCATACAAAAGTATTTTGCAAAAGCTTATAATCTGATTATTTTTATTATTTGTCGTTATAGAGGCAATGTACTTATTCTGTCAAAATATCAGCCGAAAATAAATGTTTTTCTATGGGAGCACACTTTAATTTTAATGTTTATCTTATTTTTATTATTTTTTGTTGTAGCGGCAAGAGAAATACACACTTTGTGAAAATAACAACTGTCTAACTTATACGGTTCGTGAGATACAGCCCGCTGACAACGGACAGACAGTGAAAGCTTAGTAATAGGGTTCCCGTTTTCACCCTTTAGGTACGGAACCGTAAAAATCAAAATGAACCCATGAGCGGCGAAACTATCACGTATACTTATGAAATAGGCAGCTGAATGAGAATTAACCATGACAAAGTTGAAAAATAAAGAGTTGAGAACGAACAGGCTGAGACGTGCGCGATGCATAAACCTTTCTATGCCATCGATGATGGTGACTTTGTTTTCTTTTGGCGCCCAACGTGGGGCCACGGTAGGTTAGATCTTAATTGGTTTATCTCGTCTAGAGATAGATACCTAGAACTTGTTGAAATATTGGACCAAAGAAAAACTGAGATATTAAAAAATCAACCTTAGTATCTACGCACAATGTGGGGCGGTTTTGTTGAATGATCTTGAGACAGCTAGCACTGGTCGAGCTTTGATGCTTTAATATTTTGATCTATGTATTAATACTCCATGTCCAGTCAGACCAGCGTGTACCTGGCTGGGCATTGAATGGGTTAATGACAGATTGCTTAGTGGCGTGCAACGTAATCTCAATTTTAATTTAAAATCTTTTATTGTAAGCGATTTACAAAGTGATACCTACTAGAAATTAAATAACAAAGAAAGTTTCATTTATAATATAATGCGAAAATAAGACTGACTTTATTTAGACATAGTTCAACGAGGTACTCATCAAGATATGATATTGTGTATTTATGATAATTGTCAGAGAATTATTTTTTGATATCTTTGATTTTTTTTACTCATCGTGTGTTTTATCCGACTGTTCAGTACAATGACCCCGATTATTTCACGCTTACTTAACTTCTAAAATGTTTCGTAACGTAATTGTTTAGATTCAGTTTGCTTCTATTTATGAAACCAAGATTACACGTCTCGCTGCGTGGTAATATTGTTGCAAAAACGCGACATAGAATTCGTGGACTAACGCGGATAAATCATTTTTCAGGTGAAATACGATCACATAAAAGCGTTTCCGAAAGCAATTAGTTCCTGTTACGACCACGGCGGTAGGACATGAAAAAATACAATGTATGCACTGGGGGCGTTACCGTTGCGATTTTGTTAAAAGAAAGTTCAAAATGGAAGCAAAATAGGCTGCAAAATAAAATATTCAGTTATTCAGCTTAGTGAATCTGCCACATGTTAAACACCAATTAAAAAAAATATATTTTTTCCGGGCCATATGTTTTAAATATTTTACATTGAATTTTTCTCGAAATAAAGTAATTAAAATTAATAAACATCCAATCCACGCAACATCACGCCTAAGTAACTAGATGGATAGATACATTTTTTATTTGCGTCTAGACTTTGTGTTAATTTAATCCGAAATGCCTGATAAAAACTATCTACTTAAATACGATGAGATAATTTTTTTGGTCCTCAAAATCACATACAATATACAATGATATAAGCAAGAATACAAAAAATGTGACACTAAAATGGTTACCACTCAGCGTGTACGTATACTTTGTAATATTTTTCACTGCAAGACAAGTATTTCATAATTTTCCACAGCGTTTTTCTATACCAGTGCGTGGCAGACTTAACAAAAATAAATATTGTATCGTAGGTACGTACCGGGTTTACGATATGGCCACGTTATTTAATATCGTTTCGTAGATTAGGTATTTATTTCACAGTCCAATATGTTGTGGAGGCACTTTATCGTCGACCTCGTTGGCGTGGTGAGTCAGAGATATAAGAGAAAGTATGGGTACCATTCCCGATGAGGGACATTGATCGCACTACGTGGCTGAAAGTTGGCAACGCTTGAATGATAAACAAACAATTGGAGATTAAAGTACCTACATACAAACAGTTCTAAAATTCATAGACATAAAGTGTGACAGCATAAAGTATTTGCCTTTCGTACATTATGTCCATCATCCACCACATTGTCCTTGTCCATACCCGGATAAATAATACTGCAGTAAATTTTAATGTTGTCTGTGGTAAGGACCTATGAACATAATCTTTCTTTTCTTAAGCGGCAAAAAGTAAAAGAGTTGTAAAAAAGTTAGTTGCTCCGCTGGAAGAGCCTTATCACATTGGCGCATGGCGATTTGCCGCGATAAGCATTCGCAGCACGGTGTGCACTCGCCTTGAAATCGCTTACAAATCGCCAGTATGATAAAGCTCTTAAGATACTGGCCATAGAGAAAGGTCATACATAAAGAGGTACGGTACGATCAACTACATAAGCTAAAACTATGTATTAATGTAAATATGTATGTAAATAAATTTGAACCTTGACCATTTTTGGAAAATGCCGAGCAATGTGTCTACAACTCATTTTCGTAGTTTTCCCAGTTATTTGAATTTTATCACTCTATCTCTGGTGACGCTTTCATCATCATCATCAATCTATCTTAGTCCACTGCTGGACATAGGCCTCCCCCAATGAGTGCCATAGCGTTCTGTCTTCAGCTTGCCGCATCCAGCATCTGCCTGCAGTCTTTCGCAGATCGTCATCCCACCTGGCCGGAGGACGACTCGGCAAACGTAGTGTACGTTTGCCGAGTCGCGGTCTCCACTCGAGAACACGTTTACCCCAGCGGTTGTCGGTTCTTCGCGAGATATGGCCAGCCCACTGCCACTTCAGTTTGGTAATTCTCTGAGCTATATAACTTTGGTTCTCTGTCGGATGTATTCGTTACGAATCCTATCCTTCAGAGAAACTCCGAGCATAGCTCTTTCCATAGATCGCTGAGCGACTTTGAACTGGTGGACCAGCCCTACCGTGAGTGTCCACTGTGAGTGGTGATGCCTTAAACGCATCGATATATGTAAAATTTTATTTTTATCGAAGCTTAAACGTATGTAGATAAAATTTCTGTTCGTCCAACAACCATTTAGAAGACGAAACAAAAGCTGCCTCTTCAATAAACATCAATAAAGTTCCGCACCGTTTCAGACACCAATACCTACCATAAACTGTGTTTATGATATAGCCAAGATTAGGTGCCAACCTATTTATTTAGGTACCAATAAGATAGTGGGCGAACTTTACGGTTATGGCCACCTATTGGATCGGGTAGGTAAGTAAATTAGCTATTTGGTATCGATTTTGGGGGAAATTGAGCGAGGTAGGTAGCCTTGTATCCTAACATAAGCTCTTCTGGTTAAAATTAAGTATATTTTTTGTTCGCAATATTGTGTAGTTGATAAAATCTGTCCTAAAATAATAAGCTGATGCGTGTAAATCTGAGTCTTTGTCAATGCACCTTAAATATTTGTCCGATCTATTTTTGAAAAAGTTCACCGAGGGGGCAATGATCACTGATTCCGGTAACCGGTTCCAAGTTTTTACTATGCGATTGGGCACTATGTGCTATCTGGGTTTGCTGGTGCTTGGCCGGCGTTGCAGCTTCAGCGAGTGTCCTCTCAGGTTTGTGTTTTTGTTCATATAGTGTCTGTGATAAATTTAGCATACTATACCTGTTGGAGAGGATTTTGAAGGTCTCTATAAGATCTCCGAGCTCTCTACGAGCCCTAGTTCTTGCAATCGTTCTTCATTATGGAAGTTCTTTAAAGCTAGGGATAATTTTTGTTGCCCTCCGCTGCAATCGTTCGAGGAGATGACTGTCTTTCTTGAATTACGGATTCCATATCTGAAATGCATACTCTAGTAAGGGCCTCAGGTAGGTCTTGTACAGCTTCAGGAACCTTCAGGAGCTTCAGTTCCTTGTTGATGTCCGAGAAGGACATCAACAAAGAGGTCTGTTTGTCAGTCTGTTACCTTTTCAAAACAAATCGCCAAAAAAAAAGCTGAACGGCTCGCCGCGGGCAGCAGCAAGTATAAAATATAACTATAACCAGCTGGTGCTTGCGTGGGTGTACATTAAATTAAAAACATTTATTTTATCAGTCAATTATAATTATTATATCAGTCAGGAGTGTCCACTGCAGGGCAAAGTCTTCCTTCCATTCATCTCGGTTATCTGCAACAAGGGCCGACTCTTTATTAAAAAGGTCCAACTGAATAGTATTGGTATTTTATAGTCAAAAACGGCCGGAAAGCTTTTCTCACATGGCTGCACCTACGGGTAGTTTCCATATGGTCACGCTGGAACCGATCACGTTGCATCCGATCACGCCATACAAATAGTGCCTTACTTTATTTTTTTACTTTTTTAACCATAATAAATAGATTTTCACTAATAAATACTTACGAATAAAATTTTATTCATAGTGTAGGTATGTTTATTATGATTCATAATATTGGTTTTATAAAAATAAGACTGATTTTGAAAACAGAGATACCTAATAAAATACTGATTATTAAACCATAATGTTTGTTTTTTCGCCTTCTAATCTTTTCTATTTTAAAACTACTAAATCATAATAAACATACTTACACTATGAATAACATTCGCAAGTATTTAATAGTGCTACAAACTGTGAATAAAAAAGTAAGGCACTATTTGTATGGCGTGATCGGATGCAACGTGATCGGTTCCAGCGTGATCAGATGGGAACTACCCCCTTATTCATGCTAGATTCCAGGAAAACATAAACTAATCTAACACCATAAACCAGCTAACAGACTAACTTACTGCCACAACTCATAAACTATTACTCTCGCATAATATCCCATACATTATTTTCTAGGGTCCACGGCTCTGTCATGTGTTAAAACTTGTCCGGCACGCAGAGCATGTGTTTGAAATTTTGCAGAAATTCAATAAAGAGCGTTCGCTGGCCTTTTCCTATACAGTTCGTTTGAGGTGTGGCTGTAGTGAAAGATAATAGCTGACTATTCTTTCTATCTTATTAGCCCATTATATGTCCACAGCTGAACATAGGACTCCCCCATGATAGGGGGGGTATAGTGGCCATAATCCCTTCCAGATTCACTTATTCGACTTTTACGACTATCACGGGCTGAGTGGGAGGGCCAGTGGGCAACGGCCAAGTTGATTGTTCATGGGGCACAAAATAGCACAGCTCACTTCAGGCTCATACATCCAGCACCGCTACCACACAGCACGAAATAAACATTCAAATATGGGCTTACACTCGTAATCTTTAAATACATTTGACAGTGACAAAATGGCTTACCGTAAGCTGTCGGGTATCTGATGCCGTCATTATTAAAATTTCTTAAATGTTTAACTCTTGTTAAAACTCTTAATTTTTAGATGCGTTTTAAAAGTCCATATTATTTGATTACACATTTTTCTGCTGTGCGACTATGAAAAGGTCCAGAACTTCAGACACACATATACAGTAATTAAACAGTACACTAGTAAAAATAAACAATAATAAATACAGCTGACTAATAAAAACAAACAATAACATAATTAAAATCTAAGTAAAATGTCTGTGTGTGCTATCAAAAAGGCTATGGCTCAGCGTAATATTTTGCTCAAGAAGCAAAAACACTGATTTTCAGCCATAACCCACTGAGAGCAAGCAGAACGAGCTTCAATGTATACCTCTAGCTACTAAATGTTTGTGTTTGTGAAGTAATAATGAAGTCCTTGAAATATTGGCGTTTCCAATCTCCTTAGTACGTGACCTACATGACAACAGTGCGAAGCGATAACAGATATTGGTTTTATTTTTGGCAACGAAGCGCTTAGGAATACTCTGAATTTGTTCCTGTAACAAAAACTTTTTAAAATTTCTTTTAAATGTGTACTTGGTTTTAACATTACGGACCGGGGGAGGAATATTGTTCCAGCACTTCGTTGCCGAGTATCTAAAACTTCCTTTGAAGGCCGCGGTCTTGTGATAGTGATATAGCAGTGCAGATCTGGCTGAACGTGACGACCATATAACAGAAGCGAAATTAAGTTTTGAGAGCAGATATTCAGGCTTTCCAAACTTTACTTACTCCATGTTTAACAGAGACATGTTGTTCAAGAACGGTGTTATATGGCTACGTGGCAGAATATTGAAGCAAAAGCGATAACAAGCATTCTACACTATTAGTACAGTTCGCTGCGTTCTTTCAAGTAACCAAGGACTAAAAAAAACCCGTGTAGGTCAGCTCGAAAATATTTTTTTCCAAATTCGCTAACAAAACAGCCAAAACCTAACGGCCATTTTTAATTAACTATGATACAGGAATTTTCTTTATTAACAACCGGAGTGTTGCGTACGACACAGGATTAATTAAGAATTTATATTTTCTTTGCTCACTTCCGTTTCCTCGGTTTCAAGAAAATGTTTTAATTCATAATAGCTTGTTTATAACGGAGTTCTATTATAATATTCAATATAAGAGTATTTTTTGAACGTTAATTTCACTGGAAGTTTAGTTCTCTCGATTGCGCATACCAACACACATGAAACAAGATTTAAGCTTACAGCGACAATACGAGCCTAATACTGGTCAGTATTGGGCTGTAGATGTAGATGCTGGACGCAGGGCACCTGATAATTTTATCTGGGGGTAATTCCCATAATCCCTACTCTGGACATGCAGGGTGGAGATCGCAGTTCGGTCGGTGGTAAAATGTTATTGTGCTGCGGGAGGTGTACTAGTGATGACTATTTATAAATTTGAGGTACTCCTCATAAAACATGTTATAAGTTTTTAATCTGCCTATAAGAGATTTAATAAATAAGACTACCAAAGAAGGCACCTAGACTCTGGCCAAAATTAAAATATTACTAGATATTGCCTAGATATTTAACATAAAAGTCACTGTTTTGTTGTTGATATGTTGACAGTTTGCACTAGGCATTCGTCGATTTGAGCTTAATGCGTGCTAATAATTATTTTTAAGACTCGACGCCATAAAGAGAATTTTGGATTTTGTGTTGAGTTGCTTACAATCATTGTAGATATAGTTGGCGCCCAACTTCTTGTCCTCTGGGGCACCACGTGACAAAGATGCGCAGAACACATTTCTTGGGCCAAATTGGTGGGGTTACCTTCTGGACAGACGCGATTATTAACTGCGAGTTTATGTTTCAAACACTGAAAGAGCGAGACAGAGCTATACGAATCTGTATCTATCTTATTTGCCTGCTGCGTTGTCGGCGGCACATGAATTAGCGTGAGTGTACCTGCGCAAACTTCCCATTCTCGCTGCACGTCTCCGGACAAGATGTTTGGCGGCCACTATTCCTAGAGAAAGGCTTAACCTATAGTATTTTTACTGGTAGTAGAAATGGTAGTCGTTCGTCGGCCTCGTAAGTCGAGCACTAATAGCTTAGAGAAAAAGAGAAATAATGAAGAAAATGTATGTTGTAAGTTCTCCACTTGTGGACAAAAAAATTAGGAATAGAAAAAATCAATTACATAACTCATTAAATCTTTTAAAACCGGCTGTGCCGCCACAGATTAGACATTAGACACTCACATTAGAGGACACACAAAGTCCCCGGACTCAGTTTTTAAGGACAGTGTGGCCCCAAAATTCATCAAACCAGAATCCATAAGGATCCCATATGATCCCACTGTTTGCTCAGGTTGCAGGAGCAGAAGATGTTTCGCCACAAAATTCTGATTATACGACTGATACATCCCTTTTTTGGAAAGTTCTGAGTGAGTACAAAGCTACAATCCCTATTTTTAAACGTATTGCTCGAGGTGCCCGCATATCTGTGTTAGAAAAAGTGTTTCAAAAAACACCAAGCGAGCTTGGGAGCACTTACTAGTTTTCGCCAACAAAGCATCAGTCCCTGTTAAGATTAAACAAAATTGTGTTAGGTTCACTGCACGCGAAGGACAGCCTCGAGTCGGCTCGCACTTGGCGGTTTATGTTTGATGATAATAATGTATAGTTCTAAATATGACTTGCCTATGTGCTTATTTTGTAAGCCTAAAGAAATTAAGCTATTTATTTCTGATTTCTATTAATTCAGTGGACAACATCCTTTGACTCGCCCCACAGGCACGTGATAATTTTATTTCCGCTCCAAAATCTACGATTATTAAAGGATTTACGAACACGAATACAGGGTGTTCACAGTCGCCCTTAATTTGAAAATATGTGGTTTAATTGCCTCAGATCCGTCACAGCTAAAGCTTTACCAGCTGGGTCAGTTTATTTTCAGTGTTCTGGTAGTTAGGTAAAAATAGACTGGACATTAGGGGAAGCCTATGTCCAGCAGTGGACTAGTTAAAGGCTGATGATGATCGTATTTTTTCTGCATCTGGGTTGCGTAGAAATTACATTGTAGAAAAAGGTAGGTAAATAAAAATATGTTGAAGGTAAACGAAGGCGAGACCCTAGGTCCGTGGGGTACTGAAACTCTCCGGGTTAAAAAAAAATCCTCTGAGCATGTGGTCGAACGATGCGTGACCCGAGAGCTTGTGAGTAATCTGGTACAGCGCATCAGTATTGCCATACAGCGGGGCAATGCAGCCAGCGTCTTGGTATTGATATTGATCAATTAGCTTCCGACTGGTATTGATATGGATCAGTTGAGCTACGTAGATTGTTTGCAACAGTCTGCAGTTTGCTCAATTGTTTCAATTGTAAATACTAGTTCTAATTTGTTTCTGTTATTTGATTGTAATTTTCTTTGTTATTAAATATTTTTCTAGTAAAAGGTAAATCAAGATTGATATATATGTACTAATAATTATCATGTTCAAAAAAATATTCCTTCTCTCTGTGTATTTTTAACACCTATGTATACTGCGATCATCAATCTGTCTGCCAAGTTGTAATTGTGGCAAAACCTTTGTTTGGGGGAGACACGTTCAGCAGTGGACGTAATATTGCTGATGGGTAAAAACTACAGCCAAAATCTCCTTTTCTTCTTATTAAGAGCGCGCATTGTGTGTATAAAGGATAGGCATAGAATTTTGCGTTCATAGGAGCATACGTTTTTGGAACGGCGGCGTAAGCACCAAAATCATGTAATTGTTTATTTACAAGAAAACTACGCAACTTATAAAGAAACTGGTTAATGGAACCAAAAAATAATAAATAACCTACGAATCAAAACATAAGTCATTTCAATGGAAGGGTTCCTGAGATCTCGATCAAATTATGTACAATACAGTGCTCTTTCATGATTTATTTTTATCGTATTTTTTTCTCAATCGTGTTTTCGCATTCACAGAACTAAAGAAAAAAGAAAATTTTATGTAATTCGTGAGTACTGAGATTTGGCCTAGTTTGATAACCAAACTTAAATACTAGGTATTATTAGTTAAGCATGAATTGTTGGAGCTGTTCCTTTTAAGCTACAAAGGTCCAGTGATAAATCCGACGGCTGTACCAGGCTTTATGTTATCCATTTAGCTATGATGAAGAGGAATTGCTTATTGGATTACATTCTCATAGATTTAGGAAGGTTTTAACAAAACTAAATACAAAGCTGAACGTGTACCGTATGCTGGAGGAGCTCTGTGCGAAAACCATCTCAGATTGGAAAAATGGGCGCAGGCGCAGGCCACGTGGGAGCCCAGCACTGCGGGACCAAGCCTTTTGCTGGCAGGACGAAACCCTACCACCAAAATAGTGGTGTCTTAGTAGGTCATACTAGCTGTAGCCGCGACTTCGTTCGCGATTGCTATGCATTTGACTAGTTTCTCGCATATTAAGTAACGCTGTGCAAAAAAACTTCAATGCGCAGAATTGGACCTGTTACCCTTTTAATGTTACCTATATTTAGGTAGGTAGTTAAATTGTGTATAATCCATGTAGATAAAGAGTGGGATTTAAAATCAATATCAAGTAATGATCTACGCGGGACAGCATTCTGTGCCGCTGTCATCTTCAATTCCATTCGTTATCTACACTACATTAGTAATTATAATACCTTATGGGTGATTTTTGTTTAATAAAAGAATTTCTTGTTTCTAAATACTTTTATATTTGAAATAAAATTAAAATTTAAAGAATTCCTTTTATTACAATCAGTAATTAATTTAAAATTAAAATATGTGGTTACGTTTCTCTATGTGATATATGAAATTTTTTGATAATATATTTTTCCTTATACAATATAAATTGTGTGCGGAAAGTATGCTACAACTTATATATATAATAGATCCAAGTACATAATTAACAAATTACAAAAAACCCTGAACAAACGTACAAAAACAGGAAGATTTTCTTTTTTAAATCTTTATTGACAAAGAAAATTGCAATTCAAAAATAAAAACAAATTAGAACTAGTATTTACTATTGAAACAATTAAGCTAACTGCAGACTGTTGCAAACAATCTACAGGTAGCTCAACTGATTCATATCAATACCAGTCGGAAGCGTCCCCAAGACGCTGGCTGCATTGCCCCGCTGTATGGCAATGCTGATGCGCTGCGCCAGATACCCGCCCACTCTCGGGTCACGCGTCGCGTCGACCAGACGCTCAGATAACTTTTTGAAAACCCGGAGAGCCTCGGTACCCCACGGACCCAGGGTCTCGACCCCAAAGGGAGCAAATGTGTAGGCTCTGTTGAGACCTGCATATTTGCGTCTCTTGAGATCCTCGGCCAAATCTGCCGCCGCACCAGCCCTCACGGATGTCCTCGGAAGATTTTTCAAAATCTACTCATATTTTACTCCACTTCGTACCTTGCAACACTGTTACGAAAAGTTTTTAATCAGTGCGTCCTACCCGTCATGACCCACGGAGCTGAGACGTGGACACTCACGATAGGGCTGGTCCTTCAGTTCAACATCGCACAGCGAGCTATGGAAAGAGCTATGCATGGACTAATAAAGGCCGATGATGATGATGACAATTTTGACTGTATTTTTAACGATCTTACAACACTATTTCTAACACAAAATAAATTACTGCAATCGGACAACGCGTTGATGAATAATAACTCATTTCGATTTTCATCCCCTCTCCCAAGGGTGGAGTAATACAGGCTGAGATGATGATGATGATGTTGAGTAATTTTTACAATCTTGCAACATTGTTTCTAACAAAAAAAAAGAATCAATCAAATCGGACAACGCGTTGATGAATTACAACGAAGTACGCATTTTGACTTTCATCCCCTCTCCCAAGGGAATCGTTATGAATTCCGGGATAAAAAGTTTCGTTTGAATTCATTCAGTAGTTTCGGAGTTATGCGCGGCCTATATACAGACAGACAGACAGATACACATGTTTGAAAAAAAAGAAACAGTTTTGGCTTCAGTATAAATAATAGATTGCCCTCCAAAAAATTATTCAAAATTTCTTCAATGTACAGAATTTGACCTATTACAGTTATTAGAAGTATTATAGTTAGCAGCACAAAATACTAGATTAACATAAACATGAAGAAAATAGGTAGGTACATTTGGTTTTACCAGCGAATCTCTAATCAACTCTCTGTATCTCCCATCAACTTCTGCTTTCCTTCCTGGCTCTACTTTGAGCACTGTTTATAAAAATCTTCTCAGTCAATCAATCAATCATTTATTTGCTTGAATACAATTATTTTACAAAGTCAGGTCTTATATATCAGTGACTGTATTCAGGCTGCATGCAGGCGCAAATATTGTGCGAGTCATATTATTTATTAAAAGTACTAGTCATTTATGTTACAAATCATATTCTAAATAATCGTTTACATTATAGAAACATGTTTCAAGCAACCATTCAATTAACTTTTTCCTAAATATATTTCCATTAAGTTTCATTAAGTCTTCTGGTAATTTATTGTAAATTACACATATTGTAAATATTTTTTTGATATAAATAGTATTTTATATAAATAGTATTTACACAATAACAAGCACCTATTTTTTCACACTTTAACATGTTTTTTATATAAAATAAAATAAAAATATAATTTTTGTCAACTACGGTTGTAAAACTCAATTTCGCATTTTTTCCTATGGGTCATGCTTTGGAAAAACAAAGACATCACAATACATGTTTATATATTGTGATGTCTTTGTTTATCAAGCCCAGCAGGTCAATTATTGAGATGTTTAAATTACGATACGATTTACTTACAATAAAAAAAATATGTATTCGTCGTTCATTGGATAATGTTTCCACTTAAATTAGCTTATAAACTTTAAATATATGGAACAAAACATGCGTCTATTCTATGCAGTGTTAAACCCCTTATCACCCTACTTTGTGTTATACTCAGGCCCGTATTATAAAGCTGCTAACTCACCTATGCTCAAGCTTGTCTATTGTTTATGCGATACTCAAGCATACATTGCTTGACATATTTCTTAATGTTTGGTAAAAAACCGGAATATTTTCTGGAGTCCCGAAACTTTCCAGACATATACTTAATTTTTAGTAATAAAATCCTTACTTATAAGAATGCCTTTCACCTAAAAAGGTCAGCTTGTTGTAATAACAGTTAGGTTTATGGGTCATTCTAAGATTCATAGTTTGCGATCTTTTTAATCGGCGGGTTATCGTTAGGATTTGTTGGGCCTATAGCCTTCAAAAAATATGGCTGATTTAATAGTCTTTTCTCTCCCGTTAAAATACGTTATTTTACCCGACGCGACCCGGAAGGTCTTAAGAACCGACCCCTCAATCTTAGCCCGTGGTTGTTGTAAGACTTGACTAAGGGAAACAGTCAGGGAAAAGGCTAGTAACTTTCATTTGTGTGTTATTGTGTGTGTGTTGTATCTGAGTACCCATGTAAACTAGTTTATTAGGCCCTTTAGAGAGATATTATAGATCTATGCTTGAGTGACGTTTATGTAAAGCGTTACATAAGCATAGATCGATGACTGAGCAAGCTTTCATAATACGGGCATTAGTGTGAGCATAAGTTTTTTGAACAGTCTGCATTGTCTAACTAGATTGTGGAACTTGATCCCTCATGATGTTTGAGCCACTTTTAAATATTTAAAGCTTAGTTAAAAGAGCACTTCCTACTATCATAAATATTATTTATCTATGGTTATAGTATATTATTATATATGTATATTTATATATTCTATTAATGGTATTTATAAGGTTTATTTAGTGATTATTATTTTATTTTATATATGTTTATGTATTGTATATAGCTACCTACTATTAGTTTAATTGGCAGTTTATCTGCTGTTCGATTAATTTTTTTGCACTTCTTCTTCTTTGGCTCATCGAGAGGGCGTACTATAAGGTCGAGGATTTTCTTGACTAAAAATTGTGATATGTGACATAAATTTGTTATTTAAATTATTTAGGTACTTATTGTATTAATTATTATTTTACTTTGGACATTATTTTATTTTATTTTTATATTAGGTACATTAACAATTAATTATTATTTTAGTATTTAAAATTATTATTTAATTTGTTAGAAGTTACCAATTTTTAATTACATTTGACTTGTAAACATGATTTTACCAATAAAATGACTATCTATCTGACTATCTATCTGACTATCTGACTACCTGGTCCATCGCCTCTCCTATAACTCTAAGGCTTGCTGGAAGAAAACTCTTTTCAGGGTTAAGCTCGCCTAGGCACATATCCTATTATATAAGTTCATGCTATGTATTATTGTGTACAATAAAGAATTACAGAATTACAGATTATCGTTTCATTTGATGTAATGTACCTATGTGATTATTATTTATTAGTTACGTTGTTAGCACTTTTCGCCTGAGATACAGGTTTTACCAAGTACCTATTAGGGACAAGTATAACCTTTAAAAATATAACTTACTAACTGCTGCCCACGGCTTCGCACGCGCTTTTCAAGTAGCCTATGTCCGTCCCCGGGATACCATTTACGTTAAGCCGTTTAGGCGTGAAAAGGTAACAGACAGACAGACAGAGTTACTTACGAATTTATAATATTAGTATGTTTTGTAGTTTTGGGAAATCAAATAAAAACCCAATAGTTTTTGGACTTCGAAGGGACTTGAGCCCGCACCCTTTCCTCAGTACGGGAATGCGCTAACCAATTACACCACGAGGTCAAGAGACGTAGGAGTAGAAAAACATCGGGACTTCCTTCGGACTCTGGCACCGTTCAAAAAAATTGTGATATTAAATAAATAAATAAATAATGCTGGACAATCCACACAGCATCATCTAGCCCCAAAGTAAGCAGAGCTTGTGTTATGGGTACTAGATGACTGATAAACTTAATACAATACATAACATAGATAGATATTTTTTATTATATATAGAAAAAACCCAGAACACCCGGAACAAATACTTGCAGATCGTACAAACATTTGTCCCAAGGCGGGAATCGAACCCGTAACCTTCTGCGTATTATTTGTTTTCTTTTAAATTACCGTAAGTGTGTGGACTTACGCACTTTAATTCAATTCAATTCAATAAGTTTAATTCAGCTTAGAAACACGATACATATTTCAGCCATATAATAGGTAATAAAAAGAAAAGTAAAACAAAAACATCTTAAATTAATGGAACGCACAATCTGGGACAAACAATGTTCATGAGTGCATGGCTCTTAACAAAACCTTGTTAACCTTTTGTACTAAGATATTTTTGAATAAAATTATTTATTTATTCACGAAGGTCAAGAAGAGTGGTGTTTTCTATACTTTCGTGATAGACCGTGAGCCATCAGGGTTCATACGAAGGTTTATTCACAATAAACAAATAACACATATACTGCATTCACCAATGAGCCTGCCTATCCAAGGATCTAGGACCTGCCTCAGAGCAGGTTCACGTTAGGTCGGACCCACAGTATTACCGGGACAAAAAAGGTGTCGTATGCAAATGAATTTTAATAGCGCTGATCACAGAGCGACCCGATAAAAGTTTATTACGTACTAACTGCTGCCCGCGGCTTCGCACGCGCTTTTAAGTAGCCTATGTTCGTCCCCGGGATATTTTTTTTTATTTTATTTATTTGGCCTACCAGTGGGTGTTACAATCATACATCTTATGAAAATACACACTTATTGAGATAGCTAATTGCACAATCAGTTATAGGTTGATACTGCATGCTAAGCAGTAGGTTATCAGAGGAACAACTAAGGCAACAATAAATGTAAACGATGCAGCATTTTCACCATCTAAACGGCTGAACGGACTTCAATTAAATTTGGCAAAGAGGTAAACGATATACATAACTATCAGAAATTTTGTGCTATTGACATTAAATACTTGGGTATTTAATGTCAATAGCACAAAATTTCTGATAGTTATGTATATCGTTTACCTCTTTGCCAAATTTAATTGAAGTCCGTTCAGCCGTTTAGGCGTGAAAAGGTAACAGACTGACAGATAAACATACAGAGTTACTTTCGAATTTATAATATGGATATCTTCATTATGTTTTCGTTCCGATAAAACTGTCGGTTCGACCTACATATGTGAATTTCTAATTTATCATTTAAAATTTTTTATTTTGTAAAATTAGTGTTATCTAAAGAAAATTACAATTCAAAAATAAAAACAAATTTGAACTAGTACTTACAATTGAAACAATTAAGTTAACTGCAGACTGTTGCAAACAATCTACAGGTAGCTCAACTGATCCATATCAGTCGGAAGCGTCCCCAAGACGCTGGCTGCATTGCCCCGCTGCTGTATGGCAATGCTGATGCGCTGCGCCAGATACCCGCCCGCTCTCGGGTCACGCGTCGCGTCGACCAGACGCTCTGATAACTTTTTGAAACCCGGAGAGCCTCGGTACCCCACGGACCCAGGGTCTCGAGCCCAAAGGGAGCAAATGTGTAGGCTCTGTCGAGACCTGCATATTTGCGTCTCTCGTCTCATCTTCACAAATAATATTATAATGAAGTTTAATATGGCTCTTGCCACACAGTAGCCGATTTCTACCTGCCAAGTCCCCTATAATATCTGACCACAAATCACGCCTACATTATAATTTACTGCCTTTCTTAAAGGCAACGTCTTTATAGATGATAGTTTAATTATATTGTCTATTAATAAAATGTTGACAAGTTAATTTTATGTAGGTAGCGTGGCTTTTATTATATTTCTTTTGTTTGAGCCACCTATTACTAATATAAATACGAAAGTAGTTCTATCTGTCTGTCTGTTACCTTTTCACGCCTAAACGGCTGAACGGATCTCAATGAAATTTGGCAAGGAGGTAAATTGTATCTTAGGGAGGACATAGGCTACTCAAAAAGCGAGTGCGAAACCGCGGGCAGCCGCTAGTTTATTTGTTAGTTTGTTCGGCTCTACTGTGATGAAAACTTACGTATAGTCTTCTAGCTTCCGCTCGCGGCTTTGCACGTGTTTTTTATAATAAAATGTAGCCTATACATATATTATTCTAGGTTCAGTTTGTGTGCAAAATTGCAGCCCGATCTATTCAGTAGTGTTGGCGTTGTCTTTGGCGAAGCATCTTCACAACAACGGCACAAACTTTCGCCGTTTTGATCTAACTAGGCGAAATATATTTTTATTTAAGGCTTTTTCGTAGGGACTTATTTCAACAGTGCGATAGAATGGAACCAATATCTAAGCACAAACCTTTTCTGGGCACACTGCCTATTTTGAAAACACAGCCTATCTTTCTAATTATTATTATAATAGATAGATAATACTTTATTCAGAGAACTTGTATGTAAAACAGAATGGTAAAAGTTAACAGAATTGGCGGCCTTATCGCTTAAAGCGATTTCTCCCTGGCAATCAAAGCTTAAAAGAGACGACAAAGAATGGCGGAAATAATTACAAATGTAAAACTAATACAAACTATAACAAACTAAAATAATCATACCTACCAAATAGAAATATACACTAATACATAACAACAAATACAATGGTCACTTTGAGACACATACTAATTACTTACATAAATAATATTCGTAAACTTTTCGTTTAAAAGTGTGATGAGATGTTGTTTTTTTAATGTAAATAGGTAGATCGTTCCATAGTTTGACGGCTTGGGCAATAAAAGAATATAATGCAGAGAACGTAGACAAAAATATTGTCTAAAGATGTTTATTGTATAAATTAAAAAAAAAACAAGGTAAATCGTTTGATGTAAAACTATCAGCGAATTTTGTAAATACCGTACGTAAATTTTGAGTACAATCCCCCCAAACCCACTGTGTAGTCTCCTACGCACAAAAATATATTTTAGTTCTCCAAAAACTAAATTCAAAATTTATTTGCTCCTATAAATCAATTTTCTGGCCTAAAGGTGTCACGTTAAAATCATAACTCAAAAGTATTAGAGAGTTAATTTGAGCTTTCGAATCTATTGTCTGTTTTGTTTGATGGATATTTCCAGCTTGATTGATTTCAAAGTTTCCATAGCAGCTGAACGTTTTTTGTTAAGTTCGTGTTTATTTTAATTATTTATCTATCGCTATCTAATCAGTATTATTTAGATTGCTAGTTCGATTCCCGCTTCGGGATAAATGTCACCTTGTATGATCTGCAGGTATTTGTTCCACGTGTATTCTATGTAAAATAAAAATAATAATTATGGGTATCTATGTAACGTATTGTATTTTGTATATCTGTTATCCATAGTAGGTACCCATAACACAAGCTCTGCTAAGCTTGGGGCTAGTGAAATAAGCTTGATGCTGTGTGTCCAGCTATTTTAATTTATTTTATTATTGTTTGTTTTTATGAAAACGGCAGTGGCCTTTATTAACAAAGAAAATTACAATCAAATAATAAAAACAAATTAGAACTACATAGTATCTATAAAAGAAAGTCGTGTTAGTTACACTATTTATAACTCAAGAACGGCTGAACGGATCTCGGTGAAATTTGGCAGCGAGGTAGATGGTATCCCGGGGCCGGACATAGGCCACCATTTATTCCGGAAAAAGCGTCCGAAGCCGCGGGCTGCAGCTAGTTTACAATAAAAACAATTAAGCTAACTGCAGAATATTTGTTTTTATATTATGTAGGTACCTACTAATATTGATGTGCGTTCGAGAAAGTGGCAAAAAATATTTTGTAAATGAGACTTAAAACTTTCTGGTGAACCAAGACGTTACAGGAACAAATAGGTTGGCACCATTTCATCTGCATTTCATCTCGGGGTTACTACAAATGATTATATTTGTAGTAACCCCGCAGATGAAATGGATTAGGGAGAATTGAAATGAAATGTTGTTGTCCATGTAAATGATAATATTGAGTCTTTACTTTTTACTAGCTTGTAAAAAGTAAAGACTCAATATTATTATTACGAATATTAAAACCAACATTATTATTATATACCTCATAAGAAAAGAAATAGGATTTTACCTTGTTTTCTTTTTTTAAACGACTATTTAAACCTACATCAATAATGCTGCCAGCATTCTGAGCACACTGCCTTCGGTGACGGCTTTGATTATAAGAAATAGATTTATGTATGTAAGTGTAAATACTAGTTGTAATTGTTTTATTCCGTTATTTTAAATACAACCTTTGGCTCACCACAACCCTAATAAAAAAAGAAGTAGGATTTTCACCTTGATTTTCTTTTTTTTTCAAACGAAGGGTTGACTACTATCTCACCTGATGATAAGTGACTAGGTGACGATGTGGCTAACGATGTAACGATGGTCTAGAAGAGAACTTGGGCCTCTTCTCTTCAAGATGAGTGAATATTTACTATTAGGTACTATGTAATTTACTATGTAAATAGTTTCTACTACTTAGCACAGAGGTTGGGTATAGCCGGGAAAACAAAACTACACAGCGCGTTCCAAACCTTAGAGAATGGAAATTGAGCATGAATTAAAAATATTACGTTATTTTCAGTCTAGCTACTATGTCTACGTAAGATTTTTGGTTAAGAAAAAAGTTTAAAATTGATTAATGTTACTCAGGTGCATGAGTACAAAATCTAGCATTGTAATTCCTATTTTATACTGCCTATGTTGTTGAGAGAATACAAGATAATATTTTTTATATAAAAGATTTCTTTCTATAACCTATCCCTTGACGGGACCCGCGCAGGCTGTTACCATGCATGCGCCGGTGCATGCAGCAGTTTTCGCCGATTTTTCGATCTTTTTGTAGGAACAACTAGTACTATCTTTAAATGTCTAGCTTCTCCATAAAAAGTCTACAAATAAGCATGTAAATATAATATACAAGTTGAATAAAAATATTTTCAACACACTTGCTCATAAAGTGGCTCTAGTTTCACCGCAATTAGGTACATAATGACACCTGTCATCTAACTGTGACTTTTTCATTGATTTTATTCACAAGTGAGTTATAGAGTTTTTTATTTTATTGGTTGAGTTGCTTTGTTCGTAAAAAAGTTTCGATACAAAAAAGATCGTGTTCAATAGTACAAATAAATTAATGTTCCTATTGCTTGCTCATTTCATGCAACTTCGTATTTAAATAGATAATTTAAATTTGTACGTGTTTAATAAATAAAACTTTCACTCAAATATAACTTGTTTTTTCTGTAATAAAGAAAACTTGAAATTCCCCATTTTGTACGTGGCTCAAAACGCTATCCGCGAAAAACCAAAAAAAAAAAAGAAACCTCATTCTTTTAGTCTATGGCCGATCGCCATCGTAAGATGCGCGCGCATAGGAAAACTGATTAATTTTTCGCGCCATTGCGAAAAAAATTTCACAACTCGTTTTTACTGTTGAAATTACAGTTATTTATTAATTAAAATGTCTACAAGTACTAATTATGAAGAAAATGATTTATGTGGTACACCGCCCGATATAAGATGTGAAGCCCTTATCGTTATGAAAAATTTACTACCTGAAAACTCCCAAGGAAAAATTATCTATTATCTACTGAATAAAATGATTTTTGGTATTATTTTCTTCACAAGTGTGTTGAAAACCGTCGTGTGATACACGTGTGTATTGATAATTACCGTCCTCGACTCTCTTAAGACCCTATAATTGAGAACCATGTAATGTAAGAGGATTGGTAAAATCGTGGTGAAAGTTTGTTTAATGAGGTGAAGTTTGTTAAATTTATTAAAATTTTGATGTACAGTATGTGTTTTATTTGCAATTTCGATCGTCTATTGTTACATAAGAAACAAAAAACAACACGTTTCCAAACAATTTGTTTATACAAGGAGTTCATAAAAACATATCGAGAATTCCGACGTGCGCAAAAAACCATAGCGGTGTCAAGTGGTTGTGTTGACGAATGCCGAGCTCAAGTGACCTGATTTTTATGTATAACTCCTAGCTTATATTTGTATTAACTTAAATGATTTTTGTAATTTGAACGCGTAATTAACCGTCAAGAAATTACCACTTTGTACTCGAAAATAGGAAAATTTTAACGCCTATAAAAATAAACACGGTTTAACATAATTTACTTTGATAACGAAATGCACAAAGATACATACAGTTAAGTTTAAGTGGTCTTTTGACTCGACACAGAACTAGTTTAAGTTAAAAGAGCCAATTTCTGGTTAGTGTATACATACACTAACCAGAAATTGGCTCTTTATATATTAAGATTACCTATGGATCTTTTTGTAAGATAACATGAAATGCATGTGCTTCGACATAGGCCTAACATTGTATTTAAAACATTGTACATACATGTATGTAATCTTAATATATAAAAGTACAAGCGATTTTATGGGGACAACGCCCAGCCCAAACCGCTAAAGCTAGAAAGCTGAAATTTGAAAAGCAAGTACCTGTTGCTATAATAGTAAGTACTGTAAAGTTATATTTTTATTGAAACAGGTTATTTACATGATTTTTAAGACTTTTCTGTAAATTATTATTAATTAGAATGAAAAGTACGTTATGTAAATGACTAACAATTAACAATTAAATGTACTAACTTTAGCTATAATTAGATCTTATATTATATCTTATATAGCTCCCAACCTATGTACATATTGGCAACAAATAAATAAAAATTGTTAAATAAAAATAAAGATTGTTTGCAACAGTCTGCAGTTAGCTTAATAGTTTCAAATGTAAATACTAGTTCTTATTTGTTTTTATTATTGAATTGTTATATTCTTTGTCAATAAAGAATTTCATTAAATAAACAAATAAATGAAATGAAATGAAATATCATTTGGTTGCCTGGAAGAAATCGCTTTAAGCGATAAGGCCGCCAATTCTGTTACCTTTTGCCAAACTGTTTTATATTGTTCTCTGATTAAAGCATTAACCATCTATCAGTTTTCCTAAATGCGATAATAAGTATGTTTGTGTGTGTCTATCCGATACCTTTTCAAGGCAAAAAAGCTAAACGGATCTTAATGAGTACAAAGACTAGCTGCTGCCCGCGGCTTCGCTCGCTTTTCCGAGACAGTAGCTCGTCCCCGGGATACCAACTATCTCCATAACGAATTTCAGCCGTTTAGGCGTGAAGAGGTAACAAACAGAGTTACTTTCGAATTTATAACATTAGAGGTAGTATGTATTCTTAGTGGTTTAGGCTGTGCGTTGATCCGTCAGTCAGTCATTCAGGACAAAGTATTTTTATATATATATAGATTGTATCCTAAGGAATGATTATATGCTTATTATCAGGGAATATGTACGAAGTTGCAGGCTAAAGCTAGTAGATTTAACCTCCATTAATATTTCAGTCCACTCGTTCTTGTACGTCTCAGATGTTGGTTTTTTAATGCAATTCTAGAAGCTTTATTCCTGTGTGATAGATAGAGCTCCTAATGTGATAACCTGTCTGATTGTCACTTCGAGACTAGATGTTTCTGAAAAGCACTCAGACATCTTAAGCCGCTGGCCCACTGCGGCGTACCCTGTGCGCGGCCCATTTTAGCTGCTTGCGTGGGTTCGTTTGTTTGACAACGTGGGTTTACATTTCCACTGCAGCATACACTATACATGAAAATGCACCCAAGATAAGGTACAAACTGTAGCGCAGCACAGTTTCGAATCATACGAAAGTGAGTGATCTACGCACGCGTGTACCGCGTGCAAACGTTGATAGCGTTGAGCTGCCGCAATCAAAAATCAACGTTTGTTATACACAATATTCGAAAAAGCCACGCGTGTAGCAATGTCGTCATTAATTTCGTATTTGTACATAGCGTGTTCGTGGGTTGCAGTGGTGGTGCACATAGAAAAAAAGCAAAGCAAATCTAGACACAAGTGCGTATCCTCTCCGTACGCATTAGTGGGGCTATGGCTTACTCTGACATCAAACTCAAGAACTCTTCTATTATGACTATGACTTGCATCGGTGCTATTGTTATTTTATAAAAATAATGGTACCTCAGGCTATTAAAATTGCATAATATCAAGAGGTTTATTATTTTTTAAAGGCCGCCGCCATGACGGTCCCGGTGGCGTAAGAATCGTCTCTCGTTTTTTTTTTTACCACATCCACTGCGACAATCTGCCTGCCAAGCGTCACGTCGCGGTTATGGCAAAACACCCCTCGTATGGGGAGGCATGCATGTTCAACAATGGACGTAGGTTTGTATACTGATTGCTAATGTAGTAGTTACTTAGTAGTAGTTACCTTCAAAAAAAATGGTTTTATATGTTTTATTTGTTTCTTCGTCATGCCATTTTTGTCTGCTTTATTTATTTAACAATTTTAGGAAAACTAACAGCTAGGTAGGTAACTATTTAACAAAAACGGTGTGTAACAAACGGCTAATTATAAGTTTCCACAAAAAATAACTACCTAAATGAAATTATGTTTAAGAGCGTTTACGCCTTCCACGCGCAGTTTGGCTCAAAAACAGTACACTCGGATCATAGTGCACTGGGATCATTTTCTTAGTCAACATAGAATTTCATGAGAGTTGTTACTAGACGCCATTTTTTTTCCTACTCGTATACGATAGCAAGTACACAAGCGTTCTACTTTTCCGAGCTAGCGCTAGGAAAATTAGAACGCGGTCTGAGTACTTAGATTGGACGCCGTCGCGGCCGTCGTCGTCCGCGTTCGCTTGGATTTGGGGCTGCCACTATACAAGTTGCGTCCGAGTAGGTATCCGAGTCCACTCGATCCGAGCAGACTCTAATCGTGTCTACGCAGCTTTAGCAGCCTATCTACTAACCGTCCTGTACTTACTGAAGTACAGCCATGACCGTAGATATATATAATAATAGATAATATAATTATTTAATGATAAATAAAAAAATGTTACTGTACTATGTTCCACAAACCTAGTCAAAGCTATGCAATGCAACATTGGGCATTTTACTCGGTTCCAGAACCGTAGTTTTTTTTTGTAAACAAAAGTGCTGGAAATCAGATAAGAATATGTGGAAAGTATTTTACGACGTTGGTATCATTGAAGCAAAAGCAGAAGTTCGAAATAAATTTTGTTTTTGAAAGCTTTCAATCATCATTTCATTCGTTTAAGTATCCTGTATTACGAACTCGAATTTACGAAAACTTTTTTAGCTGCGCGAACGCTGATACGTTGTTGAGGTGTGTTTTGTTTTTAGTAACCTTGTTGTTTTCTGTCATTGTCACTTATCAGTATTCAATAAGTTTTCATTCATAGACTCAGTTGACGCAAAATATCTCGGATTCCTGAATCGTAGATAGATAGGTTTTATTCCTTTTTTTAGGTTCTCTTTCAATACAATACACATAATATAGATTTGTGAAGATACACGTGGCTATTAACAAATTCCCACTTATAGAAACACAAAACAAATTTATAAAAACATAAAAATAATAATAACAGGTATTCGTGTTTACCAGAATACCCTTAAACTATAGTAGGTTCATAATATTTTTTTTTTCAAATGGGTATGGCCTTTATTAAGGACGCATTTACGGAGAGGCGCTTCAATTTTAGGTATTTGATTTGTACTACTACATGCGCAGGGCACACAGACACAGCAACGCATGCTCAGCGGCAATCTTAGGACTACCTAATCTATATGATGGTATGATATGATGATATGATATGATGATATGATATGATGATATGATATGATGATATGATATGTTTGTAAAAATACTAAATACGCGTGGCTCCTGCGGTGCGGACATTCAGCATTCAGCTTAAATGTGAACTATGTAGTTGTAGGTGAACTTTATAAAGTGCAATACATTCCCCAAAATGCATGGTCCTAGCTTGTAAATTGTCGTGTTTGAAGTTTATGTAAATATAGTTTTATATGCTCTTACTAATAAAAACTAAAAAGAAAACTTACATTAGTTTAAATTTATTCTGTATAACTGATTTCAGTATAGAGGTAATATTGATTTTTAATAAATATATTAGTAACATCGATTTTTTTTAACTGGCGTACATTATTTTAATATGAGTCGTAATTTTTTTTTGACCTAATAACGGCTTATTATTTTATGTACTGAACAGGTGCTAAATTATAATTGTATTCCCCATTTAGTTTTCTTTTTTCAATAAAATAATGATTATAAAAACGTGGAAATCGTTTTCGACTAACTCGAGGGTGAATATTACGAATAAGGTAATTTGCAAAATCTAATGTGGCCGACATAGGTATTATTTATTAAAGTATTATATAGTAATATTTTACTATAAAATATACCAATAGGTTATTACCTATTGGCATCGTTTCGGTCTAGATTACGAATTTTTTAGGTTCTCGGTCATTTGCAAAATCAAATGTGGCCGACATATCTTTTATTGAAGTTACAAACGGCTTAAACTATTTTGAGATATTTTTGGACGGCCTTTCCCTGAAATTTAGGGAAAAAAATTTAAAAGGCGTGGACCGAGTAGGGTTTTATTATTAACAAAGAAAATTGCAATCAAATAATAGAGACAATTCAGAACTGGTATTTACAATTGAAACAATTAAGCTAACCGCAAACAGTCAGGTAGCTCACATCTGAATAACAACAATATCTAAAAAGTAATCTGTTTAATTTTGTAATTGAAATATTTGAAGAAATTTTTAAAAACTTACTTATTCACTTCATTAAGTTTGTTTTTTAAAGTAGGAATGCTGCGGTTGAAGAAGTCAAGGTCAATTTCACGATCCAAAAGGTTAAATTTTTACCTTTTCCCTACCCTGTCCCATAACGCTAAAAAGAAAGCTAAAAAGCTAAAATCTAAATAACTTTAAACACAGAATCTAAACATTTTGTAGAACACACAGTAGAAGTTGTAGCCAAAATGCATCGCATACCATTTTAAATTAAATCTCGGAAAATGCTCGGAAAATAGGCAAAGTTTACCGCATTTAATATTCTTATGCAGAATTAAAATAAATGTTTTGTGCGCAATTTATGCTACATGTGGCGTCCCTAGGACGTGCTATACGGAGAAAGAGCTAGTGTTGCCTATGTCACATAGTTTTGTCGATTTAAAAGTATATTATAGACAGTTATAACTCGGTTCTAGAATCCTAGATATTTTTTGTAAACAAAGAAGTTACAAAACCAAATAAATATTGATAGAAAATATTTTACAACTCTGCTAACGTCGTATTTTACGACACGTGTTTTATGATACCATCATTGGATCATCAGATAGCGTATTAACACGTTCGTTTTTTTTTTGATAGATTTATTCGTTGTTTTATTTTTCTCTTATCAGTTTTCTAACTCGAATTTGCATATTTTTCGCCGCGCATGCGCAATTAGGTGTTATCGAAGTGGTTTTTGTTTTAATGGTTTTTACGTAATGACTATATTAATAGATTTTTTATAGACGTGGTTCCTATAAAATTATAAACAAATACATAATATTTACATTACTTTATTATATTCGTTGTTGTATAACTTATGATAACAATGAACTTTCATAAATTCAATGTTAAAATGAATGTTGATTATGAATTCCCGTCAACAACGACCATAAACGTATACGAAACGTAACATTCATTACGTTTTATAACGTCGTAACGTATCAAAATGTTCGCTCTCGGGAAATTTCGGGAAATTACGGAAAGTTTATGGCGCTCGTTACAACTTAGAATCGTTAGTTCGAAACACAGGATCGGTCTGAATCTAGTATTATTGTCCAGTGTCTTAATACTGATTTACTAAAGCTCTGCTCTTATCCAACGCCGCTACCGTACAGCACAAAAAATTACATTCAAATATGGGCTTAAACTCGTTATCTTTAGATACGTTTACTGTGATAGAGCGACTTCCCACAAGCTTCAAATGAGTGTCCCGTGAGCAGTCTGTCATCTAATGCCGTCAATATGAAATGCACCTAAATGTTACAAGTTACCCATGTTTAAATGCATATTTTTATTTTATTTATTTATTGATTTATTGAAGAAACAAAATCCACAGCCCTTAAGAACTAAAAATTTACAAGCTTATTCGCAAAACATACGGCCAATAACGGATTTACTTTTTGTATAATTTAATACATATTGACTATTGACTACACTATAAATAAAATTTACTGAAAATTTAAGCCAAATTTTTGTGCTGTGCGGTAGCGGTGCGTCCATGATTTTCGATAACCTTTAATCCAGATTTATAGATCAGATTTATATCGGATAATATCGAATAGTATCTAAAGTATCCAATATAAATCTAAAAAAAATATTTAAAAAAAAAAAACAAGACGATGATTAAACTTAGGTACCTGTATTAATTTAACAAGTATAACCCTGTATACCGAGATCTTTCTTATGTCATTCATTATCTTTGATAATAAAGATATTCCTTTTCTATTCTGTCTCCCTCCATCTTTTAACCCTTTGTTTTTACTTTATTTAATTAGTTTTTAGTTTATTTTGTACTTAGCTAAGTTATTTTGATGTATATGTTTGACATGTTAGAAAATTTTCTTATTAATAAATAACTGAACTTTGTTCACCCAAATAAACTTAAAAATATACCCATAAAGAGAAATTCTACGTAAAGGTTGTTTATGAAATTTCAATCATTATTATCATAGCTTTCTTAGGCCCGTATTATGAAGCTTGCTCAGTCATCGGTTTATGAATGAGTACAGCTTTTCTACAGCATAAACGTCACTCAAGTATAAATCGTTGACTGAGCAAGCTTTCATAATATGGGCATTAGACTACCTGTACTTTAATTAGGTACATAAGCATTTTTCATGCAACTGCATACCCTCATATAACCACACTTGATAACAAGTTATCTAGACGATTATTATCTGGTCGACGCGACGCGTGACCCGAGAGCGGGCGGGTATCTGGCGCAGCGCATCAGCATTGCCATACAGCGGGGCAATGCAGCCAGCGTCTTGGGGACGCTTCCGACTGGTATTGATATGGATCAGTTGAGCTACCTGTAGATTGTTTGCAACAGTCTGCAGTAAGCTTAATTGTTTCAATTGTAAATACTAGTTCTAATTTGTTTTTATTTTTTCATTGTAGGTTTCTTTGTCAATAAAGATATTATGTTATCTAGTAATGTGAAAATCAGATACCTAAGTCTTAAAACCCTGCTGGGTGTGCCAGTAACGATAGATGTACATGTTTATAAATAAATAAAGAAATAAATAAATAAAATGACGTATTCAAAAATGTTTTTTACACGCTGAAGCACAATCACGTGTTAATTTGTATGCGGAAGTTTTAGAAGGTGTGAGATGATGGGGCGAAGATAAGGTCAAAATTACTGAACGGATCGAGCTAAAATTTTGGACAAATATAGTTCTGGATTCACATAATATACACAGTTAACATCATCAACTTAAGTCCTCTTCTGGAAATAGCTAGGCCTCCCCTAATGAGCAACATAGTGCCATAGCACCTTCAGGTTGCCGCATCCAGTATTCGCCTGCAGTCTTTCGCAGGTCGTCATTCCCCCTGGCATGAGGGCGTCCTACACTAGGTTTGCCGAATCGCAGTCTCCACTCAAGAAGACGTTTACCCCAGTGGTTGTCGGTTCTTCGCGAGATATGGCCGGCCCACTGCCATTTCAGCTTGAAGAAGAATTAATTCTTTGTAGAGCTAACATAAACGCGAGCAAAGCCGTCACCAAAAGCTAGTACCTAACTAAATAAAATATACGTAAGCTAAATTACTAGCAAGAGACAGTAGATACCTACTCGTACCAGCAACTATCTTCGTTTCACAAAGTTTACATCAAACTTGCTAATGTGGTTAAATTGGAAATTCTCTAATTGAATTGAATTTAGATGGCTTAGACAGTTGGTGCTCCCATGAAACCTCTACGATGCGACATTTGAAAGTAAATTGTATTATTTTTATTATTGTGAATATGAATATTGAAATCCAAAATAATTGCACAATATTTAACGAAATTAACAGCAAATATAATTAGAAAGGGAAAAGACTTTGACAGGTTTGTAAGTTTTGGAACCTTATTATGACACTTTGGAAGTTTTTTTGACATTTTAAGAATCAAACTAGATTGTTGATTATTTAAATGTTATTTATCTAAGTATTCCCGCCAAATGACAACCTCTGTGGCGCGGCGGGCGTGCGTCCGCCTGCTACGCAAGAGGTTGCGGGTTCGATTCCTTCCTCAGGACAAATGTTTGTACGATCCGGAACAAATATCTACAGATATTTGTTCTAATGGTTTTCTGTGTTTAATAAAAAATAATACTTTTTAGTAAATATAATATATTGTTTATATTTATTATAATATAATATTATATATCTGTGTAGTACATTGTATTAAGTATAATCAGTTATCTAGTACCCATAACATAAGCTTTTAGCTTGGGACTAGATAATGCTGTGCTGCAATGCTGGACAATTTATGTCCATCATTGTTTTTATATTGTTGTTTAAATATACTGAACGGATTGAGGTAAAATTGTGCTTTTATGTAGTTAGACCTGGATTAACAAAGGCTTTTTATCCCTGAAAAACGTAGAAGTATTAACGTATCTTTCGTAGACTAAAATATACTTAGGCATTATGCATGTCCATGAAAAATGGCAGAATGAGATGAATTTCTACAAGTTACTTCTTCGATGTTTTCAAGTTTTGTCTTTATCGATACAAAAAATATCGAGTTGGTCCAGCACTACTCACCCCTGTGACGCTACGTGAGGCAACACTAGTAGGGTCCTTGCTACGTGATAAATTCAATGTGATTAATAGTGAAGGGAAATATTGCAAAACAATCATTTGTTGTCGAAGCAGCCCAAACAGCATTATCGTAAGTTAAATAAATAGTGTTGGACAATGCACATAGCATCATCTATCCCTAGTCCCAAAAAAAGGGAGGCTTGTGTTATGGGTAGGTCGCTACTTGATAACTGATATTCTTATATATTTATATATAATTATTATCTATCTATGTATATATATATAAAAGAAAGCCGTGTTAGTTACACTATTTACAACTCAAGAACGGCTAAACGGATCTTGGTGAAATTTGGCAGCGAGGTAGATGGTATCCCGGGGCCGGACGTAGGCTACCTTTTATTCCGGAATAAAGCGTGCGAAGCCGCGGGCTGCAGCTAGTATAAATATAAAAGAAATTCGTGTTAGTTAAACTATTTATAACTCAAGAACGGCTAAACGGATCTTGGTGAAATTTGGCAGCGAGGTAGATGGTATCCCGGGGCCGGACGTAGGCTACCTTTTATTCCGGAAAAAAGCGTGCGAAGCCGCGGGCTGCAGCTAGTATAAATATAAAAGAAATTCGTGTTAGTTAAACTATTTATAACTCAAGAACGGCTAAACGGATCTTGGTGAAATTTGGCAGCGAGGTAGATGGTATCCCGGGGCCGGACGTAGGCTACCTTTTATTCCGGAATAAAGCGTGCGAAGCCGCGGGCTGCAGCTAGTACTTAATAAGTACCTAAATTACATACATGGATACCTAGATATTTTTAACGAGCTGCTGCCCGCGGCTTCGCACGCTTTTTTCGGAGATAGACAGTAGACTATTAGACGTGAAAAGGTAACAGACAGACAAACAAACAAACAGGCAGAGTTACTTTCGAATTTATGATATTAGTGGGATAGGATTATAAATAGAAAACATCCAGAACACCAGTCCAATACCTGCAGACCGAACAAACATTTGTCTTGAGGCGGGAACCGAACCCGCAACCTCCTGCGTCGCAGGCGGACTTTGAACCGCTGCTTCACAAAGGTCGTAAAAAAATATGATGATAAGTCTGCAATCTTGACTATCTGGATTGTCCAGCAATATTTTTTGTCTATTATATTGTTCTCTTATGTCCAGTCCATCCCAAGATTGCCTGGAAGAGATCGCTTAAAGCGATAAGGCCGCCCATTGTACTTCCTTCATTCTCAGCAATTTCTTCTGTATTGTATTTCGTGTTTCTGTGGTACAATAAAGAGCTATCTATCTATTTCTAGTTTTTATAATATAACCAACTGCTGCCAGCGGCTTCGCATGCGCTTTTTAAGTAGGTACTAGTCTATGTCCGTCCCCGTGATACCATTTACCTCCCTGCCACATTTCATTGAGATCTGTTCAGCTGTTTAGGCGTGAAAAGGTAACAGACAGACAAACAAAGTTACTTTCTAATTTATATTTTTTTGTGTAAATTATAGTACTTAGGTATACTAGTTTCTTTAGAATTTAGATAAAAGTACAGAATGTATGGATATCGTACTAGAAAGAGATGCATTA
This sequence comes from Eupithecia inturbata, assembly GCA_963662085.1. NCBI lineage: Eukaryota > Metazoa > Arthropoda > Insecta > Lepidoptera > Geometridae > Eupithecia > Eupithecia inturbata. The sequence continues at coordinate 2,661,825 of OY759192.1, forward strand.
CTACTTTGGGGCCTCTTACTCGGCTCGTTTTTATATAACCCTGCACAGTTCAGTTTAGGTTAGGTTCATGCTATACCGGTATGGATGGATTATCTGCCAGATGTCTGGTCATGTATTTTACTATGTACTGTCCAAACTGTCCACATATATTTAGCGGTGTCTTGGTACCTACCAAGAAATTATCGACAACTCCATCTACTGGCACTTGATTTACTTAGTACGAACTTTGGAGTCTCCCAGGTGTAATGCTAATTAAACAGACTCCAACTTTTCATGGAGTTGTGGTCCCTAATTCTCCGGGGTATGTGAGACCTGTAGGAACTTGGGCAGTCTTTTGGGAACGTCGATTTTGGACCAAATCTAGATTGGTATTGGAGCCACACGAAAATCCATTGGGCAGTTTATGATACCTATCATAAAAGCTTTTTTTTAATGTCTTTGTAATAGTTTTATTTTGTATAGTTTATGCAGAGATGCGAAGTTGCTCTTGGTGGTCACCGAACTCTGTGTTCGCATCTCTGTCTAAACTATACAAAATAAAACTATTACAGAGGTATTAAAATATCACAAACTGTCTAATGGATTTGAAAATTCCTTTCTTTAACGTAATAATAAGATTAAATTGGTGCCGGCGCTACTGTGGGTCGGGGTAGCGTCTTAAATACAACCTTAAAAAAATAAGTTGATCGTAAATATAGGGGTAGGGGAGGTTTTATACAATACCACGTTGAGTAACGATCATCGAAGCAATGTCGGACACGGTCAGTACTTGGATGGGTGATTGCGTCATATTAACTTTTTGCTTTTTTTCGATCTATAAAAAAATCGTACCTTTCGTCTACGAGTCGACTCACAATTGGCCGGATTCATAACAATAATTATACGTGTTCCAACAACAATACCAAGCCAAGCTCGTTGTAGAAGGTTTGAACCACGATTCAAATAACTAAAACTCACTCACGCGTCGAGTTTCAGATATTGCAATAGGAATGATTTTAAATTAACAAGTAATGTAAATTGCGTATAAAAAGACGCGGCCACCGAGTCAATGGTAGTCTCTTTACAAACATTCTACATTAAGTTTGGTTATCGTAAAGTAACGCCTTCTGTTGTTGTTTTTCTTATTTTAGTAATCTAGCTGCTGCGCGCGGCTTTGCACGCGCTTTTAAAGTAGACTATATCTATCCCGGGGTAACATTTACCTCCTTAAATTTCATTCTAATCCTTACAGCCGTTTAGGCGTGAAAAGGGGTCAGACAGACAGACAGACCGATAGACAGACAGCGTTACTTACGAATTTATAACATTAGTATAGATAGATAAGACGAATGTTGAGGGTAGACGCAGTTTCTACTGCCATATGTGGGTAGTCGGAAATTGAAAGGAGAATGTTGCGAACGGTTGCCCACATGTCGTGGCTCCGCGATAAATTATTTAATAGTTTTTGAAAACACATTGTTCAACACCTAAATTATTAGTTTTAGACAAACTTCTTCTGCCGTTGACCAAACTAAAGTTTTGTTTTATTCGATCGCCTACAGGATGCGTGAATAGAAATATTGCCAGTGTATAAATTAGTAAACTGAAGTCAGTGTGAGTATAGTAAGCGAATAAAGTGAGTCTTTCAGCGTGTAAGCACGGTAATTATATCTATACAGTATTCTATCTTCATATAAACGGCCGGATCGTGAGTCATACCTACGCGCCTCGTGTTCTGTACACACTCGGTACACCAGAAAAAAAATTATAAGTCACGAGGCATGAATCGAACCCGCAACCTCCTCGCAAAGTGGACCTTCGCCCGCTGCGCCGCATAGGTCGTCACTTTGCTTACTGCCAGTAGAGTCAAATTCTCTGGTTGCATAACATCATTGGTCGGGTCATAATCCGTAGGTACACAACCGTAAACAAAGCCTGAAGTGAGTGGTCTTACAACTTTACAACACGTAAAACGCTTCCTAACCTGCCGTAAACTCCTTTGACGTTAACGTAAACGAGTCGTTAACGTGAGTTTTACAGCTTCTGACTTGGACGACGTAGGTTGGTCATCAATTCGAGTAAGTTTTTGTCTTGTACTAAGGGTTTAGCTTACGGACACAATTTAACGGCCAGTTACGTCGTGGCGGTCGTGGCGTCAGAATCGATCCCTTCAAGTCATCCCGTGTTCATTGTTCATTATTTATAGTAACTTTATTTTATTTAACTGTCGAGCATTACTAGTTAGTAATTTCCCAAAAATGTTATATATATTTTAATGGTTTTACCTTTGCCGTGGAAAGGAGCATCCCATAGCTAAACTCAAGCGCAGCGTTGTCACTGGCCTGATGCACGTGATTCACGTGGATCACGTGGGTACAACTTCACACCGCGCCTTACAGCTACACTTGGACAGGACGGACGGTGACACCGCTGTGTTTGTTGCGTGCGTAACTGCCTCCCGTGTGTACAAATTTATACTTATTGCTATTTTTAGAGAACCATAGTGTCTAGATAAACCTAACATAGGATTTAAGACACACCTAACCAAAAACATGTAATCTCTTTGTCCATAAACTATATCTATCTACGTGAGGAAGGGCAGCAGCTTACTTCTGTGTTTTTTGAACACCTCAACTGAGATCATGCTTGTGTGAGTAAAGGAATTTACACCTAGGCTTAATATTTTAAGGCACAGTGTTCGGCACCAGGCTCTTAAGCTGTACAATAAACTAACTTTATCTTTTATAAGTATATTATTATATATTATTGCAGGCATTTCCAAAAATAAACTCAAAGAATTCTTTTTAAAAAAGTTTTTACAAAATGGCGCGCATTGCGCCCACTTAATTGGATAATTAGCATCCCCTATCAATGCACCCATTCATGGCTTTCGAGCACGTACTCTTTCTTTCTGTCCTAATTTTGTACAAAAATAAATTAAATAGAGTAAAAACACCTTATAAATCTGTGAATGAAAAGTTGCCATTAGAGGTGAATAACGATGACTCAGCAAAACTATCAATACTAAAAATCACATCTGACCCACTTCAGGCGGGAATAGAAAATTCCAAATTCAAAATGCAACCGTCACCGGAAATGAATCCGTTGGCGGAGTCTGTGATACGGATCTGATGGAGCTTCGTCCGACATCCGGTCGGTTCCCGCTTTTATGGCTTCCAATTTCAAAACGTGCGGCGCTTTCAGATTCGATTTTGATATTGTTAATTTTTATTTTTCTTAGCTACCTACATCACTTTGAAGGTAAGGTTTTACTGTTTTTTTGTAAATTAATTGCTTCGAATTATAAAATAAGTGTGTTTACCTCTTAGAATATTTAGGTTTACCTACATTCTTATTAAAACGTTAACCTAGTTTCTACACAACTTTTTTTTTATAACATAATGCCTGAAACTATTTATTTTAAAAGGTAAGTCATAGTCAAAAACTGATGATAGATTAAATGGTACTAGAGTGTAGCTAACTGCAAGAACTACTTAGCGAGGTCACAGCAAACGGGGAGCAAAAAAGAGGGGGTCACGACGCCCGTGACCCCCCCCCCCCCAAATCATAGTTTAGGTACTTAAAAAATACAATCCACAGCTTGATGATTATTTTTTCCTGTTTTCTTCAGTCACTTTGATTATGGTTACAAACTGATAATATTACTGGCTTTTTGTGCTTTATGTTTTGTTTAGTGCACACTCGTCGCATCGACCGGTATACACTATATAGGGTATCGACCCCAAAGGGAGCAAATGTATTAGATGATAACACCCATATTCGGAAGAAATATATGCTGATGATACAAATATTTTGGCCCTCGATAGGAATCGAACCCACTTTCCACGTTGCTTACGTTACCTATGACTTGAACTGAACTGAACTTCAGTGGTCTAACTGGTCCACTATAGTCAGTTTTTACAAATCATTTGTTTATCTACACACCGTACAACGTTATAAATGCTTCCAGAGCACTTTAAGAAGCTGTTTCTGCACACATTTCTTTCGGAATAAAAGGCCGTGCTTCACGGTAAGTGCATCACGACTATGCTTGTGGGAGATTCGATTACTAAGACTTTCACGGTAGTTCGACTAGGACGGAGGACCAGACATTTTTTAAGGATTTTTATTAAATTGAAAACGGTATGTTTTTGCGAGTCTGCTCGTAGTTTTTGATATGCTGGACATTTTCTTAAGCAACACCACGCAAGCCACTTTATCATAATGGTCTAGCATTAATCTTTTATGTGCTTCCTTTATAAGAATAAAATTAAATGATGAATGATGTGATGTCTGAATTTATATTTTTTTTAATTTTTGTAATAATATTATGTTAGAGGCAATGGCTTTTATTAATAAAAAAATTACAATCAAATAATAGAAACAAATTAGAAATAGTACTGACGATTGAAACAAATAAGCTAATTGCAGACTGTTGCATACAATCTACAGGTAGCTCAACTGAACCATATCAATACCAGTCGGAAGCGTTCCCAAGACTTTTTAAAAAACCGGAGAGCCTCGGCACCTCACGGACCTAGGGTCTCGACCCCAAAGGGAGCAAATGTATTATATTAGATAACACCCATATTCGGAAGAAATATTTGCTGATGATACAAATATTTTGGCTTACGATAGGAATCGAACCCACTTTCCACGTCTTACAACGTCAATGGGCCGTTCTCCGCCGACTCACCACAAAGGTAAAAGGCATAAAAGTAGAGTTTTGATTTATGTGCAGAATTTATAAAACAATGAATATTTTATAATCGAGAGAGGCACTAACTAATTCTAATTCAATAGGTAACGTGTGATTGAAAATTGCAAAATAAATCAAACAGAATCAACAAAGTTATAAAAATGTTTTAGAATATTTTTACATACATGCAAATTGAATTCCCAGCAATTTGCTAACCAAGTTTGAGGATTAGGAAATTTATAAACTGAAATCAATAAAAATAAATAAATAAAAGTCAAGTGTATGTTTGTAATGTCAAAATAAAAGCTTTTTACTAAAATGCATTATGAAAGTAAAAAAAAAAAAAACAAAAAAAACATTGATCTGTCTGTATTTACGAGTATGTTTGCTTGTTTCAAGCTAATCTCCGAAACGGCTGGACCAATATTTACAGGACTTTCACTGGCAGATAGCTGATGATATAGCGGGTAAATTGGCCATCTCTTTTCAGTAAAATAATTAGAATAACGCGCAAAAAGACCGCCACGAAATAGAAGCGGGCGAAGCTGCGGGCACAGTTTGTACCTACGAAATAAAATATTGCAATCATTCGTGAGTTCCATCGCTTGCGGTCGGTTATTTTGTAAATTCTGGTTTCTTGGAAAAAAACTGAATGATAGCAATAACGCATTCACTTAGTCGTGAATCAGCCCAGTGCTCACCTAAATAAACTATCGATAAATTTAATACAAAAAGCCTATCGATGAAATCATTTTGAAAAAAGAACATTCATAAACTATACAGAATGCTGCGAATAAACAATATGGCGGACGTGCGTGATTTACGCGCGCTTGGATATTGTTGAAATTCGCGTCGATAGCGCTTTTGTTTTGCCGTCTGGCTTCTTATCGCCCGCTAGGGATGTGACTATGGATAAAATATAAAAGTAAGTACCTACCTACGTAACTTAATAGAGAAGAGACTGGCCCACCTGCCTTCCATTCAACTCGAACTTTAATATTCTTACTAAAAATCTTTGTATTTACTTAACTTACTTACTTAAGTATTTAGTACACTCTCTGGCTCGTGTTATCAGACCATGCTAAGTCATAGATCTACAATGCTTGAGTGCCACAGAAAAGCGTTTCTCAAGCATAGATCTATGACTGCGCAACCTTTCGTAATATAGGCCTAGGTATTACTGTAAGAACTACGTTTTTTCCGAACATGGCTGACGCTCTATCGCGCTTCTCGATCGATACAGAGCAGTAAAACAATAGGGTGACAATATCCACCAACTTCACATATTGACGCGTTGATAAAAAAAAATTCACGTCAAAAACAAAAAAAAAATTCATGTTATGGGGCAGATATGGCTCAAATTCGGTTACATTAAGGAGGATTTAACCTAAACTCATTCGAACCTCTTTTCTCTGTAAATTAATTTTACGGATCGACCAGTAAAAAAAAGGTTTTTTGTATTTATTTATAGATAAATACTTAATTGGGTTACGATTTAGTCTAAAAACCGCCTGCGACGCAGGTGGTTGCGGGTTCGATTTCCACCTCGGGACAAATGTTTGTACGATCTGCATATATTTGTTGCAGGTGCTCTGGGTGTTGTTATGTATAATAAAAAAATATATATCTCTACTATCTGCTGCCCACGGCTTCGCACGCGCTTTTTATGTATCCTATGTCCTTTCCCGGGATAAAATTTACCTCCCTGCCAAATTTCATAAAGACATTTTCAGCCGTTTAGGCGTGAAAAGGTAACAGACACAGTTACTTTCGAATTTCTAATTAGTACACTAAGTAATGTAATGTATATTAAATATATCAGTTATCCAGTACCCATAACACAAGCTCTGCTTAGGTCAGGGCTAGATGTGTGAATTTGTCCCGCATTATTTATTTATTTATTTTACAGTTCCCATCCCTAGGGGCAGGTCGTATCCGCGTGGTGCCTCGAAAAGGCAAAATATTAAACGTATTCTGATTCAGTATCGTTCGGATTGTTTATAGGGTTCAGAGCCATAATCCATTTATGATCTATGGCCTGCGAATGGAAATACACGTGTTGTTTATTTTGTTCCGAGTGGTCAAAGATTTTCTTTGTGAACTCTGTTTTTTATACAAATTTATTTTACCAGGAAGCTTTCACTGCTAAACATCATTTTACTAATTTTATTTTATTTAAATTAGGTAGTAATTGTGTATTTGATTTGAATATGTACCCGGATCTGAAATAAATGATTTATCATTAAACTTACTATGTCTTCTCAAAAGCGGAATCTTCCTTGCTAGAATCTTTCGTTAATCATGCTGGGGTATAAAAAGATATTATGAAGGATAGAGGAGAAGAAAGACTAAAATCTAAAGAAAGATCTACCACATTTCTTTCAGTTTTTTCTGTCTCGTTAGGTAGGTACTCTAATCTTAGCCTACCTACCTATAACCCGTCTGCAAATCAATGATTGGTATCTGTTAAAGCATTCACCAGCTTGGCTACCTGGCATCGTGAGCAATGAAAGTATTAGTAAATCGCATTCAATGCTCAACTTCGGCAGTGCGACGAGACCTGGCGTGCCGCCGTTACCCGGCGCTGAAGATCCGCATTTGCTTTGTGGGCAGTGAAAGTGTTATGAGTAAGCCTAGAGGGTCTAACTCGTCCCCTCATCTGCTTTTGACATTTAATATAAACTTTTCATCAGTTGTCGGTATCGGAGCGTACGGAGCGTAAGGGCTTATCACTCTAATTGATTTCTATAATACAGCGTGCACTGGATCGGTACTATTTCTGCCGATGACGTCATCCGCAACAGTATCCTCGTCACTACAAGTCCTTATAGTGTTGCGGATGACGTTCTCGAAAACTCGAGCGCTTTGAAAATACATTAGCCACTGCAAAATCCGAAAGTATTAGAAGCAGTATTTACTATATGCCAATAGGGTAACTGACCAAAACACCAGGATCCTACTGGAAAATTCGGGACTTACCATACAGTGCCACCACCTGCTAGAACAAGTAAGTAAATAAATTGAGTCACACTACAATGGATAAAAGGACACAGCGGATCCAGAGGAAATGACGAGGCTGACGCACTGGCGAGGAGAGGTTCAGAGTGGCAACCAGCAGGACCCGAACCAATAATTCCTCTACCATTCAGTCAAGTCCGCTCATGGATCCGTCAACGTACAGTTAAACAAAACCAAGATTACTGGGCAAGTGTGCTTGATTGTAGGCAGTCGAAGGAGGCCTTCCTGGCTTTAAACCCGAGATTCTCCCGAAAGCTCCTCAATCTGAAACGTGACAAACTCCGGCTAATCGTCAGTATTGGCACAGGACATTGCATGCTTAACAAACATCTATTTAATCTAGGTATCACGGACAGCCCCCTATGCAGAGGGTGCATGAACGCAGAGGAGACGGCCGCGCATGTGCTTGTAGAGTGCGATAGCGTAGCGTCTCAAAGACTACACTACCTCGGGACACCGAGGATGCCTAGGGAGGCATGCACCGGCGTCAGCGAGCTTTCCTGGAGAACATCGGGTGGTTAGATTAGCAGCCCCCCACCCGACACGCAAAAAGGGCCCACCTGTGGCCTAGTTGCGGAAACCAGTCCAGTAACAAGTAAGTAGGGTATCGGCATATTGTAAATACCGACGCCGCGTATGCTCCGAATCCAATTTAGTGGACGCTTAACTTAAATGTACAGACAGAGGAATACACATTTGACGTCACAAACCTATCAAAACAGCCCGCAACAATAAAGTGAGTTTTTCTGTATTGCTTGCTTTGGTAATTGAGCTCATACGGGCATGGGAAAACGAAATTTTATTATTTGTTGTTATAGCGTCATAAGAAATACACAATCTCTGAAAATTTCAATTGTCTACCTCTTACGGTTCATTAGATAAACCCCTGTGAATGACGGACGGACAGCGGAGGCTTACTAAACTTTGTTTTCACCCTTCGGGTACGGAACCCTAAAGAGGTAATAAAAATTCGCGTCAATATGACATCTCCAGCCTATACTAGTCCACTGCTGGCCTCCCCACCCCGAATAAGTCTTATGGAGTCATATCGTAATACTTACTCACGCGTCGGGAAAGTGGTTTTAGGATCGCAGTGGAGGTGTTAAATACACAAAAGAAACCGGCTGCTCGTCCTCTGGTAGGTTGCCTGGTCGCCTTTTACGACATACATATATGTCGTAAATAGTATAGTATAATTCGTACCTAAGTATTCGTCGTAGTATATAAACTACGACTAATACTTAAGGGTACGAATTATGTCAAACTGCTCGTCTAACAATTCTATAAGCTACATGTGAAAAAGTAGCCGTAAGATATTGACACCACAAGATGCTGTCTTCATCGTCACGTTTCTTCAACACTCTATTACTGAACACAAGCTTTCTGTTTGTCGGCCATTCACAGGCTAGTTCACAACCGTCAGTCACATCAGTCACACTCCTTAAATTGACGGTGTGAAATCCTTACCTATTACAGCGGTATAAAATCATTCATTTCGCGCTCTTTAAATTTTCCACCTCGTTGAGCAAAGAGGCTCGGTAATGACGTTTACAGCCAACAATGACGTCATAAAATGAAGCTCAGCCTTTATATCCTTAAAAGTTTCGTCACACCTGATGTACGTTTGGTTCTCGAAAATAGGACGATTGCAACTCACCCATTTTTAAGTCTCCAGTATTAGGTTCGGAAACGGAAAACATTTTCGAGAATACAATCTACCGCTTACTTGACAAACTATTAGATCGCTGTCATACTACGAAAGGTAGTTCCTCTCAGAATCTGGTAGGGGCGAGGCTCTTAATGCATAGAATGAAACGTAAACTTTCGTATCGTTTTCATAAACTATGCACAACCCATATGGCTTCTCTGTAATTATTATCCAAATGTCACATAGCTTAAGCTATCATCAACTTAAATAACAATCAGAAAGATGGTTTTACTTATGTAGTTAGAATTTTTTGACGTGTCCAATAGTCCTGTAATGTGTAAAGGAAATAATGCACTGAGTTTTTGAGATGCAAAAGTACGCACAAATAGTAGGAGATTTCGAAATGGCTTACCCGAACTAGGGGTTTTAATTATAAACGTGAACATAAAAACATTTCTGAAGGTATAGGGTATGTAGGGTAAGGATAATTAACTTTTGTATTAAATGAAGATAAAAAAGTTTTTGGGTTAAAAAGAAAGTTTTTATCCACTGTACAAAAATTGGTTAAGTTCAAGATGGGTAAATATTTCTTGAGTAAGTAGGTACGCGTAGTAGGTCATCAAAATTGTTTGGCTGATGATTATGATAATATAACTATTTCATGGGTATTTATCGCATTTATTTACCTATTTTTACACACTACTGTGGTCACGGGACGACCATCATTATCAATAATGATGCGTCTAGAAAGTTCCTCTTCCATGCTACGTCATAAGCTTTTCTTCTTCGAAATCTCAAGTTCCTGTAATATCATCACACCAGTTTCTTATAAAACCAAATATTCCACAGACGTCATTCTATTGTTCGTTCGTTGTTACTGGCAGGCTCTACCAGTAACAACGAACAATAGAATAACGTGGTATCATTCTAGATGGGAAAATATAATCCGTGCAAAATTAAATTTTCCACGAACTTTAATCAATTTTTAATGAAGATAAATGAAGCCACAGAACCGACATCGTATCGAATCCTATCGAGCTCAGAGCAACATTATCAGAGAATCAATTTTAGTACACCATGGAGCGTGTATTGCGTCGCGAGAACAGCCGATAGCGGGTGTTGCGATGGCGGAACTTTTTGGTGTGGGGTACAGGCTGACGCGGTTATATAAACATCCAGAACAACAGAAGACAAATTTTGTAATCGTATAATAGAAGTTCATCATCTCAAATAATCACAATATCAGACTTTATTAGTCCCCGGCTGGATGTAGGGTCTTCACTAATAATGCGCCCTATTGGCTCTTATCATTGCCATCTCAAAGAATACTAATGGAAAATTGCATTTTAAACGAAATTCAAGACGTAGTTTACCCTAACATAACACGTTGACAACGACAAAACGAGCTTAAACAGATATCAAGACATAAACAGCATTGAGTTTACTTAAACATCAATAAGACCGCCAATTGTCATATTTTTTGGCAGTTTATATTTTATTTGTTAATTGTTTGTGCAGTAAAAAACTTTAAACATATGTATCTATCTACACAAAGATTAGCCAGCGTGATCCTTGAACTTCATAGCTTGGGATTGAAAGTTTATTAGTTTTTATAGTACGTAGTTCTCATAGAATAAAAATCATTTATTGCCTTAATTTACAAAATACAAAAAATAAAATTAGAGTTATATTTATATATATCTATTTAAATGAAACAAATTAAGACAAAGAGAGTAAATTCAGCATTTGCTGTAATGATCTACGTCGATCTATGTTTACTTATACCACAAATTTTATAATATTACGAGTCCTACCTACATTAAGGAAATTTTTAGTTTGATCTGTCAAGTCCAAGTGACGCACGACAACGACGATACTTCGATCGCACTAAACCGTCAAGCAACTTCATCTTAGACCATACTTTTATCGCGATTCGAGCTGATACCAGAAACAATAGGCCATTCTGACCCGGCGGCCACGATGAGCCGAATGCTGATTAAGTGGTGCCTTGCTGATCGTAAATTATCTTTCATATCACCAGTATTGTTGCCGAATTCATGAGGTTTTTCTTTGACACCTTAAATGGCCATCGATTCGGCTTATTTGCGAAATTTCTCAATACTTTTGTAGCTAATAATAAAACATGTGAATGTTCGTGCGATAAGATTTGGAATACATTAAATTTTTGTTACTCCGCTTCAGTATACATTTTTCAATTCTTTCTTTGGTGGTATTCGAAGTTTGAATTCTTAGAAACAAATGAATGGCTAGAACTATACAAAATATACGATTGATATCTCTTTAAAACGGTTTCTTCTCTTTTAACTCTTTAATTATGCTCTCAATTATTTTTGTAAACCCTTCGGATCGTTTACAATTTAATCGTTAGCACTTATCTGACAGCTTAACATATTTGTCTAGTCTAGAATATACTACTGGCATAGTAACAAACAGAACCAAATACAAGAAACACGACTGCGACTGTACATTGTAATTCCTAAAATTGCATTCCCACAGGTTCTCCATCGATGTATCGAGACTGTTCTAGACCTAGGCCGTCTGATTTATGCGTTGACAGACGACACGCCGGCGTACGGCGATAAATATAATAGTACTGTGGTGACCCACCCAGGGAGCAAGTGTATAAAGTTGACTATCCACTAGGATTTGTCAGGTGCACAATTTGGACATTCATACTTATTTTTGTATTAGATAGAACTGCCTCTCCCCGGTCGTGTCAGTCTGCCGTCCTATCGAATTATGAGAGTGAGGGAATAGAGAGTGCACCTGTGTTTGCGCACACACTTGTCGCTATAGGTAATATGTCTTGTGCAACTGGCTAGTCTTCGTTGAGACTGGCCGCCGGGGCCGAATTTCGGCTAGGAAGACATCATCAACGTCATCATCATCAGATAGACTGCTAATACCCAAGCAAAGTTTTTTATAACGGGCTTTAATTTATCGATTTATTTCCGTCACCACCCTCATCTCCGTAAAGTGCCACCCACTTCGTGGTGGGTGGTACTTTACGCTGGCAATAGCTGACGCAAGGACGACCCTGCGCCAGCGATTGACGTCCGGTTACTTTGGTTGAAATTGCTAAGCAGACATCCCAAAAGTTAGAGAGCGATGTGTAATCTAAGTTAACTTTATAATAATATGTACCTATACTTTTTTATCAGCTATGCCGAGGTTTGCCTATACGTGACCTCATTCTGGAGTTATCATCATCCAAATCATTATCACGATCTACATTCTTCCTCAAATTCCTAGATTATCTAGTGAAGATAACTTACATTTGAATATAGTCTATGATATCACGTATGTTGATGCCTAATAGAAATAAAGCCATTATGAAGTACTAGCTATTGCAGAAACATATTCCGATAAGTAAAGTCTAGTATGTCCAAGCCTTTACAAGCAAGTCCTACAAGCTACGATCCAGGAAGACGGCTACATCAAGCCAACTCGGTCAGCACTATGCGTTTTTGTAAACTGAACCAAAATCTATACAAAACTACATATATTCTGAAATGATAAAAACTCCCAAAACAGCTATAATATTCGGTATGACCGGTAAAATATATTTTGTAAATTGAAATCTTATCGACTATCCACCTATGCTGTGCTCGAAGCTATTTCCTGTGTGTAATGTGTACCTATACATACGTCCAGACGTATAAATATGAATTGCACTTTTTAATCAATAACATAAAAGATAAAATAATGATGGTCGATAAAACTGTTATAAAAGATAACGCACGCGACCAAAACCGATTTCGTTAACAAAATATCGAGTTAAATTATGCATTTTAAACTTGCAATATTTTTAACAGCAATTGCGGTAGCTTCAGCTGTGAAGAACTACGATGGTTTCAAAGTGTTTGATATTTCTATTAAGAACCAAATAGATCTGAATGTAGTGAAAAATATTCAGAACAGAAATATTGGTGAATTTTGGGAGGATCTATTTGATGTGAACCATGTCGTCAAGGTTATGGTGGCACCGGAGAAGCAAGCTCAGTTTGTAGATGTACTGAAAACAGCTGATGTCGAAGTGACTGAAGTTATTGACGACTTACAAAGGTATGAACTTATAAAACTGTCTTGATTTCGTTTGACTAATATTTGAGAGAAATATTGATAACAGATACATTTTTTCTGTTCTTAGCGGTATTCTGAGATAGTCCGGCTGGTCGATTCAGATGTATTTGTGAGTGTATCACTCAAAATACATCTAATGTAGTATGAGTACGGTAAGTAGTATGAGTGATGCACTCACGACTAAATCAGAATTAAGCTGCTGTTGCTTCATGAATTCAGTTCTAATCTCGATTTCGATTCCTTTTTCAAACTCACCAAATGCTTGAATATTCCCATTTTAACGAAATTTTATTAATTTTATTACGTTTATCAAACGATATTCAATTCTGATCCCACCACTCAAGCGTCTAAGTAGTAACGATTCAATGAGTGAATCAAAATATTCCTGCGGGGATCATATTTTTTCATATATTAGGTCCTTACATATGAAATTGGCGTTTTGTATGGGAGGAACAAAAAGTCGATTATTTTTTAATATAATATATTTAATTAATCAAAGTATGAACCATTATTTTCTATGCACTTTTGCCATCTTATAGGTAGTTCATTGATCCCTTTACTAAAAAAACCAGTCGGACGGGAATCAATAAAATCTTTGAAGGCGATTTGGACTGCCCCATCGGAGTTGAGTTTTTTCCCTTGCAAGAAGTTATCCAAATTTCGAAAAAAATGGTAATCTGTTGGAGCAAGGTCCGGGGAGTACGGAGGATGTCTTAGACTTTCCAATTGAAGCTCTTCTAATTTAGTAGCCGTCTGTTGCGCAGTGTGTGGTCTAGCGTTGTCGTGAAGCAGCAGTGGCGTGGAGCGATTGACCAGCCTAGGTTGTTTAGCCGCTAGCTTTTCCATCATGGTTTGCAATTGCTGACAATAGACATCAGCCGTAATAGTCTGGCCAGATTTGAGAAAACTGTAATGAACAATACCGGCACTAGTCCACCAAACGCTTACAAGTAACTTTTTTGGGGTTAATTTTCGCTTGGGGCAGGATTTGGCTGGCTGGCCAGGATCCAACCATTGCGCTGAGCGCTTCCGATTATCGTAAAGAACCCATTTTTCATCACAGGTAATGATTCGGTTTAAAATACCTTCATTATTGTGCCGGTTTAGTAATGTAACGCAGCAGTCGACGCGCGTTTGCCGGTTTGCTTCAGTCAATTCGTGAGGTACCCACCTTTCAAGCTTTTTAATCTTCCCAATTTGCTTCAAGTGAATTAAAACAGTTTTATCACTAACATCGCAGCCTGCAGCTAACTCGGACGTGGTTTGCGATGGATCCGCTTCCACAATAGCCTTCAACTCTTCATTATCAACTTGAGTCTCAGGCCGTCCACGGGGCTTGTTCTGCAGGTCAAAATTTCCAGAACGAAAACGTTGGAACCAAAAACGAACTGTGTTTTCTTTTGCAACACGACCGCCATACACATCATTCACCCTTCGAGTTGTTTCCGCAGCACTAGTGCCACGGCGGAACTCGTACTCGTAAATAATGCGATATTTTAAGTTTTCCATTTTGTAAAATGAGTGACGCAAACAGAAAAAAACAGAAGAAAAAAAACAAATGAATGACGATCATCGAAGCACAAATACATGAGTCTATAGCTGTACAAATTTGAATTTGGAATTCCTTACCAAAGAGGAGAAATTTGTGATTAAAGTGGCCAGTACGAAAAACGCCAATTTCATATGTAAGGACCTAATATTTAATAATATTCGCCTAGGCCAAGCCAATGGATTATAATTGTAGGGCACTGCAAAAGAGCATGTCACCAGTGGTTTCTATTTCTATATAGTTATAAAATTATACATAGTATAATGTTTTTGTATTTACAATTTTTCAGACTTATAAACGATCAAATGAAACCAGCCTCGGTCAGGACCACGGAGTCATTCCATTCTCTAAACTGGAATCAGTATCACAGCCTTGAAGAGATCTATGCATGGATTGATGAACTGGTTGAAGAGTACCCTGATGTTGTCTCGAGTGCTACCATTGGAGAGTCTGTTGAAGGCAGGCCGATTAGGGTAAGATTTTATCCAACATAAACACGTATTTGCAAGTTTTTACATTATTTATTTTGTCCTTGTTTTAGTAGGTTTTTTTTATGTGGCAAGGACTGGTCTCTTATTAGTAGATTCTGTATGCGGCTTTGCACGTAATTTTTCAGTATAAAAAGCAAGAAATAGATTTTTGTTTCTGATCATAATTTCAGCTCGATTAATGAATCGAGCTGAGATGTTTGTGCGAAGTAAACGCCAAAACGATTGAATGCTATGCTATGGTTTGGCGTTTTCTTCACAAAAACATCTTCACAACGGCACAAACTTTCGCCTCTAAAATATTCGGAGGATATAAATATCAATCCTAGAGCCACTAAGTTGCATTATTCTTACTTCTGTAGTGTAGTGACGAAGATCTACTGTGGAAGAACAACAAGGTTGTGATAAGTGTTAGGAACGATCTCGTACAAAGATAGTTATGATATTCATAATGTTTTTTTTTGCTAGTCTGGCTCTTAGTTTAATTTTAAAAGATACAAAAAAAGTTTACAAAAAAGCCCGAAAGAATACAGTATATATAGTAGCAGCGCAGTGCAGTGTATATAGTTTTATGATCTACTTGGGTTATCATAACTACGTTACAATATACACAATTAAAATACTATCTCCTCTTCTACTACTGTAATTCACTTTATTTTAGTTATCAGGTCCTTCATCAAGAACTTCAAGCAACTCTTATTTCATATTTCAGGGAGTCGTCATCAAACATAAAAACACTGATCTTATTGGCGTGCTCGAAGGGACCCTGCACGCCAGGGAATGGATCGCAGCTGCCACTGTGACTTGGATCATCAAGGAGTTTCTGACTAGCACCAACCCTGAGATCCGAGCGTTGGCAGATAACTTTGAATGGCATCTCTTCCCAGTGATGAACCCTGATGGATACGTTTATACTTTTACTGACGTAAGTGTTTATGTTATGACTAGTTGGAGATTATTTGCAGCCACTGCTAGGTATAAGCTTTATGTTTATGCCATTCGCCTCGGTCCTGTGCTAATCCCAATTTTCTGTTAAAATGTACTTAATTTATTATCGATAAATTGTTTATAGAACCGCTTGTGGAGAAAGAACAGAAGCACAAACAACTTCAAAAGCTGTGGAGATGGAGTCGACGATGATATGAGCAACGGTGTGGATCTCAACCGCAACTTTGACTTTGAGTGGATGAGTAAGTCTACAAACCTCAAAATAGCCATATTGGGATGTTTAAGTACGAAAAGGCAAAAGCGGAGAAGTGCTATTCTTTTTATTTTGATCGGTTTGAAAGGGACGGCTAAATTTTTAGTCCTGTCAAATTAGTTTAGTTTTGGCGACATCTGAATTGACACTAATGTTATATTTACAATTTCATTTGGCGAAATTATACACAGAACATCGACAGTTAAACCACATAAAAAAAAATCGACGAACATAAAACTTTAATTGCTAATTAAGCTAAGAGCAAGAAACAAGTAGGAAATAGAAATAAAATATAATATATTTTTTTTAATTAAAAGCAGACATTACAATTCTTACAATACGTTGCAGGTATTGGAGCATCAGATGACTCATGCAGCAACACCTACGCTGGACCTTCCCCAGCTTCCGAACCAGAAACAAATGCTATAGCAGAATATGCAAAAACCTTGAATGACAAAGGAAGACTCATTTACTACATTGCCATCCATTCGTACTCTCAACTCATTATTGTTCCGTACAGTCATTTGGCTAGCAGCGCTGATGAAGGACTTCCAGATAATTATGCTGATATGGTTAGTATCGATCTTAAGCTGAACCCTCATCTATTGGATTCAAACGCACCAAGGATGAAGAAATATATTTTAAAGGAATTAATTCTGACGATTCGATTCTACGTACTTGTTGTGCGAAGTTTCATTTGATTACTGTTCCATAACAAAAATTGGTTCTCTTTGCACTTTCGTATCGGATAAAAACAGATATATGCTAAGGTTATTGGTAAGCCAAGAAACAAACAACAGAAACATAAAAGCAAGCAAAGCCTAATTTAGTGTTTTCTGTAAATTCTTAAACGGTTTAGCTTAATTTGTGTTATTTATAACCAAATGGTAAACGTAAGGTATTGCTTTCAGTACGAAATTGCGCAGCATGGTAGACAAGCAATCCTCGACTCTTCTGGAAAAACTTACAGAGTAGGAGTATCAGCTGAAGTTATGTGTAAGTAAATTTTCACGATAATTATACACAAGATTTATATTTAAAGGAGGCTAGGTAGGTTCATAATAAAGCTTTACTGTTTTTTTTTAAATGCTGTCAAGAATCTGTTCCATTGCTGCTACCGCTGTTCCATGGCTGTTCCCCGAAAATTCAGGGTGCATTATTATACATGAATCAGTTAAGCTAATTCTAGATTTTTTTTATTTTTCTTTATTCAGGACAAAAAACAATTGTACAATGCAGACTTATTATATAATGTACTTATTCTATGTGTTTCTAAATGTACAACCAATCACATTATCCACAGATTACTACAGAAGATTTACTTACTACATAGTTGGTTGTTGTATAAAGGTAGCTTAATGGTTATATTAATGCTTATTTATTTTTATTTTTGACACATTTTAGAACAGTAATTTTACCAGTAGTTATTATTAATTTACATTTTATAAAGAAAGAGATTTTCATATGATATAGGCATTCCTTGCACCTATAGTTCATGGCTTTGAGGTATTTCTTTTGTATTCTTTCTATGCTATTATTATATTTGTCATATTCCAACTGCGGGCGTAGAAGTGAATTATACAGATAGAGAAAAGTAGTCGGTTTTTTGAAATCAGTTGTCATTCCCATGATGAAACCATACATTCTAAAAGCGTTATTAATGATTTTATCAATATGCAAGTCTAGATGAAGTTCTCGGTCCAGGTGTACACCAAGATCCAGCAGCTAGATTGTTTGTAACAGTCTGCAGTTACCTCAACTGCTTCTTTTTCTTAGCTGTAATTTTCTCTACCTACTATTAAAGATGTATTTTATCGGATATTTATCGCGGACATTGTTTTGGTACTTTCCTACATTCGCCAGTTACTCTTTATTAAAAATTTTAAATCATTTGAAAAGGATTTTTACAAAAATCATCTTGTTCTCAGATCCCATGAGCGGCACCAGCTTTGACTGGGTAAAAGCCAACACAAACGTGCCCGTCTCCTATCTCTTCGAGCTTCGTGACCTTGGTGAATACGGTTTCCTCCTCAACAGGGAGCAAATCATCGACACTGCTGTGGAGATCACCAATGCTTTGCTGGCAATGGATAAGTCTACCAGAGATATCGGGTATTACGTTCCCTTAGAAGACAACGGATCTTCTGGAACATCAATTTCACTGGCAGCTATGCTTATTAGCGTTTTGGTTCTGCTGATTCAGTTGATACAAAATCAACTGTAGTATCAAATAGAGAGTAACTGAATGTTAATCAATTAATATTATCTTTTTGTTTGTAAGTAAGTAATTCACATATTTGTCAGATAAAGCACACAAAAACGATTGTTTTACTGATTTATTAAAGATTATTTATCGGGTATTTATCGCGTACCTTATGTATTATTTTTCCCTACGTTTCCATCGCGTTGCAGCGATCGTGGTCACGGGTCGACTTGATTACAAAATGGAAATTATTAAACAAAACTTAAAAATAAAAATGTGATTTGGATGATTGTTTCAAACTAAAGAACGCCATAACTATTAAAATCACGATAGTTTTCAGATAATTATTAGAAACATGGAAATCCCAAATAGATAGCAGTCGAAAAATATTTTAGCGTAATGTACTACTGTGATAGCATTTGCGATAAAACTGGCGCGTATCAATTTAAGACTTCGATAATCCTCGTATAATTCCAGTAATAATTTATTTCTCTGTTTATTCAATTTTCAATAATTGGTAAAACTACCTACTAGAAATAACTCGTTTTGAGTCAAATAAAATAATGAATTTCAAAGAAGTGTTTATACTTTGTACTCTTTTTGTGGTAACGATAGCCGAATATAAAAGTTATAATGACTACAAAGTGTACAAAGCAGAACTTAAGACGGAGAGTGATGTAGAAGTTCTGAAACTGATGAACAAAATTGGCTGGGACTTCTGGACGGACCAGATTACTGTTGGTGGTGATGTCAGAGTAATGGTAGCACCGGAGAAGCAGAAAGAGTTTGTAGATATACTAGATGTTGCTGGAATATCCAGTGAAATAACCATCCAAGACGTTCAAGTGTGAGTAGAAAAATACTAAAGGATTCGCTTTATCACCTAGCTCAGACACTTGTTTTTCTGACAATTCGTTTTGTTTGAAAATGGTTGCTCTTATTTCCATTTAATATTATGACAATCCCATAAGTGTTAGGCCGGTTTGCTAATATTTTATTATATTTATTTTAGTCTTATTGACGAACAGCTTCGTCGTCCAGCTACGGCCAGACAATACCGTGAATATGGATTTGACTACTACATGACCTTAGACGAAATTAACGAATGGATCGAATCTTATGCGCAAGAACACCCAGACATCGTGTCAGTAATCACTAGCGGTCTGTCTTTCGAGGGGAAGGAAATAAAAGGACTCAAAATTGATCATAAAAAGCAAGATTCACCAACTATAGGAATGATTGAAGCTGGAATTCATGCGAGGGAGTGGATCTCTCCAGCAACTGCTTTGTGGATTATCAAAGAGTTTGTGGAGAGCAATGACCCCGAAGTAAGGTTTCTGGGGGAAAATGTAGTATGGCACGTGTTCCCTGTTGTCAACCCTGATGGATATCAATACTCTTTCACTCATGTAAGTATAATTACAACATCTACGGTAGATTTGCTCTTCTATCACGAAACAGAAACTGTTACGTTCGTCATTATTTTATTTCAGACAATAGAATAAAATAACTTGTGTCAAAAAACTTTCACACATTGTAAGTGATGAAACGTTGTTGTTCTTTAAATAGGACAATATTCATAGTCAACCCGCTCATATTCAAATTAACAATAGTATAATAGTAACAGATCCATAAAACATTCTGATGTATGAAAAGTTTAACTTATTCTACGTTCCATTGTTGGTAATAAAAACCTTAAAACTAATATGACCTACATAAATAACCTATAAAAATGTTTAAGAGACTGTTGACATGACATGTGATGCAATCTTGGTATCTCGTCGCAAACAAACGCAGGTGTTATAGAAAATTTGTGATAGGTAGTGATAGTGTTGCGTCAGGAACCAAATCTTGACGCAACACTATCACTATAAAAATTCCTATAACACCTGCGTTTGTTTGCAACTACTTGTGCTGATAAACAAAACATTGTTTTACTATAAAAACAATCGTAGTAAGCGGGTTAACTAACCTTATTTGTGTTAGAAGAACGCGCGTGTCTAGAACCGCACTCACTCTGAAGTCCCTCGTTAAGGGACTTACTTTGGGGTTAGATGATGGTGTGTGGATTGTCCAGCATTATTTATTTATTTATTTAAGGCATAAAACGTTGGTGTTCTTCCAACACAAATAAAGTAGGTAGTTAACCCGCTTACATACGTAATGAAAACATTGTTTTTTAACAGAACAGAATGTGGAGGAAGAACAGGAATACAGTCAATCACATCTCGTGCTCCCCGTGGGGCTTGGACGATGATATTGGCAATGGCGTTGATCTCAATAGAAACTTTGACTTTATATGGAACAGTAAGTACATAAATTCACACAATACAAAATAGAGCAAAAAGCATGTATGTAATAATGTCAAAGAGAAATGGTGGAAATCAGTGATATCACCTGGATTTCGTCAAATACCAAGAAAAGCTAAAAAGGCCAAAATAGTGATATGCAAAGCCTAGACGGGTCTGTTTTACAATTTCCCTTAAACAAATTAGGGATTTTACCAAACCTATTATTTTTTTCAGGAAAATGTTATTGTTTTGGTTTCTCCCGGGATTCGGTGAAACCTCTTTGTATTTTGGAGAAAAAACTTATTTTGCCATTTCCCTTTGACTAAACAGGTTGGGTTTTTTGGACGGGGCAGTAAGAGGAGGTACCGTATGTGCTGTAGTGGAACAATGGTCTTAGGAGATTATCCATATTTTTTTGAGAAATTGCATCCCCTTTCTCAGATGTTAAAAAAAATACAGTTATCATATTAAAAAAAAAAACATTTTACGTCCATTTTCCTGTAGCTACACCGATTATGGTACTTTTCCCTATTGCCCCGTCGAAAATGGAATGGTCTTGGTCTTCGATATAGTCTTGAAATCGTCAAATTCATTTGTTTCGATTTAAATTCTTCGGTTTACTTGGCACGCTTGTCTTACATAATAGTCCTGACTTTTATTTTCACAATTCCACAGCCACTGGAACAATCTGGAACCCCTGCGCGGAAACCTTCCCCGGCGCCTCTGAAATGTCAGAGCCAGAGGCGATCGCCATCGTGAACTATGTTAGGCAGCTGCAGCAGGAAGGGAATCTGGTGTACTACTTCTCGTTCCATTCATTCAGCCAGATGATACTTATACCCTACAGCCATTTGAGCGGTTCTGATGTGCTGGAGGCTCACAACTATGCGGATATGGTAACGGTTATGAAATAATAGTTTTATTGTAAAGTGTTGAACGGATTTACCATTTTTTTAAATCTGGTAGATTATTTTGTCAGCCAGGATGATTGATCAATTGCATCCAATAGCGCTCGCTATTACACGGCGAGTCATACCCGAATGAAAATAAAACTTCATTTAAAGTAAAAGAGATAAATTGATGCCTTAGGAGTGATTTAGGTGACTGATGATGACAATGATAGCCTATGAATAAAACAGGGAAATGAGTGCCGCTCTTGTCTCATCTTTATTTTCGTGTAAAATCAACGCAATCAATCAATTAGAGACATAACTTTTTCCGACTGGTATTCAGTTTTTAATGAGCATCCAAATCTGACATGCACCAATTTATTTTCAGTATGAAATTGCTATAAAAGGGGCAGACGCGTTGAGAGCGAAACATGGTACTGAATACATTGTTGGAACTGCTGCTAATATTTTATGTAAGTTCTCAAATATATTATTTATTAGGTAAGTTCGTAAGTTGGGTTGTTTTAAAAAGATTATTACCTACAATAATCATCGAGATACATTTTTTTTGCTCTATAGAGTACTGCAGCTTGTTGCTGTATAATATTACCATTTTCTTTAGACTTTGTAATTAGACCTACCTAGAATTACAATGGTTAATGTCTGGTGTTTTTTCTAGACGAAACAAGCGGTGCCAGTTTCGACTGGGTGCATGGCGTTGCCAATGTGCCTATCGCCATGCTCTTTGAGCTTAGAGACCAAGGTCTAAGAGGGTTCCTTTTAGACAGAGAAGAAATAATTCCCAACAATGAAGAGATAATCGCAGCCTTGGTCGAGATGGACAAAGTTACCAGACAAATGGGGTATTATGAAGTCTTTGTTAGTTCTAATTCTAACAGATTCGGTCTTAGTTTAATTCTTTTGGTTTTAACTGCCCTGTTTACCATGTTTTGATTTGTTTATAAAGATAAAAATGTAAATAAAGATTTTAGTTAGCACATAGAAAATAACAATAACAGGATAAAACTATTAAAACTAGTATTTAATGTATTTACTTACACTTATATTATTATTATTATTTGTTTAATAACATCAATTCTCGTTTGACATGTAATTATTTAAGTAATATACTGTAAAGGTTATCTTTAGTTTGCCATGTACTTATTAATTGTTAATATTCTTTCAGTAAAACAGCCTCCATTAACACAATTCAACGTTTTTATTTTTAGTTAGGAGTGTTATAATTTCGTATCCATTTCCGACTCCAATTTATTGATATTTGTTATCCTCCATTTATTGATATCTGTTTATTTACTTGAACAGATTCATGCACTGTTATTAAATCAAACATCTTAGTGTTGTGTGCCAATGATAGAAAAGTAATTCAATGCTAGTACTGATTGCACTCAATTTATCTACGCCTGCCGAATAAGACACGTTAATAGATAATAGTGTTGATAAATAGTAGGTACCTGCCTACTGTACATTATGTAAGTACAATCAAATTGACCTTGTCATTTTATTGTGGGTATTAATCCTTTAATAAATTATCAAACCCATAATTTAAATGGATAAGCTATAATATCTTGAGGACTTAAGTTTATTAAATGATTAATAAACAGTATATTTATTACATTGCTACATTAAATAGTCATTTTTCAGTGCAACTTACAGAAACATACACGTTGATAATGATTTTGAAAATATTAGCCCTTTTGGGCTTAGTTGCTACAGCTTTTGGGGCAAAAAGTTATGATAATTACAAAGTGTACAACGTTAGGTTAAATACAGAAGCGCAACTGCAAAGGGTCGAGGACCTTAAGAAGGAAGGTTATGAGATCTGGACAGATCACTTGATGGTTGGCGAAGATGCTAGAATTATGGTGGCACCAGAGAAGAATGAAGAATTTGTGAATTACACCAGTGCTGCCTGTTTGAACAGTACTCTTACTGTTAAAAATGTTCAATTGTAAGTAAAAGTGCATTTTCGCCAAATATTTTATATTATGTAGACTGTGCCAAAAGTCCTTTTGATTATTCAAAAATTAGAACTAGTATTTACAATTGAAACAATTAAGCTAACTGCAGACTGTTGCAAACAATCTACAGGTAGCTCAACTGATCCAAAAATTATTAAAATTATCAAAAATTATTATTGGAAAAATATATATTTTCCTTTTGCTTCCTTTTATTTCAAGTTTTCCTTTTACCTGAACTCAAATCACAAGTCCATTAATGATAAAATATGTAAACCATTCCAGGCTTATCGACGCACAAATGGTACCAGCAAATATCGACCGTAGCGCCACACTTGGCTCTTTCAACTGGGCCCAATACTACACCCTAGAAGAAATCGAAGCCTGGCTTGACGAACTAGTAGAACTCTTCCCCGGAATTGTTACTACTGTCAACATAGGTACATCGTACGAAGGCAGAGCACTCAAAGCTGTTATCATTGACTTCAAAGCGGGTACGAGAGAAGGGACTCCTTTAGTTGGTATGATTGAAGGAGGAATCCACGCGAGAGAATGGATTTCTCCAGCGACTGTGACTTGGATTATTAAGGAGTTTTTGACGAGTGAAGATCCAGATGTCAGAGTTATAGCTGAAACATTTGTTTGGCACATCATCCCAGTGACCAATCCTGATGGATATGCTTATACATTTAATGGTGTAAGTTGAATTTTATCTGTGACCTGAGTATGAACATCTAAAAGAATTAACGGAAATTAGAAGTAGCTTTGATATCTCTTACATTGATGAAAATGCGTAATAATATCTAAGTCCCTATAATTGTAGGAGCACTATTTGGCTTTTATGGCTCAGAATGAAGTTTAATTGCAGGACCGCTTATGGAGAAAGAATAGGAACCCCGCTAACTACGTCGTATGTAATAATAATGACACTGACCGTGGAAACGGAATCGATCTGAACAGAAACTTCAATTTCTTGTGGATGAGTAAGTTTAATAGATATTATACGATTCTGGAAAATACGGTAAAAAAAATTGCTGAGTCCTTTCAAATTATTGTCAAGGTTTTGAGGAAAGCCTATAAATTATTATAACCATAATATGGATCAGAATGGCTCACATGGCTTTCTTGAATATATTTTAATCTAGGGTATAAAGAGGGCTCATTGATCACCATTTTGTGAAAAGGATAGGCATAGAATTTCGCGTACATAGGAGCGGGACAGAGCATACGTTTTGGGAACGGCGGTGTAAGCACAAAAATCTAGCTTTTGCTTATTAACAATAAAACTACACAACTTATGAAGAAACTGGTTCAAGGAACCAAATAATAAGTAATAACAATAACTAACGAATCAAAATATAAATAATTCCAATAGACCACAGGGTTCCTGAGGTCTCGACCAAATTTTGTGCGAAACAATGCACTTTATTATCGTATTTTTTTTTCGCAATCGTGTTTCCACGCTCAAAGAATCAAAGATTTTATTTTTAATTTTATTTAATTTGAGTATTTTACAACGGGTATCTCGTGAGTATTGAGATCTAGGCCTAGTTTGACAACCAAACCCGTTAGGTCATCCTTTAAATAATCTAGTTTGTTTCGCTATCTTCGAGCCTTTAAACCTCAGTAGGAGTACGGACGGAAAAACATAAACAACATCCGCATCCACAGATTAAACCAAGCGGTATTTTCAGCTGTCGGTGCATCTGACCAACCCTGCTCCGACACATATGCCGGCCCCGCCGCTGCATCAGAACTAGAGGCTCAAGCAGTCCAAAACTATGTTCTAAACCTGAAGACCACTGGCAACTTGATGTGGTACCTGGCTTTCCACTCCTACTCGCAGATGATTCTGATACCGCACAGCCATTTGTCAGGCACTGATGTGTTACAAGTGTCAAACTATGCGGATTTGGTACGTTTTAATGAAATTTTATTATTAGTCAACCGAGTGACTGCGACACTATCGTAAGAGTCGCAGTGCGCACTTGTTTCCTAGATGAATTGGATATAGGAAGCTGGCAGCAGTGATGACCCAGGCTGATATTATTACGATGGTGATGAAGGATGCCAGCGCATCGTGCAAGCAGATTGCCGAGTGTATGCCTTTGACAACTTTCAACTTGTCCAGAAACCGAGCATACAGTGTATTTAAGTCTAGCAGAGTATTATAGAATCCATCTTTGTTGTCTAAGCTGAATAAAAAAACAACTGAAAATCGATAATAGAATGTTGCGCATTTTTTAAAAGAAGAACCTCATATGAAAAAAGTTTCGCTCAAAAATCTCAAACCATGAAGGTTCTATGTCAATTCGAAGTACCTATTACAATAAAACGGCAATTTCATACTTTAACCCCTATTATTTAGTGATGCGCCGTCACTGATCTATTAAAAATCACTATCAAATTACCCCATTATCAGTCCCACCCATTGGGATGGCCTACAGAGGTAAAAGATCGAATTATAATTTACAATAATACTTCTATCGTAAGGCATAAGTCTAACTTTTTCAACCTCAGACCTTAAGTAAATATTATTTGTTCCAGTACGAGATTTCCATTCGTGGAGCTGCAAAGTTGGAATCGTTGCATGGAATACCATACAGAGTAGGAACATCTCGAACAATCCTTTGTAAGTTAATTATGTCTTTTAAAAATAGAAATAGACTTAACTAATTCCATTTAGTAGCTTAGCTTTAATTGTCGTGGAACTCTCCAGAGACTAGTATACGACTCTCAAAAGGTAAAAATAAGTGGCAATTGCCTTTATAACAGTAACAAAAAATTATTCCAGATGAAGTCAGCGGTTCCAGCTTCGATTGGGTCAAAGGCGTTGCTGAGGTTCCTCTAGCTGCTCTTTTTGAACTTCGTGACCTTGGTGACTATGGTTTCCTACTGCCCACAAACCAGATCATCCCTAACAACGAGGAGATCATGGCCTGCCTCGTTGAAATGGACAAGACTGCAAAGAAGTTGAACTATTACGTCGGTAGTAGCGTTGACAGCAATGATGATAGCAGTGGTGGCGATGGCTTCCCTGAGCCTGAGCAGGGCAATAGTGCCTCTGTGATCTCTCCTATTATGTCATTGGCTATGACTATAGGATTCTTGGTGTTGATGAAATAAAATACTATTGACTTGTTATTAATTATCAGATAATCTTTATTTGGATTTGAATATATTCTTTTGTTATATATAAGAGCTGCAAGGTTCTTAAATGTCACTAATATTATTTCTCATATTCATATTTTTAAGGTTTAAAATTCATTTATTTATTTTATACTGGCTTGTTTATTTTCAATAAATCTTGCAAACGGAAATTCTAAGCACGAATTTCACACCCGGACTTTCTTCAAAGGTAAACGGTTTATGTAATTTAAAAATAAACCACCCCTCGTGACGTCACGACAGTTAAGTAATAAATTACTGCACCCCATGACAATCTAGTGCATGACTGAAATCAAATGTCACATGGCAACCACTAATCATAATATTAGGACATGAGAGGTGTAGAGCATCAGCAGAACTCATAATGTTTTTAATAGATTTTGGGTTTAACTTTATAAGTGTTCTTTGCATATCCTATTTTCAGTTGTTGTCGATTCAAAATATAATACATATTTAGAATTGTTAACTTTTTTTGGGCACAGCGACAACAGCGAGTGTACCATTGATTACTATGTTTCTGAAAGTTTCAGTCAGGGTCAATTTTTTATTGAGAAACTGTGAAAAAATAAGTTTTAACGGGATCTATGTGTATGATAGACCTTATTTTGGTGTTAAGTGATTAATGAGGATCTTACCTATTGTCATCATCTCATCTTTTACTTTTGTCTTGACAAAAGTAAAAGATGTCTCCAATCACGTTTGTCCTAGCTGAACCAATGTACAGTGGTATTAAATTTATATGATAATGTCAGAAAATAATACCCCGTAATGACCCTTTATTGTTTTCTTAGGAAACGTTGCGTTAAATTGGATTGTCTTTAGACACTGTTATATCCTGTGTGGTATCTCGTAAAGGGAAAATAAATACAGACAGGCATACACTAACACTGAATGTACCTGATGGGACAAGACACTGGTTTTTAAATTTGGTCACTGGATCAGCTTCTGTTGTATTTTTGTAATAATTACGCTCTAGTTCTACAATTTACTCATTAATAAGATGTGCACCTACGTGAAATTTCCGGCACAATGTAAATTGTTTGAGAAATAAATAAATGAAATGAGCAAAGAAAATACAGGTGTTTTATCTTTTTTCTGATTTACTGCTGGGCGATGGCCTCCCCTAGCCACCCCTCATTGGCGTGAGTAAAATTCATTCAATAAAATAATATAATCAAATAATTTTCAATTATGTTTTCTCAGCAAATACCTACTGAATAAGTACTTAAAAGATAAATGACAAGTTTGAAAACCACAGAATACAGATTTCCAATATCATCTGGTCGATTCCGATCTATTCGTGAGTAGTTTCGCCGTTCATTGGTTCATTTTCTTTAGTTTTTTATTCGTAATTCAAATGCAGCCAATGACCGACGTAAATAGTATGAGTGATATACACTCACGAATACATCTGAATTATGATCAGCTGTATTTCACTATTCAGAGATTTTCTTAGCAGCGATGAGAAGTAATTCAGCGATTTAGACCGCTCTACATAACGGATCGTCTAAAAGTCATAAAACTACGTCTGCACATTGTATGAACTGCTGAAGATCATCAAATCTGTCAAGAAACTTCCACCCGAATCACTACCATGACGTTTTCAGTTAGTATCTTTAAAATCACATTATCCCCTTTTTTCTGTCACCCATCTCATGCGCATGGATGATCCTTTACCATAGACGGTGTTTTAATTGACAACTCGCCCAAAAAAACCTGCTCTCCGACGTGGTTGCTGTTAAACACTTTTGGAGCTCCGATGACATTGGTTTGAAACGTTGTTATAAATAGTTTTATAGGCCAGTTTAAGTCAAAAAATATTATAATACCAATAAACAACAGTCAAATCCGTTTATTAAAGCTCTAAAGTTTTATCCTCGCATAGTGTTTCGTAGTTATTTCTGTTAAAAAGGAAGGTGATTTGTAATAATTAGTGGAAGAGTTAGAGTAATAATTTAGTAACGAGCATCGTAGAAAAGTTTTTGAAAAGTGTACTAAACTGCTTTGTTTTCAAAAAAGTTGCAACAAAACCTATGCCACAGATTTAAACGAAGCAGGACGATCCAGCTAACAAAGTTTACAACACCTTTTGTTCAACGTATTTCACATTTACGTCAACCATAGTAGGTACTAACTTAAGCACAACTCATACATCCTACCCGCGAGACTGATCAAAAATAACTATAACTGAACATAAAGCCCGATTCATTTAGTAGTTTCGGCGTTGTCATCGGCCAAACATCTTCACAACGGCATTGCACAAGCTTTCGCCTTTATAATAATGAGTAGGAATAGGAATAAAGTCCGAGAAATTATCAATAGGAAGAACCTGCTCGAGACAATTTTCTGCTCCAAATTGAAAAATAACAACAGATAACAAAGGAAACAAACTTTATTACAAAGAAAATTACAATCAAATAATAAAAATCAATTAGAACTTGTATTTACAATTGAAACAATTAAGCTAACTGCAGACTGTGGCAAACAATCTACAGGTAGCTCAACTGATCCATAACAATTCAACAATTAAGCTTGAGGTTTCAGAAACTCGACAATTCTTAATATTAGGTCCTTACATATGAAATTGGCGTTTTTCGTACTGGCCACTTTAATCACAAATTTCTCCTCTTTGGTAAGGAATTCCAAATTCAAATTTGTACAGCTATAGACTCATGTATTTGTGCTTCGATGATCGTCATTCATTTGTTTTTTTTCTTCTGTTTTTTTCTGTTTGCGTCACTCATTTTACAAAATGGAAAACTTAAAATATCGCATTATTTACGAGTACGAGTTCCGCCGTGGCACTAGTGCTGCGGAAACAACTCGAAGGGTGAATGATGTGTATGGCGGTCGTGTTGCAAAAGAAAACAGAGTTCGTTTTTGGTTCCAACGTTTTCGTTCTGGAAATTTTGACCTGCAGAACAAGCCCCGTGGACGGCCTGAGACTCAAGTTGATAATGAAGAGTTGAAGGCTATTGTGGAAGCGGATCCATCGCAAACCACGTCCGAGTTAGCTGCAGGCTGCGATGTTAGTGATAAAACTGTTTTAATTCACTTGAAGCAAATTGGGAAGATTAAAAAGCTTGAAAGGTGGGTACCTCACGAATTGACTGAAGCAAACCGGCAAACGCGCGTCGACTGCTGCGTTACATTACTAAACCGGCACAATAATGAAGGTATTTTAAACCGAATCATTACCTGTGATGAAAAATGGGTTCTTTACGATAATCGGAAGCGCTCAGGTTGGATCCTGGCCAGCCAGCCAAATCCTGCCCCAAGCGAAAATTAACCCCAAAAAAGTTACTTGTAAGCGTTTGGTGGACTAGTGCCGGTATTGTTCATTACAGTTTTCTCAAATCTGGCCAGACTATTACGGCTGATGTCTATTGTCAGCAATTGCAAACCATGATGGAAAAGCTAGCGGCTAAACAACCTAGGCTGGTCAATCGCTCCACGCCACTGCTGCTTCACGACAACGCTAGACCACACACTGCGCAACAGACGGCTACTAAATTAGAAGAGCTTCAATTGGAAAGTCTAAGACATCCTCCGTACTCCCCGGACCTTGCTCCAACAGATTACCATTTTTTTCGAAATTTGGATAACTTCTTGCAAGGGAAAAAACTCAACTCCGATGGGGCAGTCCAAATCGCCTTCAAAGATTTTATTGATTCCCGTCCGACTGGTTTTTTTAGTAAAGGGATCAATGAACTACCTATAAGATGGCAAAAGTGCATAGAAAATAATGGTTCATACTTTGATTAATTAAATATATTATATTAAAAAATATTCGACTTTTTGTTCCTCCCATACAAAACGCCAATTTCATATGTAAGGACCTAATATATAAGTTCCTTAACCTGTTATTATAAAGTCATTTAACCATAGAAACTTTCGTAAAAATAGTGAAGTTTATACCTGCCATTGAATAATTATTTTACTTCGTACTGTAGCAAAAGATTGATCTAATTTTAATCAAAAAAAAAAACTTTATTTCCTTGTAAAGTACGTTTACATTTGAGGTTTTTGACTCGTCACGTACGGTCTCATGAAACTGAAGAATTTTTGTTTGATATAATTTGATTCACGTCGTCTGTGTCGGTGTTAGCTGTAACTTGACGTTCCTAACTTTATGCTTCTGCTAACGGTTCAAGCTAAGGTTCATAAAATTTACACTCTTTAGTTACAATCCCTCCGATCACAATCCCGAAGTCGAGAGTTACTTTTTGTCACCGGATCTTGAATAGTTTTATTTGAATGACTATGGTTTCATTTGAGTGGTTTATTATGATTGACGGTGATTTTAACGGGGAAAATGGCGGTGTTTTACGAGTTGCGCAGGAGTTATTTAGCTAGAAGGAATTGTTTTGATGGTTCTTTTATTTGTGTTTTCCAGGGCGAAAATTTGAAAATATTATTAGTATTTTTGAAGGGTTTTAAAAATTTTCATCGTAATTTAGTTTGATGAAAAATTTTAATAACATTTCAAAATATTTTTAGCATATCTGTGTAAATTTACGACGGGAGATATCTTTATATGAATCACACACAGACGAAGCTAACCAAATTTTTAATAATTATATGCGTCCATTAAATAATGAGAATTACAATCAAATAATAAAAACAAATGGAATCAGTTATTTTAGAAGGCGAACATGGCAGGTTTTTTTGCAAATGGCAATTTTGACGGATTCGTATTCTCTGTGGATAAACGCACAAAACAGTCAAGAAAACGAACAAGTCCGGCCACTCGTTCCAGAGTTATAGGACCCTAAACTTTGCCGTTATTTAAGAAACCGAACAAGTCACTACCATGCCATGTTCTGTTTCATACCCACATTTGTATAGTAACAAAAATCAGCTGTTTAGCTGCGAAAAATCTGTGTTGCCCACATATGATTTTTCGCAGCTAAACAGCTGATTTTTGTTTTGTTTGTCAGTATACTGACCACCTATAGGTGGTTTGGAAGTTGTTCAAGTAGTTTGCATTGTTTTGGAAGAGTTTTTACTATCAAGGTGTCGGGAAATTAAAGTGAGGAAGTAGAAGAGATGCAGAAAAAAAGAAAAGGAGTGAGGAAGGAAACACCTGTTACTCTTATCAAACGAAGCCGTGTATGTGTAAGGACTACGCTCGATTTGACAAAATCTACCACCGATTGCCTATCCGCGGTCATTCGTTTTTCCCGAATGACCGGTCTGTTGGAACCGTAAAGAAACTGCTAAAAAGGAGGGACCGGTACTATCTTCCGATGGAAATCTGCCAGCTCATCTGCAGCGCACATGAGAAGTTTACGGTTTCCATGGTCAAAACGGAAGACATCTTGGATTTCAAATTTGGTGGATAAAGTACTATAAGAAAAATGCCATTTCCATCGAAACACAAAGTCGACAGGTTCCTCGAAACGAAAAACAGCACTTTCTGGTCTCCCACTTTTTGGAGTTCGAGCATTCTTCGGCCCAGAAAGGCTTTGTTATAATTATAATACGCCCGTTTATCCAAAGCATTGGGCGAGTGAACACATTCGATCTGCGAAATAATCGGTCAGTTACACCAGAGATGCCAGTGGAAAAACCGTACAATAGTCCTTTACCCATAACATCAAAAAAAATTGACGATCTTAGACGTACTTTGCAGTACATCCCATGTAGACAAGGACTTTTTCATGAATATTGTTGAAAACTGGCCCAACCTAACTATAAGAAGAGGGTCGCCCTGCTGACATCCAATGGATCAGAGTGG
The DNA here is from genome assembly GCA_963662085.1 of Eupithecia inturbata. Classification (NCBI taxonomy): domain Eukaryota; kingdom Metazoa; phylum Arthropoda; class Insecta; order Lepidoptera; family Geometridae; genus Eupithecia; species Eupithecia inturbata. Next base: position 2,694,779 of record OY759192.1, read on the forward strand.
AATAGATTCAAGCATTGGGAACTGATCCACCTGGGCTAAGGATCAGAGTGGACAAAAAATTTAAGAACTGATGCATAAGTGGATCTGCAAAATGAATCAGAGTGGCATGGAGCTTACTGTGAACGTTAGGTTGTAAATAATAATGAAGTGGTAGAAAAGCCTTTATTCTTGGAGGTTTCCTTGAATCTGATCATAAGCTCTATTTCACAAACCGCAGTGCTATCTTGCGGAATAGTTTTAAATTAATTATGGCCCTAACTATCGCACAATCGGAAGCATCGGACTTTCGGAATCTAAATTGTTTGTGCTCGAAGAAGTTCCTTCATTTCCACCACTGTTGTAATTTTAGACTATCCAGCAAATATCTACTGTAATTAGATCGTTTGTATGTTTGGTTGTTTATAACTTTAATGTGGTTATTGCAATCAAGTATTAGGTAGACATTAAAGTTTACCCTTTTTTTTATATTCTGATTATTTAAGGGACTTTAAGTCATTGGTTTGACTATGTCCCGTTTTTTAATAAACTAACTATTACATAAAACTGAAATAGTTAATTTTTGGTTTAAAGTAGAACTGATGAAACTTGATATTTTAGTAAGCCATTTGAATCAGGAGTTATGGCAGAAATCTAACCCGCAACCGTTTGCGGCAGGCAGATCTTCACCCGCTATGCCAAAGACTCTCCGCTCAGCTTTGTTGGGAACCGGCGCGGCAATATGAAAGACAGAAGCATAATGTCCGAACGGAACGAAAAAGATATATCCTTTTCGATCGGTACGGAAAATATGCTCTACACATCAAAAATAATCTATATCCCGGTGGGTATTGATTATTTTAGACTAGTTTCTGCCCACGGCTTAGCACGCGTTGTTTCTATAGAAAAGTTTAAAGTTTATTTATATCGCATGGGAAGTGCTTTATGGGATAAAAAGTAGCCTATGTCTTATATAAAACTTCGAGCTACACCCATGCAAAATTTAACCCGATCCGTTCTGTAGTTTTGGCGTGGAGATGTGATGAGATACATATCCTATATCCAAACTTACGCATTTATTATATGTGATGGTGATTCTTAATTTTTAACTGACTTCGAAAAAAGGAGCAGGTTCTTTATTCGGCTGTATGTATGTTATTTTTTGTCTGTGTAAGTCGATTTCTCCGTTAATGATGGACCAATTTTGATTTTTTTTTTAGTTTCTTTTTTTTCCCGAGGAAAAAGTATTTGTCCCGCAAAACTTAATAACAGTGTAAATTTGAGGGATTCTAAGTTAGATTTTAGTTTTAAAAACAATCAAATTGTATTTTTACCGACGCGCGCTATCAACGAACGTAATACTCCAATTCCTTCAGAAAGCTTCAAATACTCATAAATTGAAGCACACTATTCACATAAATAAACCAGCGATTCCCAAAAAAATCTCCTTTGAACTAACTATCACCACTAATTTACTCAACTAATTAACGGGATCGTGAACAGCCAAACACTCCACAAAAACTCCAGTGGGTGCTACAAAAAAGTCCACGAAAGTCACAAAAAAGCCAGTGGCTGCAAAAAAAGTCCAAGAATTTCCCAAAAAAAGTCAGTGGCTACAAAAACGTGGAAGTCACAACTTTCTCCTAATTACTGCAAAGCGCCGGTTTATCTGTCTCAAGGGGATTGGAATCCGGTGAAAAAGTTAGGATAGCTCTATTTCTTTCCGTTTGCTAGATCGAAGGTAGGTGCGATAGTCAGAGGCTGAACGGTAAGCGGAGCGGGTAGAAACTTGCTAAGTACTAAAATTTGAGCAGAAAATGTTCAAGTCACTCACAAATTTGACCTTTTTGACGTATGTACATTGTTGCCTTGTATTTTTGCCTTGTATTTTTAGCACCTGCACTGCGTTCACCAATCCACCTGCGCTTATAGCTGTGAACGCAAATGATTTGTTTATTTATCTGCCCACGGCTTCGCACGCGTTGTTTCTATGAAAACGTTCAAGGTTATTTCTATCCAATGGGAACTAATTTATGTGATAAAAGTAGCTATGCAAAATTTCAGCCCGATTCGTTCAGTAGTTTGGGCTTTCCATCCATCCAAACTTGCGCATTTATAATTTTAATAATAATAATAAGCTTCGAGGCCAATCGTTTTGATATTTTTTTTTCTGTAGAATAGTTTTATAATATTTTATTTTGTACAGGAAAAATATATTTTATAACGAGTTTTTAAATAAATGAAGAGAATAATAATTGCATATATACATCCTACGAACACACCCTAAGCGGCGGAACGTGTCAATAACTTACGAAGTGAATTTCAAGATGGGGTGCTCACCGTCAACACATTGAGAACCCGACGTTTTGATAAATTTATGTATAGTTCACACCTCCTACTGAAAGATAAGAATAGATTATTTATCTGAAATTATCTGTTTCAGTTGAGATTGACGACCAATGTGGCGCGCTGGCCGAAGGTCCGCCTGCAACGCTTCTGCGTTTGCTCGTGGTTGCGCTCGTGGTTGCGGTTGTTACACAATAATAATAATTAAAAAATAAAGGTATGGAAAACAAAAAGGCCCTGCCTCATCTTATTGTTGCTCAACCGAAAGTTGAGCAACGCTGGTTTTCTGGTAGGACCTTTGGTGCGTGTCTACACAGTTTTCAGACATTTGTACACAAGCAAAATAATATAACATGATTTTTTTCTTTTTTTTTCTATTGACATTCATTGCCAGCGGGGCAACGCAGCCAGCGCGCAGCGTCTTGGGGACGCTTCCGACTGGTATTGATATGGATCAGTTGAGCTACCTGTAGACTGTTTGCAACAGTCTGCAGTTAGCTTAATTGTTTCAATTGTAAATACTAGTTCTAATTTGTTTTTATTATTGAATTGAAATTTTCTTTGTCAATTGACATTAAAATAAATAAAACAACTCCAAAACCAAAGCTGCAAGGGGTCATTGCTGAGCAAATAAATGCAATATGAAACTTTTTTATGATAATGTCCTCCTAGCTAAATTTCGGCCTCACTCTCATAATCCAATGAGACCGCAAACCGATACCACTGGTCAGGCGATGGACCAACTACTTAACGTGCTTTCTGAGGCACAGGGTCGTAACACCGCCCGGAGTCAGGAAGAACTCCGGGCTGCTTCTGTGAATATATTTGCAAAAAAATACCATTTACTATTTTAGCCCGACCTATTAACCGATTAACCTTCTCTGATGTGATTCAACAAAATGCATTCACATGCATAGTAAATATTTTTATCCTAATATTTTACAATGGATTTCCGCAAAGTAACTCCTGAATCTATTATTTATTGCTAAAAGAAATTACAGACAAAACTCCAGAAATTTACCCTTTTCTCTGGCAATGTTACGGTTCACCGTCAAAATTAATTTACAGGAATAGTCATTTTGTCCGCTGTTGGTTGTGTTAAAGGTCTTCGCTATGTTTGATAGTTTCTCATGTCAGAAAAGTAGGTAAACAAAAATGCATTAAATTAATTATTAAATAAGAAAATTACACATATATATTATTTATTGCTACATTTTATTAAAACAGTTAAGCTAACTGCACAGAATGAACTATGAACAATGAACTAAGCTCGTGCCCGCAGCTTCGCCCTCTCTTTTCCGGGATAAAAACAAGTCAATGTCCGTCCCCGAGATTCTTTCTACCTCTCTGCTAAATTCCATTATGATCCGTTCAGCCGTTAACGCGTAAAATAGTTAACAGACAGACAGAATTACTTTCACTTACCTAATATAATTTATTTAGAAAAAACAATGTAAGAATTTGCTAACTTTTTATCTGAAAGTGTTATCACAAAATAGGAAGTTTCATTCTTTTAGATTAAATCTCACCTAAATACACCAGACATTTGTCTCTTTCCTCACGCCGGAAGCCGAACCGGTGAAGAAACAAAACCACAGCGTTTGTGTTATATGACAGCGGGTAATTGATGGGGAAGCGACGTACCTTTTCGTCAGCTGTCCGCTACCGATGACATTTGAGATGACGTTTGGATAGTGGGATTTAGAACGAACGATTTCGATTCGATTTAGGAGGGCGCAATGCGCGCCATTTTGTGAAATGGATAGCCATAGGATTTCGCTTTCAGGAGTAAGCGCAAAAATCGAGCCTTGTTTTATGTGCGAAACAGTGCACTTTCATGATTATGTTTTATCGTATTTTTTTTTATCAATCGTATTTTCACAATGAAGGAACCAAAGAAAACATGTTAAATTTTATGTAATTCGAGTTTTTTACCACGGGGCATACCGTGAGTACTGAGATTGGCAACATAATCCGTTAGGTTCGACCCTCAATTTATGATTTACTTGCTTTTGCCTGCGGCTTCGCACGCATTTTTCCGGAATAAAAGAAGCCTGTAATTATGTTAATCCAGGTCTAAAAATACAGCTATGAAAAATTTCAGTCCAATCCGATAAGTTTTTTTGTCGTGATGAGGTCTAAACATCCAAACTTAATATTTTTAAGGTGATTTTAAGACTATGATTTTGGTAGGACGATGTCAGATGGAGAGATACATTAATTAGCTTACGTGGCGAAGATACTTATTTTATAATTAGAACTAATATTTGAGATTTTTTTTATGATTTGGCAAAAGTGTTGTCTTCTAAACGTATAAATTGTTTTTATATATTTCTTTCTTCTTTATAATAAACGCCGAAAAGGTTCATACGCGCCATAGAGCCATAGAGGTTCGCCTGGGACAGGGTTGTGGGTTCGATTCGAACCACAAGCACAGAATAATTACCGCAAGCATCGATCTAAGTAAAAAGGGGAGATGAGGTACAGCTTCTCGAAAGTGGAAGGCTCAAATTAGGTACAATAAGGTCCACACACCTCAGTCATAGTTGGACTGGCTTCGTTCCTGTTACGCGTGCTTGCTATGACGTACTATAGTGTGATTTATTGACTAAAATACTTCAGCAATGCCATCGTTTTTGTTCGTAATAATTATTGCACAACATTGGAGATGCGTGAGCGAGTGTTGTGAGTAAGCGCTTGGAGAACCTACCATATCTACAGATTTTACTTAGATCTATGACCGCAAGACAAAATGTATGTACGGAGATTTAACGCGCAATCGCGAAATGCGCTAGAATGATGCGTAGGTAAAGTTGAATAGGCCTCCTGTCGTGTCGTACGGTATAAAGCAAAGGATTATGAAAGCCCGTGACGGCTGTTTTCTATTTGCTGTGTTTTGAAAGCTTTTAAGTTTAGTTTATTATTTTAGTAATCGTTTTACTAATGTCCGTTTATTTGTCATAAAAATGTTACAGTTTATATTTAATTTCCCATTTTTAGAGCTTTGGGAGATTAAATGTTTCCTTAACAAAAGGTGTGTAGTGTTTTATGTCATTTATAAAATTGATTTTTTAGTATTAGTATTATTTATTTTGTTGCTCTCAGTTCGTTGTAGGTATAAAATTATTAGAATAATTATATTTGATTGTAATGACTTAAATACACTATAAGTAATTTGTTATGAATTTAGTATATTGGGTGGGTACGTTTAAAAGAAAAATGGTGGCAATTCAGATGTCGCTAAAATTAAACTAACATAATAAGTCTAAAATTGAGCCGTCCCTTTCATACCGATCAAAATAAAAAAGAGGCATAATTTTTAGTTTCTATTGTAACATTTTTTTCGTCAATTTCTAATAAAATAAAGGTCGGCGCTCACACATACAACACCGCTACCGCACAACACAAAAATGTGCATTCATAGGCTTTAAATCGTACAGTTTACATACATTTTACAGAATATCTCTCTTGCTTCCGTGCACATGCTCATAAATTTGATTATTATTACGGTAGATTTTTTTTGCGGTTGCTCATTTTATACGTAAATGTGAAACCGCAAAATACCTACCGTCACAACAAACACTAAAATAAACACCAACCATGAATGTATGATTGTCCCAAACACATCAACTCCATTAGCGAGTCATGTCAAGTCACCATACCATTGACAGATGATGCCATTTCGGTCGGGAATCGAACCCAGGACCGGGGGAGTGCGCCTAACGATCCATATGATTTATTACTGTCATTACTACCAAGCAGAACCGAAGGGCGAAGTATGCCAAAATTTGTACAATGCAGTTACAATCTTATTTGCTTTGACAAAGGTATAATTTTTGATTGAAGGTAGGGAAGTTTTAAGGGTCGTTTTAGTTTGGCGTTGAAAGGAAAATACCGTTGTAATTGCGTTTTGAAATCTAACAATAGTTTATGGAATATTTACTAACATGTGTATGAAGGCGTTTGGACTTCGAGGCCACTGGTCTCTAAATTAAAATTAATTGAATATAGGAACATCAAAAAAATTACTAATTTTGTTGACTTCTAGAAGCAAGAACATTAAATATGACCTCAGATCGGATTACTACCAACCGTCCCCCACTTCTGTCCCACTATAGGGACGGTTTAACCAGGGAAATATACCGATTTCTAAAACTTTAACACATAAACTAAATCTATTTTTATTCCATTTGATTTTTTAAATCTTACTGAGTGCCACGTAAATTATAATGGCGGAAGATTGTGTCATTGTTGTGAAGATGTTTGGCGGAAGACAACGCCAAAACTACTGAATAGTTAAGGTTGAAATTTTGCACGCAGAATTGGATCTGGACTAACAATAAAAAAAAACCGCCAAGTGCGAGTCGACGAAGGGTTCCGTACCGTAAAAATTAGGCAACTTTTTTAAAGAACATCAAATTTTAACTTGCTTGGAGCCCCCTTTAATTATTCATATTTATTATGTTTTTAGTAAGTATTTGTTTTATTCAAATTGAATTGAGAAAGTTTTATGTGTCAATCTATTGTGGTTCTTGACAAACGAAGAGCAAAAATAGCCAAAATATTCACGTTGTTCGTATGGAAGCCCTCTTTAATTTGGATATTAATTTTATAATATTATTTGCTGTTATAGCGGCAAGATAAATACTCGTATATTTTTTTTTTTATTATAATTTTCAGCAAATAACTCTGAAAAATTAAAATTTCAACTGTCTACCTCTTACAGTTCATGAGATAAAGCAATGTGACAGACATCGGACAACGGAGGCTTAGTAATAACGGTCCGTTTTACCTTTCGGGTACGGAACCCTAAAAAGGCTGCTTTTAAGCCTTAGGCGGAAGCTAGATTACTCGTTTTGACATTACGCTCAAGTAAAATATCACTGACACAGTTCTGTGGATGAGACTTGAGTAAACTTCAGTCAGAGTAATATAATAATACTTACGTACTTCAGTTCCTACTACGAGTCCTGAAGATATTATTTAAAAACGTAGTCGTAAGTACATAGCAGAACAATATGAACTACGTATTTCGAGAACTGAATAATCAAAACTACATATTTACCATAAATTTCGTACAATGCAGAACAAAAGGTGACGGCCAAACAAAACAGGGAAAGTTAGGTAACAATTGTGACTCCGCGAGTACCACTGTATTATATTCACAACTGTACCGCAAGTTTGGGAAATTCGTCTGCTTTTATCATGGAAAACATTTGATAGAACTTACACTTGATACAACTTACACTTGGCGCTTGGTAGAGTAGGTCTCTCCTACTCTACCAATTGTCTAAGGCCCGTGTTGTCAGTCATCGATCTATGATTGAGTAACGCTTTTCTATTACATAAACGTCACTCAAGCATATATCTATGACTGAGTAGGCTTTCATAACGCGGGCCTAAATGTCCAAAAATAGGTACACAATGATAAATTTGCAACAAAATACTACAATTATACAGGGTGTGTCAAGACGACTACCGAAAAAAGGGGGGTGATGCGCCCCCCCCAAAACAAACCCAATAAAAACACCGAAAAAAGCTGTAGCCGGAGATATTAATTTTTTAAGGTTTTTGTTTGTTTTGCTAGCCAGCAATATACACAATAACCAAAGTTATCGATATAGCTCAGAGAATTAGCAAGCTGAAGTGGCAGTGGGCTAGCCATATCTCGCGAAGAACCGACAACCGCTGGGGTAAACGTGTTCTCGAGTGGAGACCGCGTCTCGGCAAACTTGTAGGACGCCCTCCGGCCAGGTGGGATGACGATTTTGAGCTGATGATGAGCGTAAAAGTTTATATTTATTTAATTAAATTGGCATTAATAGGTTGGTTTACTTCACAAAATTTGGCATAGGAAAGGCCACCTGCAGTGGAATGTAAATGGCTACAATGGATCAGTAATTTGGCGTGTTTTAAAAAACAATACCCCGACTTCAAGTTACGGTACCACCGCGGGATCTTTCTGTATACAGTAATAAAAGAATAAGTAGAATTGGTTAACCACAGGCGGAGATATCAAGTAACATACATTCATAAAAAAATAACATACAGACGAAGTGAGAACGTCCTCCTTTTTTAAGTAGGTTAAAAATTACTGAGTTGCGTACAATAATCCGTGAGTGTATGATTAGAAGTTGGATTGGAAAATCGGAATATTATGCCTCATTTTAGATGGAGGGTGGGAAAACCTACCCACTACTCAGGGGTTTTAGCAAAGGGGTTTGAAAATTTTGACCCTAACATCGGGCACCAAAAAAAAATTTGTAATTTTCATCAGTGAATATCTCAGAAACTACACTTTAAGACATTATTATAAACAACATTTTTTTTATTTTTATGGTGTTGTCTTTCTAAATATATAAAATTTATTGAGCGCGGCCATTTAAAAAAAAAAGTTAGTACCATCCTCCATACAAAAATTGCAGAAGCTGAAAGGGCAATTTAGATCCATTGAAATCTGTTATAAGCCGATCCCAGCTCCCTTGAGACGCTAGAATTCATTGTGTGAGATGTTGGAATAAGCTCGTCTCACGTGAGACGTCGGGAACTCCTTTCCTACTTTCTCGCTCCACCAATGAGAAATAAGAATTTCAATGAAATGGCTACAACCTAGTAGATAATTGCTATTCACTCAAGAAAAACAATCTAATAAGGATAGTGATAAAATTATTAATATCATTATCATAGTGATGTCTGATGATAAACTGATAATAAAAGTTGATTAAGGAATTAATTTCCTGACGTACGTATGTACCTATTTAATAATTCCATCATTTTAAACATCAATTTTCATAGATTTGCGCGTAAACTGAGAATTCAATACAGCTGGTGAGTATCATGCGCAGCGTATCAGCATTGCCATACAGCGGGGCAATGCAGCCAGCGTCTTGGGGACGCTTTCGATTCCATGTATTATGTATCCATGTATTATGGGTAATATGGGTCAGTTGAGCTACCTGGAGATATTGTGCAACAGTCTGCAGTTAGCTTAATTTTTTCAATTGTAAATACAATATAATTACTTATTCCAATTCATCTTTGTTGCTAACATAATAATTACTATTGTAAATACTAGTTCTAATTTGTTTTAATTATTTGATTGTAATTTTCTTTGTTAACAGAGAATATAACATAGCAATACAAAATAGCCCCCAAACAAGGGCTATGCCATTTGATTTAAAGCGTCATGGCCCTAAAATTTTGACAACTTCCATCCTTTCAAATAATGATGAAGGCAAGATCTATCACATTCTTCCTTCATCATCATCACCATCATTATTATCATCAACCTATATTATTAGTCCACTGCTGGACATAGGCCTCTCCTAATGAGCGCCATATCGCTCTGTACACAGCTTGCCGCATCCAGCATCTGGCTGCAGCCTCTCACAGATCATCATCCCATCTGGCCAGAGTCCTACACTACGTGTGCCGAGACGCTGTCTCCACTCAAGAACACGTTTACCCCTTTCCTACAACTTCTTTATACTTATTTTTTTCATTATGGCCCAAATGTTTATCTATAAATTACTAATATAAAAATAATATTAGGGGTTAAATTATGAAATTGCGGATTTGTACTGAAAAATTTACATACGTTTTTTCTGCCTCCTGGGAAGAAAAGTTTTTATCACGTAGAAAATTGTCCATATCACGAAAAAAGTGGTAGTTTGTTGGAGCAAGGTCTGGTGAATACGGAGGCAGGCGAATGGTTTCTAATTGCAGTTCCTGTAGAGTTAGGACGGTTTCTCGTGCTGTATGAGGTCACGCGTTATCATGGAGCAATAATGGTGAAGATCGATTCATGAGTTGGGTCTGTTTCACTGCTAGTTTTGCTATCATTGTTCGGCATTCGGCACAGTAGACATTATGCCGTTATTGCTTGACCAGATCGGAGAAAGCTATAATGAATAACACCATGCTGAGACCACCAAACAGTTACCATTACCTTTTTATTGGTAAGCTTTGCTTTAGGACACTGTTGCGGCGTTTGACCTGGGGTCAGCCATTGCATTTTTTGCTTACGGTTATCGTAACGAATCCACTTTTCAACACATGTCACAATTCGATCCAATATTCCTTCATTTCTGTATCGATTCAAAAAGGCAACACGCGTTTCTTTCTGCAGATCAATCAAATCATGGGGCACCCATTTTACATATTTTTTATTTTATTGATTTAATAATAATAATAATAGTTTATTGCAAAAACCATCATTACAAATAATTACATAGCAATTTGTCTGGCATTATATTTCATAATACACTTGTGAGAATACTTATTCAAATAGTTATGTATTAGCCTCAGGTGCCTAAACTAGACTAAAAACTCTGTAATATAGGCAGCTGTGCTCCCCCTACAATGTTGCAACTATAAAATAATTGGAATTTGACGCAAATAAGTAAATATTGTTGGTAAGGTAACTTTAAACCATGCCGCTAATTCCTGGGTAGTTTGGCTCGGATCGGCTTTCACCATCTCTTTCGATTAGTTGTTATTCACCTGTGTGGGCGGTCTTCCACGTGGTTCGTTCTTCAAATCAAAGTTTCCATCACGAAAGCGTTTAAACCAAAATCGCACGGTGCGATCATTAGCAGTCCCCTCTCCAAACGCAACTCTGACATTGCGAGCTGTTTCTGCCGCGTTAGTTCCGCGTCGGAACACGTAATCAAAAATCACTCGAATAAAAAAAACAACTGAAAGTCGATAATCGAATGTTACACATTCTTTAAAAGAAGAACCTCATACCATGTGAAAAAAGTTTCACTCAAAAATCTCAAACCATGAAGGTTCTATGTCAATTCGAAGTACCTATTACAATAAAACGGCAATTTCATACTTTAACCCCTATTAATTATAACAACAAAATAAGGTATTTTACAAAGATAAATAATGTATTGTTCCTAAACTTTGTTGTGACAATTAATTACTGAAGTTTCAAACTCTCGAACATTACAACAATGCTGTTGATGGTAGATATTTCTTGTATAACGCTATTGTTTAGTTTCCTAACTTGGTTCTACCTAACTTGGTTCTATCTAACTGGGAACCCACCTCAACCCCCACAGTATATTGGTTCACTGCTGGACCCCCCCCCTGATAACCCTAATTGGCTTCTTTTATCCCACCTATAATCCCCACGCTGGGCATGCGGTTCTATGAACATTCTACCCAAAATCATCGAACCCCTACGTGAACAGATGTATTTGGAAACTTTTATTAAAATATCGATAAATAATCTTTATTAGGTATCTACGTAGACTTACCTACCAACCACGAAACAAACATACCTACTTACAGATAAATATTAAACACTGTAAGTTAAAATAATAGCTTAGAAGAAAAGTGTACCATGTTACAACCGGTGGGTGGACTCCCCCTCTCCGCTTAGTACACCAATAACGTGGCACCTTGTTTATTGATATGGACCGTAGAATTAGTTAATAAGATGTATACTCGTTCTAATGTTGTTTGAAAAAAATGTATTATTATCATAATAAACGGATCTTAATGAAATTTGGCAGGGAGGTAAACAACATCCCGGGGACGGACATTGATTACGTCTGTAATTAATGTCCGTCCTCGGGACGCACTGAGGTGCAAAAGCTAGTCTTAAATAAATATCTACGTAAGCGCTTTCTTATTGTAAAAATGCTCTATATTTATTTATTATACTACTTTGCGTAGAATATACAATTTCATGTTTTTAATTTTTTGCGCAGGACCATATTTTTTTTTTATTTAAAATTATAATATGCTTTAACATCTATCTGCTATTGCATGTGAAAGTCCCGTCTAAACCAGTCAAGCCGTTTTACAGGATACCTACCCAAAACAAACAGACAAACACATCTTACTAATAATAATAATAATAAGTACTCTATTGAATACCTACGCGCGTGGCTTCGGAAATCGCCAGAACTAAACTAAACTAATTTGACAGCACTTGAATTGTTGCCGTTCCTTTCATAACGATCGAAATAATAAGGATGGCATCATTTTAAGTCCTGTCAAAATAGTTGGGGTTTAGCTTTGGCCTAGCTTTGGCAACACCAGTAAGTGTCATGGCGTCGAAGGAAGCGACAAAGGAGTACTTGATTGATACAAGCTTGTCTGGTAGATATGGCTGTTGAGCTACAAGACCGCCAATTGACACTTATTCTTTAATTATTCCGTTGTAAATTATTTCTTAGTTATGTATGCAATAAATTATAATCAATCTATTTACTTGGTTCATTTCCGTGTTATTACCGCTGTTACGTAAAATCCTTCGTTAATACTTATCAGTTCTAGCTTACAGTTCTATCCCATATGTATATATTGTAACCAACAGACGTAAATTGGCCAAAATGTCTTTCAACTGTGAACTCAGTAGGCAATAGGCACCGTCGCTTCCACAAACACTGTCTCAGTTTACTTAGGGGCGTGCCTGACATGACATATTAGGCTTATTCATCACATCACACCGCACCGCATTGTTTTAGTTGATTAACTCTGTGTCCACGCCCTTAGACACGATTAATAAGCAGTTTTGGTTAATAGGTTTTTGTTTGGCCTTAATAAACTCGTAAAATTTAATAGGTGCGTGTACAGATTCCGCCCAGATGTCTGGCAAAAATACCTTCCTATTACCTCCTGATTACACATTATGTCAATACCAGCTGCTGCCCGCGGCGTAGCAATGCCTTTACCCGGATAAAAGTAGCCTATGTCCGTCCCCGGGATACCACCTACCTCCCTGCCAAAGTTTCGTCTAGCCCTTTAGGCGTATAAAGGTATCAGACAGACAGAGTTACTTTTGAATTTATAATATTAGCATGGATGCTCAACATAGGTACCTACCAAGCGTGGTGATTATGGAAAACCCTCCTTGGTTTTCCATAATCACCACGCATGGTAGGCGCATTAGTGATCACAGTAGATGTGTTAAAAATACCCAGAAGAAAGCTGCTGCTCTACGCCTGGTGGGTTTACTTAGTCGGCTGTTAGAGAAATTTGTAGTTCTTATTTGTTTCTATTATTTGATTGTAATTTTCGTTGTTAAGAAAGGTTCTTTATCTTAGAGAAAGTATGTTAACCAGTGTACAATTTTAAGGCCCAAGGTATTATGAAAGCTCGCTCAGCTTGAGTAACGTTTATGGCATAGAAAAGCGTTACTTAAGCATAGATCAATGACTGAGCAAGCTTTTATAATAAGCCTAAGTGCAATAAAGTATTATCTATCTAATATACTACTATAGCACGCGGCTTCGCGCGCGCTCTTCTTGAATAAAAGTAGCCCATTGCTGACGTCGCATTATGTTCTAAATGTACGGTAAATCTTGTTCTGTATCTGTTTTGAATTTTTGACGTATCAAACATGTTTTAACATCTTCACTCACAAACTGACATCATTTTAATGTGAGGCATTCTCATCTCATGACTATCGTTGGAACAAAAACTTTTGCAAAAGCTCTACGATAACCACCTTCTTTCTTTTACTTTAACAATTCCTAGCACCTTATAAATTCAACCCAGACGTGCTAATTATAAAATCACCGACTAACTTTTGCTCATCCAAGAAAAAAGGATTCCTACGTTGTCGTCAGTAAGTTTACTTCTAATTGGATAAACTTTTGCAGGCTGCGATAGCCTGCGTTGGTTCACTCGGTCAATAATTTATTTATTACTTTATTTTACCTCTACATGTACCTTAAAAATGAGGAAATATTTTACTTAGCAACTTAGTTATTGTAACTCTCTGGTTATAATTTTGTAGAGAATCTGGTCTGTTAGATTTTTTTTTGTGTTTCGTTCGGGTCTTGCTTTCCCATCTGCTCTTTCATCTTATACTTATCTCTTTATTTTCAAGTGAAATTGGCCCCTAAGGGCTCTTGTTCACGGCACGGTTTTTAACCGTACGGCGTGCTAGGCGTACGGTTAAAGCTTGTCGCACACCTGGATAGCACCGCTGCAGCACAGCACAAAAATTGTGCTGTAACTCGTAACGCTTATATCAATTTTATATTGATGGCATCGGATGACAGACAGCTCATGGACCACTTGTTTGAAGCCTGTGAGAAGCAATTTTGTCACTGTAAAATGTATCTTAAAATAACGAGTGTAAACCCATATTCGAATGCACGTTTTTGTGCTGTGTTGTAGCGTATTGGATGAATGAGCGAAGAACTCCGTGCCGTGAACACGACACCGACTGCGATACAAAACTGATGAAAATCCTGACACGGTCAATGGTATGTCAACAAGCTTCCAGTAATCCATACAACACTGGCGACGTGCCTATACATGGCGAATCATTCGTAGATTATTACGGCAAAAAACATGTGGACAGAAACCTTTAATATAACCTTTAATATCCTAAAAATTTACGACTTCTGTGGGATTAGAACCCGCAACCTTTCCCCTCTGTAAAAATAAAATACGAGTATTCGGCATCTTTTTCATTCGTCGTGCAAAGACTCACAACTATTCTCAAATGCCAACACTCTGTAAACTTATTTATCATCATTTGCATGCATATCCGCCTTGCTCCCAAACTCCGGAAAATTTAATTTAATGTGAATCCGTCTTAATTTAATTATATCATCTCGTTAATATAATTAATGGCTGTGATTTATCTTCATGGAACTACGAGTAGTTCTGTATTCAGTCTCATCTGCTACTTTAACGGGTTTGTTTGGAGTTTCTGTATAGACTTGCAGATTATCTGCTTTTAGTTTATTAAGTTTTAGGTTGCTAATGCAAATGTGTTTGTTTGTACTGTGGCTCTCTCCGGTTGTTTATAATTCTGATTTTGAATTAATTTAAGAGCAAAAGTAAATTTGGTATAAAATATTCATTGGTAGTAAAATAGTCTAGAAAAAGAATGGGACCGAAAACGACAACGGGACAGCAAGCTGTCCCGCTGAGAGTCCAGTCACTCTCAATCTCGTTCTTTATCTACATGGCTTATATTTGACATCTTTTCTCCCTGTCTCTATACTTGACAACGTTATCGTTGCAGCCCTGAGTACCTACTTTTTAATAATGTTCGACCTATCAGGGAAAGTTATATTTTGAAACGTCAAAATTTGCGTCAAATTGTTGGTTGCCTTTAGGCAACCAACAACCCCAACGCCAACGCCTTTAGGCGGTGTCAAAACATAACATCCTATTTCTGGTCCAGTCTAGATTTACTTCGTCCGAGTGTCCAACACACTATGTACTCCACTGTACATACAGAGTACATACCTACATTATGAACACCGCAGCCCTTTGTAAACTGTGTTTCCTTTTGATATTTCTCCTAGTAGGTCTCTACAACTAGTACCTACATACGTAGGTAGGTACTAGGCGTAGACAGGTAGATACCTGTCAACGCTCCTACTTCCTCTATTATCTTCTGTGATAAAAGTAGGTATCATCACAAATAGGCAGCTGAGAAATAGACCCCTGCCTAGCCAGCAGAATAAAGATCAGAAAAACAAAAAACAAAGCATCCTGAAAATTATGTAAATTGTTACATCACATCAAAACAGAAGCCTTCAAATTATTGCGGATTATTTGATATTTTTCTTGATATTTAATGGGAGAGAAAAGGAAATTTATTACCCGACAATAAATCCGTCGGCAATTGGGATACACGCTATGCCACTTAGGAATTGGGTTTCTCTGGAGAGGTACAATTTTCAACGTTGCATGTCTCAGCAAATTTTATTAAGGTATATTGATAGCCAAAGGCCTGCTTTTGTTATTTCTAAATAACTTAATTCTGACTGGTGGTCCAGGTTACTATATGGTTATATTGAAAATAACTTAATCTGACTGGTGGTCCAGGGATCTAGTTAGTTATATTGAAAATAACCAAATTCTGACTGATGGTCCAAGCCTCTATTTTGTTATATTGTAAACTAGCCTCTGCCCGCGGCTTCGCACGCACTTTACCGGGATAAAAAGTAGCCTATATCTATCCCCGAGATACCGGCTACCTCCCTGCCAATTTTCATTAAAATCTTTTCAGTGGTTTAGACTTCAAAAGGTAGGGTAGACAGACAGACAAAATTACTTCCGCTTTTATAATAAGTTTGGATATCGGCTGACAAAAAAAAAAATTCGGTCTGGGTCTGTATGTAAATTGTTATACTTAGCTATATTACTCGTAATTCGTTGAGTGCACTTACGTATCCTATATATGAGTTTCTTAAAAAAAATCAGTATTATTCTCGTTGATTCTACATAGTTGAACTAGGTACTCCTGCTTCCGTGTTTTTTATAGCTAAGTGGCCTGTCTTAAAACTTATTTAAATGCCAATGATTTTGGTTCGGTAACTCTAAGCGGGCAGGCAACCCGTAACGGGCATGTCAATAAATATGAAGCGATCCGTAACGGGTCGAACGTATTGCTCCGGAATAAGTTGTAAGTTAGGGAATGTATTATTGAGTACCTTTGGTTAGATGTATGACAAACAAAAGTTATACTTATAGGTACTTCGAAGGGTTGCTTAAAGCTCTGCGCACATTAAAACAACACCGCAAACGCACAGCACAAAAATGTGCATTAAAATATGGGTTTAAACTCGTTTTCTTTAGATACATTTTACATTGACAAAATGGCTTTCCACAAGCACAAAACGAGTGGCCCGCGAGCTGTCTCTCATCTGATGCGGTCAATATGAAATGCATATAAATGTTACGAGTTAAAACCCATAATTTGAATGCACTTTATTGTGCTGTGCAGTAGCGGTGCGCTCGATATCTGCGACAACCTTTACATTGTTGAAGTGTTGTTATAATTTCATCTCAAATGATAACATATAGTAAAATCCTGTGACACCTCATTTATTCGTATTGATTTTCCTAGTGTCTGTGCGTACAATTTTCTTACTCCATGAATTTTACAGAGACTCGCATATTCAAAGAAGAAAACGATGTCACGAATTGCCGTGTTTTATGATGATTTCTTTTTTCACCAGCAATAGGATTTTTATAGACTTTATGTACCTACTCAATACAGAAAAAATGCGCTTAATGCTTACCAAATAATAGCAAATCGAACAAATTATTGTAGCATCTTAAAATTTAGATATTGTGATGTACTTTTTTCACGCAAAACCGTTTTTTGGAGAGAAAAAAAGAGTTGTTTTAGCTCTAGACCTGTAAAATTTTATATTGATTTTCGTGCTGTAGATAGAAATATATAATACTTAATCAATAAAGCCAATATATTTGTTAAAAATTTCATAACTTAAAATTTTGCTTTCAGATTACCTAAGGTTTAAAAAAGCTTGGGGTGGGTTTAGCTCCAACTCGAAAAATAACAACTAACTGGCTAAAGGTTTCTTCGTAGCTACTTTAGTCTACATACCGAAGTGACAGAAATCAAAAATATCACTTCATTTCCATGACAGTGGTCAGACCACTCCGTTTGGAGTGGTCTTATTCTCCTTGGTGATTAATTTATAAAATTGACGTTTTCAAAGTGTAATAATAATGTAGGTATTGTATTTATGGAAATAAAAATATTTGATTTGATTAGATTTTCAAGAATTTCAACTGCAGAGGTCCTTATACTTTTTCTATAAATTGACCTACATCTCTAATATACGTAGCAGAATAACCTGTGACCACGGTCGACTATCCCATCCATTCTTTATTGGAGGATTGAATTTATGAGCGTCCCATAAATCCGGGGGACATTTTACATCTCGCCCAGGTATAGCAGCATGGTTATAACGATGGTTTAGTACCTTTATGGTAGCGTTCTTTATCAATATATTTTTGAGCGTAAAACTGTAAAACTAGATCGATGCGTAAAAGCATCTATGTACCTAAATGTATGTATTTGGTACATATAACTCACTGCGTTAAAGTAACTTTTTTGATGAGTACTTGGATTTGGTCGTTAAAGTATTTCTTATTACGTTTACTTCTTAAGGCTTACAAAATAAGCACTACAATAAGTCAAATTTTAAACAAAATGTTTATAGATAATTCATAACGTGGTGATTGATTCTACACATTGATTCTATACATTACATACAAAAGTATATAGTATGGTATGTATATACCATACCATACATTATAGTACGAAGTTTTTTTAATTAAGTATTTAATTTAATACTTTTCTACCAAATTAACCATTCAACGCCACCAATCTATAGCACCATCAGCAAAAAAAGAAAAAAAAATGGCATAGCTTGTCTGTGCTGTCTGCAGAGGAAAATGATAGACTGGAGTTTTTAGACTCGCTCTAGGGTATCCTACCTAAGCACAATAAGTACACTTAATATTGTCCAAGCTACGAATAAAATGATTTATGTGTATTGTACTTAGGTAGGATACCATAGGGCATAGAGCGTTTCTAAAAACTGCAGTCTATTATTTTCCTCTGAGAACAGCACAGACACAGCGAGCCATAAACAAGATCTGAACACGTAGAGGTCATCTAAACCTTATCTAAATGAAGACTTTTCCTTTTCTGTGTTTAGAAACGTCATAACTAGGTAACAAGATGACACAAAGATCGTTAAAGCCATGGTTTAGTACTAGGTATGGCATTCCGAGACATCGCGGTCACGTGGGTGACACAAGCCCTACGTCATTGACGCCATCGGCGAATGAGGAGACGAAACTGTTTTCTGGTGTTACCAGTAGCGTAAGATCTATATATTAAGGATAACTCCCCGAGCTTCATGAATTACCTGGACGAATCTGATAAAACTATGTGAATGCATCATAGTAAAAACCCCCTCAGACCACTATTTTAGAATTCCTTTTTATGATGGAAAAACGATCTCTATATCAAGACGGATCGATTGAGCGTAAAAACCCACCCTATCCTGCATGAAGCGAGTATTTACAATCAACCTTATGGCAACACCTGAAAACTGATAGCTTGACTTTGCTTGTTTGTTTTAACGTTGCGGTTTCGATTCCCGCCTTGGGACAAATGTTTGTACGATCTGCAAATATTTGTTCCGGGTGTTCTGGTTATTTTCTATATATAATAAAAATATCTATGTATTGTATTAGGTTTATCAGTCATCTAGTACACATAACACAAGCTCTGCTTACTTTGGGGCTAGATGATGCTGTATGGATTGTCCAGCATTATTTATTTATTTATTTAAATAAAAAAAATTTTTGACAACTGATTATCACTTATTTTGACGTTGATTACTTTTTGAAAGAAAACATTATATAAAACTTTTCAAACAAAAGAGGTCAAAAAGTGTTCAATATCACAAAAAAATGCAGTGTCGTCGCTTGAAACAAAAGACTGACGTGCACCGAGAACGGAGAAGGTTCGGTATCTCAAAGTTCCATCACCTCGCATTTAAAAAGGGCTAGAAGCGACGTGTCTGTAAGAACGATGGAAAACATTGATGAAATAGTGAAACATACTTTCTTGCTGAAGATGAGGCCACAGATTGTTGTAGCCCTACCACAAGAACCTGCGTACGGAACAAGGCAGCTCAGCATCAACTCTTAGAAAATGGCAGACCTAAAAAAGTGTGTTGTGTTTGTGCCAGAAGAAGAAAAAGTAAAGTTTTGTGAACGAAATTTTGGAATGGCCTATATCTGATCATGTCGAAAATGACGAATTAGATTAATATGTGCATATTTTTAAGTAACAACTTCGTTGTTTAGGTAAACCAAGCAAATAAAACATAATAAACATAGAAAAAATGGACTTTGGTTGTAAAAACACACCTCGTGCATGATGACTATAAAAACCCAACTAGATGGAAATTTTAAAAAATTATTTGAATTAGAATTGAATTTTATTTTGATTGAATTATTTTTTTATTTTAATTGAATTATTTGAATTTGAATTGAATTATTCTTTTTTTATTTATATTAGGTTTTTTTTATTTGTATTAGGTTCTTTATATTATTCTTAATATAAAGAACCTAATAATAATAAATGTATAAAAAATAATATGGTCTCTTTTGTTTTACTTTATTTAAATACACAGAAAATTAAATTCATTTAGAACATTTTTTTTACACTAGATAGTTTTTATTGATTTCTCGAAACTTTTGCTTTTGGTCTGAGGGGGTTTTTACAATCATGCATTCATGTGGTTATGTACTTACCAATTATTTATCACAATTAGTCGTGTTTAACTAAAACTGTTTTGACTAATCTAACAAACAAAATTGACGATTGACATTTTTTTGTATTATTTTAGTTGACTATTTGTTTCCCAACTTCCATGTTTTGTTGAAATAAATGGCAACTGACAGTGACGTAGCATGTGTCACTCATGGAGTGCCAGACTTTGTTTTCTTGAACCATGGCAGAATGGCCTACGTTGTACGTTCCGTAGAGATGACACTATGGAAATGTATGAACACTATTGGACAAAATGAATGCAAAAATTCTAGCTCTATTTTTACTAATCGCAGCACAGTTCCGTTTTTGTCAGAGCAAGCGGTACGACGACTTTGCCCTATACAACGGGGTCATAAAAGAGATTGACCACTTAAAATTCTTGCAGAACTTGATGACGAATAAGTATATTGATGTCGTGTTTTGGAAGCAGCCATTCAAATTGTACCAGGAAGTACAGTTTCTAGTAAATCCATTGGATAAAGCTTTGTTCCTAGACAGAGCGAAGCATTTTAATATGACTGTGGATCTTCAACTAGCGAACATACAGACGTAAGCATTGAATTTTACCGAGGTGGTCGCGTAAATATTCATCCCTCTTACTCAGCCAGTGGATATAGTAAGAGCCGACTAAAAGAACCTATGAGAGGAAGCACAGCAACTTTGTTCTTTTAATTTTTACCACATCCACTGCAATCACCAATACGCCTGCCAAGCTTGCTGATTATGGCAAAACCATGTTTGTGGGCTGAAGAGGAGAAAGTATTGATTAAAATTTATTTAGAAGTGCTAAATCGATGGCTAAAACTACAAGATCAAATCATGATAAGGTTTTTGACCGGTTCTTGAGAAACTTTCGATCAATCTAAAGCAAACGTGGCCAATGCAAACCTGAGGTCGTTACCACCGGCGCGCTCGCCGTTATGAGGCTCTCGATCAAAGGAGTCGACTTCGGGAATCTCTAACCCAAGAATAGAAGCTAGTTATGTGTGAAGGGAATCGGGCGTGCTCGACGTTGTGGGAATCGACTTACGCCGACCCTGAATGCAACCATTCATTTTAACCTAACTTGATACCTAATTCTCTGTTTCAGGGCATTCGACAAACAGTTTATCTCACCATATCTGAGAACGGATAAACCACACAACTGGGACACATATCACACGTTAAACGATACATACCAATGGCTCTCGGAACTAGCAAATGAAAATCCAGTAACAGTCTATCTAAAATCAATAGGGAAATCTATTGAGAGTCGAGATATATACGCCGTTGAAATAAAATGCCGTCACATTCCTAAAGGTACAGTGTTCGTTGAAGCTGGTATTCATGGCAATGAGTGGATTTCTACAGAGTTTGTGACGTATCTTGTTAATCAGCTGATCCAGGCAAATGCATCTACGGACAGTCTATTGAGTGAGCTTTTGGTCTATGACTGGGTTTTGGTGCCGATTGTTAATCCTGATGGTTACGTTTACAGTCAGCAAGAGGTAAGTGTTGCTCATTTATTAAAAAGGATTGTGTGACTTGGAATTTGGGAGAAAGGGTCTAGCCTTGAAATGTATTGTATTTTCTTTTCAGTAGCTAAGCAAGTAACGTTCCTATTAAAGTTTTCATGTTGTAACTTCTTTTTTTCATGGCTCTTAAATAAAGAAACTCGCCAAAATCTAGTCGGAATCCAGCACCAAGAGTTACTCAAGAAACTCTACAACAATTCATACTTCCATACTAATATTATAAATTCGAAAGTAACTCTGTCTGGCTGTTTGTATGTTACCTTTTCACGCCTAAACGGCTGCACGGATCTCAATTAAATTTGGCGGGGAGGTAGATTATATCCCGGGGACGGACATAGGCTACTTTTGATCCCGGAAAAAAGCGTGCGAAGCCGCGGGCAGCAGCTAGTTACTTAACTAATTGTCTAGTCGACAAGACTATAAAGATAAGGCTTAGTAATAATGAACCAGTGGGTACCTTTTGTTCAGGGGGTGAATCTACCGGGTATCAGTATATATTGGTCCACTGTTGGACCTAGGTCTCCCCTGATAAGTGCCTTGTTAGCTTTTATCACCCGGGAGGTAATGCCCATAATCCCACGCTGGGAATGCGGGTTGGGGATCGCTGGTGGTAGAATTGTTCTGCAGGGGGCGCTGCTGCCCACCTCCGGTGAATATCCCTTAGTCGCCTCTTATGACACCCGCGGGAAGAGTCGGGGTGGTGCAAATTCTAAGCCAGCACCACACAGCATGGGAGTACGCGACTCCAAAATACTCTAGCTGCAAATGTTAACACCGCTTATCTCCGTGGCTGTAATATCTTTCAAGCCGTCCCCGCTTTTCTGTCCCATTTTTCACACTCACTTCTCTCGACAGGTTGATTCTAGTATAGCGCAGTCTATATAGCTAAATCCCTTGGCTTTCGACGGGCAGCAGCGTTTGCAGTGTGAAAAAAGCTGCGATCCACAACCCGCGGGCCCAACGTGGTCATTATGGCATTACCCCTTAATAATAGCTGAAAAGGCGCTGATAAATGATAAAAGATAAAGATAAACACATTTATTTACCCTAAAAACAGAAGATCATAACAAGATAAAAGTGTATAAGTAGGTACAGTAATAGGAAGGGTAAAATGGGTCCCTAACTCAGCATTTTGCAGTATTAGGCATTTGCCCAATACTTTTTTCAGTTTAGATTAAGGGACACCTAAGTCCAGCATTAGGCTGGTAATAGGCTGGTGATGTTGGTACCTTTGGATTTGAATGAAACCCTAAAAAGGTGTCAGGTTATGATTATTTTCAGGATCGTTTATGGCGAAAGAACAGAAGACGCTTTGAGTTGGGTTACGGAGTTGATCTCAACAGAAACTTTGAGAGCAGTTTTGGAAGTAAGTAGATAACTGTCACATAAAAATATTTTCAAGGTTTTATGCATAGCCAGGTAATGCTTCAAGTTGCGAGTTATTTTGAGTTAATTGTAGTTAAAACTATATTTGTAACCGAATAAATGGAATGTTACCACTAATCTACGTAATTATTTCAACGATTTTTAAACCTTTTTTATTGAAATGGAAATCGATGTTGGTCCTCTTCACCTCTTAACTACTGAACGGGTCGGACCGAAATTTTGCATAGATGTAGGTCTAGACATTTTATACCGCAATAACACGTGCGAAGCACCGGGCGAATAGAAGCGAGCTCGTTAATAACTGTAAGCATTTGGTGTAACAGCATTAATTATTTTAAAGTTAAAATAAATAAATGGCTATCACCAGGACATGGCACAACTAACAATACGAACGACCAGAACTACTGCGGATCAGCTCCATTCTCCGAACCCGAATCCAAGGCCCTTGCAGATTTCATCAGGAAGAAGGCAGCACAACTGCAGTATTACTTCGCCTTTCATTCGTACGGACAAAAGCTGGTCATACCTTATTCTGATAGAATAGCGCACATGGACAATTATCAGGAAGCGGTAAGAAAGCCGCTAGAGTCATCTGTATCAACAAAAATAAGCAGATCTTAATAATATTTTTCCTGTGACGGGGTGAATCTGACGAGAGGGAGTCCAGCTGTGATGTCTTAGATGGATCTTCGCCCACTGCAATAAAAAGGTTGTACAGTTTTCATTTTAGTAACAAATTTAGTAATTGAAAAACTTTTTAAACTTTCGCGATGATGATTTATCGGGTATTTTGTTTGACACTGTTTTGGATATCGTTTCCTACTCATTATTATAAAGAACGTTCGCATAAATAATATAATGTAGTTCAGGATTTAAAATAACATAAAATCGTGCGAAGCCGCAAGCTAAAGCTTATTGCAATAAAGATTATAAATTTTTGTTCACAGGAATATTTCGGCAAACAAGCAATATTGAAAATGTTTAAAGTGAATGGCGTCAAATACAGCCTTGGCACATCTTACGACACAGGCGGTGAGCTATTTTCATCCATATTTTCGAGTGCAATCGTAAATAATAAAAACAGTAATTCGAGGTAAATATTTTACAAGATGGAAGGCTTCGGACAGTTAGATACCTTACCATTGCATTAAGAGAATCGTTATTAAAAGCAAACTGTAACTTAGATTTTGGTTGTTTTTGTAGGTCTAAGGATTTCTGGTACTTCTACTAGTTGGGTGAAGAAATATTACCAACCAAGGTAACTATATTATTCTTAAAACCAATAGAAGACTTGAGTTTACGAGAGGCGCCTGGAGTAACGCATAAGGACGTTCGATCGCAATAGTAACCAAGTACCCTCAAAAAAATTAAAAAAAAAAAATGACATAATAGGCCCAAAGCAAAGATTCGTCCTTATATAAGACTTCCACCTGCTAAAGCTGCCGTGCGACCCACAGGGGCGCGAGGCATCAATGCGTTAATATTTTCTAAATTTGTTACTTGTTGCTATGTCTCAACCACCAAGGCCAAGGAGCCAATGATCTATGATTTAAGTAAAATAACTAAATCTCGGTATGGTGTCAAAATAGCGTCACGTATGAATTTGAGAATAATACCTCAGATTTCCTCTGCATTGCTCTTTGATCACTGACCTCCATTATGCAATTAAATAATGGGCATAAATATTTATCCAGTATCGTCATGAACGGTTAGGATATTCAGGGTTCATTATCATCAACATCCACGACCCAACTTCCCCCATTGCTGGGTTTAGGCCTCCATGTCCATGTGTGCATACGAGGGATTCAACCATCTTTTTATTCAGATTTGTCTACACATTCGTTCTTCGTGACAATGGAACGTATGGATACGCGTTACCTTCCAGCGAGATCCTGCCCACCTGTAAAGAAACGCTTGCCGGACTGCTAGAGCTCATGACTGCAAAACCAAAGAAGCTCGTGTCAATCTATAACCTGTTCGAGTTCTCGGGCCAAGTAACCCCACAGTTGGATAACATTTTCATTTATTTTGTATGTTTGATTTTGATGAATAAATGAAAATGTTCAATAATCTGGTTCAATTCTTAGTTCAATTTAGCCCTCGATCGATTATATAAACTTTGGTTTTCTTAGTTAGGGACGTCTGTTTACTACAATATTATTACAGGTAAAATTGGTTTTTAAGCCTGCTGTGAATCAAACTCAAACTCAGTGCTATATTTCATTTAGACCTCAAAGTTTCAGTTTCATTCATTTATTTCTCATAGGCACATAACATTGTCTTACAAATAATCACAGATCAGAAATTCCAAATTATATCAATATGAATACAACGCAACGCTAATTATACTAGCCGCGTTCGTCTATGAGAGGCTTTCTCTGAAACTACTGGACCAATGTCGAGAAAGAAAACACTGATAGAATGCTATACTAGATAACTTGAGTGTAAAAAGCTATTATAATTATTATTTAATCCAGGAACAACTACATATGTAGGTTGAGCAAATCCGTGGATAGTTACCTAGTAAATAAATACATGGTAAACAATTAGCAATATATTAGCACAAACCATTGCGGTGAACCAACCTCGTTTAAATAATTACTCTTGTGTGGTTGACGGCAATCACAACAACCCGTTTTTGTTATTTATGTTGAACCGATCAGGAGACCTTTATTGTTATTATCGATGCTATCAAGCCAAGATGGGAGCTATCGCAAGTTGGTGAATGGCCAAGATATCAGACCGTTATGGTAATTTATTTATCTATCTATGACCCGTATGCAAACAGCTGTTTCCAGGTTGGGCAAACACAGATAATAGATTAGAACCACTTCTTAAAATTTATTTAGTGTGTAAAAAACCCAGTGACGTATCGTGCATAACCATGCAAACCGGTAAATGTAGTTCAATTTTATGGCGTGTGTGTTGTTCTCTGATAGACCAGCAGTTGATTTTTTTTTTGTCTTTGTTTCGGTAATGTGTGCAATAATTTGTCGAGAAAGATCCATACTTCCATAATCTATATATATATATATAAAAGAAAGTCGTGTTAGTTACACTATACCTCTATATAACTCAAGAACGGCTGAACGGATCTCGGTAAAATTTGGCAGCGAGGTAGATGGTATACTGGGGCCGGACATAGGCTACCTTTTATTCCGGAGAAAAGCGTGCTAAGCCGCGGGCTGCAGCTAGTAATTAATAAAACGAAAGTGATTACGTATCGTCTTTCTGTTGCCTTTTCACAGCTGAACGGATCTTAACGAAATTTGGCAGGGAGATAAGACGGTATGCGATGACGGACATAGGCTACTTGTTATCCTAGAAAAGGGCGTGCAAAGCCGGGTGCAGGAGTTAGTCACACTATAAGTAACAATATTATAAATGCCTATGTGTGTACCCGGGATACTATTTACCTCCCTGCCAATTTCATTGAGATCCGGTTAGCCGTTTAGGCGTGAAAGGGTAACGGACAGACAGACAGACAAAGTTACCTTCAAATTTATGATATTATTATGGATATGGATATAGATGTAAGCGGGTCAATTCCAACCTATTATAGTTTGTGTTTGAAGTAACACCAACGGGCGAGGTACTTCTTCAGGGTGGGTATTATTATTAGTGGTGTATTTTAACCTAATTAATATGTAGAATGTAAAATTTCACAAATAAAACTAAACAATAATCTCTACAAAACTATAATACACAGGACATTCAAAATAACTGCAGTACCAAACAATTCCAATTGATTTTGGGCACTAAATGCAACGGTCTCATAAGTCTCTCGGTAATGCATCTTCACCTTCTCAAAGTCTTTGGCAGTTGGTTGAAGGAGAAGTAAAAGTCCGGCCAAGGTCTCCTCACAGGTTTCAACTATCTGGCTGGTTGGCAGAGCGAAGCCATATTCACCTTCGTCCCGAAGTTCGAACGTCATAACGTATCTGATCCAAAATAGTCATAGTTGTAAACACAGGCTGATAATCATCAGAATTTAATAGTGTCACTTGACATTTCGATAACTCTAAAATAAAATAATTTGACAGCCCAAAAATTCTACTTTTTATCTAATTAATTTCAATCGTTATGAAAAAGATGGCATTGACGAAAAATATATAAAAATTCGTCATGTTTTTGCCTAACTTCGATTTACATCCTCACTTGTGAAGAAGTGATGTGTTTGATCGAAGACAACACTGAATATATCGAGCTTAAATTTTGCACGCATGAGCTGGACTCAGAATAAAATACATAAGCTATTTTTCAAGCCGGAAATCACATGCGAAGCTGAGGACAGAAGCTAAAATGTTGTACTTACGGAACTTTGTAGTAATGTTTAGTCCAACATGTACTAGCTCCACTAACTGTATAACCTAAAAATAATAAGAAATATCACTTATGGAGTTATGACGATTTACATAATTTTAGACATGAAATATAGTGCCTAGCTATTAAAACCTGATTATCCAGCCATGCACAAAAAAGCTCGGCTGACTTCCAGCAATACTGATTTCACGTAAATCATTTTTCATAGATTTAAAATAGGCCAATGATGATGAAAACCATATTGTTTATCCCTCGTGCCTCGGAATGCACGTTCTGCCAACCGACTCATGCGCCTACGCCAGGACCAACTCCTGCGCCTGACTTTTGTTTTGTTTTGTTTTATTTGGGAAATATACAGTACTTAATACTTAAAATTAGAAACGTAACGAATTTTCCTGCACTCATGACTAGTCTCTGTAGAGACTGGCCACCGTGGCTGAAAATCGGCTATGAGCATAGCATCATCATCTAATAAGGATAATAAGACACCCGAAAATAATCAAACCAGCATCTATACCTCTATAGTGGTCAGTGCAGCAAAGGTTTTCTTACCAACTGTATCAAAAGCAGTGCCGACTTTATATTTTTTTCCGTTTAAGTTTTCGATTACTTTAGCTGCTTTTTGCCCCATTTCTTTCTGGAAAGATTAGTATTTACTTAATCAATCACAATTAATGAATTCAGACAACAATGATCCAGCATAAGCCAAACATAACACTTTTGGGCCAAAACAGCCTCCAGATTCCTCCGTGCCTGAACCAATTTATGGTCGACTTTCACCTGTATAATGGGGAAACAACTTTCTTGGAACAAAGTTTTTGTTAACTTTTCAGACGCGTTGATAGGGATTTTATACATAGAAGTGATTAAAAGAAGACAATAAATGTTCACGAATCATTTAAAAAAGGAGTTTCAGATCATACCATTGTTTCGTAGTTTTCATAATGATTTTGTGAATGCGCGTATGGCATGATCATGTACTGGCCGTAGGAATGAAAAGCTAAATAGTACTCCAAGTTCTTGCTCTTTGATTTGATGAAATTTTTCATAGCAATTGTTTCTTTTTCAGAGAACGGAACGCGACCACAAAATGTTGAAGAAGTAGGCTTAAAGCTGACTCCAGTCGCTGTAAGATATACGATGAAATTAATGAACAGATTTCATTATGGCGATTTTAGGGCATTTGTCCAGCAGGTGACGTATTATGGGTGAGATGATGGTTCTTAATTTTTACAAGCTTTTATTTGACTTGCACTGTAAGTACTCGTACGTATGTATGTGTGGGACATATCTTGCAACTGAATTTTAAACCAGTAATCCTCAAACCAATTGACCTGATATTTGGTATACGTATACGTGCAGCCGCCATCAAGCTTACGTAGAAGACCTGGAACGCCCTTCGCGTCCTACATAACAATGCCTCTCGGTGGCTGACGGGGCTGCCGCGCTTCTGTAGCGCAACAGGAATGTTCGAGGAGGCGCGGGTCGACGGGTTCGCTGCAATCCTGCGCAAGAGAACGGCGTCGCTGGTGCGCAGCGCAGGGTACGCGGCAGCGCCAACAGCTACCTTGCAGGTCATTGCAGGAAGGCTGGAAACAGCCTCCCCCTTCATGCAGCACTGGACGAAGGCTCA
This sequence comes from Eupithecia inturbata, assembly GCA_963662085.1. NCBI lineage: Eukaryota > Metazoa > Arthropoda > Insecta > Lepidoptera > Geometridae > Eupithecia > Eupithecia inturbata. Next base: position 2,724,054 of record OY759192.1, read on the forward strand.
TAGTTAGTTTTTAGTGTGTTAATTTCAATATTATTTGTTATAATTTTATTATTATATTTATATTTATTAATTAATTTTATTAATTTTATTTTATTAATTTTATTTTTATAATATTATTTATTTATTTTAATTTATTCAATTTATTGTAATTATTTTCTTTGCATGTCATGTAAATAATTCTCGTTAGATGGACTGTGCATGTAAATTGTCGAAAATAAAAGTGATTTCATTTGATTTTTGTTATGGTACCATCGAGCTGGTCTAATGATGGATACAGAATGTAGATAGAAATTCCTAGACGAAATGAGACGTAACCCTGTCGAGTCTTGGTTCGTTGGATTTGTCTTCCCAAGCACTTTGGTCGTAGCTGATACAAAAGCTAGTTTTAAAAAATAATATAATTTAACAAAATATTTTAAAATCACAAAATTACTTCCAAACATGTACTCAAAATTTCTGTTCAAATCAGTTCCGTTTCCATTACGATTTTTTCTCCAAAGTCGATCCTGAAAATAAAACAAACTTTTATAAAGTACACAGGTACCTACTTTCTTCGTTACTACTTACTTACTTTGTTCCGTACCGTAAAAATCAGGCAACTTTTTCAAAGAGCATCAAATTTTCACTTGTTCGGAGACCCCTTTAAATTTTTTACTTTAATTTATTTTTAGTATTGGTTATTATTACAGTTGAAATGTTAATTAACCCTCTGCAGCTGAGGTGAAAATAATGTTAACATTCTACTGTTGTGGTGTCTTTCAGGCGTCAACTAAACTAGTGCACTAAACCATTTTTTATAAGTTTATTTATAGATACCTATTCATATTGTTTTTTATCGGTTTATAAACTTTCGAAATCAATAAATATCTATTGAAGTAAAACAATATATTAGTCATAATAGGATATTTTTTATTGAGATCAATTTCTTAAACATTAGGTAACAGACCTTACAAATTCTTAGAAAAAAGATACATTTATGCATTTTGTATTAAAATTAGGCAAAATATGTTTTTAAAAAACAATCATCTAAAGCTAGAAAAAATATCAAAAAAATCTTATGATACGTTTAGGCACAAAACAGTCTCAAAGTTTACCCTTATTTTAAGTTAAAATTTGCAGTCTTCGCATATTTGAGCTGCGCATTGTAGACATATACATAGCTTTCTTACAAGCGCAGCAGCTAAACCTGGTCTGCCTTTTAAGTCTGCTGGGGCATACGCTACACAGCTTTCTTCCAGATGACCCAACCGGAGGGGGGGTTTCAGGAGGGGGAGGCAAATCCTCACCTAAAACTCTTTTGATTGTCAAACGAAGCTCTCTCGGCAGTCTGTCTTTATAGACGCGCTCTTTCAAACCGGGAAGAACCAACTCTCTTGCCAGAGAGAGCAAGAAGTCTCCTCTTCGCAATTTAGCACCTGGGCATCCTTGGTACAAGACGTATGCATTCACACCTGCTAGATCCAATATTCTGTAAAATATTGCCATTGGCCAGCGACGAGTCTTTCGAGAATATGAATAAATGGAACATTTTTTGTCGATTTCGTCGACTCCAGCCTTTAAGTGATTGTAATCAACAATCATCGCTAGTTTATTAGTCGCTTCATCAGTACTTGGTGCGTGATGAGATGAAGAAATTAGCATCACAGCCTTATTTATTTTCGGCACGTAAGAAACAATAGTGTAGTCTTTAGTGAATCCATATAAAGCGCTCCCCAGTTCTCTTCTTCTATTGGGCTGAAACTCAGGTGGAATCTCGCGCTTGTTCTTTTTTAGAGTCCCCAAATAAGTCAAATTCTTGGAACGTAATATGTCCATCAGTTGGATAGAGCTAAACCAGTTGTCTGCTGTTACATTTCTGTTAGTGTTCTCAATAGGTTTCGTCAGTCTGAGAACCGATTGAGTTGGAACTCCAAGCTTTCTCTCTGCATCTGGCAGACCTTCGCCATCAGAATTTTTCTCACAGTATATGTACGCATTATATGCGTAGTATTTTACAGCATCACTAAGTATCATAATCTTGATTCCGTACTTAGCCGGCTTTTTGGGCATATAAATTATAAATTTGCACCGACCTCTGAACGCTAAAAGCATCTCATCAATGCAGGTATTTGGACCAAGCGTGTAGTTCTTTTGAGAATTAATTACGAACTTTCCGAAAATAAATTATATCGCAGCTAAAGCATCGGTCTTCAAGCGTTCTTGACGATCAGATGCATCGTCAAATCTGAGGCAGTTCAGCAACGTACAAAATCTGTATCTTGACATCACGCAGCGAAATATTTCATGTCCAGTACCGTCTGTTGCAAACAAGTAGTTAGCGTCTGCATCGTTGCATTTAAATACTGAGCTGTCGTAGAGTAATCCAAACAAACTTAGTATTTCTGTGTCATCCGTATCCTTTAGCTCAGGTCTTTCCGTGTTACGGAACTTTTCGCGGTAGCTTCGCAGTTTTTGATTGGTATTTACGACGACTGTCCGTATCATACTGACATCAAATAGTTTTGACCAAAGCTCGTAAAAACCACGGAATATTAACGGTTCTGTTGGTCGCGATACGTGTATCATGTTGTGAGCAGGAGTTCTACTCGTTCTTGCGATTTCCTTTTTGGACCATAAAAACCCGTTCCTGCCAATATAGTTGGAAACTGCTCGTCCATTTTCTTGAGTAGTAAATGAGCTTAGTGGCTGGTCGTCTTCATTTTCGCTGCCGTTTACATCGCTGTCGTCACTTTCGTTTAATCCCTGTCTCATAATTTCCTGAGATCCCCTTCTCTCACATTCTTCATTCTCAGTTGTTTGTAGTGTTTCCATTATTTCTTCTATCATAAAATCAGGGTCTTCAACCGAATCGTCAAAATCACTAAACTCATTTTCTTCCTCTAAATTTTGAAGCCAGTCTTCAATGTGTGTGTCAATATTTCGTGGCCTCCCGTTGAAACATCGCTTGGATGGCCCAGGCTTGGATGGCCCAGGACCCAAGTTCTCAGGATTTGACATCTAAAAGAAAATCAGCTTAGTAGATAGGCAAACAAATACATAAACATTGAGCTTATGTATGCGAGACACTATGAAAAGTTACCTATTTTACTGAGGTTACGAATATTGGACACTATGAAATACGAACGGTCTTTGTGAGGTTACGTCTAACAGAATCAGGTCTTATTGCTGTACTTACGTCTAAGAGACACCTTTCGCTTGTATCGCCCAACGTGTAACTCGCGCGACCGATCGCGCCACACTGCCCGCTGCCGCGCACCAATCGCGGAAGGTACTGAGCGAGACAGAACTATATCACGCCATATAGCTAGATGACAACAACATATCGGTTTGGCGGTGTCCAAGAGACACCATCTCAGCTGCAGAGAGTTAATCATAGAAAGTTTCATGTGTCCTATTGTAGTTCAGGAGATACAGCCTTGACAAATCAAGAGCAAAAATAGCCAAATATATCACGTTTATTGTATAGGAGCCCCCTTTAATTTTGATATACATATATTTTATTATTATTGTTTGATGTTATAAAAATTTCAACTGTCCGCCTCTTACGGTTCATGAGATATAGCCACGTGACAGACGGACGGACGGAAGGACGGACGGACAGCGGAGGCTTAATAATAGGGTTCCGTTTTGACCTTCTGGGTACGGAACCCTAAAAAGGAAGCTAATGCGTTTAATAATGGAAAAGGGGATGCGGGGCCGGTTTTTGCCCATCCAGACAGTAGTTGCAATAAAATCCAGCGAGTCAAAGGGTGAACCTAACAGGTTTCGTTCTCAAACTAGGCCTAGATCTCAGTATTCACGGGATCTCCGTGGGTAAAACTCGAATTAAAGAAAATTCAATATTTTTCTTTGTTCTGTGAATGTGAAAACAAGATTGAAAAAAAAAATACGATAATAGAAAACATGAAAGTGCACTGTTTCGCACATAATTTGGTCGAGATCTCAGCAACCCTGCGGTCTATTGAAATTACTTATATTTTGATTCGCAGGTTATTACTAATTATTGGTTCTTTCAACCAGTTTCTTCACAAGTAGCGTAGTTTTCTTGTAAATAAGCAAAAACTTAATTTTTGCGCTTACGCCGCCGTTCCAAAAACGTATGCTCTGTCCCGCTCCTATGAACGCGAAATCCTATGCCTCTCGTTTTCACATCAATCGTCATTGCTTTGCCCACAAGGCAGAACGCAAAGGCACTTGAAAAAAATTTATAATCTGAAATTATTGTCAAATAAACGTAAGTATAGTACCTTCGCATGCGAATGTTCATAGCCATCAGGGTTCAAAATGGGTACAAAATACCACTCATATGTTTTAGATATTTTCTTAAGGTTATCGTTACTTGAACCATTAGACACCAGTATCTGATGGATCATGTAAGTTACAAATGCTGGTGCGATCCATTCCCTGGCGTGGATTCCACCTTCGATTATTACTTTGGACCTGGATAATGGGCAAGTAACTAAATTTTACTGTAAAAACTATCTAATCAAAAACATAAATGTGAAAACTAGCCAAGATCGTTCAGATAGTGGCTTATAGATTATGTAGGTATGTGCCAAGTTTCATAGCAGTTAATTATCTTCTAAGGTCACCTTTCGATGTCAGCAATAAATAAGCATTGGAGGCTGTTACTTTTAACTACATTTGAAAGCCATAATAACCTGCGCAGCGATTTTTTCAATATTACTGTTGCAGCCAATATGTCTCTGCCTTCGTGCGTTTTACCAATACTTTCAACCTTCAGCTCCGGTGCGTATTTACTTTCTAAGTCCCTCAACCATGTGTAGATATCATCAGTCCGATAGAAACCCTGCCAGTCGAAAGACTGCATATATCTTCTGATATATGGTTTTACAATTTGTTGGTCAAATGCACTGAAAATAGAAGATTGTATAAGAATAAGTATATTAGTTAAAAGTTTAAGAATCAGTATACCTCAATAATGGAATTAAACGTATATTACTAAGCGATTCTTAAAATCACCTTCATCATCATTGACATTGATTTGGTATTTACTGCAAACCAGACTTCGAACTGCAGCCCGGTATAGGTTTCAAACCTTTTATGCCACTCCTTACGTTCCCGCGTAAGCCTCACCCAGGCCCTTAAGTAATGTTCACAATATCGTCAGCCGATCCCGACGCCCGATGCGTTTTCGATAATCTGTCCTTAGACGCCATACAATCACCTTACCTCTGAACATTGTCCATGATTTTGGTCAAATAAATCCCTGTCCTTCTTGCTTCTTCCACAAACGTCGACTTAAAACTTGGTGCTATCACAAACTCGACGGGCATACGAAGAGATCCTGGTTCCCTCCAAAAGTTCACTCCACTGCTTTCAGTTAGATTTTTAAGAAACTCCATGTGGATTTTCTTCATCGGTACTCCTCTGTACAACGTGAAGTTATCATACCGGATAGCGGTACAGATGCTTAAGAGGTGTAATAAGATGAATCTGTACATTATTTAATAGTCTAGCCAACTATGAATTGTTTGAAAAAAAAAACCTGTATATTGAGAAAGCGATACCACATCGATTTTCACTATTTATATTGTCTTATTACATCATGGTTCTGTTTACTCCTTCGATCAGGGAGTCTAATAGACAATATTTTTTTTGTCAATGGTTTTCTCATTGATTTACTCATTGATTGGGTTTTTTTTTTATTATGGTCTAGACACATACATACATGGTACAAATTATTGATAAATACACTAGATTGTAATTATCTAGCCATATAATTGGCTAATATGTACAATTTAGTTTTAACTTATTTTTACAACAACATATTACTAAGAACGTGTCCATTGGGGCTTATTCCCAGAGGTCCACGACTCTTATTGTTTTAAAAAAAAATGGTTTTTACTTTGGTTCCCAGCAGGTCCACGACATTTTAAAATAAATAATATTTCCTTTCCCAACGGGTCCATAGAACTGTTTGTTACAGTTAGTCGTACCTAGTAGTAGTAAAGGCTTCGATATGGTAGGATAAATATTTATTTCAAGAAAAATAAAAGACAATGAATAGCTAAATCAGGACACTTTTTTTGGTCATCTACTAGGTTAAATCCTGCATCTAGGTCTATCAAGAGGCAGTAAAACATTATGTATTACTGCCTCTTGATAGACCTTGGTGATGGGTATATGACTACCACTAACATTCTTGTGACAAGATATCTTGAACATTACAGATGCATCGTGTGGGTTTTTAGGTGAACAAGTGTGACGACCTTCCGTAGAGTTGTTTGACCCAAAACTTTTAAATTGGCCCCGCAAGTTATAGTGTGTTTACTCTTCCACATTTGCGTCCCATCTTTCGAGCTGTGCTGGAGGAAATAGTGTCGATTAATTGGTGCCTAAAAATAGCCACATTCATAATTTAAATACTAGTAATAAGAATAAACTCGATGTGCCCAGAACTAGGCTACAAAAGATTAATGTATCTTTTAAAGGGCAATGTTGCTTCTACAGGAAGACTTAATGAAATATTAAGTAGTCTACAAGTTGAGTAAAGAAAGGCATGGCATTAGATAAATAATACTTGACATATTTACGCAGCATCCTGCCAAGGTGACAAGGCAAGCAAATCGCAATGGCATGACTTGTGTTCTTTGTGTTAGACTGAATGAGCCTCGTCCTAGAAAAACTTACATGGTAACTCATAGTAAGAACCCTACAAGCGCATTAGTTATCATTTACTCCTTTTCCATGTGGTTGTGTTTGTGCTGATACTATAATAATAGAGAAAGGTAAGTGAAGCTACATCATACTTTTGAATATCGGCCTGTATTACTTTTATGGGTATTTGTATTTTCTTTGCTTGTTTCAGAAACATCTTCTTACTGCCCAGTGCTATTGAGAACTGTACCTGTTTCCCAAGCGATCCTGGCTCAGTCCAAAAGTTCACGTCAAAGTCTGTATCTTTCAGCCTCTGGAGAAACTTTAAGTGGCTTTTCATTGATGGAGTGTGTAGTTATCATACCGCACGGCTGTACATATTACGACAAAAAACAATAGAATAAAACTCCGAGCATTTTGATTTATCTCAAACAATAAAAGTAAAGAGTTCGTTTGGTTTAGATATCAAATGAATCAACGAGAATCGAGGAACATAAATACTCTTAATACTGTAGACTGAGAATCCATTCTCAGTCTACGCTTAATACAACTTCGAGCTAAAATAGAAATATTATTCTTCCATGTAATTTAATCTCTGGTCAAAGAAAATTATGACTCCTTGTCTCTGGTAAATCATAGCAAAGAGAAACTCATACGAAATTTTGAAATCTTAGAAAAAAATCACATGTCTTCTCCACTTTCTAGATCTTTACTCAAAGAGGGGTTAAGAGGCTACTGCAATTCTTCCATTAGCACACTGCTGAACATCCCAGTCCCCCCAAACAAGACGTATTGCAGTAATCAATATGCTTGGCAGATGGATTGGTGCTTGTAGTGGAGTTAAAAATATACTGAAGAAAGCTGCAGTCTCTGGTAGGTTTCCTGAGTCAGCTCTTACGACATCCAAGGACCGAGGAGGGGTCGATTATTTACGCCGCGACAGCCATGGCAAGCGTATAGAAGGTACCTTTTTTTATAAACATTTTTATAACTCAGTTTATTAAAGAAAGGAATCTAAAATGGCGGCTTGTACTTGCGTTGACAGATAGTACAGTTAGCATATAAAATAGGAAGTCGAAGATTTTTTTTCAAATTGAAAATAATAAGAACATGACCGTGTCGCCCGTGTTAAAATTGAAAATTTTAAAGGCATTTGGTGCCATCTATTACCATAAGATTATTGTTATTGTTGTTTTTATCGGAAAAAGTAGGGACTTTTATTAAGAATAAAAGGCCTTTCGTTCTCTCTTTCTGTACACCTGACAACGTATAAAACAAAATTTCAAGAGGATTCTTATATGATGTTGGTAAAAATAAAAGAACGAATATTACTTTTAACTAAAAATAACAGAAAACTATAACAAGGAATTCGTAAAAAATATTACTGAGCGCGTCAAGACAGCGTGAAAGCAAATCGGGACTAATTTTTTTCTGCCAGGGGTACGCGCGAGTGTGAGTATAGACGGCACTAGTGTGTAAGCGAGATAACACGATAAGCACTGCCATTTTAGATTCCTTTCTTAAATGAACTGAGCGTCTTGTAAGTGGTACAGTTAAGCTGAGGCAGACAATGGTACAGGTAAAATTATAACTCTATCTTGTCTTTGATCTGAAAAATTCAAATTAACGCTTTAAAGTTCCAGTAATTTATTACAAAAAACACCAAAACCTATACAAGTATTTAAAAGAAAAACGCGACCACTTCCGCTTAGAGCGTGGTACTTCTCGATACTCTTTTTAAATGTATCCTTCACTTCAATAAAAGAGTTTTTTTTCGGTTGCAGGAGGCTGATTAGCCCAGCTAAGGTCTCAGTACATGTCGGCATGATGAGATGAGCTGGAAGGGCGAAGCCGTAGTGTCCTTGATCTCGAAGCTCGAAGGTTATAACGTACCTGTTGATAAATTGTAATTCAACAACAAATTCTTAAAAGTTCTCTCTTTACATGCATTATGGTCTAGCTATTACTCTTTGTCCAAGCTAATCGCGAAGATGGTACGGCGTGACCTTCGGAGCTCCAACACGCGCCTCATTAAAAAAGTTCATAGAGCGAAACCGAGGGTCCTGCGAACAAAGGGTAGAGCGAAACCGAGGGGGCTGCTGAGTATTCACTCAGCAGCTTGGCAGAAACCACCTGCAGAAGCTCAAAACTCACGATGGGAGGAGCGTATTGTCGAAGCCGAAGATCTCCGCCGAGACAGAGGATTTCTATAACCGATTATACGCTGCACATGCCCCTCATTACTGAAGAGATGACCATGACTTCATAACCACCCTGACACGCCACTTTACCGACGAACAGCCAGACATCAGTCAAGACGAGATCGTGTTAGCTCTGAGGCAGCTTAAAAATGGAAAAGCCCCCGGTGAGGACGGAATTACATCAGAGCTTCTGAAAGCCGAAGGAAACGTAGTGTAGGACGCCCTTTAGTCAGGTGGGACGACGACCTGCGTAAACCTGCAGGCAGTTGCTGGATGCGTAAAGCTGAAGACATGGCGCTATGGCGCTCATTAGGGTAGGCCTATGTTCAGCAGTGGACAAATATACGTTGATAATGATGATGATGATGATTACGCTTTGCATGGACATTAAGCCACTGCCCCACCGCTTGAGAGGCTACCTACAGTACGCATGTGAGTCTAGCTTCGCTTTGCAAGAAAATGTATCTGATCACGTCCACTGCAACCGAACGGGCTACGCACGAATACGAGATTAATGACGTCATTGCTACACGCGTGACTTCCATTTCGGTTCGATTATTGGTAATTGGCAGGCAAGTGTGATAGCTGGAATGGTTTGGGGGAGGTCTTTGCCTAGCAGTGGAAAAAAACGTACAAACAAAATAATATTAATATGTTAACATACAAAAAAATATGCCTGTGCTCCCATAAATCATACATTTGTCTGAATTACTCGTTTAGAATTAACTTTTAGATAATAATGCTCGTTTGAAGGAGAAGAATGATGAATTCAAAATGAAACTTACGGAACTTTGAAAGTATGTTTGACCCAACACATGCTCATTCCACCACCTGTATAACCTGCAAAGATTTATACGAAATACAGAAAAAAATATGTTTAATTATGTGTATTAATAACGATACGCTGACAATGGGCGTAACACTACAAGCAACCTAGTTATTTCTAACCCTAGTTAACTAAACGAAACAACCCTAGTTATCTCTAGGCAGGTAGGCAGGGAATATTTGTCTCACCGACAGTTTCATAGGAATTACCAACTTTGTAAATCACATTGTGCTTCGATTTTATAACTGCAGCCGCTTCAGACGCCATCTTAAACTAGAATAAAAAATATTTTATTTTATTCATTACACAAAATCCACAGATCTCTCAAATAAAAGTAACTAAATTTAAAAATATCACTTACAGTCAATAACAGGATTTTATTCTATGAAAAATTAAATATGACAGTCACCAATATTTTCAGTATGACATTAAAGAATAACATATGTTTTTGTTTGGCAGGTAGAAAATGCCTCGGCATTACGCCCACCCTTTGTACCATAGTGCAATACAGTGTTAACATAAATAATAAATAAAGAAAATAAAAACTAAACAAACTACTACCGATATAAACAAAATACATAATAGCATCAACTTAAAATATCATTACTAAACACCTACATAATAAATATAAAAATAAATAATGCTGGACAATCCACACAGCATCATCTAGCCCCAAAGTAAGCAGAGCTTGTGTTATGGGTACTAGATGACTGATAAACTTAATACAATACATAACATAGATAGATATTTTTTATTATATATAGAAAATACCCAGAACACCCGGAACAAATATTAGCGGATTGTACAAACATTTGTCTCAAGGCGGGAATCGAACCCGCAACCTTCTGCGTCGGAGGCGGACCTTCACCCGCCGCGCCACATCGGTCGTCGTATAATATATAATAATACATACAAATAACAATTATTAGAGAAACCCTACTATAAAATAACTTACTACAATAAAGTTATAGGTTAGAGAAAGTAAATAAATTGAAAAATAAAATACAATTAAAACAAAATAAAAATTACCTAAGAAACACTACTCTTATCCAAGAGTATTTGCAAAAGATCACGCATAAATGATACTTTACTACTAGAGAAATATATGTATAGTTTTATTTATATCAGGTTCGTCGGATTTTGCCACAATAAGTTTCAGCCACCAGCAAATTTCACACAAATACACTCGGCATCACAAAAATCGCACCTCCTAAAAAACCTACCTACTTTTAATCATATTTGGTTATTACCAGGCTAGTCCTGGTAATAACCAAATATGATTAAAAGTAGGTAGGATTATGGGTACCACCATGTGCAAATCGCTCCCCTTTTCTTCTGTATACTCTTTTACGACTGTCGTTACAGAAAAGAGTCACCCTAGTTTCATCAGAGAAGAGTACTTTCCTCCACTGATCGAGTGACCAATCGCGATGTCGGCGAGCAAACTGCAGTCGGTCTCTACGATGCTGAGCAGACAGTTTTGGTCCTTTAGCAGGTCTATAGGCTGCGATTTTTTTCTCCCGTAGTCTTCTCCTACCCGTGGAGACGCTTACTGAAGTTCTACGAGCTGATCGGAGCTGCTGTTGCAATTCAACAGCATTAGAAAAGCGATTGCGTAAAGACGTGCTTACAAGGCACCGATCGTCTCTATCGGATGTGCAGCGTTTTCTACCAGATCCACGTCTTCGGATACAACCACGTTTGTGGTGGTTGTATCCGAAGACGAGTTTCAACGTAAAGACGAGTTTTAATGGAAAAACGGCTCAAGTTTAGTTGCCGAGCAACATCACACTGCCACATCCCTGATTGCAACAGTGATATCACTTGAGCGGCTTCTTCAGCGGTAGTTTCCATCTTGAAGTGTATTTTTAGGGTTTTGAAGATCAGAGATCGGTTTCGAAACCCTTATGGCATTGCTTTTTCTGTCCTTTTTTCCGTTTTTAATATCTCAGCAACTACAGCAGCAAATAACGTGAAATTTGAAATAATAATACATTTCGTGCGCCTGTACAGATTAAAAGAACTATAAATGAAAAATGAAAATGTAAATTTTCAGTACAAATTGTGATGTCGAAATTTTAAAAGAGACCTACAATGTCAAGTGGGGTATCAAATGAAAGGTATCAGATTGTACATTTGAAAACAGTTTTTGAATTTTCTGAAGGTTTCATACTTTTTGAAATATTTTGAAAAAGGTAAAAAAAAATACCCATCCCCCCCCCATCTCCGAAGTTTGCAGAGCGATCCATCTGATATGTATTTAGCGTTTGTAAATATGGATCTATATTTTACAGGAAAAATATAGAGAAGTCTGTAAGTAGACCACGTTTTGAAAAATGGTCAAAAAGGGGGGGGGGGGGGGATAATTTTCAAAAGGGGAGGCTACCTCACCGAGTGGGGTATCAAATGAAAGGTATTGGTATGTACATCTCAAAACAGTGAAATTTCTGTAGGTTTCATACTTTTTGAAATATTTTTAAAAAGGACGAAAATTTTACTATTACCCTACATACCTACTCCGAAGTTTGCAAACCGATACATCTGAAATGAACCTTTAATTTTTTGGTATTCTTCAAATAGCAAAGTCTCTAACCAGTATCTAGTACATATTGGTATACTTGACAATCGTTCGAAACCCTCGGCGCGCGAGTCACACTCGCACTTGGCGGATCTTGTTTTTGCTTGTGTTCACTTTGAAGTCTGGACAGTGACTATCCATCTGACATTCATCTGACATTTTACCTGGATCGGCCCTTATACTCCTTTCAGATAGTGCAACTAATGACTACTTAAACAAATAATTTCCGAACAATTTTTTCAACATTCTGTAGCAAAGCATTCTCCTTTGTGTATAAATTAAAATGCTTATTTATTTCAGGGTAATTGAATAAACTTTCTAATAATATTAATATTTGTTGAATAAAATGTATGCGCTACCTGCTGGAGAAGCTTCAAACGAAATTTCAGAGAGGTGTGAGTTTTGTGACGCCGAGTTTATAATCAACGCGTTAGACAGTTATGCTCGAAGTGACTATTTCACCATACAGCCAAGCTGACACTCAGATCTTCGTTCGCTTCCTATCAATAATTTCACGCGCATACTTACTACTTCATCGTAATTATCCAGATGTTGTTTCGAAAACCCGTACGGCATTATCAGATACTGGCTATAAGAATGAAAAGCAAAGTAATACTCCACACCATCTCCGATAAACTTGACATAGTTACTCCACGCTAAAGTCTCTTTCTCTGAGAATGCATTAGGGCCGCAATATGTTTCATGACTGGGGCTATGTGCACTAGCCACTGCAATGAACACAATAATAGGTTATTTTTTAACAAGATGAAAAGATCCAAATCTTGGATCACGGGCACCTTACTCAAATCCGAGAACATTTATAACAATTATATCATCTACCTCCAAAATTGTGGCCAAAATTTCGGTTTAAGTCAACTCCTTTCCCGTTGCGATTTTTTCTCCACATACGATCCTGAGAAAACAATAGGAACGTTTACTTGAAATTCGATAGCTAACATCATAAACGTATTTAATACGAAGCGCTAGTAGAAAACCTCCGATAAAATAAATAAAAATTATAAATAATATACCTAATCAATCAGTAATCAGAATCACAGACGTTCGTGGTTTTGTGAAAGTTCTGTTAATTGCAAAAAATTATAACTTATATTTGTTGAGGTCGGACAAACTTGCTATATGAATAAATTAATAAATGCACCTTTATAAAGGTTATTATACCATTATACATATAGATTATTATATCATTATATGATAGTGGCGTAAAAATACCTGTTTGTGCGAGAAATCATATCCATCAGGGTTTAAAACTGGTACGAAGTACCATTCATAGGTCATTGCTATTTTCTTCAGATTCTCATCAGACGAAGTGGAAGCGTTTAGTATTTGACCAAGCAAGTATGTGACGAACGCTGGGGAGATCCACTCTCTAGCGTGGATTCCACCTTCGATCAAGACTTTAGATCTAGATCAGAGAGAAATTATAAACTTTTTGCGAGTTTGTTTCAGTATTTATTATGAACATTATAACTAAGCGTTACATACTAGATAAAACGACTCTTAAAATGATCTTCAAACGAGATCAGAAAATCTCCCCTTCAGAACAATTTTCTGTTGGCAGACAATCACAAAACTCATATTTTCTCCCGAACTAAACGTCATAGAGATTAGCAGATTTCACCGTGTTTTCAGGATTTTATCATCAGTCCTCTAATATATCTCACTTCCCCTGACCCCATGTCCATATCTAGTAGATCTAACAAGTTGCGGTTTCCGCTAGGATAAAGTTAAGCTCTTGTTCTTTATTTTTAACTCACTGACATTTCCTTTACCTTCTTAATAAATAAAATTATTATTTCGTAGACCTTTTTAGCGCGATCTACGATGCGACGCCGGACCCGGGGTATGAATCAATAGTATTTATAAAACAAGCGATTTTTATAAATAAGTTACCTACTCGTAAGTATCAAATTGCTCGCCTGGTCTTCTATGGTTCTCAACTACATTTTGTAGGTGAAAAAACTGTAAAAAAAATCCCCGACTCGGTCCGAGTCGACAATTTTTCTAGTTTTTAATGTTTATACCTACGCTATTGGTTCACAGACCACTTATAAGTACGATTTCATATACATATTTATACATACAAATAATCCCAGTCCACCCGCTCTCCACATTCAGCCACTTCGTATCATATTTTCAGCCACGCACGGAAGTGCTCGATTAAGGGGCGCACCTAACGGATTTGGTTATCAAACTAGGCCTCGATCTCAGTACTCACGGGATCCCCGTGGTAAAAAACTCGAAATATATAAATCAAAAGTTTTTCTCTGGTTCCTTGAATGTGAAAATACGATTGAGAAAAACAAAATACGGTAATAAAAAATCATGAAAGTGCACTGTTTCGCACACAATTTAGTCGCAATCTCAGGAACCCTGCGGTCTAATGAAATGACTTATGTTCAATCGTACTAATTAATTGGTTCCTTGAACCAGTTTCTTCATAAGTACATAAGTACATAGTTTTCTTGTAAATAAACAAAAACTTGATTTTTGCGCTTACGCACGCCGCCGTTCCAAAAACGTATGCTTTGTCCCGCTCCTACGAATGCGAGATCCCATGCCTATCCTTTTCACAAAATGGCACGTGTTGCGCCCTCTTAACTCCTTATAGGTACCACACCACCTAAACCATCTTTCGTAAATGCCAATAGAACCAGGAATAACAAGTCTTACCTGCGTAAAGACCCCTTCAAAATGATCCTTGCAGCAAGTATTTCTCTGGATTCACCAGTTCTACCAATCGTGTGAATCTCTATTTCTGGGGCCCGCTTCTTTGCCAATTCCTTGAGCCAGTCGTAAATATCCTGAAGACCGAAGTAATTATCCCAATTGAATGATTTATCGCTTCTTAGATTAAATTTTCTAGTTTCCTCATCAAATAGACTAAAAGAAGAAAGTCAACTTGTTGTTATTGCATTTAACAATAAAATTAATCTACGCCGTCGTTCTCAAACATATATTTAATTTGATTTTGTCTGTAGAACATAATAGGTACAAACTTTGTGTTTTTTGTGAATATTGTAAGGGTAAAATAAAACTTAGGATCAATTTATGCTTAATTTGAGCATAAGTGATGGTGTGTGAAATGTCCAGCATTATATGTTTAAATAATACGTGATGATAACGATTACTCTGAGATGAATAGGTAATACCAAAGAATAACTACAGGGTGCCACGGAAAGGGTGTATTAAGCCGAAAGGACCGAAAGGGTTTCCTCGGCTTAGCACACGCTTTGCTCACCCTGTATAGTAATATCGGTAAGACATACCTTTGTATGTTATCATGTATAATTGATAGAGACATTTTTAAGCTTTTCGCTTTTTCCAAAAACAAGTTCTTATCCTGTGGCGCTAACGTAAATTCTACTGGTTTCCCAAGCGTTCCTGGCTGAGACCAAAAGTTAAGATCAAAGCCCATATTTTTTATATTCCGAAAGAAAGCCAAGTGACCATCCTGTGATGGTATTGCTCTATAATATGTGTAGTTATCATAACGCACCGCGGTGCATATTACGACAATATTAAATAGAACAAAACTTAAAAACATTGTAGATTTCTTCTGGTTTAATTTGAGTAAAAAAATTAATAATCTGATGTAGATCAAATCTCAAAGCTCATAGCCAAAGAGAATAAAATCATTCTGTTACTCAGAGCAAGAAGTTGGCAAGCACAGAGGAAATAATCACCACGTTCTATTGTTTCTAACATAGAGTTATAATATAACTAAGGTACCTTAATACTGCTTGCGCTTTGATTTTAAACAGGGACTTAGATCAGGGATTTCCATAAAATATATTTCGCAACTTACTACTAGTTATTTTTCTCAATGAGTAAAAATTCAAAGATATTCCAACTCCCAGTTGTGCGTCCAGTCCGCATCGGAATCGGAGCGCATGAAGCGTGAGGATTTGTTTCTTTGTATTGATCTCTATGTGGTACAGCGTGCAGTGATGCAGTGGAGGGGATCGGCATATCTGCCGATAGCGATGCTTGAGATCGGTAGTAGTAGTGACGAGGATATTGTTGCGGATGACGTCGTCGGCAAACTCAAGCGTTTTGAAAATATCTATTATAGTCGATGCAAATCCAAAAGCAGTAGGCGAACCCTATCGGCCATACTGAAAAACTGACGACAACGCGAACGCTGCGCACGCTCAGATTCGATGCAATGTACGCACAATTTTATGTCGGACGTGATATTATTATCTACATCCGTGATTTCTTTGTCCTATGTCTCATCTTCTATGCGAGAAAAATGCTGCTTCCTTTTATAAAATAAAGATTTGTCAGGCTTTCATAGTGACCAGTGGTTTTATCTTTGATAGTATAATTTCGTTCGTCCAAGGGTTATATTCTCTTTGAATGTAAAAGAAATATTTTTTTACATCCATGGTTTTGGTGATAGAAAAGCTTTTTTTCTGTATACAGGTGCAAAAGTAAGGACTAAACTTTAAGGGGGTTCAGCGTCGAACACAGAACATGGCATAAATATTTAAACATAATACCGAATTGAACTTTCGAAAAAAATAATAAAAACATTATGGTGACTAGGCAATGGCTGATGCATGTGCTGATTGTCAAGTATATTTTTCGAAAACCAACTTGCGGTCGGGGATTTTTTTAAATATTTTCCTCGTTTTTATGACAGAGTCTAAACTCCGGGTTTAAAAAAAATAACTTAGCGTCTGGACGAAGCAAAGACGCAAGACCCGAGAACTGGTGAGTAATCTGGCGCAACGCATCAGCATTGGTATACAGCGGGGCAATGCAGCCAGCGTCTTGGGGACGCTTCCAATTGGTACTGATATGGATCAATTGAGCTACCTGTAGATTGTAGGAACAGTCTGCAGATAGCTCAATTATTTGAATTGTAAATACTTGTTAAAATTTGTTTCTATTATTTAATGGTATTTTTTTGTTAATAAAGTAGAAACCAAGGTACAATATTACCTTCCAAAGCTTATAATGATTTTGTTGGCACCAAAAACATAAACTAAGCCAAATAATGTTGTCGACCCTTTAGTTATAAGTCGTAAAAAAGGGACGATAACATTTTTAGGCTTAGTTTAGGTTCCATTATATTGACGATATATTAGGGCAGTCGCCTTTGCTATCGCTAAGCGCTACAGAATGGAATTTGAGAGGCAAGGCACCGCTCATTTGTTTCATAATCATAATCTTTTAGTTTGCAGGAATGTTGGTGTACAAAAGGCCTTATGTTATAAGCTCATCCGTCAAGGCGTGCAAAATTAGGTTATCTATATAAATACTTACAAAATAGAAATTCACTTTAATCACAAATGCAGAAACAAAACAAAATTCACACATACATAACATCACATAAAACATACGACATAGTTTTTATTCTCGAGGGATTTCTATTCATCCCGCAAAACATAAAAAACAGTTTAAAACTCGAAGGATTCGAAGTAGATTTTTAGTGTTTTCAAAACAAACAAATTATTGAAATTTTGATGCTTCTTGTTTTTAGTACATTATAAAATCATCAACAATGAACAAAGTTCAGAAAATATGACGACATGCTCATTTCGATACTACAAAAATAAATTATTTGATTTTATATTTAAGTTGATTTTGAACTATTGTAAACTTGTTTTAGTTTAAATAAACGCTTATTAATTCATTTTCTCTTACTTTTCTAGATTTTGTTAATTTTTTTTTTAAATACGAATGAATTCTTACGAATTTTTGTAGGAACATAAGCTGTGCCACCTCTGCGCGGTGTAAAATCTATAGAGGTAGGGTTGAACAAAACTTGTCAAGCGTCAAAACTATATTCTAAACTATATAAACTAATAAACTATATAACCTATATCAAAACTATATAAGTCAAAACTATACTCTGTAGGCGATCTAGCACTTAATGTTTTAATAGTTTGGTTAGACGACTTGGGTAATGTTTTAGCGCTGAAGCGCTCGCCACGCGCAGGCCCCCGCTGTCATCCGTCATCCAGCAAGTTGCGATACGTTTTTTGTTCGGAATAGCTTCTCTAGTACGTAGTACATATAACTCAGTAATTTTCACCCTTTGGGTACGGAACCTTAATAAAAAAGAAGAAGAAGAAGAAGTTATTTCCTAAGTCCATAACAGAAACTGTTTCTAATATTCTCTCTTCCCTTCGGTTTCTGCAAGTGACAGCAGCGTTTTTTTCTCTATAGCTGCTGCTCGATCAGTCTAGGTTTTGTTCGTCCAAGAGCTGCTACGAAGTCTGTATTGTTTTTCTTTTTTGAAATTTGTTGAAACCTTATAGTAAATATGTGGTCAACATGATTTTGTTGCAAATTTTAGAAGACTTATTTTTCTACGCACCCACCACCAGATAATTTAACAATGATTTTCAAACTTATCCTAGTCTTTATATATTTTTGCAACGTAAACTCTCGTGAGTTTCAGCATTTTCATAGAAAGAGATATGAAAACTTCACTCTTTTCAGAGGAATACCATTCGTGAACAGGCATATGAAGTTTCTGCATAGCTTGATTTTAAAATACCATGTGTCGTATTGGAGGGAGCCTAGCATACTTCGAATGCCGGTGGATTTCGTTATATCACCAATAGACAAAAGTCAATTTGAAGATGAGGCGTTCAACATTGGTTTACGGTTCATGGAACTCATCCCTGATATTCAGAAGTAAGTTTCCACATTAAATATTTTAAATCCAGCATAGCCATGAACACTAAAGTCATTTACAAGGGGATATTTACAATGATTTGAGTTTTGGGTTTTCCAATATTTCTGCACAGTTTCAAGCGCCATGATCACGGAATAACTGAAGGCACTGCGAGTGAGTTTTTATTGGCAGAAATACCGATCTACCCTAATTTTATATTTTGCTACCAACGTTACCACTACCTACCCTACTCCTACCTAACTCAAATCATGGTAAATATCTCGTTGTAAATTACTTTAATGTTATAGTAACTAAGCATTATCATCACAGCCGATAGTCTATCTAACGTACATCTTTAGGGAAGGCATTATGTCCGTATGCTTTCTCTAAAGATCACCAAAATGACCAGTCCTGCCCTACCTGCATCTAGTGGTTTCTCTTGTCCTTCACCAGATCATTGGTCCACCTCGTGGTCTACCCACTTGCGCCTTAGCAAGTGGTAGTCTTTTGATAGCCTTATGGCTACAATGAATATTGGTTCTGGGAGCCATTTGCCCTGCCCCCCGCTAGTTATCGTCACTTTCCATCAGTAGCCCAAGTACGGGGATTGTTCTCTAGGGTAGAATAGACAATAAAGGCATCGCATCGTCATACATTGCGTACATTATTGAAGTCGAAGGAATTAATTTCAAATAGTTTACGCATTTGATGACAAAGTGACGTCATATTTCTCTATTCTACCCTAGACAACAATGCCCGTGCTAGGCCTACAGGTGACTTTGTGGTCAAACGATAGTCTATCAACTATTAAGAAAGAAAAAAGAAGAAATCTAGTTACCTACCCTAGTCAAATATATTGTGACTAGCTTTGCAAGTTTTTTCCGAAATAATTAGTGTGCCTATGTCCTTCCCCGGGAAACCACCTATAACCTCACCAAATTTCATAAATTTTCGTTCAGCCGTTTAGGCGTGAAAAGTAAAACAGCAGACATAATTACTTTCGAATTTATAATAATGGATACAATTTTAAGCAGTTGAGCTAACTGCAGACTGTTGCAAGCAATCAACAGGTAGCTCAACTGGTCCATATCAATACCAGTCGAAAGTGTCTTTAAGACGCTGGTTGCATTAAGTACTATGGATTAGTAAAGATAGATATAGGATGGCCATCAAAATTATGGAACAGTATACATAATTGAAAACTAATAAATACTTAAATAAATTATTTCAGATTAATTGACTCACAAAAAGTGCAAACATACATCAACTCACAAATAGAGACATTTGACTGGAACAACTTCTTTACACTTGAGAGTATTAACGCGTGGATGTCGGACTGGGCAAATAAGCGGCCAGCAGAAGTGAAACTAAAGACTATTGGGAAAACGCACGAGCAGAGGGATATCTTCGCTTTGACGATTATTTTAAAGGATTCTGTGCACAGGCAAGTAAATAAATAAAGCGCCAAGTGCGACTCGACTCGCACATGAAGGGTTCCGTACCGTAAACATCAAACCAGTTTTTCAAAGAAATTTGTTTTTAAATTAAACGGACGGACAGACAGCGGAGGCTTATTAATAGGGTTCCGTTTTCACCCTTTGGGTACGGAACCCTATAAAAGTTAATAATGCTGGTCAATTCGCACAGCAGAGATTGTGAGAGCATACAATTTATAGATAGATATTTATTTACATAAAAAACACCGAGAATGCCCGTATCAAATAACTGCTGATCGTAAAAACATTTGACCCGAGGTGGGAATGGAACCCGTAACCTCCTGCGTCGCAGGCAGACTTTCGCCCGCTGCGCGACAGAGGTCGTCTCGTATCTACACGACATGTCCTGTATTTTGTACCAGGTCTCAGAAAAAACCTGCAGCACTCAGTTATTGCAGTGACATATCAGATAATTTCTTGCTTTTTTACGCTACAGTAAATAAAAAAAAAACCTGGAGCGGAATTGAGAACCTCCTCCTTTTATTGAAGTAGGTAATTTTTTTTAAACATTATCACTTCGTTTAAACATTTCAGCTTGTAATTTACAACGTCTTGAGTATATTGCTGGTAGTGGGACCTAAAGGACACAGGTGTAGGTAACACCTGTGTCCATTTGGTTGGACAACGGTTAGGACGCAGTTTTCAGAGAAAGCCATGTCTATATAGCAACTAGCTGCTTCCCGCGGCTTCGCACGCATATTTTTGGTATAATTAGTCGCCTATTATCTAAGTAAGGCTACGTTCTAAATTTACGCCAAATTTCATCTTGATTTGTTCAATAGTTTTAGAAATCTTAGGCAACAAAATATGATTATCATTTCACAATCGGCTTTTTAATCTAAGTAAAATACAGTCTTTCCGTTTTATTTCTCATCCAGATCTAAAGTCTTTATTGAAGGAGGGATCCACGGCAGGGAGTGGATCTCACCAGCGTTCGTCACATACATGATTGACCAGATACTTAACGCTGATTTCATAGAAGATGAAAAATTTCAAGCGATAGCACGTACATATGAGTGGATATTTGTGCCAGTGTTGAATCCTGATGGATATTACTACAGTCAAAAAGTGGTATATATTTTTTACTATAAAACCACCTAATTCAATAAAAATGTAAGAGGGGTTTCTACGAAACTAGTCCCTCGCCAAGGGATGAAACGTTCGTGTTCTTCCAACACGAACTAGGTTCGCGGTACATTCATAGTGTTATGTTAATATTGCTTTTATCAAGCGTTATCGTAGGCAGCTCTTCACCGAAAATACAACCTTACTATACTACCATTTGCACCAAAAATCCTTGGCCGTGGCGGCGGTCGCAGCGTAAGAATCGACTTCTCAAAGTCGACCCGTGGATGTCATATCCAACTAAGCGAACCTATCAGAGAAAGGGCAGCTGGTTGGTTCGACGTTATAGGTACGGTTGCTAGTTAAAATAATGAATCATTGGTGTTTAGAATCAATAATTTATTAAATTTTATTTGTTAAAGTAAAATAAGCTTTCAAGAATGATGGCGCGTTGAAGTCTTTTCGAGAAGACAAAGCGTAGTTGTGCTATATACTCGTAGCAACAATGCTACGTAGCAAAGTAACTCGGTCACAGTGCTACGACGTAGTACTTTGTAGCTGTTTTGAATTTGGTTGTTTGTACCCATTTTGTTCGTGAATTTTAGTTCACTTGTAAAAGTCTCTTTACACTCGCGCGTGAATCACGGCAAATCTGCCAAGGTCTCAGCATTCGCGCGCGAATCACGCGAGTCTTACGACAAATAGACGCGGTACAAAAAACCGACAGGAATGAGGTGCGAACGCAAAGCGAAGCCGCGACAAATATGCGAATGTACCATACTCCTAGTTCGCGGGTTTGCGCGTGATCCGCGCGCAAGTGTGGAGAGGTTTTAATATAAAATTTTATTACTGTACAAAATAGTGTAGTAATAGGTACGTATGTCTAAAATAAATGAACAATATTTAGATTTGTAAAAATCAAAGAGGTGTGATAATTAAACAATACTGGCTCGACTTCTGTGGCGTCCGGGGTTCAGATATCTTTAGGGCTTCCGGAAAGAAAGAAATATTAAGAAAACACACAAATTTTTAGCTTACAAAATTTAACAGTTAGCTATTTGGACAGGAAGGCTGTATGCATAGTTCAGTAGACGCAGCTGACGCGTATTGAAGTAATATTTTTATTGATTTGCTTTTCAGGAACGTTTTTGGAAAAAAAATCGTAGCGGTACTGGAGTGGATTTGAATAGAAATTTTGAGTATATGTTTGGGCGATGGGCTAAACAAGCAGGTACCTATTTTTTTTATACTACCTAGTTGGCAAATAAGCATGCGGTCCGCCTGATGGAAAGCGGTTACCGCAGCCTACAACATCAGATGGACGTCTGCAAAACCAGAGACTAATGTCACGCGCGTTGCCGACCCTTTAAATGACTTAGATCCTTTTTGAAGAACCCCATGTTGTAGTCCTGAGGGAAAACCTCGACCTAAGATTTTATTCAGTCAATCCTTATTATGGTAGTGGTATTTTTAACCCCCGCCCCTTCCTCTTCCGACTTAATAATAAACTAATTTTATATGTAATGTTATTAGTAAAGCAATAAAGAAAATAAGAATTAAATAATAGAAAAAAATCAGAACAGCTAGTATTTATTATAAACGGATGTAAGCGGGTTAACTTCGAACCATATTTGTGTTAGAAAAAAAAAGAGAAGAAGAAAGAAAATAAATTTATTAGGAAGAACACTAACGTTTCATCCCTTAACGAGGGACTTCTTCTAGACGTGCTCGGAGGGATACGGCACGCGCGCGTCTAGAACCGCACTCACCATGAAGAAGTCCCTCGTTAAGGGATGATAAGTTGGCGTTCTTCCAACATAAATAAGGCTCGTAGTTAACCCGCTTACATCCGTAATGATTACGTCAAAGTACGATAATTTTTATAGTCAAATATCTAGTATTTACTATTAAAACAGTTAAGCTAACTATACTGTCTAGTATTTACTATTAAAACAGTTAAGCTAACTAGACTGTTTCAAACAATCTAGAGGTAGCTCAACTGATCCATATCAATACCAATCGGAAGCGACGCTGGCTGCATAGCCCCGCTGCTGTATGCCAATGTTCACGCGCTGCGTCAGATATTCACCACACCAGCTTACTCGTCACTTCGAACATCAAACAAATTAAAATAAATAAAATAAGAATAAAGAATAAAATATGTATATTTATTTTATTAACAGAACTTAGGTGCTCAATAATACTTATAAATAAAACTTAATTTAACAGAAAAAAAAGTGTACTTATGTCCGTTTACAAAATTGGCATGCATGAGTTGGATGACTAGCGAGCTAGTATCCAACACGCTGGGTGAATATATTTTCCTTTTTTCTAATGGTTCTAGATTGTTTAATTATTTCAACAATAAAATTGTTTAAGAATTGGCTGCTGTCAGTAATGTGCCATATTCTAACAACTATATCGGGGAACAACCGTTTTCTGAGCGAGAAACAAGAGCTCTGTCAAACTTCATTCAAGAAAATAGATGGGGCTTGGAGTACTATCTGAGCTTCCATTCCTATAATAAACGGATCATCGTCCCCTACGAGCATTCACCAGACAATCTAGAAAACTATGATGAAGTGGTAAGTATTAAGGACATGCATCTAACACCGCTATACTAAGTGCCAAATACAGGTCGTTCACCTCCTTCTCCACAGTAGAAGTAAAATTATCGCTATTCTGTCGCTTTCCATACAAACCTAAAGCGATACCGGTGTCGTCGCTAGAGTATCGTAGTACAAGTGTACTAGGAAGCAATAAACAATGTCAACACAACCCAAAAAAGTTCGAAATCGGGAATTAATTACCGACTTACTTTTACTTTACGTTTTCAATGAATTCACGTATTTTAATGTTCTAAAAACCCAGAATAAATTTAAACCGGTGATATTTTAATTAATTAATGAATAAAATTATGGTTAAGAGTACCAAGTTACATTAACATGACTAAAAAATTAATGAATTGTGTGTAACATAAGAATTTTAGTATCGAAAACGTTTATAAATTCAAAATAACATATGTAGGTCTATAATTTTATGCGTATTATTATTGAGTTTCCAAATACTTGTATAAACTTAAAATATCAAAATTTTAAGTAGTGCCCTTTT
Organism: Eupithecia inturbata; assembly: GCA_963662085.1. Taxonomy (NCBI): domain Eukaryota; kingdom Metazoa; phylum Arthropoda; class Insecta; order Lepidoptera; family Geometridae; genus Eupithecia; species Eupithecia inturbata. Next base: position 2,748,604 of record OY759192.1, read on the forward strand.
ATGATTTCGTGAAGGAGATAGGTGAATGTCCTCTATTGCCACGTTATTTGGCACCGAGTACACCGTACAGCACAACAATAAGCATTAAAAAATATTTACAATGTTACAAATACTGCAAGCTTCAAGCGACGCGCGAGATGGCACGCGAGCTGTCTGTTATCTGATACCGTCAATATTAAATTGCATCTAAATATTACGCGTTAAAGCCCATAATGCGAATGCACGTTTTTATGCTGTGCGGCAGTGTTGCGGTCCAGCTGTGCGATTACGCAAAACCACCCGATCGCCGATTTCTCCTGCAGTTGTGAACTGATTTTGACGATGATTTTGGTTTAGTATAGATATAAAAACACATCAAATTATTCCTGGCTGCAACACAGGAGGTTGCGGGTTCGATTCCTTGTGACAAATGTTTGTAAGATTTGCAAATATTTGTTTCGTGTGTTCTGGGTATTTTCTATGTATTATAAAACATATAGATCTATGTACCTATTGTATTATGTATATCAGTCATCTAGTATAGTACCCATAACACAAGCTGTGCTTAGCTTGGGGCTAGATGATGCTGTGTGGATTGTTTATCTTTATTTATTGTTTGTATATTCTACCTAGAGTTTTTTATTAGATTTCTAATCCGTCTTTCAGTACAATTTGGCAAAAAAGGCGGCACGGGTAATGAAGCCATTCAACAATGACAATCCTTACACAGCTGGAAACTACTTTGAGCTTTATGGTAAGGCATGTTTTTTTCAAAAGCGGGGACTACCTCACCGAGTGGGGTATCAAATAAAAGGTATTGGTTTTTACATCTCAAAACAGTTTTTGAAACTTCTGTAGGTTGTATACTTTTTCAAATATATGGAAAAAAGTCGAAAAAATTACCGTTCCCACCCCCTATCTCTAAGTTTGCAAAGCGATCCATCTGAAATGTATGTAGCGTTTGTAGATATAGATCTATATTTTACAGGAAAAATATAGATAAATCTGTAAATATACCAATTTTTGAAAAATGGTGTAAAATAGGGGGCTACCTCACCGAGTGGGGTAATAAATGAAAGGTATCAGTTTGTATGTATCAAAACAGTTTTTGAAATTTCTGTAGGTTACGTACTTTTTGAAATATTTTGTAAAAACTCGTATATTTTATTATTACCCTCTGTACTTACTCCGAAGTTTGCAAACTGATAGATCTGAAATGTAGGTACCTTTAACTTTAACAAATCAACAATTTTTGGTATTAACCAGTACCTATAGTACATGTTTTACACTTGACAACCGTTCAAAACCTTCGGCGCGCGAGTCACACTAGCACTTGACGGATCTTGTTTTTTATTAGAATAGAATAAATTTTATTGCAATAGTAATATTCTACCTTCTTCACGCGAACCCTGTTCTTCGCTGCCGTCTTCTATTTTTCCTGGCAACTAAGTGGGTACACCCTGGGTGTCAAGACGTTTTAAGTTCAAAATAAAAAAAACTTTTAAACGTAATAAGAACCTCAATCAGCCCATGTTAACGTAATTTACGTACAGAAATAAAAATTTTTAGTTTCAATTTATTTCAAAATAGAGAGTGTTGTCAATTATTTATGTATCACGTCATCATCAGTCTATACTAGTCCACAGCTGGATATAAGCATCCCCTAATTAGCGCCATAGCGCCTTATCTTCATGGATGTAGCAAACATCTAACATCTGCCAGCAGTCTTTAGCAGGTCGTCATTCCATGAGAGGGTGAAGTCCTTAGGTTTTTAAGTTTTTATTCTGCTGTTTAGGGTTCCGTACCCAAAAGCTGAAAACTAAACCCTGCTATTACTAAGCCTCCGCTGTCCGTCCGTCCGTCTGCCACAGGGGATCCCACGAACTGTTAAAGGTTGACAGTTGAATTTTCAGAGAATGTGTATTTCTCTTGCCGCTTTAACAACAATTAATAAAAATAAAATAAATATCCAAAGGGGGCTTACATACAAAAACGTGATTTTTTTTGCTATTTTTGCTCTTTTTTGTCAGGGCTTTATCTCTTGAACCACAACAGGTAGACACAAGAAACTTTCTATAAATAAGTAAAAATTCAACTGTTACAACATCAAATACTGAAAATATAATTAAATTTAAAATTTACAGGGGTCTCCCAACAAGTGAAAAATTAATGTTCTTTGAAAAAGTTGCCTGAATTTTACGGCACACATCGTGTGCGAGTCGACTCGTACTTGGCGGTTTATTGATGTTTATAATACTTTCAGGTGAATGTGTAAGTGGAACCAGCACCTCCTGGGCTAAACAAGCCTTTAAAATCCCGTAAGTTAACAAATTATAATGTGATATTATGAACGTGTTTTAGAAGTTTTCGAAACTATGCTTTTCAAAACATTAAAAACATTTATCACAGCACAGGTTGTTATCCGTCCTTCCATCATCATCATCATCGTCAACCTATCTTAGTCCAGTGCTGGACATACATAGTCCTCCCCTAATGAGCGCCATAGCGCCCCGTCTGCAGCTTGCTGCATCCAGCATCTGCCTGCAGTCTTTCGCAGATCGTCATCCCACTTGGCCGGAGGGCGTACTACACTACGTTTGCCCAATCGCGGCCTCCGCTCAAGAACACGTACACCCCAGCGGTTGTCGGTTCTTCGCGGTATATGGCCAATTTAGCTTGCTAATTCTTTGAGCTATGTCGATAAGTTTGGTTCTCTGTCGGATGTATTCGTTACGAATACTATCCTTCAGAGAAACTACGAGCATAGCTCTTTCCATAGTCCTTCGTCGTCCTTCCATCACATCACACTATGTGCTTTTATAAATGTGAATTGGATGGATGGACGGGCTTATTCCCAAAACACTCCCAAGATTTTATCTAAAACTGCTCCACGAAAAATAATAATATAAAAATGAGTTTCATTTTACTCCAAGAGAAGTATGTAAGTTTGAACTAATGAATGAATGAACACTTTATTGTACTTAAAAAAATAACATATTATAAACCTTATATCTACATAATTACCAAATACTTAGTACAATAGGCGGCCTTATCGCTGAGAGCGATTTCTTCCAGGCAACCTAGGGATGTAGAAAAAGATATAAGTACACAAAGTGTTGGTAGAGCACAAACAAACAGTATACAACAGTATAGTGTGTGTTTGTTACTTCATTACGCCAAAATTACTGAACGGATCATGCTGAAACTTTACACAAAGGCAGTTCTAGTCCTGCATTAACAAAATGGGCTTCTTTTATACCGAAAAACGCGTTCGAAGAAGCTGGGACAAACACACCATCATCTAGCCCCAAGCTAAGCAGAGCTTGTGATATGGATTCTAGATGACTGATATATGTACTTAATGCAATACCTACATTACATAGATATATATTTTTTATTATACATATACAATACCCATAACACCCGGAACAAAAATTTGCAGATCGTACAAACATTTGTCCCAACGCGGGAATCGAACCGGCGGCGACCTCCTGCGTCGCAGGCGGACCTTCGCCCGCTGCGCCACATCGGTCGTCATATTAACACTTACAGTGGCTATAGTGCCGTCAGCTGCGGCGGGCCCCATCGAGTCGCTGGGCAGTGAATGCCTTAACCTCTTTTCTTTCTTCAGATACGCTCTCACGTTCGAGCTTCAAGATACAAATTTTGGGTTTCTGCTTCCACCGGAGCTTATAACACCAACATGCCAAGAGATGTTCGCTGGGGTTCTGTCATTATTGGAACCTAAAAACAACTCATTTACTACTATTGAACCCGAAACGACGATAAAAATACCACGAAAGAAGCACGGAGATAAACTTCGAACAGAACTAAAATCGGCGATAGGAAAAAAAAGCAAAGCGTCAAAACTTGCTGAAAAAAAATCAGCTTTTAAAAGCGTAGCATTTTTCATATATTTTTTATATAATGTTTTACATTAAAAATTTATAAATTTTGATATTTTATTTAAGTTACAATGAGCATGATTGACCTGAGTGACTCTTTACAGCTAATTATTATAGAAAAATAAAACGTTACAAGCGATTTACAGGAGGTCTACTTTGAAAACCGAACAATTTTACGGATGACGTCGATCTTTCAAAACGAACAACCTTACCACCAGTAGGCCTAGCACGGGCATTGTTGTCTAGGCTAGAATAAAGAAAAATTACGTCACTTTGTCTTCGAATGTGTAAATTATTTGAAATTAATTCCTTCAACTTCAATAATGAACGCAATGTATGACGATGCGTTGTCATTATTGTCTATTCTACCCTAGAGAACAATCCCCGTGCTTGGCCTACTGGTTGCTTCGGACGCATCACCAACTGACACCTTTCGTTTTGGATCTCTATGAAATAAAGGTCAGAATCAATTTCATAGTAATCAAAAGAACGTCCGTCCTTCGTTTTGTGTGATCCGACGTCATCAAAGTAGTTAGCAAAGTAGTCAGTAAAAGTAGTAATAGTAGTTTGTGGTAGTCGTTCGTTATTCAAAAAAGACCTCCAGGGCACCATGGCGTCAATTAGGGGAGCCCTATGTCAAGCAGTGGATTATAATGGGCTGATGATGATGATGATGAACAAACACGAAAACAAGAATACCTACTATTGGAATTGAATTCGTGGTTATTCCACGAATTCAATTCCAGCCATGAACGATGTTATCAAAGGTGGTAATATGACTAATGATACGTATAATCGATGAGACAAAGTAGATTAAAAATAGAAATGAATCTTACTATCTCCATCGTTTTCTTAACTTTAATATTTTTGGCCGTGCGAAATCTACTAAAATTGCATGAAGAAAACAAGCAAGATTGACGATTTTTTGTAGGTATCGTATATCAAGACACAGAGTAAAGAAAATAAATTTATTTGCATTTTTTTTGTATGGTAGTACTAACAGACTAAGTATAGTTATCAATAAATAATCAAAGTCAAAGTCAAAAACTCTTTATTTCTATAAATACAATAATTGTACACTTAGAAAAGGTCAAGTTCTTAATAATTAAACACTGATACGGAAATAAAGTGATATTTTTGATTTCAGTCGCTTCGGTATGTAGACTAAAGTAAAGAAGCGACGAAGAAACCTTTAGCCTGTTAGTTGTTATTTTTCGAGTTGGAGCAAATCCCGTCCCAAGATTTTTTATCCTCTAGATAATCTGATATTTTATAGTAGGCCTTCTTACACAAGAAGGTTTTGACAATTTGTTTGAATTTATTTACTGATAATTTTAGCAACTCACTAGGAGTTTTGTTGTAGAAGCGTATACATCACAGAAAATACACACAGAAAATACCAACCTAAAACAAGTAAATTAGAGAAGAAATATTTGTATTTTGCCGTAGTGCCGGAAATTATAACCCCATCAGGGGCCACGGTAGTGGCTCTGCCGAGTCGAGTAGACGGTAGCCAGGGAACTTTTTTCTCGAACCATCACGAGCCACTTATCACAATCGATATCTTTGCTACAAATAAAACCGTCGACCTAAAAATTTATTATTTAAGGTACCCCAACCAACGTAGTAGTAAACCGTCTCGACTCCTAAAATTACTATTAGTTTCTTAAGAGGCGCACATAACGGGTTTTGTTGCGTAGATCTCAGTCTTCACGGGATCCCCGTGGTAAAAACCCGAATTACATAAAATTCAACAGTTTTTCTTTGGTTTTTTAAAATTACTTAAGTTTTGATTCGCAGGTTATTACTAATTATTTGGTTCGTTGAACCAGTTTCTTCATAAGTTTTGTAGTTTTCTTGTAAATAAGCAAAAACTTGATTTTTGCGCTTACGCCGCCGCCGCCGTTCCAAAAACGTATGCTCTGCCTCGCTCCCATGAACACGAAATTCTATGCCTATCCTTTCACAAAATGGCGCACATAACGCACTCATTAAAATATTTTCCAGCATTACTGTAAAAGGTGTAGGTACTAAGTCAAAACCAAAACGACAAATCGCTTGATCACGTGACTAACTGTCATTTATTTTGGCAACACCCTCCAATAAACATAGACCCATCGTTGCTACCAAATAGCACATTACTTGAGATCTAGTTATACCAGGCGATGATCTATAACTGAGAAGATGTCGGTCTGTTCCAGAAAGAACTTTATCTACCGGTATTAAGGTGCAGTTTTCTAGTCATCGTGGGTAATTAGTGATTAGGGTGTTGCAGTGCCTTTTGTGTAGAAACTAATTGGCCATATAATTTTCTTAATTTTGTTCATAGCTTTATTTTTGGTTTGATTTGGCGAATTAAGTTTTATTTTGGAATTGGTATCAATCATTTTGCTGGTATTTTAGAACCAATCACACGATTCATCCTTACGAAATTAGATCATAATTATCTATAAATAAGCTTCTTATTTTGTAATATAAGGGTTCTGTATGAACTTTTTTACCAAAAATCTTATATACGAAAGATATTTATCTAACATGATTATGGACCTGAATTTAATTACCCATGCTAGTTTAATTTTATCGTTGTCCGAAATAAATAAATTTAACTTAATTTACTTATGTAGGCGTTTTACTATTTATTATTCTAACAAGAGTGAACCCTAAATAAATGTTTCGCCCTGACTGGGTTTTTAAGTATAATTTATACCTACTTACTAAGACTCCCTACACCTGACCAATACCTCCTCAACCTTAACTTCACCAGCCTATATTGGTCCACTGCTGAACGCAGGCCTCCCCCTGATAAGCGCCTTATTGGCTCTTATCTCATGGGGGGCCCATAATCTCCAAACTGGGCATGAGGGTTGGGATCGCAATTCGGTGGCGCTGCTGCCCGCCCCCGGTGGATATCTCTTAGTCGCCTCTTACGACACCCGCGGGAAGAGTTAGGGTGGTGCCCATTCTAAGCCGGCACCACGCGGCAAGACCAATGCGTGTACTTATGCATAACATCACATTTAATGATATTAATTATTATTATAACATATTTAAAAGATATAGGATGTTACCTACAAACTATTACGCCAGGTAGAAAGAAGTATAAGTTTATGGTCTTAGTAGCATTTATAGTCACTTCCCTACCGCCAATGCCACACTGGTGTCAAATTAGAAGGTAAAGTCTTCTAATAGAAACTTTAACAAACAACAAGATTCAACCCCTCGGAATCCACTTAAAAATTAACCCTTCTCAAAGGCTCTTGTGGTTAATTCTTCAGTTGGAACATTGCCAAGTTAACTGTTAAGCTTTACAAGTTTAACTAGATGTACCTAGATCATATAGCTTCATACATAGTATGTATACTTTTCTACATAAGTAGTCTTAATACTATTTTTTTTTTTGATAGTTTCCATAGCAGATAAATAATAGGAAAAAGCTTGGTACAGGTAAAACAACTTTTTTGCTTACCGCTTAGTTTTATTTTTGTTAGAAACACTTTTTGAAATCTTGTTAAGAGTTTCCATTATTAAAACAATACAGAGCGAACCCATTCTCAAAAACTAGGTTATATAAATTGAGCTAAATACCCAATGCCGCATGGAGGCTGCCTATAGAAAAGTGTCACCGTTACACTGAAAGCAGAAGGACGTGGGTGCGACCGTGTTTTAACCCGTTTATTTTATTTTGGTAAGACCTCCTAAAATCTCGATGACTCGATGAACCGACGACATTGTAGCGGTCGCAGGGAGTCGATGGAGGAGGCGGCTAAGGACCGCTATTCATGGCGTCGTTTGGGGGCGGCCTATGTGCAGCAGTGGACGTATTCAGGCTGTTAATGATGATGATTTAATATTATAGACTGACATACATAACTTACCTAGATTATCCTTGCCTAGTTGCACACCGTTGCCAGTGTGGTGAAACCGTTGATAAGTTTGGTCACCATGCACTGGCATGTGTCTCTAGTGCAGGACGTGTGTCCCGTCATAGTACTTAATTACATCATCCGTCGGGCTTTTAAAAGCGTCAGTGTGGCGGCTACCTTCGAAACACGTGGCCTTATGCGTGGAGATGGTAAAAGGCCTGACGGTATGACTCTAATTCCTTGGATGAAGGCCGAACCATGGTTCGCCCTTTAGTTTGGGATATCATGTGAATATATATGTATGTAATGAAATAGATATAAGTGTAAATACTAGTTGTAATTGTTTTAATCTGTTTTGTGATTTTCTTTGCTAGTAAGTCGAACTTACCTAGGTTTAATTTCTTTCTAATGTTTCCAACTGCCGTGGCGGTCGCAGCGTAAGAATCGACCCCTCCAACTTAGCCAGTGGAAGATCCAACTAAGGGAAACTACCAAAAGAAGGGCAGCAGAAGAATAGAATATAATAGAAAAAAACATTTGTTTGGACACATTTATACAAAAAAAAGTATAAAATAAACAAACGGAAAATCAAGGTTTTTGTCTCTATTGTTTTTTGTAGCATCCAAACGGTTGGGCATTCATATTATATAATAATAATAATATAATAAGTGGTTTCTATAAATTTAACATAAAAGAAACAAGAAAATAATTTAATAACCTCAAAATTATTTCACAAAAAATATTCGCAAACAATAAATACAAATCAATGGCAAATTTGGACATAGTAACAGTGTACGTTACCACCTGATACGGTTGGTCTGATTCTGGTACCAGAATACAAGATCAACAATACCAGCCGGGACGTCCGAGCCATATCGCAGCTTTCTCCAAAGACGGTTCTGATTCACAGTGTCGAAGGCGCGGCTGAGGTCGAGAAATATGGCGTATACTGACGTTCCTCTCTGCGTGTAGTAGCGCACGACTTGCTTCATAGAGAATATGGCCATGTCAGTCGCAACTTGAGGACGAAAACCAAACTGACCATCATTGTAAGGCAAAACGCTAAGGTGCGACTGTATTATGCGATAAAGCACTTTGGCCACTATTGTTGCTAAAGAAATTGGTTTGTAGTTCGCCACGCTCAAGATATCACCAGTTTTATTTTTGTTAATCGGAACCACAAGAGTACGAATATAGTCTTGGGGAAAGTAACAATTCCTCAAGCAGAGAGAGAAGAAACGCGCCAGCACCTCACAGATATTGGCCCGCATACAATAAAGAATCTATGCTTAGCCCATCGTGTCACGGAGACCTAACGCGGTTCATCTTACGTAGAATTATGCCGACTTGTTCCGGTGTAATTATCACGTGTCCGGTCTCCGAGACCTGACGGACCCTCGGAACATGGTTTCTATCTTAAATACTACTACTATGGCCCTGTCTGTCGACATTAAAATGACTACGAAATAGCAATATTATTAGCACTCATAAAAAATGGGCGCAATGGCGTTGCGCCCAATTTGATGAGTGCATTACGACTCCTAAACTGTAGGCTTAAGTTATTTAATAAGTTAAACGTATTGATTGGTTTTTTAAACTGTAAGTTTTACGAAAAAATAAAAACGAATAAATAAAATAAAATAAAAACAGTATGAAATGCAGCAGCATGTATCAGCTTCCTTTTGAGTACTTTTAACAACTCCACTGCGATCCATCTGCCAAGATAGATAGATAGATAACTCTTTATTGTACTACACCAACACAAAATATAATACAGAAGAAAATGCTGAGAAACAAGGAAGTACAAAGGGCGGCCTTATCGCTTTGAGCGATCTCTTTCTGGCAACCTTGGGATGGAATGGACATAAGTGAACAATATAGACGGTGGCGTTTGAAAAACTTAAGGAAATGAAAACAATTAACTACATATACCTAAAATAAACTTACATAACTATACATAAAAATATAGTTGTAAGAATTTTTACACGGATAAACTGATGAAGCAGTTTCTTCAAGATTGGGATGATTTCGCACGTCTGATGTCCAGAGGAAGAGCATTCCAGAGACGGATAGCTTGCTGCCAAGTGCGGTGATTATGGCAAAACTCCCCTTTGTTTGGCAGAGGCATGTTCAGTAGTGGACTGAAGTTTGTCTGAAGTTTACCACTGATCACAGTGGGTCGACATACATTACGTTACGTCCACAATGGGGCAACAAATACCCAAACATCTATAAATTTGTTTTTATAATGGTGTGATTCGTGGTTTACCTAACAAAATAGGATAGCGAATCTCTCAAGAATCTCTCAAGTTATCCTGCAGTTCGAATCTGATATGAGCGAGTCAGCATGAGAGATGACGTCATTCTCAAAATTTTACTAAGGTACGCAAGACAGCATAAAAGTGATGACGTCATTCTCAATGTTAGTATGCAGCAGGTTATACCAGCGTTGGTTATCCGCTTTCTGTGCCCACACAATCCATAGCGAAGGGCCACTCTAGCTTTGGCAAGAATTCCTGCTGTATCTTTAAAATTCTCTGCTTAATCCTCGAGTCTCGAGTGATTATTAAAGTTAACGAGTGTTGCTTTGTTCGCTGCGGGCTTTCTGAAGCTTAAGAGAATTGGAGAAATTACTGCTAGGATTTTGAGAGAGGATCTCAAAGAAACCTCTGCACTTTTGTGGCTTTTCACTCTGTCTTGGAGCTTGACGCGTTTGCGTTGTAGTAACATCAAAGCGGGTGACTAAGTGACGGTCCTTCATTCAGAGTGGAGTTATAGCGCTACGAATTATTCCCACGTTTCTCTGTCTGAACATAGCTTGAATACTCGGTTTAATACGGTGTCATGCTTAACACTAAAAACAGTTTACATTTTCGGAAATAACTGCCCATTCACACCGACACGCGCCAAGCCAAGAATAGATATGCAAGGAGTGGGTATGCAGTACTTACATGCAAAATGTCCGACGGGATGACGCGAGCGTAATTAGTCACTGGCCGCTCTGGGTAGCGAATACCGCGCACCTAATTCTGAACAGACCTTAACCCTTATAGAATCCTCCTATTTTTGTTGAGCTACCCTTATACAAACCTGCAGTTGAACCTAATCTGACCGTTGTTATTCAGCTTGTAGTTCCAAAAACAAAGATCGAACGCTTGTGCCTGAAATAGCAGCAAGTTTTTGCAGCACGAAACATTACAAGCGCAAACCCATGCCCAATTAAAGCTAACAACTGGCCCACTGCCAGCGGATGCTCAAAACAACCGTTTGTTAGATCACGTGTATACGGTGCAGGGGCGGAAGCGGGTATGGTGGTCTCGAGCTACATGGCTAGAATGTCGAGCACCAGTGGAAGAATAGCTATGTTCGCATGAGGCGCATAACAGATGCCTGTTCTATTTCATGATATGAGTATCTCCATGAAAAATTCAAACAGAAGACGAATAATTACGGTTTTTTTCCCATCTTCTTACAACCTGAAAATGAACACTACGACGTGATAGACTATAAACAAATGTTACCGAACATTTACAGTTTCTAAACACTCGTACATATAACTTTTTTCTTTACCTTAAACGATTTTGGGATGTCGGCCTTTGTCAGCGATTTTGTGGTTGATAATTTTGAAAAACTAGTGGAGACTAACTAGTATTTGATGTGACACGTAAAAACCTGGACCTTTCCTATTACCCCTTAATCATACCATCCGTGCAGACAGGGCGCTTTGGTGCACATTAGGGGAGGCCTGTGTCCAGCAGTGGACTAATATAGGTTGATGATGAGATGATCATACCATCCGCACTAATAATCAAGACACAAACTTAACTTAAGTAAAAACTCGTAGGGAATATTTGCAACAATATTTTATTTAACTTTCCCAGTTAGTATGTGTGGACAAATCTTGCAACTGAATTTTAGACCAGTTATCCTCACGCATACTAATGTATGTTCGGTGACAATACAATGCGACGGTACCATCGAGCTGGTCTAATTATGCAAACAGAAGTTGGCCATAGGAACTCCTAAACAAATCGACTTAACTCCGCCGAGTTTGGGTTTGTCTTCCCAAGCACTTTGGTCCTTGATGATAATAAAAACGCATTAGAACCTGGGGTTTTTTAATTTTCTATTGCCCGGTCATCGTACCGTCCACTCTAACACCCTCGGCCTTAGCTCGGACTGCATCGAAATGAATTAATGCGGCATTTGATGGATTGCGATGCGGTGGTACCTAGGAGGAACACTGTTCAATTGCATTGATCGTTTAATGGTATTACCGGAGTATGGGAGAACACCTAGCTAGCTCAGTAATATACCAACAAATTATCCCATCTACAAAAAAAATTCTAACGTGCCGTGTGGTACCGGTTTAGAATTGCACCACCCCACCTCTCCGTAAGACGTGTGTCGTAAGAGGCGACTAAGGGACGTACACCGGGAGACAAGCTGTAGCGCCCACTGCAGAACAACTCCACTAACGAACTGCAATCCCCAACCCATCCCCAGCGTGACGATTATGGGCATTACCCTTTAGTGATAAGCAGAAATAAGAAATGGCTTCAGTTAGCGGCCGGCAGGCAGATTCTGGATGCGGCAAGCTAAAGACAGGGCGCTATGGCGCTCATTAGGGGAGGCCTATGTCCAGCAGTGGACTAAGAGAGGTTGATGATGATCATGATAAACTAACACTATTTTCTTTGGGTCGCTGAGCCAAAAGGGATCTTGGCCTTCAGTATAATGCTTTTTACAGCTAGTAGCTGTAAAAGTAGCCCCGATTTCGTGAGATTGTCTTTTGTTCAATTCTTTCAGCCATATCTAAGTATTACGCGTATTTCGGTTAGTGAACATAATATTTTTAGTTTTCGTTATGAACGAGACATTTGATGAGTTGAGGACCTCATCAGTTAACTGGAGAAACCATTTATCGTCTTCCAAAATCAGAGCATTGCTGCATCGTTTTTTCTATTGCCTACTAAGTTTTAGCTCGGGTTTATCCTGAACTCTCTAAAAGTCTTGTCAAAATAACTTATTCGTATTCGTATAATTGTACTGTCTTTACATTTAACATTATAAGGTTGCCTGTACTGCAAAGCCCGGAAAATCTTTAATTGGTTGCGATTCGTCCCATTTCTTACGTGTTACTAGTACTTGTAGGACGAATGTATACAAATTTAAGTATCTGTATTATTACTTTAAGCTCCTGTCTTAGAATTTGCTAAACAATCGTAGTGATCTCATTCATTACCCATTGCAGTCTGCGTAGACGCCCCTGATTTATGAGGCCACCTCCTGCCTCTAACGACACGCCGTGATGAACGGCTGGTGATGTGGTGTATGTAAGCAGAGATAGCGAGTTCTTGGTTTTGACTTGACTGTTACTTGCCACTTTGCCAAATTTGAGTTTTTAGTTTGCTAGTAAACGTCTCATCACCTTACGAAATCACTTTACGGAGCTTTAAATGAGCTAAGTTTTTGTTTACCTCTTGCTCTACTGAGAAAATCACAGGAACTTTGATTGCTAAATTACACTTTTTTTTTAGTGGGGTCTTTAATGACAAATAAAGCGAGGCAATGCAACCAGTATCTTGGGGACGCTTCCGACTGGTATTGATATGGATCAGTTGAGCTACCTGTAGATTGTTTGCAACAGTCTGCAGTTAGCTTAAATGTTTCAATTGTAAATACTAGTTCTAATTTGTTTTTATTATTGAATTATAAATTACCTAAGTATTATTGTTAAGTTAAAATTTTAGTGTAAGTATGTGTAAGGAAAATGTTTTGAAACCTGAATTTTGACCAAATTTTGCATAAGATGTTAACAAGTCCCGTAATGATCCGAAATTGTGCCTAAAATACATTGCACCTTGCACTTTGCACACCATCCGAAACTGAGGCAGTGACGACATCGGGAAAATCTATAAAATGTTCGGAGTCTATAAGTTGTACACAGACCTGTTGTGTAGACCTGTAGTGTAATGGTCTGTGTTCTGTAACTTATACCCAACCAAAAATCAGCACACGCCGACTGCAAGAAACAAAGGGAATTATTCGAAGATGAAGTCAACCGTATTATTGTCACGGGTGATAAATGCCCTGTGTAATTTACACTTACGTTTTTGTGCGTTTTTGTTTGTGACGATTTATTTGCCAAAAAGTAACACGTGTCTTGGCTTACAAAATGAAGAGTGGGTTGTAGCATAAGGCTTATTTTTGGATTTCGTAGCGATGAAAATTGCTGAACGCTAACAATAACTAACGTCTCTTAAAGGTACATATACCAAAACGCAAGCAAAACGCTGTAACGCATTCACTGCCCAGCCTCGGCGGTGCTACTCGCAAGCAGAATCTAATATGCATCGTCCTGAAGGCTATTTCTGACTATCCGGCCAATCCCATCTACAGACACTGGATGTCTGTCCACATAATATTTTCGTCGGGTAATAAAAAATAGATACCTACCTATAAAGATAGGTAGGTATCTATTTTTATTTCATAGGTAAAGACCAATGTTAGTTGTAATCGTTTTTATCTTTTTCTATACTGTCCACTGTATTTTTATGTGTAATATGGGTCATTTTGTGACCGGTTTTATTTATTTATTATAATTATCTTATGCAGAAACAATAAAATCAGAACAGGCCATTAGATTCACCACACATTCATTATCAGGGCTCTAATTCACACAGGTATCCACAAAACACTCAAAATATGATTGCTCCGAGCAGTTAATACTGCTAAATACTTGCACAGTAGTACAGTACAGCAGTAGAGAAGCTCGAGCATTTCTGTAAAACAAAATTTTTAAGTAAATAACGCTGGACAATACACACAGCTCCATCTAGCCCCTAGCTAATCAACATGTGCCTTACAATGTATTCTTAGGTACTACAGAATTTCATACTAAGGTTATCGTGATCGTTTTGTCTGCATCAGATCACAGTCAGCGATTCTCCTCTATTTTAATCATTCGTACTTAGGTTTTGAACTCACTGATGACCCCTTTTTTCTGACAAATACTACATTGGTATCGTTAATACAAGAGTAAAATAGGCACAACTGTCTTCTAGGCCTATGATGCCTTTATGATGCATCGTCAGCCGTATAGTCGCAAGCTATCCTCGTAAATGATACCTTAAAAGAAGGAACAATAACCATACATGTTTTTAATAAGACTAGAACAAAAAAAAAACATCTTCCGTTTATTCTAAAATGGCGTTTGAAAATTTTCATGAACTATAAAGTGAAAGATAGTTCGGGCATGTTTTGTTAAATTGTTGACGCATTACTAGAGGTATAAGATAAAATAATTAAATGTTCACGTATTGCTTAAACTGGCCATTATCAGCAACTAACAGATCAATTTTAGGTATTCTCCCAAAAAAAAGACGTGGTACCACGTCTTAGACAATCTTGGCTCAAATAGTTCTAAATGGTCTATTCTAGCTTCTCCTTGAAGCTTTGCACCCAGCTACCAATCACTCTGTATACCACGTACATAGCTTAACATACCTTTTAAAATTCCTGAACACTCACAGTATTTTTATTTTAAGTTACAGTCCAGTTTTAATAAAAATATATTATCTTACTGTGCCACAATAAACGTTTTCAGTGCGCGGCATTATTTTAGTCCGGACTGGATTCAGCGCCGGCAATAATTATGTGGTTAAAGCGGTACCTAAATAATGGTTCATTGTGGTCGGTGGTCAGACGAGCGATTGATTACTTATCAATTCAATACATTATTTTATTGAGTAAAACCAAGCTCATTTCGTAAATGTTAAAAAAAGCTAGCAAGTTTTGTTAAACATTAACGAGATGAGGTTGCGGAAATATTATGCATACTGCTACGTCAACTTCCTCATCCTCAACAGCCTATATTGGTCCACAGCTAGAAGCAGGCCTCCCCCTGATAAACGCCTTGTTGGCATAATGGTAGTGCCCATAATCCCCACGCTGGGCATGCCGGTTTGGGGATCGCAGTTCAGTGGTAGAATATTTCTGCAGGGGGCGCTGCTGCCCACCCCCGGTGGGTATACTTTAGTTGCCTCTTACGACACCCGCGGGAGGAGTTGGGGTTGTGCAAATTCTAAGCCGGCACCACACAGCACGTCAACATCGTGATAGAAGAATCACCATGGCGAAACAGATAATTCTGCCAAAAGCTACTCCAGATCACGTACATTTATAGGCCCACATTTTGCCGAAAGGAGGCCTACCTTAAATACATCCAGATCTTTGCGTGCTTGATGTGCACAATGAAAGTGGGAGTGGGCTACTTGATTGCAATCTTCATGGATTAGAAAAAAATTAGAATTAGTATTTACACTTGTATTTTAATTCAGTACCAGTTTGCAACTTTATTGTTCTCCCTGTTTTCCCATTACAAAACAGGAAAAACAATAAAGTGGTAAGCTCGATCCCTCGTTTGCAAAGCCAACGACGTCACAATGAAAAGTAAACTGTCTGTCGCGCTGCGACCAGTAAGACAAACGACGCGACCGCGACCATTTATCACAATTAGCGATGACCGCGACAGTGTCGCCCGTGTGGAACGAGCTTTATTTCTGAGTATTGGTTTAAAAGTTCCTGAAGTTCTTTCTGAACAACTACTTTTAAGTTTACTTCGGTTTTTTTTTCTAGTGAGGACCGAATATAGCTGATCCTAGTATAGTGTTATACCTCTAAAATCTGTGGCTAAACTAAGATACTAATTTGACTTCATGTTAATTATTGAAGAGTTTTTAAAGGTACCTATTGTAATAGAGATTTTTGTGTCAGTCAGACTTAGGGGGTTTGGCCATAATCGCTATGCTTGGAAGGGGGTTGGCGATCACAGTTTTGGTGGTCGGTGTTCGACAGGAGGTGCTGCTGCCCGCCTCCGGTGTATAAAATGTGTCTGGTCACCGGTGTTGGAGACTTTTCGCTCCCCATGATAAAATTGTAGCCATATTGTTTTCTTTTGCCTCGAAGCACGGGTGCTTGTACCATGTACAGGTCCTAGGAAGACGATAAAGGACTCATTTGATAGTCAATAATTTAGACAATAATGCAATGATTACATTGTTGTAATTTCTATTTTCTAAAAAGAAAAGAAAATTTATAAAACTAACAAAAATATATTTTTTTTAATTATTAGCTTTTTCATAAAATCGAAACCGTCAAGCTACATACATGTTTTTTGTTTTTGAACGATAGTACAGAATATGTGCTTCAAAATAAGTCTTGCATCTTAGCCCTAAGTAAGATAGTTTAGAAGTTAATAAGACGATTTGAATAATTATGACCCCTGATAGCTTAAATATTCCGCTAACTTGGAATTCCTCGCAACCGTGAGTCTAGTTGTTTATTGAAACCGGAAACAATTTTCTTTTTGTTTTATAAATTCTCTTTTCCTCTATTATAAAATATAAATTATTAATATTCGCTCTTATTCGACTCTTGCGACACCTGCGGGAAGAGTTGGGGTGGTGCATATTCTGAGCCGGAAACACACGGCCAAGACGCAGTGTGGGTAGGTGTGGTGGACTTAGTCAAGGTCACGGGAAATCGCTTTATGTGGGCCGTGCAAAATCGGTCATTGTGGCGATCATTAAGGAAGGTCTAGTCTATGTCCATCAGTGAAATGACATAACATTTTAACCTCACGTATTCAAAACACAGTAATTCATATATGCCTATTTATTTCCAACAAGAACTACATAATCTAAATATGGGGCAATTTATTACCCAAATTCGAGAACAGCTTAATTAAATAGCAGTGGTTGATCCATTCGATCAATCTTGCGAATTCGCGACCCCGACTGCAACAAATTGTCATTGTGACCACAGTGTGACGCCAGCTTAATTGCTGATGAGCATTAACGGATTTATGGACGTGCAGCTTTATATTGTGATTTCCTTTTATTTATTGTTGCGCGGTGACCCTGTTTTTATTACCTGCATCGTGTGCGTAGAAGTGTGAAAAATTAATTAGGACTAAAAGTTTTTAAAACTAACGCGAAAATGAAAAAGTTTATTGTTAACCGGTACGGCCCAAAAATGGTCTAATAACATCAAGCTTATGACTTCTATCTCATATCTTATCTTTTATATTGTTGACGAACTAGGTTTAGTAATTTTGACTGAAGAAACGTGCGCAAGTACGTTTTTAAGTAAGTAATTGCAACAAAAATTATTATTTTATTTTATCTTCGGTGGTGTCGCCATCTGGTGTCAAATAGTGGTAGGTACTTGTAAGTTTTCTAGTTCAGTAACCAAATAAGGGTAGTTTTAAATAATACTGCCCCGCTTCGCAGCCGCGGTAACTACTTAACTACTTAATTACATAACTACTCCAGTCATCCACTGACCATAGCGTGTAAACCTGTTAAATCGTGCGGGAAAATAAACCGTTAAATAGTGACATAATAAATAAATTATGTTTTTCTCACATTTATACAGAAGCTTAGAAGCAGTTCGTAAGTACCCTTATACAAAGCCTAGGCTTTTTACATAGGTACCAACTTTAAACAATAATTAAACAATAATTAAAATCCTGGAAGAGATCGCTGTTAGCGATAAGGCCGCCGATTGTACCACATTATATATAATTAGTATTAAGTTCTTGTTTTATAAATGTATTGATGGTGCAATAAAGTGATAATCTAATCTGATAATCTAAAATCATACATAACCAAATCAACGTTCCGAATTTAAGATTTTTTTTTACAGAAATATCTTTATTGACAATTCAATAATAAAAACAAATTAAAACTAGTATTTACAATTGAAACAATTAAGCTAACTGCAGACTGTAAAAAAGATACATCTTGGTATATTTTGTAAAATAATTTGTAATGCTGGGAGTCCTATTAAATAAATAATAATATATCCGATAAACCGATACAGTAGGTATTTGGAACATTGTAAATTACGTATAGCAGATTAGAGGCATATTTTGATAAGATAATATATAAATCGTAAAATTTCATAATCCAAGCGTAACATCGCTCGTTAGTATCGCGAATCGCGTATCACTAAATTTAAAATAGTAAAGCCCTCCCGATCAAAGTATCCAATGTCCTTTACATTGGATTAAGAATATCAGTAACAAACAACAAAGGTATTTGCTAAACCACGCTAGTCTTTCAAAGTTGAGTAAGATTAGTTAAAATGTATCTCAAACTATTATTACTTGGAATTCTAAGTGTGACATCAGAGAAAGTAAGGTACGACAACTATGCACTATACAAAGTGCACCCAGAAAGCGAAGAACATGTTACCTTTCTCAAGGACTTGGAAAATTCAGACATAGACCTAGACTTCTGGAAACCAGCGGGTAATGTTGGTGAATTTGTGAGTGTGGTGACACCGCCGGAGAAGAGAGAAGAGTTTGAACATGTTATGGCTAAGAGGAGTATCTATTCTGAGCTGATGCTGGAAAATATTCAAGAGTGAGTATCTGTTTAGTACTGATGTTGTGGACACACTTTAACAAGTCTCCGTTGAGACTGGCCGACGTGGCCGAAATCCAGGAGGATATAATCAGCATTACACACACAATATAGATTCTAATCATGCTTCTGGACCCACAACAACAAGAAACCATCAATTGATATTAATTTGTTTACAAAAGTAGGTTAGGTTAGTTTTAAGATATGAGAGAGAGAGAGAAATAGGCAAAGGTGTTTCGGTTTTAATTTCAGGATTCCTCATTAATAAACTTTGTACAATTAGACTTGTTGTAATGAGATATTTTACAATTGGTTCTAACAGTAGGTACAGGCCAGAAATACAATGCACACACCTAGCGTTGTGGCTTATTACTGCATTAATTCGCAAATAATGATCGTATAAGCAGAAGCCTTCACCCAGCATTGGGACGGATAATCGTTAAAAATAATAGGTTGGTAATAAAGTTAATACAACAATTGTAATTAAATAACTCTTTATTGACAAAGAAAATTACAATTCAATAATAAAAACAAATTAGAACTAGTATTTACAATTGAAACAATTAAGCTAACTGCAGACTGTTGCAAACAATCTACAGGTACTCGTAGCTCAACTGATCCATATCAATACCAGTCGGAAGCGTCCCCAAGACGCTGGCTGCATTGCCCCGCTGTATGGCAATGCTGATGCGCTGCGCCAGATATCCGCCAGCTCTCGGGTCACGCGTCGCGTCGACCAGACGCTCAGATAACTTTTTAAAAACCCGGAGAGCCTCGGTACCCCACAGACCTAGGGTCTCGACCCCAAAGGGAGCAAATATGTAGCAAATTGTAATTAAATAAATTTCATTTCAAATTTCAGATCCTTTGACGCACAACTTTACAGCAGAAGAAAACGAAATGCTCGCAGTGAATTGTACTGGACCAACTACCAGACCCTTGAAGAGATCCAGGACTGGTTTCATCATCTAGCTGCTGTTTATAGCAACATCGTGACCATTGTCAACGCAGGAGTTTCTCACGAAGGTAACTTGATACTTGACAATATTACACTTATAATTTTAAGCCCGAAAGTTTGTATGGATGGATGTACACACAGAAATCTGAAAAGTAATGCACTAGAAAGGGCGTGTCCGCGTGACCTTGTCGCCGCACAGGTGACTAATGAGCCACCAGCGCGCGAGTAAATTTTTAGTACCTATTGTTCGAGACGGCGGACTTGAAAGTACCCATAAAAATGGTGGATAGCAGCATATCCCATTGCGGAAACTCTTCTGCAACTTGCAATTATACCAATAAGATGATTACCATTATTGACCCAGATATATAATAGTTAATAATAAAATGTACATAATATATGTATCGGTAAGTTCACAGGCAACCTTTTGTTTATGTGTAAGAACTAATCACGGTGCAGGATTCTTTGTTTGACGCTGTTTATGTGTGTGTGGCTCTGCGTTAGAGTATATGCGTATGTAGTAGAGACATCATGGGTGGGAGAAATGTCAAGTAAGGTGGTGACAAGCGTTTCGTAAGTAATTAGCGAATTTTAACATTTTTAATGCCTTATTGTTCAGATTTCTGTGTAATTAAGCTTGTTACTTCTTCACGCTAAAACTATTAAAGGTTCTACCCAAATTCACACTAGCAGCGCCGTCACCTATTTTATCATATTATTACACAAAACAAACATTTGTGGTACCTATCATAGCCTTTTTATAATGCATCTGTAATAGTTTGATTTTGTATAGTTTAGGCAGATGCGTTGTTGCTCTTGGTGGCCACCAAACTCTGATTTAACGACGTAGATGGCCTAGGGGCGGATAAGGGAAAAGCTATAAGCTTATTTGCATTAAATTTTTAAATTTTAAAACTTAGAAAACCGCATTTGTCTGAAAAACACGAGATGACAACGACGAGATCATAATGAGTCTTTTTTATATTCCAGGTAGAAACCTAACAGGCATTAAAATAGCCAGAGGGAATCCATCGCGCGCTTTCTTCCTTGAAGCCGGCCAGGTTGGTGCTGATTGGCTGTCTCCGACTGTGTTGACCTATCTGATAGACCAGTTAGTGAAAAGTGATGATGATGAAGCGAGAATAGCAACTGAACAGTTTGAATGGCACATCTTCCCTGTCATTAATCCTGATGGATTTCAATATTCACAAGATGCTGTAAGTACCTAACTATTTATGTATTTGGCATTTGCTTAATTGTGGTCCTGCTTTCCTTGTTTTCTTCGATTTTCCCAACTTGGATTAGTTCACAAAAATCGAACGAACCAAACGAGCGCCCACAAACTAGTTGATTTTGTCATAATCATCACGATCAGCAAGCGGATTGGTGATCGCAGTAGAGGAAGCACAGAATACACAGAAGGAAGCTGCTGCTCTTCCTCTGGCAGGTTTCCTTCGTCATTCTATTACGACATCCACGGCTGAGTTGGAGCGGTAAATTTGCTACAATCGCCACGGCCACTTCTTTCTCAAAAAATTGCAAGAACGGTGTAGATGTGGGATGGATATCATGTTTTTGGAACTTCTTTGGTGATTATTTGAAGAGACTGGTAATGATTGTATTTTACTATAATAATAATTTATTTAAAACAACTGAGGACTAAAAGGATAAAAAAATCATCTAAAATTGTAATGGAATTCAAAAATGCGTGTGCCTAAACTAGGTAAAAAACCTGTTTTTCAGGCAAAAAAAGTTAAAACAACAAATAAAATAATCAAATAGAACTTATTAATTATACAAGGCGAAGGTGCATACTTAAAAATAATAACTTATGTTAGTTTCAATAATAAAGGTGCTTGCAAAAATTTTTTGGCCTTCTTTAAAACACTCAATAAGTTTTCTGTGTCATCATCATATGACATACATTGCAATGTATACTTTAAGTTTTTTCTTACAACTTTTATAATTTAAGTGACAAATATTGGCTAACACATTTAATCTATTACATAATAAAGGACCAAGGATACTGTAAAATTTATTTAAAAATGTATGTCTCCGGCCTAGTTGTTTAGGACAAACGTTATTTTTCCTCCTTTTGTAAGCGTTTTCAGTGAGATAATGAAAGGGCTGCGTGTTGTTTAAGTACTACGTTCATTATAAATAACTGTTGAACTGATAAAATTCCGCATGATTTAAAGAGGAAGATTGTAGAAAAAATAAAAGGACGGAAGGTTGATACTCTATGTATCGCTCTTTGTGCTCTTTCGACAGTTAGTAATAATATTTTACCCACCCCACCTCAGTAGGTCAAAATGGATTCGCATGGGGCCCGATAAACTTGTATAATAAGTTTTCGATCTGCAATATGGCGTAGATTTTGCGGACTCTACTTACTAAATGAGGTTTGAATGAAAGTTCATTTACTTTAATGCCAAGGTATTTAATTTAATTTGTATTATTTATTGTAGAGCACATACATACTTTATCAGCACCTACGCAATAATGCGCAATAATTCTATACTTGTTATGTTGTTATTTTGTTTGTAGATAACCTTAATTTTATTGATTGTCAGGTAAGGCTTTGGATGAAAAATAAAAGACCAATCACCGCAACAGCGGTTGGCGTTGACTTGACAAAGAACTGGAATTCGCAATGGGGAGGTAAATAATCAAAACTATAAAACTATTGGTATTTCCAACTCCTACTTACTGTTGGTTTCTAATGTCAATTCAAAACAATATTATTTTCTTACATTGCAGTAAGCGGCGGTAGTCACACTCCATCAGCCAACAACTATATCGGCCAGGGACCATTTACCGAAGTGGAGACGAGATCTTTGTCCAAATATATTGAATCCATCGGATCTAGGCTCACTGGTTTCTTATCGTTCAGGGCATTTGGACAAAGGCTTCTTGTTCCTTTCGCTCACACTACTGAGCCTTTGTACAACTATAATGATATGGTAAATACGTTTTTTTCTATGTTTGACTTAAACTTGTGCATTTCCATTGACTTTTTATCCACCTCGTCCGAAATCGCATAACTTCTTTGATGGGCCTGTCTAATATTAAAGATCGAATAGGTAACTTTTATTTTTCTTAAGGCTAACAAAATAAGCTCATAGACATTCTAGGAGCTTATTTTGTCTATTATTACCATCATTATTGCCCATCTTACAAATGACTTTGTTTGTTCCACAGAGAATTCAACATTAGATAATAACAAAGACTTCGTTGTATTTCAGGTCACTATCGGCAGAAGAGCAATGGGTTCACTTGCTGTCAAATACAATACACAATATCTCGTCGGCACGTCTAAGGAAGTCTTTGGTAAACTTATTAATTATTATAAATTCTAAGTGGGCATTGGCATCTCGCATCAAACTGAATTTACTTGACTATTGACTTTTGAAACTTTTCCCAAATTCACCTGTGCCACGATTCCCGTCTGACGTTAGTAACGAGACGTGATCGTGACGTCTCCTTTTTCCATATAATTTTGTACCGCGCCTTGTATCGTGCAGACGTGGAACGACGCTCTCGATCGCTTTATGTTACTACTGTAAGGAAATGTAAAAATCCCTAGGAAAATGGCAGATTTTGACATAAATTGCGAGTCCGAATGATGCTTACGTTACTAACGTAAAAATGTACATATTTATAATTAAAATTCTAGGTACCCTTTTATACGTGATTAGTATAATAACTCATTTCGGGTGGCAACCTCTTTGCGTTAAGGTTCTCCTTGCCTAGTTGCACACCGTTGTCAGTGTGGTGAAACCGTTGATAAGTTTGGTCACCATCCACTGGCATGTGTCTCTAGTGCAGGACGTGTGGCCCGTTCGAGTTCGTTTATTGACATCATCCGTCGGGCTTTTACCAGCGTCAGTGTGGCAGCTACCCTAGAACCACGTGGCCTTATGCGAGATGATGGAAAAAAACCAGACGGTATGACTCTGCTTCCCTGGAAGATGAGTCGGCCTTTAGTTTGGGTTGCCACGTGTGTAGATACCCTCGCGCCTTCACATCTTGCAGGGACATCGGTAAGGGCCGGCTCCGCAGCTACATCAGCGGAGTCCCTCAAACGGTGAAAATACACTAATCTTGACGGAGGCATAATGTATCGATACTCCCGATATAACAAGATGTATGTGAAATTTATCAATTTGATTAAGTTATTTGATTAGTGTAACTTTTTGAAAAACTCCGGTATTTAGCAAATTATTTCATCGACATTGTAAAATATTTAACTACTTGTATATATTTTTTTCAATTCTCATTAATTTTAAATTATCTTTATTAAGGCTTCAACAACTTATTATGTGTAAACTAGTTAACATAGTATTCCTAGATCTACGTTCTACATTACTAACTATAAAGTTAAGCATTTCTCTCGTACAAAACTTTTAGCAAGATATATCTCGGCTTGAGAGGCATTAGGTCGGATATGAAGTTACGCCCAAAATGACTTTTTTGCATAGTGGTACTTAGTTTTTCTTTCTCTTTCTTACAAACTTACAATTACATTTCTATCTCTTTTCCTTAAAAAACTATACATGTACATTTGGTCGGATCTAAGGACTATCAGAAAATTCTGTGAGGCATAAGAACTTTTATCAATATACAATTTTATGAACCTAATGTAAAGTGTTTTTTGGATACGCATCTCAATTACTACGATTATGCTTCTAAAAAAATTCTCCCACATTTCATACGTATCAATACATAAGTCTTTATGCCTCTTAATAAATTCACAATTATGGTACGTAACATTAGATGCAACCTTATGCTTCAAATATTTTATCATGATCACTGCTATTTCAAAATTAGAAAATTACTTAAGACCTTATGCTTCTAACAAGATATCATTTTGTCGTTCAATTGGTGTAAGTATCTGCAAATAACTCTTTTGCTTCCAAACAAATGCAAGAAAACGACCCTGAAGGTATCAACATCGGGCCTTTTCGGCGAATTCTAAATGTTATATTGACTGCTAATATTTGACCAGTTTTGGAAAAAATGCTGTAGTTGGGATCAGCGACGTCAATTTATTGTAAGTAATGTAACGAAAATGACTAAAAAAGTAATGAAAACAGACGGTGACCTAATGACAGACGGAAGAAAATTCTCATACGTTTACACACTTACTGTGGACTTAGAAAGTGTAAAAGTATGCAAGGTGATGTTTTTGAATACATTGTCAATTGGCAAAATTTTTTTGCAAATAAGCTTAAAAAAACAACTTGAAGGAGGCTTGACGACCCAAGATCTAAGAGACAAGCACGTTCCTGCAAACAAATCACCCGAACCTATGGTTCAATCAATAATGGATCATATTAACTCGTATCCAGCTTACGAGAGCCATTACTCTCGGGAGAGCAGTGGTAGTAAATTTTTGGGACCGGAACTAAATATTGCTACAATGTATAGACAATATACAGAGCTAAAGATAAGCGATGGGACTCCTGACAATTTGATTGGCAAAGAGTGGCTATATCGAAATATATTCAATACCAAGTTTAATCGCAGCTTCAAATTACCATCTGTAGACACATGTGATGATAGTGATGGATTCGCGAAAAAATTGCAAGATGTCTTGAGAGAAGCCGAAAAGGAAGATGTAGAAAAAGAAAAAGATAACCATAACAAAGCAGCGGAAGAAAGATATAACTTGAAACGATTAGACAAAACAGACGCATTGAATAGTTCAGGAAAGAAAAAAGTGTTGATGTTTGATTTGCAAAAATGCGACACCCAATTTGACAAACTGCAAATCATTCTACCTACGAAAACTCTGGACTTTGAATTTGACAATCTATGATGCAACAAGTAATGTTGCTACAAATGTCATTTGTATCATTTGTCAGAAAATATAAGCGGAAGAGGAGGAAATGAAATAGCTTCCTGTCTTATTCGTTGGGCAGATGAGAACACAAGCAACTTAGAATCTGTTGAAGAGTTGACATTATGGTCAGATAATTGTGCTGGGCAAAATCGAAATTTAATGATTGTTATGGCATATACATGGCTGTTGCACAGATTTCCGCATCTAAAAGTCGTCAATCACAAATTATGCTGAAGGGACACACACATACGGAAGTTGATCAAATACATTCACAAATAGAGAGGAAGAAAAAACAGCTGAAAACAATGGAAATAGCTATATCCCGAGACTGGTCCCAGTTCATACGAACATGTGGAGGTAGAAAAACATTTAAAGTATTTGACATGGAACTTCAGCATTTCAAAGATCTCACATCTTTGTATAAAAGGGGTGGACCATACGTAACTCGGAAGAAAAATAGAGATGGCAATGTTTTCAAAATTTCGGATTGTGTATGGCTGCAACTGAAACAAGGACAGCCTGGAATATTGTTTTGTAAAAATCAATTTTCGAAGGAAGCTTTTCTCGAAACATCTTTGGTACGCAATGCTTCAAGGGGCATTGCCTTCCCTGGTGACCTACCCGTGTTGAGACAAAATGAGAAACTAATATCTGCAAAATATAATGATTTAATCACACTTTTGCAGTGGGTACCAGCAGAGTTTCATACTTACTACAAAAAACTGAAACATTCCGATAATGCATCTGATTTTCCCGAAGCTGATTAAAGTACTACGTAGTTTAGACGCATCTGAATAAAAATTAAACCAATATGCTTTTTGTTTCATTTATTATGTTTATTTACAAACTTTTGCCACAATTGATAACATAACATAATACTGTATTTAGTAGCAATAAAATATATTCATAGATGAGAGTTTACCTTTACTGCTTCGATGTTGAGGCATAACGTCGGATCACAAGATACAATTCAATTGTAAAGGCAGAAATTGCAAGCATAAAGTCGAATCCCACATACACCCAGCGATATTGAGCCTAATGAAAGGAATTTACAGGCATAAGGTCGCATGAAACCAAAATTATGAAAAATCAATTATAATATTTTTTTTAACAGAGCTACAGTATTAGTAATGGTAAAAAAATAAAGGTATAGTATCCTGTCAAACACTAAAAAAATATGAAAATTTCAGCCTTCATACATATAGTAATTATGCCCAAATTAGTGTGACATTTTTGTTTTGGCTCTCCTGAAAAATTCAAAATTCATATATCCGACCTTATGCATCTAGAGCCGAGATATGATTAAGTTATTCAGTAAATTTTGTTTTTAGGAAACAGTGGTATCCAAATTATTATCTATTTTTTATTGTTCAGTACACAAAGGGTCAAAATTACTATTACCTATTGTTACCTATTACTAAGCCTGCGCTATTCGTCCGTTTGTCCGTCCGTCTGTCACGTGACTATATCTCATGAACCGTTAGAGGTAGATAGTATGAATTTTCAGATATTGTGTATTACTCTTGCCGCTATAACAAAAAATAATAAAAATAAAATAAATATCAAAATTAAAGGGGGCTCCCATACAATAAACGTGATTTTTTACCTATTTTTGCTCTTAATTTGTCAAGGCTGTATCTCTTGAACTACAAGAGACATGAAACTTACTAGTAATCCAAATCACTTTAACATCAAATACTAAAAATATAATAAAGATGAAAATTTAAAGGGGTCTCCGAACAAGTGAAAATTTCATGTTCTTTGAAAGAGTTGCCTGATTTTTACGGTACGGAACTCTTCCAGTGCGAGTCGACTCGCACTTGGCGGTTTATTTATTAATATTATCTATTACTGTCGATATCGATAAAAATTTTTGCTTGCCCAACTCTAGAGTGATGCTTGATCACTATCACTACAACCAGTACAAAAATTATCTGAGCGTTTGGACGAAGCAACTTGTGACCCGAGAGCTGGTGAGTATCTGGCGCAGCACATTAGCATTGCCATAGAGTGGGGCAATGTAGCCAGCGTCTTGGGGACGCTTTCGACTGGTATTGATATGTATCAGTTGAGCTATCTGTAGATTGTTTGCAACAGTGTGCAGTTAGTACAATTGCTTCAATTATTCTAAATAATAGTTCTAATTTGTTTCTTTCATTATCTAAATAAAAGATTTTCCTCCAGATGGTGCCACTGGATCAATAGTCGACTGGGCCAAACACCGCTACAACCCGCCCATCGCTGCCACCTATTACCTACGTGACAATGGCATCTGGGGGTACACTCTGCCAATCAGCCAAATCACACCTACCTGTGAAGAAACTTACGACTCATTACTAGCTATCTTGAGGGAAGCTAGGTACATCAATATTATCTAAATGATTTATTAATTAATCAAAATAATAATATATATAGCCTTTTATTACCATAACCAATTTTTACAATAATAATCTTGACTTCACACTAATCGTAAGTATGGGCCCTTTTAATATAGGCTTACACCAAGTCTATCCAGTTTTGGACTTTCTCTAGCCATGTTTTTCCGGCGGTTTGTTATAGATCATAATAATTCTAAAACAATTGTGTCTCTCTTGAAATCCGTGTGTAAATCCGTCGACATTGCATTTCATATTTACGTAAAAGCTACTATCATATTTTTCCTACTGTTCATTTAATTACCAAAATCTACATCTGAATTCAAGGTCTCTATGGTATCAAAAATTCTAATAGCAAGTCAAAGCTTTATAAACAGTCATCCAGAAAGCAAATTTGGTAATAATTTGGCGTGTTTTGAAAAACGATAAACCGACTTCAAATTCCGGTAGATAATATACATCTGTATCGGTCGAACGAAATCACCCCTCTCTTACTTTCCCTGACAGAAGGTCCACGTGTAAAAAATTGCGCTTACACTAGCGACATCTAGATAAAATTCAAGTCGAATTTAGTTTGATGGCACATGGATGAAGCAGCTGACGCCCGTTGCTATGGAAACTTATGGTGATATTAAAATGATCATATATGTAGGTAGTGATGAATTTTTACAAACCTAAGTTTTAAAGCGCACATAGCAATTCTTCGAGAAACACATTTAAATGGAGCCATAAAATCAATTTTGATACAACAACGAAAAAATCATCAAAATCTATTAACAATTGGCGCAGATATCACCAAAACTGTTGTAGCAGGTCGTGATTCTCCAAAAATATTATGTTGCTTTTTAAGTTTAATAGGATAAATACTAATCCCTCAGGAATAAAATTTTAATGGGACCACCGCGGGATTATGTTTTATACAATATTGAAAGAATCAGTAAAATCGGTTAACCATAGGCAAGTAACATACATATGTACATATATAAAAAAAAACATACAGACGAATTGAAAACCTCCTCCTTTTTGAAGTTGGTTACCAAATTACACTACAATTTATTTCGATAATCTTCAATTAAATTGATTTATTATACAAATAAACTTTACAACCTGTTATCAAACTTCAAACATTATAGGTGAACCGCCTAACTAAATCATTTCCAATCCGCTTCGGTTCTTTGTAAGATGCCGCTCAAAATAATTCCAATATTCCTGCTGGTTACTTTAACCGCCGCAAAATTTCGCTTTGATAATTACACACTGTACAAAATCCTGCCAAATAATGTAGAACAAGTGAGAGTACTTCAGGAATTGGAAGATAAAGACAGTCGCTTTGATTTCTGGAGCGATCCGGTGCCCTCGGCTGAATCTGTGAGTGTTCTCTCGAGCCCGGGAGACAAGGACGTGCTGGAAGAGTATTTGAAGAGCCATGGCATCGATTTTAGTGTCTCGTTCTCGAATATCCAGGAGTAAGTAATGCAAGTTGAATGTGTTGCATCATTAAGCCTTATTTCACAAATTAGTATGATAATTTACATTAAATTTCAATCGTACTGCTACATTATCATGAAAATCTTCCGTGTCATCGTCCTATGAATAAGCAACTGTGTTTTCTTTTAAACGTTGATTTTGATATTCATTTGTTTTGCTCGCTGATAGTTTCAATTAATTTGTTTTTATTTGCGTGGCAGATATAAGTCTCAATACTGAGTTTTTTTTCACCAGGCTATGGCTTTTTGTTTCAGTATCATCGACAGTCAAATACACAAGCCTTACACCCGAGGGAATCCTAGAAACTTTGCGTTTGACTCATACCATACTAATGAAGAAATCAACGCATGGATTGACGACATCACCGCTACCTACCCTGAAGTCTCCGCTTTAGTTGGAGGGGTTTCTCTTGAAGGCAGAGATATAAGAGGCTTTAAAATATCCCATGGTACTGGTAGAAGAATCATCTTTATCGAAGGTGGTATCCATTCTAGGGAGTGGATCTCGCCAGCGACGGTCATTTATATGACCAATGAACTTTTGACAAGTGATGATGAATGGACCAGGGCGGCTGCAAGGGAATACGATTGGTACATCTTTCCTGTAACTAACCCTGATGGATATATCTGGACGCATACTGAAGTAACAACCTTTATAAGTCATTGAATGCCATTGTTGGTCTTGTGGTTTATTTACATTATGTTGCATTATTTTTTAGTTTAGGCTGTGGCGTAAAAACAGACGTCCTATTACAGGGACGGACGAATTTGGCATTGATCTAAATAGGAACTGGAATAACAATTGGTTAGGTAAGAGTTTACAAACATAGTCATAATTATTGATTATTCTTTTAAATGTGATAATCTAGGGTAAACTAGGGATAATTGCTTTAATGATAATGCGTACTGCCAAAAAAACTAAATTCTGAAAATTTTTTTATTAGCAAAATACTTAGCTAATATTCCTAGCTTCATATTAAACCTATCAGAGTTTGATGGAGATTTTAAAATATGGGCTTTTTGGGTTAGCGTCACGTTTTGCGCCCAGGACAAATAGCATAAAGTCCAGATTGATCCTGGGGCGTCGATCTGGACTTTACACTATTCGCAAAAAAACAATTATTCTCTAATGTACCCGTCACTTCGCATGCGATTCAAAAGAAGCTAGATACTTATTTTTTTCAGTTATCGGAGCTAGCACCATTCCGTCTTCAAACACCTATGCAGGTCTTGGTCCATTCTCTGAACCAGAAACAAGGAGTTTATCCGACTTCATCAGGACAGTTGGAAATGATATGGACATCTACCTGTCAATGCATTCTTCTGGCCAGCTGTTGCTATTACCTTACGGCAACACCACAGACCCTTTAGGCAACTATTATGATGCGGTAAGTAACCGGTTGACCCATGGGTAATCCATCATCATCATTGGACTGTAACATCCACGAAGTACCTATGGTTCATGTAGATAGTGTTTGTTTGTCGGTTACGCCGACTAAGGCACCATTTTTGTTTTCTTTACCTCTATAAAATTAATAAATAAATAATGCAATACAATTCACATAGCATCATCAAAAATTAACTCTATTTATCAATGAATAAAAACCCACTATTGTATTTACGATAAGACACTCAATACAATTTTTTTTTTAAATTAATTTAATATTATTTGTCTTGCTATTTTTCAGATGAAAGTCGGCCGACGAGCAATGGGTGCTATTTCAGTTAGATACGGTACCCAATACGTCACTGGAAATGTAGCTGAAGCTATTTGTAAGTTTTTTAGACACTATGTTTTAACAAGCTGAAAACAGGGCGCTATGGCGCTCATTACTGAATGCCTATTTTAATAAGTCGACTAAAATAGGATGATGATGATGATGTTTTAACTTACAGACAAACCTTATGTGACCAAATACCTAATGTACCATTATGGTCAACAAAAATCGTTATTTTATTTTGAATTTGAATAGAGCTGTGGTGAGGCATTTCACCAACATGGAGAATTATTCTAATTGGGTAGCTAAGTAAAGTGAACCTTATTCGATCAATAAGATCTCCTTTTCGTATTTTATTGGCTTTAACTTTTTATATTTCCGACTTGAATACCATTTTTACAGACCACGCTTCTGGCAGCAGCATTGACTGGGTAAAAGAAGAATTCAACACACCCCTAGTCTACGTTTATGAACTGCGCGATAGGGGCGAGTTCGGCCACCTGCTTCCTCCAGACCAGATCATCCCTACAGGCCAGGAGACTTGGGACTCAGTGCTAGAGATGATTCACCAAGGTAAGAGGTTTGGGCTGATCAATGGGCTACCAGAGAGCAACCAAGCTGAACCGGACACGTCTGTTGCAGCTGGATTGCAGGCGTCGGTTGCCGTGATAATGACGACTGCTGGTTTTGTTTTTCTTAGGAATTGACAAATTATTCTGTTCTACGTGAATTATTGAATAATACCTACTTTATTTTTGTTTCATTTCACAATTAAATAGCTTGAGAAAAATATACTTGTGTCTGATTTTGATTTCTATAGGACACGACTTCATTTTCATCGTGTTTCTATTATACATAATTATGAGCCAGTGCCATCCAGTCCCATTTGGTGAGAGCGTAGGTTGGGAAATGACTTGACAGGACTTTATCCTGTCTGTCTTGTTTTTAATAATATAAATATAAAAATGAAACCCTATTTAATTTCATTTATTTATTGCTAATATGTACATAGCTTAAATACATACATAGCTTATTTCCCTTGGTCACGGCATCACGTGTAAACGGCTGGATCGAATTCGCTAATTCTTTTTTTTTTGTGTTTGTTATTGCCAGGAAAAGGTTTTTAAGAAAGAAAAAAATTAGGAAAATTGCGCGGAACATATCAGAAAATTTTACGAACATAATATCAATTCGAATTCAATATTCATAGTTAAGACAGGACAACGTCTGTAGGGTCAGCCATATACTAGGTAATACATATTTTTATTGCAAGTGAAATGTCACCAAATGTGCATTGAGCTCTTATAGCGAATAAATATATGTGTATAAGGTATCCATTTCCTATTGAAAATAATATATTTACCTAATCACAACAACGTTTACGTTAGCTGACCTATCTTTGCGTGATAAATAAAATTAAATTATTATTTTATCGTTTATTTAAAGCCGAAGATCTTTTAATCTACAAAAAGATTACGCGCATTCAATTCTGTAACCTTCTTTTCAAAGGTCTTAGTTATTATAATTCAATTATCTAATCCCTGTTCGATCCGTTTTTAGTAGACTATTTAATCAGTGAATTTAGTTTTATAATAATTGTTTATGGCACTTATAAATACTTCAAATTTATCTTAAGTACATAGCTTTGTGTTATTGTTAATCAAACGTTTACATATTATCACTTATTTTGTAATTATGCACCATTGAATACATGTAAGCAAAAAGATAAAATCAAAGAAAAATGTTAAAACTTATTTTGTTGCTCCTAGTGGCATGTGTCACAGCAAAGTTTAGATTTGATAACTATACGCTGTACAAAATTCTGCCAGAAAGTGTAGACCAAGTGAAGCTGCTGCAAGATCTTCAAGATAGTGATCTGAGATATGACTTCTGGAGTGATCCCCAACCATCTGCTGATTTCGTCAGTGTTCTTTCAAGTTCTGAAAATAAAGGATATTTAGAAAGTTTGCTTAATGGAAACGCAATCAAATTTGAAGTTGCACTGGCAAATATTCAAGAGTAAGTTTTTTTAAATATAATGCTAATCTTTAAGCAGGCCCTAAAATGTTTAGTGCATTAGGTAAAAAATGGAGTGCTTCTCCTCCACAGCCTAAATTGGTGCACTGCTGGACCCAGGCCTCCTAATAAGCGCCTTGGCTGTTATCTCATGGGGGGGTAATACCTATAATTCCCACGTTGGGCATGCGGGTCGGGGATCGCACTTCTGTGGTAGAATTGTTCTGCAGGGGGTGCTGTTGCCCGCTCCCCGGTGGATATCCCTTATTCCTCCCTTACGACACCCGCGGGAAGAGATGGGTGGTGCAAATTCTAAGCCGGCACCACACAGAAGAAGATTATCTTTATCATTACAGAGCAATTGACAAAGAAACAGTCAAAACGTACACTAGAGGAAACATCAGAAGCATGACATGGGATGCCTATTACAAAAATGACGAAATCAACGCTTGGATGGATGACCTCGTCACGGCATTCCCTGACATCGTCACTAGTCTTGTCGGTGGAGTATCCTTCGAAGGTCGTCCTATTAAAGGTCTTAAAATATCACACGGTGAAGGGAAGAGAGTGATTTTCCTTGAAGGTGGAATTCATTCAAGGGAATGGATCTCACCAGCGACAGTTTGCTTTATAACAAATGAACTTCTGACTAGTTATGATGAAGAGATTAAAGCAGCAGCAAGGGATTTTGATTGGTATATCTTCCCTGTTACTAACCCTGATGGTTATATTTGGACTCATGATGAGGTAAGAAAGTTCGGTTGGAAAAAGAAAATTGGCAATATTCAAGACACATTTAACCCAAAAAAGTCTGCTACGAAAATACAAAACATGATTTCATTTTTTATATAAAAAAAATCTGTTACAGTTCCGAATGTGGCGTAAAAACAGACGACCAGTTGGAAATAACTTCGGAATCGACTTAAAC
The DNA here is from genome assembly GCA_963662085.1 of Eupithecia inturbata. Lineage (NCBI taxonomy): Eukaryota > Metazoa > Arthropoda > Insecta > Lepidoptera > Geometridae > Eupithecia > Eupithecia inturbata. The sequence goes on from OY759192.1 coordinate 2,783,110, forward strand.
AGAAACTGGAATAATAACTGGTTAGGTCAGTGTGATTTTTTTTTTGTGATTTTGAAATGGTTTTTAACATATTCAGCTTTATCGCTTATCTTTATCACTGAATCATTTAAATAATTAACCCTATATTTTTTGCTAGGCAGTGGTAGCGTATTTTTTTACATGGCAAACATTATAATTTAGGTTCTCGCTCATGCTGTCTACCGAAAATGCATCCTATGAGGCTAATTAAGGAACTAAATTTTTGTAAAACCAATACAACAGCACAAAAAAAAAACAAATCATAGCTACACCATCAGGAATTACTATTCGAGTTATCAAACTAAGCCAAATCGATGTAATTTCAGTTGCTGGCACCAGTACCAACCCCGCATCAGACAGCTACGCCGGAGAAGGACCCTTCTCTGAGCCGGAGACCAGGCAGCTATCCACCTTCATCAGGTCTATCGGAGACAAGATCGACATCTACCTCTCCTTCCACTCCTTCAGTCAACTGCTGTTATTGCCGTTTGGCAACACCACTGAGCCACTGGCGAATTATAATGAAGCTGTGAGTTTGATGGTTTTTTAAGCATTTGACAGTTTAGCATAGAAAATACCTGGCTTGCATTTGGCAATTGTAATGAGAATCACTCACTGAATTTGGCTCAGTGGTTCAGGGAACTATTATAATTAATAGTTATATCGGTTCTGATCTGCTTTTTGACAGTTGTCAAAGTCACAAATATAAAGGAACTGTTGCTTGCTCACAAGCAAAAGTTTTATTGAAAACTATTTATCCACGCCGACCACGTCCCCGCTCCAAACCACAATATTTCAGAATACAGGGTGGTTTTTTGAGAAGGGCGGTGATGGCCAACTCTGAAACCACGAGAGTTAGGGAAAAGTCGTGAAAGGAGTCATGCCCTCGATTTATTAGAAAACAATAACTGCAAATTTATTTTTTTCAAAAATCTTTTACTTTTGACGGAAATGGATCCGAGTGATTTTTGAAAAAAAATTACACCCTATATTATTAAACTAATCGATTCTGATGCTGATAAGGATTAATCTTTGCAAATAAATGTTTTACTAAAAATGAAAGGAAATAGCAAATTTTTACATTTTACTTTTAGTATCTCAATTTTACCTAACTAATAAGTTGCTCAAAATGGTTTCCATTGACTCCAATGCATAAGTTTATACGTCTCTCTAGAGACTTAACTGCATTTGATATCATGACAGGATTTATCCTCGATAAAATATCAAGCAATGAGCTTTGTAAGCTCTCAACTGTATTGTAACGAGCTTTGTAAAGTTCGTTCTTGACGTAACCCCATAAGAAATAATCAAGCGGTGTGAGATCGGGTGATCTTGCCGGCCATCTCACCGGACCATGAGTGCCAATCCATCTATCCCCAAAATGTTCATTCAGCATATCTCTAACCCACGGCTGTTGTGAGCTGGGGCCCCGTCTTGCTGGAAATACAGAACAAATTTTAAAAAATAGGCCTCCTTCAAATCTTCACATATAACGACCAAAAAGTATAATTAGGAGGTGAGTTTTCTTCCGTGTAAAAATAAAAAAGTGAAAATTTACTATTTCCATTAATTTTTAGTACAACATTTATTTGCAAAGATTGATCCTTATCAGCAACAGAATCGATTAGTTTAATAATACAGGGTGTAATTTTTTTTCAAAAATCACTTGGGTCCATTTCCGTCAAAGGTAAAAGATTTTTGAAAAAAATAAATATGCAGTTATTGTTTTCTTTTAAATCGAGGGCATGACTCCTTTCACGACTTTTCCCTAACTCTCGTGGTTTCAGAGTTGGCCATCACCGCCCTTCTCAAAAAACCACCCTGTATATTTCTTTGCCTTTGATTCTACTGAGAGTTTCTAGTACTAGGTTATAATTTTGTAAGTTTATTTTGTATAATGTAAATCTCTCATTGGCCGTAAGTTAGGTTATTAAGGTTAGAACTGATTAGATATAAGGGCTGTTGATTTTGTTAAACAATAAAAATAAAATAAAAAATATTTTTTGATAATATTGACTTTACTTTATTACTTTATACTGAAGAAATATTACTCTTTCGTTGCAGATGAACGTCGGGCGGCGTGCTATGGGAGCCCTTTCTGTACGTTTTGGGACACAAATGGTAACTGGCAATATTGCTGAAGCTATTTGTAAGTACTTTCCTATAAACAAATAATGCAGGATAATTGCTGACTGCAGCATCATTAGGCCCAATCTAAGTAGAGCTTGTGTTATGGGTACTAGATAACTGATATACTTTACCGAAATCCATTTTTTTTTACATTGACTGGTATCTTATTATATCTTCGTGCCAAAAGATTCAGCCGAAATTATGATGAGCTATCATATTCTATTTTAAATTTAGCTTGTAATCTCTAAGTTATTATGATTTCTTTGCAGATCATGCAACTGGTGGCAGTGTGGACTGGGTCAAGGAGCAACTAAAGGTCCCTCTGGTTTACTGCTATGAACTACGCGACAGAGGTCAATTTGGATTCCTTCTACCAGCAGACCAAATCTATCCTAGTGGATTGGAGACCATGGATTCGGTATTGGAGATCATCCACCAAGGGAAAAGGTTTGGAATCATCGCGGTCGGTGACGATGGTGTCAATGACAATGAAGTAAATTAGTATGAAGACGGTAACAATGCGGCTGGTGGACTTGTGACTTCTACTAATTGTTTGATGATTGTTCTTATATTAACTGTATTTTATTGATCAAACTTTGAATTCAACAATACATATTCGTTTTAATTTAACCTTCATAATTATTTAATAAATTTGATAAAAAAATCATGTTGGTTTAATATAAAAAAGCTATGCTAACCAATTAAAATACAAAGTATTACAATAATTATGACGTTACGTTGTCGCAGACAAATACAATTCAATACAAATAGTTAAGTGTTATCAAAATAGTTAATAGGATTAACCAATGATAACAGAAGTTTTTCACTCACGATAACGATTGTTATCAAAGCGTATAAAATCGATGTGTACAACAACGTGTCAGATTTAAACGAACTGTGCCGTTTATCTCATAAACACTCAGCAAAATGTTAAAAATAGCTCTCGTATTTTTTATAAATGCAGTCCTAACATGTGGTGCGGAAAAATTTAGATTTGATAACTACACGCTTTACAAAATAATACCAAAAGGTGTCAATCAAATAACGTTGCTGCAAAATCTTCAGAACACCGATCTGCGCTATGATTTTTGGAGCGAACCAACTCCGTATAAAGAATACGTCAACATTTTATCGAGTCCTGAATACAAAAGAGATTTGGAAGGTTTGCTCAGTGGAAATGGAATAAAATTTGAAATTTCAATGCCAAATATTCAAGAGTGAGTATTTACTTTTCTTTTTGTGATTCAGAATTTACTTGCTATTTCTTGAAGTGTTTTCTTTTCTACTCCCAATGGAATCTTTTTTTAATGCTGAATACGTAGGTACTGTAGCTACCATTGCAGGCTTCGAGCATTATTTTGTTTGCCGTCTGCATTTTAAATGACCTCAAACTATAACTATATTTTATTTACTTTCTTAGTGTAAGTAGGTGCTTGATTGATATCAAATCTCTGTGGCGCAATGTATGAAAGTCCGTCTGAAATGCAGAATGTTGCAGGTTCTATTCCCGCCGTAGGGATAACGTTTCGCATTGTTTTATTTCGGGTTTGGGTGATTTCAAGTTAAAAATAGATATGTATTTACGTCAACTGTATTACACAAGGTATCAGTGACCTGAATCCGAAGTAAAATAAACATGATTATTTCATTTATTTTAGGGCAATAGCTAAAGAAATACCCAAAACATACACAAGAGGTGACCCCAGAAGTATGACATGGGACAACTACTACACCAACGACCAAATAAACGATTGGTTAGATGACCTAGCAACAACGTACCCTGACGTAGTAACCCCTCTTACGATTGGCACATCTTTCGAAGGCAGACCGATCAAGGGGATTAAGATATCCCATGGCGGCGATAATAACAGAGTGATATTTATCGAAGGTGGAATCCATGCAAGAGAATGGATATCACCGGCTACGGTCTGCTTCATCGCTAATGAGCTTTTAACTAGTACTGATGAAGCGATTATGAATGCTGCAGTGGAATACGATTGGTACATATTTCCTGTAACAAACCCAGATGGATACGTATGGACTCATGAATCGGTTGGTAAAAAAATTCAGGGTAATTTAAGCCTTCTAACATTACATAAGGGTCTGTCCCCGTTTTATAACTTCAGAATGTGTAAAATAGTTGTAAATTTATTTTAGTTTAGGTTGTGGCGCAAGAACAGGCAACCTTATGGGAATCACTTTGGTGTTGATCTCAACAGAAATTGGAATAATAATTGGATGGGTGAGTAATTCACTTTTATACTTATGTTTCTTGTCGTAAAGATTAATTTGTTTTAATCTGATTAAAACAAACTGTACGTAACGTCATCGCACACAAGTCGACCACGTGCGCTTTTCACCGCCACTTCACAGTCACATTTTTAAAACTAAAGCCTAAAAACTGCCCCACCACCGCTGCGTACGGAGAGGCTACGCACGTGTGTCTAGCTTCGCTTTGCAAGAAAATGGGTGTGATAACATCCATTGCAACCCACGAACACACTATGCAGGAATACCAGATCATTGACGTCATAGCTACACGCGTTGATTGCTCGAATATGGCGTCCATGCAGTTCAACGCTGTCAACGCTTTGCCCGTGGTACACGTGTGTTTAGCTTCACTGTGGGAAGTGGGACTTCAAAACTGTGCTGTGCTACTGTTGTATGTACATAGTCGTGGGTTAATTTTCATGTAAATCGTAGATCTACGTTGTCAAATAAACGAACCTACGCAACTAAAATGCGCAGCGTGTGCCATGTTGGGGCAGCGGCCTTACTCACGTAATGCAACATTTTACAAAATATTTTCTTCTTTTACATGATTTATACATCTTACGCGTGTATCGAGCTGAATATTTTCAAAAGTTATAAAATTAAATAAATAAATGATTAATGCTGGACAATCCACTCGTCATCATAGCCCCAAGCTAAGCAGAACTTGTTTTATGGGTACTAGATGACTGATATATACTTAATACAATACATGACATAGATATATATTTTTTTATTATACATAGAAAATAACCAGAACACCCGGAACAAATATTTGTAGCTCGTATAAACATTTGTCCCAAGGCGGGAATCGAACCCGCAACCTCCTGCGTCGCAAGCGGACCTTCGCCTGTGTGCTGTGTGTGTGTTGTGTCTGTGTGTTTTCATCTGTATTATATTTTGTGTTTGTGTGGTACAATAAAGAGTTATCTATCTACATTAATGTGTTTACAGTTGTCGGAGCCAGTCTTGATCCAGCAACTGACATATTCGCGGGACCTGGTCCATTCTCCGAGCCTGAAACACTCCATTTGTCCAGATTCATCAGCTCTATTGGAAACCAGATTGACATTTATCTGACATTCCACTCGTATGGTCAAATGTTGTTAATACCTTTTGGAAATACCACGGAGCATCTGGCTAACTATGATGAGGCTGTAAGTTTTCCTTTGAGTTTTTTTGTCAGCAGTAAAATACGTATTTGAAATCAGCATACAGTAACTCCAACTCTTCCCGCGGGTGTCGTAAGAGGCGACTAAGGGATATCCACCAGGGGTGGGCAGCAGCACCCCTGCAGAACAATTCAACCACCGAACTGCGATCCCCAACCCGCATGCCTAGCGTGGGGATTATGGGCATTACCCCCGTGAGATAAAAGCCAATAAGGCTCTTATCAGGGGGGCCTGGGTCCAGCAGTGGACCAATATGGGCTGTGGAGGTGGAGGAGAACTAACAGTTCTAATGAAACTTATTACTTACAACTGGTTCCTAAGACATATACTTAATTAATTGAAAACTATAATAAAACAGTCTGCAGTTAGCTCAATTGTTTCAATTATAAATACTTGTTTCTATATTTTGATTGTAATTTTCTTTGTTAATAATAGAACTCTACTCGGCTCACGCCTTTTCACATTTTTTTTGCAAAATTTGAGGAAAAGGCCCTCCAAAAATTTCTTAAAATCGTTGAAGCCGTTTGGATGATTCGAGATAATAAAAAGTATCAGTTAACCACATAAAAACCCTCGAAAATGATAAAGTGCCCTAGCTGGTATAAAAAATACCAGATTTTAATTAATACAACAAAATAATAAAAGTAATACAACAAAATAAACAATAAAAAAAATACACAATACACTTATGAATTATAAAACCAGAATTTAAAGCCATTATGCACGTTTTGTCACACGTGACTTGACGTGACACGTCACATCCACATTTCTAACGGTGGGTTGCACACTTATTTTTGGCGACGATTGTGCGAAGCGCTCTTGGCTCAAAAATTCAGCACGGTTTGGTACCACGAATGAGGCGAGGCCCGGCTTTGTTGAAGCCGTCGCCGCCGGCCTTCAGCACATTGTGCTGTTCTCCTTACCTCTGGTAGGTTCTCTTTGTCGTGACTTACGCCATCCGCGTGCTAAGTTGGATCGGTCAATTCTTACGACGCGAACGTCTCGACCACACAGGTACAGGTACATCAAAACAATGATGATAATGTTGTTTCAGCTAAGCGTAGGAAAACTTACGATTGAAGCCTTGTCAGCCAGATATGGGACACAATACGTTACAGGAAACAGTGCTGAAGTTATCTGTAAGTACCTTAAATATCTTTATCTTAAATAAATAAATGCTGGACAAAACACACGGGCATCATCTGTAGATATTTGTTCCGGGTGTTCTAGTTGTTTCTTTGTATAAAATATCTTTGTAAAGTTTATCAGTTATCCAGTAACCATACCACAAGCTTTGCTTACATTGGTTGGGGCTAGATGATGCTGTGTGGATCGTCAAGCATTATTTATTTTATGAATATATAGGAGTGACGAAAGTTTGGATCCAAACTTTCGTACTAAAGTCTAAAACTATGTTTAATCTTTTACGTAGACGAAGCTAGCGGAGCAGCCGACGACTGGGTAAAGGAAAGGATCAAGTCCCCTCTAGTCTACTGCTACGAACTCCGCGACACTGGAACCCACGGGTTCCTTCTCCCACCAGATCAGATCCAAGCCACTGGTGAAGAAACCATGGACTCAGTTATAGAGATGATTAAACAAGGGAAGATTTTAGGGATTATAGGAGTTCCTGAGGATAATGGTGGTGTTGGGTTGAGGGTATCAGCGTTTATAGTGATGTTCGCTGTAATAGGTATATTTTTGTTGTAAGATGTGACGATGTACATATGTGAGTTCTTGAATAATTATAAAATAAAAATCTTTATTATGTATATAACTTAGTTTGTTTTATTTTTTTTTTCTTGGTTTTTTTTCTGTTGCGTGACGATTGTTAGAGGCCCGATGGCATGACTCTAGTCCCATGGGAGTTCGGGAAGCCTATTGTGTGGGACGCCAAATGTGTCGCCAAACTTGGGCCTTCCCATCTTCCGAGGACATGCGTGAGGGCTGGTGCGGCGGCAGATTTGGCCGAGGATCTCAAGAGACGCAAATATGCAGGTCTCGACAGAGCCATTATCGAGGCTCTCCGGGTTTTTAAAAAGTTATCTGAGCGTCTAATCGACGCGACGCGTGACCCGAGAACTGGTGGGTATCTGGCGGAGGGGATCAGCATTGCTATACAGCGGGGCAATGCAGCCAGCGGCTTGGGGACGCTTCCGACCAGTATTGATATGGATCAGTTGAGCTACCTGTAGATTGTTTACAACAGTCTTCAGTTAACTTAATTGTTTTACATTTGAAACTATTAAGTTAACTGAAGACTGTTGTAATAATATCGGTTTTTATTATTGAATTGTAATTTTCTTTGTCAATATAGTGTGCTTATAATAATTTCATATTTCCACTGCGCGTCATAAGCATAATCCAAATGAAAGAACTTCGCGATATTCCTTTTCTGATGAAATTTGATAAAATTAGTGTTGATTGATATTTTAAGAGATATCCCAAGAAAGGCAAATATGCATATTTGCGCCTGTTGAGAAGTCTCAACAGAGCCTACGCATTTGCATCCCTTGGAGTCGAGACCCAAGATCCGTGGGGTACCGAGGCTCTCCGGGTTTTCAAAAATTGATCACAGCGTCTGTTTGTCAGCGGGGCAATGCAGCCTGGGTCTTGGACACGCACATTATATGAATCAGTTGAGCTTCCTCTACAATATTTGCAACAGTTTGCAGTTAGCTTAATTTTTTTCATTTCTAAATACTAGCAGTACTAGTATTCTATATTTATTTTTTGTCTTTAAATTCTTTATTGCACACACAAGTTAAAACATACATAAAAGTTAACAAATAATGGACATGTACAAAGGCGAGCTTAACCCTAAAAGAGTTTTCTTACAGCAAACTTATGGATATACAGAAAAATTTATGAACCAAGTGTGGATAGATAATGTGTACACACAAAAAAAAGAAATAAAAAAAAAAAATGTAGTGAATAATATTTTTTTGTCATTTTCTGTTTAAAAAAAAGAGTCAAATATTAATGCCTTTATTAATGGATTTTAAAAGAAATAATATACCATTTGCCACAGCATTTCGAAACCAAAACCAAAGAACAAACTTTAAAAGCTCACCGAATTCTCTTAGAAATTCGAGCAAAATCAACAAGAAAATCCTTTCCAAAGCCATACACAAGCGTAAACAGTTTCCAGCACCTAAAACCATTACAATCTTCCGCTTCATTCAGCTAATACAGGTTCTAAAGGCGCCCCTACACTATCGCCATACGTTTATGTTACGTTCCGCAACGGGACGGGAATTTGAATCAGTGACATGTGATAAAGCTACTTTTCAATGTAATCGTTTGTGGTTCAAGTTGATCGATGCTTGATGACCAGAAGTAACTTTATTTTTACCTATCTAAACCGTATTTTTGACGACCTCTGTGGTGCATCGGGTGAAGGTCTACCTGCGACAAAGGAGGTTCGATGCCCGCCTCGGGAAAAATGTTTGTACGACCTGCAGATATTTGTTACGGGTGATTTCTATGCATAATGAAAACTATCTACGTAGTGAAGTGTATTGTATTGTATTAAATTATATCAGTCATCTAGTAAGCAAAACACAAGCTCTGCTTAGCTTGGGGCTAGATAATATTTTGAGAATTGTTCAGCATCATTTATTTATTTACCTATGCGCCAATTCCTTACTGGCGCGGATGAGCGAGATACAAAATACAAAATTAACACGAACTCCTCCAAAACTTTATAAACAAATGAAAATAAGAAGTTAGTTCTTATACTTTTCTAAGGACCTTACCTTACCGGGACGCCAAGGCGACGTCGCTGGCAACGTATCCCAAACAATTCATTCTGTATCGCAGCTTACTCACTTGGCGAAGACGGTTTGGCAACGTCGTCGTCTGCCATACAATAGTTTGGATACGTTACCAGCAACGTCACCGTGACGTCCTGGTGAGATAGGGCCCTGTAACTGTTCTACATTTTTACAAACATTTTTTAAAACGGTAGTCCAGTCTTTACCCGCCCAAGGAGTAGCACCCGCCACAAGCTTGTAGATCACACCACACAATGGTCTCGGATTCTACGCTAGCCCGGACGCGCGCTTACAACTCAGATCGCGATAAGCACCGACACAGGACTCCAGCTTGCGGATGTGGTTATGCAACATGTGCTCATTTTTATTTTTATAAGCGAGCTAGTAATTTTACTAGAACATTGAAGAGGAAGCGTAACCTTTTACTAAACCATTTCAAATGTAGAAATAAAATCTGGCATATTTTAGTGAGTCTTGGTTTGTGATGATTTTCACTTGGTTAAATAATCTTGTTAAGCTCAAAACTAATATATTTAATAAAAAAATTGTCTTTTTTGAATTTATTTATTTAATGAAAAATTTTCCCAAGAACGGGTCTTTTTATAAAGGGTGTAGGTACAGTTTAGCATTATAGAGACAAGTCTCAAATCGTCAGAGAGTTTCGGATGAATAAATATTTTGCCGAAATTTACATCCGATAAACATTCAGTCATTTGAACGAACACAAGTATTTTATACTTTATAAATAAATAAATAAATAATGCTGGACAATCCACACAGCATCATCTAGCCCCAAGCTAAGCTGAGCTTGTGTTATGGGTACTAGATGACTGATAAACTTAAACTTATGTAAAATACATGTAAAAAACTTTTACATACCTATATAAAATTGTAGTACGCTTTCATTAATATTAGGTCCTTACATATGAAATTGGCGTTTTTCGTACTGGCCACTTTAATCACAAATTTCTCCTCTTTGGTAAGGAATTCCAAATTCAAATTTGTACAGCTATAGACTCATGTATTTGTGCTTCGATGATCGTCATTCATTTGTTTTTTTTCTTCTGTTTTTTCTGTTTGCGTCACTCATTTTACAAAATGGAAAACTTAAAATATCGCATTATTTACGAGTACGAGTTCCGCCGTGGCACTAGTGCTGCGGAAACAACTCGAAGGGTGAATGATGTGTATGGCGGTCGTGTTGCAAAAGAAAACACAGTTCGTTTTTGGTTCCAACGTTTTCGTTCTGGAAATTTTGACCTGCAGAACAAGCCCCGTGGACGGCCTGAGACTCAAGTTGATAATGAAGAGTTGAAGGCTATTGTGGAAGCGGATCCATCGCAAACCACGTCCGAGTTAGCTGCAGGCTGCGATGTTAGTGATAAAACTGTTTTAATTCACTTGAAGCAAATTGGGAAGATTAAAAAGCTTGAAAGGTGGGTACCTCACGAATTGACTGAAGCAAACCGGCAAACGCGCGTCGACTGCTGCGTTACATGACTAAACCGGCACAATAATGAAGGTATTTTAAACCGAATCATTACCTGTGATGAAAAATGGGTTCTTTACGATAATCGGAAGCGCTCAGCGCAATGGTTGGATCCTGGCCAGCCAGCCAAATCCTGCCCCAAGCGAAAATTAACCCCAAAAAAGTTACTTGTAAGCGTTTGGTGGACTAGTGCCGGTATTGTTCACTACAGTTTTCTCAAATCTGGCCAGACTATTACGGCTGATGTCTATTGTCAGCAATTGCAAACCATGATGGAAAAGCTAGCGGCTAAACAACCTAGGCTGGTCAATCGCTCCACGCCACTGCTGCTTCACGACAACGCTAGACCACACACTGCGCAACAGACGGCTACTAAATTAGAAGAGCTTCAATTGGAAAGTCTAAGACATCCTCCGTACTCCCCGGACCTTGCTCCAACAGATTACCATTTTTTTCGAAATTTGGATAACTTCTTGCAAGGGAAAAAATTCAACTCCGATGGGGCAGTCCAAATCGCCTTCAAAGATTTTATTGATTCCCGTCCGACTGGTTTTTTTAGTAAAGGGATCAATGAACTACCTATAAGATGGCAAAAGTGCATAGAAAATAATGGTTCATACTTTGATTAATTAAATATATTATATTAAAAAATATTCGACTTTTTGTTCCTCCCATACAAAACGCCAATTTCATATGTAAGGACCTAATATATTAAATTTTGATTAACTAATGCAGCTTATTGCATAATCTCGTCCACCTAACCGTCCTCAAAGAGCCTAATGGCCGGCGGCTGAATCTTCACGTTGTGTTTACAGACTCAGTCAATACCACCCTCGGTTTTAATCGCAAATGCCTTGGTCCATTCCTATGATGCACTAGGAAACGTTCTATTTTATATAAGCTAGAGTCTAGCTAACATAAATAGTAAATTCTGTCTCACGCTACCGAACCGGTAGCGTGAAACAGAATTCCGTATGAATTCATTTCATTTCATTTATTCTCAAACAATTTACATTGTGTCGGAAATTACACATCAATACACAGATAATACAAAAAGGAGAATTATAGTACAGTTACAATATTAAATAAATGTTTAAAATAAGTAGAAAAAGAGCAAAAGAAAAACAAATACAAACAATAATGCATAATCAAAATGTTACTCAAATGTCTAATTCTGTTCCCCAACCCCCTTGCCCAGCGTGGGGATTATGGGCATTACCCCCCATGAGATGAATCCAATAAGGCGCTTTGCAGGGGGAGGCCTGTGTCCAGCAGTGGACCAATATAGGCTGTTGAAGATGAGGTTATAACGATATAAAAAATGTTTATATTGAAAAAATACAGGATGAGAAATCATTTTATTTATGTTGAACATGAAGACGGGGCGTTATGGCGTTCATTAAAACCGGGTTTCCACCGCGAGTGGAGCGGACCCATTTTAACTTGCAAGAGTACTGTATACTTGTATTTCCACCAACAAATAGTCGAGCGGAAAGGACTGAGCGAGCAGAATGCGTTGAAATTAAATAAGCCAACTCATCTCTCATTTCCCGCTCATTACCCTTACTCGGAGATAGTCATTTTATTGGTAAAATCATGTTTACAAGTCAAATATAATTAAAAATTGGTAACTTCTAACAAATTAAACAATAATTTTAAATACTAAAAAAATAATTAATTGTTAATGTACCTAATATAAAAATAAAATAAAATAAAATAAACTAACATAACTCATCATCATCAAGCTATATTAATCCACTGCTGGACATAGACCTCCTCTAATGAGCGCCATAGCGCCCTGTCTTCTGCTTGCCGCATCCAGCATCTGCGTGCACTCTTTCGAAGATCGTCATTCCACCTGGCCTGAGAGCGTCCTACACTACGTTTGCCAAGTCGTGGTCTCCAACACCACGTTTACCCAAGGGTTGTCGGTTCTTCGCGAGTTAATTATGGCCAGCCCACTGCCACTTCAGCTCGCTAATTCTTTGAGCTATGTCGTTAATTAGGAGAAGCCTATGTCTGGCAATGGACTAGCATAAACTGAAGATGACAAAAGTTCTGTGTAGATATCTCATAGATATAAGTAAAATCTGTAGATATGGTACGTTCTCCCAGCGCTTGCTCAACAAATGGCCTGTGTTACAATTTCACGCAATCATTCGCTCACATTACATGTCATTTCCAATCTTGTGCAATAATTAAAATGAACACACGAGGCATTGCTGTAGTCTTCTAGTCAATAAATCACACTAAACTACATCGTAGTAAGCACGCGTAACACGAACGCCGCCCGGTCCGACTATGACTGAGGTGGGTAGACCTAATTGCACCTAATTTGAAACTTCCAATTTCGAAAAGCTAGTAAGTAGATCAACTCTCTTTTTTAGCTGACTTCAAAAAGGAGGAGGTTCTCAGTTCGTCTGCATGTTTTTTATTTTTATGTATGTATGTTACTTGATATCTCCGCCTATGGCCTACGCCTACACCTTTCGTTGTTGTATAAAAAAATATTTTGAGGTATAAGTTTGATTCTCGAGGAATTGCTATGTGCGACGTAAAACGTAGGTTTGTAAAAATTCTTCAGAATATGATAATTTAATTATCACCTAATTAATGGTTTCCATGGCAACGGGCGTCAACAGTTTTATCCATGTGTCATCAAACTAAATTAGACTTGAATTATAACTAGATGACGTCAGTGTAAACTAAATTTTTTGCACGTGAACATAGACCTTCGGTCAGGGAAAGTAAGGTAGGGGTGATTTCGTTCGTCCGAGACATAGGAATATTATATATGAACCGGAATTTGAAGTCGGTTTATCGTTTTTAAAATACGCCAAATTATTTACTTATATCGATGGTGTACCTACATGGCAGGTTCCACACATCTCCGGTAAATATGGAGAATATACTGCAACCACAAAACATTATGCCATCATGTCAACAAAACTAAATATGCACAGTCACCTGTCATTCGGCTTCTATCTGTCTGTTACCTTTTCACGCCTAAACACTATATTGGTCCAACATTACCTATTTCCCTATTTTACATTAGAATTGAGTTTTTTTCAATAAAATTTCATTATTAATTCCCAATTTGTTTATCCATCCTATCGCCTGAGTGGCTATCTCTCTACCGCTCTTACGCTCTTACCGCTCTGCGACAGTGACATTAATTTGACAGCTCACATTCAACTTCAACTTATTTATTTTTGGCGCCGCTTGCTTTTCGCTACGACTCTGCCAGTGTCAGTAAGGAGTGTCATAAACTTCAAAAATAATATGATCGGTTCAAAAATTCGGTACAGTGAAAGCAGAGAAAAATTAGCTCACATTATCATTCAGAAGCTATTTTGCAGGAATTATTTTACATTCACTGTAGAAAAAGGAGGGTTAAGATTTTTAAGTTTTCCCTATCGTCATATACAAATCTGCACCGTTGCTTTGATATATTATGACTACTGATTGATGTGATTATAATTTTTTCGTTTTAAGCACTTTCTGCCTGAGATACAGGATTACCTAGTTCAGGCACATGTATTATTTTATACCAATATTAGATATTATTGACTCTTTTCTAATCCATTTAGCCCTAAGTTCTTTTGAATAAATTATTATTATTATTATAGATAAGGCAGGTAATCTAGCATGAGGAGCCATTTAGAAAGTGTAGCTGTATCTTAAAAGTTAGCCTTCCAGTTTCCACTAAAGAAGGAAGAAAGAAGATGAATACAATATTCCAATATTATCTCCAATACGCCTCGTTTAGGGTAGTGATGCTCTTGGCACCAAAACCTCGAACAAAGGGACAGCAGCAATTTAAGTCAAGTTAGCGTCTCAAATTGTTGCCGTCCCTTTTTTCGATCTTAAAAAAGGTTTTTCTAACAGAATCACTACCTACAATCTCTCTTGTGACAATTTTGACCATTTTAGATTGAACTACTGATTATTTTTACACATCCCCGTACCGCTTTAGCGTATATACAATACATACTGTTAATCAGATGGCTAAAGTTCCAGGACGAATAATATTTCTAATAGTTTCTATTAATACTGTAAAAGGTATTAAAAATGCAGGAGTTCCTTGAGGAATTATAACTGGCACAAAGCTAAAAGCTATATAAACCTGAGGCTTAAGTAATGATTTAGGATTTTGTGCGTGTTTAAAACTTTTTCTCTAAACCGTCTATACATTAGAAAGCAGGTCTCCAACAATATCAGCAAGCAGGAATGGAAGGTCCATTGTAAACTGATAGCCTCCAATCAGCTCTATTGGCTCAAAGCTGGTCACTTTGATTCCGAACACTGTGGTTTACGGCAGCTTTTGTAGTGGAAACTACAGAGGCTCTGTATTATCATGGACGATGTGCGGTGGTTTTGCTATGTAGCATAATAATAAGGTAGGTCCTCTACCAATTTACGAGTACATGCAATTATAATAGTTTGCAATGCGGTGCCAGCTTAGAATTAACACCACCCCAACTCTTCATGTGGGTGTCGTAAGAGGACTAAGGGATATCCACCGGGGGTGGGCAGCAGCGTCCCCCTGCAACAATCCCTCCACCGAACTGCGATCTCCAATCCGCATGCCCAGCGTGGGGATTATGGGCATTACCCCCCATGAGATGAATCCAATAAGGCACTTTTCAGGGGGAGGCCTGTGGTCCAGCAGTGGACTTGATAGGCTGTTGAGGATGAGGTTGAGGTTATAATTAATAGCAATACTACACTAGGTAGGGGTGAACTGGAAATCAGAGCTAGGAGCTTGTCGGCATAATGCTGACCTTACTCCAACATCATTCTCACACTAATGCAAATGTTTGGATGTTTGAATGTTCCGATGTTTAAGACTTCTTTACGCCAAAACTATTAAACTTCTAAGTCTGAATATTGCGTAGATATCTGTATATGGATTAAAATATAGGATAATTTTTATCCCGCAGAAATATCGCATGTATTGCTGCGCTAGAATAATAATAATTTCAGGCCGTTTGCATCATCTATTGGGTACAAATGAGTTCTGTACGTTAAAATGAACGTTCGCTAAGAATGTAATTATGCCTCATAAAGTTGCAACAAAGATTTTATCGCACAAAACCTGTGATACAAAATGTTAGCAATAAAACTACAAAATAAATCGAACAACCGGTAGTGATGCCCAATCGAGTGCATGCTCTAACATGCATGCGTCCATTCGCGAGTGCGGTTTCCAATAAATTTGCTCCTATGTGTACGGTACATATTTTATACTAGCTTTGTTTACAGTAACTGTTGCGTATCTTGTAGTGGTTCTAGGTTTGTATCACTTTAGTTTGGCTGACCTGAAGACAAGTTTTGTGTCTTTAACCTTAAGCCATTCAGCAGTGCAGACAGGCGTGGCATCAAGACCCGAAGTAGGTCTTAGATCGGGCCAAAAAAGTCTTGTTATGGTTAAAAAATTGGTGGTGTTACACTTTCGTGCCTCGGAAAGCACGATAAGCCATAGATCCTGTGCCTGACCTCTCCCTGGTCGTATTGGTTCGTCCTTTTCATCGGATTATGAGAGTGGGGCAAACACTTTGGCACGGATGCCCTACGCACAAAGGCGCATGGTTAGTCTCAGTCGAGACTAGCCGCTGTGGCCGAAAATCGGCTAGGAGAACATTATTATCACTTTTTTGTTTGTTTTTTAATAATATTTTTTGTAAGGACCATTATCATTATGAACATTTCTTTAAGATTATATAAGTAAAGATATATGTATAGGCTATCTATCAGGCTATAATCACAAGGCTGAGTTATGTGACTTCTTTTCTCAGTCAGTTCGGAACATTCACAGCAACGTAACGAAAAGGTATAGTGAGTGTGGAATAGTAAAAGCCAGAGTTCAATTTGAAGGTCAGCTAAGGGAAAAAATAGTGTTTCTTCTGAAAAAAGGTCAAACTGAGATAGTGCTTCCAAAAGTAAACATAGAGTCATCCTTGGAATAATCCTACCTAAGTAGAACGAATGGGTAAAGCACTGCCATTCCTTGGACAAGTTACTCTGAAACGCTTGCATCCCATATTCACTATAATTTCATAAATTTTTACCAACTTCATAATTCTTCCCATTTCATCATTTTCTCATATCATAGACCAAAACCCACCAGTGAAACATCTATCCCTCGCATCTACAAACTATGGTTTCTTCCACATCACAACCCACATTTAGGACAGTGTTTGCTCCCGTTTTTGCGGGGACATTACGAATTGAAATTTGTACGTGTATAGTAAAGTTTCACTTGCGTTCTTTGACCTGTGTGTCGTAAATATTGGAATCACTGAACAATTTAATTGAATTTCGGCAAAAAAGTCAACCACTGTTTTGTTTCGGCCTTTGCGAGGAAATTGAATTGGAATGGGGGAATTTTATGAGATTTTTTGTTAAAGAATTGTTTTATTAAAAGTACTTCAGTAGCTTCATTTGGCTTTCGTCTTTATGAAAAACTAGTTTCTAACCGCGGCTTCGCACGCGTTGTTTCTATGGTAACGTTCAAAGGTTTTTTTATCCCATGGGAACTGATTTACGGGATAAAAAGTATGTGTTTTATTCCAGGTCTCGATCTATATCTATGCAAAATTTCAGCCCGATCAGTTCTGTAGTTTTGATCTGAAGAAGTGACAAACATCCATCCATCCATCTATCCCACTTATTCAAACTTCTACAATTATAATATTAGTGTGATTAGTGTGATATTACCATGGAGGCACACTGGCACAGTGTGAGCATTATTGCAGATCGTCTAGACCCAAAGCAAAACCTGAGTTATGAGAACCTGAAAATTATTATTTACTTAGTTAAACATAATTTATTTTACTACATAGAAAATCCCATGATGGTCAATTCCTAACGACGTTCCATTACAATATTTCGGAACCCTAACAACTTTTTAGACAACATTTATCCATTATTTCCGTGTTCGTCCAAATATCATGATACGCACAAAAATAGCTGACTCACGACTGTGTTATACAGATGTTTAACTGATAATTTATTAATGGTAGCCCGAGACTGCTTTTAATATAGAAAGTGGTTGTTAATATTGTATGTCTGTTGAAAATTAGGGCATCAGAATACTTGAACCAAGGCCAAACGTAAGATCGTCATCATTTTAATACATTAATATTATTCTTCTCCCGAAGCGAGTGAATAATGTCTGTTCTTCAGGGCATAATGTAAACTCGAAAAGAGACAAAAGTAAATAATGCGGTTCTTTTCGTACCATAAGAATAATTGATCTCCTTCAGGTTTATCAGTAGCACGTCAAAATTTCCAACCCAGCTATAATTAATTTTATAGCTGTGATAGAAATTATGCGTATCAGCATTGCCATACAGCGGGGCAATGTAGCCAGCGTCTTGGGGACGCTTCCGACTGGTATTGATATGGATCAGTTGAGCTACCTGTAGATTGTTTGAAACAGTCTGCAGTTAGCTTAATTGTTTCAATTGTAAATACTAGTTCTAATTTGTTTTTATTTTGGAATTGTAATTTTCTTTGTCAATAAAGAATTTAAAGAAATAATTTTAAGGTACAACACCTAAGAGACTAAGAATAACGACGTAATCATGCATATATATAAGATAGCGAAAAAAACTAAACATAAAATATAAAACAGAATAATACATGACAGAATATAACAAAGCGTACCCAGAGCCCCTAAGTAAAGTCGAAGGCAAAATTATGCAAGTAAAAAAGCGTAAACAAAAAACAACATTAACGCCAAGCATATCAACATATCGATCAATTACAGATGAAATGAGAGCATTGCTTATCCATAATGGATCAGACACCACATTGTAGCGGTCGCAGGGAGTCAATGGATGGAGGCGGCTGAGGAGCGCTATTGGTGGCGTCGTTTCGAGGAGGCCTATGTTCAGCAGTGGACGAATACGGACTGATGATGATAAATGGATCGGACACCGGTCGGTGCTTGGCTTCGGCTAGAACATTTTATGGCGTCATTGAAATCTTGACTTGGATGGTTAGGGTTGCAAATCATTTTAAATCATAAACTTAATGTTGTTTGAAGCACTCTTAATGATAGGTATTGAATTTGGGTGAGAATATTGAATATAAATTAACGTGGGGGTTTCCTTTGTTCACTATTATTAATATCACTTTTTCTTTTAATGTTATATTGTTAAATTTGTACGCCAAATGGCAAATCACAGTGCTCTAATTTTATAACTGAACATCCCTGTAATACCGGTGTATCACAAATAAATAAATTAATTGAATTGAATTAGATTGATAATTATATAAGTTACTATTACTACTATTATACTACTATTATATAAGTTAACTTATAACTTATATATAATTTATATATTAGTTGGTTTAATTGTTTCAATTGTAAATACTAGTTCTAATTTGTTTTAATTATTTGATTGTAGTTTTTGTTAATAAAGACCAATGCCGTTTAAAAAAAAATATAATATTAGGTTTATTAAACTTTATTGTCAAAGAAAATTACAATTCAATAATAAAAACAAATTAGAACAAGTATTTACAATTAAAACAATTAAGCTAACTGCAGACTGTTGCAAACAATCTACAGGTAGCTCAAGTGATCCATATCAACACCAGTCGGAAACGTCCCCAAGACGCTGGCTGCATTGCCCCGCTGTATAGCAATGCTGATGCGCTGCGCCAGATACCCACCAGCACTCGGGTCACGCGTCGCGTCGACCAGACGCACAGATAACATGGTTTTTTAATTATTTATTGATATTGGATAGCACAGGGACTGGTTGAAGTAGTTTGAAGTAATACTAATCTTACCCCTGCCCTTCTTAAATTCTCAATTTTCCATCCTTCCAAAGATTGCCTGGAAGAAATCGCTTCTAAGCGATAAGGCCGCCCCTTTGTACCTTTCTATTTTATGTTAATATATATGTTTTTTATTGAATTTTTGGTGTACAATAAAGAATTTTGTATTGTATTGTATTATAATATGAACAAAAACTTTATTGTTGAAATCAAGAGAAGAGCTAAGTCAGCCATTTTATTACTTTCGACTATGTAGTTGGCAAATTACCTACTTACACCTTGCAATCCAGGAAACCTTCGAGCAATAATTTTCTGAACATAGGTTTTATCTGTAACAAAGATATCGCTGAAAAGCGCCATGAGATGGTTCGAGAAAAAGGTTCCCGATGGCGGCGACCACTAACTTGATAGAGCCTGTATGTGAGTACCTTCACCTATCTTTCAAATCAATATTAACTAACCACTGTTCTATCTTCAGGTGGACAAGACCTGCAGACCAGAGGAAGGGAAGTTAGGCAAACTGAGGGCTTATCTATCACTTACGGTAATACCGTGGCCCTGGATGGTTGTCGCGCATCTTTTATTTCTAGGTGTACTCAGTCTTTGTACAGTCAAACTATTTTATTAAATTAATTTGATATTTAATTCCCTTTTGATTTTTCATAATTATTCATTCACAATAAAACAATAAGTACTTATGCATTAAGTTTCCTTGCAAAGCATCTGGTCATGATGTTCCGTCTCATTAACCACCGTGAAATGGTTCCCACAATCAAATGTAACGAAATTATTAGCCAGTGGTAATGTCACGTGCGTGCCATTTCATTATTATTTTTAATAATAACTATTTGTCTATCGCTTCACGTATCATTATTTTATCATTATTTTATTTAGCTAAATTTCATTTACATCCGTATAGCCCTTGAGGCGTGACAGTCAGACAGCTAGAGCTAACAGACAGACAGACAGCTAGAGCGACAGACAGAGTTACTTTCGTATTTGTAATATTAGTATGGATTTTCAGATCAGATATTGTTCATTTAAATGAACAATATCTGATCTGAAGGCACAGAGAGAGCCGAATGCTCCATTCGGCAAATAAAATCAAATTAAATCTGACAATCAAACCGACAATGCTTGGAGTGGTGTTGTGCTAGGTCGCGCCAATTTAAACATGGAATTCTTGATTTTGAATCCATACTAATATTACAAATTCGAAAGTAACTCTGTCTGTCGCTCTAGCTGTCTGTCTGTCTGTTAGCTCTAGCTGTCTGACTGTCACGCCTCAAGGGCTATACGGATGTAAATGAAATTTAGCAGGGAGGTAGATGGTATCCTGGGAACGGACATAGCCTAATTTCTATCTCGAAAAAAGCGTGGGAAGCCGCAAGGAGCAGCTAGTTTTAAATACTTTCGATTTCCTCATACGCGCATTCAGCTCAGAAAGATGGGCGTTCGACAGTCAGGTGCATAAAAGAAAATCTAAAATATTTGAATACCAAAACATTACTAACGCAACGAGTAGGTAATATAACAATTTTATTTGGCTTAGTTGTATTTGTGTCTTATTTCTTACTTTAGGTAATGTAACTATAGCACAGGATGCCACGTAACATGTGTATTAAGCCGAAAGGGGTTATTTATGGAACCCGAAGGGATGAACTAGTGAATATCGATAAAATTCGAAAAAAAAAATAAGTTTAAAAAAAGACTGTGCACTTAATTTTTAGTAAGTATACAGATTTTTTATAACTTTTTTTCCTTCATATTCGTTCTCTGTTCTTTTACAAGCACTCTTGCATTACTTAACATTATAAAATTGATTTTGCTTATTTTTTCAGCAAAACCAGTGTAAAATAATTATGTTATTCTTTTGAAACTTTAAAACCATAATAATGTAAGAATACACTTAAAAAAACACGAAGATAAAAAATCTCTAATCTATTTATTTACCCCCTTTCGATTTAGTACCAATTTTTTGTGGCTTTTTCTTTGAGGAGGTTCTCAATTCGTCTGTATGTATTTTATTTATTTAGAATCTTAATTTTGACAATGCAGCACTAGTAATTTAATTTATTACTATTCTGCTTACCTATGATCTTTACAGCAGACATAGGTATGATTTTTTTTTTTTTTTAGTATAAATGAAATGTAAATATGACGTAACCAAGTGTGCCTTGTGCTCCATACGCGAATAAAATGTATGAGTACGAGGTTATATTTCAATTACTAAGAGAGCAATGTCCAAAATAATTCCAGACCAGATTTCTAGTCCTTCTACCACATGAAATCTTTAGAATAAGGAATTTTATCTCTACAATGGAAGATCTGGACCCGGAACAGACGTCAGTTACACGAATACTGAGTAGAAGTGGCTCTTACAAATAACGTGATTTTGGAGGTGGTAATACATGTTGCGCAGAAGCGGTATTATTTTGTAGATTTATTTGTATTTTTCTTTAAGTACAATAAAGTAGCTTTTAACTAGGTTAGTGACTACAATTTGTCATAGATAGATCGATATCGCATATTGTCAAAGAGATTAGGTACATATTTTTGGTTAATAGTGTCTTAAATCCTAAGTTGGGATGATCTAGACACTAGGGTTATCTAAAAATAGCAATAAGTATAAGTAAATTTGTAAACACGGTAGGCAGTTACGCACACAAACGCAGCGGTGTCACCGTCGTTTTCGTGTAGTTGTAAGGCGCGGTGTGAAGTTGTACACAAGTGATCACGCGCAATTTCAACTTCTACTTCTTTTTTAATGGCGCCGCTTGCTTTTCGCTACGTCTCTGCCAGTGTCAGTAAGGATTGTCATAAACTTTCAGGCCAGCGACCAATGAGTGACAACGTTTGAGCTTAGCTACAGGTTGCTCCTTTCCATGGCAAAGTAAAACAATAAAAATACAATAGAAAATGGTATAACATTTTAGGAAAAATACTAAATAGTGAAGCTACACAGTTACAATAAGTTAAGTTACGATAAATAATGTTTTGTTAATATGGTTTTAATATTCTTTTGATTATTTTTTATTTTTAAGTTCAAATGGCAAATTATTTATTAGGTATGGTATTAAGTATTGAGAGGTTCGCTTGCCATATACTTAAATGAGGGAATATTAAGTTTTTTGTGTTCTTCTAGTAACCTTGGTGTGACTTTTAGGAACTTGTATCTTTGTATGAAAGTATTTCTATTAGTAGATTCAATTCCACTTTTTTTTAATAGACAATAACTCCACAATAATTAAATAGACCGTCAGGATCACCCGAGTAATTAGTTTTAATTTTATGGGGTAGGTACTATTTATTTCGTTTTCTCTTAATTAATGTAATTGGTAAACATAACCGTGTTAATTAGTTCAATTAAATAAAAAAAATAATAACTTCAGTAGTCTAAATAGAATTTAATAAATTTGATCTAGGTAGATGAGTCTGTGAGTGCTTATAAATCACAAAAGATATGATTCACACCAATTTTGGTTTTGAATCGACAAATTATCTTAAGTTAAGTAGGTACCTCACCAGATTTCTTTTTATTTCTTTTATTGATATTTTTCGATTTTTTTTTATTGAAGTGATTTACTTTTTATACAAACAATAATAAAATTAAGGAATACAAACAAATTAGAACTAGAATTACAATTAAAACTGTTGAGCTAACTGTAACTAATGCAAACAATCTAGAGGTAGCTAGCAGTCACTACTTAGTGATTTTTTACTTTTTGAGAATTTATTATAAATGTGCGCGGATTGACTAAGAATACATCTTCAGGGTGAGTGCGATTCATTTATTTTCTGATGATGATCTGAGAAAGGATGCATCAGACTAAAACGTTGCAACTGACACCCCTTTATCTCCGTGGGTTAGTTATTTAACACTTTCACTGCCCAGTTACGGCGTTACGAATCGTAGGGACGTGCGTCGACCGGGGCGGGGCGGTGTTCCAGTTACCCTGTTGATGGGCATTTACGTCGTCGTGGACAATTAAAGTGTTACTATATTCCTACCGAAATCGAACAAAAAAAATCTAGAAAATAATACCATATCTAGCCACACCTACTTCCTGATGCTCTATTTCCAAAGCCAGCTAGCTGAATCTATTGTCGAGTGTCCAACTCGAAACTCAAACAAACAAAATGTGATTATAATTTGAAGGTCGATTCTTTGTTTGTCCCTAATGATTAAATAATTGATTTGTGGGGGGGACTGAATCCGACCTTTATATTGGTTTGGTTTTTGTTATTGAATTAGCTTCTGTTGGCAAGCAGTGAAAGGTTAATAACGTGGCTATCATTGCTGGATAATTGTTTTTTGATGAGGTCGTTGTAGGATAGTAAATTCGATCTAGTTTATTTTGCCTTATGAGATAGTAACGTTTCTAAACAATAACTGGAAACAGTAAAAACAAATACAACAATTAAAAAAAAATACTCATTCTTAGCTGAGAAAATAAAGCAATTTACGGTGTCATTCATGTTAAGTTTTGGCTTTAACCCCCCGTTATTTGGGGAGGCATGATCAGGAGTAGACTTAGGTAAGTCTGTGCTGTGCTGTGCTGAAGGAATCTTTGGCATCCTCAGAAGACAGCCTACTTTCAAACTGTTGGTAATAGATCCTAATCCACTCAAAGCTCAATCAAGATCCAGAGCCAAGAGATCAAGCGTACATCGCCACCACAAAATTAGCAGGAACCCTTCCATAAGACAATCACTTACTCTAAGTAATTGGTAAGCAACGTTTAGCCACCCAATCAATGGCTTGCTTCCTCAAAGACCGGAGTTCGATGACCGACTTTACACCTTTCATCGTTGAAGTTAGAGTGCAATTTTGTCGGGTGCAGAGTAAGATGGACACAGCCAATTTCGAGATGGGTACAAAGCGCCAGGGGCATAGTATTGGCCTAACTGGGTAATTGAATATAGCCCGAATAAAGCTGCAGACCACTGCGGTATTCGAACACCCAACGCATTTTTACCAATTCAGCTTTATAATGAAGCTTAGTTGATGAGAATAATAATTCTCAGCAACTAGCTTCTTTGACAGTCAGACATGAACAAGATACCTAAATTGTATCAGTCTATGTTTTTCTCGCACAATCAAAGCTTGTTAGCTTAGCTAGTAGATATCTGTGTGAGAGATATCTCTTTAATCGACTAGTATAAATAACATCGCATTCGCAGCGATTAGCGATTACCTAGTTCTATTGACTTTTGACACTTACTCCCACTAGCTTCGTATTGTAGCTCTGTATAAAAAACTATTGATAGATAGAGACAGATAGGGATAGAGAGACATTTATTGACACAAAAAAGATACAGCACAGAACAAAACAAAAAAAGAAAAGAAAAATATAAAATAATAGATACCTACCTAACTAAAACCTAACTGTTCGGTCTTTGCTCAAATAAACATAGGGTAGTTTAATCTAGTAAGGCTATCAGCCGATTTCTTCCTACCCTCTGTTGGGAAATCGGCGAATGAACTGGATATGACGTGCCATCTTCTGCACTAACTAACGAGTGAAAAATTAACCCTCACCTCTGGCTGTTCGATTTCAACCGCCTTACAAGTTGGACATATTCACATTTAATTTTGGAAAGCTGAATACCAAATTACAATAAACTGTTATTTGTGTTGCCGTGCAATTACTAACAAAAAAACTGTATTAAAACACTCGCGAGTGAATGTGTAGTGCTGTGTTCTGGAAGCTGCATCCTTGCATGGTTTTGAGAATTCAGGTCAGTGGTCAAGCTATTTTATCTAACCTGTGTAACGAGCAAAGATCAGTGCATATCCTTAGGTGTTATCGTTAGGTACCTACCGCATTACATATTTCACTTCAAAATCTTCGGTCCTTCGATTTATATTTATATTTACTACCAGCCCTTATTGTTCAGACTTCACACTAACTTACAGACTAAATACAAAATTGAAAGAAGAAAATAATTTAAATAAAATGATCTAGGTAGGTAAGCTAGGTTGTGGGTGAGTCAGCTATCAAGTGCGTGCTCTGCGCTGTAACGGAGCAGGCCAAAGGGTTCCACCTCAGCATAATGCTACCTCACATTAATGCAAGGTAGCACTGATTTTCAGACGAAACCTGTATGAGGTGGCTTTACAACCGACCACTGGTTGTGAATATTTCATTGATACCGCCGTGAGTAATGTGCAATAAAAAGTTGTGTTTTTCAAACGATAGGCAGTGTAGGTCCAATAATTGTCATCAAGGCAAGCCGTACACGACGTGAACAGTAGTGGATTCAAGTCGAACTAGATATTTTGAGTATCATACTGTTATGAGACTTGGCGCGAGTGACTGGAGATGTTAGTTAAATAGGTCAGATATAGCTGAGGGGAATGACGAATTAAGATAAGGTATCTGGTAGGAATATGCTGGTAGTGGGTTGTCATTTAGATTTCAATAGGCTAGGTGACTTCAAGCGACCAATGGTAATAGAACGATGCAGAAAAATATACACACACCTTTGAAATATGTACAAAATAAAGAGAAAGAAGGTTCGCTTGAGTGAGATGCATTGCTTTAAATTTCATAAAGGTCTTTTTCCCTCTACATTTTATCCATCTACATTTATGCAAGTCATCACAAATGTCGTTTGTTTTGATGAATATGACATCATGTAAAAGCTTGAGCTTCAAGTCAGGGTTCGCCATGCCTTAACAAAAAATGTGGATTTAGTCAAAACATTAAAACGATGTTTTGATTGGTTTGCCTAAGTCCAGATTTACCTTATCTAAAACCTTTACTTTTCCGTATTTCCCATCTGTGATCACACGTTATTTATAGCTAAAATCCACACCGTAACATTTATAGATACCCCATTGAACCTAAAGCATTTACACCATAAATCTACCAGAAAATCATTCCTTTCCGTTCCGTTTGGGCATTTCGACATTTTCGCTCAATAGCTTTCTGTAGCAAATATTCAGAGCATTAGCATATGAATGATGCAGGCTAAAAAAGCCCCTCAGGTGGGGTGTCCGGGTCGGAAATAGGTTCTGGCGATGGAACGGGGCACGGCAGGGTTATTTCAAGAGAATTCTATTTTGGTAAGTGTTTTGGTACTGGAAAACAGCTCTTTTGAGTCCTATAAGCCTAGGCAGCCCGGTGACATTAAAACGAATTCTTAGTAGTTTCCTAAAGTAGCCAAACTCAGAGGTCTTTGTTTTGGTTACATCGTTGTTTCTTATGAGTTCGAACAATGTTATTTTCTCCTAGTCAAGCCTGCTGATAGTAGGCTGATATAATAAAAAAAATATTTATTTCTAATAATTAGCTTCCCAGGTGCCAACACTTGAACTGATTCAGGGTTTTTTTTTTCTGATGTGTAATCGTTATTAGTTAACTATGTTTTATTTAGTATTTGACTTAGACCCTTCATATTTTTTTAGAGACAGGTGTCTGTACTTTAGTTCCTGTCAGTTCTTCGGAATCTGACACGGATTCTTAGGTCATTTAAATATTTTGCGCTTGTTATTGTTTTCTGCGTTCTTCAAGAGATAAAACTAGCGGAAAAAAAAGTTTCCAGGAAAGAGTGAACCATTTTTTGTGTACCTATGTTTTAAAAAACTTCGATGAAATGCTATTATTTTTTATTATTTTTTATTTAGTATTTAGTACTAGATTTATTAACAAAAATAAAGATTTATTACCAAATTTTTTGGAGTTTGTTGTTACATGGGTTCACAAAAAACAGTTCAGTTTCCGGGAAACTACTTTTCTACTATTTTTATTTCATATAGAAAGCAGAAAATATTCAAAAGCGCCGAATTTTTGGAATTTCTCGCAAAAACGTGTCAAATTGAGAGCCTTCGACTCGGGATAAGTACAATAGCCCTGCTTGTTTTGTTTTTCACTGTCTCCATGTGTGCTTCTAAACGACATCACATTTTCGTGCGAAAAACTAGCTGCTCACTTGCACCAAACATCAAGTCGACCATGCTCGGCACGTCTACTCGACGACTGCGCTGATTTGAACTGTTTTTACTCGCAATGATAGAGCCGATTCTTTTATACAGTGGCTTCTTAGTCTTTGTATCGATGGAAATATATGGTATTGAATGTTCGAACAAAAAGATTGTTGAAAATGGACACCAGATAGGAGAAACGGGTGGCTATAGTTACAGTTACTACTTATTTTAGAAAAGATTTCTAATTGGAAGAACATCAGCTCAATAGCCTATTTATAAGTAAAAGAAACTCATGGACCAAAATATAAAATCAGAAAAACCTTTTGTTTTTTTTGGTAAAAACTCGGCACTTATCTCAAATTGTTGATACGTAATCATAATTTTTGTTATCATAATTTGGAATTCGAACTATGCATATAATAATAATCTAATAATTATAATAATCTACCTATCTAGATGCCTACCTTCTGTTTCACGCAAACCATCAAGGAAAATTGAATTATAAAGAGATACCAAAATGTACCTACTTAGCGTATAGGCTTAGAGATATCCATAAAGCGGATTACAACTTTACCCAGCAACATTCAGATGGAAGATCTATTTCATCCCTAAATATCTCCATGAAACAGAAGATCCCATCATCTCCTAGCCGAATTTTCAGTCACGGCAGGCCAATATTCATTTCAACACGAACTAGCTTTGATGAATTCGTCAAACTATGTACAACAGTTTTTACTTTCAATAATTTCAATGAACAGCGAATGATGATGGTTTGTACAGGGTTATTGGTAATTCACTGACACTGCGTGAACTGCAGGTTTCGCCCATCATAACGAAAAAGTTTGTGAAGACCGGTCTTCAAACGTAAAATTGGTAGTAAGGGAATTATATATGTACAGAGGCGGATTAAGTGTCAACAGCGCCCTAGGCAGACACCTCATAGGCGCCCCTCTGTGAACGAGCCGCGGCAAAATATGTGGAGTATCAATGACAAAGAGGAAGTTTTCCCGCGATAGACAAATAAGACAACTATGCAAGGCAGGTACAACAATAGAAGTAACGGCGAGTGGAGCGAGCCGCGAAATTTTGTTACTTTTTCCAGTGGTTGGTAAAACAATTATGAAGGCATGACAAAATATATACCATCAGGTAATCTTCAAGATGGGTAAATTAGGTATAAAAACAAAGACAAGGAAGCTAGCGCGAACATTATTGATTTTATTCTGCCTTAGACAGAAAAGTCATGAAGCAAAGGCTTTTGTGATTTTTACCGGTGGTGGTCGGGTTAAAAATTTAAGACAAAATAAAAATCAGCAAGTCGAGAGAGCTCTATAATTTGTGAAAGTTACTACTGATAATTTGTGAAAGTTAGAATGCTTATTTAGAAATAACAAGGAGCATAGCGAGCCGTTGTTATTATCGAAATAGGTAGGGCAGTCATAGCAAATCCAAAAAAGTTGCGTAGTTAACCTCGTTGAAAAGGCGCCTTCAAACTTGGTTGCCACCCCTTGCCACCTGGCGCTAGAGAAAATAATTTTGAGACTTTCCAGTGGTGTGCAAAAAAATAGGAAACCAAAAAAAAATTGAATAACAGGGAGCGTAGCGAGCCGCGAAAACTTTTGAGACTTTGTGGCTATCGAACTTTGTCCTTGCCTACCACTCTCAGTTGCGCAACCTGCGTGTCTCTCGTAAGGCGTCACAGAAGGCAATCAATTTATTATTTTTCGCTGAAATTGTTTTTCTCTTAAATCTAAAATTCGCTGTCATAGTTGGACCGGCGCGTTCGTGTTAAGCGTGCTTGCTACTTACTTTAGCATGATTTATTGACTGAAAGACTACATCAATACACGTGTTCGTTCATTAAAGTTATTGCACAAGATTGGAATTGTAACTGTGAGAGAGTGTTTGCGTGTAGTTGTAATACAGGCCAGTTGTTGAGTAAGCTTTTGGAGAAATGGTACGTTGTCCAAGCGTTTACTTCTACAGATTTTACTTATATCTATGTTCATGAGTGTAAATATGCAAATGATGATGATGTGGACATGGCAGTCTTTATTAATTTATTGAGTTTTGGACATTATTTTGTATGAGAGGTGATTTACATTAGGTATATTTTAAGAATTAAGAACTGGCGTCTTCTCAATACACTTCGTTATGATGGGTTCAGCAATTTACGCAGTGTTAGTGAATTACCAATAACCCTGTATACATAAGTCGCGAAAAGTAAGAAATATTTAACTTTAAATGGAACCAACTGAAATCCAAGATAAGCTCGAAAGTTACTTTAAATTAGTAAGTGAAGATCCTATTGTTACGGCTACCGAGTGGGTTTTCCGAGATTCGCTGGATTGAGTTCGATTGTGTTGGAAAGGTTTATTTTTATTCTATTACGAGGCTTTATTCGGTTTATTGGTCTTATTATAGATAGAGTTTGCTGTGTTTATTAACGACCAGTGTGGTGCGGCGGGCGTAGGTCCGCCTGCGATGCAGGAAGTTGCGGATTGAATTCCTGCCTCGGGACAAATGAGTTGTTGAGTTGAGTGATAGAATTTTGGCCAACTTTGGTTGATGACAGTAAATTTATAGGGTGTTTTGAATTTTGACTCTACCGAATGATTTTATAAGGTGTAGAGGCAGCTGCCTTAAAGCGAGACAAGACACTACTAGTAGAAGTAGAAGTAGACGAATGGATGATACTGCAGAAAATCAGAGTAAAAATGTCTACCTCAAAAAAAAAATTTGCAAATATCAGATAATTTGCACTTCCACTCAAAAACTCTATCTTGCCCAGACAATTATCTTCTAGGTAAGACGCCTCCACCATAAAAATAGGTAAGCAAATAAACAGCGTCACGCCTCCGATTCAGTATTGTCTCATAAACGCCTCAGGTATCTTGCCTGAAAGACCCTGGAGCAGATAATCCTGGTTTATACTGCGTGGCGAGGACAACAGCTTATAAACAAACGAGTTATGACTAGGGAGGGGAATGCGAGATAACGCACTTCGGCCTTTTGCTTCTACAAAGGGAACGAACTGTAAGGATAGCTGTACAATATTTTGAATAAATAAATAAATAAACTCCGTATGGACGCGGTGGTTTGTGACAGATTTGAATGGATATTTCGCGCACTTGGACTGGCGCACCGAGGGTTCCGTAGAAACATGTACTTTTGAGGAAAAAAATCGACTCAGACAGTGCAATAATTTTTTGCGATGATACTACAAATTTACGGTTCTCAGATTTTCCTCTTTACTTGTGCCTACCTAGAACTAATAGCCAAATTGCAAAATTCTAGTGCAACTTAAAGTACCTACCCAGGTGTTGTGTGCATGTATGGCTGTAACTTTTGATTGCGTTGATTTAGAAGTTTGATTTTTCCACAGCTCTAAGGTTTTACATAGTTAATTATTTAAAATTAATTTCAACTTAATAGCTTCATGCGTTCGTGAGTAAAAGGTCTTGATTGATAGACACCCAGACGGACAACAACGTGATCCTATAACCTATTAGCCTATAAGGTTTAATTTTTCCTTTAGAGGTATGGAACCCTACAAACTCTAAAAATCTTGAAACTGAGAAAAATACTACTTTAGCAGGTACCATAAAGTATTCCGACAAATATTTTTTGCCACAGATTTGCAAAAGTAAACAATTTTAAGTTCATTGATATGATGCAAAATGTCACCTCAAAAGAAATGACTTTTCAAGAGTCTGGTTTACTGTCTACTTTTAAACCAATATCTGACATACCTACCCAACTAGGTGTATTCCAGTTGTTCTAAAGCCGGACTTCACCCAACACTAAACACAACTGAATCTTGAATGCCAAGATAATTCACAGAACGCATATAAGAGGTAAGGAGGCACAAATAACTAATATTACGCAAATATGTAACTGGTTAATCCGATTAACTGGCCCGTTGGCACCTTGGAGGTCTAGTTGGCACTATGCACTATCATTATAGCAATAGGGATTTGTTTCGAATGACGTCATTGCAATCGTGTAGAGTATTCTGTCTTTGTGATACAGAGAGAGAGTTCTGAGTTTGTGGGAGATAGATAGATAGATAATACTTTATTCACAGAACTTATATGTAAAACAGTATGTTACTTACAAAAGGTAACAGAATTGGCGAACTTATTGCTTAAAGCGATTTCTTCCAGGCAACCAAAGCTTAAAAGAGACGACAAAGGATGGCGGAGCTAATTACAAATATAAAACTAATACAAACTATAACAAACTAAAATAATCATACCTACCAAATAGAAATATACACTAATACATAACAACAATTACAATAGTGACTTTGAGAGACATACTAATTACTTACTTAAATAATAGATGGTGTTAGTAAACTGACGTTTATGTTGTGCGACATCGGAATCTGAGCGTAAGGAGTGCAAGAGTTTGTTGCTTTGTATTGGTTTATACAGGGCGTCCCACGGCTATGCCACATGGAGGGAAAGTACCTTGAATATTGTAGATAGAACACTATACTGAAAGAAGACATTATTTTATTTTAAAAAACCATTTAAACTGCATTCATAGATTTTTAAATAATTACATGGTTGAACCGGGAATCGAACCCGCAACGCGAGAAATAAAATTACCCTGTAGTTTTATCACACCGATCGAAAGGCTTTATCATAAGGATTATTTTTTGCTCAGTAACATAGTGTCAGAAATAAAGGGGGGCCTTTCGATCAATATGGTAAAGCTACTAGATTAGAACGAAGATTAGAGTAGGTAGTTTAAGTCACACAGTTTCATATAAACAAAATGGTACACAAAAAATAATAATTTAAATAATAAAATAGATGCCGGATTATAAAGGCCTTTGGAACAACTGCCAACTGCCACGCCTGGTCACTACGCTACGTCAGTAAACACCAAGTAAGTATTAATAAAGCATTCAGTAGATCTTACAAACTATTTCCCTTACCTTGCTAACTTTGAATCAGTTTTTAGAAACTCAAGCCACGTTGTTTGCTAAACGCTAAGCGTCCAGCAATTCATTACACGCGAGAGGCGCACTCATTTATCGCGGCGATAAAATAAATCTGTCCATGTGCACGCTGCTTTACGACCTTTTCATACATATCTTGTGATAGTATTTATCTGCGGGTTTTCTCGTGGTTTTGGGTAAAGTTTAGGAAAAATTTGGAAGGGAAATTCGTAGTTTTACATAAGAGGTTGATAACTAAACAGTTTTTATTTTTTAAGTTTTG
Source organism: Eupithecia inturbata (assembly GCA_963662085.1). Taxonomy (NCBI): domain Eukaryota; kingdom Metazoa; phylum Arthropoda; class Insecta; order Lepidoptera; family Geometridae; genus Eupithecia; species Eupithecia inturbata. The sequence continues at coordinate 2,815,923 of OY759192.1, forward strand.
TTTTGGGTAAAGCTTAGGTAAGATTATGATGGAAAGTGTAAGATACACTTTCTATCATAACCTTTCTTCTTCGGTTCCCGTTTGTAAGAATTTGCTAATTTTATTAAAAAACATTATTAGCAGCTCGTTCTCTCCTTCATTATTTGTTTTGACAAAATATTTCTTTTTATATTATGTCTGTCTACATGTTTATTATATCAGTCATTTAGTCACCGTAATTATCGTAAGTTATATGACAGATTTAACAGCCTGTGCAAACCTGGGCTCCTATGTTGATTGTAGACTGATTTCTTTATATATTATCATCTTTATTTTATAAACCCTTAACCTTCTCACTGCTACCTAGCATTCTTTGATAAGGCCTACCTAGATTACGTAGGCCGTATCAAAGAATATCATTAAATCGTAACACAGTAGAAAATCTTGGTCTTCCGGGTTTAAACACCGCATCTCGCAGATCTCAGTAATTAGGTACGAACGTAATTCGCGCTAAGAAGTGCAATCCATTCCCGTCCACGCACACATTCGTTAGGGTACGGTTTCAGAGGAAAGCGGAGCGGGAGCCGAAGCGCAAGCGGGTTTTCGACTGTTTTGCAATGGAGTATTTGACAGACACTTGCGAGATTCCTGAAAGCACTTTTAGGACCCATGACGCTCGATGTCATATTAGTCGAACTCGTTGCGGCGCGGGCGGCGTGGGGCGGTGGCGCGGCGGCCTGCCATCCGCCCCTTTGCTTTGGGTTGTACCGCAGAGTTCGGACTCTGAATATATTGAAGCTTGTTGATAGTTTGTTGCTTTTTACAAAAACAAAAACCGACTTCAAATTTTCAAACAGTTTTTTTTTAAATTTTTAGGACAAATACGTGAATAAAATTATTGTTCTATACAACAGGAAAATAGTTAATGAAATCGTATCGACGGTGAAATTGGCAAACATACATAAAACTTACACACAGTCGAACACAGAACCTCCTCTTTTTTTCGAACTCAGTTAACCATCCGCCCCGTTCCCTTTCTCGCCTGTAAACGCAGCCTTAGTGCGCACTTATTCCGCCCAGCGCACTCATTTATCGACGCGATAAAATAAATCAGGGCAGTTTAGACTTGGTGACGTTTACGTGTAGTTGTCACGTCGTTGGAGTAAAGGAGGGTGCTCACTGACTTTTGTTTTTTAAGAATTTTAATTATAATAGTTACGATAATAATTATGCTAAAACGGTCGCGTGACTGAATGACTGCAATAGTCATAGTCGTAATAAATAGTCTAAATTGCTGGTCGTAGAGGTGTACAATTTTTGAGGGTGTGTTTGTTATGATGCGTGGTTGGCCCTCAAAGTGAGTTTTAATTCTTGCATCGAATAAGTTTTGGCTTATAATAAGTTCTTAGTAATAACAATCTAACTATCAAATAAGATAAGATATTAAAATCACACTAATCACACCTATGTTATTAATGCGAAAGTTTGGATCTTTGGATGTGTGGATGCTTGTTTGGACCTCTGCACGCCACAACGCCTGAACGGATCAGGCTAAAATTTGAACACGTCATGTAGTTCTAGACCTGGATTATCATATACCTCTAATATGCTACTTTTTATCCTGAAAAACGCGTGCAATACTGAGGGTACCAACTAATCAGGAATAATTAAAAAATTAATAAATCTATCTGATCTGGGGGTTTTTGTAATAGAATCTCTATTACAAAAATGACAATGGAATAATCCTGACGGATTATATCCTGATGGCTAGGTTTATAAAGATACAATTTGTAAACTCTCGACCACTGTGTGTACTAGCCCTTACAGTAATCTCTCCCGAAATAACACAGTTTCCAAGATCGTCAAGAGTCAGAGAAATATTGGGACGTTCAGAGAAACTATGTTAACTAGTGGTATGCTACTCTATATTTTCTTAATTTTAACGACAGTGTTGTTCGGTTGTTTATGTAGTTGTGGTCGTGGTGTGACTGATGACTTTCGGTAAATAGCCTGGAGAGATTTTGTGAGTATGAAAATTCATCCTTACAAGGGAGGTTTAAGCCCCATGTAAGTACCGGCAATACGCCTGCAAAACTAAGTATACACTTTTAAAATAGCAATAACTTTTTAAGTAAACAAGATATACTTTCGAAATAAAAAGCAAAAGAGTTTAATTTTGTATAAAAAATTATTTATTAATATTTTGTGTATAGAAGAATGGGAGAATATTCCCCAAAATCGGCTCCGAAACCTCGTGTTCAGTATGTCAAACTGGCTCGAAGCTGTAATCAGAGCCCGAGGAGGCAATACCAGTTACTACAAATTTATTAACATGTAAAACTATTTTATTACTATTTTATTATACTATTTTATTGTTTTATCTTTTTTTTTAAGTTAAAAAATTTACTAAAGTAAGATTCAAAGAATGCTATACAACTTTTTTATTTTAAATCTGTAACATATATAGTTAAGAAAAAAAAAATTAAATGTGTGATACTTAGTTTTGCAGGTAGTAACACTAACAAATAAATTGTCATTATTGTCACATCTATTTGATGGTTACTTGGCTGAATAGCTAATAAAAATCATTTAACATGCTTTTTCTGTAGTAAATAAATAGTAAAATGTAAATAAACTTTCCAAAAAACCACCTTATTGATTGCTTATGTTATTTGGTATTTAAAATCATTACCTACTTAACAAAAATAATCTCAATTCACAACAAATCCGCAAACAGAAATAAGCAAACTCACACAATATCCAATTGCAATATTAGCCGCAGAGTTCGTGTCCACACGCCATTTTGCGTGCCTGCCTCTTCTAATTAGATTAGACCAATCAGAAGCGGAATATCGTAGCTCTGACGATAGCACGCATCTCTAAACTACAATTGAATCAAGTCGGCAAAGATAAACCATAAAGGGGAAAGCTCAGGGGGTGAGTCTATTTGACGTTAGTAACGTGACGTAATCGTGACGTCTCCTTTTAGTATTTGCGTAGTTCCATGTCCGCACGATAGAGGCTCTGTACCAAATTGTATGGAAAAAAGAGACGTCACGATCACGTCTCGTTACTAGCGTCAAATAGACTCACCCCCAAAACGGGAAAGTGGGGACATCTCATTAACGAACTACCTATAGAAGTTAAAAATAAGATAGTACTAAAACTATGTTATTAAAATATGTTTTATCAAAAGCTCTAAGCTTAATTGGAGTACTTTGTAGATAGTAGCTATAAGCAGCGATGAGCGGCTAGCTTCACGCTGAATGAATGAACTTTTAGCAACATTCCCGTCGTAGATAAGTAAATGCATATAATTACCAATGTATGAGTGTGTTTAACATGCCTAAGACTGTTATTTTTATTTAGTATTTAAAATGGTTTGTAATTAGATGGTGTGATTTAGGATTATTTATATTTAAGCGATTCATTTACAATATTTAAGCAAGTTAATTGTATGTTAGATAAAATAAATTCTAAGTAAAAAAGATGAGAACCCAATGTTTAGACAATAAATCTAACATAGACTTTAAAGCATTGCTGACCAAGTTAGGTAACGATATTTTTAATGAATAAATTACCTAGTAAACTATACAAAAAAGCGGATCAATGCGGGAAAATATATCTCAAAAATACCAGTTCACTTTAATTCAGATAATTTTTTTTCCATTCAGATACATGTACACTTGGAAAATTGTGACTAGGATATTTACAATGATCTTGACAGTACCAGGGCGCCTATTTTAACACTTCAACACTAAATTTCGTGTTGCGTTTCGGCCAATTGGTGTACTCAAATACAACGAATTAGAGAACCTATTTCCACAAAAAATTAAACGAAACAATCGACTGCGTATTTTGTAGAATTAAAAAAGGTCTTCAGTTCTGCGTGGCTTACGTGGATACGTAGCTCTTCACAATTATAAGTTACTAGCTACTGCCCGCGGCTTCGCACGCGCTTTTTAAGTAGCTTATGTCCGTCGCCGGGATACCATTTACCTCTCTGCCAAATTTAATTGAGATCCGTTCAGCCGTTTAGGCATGAAAGGGTAACAGACAGACTGACAGACAGACAGAGTTACTTTCGAATTTTTAATATTAGTTTGGATTATAATACCTCGTTGCCAAGAAATCGATAAACGTGGCTTTCGTGTGCCTGACGAAACGAAAAATCATTTATTTGCTTGCATTATTTTATTACGTAGTCAGTCTTTAAATACTGTTTTAATTGCCTAAGATTATCTATAGATAAATCCTCAAACATTTTAGGTACATATAAAATGCAATACCTATGTATAGGTACAACCCTTAAATCCATTAAATCATTAAACCCATTAAATTGTATAACGTAATAAACCTCAGTAACCGATATAATTTGATATCTAGATAATCTTCAGATAAGTTAATTAATTTGAACTATGAGCTCAGATAGGTTTACCTAGATACCTAAAATTAATAATGTTCGAGTGCCTAACAATGAGGAAAACTCTCTATAACCATAATGTAGTCAAAACCAAGATACATCGAATTTATTGATTGTTCAGCAAAATAAGTACTCTACCTACTGGAATCACATTAATATTATGAAGGCAAAAGTTTGTATGTATGTGTGTATGTTTATAACTCCTTCACGCTCTAACGGTTGAACTGGTTTTAATGAAATTTGGTAGGTACCACAATAGTTAGTATTCTTGATAATAAAAATAGGCTACTTTTGATACCGGAAAAGTGCAGTGTTCCCGTGATATGATCAAATAATTCAAATATGTTTATCAACGCGGATAACAGTGCGGAGCGCAGCTTATAGCAAAGCTTGTAATAATTAATTATTTATGGAATACATCCGATCCCACTACTGGGCAAAAGCTTTCGGTCCGGTCTTCTTCCAGCAATCAAGGTCTGAGGCAATATGTGACAAGACCGTTACGTCAACACAATTTCGTCTTCATATCCATTATTTGACGACGACGTTACTCCACTTGGTCAGCACATTTGTGTCTTAACAACAATTTGCGGTTCCGACAGCTTTTCATAATTTTATTCCCATCTCTCGTCCGTTTTCGAACTAAAATTCGAACCAGGAGGCCTATTTTCATTCTTTAATACTCAATTAAGTACGTGTTTTGTTTGGCCCATTTTAGTACCATATAATACAACGAATAAACGTAGAAAAATATGCACAAAAAAATTAAACACGCAATTGCATATCTTGGAGAATTAGAATCCTAAATTTGCAGCGTGTGCGATTCTGCGTTGCCGAAGTTTATGCTCAAGCTTTTAGTGGTTGCATAACAGATACCTTGTTATTTTCTGTTTTTGTTAAGTTTTTATAAATGTCTTTGTTTACAAATAATATCTTAGTTTCTAGAGCCGAGGTATAGGATTATGTTACAGGACAGTAGAACAACTGAAGGTAGAAAAACATTTGAGCCAATCTATCATAAACGATCGTTTACACACAACGTAAAGGCCTATGTATAAAATTAAACTCAAATTCTAAAGTAATTTACCAACAGCAATATCATAAATTGACGGTAAACTTCCTTCGGTTACAACTTGCTAATGAACTATGCTCGTAATGTTGCGGTGAAGTAAAAATGCGATACTTTCCCCCGAGTTGGTAGTGGGAGGTAATTTCTGGAACAATGAAGGTATTTTGGAGTAAAAGTAGGTATGTGGAAATGTGAAAATGCTTGACGGAATGAGTGGGGTTTTGATGAACAAGGAAATCTGGACGTCATAATATAGGTAACTAGCGCCTGTCCCCGGCTGCGGCGCGTTTTAGAAATAAAAAGTACCATATTAAAGTAAATGTTAATCCACGTCTAGAGATCTTTATGAGTGCAAAATTTGAGCCGGATCTATTCAATAGTTTTTTTATTTCGCATGAATATTTTTTAGCTATATGTGACCAATTTACAACCGACTTCTAAAAGGAGGAAGTTCTCAATTCGTCTGTATGTTTTTTATTTTTTTATATGTATGTATGTTACTGGATATCTCCGTCTATGGTAAACCGATTTTACTGATTCTTTCACTGTTGTATAGAGAATGATCCCGAGTTGGTCCCATATTTTTTTTATTCCCGAGGGATTAGTATTTTTTAATATTCCTTTGTTTAGTTTTAAGATTTTTATTTCACTGCGCGCGCACTCTACCTAAAATGTTATGTACGCAAAAAATGTCATATCTATGTATTAGAATATTAACCTCATAAATTGTATTAGACTTAGTTATAATAATGTATAATGATACGATACTCCTACGTCACTTGACCTCGTTGTGTAGTTGGTTAGCACGTTCCCGTACTGAGGGAAAGACGCGGGTTCAAGTCCCGTCGAGGTCGAAACATTCTTAGGACATTTTTAGGATATTATTTGATTTCTTATAATATAAAATGATGTTTGTGTTCTTAAAATAAATATATAAGTAGTTTTTGCGTTGTCTTCGGCCAAACATTTTCACAACAGCACAACGTCACAACGGCACAAACTTTCGCTTTATAAATAATGTTAGATAGAGAATGCTTGGGTTGAGTTTATTTTAAATACTAGCTTATTATTGCGACTTTACTCACGTGGTAGGACTAGCATAAAATGGTAGCTAGCCTAGATCACTCAAGGGTAATGTTACATTATGGATTTTATCTGCTATAGTGTTTTTTTAGACGGGCTTTTATACGGATTCTCTGAAAGATAGGATTCGTAAAGAATATTATATAGGCACGCGGAGCTCGGAGTGACAAAATCTCTGGTGGGACTCTTCCGGTGTTGGTTGGTGCTCTCAATGTCAAGGTCGAGTATTGTGGTGTCCTGACGATGTCTCGTGGAGTGACGAAACTAGTTGACGACTTGCTTTGATAGATGTTCTTTCATTTAGTGGTAGGTGTGGTCTTCTACACGGACTACTTTTTGTTAGATCTTATTGGAGAAGGTTTTTTTCGTGGAATTGTTACTAAATCGTCCTTCGTGTATTCGTCCTTATATTTAAGAATATATCCGACAGGGACCAAAGTTACTACATACTCGGAGCTATTAGAATTAGCATGCTGAAGAGGCAGTGGGCCGCCGGCCATATCTCGCGAAGAACCGACAACCGCTGGGGTAAACGGGTTTTTGACTGGAGATCGCGACTCAGGACCAGTAGATTTAGATACTTAGTAAAATGAAATTATGGAACACTAAGGTCTAATTTCACCATTCGCTGTCAAAACTTTTTTGACCAGAACACAGTTCAGCTTAATCGAGTTCAAATGTTGATTTTGAACTCAGTTTACTTCTCACTGATTTCATCACCTACATTTTGTTCGCGTTTACGAAAACGAAGTTTTCATCCGACACTGAATGTCCGCTGTTTGCCGTCGTGTTTGACATTGTGTGCCATGACTAACAGTTTATAGATCAAGAAACAACTGTGTGTCGGTAAAATGCGCTGAACTCGTTTAGAGCGCTAAACAGAGTTTATCTTACATTGAACGCGTGCAATTGCATCGGTGAAATTGCACCTTACTCACAAGTGAAAAGTCAAGAAACAAAACACAATTTGTCACAAATCAGATCTTCCGAACGTCTTCTAAAGACTCTCAGTCGAAGATAAAGTCAACAGCTGATTACATAATGATGTATCATCTATAGAGTTGTCAATGGAACCGATGCATACCAAGTTGCAGATTTGCGATGCAAGATTGATATAATCTGTGCGCTATCTGCAGGTCTATTCCTGATGTATTCGTGAGTGAGTGTATCGTTCATACTATTCTCGCAGTTTATTTGTTTATTTCCTTTTGTTTTCTATTTGTAATGAATTTTATACCTGAAATAAAAGCGGTCGGGCATTTACTTTGTGAAGGTTCCAAACCGTATTGGCAACGTGTGGATTATTATGATAAATGTGACGACAAATATTTAGTTTGACAAAGTTCCGTCCCGTTCGTGTCGTGAGTTTATTGGAGGTTTGTGACGTTAGAAACGAGACGTGATCGTGACGTTTCCTTTTAGTATGGGATTTGCGCAAATACATATCCGCACGATAGAGGCGGCTGTACCGAATTGTATGGAAAAAGGAGACGTCACGATCACGTCTCGTTACTAACGTCAAATAGACTCACCCCTTGATCACTATATAGGTACCAAGTTGCAGCTTCTACAGTCAATTTTAAACCTTATCTCATTGAATTTAAGACTGATAACGATTATTTCGAAGAGGCTATTGAGCTGGACGTTGAAACGATAATATCGAAGTGGCCTTTGAACTTGAGGTTGCATTACCTATATCTTATTTGCATAGAGTTAAGGTTGATAATGTGCAGGATAGTTTGAGATCAAGCAATGATTTGGCATGGCATGGAACTGCAGCTATCGATCAAGGTGTTAAATGATATTAACTGATACTTTATATGAAAACAATGATAATGGGTTTTTCCTATACGATAGGAGCTTGAAACTTAGGAAGCTCTTTTTTTGTTTTTTAATAAAAATTGCTTGTACCTCAGCAATGGTCGCGTGATAGGTACCTTCCTATTTAAAACCTACATCCTACATATTTTAACTTATCAATAAAATAGCTATCAATCTGCCCATAAATGGGTGGAAATATAGGGCGAAACGCCACTACACCGATTAGTAAATATCTTTCTAAGTTCAGGACATTTACCCATTACAGATTAAAAATAAAGGCATTTAAACGGTATTGATGACATAACATTATACAATGAAGAAGAACGAGTATTATTTATTACATAAATATCCCATCAAAGTATGTATATAGGTACAATTGTTTATTCAAACAGTACCTATTCGTTTATTTCACTTTATTCTCATGCTGACTGTACAAAATCCACGACGGAAGAACCAAAGACGAATTTACCCATAAAAAAATCATATTTTATTGGACTGTGACATTTTTACCCTCAAAGTATGGAACTTAAAATTAGCAAAAAAATGGCCCGATGATATTTTTACTCTAACCCATCCCCCAATCAAAAAATTTCTTGTATTTGTAATTATTTATTTATACAAAGTTGTTACAATTTAAAGTCAGCGTCTTAAATCCTAAGTAAGGTTTATCTAGACATTAGGTTCTCTTGATAATACATAATTATATATTTTTTAAACAATATATGCATAAAGAAATTCGTATTTTTCAAGCCCTTTCCACCCTTAAACAATAATAAAATAGCAAAGAATAATCTGTTATTCTCCAACATTTCAAACAGCAAAACTGCAAGCGAGCACCCATCCGTCATTGTTGCCAAACCGCGATGAGGTGCGATACTATGAGGTTGCTATGGATGCTTCTCGAGGTAGTACATCCATTTGCGGATGCTGCGTCATTGAATCATGATTTATGTTATGACGCTGACCGTTGCTGTAATTACGTCGATGGATGTGACTCTTGCTGGAAGAATGGATTTGTCCTGGTTTTGCTTTAAGGTAGCTCGTTAACTATCTGCTAGATAGATATCTTATCTGCTAGATAGATAGATAATTGTTATTAGTATTATTTAAGGGGTATTTATCGCGTTTATTTACCTATTTTTCCCGACGTTTCAACAGGTTTACACACTGTCGTGGTCACGGGATGACTGGAGTACTGGAGCTACCGCCTCTGCGAATACTAATAATAATGTGTTTAGATCGCGTGAGTTCATAAATATTTATAGATAGATAGATATTATAACTTCATTGCAAACTTAACTCGGTAATAATTTACAAAAGAATAGTTAAGTATAGAATTGGCAGTCTTATCGCTCTCGATAAGACCGCCCGAGAGTTATTCCTCTAAAACTCTAAACTCAACGTGTTTTATTTCCTTTAAACCATACAGCAGGGCTTTTCAGATTATTCGTTGTCGAGTCATCGACACGGAATCTGACACCAGATTCACGCGAAATTCAAATATTTTAGCGGTTTTTAATATTTTGTGCGTTCTACAAGGAATATTAATACCGGAAAAGTAGTTATCCATATAGTAAAACATTTTCTATGAACCCATGTTTTAACAAATTACGATTTAGTGCTACTCTGATATCCCTGCAGGACTCTTGCACAATTGCTATTGTGTACATTGTAAAAGTTTTATATTAACCGTCTTCGATGAAATTTTCCGTTTATCGATAATATAGATACTTATAAAATTTCTTACTAGTCGGATTTTCTCCAAAAGGACATTTAATTAATTGTTAATGTCCTTAATTGTTGAAAGTTTCTTTTAGCGTGGGTTCAAAGCAAATGGCGTACAATATACGCAAAAGTACCCACATATCTGGCAGCTATACCCATAACCGTTGTTTTGCATTTTCTGACATTGAAATTATAAAACATCCGACTCGGTCCCCGTTTTCTAACTATTTTCGCAAAACTTGAGGGCAAAAGCTTTTGTTTTTAGATTTGGCAAAGTACCTATAGCCAAAAAGTCAAAGCCATTGCATTCGCTAAGCCGCATAAGAAATTAATTGCCAATCCCATCTATAAAACAGCTAATTGTATACAAACAACTACAAAACTACGTTTACAATAAGAACCTCAAGTTATTTGTTAAGATCAAGAACTTGGCCAATAAAAAGCGTGCAACAATACCAGAATTCACAAACAACCTATCCTATTGAAATGGCTACGAGCTAAATTTTGCACCTAATTTTAAATTCCTAGCTTGTGCCGCACTACCCTCTTCTATATTTTACTTCAATAACAGCCACTTTACCTCCAACTCGCAGACACGTAGCTTTCTCTAGAATTCTATGCAATGAGAAGGATATTTTTAAACTGGTTACGAGGCAGTAATATGTTTAGAAGCATCTGGTAGCCTAATAAGGAGTAGGCTCTGCACAGTTCAAGTATTGAAGATTACTTTGAGAACATATTGTTATGGGAAATGAAATTCTTGGTTTGTTTAACCGATCGTAAGTATTCGTAGGAATTTATTTGTTTGGCATAAAACTCGTATAACACTTTCGAATTTTACTATAGATTTTTTTATCGAAATGACTATTATGCTGTTGACCGCAGATAGCCATGACACCGTTATTGGACTTTTGGTGGGCGCAGAGGGCTGTAACTTCTTGTATATTTATAGTCAGGACTAGAGGGCTGAGCTGTTTGTTCAACGATATAATTTTAATTGAAATAATATAATAATGTTCTTATGAACATTATTATTACTAATGTTCTCATGAACATTATTATTAGAGACAGGTGACCGAAAACATTTTTTAATGTGTTCACTGCCAAGATTCAGCGATGCGACAAGAAGGGAGGGGCACGTCGCGTCGTCGTCGCTTTTCAATGAGCTATCCTACATCACCATGTGAGTCGGTGGCAGTCAAACTGCTAACAGAATAAGTACTGAAATCTGTATTGTGAACTGCTACACATTTTAAGGTTGTATTGGTTAGTTATAGATTATCTTATGCTGTGTAAATTGCCAATGTGTACACGCTATCTATGAATTTAGTCACAAACAAAATTATAAAATTATTTTAGAAATTCTTTGATATTTTTTTAGCAGATTAATGTTTTTTGCCTGATCTTGCTAAGCACATCCACCAATCTCAATCTTCGATTCCGATATACAGGGTCTCGCAAAAATTACAACGCGTTCCAACATACATACATACATACAAGGTAAAAGATAAGTAGACCAAAAGCGGCCGCTAAAGGCAAACAACACACTGAGCTTAATCCACGCATTTCTCACGCGCGCAAAACGAACAAAACACTATCGCCGGGCGGCGGCGGTCGCGCTCGCGTTTATTTTTTGACAAGTGCCATCGATACTCACTGTGCCATTGTTCTGGCTTCGCCGTCATTGCTTGGTCCAATTCTGCGCGCTACAGGGGGAGCAGAAATGTGTTTAACAATTTGTGTGCCCACTCCGCATATTCGCGGAGCGCGGGTTAAGTGCGGGGTGCCAACTCCGCAAATTAGCGAAAGTGCGCCGCTGAGTTTGTATGCTTCAGTACTCGCCCGGCACCACGCTTGGCAACACTTTTATAAGTCGGTGTTATGCTCGAAGGTTTAAAAAATATTGATCTTTTAGAAGTTTATTCCTTCAGGTAGATTAACTAATTTATTTAACTCTTCTAATCTAAGCCAAATTGAAAAATTTGTTTAATAAAAAAATAAGCAATTTAAAATCGAACCACTTATGTCAACTAATTAAATTAGAAATCAAAGTAAAAAAAAAATTGTACCAAAAAAATAAAATACATACCTGTGACCACAAGTCGATTTGAACGGTTGAAATTGGATTGGGATTCTAAACCATCACCTAATTACTCATATAACAACCCAAATTAGTCGTATTGTAGTTTTTTTTAATAAATTCACCAGTGCGTTTTTGCGACTTGTCAAAAGCATTCGATTGCGTACACCATGAAACATGAATCAGGAAACTACATCACTATGGAATAAGAGACACCTCTTTGGATCTTCTTACATCTTACTTGAGTGATAGTATACAAAGAGTTGACATTAATGGAAAACGGTCTTCGGGGTCTGTAGTTACAATGGGTGTACCACAGGGTTCTATCCTCGGTCCTTTCCTATTTTTAGTTTATATTAACGACCGGCCTCATCTTGTAAAGGATAATCACAAGATCGTATTGTTTGCTGGATACTTCATTAATTTTTAAATGAAATGACAAAACACAAATTTCGACGATGTGATTAATGCAATCTCAAAAGTAGTCCATTTGTTTAGTGTCAATAACTTGTTGCTTAATGAAACCAAAACGAAATGTACTAGATTTATTCTACCTAATGTAAAACAAGTTAAGGCTGATGTAACCGTCAAAAGAGAAACGTTAGAAATTGTTAACAGTACCATATTCTTAGGAATAACCTTAGATAGTTAACTTCAATGGATACCTCTATTCTCGGATACCATTTAATTCAATTAAATGGTATCCGAGGCCCAGCGGTGTCTATTATGGCCTCGTTTCTAGCCAAGCGAACACAGGCGGTGGTCGGGGACGGGGGCAGGGTGATATCATCGGAACTAAAGAACACCATGGGAGTTCCGCAAGGATCGTGCCTGTCGAACACCCTGTTCAGCTTGCTCTTAAATGATCTGGCCAACACGGTCCTGGGCGCGGACATCTATATGTACGCAGATGACGTTGCCGCAGTTGTCACCGCGCCCACGGACAGCAAGCTGGAGAGCGAGCTGAACTCGGTGGTTAATAAATTGGAAACGTGGTTCAAGTCGAACGGCCTCGCCCTCAACAAAGACAAGACTTGATTTATCAACTTCAAGCTGAACGGGGGGAAACCGCCTGTTCTACGGGTCTTTGCGGGGTCAACGGAGCTGGAACAGGTGCAAACTACAAAGCTGCTTGGTTTCCAGCTTGATAGTTCCCTCGTATGGGACGCCCACATAGAGAGTGTTTGCTCGAAACTCGGTCGGGCTTTTTTTGCATTGCGGAGGTTAGCAAGCACCGCCACCCGTGACGTCGTGCGTTTCTGTTACTACGCGACAGTTCACAGTACCCTCACCTATGGTATGGAGCTGTGGGCGCCAGCCAGCGACGTCGAGCGGGCCTTCGTGATGCAGAAGAAGGCGGTCCGAGCTATAGTGGGAGTTCCAGACGACGTGTCATGTAGAGGTTATTTTAAAGAGCTTGGGATCATGACCCTGCATTGTGAGCATATATACCAAGTAGCCCTGTTCACACACCTAAATTTGCACATGTTCCAGCGCCGCCGTGGGGTTAACGCGGATCGTGCTCTCCGCAGCAACAAGCACCAGCACAGGCTTGTCACTCCCAAACACAATTTAAAAAAATCGAGCAGATCAGTATATATCTCAGGCCCGGCAGTGTACAACAGACTACCTGACAAAATCCGGAATGCCACCTCCACCGCGGCGTTTAAAAGTAAATTGAAAAAGTGGTTGTTAAAAAAGGTTTTTTACAATATGTGCGAATTCTTGGAATTGCCGGAATATTGATATATTTACTCGTAATTATAATAGCGTAATTAAGATATATGTATAAATTTAGGTATAGACCTATTATTATATAAAAAGTCACTTGTAAAAAAATTTTTATTAATAAATTCTTGTATTCTTCAATGGAGCCCACAAATAGACAAGCTATCGAAGAGACTTAGTTCTACAGCATATGCAGTCAAAAAAATCCGTCATCTTACAGACGTTGATACTTCTAGACTAGTCTATTTCTGCTACTTTCATAGTGTTATGTCTTATGGCACACTGCTGGGGGGGAAGGCTGCAGATATTAACACCGTATTTGTGCTGCAGAAGAGGGCTGTGCAATCTATAACATGAGTCCCAGAGAAACCCTACGTGACAAATTCAAAGAAATAAACATAATGACAGTACCATGTTAATATAATATATTTATGAAAACTTGTTGTACATTCATAGAAATATCGAAAAAATAGCGAAATACATAATTTAAAAACTAGAAATAAGAATAAACTTGCTGTGCCCACAACTAGGCTACACAAGATTAATGTATCCATTAAAGAGCAATATACGCTTCTACAACAAAATACCAAATGAGTTGAAAAAAATATCAATAAATAAATTCGAACAAATTGTCAAACATATACTTTGTAAAAAGGCTTACTACAAAATATCAGATTATCTAAAGCATAAAAAACCTTGGGACAAGTTTTGCTCCAACTCGAAAACTAACAACCTAACAAGGTAAAGGTTTCTTGTTCGCTTCTTTGCTTTACCTTAAAAATATTGAAGTGAGCAAAAATGAACTTTATTTTCTAGTTTTACTTAAGTAATTTGAATTTTGTGACGTGTCCAAGAGTCCTGTAATGTCTAAAGGAAATAAAGCACTTTGAATTTTGAATTTTGAAAATTGTGTTTTATTTTGAACAGAGACAGAGAGGAAAGAAGTTCGATCATTGATTATTACCTAGATTATTTATAGCGATGAACAGCGTACCAACAACCGGCTGATAGTGTTGTGTGGTCAATCTTAATTTTTTAGGTTTTGAATAGGTATTCTTTGGAGCAGTAGTAAGTATTTATAATATACTGTAATATAGGTAATTAATGGAATCAGAACTTTTTTTAATTTTCAGTCTAACTGTTTAAACACTTAAGTACTTCTGAGTAATAATAAAAATAAAGATATTGGTACCTCTACATATATGACACACAATAGTTATTGTGCTTACGAGTAAAAAGATTAAATTATCTGGATAAGTTTAATAATAACTTTTCTTGTAGAATTCACTCACGCACTGAAATCTTTTTATGCCCACTGTAGAGAAACAAAAATCTCCGCCAATGGCGATCGCGATTCCGACGGAATATATTTTGACGTGTTCAAATTTCGAAAAAAAATCTTTTTTTTTATATTTCCGCGCACGCGGGGAGGACAATGCGGTCTGGGCGTAACGAATAACTTGATTTATAAAAACGCGTGTATGCCGCCGGCCTTATAACGAATCCCTTTTTATGTACAATAAAATGTGCATAAAAAGGGAAAAAAGGGGCGAATAAAATGTAGACATGTGAATGAATAATTTAATTGAAATCCTTTAACTAGGCACCTATCTAACGTAAACAAATTAAATAAGTTAATCATTTATTTGCCACATAAAACACACACGTACAATTGGTATACTCGTTACAAAATGGCAAAAATGAAAAATAAATCTCTATAATATATAAAAGAAAGTCGTGTTATTTACACTATTTATAACTCAAGAAAGGCTGAACGGATCTCAGCAGATTGGTGTTCGCAGTACCTAAAGGTGTTTAAGATACACAGAATGAAGCTGCTGCCCTACCTATGGTACGAGTATGTAGGTTTGTCTCACAACATCCACGGGCTGTGCACAGGTGTGTTGGGTTGTTGATTCTTACGCCGCGTTCACCACGTCAGCTATAATAACATTATTGTCACAAGATCAAGCGAGAGAGATCGAGATGTAATTGTTTTTATTTGCTTAAGTTTTTCAAACGCCTCCGTCTATTGTTCTCTTATGTCCAGTCCATCCCAAGGCCGCCTGAAAGAGATCGCTCAAAGCGATAAGGCCACTCTTTATACTTTTTTGTTTCTCAGCATTTTCTTCTGTGTTATATTTTGTGTTTGCGTGGTACAAAAAAGAGTGATCTATCTATCTAAGATCTAATGACAGATCTTTCGCTATTCTTAATTTGGATCTTTAGCAACTATAACCAAAGTCTATTCCATTATTTGAGGGACGATTAGGCCAAAAATTTCACCTTGTACTGTGGGCGCATAGCTCGTCCCGACACCGACAGCCGACAGCCGCTGGGGCCGCAAGGTTCCTGAGTAGCGACCACGTACCGGAGGGCGTCGCGTGGGTGGTACATTTTCATGCATTTCGTAGCTAACTGTTACATTATAGTAAGCACTAACTCAAATACAAATAAAAAAGGGTAGATGAGGTACTAGCCTCTCGAGAGTGGAAGTCAAAAATTAGGTGCAATTAGGTCCATCCACCTCAGTCATAGTCGGACCGGCGTTCGTGTTACGCGTGCTTGCTACTACGCTACGCACTTTAGTGTGATTTATTGAGTAAACGACTACAGCAATGCCCTCGTGTTTGTTCAATATAATTATTGCACATGATTGGAAATATAACTGTGAGCGAGTGTTTGCGTGCGGTTGTAACACAGGCCAGTTGTTGAGTAAGCGCTGGGAGAATGCACTATATATCTACAGATTTTACTTAGATCTGTGACTAACCCATAATACAATATATAACTCTTTATTGTACACCACAAAATTAAATAAAAAACATAGACATTAACTTCTTCCAGGCGTAATGATAAGATCCTCTAAGGCGTCTTGGGAGGTCTATGTCCTGCAGTGTACTAGTGAATTCGGTTGATGAATGATGACGATCTTTAGTATTGAAGTAGCAGGTAATTTCAAATACTTTACGCGTTTGATGAATATTTGAAGTTGTTACTTTGACAAGGCCTTTATAGCGGATTCTTTACCTCACGTTTTACCTCATTCACCAACTCTTTCCGAACAATAAAACGAATTCGCTTCAACAAGCGAACAAGATCGCAAACTTGATATTTTAACAAGCTCCCGTTTTAAATTTATAATGCTACCTTTGTATTCAACACTCGCTGTTTACCACTTCTGCAATACTGTATAGGTAAGTGTTTTTCAGAGTGGGATGTTGTGGCCTTTAGATCTGTTTCAACTAGCCTGGGTCTCGAGCTTCGCATGTTATTTTCTGAGTAAAAAAACTGTTTTACAGAGACCAAAAACCAACTTCGAATTCCTGTAACAATTGATTGCAAAATTTTAAAAATTTATTCCTGTATCTATTTTGATATCAGAATAAATCGCCTAGTGCAAGTCACTCGCACACGAAGGGTTCCGTACCGTAAAAATCAGGCAATTTTTCAAAGAACATCAAATTTTCACTTGTTAGGAGACCCCTTTAAATTTTATGATATTTTTAGTATTTGTCGTTATTACATTTGAAGTTTTACTTATTTATAGAAAGTTTAAAATGTTTACCTATTGTGGTTCAAAAGATACTACTGCTTTGACAAACGAAGAGCGCAAAAATAGACAAAAAAACACGTTTTTTTTGTATGGAAGCGCCCATTAATTAATATTAATATTTTTTTATTTTTTTTATTTGTTCTTATAGTGGCAAAAGAAATACACATTCTCTGAAAATTTCAACTGTCTACCTCATACGGTTCCTGAGATAGAGCCCTGTCGGCGGAGGTTTAGTAATAGGGTTCCGTTTTCATCCTTCGGGTATGGATCCCTACAAACTCACATGTCAAATATTCCTTAATAATGCTGATATATTGAACCAAAGTAAGTCAATCGGAATTTAAAGCTTCATGAATAAGAAACATATTGAAATCCAGAATAACTTTTGTGTTGAATAATGATGAATAAATTGACATGCTCATTGGATTTAAGGTCACAGACCTTTATTTTTAAAAAGCCCCAGTTTTATTTGTGCAGATACGATGAAGGATATCTGTGTTTCTGTACAGTTTGCAAAATAATCAATTAGGTACATATTCTATCGATGCGATGCTAGGCTAAAACTGAAATAAGTGGATTTTTATTGCCCGCGGCTTCTTGATTACCTGGATAAAATGGCTTTCAGCGATAAGGCCCCATTTGTAATATTTTTAATTAAGATAATTTTTTTAAGACGGCAATGGCCTTTATTAACAAAGAAAATTACAATCAAATTATAACTAGTATTTACAATTGAAACAATTAAGCTAACTGCAGACTGTTGCAAACAATCTACAGGTAGCTCAACTGATCCATATCAATACCAGTCGGAAGCGTCCCCAAGACGCTGGCTGCATTGCCCCGCTGTATGGCAATGCTGATGCGCTGCGCCAGATATCCGCCAGCTCTCGGGTCACGCGTCGCGTCGACCAGACGCTCAGATAACTTTTTAAAAACCCGGAGAGCCTCGGTACCCCACGGACCTAGGGTCTCGACCCCAAAGGGAGCAAATATGTAGGCTCTGTCAAGACCTGCATATTTGCGTCTCTTGAGATCCTCGGCCAAATCTGCCGCCGCACCAGCCCTTACGGATGTCCTCGGAAGATGGGAATTAAGATAAATTAAATTTTATTTTTGTTATGTGTATTTTGTGCAATAAAGTGTTCATATCATTCATTTATAAAGAAGTCAGAAGTCAATAACTTTATTTCTTTTGGCTTACAAAATGCTTATTTCGAAATAACTGATTACTAAGACAAGTCAAATTTTTGAACTATGCATTAAAAAAAACATAGAGCCAAAAACGAGAACCTTACCCTTTTTTAAAGTCGGTTGAAAATAATAATAATAATAAACTGTTTATTGACATAAAAGCTAGTGTAACAGACAATATGAGTCCATAGGCTCCAGAACTAGTTAAAAACTGTGTTTCAGGAGCCAGTGGCTTTTCCACCTAATATAAACAGATAATTATGCCAAAGCAGCATAACTAATCTTAATTGTGGGTAGGTACAGAGGAAATAAGTTAAAAATATAAAATTAGCAAATACTCTACCACTATTTATGTGCATCAAAAGCGTTGCCGTTATATGAATATATGCAGCAGCTGCAGCCCGTTGATGTCTCAATGCATGGTTGTGATTTGATTTAAATTGAATTCTCTATCTACTAGGAAATACATAATTTTAATACTGCGGCACCAGCTGTGCTTCACATTATAGTCCTAAAGCCAGTACATAAGAGCCAGTAGATCTAAACTCAATACAAACCCAAACAGTTTTGTATTTCTATATAATATTTGAAAACTATTTAATATTTGGAAAAAAGTGTTCTTTTTTATTCGAACGAAGCCTTCATTGAAATTGATCTTTGCCAGATTTAAGAATGGGGACAAAAAGCGGATAGTATGTTAGATAAAGCTCGTATAAAAAGGTCCTATTTTACGCACTGTACTCGGCACGAGGTGGGCCGAAATGGTATAATGCAAACCGGTCCGACCCACCATGCGTATTCAATGCCTCTGCAAAACGCAATAACACATGCTCACTAAAAACTATTTACGGCACAAGTTAACAAGGCTCTCACTGTACATCCCAAAATCACCTTTATCAACAATCCAACGAGTGCTAAAATCGCATAAGAGTTATCAGCCAAGGAGGCGAATATGCTGCAGCTACATTGATAGCATCTTCATCAACTTTATAGGCGATTGTGGACTTTTTTGTTTTAGAGAAAAGGATTAAAATCCTGAGGAATACTCGTTATGAAGTTATCGGGGTTTTGATGGATGAAACCTACACGGGTTATGTTTCAGGTTTTTTGCTCTTTTATAACGGCTATAAATAGATGCATCGTGAACGTGGATAGATGTCAGAAGAAGGTTTATGAAGAAGTCGAAAATCTCCAAAAACCAATTGACATTATTTCACATTTGAATTAACTTTCTTCCCATCGATCAAGGTATCCGCCGAGGAGGCGGCGAATACCTGATCGATGGTTCTTCCCTTTTTCTTTTGCTTTAAAGGATGTCAAAATAATGAACAAAACAATTGCTTCCCAGTACACAAAATTAAACATAATCTATAACTACGGAACGTAACCTACCTAAAAAAAAAGTTTGTTACTTTCGCTGATTACATCCATTGCCCGTGGACCATCTGTGTAGTTCACCTTGTTGCGTCTCAATTATAATGTTGACACCGTGCTTATGACCATTGAAACTATTTTTTTCCCTTCAAGAGCGAAATATAATCTTACTAGTTGTTGCCGGGATAAAAAGTAGTCTTTGTCCGTACCCGGGACACCATTTACTCCCTGCCCATTAAGATCCTTTAAGCCGTTTAGGCGTGAAAAGGTAACAGACTGAAAGACAGAGTCACTTTCGAATTTATATTAAATAAATTAATATAAAAAATGCTGGACAATCCACACAGCATCATATAGCCCCAAACTAAGCAGAGCTTGTGTAATGCGTACTAGATGACTGATATACTTAATACAATACATTACATTGATAATTTTTTATTATACATAGAAAATACCCAGAACAGCCGATCAAATATTTGCAGATCATACAAACATTTGCTGCAATATAATATTAGTACAGATAAAAAGAAATAAACAAATAAATAATATTAGTAGAGATAGAGATATATATATATATAACTCTATTATGTTACCTACTGTCGTCGGGTAACAAGAACACTACATGCAATGCAGTGACAAGACGGACGGCCTATTATGACTGGATTTCAGTAGTAATTCATGCGTCGCTCGCCTGAACCCAGTCACCGCTGCGTAGGTATAATATTTGTGGGGGTATGGGGTCTAACTGTCAGCAACAATCTCACAAAATAATACCTTATCTCAAAAACGGCAGCAAATGTCAGAAAAAGTAACTTATAACAGAAAATAATACCTTATCTTAAAAATGACAGCAAAT
Organism: Eupithecia inturbata; assembly: GCA_963662085.1. NCBI lineage: Eukaryota > Metazoa > Arthropoda > Insecta > Lepidoptera > Geometridae > Eupithecia > Eupithecia inturbata. Next base: position 2,836,808 of record OY759192.1, read on the forward strand.
GTCAAAAAAGCCAAAAATTTCGAAACCTGAAAAGAAAAAAACATAAAATGAAAGCAAATGCCAAATAATAACCAAACCACAAAAACAATATTGAAAAAACACGGGTTAATAACAGGAAATTTAATAATACATAACAATTGGTTTATGCACGATCGTATTGCACTAAGAAACGCAATGCACGGAACATCTCCCAAAATTGAACCAATACAATTTACGGACCGAACTACTTCCGAGTAAGATGCATGAGTAATTCCTCACAATCTAAGTCTCAGACAAGACCCTTGCAGACAAGACAGAAGCCGCAGTATCGAGTATAAATTCGGCCTCAATTCGATTACTGCTATCTCGATGCATCTCTCGTAAGATAATCGGGTTGAGGATGGTACAAAGCCTGAAATACGGTTGAGTTAACGTTAATAAAATACCGGTGCAGGTCAGGATGGCGGGGTTTAGCTGTTTGAAAAATTGCACGGACGTTATTTGCATTTAATAGACGAATTTGCGATTTGAAGTATAATACATATAACTCTTTATTGTACACCACAAAATTAAATAAAAATCATAGACAATGAAAAGGTACAATGTAAAGTGTGTGGTAAAATGGAAAGGTACAATGGGCGGCCTTATCACTTAGAAGCGATTTCTTCCAGGCAACCTTTGGATGGATAGAAATTTGAGAATTTAAGAAAGGCAGGGGTGTATACAAGGTTATACATAATAAAATTTAAATAAAATAATATTACTTATACATAAAGTAGAATATACAAGTTGCCACGTTATTCATGTACCAAGCCGAAACTGGGTTGTTGTGCACCCTATACCCAACTGATTCGCATGGTTGATTTTCAGAAACAGGTTGTTTTAAATTTTCATACAAAAATAAAATAATTTCAAACGCTAACTAAAGCGACAACCCTATCACTAACGCAAACACACCATTTTACCGACAAAATTTTAAGGATCCTTTAACTAGGCCGCCTTTTTGTACTAGATTTATCTTAGTTTATAAGATTTATTTATTATTTTTCACGTGCCAATAAGGAATACATTCATTCATGCTAAAAATAAACCTAGGCACGTACGAAACACTTTTTAAATTTCGCGATTTTCTAACATTACTGAATTTGTCTGGTATTTATCGCGTAACTTTACTATTAAAATATCGATAAATTATCTTTATTAAGTACCTACGTAGAGTACCTACCACCAAACAAACATACCTACCTACAGATGAACCTTAAACAATAATAGCTTAGAAGAAAAATATACGGAACCACCGTAAAATACCGTAATAAAATAAAATTGTGGGCATGGCTAAACAAAAGATGGCTACTTGCTGCGGTAGTCTCATTGGCTCACGTAACGTACCTGCTACGCCTATGCAACAGGAACTTGGTAATGGGCGCTAGGCCTGGCGCTAGACTCTACACATTTAATGTGTATACCTAAGTATGGGCGGTGACAATTTGAGGTCAGGAACCTTACTGATGAACAGCTGATGCTAGGATCGGTCACATACATATTATGGATGAAAGTTTCGAGGTCTTTTTTTCAGTAAATACCTTAAAACCCGGAAAGTGTTTGAACAAAAAATGTTCGTGGGAGGGGGTAAACCACCCCCTTTCCGCTTAGTACACCAATAACGTGGCGCGGAGTATATATAAAATAAATAAACACATATTAAATATAAAGAACAAAATAAATTGTGCGAATATTCACTTTTCTGACAAATAAAAATCTTTGACGTGAGCTTTGAAAACAGGTAGAGATCCAGCGTTACTAATGGACAGTGCGTTCCACAACTTTACGGTCTGGATGGTACAGGATTAAAAATAATAAAGATTAGTTTAGTTAGTATAGTATTACATATCTATGGTGCAAAGATTCATTCATTCAGTCATGCAAGGTTTTGTAGCTTAAAAATCTAAAAGATTAATAGCTTTCTGCCCTGTGACAGGAACACTTTCGCTTGGTCTCCTTAGGCTAGAGATATACGGATCAGAAGTATAAAGTAATGAATGAAAAACGTCCTAATTTGTAGCTGACCTAGAGCATTTTCTGGAATACTCCAATCGATATTTTTTGTAGTCCTTATTTCGGAACTCTTGAGCATCTTCAGACAATTGTCCACTAGGTAAAACAGCAAAATATTTGATTATATTCTCTCCGTGGAGTAAAATCTTGTATACAGAAGAGGGCATGCAAAACCACCTATACTTATCAACGTATAATTGTGCTGTACTTTAAGTGTATTCAATAAATTTTTGAGGATTAATTGCATGTCCAGATGACAAGGTCTGCAAGATGACGTACAATCTTTTGATAATCTCCTCATGAACTCCCGTAATTTCGGAACTGCAATGGTAGTTCTGAAAAAATCGACGAGCCGTGTTCCCATCATTACTTTTGCCTGATCCTTGTCGTGGTTTATCTACCACAAATAGTACACACTGCTCCAGAACAAGTATCAGTTAATACTTGAGCTACTTTTCCATCAATCATTGTCAAAAACAATTCAGGATTTATTTCAATCATTCCATCATTTTGTCTAATCTTCGAAGTCTGTAAACTTTCTATTTGTGATTTTATATCAATAACAACAGCTCTAGTTTTCTCTGAGGTTTCTTTTGAAAATTCCATTTAAATAGGTCGACAATACCTCGGAGATGAGCAAGTTTTATTTTGCCATATAATTTCATTAGAGCTCAAGTTCGTTTTATTGGAACTAACGAAGCTATGAATAAGTTAGCGCCTGATATTAATTTACTTTCGCCTTCTAATCTTTGTTTATGTTCGCTTTGCCCCGAAGAAACGTCACATCCCCAATTAGTAAATAGTTTTAGCCTTTGTAATCCAGGTTAATGTGTAGATTCAATCTTCAAAGTACGAGCCGCGAGCCACAGTATGATCTAATAAATCCTTTAATTTTACTTTGGCACCGATATTAGTTATCGGTGCCAAAGTAAAATTATATATATTTCAATACTACATACAGGTGGGTAGCAAGACATTTTTGCATTCTTCAACAGATTGTATGATGGAAAAACTTAGCAATTCTTTTCAGCAAGAACAGCTCTTAAATATGAGTGTTGCGACTTTGTTAAATTTAAATCAATGTATAAACTTAAGGCTTCATCAATAGAATACGCACTTACGGTTGGTGTTTCATGGAGGATTTGCCTTCGTATCGTTTTCTTCTCACCCTGCTTAGTGGCTTTAGCATAGCTATGAGGGAAATTTCCCTTGTGATCGAAGTCCTTGTACATAAGCGTTATGTAAAAATTCGAGTCCATATTCTTGCACTAATTCCATGTTCTTTCGTTTCTTGTTTTTGTCTGACAGGTCTTCATATGGTTTTGATGGTCGACCACGACCCGTAGATGTGCCTGGGGTAGGATACGATTCTTCATCATCGAACACATATTTGAACTCGCTACCTAACCATGAAGCGTTTTGTTCCAAGAATCAAGATTTGGTCCTTCTAGCTTTCGACCAACAATCACGGAATTTTTGTTACATATTTTGTTGTATGTTTTCGACAACTTTTTGGCGTTTAGATGGTGTTAAGTTATAGTTTTCTTCCAAATACTTTAGAATGCTTTCCGAAGTGGCTTCGTTCTCGATTAAAAAAGAACATAATTCGCGTTTTGATACAATGAATTCACACATTTGGTTTTTTTAATGCACATGTTTGCACGAAAATAACAAACGAATTGATGTTTGGAATCTGAGTCCCTTTTATTAGATAAAGTAATTGATAACATATCGTTGACATATTTATTTGGTTTCCGCATTTAACGGTTCGGAAACCGCAATATTTAGTTTTTTTATTTGATTAGGTGATAACTTTTATCAAATAATGCGGTTTTTCTCTATTTATGGCTAAAATAATTATAAAATAAGTACCTTCATAAATGTAGGTAACTATACTTCTAACTACCCTACTCTAACACAACTACCGTCAAAAATAATAAAATTTTATTTAAATTAAACAAGCAATACTAAATTTAAGGTCATCACGTGAATTAAAACCAGGATATATGCTACAGTTTAAACCAAATTTACAAAAAAAAAACCACTGTTAAGTTTTTTCTTATTTCCCCACGGTACACTATTACTAGTCAAATTGGGGCAAAAAATTTCTATAAATCCTGTTAGTATACTGATCAGAAAACGTAAAAGTAGTCATATCTCCTTGTGAGCGTTAAATACGAAAACTCGATTTGAGGCTTTCAAAAATTTACTACACAAGCTAACTTTCTTAGCCATATATGAATATGCTTGAATTACGTGGAAATTGTAAAGTACCAAACTTTTAATGATGTAGAATTATTAATTAGTAACAGTTCATCAACAAATACTTGTAAAAAAATCGATCTGAAAGTGTAATATTACACATTTTCCTACATCAATCGATCTAGGTACTTCCTTACATTCAAGTTCAAGTTATCGCTATTAAAATATGTTATTATAGCATATTTTTTTATGGTATATGATAGTTCGATTATCCTTCTTCATATACTAATTAAGAAAAATGTATAAATCGAACTTTTGTCACAATTATTTTTGAGACGGTAATTACGCTCCTGACCCAGTGCGGTGGGGCGCCGTGATTTTTCGGGGCGAGACTCGGACGTTTGAGGCTAGTGCAGGCGATCCGGCTGGACGTGTGAGTGCATAACACGGTTAAATCCATATTAGTACCCCAGGTGGAATATTAGGGATGTGAATAATGAATCCAACTTTTAAAATTCTGAATCAAGTTTTGTTAGGCTAAATCCTGCCTGAAAATAAAGCTAAATGTTTAAGCTAGCAATACTTGATTGCGAAGATGTAAGGTTTTTGGCAGTGGGCTACGTTCAATAATAATATTATAAACACATTCCTATACTTATTTTAAAAAAACTAATTTTGTGGTAGGTATTGTAAAGATGTTTGCGTGACGACAACGCCGATACTACTGAATGGATCGAGCTGAATTTTGCACAAATAAAGTTCTGGTCCTGGCTGGAATAACATAATGGCTACATTTTATTCCTAAAAACGCGTGCAAAGCCGTGGGCAGACGCTAGAAGAATTTGAATATTAATTTGACTTGGATTGGAGTACCCATGTATGGGCTAAGCTAACCGGCAAACAAACATTACCAGGTTCAAGACACCCAATCTACGGGTAAATAAATTCAACCGCTGTAGGGTACAGATTAAGGTGTACGAACTGCACACCTCCAGACATTAGGACATTTACATATCGAGCGGGCTGCGATAGTGTTGTGTCTGTGGTATCTACAATCGGTTCTAGAATCCAAGATATTTTATGTGCACAAAGGCATTTTTAAAAGAAAACTAACTTAAAACAGCAAGATAATCACGAAACAAAAACATTAACGACGCATGACGCATAAATGCGCAGGCGTAACGAAAAAGGTTCGAAGTGGACTTCGAAAACGGACGACAGTTATAAGGGTGTTTGGAAGCTCGGTGCAAAGCCTTAAGGGGTAGTAGTATAGACCATCTAGAACATTTTGAGCCACATTTGTCTTAACCAAAGTCTAATTGTTTTTTTTTTAGGGACCTTTTACGATTTTTAACCAAATTCCCAAAAAATTCTAATTAAGTACTGATAATGCAAAGTTTAAGTGGAAATGTCTATTTATTTTGTATGTTTTTATTAGCCTAATGTGTGTTTAATGATATTAAATCATTATAAAGCACAGTTTATGCTAAAAAAATGACTTTCAGACTATTTAAACTTTACAGAAAAAAAGAAAATGAAAAAAAAATGTTTTTTAATGACATTTAAATAAATAAATAAAATAGCTGCAGATGTTCAGATTATTTTAAAAACACGCTGAGTTATTGCTCTTTCTTTTAAAGTATCATTTACTTAGATAGCTATACAGTTTTCGAAAATACGGTGCCTAAACCAGTTAAGGGTAAGAAAATTACTGTGTACCTAATAATAAACTTACCTGAACAACAATGTAGAGAGGGACCTTAGACAACTCGCTTCAACAGTGATATTGATGACGGATGGTTCTTAAAATCGATCCTTTGGACTGATGAGTCCAAATTTACAAGAGAAGGCATCACGAATTTTCATAATTTACATGAATGGGCTGACAAGGACAGCAATCCGCATTGGAAAAAACAGGTACACAAATGTTAATTAAATTAATTCCAGTCGTTCAACACATCTTTAACAGAATACTTTAATTAGAATGCATTTTTGTTTTAGGAGTCTTTCCAAGCCAAATTTTCAATAAATGTATGGGCTGGAATAATGGGACGAACATTGATTGGGCCACACGTTTTACCAGATAATTCAAACGGTGAGAATTATCTGCATTTTCTGCAAAATGATTTACCAGAACTCCTGTATGAAGCCGAAGTACCCATACTAAATACGGACAGGCCAATCATCTTTCAACAAGATGGATGCCCAGCACATTGGACGTTAAGTGTCAGGGAACACCTTAACAACTGTTTTCCAGACAACTGGATAGGCAGAGATGGGCCCATCCCTTGTCCCGCACGATCGCCCGACCTGACTCCAGTAGATTTTTTTGTGTGGGGACGGGCAAAGGATCTCGTATACACTACCGAAATATCCACGAGGGAAGAATTACTTCAAAGGATTGAAACAGCTTTCACAACTATGAAACAGGAAATGCAGCTGAAAGTCACGACGACAGAAGTTAGAAATCGTTGTCGTAAATGTATACGCAATGGTGGAAGCCATTTTGAGCATCAGAATTAAAAAAATAATCATCAAAAACGTTTTTTTCTTATCTCCTTTAAATCAGTATTTACGGACTTTAACTGGTTTAGGCACCGTATTTTCAAAAATTGTATAGATATCTAAGTAAATGATACCTTAAAAGAAAGAACAATAACTCAGCGTGTTTTTAAAATAATCTGAACATCTGCAGCTATTTTATTTATTTTTTTAAATGTCATTAAAAAAGATTTTTTTTTTCTTTTTCTTTTTTTCTGTAAAGTTTAAATAGTCTGAAAGTCATTTTTTTAGCATAAACTGTGCTTTATAATGATTTAATATCATTAAACACACATTAGGCTAATAAAAACATACAAAATAAATAGACATTTCCACTTAAACTTTGCATTATCAGCACTTAATTAGAATTTTTTGGGATTTTGGTTAAAAATCGTAAAAGGTCCCTAAAAAAAAAACAATTAGACTTTGGTTAAGACAAATGTGGCTCAAAATGTTCTAGATGGTCTATACTACTACCCCCTTAAGGCTTTGCACCGAGCTTCCAAACACCCTATAACCACTCATACGTTCAGCCGGATCGCCTGCACTAGCCTCAAACGCCCGAGCTTCGCGTTCTTCATATGTGGCTCGGACGTTCAACCGGAATATTTTTTTCGCAACAAATGATACTGGGACGTGTGAGAATAGCTTTGAAACTAAAAATTGTTTTGATCTTCTACGATTTGCTCTGAAACCAATGTATCATAAAAAAATCCATCTATAAGTATTTCTTTGGTTTTGTAATTTCTTTGTTCACAAAAAATATCTAGGGTTCTAAAACCGAGTAACTACCTACCTATTTGTCGTATGTAGGTAGGTACTTGTGTTTGGAATACGGATGCGGAATACTAATCTAGATATAGTAATAATAATAAGACTTCAGTAGTCCCAAAATGGCCCTGTTGCTTAGAGCATTAAATTCTGGTTTAATGCTCTAAGCCCTGTTGCGATGCAATGCGGTATCACACCGTGTTGTGTTCAGATTTTTTTCGACAAAAGGGTAGCTAGTGAGACTAAAATTTCTAATGGGTGCATCCATACCGAAATTAACTTTTGTTGAGCAAGATTAAGATTCCAATATTTTAATACAGACATAGATTACTTTGTCATGTTGCTAAACATATCTTTTCAAAACTACTCAAGTTGGGTTTCGAAAAACAATTAAAAACAAGAGACTTTGAAATTCTGTAATAAATTAACTGTCTTTTAAGTTTTGCGGTACAAAATAATTGCAAGTTCCTTTTGTGCAACTCAGTTGAGCAAATTGAGCAGTGGGACCCTTCCTCATCCAAATAATTTTGTTCCCTATTGCTCCCCATTGCGCAAGTTGCTCAACTCAGAAAAACAACAACGTATATATTAGTAAATTTATAAAAATAATGTATAATATGACAATGGCAATGGCAGGTTATGTCGTACACTCAAAGGCTGTAAAAATGAATAATAAAATTTCAGATTTGATTAAAATCCATGGAAATAAAAATATTATTGAAATTAGATTAAAATAGATGCTCTTGGAAAAAATGCTATTACGAACTAAATGATTTTTAAGTGATACTTTTGATGATTGAAATCTTGCATTAATTTTATTTGACATACTTACCTTTCGTACCATTTGATTAAATTAGTATTATATAACGTATCTGGCCGTCTGCCTTTGCAACACCCTTAATGGGTACATATTGTGTGTATTTCTTAAATAAGTCCTGACAAATGTATGTACCTACCATTATAAAATGATGCAATAAATAAATATAAATAAAATAAATAATGACAGCGAATGTCAAAATTACAGTCGATGACACAATGTTAATTTTAAAATGCAAGCGGCGCCATTAAGAATGAAGTTGAAGTTCTTAAAATGTTCACTTTTCGTAAGTTTAATAAAATCGTAGGTAGGAACAGCTTTACAATATCACCTTGCCCTAAGCCGCCGAGCAGATAGAAAATTTACCAGAGTTGGACTGTAGCCTAAAAAGGCCAAGTAACAAAGGTTGGTTTTGGATCCCTGACCGTTCGCGAGACCATTTTGTTTGGAATACTCGCTTTACCTTTTCTGTAAGCGAATAATGACATTGTTTATCGAGTTGGATATTGTATTGAATATTGTAGAGGTGCGAGTTCGATTCCCTGTAGGACCGATGTTTGCATAAACTCTGTTCCGGGTGTTTGTGGCACTAGTTCTGTGTGTGGCAATATTTAGTATATGTTTACCTACGCACATGAATTGAATATTCGACAATTCCCATAATATAGAGATAGGGGCAAGATAGGAATACAATATATAACAGATAATTTCAAATTCAATAATGGATTTTTCTAGCAAGAAAATTGGGCCTCGGAAAGCACGTTAAGCCGATGGTCTGCGCCTGACCTCTCCCCGATCGTGTCGGTCTGCCGTTCCATCGGATTATAAGAGCGCACCTGCGTTTACGTACATATACACTTAAGCACTATTGTAATGTCCTATGCACATGGCTAGTCTCCTTTGAGACTGGCCGTCACCGTAGCCAAAATTCGGTAAGGAGGTCATTATACTTAATATAATAAATAACTACACTACATATAATAAATAACTACACTATAATAAATACTAAATAATACATAGTATTAGAGATCCATGGACTGGCGACGGTGCTGGCTGGCGGGGACTGTGTGATCAACGTTTGAAACAAGAAACGTGTGTGCTCTATGCCTAATATCATCTTGGAGGAGACTTGAAGATAGGGTATCAGATTCTGATTCGGATAGGCACTTCAGTAAGAATAAATGCTGTCCAGTTGTGGTCTCCGTGTTTTAGTTCTTGTGGTAAGGTTAGCCCTGCTGGTCAGATTAGGTTAGGGTAATTTTTTAATAATAGCAGCACGTGTATATTTAAAGCTGCAATAACCAGGCAAGTATTTATCGTGCAAATAAATACAAGACCAAAGCCCATTTCTCTTAATAAGGCCCAACAAGATGGCTTAATTAAAAAACCTGAATGAGAGGTTCTCGAATAAATTAAACGATCCGCGATTCCAAATCAAGAATTTGAATAAATGGACTCTTTGAAATGTTTAATTGATATTTTTGACTTTATACTTTATAGAAAAAGATCAAGAAAATAATTTTGTGTATCCCTCTGCATGAAATTAAGCATTATTCATTTTTTTTAACGTAACCCTAATACATGCGATACTTACCATTATTATTTTAAGTTTGCCAAAAATTTTTTCTTTTTATCAACTTGTTTTTGGACGTTTATTTTTCATCATCGTACAATAATTTAATCACTTGCGTCATTTCAGTGCTTAAATTGGTTTATCAAAAACGTATGATTCGCATACTTGCACTGCATTGATTTAATTTTTATCGAAACCACGTCGTAAAATGTTCATTATTATATTTTTATCGTATTTTAATAACCAAAAGTTTGAAGAATACTCTTGAAATTCAGAATTTCGCAGTCACTCCATAGGGGGCTATAAAAATTCAATCATCAAAATGAAATCCTCAAATTCGCTTTTTGGCTATAAAAAATTATAAGTCAACGCGCTTATCATACAAAAGGAGTTTTGAAACGGATAAATACGGAAGCTTGAAATAAGGCGATTTACACAAAGGTGCGAGTTTTTGTAGAAAATGATTATGGTGAATTTCTGGTATCTGATTGGATCTCGATGAAGGAGGTTTTGCAATTTTCGTTAAAGCTTACTTCTTAGCGTTAGGAGGACTCCGCTTGTAACTCACGCAGGTCCGCTTCCACCACATACTTCCAGCGGTTTTTCGGTAAAGCTAGAGCTGTTATTTTTTTGATCTTTACAACACTCCTCACCTGGCAGGACCTGCGCGCGCAGTAAGCTGTTTCCAGGCGGATATTGTTTTCGCGTGCTGCGCAGCATGCGCGCACGCAACGTTTTTCGCCGATTTATTGATCTTTTTGTAAAAATACCTAGAAATATCTATACATATCTGATTCTCCATAAAACTTCCTACAAATGAGCATGTAAATATTTTGTAGTTGAATTAAAACAATTAAAAGAGAACCACGTAAAGTAAGAGGATTGGTAAAATCGTGGTGAAAGTTTGTAAAATGAGGTATACATTTAAAAAAATCCAATTAAGATATACAAAATGAGTTTTATTTGTAAGTTAGATAGTCTTTTGTTACAATAGAAACAAAAAATAGCACGTTCATAAACAATTTGATTACATGGGATTCTTGATAACTTTTTATGATTACACAAGGATCATAAAAAGTTATCGAGAATTCCGACGAAACGCAAAAAACCGGCTGTTGACAAGTGGCTGTAATGACGAATGCCAAGCTCTATTGTTTTTTATAATTACATACAGCTTGGGTGTTCTACTACTTGTAATAAAAGCATCAAAACTGTATCTTTGTTCATTTCAGAGTACGAAACAAAGAGACCGGGGGCAAAAACTAAATTTGAATCCGGCGCCGCGCCGCGCTTTTCATTAATTTGCTTCTACAACGTAAATCTTTTGTTTTTCGACATGGATGTTTCTATTTCTAAAACGATCTACATGCCATCCAAGATCAATTAGAAAAAAACGTTTTTATCGATTGTACCTTAGGCTGGCAGTCGACCCAATTTGGGTCGCCGGACCGACCGAGTTTCGGTTGCTTGCCAGAAAAAAGTTTTGTTCTAAACTTTTTTTGGTTTTTGGCTTGATATGACCTCAAGGTTGTCTATAATCGATGGTATCGGTTTCCAACCGATTGTTCCGACCGTTACGTTGAATTTTTTTTAAAACAGAACCTGGAACGCGACCCAAAATGGTTCGCTTGCCAGGACCGCCAAAAGCATGTCGCGATCCAAATTGCCTGCCTGGGGAAAGGGTAAAAGATCAAACAACACAAGAATCAACATTAAGAGATCTAATTAAAAACAATAAATGAAAAACAATTCGATCTCTCGTAAAACTGCTAATATCCTTTCCTTGCTCCATATCAATAATAAACATTTAAAGGCAGTTATTCTTATTCATATTATAGAAAACTGCAAAATGAACAAAATCTTCATCAAAATCGTATTTTTTTTTTGGTTTGTAAACGTTAGCGTAGTTTATTGATAATTTCTCTTTTTGCATGTTATGCTGTAAACCTGACCATGGTGGACTAGAGATACCTAACCTAATAAAGATTGACATAAGACCAATGTACACATTACCACCTAGTTACACATCAATAGAACTCATTTATCATTTTCATTACGGATGTAAGCAGGTTAACTACAAACCTTATTTGTGTTGGAAGAACACCAACGTTTTATCCCTTCACGAGGGACTTCATCAGAGTGAGTGCGGTTCGCGTCTCACCTGTACCGCTTCCGTGCGCACATTACGGGCTAAAGCACGCAATGCGCGCGTCTTAGGCGCCGGGAGCGGGGGTGGTGGATGGCACGCTGCTTGTCGGTGCTGTAGAGTAGGAAAGTCATCCTCTCGCGGAGACCTCATCGTGCTGGGTAGTGAAGGTATACTCTGTGTACTCGCATATCTTGCGGGGAACAAAGAATTTTTCCTTAGACAAGACGCTTACATCCGTAATGAATTCGTCAAACTATGATAGTTTTTATAGTAGAACAAAATATTCTTTCAGAACTGCAATGTCAATAAAATCAGTCTACCAACAAACGATTTAGCCGTTTGTATGAAGAGCGCACCAACACGCGTCCTCTTAATTGCGCCTCCCACGCGCTCCATCGATGCTTTTTATGCAAAACTGTGAAAAAGAGGTCTCATTAGCATCGTTTTAGGTCCAATTTAACGTCTTAATTTGAATCTGTGGTCCATAAAGAAGGGAATTTAATCAGGTGATTGTTTTCGTTGCAAGTATTTTGCAGATTGTGCCGAAAAACTTTCGTTTAGGTTTAAAAATAAATGCACGGATTTAACGGTTTTGTAGTGGTTTTGGATAAGAAGCTTTTAAGGTTATGTGCCCAAATTAGGCCAACGACGGGACTTTTATACTAAGCCTAAATCGACGTCTATCTGTCTGTAGGTTATGTAACCTACAAAATTCAAAGTACTTTTTTTCCTTTAGACCTTACACCTCCCCTCTTGGACACGTCACAAAATTCAAATTACATAAGTAAAAGTAGGAAATAAAGTGATCACTTTGATTTTTGCTCAGTTTAATATTTTTAAGGTAAAGTAAAGAAGCGAACAAGAGACCTTTACCTTGTTAGGTTGTTAGTTTTCGAGTTGGAGCAAAACTTGTCCCAAGCTTTTTATCATCTAGATAATCTGATATTTTGTAGTAAGCCTTTTTACAAAGGATATGTTTGACAATTTGTTTGAATTTATTTATTGATAATATTTTCAACTCATTTGGTATTTTGTTGTAGAAGCGTATACATTGCCCTTTAAAAGATATATTAATCTTGTGTAGCCTAGTTGTGGGCATAGCGAGTTTATTCTTTTATTCCTTCTACCTACGGCTTTAGTCCTAATTAATTAGACACTGGTCATCACGATACCCACTCGCTATAAATCAGATAGCCATCGCTGGACGTTGAAACGTCAGCTTCCACACAATACAGTGATATTTCACCCCAAGGGCTCCTAAGCTGTTATATTTGTCACTTGGTTTGATAGCATCGTTGCAGATAAATCATATTTTTTACATTTATTTTATACAAGCTTCTGCCTGCGGCTTCGCACGCACTTTTCAGTGGCTATGTGCGCACTCGGGATACCGTTTACCTCCCTACCAAATTTCTTTAGGATTCGTTCAGCCGTTTGGGCGTGAAAAGATAATGGAATTTGTATGGATTATTTTAACTTTAATAAAATAGCGATAGGAGAATACCTACTTTATTTAGTTACATAACTTTTCACGTCTAAACAGCTAAACGGATCTGAATGAAATTTTGCAGGGAGGTAGATGGTACCCCAACTCTTCCCGCGGGTGTCGTAAGAGGCGACTAAGCGATATCCACCAGGGGTGGGCGGCACCAGCCCCTGCAGAACATTTCTACCCCTGAATTGCGATTCCGAACCTGGCATGCCCAGCGTGGGGGTTATGGGCATTACCCCCGTGAGATAAAAGCTAATAAAGCGCTTATCAGGGGGAGGCCTGCATCCAGCAGAGGACCAATATAGTCTGTGGACGGACATTTGCTACTTTTTATTAGGAAAAAAAGCGTGGGAAACCGCGGGCAGCAGCTAGCAGTTTATAATTTCTATTTTCAGTTGACCTACCTCTACATTTTTTGCAATAGTCTGCAGTTAGCTCAATTTTTTATTTTAAATACTAGTTCCAATTTGTTTCTTTTCATCATATTACGGTCCACTCTTCTCTATCAGTCGTATCTTTGTACTTACACCATTCTTAATTAATTGTTATTTGCTTTGCTACTAGGGACATTTCTAATTATTTTTCAATATTTGCATGTCACACAGCTCATTCCCCATACAATAGAAGCTAACATCCGTTCGCAAATAATCAATATCTAATTAGGTAATTCAATAATAGAACACTGATTGCAAACAAGGATTAACTCCGGCGCACAGGTTTGTTTATGAGATTGCAATCTGAAGGAAGTCTTCTGTGTGTAACAATGCTGGATATTTTACACGGAGACAGTGACGCTCGAGAAAAAAACTAGATTATTATTATTAGGTAATATTTTTTTTATTAACATTTGTATTTATTATATATTTATTTGGATTTATTTTTATGACCATTTGGGATCATTTTCTATACAATGGCAAAATAAACATCAAAATCAGTTTGCAATTGACGGAGAAATAGCGAACTTACACAAATTAAGTCCCGTCAAGTGCGAATGTGACTCGCGCGCCGAGGGTTTCGAATATTTGTCAAGTATACCAATATGTACCTACTATAGGTACTGGTAAGAGACTTTGCTATTTATTGAATACCTAAATATTATAGGTAGGTACCTACATTTCAGATGTATCATAGGAAATAATAATATATAATTACAAATAAAAATAGGTTTATGAAATTACTAATAATGTAAATTTCAAAAACTATTATGTGTTGTACAAACCGATACCTTTCATTTGATACCTTACATGTAGCCCCCCTTTTGATAATTATTCCCCCATTCTGTAAATTTTTCAAAAAATGTTCTTTTTACAGACTTCTTTATATATTTTCTGTATATATAGATCCATATCTACAAACGCTACATACATTTTAGAAGGATCGCTCTTCAAACTTCGGAGATGGCGGGAAGGGGTAACGGGTATTTTCCTTTTTGAAAATTATTCATCCCCTTTTTGACTATTTTGCAAAAAGGTTCTACTTACAGTCTTCTCTAAATTTTTCCTGTAAAATACAGATCAATATCTACAAACGCTACATATATTTTAGATGGATCGCTCTGCAAACTTTGGAGATAAGGGGGAATGGGTAATTTTTAGAGACTTTCAAAATATATCAAAAAGTATGAGACCTACAAAAATTACAAAAACTGTTTTGAGATGTACAAATAATACCTTTAATTTGATACTCAAATTGAAATTTAGTTGTAGGCCTCTTTTAAAATTTTAACATTACAATTTTTACCTACCGAAAATTTTCTTTTTCATTTCTAATTTTTTTTTCTTTCTATCTGTACAGGCGCACGAAATGTATTATTATTTTTTATTTCAAGTTATTTGCTGCTGTAGTTGCTGAGATATTTAAGACGGAACAAAGGACAGAAAAAGCAAGACCATAAGGGTTTTGAAACCGATCTCCGATCTTTGAAACCTCGAAACTACAAACAGCCAAACATAGAATCTTTTTTTTAAGTCGGTTAAAAAAACTTTTTCCTAATATACGTAACAATTTCATCTGACCGTGATCGACTCGTACTTTCATTAGGTACATTTTCCAATACCAACTTTCCGTTACTTTGATTGAAAATTGTTGTTCGAATTGTTTCGGGAAGTTATTTTATTTCGTTTGCAAAACATTGACAAATCAGGAGTTGGTCCGAGTTTTCAATCACATTGTTCGATGATGGTTCGACGTTATTTTTTCAGATACCTACTGAGTGTAGGATTACCAAGCTCCGCCGCTACACGGTGATGCTGACCGACATGGGCTGATGATGGGCGTCTTGAGCCATGAAAGCCGAATTTTGCGATTAGTTGATTCATTAAAAATTTCAAGCAACATTTTATTTGTTTCTGCTACCGGTTTCGGTCAAGTTTTTTACGAATTTATCTAAATAAAACGTAATATTTAAGCAACCTGCAAGTTATTACTATACCGCAGCCCTGCACGCGTTGTTTCTAGGTTATTTCTGTCCTAAGAGAACTGATTTATGGGATAAAAAGTGGCATACATATAATTCCGCCTACATCTACGCATAATTTCAGCCCGATCCGTTCAATATCTTTGGCGTGAAGAAGTAACTAACATACCTATCCATCTATCCAAATTATCGCATTTATAATATTAGTGTGGTAATAAAAAAACCGCCTAGTGCGACTTGACTCGCACACGAAGGGTTCCGTGCGGTTAAAATCAGGCAACTTTCTCAAAGAATAGTAAATTTTGACTTGTTCAGAGGCCCCTTTCAATTTTAATTTTTATTATATTTTTAGTATCTGTTGTATTTATTTTTGGTAACAGTTGAATTAAGGCTGATGTAACCGTTAAAGGAGAAACGTTAAAAATTGTTAACAGTACCATATTCTCAGGAATAACCTTAGATAGTAAACTTCAATGGCCCACACATAGAGAAGCTATCGAAGAGACTTAGTTCTGCAGCGTATACAGTGAAAAAAATCCGTCATCTTACAGACGTTGATACTTCTAGACTAGTTTATTTCAGCTACTTCCATAGTGTTATGGATTATGGCATACTGCTGTGGGAGAACGCTGCAGATATTAACACCATATTTGTGCTGCAGAAGAGGGCTGTTTGTGCAATCTATAATATGGGTCCCAGAGAAAGCCTATGTGAAAAATTCAAAGAAATAAACATAATGGCAGTACCATGTCAATAATGTAATGTGTATTTATGAAAACTTGTTGTACACTCATAAGAATATAAATCGGTTCCCTAAAAATAGCGACACATCATTTAAATACTAGAAATAAGGATAAACTCGCTGTGCCCACAACTAGGCTTCACAAGATTAATGTATCTTTTAAAGGGCAATGAAATATTAGATTATCTAGAGGATAAAAAAGCTTGGGACAAGTTTTGCTCGAACTCGAAAACAAACAACAAAACAAGGTAAAGGTTTCTTGTTCGCTTCTTTGCTTTACCTTAAAAATATTAAAGTGAGCAAAAATCAAAATTATCACTTTATTTTCTAGTTTTACCTATGTAATTTTAATTTTGTGATGTGTCCAAGAGTCATGTAAGGTCTTAAGTAAATAAAGCACTTTGAATTTTGAATTGGTTCTTATTTTTAGAAAGTTTCGTTTGTCTACTTATTGTGGTTCAAGAAATACAGCCTTGACAAACGAAGAGCAAACCTAGCCAAAAAACACGTTTTTTGTATGGAAGCCGCTCTTAATTTTGATATATATTTTATATTTACTTTTTTTTTGTTATAGCGGCAAGAGAAATACACATTCTTTGAAAATTTCAACTGTCTACCTCTTACGGTTCATGAGATATAGCCCAGTGACAGACGGACGGACGGACGGACGGACGGACAGCGGAGGCTTAGTAATAGGGTTCCGTTTTCACCATTCGGGTGCGGAACCCTAAAAATGGTAGACATTCATGCAGTTCAAATACATTTCAATCAAACTTTCTACCGAATAAATTAGACATTGATATTCCCAAATAAGATTTTATGTACCAAAATACGATAAACAACTTACTAACTTCACTACCCACAAAGGCAGCTAGAAACACCAGAATCTTATATAACTATACATTACATCTATAAAACACTTCAAAGGAAGTGCGTATGAATGCTATCGAACTGGTTTCCGACCAACATCATAGATTTTCAACGACCATACAATAAAGATATAAATCACTATGATCACTGAATTAAATCGCCTATCGCGCTCATCGGCTCTTTCAGAAGGAGCAGTATACCAAAACGGTAAGCGTGTAGAGTATGAGAACCGTAAGTGTCTGGTATTTTTATTATTGTTACGGTTTTGAAACAGGATGATTTTTAATTATGAATTTAAGTGATTTTTATTGTGCATTTTTAGATTACAGGATACAGGATTTCTGGGAATGGTTAATTTCATCCCTCTGTTCTGTAATCACAATCATCTTGTTTGTACATGCTGTGTATTTATACAGACCTAAATTCCAGATCAAAAAGTTTGAAATGTACCTTCATTCAGCACAAAGTCTATCAAAACTTCAAGTAGTAGGCTCGCCCTTTTGTCACAACTTCGACCGATTGCCTACAAACTGTTTAGTTTCAAAATATACGAACCAGTTGTTTGCAATTTTAAGTACATTTTACATAAAACACGGTCAGCTTAAGTCTATGAATAGACCGCAGTTCACAGCGTAAATAAATTATCAGTAGGCCTCGCTTCGGTGCATGATATTTTACGTTCAAACCGAAGCGGCAAAAGTGAGCATGGTAGTGTTTCTCTGACCTGCCTATTCAGGATAAATCCTCACTTAAATACAAAAAGGTACGAATAGTTTTTGCTGTGACAGCAACAGAAATATACCTCTACATTCTAGTGTGACAGCAGTTGGGTTTTTGAAACGTTGATTCTTGTTTAAAACGATCATAGATATTAACGCTAAATCATGATTTAGCGTTAATATTTGAGATTAATTATTATTGTAAATAGTAATTCATGCTTATGTTTTGTATTGTGTGAATGCGGGAAGCACAAGACAATACTGGCAAAAGCGAAAGGTATACCTATCTAAAACTTAAATGTATGTACGCTGTAACTTTTGACACTAGACAAACCTTCTATGGTTTAAAGTATCATATTTAAGAATAGAATAAGTTTTAATTAATAATGAAATAGAAATACCCAGCAATGGGTGATACCAGGCTGGAATGAATGAATGAATGAACACTTTATTGCACTTAAAAAAATAACATAATAAAAACCTTATATCTACATACATTTAACACATTATCAGTACAATAGGCGGCTTTATCGCTGAGAGCGATTTCTCCCAGGCAACCTAGGAAATGAATGAATGAAATAAAATGAATGAATGTTTAATTGTATAAGATTCTGAGGTAACTAATGTAATTTTTATATCGGACTAAGATGATAGGTCACACTGAGAGGGTCCCACTTGATGTAGTGGTCATGCAACTAACCTAGATGCAGATGGATAAATAAGACATTAGTCGGTCATTGTTCGGACTGCTCCACTAACTTCCTAGATCGGAAGGACGGAGTGGAAGCTATTGCCTTGCCTGCTCTGTGGACTTCAGCTGTTGATTTGATTAGATAGTGCTATCATACATATCTAAGTTAAGTTGGGCAAGATGTGTAGACTTAAGTGGTTTGTCCTGTAAAGTTGTTTGAATAAATAAATCTGTAAAATCTATAAATACGTAATGAAGTACATTGTGCATCAATTTAGTCTTAAAACACAATTGTTACGAAATACCCTACATTTAGAGTCATAGAGGTAAATGCGCTTCTGGTTCCACAGCACCGCGTCAGCCACACTAGCCAGTCGACTAATAACAATAAATTTTTCAAACGTCCCGTGTAACGAGATGCCCGGGGCGCATGTCAACGTGGCCCCGTTAGGTGTTATTTTCGATATATTAATATACCTGAAGACTTTTCTTACAATACCTTGGCCCGATAGCTTCTAAAGTGCCCAAAGTCAAGGACTTGAAAAGCCATTTGACCGAAGGAGACCTAATGAAGAGTCCCGATTTTCCATTTCCTAAAGCGAAAACTGATTGAAGACTGAGGCACACGTGCATTAATTTAATTAATGGGAACCTAACAGAAAGCTAAAATACAAATATGAATAACGTATGTAACCTTATTAATAACATTAGAGGTGACCTCAGAGACAGTTAGTGAACAAAGTAAAAGACTACGTACCTAACCTATCACCAGGTGGATCAGATGACAATATCACAACAAATAATGGCTGAGTTAGAGTGATGGATGAGAGTGGCGAAGGACATAATAATTATAAAAGAGAGGATACTATTAAACTAACACTTTCAACACCACTGATGCACATGGATGGACGACTTCCACCAGCTGCAGCTGCGCCTCTGCGGGTCGCATTGCAGAGGCATGGCAGTTGATGCTGACTGGCTTGAGTATAGATTGATAGAATTTAGGTTTTTGGATTGTTCTTAAGTACATCCTTTTTCAGTGTATTTTATTTCTCCAAGCAAAACTAATGAAAACTTTTTGGTAATATGCCGTAACTTAACGTTTTCACTTACAACGATGAAGTGTGTCATCAAAATGTGTGTCTGTCTCTGTCATTTAACTGTTGTCAGGGGGTGGGATTAATTCGTCAGTCTACGTATATATTGTGTAAATATTGTTTTTACTATAATATCGGATGATTTTACCAATAATTCAGATGTATAACCCCCGCAAAGCTGCTATAAAATACACTAATACAAAATACGTAAAATATAAACAATGCAGAAGGCACGATGGAATTATATACAAGACTTGTAGTAGTATACAAAGGGCACAGTACTGCTTACGTTATTCTATTACTTGCGATATGTTTTGTAATTATTATTTTTATTTTTGTTGTTATCTTTGTATTTTATGTCACTATATGAATACGTAAATTTATGCTTTGTTTTATTTGTATTTAAACGTTCACTACCAGCGTTTAGAGAACTACGTAGCCTTCTCGTCGTCCATACCGCAATGCTTGAAAATGAAAGTTTTCAATCAGTGCGTCCCACCCGTCACCCGTCATGACCTACGGAGCTGAGACTTGGACACTCACGGTAGGGCTCTTAGAGCATTAAACCAGAATGCTCTAAGGTAGGGCTGGTCCACCAATGCAAAGTCGCTCAGCGAGCTGTGGAAAGTGCTATGCTTGGGAGTTTCTCTGAAGGATAGGATTCATAACGAATGCATCCGACAGAGAACTAAAGTTATCGACATAGTTCAAAGAATTAGCAAACTGAAGTGGCTGTGATGATGATAAACCAAAGATTATAACATATCAGCTTCGATCAGGTATCCGCCGCCTAGCGCGGGGCCGGCGCGGCGGCGGCGGGTACCTTGATCGATGCTTAGCAGCCACAAACAGCAGCCTACGTTTTTACTTTTATGAAAGACATTCAAACTATGTAGTTGGAATGTTTTTCATAAAAGTACACAAAGTACAATCTATAATCTATAATAGTATGACAGCAATGACGGTAGGTACATACCTACCGTCATTGCTGTCATAGATTGTCATTGTCATTGTAAATTGGTAAGACAACAATTTTATTTTCAATATTCTCAGTCTACGTTTTCAATCCTTCGATAAGGGAGTCTAATGGACAAGCGATAAGGTCTAATTCTGCGGAACTTTATAAACGTTTATAAATAGTGTTTGACGAACATTATTCATCGATGTTGATGTCATTTTGTAAGGCAAAAAATATAATTTTCCTAAATCAATACAAAATCCATACGAAAAATTTAAATAAAAATATAATGATGATTATCTGAAGTGTCACAAGATAATTGAAAGTTGCACCGGCTATCTGTGGAAAATGGAGTTCTCTACAGTTTCGTAAGGCCCGATCGGGCTCGTTTTTTACGCCTACCGGTAGACTCGCTTTTGCGTGATCGGCCCACTTCGGATTCAGACAGTAAAACTGTGACTATCTCAAAACTTTCAGATAGATGGATAGATACATTGATAGATAATTCTTTATTGTAGGTACCACACAAAGACAGAAAACAATACAGAAATAGATGCTAAGAGTAGACGAAGTACAAAGGCGGCCTTATCGCTATGAGCGATCTCTTCCAGGCAACCTTGGGATGGACTGGACATGTAAGAACAAAATAGACGGTGGCACTCGAAGAATAAAAGAAAAACAATAATAGTTAAACTACATACTACCTCTATAATAGGTACCTACAAACATTTTAATAAACTTAAACATAAAATTTAGGTTTTCTAAATTTTATTTGACAGAGCGGAAATCAATCTTTTGAATGTTGTGCAAAAATCTATAAATTCGAGAGAAACTTTGTGGTAAATCTTTCACTTTTTCGGTGACAATTTTGCCGTAATAAGCTACAGTACCAGCGCAAAAAAATTACGTTTAGTATATTTTCGTCCGCGAGCCGAAAGGCAAAATATTTTTGCATATGTTTTTTTTTTAATATTGTTGATTAAATTAAACAATAACTTAATAAATGTTGTAGGGCATCACGTCTCCATAGAGATAAGATTTTATTTCTCGATGTTTTAATCAAACAGTCATGGGCGAAAATAAAACCTTGTTTTTGATTATTTAAATTAATGTTGAAAGTTTTCTGGCCATAAACATAACATGCAAGACAGCCATGTTATGTTTACATAAAATATAAGTACCTATAATGTGTAAAATAAAAACGCAAACACATAATAAATACAGGAGTACAAAACATGTGATAAAATAATGACTGATGAAGCGGTTGATCAACAGGCAATAAAGCGTTTATATAAAAGTAATTTGCCATGTATCAAAATAGGAGGTCAGGTCAATCAACTTGATTTTGGTATCTACGTCCGTATTATTTCACTTATAATAGCTGTAACGTTTGTTTTCTTTATTGTTATTGTGTTAATTGGCTTATTTGTTCTAAAATAAATGGTTAGTACCATTTGTTATCTTGATTATTGTAAGTTTTATTTTTATCTCAAAACTTGATAATACTTAAAGTATTCACTGTCCAGTCTCGGCGGTGCTTTCGAAAAGGGCGTGCTACAGCTAATCGTAGATGTTCTCTGGCTTGTGCTTCGTGGGCCCTCAGAGTTGTTAAACACAAAGCTAATATATTTCGCGAGCTCTGTATCTTATAAACACTAAGATTTCCTTAGAACAAGTTTGCTATGCCTGATAGCATCATCGTTATAAAGGTGCCACCAGATTATTATTATTTATTATTATAACATGTCCTCATTATTTTTAAGGGGTGCACCTACGGGTTTGGTTGTCAAACTAGGATAGACCTAGCTTGACAACCAAACCAGTACTTACGGGGTCCCGTGATACTGAGATCTCAAAATTATCAAATTATGAGCGAAACAGTGCACTTTTATGATATTTTTTATGAACTACTTTAACTACTTACAGGCAAAATAAATCACTCGTAGTTCTATCGCTTTGTTTCATCGATCAATGTGTCCGCCGCCAAGTGTGACCGGGGGGTCACAGGACTTTGGGGGGCCAAAGTCTTGGGCTAGAACCGCACCTGTCCGCCGCCCCCTATAGATTCACAATGCGCACCCTGAAAACGTCTGTTTCAAAAGAGGAAAACCAACATGTTAAATGGGTTTGACATGTTGGGTTTCCATTTCAACTAGTGTCATTCTAACGCTCGCGTAGGAAGCATGCCTAGAAAAATAGCAAAAATCCCACGTCCAAGACACAAAAAAGGACGGAATTTACTATTTTCCAGTGAGTTCATACATATTGATGCTATTTTCAGTAAAGTTTTAATGCATTTTCTACCACTATAATGTGTTTTTAGCCCCCTATTCAAGAAATCAGCGCTGAAAAATATTTTATAATTCCCTTATTCTACGATATTGACTTTGTTCTAAATTTACGTGTTATGTTACTACCAACTAAAATTATTTATTTTATATAAAATACAATTATTTCATAAATGATTTTCTAATTTATTACAAGAGTTTTTAATACCAAATATACATCAACTCCAAATATACTCTTAGCATCTATTTCTGTATTTTTTTTTCTTTGTTTGTGTGGTACAATAAAGAATTATCTATCTATCTATCTATCAATTAAAATAAATTAACCGCCAAGTGCGAGTTGACACGCACACGAAGGGTTCAGTATCGTAAAAATCAGACAACTTTTTCAAAGAACATCAATTTTTCACTTGTTTGGAGACCCCTTCAAATTTATTTTATAAATTTATTTTATAACATTTACTTTATATTTATTTTCAAATTTATTTTATTTATAGTACGAGTAATTGTTATTTTTACAGTTGAAGTGTTACTTAATTATAGAAAGATTGCCTTCCCGTGCGTTGACAAATTAAGAGCAAAAATAGCCAAAATAATCACGTTTGTTGTATGGGAGCCCCCTTTAGTTTTGATATTTATTTGGTTTTTAATATTTTCTATTATAACGGCAAGAGAAATACACATTATCAGAAAATTTTAACTACCTCATACGGTTCATGAGAAATAGCCACGTGACAGACGACAGGACTGACGGTCGGACAGGGGAGGCATAGTAATAGGGTTCCGTTTACACCCTTCGGATACGGAACCCTTAACAAAAAAAGGAAAAGTACCTATACAATTATTTTAAACCTGTAATTTTTCATTGTCATATTTCTAGATCTTGACTTTACATAAAGGCTACTTTTAATCCCTGAAACAACTCTGGCAAAGTGGCGGCGGCGGCGGCGGGAAGAAACTAGTGTTTTTTAATTTCGGTTTCAAACAAGCATGCGGCCCGCCTGATGGAAATCGGTTACCGCCGCCTAGCCTTTAAAAGTCCTTACAAAAATAAAATAAATTCGACTCTACTAATATTTTGTTCTGTATTCACAGAACTTGTCACGGCTCTGCGAAAACTGTCTGCGTCAAAACAAGTCGTAGACGATTTCGATTGTCATTTTTGTAAGGTTCTAGATATCTACGGAGGAGGCGGCGGATCAAAGGATTGTTTTATACAAAAATATTCTCAAAAGGACAGATACTTAAAGGGACAGATTCACAAGAAGACGATTCTAAAAATTTGATGTGACTTAAAACACACTAACCTACATCGAGAAAGGTAGTAGGAAAGTTATTCGTTATCGCTCATAGAATAATTCGATGAAAAGTAATAAAATGTCGCCCAAATAATATTTATAACCTGAGCAATTAGAACTAAAGTCAAATGAAAATCGTTTTGTGATTGTATGCGCATCCCTTCAGTAATTTTTAGGGTGGGCAACGGTGTGGGCAAGGGTTGAACCTGAATCGGTTGTGACCGCGAAAAGCTCACTTAAGGGAATCCCATATAAATCGTCCAGTTACGGCACAGGCTAAGGTAAAGGCGCTGCAATTCTATTCAACTCAATACGCTAATAATAAACGCTTATTTTACTATGGCCCTATGGTCTCGTTTTTCTGTCCTGTTTTTTGTCTTTAATATCTCAGCAACTACAGCAGCAAATAACTTGAAATTTAAAATAATAATAAATTTTTTGAGTCTGTACAGATAAAACAAAAATGAAAATAGTTTTTTATAGTTCAAACTGTATACATATTTGTCAATATGTCTATATTTTACATGAAAAATATAGAGAAGTCTGTAAGAAAAACAATTATTGAAAAATTTACAAAACGGTGAGGAATAATTTCAAAAAGGGGGGCTACCTCACCGCGTGGGGCATCAAATGAAAGGTACCTATTGGTTTATACATCTCAAAACAGATTTTTACCATTTTGGTATGGAACCCTAAAGACTTCGACTGTACCTACATATTTGTATCTCTATACTGTACAGAGGCCATTCTCAAGGTACCTACAATATTTGTAAACAAATCACAACACAAAAATCTATGCTCGGAATTTCGCAGAAGGACAACATCCGTTACGTAAAAAAATATCTGACATTGAACCAAAGTAATCGATAATACGTACGTAGCTCAAAGAATTAGCAAGGTGAAGTGGCTGTGGGCCGCCCATAGGTAGGTATCTCGCGAAGAACCGACAACCGCTGGGGTAAACGAGTACTTGATTGGAGGGAAATCGTGATTTGGAAAACGTAGTGTAGGACGTCCTCCGTCCAGGTGGTTGATGCAAGACAGGGTGCTATGGCGCCCAATAGGGGAAGCCTAAGTCCAGCCTAAGACAGGCTGATGAGGTTGATGAGGTATGCCCTGTAGGAAAGGGCTCAAATCGAGTATCTACCTAGTGCAAATTCTGTCAAAAATCAACAACAAGCAAGTAATTTTAGGAGTGTACGTGATCTAGGTACCTTTAAGGAGAATATAGGTTTCTTGAGTTTGGCCGGAGTAAAAGTGCCTAGTATGTAGGAATGTATACACTATTTCAGTCATATATAGTTGGTAAATATACTATTTCAGAAAAAAACAAGTGGGTATACCTACATAAATTGATAGAAAAATATGTAGTTAGGTTAGGTAGGCCCTATCTGTACCTATCCGGGCTTATCGAGAGGCGAATCGTGAGGCAGGTTTGATAACTTAGTCAAGTACAGTGGACAGCCGCGCCGGCGCACAGTGGTTTGTCTCCATACAAGAGGTTGGACAAAGGATAATAAAAAAACCAGTCGTTATTTCAAAAAACTAAATATGCTATCACATTTGTCTATCATACAGCAACAAATTATACGATATTCATTTTTTCAATTGGACTTATAGTCTAGACTATAAATATATCTCCTAGGAGATAGCGTAGTAAAACTGTTTTTCTTGTATGAAAAGCAACTTATCACTAAATATCTTCCCATTTTGACCCATTTTCGTTTTGAGATTTAATACTCATAATCGGTAAAAAAATAACAAAAAAATCAATAAAAAAAATATAAATGTGTTAAGCTATATTTTCTCCAAAGAAACATGCTGCTACTTTTGTGGACTTCTTGAGGTTATAACGAAAAATAGATAAATAAAAAATTAGGTTTAACGGTATGTTTGAAAGGAAGAAAATGTCTCATAATAAGTTACTTGCATTGTTAGAAAACACTAAACATCTTCAGCAGACATAAAAAGGCGAACACACTTATTTGTAAAAAGCGAAGTGATTATGTATTTTTTTATCAAAACAGTTAAATAGTCAGCATTTTTATTTAGCTACCTATACTTCGTCCCAAAACCTTACTATCAGAACTTTTGTAAAATTTTGCTTTTTGCAGATTTTAATCATTATAGTTGTGAAGTAGCTCTACTCTTCCTATAGCTAGCACCTCAGTTAATATAGCCGGGCTACTGGCCTGTCCAGTCGGATGGCTTCTCTGGGCACAATTTCGTTGTTTCCTAAGGGCTTTTGCATAGGTAAGTAGGGTTTATATTCATATTTTATTCTCTTGTCGCTTTTTTCGTGGCTGTAGTTGCTTTTAGACTGAGCAAAACCTCACAGGGCCCACATATTCTAACTTGTGGGCCCTGTGAGGTTTTGTTACCTCATCATCCCTAAATTATTTCTAGGTACAATTCACTGGCCCCGCCTGTCAACCAAGATGGCCAAGGACAACGCCGCTGTTCCTGTAATTACACTAGGAACTACATACACCCTATAAACCACAAAAAAGTAATGGTGCTTGGTCGCAGAAGAAACATGGTGGTAGCTTTTCCCTAGAAGAGCCATTTTACAAAGTGTTCTCGCTCATTTTAAGTACAGTATATGCAATAGCTTTTGCTACCTTCCTAGTTAAAATGCCCTTCCCTGGCATACCACCTACCTTCTTGTCAATTCTCACTAAGAACCGTTCAGCAGGTCAGACAACAGACAGAGGAACAGGCAGACAAGACTTACAATTTCGCTTAATGGAAATAAGGATTTAGATTTAATGCGATGGTTTATGTCAACACTCTATACACAGCTTTACGGCTCTCTGACAGACCTATTCAAATAGATCCAGGCAAGAGATGACTAACGGAGTTGCTTTATTTATTCCTGTTACTATCATCATCAGCATCTTGACCTCTTCCTGTTTTATTTATCGTCATCATTAGTCTATTACTAGTCCTCTGCTGGACATCTCCTGAGTGCCATATAGCGCCGTCTTCACTTGCCGCAACCAGCTTTTGCCTGCAGTCTTTCGCAGGTCGTCATCTTTCGTATCTTTTATCAAACCATGTTTATTTCAGGTTTGAAATAAAATTTACATAATAACTACTACTTTAAAAAAATAAACTCATAGTTACTAATCATAACGAGGTCTTTTTTCGTTTTTCTGTTTGTATGGGACCGTTAAAGTTTTGAATATGCTTATCACAAAATGTCTTGGAGTAAGGAAAAAACGTCCGTGGTGTAAAAAACGTCCTTTTCGCAGAATAAAATATCTTCCCTTGCTCATGAGGTTGTTATTTAAAATAAATTAAACCAATAGCTAGTGTAAACTTAACTCTACTAAGTCCAAATTCACGTCCCAGGAAGAAAGCGCACTCATTGCCCAAGAGACATAAAAAAATGCAACTGCAACTTAGAATTAATATGTAGCCTGGAAAATAAGCTAAAAATTTTGAATATCAATAGTTACTAAATTGTAATTTTCTAAAGTTGGTTCTATTGGTAGGGCACGCATTAGGTTTAAAGAGCTTTATTCTCATACAAACACAGGGTTAACTTAAAATGAGATACATGAACAAATTAATCTAGGTATAACTAAGCATTGCCAGAGGCCAGTATCCCTACCTATCCTTAGTGTTTCATGCTTATTTTTTATTAAATTACACGAGAACAAAGCCGTGGGCAGAAACTAGAAAAATAATGAACTTTTAAAGTGCAACTTCCAATGAGCAGTACGAATTCTTTTCTGGAACATATCAAGAAAATTTCAAACAAAATATTATTTATTTTATGCTGACTCAGCAAGTACTATGCCATTAGGGAACGCACAAAAGCCTCAAATGTATCTTTAGGAAACAGATCCCCATCCTCGTGTGATGAATGAATTTCAAACGATATCTTGATGGTCGAGTTTGAAATTGATATTATTTGGTGATTTTATATTTTATATTAACCTGGGTCTCAAGATGATAGTGAATAAGTGCCTTCTAGGCCTTCGGGATACATCTTCGGCCATACCGTCACTTACCATCAGGAGAGATTTAGGTGAAACAGACGTCTGTTCTCGATTTAAAAAAAACAATATTTATACGATTTAATACGGAAACACCATTTAATTATTCAAATGTGTGCGAGCAGTAAATTTTGCCTTTGTCTTTTAGGTGTAGGACAAAGACATGTAGTTGATCTCAGTGATTGTTAAAAAGTTTTAATTGATAGTAAGGAGGGCCATTAGTAATTGAATGATGGTGAAAGGGATATACTACTCAAAATAATGGCCAACTTATGACTTACATGAGACAATTTTGTGTAGATAAATTTCTACTTCTTATTATTTTCACAAGTAACGAAAGTGTCGAAAACTTCATACATAATCCAGGAAAGCAGTAAATTGTGAAACAAAAACTAGAGACAGCAATTTCACTTATTCCGAAGGACATAGAGTTTGAATTCGCACATAAGTTTTCATAAATACCCATTCAGAAACCCACGCAGCCCAAGAATGAGATCATCAAGCGGTCAGTACAAAGGGCATTAAAGTCCAGTGTTTAAGTTCTCGTGTGAAATCTTATAATTTCAAGTGTCTCTTGGGAGGGATATTGTAGTCTATTGTAGGACTTTCTGAACAGCTTATTCACAAAATTAATGGAACGGTGAAGACTTGTAGAAAGTCTTATGAAAAATTTTCGATTTTTTTTATCACTTAAACTACACTCACCACCACCCACCACTTCACACCACCACTTGCTGCTTTACCATCAAGTAAGATTGTGGTCAAATTTGGTTCAAATTGTGGGATAACAGGGGCATTGCTTTGGGGCTAGATGATGCTGCGTGAAATTGTGCAGCATTTTAATTATGATTTTATTCATTACTCAATAGTGATTAATTTATTTGTATTCCATAGGTACGGTTATGTAATTGATTTGAACAAAATACCAAATAAGTTGAAAAAATTATCAATTAATAAATTCAAACATATTGTCAAACATATCCTTTGTAAAAAGGCTTACTACAAAATTTCAGATTATCTAGAGGTTAAAAAAGCTTGGGACATCGAATAATTTGATTCCCGTTTTGAGAGAAAATTCAAGAGATAATTACACATTGCAATACGGATATATAAACAAAACATAGGTATACAAAGATTTACTTGCTTCAAGTAACACAGGATTTTGAAAAATCTAATACCTAATGCCAGATCTAATTGATACACAGATGGATGGTTCTAGATTTCTAGAGTGTAGATAAAAAGAAGTCTAGCTTTCTCTTCTCAGCTGTCAATAAAAGAATGCATCAACACTAAGGTGGTCATGCCAACAAAGGGCAACAAAGGGACAGCAGGGATATTAAGAACTGGATAAGGCATGATCTTTGTTATGAATAGTTTAGGGATTGTAGAATACGCACCACAAAAATAATTCAGATTTCATTTTTAGCAAGGCATTCTTGTGTGAAGGAGACTCGCAATTCGCATCCGCGATATCGTACATCATTTTCAATCATACAAGACTCAATTTGGAGTAACGTTCGCGTAACGAAGCAAGAATATAGACGATAACTTAATTAAACAAATAGGTACAAGAGGCACTGCTGGAAAGCTGGGGAGTTTCTCCTCAAAAATATTTTGCAATGTGAATTTACACTATATCCTAACCAGAACAGTGGAAATTCAGCTAAGAATTGTGAATTTGGGACTGTTTAGTGATAACAATGTTAACGCACAACTTCAAAAAGGAGTTCGGATTTAGAACCTACAAAGAAATTAATGGAACAAGGCGTTTTCATGTAAAAAATAGTTTGACCAGACTAAAAAGGTGGTGCTTTTAGTTTGAAATTAATGGTGGTAGAGGGTCGTGTTATCCTGCGCAGGATAACACGACACTCTACCTCATCCTTAATTTTGTTTCGCGAAAGATCCCTGCCATCTATATAATTAATATATAGATCTAAATAAGGTAAATATGTTTTTTTCTTTTCTAGAAAACGCCTCAATGGAATCAAGATTGTACCTGTTTTCAAGAGTGTGCATCTAGATTTTGGCATCGTAATGACTTTGAATTTGGAACTGATGAGCGTTGGCCTCAATTCTAGCAGATGATTTACCTAGGTACATTTCCTTTATCCAAATGACTAGCCGCGCAACCTGCCTCTTCGTTAGTTACAGCCACGAATATAAAGAGGCGTTTCCTGCACTTAAGGCTAAATCCGTACTATCGTTTGAGGCCTAACAAAAGATTTCCACATTAACAGCCCTGAGGAGGCTTTATCCGGAAGGCACTTGTAATGTAAATAGATCATTGTGCTAACCGCGAAACTGAGGTGTCTGGCTCACTGGGCCCGAAGTGATAGGTAAATAATGTATTGACATGGGTTGTTCATGTTAGACCCTGTCTTATGACGTCCTTTGTGTGCGAAGGAGACGTTTTATGAAAAATGTGTTTTTTTATCTGACCTAGATGATCCATTTTGTATGTCGTTGTTGGCTTGCTATCAAGATGAATTATATTATATAATGTGTCTGATTCATAAAATTTATTAGAGCGTCTGGGCGATACGACGCGTGACCCCAGAGTTGGTGGAGTATTTGGCGCAGCGCATTCAGCATTGCAATACAGCGAGGCGATGGCAGCCAGCGTCTTGGGGTCGCTTCCGATTGGTACCTTATGTAGTACCTATTGATATGGATCAGTTGAGCTACCTCTAGAATGTTTGCATCAGTTCGCTCAATCGTTTTATTTGTAAAAACTAGTTCAAACTTGTAAAGTTTTTCTCGTAATGCTTACACGATTTTTTTTCCCTATGTGGTCACCGAAACCTTTTTGGAAATAAAAACATGCCGCAAAAGGAAAGCCATAAATATTAGTGACATCTCCATTTCATAGCTACCGACGCTGCTCTTGAAAATAAACCGTCTTTTTTTGTAAAATGACTCTTTTAAACCATAAAGATCTTACCATTGTCTTAGGAGCAAAACCGGCCGTTTGCAATCACACCGCGGACACACTAGAGTTATTGCCGTGTAAATCACAAAGATCGTGTTTATTCATGCCTTAGGTTATTACTGACGCTCTATGTAGGTAGAGTCGGTAGAATTGGCTTGGAGAAAAGTGCTATCAGTAGGTACTTGTATAGACGACCTCTGTGACGTAGTGGGCGAAGGTCCGCTGCGACGCAGAGGGTTGCGGTTTCTATTCCCGCCTCCGCCGGGACTTTTTTGTATCGTCTGCAGATGTTTGTTCTGGGTGTGGTGTCTGGGTATGCTTGATGATGCAGATGATGATGCAGGTTTTCAGATTATATGTTGGACACAAATAATTGCTTAGATTGTCAAATAAAAATGTGGGTACCTAGTTGATTAGAATTATTAAATTTTATTTTAATATGAACTTGAAAACATTTTTATAAAAATTAATGACAAAATGTTACAACTTTTTGCCACCAAGTATAGTGCCTACCTATCAACTGGTACACAAACCACAGACTCTGGTTACTTTTGGAGCAGATGGATGCTGTCTGACAATGTCCAGCACAATATTATTTTACTATTTCTAAACCGTTGAACGTAGTCGGTTCAAAGATGAATGTACATATTTTAACCCATAAGCACATTTTCACCGCACCCTTTCACAGTTGACTTGTGACTTGTGTAGTGACTCGGTCTCACAAGGCCACAGGGGACACCATAGGAACTACTGAAGCATTTTACCTTCTTTGTTTTAGCAGGTTATTGAGTAAAGACCCACTGAGGTCAACGTACTTTTTCACAGTTGTGGTATCAAGTGAACACAAATCAACTGGATGTAAGGTTTCTTATTCAGTTCTGACGATAATACACTTAAATTACAGAAATAGCCTGATGCTGTAGCCAGGTCGATAAAGGGGTACCTATCAATTCATTCAGCGTGGCAAATCTTATCTGTCATTGTAAGTCTTAACAATATAAATATTTCAAAAACGAATTAGTGAAATGAAACTACACAAAAATATCATAAAAGCTCGTTGTAAAAGGATTAAGTTTTTAAGTTAGGGAGTACCTACGCTAAAAGTTTTGTATATGACTGTAAGAAAACACGAGAATCGGTACACGTTTCGAGACCTCCTTCAGGTAGCATGAAACTCTGAAATGAGCTGTAAATATTCTTCGTTGACGGTTTGAGTGGCCTTTTTCTGTTTAAGGGCTGTTTAGGGATAGCGTTTTGTAGAAAATAAGTGGAGCTATAAGTACCTAGATGTTTCGAGGTGTGAGTACAACTTGGTTTTGGGGTATATATCTTGGTCATGTTGTCACGGAGGATTTGTGTAATTTTCGTAGTGCATACGATGACACGCCGGTTTTTTAAAAGTAAATATTGCCCATTGCCAGTGTGGGTAATTTAATTAGATTAATGAATTTATAAGAAATTTTAATAGAAAATCAAAGACAAAATCGGACCACGATTGTGTAATTTTTTTTTTGGACTCGCTAGTTTTAGGATTTGCCATATTTCGTTTTTTATATGTATCATTTTTTTTTAATTCGAAAATTTGGGAAACATTTACAATTTATTTAAAACCTACTACGAAACGATACAGGATAAGGATCCGCGATCGTGAAAAAAAACTAGTCTTTAGAGGAGACGGGATGCCATAAAAAATGTACTAAATTGACAATAGTATGTATAAGCGTAACCAGTACATACCTACATATTTGACGTCAATTTGCTAGTGATGTAGTCATATGATGTAGTATTTGAATTTTATCGATAGCATCAAAATACTTTTTTAAATTATATTAACTAAATTTTTCCGACAGGTGACATTTGTTTTTATAACACCCTAAATAAAAATAAAAGTAAATAAATAAGTAGTACCTTCAATTGTCTTGATAATCATCATTATAATTTGATTTTATTATTTATTTATTTAATTAGAACGGTATGTCACTTAAACTAACCAATTCAAATTAAATAATACAATAAAAATACAAATTTAACATAATAAGTAGTAATAAAATCTGGATGAAATAAATTAATATAAACAACAATTCAATTAAAAATCAATAGAATTCAACATCAAAATGAAAAAATTCTAATATTATTATTTTTAATATTTTTAGTTTGAAGCTCAATTTTTCCTAAGAATTTACTATTAAATCGACCACGTGGGTAAAGCTGCGTAAATTCAGCTAGAATAATAAGTATTTTAAAGAGGTGCATTGACTATGCAAAATTTTATTTATTGGCTTACAAAATGACTTCGACATCGATGAAAAATGTTGTTCAAGCTCAACCTATAAACGTGTACCTATGAGGTTATTCAAAATAGGTCTTATAGTGTATCTGTTATTTTTTCATCAATCTTCTTGGCCCGCACACACTGCAGAGTATTTGGCCTCCTTTATATTGTGTCATTTTGTCTGTCTTTGCCCATCCTTATCCACTATCCTATATTGACGTCCTTTAACCATCAAGCGGGTGGTCGGCCTCTTTGTCTTCGAGCGTCTATAACAAACATTGATTATTGCATCACTGACTTGTTAAATAAAACCTTAGATCATTAGGGTATTTTATAGTTCACGATGTAGTGCGATAATATATGAAATAAAGTAAAAGCAATAAAATCAGGATCTCGCCCACGGATGAACATTCGTGCAAACACCTTCTGAGCACGGGTTGCGTGGGTGGGTGGGGTGTGGCCACAGTGTTAGCGAGCAGGGAGTTTTAATTGCTTGAAAGACCATTAATTAAGACCAGTCGAATCAACTTAAATACAGTTGGAAAGATACAGTAGAATTATGAGAAGTGGACGCTAGTCATGGTCATTTGGTTACATTCGTTTACTCCGCCCTGTAGAGTGGTCTACAAGTCTGGTCCGGTGATGTAGGTAGAGCAGTATTGTTCCTCGTCAGCACATATACCTTCACTACTGAACATGCCTCCAAACATGGACGTTTTTGCCATATTCACCACGTTTAGGGGGCGAATTGGTGATCGCAGTCATGGTATTAAAAATACACAGAAGGAAGCTGCCCTCCCTCTGGTAGATTCCCTTATCGCCTCTTATGACATCCACGTGCAAAAACTTTTTAAACTTTCGCGATCTGGTAACATATTAAAGACTATTTATCAGGTATTTATCGCGTACCATTTAATTTATACGTTTCCATCGCGTTGCAGCGATCGTGGTCACGGGGCGTCTGGATGTTCTCAGAGTTACAGCCAAGACACTACAGGTACACATTAACTGGTGTAAACTGAAAATATAACGAAAACTACGCGATAAATACCCGATAAATACTCTACATAATCCACGTGATAATTTGCAGGTGTCAAATCCTACATCGCGATCGCCACAGAGCAGTGTAGTGTTCCAGATTTTTTTTAAGTTTGGGAGTCAAGACTAACAATGTCGTTACATAATGTAATTCAATATCGCTCGCACTCTGCCTACGCCATCCGCAGGTTTCATTTCGTGTCTTAACACTGTAGAATATGGTCAAGAATTTTATTGCGGTACTTCAAGGGGCATAACATTTTTTTCTCGCTGTAACACTTGGTTTTAAGTATCTGTTTATACTTCACTACCTAACAAGCAAAATGCCTCGGGGGTTTTTTTTTGTTGAAGTCAACGCTACATTGGTAATAAAGGTGACAACATTTTATTTGGTTTAACCAACCAGTCAGATGACCTGGAAACCTGTAATATGAGTATAAGTATAGATATGAAAATGTATTAAGCGACCTTATTTCCTTCCTATGTAGTTCTTAGACAATACATCGAACGTTGGAACTAAGTAAGTATACCAAAACATCCAATTTAAATTCTCTCAGCAGTAGTATTCTCTCGTATACGTCTGAACATAGGCTTCCCCCAAACGAAGCCACAAATCGCGGTCCTGAGCCGCCTCCATCCATCGACTCCCTGCGACCGCTACAATGTCGTCGGTCCATCGAGTGGAAGGTCTTCCCACACTCTGTTTCGCATTGCATCGCGGTTGCCACTCGAGAACCTTTACTCCCTAATGGTTATCGGTTCTGCGAGCTATATGGCCTGCCCATCGCCACTTCAGCCTGCTAACCCTGAGAGCTATGTCAGTTACTTTGGTTCTTCTACGGATTTCCGTATTCCGGATCCTATCGCGTAGAGAATCTCCGAGCATAGCTCTCTCCATAGCTCGCTGAGCGACTCTGAATCTTTGCACGAGGCCTACAGTCAGCGACCACGTCTCGGATCCATAAGTCATCACTGGTAACACACATTGGTAAAAGACTTTCGTTTTGAGGCTCTGCGGTATCTGTGACGGGAAGATATAGCGAAGTTTCCCGAACGCTGCCCATCCGAGTTGGATTCGTCGGCCGACCTCTTTATCGAAGTTGGATTTACTTAGTTGTCCCTCTTCTCTCAGCAGTCAGCAAAAAGTTAATTGATAACTATAAAAAACCTACTTGGTCCCGCAGCTTCACTTTTTTCGCAAATGTGATGGGCAAAGGGCTACAAATTTCTTGTTTCAATTGTAAATACTAGTTCTAATATGTTTCTATTATTTGATAGTAATTTTCTGTGTTAATAAAGGTATTGACTAAAAGTAAAAAAAATAAAGAATTTCAGTTTTCCCCCTTTATAAAACTATAAGTAAGATTTGCAACTGATCCAGTATTACTATGACAAACAAGTCGCCCGTAGGCAGATAGTGACTAATGTAAACTAATAAATAAATGGGAAACTAAATTGGATTGTGACAATATCTTTGCATGACAATGAGTGCAACAATAAAATCAAACAGAAGTGGAACTTAATTATGCAAGGTAATATTGGTTTGTTTGCATCACTAACTTTACCAGTCCTCCGCTGGACTTGCAAACTAGGGGTAGATTTTTAGCGACTTTTAACCCCATGCCAACTACCCAAAATCACGTATTTTTTTTGTAGATAAAACAAGGTATCAAAACAATTCAGAATATTGTCTCGAAGTACAGGGGTAGGGGGTAATTTGATTCTTGAGAATTGTGCAGCGTGTTAAAAATGTCTGTGTATCCGGTTTGGAAATCACGCGTTTAACGAAAATATAAATACCTACACGTGATATCTCACTACACCCTCCTCCCCCTTGTGCCTCACGTGATTGAGGACGACCCCTTATCTGTTTAGGTAGCTTTCTAGTAATTTGTCAACTTCATAGACAAACGTAATAAAGTGACTGAATAAAGTGGCTCTTCTCGGGATCTCAACACTTTATACGACGAAAGTATTGCGTGACGAGACTTGGCATAATTTTATAATAATGTTATTGTCTTCGTTCGAATCTCATTACTTCTTTATATATACTAATTTCACTGTTTGTGGAGTTCAAATTCTGGGGCAATGGTATGTAGCTATTTTTTGGACAAAGTCAAAGTCAAGGCAAAAACTCTTTATTTCCTTAAATAGGTACAATAAATGTACACTTAGAAAACGTCAAATTCTTAATAATTAAACACTGACACGGAAATAAACAACATAACTCCACACCCAGTGAAATAAATTTTAGACTTTTTTTATTGCGAAATCCTTAAAATCATGATGGAACGTGATTTCTGTTTTAAAAACCAAAAAATCTAAATCTATTGCGTTTAATGAATTTGACACTTTTTTAAACACTGGCATGAAAATAAAGTCTTACTTTTGATTTCTGTAGTAAAGAAGCGACGAAAAAACCTTTAGCCTGTTAGTTGGTATTTTTCGATTTGGAGAAAAACTCGTCCTTAGCTTTTTTATCCAGATACCTAATCTAGGTAGTATTTTACAGTGTATGTACAAAATTAAAAAAAAAATTGCCCGAGGATCTCAAGAGACGCAAATATGCAGGTCTCGACAGAGCCTACGCATTTGCTCCCTTTGGGGTCGAGACTCTAAGTCCGTGGGGTACCGAGGCTTTCCGGGTTTTTTAAAAGTTGAAAAGTTATCTGAGCGTCTGGTCGACGCGACGCGTGACCCGAGAGCAGGCGGGTATCTGGCGCAGCGCATCAGCATTGCCATACAGCGGGGCAATGCAGCCAGCGTCTTTTGGACGCTTCCGACCAGTATTGATATGGATCAGTTAAGCAGTTAGCTTAACTGTTTCAATTATAAATACTAGTTCTAATTTGTTTTTATTATTGAATTGTAATTTACTTTGTCAATAAAGCTGTAAAACAAAATAAGAAAAAAGACATGTATCAAAATAAAAGTCAAAACAGACTTATTTTTAAAATATTGTATCTGTAAAACAGTATCATCATTATCAATCTCCTCCACCTCCACAGCCTATTGGTCCACTGCACAACCCAGGCCTCCCCCTTATAAGCGCCTTATTGGATTTTATATCACGGGGGGTAATGCCCATAATCCCCACGCGCTGGGCATGCGGGCTGATGATCGCAGTTCGGTGGTAGAATTGTTCTGCAGGGGGCGCTGCTGCCCACCCCCGGTGGATATCTCTTAGTGTCTCTAACGACACCCGCGGGAAGAGTTGGAGTGGTGCAAATTCTAAGCCAACCACACGGCATATATTATCAGTAATAAATAAGAAAAAAAATATTGCAGGAAAGATGTGTAAATAACATATAATACAGGAAGTTTTTATTAACTAACTACCTACCTTTGGTTGGTAGGTTGCCTGGAAGAGATTGCTCATAGCGCCGCTTTTGTACTTCATCTACACTCATCATCTTTGTCTGTATTGTTTTCTGTCTTTGTGTGGTACATTAAAGTTTATTCTAATCTAATCTATTTATCTACTCTATCCTGCAATTGGTGGTCTTATCCTTTGCAGAGATTAATATTAATATATACTCCTCTATGACGAGGATACCAACCGTTTGAACCTGTGAATACTGTTAAATATTATATTGTGACCGATTGGAATTAATATCAGTGGAATATCGACCAACCAGTAATTGATTGTCGTTATAGATAAATGTATATTGATCCTTGAGAAACTTTCATTCGTTGCGCAACGAAAGACGAAGTCAAATCAAAGCACTTGGAAACCTGTGATGGAAATTAATTAATTCGAAACTTAATTGCTTACACATTAAAATTAATTTTTAACTAATTTAAATTTGTATCTCCTTTAAATGATTCTTGTCACAAGATAGGTCAGTAAAAAACCAAAAATATATTTTTTTATGCGGGCGGACAGCAGCGCCCCCTGCAGAACAATCCTACCACCAAACTGCGATCCCCAACCCGCATGGCCAGCAAGGGGATTATAGGCATTACCCTCCATGATATAAGGCGCATATCAGGGGGAGGCCTGCGTCCAGCAATGGACCAATATAGGCTGTTGAGGATGAGGAAGAACAGTCCTGTGCTTCCCACAGCAAGCAATTTCCTGTGACTTTGACCAGGATATAGAAGTTTTACTGCCTTAGCACTTTTACCAGTATACGATGTACAGTCCACATTTAAAGATGCAAAATCCATATCCACACCATATTTAATAAAGTTTCTCCATTTAAGGAATCTGTGTGTGACTAATAATTTATTGATAACGTTCTTATTTCTCATTACGTTTATTATTTTTGATCCATTTTTTCTTATTTAGATTCATCAAATCAAATTATATCTCAAAATTTTATGGAATATATTATTTGATTTCTTAGAAATTATTCAACAACAAAAATATTATAAGTGCTAGTATAAGATTTTTGTTATGTTTTGTTGATAACAACAAAAATCTTATACTAGTATCCGTATCCAAACTAATATTATAAATTTGAAAGTAACTCTGTCTGTCTGCCTGTTACCTTTTCACGCCGATACCGCTGAACGGATCTTAAAAAAAACTTGCCAGGGAGGTAAATGGTATACCCGGGACGGACATAGGCTACTTGAAAAGCGTGTGCGAAGCCGCGGGCCGCAGCTAGTTAATATTATAAAAGTGAAAGTAACTCTTTATGTCTGTCTGTTACCTTTTCAAGCCTAAAAAGCTTAACGGATCCTAATTAAATTTGGCAGGCAGGTAAACAGTATCCCGAAATAGGATAATGGCTACTTGAAAAGCGCGTGCGAAGCCGCGGTCAGAAACTATATTCTCATAAATTCATAAATGTGTATGAGGCCTCCTATCTATAAACCTTTATACGTAGATACATAGTTGCGCCAGTGACGGATAAGTTAAGTAAGAATTCGGTAAGCGTAGGCCTGTACAGCTTGCTGCTTAAAAGCTAGCTTAGTGAGCGGTCTATACTTGAGTAAGGTTTTTTCTGGCATTGCAAGCGTAACTCAAGCATAGAACGAAAACAGTACGCTTTATTATTAGGGGCCTAATCGTGATCGTTGTTATTATGTGTTAGTTTTGACATTAGATGTTATTTATGTAATTGATTTCGTCTAAAATATGTTTATAAAAAACCTACCTAAATTATTAGCAATTAATTATTGAGTTGAGCAATGGGGAACAAAAGAGTTGCGCAAAATAGAGGCGCCATTTCTCAACTATTCACATTTAAGCAATGGGGAACAAAACGAGTAGCACAAAAGGGAAGCTCCATTGCTCAACTATTCGCTGTTGCTCAAACGCAGTTGAGCAAAAGGGAACTTGCAAATTATTCGCAGTTGGGCAAGCGCAGTTGAGCAAAAGAAACTCGCGGTGGTATAAGCATGTCAGGAGGAGAGACGAAATTCATACAAAAAGAGTGTTAGTTAATGTGAATGGCTATTGGAGTAGTTGATGTAGGCCAAAGAAAAGATGGATGGTTAATGTCATGAGTAAGAAAGGAGTCACTGTCGAGAGGTCCCGATCTGCTAAACGAATCGCTTCACTATGACAATGGCACAGAATGACACGGTTTAGTATTCTACCTTAGACGAAAGAAACTTCAGATGGAGGGACACGCGTCAAAAGTTTGAAACCATTATAATATGATGGATGTTATCCATCCTTCCGTGCAAATAGCACCACAGGAATCAGGATATTTATTTTAGGATTCTATGTGACGAATGTTGCAGTATCGTATTGACGATTCTGCGACGTTCCCGTTGTCATAGTGAAGCGATTGGTTAGCAGAATTAGGCCCCTCGACTAGATAATGGTAATGATGTCTTTGTTAATAAAATTTTGTGTCTGACTGTACTGCGTTATAATGTAACCAAACCATCTCTTTAGCAACTCCCTCTACCTTTATGAGATATGAGATTATCCTGCTTTTTATAGCCTCAAGCATAGAATTGAGAGTCATAGAAGGAGCATACAATACAAAACTAAGCGTACTATAAAGTTATTATGACTAAGATAAAACGTGAAACTGAAACTGTCAAAAAACATAATTAATGTAACCGTAATTTAAAAGCGTAAATTTGTTAATAGATTTAGTAAAAAAATAATGGAAGGAAAATTTGCATAGCTGCATAAATATAAGACTAATATCTCATTATTGTAGAAACAATCCCATATGTATAAACAAAAAAGAAAATTACATTCGTTACCCTACCGCCAGTTCAGTCAAAATATTTATGTAGCTATCGATTTAGACTGATTCTATAGTTTACATCATTTTAACTTGGGTAGAGCTGAGCCTGAGATATAAAAAAGTAAGTACCTAGACATATCAAAATTCTTACCCAGTGATGTTTCAACACGTAAAGTGTGGCTTTTTGCGTCTTAAGTTTAAGGGATCATGAGATTTGGGGATTTAGTGAGCCTCTGGGTATAAAACTCTTAAAAAACTGCTTTTACAACTTTTATGTCGATCCTTAAATATGGCTGAACGATGCTGTATTTTGCTCACTCTCAAATTAATTATAAGGATGAAATATATTTTGGCTTTCAATACAGCTTTCACTGAAAAACAGGCACTAGAGAAAAAAAAAGTGACAGCTAATTAAACTAATAGGAGTCTGTAATATAAACAATCTATAAAATCACATAAAGCATAAAATTTTATTTGTAAAACAATAATGCTTTTTGTTTAATTTTAAAACACGCATACGCAATAAATCTTCCGATAACTCTCCTGACTGTACAATTAAAACGATGGACCAAAATATATCACTAATCGCAATTGTACAAAGCAATACAACTGCCCACATAAAACAATTATCTCAATCCCAAACCAATTTATCATAAAATAGCTTAATCGACGTACTAACAATTAAATAAAATTGCCAGCAATTCATGTCAGTTAAGTCATCAATTGATTAATAGTCCAAAATTATAGGTCTATATTGCCGCTGGGGTTCTACGGCGGCGTCTTACGGCCGAATGCAACCTCAACCTGCATAGAGGCCCGGATCCGATGCAGCTCTTTCCCACCCCACCTAAGCACCCATCCTCCTCTAATCCCAGCTGGTTCTCACTCCTCTCTTTTGCACCTCGAAATAATACTCGGCCGTTTTCGTTTATGCTCGGATGCAAGCCGGTGTGCTCAGTGAAACATAATTTCTAGCCAGTCGTTTCCCAGCCGGCGGATGAAGCGCGTCGCCGTCCGTCGTTAGCGCGTTCGAAACATCGTAATTGCATCGTGTTTGTATAGGGATGTTTGTTCTCAGATAGTACGCCCTACAAACCCTATCATGGATTTAATAGTGCCGTATAGTGCGTTCGTGGAAGTGCAGCCGGTTTGATGGTCAGTTTTAATGTTGCAAGCGGATGTAGCTAATGCAGTGAGATCTGTTTGATTGGCAAAAGTAAACATGAGGATGACAGATGTAAATATTAGCCCAATGTTGCCGAGACTGTTGATGACTGAAAACGATTTAATGGACTAGTAAATGCGCAACATAAACGGTAACATAGCGGAAATGTGAGAATGATCCAGTTCAGCGAAAAGCTTCGTAATGTTAGTGAATATACGATTATTACTGGATTTGCTAGCTCTGAAGCTTTTACTTGATTTCATTAGCATAAATTATTTTAAGAACAAAAAGACGACTGCCCAGCAGTGAGACAGTTATAGCTTAAAATTAAATTAGATAGATAATCACTAAGTTGACAAAACAGATTTCTGATTGTTCTTAATGGCTTTAGGATTCCAATTTGTTTCTCACTTATAAAATCTAGATGAGAGA
Organism: Eupithecia inturbata; assembly: GCA_963662085.1. Lineage (NCBI taxonomy): Eukaryota > Metazoa > Arthropoda > Insecta > Lepidoptera > Geometridae > Eupithecia > Eupithecia inturbata. The sequence continues at coordinate 2,879,467 of OY759192.1, forward strand.
ATGCCAGTCATAAATTAGGTTTTTACAAGCAAGTTTATTGACTGGATGATTTATATTGTGGGTTCATTAATGATCAACTTAAATTGATTAAACAGGAAATCATTAGCCGTTGTAGATGAGTTTAATTTATTAAACAATATGTGGGTGGAATAAAAGACAACAATGAGAACGCATATTGGGAATATGTTGTCTCATCAAAACACTATAGACAATACAAATAATGTGTCCCTATTGTTTTGAATTACAAATGTGCTGTAATAATTCATGTGGGCGAACGCAAGAGAGAAATTGAAAAAAAAATTCAAGAAAAATGGGTAGAAGTGTCTCCATTTTTAATGGGTACCTACCATTATTTGATTATTAATTATTGTTCTTGACATAATTTGTATGAATGTGGTGGTAATACTAAACAAATGAGTCTTCAGATCTCACTGCAAATTGTTATAGGTCGAAGCTGACCAATGAACTAAACAGTATTTAAATGATTTCCAGATTCGAATAAGATTCAAATAAGACGATACAAATTTATAAAAAGAACTACAAACTTATTAAAACTGTGCAAGTGATACTACAGCCAAAACGTTGGAATAGTGAATTTACACGGAACAAAATTTATCGCGTAAGTAAAGTACCTACCAAATTAGTGTCTACAAACACAGTTCTTGATATTTTAGTAAAGTGAGTTTTTTTCTCTGGATTTCAATAATTACAATTCTACTAATATTATAAAGGCGAAAGTTTGTGCTGTTGTGTAGATGTTTGGCGAAAAACAACGCCAAAACTGCTGTGGATCGAGCCGACATTTTGCGCATATAAAAACCTGGACATGGTAATTCAGGTCCAGGTTTTTGTGTGCAAAATTTTAGCTCGGTCCATTTTAAACATATATATTACTTTTATTCAGAAAAAACGCGTGCGAAGCCGCGGGCAGAAGCTAGTTGTTTTAAGATCTTGGTAAAATGGAAAGCAATAAAAATATGAAACAGGCAATAAAAAAATATTTTCCTTTTTTCCAAAATGTTACACATTGTTGTACGCATCATTGCATAAAATTAAATCTAAATTTCTAAATGATATTAGATTCCCTTAAAGCTCCGTGTGAATACTAAACCCATTACCGGGCCGTTTCTTATAGGTACTTTTAAAAATATATCATAATAAGTCATTGAAAAAATTTGAAAAGATTTTATCGCTCGGCATCCGTTTTCTTCAAGAGAACAATGTTACAAATGTGGCAGTAGAGTAACCTTTTGTGCGTCGCAAACGGGATATTTACGACAGTAGTGACTTCTTGCTGGATGAGCCAGTGGTCAGCCTAGCAATATTTATTTAAAGATTCGCATAACTGGAACTGGAAAGAATGGCGTGATAAATATTAAGGATAAATCGGTGGCTTATGTCTTGCAATCCAAGCCCAAGTTCACCCAAATTGGGCTGGTTATACAGATAGTTTTGAAGTACAAAGAGGGGTTCAATTAAACTATAGTGGATGCTGACTGACTGTTGAAACCCCTTAGGGTTATTTACGTGCATCCGATTTTTTTTCTGCTTTTTGGTAATTTTTTGTGTTCAGAATAACTAATGAGCTGCTAAAATAGAATGCTTGACACACTCATGAATCCACAGAAGTAAATAAGGTGATATGAGGTACCTACTTAAAGCTCGTCATGAGATTACAGCAAATTACCCTGATTTGTCTAATGTGTAGTATCTACATAAATAAGTAATTGTAAAGTTGACTACCGCTAGCAAGCTAGCCCTACAAGAAGTAGACGCCACTTTAAAAGGCCCGTTTGCGCAGATCTTTATAAATGTGATAGTAAAGTAGGCACTTACCGAACACGCTTGACCGACATTCTATGCTTGATGGATGCACGATCTGTCAGATTGACTTTTTTACCGACGATAAAAATAGAGGCTATCAATTTTACCCATAGTTCTATCTATTTTCCGAAGAAGTAGGTATGCTGGCAGCAGAGACAGAAATTAACAAAATCTAAATTCTATTTTTCTGTGAAGATGCTATAAAAAGTTCACTAAATCAAGTAACTTGGAATAAAAATTGCTACCATTTCGCTATAGATCCAGTTAATTTTAACGGATACATTGTTGGAAACTACAACTACCACACATTTAAAAATAGGCCAACAAAGATTTATTTAAGTTGATATATTTAAAAAAAACTAGCGTAGTACCTATCGGCTTCTTTTCATTAAAGATCATTAGAGTTTCAGAAAGAAAAATGAAGAATAAATAAAAGCCCTCATTGTGGCGGTCTACCGGATTTTTTCAGTAAACTTTGTTAATTATTTTGATAGGATCGTTGAGTCTTCGCTTTGAATTTTTCTTCCGGGCTTTGGCCTCGACTGTTTACATCAGCATCTAAATTATGAACTTTTATTTTATTTTCCGCTAGCGAACGAACTTTGAAGATTTTGTCCATTTTCTTTTCGGTATTATTGATATCTACTTACACTTCTTGGACGAGAAAGTAGTATTGTTAACTCATAAATCTAATTTTGTTAAACATCTTGATAATTTGAGTGTTTGTTTATGCATGAGTTTCTATTGAGAAACACAATCCTTTTTGCAAATCGTGGCATTTATTGCTTCACAAAAAACACAGTCTTCTCAGAGTCAGACTTTAATTAGAAACATTGAAAATTTCACCAAAAACTCGATATTTTTCGTGCCTTCCTTCGATTCAATCACAAAACACATTATTCACTCGATATACGATTTAAATTCTCACCGTCCAACAATCGCAGATCTGGCCAAGATAGAAATAAGTAACTTAATGATATTCAAAACGTGTCGTTACATTTACCCTATCCTCTAGATCGGGCACGACTTGGACAGCAAGCTTACTCCACATAAATTTTAGCTGTATTCAAGGTAAGGCAAGTAGCAGACGGGACCACATCGAGTGGTGAGTGTATATAATTATAAAAATAATTTAAAGAAAGACATTTTCACTTTTATTTATCATCAAGTAATTAATATTTTTTAAACTTACGCGATCTGAACACATACCAAGTGAGAATAGTTTCAAAAAATGCTGCCCCTGCTTCGCAGAGGCGGTAGCTCTAGTACTCCAGTCATCCCGTGACCACGACAGTGTGTAAACTTGTTGAAACGTCGAGAAAAATAGGTAAATAAACGCGATAAATATCTTACTTATCACTACCCTTTAAATAATAGTAATAATAACATCAGTTAATTATTTTTAGATTATATACTCAGAAGAAAGAGATTCATAGTTGTTGTTTTTTAATTTATGTTCCATAGACTTTCTCTGCATAATTAATACATGTTGCTACTTTTGTTTTGTTTATAATGGACTTAATATTTGTCACCTTGTTTTCAAAAGTTGCAACGGATGGCAATGCAAGTCTTCAGGCTGCGGTTTTAACATTTACATGTTTTTAAAGTTTGATTTATACAAGATTTATTCTTCTTATCCATTAAAAGTCGTTACCGTTAGTGTGAGCTAAGCCTTAAAATGCTTGGAAATTCACAGCCAGATGAAAAGTTTGAAGAAGATTTAAGATACTCAGAAGAGAGTCGACCTCGGGTAAGAGTGATTAAACTATTCAGAAATGAAGTAGGTACGTGAATCAACTGTAAGCCAAGTGACTTGGGAAGAAAAATGTTTGTTAATGGATATTTCAAGCACACCCTATTTTAATCGCACAAATGGTTTTTAAATGGTTGAACGGTTTTGTTTCTATTCTTTGACTGTATTTTTTTTTTTGTTAATACAGTAGGTGTATTTTTTATACATTTTGTAAAACATGAGTCACAGAAATAGTTGTGACCTTATATTTTATGCCTAAAATTCACCAACTTAAGAGAAAATGTACACGTAGATTCCTATGATAGGCCCTATGTTACCTGGCATCATAATTTAAAAAGTTTGCTTTTTCTTACGGCTTCACCCGCGTTTTTATAACGGAACAAACCCTGGGAAATAATATATCAGTTTCCCAGTGTATATCTATTCCCTTGCCATTTTCTTATCCCGTTATTCATGTGGATTCATTCAGATCTCGATACATTTACCCATTAGTATCACCCACTAGGCTTTCAACCTATGTATTGACTCATTAAGATCATTGTCCAACTGCAACTATCGCATACATATGCCAATCTCAGCTTGAATCTCTCTAATGACTGCCTCTATTCTAGTCTTGCTTCATTATCTTCTGGCATTGTATGTGGTATGGAATAGAATAGGAAAATTTATCTAGGTTTTACGTTTTGCATTTGTTTGATATGCCGCGATCATGTGGAGTTTTCTTTTGTATACTTTACTCGGGGTAGGAGCATAATCAAATCACTCACTGCTGGAGAAAGGCTTTGTTTAGGTATTGCAATCCTCCTCTGTCCTATGCCTCTAGATTATTTTTTATTTTAATCACAAAATACATCACAACGAACAGCCAGTGAGAAACGAAACAATTATTATTACTTGCTTGTGGTGCGAAACAGCGTTTCACCAAGATAGCTGCATATATTTTAAATAAATCTATAGATAGATATAGATTAAATATACGTTCAATCATACCATATTACATATTAGGTTTAAGATGAGAAGCTACACTGGCCTGCAAAACTAAGTATCACACTTTTAAAATTGCAATTACTTCTTAAGTACACAAAATATGCTTACGAATAAACAAGACTCGAAAAAGAGTTTAATTTAGTTTATAATAAATGTTTATTATTTATTATTGTTCTGTTTATAGAAATATGGGAGAATATTCTCAAAATCGGCTCCGAAACCTCGTGTTCAGTATGCCGAACCAGCTCGAAGCTGTAATCAGAGCCCGAGGAGAGAATGCCAGTTATAAAAAATTAAATAGCATGTATGTTTTACACTTACAAAATGAAAAACTTATAAAATATCAAATGGAGTTTTTGGGCACAAAGCTAAAAATTTTTGTTTTTTTATTGTTTATGTTTTTTTAGTATAGTTTACTATAGTTTCAAAGAAAGCTGATAAAATTTGCTTTAGAAAGTTTTTTATTTTAAATCTCTAACTTCTACAATTTAGACAAAATTAAAATTTTAAAACTGTTATAAATAATTAGTTTTGCAGGCCAGTGTATTATTTAACTTTGGCATGTTTCTTTTCCCCAACAGTTCTATGCACTCCGTCTAATAGCTTCAGAAACATTAAGAACACCTCAACATTAAAAACGAATAATGCGTTATGTTATGATGATCCATTAGTAAACGCAGGAACATCAAACGCTCCAAAATAGTTCAAAGTGAAAATCCTAGTTTATATTAAACGTATTTGTAAACACCATCGTTCGATATTGATGTGTATAAAATGCTTTATGGCCGGATATTTCAAATATTTGCTTATGTGCCCGGTTTTATGAAACTAGAAATCTATTTTTGGATTTGTCAGATTTTCTATTTATTATGTTTGTTTAGTAAATCTATATTAGAGGTATATAGTTGTTGGTGTTATGCGCTTTTAGTGCATACATATTTCTAAATTTTTAGAGCTATGTACAGGGGGTACATAGCTCCTTACTTATTCAAAACTGTCATGTTGCAATGGCTAGCTAAAGTAGTGCTCTTTCTCTTTTTGACGTAGTAGGTATCTTAATAAACTTAATTAGATTATTGCTTAAAATGGTGAGTGATTTTTAAATTAGAGGGATGATGTTAAGCGTTGTATAAGTTAACAATTTATTATACAGAAAATGTTCCTTTATAGCACCTAATAAAAATATACATTGACAGTATAGCTAACATATCCATCAAATGGGTTTCTGAATGCTATAAGCTCGGGTATAAGGATTAAGTCAGTAAACCAATAACGAGGCAATAAAGTAGTTCCTTTTACACCACCAATAGAGTTCAGATTACCAAAGATGGTTTTAAAAATAGCTTCTTCAGTCCACAATTTATGATACACAAAATGGTACTATTTTTATCATGAAACTAATACATTTTTAACGATTAGGAGTTATTTATACGGACTGTCCATCCAAGCTTCATATAATAAATAGGAACCACGGTATTTCGCTTCGCAGTCGACCGTTTATTCGAATCCGCTAATCGGTTGATCATGAATCGAATTTTGAAAACTGGTAGTTGAATGCAAATTATACAATACAATACAAAAATACTTTATTGTACACCAACAAAAATACAACACAAAAGACATTATATAAGACACAAGTACAATTAAATTATTTTTATGATGTTCAGATGTACAAAATGTAACGAGTCGCACTTGCTTCATAGTTTATTATTTACATTATTGGTGCGGGTTATACTGTGTGTATCAGCAAAAGTTTTTGGATTTCAATCAAATGGACAGCTACCTATGTTAACATGAGAAAATGTTTCACAACAGCTTGCCATAGCGGTACCTATGTGTTATTTTATTTTATTTCGTCAAATTTCTTCGTATTTTATCTATTGTAGGGTTCGGTTTTATAAACTATGATCGTTTTAATAATATTATTCCGCTACATCATTATGTTTCTAGATCCAAACTATAGTTCTGCAAATATTTGTTCCGGGTGTTCTGGGTATTTTCTATATATAATAAAAAATATCTATCTATGTTATGTATTGTATTAAGTTTATCAGTCATCACTAGATGACTGACCCATAACACAAGCTCTGCTTACTTTGGGGCTAGATGATGCTGTGTGGATTGTCCAGCGTTATTTATTTACTTATAGTTTAGTAAAGTGACCTTTTGAAATTGAGGTCACAGAGCAACTGTTTTATCATAATCATCGTTTGAAACACAACTTCACTTATTACTGAGTATATAAATCTTATAAATATTTTTTATTATATAGAAAAGTTTTGTAAAACTCTCTACGGAACGTTCTGCAACCCTCATCAATTTCAACAAAAATAAAAATCTCAATACAAATGTTTACCAAAGGCAACTTTAACGGCCATTTAATAAAAGTCACGTTTTCGAGTAACGTAATACATTCCCGACGCCCAAGCTGAACTTCCGTTCGAGAAAACAGATCATAGTGAAGATTTACGACACAAATATTGGAAGAAATTTGTCGTAAAACGCTTTTTAATGCTTACTTTGCTCGAAATTTCAAGCTATATTTCAATCTTGATTAAATAATGATCACCATAAAATCTTTTGAAGAGATTACGTCAGCATTCTAGTTTCTCTTTTATCATATCAAGCCCTTTTATCCATTTACGAATAGGATAGAGTGCAGTACGGACAAAATCTTTCATGAACTTAAATTTTAACGCTCATAAATTTACATCCAGGAAAAAGTTTTTTCTTATTCCGCCTCCAGAAGACCTACAACCCACTGGCAAGCTAAACTAATAGGTACCTATACTGACAATCTCCTCTCAGGCTGCTATCATGATCCAATCAACCTTCTTAAACATAAAATTAGTGATAGTGCAAGTTCAATCTTGCAGCTTCGAAAGTAGATTAAGATGTTCTGTTATATACCACTAGCCAAACTTGATGTGGAATGTTGGTAAACAAACCACGACACAAAAACTAAAACTCTTAGCGTCGCGTTTCAGATATAAATTGTAAGCAATATTTATTTGAAGAAATGTTCACAAATCGACATGTAATGTAAATTCCGTATAAAAAGACGCGGCAATAGAGAAAATTTTAGGTTAAGTACAAGCAGTAAATTTACAATAATTCCACATTGAGTTTGGCTAGTGTATAGTAAGTCTACATTATTGGGGAAGGAGAAGACAATAATTACGAATAATAAAACCGGTGATGTCGTAAACTTAGGGGTCGAGTCTTGTTCATTCCCGGTACTATTTTATTAAAAAACTTTATCCATCTTGACAACACAGTTGACGTCTGAACTTTTGCCCGCAATCCCGACTTATATTAAAATATTTTCGACACCAAATCTCAAAGTGGTCTCCGAAAGCCGAAAGTGTCAATATTAGACGAAAAATACGACGATTCATTATATCTTGCGAGTTTAAAAGCTGTTTGTAACTTGCGAAATTATTCCTCAGTCTTCGTATGAAAGTTCGTACAATGTAAAGGCAGCTTTATTATGTAATCTTATGTGCTTAGAATATAAACTTCTATTTTATGAACATTTATTACGAAATACTTTCTGAGGTTACGCTTAATAATGCATGTAAAGTTGGATCAAACATCCAGTTTACAAAGTGTTTTACGAGGTTTCTTGGAATAAATGAAGTTAGTTTTGTTTCTTTGCTCTTTTCCTCTTCTTTTTGACTCTGGAATTTCTTCATTTGTCATAATTTTATTCTACAAACTACATCATTTTGCTATAGGCTATTCTGTAACCGACTTTGAAAAAATGAGATGTTTGGCTGAATGTATGTTTTGATATTTATCTATCTCCGTCGATTTCTCCGTCAATTTTCAAAAATGTCAATTTAAAAGCGAATATAATTTCGCTTTTGTATCGATAATGATTCCGAAGTGATCCCATCAAAATGTTATTCCCAAGGGATTAGTATTCGTCCCGTTTATTTATTTATTTATTTATTATTTAAAGGAAAACCAGCAGCACATACAAAAGTTTAGAATTAGGAAAATAAAAACAGAGGGCTATTAAAAGGTTTTCACGAGTAAGAAGAATAGTAGATACATAAAAAAGTGTGAACAAGCAAAGTAAACAGATCACCTACAAAATTACAATCAACTAACACATTCACAACTTTTACACTTATTTAACTAAATAAGTGTAAAATTTGAAGTCAGTTTTAACTTTTTCTAAACTATCATATGATCGTTTTTACAGACATATTATTTATTATGTTTTTCTTCGTATTACCACATTTTATTAATTACGAAATTATTATGCAATCTCAGCACATTAATTCGGAACTCGAATCGGGAAAAATTTACATTCATTAGCAATGTTTTCAGTAAATTATTACTCAATTAATTTAATTAAGTCATCTGATTTAGTGTGTGGTCTAGGCATGGTAGGCATATTAAAAACTATTAGTGACGAAATGCAAGACAAATGAATGACATGGGCATCTTTATCTTCATTAGGTTTATCATACACAAGTGCGTATATAAATAGTACCTTACCTTCGATAGAATATGGTTAATAATTTAATATGTACCACAAAAGTTTTCTAACGAAGGTAAGGTGGTCGCAGATCTGCAAAAATGTGCATTCAAATGTTATGGTACTTAGTACTGCTAATAGATGTCTGTGGATTGAACTCGTAATTTATTTATTTAAACAAAATAAATAAATAAATAATAATAATATTTAGATGCATTTTATATTGACGGCATCAGATAACAGGCAGCTCGAGGGCCATCCTTGAAGCATGCGGTAAGCGATTTGTTACTGTAAAAAGTATTACCGCTCGAGCGAACTAAAATCCCATATTTGAATGCTTATTGTTGGGCCGTACTATGACATCATAATATTTAAATCTAACCTTTTTCATTATTTAATAAGTAAGACATTTTACAACTTGCATGAATTTTTTGACGCAGTTTAGCATTAAGTAAATGTAGAGTACAGAGTGGTTGATACTCCATTGCACACTATGTAAACGCATTATTTTTTAATTCTTTAAACTTTTCCTTTGTGTTTTCTTTTTTCACTTTTATTAATATCACTTTTTCTTTTATTGTTATATTATGTTAAATTTGTACGCCAAATGGCAGATCACAGTGCTCTAATTTTATAACTGAAAATCCCTGTAAAACCTGTGTATCACAAATAAATAAATGAATTGAATTGAATTGTACTGTAAAAGTCCTGGATGAGTGTGTTTAGTCACATGAATTACGAATAGTACGATACCAAGTACGATTGACATTGACAAAGTGACAAGTCCAACGTTCTAATTATTTTCGATGTCTTACTGGTTTGGCCAAAGAAGGCAACATTAACACATTACTTACACAAAATAACATTTGAAGATGCTTCTCATAAGTTTGTTGTAGAATTACATTTCATATGAATCAGAATGAAAATAAGTTTAATTTAATATCTTCTGTGAGATGGTGGTCACACCATCTTGTGATTAGTAGGCTTTATCAGCACACTAATCACATCACACTCTATTATAAATGCGAAAGCGTGGATGGATAGATGGATGGTTGTAATTTCTACACGTCAAAACTACTGGACAGATTTTTTTTTATTTCATACCACACACACACGCACACGCTTTGTCGCTGAGCGACCACATCGCCTAATTGGTACATATTTACAGTATTTTACAAACTAAAACTAAAAACTAATCTGTACAGAAATAACTTAAAGCAATGATGTATATTTTTTGACCTTCTTCAGACAATGGATTGTACAACATACTGTTACATTTGCCAGCATCATTAAAATTTTTCATAGGTACACCTAGCTTCCAGCTACAGCTGGACCTGAAATTAAACATAGGCTACTTTTTATTCCTTTAAGCAGCTACCATTGCATCTTAATAAACCTAAGAACGTTCCCATAGAACGCGCGTGCGAAGCCGTGGGCAGAAACTAGTTTATAATAAAAAATAAAATTAAAAATATAAGTAATAGGTTCACACCGTGAAAGCCATAAATGTGTTTTGTCACTAACCCCCAAGAATGCAAGTAAAGCGAAATAAGAATTTACATTAGATGTGTCTACACTTTGAGCCACTCGTAAAACTCAAAGAATTCTTTGAAATAGTAAAACCATTTTAAAACGGAAGCGAGTCTAAGACCCCTTTTCATTCACTTGTAGTTTATTGAGTAGCCTTTTCATCAGGCTATACGCTAATGAGGGTGTTAATGGGTACTTCCTTCGTTAATGTAAAACATTTTTAATTTTCTGTTTCCCGTGTCGAGTAAGTAGTTAGCTTACACTGTTAGTATGAATAGGTACGTATGTGTGGGACAAATCTTGCAACTGAATTTTAGATCAGGTCTTATCTTTAACCGATTTGGCATACCGACAACCGCTTGGGTAAATGTGTTCTCGAGTGGAGACCGCGACTCGGCTAACGTAGTGTAGGACGCCCTCCGGCCAGGTGGGGTGACGATCTGCGAAAGACTGCAGGCAGATGCTGGATGCGGCAAGCTGAAGACAGGGTGCTATGGGCCTATGTCCAGCTGTGGACTACTATAGGTTGATGATGATGATGATGTGTACTTCTCTTTCTGTATTTGGACTCATCTTGACGAACTTTTATTTAACTTGCCATGTTAGTATGTACCTATGTATGTACAAATCTCGCAACTGAATTTTAGACCAGTTATCCTCAACCGATTTAGCTGAAGTTTGTCATACTTATTGAAGTTCAGTGACAATGCAATGTTATGGTACCATCGAGCTGGTCTGATGATGGAGACATAAGGTGGCCATAGGAACTCCTAAACGAAACAACGTAACCCCGTTGAGTTTGATTTTGATGGATTTGTCTTCCAACACTTTGGAGTTATTGAATTAAAGCTTTTTTATAAAAAAATTAAAACAATTATGTTATTCGTGTTTGCAAGAAAACTCTAGATTTCCGAAGTCTAGTATTTTGCTTGTTGCTTGGTGTTTTTTTTTTTGTTCTGATAGCAATATAACTGAATATAATGTCGTTTGGATATTTGTTGTTACATAGCAAGTATCCTTCACTGCACGAAATCATTGGTGCAGCGGGCAAAGGGCTGCCAGCGACGCAGGAGGTTACAGATTCGGGAAAATATTTAAACCCATTTGATTAGATATTCTAAGAAAATTTACTGACTTTATTATAATTATTTTCTTCTATGTCTCCTTGCTAAATTATATGGCTTCCATTTCTTCTGCTACTAAGAATTTAGTCTGTTCGCTACCTACTCTTTGTTCCTGCAAATGCCTACTTACCATTTTGTACTCGACTATAATTTAATTAATGATTCAAAATAATCTTAATTCAAGGATGTTCCTAGAACCCGTATTGAAACGTTTTTGTAATAAGCTATACTAATTAGTGTTTCTATTGTTAGTGTTCTCTCGTGTTGAAAAACAACGTTTTTTTTTAATTACATTTTGTTGCCTACCAGTCTACAAAATCTAATTATAAATACATTTGTAGTTTGACGTTGTGAATTCACTGGTGTTCTTCCAACACAAACTAGGCTCGTAGTTAACCCGCTTACATTCATAATGAAAATGTCATTAATTTAACAAAGAAAACCAAGATAAATCTCATAAATCTTCGTATAAATAGTATTTGTTTATAATAACCACCGGGGGTGGGCAGCAGCGACGCCTGCAGAACAATTCTATCACCGAACTGCGATCACCAGCATGCCCAGCGTGGGGATTATGAGCATTACCCCCCGTGAGATAAAAGCCAATAAGGCGCATATCAGGCGGAGGCCTGGGTCCAATACAGCAGTGGACCAATACAGGCTGTGGAGGTGGAGGTGGAAGTTTGTAATCATGCCTACTACGAAACGACTACGATATTTAAAGCCCTCCATTTCCAGTACACACTCGCCGAGAGGATGAATGCTTCGGGCGCTCGTCCTCTCAACGAGAGACACCACGTACACGCTCGATATCTTACTTGAAATGTGGCCGAGACAAGGCAAGTTTATGTTCACACTCTTTCTCGGGGTATCTCGGCGAGTGTGTATTACTGAACACTTCTAGCAACTCTGAACGTCATATACACGGACGGAGTGTGAAATGGAGATAGCTACACCCAGCCAACCAATATGGTCCGACGTAGCATCGTAGCGCATGCTACGCAGTTCTACGAAATAACATTATTTATCTACTGGAAAGAAGAATCGGGGTAGGAGAAAATCGGTACATTGAAAGTAAAGAACAAGAGCACAGGGCAATTCAAATGTGTGAGTGAATCAGTGGCTGGATGTTTATAAATAACATTTTGATACAGAACCCATGAAAAGGAACGACGATCTTCTCGCGGACGAGTTGTCTGTCCACTGCATTTTGGGGTGGGGTCTCGTCCGAATCAAAAACCAAGAGATTTTATATTCGGACGAGTAGTAACTCAAAATTGAAGTGGACAACTCGTCCGCGGACGAGTTTTTTCGCGGACGAGATGTACTGCCTATTTCGAAGCTCATTGGGTAATTTTTATATTTTTAATTAGTTATGAAAATGCAGCCAATGAGTGATAAAAATACTCTCACGAATACATCTCATCTGAATCAACCAGCAGTTCTCTATCATGAAAAATGTAACCCATTAGGGATAATAAGGATTTTAGTCGGAGAAGAATAGTGGACGCGCTTTGAAGTCTTAATAAGAATACCAGCGGCGTAGTATACATAGTATGTATGCTACGCTGCTGGTGCGGCGTAGAATGTACTACGAAGATCTCCCATAAAACATGTTTATCGTTATAGATGAGAAAAAATGGAGGAGGAGGGGAAAGTGATATTATATCAAAGTAAAGAAGGAAAATCCCACACACAATGTTAAAATTCACATTTCTCTTTAACCTCTAGTTTGTGTATTTTACCAAAAAGTCGCCAAAGACCTTTCAAATTACATTGTGGGCAATATATCATCACTATTAGACAAACTTTAAAAAGTGGGCCCAAAATGCCCATGGTCCGAGATCAAAAATACAAAAAACAAATATTCATATTAATTTTTAAAAACCTTATCTTGTTAATCAAATTTTCATAGGCCTTTATATTTCCACGAATAAGAAAACAATACAATAACGTATTCATTATAACTACCCATACCCAATTATATTTACTTACATATATGTATGTAGGTACCAACTTTGTAATTAGATTTTCTCACGAATCAATGAACAATGTTCGGAACAGAGAAGTTGCGTGAGCAACCGAGCAATCATGAGAATTACAATGCACGAAAAATATTCTGCAAAAATCTGAAGATGTAATTTGGTATACTTCCAAAGGTACTCTGGTTCACTGGTTTTTTTATTTATTAATGGAGATTTTCGTACAGCATCACCCAAATTAAGCAGAGCTCATAATAATAGCATATTTATAAAAAATACTTTACTTTATTTAGAAAGAAAATTACAAAATAAATAGAACGTAACGAAATACAACGTTTATTAGGTCCGACGAGTTTACCTCTATACTTACTCTCAAAATACACAGAGAGACAGCGCCATCTTTTAGATATGTTTGATTCTGCTAATAATTTGTGGGTAGTTGACATTATCAAGCCTACATGAAAACTACGAATGGCTTGACAAAACTACATTGCGCGCGAATGACTGGAGACGTTTTTCTCTCTTGGTATTAACCGTGTTAAGTTCTCCAGATAAACGTTCTATAAACAAACAGTGAATCTTGCTACGGTGCTTTTGAGTGTTGTGTGCGATTCCCAATTAGCCCAAATTTTTCGGTTGTGTCGCTGGCAGTAGCAAGTATGGTAGGTGGTATTTTGCTACCTCATTATTATCAGAATACTACAGAATACAACTTATACTTTACTAGTTGCTGCCCGCGGCTTCGCACACTCTTTTCCGAGATAGACAGTAGCTTATGTACGAAAATCCTTTCTTATCGCATACCTACGTCATACAAAGAACACTCCAGTCTCTACGATCAGCAGCGGTTTAGGCTGTGCGTTGATCCGTCATTCAGTCATTCAGGACAAAGCATTTTATATACAAATAGATTAGTTTCTCCTAAAATCAGAACCATATACCAACCGCCAGCAAATTATCTCAAAGATAATTAAATATAGCACTTACCTAATTGATATTATTATTATTATTATGAATTCCGGGTGTTCTGGGTATTTTCTATATATAATAAAAAATATCTATCTATGTAATGTATTGTATTAAGTTTATCAGTCATCTAGTACCCATAACACAAGCTCTGCTTACTTTGGGGCTAGATGATGCTGTGTGGATTGTCCAGCATTATTTATTTATTTATATTTTCAAGTACTCATGTTACATTATCCTTTGTTTTGCTTGCTGGTATACTTACAATGCTCAACTTTCTGTTCAGCAACATTTAGCTCAGGCAGGGCCTTTTGGGTTCACATAGTTTTTTTATTATTGTGTACCTACCTTTTTGATGTGTGAGGTAGTGTGTAAGCCAATAAATTGATTTTCATTCTTTCCTTTCTTTCAATGCAGTAATAAAACCATAGTAACGTTTTCCCTATTTCACAAGAGATCCTTAAGAGATACTTAATACCTTATTAGACTTATTACACACTTAACTTATAAATAATTTACTCATTATTTTCTCTTCGCGCCAAAACTACTGAACGGAGCAGGCTGATAGTTTGAATATTATATAGCTCTAGACCTGAAATAACACATAGAGTATCGGGATCTTTTTATTTCGGAAAATCACGAGCATAGCTGTGGGCAGAAGCTTGTTATAGAATAAGGCTACATAAGTATGGCTTATTCCCAGAAGTCCATGAGTCTATTGTTCTTTATTTCCCAATGCGTCCATGTAAATTATAACTATTATTTTAAATATTCATACATGAATTCCCAATGGGTCCATGAGATTTAACTAATCAACACCACAACCAAAAGATACCTTAAAGATAGTATTTGAAAAATTCAGCATTGTATTTATGTTCTCGTTAATAAAAAATCATTCAATTCAATTTACTTACTCTTATTTTTCCATGAAACAAAAATGCCAACGAAATTTTTATGTTTTCAATGGAAACTGTTGGACAATGGATTTTTTTTTTGTATGTTTGCAGATATATGTCTTTATGACCACGTATTGCATTTCTCTAGCAATATTTATTAGGAAGCATGTGATAGTTAATATTATAAATTTATGGTGTTTTTAAAATATTTGTATCAGACACAAAAATCTTGCGACTTTTTAACTGTAAAGCAATTCTCATGTTCCATTAGCAAGGTTTGACGATTTCTGTGGCGCATTAGGCGAAGGTCTGCCTGCGACGCAGCAGGTTGCTAGTTCGATTCCCGCCTCGGAATATATGTTTGTACGATCTGCAGATATTTGTTCAGTGTTCTGGGTGTTTTCTGTGTATAATAAAAAAATCTATTTATGTAGGATAATGTATTTACATATATCAGTTATACAACATTTTTATTATATAACACAAGCTCTGCTTAGCTTGGGGTAGATATAAATAAATATTTCTTTTACTTTTACTTAGATGATGCTGTGTGAACTGTCCAGTATTAAAATTAAGTTCTACCACAATATTAGAGGGTAGTTTTCTAGTTTTGGAGATCCGTTACAGATTTCATGGTGCTTAATTTTATATTCAATTTAGATCAACAATTTGCTTGACTGATACAGCTAGTACGTTAAATCTTATATTCAATATTAAACCAATTTGTCTGATTGCTAACTATTGTAGCTGCACCAAATTTTCAGTAAATTATTTAATTGTTGCTACAAGAGATTCTGGCTTCGCCAACGTTTTTTTGTTCTCGCTGCTTGATCATAAAATCAGCCTGTTTCTAGAATGGCTAGTCTGCTAATTTGTTGGGAAGATACCTATACACTAGCCAAACTCGATGTAGAATGTTTGTAAACAAATCACCCATACTTAGCCCAAAATTCACTTAGTTGCCGCGTCTTTTTATACGCAATTTACATTCTGGTCGATTTGAGATCCTTCCTTCAACAAATATGGCATAAAATTATATCTGAAACTCGACGCCAAGCAAGGGAGTCTTAATCTTATTTGTCTTATTTGTTTCGTGGTTTGTTTACAAACATTCTTCATCGGGTTTCGCTAACGGTTAATTAATTTTATTCGATGAGATGGCTAAGTGAAATTAAACCATAATGTTGAACGTTGATCGATTCGGCATTTGCAATTAACTGAATGGGGCCGTGCGGTTTTATAAACGGCCTAGCCATTCCACAAACAGGCTGATTCAACGATCCAGTGGCGGCGACACACCTAGTAACTTTGTCGAAAATAAGAGAAAACACCATGAAAACAACTTATTTTCAGGTTATAAGTGTTGGATATATTTATGAAATAAATAATAAATAATGCTGGACAATCCACACAGCATCTTCTAGCCCCAAGCTAAGCAGAGCTCGTGTTATGGGTAGGTACTAGATGACTGATAAATTTAATACAATACATTACATAGATACCTATATATTTTTTATTATACGTGGAAAATACCCAGAACACCCGGAACAAATATTTGCAGATCGTACAAACATTTGTCCCAAGGCGGGAATCGAACCCACAAACTCCTGCGTCGCATTCTAGAAACAGGCCTTAGCCCGCCGCGTCACATCGGTCGTCATTTTACTTACTTACTTATCGAGCTACCTGTAGATTGTTTGCAACAGTCTGCAGTTAGCTTAATTGTTTTAATTGTAAATACTAGTTCTTATATGTTTTTATTATTTGATTGTAATTTTCTTTGTAAATAAAGACCCTTAACTTATCTGCTTTCTGATAATAATTTATGTTTCTATATTTCTATATTTTAATTACCGATGAGATGATACTAGTTTTGCTCACTGTATCCCATTAAT
Organism: Eupithecia inturbata; assembly: GCA_963662085.1. Classification (NCBI taxonomy): domain Eukaryota; kingdom Metazoa; phylum Arthropoda; class Insecta; order Lepidoptera; family Geometridae; genus Eupithecia; species Eupithecia inturbata. The sequence goes on from OY759192.1 coordinate 2,896,913, forward strand.
TAATGAACATTAGATTGCCATTAACAGGGTTCATTTGCATAAACAACCTTGTATTTTATTGCGTCTATACCAGAATGGTATTGACGCAATAAAATACAAAGTAAAATAAAGCAATTTACAACAATTATTTACCTTGGTCTGTAAAGTCGAGTTAGTTGCTACTTTATTTCAGTTTAATAGTCTGTGAATGTGAATGTCTGTGAAGCTTTATCAAAGTTGCAATTATTAACGGTCTCTTCAGCGTTCAGCGTTCTATGTCCCAAGCAGCGTTATTTTATTCTACATAATTATTATATTTATATTGTATTATTCTTATTGAAGAATATTTTAAATAAAACTTCTGTTGGTTATACAAAATGTGCCCAAATTGTTGGTGGGTTTGATGATGCAGAGAGCAGTGGGCCTGAGAGCAAAAGCTGACAAAACAAAACTTTTGTCTACAATCAATTATTGTGAAAATTATCAAATACAGAAAAAAATTAAATCAAATTGCACGTGGACGATGTCGCAGATAACAGCTAGTATATTATAATGTAACCACATTAACACAGAATCGATGCCCAGAGTAACTTCTCTGGGCATCGATTCTGTGACACATTAGTAAAGAGATCGTAAAATCTAACTCCTCCATTCACGTAGGGCCCTTGCGCATGAAAAAGTTCATGGTTTGTAATTTTTCCGTGATTTTGGCAACTGATTTGAGACACTCAAGTCGATGTCGGGCAATGCAGGCAGCGTCTTGGGGACGCTTCCGACTGGTATTGATATGGATCAGATGAGCTACCTGTAGATTGTTTGCAACAGTCTGGAGTTAGTTAATTGTTTCAATTGTAAATACTAGTTCTAATTTGTTTTTATTATTGAATTGTAATTTTCTTTGACAATAAAGTTCTCAAGTCGATACATCTATGGAAATTTCAGTTACAATCGATCCTTCAGAAAATGAAGTTCATTTTGTGTACTAAAACGTTAAAGTGTTATGCATACATTTCATATTCGGAACCATCTTTGAAAAATGTAAGCAACGAAGTAGATTGTTTGTATCCAGTCAATTTCGAAAATGCACAGAAATCCTGGCAATCACCAAATTGACTACAGAATACAATCTAGATAATAGAAGGACCATCATAATGCGTTCTTATTGTCTCACACGATTGGGAGCTTTACAGCTTCTGGTAAGACTCTTTTTGGAGTATTTTCCATTTTGGCTACTCCAACTATAATTGTAGATTTCATCAGATGAATCTTCAAGTAGATATTTGAAGTTTCGAAGCTTCAACTGTTTGTCTCATACATGCGTCGTTAATATTATTGACATAATAAATAATAAAAAAGTACTTTTTGACACTTTTTTCACTAGTGTCACTTTTTTGTGATTATTTTAAGAGAAAATATCAACGAATATAGACAACAAATTGATAAACTAATTAATTCGTTGTAGCTGTAACGTAGCCTGGATTGGTCACAAAATTGCAACATTTCTCTTGAAGCCTGTCCAAAATCTATCTCAAATTTTTAAGTCCTTGCAGCAAAAGTTAAGACGACTCAAATGGTACTTTAGAATGAGCGGTATCCAAGCTTCCTAGGCGTCTTCCTCGGGCGAGAACGGTACTTCAACTTGTGCTTGAAGCGCCTGAGAACTATGAGGCTGCCTTTACAGTGGGTAGCGGAAGCGGGCGCGAAAATTATTGTTAGTTTTAAGTTGCCACTGCGTTCCACTGCGTCGGAATCGTAGCGTACGTAGCATACGCGGCGTCGTCGGTATTTACAATATGCCTATAGAGTGCGTCTACTGCTTTCGGATTTTGCATCAGCAATATAGGGATTTTCAAAGCCTTTGAGTTTGCCGATGACGTCATCCGCAGAAATACTCTCGGTCTCTGGCATCAGTATCGGCAGAGATGCCAATACAGTGCACGCTGTACCATAGAAATCAATACAAAGCGACAAATTCTTACGCTCCAAACGCTCCGATACCGATCCAGGGGACGCGTAACTTTAAAAGGAAATAACGCGTGCTGCGCGGACCGGCCAATCTACATTCAGTGAACGAAACGCTCATTCTTTTTCGCCGCTCATTGTTTCTTTTCCTGCCAGCAGCATTCAGAATGCAGCCAATCAGCGGCGAAAAAAGCATCAACGAGTCACTCACTGTACGTCATAGATGAGATGTCCGTAATATCTGACCAAGCAAGGCATAAAGATACAAAAATGGCGCTCCATAGGTGTAGGTAATTTTTCGAGATAGTATACCGTTCTAAAACCCTTAAAAATCCACTCGCACTTACGCTCTTGCTCCAGCCATCCACCCAAAACACCCCCTAGGACTTCCTACATTGCATTTTTTACTTCCTGGCTACATTATTGTAAACTAGACACCGGTTGCAAATGTAAGGCATTTTGTTGTAGGATTTAAATATGTAATGTGTTTCTGTAAAGTTAGAAAGTTTCTAAGCTCTGCTTAATTTGGATTGAATTGTCCCGGATTATTTATTAAGCTAAGACTAAAAATTATTTTCAGAAACGAACGTTAAAACAAACTAAAAAAATATACGATATTTTTTCTTTATTTCCTTAGATTCCAATAAGTGGTAGAACATTTATAACGCAAGATTTACTCGTACAAGAATCGTATCGTCTTCTCCAAAAACCCTTTACCTAATGTGAAGACTCGATAAAGCGAAAACGTATCGATAAACCTCTCGAGCCATTCCTGCTTCCCACCCTCGCTCCGGTATATGTATACGGAATAACCTATAAAGTAAATTGCGCACATCCGTATTTACTTTAACGTGGTCTTTCAATACTGACTTGAATCTGAAGTTTGTACGAGTAGAGCTGTCTGAAGGCTAATCTATTCTTAAGTATGGCATTCTCATCTGGGGGAATGTTTTTGGGGTAACTGAAAATGGATCTATTCGTATTGACGAATATATTTTTGTTTAGATCCTACAGATTTTTTACTTATTTGATAGTAAGTAATTATCTTATTTTATTAAGTGTTTTATTCTGATTAAAAAGATAATGTTGTGAAATAATATAGATTTTGATACAATTTCAAGGTTAATTTTAGAGGTGAATACGTTCAAAAGCTGTATAATGCTGAATTGCTGACTGAGCCATTAGAAATGACGTTTGCGTGGCTGTGTTGTAGGTAGGTACAATAATGATGTTTAATGTATGAAAAGCATATATGACAAGTATGACTGTCCTATACTGCACCACGGGGTAAAATTATTAGTTAAGTATAACCTAGATTTAGTTATTTTATTAGTATATTAGTAATGTTGTCTGTAATTTTGTGTTTTCCATGGACCTTAGTTGTCTGGAAGTTAAGAATTTGATTTGATATGTCAAAGTATTCAATCTTTAAAATTACCCGTTAGATTTTGATCTTTCTATTATGCCGATACTTCCTTATAAATATCTTTATGGCAATTGCTATTTAAGGTGTCTCACGAAAAGCTCAGCGAAGCGTCAATATGGTGCTGAGCCATAATAGGTTTATAGTGCGACCTTTTAATTTGGACATTGCATATTGTAGACTTTTTTATCCTTTGTTCTTGACCGAACAGTCTGTTGCGCGACGATGGTAACAGGCCCGACGGTATGTCACTATTTCCCCTGGGAGTTGGAGAGGCCCATTGTGTAGGACGCTAAATGCGTTGACACACTTGCGCCTTCCTATTTTCTGAGGATATTCGTGAGAGCTGGTCTGGCGGCAGATTTAGCCGAGGATCTCAAGAGGCGCAAATATGCAGGTCTCGACAGAGCCTACACATTTGCTCCCCATGGAGTCGAGACCTGGGTTTTAAAAAACATATCTGAGCGTCTGGTCGAAGCGACGGATGACCCGAGAGTTCGTAAGGATCTGGCGCAGCGCTCAGCATTGCCATACATCGGGGCAATGCAGCCAGCGTCTTGGGGACGCTTCTGACTGGTATTGATATGGATTAGTTGAACTGTAGATTGTTAGCAACAATCTGCCGTTAGCTCAATTGCTTCAATTGTAAATACTAGTTATGATTTGTTTATATTATTTAATTGTAATTTTCTTTGTTAATGAAGATTATTCCCCTGCTTCATCCTAAACGATAATTTGTCTTATGGTATATCTTATAAAAATGCTAGATAGTACTAATTTTAGACTTGTTAAGAGACACCTTTACGCTTTTTTCAAATTTTGTGAATTCAATGTTCAAAATAATATTATGTAGAACAGAGCTATAAAACTTGTAGGTACCTTTAAACTTACATACCTTTATGATTCAGTTTTAAATCTCCCATTTAACTTATACATTCTTATTATTAAGATAGTTATTGTATCGTTCTACTGATAATTCTTCTTTAAAGATATTTTTGGTGATGCGTCAGAACCGTACTTTGATATTCGACACCACTAATTAGCTACCTACCAAAAGTTATGTCACTATTAAAACTAAAAACTTAATAATAAATTTAAATGCTTATGTATATCCAATGCCCATAACAAAATACGTCGCCTACGTAAATGAATTGGATTTTATGCGGCAGGAACAGACTAGATATCAGGTTACAATTAAATATTGTCTGATAATCATCTGAAACTCATCGCCAGTTTACGTTGAGCCATGGGTTTACCTGGTTGTGGATTAGTGCCTTATAGGTAATTAACTGCGAGCTAGCGAGGTTGTCTTTTGTTATTTTCATACAGTAAACTACGCTAACGTCACGTGCTGATACTGGAAGGCTACTCTAGTTTCTTTCATCCGCTGTTGCGAAGTATGACCGCAAAACTCAACGTTTAGGTACTCTCACTAACTCACGAAAGCGCGTTTTCCGACGAATTTTATGACTCTTGACTTTTCAATACATTGCAATTAAACCATTCAATGGAACAAAATTTAATTGTTAAATAAAATGCTAAGCATACTTTCTTCATTCAGTAGGCTTCCAGTATACGAAAAACAATAGACGTTTGCGCCAGCTCTCAGTAATTTACCTGTATTTTATAAAGTGTGAGTTCATCGCACCGACGGGGATCAGGTGATGATGGTAACTGGGTAATTATGCCTGTCCTCTGGCCACCGTCAGCGAGGTTTTCGCTTGTAAGTCTTTGAATTTATTAGTTCAGTGGGCGGTGATAATTGATACCTATTGATTTAATTATATCACTTCGAACTGGTGTTTTATCTATGCAGCCTAAGATATAGGGTCCCTTTAATTATGGTCGTCTTGTAGAAATCTCTGCAAGGGATAAGACCGCCAATTGTAGAATATACGTATTTAAGAACTTCAGGTACACAATATACTATAATATTTCCTCCAATATTGATTATATTATAACTTTGAGGACCGAAGTGGCGCGGTGGGCTAAGGTCCGCCAGCGACGCAGGAGGTTGCGGGTCCGATTCCCGCCTTGGAACAAATGTTTGTACGATCAGCAAATGTTTGTTCCGGGTTGTTCTGTGTATTTTCTATATACTAAAAAATATATATCTATGTAATGTATTGTATTAAGTACCATATTAGTCATCTAGTACCCATAACACCTGGCCCGCCACTGGTTTGATTGCCTGGAAGAAATCGCTAAGCGATAAGGCCGCCAGTTCCATTGCTGTTCCCTATAATATGTATATGTTTAATTAGTACTATCTGTTTTATAAGGTGATGAATAAAGTATTATCTATATGTATATCTATTTATAACACAAGTTGTGCTTAGCTTGGGGCTAGATGACGCTGTGTGGATTGTCCGGCACAATATATATTTATTTATTTAATATCTATCCATACATCACACTAATATTATAAATGGAAAAGTTTGGATGTTTAGATGTATATATGTTTGTAACCTCTACTTATATACTACTTAACGGATCAGGCTGACATTTTGCGTAGAGGCAGTTCTAATACTGAGCATAATGGTACTTTTCATCCCGAAAGAACGCGTGCGAAGCCGCGGGCAGAAGCTTGTATTGCAAAATGCGAAAGTTTGACGACTGTTTGTTACTTCTTCACGCAAAAACTCCTCAACAGATTAGGCTAAAATTTTGCGTCGGTGTAGCTCTTAACCTGGAATAAAACATTGACTACTTTTTTAAATAACCTTTAAATGTTTCCATGAAAACAACGCGTACGAAGCCGCGGTCAGTATATAAATCAATATTATAAAAGCTTAAGTCTGTCTGTCAGTCTGTTACCTTTTCACGCCTACACGGCTGAATGGATCTTAATGAAATTTGGCAGCGACAACAGTATCTCAAAAAGCATGTGCGAAGCCGTGGGCAGAATATATTTCATAACTTCCTTTCAGCTTTATTTAAAGAACACAATGTTATTTATGTTAAAAAGAACCTTTATTAACTAAGCAAATTACAATCAAATAATAGAAACAATTGAGCTAACTGCAGACTGTTGGAAACAATCTACTTCTCGACTTATCCATATCAATACAAGTCGGAAGCGTTGTTCTTTATATTAATGAAAGCTTCACTAATTTCATACATAAGTTTCGGTTCTAAGTCCTAGACATTTTGTAGAGTCGTGACGCTCCACACCGCTGCTGGCAATTGGAGCGGATTTTATAATGGCCCGTGAAATTACGTTGTGCTTCGTTTCCTTAACCGTACGCTCGATTTGGAAACATCTACATCTATACACTAGCCAATATCGATGTGGAATGTTTGTAAACGAACCACGAAACAAAAACTAAAACTCTCAAAAAAACATTGAAATAATAGTTTTCGTTTTTGTGTCGTGGTCGAGTTTCAGATGTAAGCAATATTTATTGAAGGAAAGATCACAAATCGTTAATAAATTCCGTACATAAAAAAAACGTGTCAACTGAGTGTATTTTGGTTTAGTGGTTTGTGTACAAACATTCCACATCGAGTTTGGTTAGTGTATAGATGTGGCGCGTTATCACAATATCTATCCGTGTAGTATATTGTATTAAATATATCAGTTATCTAGTAACATCTTTATTGACAAAAAAAATTACAATTAAAAAAAAATTTGAACTAGTATTTACAATTGAAACAATTAAGCTAACTGCAGACTGTTGCAAACAATCAACCGATCCATATCAATACCAGTCGGAAGCGTCCCCAAGACGCTGGCTGCATTGCCCCGCTGTATGGCAATGCTGATGCGCTGCGCCAGGTACCCCCCCGCTCTCGGGTCACGCGTCGCGTCGACCGTCTGGTCGACAACCCGGTTTGAAAAAGTTATCTGAGCGTCTGCTCAGATAACTTTTTGAAAACCCGGAGAGCCTCGGTACCCCACGGACCCAGGGTCTCGACCCCAAAGGGAGCAAATGTGTAGGCTTTGTCGAGACTGCATATTTGCATATTTGCGTCTCTTGAGATCCTCGGCCAAATCTGCCGCCGCACCAGCCCTCACGGATGTATGTTATCTAGTACCCATAACACAAGCTCTGCTTGTCTTGGGGCTAGATGATGCTATGTGAATTGTCCAACATTATTATCATCTATGTTGGTTTTCCTGCTGATGAAATTATGTAATAATAATTACCTACACTAATCTCCCCCTAACACAGGTATCTCTATACTTAAAAGGAGGTTTCCAAAGCAATTAAAGATGTATATAGATTAAGTTAAAGAAATAAACTATTTTGATTTGATTTGACTAATATTATAAATCCGAAAGTTTGTAACATCTTCACGCCAAAACGATTGGAGGTCTACTTTGGAAATATAATGAAGTTGACGGATGACGTTGTCGGACGAAACGAACAACCTTGTTGTATGAACCACTAAGTTACTTCGGGCGCATCACCAACTGACACCTATCATTTCGGATCTCTAAGAAATAAATGTCATAATCATTTTTATAGTAAGGTCATCGAATGAACGGATCAGCCGTCCTTCGTTTTGTGCGATCCGACGTCATTCGTCAACTTCGTTCGCTTTTCAAAGTAGACCGCCTGAACTGGTCGGGCTGATATTTCGCATAGATGTAGTTCTAGACCTGTAGGCCAAGCAAAGTGATTTTTTTCTTGGATAAAATAGACAAAAACGACAACGCATCGTCAAACATTACATAAATAATTTAAGTAATTTCAAATATTTTAGCTAGACATCAATCGCTGTACTTGGCCTACTGGAATAACACATATGCTACTTTTAATCATATAAATCAGTTCCCATGGGATATAAATAACTTTTTAAAGTTTCCATACAAACAACACATGCGAAGCCACAGGCATAAACTAGTAAACTGTATTACTTACATTATTCTTGCATTCATCAATCACCAAAAAAATCTTGCGTATCTATAATCTCGAATATCAATTCGAGTTGACTGTGAAAATGTATTCAAGGATGGTTTTTACAATAATATCTCTGTGTGCTGATTGTCAATGAGAAAGATTTGAAGTTACGATATATTCTGGATCTTAAGTTAACCTGATTGTAATGCTATAATAGTGGATATCGATCTCAAGATCCATCTACAAGATTCCCAACGTCTCACGCATGGTTTTTCCGAGCTTATTGCTGAAAGCGATTGCTTCGAAATTGCGTTAAACTAAAATACCAATATATTTTACTCATACTCATAATGTGTTAGGATGTACAATCGACTAAAATTTCAAAGTTTGATCATCGGTTAATTGTTTGCTTAATTTCATTCATTAGACATAGAATCCAATGTTGAAAGAAGGCGTGATTCAATGGAATCTTTCCTTTGATTCTTTGGAAATCCACTTTGGACGCGAGTGCTAATTCAATTAAAATCGATTAGCGCCTTTGAAGTTTCGAAAGTTCTGCGTCTTTTGGATCTGAGGAAATCATTTATCAGATTGAACACATTCTTTTGTTGGTATATTCACTTCGAGTTTATCTTCTGGTTTGTGCTGAGTTTTGCAGTGGTTTGTCGGAAGTACGATTTGATTGAGGGTTTGCCTTGATTCGTTTACAGGTATTTTATTTTATTATATTATGTTTTTCGTTTATTAAGGCACAAACAGTATACAATATTTTCTAAATGTATATATAGTATATATATAGCTACGTAAACACCAATCAAGATGGTTGCATTGCATCTTTATTGGTTTCTATTAGTTGTAAAAGAAACATTATTTACAATAAAACACAACGCAAAACGTTACAGACGCTAATATGGAGAATAACGATAAACAAACAAACAAAAAATATGAATAATAATACAAGTTAAGCATGAATACACAAAAAAATTATTAACCTAAGAGAGAAGCCTGTTACGCCGTGTGCTAAAATTCGTCTCGCTGCTCTTTGCGAGCGCCTTCTTCCATGTACCCGCAGCTTCGCACGCTCTTTTGCACTTACTGACTGCACGAACGCTTGCTGTGGACACGTTAAAGCGTGGACTGACCGGCGGCGTTCCGGCCGTAATGTAACGTGTTACACAGCAAGCGTTTGTGTTGTCAGTACGGGGAAAGACAGCGAGCAACGAGACGGATTTCCGCACACGTAACGTTTTATGCTCGCTGCGAATGGTACATTACCCCATCCCCCCGTAACACCGTTCGGTACCCGACTTTAGAAGACAACACGCTCCATATTTTAAGGGGCGAATCTAACGGGTTTTATTGTCAAATTAGGCCTAGATATCAGTACTTACGGGGTCCCCGTGGTAAAAAACTTGAAAAATGTACAAAAAAAAATTACAAAAGTATTTGGTTCCTTGAATGTGAAAACACGATTAAGTAAAATAATAACATTAAGACCGCCCTTTGTACTTCCATATTTCTCAGCATTTTCTTCTGTATTATATTTTGTGTTTGTGTGGTACAATAAAGAGTTATCTATCTATCAATTAAAAAATAAAAAAACATGTGAGTGTTTTGTTACACACATAGGTAATTTGCTCGAGATCTCAGGAACCCTGCAGTCTATTGAAATGATGAATGTTTTAATTCGTAGGGTATTTTATAATTAGTTATTTGGTTCCTTGAACCAGTTTCTTCATAAGTTGTGTAGTTTTCTTGTAAATTAACAATAACTTGATTTTTGCGCTAACGGCGTTCCAAAAACGTATGGTTTTTTTTTTGCTTCTATGAACACGAAATCCTCTGCCTATCCTATTCACAAAATGGCGAGCATTGCGTCCTTATAAACAATGTTGCCCGATAAACTACTTATTACTCCCATATTACCACATTTCATCTTGAAACTACCTAGTCGTCAAAACCTTCTGATCTGTTTCATCCACAGAATACTAATAACTTAATCTTTTATATCACGGGTTTGTGAAACAAAGAGATGAGGGCAAGTACCAGATAACCGGCCATTGTAAGAAGACCTTTACCGTGCTCCAGAAATTCTGTCGTGTCGTCCAGTTTTGTAATAGAAAGGGGGAGGTGGGAGGTCAACGCAATGGTTTAGATGTGGCCGAGGCCGTATTAAGCAGCAAGGGAATTATGAAGCATATGCTCTGTGAATACTAAACGTGCATTTTGAAAAGCTCGGCCGAAGCGGTACCTCCCAAAGAGACTTTTTAAGTATGCTATGACTAATATTTTTTTGTTTTTATGATAATGGTGGTCTTAATGACGTGAGTCGCAGTATGCATGAAAAACTGGTTCGTGTATTGAATTTCTATACCTACACGTAAGATGGGAAATGTTGCTGACGTTATACAGGGTTATTGCTAATTCACTGACACTGTGTGAACTGCAGGTCCCGCCCATTATCACGAGCACATTCGTGAAGACGCCACGTCCTAATACTTATATTTTTTTGTAAATCACTATAAAAGTAGAAAATTTAGAAACACTTTTGTCCAGAACCCAATGAATTACTAAGGATTGATCTCCCAGTCCCACACCCTCTATCAATACGGGGCAGAGCCGTTTTAAAGTTTAGTTTTGAAAAGCCTCTCTGAAGCACGATTATTGAATGGATAACCAAATAGTAATACCAAATTTAATCATTAAGACCTGGCGTCTTCACAAACGTGTTAGTGATGATGGGCAGAACCTGTAGTTGCCGCAATGTCAGTGAATTACCAATAACCCTGTATGAGAATTTATCACAATAAATAAATGTTCCAATTTCCGTAGCTTAAATAGAGCAAGTTACCTCGTTAAGTATGCAAATTTGAATCTGAATAAATCTTTGTAAATGTTTCATAAGATGGTGTATTAGAACAGCTATTTAAATGTAAAGCAGTTATAAATACAAGCTAATCTGATCCCTAATGGTAGATAAATTTGACTGCTTTTTTTTAGATAGAATAGAAGAAGTAATTATCTTTTTCATATATTTACTACTAGCTTTTGCCCGTGACTGTTTTCGCACTTGTCCGGGATAAAAAGTAACCTATGTCCTTCTTCGGAATATTATATAACCTCCCTGCCAAATTTCATTGAAATCCGTTTAGCCGATTCGTCTTAAAAAGGTAACAAAACAGACAGAAGAGAGAAAGAAAGAATTACTTACGAAAGACATTACAATAATTTTGTGATGTAGAATCATTTACATCACAAAATTAGTGTGGATTTTCATCAGAATCGACAAACGATAAAATCTGGCGAAAACATTATTCAAAAGATTATCATAGAAAGCGGAAATACCACACACTCGTAACACTGTCATTATCCCAAAGGTAAAGGCTGAGTCAGAGTCGACAATAGTTCCTAATGAATACACTAATTTCTTGGACAATTACATTCCTAATGTCGTGAATTGAATGCATGCCGTCTGACGTAGCATCTGATAAAGAAAAGTAAAAAGTTTTATATACATATAAAGGCTTACCCCCTTATTCTTAATGGTCCTCTAACTCAAAACAATTGCTAAAAAGCGTTATTTCTCACTTTGATTTATGTCAATAGAAGAAGAGAGAGAGAGATACCATTGCTCTAAGTTAGCAGACTATTATGAATAAGGGTGTACCTCTTGTTCGCAACGCCACCACGCCGCGGTATGCGGCTCAACGTAGCGTCACGACGCGGACGCAACGTAAACATACTGTGCGGAGAAGCGGTCATTTGATTTTACCGCAGCGGCATGCGGCACAAACAAAATGCACTGTCGAAGACGTGACGCATACCGCAGCGTGATACGCCGCGCTGTGTGTAGTACCCCATTGCCACTTCACCACGCTTTCTCCTCACCGCTCTGACGCAGACTTTGACGGAAGGAAATACCACTCTAGAGGTTTTTTATACGGTTATTTGTGTGGCACCATATACCGCAGCGTAGAGCGTTGTGATCAAGAGACCAAGGCTTACCGATACTATTGGCTGGATTCTAACACATGACGGATGGATGATTCAAATTCTATTCGCTTGAAGCTTACAGTGAACAATTATGTCACTGAAAAATGTACCTATCTAAAGATGACGAGTTTGAGCCCAAATTTGAACGGTTATTGTTTTGCCGTTCGGTAGCGGTGCTGGATGTATGTGCTAAGTACTTTATTTTAAATTCGCCATTGAATAGACAGTTCATCCGTTTAGGCGTTCTGTGAGCACTTCGTGAAATGCCTTCATCTATATGTGACCGGTTCTGTATATACCCACTTCTTGACACTTGTCAAGAAGTGGGTAAGAACTGGACTTCCAGTTCTTAACAAGTCCATTCAGCAGATCATAAATAAGACACGGTGGAACCGTCGGGTTCCACCGTGTCTTATTTATGATATGCTTTACAATGGTGCGGTTATTTCTATCCAATAAATGTATTTCTATCAAACAATAAAAAAAAAAAAAAATATTTATTTAGACAAGTCACTTCTAATGCTGACTCTGACACCATTTCGTAGCATTATGCTTCTTATTTGTTATTAGGTAGTTTTTTGGTGTTGGTTAATTTTAAGTAATTTACATTGTTCGTGCTATGAATAAAGATTTATTTCTTTCTTTCTAATTCTTTCTCCTGAACAACTTCCTTAACCACAGCACAGTTACCACATCTATGAAAATTACTAATTTCATTTGATCAAATACCCATATTTATAATTTAAATTAAACAACCTCATTTTAACTGCCACAAACCTTAATTTCTATCATCATCTTCCTCACTCTAGGTGGCACAACATGTTTACTCGGGCTCGAACGGAACGTGAATTGCAACAAATTTACATGCAACTAATATCAAAAACAATACAGCTTATCTCCACCATCTACAACATCATTAAAATCTTCAACATGAGCACAGCGAGCATCAAAAAATAAAAGATTACTGTACCTTTTTGTATATGGCAGCCGCGTTGGGGAGCTTGCATACAGTTTTCGGTAAAAAGCTCTCAATTTTCAAACTACAAGACCTTTATTACTAACGAAATAAGGTTCATAGTCCCGTGTTTGTAGCCAAGTAAGGGGGAATAATTGTGCTGATCGCTGTATCGTCTCGTTATAGTCTGAGATAATAACTAGACTTGGATGCGGGACAAACAATGAACCTTTTATACGAGTGTGTTATTAGAATCAGTTAAACAGGTTAATTAAGTAATATACTACTATAGAAGTCTTTGATGATACTGTGGCTGATACTTAAAAATAAACATTAAAACAAAGCAAAAATTGAGTTTTTTTTACAATTTTTACTTATGCTTCCCTAGTAATTTAGTAACAATTGGTGTGGATGGTAAGAACATCACATTTATACTCGATTCTATATAATAATATTGTTTGTAACATAAATAAAAGTAAAATTTGTAGATATGGTACGTTCACCCAGCGCCTATTCAACAACTGGCCTGTATTACAACTACACGCAAGCACTCTCTAACAGTTACAATTCCAATCTTATGCAATAATTATAATGAACAAACACGAGGGCATTGATGCAGTCTTTCAGTCAATAAATCACACTAAAGTACGTAGTAGCAAACCCACGTAACACGAACGCCCCGATCCGACTATGACTGAGATGAGTGGACCTAATTGCACCTAATTTGAGCCTTCCACTTGCGAGAGGCTAGTACCCTAGTGCCACATCTCCCCTGTTTTACTTATATCGATGGATCGTAAACAACTCACGACACAAAAATCCAAGATTCTCGTTTTGGCGTCGAGTTTGAAATATATAATTGTCCACACTAAGCATTGTAAGAATGAGTAAGATTCGACACGTAGTGCAATTTTCGCCAAAAAATCAACCACATGAAAGTGATTTTTAGGTAGTACATAAAAACATTGTACCTACCTACTACCTACCTTGTCGAGAATTCATATACATAATATACAATCTCAAATTCTATATTCAACAATCGAATAATATGAAACTATAGAAAGCATACTGTGGTATGCTATTTTGCATATTATTATGATATGTTACAGTATTGAATTACTACTAGACTACACAAAATTAATGTATTTTTTAAAGGGCAATTTATACGCTTCTACAACAAAACTCCTAGTGAGTTGCAAAAAATATCAGTAAATAAATTCAAACAAATTGTCAAAACCTTCCAGTATAAAAAGGCCTACCTATTATAAAATATCAGATTATCTAACGGATAAAAAAGCGTGGGACGGAATTTGCTCCAACCTAACAACTACCTTACTAACAGGCTAAAGGTTTCTTCGTCGCTTCTTTACTTTAGTCTACATACCGAATCGACTGAAATCAAAAATATCACTTTATTTCCGTGTCAGTGTTTAATTATTAAGAATTTGACCTTTTCTAAGTGTACATTTATTGTATTTATGGAAATAAAGAGTTTTTGACTTGACTTATTAGGCAAGAACAAGCAAAATAGCACACCTTTCGTAGGAATAAAGAAATAACTCCCATAAGAAAGCACCCTTACACTCAAGTGGTATGATTCCTTCACCGAATCAATTGGCCGTCTTGTAATGAAGACATTACTGCAAACATATGAACTAGGTATCTGTACATCGTAAGTACGTATATCAGTATATTTATATTGTATTCAGAGGGTGTTCCAATTCAAATTTAAGATCAAACGAGGGGTGTTCGGGGTTATAATCTGCATCGAAAAAACCACCATGTCACGTACATGAACACAAATTTGAATTGGAACACCCTCTGAATACAATAAAGATATATTATATATATTTATTTATTTATTTTGCAAGCAAAATATATAATATAGATATATATATATATATTTTGGTTGCAAAATAAATATTTTGCGTTTGTAAGGATTGTTTCCGGTTTGTAAGTTAGTGCTAGTTTTGTCCATAATTACTTTGTTATTTCAAAGGACATTTGATTCAGGAATCATATTAATTAAAAAAAACACTTATGGACGGTCAAATATTCAGACCGTGTTGTTTATAAAACAAGTTGGAACTCCTACTGGAAATCCCATTAGAACCCCAATCGTAACCTCGAACCCCTCACTCCGTTTGACGCTTTATGAATGGAACACCCTGTGTAACTATGCATTGCTTGTGCATCGGTAGATGGCCGTAATTGCTGCGTCACGAAGATAACCCAGGTTACGGTTATGAGACTGTGAACTTTAAAGCTTATAGCAATAGGTACTATTTTTGCGTGAGTCAGGGACAGAAGGAAGGCGCTGTTGCAGGTTAGTTAGGGAAGTTAAAAGAAGTGATTAAATATGTTTGTTTTTATCAACAGAATCAAAATCCTCAATAGAATATTTATACAAATTATTTTGTACCAATATGAACTATGACATCCCACTAATATTCCAAAAGCGAAAGTTTTGATGTTTTTTAATCATTCACATTTTTGTGACTCCAACTGCTTAACATGAAAATTATACATTGAAAACATAATTAATAGACCTGGAATGGCTATAAAGTTGTTCTTATCCAGTATACCTACCTATATTTTATTTCTAAATCTTCATATTCAACAACCCAAACTGGTCCACTGCTGGACGCAGGCCTCCCCCTGATAATCGCCCCATTGGCGTTTATCTTAAAATGCCCATAATCCCCACGCATGCGGGTCGGGGATCACAGTTCGGTTGTAAAATTGTTCTGCGAGGGGCGCTACTGGGCAGTAGCGCAGGAAGCGCAGTAGGAAGGGATATCCACCGCCCCAACACCCCCCCCCCCGGTGGATATCCCTTAGTTGCCTCTTACGACAACCACAGGAAGAGTTGCGGTGGTGCAAATTCTAAGCCGGCACCACACAGCACTATATATTATTATTGCCCCCTTAGCTTGGGGCTAGATGATGCTGTGTGGATTGTCCAGCATTATTTATTTATTTACAGTTTCTAAATATACTCTCTTAAAACCATTTGCTTCAGTAGGTAGGTACTTTCAAACTCTGGATAATACCGCAAAATAAATATATCCCAAGCTAATGTGCTCTGAGCGAGCAAACTTTTAAGCGGTTTTAGTTTCCATGGATATCCTTTGATCTCGAAACCTGGGTACAGTTTAATATAACAGTTTGTAGAGACCGCGGAATGTGCAAGGAGAGTACAGTCTGCTCCTGATTACTAAATATTTTGCCTTGCGCCTGTCCGCGCGCTTGCACACTTATTTTACAAAAAAAGTTAGCCCTTTTGTTTTATCAAGTCATGGACTACCCGCACTTACTAAGCTAAGAAAAAGTTCAGCTTGATCCGTTCAATACTCAATCCTCAATCAGTTATTTCATCCTATAGGTGTACAGAGGTGTTTAAAATCTAATCAAGTATTACTATAGACCTTGCTGGGCACACAATATGTATGAAGAGAGGTAGAAGGACGTCATTTTTAACAGGTATCTAAGTTCAGGTTCAGTAGCTTAGGCAAAAGTTAAAAAGTAACAAACAATACGAATTAACAAACATCTAAACTTCCGCCTTAGGTTTTTTAACTTGGTGTGTTGACCCATAGGTTTAACTTATATGATATCATTGAGCGGTGACGCTTACTATTTTTACGCTAACTAGGTTTTTGAACTGTTGAAATGTACTTAAAATGCATTGTCAAGTGATCATTTCTATTTTAATGTTTTTTTCGTTTATCAGAGCTTAAGTTTATTGAATGAATAAATGAATGCATATGAACACTTTATTGTACTTAAAAAATAACATAATAAAAACCTTATATATATACATTTAACAAATACTCAGTACAATTATTGTATATGCCTATTATAGGCGGCCTTATCGCTGAGAGCGATTTCTCCCACGCAACCTAGGGATGGAGAAAAAGATATAAGTAAACATAAGAGTTTATTGTTAGTTAAGTTTAACATTCTGATTAATAATCCAAGTAATACTGTTGACTGTACAAGTTCTCTCTCTCTAACGCTTATTAGTATTCGGAACAAACTTCTGGGGCTCTTCGGTTTAGATCTGTATCGGTAATATATGAGGCGGGTACGTGCGATTGAGTTTGACTACGTTTAATTTGAAGCTAGAGAACGAGTTCTTTAACTACAGATTTTTTGTCATTATTTTTGACTCTAATGTTCTATTAAAAACCTCTCAACCACAAACCTTGGCTGAGTTCATATAATTAGGTCAGAGCGACAGTTTTACCGGGACGAAAATATATAAAATATGTATCCCCTCAACAAATTTCGTAAAAATTGTTTTTCATTTTTGTAATAGGATTATTTTTGTGTAATGTTTTGTAATAAAAAAATATTTTAACTAATAATTTATGATAAGGAAGAGCGTTACCTCCTAATACAGATATTTTTATACTTAAAAGGAGGTCTCGAACACTGAACAATGTACAATGTAACAAGAGAATGATAATAATAAATTTTTGTATTTGTATGAGTAATTATCGGGTCGCCCTAATGTGAACAGCGTTATTGAAATACATTGCCAAAAATTAATCAGACACCTTTGTCATTCCGGTAAAACTGTTGGTCGGAACTAATATGAACCCAGCTTTAGGTTTCCGTATTTTGTAATTGTAAAACGTCCGGTCAGATATATTTTGTCCGGGTGGACGGAAAGCTATTTTTTGGGGACCAGTTTAAAAAAAACCGAATGTTAGATACCCCACACACTTTTGAAGATTGAAACTGTGATAAAGCAATATCATTGATTGAAGTCACGTTCTAAGCAAAATGGCTCTAAACACTCCCAAATGATCCAAGCCACAGTAAGGTTTTGCAACTGACGTTAACAAATTTACAAACAATAGGAACATCAAGAATTTCAAAGACAAAGAACCAATCAATGCGATACCGACAGACGTTCAAGATTTTTTACCTTTACCACTCTCGAATACCTTTTCTGCGTATTCAAGGTAACAGTCCAAATTAACAGACAACTATGACAAGTTACAAGTGCTTTTGACAAAACAGCTCATGCAGATTTCGAGAGCGACATACACTCACAGGAAGTTCTTAACACAAGTCAATAGAGGTCAGAATACGCTGGCGTTGGAACAGTGAACGCGAATGATGTAGTGGTATATTGGAGAGCCATTCAGACTTTTGTGCCCGCTGTTACAAAGACAATAAGCAATACAAAGAGCTCTCAGCGAGTGGTCAACAATTCTCAAGTCTTCATATTGTACGGACCGTTATTCATAGACGTGACCAGTATTTAGTTTCTTTGACACCGACCGGTTCAAGAGTTTTTAGCTGACTAAACCACATTAAGTCTGCATTCTAAAAGGAATGGCATATTTGTGAAAACATATTTGATGTTTCGAGAGACGTAAATGAAAGTACGAAATTTTCAATGCAAGTTTACAATGCAAATTATAGTCTCTGCAAACAGTCTGCAAATAAAGAAGTCCACTACAGTTATCCAAAAAGCAACAAACAAAATCACAACTTTTGCGCTGATCCAAACCTAGGTTTAAATTAGTTTATAACTTCATTTTCCAACGCCCAGTAAATCGTTTTCTCACCGAGCTACCAGTCCAATCGTTATTTCACTATCAATACATTTTAACTGTTCTATAAGGAATACGGTTAATAAATTTACCTCGTGACTGCTCTCGAGTTAGTTTATCACGAAGAAATGGTAATCGTGATCTTATTCTCCACTATTGTTACTGTTACGTCTCCCTGTTTTAGCTTTGATTTATACCATAATTTGGGTAATGAATTTATTAAGCTTATCTGTTGCCATATTGAGACTTCAATTACAGATCACATCGAAGGTTGAATTTTGTTTCACGATTTGACCGCGTGTTTTATCCTCTATTATCAATCATTTACAAATGTAGTTGAACTAAGTAAGGTAGAATTAAATTGCAAACTTTTAAACTATCGTAGGACCGGGGAATGGCAACTATGTATATAGAAATTTATAAAGTGGGTGTCTGATTGTAAATCGCACATTATGGTGATAAAAATTGCGTTTGGCTTTCCAAAATTTGCCGAGAATAGCGACCTCAACACATCGCAGCGAATTTTTAAGTCTACATAATTTAGAAACAAAAAATGCTGCCAGCATTCCGGTCACTCTGCCTTCTGGCTTCTGGTGGCTTAGATTTTTAGGAAATTGATTTAAGTGTAAATACTAGATGTAATTTGTCGTTTCGTTGTTGGTTTTTTGTCTTGGTTGAAATTAAATAGTCTGCAACAATAAAATTTGACACATTTTTTTCATTTTCAGTCTTACCGTGATATAGTCTTATTATATCAATTTGCCAGGTTACAAACATCTGAGCGTTACTTTCCTCTTCAATTTGGTAAAAAATCTTAAGGGTAACGAAGTTTTTATTCATACCTCTGTTTTCCCCAACCTTCCTTGATAACTCAATAAAACTTAATCTCCTCAAAAACAAATTAATGGGATTATGCCAGGGCCCACGGTTAATTCCAAAATCTTTTTCAAATCGCTCTCAGGTCAGCGAGAAATAAGAAAAAACTTTTTTATAATAATACAAAAGGGTTCTTACCGCTGAAGATAGGGGACGGAGCTAAGGTAAAATTGTGGGGGCCACTATTATACCTAATAATTTTGGATGCGTAACTCCGTCTTGCAATAAGCGCTCTTTGGTGTCTGAAATTATTAAAGTGTGTGCTAAAATGCCAACTTACTGCAGCCGACTTTACAAAACTTTAATTTATTGGAGAACCATTAGGTCAGGTCATCGTCATCAGCTGCCCAAC
Source organism: Eupithecia inturbata (assembly GCA_963662085.1). Taxonomy (NCBI): domain Eukaryota; kingdom Metazoa; phylum Arthropoda; class Insecta; order Lepidoptera; family Geometridae; genus Eupithecia; species Eupithecia inturbata. The sequence goes on from OY759192.1 coordinate 2,916,870, forward strand.
TTCACGCACTGATGGGGCTGAAACACAAATTTATGAGTGTTTTATACGTAAATGCGTTCAAGAAAGGTATAGGATTGCGGTTCAAGACTCTTTGACAAACTCAGTTTAGTTAGATAAATATATTACAATTAGTCCCCCCCCCCCCTTTTAATAATCCTAGTTTTATACCTGTTACTTTGCAACCGATTTACCGTGAAAGCGAATTTAACCCTCATACGATTGTTAGGGGCGTTGTAAAAAACTGTCGGTTCGCTTACCTGCGAGCAACTATTTAGGAGAAGATTCGGAGGGTTATAAACTTTATGAAAAATGTTGTTTGCGAATGTACCTACTCGTAAGCTCGTAACTAGTCGTTTTTATCCGAGAAAGGATCGCAAGTCTTAGGTGCAGCGCAGACGGTAGACTATCCGTGACGCACTTTTGCATGCCATGCATTCGAGTCATCGAGTCTGTAGCGCACATTTTGTGCGCTAGACTCAATCGCACAAAAAGTGTGTCGTCTGCGCTGCACCTTAGGGTCTTCCTATTTCGTTCACATTTTAGTATCGCTTTTAGGTCTTTTTTTGTGGAATACTTGGATAAAAATAAAATTATCCTTACATTTTTATGATATTGGTTGTCGTGGCGACTATAAATAAAACATTGTTTACTTTAATTCTGTATTTTGTGCCCAAATCCGGTCGTTTTTTAAAAATAACCTTAGGTACATAAGGTTATTTTGAATTTTTAAGTAACGACTTTTGTGACGCGGCAGGCGAGAGTCCTTTTGTGACGCAGAACGTTGCGGGTTCGATCCCCGCCTCGGGACAGATGTTTGTATGTACGATCTGCAGATATTTGTTCCGGTATTCTGGGTACTTTCTATGTGCAATAAAAAATTCATTAAGTATATCAGTTATCTAGTACCCATAACACAAGTTCTGATGTTTGACAATTTGTTTGAATTTATTTTGTAATTTTTTTTTCAACATTTAAAGAAGGAAAACACCAATTATTAGGTGGAGACCAATGCAAGTCAACTAAAAGCCAGAGAAGCGGCAGCAGCTTACTTATGTGAATTTTAACACCTCTACTGCGATCACCAATCCGTTTACCAAGCGTGGTGATTATGGCAAAATCCCCCTTCGTTTGGGGGAGGCATGCATGGTCATCAGTGGGATGTGTGCTGACAAGGAGAGACCAATACAGGAATAAAAAACTGATAAAATAACAGACTACAAAAGAGAAATCAGAATTAAAAATATGTATTCACAAATTATGTAAGCTTATCTTTACAAATATTTTTTCTGCTTACTGAAATCACAACAAAATTGAGAAAATACGTAATCGGCTTATGATATAACAGCATTTACAACGTTCTCAAATATCTGAAACATCAAAGGCATTGAAATCAAAGACCGGAACCCCTCAAAGGACCTCAAAGGTCAACATTTAGTATAAGGCGTCATAGAAGATTTATTAAAACTACTATTTTATGCAAGAAGGGTGTATTTAGAGTGGAATTGAGTATGCAGGCAGATAGGGTCGATATTATCTTAAGAGAATACTTATTTTTAAACTGACTAAAATGAAAAATCAATTTGAATCAACACATAACCGGGTTGGTTACACTTTTATATTATACCTACTCGCTTCTGTTATTAACACAAAATAACTTAGATTCAACGCAGTATAGGTACATAGATTGTATTGTATTCATTTATTCCATAAAGTCAAAGTCAAAAACTCTTTATTTCCATAAATACAATAAATGTACACTTAGAAAAGGTCAAATTCTTAATAATTAAACACTGACACGGAAATTAAGTGATATTTTTGATTTCAGTCGCTTCGGTATGTAGACTAAAGTAAAGAAGCGACGAAGAAACCTTTAGCCTGTTAGTTAGTTGTTATTTTTCGAGTTGGAGCAAATCCCGTCCCAAGCTTTTTTATCCTCTAGATAATCTGATATTTTATAGTAGGCCTTTTTACACAAGAGATACTTTGGTACACTTGGAAAAGTATTTTTTTTTACATCAAAGTATACACGAGCTGTGTGAAAATTGGTACAAGCAGAGTACATAAATATACCAAGATTATAGATACAATTTAATAGCTCTTTAGATATTAAGTAACACAATCTGAAAGCATTCTACTACCAATGAAGATTATAATTTATTGGTAGCTAAGTCGGTCCTAAAAACTCAAAGAATGCAAAATACTCAATAAAAATACACAGGTAGTCAGTCAAGTGTGTGAACGTATATATGAAGTTATTTCACAAACAAGATATCAAAATTCAAAGCGTATTTTACCTTCGTCCTAAATATGATACCGGCAAAAGTGGATTGCCTACAATGCCCCATTCTGATTTTGTTTTGACTAAAACCAACCCGGGTGTGGGTATCAGATTTCGATAAATCTGTTTGCTATGAAACTGAGTTAGTATTTTTTCTTTGAGATATTTCGGGCTCGTATTTCGTTATTCGGATCCATTTGGAAAACTTAATAGATTTCGATTTAGGTACAATACCAAATCATAGAACTTTCTAAGATCTTTGTGATCCAGTCTTACTGGCTTTGCTAAAGCTTAACAAATGGTTTTTTTTTATCCATCGACTAAGTTCCAATTTCACCGTTGCTTTTAAACGCGATCAAGATAAGATGTTTAGCGCTATAAACGAGTTCAGCGCATTTCCGGATCCGGATCAAGCTGAACTTAGTTTAACTTCAGAATGCCGGATTTTCAGCATATAGCCTATAAACCGAGTTCAAGAGCTGTCATGTCACACAATGTCAAACACGACGAAAAACAGTGAACAGCCTGACATTCAGTCCGATGTAAATTTCGTTTTCGTAAACGCGATCAAAATGTAGGGTGAACTCGGAGTGAAGTAAACTGAGATCAAAATCAACTTTTGAACTAGATTAAGCTGAATTTAGTTCTGTTTAACTAAGTTTTGGTAGCGAAGTTGTTAGTATTATTTTATTTTTATCTTTTATTCACATCGTACAACCGAATTTTTATTGACCAATTTCAATAAATCTTTTCCCAACTCATTGAAATCATAGTGTGGCAGACGTCTTCCAGTTTTGTGGTTGGTTCCCATTCGCAACCTTGTGTCGATCGGCTTTGTGTCCAAATAATAAGCCGGAAGTCCGCGCATCCTTTGCCCCGAGGTCTTCGCATAAATGACAACAAATATCCCTTGTCCTATATGCATTTTATTGACAAGAGGACAATAGCTTCCATCTTGAATAGACAGAACAGGAACAAACCCATGTTGCAAGCTTAACCGTCTACACAAATACATTTCAACAAATTTCTGTGCTTCCTTCCCTTTCAAATTTTCTTTGATAGGACAGTATCAATAGATTTATGCTTTTTTTGATAAATTTAATTCCAAAAGAGGATTTTTTTTTATAATCACAACCATTCTTAACATTGTTTATAATACTTTAATCAACTTTAAAAGAGACAACCATTATTAAAGTGTTTTTAAAAAATCCTTAGGCACTGATATTAAATTTAGTTACATGAGAAAGTACTTGATACTTGTATGCTTCCTGCAGATACGAAAATAAGCAAGTTTTCTTCCTAAAACCCTGATCGAAGCTAAAACCCCCTATCAGCTCTTCAAAGACAAGTAGCGGTGGCAACCACCTGCTTAAAGTGGCACTTGTAGCTTGCATCTATTTAAGTTTTGATTTATAGAGTTACGGTTTTCTTTTGACTTCAAGTGGCTTTAACAGATGCTTTTAATGGTTGTGGTAGTTAGTATAGCTGAGCTTTTACCAACTAACTAGGTTGTTTTAGTTCGAGCAGTGTTCGTTGTTAGTGTTTAGAATTGGTAGATATCATAATATTGATTCTGTTTATATCCTTATTTGTGCTGCAGAAGATGGCTGTTCGTGCAATCTATATTATGGGTTCCAGAGAATCCCTACGTGATAAGTTCAAAGAAATAAACATAATGACAGTAAACTGGTTGTACACATAGAAATATCAATCGGTTCCTTAAAAATTGCGATACACATAATTTGAATACTAGAAATAAACATATACTCGCTGTGCCCACAACTAGGCTACACAAAATTAATGTATCCTTGAAAGGGCAATGTATACGCTTCTACACCAAAAGTCCTAGTGAGTTGCAAAAGTTCAAGTTCTAAAATACTTCTCTATTTATGTTAAAGTACATTTCTTAAATAACTTCTTTGTACAACTCACCTTGCTATAGGTACCAATATTAATAGCTAAAGCATGTATCTCAACCTTTCTTCAAAAATAAAATTCTTTGTATATCATACTTACCGTTCTTTTCAATCAAATTATCCGGTTATCTTACAAATCACCAGTCTTTTATTAATTTTGCTTTTCTACGTCATTTAAAAAACAAGTTGTGATTATCTATCTGAAGAACTGCACCCTAACTACCTAGAGCATTGAATAGGTAATAGAATTAGTGTAACGAGTCTCAATAGGATAAGATAATAGTTTTTAGTCAGGCGAAGTGTCCATCAAGAGTACTTTACCTACCTACTGGGAACCGACCAAACAATAGTATTCAGAGAAATGTTTGGATTATTTTTGAATATTGTATAACATTTCACGAATTTTTCATAATATCAAAAGAACATTGGCAAATTTAATATTGACAAACTTGTAAAAAATCGTAACCATGTACAAATAAACGAAATAAAAAAAGAACATATAAAACTAACCATCACTTTTGGCAACAATAACAAAAGCCGAAAAATATCACAAAACAAATACCTCAGATACAAACCATGCGTCAGACGTCAGGACATCTGAGAAGGGCAAGAAAAAATCACGCTGACAATTTGCTACGGTCAAAACGGATGACAGTAGTAATCGATCGGTATTCTCGGAGTTTCCACACGGTTTGCTTGACGGGCATGGCGAGAGCATGGCAGCTGGTATTCCAGCCATTCCGGGTAACGTAGGCAGGGTTATTGAGAGAGATTTAAAGGCGAACAGGAGCGAGGATTTTAATGACACAGGTGCGAGGTGAATAGTAAAAAGTGTGGAAGCAAATGAAAGGAAAAATGGAATTGTTACGGAAGTTATGGAAGGTTCGAAGTTGACAGGGCACTTTACGGCAATCTATGTACAATAAAGATGAAATTGTGTAGGTATACCTACGACATTATAACATGCTTTACTTCTTCTCTTGAGTGACATATTTCAAATACTAGAAAAGGACAACAAAAATTTTTCACAAAACGGCACAAAAGAAACAACTCTCGCAAGGATAAGTAACGAACAAAGCTAGAACAAAAATATCACGCAGACTGATGACATATGAATTACTCAATGGAAGCTTTTAGGATAATGCTATGAACATGGAGGAATAATATAACAAAGAGGATTTTCACTTATGACGTCACTTAGAGAGCCGAAATAGATAATATTTTTGTGAAATCCTTACAGTCTCTGATCATGATCACCATGGGATCACCTTCACGGACAATGTATCGTGGCGAGTCAATAGAACTTTTCATCGCGAGGACACCACTCATGGAATTGCTAAAGGCATAACGGCGATAGGTACCATTTAATAACTTTTGGTTGAATGATTTTTTAACCCCCATGATCAATATTAAACTACCACTAACCATGGCAGACAGATTGTGCGATCTTAATATTATTATATTAATAAGTAAGTACTTGAGTATTTCAATTTGAAACTAGTTAAAATTCTGTTCAAGCTTCACAAAGTTTATATTACTAGCACCAAATTTTTCCTGAATAGAATTTTCTTCCAAGTGACATAGCCCTGGCTTTCATTGTTTGATGGTACTTGTGAAAGACTTTTCGCCGAAAAGGGTGTACAAAAAAAGATTTAGTTGTAAGAAAGTTGCAAAAGACCCTGAAGACATGTTTGTATCAACAAAAAGATGGTATATTTGGTGGATTGAAGGAAGATGCCATTAGATTAAGTAGATTTATTTTTTTGTCACGATGCTATATTTAAAGCCTGTGAGCGGTGTTACTTAGCGTAATGCCATTCGCAGCGAGCATGAAACGTTACGCCGCGTGCTAACATCCGTTTCGTTGCTCGTTGCGACCGCCTTCTTTCCCCGTACTGATTGCACGAACGCTGTGTAACACGGTACAATTATGCCCCGTAACGCCGAGCAGTACCCACCTTAACCACCCAAGACTAGAGGCAAAGTGAGAACATCTTTGACAACGATAGACTTGATCGAAATTAAATAGCTAAATTAAATTTTACTTTCTGATATCATACTACTATTTGTTTAAAATTAAATTACCGTGTTGCTTTTTTATCTTTTCACGAAAGAGCTGCTTTAAGGATCAAGACGAGGAAAAAGATTGTATTCAAGGGACATTCGTTTTGTATCAGAGATAAATACTTGCATATCCGTGTGGATAATAAAAATAAGTATTTATGTGCGGTGTGCCCTTGTACACACAAAGGCACACCCCAGTGGGCAATGGGTAGATCAAGGAGGCACAGAGAGACTTCAACAGTAACTGCAACTAATAACTGAATTGTATGCAAACTTAGGCACGTATTATGAAACTATGCTCAGTAACGCTTCTGCCATAAAAAAATCATTAGTCAAGTTTAGATCGATGACTGAACAAGCTTTTATAATACAGGCCTTAGACTTTTTTAAGTGTTCTAAGTATGCAAACCAACAAATAAATGTATAGCTGTAAACATTCAGAATGAGGAGTAGCCAGTGACCAAACAATAAAACAAATGTAATAGAAACTTATCACAGGTATTCGAGAAAAAACGACCAGTAGGCCAAAGTAGGTCGTATATATTATTCCAAAAGGAATCTCACAGACGGGAAAATGGATCGAAAAGCGATAGTAAAGTCAGATAAAACTGTCAATGGTAACCCTTCGGTGTTCAATCACGATGAGGACGCATATTTGAGTTATATGTTTATATTCATGTTCTATTTTGAATATAGGTAAGTTAAGATAATAGAAAATAAATACTTGTATTTACTTGCTGGTTGCTGAAAATTTTAATTCTACATAAACTCTTGTTATTTATACAATTTCAATGTATAAGTAGGTATACGTATTATTGTTATTGAATATATTTTTGGTGTAATTTTCATCCTCTCTTTTATTAGCATATCTATATATATGATTATTCCACTTTTTTATAGCATTGTGAAGCATCAAATAAAATGTCCTATGTGTAAACTCGGTTCTAGAATCCAAGAAATGTAATGTCTTATTAACTTTACTGAATTTGACTGTACTGAAGTCTGACACGGTCAGTGTAGTTTGTCGTATTGTGAACGTGGACATTCCTGATTCTGAAGACGAATTGAGGTCAGTCGTGGATACTGCCGTCAATTCTTGGCTGTAAATCCGAGAACATCCAGTCGCCCCGTGACCGCGTTCGCTGCAATGCAAAGGAAACGTAGGGGAAAATAAAACAAAAGGATTGCGATAAATACCCGATATATAATCTTTAATATGTTAACAGATCGCGAAAGTTTTAAAAGCTATAAATGTTATGTCACAAGACATTTTTCGATGAAAACTTATCAAAAACGAATAGTGACTTAATACAACAAAGTGACAGCAAGATAACCTTGCTGAAAAAAAAAACAATTTTTGTTTAATTATATATATTTGAAGTGTGTTTTTTCATATTCGAGCTTGAAAATGGACGAAAGACGAATAAATTGATGAATGAAAGCTTTCAAAACCAAACATTGTTTGAGTTTCTGCGATTTACTCCGATTATATGAGTGTCAATAAATATTTTCCGCCAATATTTCTATGGTTTTGTAACCGCATTGTGTACAAAAAAATCTAGGATTTTATGTCATGCCTAATAAAATTCCATTCCATAAAGATTCCCCTATACGGTTCCCGTATTTGATCAGCTTCCGGCAGCACAAATATTGGATTAAGACCTATCGGAACTCCAATACATTCTTTTGCCAGCACTCAGTTGTACAGAATTACAGATCTACTATCTTGTAATTCTGTAATTCTGTACAACTGTTTCGCCTGAATTTATTGACTTTAAATTTTGCGATTACTTATATAGATAGATGATTTATTCATAAACAATATTTACAATTATATTTGAATATTATGAGTAGGTAGGATCTTAGAATAGACTTAATTATACAATTAAACATAAATGTGATTATTCTGAATATTAAATAGAATCTCATAAAATCTAAAGAATATAATTAATATTTGAGGCAAACGTCATATACTAGCATTAACATTCAGGAATTAATACTAAGGTCAGAATCAATTCAAAACTAAGAAGTTAAAATTCGCGACATAAATCAGTGTATATGTATTGTGACTTAGCTTCTGCCCGCGGCTTCGCACGCGTATATTCGGTATAATAAGTAGCCTATAATTTAAACAAAGGTTTTATTCTTAACTTTTTTTGGTTTTTATGTCGGTATGGCCTCTAGGTTGTCTTTAATCTATGGTATCGGTTTCCAACCGATTGCTTCAACCGTTTGGTAGATATTTGAAGTTTTTCCGGAGCAAAAAAATAGAAAAAAAGCGACCCGGCAATGGTTGCGTGCCAGTTGACGGGCTTAAACGTCAAATCACCCGGGTTTGATTGCCTGCCAGCGAAGAAGCTATATTCTAAGTATACTTTCAATTTCATCTTGATCTGTTCAGTATTCTTGGAGATATTAGGTAACAAAATAAAATTCACAAACTTTCGGCTTTATAATATTAGTATGATATTGTAGGCAGCTGACAGTTTTTTGTCAGCTTGTCGGCGGTCCGCTGACTTTGGTGTGTAGACTCCATACTACATACTAACACATTCATAGGTATATACTTACTAACACATTTAACTTTAGGTTGATATGACAAATCCGAGCGATTGTAATCAAATACTACAAGAGCGTGCTGTTCTTCTAATATCTCAAAATATGTTAGAATTTTCTATGACAAATACAAGGATGTATTAACCAAGTGACCCGAACTAATATTGTAAATTCGAAAGTCTGGAAGAAGTAGCCTATATGTTGATAGCTATTGCCCGCGACTATTGCCGTAGCCTATTTGTCCGTCCCCGGAATAAATAATAAATAAATAAATAATACTGGACAATCCACACAGCATCATCTACCCCAAAGTAAGCAGAGCTTGTGTTATGAGTACTAGATGACTGATAAACTTAATACAATACATAACATAGATAGATATTTTTTATTATATATAGAAAATACCCAGAACACCCGGAACAAATATATACAGATCGTACAAACATTTGTCCCAAGGCGGGAATCGAACCCGCAACCTTCTGCGTCGCAAGCGGACCTTCGTTCGCCGCGCCACATCGGTCGTCAAATGATGGGAATACCACCTATATCCCTGCCAAAATTCATAACAAAGTGCAGGCGTGAAAAGGTTACGACAGACAGACAGACAGAGTTACTTTCGAATTTATAATAATAATAATTCTGTATTTGCACAAAAAGTATACTTAAATTTACAAAACTTCAAACCAGAGAAGAACTTAGGTACTTACCTAACTAGTGCATAGTTTAAATTACTTAATTACAAATTTACTTTTACATTTGTTGAACCTTCGAAGTATGTGGATCTATTGATTTAGTTAAAGCTATATTTATTAAATTTAGAATTAAATAAGCATATAATGATAATTTGAGATAAGAGAAGTTAATAAGATATTCTCCAGGCCAGCAGAGAGATCCTCAAGTTGCAATGATAACGGGTATTAACCCTTAACTGCATACGACTGTTTTAAATAAAAAACAACTTTATGATTTAGTATGTTGATGGTGATGTTTATGATCAGGCGACAATCCTCTTGTATAATTATCATCATTACCAATCCTTGTTAATAATATAGGTAAGTACTTCTACCTGGAGAGCTAGAAACCAGCCTCTAGGCTGGTGAACGCAAAAGAAAAATTGAGCTAGGTAACAATTTTAAATAATATTAATATGGATAACAACATGTTTCATAATCAGGTGCATGTCATGTTCATTACAATTAAAATAATTGCTAGTATTCACGATTGAGTTGTTAAATTCATTATCATTATTTAAATTTGATTTGTTAACAAAATGTCGAACGAGATAGCTTATTTGTAATTAATTGTGCGGCTATTTATATAAATTGAATTCACTTGCAATATTGATTGTAATGGAATCAATTGATTGCCATTGTTGTTCTATAGCTCATTCGTGTTTATTTATAAAATGGGTGTAATTATGATATGAAGAATGTTTCATTACAATGATTATATCACTATTATGGTTTAGTAGAATGGGTTAGTTAGGTACCCAATATTGTAACAGTTTCATCAATTTTAGTTATTTATATCCTTCAGCGGTATTATTATCTATTTGCATATTCCCGTGGTTTTCATTTTCCACGCCAAAAGGTAGTATAGTATTCCAGACTAAGAACTACATGTTTGCAAAGTTTTATCCCGATTCTGTAAGTTTTGACGTAACGGAAATGGCGGAGATAACAATAATCCTTCCCTTCACCTATCTAATATAACTTTCGTATTTCATAAGCCGGGTTCTGATCGGTGTTAGAGGCGTAATGTAACGTGTCACGTAGCGAGCGTTCGTGCAGTCAGCACGAAGAATTAAGGCGCTCGCAACAAGCAACGGTACGGATTTTTGAAGCTTCATGCTCGCTGTGAATGGTACAGTACGTCCTGAAACACCGATCCGGCCCCGGCTTTATAACAGTGGTATAATGTGCCTCTTTCTATTTACAAACCTTACAGTACCGTAACTTATCACACTTTACGAATTCTATAACGTTCTCTTACAACCACACATATCTCAAAGAAAAGCTAGGGATGTAAAAAACATCGATATTTTTTATCGTACCGCAGAGCTTACTACCTCTAGATAATTCGCGACGCGACGCTCGCAGACAGTTTATTTCTGTTAGGTGCGTGACAACGATCGTTTTACTTCTGGTTAGATCTGGGTCCCGAGAAATAGCGCACTCATGGAACAAAATCGTTTTAACTTGTAGATAATCCCCTCCTAAGCACACAAACCTTCACTGCTGAACGTGCCTCCCCCAAGAAAGGGGGATTTTTCCATAATCACCACACTTGGCAGGCGGATTCGTGATCGATGTTGAGGTGTTAAAAATACATAGAAGGAAGCTGCTGCTCCTCCTTTTAGATATTCACTAGTAGGTAAGTGTTGATAGACATTATCAACATTTCAGCTGAAACACGTCAACTAAAATAAAGCTCCTCCTCCAAAAACTGCCATTATGACCGGTCTCGCGCTTTCCGCACCCAGTGATTTCCTGCAACCTTAAAATCTTTCAGTTCTCACACTTTTTTTTTTGCACATTTTCTAACACAATTATGTCCTAAATATAACCATGCTATGCTACTCATATAATTACACAATATGGTTGTGCAGTTCCAGCCTGAAAACCAGCGCTGTTTTGTACCTATCCTGGTGCAGAACAGCATATAAAGCTGAGACTGACCCTTTTGGGTTCACTACGGCAAAGCGCAGGAACGGGTGAGTAGCCCCCGCCCAGGGTGACTGCCTACTCGTTATTAGAGCTAGTGCACTGTTGGTAGGTGTCTATTTAGGTATTTTATATAAATTTTATTGTTTTGCTTTTGCTTTAATTTTTTTTTTCTATTAGTCTGTTATACAGTTTTTGTTCATTTGTTATGTTTTCCTGTGCTGTTTGTGTGTGAACTTAATAAAATTCTTAAATGTCTATCTATCTATCAGTTGCAGTTTTAGTTCGATCGGACCTACTTTAACAACTGACTGTGACTTGGATTGGTACAGTAATTCAAGGCGTCACGAAGGTGGTCGCCACAGTTCTGGACTGTTAGGCTTAAGATGGAGTTATAAGAAGTCTCGCGGGACGTTCAAGTGAGCTTAATTAACTGCGATGCGTGGGACTTAGTAGATGGGATGTCGCATTTACCCACAATAGTTTATTTTTCAGAAACAAATGGACCTTACTTACCCCTCATACTAGTTACTTGAGCAAAAACCACAAAACCGATGGTAGGTACTTAGTTTGTATTATTTTTGTAAGTGATTCGTATTTTTTTTTTAATTTTACCATAGTTAACGACATAACTAATTAAATATTTATATTCTTCAAAAACTCTTCATACAAAACCCAAACCTATGCATGCACCTTGCTTTTGGATCAAATATGTTACTTTACCAATCTTTAAGCAAATAATTTGATTGTATTGAAAAAACTAAAAACCGACTTAATTTAAACACTGCTTCCAAAGTTTAAGTTTAGTCTACATACCGAAGCGACTGAAAACAAAAATATCACTTTATTTCCGTATCAGTGTTTATTATTAAGAATTTGACCTTTTCTAAGGACATACATTTATAGTATTTATGGAAATAAAGAGTTTTCGACTTTGACTTTGGCGGGAAAAATACTAATATCTTAGAAAAAAAGAAACCATCTTGCGATTATCGTTATATAATAGCAACATACTCACCAAAACCAGCATACAATTCACGCAGAAATCAACGAACATACAAATACAGCCGAACATAGAAGCTCCTCTTTTTTCGAAGTCGATTAAAAAGAGTAAGCACTAAAACAATAATGCGCGATTCGACTTACTTAGTCAGTAACTACTATCTTGTAATTAAACTTCCAAGTTTGCTTAAAACAATCGATGAATCACTCGAGTTTTATCGATACTCTATCGAAAAGCGATTGAAAACCCCCAACACTAGTCCGCTTTGAAATACCTTTAACTGTAATTATCGCTCTGGAACAAGTATTTCAAGATTCGTGCAATCCGTAAAGATGTACGAGGGCAGAGTCAGAGCTAGACCCCATTTACCATTAAGTAGTACCACTGGTGGGACAAAAGCAGTGGGACGAACGGCGTACCACGCAGACTAACTTAGTTGTAGTTACACATAATATGTGTAACTACATCTAAGTTAGTCCGCGTGCGAAGCCGCGGGCAGCTAGTAAAGATAGGCTTCGCACGCGCTTTTTACGTAGCCTATGTCCGTCCCCGGGATACCATTAATCTCCCTGCCAAATGTCATGGAGATCCGTTCAGCCGTTTAGGCATGAAAAGGTAACAGACAGATAGACAGACAGACATACAGAGTTACTTTCGAATTTATATTTATATATCTTAGTAAGGATTAACAAAGAAAATTACAATCAAAGAAATCAACAAATGACAATTGAAACAATTGAGCTAACTGCAGACTGTTGCAAAAAATCTACAAGAAGCTCAACCGATCCATATCAATACCAGTCGGAATTGTTTAGTTAATATACAGGTCTTAATTTGATCCTACTTTAAATATTGACACACAAATAAATTCTTGAAGGTTTGTGGTTCTAAAAAATTATATTATGATATAACAAGCAAAGTTTGAGTGAAATCGACTTTTCGGTTTCATTTAACCACCCAAACCAGATCCTAATCGTTTGATAAATTTGACAACTTTTGTCCGGCTTATCCACCAATTTGCATGAATTGGACCAATGTCCAGTACATGCAATTTTCAATATCTTAGAAGAAGTCACGGACTCAGTTATGAATCCTGCCTTTTTTTTTTTAAAAATGGCCAACTATTATGTTTTCAACCAAAAAGGCGCGGCGGCGGCGCGGCGGCGCGGCGGCGGCGGTGGCGGCACCTCTCTTTGGCGCCTTCTAACTACACCCCTGTATAGCAAGGCTTAATTACTTCCATTGAGATGTATCTGTGCATATCTTTTCTTAGCTCCACTCGTAATTACCAGCCAGGCTGAAAATCTCGAGACAGTAGCTGTTTTCTATGAAGATTATTCCCTATTTTAATTAAAATGGCTAAGAAAGGTAACGTACTGGTTCTATTTTATTCTCTGAGATCGTTGAATCGTCTTTGTTCGCTTTAGTAAACTGTGCATAAGCATAGAGTTTAAATGAACTAAAAACTTATCTTTAAGGTTCTAACACCCAAACTCTTGCACTAAATTAAACTTTGGTATAAGTAAGGTTAACATAGGCAATAAAAAAAAAACATTCTTTTGTTTTTTCTCATAATAGAACAAGTTCTGATTTATATCGAGGCATATTATGAAGAGATATGAGCGGACATAAAAAGTTCTTTCACCTGAAGAAATTTGTTACAACCCCTCTTTCTAAAAGCTCATGCTCGTGCCGAATGATTGACAAAAAAACAAGATAAACATCTTTAAATAATTCCCGAGCTAAATAGCGTCCAGAAGTTAGATTTAATGCCAATTTAATGTTAAAGTCATGTAACTAGTAGTTCTCTCTCGACAAAATTCAACAAAATTTTTAGGACAATCCAACCGTCACTTAGATAAGGCTCCCCCAATCGATCACGGGATATCGCCCACGTGTAGAAAGTGATCCATTACATTACCAGTTAATAAAAATAACGTCACACTATATTTACAAATTGATAAACCCGGGAACAGCTACTTTATTGGTGGCGTCGAGCTGATAAGAAGTGATGGAGGACATGGGGATTATGATGTTGAAGGTTAATCAATTCGGGATGGGCTTTCGATATCATGGAACATGATTTTCAATCACATCGTTATTATTGTGATTGAGAAACATGGTCTGGATGCACACGCACCTGAGACAAATGAACTGATGGAGCTGTATGTATAATTTAGTATGAGTTTCCAAAACAACAAACCGGAATTACTTTTCGAGAACGTGACAGTTTATTGCCGCTTACTTGCGAACACAGCTTTGTGACACAAAATGAATTCTGACGCTTTGTCCGGCTTGTTTTGACGCGTTTTGCCGAACTAGTAGAAGTTTCACACGATTTCATAAAACTAATTCTAAGCTTCGACTCATTTGCGTCATCAGCGCTTTCTCCTCGGAAAGGTGTGAAATATATAAAATATCAAGAAACATAATATACTCATTGTACTTTCTTATTCAAAAGCTGACCAACACAATCGAAAATTTTGATTAGTTTTTGATCTTTTTTAAGTCCTTTCGCAAAACAGTTTCCCGTAAAATTGTGTAATTATTGATATTTCTGTAACAACAAATCCTATATACAATCCAACAACACAAAGCGACACCAAAAGCCATTGTTTTGCAACGGACTCAACATATAAAACAAAAAAGCCTACTTCATAGCTAGTTGCTGTATTTTCTGTTTTTAATTTGAGAAGAGTCAGGATTACAAATTTGAATAATACCGTCAAACAGGCGAGAATGAATTAAACAGCTTAACAAAAAGCCATGAAAACACTGGGGAACTCTCTTGTATTTTATTTTGTGGTTATTAACAGCGGAAGAGTTTGTCAGTGGGTCTTATTAATATGCAGTGATAAACAGCTGCGGAACGTAGGCTGTCTTTTGGTATTTTGCCTTTCCGTCTCTAAAGTTTATTGATACTTCCTTGTACTTACATGTATTTTTTTATTTAAATGTCTAGAAAAAAATTATAATTTGATTTTTGACTTCAAATTCCTAAATTTTACACAGTTTTTTAGGTTTTGCGGGACAAATACTAATTGTACTCCTTCAGGAATACAATTTTTATGAAATCGGGATCTTTTGTACATCAAAATAATATAATTGACGGAGAAATCGGCTAACATCCTTTTATCGAAGGCGGTTAAAAATAAGTCGTAATTTTCCAACAATGCTACTAAATTACATTTGCATCAGCAAAAAACCAAATAAAATCTATGATTTAAAAAACATTGCTCTATTTTAAAAATCTAGACGTGCTAGGTACATACTTAATAAATATTTAAAAAAAAACACTTTCCTTGTAACGGTTTAACCAGATATCTCACATACATTAGTATACTAGCAATAGGTGTTACTTGACCAAGTAAGTTTAAAAGAATCGAGACGAAAACTATAAAAGTTCCCAAGAACTAACTAACGATTTCGCATCAACGTTGACGGCACCCTAAGTGGAACGAACAAAGTAGGACCCAGCGTATCTCAGAACAAAATGAAGAAATTAACTCAAATCGGTGAAACAGTGAAGACGTCTTAATCGTGAGTGGGAACCGGTATTTTTTCCCGAGGTCGGAGTTTTAGACTTTGTTGATGCCGCGTTCGGTTTTGTTTTTCGTTTGTTAGTAGGATCTTGGTTCTAATTAACTTATTGGCTGTCGTTAGTTTGTAATTCGTTGCCGCATTTTCTAGCTTGTTCTGATTACTGGTTTTTTTCTTTTACGTTTGACTGTGGTAGGTATTTCAACTTGATGATAACATCACCTACCTGGTTTGGTTATTCATAATACTTCAACAACGTCCACCGCCTACCATTTCTCCCCGACGAGGGAGATTTACCATAATCACCAGTCTTGACAGGTGGATTGGTGATAGCAGTGTAGGTGTTAAAAGTATTTACTCAGAAGGAAGCTGCTGACCGTCCTCTGGTACCTAGACTACATAGAAAAATTACATATAAAATTATCTTCATGATTTCTTCATAAATCTACCTAACTGTTCGCTAAGAAGACAATAAAAAGGCAGCTTCTATTGTGTCGATGCAACCAGTGGCCAGATTTATTCGATTGAATATTTTACTCTGGCTTCAAAGCAACAACTAGAATATCAGTATGTTTCGCTTAATTCAGAAAGTGCTAGTGCAAATGTAACAGTGCCTCGCTGAGTGTTCCGTAAAAAGCCGTCGGTGTCTCTGAGGAATATTATGTCCCACCCGGTCGGTGGGATCAGAAACGTGTTTTATTTGTCGGTCTAAGTTATAAGCTCTATACCACATCCAAAATCGATGTAGAATGTTTGTGTACTGACCACGACACAAATAACTAAAACTCACGTGCTTGGTATCGAGTTTCAGACATAATTGTAAGAAATTTTGATTAAAAATCAAATGGACAAGTAAAGTAAATTGCGAATAAAAAGACTCGGCAACAGAATGAATTTTAAGTTAAGTATGGGCGGTTTGTATACAAACATTCTACGTCGAGTTTGGCTAGTGTGAGCTTGGCAGAAATTGTGGCATTCCGTTTATCTATTGTATCTTATGTACATCATCAATTCATCATCTATGGCATCTGTTTAGTGGGATTTCTGTACGTTCAAAGATACACGAAATAAAATACATAATGCTTATAAATTACTTACCATCTTTGTTTACTCGTGTTTTTGGCAATTAAATTATCTTAATCTTTCTCTTTTATCTTTATCTTATCTTAACTGAAAATGTTAATTCTCAGTTTGTAGTTCGGCCTAGACGGGGACGACCTTAGTCCATCTACGATACGTAATTACATTATAATGACGACCTCAGTCGCGCAGCGGGCAAAGATCTGTCTACGACGCAGAAGGATGCGGGTTCGACTCCCGCCTAGGGGCAATGGACTTAGTTTTTATGATCTGCAGATAATATTAGTTCGATTGTTCTGGTTGTATTCCATGAATAGGTAATAAAAATTTCTATCTATGTATGTTCAAGAATTATCTAGTGGCTATAAGACAAGCTCTTTTGGGACAGATATGCGAGTGATGATGGTCAAAAAATATGAATGCTGGCGTTATATACGAGTTATTCCGGATTTGTTCCACTCACTTCTGCGTAAAATACATGAATCGCCATCGTCTTTTACCTTGCTTGCTAGAGCAGAGATAAATTATTATTTTTATAGAACCCAGAGTCAGATGGATAGCCGTGAATTGAAGCTTTTCGGATTTCGGTGCGGGCGCGGTCATTAGTTACGTGATCTGGAATTGTTTTGTTCTGCGGCTCTTGGGGCAATTTAGGCGCCATTTGTGATGTTTTAGCCGATTAAATAGCATGTAGAACATTCTACACAAAACAAAATAACCAAAATGACCACCAACTCATGCGATTTCTAGAGCGTGTCAAAGTTTTGTATTACATACTGCGCGCGCGGCTTCGCCCGCGCGAATTTACAATTCACAATTTTATTTCATGTGTTTTGATTTTTGCGCGCAATCTTTATTATTTTTCTAAGTAAAAGTACCAAAGTTACTTGCTGTAACATTATGCAGTGAAATCGGTCTCGGCGTTTAAGAGAAAAGCCAAAACAAACAAACAGACAGACAAACAAAAAAAAAACATTTGGTACCTACCGGTATATACTTTTATAATTAATTTAGTAAAAAGCTGTTATTTTGATTGATATCACAAACAAGCTCTTCAATTTAATTGAAATTTTTTATTTAGTCGCATTTTAGGTACTACCTAAAGATATTATAAGGACTTTCAAACTAATGAGTGTCCATACTAATCTCACGGTTTCTTTGATTTTCTGTTCTACGGCGTTTCTAAGTTACATCAACATTTTAGAACCAATTTATTCCAGTCTTTAAGAAGAATAGCTCCTGTCCCGTTTTATCCCATCCCATAAATCAGATGAGCAATTTTTCTAATGGATTGTCTAAACGAAGGACCTATAATGCTGGAACAAGGTTACTCGCGTAAAACAAGTAACTGGGTTCCATTTTTGTTGTCTTGTTTGAGATCATGGATCAAGTTGAGGTCTTTTTATTAAAAGCTATTATAGTCATCTCTTGTTGAGATGTTCACAACAGATTGGAATTGTTAACTTATGAATTAGTTAATATTGTTTCTAATTAAAAAAGAAAAGCTTAGCTTAGCTTGAGGCTATATCATTCTGTGTGGATTGTCCAGCATTATTTATTTATTTTATATTTTTACACCAGCTCTCGGGTCACGAGTCGCTTCGCCCAAATGCTCAAATAACTTTTTTAAAACCCGGAGAGCCTCGGTACCCCATAGACTTAGGGTTGCGACCCCAAAAAGAGCAAATACGTAGGCTCTGTGGAGACCTGGATATACATACCTCTATACGTCTCTTGAGATCCTCGAACAAATCTGCTGCACCAGCTCTCACGGATGTCCTCGGAAGATAGGAAAAAAAGTAAATTATTTTAATCAAGCTTAAAACATAAGATACATAAATAGCAGCGCAAAAATATCACCTCTTTAACTTCCACAAAAACACTCAATAGATCCAATTTGACAAACCGAAGCATAAGTAAAAGCCATTTCCAAAACCCTTCCAATAACTCAGAAAAAGAAATTCTATTGGTAACTCACATCAATCTTGCTAGGTGGCCGCAAGTTGACCTTGTCAGTCGTGTGGCGGCCGCGTCGTGATTCAAATGTCGAGAGCTCTGATGTTTTTATCTAGTTAGCAGACCTACAACTGCGAGCTTGATCATTATCATCATCTTGGGATGATAGAATCTTCTGATGGGCTTTAGCACCGTGTTTGTGATCGGACTTTTGCCAAGTGTTTGTTTTTTGTTGTGGCTATAAGTGTCACGCCATACTTTTTTTTAGCGGCTCGTTTAAAGTAGTGCTAATAAAATTACGAAAAGTTTTAAATTTTCAAAATGATCAACACCTTTAAGCAACTTAGAACTCTTTTGACACCTTTAAGCAACATAGAGCAATTTTTATCTTTTACCCTCGCCGTGATAGATTGTAACAAAATAAGGGTTATTTGATGTCGAAAATCTAAAAATTTCTGCTCGGCCCGCGTGCAACATTTTATGTTTTGTAAAAGAAAAGATATGGCATCTTAACATCATCATGTCACATCATTTTAATTTGGAATTCAACTGGAGCAAATAATAACTCTAATTTTCAGGTTTTACGAAAAGAAACTCACAGATAAAATAATGTTTCCATCCTCGTGAACTGAAACTAACCATTGCCGTTGAATTTTCATTCCCTACTCCAGACTTGCCTTTTCGAAATCAAACACATTCGTATGATTCATAGCTACATCCCACAGCACTTACAATTCCATTTACCACTATTTTGCTCAGAATTCTCGACCTTATGCGCTTTACTCTGGTGCCTCAGATAAATCGTTCTGTCTACAATAAGGCTATCGGTAGATTTCTTTTCTCTTTTGCTTGTCTTAGTTGCAGTAATTGCTTGAACTCACACCATCCTTCAACATCAACTCATCACTTGTTCTGTTGTCTATAAATCCTCCGTGTAGAGTGTTGCCGTTATGAATGAAAGGCTAGTGTCGAGGTCTTAGGTCAAATGTTAACGATCATTCATATAAGCTTGGAATGATATTATGCATAGTTTTAACATCTGTGAAGTTAAATTTGGTTTTCTATTTCAATAATGATTTGTTTTTTTTTTTGCCGTGTCACGTATGGGTTTAAAAATAAGCCTGTTCTCAGTGTGAAAATATTTTTTATGCAAGATCACGAGCATGTTATAAATCTGAATTCTTTCACATTAATGTAATCAAATATTTGAATAAGAATAAAATTATACAGGTCTATAAATCTAAGCTCTCCCAGTAATAGTGCATTTTTATAATCGAGTTTTATATAGCTAAGGATAATCGTAAATCTGTAGGTGCAACAATGGCATTGAGTGCTCTGTTGCATTTTTGTCTCTATTCTGTTTCAGATTGACTTTTGTTTTCTTATTATTATAACAAAAGGTGGATCAAGTAGAAATATCACTCTATTGTTGCTATAGCGTGTTTCAGACTTTTTGATTAAAATTTTGTCAATCTCGTTTGACTGTTAAACCATACCATGGTATTTCATTTTAAGAACCAATTAAAACGGTACAACTATTTAGTGATTCGATTAAAAAAAATTCCATTCTGACTAATTTAACTGAAACAATGAATTAGATCAACAAATTCCTATTAATTTTTTTTGCGTAATCTATCTGCAAAATTTATCAATTGTTTAAACAATGAGCATTGAGTGTTCAAACAAATATGTGGCACGAACGCCTTTCGGTTGTCGGTTCAGACCGACTATCTCAAGGAAAAATCGGACGTCTATTGGATACTGGATACTGATCAACGACGCTATGGATGTTGATCCCTGATTTTCTGACTTGTGTCTGTAATTAAATTAAGCTTGCATTGTACTTTTTTATAAGCGTGCCCTACTGATTCAAACAATATTGTGCTCTACTTATAAACGAGGTGGCATATCGTAAAACAGGCTTTATCGGCGTTTGTCTCACATTGTTTATAGCTTTACAGGATTACGTTTTGTGATTGATTCGAGTTCCTCTTAATAAATTTCAGTGAGGATTACTCCAAGTTTGTCCGTTAGATTGTTTTACGGTTTGTATTAAAATATCCAATCAGATTTACAGCGTCAATCATCTTTGATAAAGGAGCTGTGCTTATTACAATAAAATTTGTCTATCCAGAAAGGATTTACTGGAGGTTTTACGATGTTATTACAAATAATCTCTTTGGAAAAACCTTGTCCGAGATTAATGTTTTGTTTTAATGAATTCCAAATCCATACTATGTACGTCTTTGTTTTTATTTGTTTGTTCGTTTAAGCAAAAATTTTAAGTTTTCTCGCGCTCTAAAGCGTAAGTACATTGTATTTTTTCACTGTCGGCGTAGCGTGAACCTTGAGACCTTGAGATAAGTCTCAGCTTTCTTCTAAATAGGGATTGATTATAAGTATAAACTCACGGCAATTCTAATCAAATCAGCCCGAAGTAAATGGATATTGGTTTCCAACAAAACACATGTAACGCACCCGATACTAATGAGCCGGTAACGACGCTCTTAGCGATTATTTTACGCTTGTATCATCAACAGTAAAACCTTTCCAATATTTATTACGATTAACTTCATTTTTACTCTAAATAACAAACGAATCAACCGACAAAGCAAACGGAATAGATCTCTTATTTTTGAGATCATAAAGCTCAATTTTAAATGTTTGTAACAATAGGTATTGTGATAGTTTAAAAGTGAGTATCGAGGTGCATTCCACTCGCGTGGTTAATTAAGACATAGATTATCTAACGTTTTCGAGTAGTAAATAAAATTGTAATCTTTTACCGTAACGTATAGGCGTCTCCATAACACGCTTTTATCTTGAAATGGTAAGCCGAAGGCATCGTCTTTGATCCCACACCCACACGCGCATTTATAAAGTAATATTTAACCATTGGAAGCATTTACATAGGAGCAGAATCAGATGCTTTACTGCTTTTATGCTAGGTATGATATTATTCTTGCGAATAATTCTCACTATATTTATCACCAGTAGCGGTAGCTTTCTTCTGTGTATTTTTAACACCTGAACTGTGATCACGAATCCGCCTGCCAAGCGTGACGATTATGGCAAAGCCCTCCTTGTTTGGGGCACCTTCAGCAGTGGAGGTATTATGTGCTAAGGAGGTTTTCACCAGTTAAAACGTCACCCGCTTTGTCCCTCTGCTGGGCATAGTACACAGGTTATTCACTTCTACTGTACTGACTAAAAGCAAAACCGACGTTTTGCTACTAGGGAGTTTTACTTTTGGACGACTAGAATACTAGGTCATTTTAAGAACTTGGCATTTAGTTGATGTCTTCATTTGTTATTAATTTCTAAGCTGCAACGTGCGTATAAGGCCATCTAAAATTTCAAGAGTCCGATTCTGAATTTACCGGTATTCAACATAAATGTTTCTAGTCTAATGTTCTGTCAAATTGTAATGTATCAGTGATAGCGATGCACCATTTGTTGTCTAATGGATATTTGACAATTTCGTTTTTGTTACAGGTTTGATATTTGGAACTACAGCATTCAACTTAAGGTAAGTTTCTTATTCTATTTTGATAGTATTTTTATTTGTTAATTCTTTATCAACTTTTTTGACAAAATATAAAGGAAAGTTTAAAACAATGTTTCAAGTTTTGCTACGAAGCGAGGGACTGTTTTGTTTCCTAACACACCCAATATAAAGTAAGCAAAGTCTCAGGGTATAACTTATAAGTCATGTCACAACTTTTCAGCAAGCTGGGGGCAAGAAGTATTTAATCTTTATTTACTAGGCCGTCTGCGATTCTATTTTTTGGGATTTATTGCTCAAGTTTTAATGAGTTGACTTGAAACTTTTGACACATACGAAGACTTATAAAATAGAACATTTGTACACTAGAACAACAGAGTTGGTGACAATGCACATTCAGAAAAGACTTTGATTTGATCTTATAATTGATGTTAGACAAAGTTGTTTAACATCAAACAAATATCTAGTTATCCATATTATGTAATATTATAAAAGCTATGGAATTCTGTCTGTCTGTCTGTAACCTTTTACGCCTAAACGGTTGAACGGATCTTAATTATGATGAACGTATCTCGGGTACGGACATAGTCTACATAAAAAACATATATGTACATATAGTCTACATATAGTCTAAATAAATAAATAAGGTGTTGAGCTAGTTGATGATAACTCTGTATCACTAAGGTATTTTACCGTATCAGTTTCATCTATCACATCATTAAATTTTTAATCACCTCCGCCTCCTCCACATCCTATATTAGTCCACTGCTGGACCCAGGCCTCCCATTGATAAGCGCCTTATTAGCTTATGACACAGGGGTAAAGCCCATAATCCCCGCGGCGACTAAGGGATATCCACCGGGGGTGGCGCTGCTGCCCACCCCCGGTGGATATCCCTTAGTCGCCTCTTACGATACCCGCGGGAAAAGTTGGGGTGGTGCAAATTCTATGCCGGCACCATACAACACTATATATTATTATTACCCCCTTAGCTTGGTGCTAGATGATGCTGTGTGAATTGTCCAGCATTATTTATTTATTAACAGTTTCTAAATATACTTTCTTATGAGAGAGTAAATTTCGTTTAACCGTTACAATTTATTTTTACTTTTTGACAACCAAAGATAGTTGGAACGTAGACTACTAGGGTCTTTGTTGAAAACCTATCAATCAAACAACATCTATCAAAAACAAATCAATTCTAAGCCTTATTATCCTCTGTATTGGATTGACAATCGTAGATACTAGAATGGCATTTGTTGAATCAAAATAACCCCATTTGACTTCGAACCTTAAGCTCTTCTGCGTTTGGTTCAGTGTGGCAAAGTTGCAGTTGTAGCGTATAGTTAAAGTGAAGAAGTAATTTTATGATGTCACTGATGGGTTTTCAAATATTGACTGACCATTATCTCTGGGAGCGTGACGTCGGGTCCGACTTTGATAACGTATAATGCCACAAACTTATCAGTACAGTTAACAGCGTCAGTAACGTTGACTATTCTGATAGAGTCAGGGTTATTTTTTTTTAGGGACCTTTGACGTTTTCTTTATGTTCAACTGTAGTATTAAGTTGGTCGCATTGTATAGTGTCGCTGTCGCCCCTTAAAAGTTTTGGTTTGTTTTCGTCTGTGTTTGTTTTGTACGGATATTAAAAGGTGCGGGGCATTTGTAATTAAAATGGACAGTCAAGATCGGGTTTCTGAGTGACCGTTGTATGTTGAGGGTTATATCTTCGTATATTAGGTAACGTCCTAAACACAAACATAGCTTATCACTGTTTTCTGTGAGCTTTGCTTTATTATTATTACATTATTATGTATGTCACCGCCGGATCATAGAATCAGCCAGTTTATAGAATTACTAGGGCTTTGTAGGGACAAACGGGCTGATGATACGATCCGGCGGTGACATGTATACGAGGTTATTCTACACCATAGAGAAAAAAATCAACTCCCTGATCAAAGATCTACACCTTTTGGCGTTGTCTATTACAAATAATAAACACAGCATGGTATTCAATAGGAAATATTTTTGATTACAATACATAATAGTATCATACAAAAAAAAAATGCTCTATTTTACACCAGAAAAACATCATAACAAAGAGACATTACATAAGACAAGACATACTTTGGTATTAAATCCCAAATTATTTGTTTATTTATTTATCACGCAAAACACATTACAATGCCAACTAAAAAAGGAAAAAAAGAAAACGATTCAATCCAAATTCATTTGCTTAACACTTTTATGGCCCAAAACAAACATGTCCATCTCCTGCAAATGGACAAGTTTGTCTTGAAGCGAGAAGGAACTGGAGGCTGGGCAATGCATGTGTTGGAAAGGAGATACAAACAATCATATATAAAATATCCACGTGGTAAAAAACCCGAATAACATAAAATTTAACATTATATATTTGGTTCCTCTAATGTGAAAACCGATTGAAAAACAAAATACGAAAAATCACGAAAATGCATTGAAATATTTCACAAATAATTTGGTCGAGATCTCAGGAACCTGCGGTGTATTGAAATCACTTTTGTTTTGATTTGTAGGTACTATTAATTTGTAATGAAAATAAAATGAAATGAAATAATTTATTAGACAACACAAGGCACACACATACAAAGTTAGGCACGTACAATAACTATAACTAATTTTACATTAACACATACAATAGGTAGATAACACAGAGAGACTACTTGAATACCTACGGTCTACCTACATAAAACAACACAAAATACAACAGGTAAACAGTGGGTACTAAGAAGTATACCCACACATATACATACATTATGGGTATTTGGTTCCGCTTAGCCAGTTTCTTAATTAGTTGCGTATTTTTGTTGTAATTAACAATTTTCCAAAAAGGTACGCTCTGTCCCACCCCTATGAACGCTAACTCCTATTCACAAAACGACGCGCGACGTGCCCTCTTAACAAAAGTTATTGGTATGTCATTTGTTGAAATGACATAATGTAATATTTGGCAAATTGCCCATCAAAGGACATCAATATGTATGGAGGACAAGTAGCCATAAACTCTGGCTTAACTACTTTACTAGTAGTTTTATTTTTATAAGTAAATACAGACATAATAATTGCTTAAATAATTCGTAATATTCGAATTGCAAGAGACTGTTAGCCCACTAATTTGTGACCTCGTAAAATTTAACAACATAGCAGACTTAGAATTTTAAGATTATAATGCAAATTTTATCGACTATTTTACTCCATAATCCACATTAAACTGTAAAATTTTATTGATTGTGTAATCCTAGACTTAGATAATTATTGGAAAGGTAACCTAACCAAACCAGCCAACAACGTCGAATGAACTTAAAAAATATGTGAACCACTGACTATTTTAATATAATCTCCAGATTTGTGGGCATCGTCTTTTTTTTTTTTATTTCACAGCCTTTTACAGAACCTCAATTATATTATTTCAAACAGCAATCCAATTTTTTCGTTGAAAAAAAATGCAAACCATGCTTGATGCACCAGAACCTCAGTACGGGGAACTCAGTCAAGATACATAGGTGATGATGATGTCCTCCTAGCCGAATCTTCTAGTCGCAACGAAGACTAGCCAGGTGCGCAGGGCATTATAGTGCAAAGGGTACATGGGTATACTGTGAATACGAACTTTATAAATTTTCGTAGAAGTATTATTTAAAAAAATAACAGATGACCTCATAATCGGTTCCATACCACATAAAACATATAATTCGAAATTTTCAAAACTATCATTATTACAATAAATCTGAAACATCCACACGTGTTGAGAGGATATTAATTACAGTCAGACATCCGAACCGATTCACAGTTTATATTTCAACGGGATAATTGGGAACAAATGTTGATAAAATAATTTACAGAGGAAACTCTTCTTTATTATGACAACGTCTATTAGATAAACAAGGTTGAGATATTTGAGGAAACGAACGATAAAATAAAATTAAGTTTACTGTATTTATACACAATACTTTAAAACAACTTTTGAGACTTATAAATGGGTCGATTTTATGTATCAGCATTTGAGTTTCACATTTTTAAGGTAAAGCAGAAAATATTTTTAAATCTGGATACTGACCGGTGTTACGAGCCGTAATGTATCATTAGCAGCGAGTATGACACGTTACGCCGTGTGCTAAAGTCCGTCTTGCCTTCCCCGTATACTGCCGCACGAACGCTTGCTGTGTAACGTTACAATAACATATTTTTTTATCTACTGGGCTGGGAAAAGTTCGTACATTGAAAGTAAAGCAAGAGCTTTCACTTATTGTACTGAAAACCCCAACTCGTTAGGTCTATTAGTCGGACTTAAGAAAAATGTGGTGTGTAGTAGAAAAGTGAGTGGGTGTTGAAGTCTTTTGTATGCTACGCGCTAGTCCGTGAGTATCATGGCACATGCTTCGAAGATTTACGTTAAAATATCATAACGGAGAAGAAAGGGGTAGATGAAGATGAAAAATATCAGGAGAAAGAAAGCAAAATCCCACGCACAATGTTGAAATTCACAACTCTCTGCAACGACGTCTATTTCGAGAAAAATTTAAATGTCTTTATTTTTCTTTTGTTGCTCAGACCTTAGACAAAACCTGATTTATAGATTTAAGCAAAATTTATTTGTAAAAGTGTATAGTTTAATTCACAAGACTGTGTTTATGTATTGTCTGTGTAGCATATTTTCCAAGAATGCGATCAACATACTCAGCAGAACTTCTTACAGTGTACAATTACGTCTAAAAATACCAGCGATGAATAAATAATATTGCTGGTACATTAATCTTGTAGGCAAACAAGCAATAAAAAGATATTTATCTGGCATCATCGCTATCTCAATAAGAAATCTGATTAACATAACAATATAGGTAATTGCATCGGTTGAAATCCTTTTTATAACTTGGCTGTTAATTTTTGTAATTAATGACCATTTGGTGCTTGGTGAAGTTTATGGGTTTATAAAAAGAGATTTCACGAAGCGCACTTACATCAAGACATCGGACAAAATTATGCATAACTAGTATCTGCCCCCAACTTTGCACACGTTGTTTCTATAGAATCGTTCAAAGGTTTTGATCTTTCCTATGGGAACTGACTTATGAAATAAAAAGTATCATCCGTTTTATATTCCAGGTCTAGACCTACATCTTTGCAAAATTGCATCCTGATCTTGTCAGAAGTTTTAGCGTGAAGAAGTATTAAACATACATTCATCCAAACTTTCGCATTTATACAAGATGCCACGTTATTGGTATACTTAGCCGAAAGGAGGTTGAGGTGCACCCTATACCCAACTGATCCGTATGGTTGAGTTTTTTAAGTTTTCATAATAAAAAAAACCTTTACTCATACGTTTAGCAAAATCACAACCCTATCACTAACGCAAACATACGTAAGGCTGGCCATTTTGCAAGAAAAGCGACAGCCAATGAGAATGAACAAGAGTCTTACGCCGGCCGCCCGCCGGGGCGTGACAGCCAATGACGGCAAAGTATGGGCGGTGATAATTGAAAGGTCAAGAACCAAACTGATGAACACTGATGTAGGGTTTTCACTAACATAAAATGGGCTAGTTCGGATGAAAGTTTTAAGGTCTTTTTTAGTACCTTGAAACCCGGAAAGTGTTAGAACAAAATACGTTCGTGGGAGGGGTAGACTTTCCGCTTAGTACACCAATAACGTGGCACCTTGTATAGTCTGATGTGATGATGTGGTAGTGTGATGTCATAATGTGCCGAGGCTTTAAGCTTTTAAGCCACAAGCAAGTGCAATTCAAAATATTCTGGAAATGTCTTCCCCATTCTATACCAAATTTATTTTCTTCTTAGCCCTTGTCATCAACCTTTAGATAAACCTTTGTAGTACGCCTCATTCAAACTATTCCATTCCATTCTATTTTGAACAGATGAGATAATACCCAATTTATCAATAGTTAAATTTTATTAATATACTTTATTGTTCCCTAAATAAGCGCTTCCCTTAATAAAGCGGTAGTGATTGAATATCTGTCTAATTAGGGCAGATAGGGTTTCAGGGCATTTCCTTAAATTTTGGGCAGATATGCTTTTACTTCAAACCCATTTTAGCATTAGTTAAGTTTTATTAACATACTTTTTTTTTTTAATGGCAATGGCCTTTATTAACAAAGAAAATTACAATCAAATTATAACTACCTCTAGTATTTACAATTGAAACAATTAAGCTAACTGCAGACTGTTGCAAACAATCTACAGGTAGCTCAACTGATCCATATCAATACCAGTCGGAAGCGTCCCCAAGACGCTGGCTGCATTGCCCCGCTGTATGGCAATGCTGATGCGCTGCGCCAGATATCCGCCAGCTCTCGGGTCACGCGTCGCGTCGACCAGACGCTCAGATAACTTTTTAAAAACCCGGAGAGCCTCGTTACCCCACGGACCTAGGGTCTCGACCCCAAAGGGAGCAAATATGTAGGCTCTGTCGAGACCTGCATATTTGCGTCTCTTGAGATCCTCGGCCAAATCTGCCGCCGCACCAGCCCTTACGGATGTCCTCGGAAGATGGGAAGGCGCAAGTGTGTCGACGCATGTAGCGTCCCACACAATGGGCCTCCCCAACTCCCACGGGACTAGTGTCATGCCGTCAGGCCATAATAATTAACATACTTATTTATCCATAAATAGAATGTATTTCATACCCAATGTAGCAATAAATTTTATTAATATACCTTATTTCTGCCTAAATAGAATGAAGCGATTGGATTGGATATATGTATCTGTTTTATTCTTATTAATATCAGGGATGCTTGTCATCTTGGTATTCAATAACAAAACAGTAGGTCAGCAGCTCGTCTTTATGCGCGTGCCGCTATTCATTCAATACTATTGTGACCTCTTGTATGAAATGTCTGGCTTTTTATAGGTTATTTTTATACTTCTGAATACTGTTTCGTTTATAAACTTACTTTCTTATAGGCATTTATGTTATTTTTATTTGATGGACTATGCAAATGGAGCGGTTAGGAATACAGTGGCAACTCTTTGTACCACACATACGTAATATAACTGCGAAAAATTGGATGGATTGATGAACGAATATTGGCTACCCCTTTACCCCAAAACTACTGAATTGGTCAGACTAAAATTTTGCATACATGTAGTTCTATGCCTTTAACATAAAGTGCTACATTTTATTCCGTGAAAAGACTTGATAGCTAAAAAAATATATTAAAAAGAAATGGTCTCTGAAAGTCTAATCAATAATTTTGATTGTATTGATTAAAGACTGATATCGGTCCATTAATTCTTACACTGTTCTTAAGTTTTGTGGGACAAATACTAATCCGTTGGATTTTTTTATGGGACCACTTCGGAGTTATAACCTATACAATAGCGAAATAATTTTCAAAATCGGTTCATAATTGACGGAGAAATCAACGAAAATACATGACATGTTTTTTTCGAAATCGGTTAAAACTTACAGCTTGGATATCCATAGTTATTTAAAAGAAAACAAGCTGTTAGTTAATGTAATTCCAGTGAAGCAACATATCCTTGTCACAGCGGCCAGCATCCAAAGAAACGAGTCCTAAACACCGTAATTACGACGCGTCGAACATACAGCTTCATTCCCTCTGAAACAGCAGGCTATCTTGTAATTTACGCCCGAGGTAGTTCTTTTCACGGAGTTGATTTACTGTGCAGCCATAATTATCTGTACTGTGTACTAACAATTGCTTGTAATTAACGCTGTGTGAATGGTGACAGTTTTATACTTGACCGCATGTTTTAGTGAAGCTGATCTCTGTCGGCTCCTGTTGAAAAATAATTTTGTACATATGTATTTAACTTAACCCTGTGCTGAATGCAAGTGTTTGCGCCTCGAATCTTTTTCATAAACTTAAGATTACTTCTCGATAATTTAAAATTCCTCTCGAACATTTATAGACACAAATTGATGTATTGACAGCAATGGTGACAAGGCAGTTACGATAGCAATTCTGTCTGAATTACCAGTAGGATATTTTATCGCGTAACGTTTGATTTTATATTACGATGTTTATTAAATATACGCGTTAATTATCTATAACATAACCTATAATAATATAGTAGAGATACTATATTAACAAAACTCGTAAGTTTATAAACTTCTAAAACACTTTATAACAATAATCAAATTCAACCGGTCCAAAAACGTTTCGTCCCCTAAACTACTGCACAGCACAATAATATTGCAATGTAAACGTGTCATAATATCTCGGCATTACACTCGAAACCAGAAGCTCGTATCACAGCTCACATTCTTGAGTGTTGGATCTTGGAAGTAGAAACGGGTTTTAGCAAAAAGGGGGTCTGCTCCCGTCTTATTCATAAAAGTTTTTGTCACCTGTCCCTGCTCCATATCTTTGTAATATGAATCGGGGTTTTAATTTGTATGGGTCGTGTTTGTATGTTTAACTATAATGTACTAAAGATGATTGACGGGATATTGTTGAACCAGTTATTCTTGGTGACAAGGTGAATTATAATGCTATGACACTACACAAGAGGAGAAAATAAACGGTGCCGATCTTTCAGAAGAAAAGTCAAGCTCAATCAGCCCACCTGATACTTTGTGTTTTTTTTTACTTTCACTAAAGTTTCTTCTGGGTGTTTTAGCCATTTAGGTGGGCAGTAGATCCTGCTTGGTCTAAACCTTTTTATGGAATATATCTCAGCCTAAAAGAATACTTATAATGAATGCCTGATCACTTTCAAACTTCGTAGATTTCCGACAACTCCGCTCACAAATGCAATCGTATTTGCACCTTGCTCGACAGGATTTCCGTTATCATTATCACTATCTGATTATTATGCAATCTAACAGAAATAGCCACAATCTGGAACACAGATTTCATAATGAGAAAGTTTGTCTCTTCTTGATTGTGTCTTGTGTGTATCTACCCTTTTGCACATTGAACAGAACTTATACGATAAAAGTGCCTCAGTATGACAGATAAATACTTTCTTATATCTGGAACATTTCCATCTTCTTATGTTCTGTATCACCAGAAAGCACCATTTAGGTTGTATTTAAGTGGGTTTTTCTAGCTCAAGCAGAGTAGTAAAAATTAAATACATAGTAGAAAATACTTTCGGCTTATGAGCCTTTTGATCTTAGCTCAACTTCATTATAATATCAACTTGTGAAGAATAAACTCCTGAGAACACTGACCACAACATTGTTGTTCGATCTGAACTCATAAAGATGATTGTACCTAGAACAGGGCCTTCAAACAAATATGGGTAATGTAGAATATGTGCCTTCAATTGAATGGCAAGAAGGCTCATTTTCAACTGAATACACTCTAAGGCTTGGGCGCATTGCCCGTACCTATAATGACTTTATTCATGAAGTTATCATAACAAGATGCAAGCCTAATCCGTAATCACGCTAATGGTAATTACACGTCTTGCCGGGATATGGAAGCTGTATAAAATAAATTAAAAATGGCGTCAGTATTCTAACCTCTACCAAGTTCCATTAACATCTGACCCGATCTAAAAACTTCAGAACTTTAATTATTTGTAACATCTTAATCGTTGGAAACGTGAGTGTTCATCGGACATCAATATTAATATTAACGGCCATTTTATCGAAGTCTATGATGTCTTCTTGTTTTGTAAAGAGGTGGGAAGAAACGAGTGTCTCGATATATTGGTTAATGTGTCTGGATTATTACATTACCCTCACTGCGAGATACTAGTTTACTAGTCAGACTCTCCCGCTGCGCGTGATGTGAGGCACCTACAGTCTCCCACGGAAGTTGTATCACTTCTCATACAACTTGTGGAGCAACCTGGGCTTGCGAGTTGTACTGTACACCC
This sequence comes from Eupithecia inturbata, assembly GCA_963662085.1. Classification (NCBI taxonomy): domain Eukaryota; kingdom Metazoa; phylum Arthropoda; class Insecta; order Lepidoptera; family Geometridae; genus Eupithecia; species Eupithecia inturbata. The sequence continues at coordinate 2,949,288 of OY759192.1, forward strand.
CACGCCGTTTCATTACAATGGTTACCATAGTTTATCATACTTTACAATGCTATAATTTATTCGTAAAAACGTTCCGTTTTATTTCAAACGAGATCGCTTTACACGGCGTTCTCAAATTTCCCAATACGTGATGCAATTCCTTGCACGAAGTCATCAGATTGAGATATTGTTGTTTTATTATGGATAACAATATTTTACACGTCGCCAAGAGTATCTTGTAAAGTGAAACCTTTGTGTTATTTATGGAAGGGCCATCGAGTGACTATATCAAAGATACTCTTTTATGCGCCTTCATATCACGGGTTGTATATAAGCCCCTTGACTTTATGAACTCCCTTTGTGAAAATTTTATACCGATCATTAAGTTTATAATTTTAATTGCTGATTTAAAATTCTTTTCGTTGGCTAATGATCGGGCATGAATTGAAGGTGAGTTCCTCACTTCAGCAGGAATTTTATCAATATTGGCTTGAATGCTTTGTGCTAGCGAGATAAGATTCCATTTTTTTTTATTATTGCACTAAGTAGGTATGCCAATTAATAATTTTATCATAACCAAGTCATTTCATTTTTGGATTAATAAGATGCTACATTTTACACCTATCGTAAAAAAGTCGAAAAAAAATAACAAGTATTGTCAAAGTCAAAAAAAACTCTTCATCTATTTCCATACATAACTTTACTATACTTAGTAATATCAATCACACTATCACATCACACTAATTATTATAAATGCGAAAGCTTGGAAGGATGTTTGAATGTTTGTTACCTCACGCCAAAACTACTAAACGGATCTGGCTGAAATTTTGCACACAGGCGGTTCTAAGGCTGGAATAAAACTTGAAAAATACTTTTTATCCCATAAATCAGTTCCCATGGGATATTAATAACTTTTAAACGTTTCCTTAAAAACAACGCGAGCGAAGCTGGAGGCAGAAACTACTATATAAAACTTTTATAAAAAAAAACATCTCTAACTCTCGTGTTACGTTATTTATTCCAAAGCGGAATTCACATGGTATTCAGCACTCTCAACTCTCGAAAATCACTCAAATTAATTTACAAATGAGTGAAAAATGTGAACTGCCTCACCTTAGCGGCTTTCGTAATGATAAATGAATGTTAATATAGTTATAAATGAATATAACCGGGCATTAACGTCGGCGATTATTAGTATTAGCCACAGTGAATATTGGTTTTGAGGTGATAACTCATAAAGAAGTTGATTTAGAAAAAAACTTAACGGTTGTAGCTAATTAACAGATAAAGAATGCGTTTGATTCGAGGTGTGAAATGATTTATCGCTAAAATGCGTTAATATTTCAAATTGAAGAAACAAACAGATATCATAATAGTTTTGACATCAAAAAAATATAAAACCGAGTTGTTTAATAGTCAAAGCTGAATACTTATCTATTCTATCTAAGCTAAACGCACCGAACAAGCTAAATAAATCGAATTGAAACATAATGTCGACTCTGCCGTGCGCAGTTTCATAAGATTACAGTTCATTAAATAGAACTAATTAAATATACATTTAATATATATATATATATATTAACTAATTAATTACTTCCTGACTCTTGGACGTTTTGGTTTTAACTGTTAGTCCATTTGTAAAATAAATAAATAAATTAAAAAAACAATTTTGACTGTTTTGGAGGGATTTTAGTCGGAAAAGTTTGCGTTTATTGTTTTAGGATAACTTTCATAGAATAATGCCTCCAATAATATATTTTTTAAATATCTAACACCACATTATTTTTTTCTGTAAAACCCTTACACCAAAGTGATGAGGTAACGACCCATAGTCCCATTAAAAGAGTTAATGAAGTCAAAATGTTCATCAAAGTAGAAGAAACTAAAGAAAAGGTACAAAAAACAGATGCATCGCCCGAACAAACCACACTGTCAGAATTATTAATCGAATCAGACGTGTATTTCCACCTCACGGTTCTACGCGCTCAAACTAAATAGTCCTAACGACTTAAATTTATAGTTTTTTGTATGACTTATACGTTTTGTATGTAAATGTACTTCTAATAGAAATAATGGTTAAGTAAATTAGAAAGCGTTGGTTGCTAACGATGTCATCGTGCCAATGAACGTATATCCGAGGAATTCGCAAGATCCAAAAAAGTGGCAATCACCTGAAATTGTTATCTAGCCTATGTAATATACCAACAGTCTAACATACATAAATATGCCAACCATTTATAATTACGGTTTCTTTGCAACAAATTCGCAATTTCAAAATATAAAACCAGCTAGTTTACACCTGCGATATCTAATGGATTTAAAAAATCAATTCGTAGCACTGATTGGTATAATGACTATTGGTTATCTATGGCAGCCATAAATCCCCAAAATCGACAATTTAAATGAGTTTTGGTAATTGAACCGCAGTGTTATGCTATTTATTTGTGAATCAGTGATTTATTGTATGTTTTATGGTGGTTTTATGAAAATTACTAGAGATAATAGTCGTAAACGCCAACAGAGTTAAATGGTGAGAAATGACCTTGATTTGACCTTTTACAGTCGTTAATGTGGAAAGCCTGGTGTATTATAAAAACATGAAATGATTTGTGTCTGTATCTTTAATATCTACATAATACAAGAATAGGGTTTTACTATTTCAGAATTAATTGCAACACTTAAACTAGGTAATTATTTTTGATAATTTGTAGTTCATTAGCAATTGTATAGTTTCGGACAGAAATTATAACATTATTATAATAATGAGAAGCTTTGAAGAGGTTGAAATTATTATAGATCTAGCGATCATTTCAACACAAGGCATATTCGAGCTGCATTCTCTAAGCTACTTTATCATCTATCAGAATATAATTGAAACTGAATAAATTCCAAGCTCAAAGTCTTGCGACCGGCTTTCCACAATCTCCCATCTATAGGCGCTCCTTGCGTGACTAAACTCTCTCAACAAGAGCAAAAGAGCTAGTTTAGAGCATATTACTGTCGGTTTACGGACATTTTAATAGGTTCGGCCTATAAGGAGCCTAAGTGATGAAGAGAGGGTAAATCTTGATCTAGACGGAGATCAGATTGTGTAGATTGCAGTCGGAAACTCGTTTATCGGAGTGAAGTTTTCGCTGTTCATAATGCTGATATCGATTTATGTTTTACTACCTGGTGGAATGACTATGCGTACAAACTTATACACAGATTTATGGAGTAAGTTTAGAGAACAGTAGTTATTCTAGAGTTTTTATTAGGTTTTACTTATTAACACACTTATGAAGTCAGAACATAATTATCATACACAAAATAATCACACTGAACAGTACTAGATCCAGGCTAACAATGATTATAAATAAATGGCTAGACGTGAAAAAATGAGATAGTATAAGAGTCCACTCTTTCCGTGCGTTAAATAGAATAAAATGGAAAAGAAAATACGAGAAATATAACCCCACAATCAAACATGAATAATAATTGCTAAGTAGAGGATTATCTTTATAAAGTCTTGTAAACTCTGTTCCCATCCTTCCCTAGCACATGGTTTGTCCCCTCGCCCTCGCGTCAACAGTGTGACGAACAAAGCTGCCGTCAAATATCTTGATTCCGCGAACCGCATACTAACGGCCAACAATTTGTCGGTCTCGTTGGCTTGATATCTAAATTAGTATGGAGACAGCTTATCTTTTTTTAGCCCCGACTGACGTCTCAATTAATGATGTGCAATTTCAAAGATCTGAATCGCTGACGAGCCGACGGCAGCGTGCAACGAAGCGGTGATTATGCGTATTCCGTTTATTCATAACTGGGGCTTTCGTTTTGTTCGTATTCAAGATTTTACAACCTTAAAACTGTCTGTGAATCGCTCTTGCTGAAATTTATCGAGTCTGAGACGGATTTCAAGAAATAAACTGTAGAACGCTTGAAGTAACAACATGGCCTTTCCCTGCACAAAGTAAACCCTAATCAAATTCCTCACAAAGTATACTTTGTCAAAAACGAATGCAAAATAATACAATTTTGTTAAGAGCGAGCGTCCGCCGACGAAGGCAGAGATTGCAGAACTCAGCTAGCCAGCCGTAGCTTATTTATTTTAGTACCTAATTTAAATAAAACAGGCTTAAGTTCTTCTGTGTCTCTGTTGGTATTCGTAAACAAATTAGCGTATTTTAAAGAGAATATTTCATTTTCAAGATCCACATTATCATCCGCAGACTAATTGTCTTCAGATTTTGTTTAGAACTTTGTAGAAATTCCTCACGCATTTTTCAATGAAAGTTTTGGAGCTAATGACGTAACAGCAAGTCAAAGCCGTAATTTAGGAGTATCCCTTGAAGCGTTAAAAAGTATATGGTGAGAAAATACCCACAAAAACTGTACGATCCATCATAATAGTGCCAGGCAATTATTGTTAGAAGCGTTAATGGCTCGCGTCCATTTAATAATCTATACTGAACTTGTTTTGAACCTACGACTTATAGCGATTTCGATAATAATCTTGTTTTAATAATTACTCACTTATTTCTTCCCACAATCTTGATCGTCTATTTGTATGTTATTTTTCTTGTTACTCCGTAAGACTTAATTTGGTTGCTTGACAACTCTTTTAGGAATGTTTAATTCTTGTGATTTTTCTTCGTCGATCTTATCTTGGAAGGAATCAGAGGGAGCTTCTAGGAAGCAGTCGTTTTATTTTATTCGTTCTACTTTGTGATGTTTTATCTATAACGGCTCCTTTTTATGATGATCGTAGTTTGACGGTAGGCAATTCATTTACAATTTGTGTTTGATTATTTTAAAAATACCGGGGGAGCTCTATACCGCACATACACCAAAAGCAGTACCTAAGTTCTATGCTGTTAAGAAGTAATCAGAAATCGATGGTTTCACAAGTACAATTTTAAACTATCATCAAGTATAGTCAAGTTTTAAAGAGTTATCTCTTAGTCAAATATTTTTATAAAAGACCAAAAAATGTAAACTACAGTCAGTCAATTTCCAGAACCAAATAATTTCATTACATTTTGGTGACACCTCAATTCTAATAATAAATACTAATACCGAGCCTACAAATTCATTCACCAAATTAACATTTTTGTACTCATTGCTCAACTTGAATTGGGGTAGGGCCAGTTAATAAATATTAATCACTATCTAACTCATGTAAATGTTTCCTGCTACCGTAAGAAAAATTACCAAGAATTTTACAATATCTTCATTACCATATAGAGTTCTCGTGTAGGTGAGCTTCTCTTTTGTTACTTATACGATATTCTCTTTGTTGTTTATTTTATTATTGTTTTTTTATTGCTAGATTTGAATATGGAAATTGTGCTTATTAAAATTTTTTTATGTGTCATGTTCATGTATCAAAACTACAAATGAATGATGTCGTTTGTTATTTTAATTAGCTTTCTAAAAGCAAGTGTTTAATGCTAGAATAGAAATGGAAGTGCTAAAATTTTAGAAAAGTGTGTATTGGCGGAGTTATTAAATTTTGATTTTTCTTAGAAAATGCTATCAATATGAATTAATTTTTAAAATCATTAAATCAACAATATGTTTTAAGAAATTACCTACTCAATCAGCAGGTAATCTTAAAACTTGTTTCCTTGTAAAACTAGACTTTCCTTGTAAATATCCAAATATAAAAAAAAATAGGCACCATTATTTCCATAAAATTAAGTACCTTATCTTATTAAACCAATCTTTATCTACAAACACAAAATGCTACCAACTTCTCTACACCTTTCCATCAAATCAACATATCGAACCTTCTTTTTAAAATAGCGGCCATTTTGTAAGGCTCGTTACAAGTCGACGCACGCCACCGGTTGTAATTATAATGTTATGTGTGCGTACGCCCTAAAGGTACGCAAATACTCGCGTGCGCATGTGTGTGTTATGCTGACTTGGTTCTAAAAATTGCAAGTGACAGATTGTGTGTTGTTGTTACTGAAAAGTAATAATTTCAAAAGCGCCAAAAACAAAATGTGAGAAATGAGGTAGCACTGTAATTTTCTGAAATTGTTCATAATTCGAATTTAGCAAGTGTTTTAACAGTAAAGGAAAACGTCAAAGAATACAAGGGGCTTAATCAGCACTAAACCTAGATATTATTCACCAGCTTAACGCATTCACTGCCTAACCTCTGCGATGCAAACCGAAGGGGCACGTCCCAGGGAGAGCAGCAGGGATACGTCTACGTGACTCTAGCTAGGGCAATGAAAGTGCTAGTATAAGGCTTAAAAAAGCATGTTGTATTAATCGCGGCTTTGTCGTTCCAGGCACAATCTACAAACAAACAACCAAGGCTGTAGAGAACTCAAACAAACTTACAATTTTATCACTTTCTATTTTTCCTTTACAACATTTTGGTTCTATCAAAGTAGGAGGTGCTCGTAGGGCTATATTTTTATAAGCAATAATTAGAATACAACTTTACGTAGATTAGAAACACCCGCCGGCGGCGGTTCCGTCCCCTTTTTAGGGTACCGTCGGAAACCGCATGTCTTAATATAAGTGTTGATTGCCGCTATCCTAAAGGGAACATGTCAATCATAGTGAATTAGTTCTGATAGGGTTCCGTCTTGCTTTCTGACCTTGTCTGTTAACTAGAATTATAAGTTCAGTCAAAAACTATGCGTTGTGGGCTTTGACTTTGTTTTGATCTTTCTTGAAATGATAGGTGACTACATTTTCATTTAATGTGACATTTATAAAAGATCAGTCAGACTCCTTAATTTTAATTTAAAACAGATATCATAAATATAATACTCAATATTGTCTAATATTGTTCTGTCTGCAGGCAATATTTTCTACGCTTTTTAGCATTATTTTATACTATAATATTTTGACCGCAAACACAATTTCAAAATTACCATGCGTTTTACTAAGCTCATAATGCGAGTTGAGTTTGCATAGTGTACAGCAATATTGTCTCAATCAGTAAAAAAAAAATCAGATACTTATTAGGCTATTCTATCATGATCATCTTTGGCCTATGTACCAACTAAGAGATGGTTATGCTATAAATGTATGCATAACCATCTCTTCTCCCTTTATCACATTGGCATTATTATCCCATATGATTAAGGGATCTGACTTTACCATTCCTACCCCCACTTTGCTCTGTCTATCCTTTATCTTCACCAACTTATTTGTTTATCAGAAAGCCCTCTTATGGATTAAAAACAATCAACATTTCGATATAGACTTTGCTCCCATTTATTTGGCGCAAGCTAAATATTAGCAGTGCACTTCGCAACGGATGTGTACGTTTGTAATTATTAACCTGTTTTGTTTGATTTTGATCGCAAATTCAAAGTGTACCGTAAAGGTAATTAGTTATCAATATCATAGACATTCTGGAGTATTTAGATTCAAAGCTACCAACTTCGAAGTTCTAGAAATTTGATAAACACATTATCCATTCTGTATAGTACATGTATTATGTATATAAGCGCTGGATGCGCAAGCTTATGACAGGGCGCTATAACGCTCATTAGGGAAGGCCTATTTCCAGCAGGTTTATGATATATGTAGTATAGTTGGAGGTTAGTGAGAATGTTCACAATAAGCACTTTAGAATCAATTGGTGATATTAATGGTGATGTTACTAATAATATTTTGGAAAATCCATATACATATGCCATGAAAAATCTCAACAGACTGTTTGACTTTTTCTATTAACTGTACTAACTGAGTGGGAATAAAAAAAAACCATTCGCGTCATAACGGCCGATGATAATAGTTCGAGAAATTTGATTAGTTGATTTACTAAGACTAGGGACTGCCCCAGTACCTTGTCCTAGTGCCTTGTTCACTGAAACAAGGTGTAATTTGATTTAGTAGATAATCAATGTTGTTCCAGACATTTTAAAGAAAGCTGAAGTTAGCAAAATAAATCCATTCCATTCAAATACGTGTGTTGAATAAAACATTGTTAATCATAATAATGAAACCGTAACCATAATATTTTTAGAAAATAAATTTTACAGATAAAAACCCTAGACCCTCACAAAGTTTACCTTGCATTCGCGAGGTCTTTAAAAGCAAAATAAAAGCAATCATTAGACCTCCGTGGTACAAAACAACAAGAAGACCCTACAGGTTGCGAACGTCTCAATCCAGGGCTGTTTTACAACCTAAAGGCAGGTTTATACTGAACCGTGCGGAGATTATTATTTATATTATGCAACTTTTTTATTTATTAATTGTAATAAATAGTAATTTATAATAACTAGATAAAAACAACTTTCCGACTCGTATAGATCAGTTGAGCTACCTGTAGATTGTTTGCAACAGTCTTCAGTTAGCTTAATTATTTAAATTGTAAAAGTTCTAATTGGTTTTTATTATTGAATTGTATGTTTCTTTGTCAATAAAGATTATTAATTACTAGACAAGTCAACCTCATATTTCAATGCATAGTTTTCATGGTTCAAAGTGAAGATCATAAAAGCATCTGATTTAATTACGAAGTACAACTTTTGTTTCGTTTACTTTTGAGTGTTCTGAATAAGGAAGTTGCTCGAATTATAAGAAACTAATTTCAAAGAGCCACAAGAATATTGACTAAATTTTCATTTATAAGACAGTTTTAAGAGGGGGCAATGCGCGCCATTTTGTAAAAAGAATAGACATAGGATTTTTTGTTCATAGGAGCGGGACAAAGCATACGTTTTTGGAACGGCGTAAGCGCAAAAATCAAGTTATTGTTTATTTACAAGAAAACTTCGCAACTTATGAAGAAATTTGTTCAATGAACCAAATAATTAGTAATAACCTACGAATCAAAACATAAGTTATTCAATAGACCGCTGGGTTCCTGAGATCACGTCCAATTTATGTGCAAAACATGCGCACTTTCATATATTTTTTTATCGTAATTTATTTACTCATTCGTGTTTTCATATTCAAGGAACCAAAGAAAAAAATTAGAGTTGTATGTATTTCGAGTTTTTTACCACGGGGATCGCGAGAGTACTGTGATCTAGGCCTAGTTTGACAACCAAATCAGGCCTAGTTTGACAACCAAATCATAAGGTTCGCCTTATAAGCCTATATGTGGTTTAAAATATATAAATTAAGTTTGGTTAGTAAGAAATAAAGCGGATCAGTATAAAACATCCTTAACAACATCCTAACAAACAAGATATAAATATTCTTATTTCAACTATAAATAAACTATTAGATCTGGGAATAGTAGTTTTATAAAATTTTGAAAATAGGAGAGATCAATCACTGTTTGTTTAAAAAGCTTTAGATGAATTTGTTGTGAAAAATTATTGAATACTAGCTGCTGCCCGCGGCTTCGCACGTTCTTTTCGGGATAGAAAGTAGCCATGTCCGTCCCCGAGATACCATCTATCTCCATGCCAAATTTCATTAAAATCCGTTTAGCCGTTTAGGCGTGAAACAGACAGACAGACAGATGGACAGACAGACAGTTACTTTCGGGTTTATAACATTAGCATGGACGGTCCTTGCAGTAAAGATGAAACAAATGTAGCACAATTTTGAAGTATTTTTTTACCTTACCCAGTACAGATTTTGTTAAATGCTTACCTTTCCAAAACACCGTCCAAATCACTTTAAAGCTCTAATGAAATGCTTTCAATTTAAATTGGTCAAAATTGGTTTAACCAAGCGCAATTTGTGTTAAAAGTTTAGCTATTTCCGAAACTGGGTTGCCAATCTAAATCATGACTCCTAAATGACCGGGTAAAGATTGTGGTAACAGCTATTACAAGTCATCAGTGGATAGCACGATCGCCACACTTCAAAATATAGCTTTTTCATTCACCTCTACCTTTATTTATGTAAGTTTAGACAAGTCTGTTTGGTTGGTTGACCTAATATTTCTTATATTATTAAAATTTTTAAGTGTTTTTGTTTGATGTGACGAATAAATGGCTTCTTTACTAACAAATACTTTCTGCCCGCGGCTTCGCACGCGTTGTTTCTATGGAAACGTTTAAAGGTTATTTATATCCCATGGGAACTGATTTATGGGATAAAATGTAGCCTCTGTTTTTTACCAGGCTTGGAACTACCTGTATGCAAAATGTTAGCATTACTTGTTCAGTAGTTTTAGCGTGTAGAGGTATCTAAAAATCCAATCTTAGTGCTGTATTGTATACATAATTCTATGGAATTTTGTCATTTCAACTATTTTATTGATTGAATTTAGTAGTTTTACCAACTAAATTCAAATTGAATAAATTCAAATTGAATCAAATGATTCAATGAAAGTTATAATTCAAAATGTCGCTTCCTACTTATTTAATAGAATTTTCCAAAAATATTTATACCTATAGGTAATTAATAGAACTGCCTTATGTCAAAGAGTGTAACAAAGTGAAGTCAGAGCAACTCACTAGCAGCATCTATCCGTTACGTTTATTTTTCCAAGTTTACTTGTTGGTTTTGTGAAGAATGTACGTCTTGGTACGTCTCCATTTCGATTCGTCGCGCTTTAGCGTCGCGTCGTCGAACATGACGATGCGATTTTTTCTACCATTAAATCCATTTCTTACTACAACTAGCTCTTTTCCACCGTCTTTAGGTTGGATCTCGCTTGGCATTGGCACAACTAAAATATACAAGCTGAAGTAGCATGAAGACCCTTCATAGTCTGTGATGACTTAATTTTAGTCGTCATTTGCTATGCCTGTAGGGTTTGCATACTTGGGGCGACTTTTGTTTCTATTTGAATATGCAAGTGTAGGGAGATTATCGTCGGCGTCATATTTAGCTTTTATATTTCCATTTTCTGTGAGAGCGCGAACTTGTGAGTGCAAACAATTACATTACGTCCCAATGTAGGGCAAATGTCCCTTATGTCCCTTGTCCCTTATTGTATGAAAGGAAACAGTGAGAAATCCAAAAGGGCCTCAACCAAAAAGAATTTCAAGAACTTTTGTACACCGAGATGCTTTTAGCTGATATGACGTGAAAAAAAATGGACGATGTGGACATGTTTTAAGCCTAATAATAAATTTATTTTGTTACCAGAAAAATTATAATCAATTAGGTATTTTTCTGTCGTGACTCGTGATCGTGACTTTAATCATCATCGTATTCACTTCAGGGTCCCAATTCTTTTAAACTAATCGCTTCATTAAGACAGTCACTGAATGACACATTTTGGCATTCTATCTTAGTTGAAAGAAAGTATATGTAAATGGAAGAACACGCGTCAATAGTGTCCTGGTTGAAACCATTTTATCAAACTCTCCGTGCAAATAGCACCGGACGCTGTAGGTATCTAGAGTTTATTGATCTTAGGATTTATCGTGACGATTTGGCGACGATACCATTGCCATAGTAAAGCGATTGGTTAGCAAAATTTGACCCTAGTACATTTGCATTCACTCCTGGGTGTAGGCATCCTATAACAGGTTATTTCAATAGATCCTGCTAGACGGATCCTGTGATTCGTAACTTTGATTTCACCTCTAGTGTTTATGTTTGTACGATCTGTAGATATTTTATCCGAGTGTTCTGGGTTCACTTTTCTATGTAGTATAATAAAAAAATATCTATCTATGTAGTATATTGTATTAAGTACTATATCAGTTATCTACTACCTATAACACAAACTCTGCTTAGCTTGGGGTTGGATGATATTTTGTGAATTGTCCAACATTTTATTTATTTTACTAAGCTTACCAAAAATTATAAGCAACATTCAATTTGGATAAGAACATTTCAACTTATTGCTAGCGCAAGGTTCAGGAAAAAAAACAATAAGTGTCACGAACACGTCTGCCACAAGCTGCCACAACAGTTGCTGTTATTTATGTGCGTATACTTCAGATATAATCTGTAGAAACATCCTCAGGGATGCGAGTTAACACGGCGATTTATTTGCTCGCGAGTGTACACCGCGCAGCCAGGAGAGAGGAATTCTGAGGTATGTCCTCCAACATTTTATTGTTGTACGTGCTGAATTTAACCGGTAAAGGTGTGCAGAAACCTACCAGTTACGTGGTAAAGGTTCATAAAATTCTGAAAAAAACTTATTTTATATCGAGTTTAAACGAATTTTTTTATTTTGTTGCAATAAAATCTACAGACCTTTATACCCAGATTATATTAAAATGAACGAAAGGGAGTCTTTAATGTTTAACGATATAATGATAAACCTACAGCTGTCAAATTATTTTAGTTTAGTTTTGGCAACATCTGAATACATCAATGGCCGCGATTAAATGCCTGACACAAGAACCGACTACTTGTACTATATTAATTTTCCTACAATTTAGGTTTGTAGTATGTTTAATACAATTTTAATTAGGTCAGTCCAGGTGGACAAAACTGAACGAATATCCGGTAGGTACCTACTTCAATATTGCTTTCGAATTTAAATAAAATACGTGCTAACCACTGTCGACTGAACTACGTGAACTGGGCACTTTAGTTCATTTAATTAAAATTTACCGCTAGTTTATTGTAACGTAAATCATTAATGACACGCGTTTCCGCGAGTGCCGATGTTATGACAACAATTTGCATTCTAAACGTAAAGGGGTTGCAGACGAGGTTAGTTAATGGATCAATTGGCTTGGTAAAGCACAAGTTTATTAGCACTTTACATAGTTTAGCTTCAGGGCAAAGGCCCTCATTGTATGAACGGAAATAGTGAAAAATCCAAAAGGGCCTCAACCAAAAATAGTTTCTGTAAATTATTTATAACAACGAGATGATTTTACGCACGTCGATGCTTTAACGCACATTTACGCATGTCAACTTACACGTAGGTAGACAAGATGACCAATAGAGTAAGGCCTAAATAGAGTCCAAGAACAGGGTAACTCCAAACAACGTAGGACGTCGAGTCACAAGATGGGAAGACGAAATTACGAACATCGAAGGGAAAATCTGGATGAGGCTAAGACAAGACCGTGTAGAGTGGTATAAATATTAGAGACCCAACAGTTGGTGAAGTCGGGTTGCGGATAGGCGTATAGCTTAGCTAAGGTCATGAGGATCCTGGACACAGTCATGACATAGTCATTAACACTTTGACTGCCATTGTCACACACGGTGATCTAAAAATGTGCGTATCCCAGCGTTGTCGTTGTGACGAGGACGTCGTGTTACTCCGGGTCGCACCGTTAAAGCTTGGGAGTGAAGGTGTTTACTTAAATAATCTAAAATTTAGGAGTATATTATAGGAATATTAGGTACGAATTGAACATCTTATTTTAATCAGCTCGAACTTTACATTTGCTACATTCACAAGTCATGTAATAGAAAAAACTACTCAAAAATGTTAAGTCAATAGTTAAACTCAACTTATATCCTGTAATTTTACTAACGCGTCGAACTTGACTCCATTGGACTGATCGTGTATAGCCCGCCTTAGATGCAAATGAACAGTGAAATACTAATATTAGAATCATTCACGATTCCAACAATAAAGCGAATAATATTGCAGTATTTCTGAATATGAATTAAACATTCACACATTTTGTTGCGCGTGTAATTGAGGGTTAATGTTTTGATATCAGGCTACCTATTCATGCAAATGAAACATAATTGAAGTCTATATCACAAAATTACAATTATTTACAAAATGTACAGAAAACACAATTATGACACAGTTGATGAGCTATCTGCAGATTGCAAACTATCTAGAGATAGCTCAACTGATTCTTATCAATACCGAACCGAAGCATCCAAAACATTTACATTTTTACAGAAAAATAATTATGAGATAAAAGGATTTACCGGTGTAGATCTATTTTTATAATATTTTGCTTTTTTCAAGTTACTAAAGGAACTGTAAGCGAAAAAAGATATTTGGTACCTACTTATGTATGATGATGATGATGGTATAAGCTGTTGATGCTCTATGGTCGGCCCCGAAAAATTATAAAACTACGTGATCTGCACCAGGGGATGTCAACTTTCTCACTGAAGACAGCGTCGTTTTTATTTGTACCTTGACGGCTGGGCTTGTGAAGACAATTCTTTTAGGCGGACAGCGCCATCCTTAAATAATCTCCCAAACAACTGGTTTAGAATTTATATATGAGTTCCACCTCTGTGAGCTGCACTCATTTTAGCTTATCGTAGGGAAGGAGGTTGGGAAGCTTTAAACCTTCATAGAAAATAATAACATAGTTCGTTCATGGTTTGAAAGAAGTTTATAGCATTTGTACCTTCCATGGTCGTTGACCAAAATCAGTTTTTGACATTCGACCTCTTATAAAAATTACAAAATATGTTTTCGCTAGTCATGGTCAAAAGTTGTATGTTTAATTCGAGAGCAAATATTTATCGTTTCGTGCCTTTTAAATCCCTCGGTATCTCAACAATCTACTTTGAAGCTACGCTCGCGACTCTATTCTAGACAGCTTCGCTAACTTGCGATTTAATATCGGTGTTCAGCATGAAGATCTTTTTGAACAAATAACTATTGTCATCGAAAAAGTGCAATAACAATTTATCGAGATACAATGGTTACAACAATAGAATTCTGTGGGTACAATACAAACTCCCTCTTTCAGTCATGTCATGATCATGACGGCCTACTTTCATATATTAAATCCCTTGCGAATGTTTTTTAAATAATTTACAACTGGCCCATTTACTCTTCGTACGTTATCCGTGGATTAAATATGGAAACAAACTATTTTAGTAAACGCAGGTATGCAAAAGTTGTTTGTGTTTACAATCTGTAGGATTTTTACTAATCAAAACGTTGGGAAAACTAAACACGCCGCCGCGCCTATCTAAATACTCAAAGGCAGTATGTATAGCTATGTACTTATAACCCAAAAATGGTGCTGACACGCAACTTTTTTTTTATTTATTTATTTATCACACAAAACACATTACAATGTCAACTAAAAAAGAAAATACAACAAAAATTATTTTAATCTACATTGTAGCGTAAACTTATGTGTGTACAGCTAAGTATGTATACATATATAATAAGACACTTAGGTATACCTATTAATACAACAGCTCACCATAATAGGTAAGTGCGAACTTGTGTAGAAAAAGAACACGGTTAGTTTAAATCCTTTTAATTGTCAAACTAGGTAAACTAAACACTGAAAGCTTTTAGTTAATTTTTCAAAGCGTCATAAAATTTTACTGAACGTCATTCCAAGTTTTCCTACTTAGGTACTAGTTTTTACTAAAAAGGAACCAAAGATTAGCATTAAATATACGCGCTGTACAAACGCCGTTAAATTTTACAAGGAAAGATGTCCGATAAAGGCTTTTTAGCATCAAGGGTAGTGAAGCAGTATTAATTCTATATCCATATTCGATAAAGTTGCAGTTACCACTCTATCTGAAGGCGATAGACTCGAAAAACGTCTGGCAAGAGAACCAGCTGTACTGCCGCTCATTTATTCACAGCGTACACATAGCGCTTTACGAAACCAATAAACCGTCAACTAATATACCTGAGCATCGGAATTTGCATTTCAAACGGTGTCCCAAAGGATCCGATAGTGGGCTAATGCACGAAAGAGACAGAAATTTAGCTATATCAGTTGGTCCGCAAGCGTTTGGCAGAAGATGGTCGCTTATCTTCGTTACACCTGAGGCTGTGTAAGATTGGATAAACTTGCAAGTATAGTTTCTCACCGGAAAATAAATATAAAATGTGAGGTATTTCTAACACCACTAAATGAGAATTGGATTGCCGATTATAGATAACATTAGAGATTCAATCGGTTTAGTTTAAGTAATTAAAAATTACCAAGAAACTGCAGTTAAAATAATTTTTCGTAGATACATCTTCTGTTTTTCTGGAAAATGCATGTCTTATTGTTTTTGATGACGGTCTCAAAATATGAGGGGCTCGGAGCCCCCTCATATTTTGAGTCCGTCATCAAAAAGCTAAACGGTAAACCGGTGGTGACATAGAACCGGTCTAAATCACTGTCAGTCTGTTTGATACCATCAAAAGGTTTCATAAAAATGGATAATATAAAACTTGAAAACTGAATCATAAAACTGCAAAAGAGGTGCAAATACAGAATGTTTAATATAGCATAGAAACATGTGGTAGAGACAACATAACAAAATTACATTCTCATTACGTGCACCACATCAATGGTAAGCGCTAGAAACTGCGATAATTCATCAAGAAGAGATAACACAGCGCTGTGACTTGTGACATGCGCAATATTACATTACGTATTATATTGTAAGGACGCGTCCACGTGTAAACGTAATCTTATATTTGTAGGAAAAAAAATGCAACTAACGTTTTGACCAATCTTTTTGTAATCTCGTGAATTGGTAAGAACACAAAAACATTTCAAAATAAGCAACGAAAGGCTGACCTTAAGGTCGGCAATTTCCTAATATCACATTACCAAGACAGCGTCACACTAATAATATACATGCGAAAGTTTGGATGTTTAGATTTAATGATGTTTGTTCATTAAACGGTTCCATAGAAACAACGCGTGCGAAGCTGCGGGCAGAAAATAGTTATTGATAAATAATAATTTAACCCAAACGTCCAAATAATAATGATAACATTGATAACCTATGGAGACAAAATAGCAAACAATAAAAATTACATGATAAATTCGCGATAATATCTTTTGACGATTTAGATCCAGACCAGTTTTTTGTGAAACTAACTGTGACTAACATATCAAAATGCTGGATGAATTTTCACAGCTCTAGATCCGAACTAGGAAGAGCTCGTGTTATAGGTACCTGGATAAGTAATATACCTGCTTAATACACTAAATATATAGTTATTTTTATATTTCGTATATTCACACACCCAGGACACCCGGAACAAATATCTGCAGATCGTACAAACATTTGTCTCGATGGAGGAATCGAACCCGCAACCTCCTGCGTCGAAGACTGACCTTTGCCCGCTGCGTCACAGAGGTCGTCAACAATATCACCACATGTTAGTATTTTTTTTTTGTGACCAAAGTAATAGAACTCTGTCATGTTTATACCTTGCATATTTGTGTGAGGTGTCCAATGTGTATGTAATCTTACTAAGTGTGCCGTTTAGTGTTGTGTTTACTCATTTTGACGTCTCACGTTACCGGTAGGGGTTGCAATTAAATTGATGAATGTTAATGAATTTGAGGAATTGTGACAGACATCATTTTGCTTGAAGGGTGCTCAGTGTCATGGGTTTTGTTACATGAGATACAGTTTATAAGATCTAATCACCTATTAGATTAGAAATGTATTTATTAGTTCACTATGAAGAACAGCTTGCAACTATTACAATATAAAATGAGAAAATTAGAAATAAAAATTACCTAGTTCTAAATAATAGCAACAAAGTGTCTAACGTAGCAGCGAACCAAAAAGCCTTGTCTCAGCATAATGTTTCTCCACAGAAAGTTGAGTAACGCTGGTTTTAACTCAGAGCGATCAGACGCACCAGCCTAACTAGACCAACAAGCCATTACATGATTTCCACTCATGCAGACTGTCTGCAGCATTTTGGCTAAGCAGGGTGATTTCGTTCGTCCAAGCAGATTTTCAAGTCACACTAACAATGGACATCTCGCTCTGAAACATTGACTGACGGACAAGATGGCGTTAGTTACGAAAATGTGGTACCTAAAATATAGAATTGAAAACGCAGAAGAAAATACAAATTGAGAAGCTTAAGTCGACAGGAGTACTATTGTACAGTTTCTGAACTTCCTAAATAAACATTTGTAATTTAAGTATTGACTTAATATTTTTATGTGTATCAAATTTTAATCAGGTTAGCATTGTTTTTGTCAAGTTAAAAGTTAGTTTTTAAACCTACGTTTATATTAATACCGCTAACAATGAGAGAAGCTAATCCACCGTTCACTTTATCTACTTAAATCATTGTGATCTTGTCATTATAAAGATAATTTTCATGCCATTCTAACCTTCCGTCACGTCTCATAGTCAGATCGTATCATATGGCATCTCTGAAATCATTTCCTACGCGTTAACTAAGCCACCTTATCTTCTAAGATCTATAAACAAAAAGATCTTGTCCCCATCAATCACAATTCATTCGACCATTAAAATTGTCTTTCCATATTACGACAGTTTGACACTCCAAAGTGTTCTGAATGTTCCGATGATAATTACACCAAAAAGTTCACAAAAGAGATATTCTACGTCAGCGTTGCTATACGATTGGACGTTTGGGTTAAATTAGTTTGCTAGGCGGGGCTTATTCTAATTAAAATACATAGATTATATCGCCCCTCAGACTAGTCGAGTTTCCGGCGAAATTGTTCAGAAATCATTAAATGTTTTAATTCTTTTGTTTTGATGGGAGTATGTGGTTGAGCATTATAATGCCTCTAATGAAATTGTTTATCGTGGTATTAAAATAATTAAGTCATACACGTATCCCGCTATCTCTTTAATTACTTAGATGGGAGGAATTACTTATCAGCGGGAATAAGTTATGAGCCTGTTATGTTCCGAGATAAATGCATGGGTGCTTTTTTAATACCAAGTTATTTGCAGAGTAGATACATTCAAAGTTTTTTTCATTTAGGTATTAATTTTATATATTATGTTGTACAGGGTGTTCTGGGTATTTTCTATGCATAATTAAAAAAAAACTATCTATGTATTATAATAATGTATTAAGTATATCAACTGTCTAGTACCCAAAAAACAAGCTCTGCTTAGCTTGGGGCTAGGAGATGCTGTGTGATTTGTCTAGCATTATTTCTTTATTTATCTCAAATTTATGGGTTCGCACGAGTAAGAAATATAGCAAATATTTCAAATTATGTTATCTACTTATAAATCAATTAGGAAGCACCCTTATTTAATACAAGAATTTGATCAGACTTGTAGAAAGCAGATGTCTGTAAAAAGCATCTTGACAAGCAACCTCATCCTTCATAACAAATTATTCCTAACGGTGACCAGCATTTCTGATCGAATTAGAACAAAAACATTTCTAATGATGACCACTTGAGCTCGCTTCACACGTTCCATTACCTGGAAGTAACCTTTCGTAGCAAGCTCTTCGGCGCCAATCTTTATATCTCCATCTTTGTCTACACCATTGAGCTCTATATCTTCTTCTCTTTCGTTATTACCCTTTGCGGCATGGAGAGTTCTGAATTAAGCAATTATGGTTAATTTTGAATCTACCCATATTATGGTCGAAGTTGTTCGGCGATGTGTTATTTCGTATTATAATTTGTATGAAGGCGTCCGCCTGAGCAGCTGTAAATTATATAGGAACCGGATAAAAATGTAACTTTTTTTTTGTGTTGTATGTTGTTGGACTACTTAGTTCTACTGTTACGCCAGATTAGGTAATAGAAATGTTAGAATTGAACATTTTACTGATTTACAAAGATTCATTTTTAAACCAATCTATATAGAAACAATTTTTACTGTATTTTGGGTACATGTCTAAATCAAATTTAAATATAGTTTCTTCTTTTCAGATGCTGTCAAACTTCGTGTGACATCGTTAAAAAGGTTTGCGCATCTACCCACTACATTTATAAGTCACTTAAATTAACAAACTAGTTATAGGTAAGCCAACACAACAATCCTGTAAACGTACATAAAAAAATCTTTTTCCATTTATCCAGCTCTTCAACCCCGTCAAATTCTTTACCGAATTTCAACCGAACAATTTTAACAAGAATGAAAACATTTCCTGAATACTTCTCGACATGCTAACGACTGTTGTTAAAGTTGTAAACGAGTGATGTACAATCAAAGTTGCTGAAAACAATTCACAATAGACAAGAACAAGAATTTAAGATAGAGCTGGAGTTAATACTTCAGTTTTGCGGTCAAAACGTTTTGCGTAATATTAAAAATTACTGTTGGGTCTGTTAACAATCACAGGTCAGAGCATGTTTTAAGAACAATGGATTTTTGTGTTATTTTATACATTTTGAACTTTTATTTTAAGAAATAGAGGTAAAAACAAACTTTATGTATTTTGACACTACTACAAACATTCAGAAAATTAAACAAATTAGGTTTCTATAGAAAGAAGAATCTTTTCTAAAGAAAGTTTGCGACACTTCCTGAGCCAAATAGCTAAGTAAAAAATTATTTAATTATAGATACATTATGATACCAGTGTTACTAATGGTGTATCATTCCCATTCTCTAGTTTTATTGAGCAATATCCAAGTTCATTACAAAATAATGACTTTATACCTTACTTTCCGAGTGGATTGTAATTATAAAAACCGTATCGATTTCCGACCACCGTAATGAGAGAACTGTTCGATGTTAAAGTCGACATGCGTGTTGTGCGCAATTAAAATTGATACCTCAGATAAATTTTAATTATCATCGATGCATAAATTTATTTTCATATTTGTGGAGTTTCGCTGAAAGTTGGTATTATTTAGTTGATGAATTGATTTTAATCATGCTTAATGAACTAAATAAATTCAGCGAGCTTTGTTGAATAACATAAATTGATGTTCCTTCCTGTTCGTAAAACCTTACAAGTCCAAAAACGTTTGATTATTTTCATTTATAAAATTTTTATTATAAAAAATTGTAGATTGATGTTGGAAAAATACCAACGTTTCATCGCTAAACATGGGATCCCTGAAATCCCATGTTTAGCAAAATTGTTTAATATTAGTATTATACAATTTTATTATTAATAATAATAATAATAATCGTCAGGAAGTTCCTCTCTCTGCAGCCCTAGTCACCGGCCGCTTAAGGCTAGCTTCGCGGCCGGTGATTCACCGTTTTGATATATTTTTTACTGTAGAATAGTTTTATACTATTTTATTTTCTATAGTAAAAAAATGTATTTTATAACGAGATTTAAAATAAATGAAGTGAATAATAATAATAAATCATTTATTGCCTACATTTATCTTAACCTAAACTAGAATTATATACAAAAAAAAAGTTTCTAACGATAGGCAAAGGGAGTAGATTCAGCATTGTGCTGCATGTGAGGAACATGCAGCGCTGATATTAAATGTTTGTACAAAATTAACCATCTGCATTAAGGCGCTGAATGTCGACGATTGTTCTTTTTCAAGTAGAAAAAAATAATAGTTCTCAACAAGGCATGTCTCCAATTTTTAAACATTTATATATTACTTCAGGTTCCTACCTAGATTCTAGCTAAGCTGAAAACATAATAGCAGAAACTTTTCTCGATAATGATATTTTTGTAACTAGTGTAAAAATGTAGGTAGAAATTAACCACGTGAGAGTCTAATATTTGGCTGGCAAGAAATGTCACGTTGCCTGGTTAAGTCATTTTTAAACTTAGCTTGTTAATTGTCATTTCTTCGAATGTTAATCCAAACAGATCAGCTGTCACACTGTCACCAAGTTTGTTTAATTAATTTGGGTTAAACTATACGCCCACTGTCGACCCGAGGTTGCAAAAAATTTAATTTATTGCGGGCCCACGTGGCGCGCTCCATAATAAAAATGTTTTGAATACCTTTGTTTTGTAACAAAAACACATTTTAGTTATTAAACAAACCAAATTTTGTAGCATGGAAATAAGGCTAAATAATGACATGTAATCTATCAGTTCTACTTGATAGCAATTTTATAATGTAAGAGTTTTAACACATGCGAAAACTTCACTCTTGCAGGTAAAATTACAAAACGAATACAGAAGGTTGAGTCTATTTGACGTTAGTAACGAGACGCGATCGTGACCTCTCCTTTTAGTATGGGATTTACGTAGTTCCTTGTCCGCACGATAGAGGCACAACGCGGTGGAAAAACGAGACGTCTGCACGGTCACGTCTCGTTACTAACGTCAAATTATAAACACACCCCTCAGGTATTGCCTTGTTCTCAAAAATGTAAATTACCCGATGATATAAACTAGAATCATTAATATTGATAAATTAACGTCAAACTGGGTGCTGGTTGCCATTATTACACAATTACCGCCGAAATATGTATTTTATAAATACGTAATAATAGTCGCCAACGGCGCGCAATTTAGTAAATTAGTTTTTGTGTTGTTTATAACAAACGATTGTTTATGACAATTTTTCTTTTATATAAGATATTTTTTTAGTTGGACAACCAGATACATAAATTAATAATTATTATAAACTTGTTTCTGACCGCGGCTTCGCACGCGTTGTTTCTATGGAAACGTTTAAAGGTAAATAATTTCCCATGAGAACTGACTTATGGGATAAATGTTAGGTAGTCTATGTGTTATTTCAGGTCTGTACCTATATCTATGCAAAATTTCAGCTTGATCCGTTCAGTAGTTTTGACGTGAAGATGTAACAAACATCCATCTATCTATACAAAGTATCGCATTTATAATATTGGTGTAAATCATATTAGAGATATAATTGGCGAATTGTGGTTGTGCAAAACTCCACACAGTGACAGTAGTTAATTAACTAAAAAAATTGTTTGTAAACAAACCGCCCACACTTCACTAAAATTCAGTCTGTTGTCGCGACATTTATACGCAATGTACATTACTAGTTGATTTGAGACCCTTCCTTTTTACTGAATAATACCTACAATTATATCTGAAACTCAACGCCAAAAAAGGTAGTTTTAGTTATTTTTTTGCCATGTTGTTTCGTTTACAAACTTTCTGCATCGAGTTTGGCTAGTGTATAGCAAGTTATTAGTTTTTTTTTCTAAACTTACTTTTGGTAAATCGAACAGCTATCGTCTTGAGGATAAGTCGCAGAAATCGAACAAAATAACGACACTACATCGACAGAAAGTCGTGTTCCCGATACGATCATCACATCATAAACCAATCGATAAGGAACCCGAAAACGAATGCTTATATTACATTTCAATTACCATATAAAATGTTCAACAAGACGGACCAAGTCCGATCCGATAATCATCTAATCAGTGATCATTCAATAACTTTTATTTTAAGCCAATTGTGTGGTACCGATCCGATTTGAACTTTAATCAGTGATGAGAAGGACGATATTGGAGCTATCAACTCGCTGAAACTTCAAATCGAATCGTGTGTTATCAAGACTTTCTTATTTTTAAAGGACACGAGAACTTTCATTAGAGCATAGAATTTGAGAGCTTATTGGCTTACCCTAAAAGTACATCGTCGTTTGAACAAAACTTGATCGGTATGACGTTTTTATTCTGAGCCATGGTTTTTCAGTTGGATATTCTTAAAGCTGGCTTGGTCTGGACATGAACGATGTGGGTTGATATTTTTATTAGATTGGCTATTAAAGTTTTCGATTTCTTTACTAATCTAAAAGAAGCAAATACATATTAGCGTTTAAATTCAATGTAAAACAAAGTAAAGAGTACCTATTAAAGTAGTAAGATATTAGTGTCCTCTTTTACTCAATAAAATCCCTTTGCTTACGATTTGTTAACATAATTAATGATTATTTATCGGGTATTTATCGTGTATAATTATTCCTTTTGTCAGTATGTCCCCTACGTTTCTACCGTTATCGTGGTCATAGGGCGACTGGATATACTCGGAGTTAAAGTCCAGAATTGATGGCAGTATCCACTAGTACCTACCCTCAAATTCATCTTTAGAATTAGGAATGTCCAAGTTCACATTACGACACACTTCACTGACCAAAGGCCTAACTGACAAAAGATACGCGATAAATACCCAATAAATAAACATTATAATAAGTAAAACTATTATTTTCCCACAATCAACTCCCGTAAGACGAGATATCATAATTAAGACCCAAAACAAAACAAAGCGAAAGTTAGGTATAGCTAGCAATTTAAAACAAATTAACTGTTTTATATCGATCGACAAACAAAACGAATTTTGAGTTTATAAACCTTGATTACCCATTGCTGATGACGATGTATATAAAAACTTTACAGCTTAATTACATACATCTGTTAAAGTCCGTCTGACACGATTTATACTGCACCTTTGTCCTGCAATAAACCAAGTTTGCGGTCACAAAAAATGGTGTAGAAAACAAAGCGGTTAATGAATTAAAAAACATAATAAGATAGTCACGGACACCTGCTTAAATGAGGCATCTTCATTAAAATGAGATAGGTCGACAGGTGCGAGATGAGAAGCTGTGAAACTAATGTCGATATTGAGATTCAATACTTCAGCTATTGCTTTCATCCGCCTTCAATTCAATGATGTTCTGAATATTGGAGCTGATGCTGAATGCGTACTGCCATCCTTATAAAGACATGCTAATAAAGGATTTTCGTCTATTTATACTTTCATTTGCCACAATTTGTGTAAAGCACTTTCAGTGCCCACGACAAACATACCAGAGAACCCGAGGTTTTAGCAACTTTTACCAGCCACCTAGCTCGTGTTCTGCGGAATGTGGGAAGGAAGACCGTATGTCAAAAGTAAATAGGTTTTTGCAACCTATAATAAAATTAAAATAGCTCGCGGGACTCAAAACATCTTGTGTGTTTACTGTTAGTAAACACGTCTACACATCTTCTAATCTATTAACCTTAGTACCAAGCAAAATAAATCGTAACATAAAACTTCAAGAACCATTAGTTTATTTTCTCTCAAAACAATATTTCTCCAGTTACAAGCTCTTTAAAACGCGGATTGTTTACAAAGTCACGATGCTGGTAATTATTTCGCCTGTCGACGGCACCCTGGGATGTGCGATTGGCGGGAATCTCTCAAGATGGCCGACCCTGCCTGACCCATCCGTCAAATGAAGGTGAAACATCTGTTTTAACATGTTGGACTGGCATATAAGCGCGCACCATTTTCAAAAACTTGAAAAAGAAAATTGTGATTAGTAGTTAACTTCAAATGTCTTGTTGCATTGCGCTTTTATAAATGCGTTCAAATCCATAGTTATTTTATAAAGTCGAAAGTCATTAATTACTAAAAAAAAGTCCAAAGTTATTAATAAAAAACTCTTTTATATACGCGAATTCAACATTTTGTGGTGTTTAAGTACTTAGCTATGAAGTTTTTTAATTACTATAAAATTATGCAAAGAACAGCTGCAGTAAGCACTGAAAATTCAATTGCCTGCTTATAGTGTTGGCCCAGTTTGGCTATTACCTAAACTATAAACAAAACCGACCAAAGCTCTCGCCAAATTATAAACTTTTTTAATGTCCACTTTATTGTTTACTAAGCTTGAAATTTTATACAACAATAAAAAGCTTCCAAAAACCACACTCCGGTCCGAATATTAACATAAAAAACATGGCAGATGCTACAAACAATTAATTGTATATAAAAGCAACGTCTCTATTAAAGGAAACCATTTCTCCGATTTTGACGTGTTATAAATTTTTGTGTAGTTTTTGTGGTCCGTCTGCTGTTGTATCTTCATTGTTGGAACCCGAACTCCGAGTTCGAAGTTTGAATTCAATGGTACTTGTTCAGTCGTGGTTGAGCCCTGGTGCAGTGAGGTTGTGGTAATGTTTTCTCGTCAGCGTTTGGATTTAGAAGTTCGGTGATCGGGACCTTGTTTGTGCGTTGAGTGGTTATTGTGTGTTGTGTTTTCGGAGGGAATTTATTGTTGGAAACTTTTTGAGTGGATGTTGCTTTGTTTGTTTAATCGGTGAGTGGTTGGTAACATTTTAAGTTCAAAAATATCGGATGGGCCATTTTAAGTTTTTATGGGTCGGTAATTCGTTACATTTGTTTTTTGTTTTCATTATTTTGTTTAAAATTGTGATGAATTCAGGTACCTTTTATTTTACAGGTTCAATGAACTGGAGACTAGATCTCTATTATTTCCGTAATAATGGAAATGGTTTTCTGACATTAGATAATATTTTAGAATAGTTTAAACGAGTTTCTACGTAATGCGTACCTAGAAAACTAGTTAGTTATTCATAACAATAAGACAAAATCCGACATAATATTGCCCGTATCATTTTTTCCGATGGAAATGTCACACAAACAAATTCTACCTCGACAGATGGTCAAATGCCTCCCCAAAGCAAAATTTTATTGTGGCACAGATTTTCAACAAATATGACCTTGTATTGTGAATCTAATTCAATTATTATAGAGATCAAAATCGCAGTGATGTTTACTAAAAGAGACCGAATAGTTTTGATATAATAGAGCGATTTGTGCACGGTTTTTTCTGCTAAAGGAATCATTGGACAATGCGAATAGGTCCAGCCCCATGTTAAGAATTCAAAAGTTGCTGGATATAATAGTTATAAATATAATTACGGTGAACAAATTAAAATTATGTAGGTTAAAAAGACCGCTAGGGATATTTCTTGACAATAAAAGTTGTTGCTGCTTATTTAACTCTATCCATTGGTAGTAATATTATAAATTCGAAAGTAATTCTGTGCTTTTCCTGTCTATACGTAGGTACGGCTAAACGGATCTTTATAAAATTTGTGGAGAAGATAGGCTTTATCCCGGGAACGGACATAGTCTACTTTTTATCGCGGAAAAGCGCTTGCGAGGCCGTGCGCAGGGCTTGTTATCAAATAAATATAAACCTTTACCTACATAATAAAAAAAGGAACAAAACCAAAATAATGGGTACCAACCAGTAAAAGACAATTCTATGTTTCCTTATCAATAACATAGAAAAATATACAACGCAAAATCTAATTCACGCAATAAGACTTCATTTTGAATAAGCAATCTAATAGGACATCCAGCGACCCGCAAAGTAAATTGAGCTCAACGATCTACCAAATCTTTTAATAAATAGGTATAGGTACTACTACTACTAACTACCACTGTAGTATATGTAGTATCACATAGTGTTAGTCATCATAAATACCTAGCTCGCAGGTCACCACGCGCTTTTATATAAACTTGAATAAACTTCAACATTTTGTTCTAATTTTATTATAATTCACTTTAACTAACGTATAAACGCCATAGTTTAGATGTTTTCAGAAACAGCATACAACGTAGTTCGAGACTGTTCTTGCAATGGCATGTGGAGCCGCTAGCAGAAAGAAAGTTTTAAAATAAGTGACATTACATAGAGTCAAGACAAGAGGTCCCAGGCAATAAAATTAAAACATTATGGCCAATACCTTTTCTGCCATTGCCTGACCAAGTGTTATTTTGGCTTCTTCAACTTCTTCTTTATTAATTCTAACACGTGTTTGCAAACATACATAATCTCTAAAATTTTAACAGTCGTGTCTCAAGTGAAGTCATAAAGGTTTTCAGTAGCAAACCATTTTTAGTTATCCTGACGATAGTAAATAAACTTTATGTTCTCCGAGGGGATCGTTATTACAGTAAATTTTTAGGGTTCCGTACAGAATGTACACAGAAAATAATCTATCAGTTTTTATTTTATTTTAGGGATTAAATCTAGTATTTAGTACGTATTACTTTCGTATCTTTAGTATCTTTGTTTATACGTTTACGAAATTTATGATACACCTAGGTAACCTTCAGGAATTTTTTATATTAGGCAGTTAGTTTTTTTATATACATATACAATAAAAATTTACATCCTGACGGCAATGACCAAATTTTTAAATACAAGAAAAGGCGAAAATAAGCAGTTTTCATATATCAGCTTATTTTTATTAGCCTTTACAGTCCCACTGCTAGGCAAAGGCCTTAAAAAATAGCATAGTCATCAAAAATTATTTTTTCGTACTCTAAAAGCTTAAGCCCGCGGCTTGACTTGCGTTTTCCGGGATGAAAAACTTATTATGATATACCAGGCTTAGAACCACGTGTTAGTTAATTACGAGTGCACGTGTAATTTTGACACGTGCAAGTGTCAAAATTGTAACATGAGCTCTTCAGTAGATTTTGCTTAAGAGGTAGCTAACAATAATCTATCAGCTATCGATTCAAACTTCCGAATATATTATTTTAGTGTGATATAGAAAAAGCGTCACTCACACTTGCCCGTTTTTTGTGTGGTACATCGTTAACAGTTTGTTTGAGTAGTATTGTGCCATATGTTTGGCGCCATGGGACCTAAGATAATAAAGTTAAGCGCCATACTATATGTGCGCCGTATGTATATAGTTAGATAAGAGCGTTTTTAATACAAGCACAGCCAATCATATTAACAAGATAACTGTTAATCACACTCTAATATATAAAAATATACTAAATATACTATATTATATATAATTATGTATAATATTATAAATTCGAAAGTTTGGATGTATGGATGTGTGTTACCTCTTCACGCCAAAAGTACTGAACCGTAGTCGGGCGGAAATTGTGCACACAGATAATTCTTCACGTGCCTGAAATCAAACATAGGCTAAGCTACTTTTTATCCCATCAGTTCAGTCAGTAACCATCAGTTCACATGGTATAGAAATTACCTTAAAACGTTTCCATATACGCAGCGCGTATTATTTACTAGTTTCTAACCGTGATATTGCACGGTTAGAAACTAGTAAATAATACAAATAATTTTTTTTTGTCGTATATTCTGATTTTTTTTAATACCGTTAGTACACAGATGCCTAATATAATGTAGATGTAAATCGTCCAGAATTATTTAATTACCTATTCATTTTATGTGTGTAATAAATAAATTAAAGATGATAAGATCCCGTTGATATCTAGTGATTTAATATGGTAAGTAAATCTTATTTATATTAGAAATATCATAATTCATTTAAAACCAGATATTCTGATAACAACATGCCAATAAATGTACTGTTTGAAAGAAGAAGCCATTTGCTGTTCTGTTCATTATTTACGACAATGACACAACGCTGTCAGTTTCCACAAAAGTTAAATTAAAATGCCACTGTTGATCAAAGCACAAGTCAAAACTGTCGTAAAATGCTACCAATAAGAATAAAATGTTTAATTTATCTGTGTTGTATCGGATACCAGCGCCCATTGTGTGAGTACACAATCAGAAGCACATGATTGCCACTTTACGTAAAATGAGTAAAACTCATATAACCATAAAACTTATTTTTTATCGAAACTTTCAATTTTTAAACGGAATGTTTCGGAAAAAGCTATTGATTTTCAATATTATTACACCGTCGTCTATTTGGTTGCATAATGTTTATTTTTTTTTAATTAGGTACATCCCGATTCGAATTCCAAATCTTTGTCCTTTTTGTTGGTAAATATCAACACCCAATATTTCATGTTTTCAAAACCAGTGGTGCATCTACTACGCTAATTTAAAATCTCATCAATCATTATGTATAAGAAACGCAATTTAGCGGCATAAGCCGGGTCCTCTACCTGCGTTGAAAGAGCTAGAAAAAAAGGTGACAATGACGGCCTGAAGAGAATAAAGTAGGAAGACATCTCTATTTATGAAGTTCGCTTTACAACGAAGGTCTTAGAGAATCAATTTGTTCTTGGAAATTTCTCAAGAGCCTGGGGATGACAGTTAAATGCGATTATTATCTACTGGTTGTATTATTTTATGTCTTCATCACAGCTTTATACTCTGCCGACCGTATAGATAGTATTTCATACAAGGTCTACAATTCATACTAAATTCATATACCTATCTACGGCATGTGGAAAAGAGTTTCTATTCGAAACGGTTCATCGGTGTCCACTGTCCGTATCACATTCCTGTATTTGTATTTTGACTATAATTCACATTATCTCTGATCTGTACGGCTTTAGAGTCACAACGCTTGACAACTTATTCCTTAATTCACGAACTGATAAAGTGTGAATTGGGGTGAATTTTCATCGACTCATATAACTTGATGACTTCTTGGAAAAAATGATGGTATCTGGTTTTTCGCTTTTGTGTCGGCACCACTAACAGAGGTCGGTCTTGGTACCTGTTTTTTTTTTGTCGTATTCTTCGGTACGTCATTGAGCGAGCACCCACATGGTATGCATGAGAGAGACAGGCGATTATCGACGGCCACTGATCGCTGTCAACGGGAGTTTTGTTACCTCAATAAATTTTAAATTGTCAACGAGCAATGTATCTGTTGCATCGACTGCATAAGGTTCTTTTTATGTTTTCAGGGCCGCAAATAAACTCGATGAATTGTCATAACTCTAATCAGATCTGTAACATTTCAATACGTCTTTCAATGTCACTAAATATCGGATCATTCCTTTGAATACTTTATCCTTCTCTAGTTTGTTTGTTATTCTATAAATTTTATCAGGTCACGCTTATCTGTTTGTTGAAAATACTTTAACCGGTGCATCGGAATATAAAAAAGGTAGATGATAAATGCTATCTTTATAATCCGGCTCCCGACCGTTGTCCCGACACATATGTCGCTCAGTTAACGCTCTTTTGTAAACCGTATCAAAATTAAGATAATGGATAATGTCCGACCAAATTTCTACTTTATTATTAGCCTCGTACCTCTACAGCTGTTGTGTTTTTTTTTTGTGTAGTGGGCAGTGGCCGACCGTTATAGATCGGCGGACCCATAACACGTAATGAGCTTAGAAATTGGTAATGACTATATAACTTTGATACGTGTACGCGCCTCGGTGTAATTTTGAATTATGGCTTCATATCCTTCCTTTATTTTATGAGTCGGAACGAAATTATTTGGAATTTTTGTCTAAGCTTCAATATTATGTGCTGTATTCTCCAGAGCGTTACCAATGGTTTTACCGAAATTGTTATTTTTGGTGAAAGACGACGCGAAACGAACAGTTGGCATATGTCATAACATAACATCGTTTTGTGTTTGTTAGTTACGTTTTACTTTCCTATAGTTTGTTCATCGGATTTCATTTGTTTAATTGAGCAACCAAATATTTGGCCTGATTCTGTCTATGTATATCGTTAGTTGTTCCCGTTCTGTCAATACGTCCACTAATAAAGGACAACATGAAGCTTTGTCACCTCGGTGTTTGCGATATCGTGACTTATTCACGCGTGTTTAGGAGCTACAGTCGCTTATAGTGATGCGGAATAAATTGTAGGTGGAATTCGGCTGTGCAATTGGCGGGTCGTAATCAATAGAACGAGAGCTCAATAATGTTACTAATTTCGCCCGTCACGCGATCTATTATACTGGCAATTAGTGCGTGTACCTAACGTCACTCAGTGCTGCCAGCGTTTGTTTTACGTAAAGCTTATTCCCTTTATAAATTTACGAACACATGGAAATTTGTCTTGTCAGTGTCATCTAATCAGAATTAACTAATAATTGTGTCCGGGTAATGATCGCTATTTTATTTCGTTTAGATGATGGTATAATCTTAGCAAATAAATTGAACCCGTTTCACGCTATAAAAAATACTGTTCATTTTTATGTCTGACATGTTACAAGGTTTACTGTCAATTTTATGGGGTCAAAGTTTTCCCACTGCTGGCTGCATTTTAATACCGGGTGGTACCTATTGTTTGAGCGTAAAACTGCAATTCACTTTGTTGGATTTGGCCTTTAAATTCCTATTTTATTTAATTCTCTTGGTTTTTGATTTTCCGTGATTGGTGAATACAATTACTTAATTGCTTTCAAAACACAGCATCATCGCACTAAAACACATTATTTGCCAACTATAGAATTATTGAGGAAAAGCTCACGATTAAAATGCCAACCAAATTAGTTTTCTTAATTTAGCCGTAGGTAAGTAGGTCTGGTAGTCACTGAGAGCACGTGACACCAGTCTCAACTTAAACCAACAATAAATCGTCTAGAAACGGACGAGCAGTTTCACAATAAATATCCGATCTAACACCGTCTTCCTGCCCACGTCCATAATTTACAGAGAATTATTGGTATAAATTAAATAAACATTTTAAGTGAGACATTTACAATGAATATCCAAGTTGCCGCGAAAATATTTTCTAGAAACTCTCCCAAAGGAGATAATTGGATGAACGCGTCACAAGATAAATACCGACGCTATAAACGGATTGAGTAATACTAAAAACAGAAATCAAACCATTACCTGTTAATGGTGCCTATAAAAACACCAGATCCACTGTCATAAATATTGCAATAATTTCGAAAGCAAAGGTACATATACTTAGTGTTTGATTATTATGGCTGTAAAACACTCGATAGACTTAGGTGGGTGTTAAATCGCTCTCTTGATTCTCTTAAGCCTGAACAAGCAGATGCGATAAAAAGCAAGATTTTATGATACAAAAATATTTAAAGCATTGTTCATCTTGGGTGGTCATACAACTGGCCCGACGTGATCTTGGTCTAATAAACACTTGATGCGTGTCTTGTCGGCTGTTTCTGTGTTTATTTTCTAATCATAGGCAAGAAAAATCTGAATCTCTATTTGCGGCCCAGTTTGATTTACCTAACTCAAAACAACTTCGAACATCCTCACAAAAAGTTCCATTTTGCTAGAAGTTTCTCACTTAAAATCGTTTTGTTTTTCAACGTGTAGACATAATATTTCATCCCGAGACATCTGTCAAGGAGAACGAGATCAGCTTCGTTGTCGTCATTGGTATTAATTTCCTTTTGCTCTCGCTTATTTACTGTGATTGGATTATATCTGAAAGAACTTTTTACTTTCCAAGTTTCGTCCCTTGGATATTTCAAATTTGTTTACAACATGAAATCTCTGCTCTGAATTTAGAAAGTTTATTTCATCGATGTATAGCTTGTTATCAATGCAGAAGTTGTTGATGCATGCAACAGAGATAAATATTTGACATTAGTCATTCGTTCGTTCAACACCGTATTTGTTTTCAAATAAATCATTTGTCAGGGCGTTGCTTGGGTATTGTGTTAGAAAAAAACAAATGGTTAACAAGACAAAATTTTGGTATTGAATAAAGTACTTTGAACAATAGTTGAATTGTATGAGAAGCACTTGAGTACCACAGGGTTTCCTGAGAGTTTTATCCTGTGGGTTTATCCCTTTGTAAAAAGTGACAAGAAGAACCGTCGCTGGAGTGTCATACATTTTGATGTCATTGTTTTTGCGGGATCTTGTTATTGTTCTCGCAAAAAGCCCTCGTTCAGCCGCCACCAGTTTTTGCCAACTTGACAAGTTACTTCGATACATAAATTCGTTCTGAATAATTACGTAATTGCCTGTCTTGTTTTATGTCGACGGTTTATTTACGGCAACAAAGTTTTTAAGTCTCGGAGACACAATTAAAAGTATCTAATTGAAGTACCAACTCGAAGCTTACGTAAATTGCAAATTAAAACATAAATCAGTCCGGTGGAATTGCGTTACACCTAACTCAGAGAAAAAGTTGGCTGTAATTGGCTCTTACCCGAATTAGGGGGAGAATTAGAAGGATCTTCTGGAATAACTTTTCATAATCTTAAAGGAATATGTCAAGGGACGAAACAGCAAAATGAACTGTCAACTGGGACGTCCAAATCCAATTTATTGTTCGGCTTACAAACGCGAGGATTCAAATTAACCTTTCCTCCGTTCCTTTTTGCGGGCTGCGCTGGGATTGTGTAGACTTTACTCGGCTTTTGTGCCATGATACCGGTTATTAAGATTCATTTTTACTTGCTCCCAGTAATTAATAACTGAGATGACTTTTGTGACGAGGCTTTCTCGTTTTCTGTTAGGTTTTTTGTTGTTGAAATTGACCGGAGAGATAAATAGAATTTTGTGTAAACGTACCAGCGACCTTTTTAGTGTGATCACTTTTTGTGGAAAACCGTTTGTAACATTTTGCAATCGGTTTTCTGAGCTCAATTAAGTGTATAAAAGAAGAATCAACGAACAATTTTAGGTTATAAAGTAGTGGATGGAACATTCGTATTTCAAAATCAAATATTCATAATTTTTGACCCATTGACGCTCAGGCGAATACCCAAGGCTCGAACAAAAACAACTAATCAATCAATCGTAAGCCCCACTAAAGAAATCAGACTGTTAGAAGGAAATGCGTTGACAAACGACACAGTAATTGTTCAGGATAATGGGGTAGACAAAGATTCCGGGAAAAAAAACGGATCAACTGAAACGTTTGCGTAGAACTGATGAGATGGAGACAAATGGAAGCTTACTTCCTGATGTTTCCTTGATTGAGATATTGGGAACAAATTGTTCATGATCTTTGGTGAGTTTCGAGTGGATAAGGGGATAAAAGGTGTACCTTTAATGGGTTAAGTGGCTCTTTGGCTAAAGTTACGTTGAACTTGAAACTTGCTTACATGCCTTGCTCTATACTGAAAGTTTAGTTTAATGGTTGATGAGAGAATTTGTAACTTGAGAAATTTCATTACCACTCAAATTACTGAAACTTCCAAAAATACATAAAGATATTTTATGGTCAAACAACTCAATGAAATCCCCTAAACAAACCAATCCGTCTAGCAAATGCAAAAATCAAGAGGAATGTTTTAATTTCAATAGGACGCGAGCAAGAAACTGCATTCGGAAACCAACATTCACAGCCATTAATTTTATTCAGCTCGCAAACTACGACAGGTGCACCCTTATTCAAAACTCCGCGGAGGTCCCGACTTTCCCCACTCCGGTGACCCGGAGAAAACTCTAGAAACTCCAAGATTTACGACTCTCGCTATATGTATGTATATATATCTGGAAAAACTCAAAAACTCGCGCTTTACGGGTTTGAATGTCGCTAAAGACTGTCGATTTAAGTTCGATGTGTTTTATGCCAATCGTTTCGTCGCTTTCTTTGATCCCGTCTTTACTGCTGATAGGTCATCGTTGCAGTCTGATTCCTTTACGGTGAGTACCATTTAAGGTGATAACTTTTTTACCTTAGATTGATTTTGGAATCTGGGCCGTAAATGGCTTATGTCAAATGCTTTTCAAATTAAATAGTAGGTAGCTTAAAAATCTTTGAGCAATAAATTTTGTAAACGAGAATGAATACTAGCTTCGGCAACGTGCTATTATGTTTGTTTTTGCGGTATGATCGAGTCGACCACACCGATAAACTAGAAAATCCTCGACCGTGTTTTTGGACAAAAAGTTATTCATTAAATTTGCCATATAATACAGTTAGTTACAAGACGACAAGTAGAACGTAAGCAGTATAATCGCTGTATTAATCTAAATCAAATAGTATTTTATTCCGATCCATTTTATCATCTTATTCACCGATGTTCCTATCAACAACTTCATTTTTTGTTGTAACCGAATCACGAAGTCTATCAAGTTGTACGTGCGTTAAGAATCCGTTGGAAACAACTTTGTATTTTCACTCTGTTACTCTTCCCGTAGGCGATGTGGTTGGATGTCGTAATCAAGAACTGGAAAACGCTCACGGTTTTTGTCACTCCAGTATTGGTTATTGGGTAAAAAACGTTGTTTTCATTGGCTTAAAGATCGCGTGCTTTCCGTTTTTTATTTGGGGTCACGACTTGTCGTTGACAAAAAAAAATAAAGAAAATCCAAAAAAAGTGTAGCTTCATTATATCGTGGCTGTTTGTTTTAAATCTCACCAATCTTTAAATTAACTCCGTCGTCGTCTATACTAAGATAATACGTGTTTACGAAGATAAAAGTATGCAGTTCTCCGGTTTAACCCACAAATAAAAAATATTCTATGTTTATTGAAGTTTGAAATCTTGAAGCATAAAATATACCACCAACCGAGCTTTATCTTATTATTTGCTTAAATTGACAAGTCGACATGCTTTTCACTTGTCAGAGTCACAAAGCCGTTAGTCAAGGGTTTTGTCACTCGTTTAAAGATATCAAAGGCACTCAAAGCTTGCATTGTCTTTTATTTGGCGTTGAGTTAACTTGTTTCTGCCACAGAGTTAAAACTTACAGAAGCATCACTTGCACTTGAAAAAACATTAACAATGCTACAGTGCGCAGATGAATTGGGTTCGCTGAGATCTCACACGCCCGGTGTACGTTAGTATCAAACAAACTTTAATATTCTCTAACTATATTTTTTTTGCTTTGGATATTAACTCTCTTGCCATGTCATATTTAGCGATTCAATTGAAAAGGTTAAAAATCTCAATTAAGAATAATGATTGTTTCTATCTAATTAGCCCGTGGACAACCGGACACTGCCAGCTGTTTATAGGACACCTCTCTATTCATTTATTGTATTAGTAGGTAATAGGTAATACAAATTCATTTAAAATGCAGTTTAACGTTTTCGTCATTTAAAATGCGGTTAAGCGTTAGCCGAGTTTACTTGGAGGAGGATAACCCATAACAGGATATAATGGCAAACTTTAAGGGAGGCCTATGCGGGGCCGCAAGACAATCTAAATACCGGTGTCAAATAATTATTATATAAATAAGTTACTGTATAAATATATATACCCAGTTAAAATGATCACTTAGGGTTAGTAAGATTGTTGAATAAAGGCTATTGTTATTATTATTAAAAGTTTTCGTCAGTTATCCTTCTGCAAAACTTCGGTCATTCCAATGCAACTCTATACCTACTCTCTTTATATGGACAGTCTTTTATTAGATGTAGTCAAGTTGTCATGCTGCTAAATAATGGCGGATTAGACCTGCAATTAGGTCTTCTGATGTGTGTCAGGAATCAGGAGTCGTGGGTGGCTTGCAATAAATTGTTTTGTTTATAGAAAGTGTAGGAGTGACTTGATATTCTATATCAAAGACTGGGGAATCTGAGACAATAATTTCATATACCTACTCGTAAGCGAGACTAATATTTTGTTTTAAATTTGCATTTTATAAGATTATTTTATAATGGAATCACAATCACAATATGATAATATAAAAAGTTAATAGATAGACGTAAAAATATACCTGTTAAAATCATTTTTTGCTAAGTTTGTTATTACTCGAAGTCGTATCCGAGAATTTTTCAAATTTTCAATATTGGCAGAAGATCAATACCCACTTAAAATGTTGGCAACCTTTAAAAATGCAAGGTGTGCAAAAAGTCCAAATTGTCCACTCAGCGATAAAGGTAGCAATAAAAATACAGACGCATCCACCCGTAACCAATTACTGATAAATGTACCAATTTACCTGTAACAACAGAATTCACTCATCGATAAATTAAATAGGAAGCTTGAATTTGAATGACTCGCGGCACTGATGGTAGGTTTAACTCACACATATAACTTTTCAACGCTGTTACTGTTGTTTAATTAGGTAGGCAAACAAAATTAAAAATAATAATATAAGAATAATAATAATGATGAAGAATTCACGGAGCTCTGCTTAGCCCAAAGCTAAGCAGAGCTTGTGTTAAGGGTATTAGATGACTGATATACTTAATGCTATGTATTACATAGACAGATTTTTTTTTATTTTACATAGAAAACACACAGAACGCCAGGAACAAGTATCTGCAGATCGTACAAAAATTTTTCCCGAGGCGAGCATCGAACCCGCAACCTCCCGCGTCGCAGGCAGACCTTCGCCCGCTGCACCACAGAGGTCGTCAAATGAATAAACTTGTTCTTGACGTGTAGGAAGGAGTTATCCGCAACGTCTCTCAGAGGACGTGTTTGGAAAGAAAATTAGATCTAATCAAAAACATAAATGCGAAAACTACCCTAGTTTGTTCAGATAGTGGCTTCACCGATAAAAGAGCTGTGATCATTATAGATAGGTGCCAAGTTTCATAGCTGTTTATAATCTTAATTTGTTACGTTCTTTTATAATTTTATTTGTGTTTTGTCAAGTTTATACCCATCGCATTTGTTGTAATGTTGGACCCAGGACCTTGAGTAAATTTTGTGTCTGTACCTACTAATATAACTTACAAATTTATACTAATTGTAATAGACGCGCATTTTCTTTATTCAGGCTTTTACAGTATAAAACACCAGTAATTATCAACTGTAGAATCAATTCAATTGCTCAACCCTTTCATAACGACCGATGATGGTGGTTCCACTCAAACCTGTGCGTTCTTGTCAGCGCGATCTAAAGCTTGTACACTTTTACTAGCGACATCGAGTTATGAATTTATGTAACTAATGAAACCATTGGTCCCTTTTATTGAAACCCTACACGATCGCTTACACATTTTAACGATAATTCAGAAACTAATAGGTATAAATTAATATTACTAAATTTTTGTGTTATTTTATTTAACACTAAACTTGACTTTGCCGATTAAATTTGTCCCGTTCCATCTTTTTGTTGTATGAGAGGGTACCATCATATTCATGAATTATTTATTTTTATTTAATATATAAAACTGGAAAATATTATTTTCCAGTTTTGGGTCATTATTGTGCGTCTACATGTGAAATTTTTAAAACAATAGTTATACTATTTGTAAATATCTCATTGGATTATATAATCCAATGAGATATTAACAAATAACCTCACTAAAATATATATCGGTGATATTGATCAAAATAAAAAATTTTGTGTTCGGATTCTTTCCTCATAGTTCGTAGATTACCTACATACCAAATTTCAACTTCCTAGGTTATCTAGAAGTGGTAGATAGCTCTAAGCCTGAAATAAAACATAGGATACCTTTATTCCTATCTTTTAACCTATTTTTTATTCCTATTTTTTAATCCAGGCATCGAACCTAAACGCAAAATTTCAGCACGATTCGTTCAGTAGTTTTGTTGTGAAGAGGTAACAAACATCCATCCATACATCTAAATACCCAAAGTAAAAAAAAATAGGTGTGATTTGATAGTAACTCTGTCTGTCTGTTACCTTTTCACGCCTAAACAGCTGAACGGATTTCAATGAAATTTGTCAGGAAGGTAGATGGTATCCCGGGGAGAACATAGACTACTTTTTATCCCGGAAAAACACGTGCGAAGACGCGGGCAGCAGCTAGTAGGTTATAAGTTGTCTTACTACCTAATAAATTAGTTTTATGCGATCTTACTAATGAACTAATCAACAGTTTGCTGATTGCTAATAACCCTAACAAACGCATAAAATAAAACGGTTGTACAAACTTACATTCAAAAGTTTACCCCTACCAATCACAGGTCTCTAATTCCACCTCCAATAGCACCTTAGTCTAGTCACGTAGGGCTTGTAAATTGGCCCCTTGATATACTAATTAAGACTGTGTTTTTAGACTTGCGTCGGGTCTTGATCTTGACGTTTCCTAGTTTCTAAGCACGTACCCAGCTAACACGTGACAGTTGACGGCTTCTAGGGCGGGCCGTTAGAGGTCTTATTTTGTAATCAATTGAGTCTATTAAGCCAATGTGATGACAATAATAAATATATTGAGTCATTATGGGCGTTTTATATTTTATTTCTTGAGTCGTCCATTGATATGACAGTGTACGTGTACCTCTAAAGCCGGGTACTGACAGTGTTACGGGCGTATTTTACCATTGGCAGCGAGCGTGATACCTACTTTACGCCGCCGTGTGCTAAAATCTGTTCCGTTGCTGGTTGCGACCGCCTTCATTCTCCGTACAGACTGCACGAACGCTCGCTGTGTAATATGTTACATTACGTCCTGTAATGCAAGTCAGTCAGCCTTTACATTTTAGATTTTATATTTAGAGTTCAGAAGAAATTTTAGAATTCGCTAGTTGGAATGCTTATATCTCGATAACTGAATTCAAACTGTTTTTCATGTGAATATATTGTAAAGAAATATTAATTCAGTATCACTTGTTATTAAATTAATACGCTATAGGTACAGGTATATAATACGCTAGCCGGTTGTGACGGAACAGACTTCCTCGGCAATTAATCCCCTTTCCAACGACTAAGTATTTCACAGTTACATTCCCATTAAGCGTTTAAAACCGTTCAAATTGTTGCCAGTTTCAAAACCAGCGCCAAAACTTCCAATTTCCCTTAAATACATTAAGAACTCCTTGCTAGAAACAAGCATTACAGTAATAGGGATCCGTGAGAACGCCCGAAGCCCCAAACTTGCTTAAAGTCAGTTGTCATAATCGCGTACGTGGTTCGATTTGAATTTGAGAATGCATTCCGTTGGAAATTAGGTTCCATATAGTCTGAGAGCCAGAGATGCTCCACATTAGAATGTGCTGGCGCTGCTGCCAAAGCGTTTACGACTCTTTTCGTACGTGATGGAGGTCAGTTTTGAACTTGCATAATTGCATGCACTGCGGGTTCGTTTGATTTTATAGCCGCCTTTTGTCTGGATTTTTCTAAATGCTGTCAAAATGCTTTGGCATTACTCTGTGTAGCTATTTTAATTAAACTGAGGAATGGTAGTGCCTATAAAGTTTTATTTTCTTATGTCATCATAATCCCATTTATGCCGAGTCATTATCATGCCTTTTATTTTTGCTATCATAGGTCTTCGTGATTAAAGCTCCGTACGTGGGTTCTATGTATATGTTTCTGGTTCCTTTTGACCTTATATTCATGTAAAATATCAAAGAGCGTCTAATTTAAAAGAAACCTTAACATTTAGAACTCATTTTCGATATTGTATTAAAATAGTAGCCATCTCCGCAACTCTGCCCTCAAGTTTGTGTTTGCTTGTGTTAATTTAAGTTGCGAAGCTGGTATTGTATTGTTGAGCTGAATATTAATGGATTATTGAATTTTGTTCCATGTTGACGTTGTATGAAGTTTCAGTTTTGGTCTATGAGTTTGGGAATTGTGCTCCTATAGGAGCACAATAAAGGTTCTATACGGGCGTGCAGTAAAGCATAGCGTCGATTAACGATCAAATTGGTATTAAAAAGGTTCGACGGACCAATTTGTATTAACTTCAGTGGTTCTTCAAAATTAATGGTTGCAGACCAATGTTATAGATGTGTCTAATGTGGCAAACAGGCATGCGACCTGATGGAAAGTGGTCAAATTCACATAACAAAGCTGTATGCATTTGACACCAAAATAAACAATACTGAATTCGAGAGCAGCATTAAACTCATAGCGTTCGGAATGTAGAGCTCTCAAGTACCCACTGCAATGCGTTTGTCATTTGATTCTGAAATGGGTAAATGCATAAAGTGCACTTATAAAAGGTCAATAAAAAATTATAACTACGGTAGCGACTATCGTAACTAGTAAAATTTTATAATTTAGATCGTAACCTAGAAAGCTAAGTGGAATAATCCACAAATAAAAGTCCAGTTGCGCAGCAGGATCGTTTTCCATAAGATTTTATAAAATTATAGTGTTTCACCCGATACACAAAAGCGACATTCTTAGCTATTTATTTTATTTATTTGTTTAGTGCATATTAAGTTGCAGATTTGGCCGAGGATCTCAAGAGACGCAAATATGCAGGTCTCGACAGAGCCTACATATTTGCTCCCTTTGGGGTCGAGACCCTAGGTCCGTGGGGTACCGAGGCTCTCCGGGTTTTTAAAAAGTTATCTGAGCGTCTGGTCGACGCGACGCGTGACCCGAGAGCTGGCGGATATCTGGCGCAGCGCATCAGCATTGCCATACAGCGGGGCAATGCAGCCAGCGTCTTGGGGACGCTTCCGACTGGTATTGATATGGATCAGTTGAGCTACCTGTAGATTGTTTGCAACAGTCTGCAGTTAGCTTAATTGTTTCAATTGTAAATACTAGTTATAATTTGATTGTAATTTTCTTAAGTTACATACATTTGTCAGGACTTTTTGACTATAATTAAGTAATACATACAATATGTACCCATTTCGGGTGTTGCAATGGGAGATGGCCAGATATATTA
The DNA here is from genome assembly GCA_963662085.1 of Eupithecia inturbata. Lineage (NCBI taxonomy): Eukaryota > Metazoa > Arthropoda > Insecta > Lepidoptera > Geometridae > Eupithecia > Eupithecia inturbata. The sequence continues at coordinate 2,990,636 of OY759192.1, forward strand.
TATAATACTTATTTAATAAAATGGTATGAAAGGTAAGAATGTCATAATACAATTAATGCAAGATTTCAATTACAAGTCACCAAAAGTATCACATCAAAAATGATTTAGTTCGTAGTAGCATTTCTCCAAGAGCATCTCTTTTAATCTAATTTCAAAAATATTATTATCTTTACCGATTTCTGCATTTATGTGACGTCATAAAACGTCTCACGTATGAAAACGGAATCAGTAAAGAGTCTTTAGGCTCACGGTTGCGTGTTGCAGCTCTCCGAAAACGTCTTCAAACACACAAAATGTACGTTCAAAAGGCCCGCATGTACTAACCAACATTAGTTCAACAAGAAAATTATCAAAGTTATGTCAACAAAATAAAAAGCAAACGTTGGTGTTCTTCCAACACAAACAAGGTTCGTTGCTAACCCGCTGACATTCATATTAAAAATAAAAGACTTCAAATGCTACTAAACCTTAAAATAATCACAATACAGACAATACATCAGGGTTACTGCACAACTAGGACAGTTTATTAGACAAAAAGCGCTCCGACGTCCACTCTACTAAATGTACAAAAGCTGGAAAGCAGACATTTTATTAAATTCCCAGGCGCCATGTCTGTCCATTCCGACGCCTTTCTCACTTCACATGGATCGTGAAAAATAAAATAAGTTTAAATAAATTAATAACAGATTCATACATACTAATAATATAAAAGCGAAAGTAATTCTATCTGGGTTTTTCACGCCTAAACGGCTGAACGTAACTTTATGAATTTCTGCAGGGAGGTAGATTGTACTTATCCCGGGAACGGACATAGGCTAGCAGAAGCTGTGGTTTTTTTCTTTGTTCTTTACTTTATTTTTAAGATTAACGTATTGTTAGATGTGGCATTGTGATTATGACTGAATCAATAAACCATTTAAAAAAAACATTAACAATTTATGTTGTGATTTGTATTCTAGATTTAAGGGACGAACCTAACGGGTTTGGTTGTCGAACTAGGCCTAGATCTCAGTACTCACGGTATCCCCCTGGTAAAAAACTCGAATAACATAAAATTCAACATTATTTCTTTGGTTCCTTGAATGTGAAAAAACGATTGCGAAAAAAAATTACGAAAAAAAAGTAACATTGGAAGTGCCCTTCTGTCTATTGAAATGATTTATGTTTTAATTCGTAGGTAATTACTTCCTTGAACCAGTTTTTTCATATTTTGTGTAGTTTTCTAGTAAATAAGCAAAAACTTGATTTTTGCGCTTACGCCCCGTTCCAAATACGTATGCTTTGTCCTGCTCCTATGAACGCAAAATCCTATGCCTATCCTTTTACAAAATGGCGTGCAATGCGCCCTCTTATGAAAACTTTTCAAATCTGAAGCTGTGATATTTTTCGTAGTTATTACTTTGATTTTAAGAAAATGTGATTATTACTAAATAAACATAATATTTGATATGCACTTTTTTTATGATATACATATTTCATGCTAAATTTCTTTTCTTGCTCCTTTTTTTCTAACCAAAATTTCTTGGAGCGCGGTGGAGTCAATGTATGAACATTAAAATTAAGCAAAGCTGCGGACAGAAGCTAGTATATAATATGACGGATTATATCGAAACTATGTCCTAACAGTTTCGATATAATCCGTCATGTTAGATACTTGTACAGATTCGACATAATCCGTCATAGCTCATAAGTTAGATAGGTACTTGTACAGTTTCGACATAATCCGTCATAGGTTAGGTACTTGTATAGTTTCGATATAATCCGTCATAAGTTAGATACTTGTACAGTTTCGATATAATCCGTCATGTTAGATACCTGTACAGTTTCGATATAATCCGTCTTAAGTTAGATACTTGTACAGTTTCGATATAATCCGTCTTAAGTTAGATATTTGTACAGTTTCGATATAATCCGTCTTAAGTTAGATACTTGTACAGTTTCGATATAAACCGTCATAAGTTTGATACTTGTATAGTTTCGATATAATCCATCATAACAAGTATCTAACTTAGGTACTTACTGATTACTTTAAATTTATACGACCTGGACAAATTATCGTTGGGGTAGTGAATTAATTCATAGTGGAAGCAGGTACATCTACGAGGTATTTATGTTACGACGACCTATGTGGCGCGGTGGGCGAAGGACGCAGGAGGTTGCGGGTTCGATTCCCGCCTTATGACAAATGTTTGTACGATCTGCAAATATTTGTTCCAGGTGTTCTGGGTATTTTCTTCTATGTATAAATAAAAAATATATATCTATGTAATGTATTGTATTATATATTATATCAGTCATCTAGTACCCACAACACAAGCTCTTAGCTTGGAGCTAGATGATGTTGTATGGATTGTCCAGCATATTTTTTTTTTTAAAGGCAGTATTTACTGTTAGACCGTTAGGTAGGTGCTTATTTTGTGCAATCGTTTTAGGTTTGTTTGTATGATGTTAAATCTTTCTGAGAAGCAAGGTGTAAAACCGATCTCCTGATGAGTTCGGTATTACAGCTGTAAAAATCTAATGGATAGCTAGTCTTATGTTTGCAATAGGTACTGGAAGTATCATACCAATAGTATAAAGGCGAAAGTTTGAATGTCTGTTACCTCATCACGTAAAAACTACTGAACGGATTGGGCTAAAATTTTGGTTGCCTGGTCGAGATCGCTTCTAAGCGATAAGACCGCCCATGGTACTTATCATATGTAATGTCTCTTTATAATGTTGTCTTTTTAATTTCTAATTAATCTAATTTTTAATTGTAATGAAATTTTGCGTAGATGTAGTTCTAGACGTAGATTAACATGTTATTTATGCTATTTTTATCCCTGAAAAACGCCTGAGAAACCGCTGGTTGTAGATAATATGCCCTTCTTTCTTCAAGTGACTAGTCTGTCTGTTGCTATGTCGCTTATTCTGTGGTCGTTGTCGAGCAGACATCAGTATTTATGTTGTCAATAAAACGAAGAGGACTCTGTATACATGAATGGAAATAGCATAGATGTCCTGGGTTTAGTAGATTTTGTTTAAATTAGTGTAAAGCGGTGCAATTCGAGTCGCTGGCCTCTGTGCGTAGTGAAATGTTGGATTGAGAAACAGTTGCGGGTTCTGTTACTTATCATACAGTAGAACAACCGATTTTAATTGTTTAATCTTGGCATTGAGTTCGGTTTGATGATAGTATTGAGACGTCATTGTGATGTCGTATTTTTATATGGGATATGCGTTGCTCCATGTCGGCGATAGAGGCGCTGTACCGAATCTCATAGAAAATGAGACGTCACGATGACGTCTCGATTTTATCGTCAAACCGAACTCAGGGCTCAGATATGGGTCTGTGTATTTTTAATGTAACTTACGTGTCTCTATACGAAATACTTACATCAAAGTTAATAAGCAAATACTCATGTTTTTTTTTTTTAACTAACGTGGGCTTAAACGACCTCTGTGGCGCGGCTGACGAAGGTGCGTCTGCGACGCAGGAGGTTGCGGGTTTGATTCCCGCCTCGGGACAAATGTTTGTACGATCTGCAGTTATGTGTTCTATGCTTTCTATGTATAATAAAAATACATATCTAATATATGTAGTGTATTGTATTAATTATATCCGTTACCCACAAGTTAACTTTGGGCTAAATAATGCTGTGTGATTTATCGAGCTTTATTTTATTTATTCATTATTTTGTGTTCAGGTGACGATGAGCTGCACCTGAGCTTAAACAACAATTTCTGAATGTTATATGAACAAAAAATGGGAAAGTAACGTAAGTACCTTAAGAATTTGCCTTTATTCCCTTTGATGTGAAAGAACGCGAAATAAAAATGGAAGGTTGAACTCAACTCTTTGCTCCCTTCTCTGAAATGTTTTGTTATTTAAGGGAAATTTCCCCGAAACAATGCAGAGGCAAGGAGCCTACTGGAATTGAATGATTATTATTCAACGTTATTGTTCTTTGAAAGATCAACCAACATTTATAACTAGTACCTACTGAAAGATTTTGATCATTGCCCCTTTTAATCTAAATTGTACTTTATTAATACGGTACTGATTCATAATTTAACTAAGTATAGAATACGTAGCCTTATTTTTATTTGGTTAAGGTTCGAGCCTAAGACTATAGAAAACTCATATATTAGAATATAAGGTACTAACAGGTGTAACGGTCCCTGTACCATTCGCAGCGAGCATAATACGTTACACCCGTCTCGTTGCTCGTTGCGAGCGATTTCTTTCCCCGTACTGACTGCACGAACGCTCGCGCTGTGTAACAAGTTACATTACGTCAGTACCCACCTTAGAGAAACGCGCATATAAAAGCCAATAATTTGCTTATGGATATAAGATTCGAATAGGTATATGAATTATTGTTCTGTTCATATAAAAAATAGGAGAAGTTAAACAAGTTCATAGCAGGCACCACACCACCCCCAAAACACCACCACTCACAAAATACGGGAAACCGAAAAATTTTAAAACTGGAAAATCTCATAATAAATTTGGCGAGCACGAGTCAACTCCCTCAAACAAACGCTGAACTCAATATGCGAGCAACCCTGAATGGATGCCAAGACTTGTCTCTTAGTGAGCGTTTTATATTGAACCGTACGACACGGTCTTAACGACTTGAATCAAATATCTGTTTTTATTATCAGACAGGGACTAATAAGCAATAAGCAATTTCGGTGGGATTCAATATTTTGGGTTTCTGTGCAACCGCTGTTCTTAATAGACGTAAAGGTCTTTGCATATGTGACTCTGAGTAATATATGAATGAGAATCAGGGCACAGCTTTAATAATTCAGGGTGGTCTTTGATAGGTAAAATAAGCTAGGTGCCTATATATTCAAGTAACTGGATATATTTCCCCAATTGCTTCTATAGGTACCTATCAAGGCTGTAAAACAAGCAGCCTGAATTTTTGCCTGCTAGACAAATACTCCTATTTTCTCATATTTTGATTCCTTACATGCTTACGCAATTTAGCATTGGGATCGTGTCGTCAATATAAAATAACAACCTTCAATGGTATGTGAGCTACGAATATACCAGGCCTTGGCAGTAGCATCTTGCCAAGTGTCACCCGTAACGGATACGCTCCTACTTGGAACCGAACCCGTGTTTTGTCCTATCGAAAAATTGGGTTACAGTGTTACTGTGACATGAAAAGTAATGTATGGGCTTGAATTGGAGTATATTCCTTTATTTTTGGCGAACAAATTGAAAGCAGAGATTATGTTGAAGCAGGCCTGGGAATTCGTTTTAGTTTTTCATAGATTTTTCTACAGTAGGTTAACAGCCAAAAATTTATACCTACATATGTAACTTAATTTTGTAAGATAATTAAACCTAGCTTAAAATTAGAAACATTTTTATAAAATTTTACAACAAGCGACTTCAAATCAGTCAGACATTTTATGTATACTCTAAGGATGGTAGTACCAGGTGAGACAATTGACGTAGAAAATACTTAATGTGGTAACAACGTGACACAAAAATTCTTGACCCAGCAGGCAGAATCGTACACGGTAGTAGGCCCCGGCAGATCATAACAGAATCCGACAAGAAATCGATGAGTACACATCGTAAGCTCCTAAGAGGGTAAGACTTGTTTACATGTTTGCTATGGTGTTAGCCGAGGTTCGCCTAATGGGCCCAGTGGCGGTACCCTTGTTCTTCGGTAGATGTACACAGAGTTATAAAATGCAGAATGCTTTTAGTCTCAGATCGATCATCTACAAAAAATAACGTACTGTTATGAAACAGTAATACAAAAGAACATTATAAAAGATAGCAGGGTAGGTAAACAATAAAAGAACCCTCGTGGTCCGGTGAGCGAATGGCCCGCTGAGATTTTCAAGAGTTTGTGATCGATTTCCGCAGCAGATAAAACGAACGAACAAAACATAAAACTGAAACTAACTCAGCGTTTAAAAAAGCTTATAAAGGAAGAATACAATTCCTGATTCAGTAATCTGTGCCAACTGAGCAAGCTCTACAGTAAAATATGCAGCATCAGCTCCTAAAGCTGCTGATCAAAATAAGTAACCAAAATAAAACAGAAAAAAGAAAATGTATTTATTGGTTTACTATAAAGTACAGCTTGCAACTATTATAAAATAAATGAGAACAGAACTTAAACATTTGTCTAACTTTCTAAAACCCTGCTGACAACAGAAGCTAAACCTGATCCCAAACCAACTCGCTACCGTCAACATAGCCATTAGCCTGCTAAATGCAAGCAATAACACTCAAGCGGGTTACGCTGGGTTAGCACTTTACAAAGGACCGGGACCACCTACGGCGGTCCTTTGATGACTCATTGACCTTGTGGAGTGCTTAGATAACAGATGAGTCAGTGATATGAAATTTCTGGAATAGGAAAGCACTTAGTTCAAATTACTTCTAATTTTGGTCGAAGATAGTACACGACGATACTGGTTCGAGTATTATTTTGTCCATTCTCTTATCAAAACAAAATCAACAACCTGTATAGTGGTTAGTCGATATTTTGGTACCTTACCCTAATCACTACCTACCTACATAATTTGTTATCTAGGTACACTTATTTGTATCGGTTTTCGCCGCGTTCACTTATTTGTATACGTTTTACTTTCTAGATTTATATACATTTACGAAGTCTACTTCTACAAAAGAATCCTTTCACCACAGCTTTACATAATGCGGTCTAGAACTAATTATTATAATTCTAACATACCTATCCCAAGTTATAATTGAAAATCAATAGCTGACTTGCTTGTTAGCTTATTCCCTACTTATAATAATACCTTATTTGTCTTAACGTAATACCATTAATCTACTGTGTGTTCTTGATCTGTTAATTAGTAGCCTCTTATGAAGATTTGCTCACCACATTTACGGGTAATTCCCATCTAATACCAGCTATATTAAACTCTATTTCTATTAGTATAAGCTTGTTAATGAAGTTTAATAGTTTTCCCAACTAGCTGTGGAACTAAAACACGTTATTTAGCGAGTAACATTGGATAAGTAGGTATTTGTTTGTTTTAACCCTGTAGATATTTTCAGGTGAAACTTTCTAGAAAGCTTTGGCTAATGCCTTATAGCTTAGAAAATGGTTAAGGGAACACTGTTAATGGTAAGTACATCTCTATACGTAGTGTAGGAGGCCCTCCGGCCAGGTGGGATGACGACCTGCAAAAGACTGCAGGCAGATGCTGGATATGCCAAACTGAAGACAGGGCGCTATGGCACTCATTAGTAGAGGCCTATGTCGTAGAGGACTAATATACTAGGTTGATGATGTTGACGATGACATCTCTAAATCATTCTTACTTTCGGATAGCTACAGAACCATAACTGACTAACGTCTGAAAAATATTCTTATACATATAATAAAGAACTGAAACCTAAAACAGTTGCTTCTTTGTGAACATTCAGGTTGTATTTAAATAAATCTGCAAATGCAATAAATATTTCAACCTGTTTGTAGTGTAATGTGGGTTCGTATCGTAGGTACTCGTATTTCTAATTTAAATCACGTGTACATCTGCCTTTAGAAGTGACAGGTACTGGTTGTTTCCATAGTCGCAAGAAAACCTCCAATTAATTTGCTATCTGAGCTGGCAGCAGCGGAACTCATTGTTTATTTAATCTCAAATTGCAATTCTAAATTGTGTCTGTTTGCGAATACTGCTAAGTTTATTTAGGTAATTATTGTTGTTTGTTTTATGTAATGGTATACTCGATTTTGTAATTTGCACCCTACATTGTTCACCTTTTGTATATTTTGTTTGAATGGTAACCTAGTTTAAAACTTCTCGGTTCTTATTATCGCAATCAAATTAATTTTGCTATTAATGATGCTTTGTCTTGAGAATTATGGCAAGCAAATTATTACTTCGCTTTTAATTTTATTTTCTTGTTAAGTGATATTTCAAGCTTCTTTTCATTTACACGCGCCAAAGTTTTTTTATAACGGTACATTAAATTCATTTGAGTAAAGTCCGCGCCAGTAGGGGAGACCGGGGATGTTTGACCATAGGGGTAGCTAACTGCTGATAACTCGTGATCGGTTTGAGTATATAACGTTATGCAATCACAGCCAAGTATAACACTCCGCGGCCCGCTCAGACGTCCAAACCGCCCCGCCGCATCGCGGTCTCGCGTAGTTTTCAAGCAGTGACAAGATGTTCATTTGTGTATAACTTGTAATATTTCCACTATGTATAGATTTCGATCTGATGCATACCCCTTTTATGTAACGAATTTGTCTGTTAGCACAAGCTTGTCTAAGGTGCATATTCAACATATTTCATAGATTATTTTTTAAATCGGTAGCGGTGTTTAGGTTCGCCATGCTTTCAAAGTAATAAATGGCGTCTGGGGCTGGTAGACCTATTTATTTCGGGGCTGGTTGAATAATTAGTCAATCTGTAAATTTTGTGGGTTAAGTATATTTTTTGTTAATGAAGTTGTAAGAAGCTGTGCATTTAATTAAAATCATGAGTAAATACATATATAACAAATTTTCCAAAAAAAAAAGTTTGATTTTAAGATATAAAAGATGACTAATAGAGAATTTGATTTAATTACAGATTAGAGTCGATTTTAGTAATTTTGTTGCCTATTTATAAGTAAATGTCTATGCCTGATTGAAATTGTTATTTTTTATTGAATACAAAAAGTAAAAAAATTAAAATAGGAGTTGATTTTTAAAAGTCAATAAAAAAAATTAGTATACATTTCAAATTGTTATTTTGTTTGAATAAAAAGTTCGACAACAATAAACTCCTCTTCTCATGATTTGATGCATAGTAGTTAGGTCAACTTACCCTTGGCTTGGTCTTCCTACCCCGGACCAGGGGCAGATTGACTAAGAGTTAGTATTCTGTAAAATGCATTAAATTATCACCATTACAATAAACAATGAAGTAGTTATTATACTTTTTTAATAGTTTTTCTATTAAAACACACAATATTTTTAGGGTTTCGAAGATCGGAGATCGGTTTCAAAACCCTTAAGGGGGAACTATTTTCAAAAGGAAGCCTACCTTACCAAGTGGGGTATCAAATGAAAGGTATCGGTTTGTATCTCTTAAAACAGATGTTGGAACTTATGTAAGTTACATACTTTTAGAAATATTTTGTAAAAAGTCGAATAAATACCCATTCTCCTCCCCCCGCCCTATCACCGAAGTTTGCAGAGCGATCCATCTGAAATGTCGCGTTTGTAGATATGGATCTATATTTTACAGGAAAAATATAGAGAAGCCTGTGAGAAGAACACTTTTTGAAAAAATTACAAAATAAGGGGATTTTTTTTCAAAAGGGGCGAGGGCTACCTCACCGAGTGGTCACTCGGTTTGTATCGACCTCAAAACAGTTTTTGATATTCGAGTAGGCTTAGATAATACTTTTCGAAATATTTAGAAAAAACGCGATTTGCTTCCGACTTGACAGACGTTCGAAACTCTCGGCGCGCGAGTCACACTCGCACTTGACGGATCTTGTTTATCTTATCATTCACTTACTATTCATTTTTATATCTGAAAAGTTTCAATATTCTCCCACTTATATATCTATATAGCCTTAGCACAATTAACATTTGGCATGTCCTCCACGTCAGTACCGACATCATCACAATAGGTGAAGGGCTCTTCAGAACTAACGAAGCTATTCTGTAGGTATTCTCATGTGAATTTATCGCGAGTCGATTGCAATTGACATGGATTGGTGATTACTGTTTGTTGGACAGACAGAAATGCGGGTACCTACGAGTATATGCTTGTTGGATGTTCGGTTGGATTGACTAGTTTTTTGTGCAGCTTCGGAAATAGAAAAATATTTGATGAATTACACTTTGATGTAAAATATTTGCATTATCACTGTAAGTTGAATCAAAAAGCATCATTCATACTGCGACAATATTTGCATCTCGATGTATTAGACTCAGAGTGAATAACTTGTCATCCACATTCACTGTAAGTTTATCGGTTACCACACTTAATAAAACGTAATTGCAGCTTCACAAACTTACATGCACCAGTTGTAAAATTTCACAAATCTTCCGCCACTTATGCTATAAAAACGGCAAACCGTTACTCCGAACGTTTTTCTATAAAGATACCTATGCCTTCACAATTATGCATGCGTAAGCCGTACGTAAGATGCCGGGTCGGGGGTCAACAGGCGTTGGATAGCTCTCTGGATGAACGGATAATATATTGAGTGCCGTCTTGGCATATAAAGCAGGATTTCAAGTACCGTTGTTTTTTGAATTGTGTGTGGCGTATATTGAGGTGTTTTATTGTTATGCCAATATTGTCTGACATTATAGTCAGGCGTTAAAAGATGAATAGTCAGAGCCGCGCTTGATCAAAGAATAGTCAGAGCTATTTTCATTACCAAAAGTTATGATAATCATTAAGCTAATACTGTTAATAATGATAAACGTAAAGCTTAAACATAAACATTTTGTGGTATGAGATTATCGTAGCTCTTTTTGCGAAATTGTTAAATATGTACCAGATAATATTATGAATTTGACGTTATTAATTACAAAACATTATCTCGAAAAATATATCCACATTTTTGCGCAGTCGAGTTACGATACAAAGATATTGCACAAAACGTTCAATCAGAAACCAACTTAGTTCTCATAAACTAAACCGGACCGAACGTAGAACCTCGTAATTCAATTCGAAGTAGTAAAGAAAGTACTAAGTTAGTATCAAGATCATGCAAAACATGAATTTATACCCTTTCATTTATACATTCGTACCATCAGAGTATAATATCAAAAACGAACTTTAAACTTTCGAAATAAACTCGACGGACAGACAGCTTACTGTGATAGGAATGAAATACCGAAGCAGGTAATTGAAGAATAGCTAAGTAACTCAAAATATGTTGCACCGGACAAAATGAATTCCATATCAACTATGAACCTTTGTGTAATTATTGGGACCAATAAATCGATCGTTACAATTGATTCAATGGAACAGAGAAGAATAAATTGCATTAACTTAAGAATATGCAGATGTGTTTTGAACTCACAATAAACTCTAGCTAACATGCATGATCGCGAATTTTTTCAATTTTGATCATCTAGAGATCAAGTTAAGTTTGAAGAGCTGTTTCTTCGAAAGCTATGGCCAAGAGCTATAAACCGTCCAATTGGACGTGATAAAAAATAAATTAAAATAAGCATCGATAATATCGATCCGGGATCCGCAGCCATTGTAGTTACAACCGTGGCAGCGTCTAATTGCGGCCGCTTTGTTATACAAAATGAGGTGTTAGCTCTTCTATTAGGTAACAATTTTAAAACGAACAGTCATCGCCAATGTTAATGCATGTAACTGATACCAGAAGTCAGAGAAAGTTGTTTAAGTTTGGTGTTGAAATACTTCATGCGATAAAAGAATATTAAATTTCGTTTCACTTGAGACGCAGGCTCTGCCTAAAAAAATCTATGATCTAAAATTAAAATGTGTTTCGTTTGTTGCAGATAAAACCGAAGAAAGCTGCGCATGGCCGAAAGACCCCACAGAAGTCCAATAAGAGCGTCTTCGTACGCTGTGTGGACGTACCAACATGTCCGCGACAAGATCAAAAATAGCCTAACTACGGACAACAAACTCAGCGATGCTACTGAAACAAAAGACGTAGGACATGACACAGAAAGAAAAACTCCTGAAGAAGATGATAGACAAGTTATAGCGGAAGATGAGGTTAGAAAGAACGTATGGGGAGATGATGAACTTTACATAGCAGAAATAAGAACTAATGTGCGCGGCAAACGTGATACTAGTGTAGACAGTGAGGTTGTGAATAGTGTAAGTGTAGATAACGAGATGTGGGAGTTAGACACGGACTATACGGAGTGCGACTGCCTGGGTCCGCCGCCTGAGTTTCTGCTGCCGCCGCCACCACGACCTCCCTTCTTACATTCGGAGTACTACTGTGGGGACGATCCTATACCGGACCTCGAGACTTGCGACAACGAACCAGTAAGTTTTCATTTTGAAATCCTATGATTGTAAAATGATATTGTATCGGCAATAGAGAGACCGCCATAGACATTATCTTTGTCAATACACATTCTATTAAATATTAGCACTACACTCAGCTAGCCACTGCTGAGTGTAGTGCTTACCGGCTGGTTAGAAAGATAATATAATAAGATTTACACCTTTTGTAAAAATATTATGTAGGTATATTTTTACCCCAAAAACCTAGTGGACCTACCTACTTACTACATTTATCGATATTTTCTGTTAATCCCAAGTTTTTGTTGAAATATTTGGTTGAACTTCATAAATAATTACTTTAATTAGGCACATTGTTTTGTGGAAGCATCATCATAAGCTTTGCATCTCATAACCATATGGTCTTCATTACATGTGTGGGCAGTTCGAGATAAGCTATTTAGAAATTCAAGCTTGACCAAAAACATGTCAATGGATTAATAGAATAAGGAACGTTTTCTGAATAAATAACATTCACGTCTCAATCATCCAATTCAAATGTTGATATCAAAGCTGATCAATGCACATGCATAGAATGCCATAACGTTAGCATTTAACGCGGTGGGTGTTTGGTTGCCCTCAGATTTGAATGGGATTTTGGAAAGAGCGTTAGCTTAAATAGTTACGGACGTACTAATAGATAAAAATAGCGAATAGTGGTAAGATGGGCGGGTGATGTAGACACCCAAATCTAGATGAGAATAGCGCAGTGAGTTGACCAAGAAGACTAGCACGAGAATAAAGGCAAAAATACCTCTTTGTCTTATTCTTTAGTCCTGATTTTAGTTCTAAATAAAGTATAGTTAATTTTGTTATGTGTTAAAAGAATATATAATTTTCAATTTCATTTCTCAAGAATGTACGTTAATAGTCAGCAGCGGGTGAAATCAGTCAAGTATAAATATTACCATATTATACATAATTGAATAATTAGTAAGCTGAATAACAGAAATAGCGGCTTTATTAAAGCGGTGGCTGTTTCACAGACATTTACATATCTATGATTCCTCAAAACGTTGCTACTACAAATCTATGCTAAACCTCCGTTAATAAAGCCGAGATTAACTACGAGATCTGTCTGACACGATAGATTTCATAATCCAACTCAAACATACACAGGGTAATGTGTGTTTCATACATAACCACAGTTCATAGCATCACTTCTGCTTTGCATGAATTAAAATGACATTTTAGTTTCTAAAGCTGATATTTTAAATAGAAAAGTTAAAGAGTGCCTCGTTGGTCTAGCTGTTGCGAGTTCAACCGCTAATAATGAGGTCCCGGGTTCAAATTCCGAGTCCGACCAATTTTTCTAGTACGGAAAATTAACAGTAGTAGACCGGAGTCAGCAAGTTGGCGGTGTTACACTCTCGTGCCTCAATAAGCATGCAAAGCCATTGTCAGCTGCTGAACCTGACCTCTCCCCGGCCGTGTCGGTCTGCCGTCCGATCGGATTATGAGAGTAAGGGAATAGAGAGTGCAAGTGTGTTTGCGCGCGCCCCCTCAAGGATATACATAGATCGACTTAACCAGTAACCCTGTAAACTCAGCCTTAGTATCGCAAATTCTTTGATGATGGTGACCGAACATGTCTCGCGGCAAATTTTCATAAAATACCTTGGCCTAATGGTAATTTTTGACATCTTATAGTGGCTCAGGCCAACTTTCAAATCAAGGGTCATATTTCCAACCGTATTTGAAATCATAACCGTTTTAATTTATTCTGGTTCATAAATACAACAAATTATGTAAAATAGGTATGCGGTATTTCCATTTTGAAAAGCCTCGTAACTTTGAAGTTATAGGACAGAATGACTGCTACTTATTCTTAACCGTCTTCAAAAAAGGAGAAGGCTTCTTAACTTGACGTTGTTTTTTATGTTACCTCAGAACTCGGTATCTTATTCGCCAATTTGAAAACCCTATCAGTTATCATCTTAGTGTGTCTCATTTTCTTTATGTAAAAGTTTCGTTAAGTTTGTCCTCTACGGACAAACTTTAAAACGTCATTTTAACCTATTAATCTGTAGATACTGAAAAATTGTTTCGGCAATGCTAATTCGGCCAATGAATTAGCATTGCCATTCAACGTGGCAATGCTGCCAGCATTCTGGGTACTCTGCCTTCTGGTGACGGCTTAGATTTTAGGAAATTGATATAATATGTGTAAATACTAGTGGTACTTGTTTTATTCTGTTATTGATTTTTATCCCGGAAAAGCACATGCGAAGCTGCGCGCAGAAGCTACGATGTACCAAATTGTAATTAGAAACTAATTAAAATTTATTCGTTAAAGATACCTACTTGGTTGTAAGTAGGTACGTATTGGGCGCTTTTTTTTCTCCACACTATGATAAACTGGTACTCAAGAAAATTTTAAGTAAAAATGATGTTGGGTTCTGATTGATGATACGTATTATTTAGTGACTTTTTTTCCGCAAACAGATGACAACGTGGTTGCCACAACAAGTGACGTCTACTCTGACTCAAAGCTTAAGCAATGAACAAACAAACTGCACCTTTTATCGCAGTGAGCAAACACCGTCTTTACCGGCAACGACTCTTATGTTTTTACGAAACCGTCATATTTTCTACTTTGTTTGCCTGTGTGCTCGTTTAGAAAAGATAACTGTTTTGTTTTAATGAATAAGGTCTTGTAGCAAGTTACATTTCTGTACTTATAAGGATTTATTTTCAATTTATATGTATGCTTCACCTAGCTCCTTCACCTATGTGGAGCACTGTTTACAGTATTCGCAGCTCATTAACTCGAAAAGTTAATTAAAAATGATGCTGTAATGCTTTACTTATGCTAATTTATACTATATCAGACGTGAAGGGAAGAATTTCTGTGCCCTATAGCACTTTCTGTAGCCGCTGCAGAGACTGAACAAGGGCGCAGAAATCTTTTTTTGTTTGTTTTGTTTTTCACATCGTATACCCTTATAATAAGGGCCGTTCTAGAAGTATGCATCGATGTACCAAGCTGTGTTTTTGTTGTGTTTTGACTTAAATTATGTTATTACTTCGCTTCAGAAAATCAGCCTTTAGAAAATATTAAGTTTGATTATCTACCTAATTCCTCACCGAACAAACATTAAAATTATTCCAGATGATACAAAATTTTGCATGCAAAACCACAGATGAGTAGAAGCTAGAACATAACTAAGATTCGCAACCTAAGCGTTGTCTATCATTTTACCTCGTCGAGGAGGTGGTCATCTCATCCACGCAAATTTCATCCACTTCGAATGAGTTCATCATGCCTATCATGCCTCCGTTAGAAATTGGTATAGAATATCCCAATGAAATTCAAGTTTCAACCAACCAAATGTTCACCCGATCCTGAATATCACAGAAGTTGGCAGTTGAGGCTAAAGTTGCAATATTCAGATAATAATGTGCTGTTTAAATCCAGTTTATTTGCTATAGGCTATAAAACGAGTGGATTTTGTGTTAACTTTATTAATGGACACGTCT
The DNA here is from genome assembly GCA_963662085.1 of Eupithecia inturbata. Taxonomy (NCBI): domain Eukaryota; kingdom Metazoa; phylum Arthropoda; class Insecta; order Lepidoptera; family Geometridae; genus Eupithecia; species Eupithecia inturbata. The sequence continues at coordinate 3,006,125 of OY759192.1, forward strand.
GGATTGTATTTCTGTCTGTATTTACATTGTAGAGCGTTGGATTAGCGGGTGTCTGTTCCAACAAAGGTTGTCGATTCAATACTATCTACATTTTTTTTAATTATAATATAAAACTATTGTATGATGAATTTATAATAAATTGTTGGAAGAACATTAACGATTTAACCCTTAACGAGCGACATAATCAAGGTTCGTAGTTAAACCGCTCACATGCATATAGAAATATTTTTTGTTCTTAAAAAAAAGAAAATAATATGAGTTGCGTTTTTGTCAAGTACATGTGAAAACATCGCAAAGAAACTCATGGTTTGGTAAGCAAACTACTGACTTTATCTTCATGGAGGTAATAGGTTTGGAAAAGCTCAACTGAAGCTGAAACGAGCACGAATTTTGGTAAGAGTAAAAAGAAGTGTTATTGCTTTCAAATCTGCTGGTATGTTATTTACCACAGCGTCGTCAAGCCGCCTACCTCTAAAGCGTGCAGAATTTGTGATAAATATAATATGAGACTACTATTCATAAATTCTTTATTGCACACAAAACTTAAATCATACATAAAAGTTAACAAATAATGGACATGAAAATAGGCGAGCTTAACCCTAAAAGAGTTTTCTTACAGCAAACCTATACTATATTGACTACAATAGCCAGATAGTAATTTTATTGGTCTAAAAATATTTACATTAAATTTATTAGTATACCTACTTAGGTAATTAAATACATTACAATATCAAATATTGATTTGATGTTTTAATGATATTGTAATGTGAAAATTTTAATTTTACATATTTAAGTAGGTACTTAGTTATCAATTGTGACTAATGATAATATATATGATAATACGCTCCTACCTGTTAAATACATAGGTTTATGTTAGGTGTATGTTTAGATACTCAGCAAATTCTCTCAGATGTTAAAATTAACCTCCAGTTTTCGGCAAACATAGCTGTGCAAGCTTTTGAGCAAACTTGTAGAGACAAGTGAAAGCGTACAGTTAAAACAAATGTTAGTTTTGGAAGATGGACACAAGTTGCCTGATTCAGAGCTTATTTACTTAAGCTTAGAGGCGACTTTCGTAGTTAAATTTTAATTAATTTTAATAATTAGGTGTTTTTCTGATTTGCTCACGTATTGTGTCATGATACTTTTTAACCGACTTCAAAGAAATTAAGAAACTTTATATTCGGCTGTATGTATGTATTTTTTATATTATGTTTGCCGATTTCCTTGTGAACTGATTGGTTCTGATCTAAAAATAATCTTTTACTTTTGTATAGAAAGTGATCCCAAGATGGTCCCATATTTTTTTATTTCTAAAGTCTGTGTCTCGCAAAACATAAAAAAAACAGTTTAAATAGGAACTTGAAGTCGGTTAACACTAAAGTTTTCAAAACAATCATTTATTGTGACATTGTAATAATTCGGTCAAGAGCTGTGGTCAAGACGCTACGAGTATTTCGTTTACTATCATTAACACTTTTGCGATACAAACAGATACAGCAACGATGTAGTCATTTATTTTATTCTTAAGCTCTGCAATGCCGCCATAGTTATGTTTTTTGAGTGTTTCTATGATGCGTCTTATCTACATTTTGTGGGCCTTCATTTTACGAAAAAGTGAAAAAGTTACATAAAAATTAAACTTATTTATTCTAAATGGCATTTATAGTCACCGACAGATGCTGGTAATTAAATAACTTACGAATAACTTTCAGTGAAGTTATAATGCCCTCACATTATGATGACAGATATAAATTATTAACTACCTAAAGAGAGTGTAAAGTTGTTAAAGTTTGAATAATTAAATATCCTTTAGCTCAGTTGTTCCCTTTTAGTAACAAGTTTCTACTACTCGCAGCTAAACTCGATGTAAAATGTTTGTGTAAAACCGGCATATTTAACCTAAAATTCACTCAGTTGCCGCGTCTTTTTATGCGCAATTTACATTACTTGTCGATTTGTGATCCTTGTTTTTAATAAATATTACTTACAATTATATCTGAAACTCGACGCCAAGCATGTAAGTTTTAGTTGTTTTAAAAATTATGAATACATTCAAATTTATTAAGAATGTATTCATAATAAATTTGTCTAATAACCATCGTTTTTAAGGTTTCGTACCCGAAGGGTGAAAACGGAGCCCTATTACGAAGCCTCCGCTGTCCATCAGTCCGTCCGTCAGTCCGCCTGTTACAGGGCTATAGAGCCCTCATGGTTCATGCTTGCATGAACCGTAAGAGATAGATAGTAAAATTTTCAGAGAGTATTTCTCTTGCCGCTTTAACATCAAATAATAAACATGAAATAAATATCCAAATTAAAGGGGGCTTCCATACAAAAAACGTGATGGTTTTGGCTATTTTTGCTCTACGTTTGTCAAGGCTGTATCTCTTGAACCACAATAGCCTACCTATTGTGGTTCCCACTGTGGCTATTGCGGCACATGAAACTTTCTATAAATAAGTAACACTTAACTGTAGTAACAGCAAATACTAAAAATATAATCAAATTTAAAATTTAAAATGGTCTCCCAACAAGTGAAAATTGTATACAGGGTATGGAACCCTTCATGTGCGACGCGACTTGCACTTGGCAGTTTATTACCTGCGACGGAACAGAGACGGTAATATGCGTTAAGAGTGAGAAGTTGCTTGTTTGTTTGTATGTTTGTGTGTGCACAATTTATAGATCAATGTTCCTGTAGAAAAAATTATTCGTTATCTAGTCGAAAATCCCCAAATCATACTAATATAAATTATATTGTGCCGTTTGTGCCGTTGTGAAAGTTTTGGCCCTGCTGAATGGATCGCGTTGAAATTTTGGACAGATTAAAATCTGAACCTAGGTTAATGTATAGATTACTTTTATTCTAAAGTACGCGTGCGGAGCTGCGGGCAAAAACTAGTAATTAATAGAAATCGAAATTCAAAGAGCTTGAAATGTTCTTAATCTGAGTTATTGAGTTTATTATTCACTAATTGGTCCAGTAGCAACTTATAAATTCTGATAATTTGATGATTCATGTCCCAGACAGACAAAACCCTTGCGAACGTTTATACCTTCAATAAAGAACTCTGATTAACTTGTCAAGTCGCCTATAACCCTCAACACCTTTTCATAAGAAAACTCAGTAGGTGTTCCGTAGATCCTCTGATTCACACTTCTTAGAAATTGTCTGGTGGTCGTGGTAGGTACAGTCGACAATGAAAGTGGACGCGAACTGATTATAAAATAAAGTTCTCACAGTATTTATTTATCAATTCTGTTAAAGCTTGTGAGAAGGTATTAAAAATGTCACTTATGCTAAATAATAAGTACTCTGTTAGGGCGCTATGCATTTTGAGAGATAGCTACTTAATATAATAACTTAATAAGTTAACACAATAACTTAAACTAAAGTTTCGGAGAGTAAAGTAAAAACACACTAAGCATGGCGGGTGTTGTCTGAATGTTAAATCAATTTTCAGTTATTTACTTTGATTTAAGTTTTTTATGAAGCCTTCTGCTAAAATATCAATTAAAATGTTAGGTACATTTTAATTGATATTTTCCTAATCCTAATCGTTGGATCATGTTTTAGATGAATAGGTCACTGCAGGTCGTGCTTCATCATTTGCGACGATATCCACGACTTAGGTTTCTTTTGTCTATAATTAATTTAACATTATACTGTTGAGGTATTATTAAAATCGATTCGTGTTTAGCGATTTTCGTTGGTGACTGTACCGACCTTCAGCGTAAAATCGTGGTTTTGTTCGCTTTAGTGTCTTAAATTCTTTGCGGTTTTTAGTAAAGTCGAGTCGCATTTTCCTACATGTTTTTATTTGTTTGTTGGGCTCTGGTAACATTTTTGTAGAGTTTGTATTTTAGGTGAGATATATTTGCTAAAAATTTGTTCTTACGTCAGTTCTACCATAAGCGCCCATTTTTAAGACTTTGGGTGCTCACGATGCCCACATGCAACTACCACCGCGAGTAGCTGCGGCTCACATTCCCTGCGGGTCGCGACGCCAAGACTGGGCAGTGAATGCTTTAATGTCGGTTTGATAGATTTTAATTATTTCCTGCTTAAAATATTTTCAGTTTAGTACAATTCGCGTTATCACGTTCTAAAAATAATACAAACGGATGATTAAACTATTTATCTTGTCTATTAATGAACGCGGGAAGCCTTTAGTTGTATCCACGATCGGATCCAAAGGTAGAATCTGAACACTCAGTTATAATATCTGAGTGTGGCTAGTATGAGTTTGCAAAACACTGAAATTGAAAAAAGACTGTTGGAAAAAGGTTTTGCTATTGCTGACCTGTCAAAGTTGTTATGACAAAATGCAACCAATCACTCAATATCATACGAAAACTATAATCGAGTTCGTAGAAACTATTATATCCCTGTCATATTGTGTAAAGTAGTTCGTCTCAGTACGTACGGGCGCTGCAAGGCTCTTAAATGGAATAAAACGAAAAATTGTATAGTTTTCGTATACATACCTACTATGCAAAACTCATACTATGGTCTCAGGTACCTAAACGTAGGTGGCGCTGTCGATAACACGCATAACGAGTTAATCTACCTCCTGCCAGTTAACCACAGGATATGTAGTCTAAAATTTTCTGGTGGTCTTATACCAATTAATTCTGAGCCTGATTGAGACCTTGGCCTTTTAGCAGCCATTTTAACCTTTTGTGTGGTTATTTTTTATCGATTCGGTACTTTAAGGAGTCAAAAGAACACCTTATAGGTGCTTGTTAGTGGTAGATAGGCAAATTATGTTAGGATTTAGAAAATAAAGAGGAGTTTGAAGTTATTATTGAATATTCTAGAAATATTTCTAGATAGGAACATCCCACCCACAGCAAAGAGGCGCAAGGCGATGAGTTAGCAATAGAACCATTGTGTTTGATACTTTTGAAAAAATCTTAAAATCGACTTAAAATTCCTAAACATTTACAACGTTTTCTAAGTTTTTCAGAACAAAATCGTAATCCTTCGGGAATACAATTATTATGGGACTATCTCGGTATCGTTCTCTATACAATAGCAAATAAATAAAATAAATAAATAATGCTGGACAATCCACACAGCGTCATCTAGCCGCAAGCTAAGCAGAGCTTGTGTTATGGGTGCTAGATGACTGATATACTTTATAGAACTATAGATGTTTTTATACATAGAAAATACCCAGAACACCCGGAGCAAATATATGCAGATCGTACAAACATTTGTCCCAAGTCGGGAAATGGACCCGCAACCGCCCGCGTCGCAGGCGGACCTTCAACCATCGCGTCACATCGGTCGTCAATGATCAAACTCGGCCCTCAATTGACGGAGGAATTGATGAATATACTCTATATTGGTGGTTATAAAACATACATAAAGCCGAACGAACCTACTCCATTTTTTGAAGTCTGTTAAAATCGTCGGTCTGCTCGACCCTGTTGTTTTAGTTGGAATCGACCCTCGCAAAACCAGCAAGACTCCTAGCTAGATTATAAAATAAAGGCTTAAATACCGAGTGTCAACGTAAAACTAAACAAGAGTGACGAAGCACGATTTAGACGCTTGTAGTTTAAATCCCACCTTTTTATGCCACACATAAACTCTATTTTTACTACAAAACTCACGTTTTTATTCAACGTAAACTCTTAAAGAAAACCTTTGTGTGATGCTTAGGTCGAATGTTTTTGTTGTCCTTTGAAGTGGTCAAATTCCTCCTGTTTGATGCCCACAATAAAAACGTACAGTTCTTTGTAATGTTTATAAATAAAACGGGTGGTCATCGACATAAACATATTAAACATGCCTCTTACTAAAAGATGTTGAGTTTTGGTCACAATGGTGTTGAAAAGTGTGAATGGATGTAATTTATGTCCAATGAGCCAATCCACCCGAAAAGTAGGTAGATCACGTAAAATAAATAGAAAAATAATTATACTCTTCCTTAACTGGACTCCAAACTAAGTGCCCACGCGGCCGAAGGGGAAAAATTAAGTAAATATATAATTTTTAATTTATGTTATGGTCATGCAAATTAATAAGACATATTACTGCTCAACTGTCTCTATAACCATTAAAAATTCAAGTCATACATTTTCGTTATAATTATGCACGAATAAGTCACACCGTATCGCGAAACTAAATAAGATAAATTCAAAACTGTCTGCAATTATTTCCTTTCAAGAAAAACGTCTTCCATACTCTACAGCTTGATAAAATCTAAGCGCATCCCAAAGTCCTCAAAAAGGTACATCGATTTGTCAAAAGATGGCACTATCTGCGCCGGGATCCGTCATCGGTAGAGGACAATTTATTGGGCATATCTCACGGCGGCCTATCGGAAGGATCTTCGTGGATACAATATTTAAAGTAGAAGGGATGAGGTAAGCTTGGTCTTGAACAGTTAAGATTGAAACACAATCATGGAGAGATAAAATTTCAGGATAGGTTAGATACAACGCGAAACACCTCCAAACTTAGATAGAGGTGATTTCGCATTACTTGATTGGTTATCTTATGCTATAGTCCATCTCTCGTTCTGGATATACATACCTATATATTTTTTCTAGTATATCCTCTTACATTTGATATACTTCTAAATATTTTCTAACCACTAAGCAAAAGCTATTAGTTGAATACTGATGGATGACATAACGTCAGAATGAGAAAAAACTGCTTTAGCCTAAGCAGTGTACATTTGTATACGAAAAAAAATAAACAAAATTACGTCGTATTTAGGTAAATACAACGTAAGTTTGTTGTAAGTTTTATGTACCTACTTTAAAATATTTTTGTTCCTTAAATGCAAGACCACAAAAACAGACTGCTCGACGTGTCCCATCCCTAAATCGCTTCCCGCCTCAGTTTATCGCGCTGTCTATCTGGAGACGGTAGCCGATTTGTCAATGCCTGTCCTTAATTAATAAAGGGGACTGCCATCGAAAAAAATATTGAATAAAAGCTTAATTAATTTGGGTCGGACCAGTGAAGGAAAAGTTGGGAGCTGGTTTATTGCATGTTTTTTTAAGCTATGGGTGTTTGTGGTACTTTGTTTTTAACATTTATTCCTTTTACTATTGTTGAAAACGAATGAATCTATCCTAGATTTGTAGGGAAGATCACTTTGGTTTGAGGAAGGACCTTCCTTACGGACAAAAATGGCTAATTCTACATATCTATTAAGGCGCTACCTCGACCCACAGTAGCGCCGCCACCTATTTTATCTTACTACGTATAAAAAAGGAATTTTCGAAAATCCGTTGGGTAGTTTGTCGTACCTATCATGCGCTTTTTTTTAATGCTCATGGAATAGTTTTATTTTGTATAGTTTAGGCAGAGATGCAAAGTTGGTCTTGGTGGCCACCAAACTCTGTTGTATTTGGTCTGGCGTGTTGCGGGGCGATCTCTCTAAGGTGCTGGTAAGGTTAACTTTAATCTTATACAATATTTACATAAGCTAAACTTGCGCCTGCTCGCGGTTTCGCAAACCTTTTTTTGGGATTAAAAGTAACTTATGTTCATCCCCGGGTGTCCACATCATACTGCCAAATTTCATTAAGAACTGATCAGCCGTTTAGGCGTGAAGGTAACAAACAGAATTAGTTTCACTTTTGTAATATCACATATATCATATATACTTATATGGATATAGTAAGATTCTCCACATTGGAACGCTGATAATAAATATCAATTAACCAAGCTCCTGATCCCCCGACTACATTCGTAGTGAACTCTAAATTATGATTATCGTCAAAAGTTTTCGGAGGAGGCGAAATTTCGGATATTAAGAAAGTTGAAGAAAAGGAGGCTTCGAAATTATTAATTCAATTAACCACCGCTTTACCTAACGTCGGCTTAGATGATTCTAAAAAGTTTTATCAGTGTGTACCTACTTTGAATTTTCCCAGTTTCCTTGTGAAATTTTGCTGAGAAGTGTGTAAATTTATGGTTCATCAGTGGTGCCAAACTGATTAGGTATGCTAACATTTTGAAATGTTCAAAATACTAGTTTTGGTCCGTGGCTTCGCACGCGTTGTTTCTATGAAACGTTTATAGGTTAAATGTATCCCATGTTAACTGATTTATGGGATAAAAAGTAGCAGATGTTTTATTCCATGTTTAAAACTACATCTTTACAAAATTTCAGTTTGATCCATAAAGAGTATGGCGTGAGGAAGTAACATATGTACATCCACATACATTCCATACTTTTGTATTTATCATATCAGTATGATCTTGTATTATAAAATCTTACTTGTTTACTACAGCTGTCTATTTAGTGATAGAAAATCCTAATAACCTCAAATAAAAATTAATTCATGACATGCAATTGTCATAAATTAATTTCGAAAATGTAATGTAGAGAACCCTAAATGTGGAAGCATAATATTCCGTAGAGGCTTATTCATATAGTTCGAATGCACAACAAACAAACAAACACAATATTCCAGTTGAATTATGCATCCCATACGTTAAAGTCAGCTAATTTACATACCAAATATAATAGTAGGAGGGGCGGAACCAAAAATATGCATATTTATAAACTAAAATTGCTCTATCACTGCTCACAATTAGATAAACAAGTTTAGACAAAGGAGACTGACAGCGTATCAATAATTTTAAAGTTTCGAGTGGGTTTTTAGACGAGGGCTACATAAATGCATTTATTATTTGAGACACAAAAAATACACATATCTTGTAATTTCATCGAATACGACATAAAAAATTGACGAAACAAGTTACACTTTAAGAATGCTATAATTTGTTCATAAACAACTTTGATTTAATCAGTTATACCAACAGGGTTATTGGTACTGACACTGATACTACGCGAACTGCAGGTTCTGCCCATCATCATGAACATGTATGTGAATACGACAGATCTAAATTTTTTTGTAGGGTTCCGTACCCGAAAGGTGAAAACCGAACCCTATTACTAAGCCTTCGCTGTCCGTCCGTCCGTCCGTCCATTCGTCTGTCACGTTGCTATATCTCATGAATCGTAAGAAATTTTCAGATAATGTGTAGTTGTTTTGCCACTATAACAACAAATATTAAAAATAAATATCAAAATTAAAGGAGGCTCCCATACAAGAAGCGTGATTTTTTTGACTATTTTTGCTCATAATTTGTCAAGGCTTTATATCTCTTGAACTAAAATAGGAAGACATATGGAACTTTCTATAATTAATTAACCCTTCAACTGTAATAATAACAAATACTAAAAATAAAATAAAATTTTCAACTTCAAAGGGGTCTCCGAACATGTGAAAATTTGATGTTCTTTAAAAAGTTACCTGATTTTTACGGCACGGAACCCTTCGTGCGCCAGTCGACTCGCACTTGGCGGTTTATTTATTTTTTAAATCACCTCTGCTAAAATATTAAAATGCACGTTTGTCCGGACCTCAATAAATTACTAAAGACCGTTCTATACTGTTATGTAATTCAAAGCAGAGGCCATTTTTTAATTTAGTTTCAAAATATGCGTGTTTATAGAACGATTATTGAATAATGGGGATAGCTTATATCATCAATACCAAGTTTAAGAATTAAGACCTGGCGTTTTCACAAACGTGTTCGTGATGATGGGCAGAATCTGCATTTCATACAGTGTCAGTGAATTACCTAAAACCCTGTATACCTAGATTAAATAAAAAAAGGGGGAAAAAAATACATATAATACAAATAATATTAATAATACTAATAATACAACAATAGACAAATAATATACATATAATATTCATACAAATCTTTATAAGAAGCCATCAGATTTACGATTAAAAATCCCTGAGAAGATTATACGACTATAAAAATGCATATGAATATGATCATTCTGAAATAAAACACATGTTTCAAACACGAATACGTCATACGTTTAAGAACCTACTCATATAGGACATTCAACACTTATGAGCATACTTTTCATCCCTTGATTTATAACTCGACCATTGCACTAAGCACACTGAGAGCAATCCGTGGTGGTCTTTAGATCCAGCAATCAGATCGCATTTTATAAGGTTCATAAATTCGTATGACACTGTTTACAGAGACCGCGACGATAAATCGTTGTCCGCAACGTGAAAGATTGCCTATGGTGTAGCGGGTGCTTTATAAAGAATTTAAATTCGTAAACTTTTATGATTTACAGGAGCACCAGTATATTCTTTAGCTCTTTGTGAAGAAGCCCGACTGAGAAAGTCTCCAGTTTCTCATTTTTGTTGCCTTCTTGGCTGTTCTTGGCATTTTAGGATGAGTTGAGTGTCTCTGTATCTCTGGGGGTGTCTCTGTATCCCAGACTATCTCGCCAAACAGTGTTGTTTGACTGCGTGGTAAAATAGAATAAGAAAAATGCTAATGAATCCGGATCGTTCGATCACGCTATATAATTCATGCCTTACTTTTCATTTCCTTTTGTTAGTATAACTCTAGACCAGCGTGCCATTATCATGTTATGTATGCCTGAAAGAAATTCTGCTCTGCATGAAAAGCCCACCACTGGTTAAATTGTTTTTCTGTAATACTTTGTGGTAGGTGTGTCATCATAAATGAATATTTTATTATTTATGTTTCAAGAAGTCAACAGTCAGGAATCGCATCGTACAATATATTTAACTAATAAATATTGATGGATAATTCACACAGCATCATATAGCCCCAAGCTAAGCAGAGCTTGTGTAGGTACTAGATAACTGATATACTTAATACAATACTTTACATATTTTTTTTTTATTATACAAGAAAAAGCCCAGAACACCCGGAACTGCGAACTGAGATGTGCTGATCGTACAAACTTTTGTCCCGAGACGGGAATCAATCCTGCAACCTCTTGCGTGCGAGGCGGACCATCGCCCACCGCGCTACAGAGTTCGTCGAAACGGGTTATTCCAGTTTTCCCCCCTAAAATCCCCCTAAGGGGAAAATTAAAAAAAAAAAAAATATTCCAGTTGCTTGAAGATCCCCCATTAAGGAAGTAACAACCTCTATATACCTTCTTATTTGAACAAACAATCTTCGCTGTACTGACTAATAAATAACACAAGCTCTTACTTGGGGCTGGTTTATGATTTGTGAAAAATGTATATCATGCGCATGGATCTTGCAGAATTATAATATCTTTATCATCAAAATTTTCTAAATAATTTAACAAATAGTATAATTTTCTAATATACCTACTTGTATGTAAATCTAGCATTAGGAGAACGTTAACCTTTATTATGTACATATTTTATATAACCGTTATTTTAAAGCAACCCTCACGAAGGGTCACAATTTATAAAAGGTCATTTTGACACAAAGCTTTTTTAACTTCCCTTAACCATTTCACCCCTCGACCCTTAAGTGGATGTATTATTTTTTTCTCTAAAAAAGTGAGGTGAGAGCCTCACGTATAGCTATTAAGCCTATTTGCCGTAGTGTTGTATTGTTATTTTTCCAGAATAGTTTGATATTTTCTTTCGCAGAAAATAAATTAGTAAGAAATTGGTTTTTACTTACTTAGTGTTTTATTCGTTGTACTTGCATAATATCAAATGCTTCAGAGAAAACGTTCGTTATTCTGTTTCGAAAAATTTGTATTACTGAGAACTTTCATGAGGCGTGCATGTAGGTATTATAATATTCATATACATATTTATTAGTTCATCATGGTATCAGCCCAACATTTAAACTAATTTATCTACACAATCATACATTTGTGTTTAACTTTGCTGTGTGATTTCATGGATGAAAGTTAATAAAAAGTCTTCCATACCATTTAGAATTGGTAACGAAACAAGATTATCAAAAATCCCATTAGATTCCACAAAAAAATCACTATGATTACCTTTTCATGTTTTATTTACTAATGTTTTTTCGAAAATTACATTTGAAGTTTATTGACTCTATACAATATTAGACAAGTGTAGTAGTCACAAGACTTTTGAGTTAGATAGATAGATAGATCATAATATAATGAATAAAAAATTCGTTACATAAGTTGGTTAGCAATGCCTTAAAGCCTTTGTTAGGTTTGTCTAAGCACTGGGTTCTCTTTATTTTTAGAATGTATTATTACCTACTGTGGTGTGGTGTGTGTGTGTGTTTAAAACTGCTAATTAAATATACAGTTGAAAAATTATAAAGTTATTATTTATTTTCACACAAACTCTATTCCAACTCGCACGCAACTATAATTACTGCAATTTCGGAAATATAATTAGAATTGGGACGCACCTACCACCGCAGTGCAGCCCCTCGAAACACTCGACCCGAATAGCAATTATGACAATATGGCGTTATATATAACAAAGGAAATGAAAAACACATCAATTCCATGCGACACATTAAAATTGGGCAAACGTGAGTTAGGGATAAAAGTAGAATATTAATTCATTTTATTTTTTGATTGGTCTAATAAAGCGTTGCATATTGAACTTGAGATACAGAATTTTCAAAATGTCTGGTTCTACATTATTCTCTCTATATATTTCCTACCCCTTACTTCAACCGTTCACGACTTCATGGCTTATTTTCGAGTTTATCGTCTTCAACTCGTTGATTCCATCAAAAACAAGATTATCAAGCTTATTCGAGTATGTAGCCTTGTCTACAACTCTTTGCTCTTATATTTGATTTCCAGATATTCAGGCAGTTTCTGAACTTTTTTGTAAATAATTCCATGCGACACATTAAAATTGGGCAAACGTGAGTTAGGGATAAAAGTAGAATATTAATTCATTTTATTTTTTGATTGGTCTAATAAAGCGTTGCATATTGAACTTGAGATACAGAATTTTCAAAATGTCTGGTTCTACATTATTCTCTCTATATATTTCCTACCCCTTACTTCAACCGTTCACGACTTCATGGCTTATTTTCGAGTTTATCGTCTTCAACTCGTTGATTCCATCAAAAACAAGATTATCAAGCTTATTCGAGTATGTAGCCTTGTCTACAACTCTTTGCTCTTATATTTGATTTCCAGATATTCAGGCAGTTTCTGAACTTTTTTGTAAATAACTCGTCATGAAGAAGATCACTGAGCATTACCAATTGTCAAATAACGATGATTCCACTAACATCTGTTTTTCTTACTTTCAGAAGATAGACGCATACAACCACAGCGGGCCTTCGTTGCAGACGTCGGCAGTCATCGCTCTCGCCTCGATCGTCCTTATCATCGGCATCTTCATCGGTGCCATCCTTGTTTGGAAGTAAGTACACGTTCTTACCATATGCTTGCTTAATGAATTTCACTTTTGTAAGTTTTAAAATAGAAAAGGTACCAAATATGTGCAAGATGTTATAAAACATAATCTATTCCCATTGGATAGAAACAACCTTTAAACGTTTCCATAGAAACAACGCGTGCGAAGCCGTAGGCAAAAACTAGTTTATTAGAAGCGAATAATAGTTTTGTTTTGCTTCCGCAAAGAGTAATCCCTTAGGTACCCAGAAGTTATAACTTAATATAAAAGAATAGATAACAATAGAAAATATCCGCCATGTAGCCCTCGCTTGAAGATTAACTCTATAAAAGACCTCACAAAGGATCCTCCCCACGTATGCCTTCCACTAGGTATCGTAAAGGAAGCAAGATCAGTTCAAAATATTTTGTGTGTCTATCTCAAATATCAATAATAAATGTTCAATCATCATTAAATATCTAGTTTATAGTGGATTTACTCATCCAGAAGCACACTGGCTGTTTTAAATGAAATTTAGATTTGATTATGATATGACGACCGATGTGGCGCGGCGGGCGAAGGTCCGCCTGCGACGCAGAAGGTTGCGGGTTCGATTCCCGCCTTGGGACAAATGTTTGTACGATCTGCAAATATTTGTTCCGGGTGTTCTGGGTATTTTCTATATTTAATAAAAAATATCTATGTCATGTATTGTATTAAGTTTATCAGTCATCTAGTACCCATAACACAAGCTCTGCTTACTTTGGGGCTAGATGATGCTGTGTGGATTGTCCAGCATTATTTATTTATTTATTTATTATTTATTTATTTTAGAGGAAAAGCCTTTAAAATTAAATCTAGAAGTTTCAATACCTTACAATGTTTAACGTCATGGGTGGTATTTTATGACGAATTAAAACAAAAGAAAATTAATCAGTGAGCGGCGAAAATAGTATGAGTTCTCGCACGACATCTGAATTTACCAGCTGCATTACTTATGAATTGTATTTTAATTCAATAAAAACTCCTAATTATTTTAATGATTGCTCCAGTTGTATTTGATACGCATCTCCTCATATAAGTGTATGTAAAACCCACACAGTCAAACTCGGGTATACAATGGAGGCGTGAAGTGTGCTAGACGATTTAATCGCCGATCTAACCGTCTTCACTTCATTTTCGTCTGCACATGAACAGTTTGAAAGCATAGATACAGTCTCTGAATATGTTTAACACTAGTTTCTTCCAGCTTTGCCTATAAGCACTTAGCCTATAAAGTACTCAGCAAAAATGTAGCTTTATATTAGAATTTTCAAATCGGACAAATATAGTTTCTGATATAACCGACCTCCTACATACAAGCATAAAAAGTAAAACTTTCTGCTGGTATATATTTTGTGATATTGGAATCTAAAATTACATCAAAACCTAAAACAACATCTGAAACAGGACGAACAGCTTCGAAATTAAGTACGGGTAGGGTAGGAGAGTAGGTCCTTATTATAACGGGTACCTATGTATATTAGTCCAGTTTTCATATTTTACTTTTATGCTAGTTTTAGGGTATACCCTAAAACTATATATATATATATATATATATATATATATATAACTATGGGCTGTAGAATAAGTTAAATAAGATAGTTAACTTTTCTATAGTCTGAAATAAAAGAATTTACTATTATTATAACATACATATATAATAATAATATAGTATATTCTTTATTTCCAGACACGAGATCCATAGTATACGTAATATACAATTCTACTTAAACTACCTCGTGTGTTCATAAGTCTTGAGACACAGTAAAACTAAAATATTTTTGGAGCTAAGTTGAGTATTCATTTATTGGATATTAAAATTAAAACTACTGACATCTAGATCTGTATTTAAAAATAAATCATTCAAAATGGCCGCCTTTGCATTCAATGCAGGCCTTCAAACGCGTGCGCCATTCATCTATGGCGGCACGAATCTTTTCAATGGGAATCCGTTTCGATTCTTTAATAAGGGCTCGCTTGAGAGAATCCAGGTTTGGGTGAGACTTTCTGCATGCCCTCAGCTCCAATTCCGTCCATAAAGAATAATCCAAAGGATTCAAGTCAGGGCTTGACGAGGGCCAATCTTTGCTCCGAATGAAGCCTGGCAAATTGGCCTCCAGCCAACGTTGGGTAGTCTTAGCTTTATGGGAGGGAGCAGAGTCCTGTTGGGAAACCCAGTATTTTCCAGCGAATAGCGTATCATTTAATGGT
The DNA here is from genome assembly GCA_963662085.1 of Eupithecia inturbata. Classification (NCBI taxonomy): domain Eukaryota; kingdom Metazoa; phylum Arthropoda; class Insecta; order Lepidoptera; family Geometridae; genus Eupithecia; species Eupithecia inturbata. The sequence goes on from OY759192.1 coordinate 3,021,542, forward strand.
TTAACCACCGCTTCCAATATGTCGGTTTGGTAATTTTGTGCCTTCACCTTGACGCCTTGCTGGCAAAAATGAAGCAACGTGACCCCCTCGTAGGAAACACCCCACCAAACCATCACACTTGCTGGATGATGAGTGCGCTGGACATTGCGTACAGATGGCTGGACGTCTTTTGAACTTCTGGCGTAAACCTTATTGTTCTGCCGGTTAAACTTTTCTTCCACCGTGAAGATCTTTTCATCGGTAAACAGGATATTTTTTGGATCGTGTCTCTTCAATAGGTTCCGACATCGTTCCAGTCGCAATTTACGAAGACGCTCGTTTAAATAATGCACTTTCCTTCGACTGTAGGCCTTTAGTTTAAGATCATATTTAAGTATCCTGTTCACCGATATTCGCGAAATGTTGGTCTGCAGAGCTAATTTCTTTTGAGTCCGGCAAGGGTTGCGACGAATTCGCTCTCTGATTACTTTGATGTTGGCGGGCGTCCTTACAGACCGCGGGCGGCCACTTCTTCCACGGTTTTCTAAAGAGCCGGTCTCCTTGTACCTCTTTATGGTATAATACATAAAGTTCCGACTACATCCCAAACTTTGGATTTCACTAAAAACTTGCATTGGTTTTTTTCCTGCTTGAAACAGTGAAATTACAGTCGCACGCAAATCTTTTGTTGGCGTCATTTTCACGGAGAATGAAACAAATATTCAAATGTATATTTTTTCTGATTCAAAACATTCGAAATTTAAAATTTTAAAAGTTTAAAAAAGGTTGCATGAATTACTTTCTTTTTAAAATAATTAAATAAGTTCGTCTCAAAACTTATGAACACACGAGGTAATTACATAACACGCGCAGGCTCTCTATTGTGGCGGAGAGGTTTAAAAACTTGATGTATATTGTAACCCCTATTACCCTACCTATTGTAAGGTTTTCACTCAGGCAATTACATTCAAAATAAATAATATACTTTTACACAACATCACCTGGCTTCGAAGTAAGCAGAGTTTTTTATATGGTAAAATCGCTATTCATTTAGTAAATAGGTACCTAACTGATATGATCACTATGATCAGGCCAGGTGGCCTGGCCTGTCTTCCATTGCAACACTCTTGGGTACATAGTGTAACCATTATATTAAATTCGCCTAGTCACTAAGGTCTGATTAGACCTGAGATATGTATTACGGACTGCAATAAATAAAAATACAGAAAATACTTAAATTTTCTTGGTATGTAAGACTTCTATGCCTTTCAAATTTAATCGACTACATTGCGAAGCTGTGATCTGAGAAAGTTGATTAGATCGCCGTCACTATTCCGGATTTAATCCTGAGCTTAATGAAGCGGTTTAAGTTGATAACTGCTTTCCGATTCATTAAAGTCGTAATCGCCTTGAACTAAAATTGTGTTTTGTTAAAATTTAACACTATGGAATAATTGTTAACCTGTAGGTATAGCATATTTGCTTTATACTCTGAATATAAATACTTAAAATAATTATTATCACTAATAAATAACATAACGTCTTCGTATCATTGTATTTTATTCGTTCATTTCAAAATAATTTGACTCTTCGTAGAATCACCCAGGCGGGCGGTTTAAAAGATTTTTTCTCAGAATCCACTATGTTTATCAGGATGTTCTTCTGCATCACTACCAGCTCCATAATTTCACTGCTGAGTTTGAGGTCTCTTATAATTTACATTTCTTTAATCAGCTAGTTCCACTGTATCCAATAATTTTGTTCTTAATGCTAAGCTAATTCTACGCACCTACTGTTCTCTTGCACCAAACCGTTGAAATAATTAAAGGTGTCACAATATCCCTGTCATCGAGTAGACAACTTGACATCGGATTCGGAAAGGCTTGATAAGTAGCCGCTCGAATTTATATTCTGTTAATAAGATGGTTAACGGCTCGTATTGACGCGTGAAAATGTTGCGTTGGTTTAAAATTAGATTAATTTATAATCTGGCCAGTGGATTCAAAATAAAGTCCGGATGATTTTTTTAGTAAGTATTATACAATCTATGGTAAGGGGTTTCAATATTTTTGTATGGAGGGTGGCCCCTATTTGTTTTTTTTTTCAATATTGATACTCATAGTAAAAGTTAGGTATATATTTGGATTGAGGACTCATAAACAGATGAAGTTAACTATTGCTCTAATGATTTTTTTTCGTATGTGAATATCTCAGAAACTGACACTTTAGACATTATATTATATTCTACTTTTTATTGGTATTAGTTTCCTCCATCTTTCTATCCTGTTAACATTCCTAAGGAGTTTGCAGCATTAAAAAGGTCAATCACACTCTAGGTATGAATAATCATAAAATGAAAGAAATATATACAAAAAAGTGTTTTTAACGTACAGTAAAGTAGTAGTAAATCGGTAGGTACTTATATAAAATAGTGGGTATAAAGGGAAGTAAAGTATATATTTGATTTAGCAATTACTGAATAAACAGTATCTCAAGCATGGTAAGGTCAAGAGGCTGACCTGAACGCATGGACAACTCGGTACAAAGGCCGGCCTGATTGGAGTCTCGCTTCGCTGGTCACCGCCCAAATATTACCCTACCCCTTTATTAGCCCCAAGTATCAAAGTCATAGACATACAGACAATAGAATTAGTTTACCACTCGGGGCAAAGTTGTTTAAACAACTTTTGGGACATCAAAAGCATTGACAAGCAAAATTATTCAGACTATTTCAGAGTTTAGATGTAGACCTATTTATTTTAGGGCCGTTATAGCCTACCTAATAAAGTAGAAACGTTTTACAAGAATCTGTCGTTATATTTGAATTTTTTTTATGACTTCTGTTATCAATTTTAGGTTAGATACAAAGTGTTTTCTGAATTAGATTTTGTATACATTTTGGGGGACTGTTTGGATGGGCGATATTGTGTATCAAAAACACCCATTTTAAGACTAACCAATTTTGGCGTAGGCAAAAGGGATCTTTTTCATATTGGATAGGGCTTGCATGTTTTAGCAATATTGGGGACGTGAGATTTATCATTACAACCAAAAATTGGGTACATTTACACACAAAATATTTTTGATAGGTTGAAAGGGGAAATTTGGAAATTGATATTGTAACAATCTGCTTTGCTAAACATTCCCATTTGCGATTATTTTCAAAATCCCGATACCTTTCTAGGTTCATCATGAGATATGCTATATTCGAGTTCCTAGGTCCTTGAAATGTTCCTATCTGAACATTTCAAGATAGAATCAGAATCAGAAAATATATTGTATATATTGTATGGCTTACAGGATATAAAATATTCTCGAATTCAATGTTAAAGTAGAAACTTATCATAGGCTATTTCTCTGAAACGATAAAATCTATCTGTTTGTAGGCCGCAATCCTAAAATCTTTAGAACAATATGGTGGCACACCAGGCGTGTTTATTGTTCATAAATCATCTGAAATGTCAATATAACATAGCTAAATCGGGATCCCCGCTGTTTAGTTTCCTTCGTTTAATCTCAGTAAAGATAGTATTACTTGCTCAAGTCGTGTTTGCTTGACTCACGCAGGATTTATTAGTTTAGTTATTGATTATCTCGCAATTTATAGAAATTGCGGATGGTAATTTGTGAATGATTTGCGTTAGGAAATTTGGATGCGTGCCAAAATATTAGGTCAAGGATGAAAGAGCGTTGGCAAAAGAATGAGGGCAATCGGGATCATCTATAATCATATTAGGTGACGAGATCGATTCAATGAAGAGGCTAATAAATCAGATATCCGTTTTATGACGTGGATCGGAAGAATTTTGTTCGATTGTATGTATGTATATTTCAAAAAAGTTTATACTGTGCTTACACTAAACTTTAAAATAATTTAGTAATAACGTGCACCTAGCACAGCATTATTAAATTATTCGACCAGGCTAATGTATAACAAAAAAAAAGTTGTAAAAAAGGCTTGTCTACCAAAAGTCCTTGGTCCTTGGTTATCTACTAGCTAGTAGATAAAAGACTCATTGAAATATAACAACGCAAAAAAAAATCAACAACAACATCATAAATAAAACCTGTGACAAATTCATATGCCCTGCTCAACTCATCGTAACAGATTAACGACCAAAAAACTAAACCACATCAAAACAAGCAGACCGAATAATTGCCTTCAACAATAGAGTTGTCAGTGCAAAAACTTTAGCACACTCATCTACCTCATTATTCCGACGCATGACTAATTATGTCGAAATTACCGACTGTTTTCCGCTGTACTGCTATTGGCTAGTTTAAAATTGGCCCGCCAATCAGCGACGAGGGCGGGCCGACTCCGGCGCACGAGCTAGAACATTTCGCGCGGAATGTCAGCTGGATTATGAATATTCATAAATTTTGTTTTGTTTTATTGTGATGGGAAAATTTAAAAGCGGAAATGTACCATCTGTCAACGTTATAAAGAATTGTAAGTACAGAAAGAGGGTGACGAAATTGCAAAAGTAGGGTCAGCTAATAGCAAAATTGTAGACTCGCATAAAACACTTTTATCGTAAAGAAACCTATAAAACTCAGAAGTTTTTAAAAAGATTCCTTTTTCGCATTAAATATACATAACTTTTATTGTAAAATGTTCGCACAGCACTTCACAAAAACGACCATTACAAAATCAGACTTCAAAAACTCTTGTAAACTTGAAAAAGCCCGTATAAAACCAACCCCTGAACACTTGCAGAACAATACACTATTTACCACGACCTTTGTTTCATTGAAAGGGCAGCCACAGAATAAATAGCAGTTAGTACAGAACTCTTGATAAGCCATTGCTGAGAATCAGTTACTGAGAGAAATTGAACCACTGAAGCCGTTTACGAAACTTTTCAAGTAGAAGCAAAGTTATACATTCAAATTCAAATAGAGAACACTCATGAACCCTATTAAAAAACCAAAGGGCATCATTATCCGAGCATAAGTCGACCATAAAAGTACCGATATCGGCCATGTACCCAATCCGGCCATCGTATGTGCCAACCAAATCCGAGCATTCAAACTAAGAAGGAATGAAGATATTATGCAAATATGTGATTGTATGCAGATTGGTAATAAGCTGGTGACACAGAATAAGAACTACCAACAATATCTTTCTGTCTCACTTAAAACTGATAGAACTGAAGAATTTGTAGACGTTCGTGCAATGGTGTCAATGAAGATATTTACACATGTAGAACATAAAATGGAAACAAAAGAAATTTAAAACTATAGATATAAAGTTTAGACTCCCATTATGAGGCTTATAAAATCTAAACTTTGGTATGAGTCCATACCAAAGTTTACTGAATTGAACATGAGCTTCTGAGTTGAGCATGAGGCCGCTGCTAAAACTTTTGTGGTAGAGTCAGAACACAAGAACAAAAAGCAAAGGAGAAATATCAGGTAACAGAAATTTAAAAACCGTGGCCTGCGTAAATTGAAACTCAGCGCATTGCAATAAAGCTCATTCTACACAGCAGCCTGATAATCAAGCATTGCAGTGTAATCGACTGTTCAATTCGTTTACCATAATTAGAAAGACAATAGGGACTTAATAAAGACGTAGACCATAAACTGATTCAGATCCGATAACATTAGTAGATTTTGTTGAGACTCTGTGTGACGATCTAGGGTGTGTAATCCAAATATAGGAATGCAGCTGTACCAATCAAGTGCTCGAAATATTAGCCAATTAAAACGACTGGATTAAACTCGGCTAGATTTGTTCTGTCTCGGAAATGGAGGCATGTATTTGTTTGGACTCCTTCCAAGTTTTGAGTATGTGTGTAATAGAAAATGTTTTGCAAGTACGAAAGTAAAATACCCATTTGGGACTACCTACGGATGTTGGTTTCTATAAATACACTGATGGTTTAATAGAGATGATTAACCAAAAAGAGATTAATAATGAGGAAGAAAGAGATAACACAACCTGTACAAAAGCCAATAGAACTTATGTACCTACACGCTTACTGAGAAAATACCGCAACGAAATATTATCACAGCTAAAGCAATGTTTATATTCTTGAAAGTTATCGATGTGTTTCGCCGCAAAGTTCTTGAAACTTCGATTTGTATCAGAAGTTTTCAGACTGGATAATACTACGTCGTGGTTGCAGTTTCGAGTTACTTTAGTTTAGCTTGCACTATCTTTATTCTGTTCATGGTATTTAGGAGAGCTATTTTAGTTTCATAAACTACTTAAGCAAACGTTCATAAGAAAACTATTTGGTTCCATCTTACGTGTTTACTACTCATGCCTTCTCTGAAAACAGTTAGGTTAGGTAATAAGACGCTTTCGTCGATTCCTGCTAAAATTTAGATTTAGTTACCTATCAATTAATAAGAATATTTATTTTTTACAACTGGTTTATCTGGAGTAGCGTCCGTGAAATACCTACACTACTCTCATTTCAACTTATAAATTACCTGTTGGTATGTACTTAAATCAATAAGCTCTTAAACTCGAACGTTTAAACTACTGTATAAAGTTTGTGGGTTTGCTCGTATCTTATGTATACGATACTCCATATTCACCCCTTTCGATTTACTTGATTGGACCCCACAAACTTGAATTTCAACTTCAGTATAATTTACCATTTATATAACTTCATCAAAAGTTTCAGTAACGTTTACCGTAAACAAGGTCTTATTTCAATTTGTAACTGTGATAGGGTCCTTTCTTGGAACAGTAATAATATAGGAAGTATAGAACTGACCTATGGAGTAAACGTAGATTTCGTTTACTTTAACAATCATTTAAAAAATAAATAAAATATATTTATGTTAATCAATTAATTTGTATCTTGCTTGTTATCTTGTTTGTAGCTTGTCGTTGACACGAAGAATATATTAATTAAAAACAAAAATGATGCTGTCTGAAGATTCCAGCATAGTTATTATAAGATTTTATTAATTCCATCGTCATTGTTCATTTAAAAAGGTAGTTCAATAAAATCAAATTTCATTATAATTAAATTACGCTGGACATTTTACACAGTATCATATAGACCCAAGCTAAGCAGAACTTGTGTTATGGGTACTAGATAAGTAGATAACTGATAATTATACATTACATACATACACATAATTGTTTTATTCTGTTATTGTAATCTATGTGCTAAATAAAATAAATCTATAACATACATATATATTTGAAATATCTTTTGCACTTACATTAATAGGTATTCCCAACTTATTATAGTTGGACATCTTATACGATATGACAGCTTCATAAGAAAAGTCATAAAAGGAAGGCAAGGAAGGGAAAGACCAAAACTTAACTAATACCTCTATTATGAGTCAGATCAAAGAGAAAGCCGCTGTCATCCATGCGAATATTATAATTTCGAAAGTAACTCTGTCTGTCTGTCTATCTGTCTGTTTATCTGTAACCTTTTCACGCCTAAACGACTGACAGGATCCTAATAAAATTTGGGAGGTAAATTGTATCCTGGAGACCGACATAGGTATTTTTTATCCCGGAAAAGAGCGTGCGAAGCCGCAGGCGGATAAAGAAGTAAAAGAGACCAAATTGGAAAGCGAAAAGTGGAGGAAATTGCATCATTGCATTGTACCTAGACTCTTTAATTTATAATAAACTAGCTGCGCCCCGCAGCTTCGCTCGCGTGGGATTGCACACCCCCTAGGGGTAGTTTTGCTAAAATAAAAATACTTACTTAATAGTTTATGACGGATCTCAAATTTTTATAAGTAACCCCATTTACCCCATTTTCAGGAAAATTTTGATAAATCCTTAAATATATATATATATATATATAAATATATATATATATATATATATATATATATATATTGTATATAGGTATGTGGTGTGTTCAATAGTTTTGTATCCTTAGTATTCTCTGTAAGTTTCAAGCTAATTGGGTCACTGGTTAAAGAGTTACATAAAACACCGAAAAAACTTCAAACACCTCTTTTCATCCCTCTTAGGGGTGGAATTTTCTGAAATCCCTTCTTAGCGGGAGGTTATGTAGTAACAGCTTTTCAAATTTAGCTTTCTAGCTTCAGCGGTTTAGGTGTTGTCCACAGAAAAACGCTTGTTTGGATAATAATAATTCAAGTTACGAGTAAAAAATTACATCTAAACCTTACTTATGTCTATTGCCAACACTGAACCTACTCTATAATGTTTTACTCCTCTTCAGGCCCTTTAATCAATTTACTCTGGATTACGCAACTTCAAATTAGGGCTTACGTCTTTAGCGTTTGGGTTTCCAACTAGTTACAAATTGAAATTCATATTTACAATCATAGAAACAACATGTAATACGATATTTAATGTACAAGTGTTTTAAGTAATTATTTACTAGTACAGTATTTAATGAAAAGTTGATGAAAAAAACAAGTGTTTTTTAATCGACTTTGATAAAACGAGGCGGTTTTATGTTCGACTGTATGTTTGCTTTATTTAATGTATGTTAGTCAATTTTTCGTCATTTATGGACCGCTTAGGATTATTCTTTAGCTGTTGCATAGAAAATGATCCCGAGGTGGTCCCATAATTTTTATTCCCGAGGGATTAATATTTATCCCGCAAAACTTACATAACTGTTTAAAACTAATGCATTCGAAGTCAGTCGTCGTATATCGTAAAATGTGTGGATTGTACCAAAATTCTAGTTTGAGAGGTGGAATTCTCAACTGATGCCCACCTGAACATATTGCGTAGGGTTTCTAGAAAATGCTTCTATTAAATTCCTAATTTCTCTTTTATCGAAATTCCTGTCCCAAATTCCTGTTACCAAAGGATGGAGAAATTTATAGAGAAGAATACAAGCTGCAGCTCGTGGTAGCATTATACGTAATTTCCGAATAAAAAGTATTCTGATATTATTATTCTATGTCTAGAACTGAAGAAGAATAATTTGATTGTTTTGAAAACAGTTAAAAACCGACGTCGGATCCCTTAATTTTACACTGTTTTCAGTTTTGCGGGATAAATACACAGATCTAAGTAAAATTCTGTAGATATAGTACGATCTACCAGCGCTAACTCAAAAAAATGGCCTGTGTTCTGTTACAACTAAACGCAAAGACACGCTATTTCCTATTATGTGCAATATACCTACAACAACAAAGATAGAAAAACGTACCTAGACCGAAGTGCGATCGATACAACAATTCGCACGCGAAACATGAACGCCCCAGTGGCGCGGGCCGGCGGCGCGGCGGCGCCGCCGCCGGTCTAACTATGACTGAGGTGGGTGGACCTAATTGCACCTAATTTAAGCCTTCCACTTTCGAGAAGCTAACTAGCTTACTAGCTTGGGTACTCCCAATCTCCCGAATTTTACTTAGATCGATGGATAAATAGTAATCCCTCGGTAATATTTTTTATGGGACCACATCTGGATCATTCATTAAAGGTACAATATTGAAATAATTTTAAAAATCAGTCTTTATTTGACGGAGAAATCGACAAACATACATACATAGAACATAGAACCTCCTTTTTGCGAAGTCGGTTAAAATGCATCATTCATTTCTAACCTCTAAGATTTGCCTTTAATTTGAGGTGTTCAGATTGTTTCACCACTGATTCGTGGCTAACATCGACCACTTCCGTACAACAGAACACATGGGGTGTTCACCTCAATGTTAATCAACACAACCTACAAGGGTAGTTGAAACCTTCGTTCCCTGTCAGGAGCACAGTAATGTAATCCTCTTTGTGTTGAACGACGCGTGGTCGTCAGTCGGACGCCTCGAGGATCTCGTATTTTGACACCTCGATCACCCTATTACGTGTTGATTAAATTTTATGTCAACAACAGCTATTTTTTATCTTGTGGTTTCATACCACATCGATAAAAATAGATCAGTGAAAGCTAATAACTTACTAGATTTTTCTGTTCATTTTTTGTCCATTTAGAATAATACTTTTTGTTTTAATATGGGATTTATAAAATAAAGTAAGAGATAATTTCCTATAATCCGTGAGTCATAAAGTTCTTTTGATAAATTTTGTCAATAACGCCATACAAATGATTAGGTTTAAAGATATTTTATTCTTAAAAAAGACACATTCACTTACATGAGAATAGTAATTTAGCTTAGAGTAAACAATTTATAAAAGTAAAGTTGTTGTTCGGTCTATAGGTAGTTAATACAGTTTCGCATAAATAAATGAAAAGGTACAAAAAAGGTAATACTTAGGTAGATTCACACATACACACACTACGAATAATTTAAACCACACTCATTACAATACAGTTATATATGTTATTAGCTGCTGCCCGCGGCTTCGCACGCTTTATTCCGGAATAAAAGGTAGCCTATGTCCGGCCACGGGATACCATCTACCTCGCTGCCAAATTTCACCGAGATCCGTTCAGCCGTTCTTGGGTTATAAATAGTGTAACTAACACGACTTTCTTTTATATATATAGAAATGTAACAATCTTATAAATTTGGATAATGTTCCTTAACAAAACTAGCAAGTTCAGTTTTAAAACTATGAAACGAGCTTAGATTTTTCAATGTTTCGGGTAGTTTGTTATAGAGCTGTGCTCCTTTAAAAGTAAACATTAAAATCCAGCTTCTTTCAATAGGTACCTATGATTTCCCCTGTCGCCATCTTGACACGTAATCCCACCTGTTATCCCACCGCACAGGCGCCAGGGGATTTCATTCAAGCGAACTGTTATTGGATGTTGTTCTAATTAGACCACCGAACGTGTTACCTTTGTGGAAAAATGGGAAATTAATATTTTGTTGCAAGTTTTTTATATGTTAAAGTGGTTATCTTTCTTAGAGGGATTGGGTTAAAGCCTGTTCTATACAAAAGTGGTTTAATTTAGGCACACCTACTTTTAAAATAAACTTCAATGCATCTAGTCATACCTAAGAGTTAAGGACATATGGGAGTGAGCATTCAATATAATAAATAAATAAAAAATGCTGGACAATCCACACAGCATCATCTAGCCACAAGCTAAGCAGAGCTTGTAAGAAAAAAAAAGATAAAATAAAAAAGAGAAAAAAAAGATAATAAATTTATTTATAACTACAATCATATAAAGAAAATAAGTAGTAGCTTAAAACTAATTGTAATTATGAATTAGGAAACGGCTCAGCATAAAAGCTGCGTGTGCTGGTAAACCGAGCACGCGCAACGCTGGTCTTCCGCCATTTCCTACAGACAGTAGCAGGCAGCGTACGCAATGACAAGATAGACAACGACCAAATAACAGAAAGTATGTAAGTAGGTACAAAGAAAAATGTGCTGACGCAGCTCACAGTTAAGGCTTAGGTAACATAGTAATATAGGCATATTATACAATTCAAAGTAAAATCTAAGACCTTGTAATGAGTTACTATGGCCTATCTATCTACGAATAGAAACAATGTAGAGCAGTAGTTTGTGTCTAGTAAAAATAGGTATTTACAGCGAACATTATTTTTATAAAAAATTACATGATAAACATAAAAATACAGATAATGTTAAATAAATAAATACTGAATAAATGATAAGACTTGTGTTATGGGTACTAGATGACTGATATACTTAATACAATACACTACATAGAAAGATGCTATTTATTATACATAGAATACGCAGAACAAATATTTGCATATCGTACAAACATTTGTCCCAAGGCGGAAATCGAACTCACAACCTCCTGCGTCGCAGGTGGACCTTCGCCCGCAGCGCCACATCGGTCGTCTATATCCGCTCTGCTAGCTAAAAAAATGACAAATATTTATTTTGGAACATGTCATGTGTGGAATGGTTTGGTATGTCAGTGGTTTTTCGATTGCTTTACAGTCTTTGTATGGAACGAGCTGTACAAATCCGTCACAAGAATCAAATTGCACCAATAAAGTTACAAACCACATCAAGTTCACTATACCGTGCCCTAATTATAACACGTAAAACATCAACAAAAGTATCGACAAATGTCAATCAATCTCACGGCCAGTCTCTAGTGATTAGTGACGCGCCACTTGTTTTATCGACTATCGAGTAGGTAATCTGATAGCTGCGGTCATCGACAAAACACAGTGTCGTGGCGGATTTAGCGCGGGCTTTAAGCTCGTGGTTGATATTTGGTCTCGGTTTCTAACATGGTTGCAACAGCGATTAGAAAGGTTATGATGACTTTAGTCTTTTACAAAATAAATTCAATGACACTAATAATTTGTGAATGAATGAATGAATGAATGAACACTTTATTGTACTTAAAAAAAATAACATATTATAAACCTTATATCTACATTTACCAAATACTTAGTACAATAGGCGGTTGTGTTAAAGTTATTATAATTTTTTATCAGGATTTGTATTCTTTTGCCTCTAAAATTACAAAGAGTACACTGACACGACTTATTTGATCAGCCAAAACTAATTAATAACCACGAATAAATAACAAATGATAAAATCAGATTAGAATAACGAGCGTCATTAATAATATTCTCGAATTCTATCGACATCTAGACAATCTCGGAATAAAATCAAATCGTTATTATTTACAAGAAAAGTTCTGTGGCATCCGTCCGTCAGTATTAACTTGATTTATCTTATTAGCTTCATCGACAAGAACTTTTCCCGGCTCTATGGAGTCAAAAGGTCGTATGTCAGCGTGGGCACAAGCGGATTAAGAAGTTTATCTGATCTGTGCTTAGAACTGTTTGGATTTGTAAGGAATAAAGTATAGTTTTATCTTTAAAAATGAGATAACAGATAGAGGTAGTGCGCTTGTGCTTGCACTGAGTATAGTAGGATGGTATTGTATTGGTCTTTGGAACGTTTTCTGCGCACGATGCTTTCTTTTGCACCTGCAATTTTACAAGTCATCGTAGTTATAGTATTTACTAGTACAAGAATCGAAAACACCATTTTAGATGGATCCTTCTGAATTAAAAAAGTTACTTCTTCGCTTTGTTATGCATTTCGGATTTTATGAGTGAACTGTAAAGCTTTTCACATAGCACAAAAACGTTCAAATAAAACTCGGTATCTTTACATACATTTTTCAGTGTCAAAATGGCTTCCCACAAGCTTCAAACGAGTGGTCCAAGAGCTGTCTGTCATCTGATGCCGTCAATATAAAATTCATCTAAATGTTACGTTATAAAGCCCAAATTTGAATTATTTTTTTGTGATATGCTGCAGCGGTGTTTTCCAGACGACAAGCTTTATACACTTCTATTCCTATGACACCATCTCTGGCACAGTCGTAACAAAGAGCCTGCACCGTAAAACAAGAAAAAGTCGAAGTTGAACTGCTATTTCTAACGATTTAACGATCACTGCCAATCAATATCGTCAAATAGAATTTAGTGCGTGAAGTCGGACTTTTTTCCAAAAATACATATCAGTTGATGAAACTTTACACTTTCAGAAATCCAAGCAACGGCCAATCGTTGCTAGCGCGAGTACCCGCATCCGTTAAGTCAAAAGGTTACGTCTGTGGGTGGTCGAGTTTAACCGCTTAACGGGTGTCGCTCGGTCGCCTCTACCTCTAGCTTAGGAACTTTGCATACTGTACAAACTCCTCAACCTCAACAGCCTATATTGGTCCACTGCTGGACTCAGGCCTCCCCCTGATAAGCGCCTTTGGCTTTTACCTCGTAGGGGGTAATGCCTATAATCCCCACGCTGGGATTGCGGGTTGAGGATCGCAGTTTGGTGGTAGAATTCTTCCGCAGGAAGCGCTGCTGCTCGTCTCCTGGTGTACATCCCTAAGTCAAAACGTACCTACCGTTTGTGTACAAATATGACAAATATTTCAGTGAAAGAAAAATACTCAAAATCAACAGCGTTTAGAAAATATCCGAATTTAAATTTTTTTTAATCCTGATTTTGGATATATCTTCTAATCGTTATTGAGTTTGAATATTTTTCTTTCACGCAAATATTTGTCATATTATTGTACACAAATGGTACGTTTCACGAATAAAACATATTATTTATACGACTACAGATAATTATTTTGTGTTCTCAAGGCCGTCGGGGCATAGGCCAGCCTTAATACACAATTTTCACAAGCACAGAGCTTTTCACTAAAGTCTTTCTTTAGCTGATTGCGGTTTAAACATATTTAGATTTTATAGTGTGTGTTATCCTTGACCTCCGTTGAACATATTAACAACACTTCGATTAACTACTTACTCTAGTAAGCAAGGTCCCTTAGACTGAGCTTCGCCTACGTCCAACGGGGTCGTGCGAACATTGGCGTGTTTATAGTCCCTTGATTTTTAACCCTATCAGTCTAAAGCTCATGCTTTTTAGCTGATTTATAATGGAGGGTGTGTGTTTGAGTCACTTGGCTTTATATCCACACATTAGGCAATATTTTGGGTTAGATAGTGCTGATTGATAAGGCCACCGTTATTGATGTAGCCTTATTGAAGAGGAAAATGTTTTGGTTAACCATGTATTAGGGATAATCAAATAATAAAAACAAATTAGAACTAGTATTTACAATTAAAACTATTAAGCTAACTGCAGACTGTTGCAAATAACCTACAGGTAGCTCAACTGATCCATATCAATACCAGTTGGAAGCGTCTCCAAAACGCTGGCTGCATTGCCTCGCTGTATGGCAATTAACAAGTAATGAGGCCTGAGTCCAGCAGTGGATCAAAGTCCTTATTAATTTATCATACTAATATTATAAATGCGAAAGTTCATGTGAATGTTTGTTACCACTTAACTACTTAACTTATTTTGATGAAATTTGGTATGTAGATAGTTTATGTTCTAGAATAACACAAGGCTAATCTAATTTACAAAAATTTACCTGTGAGGGGGGGGGGGTTAAAAAGGGTGATAAATTTATATGGAAAATTATTATTTTTTGGTTCGATTCACTCAAAACTCGGTATAAATAAACTATACAGTAAATAATGATATACGTATTTTTTTATTTTTACAAAACTAACTTTAGGGGTGTACAATAAATTTATATGCGGGCAAAGCCGCGGGGTGCAGCTAGTTTAAAAATAATGTTTCGCTAAACCAGTGCCTTTTGACGCACTGCTGTGCTGCATACATAGACCTAAAGACAGGTTCTTTCGGTATATCATTGTTTCTGTTTAGATTTATCTGTTGTTATTAATTTTGTATATATATGGAAACACAAATAAAAGTTTTATCTATCCAAAAAATTGTCTGAATCGGTGTTTTGGTAGGACACGTGTGATCAGGGATACTTAAAGAAACAAAATATTGTATTGGTCATAATCAGCCTGACTGGTAAGCGGGTTATTAAAATGCCTTCTGTTGATAAATCTCCTGTTGCTATACAGCTAAAGTTGGATAAACACTAGTTTAACGAGGAAATTAATAACTCCAAGATTTCCATGCTATTTTTAACTTAGTTTAAAATGCTCGGATTATAACAAGATACTAACAAAAAACTGCAGCAAAAAACATAAAGCCAATGCATCCGCCAATCTCAAACCAATCACAACGATACCACACAATTACCGGCCAAATATAATGAAATCATCAGCTACCTGCTTTAAGGGTAAAGTATTTAATTTTAGTTATTAAAAGGAACATCTGCTTCCTAGTGACCGTGCATAACGACTTTATAATATGTATATTCTACAGACAGGTATCACGCAGTTATGAGTCGAGTTCTATTATTTATGAATTGGCAGTAGGGATCCATTGAAAGCTAGATAATAGCTTCCTTAGTAGAAGAATGCTTGGCTGAGTCTCAAGTTCAGTTATTATTTGAGTTGTACAATAATAATTATTGTTGGGCTCTTATATTCCAATTTTTATATCACTATTTCTTTTTTACTAGTCTGCCGTTTTTAATTGTTTCAAAAAATCTTAAATCCTGAGATTGTACTGCGAAACAGTCTCACAAAAAAGTCATCGACCCGCCGACAAGTTGACATACCACTGTCAGCAGCTTACGTATATACACTGAAATATCGCACCAACTCGCCGGGCTGTGCTGGCAGGTTCGGTGTGTCCATTAAAATCATCAAAATCACATTCACATTCTATTTCAATATAACAACATTCACATATTGAGCGAATGAGAGCGTGGATTATTTGTTGTAATAATAAGCACTTAACTGATGGTATAATTAAAGGTGTCTCTCCTGGACCATGGACACCTGTGAACGATGATATCAAAAAAGAAACAATATTTTAGACTACAAAGTTCCATAGAATACATAAAATTAACACAATATTCGGTGATTTAGGTGGCATCCTTAAACTGTAACCTATTTATTTATCTCTCTTCCCCAGACACAAACGGAAAGTCACAAACCTTCTGCCCTCCAAATCTTCTGCCCATCAGCCCAGCCAGGCAGGGTCTACCAGACGAGCCCCGCCTCCCGCTCCGTTGTACGAGGATCTGCAGGACCTGCCGAGGAGACCACCGCTACCGCATCGGCCGGAGATTGAACCACAGTTAGAGGTTAGATGCTTGTCAGTTCTCCTGATCTCAGAATTTCCATCAAATGTAACTTATATTGGCTTGAACAGGCTGTCAAATTTGTTATCAGAAGCATCGTTGGGACCCTGCGTCATTATAATACCGTAAGCTTTTCGAATCAAAATATTTGAATCAAAAATTATGCAAAAACTACAATCAGTACATAAAGATCATAAAGAGATGAGTTCATAAAGAGTCCAGTCCATCCCAAGGTTGCCTGGAAGAGATCGCTCGAAGCAATAAGGCCGCCCTTTGTACTTCCTTGTTTCTCAGCATTTTCTTATGTATTATATTTTGTGTTTGTGTGGTACAATAAAGAGTTATCTATCTATCTATCTATCTAGATTCAAAAAGATAATGATGAATTAGTAAAAATAATGATAAATGCTCTCTTATTTACTTTGTTAAATATGATTACGAGGTACGTTTATTTAGCCCTCAGTAGTCGTTCTAAGTAAAGAAAGTTATCTAATGACAAATTATACAATACAACATTACTCTCTTCGAGTCTTCATCATTAACAATACAATACACAAGGTACAAGTCAAAAGGAATAAGGTAAGCAATATAGAGTTCAAAATTGACCTTAAATAATAATAATAATAATCCCTTTGGGGTCGAGGCCCTAGGTCCGTGGGGTACCGAGGCATTGCCATAGAGCGGGGCAATACAGCCAGCGTCTTGGGGACGCTTCCGACTGGTATTGATATGGATCAATTGAGCTACCTGTAGATTGTTTGCAACAGTTTGTAGTTAGCTTAATTGTTTCAATTGTAAATACTAGTTCTAATTTGTTTTTATTATTGAATTGTAATTTTGTTTGTCAATAAAGATAAAAAAAATAGTATTTAATATAAATATAATTAATTACTTAATTATATAGTTAATACATTTATGATCCAACTTAAATAATAGGCAAAGCGTAGAACTCGTCTACAGTGTAGAAAGAACTCTCCAAGAGCCATTTCCTTAATCTATTTTCAAATATCATGGTGGAAGTTGCATACTTTTTAATCGTGTCCGGCAGCCTGTTGTAGACAGAGGGACCCAGTATACATATATACGGATTATAAGGATTTGTCTCAAAATTAATCATTATGATACCTACTGAATTTATTTTTGTAGTTTCCTTTTACTTTGCATTTTCAGACAAAAGCCACATATTTTCATAATTCTTGCTACATTTTTCACTCTAAATCTCTCTAAAACCAAGCAGAGCGATCACGTGGAGCGTAATGTCTTACAGAAGCATTCTCGCCGCAACTTCGTCCACTAGAAGTTTCACTTTGTTCATCTTGTTCACGCCGCTACGTCTGTGTACTTACAGTATAACACGTTAAATTCCCATAATTATTTTGCTGTACTAATTGCTTAAATAAATTGCGCCAACTTTAATGATTATCTCTTGTAGATCTGTGTGTAGTTAGTCTAGACTTTATTTAGTTTTGTCTTATCTATAATTGATTTTATCATAATTTGTCTGAGGGTGACTTTTGGATACTTGAAATTCAAGGGTTGATGTTTCGGTTAGCTCTAAAACAAACGTGAAACTTTCTTAGAAAGTCCCCAAGATAAATTGAGAGAAGTCCTCCGTTTAACCTCAATTTTTGATTCCTCGGAAAGAAATTTCAATCCATCAAGTGTTGGCTTTTAGCTAAATTATAATATTTTAGGTCTGTAAAAGGAAAAACCATTTGTTGAAAACGTGAAGAGTTTTATTGATCTTGATCAAGATGAATTCGTCGAAAAGTTTTCAATGGGTATTTGGCAGCGTCATAAACCATCATCATTGTTGTTCTTGTTTGACTAAATGCATTTGAGGCGAAGGTCCGCCTGCGACGCAGGAGACTGTTCTCGCCTCGGGACAATTTTTTGTACGAGATCTGTAAATACTTCTTCCGGGTGTTCTGGGTATTTTCTTTGTATAAAAAATAATAAATATCTATCTACATTATGTAATTTGTAATTTTCTTTTCATTAAAAGCCACTGCTAAAAAAAAAACTATGTGATATACTGTATTAACTATATCAGTAATCTAGTAGGTAGTACCCATAACACAACCTCTGCGTAGCTTGTGTCTAGTATAAGTGAAAAAATACTTAAAGAAGTCCCAGAGCAATCAAATTAATAATACCCCATTACTTTTTTCCAGATGGTAGAAACAAAGCGCCCAAACTGCCCTGGCCGAGTCTTCGTCTGCGGCTCAGGCGGCACCTGGCGAGGGGGCAACTCCTGTGGTGGAGATGCCTGTGGTGCCCCCCTCTACGAAGAACTCCCCCACCGGTCAGACGACAGCCTACACAGCGACGACCACTTCGCAGAAGACGAACTCAGTCTTGTCGGAGAAGCAGCGCCCTGTCGGACTTGCTCGAGGCCGCAAGCTCCGCACTCGTTACCCCACCGCCCGCGGCAGCAGCGGCTCGATCGACGGCCAAAGTCCCTGGAGCGGCGACGAGCGCATCAAAGGATGCCACGTCACGTTCACCCGCCAGACCCCTCAGAGTTCCATGAAGGAGTTCTGCTAGACGCACTACTGAGATTGTATCCTCAAGTGGGAACGGTTGGAGTGAAATCACAAGGACCTGTACAAATGGGGGCTGGTGGAGCTTGGCCCGGAGGTGAGCTACCCGGGATAGCCTGCTGGCGGGGACCACGAGCGTCCCCCAAACCCCCTAGTGGAGATTCCTCATTTGGTTCCGATTCTGGATACAGCAATAACACTTGCGGAACATGCGGTACGAGAGCGTCGTCAAGACACAGGTTATCCGCTGAAATACCGATGTCATGAACGTTAAAAGACTGTGCCATTACAGTGTTTGGCTTTTGCATTTGGTAGTCATTTCTACGGCCTAAAACGGCCTCATTTGTTCGACTGTTGGGTCGATGATGGAGCAATATGTTACTGTCGAATATGTATGAACCTTAATGAATCCTCGTAGAGACATCTTCTTAGATCTAAATGACTGTCGCTTAGGAGAATTCGTTCCTATTTAATGGGGCGTAAGGGCGATAATTATGTAGCTTTTCCTTGGCGAGATTCAGTTATAGGCACTACTATCTTGTGATATTCTGTAACTAGTGGATTATTTCGAGATAAACCGTTTGATTGTAATTATTTCTAATAACTTTCAGAGTTATTTTCATTAGATGAATAGATTTATTATTTTGTACAAATATTGTGACCATATCTTTAAGTAGTGATAGAAATTTTCGTCCTAGTAAGTTATTTTGAACTAGTCCTTTCAATTATCACAGAAATTGTGAGTTACAGAATTGGTTTTGTAAAAAGTGTTGTATTTTTTTTTTTTGTTTGAGTGTAGGTAGATATTGTACAAAATTAGTTAAATTAATTATTTAAGATAGTAAGTTGAATTTTATAATCATATCATTATACCCCACGGTCATAAATTAAGACTATCACGAATTCTTTTTCTACATCTTCTTACTAAAAAAACTGCCAATGCATTTATATTGCCTTTGGTGCGGCGTGCACTTTAAACCTTATTTATTGAAGTTTATTTGGATACTTTAGTTCTTAAATAATAATTATTAAAGCTTTTCTTTATAATCAAAAATATTTTTTTTTTCAAACACAATAAAAAAAACATTCACACTAATTAATCTGTGTTCTATTTTCACTGTATGAAATACCTATTTATTTATTATCCGATTTCATTAAAATTGACACTTCTGTATAAAATTCTGGACAATGTCTAATTAATAATTATGAAAAGCACAATAAAATAAAAATAAATACATTTTTAACAAAGACCGGTTTTATTTATCCGTATTACCGTCCTCTATTGTTAGATCATAACATCTTTTAATTTTATAAGAATTTATGTAAAGAGATTTATTTCGAGTCAATAGAGAATATTACAAACCCACATAGGTACATACGCACCTTGGCAGTTAGATAATAAAAATAAACATTAAAGTGGTTCTTATTTCAAACTCTCAAGCTTCACACATTTATTTACATGACAATAATACCTAAGTCTAAATAAAGAATAAGATGCGCACGATGCGTAATAACTGGAAGATCTTCTGCGTTGAAACAAACTTACCTCTTTCAAAGAATTTCTTTTATAAAATCCTAAGAAGCTGCATCCTGAACTACCTGAGAATCATCGAACGATTACATTTTCTACAGAAGTATTCATACAATTATATGTACGTCAATATTAATCGACGAAGCTGGTGATCGGACGTTAATCTTACAGAGACTCTATGACCACAACTAAAACCTTGAAGGCAATGAAGTAATTAGTCTTTTTATCACAGAATATAAGATTAATTTGCGCGCAATTAAATGGAATGGAACCATTTCGAACGGTAACAAAATCGGTCAGACACTTGCATTGACAAATCCCAAGACTTGAGCTTCAAGACAAGAGTGAATAGGTGTCTTCTAGACCTTCGTGATACATCATCGGCCATATTTTCCCTTACCATCTGGTGATATTGTGGTCAAACAAAGGGACCTTGACATTCTGAATGAACATTCAGAATAAAAAAAACATTCTGATCGCGCGGAAATTGTACCTTAATTGTATCTCTAGGCATTAAGGTGTCAGCGGAATGAAGAACAGATTAAAATTAATATATAATGAGACAATATGTAAACAATAGTATAATCATACTAAAGTCCATAGATTGCCTTCAATATTTCTCAAATACAAAGTCATTTCCAGTCGCTCAAGATCCGCTCAGCAAATATTAATAAGTCGTCTACAGCTGCCTGATTTATTCGCTCAGCAACTCAGTGCCGTATTTTAGCGACACAGACAGACATCGTTATGAATTATGTTGTCAGTGACAGTGTACCTAATGTGCATGCTAATTAGAACGAACATTCTTTGCCAGACTTTCGAATCTTGGATGAGACTGGAGATACTAAAATGAAAGTAAGTTGGAGGAAATTGGCTACTGCAGGTAAGACGTAAAGTCTTATTGAAAACTCTACAAAGTATGTTCATGGTTTTAGTTGTTGTAGACGAGCGATAATGCTACTTAAGGCCCTATTCTGCTAAACTAATCACTACACTATGACAATAGTACGTCACAGAATGGCAAGTTTTGGTAAATAAAAGAAACTACAGACAGCGGAACGCACGTCAAAAGTGTCAAGTTTGAAACCATTCTTATCAATCTATCCGTGCAAATTGCACTGCCCGTATTATCTAGAGTTTTGTGAGGTAAATCTAAGAATTCTACTCACGTAGAATTCTCGATAACATAATGTCATAGTAGAGCGATTGGTTAGCAGATTTGAGCTCCTGAATCATCGTCCTGCAGTAGGAATTGAGCCAGCCATCTCTTGCGTCTTTTACAGTATTCACCCTGGCCAACGAACAAATTCTGGTGTCAGAAACTTGTTGCAGCAATTTCGAAGATAACAAGAAATTGACGAACTCAAGGTGGTGAAATGTGGTCGGTTTGCCCAACACGTACACTTGGTTCGGCGCTAAATCTTTAAAAAGCTGAGATGACGGAATTTTACGAGAAATTCCGCTGATCTCTCGAATTGAATACTTAAAATTTCCATGCAAAGTAGCAAATTTTCTCGTCATAATGAAGTTTCTGACAAAGTTTCACTTAAGATTCACTTCTTTCAAGTCGTACTTTCATCACTGGTATTATATGTACCTCTATATACCTACTACTAGCTGTACCCGCGACTTCATTCGCGATTGCCATACCTGCTGACTAATTAGGTATTCACATTTTACCACAGTTTCTCTAATAATAGGAAACGTTCTGCAAAAAAAACTTCAATAAGCAGAATTTAACCTGTTACTCTTTCAATATAAGTACCTAGATTGTGTTTAAATGGTGTATATTCGACGCGGGATAGCATGCTGTCATCTTCAATCCTATTTTTTATCCACACGACTTTTAGCTACACGGACGAAGGAAATCACCCTACTTTCCCTGATCGAAGTTTAGCTACGACTCGACCTGTGTCAGAGTCAACAAGTCAAGTTTGAAACTATTATTATATCTCTCCGTGCAAATAGTACCGTACGCACTATCTGGAGTTTAATTAATGTATGTAAGGATTCTAGGTGACGATTTTGCGACGATACCATAGTCATGTCAGTGAAGAAATTGTATAACAGAATTGGGCCCCCGGTCCAGGTGACTGAAACCGCAATTGTTTTTTCGGTAGTGGGACCTACCCACTATTTATATCAGTATTTTTCTGAATGAAATAACTTCGGTGTTTCAGTTAACTGTACCTACTTAGTACGGGAAAAAGAAATTCGTCGATAGTACAGTCAACTGGACCAGCTGAACGGAACCAACAAACATAACCGGAAACCGTACTGAATTCAGGGATAAAAGGTATCCTTTGTCCTTCCTCGCAGTATGAACTTAAATCGTGTTAATTTTCATTTAAATTCGTTTAGTAGTTTCGGCGTAATGCGCGGCCAAGATACAGACAGACAAAACTGATGCTCCTGGGGACACCGGTCTCATAAGATTCCGGGCAATAGGAGTTACCTTTGTACGTGTGTGTGTGTATCACACACACACGTACAGCGGTATGTGAGAGTGTGTGGTTCCTGAGGCCATAGGTCTCATAAGAATCCAGGCAACAGGAGTTACCACTGTACTTGTGTGTGTGTGTGTGTAAGAGGGTATGTAGGATTTCACGAGGTAATTTTTGATACTTTAAAATTTCTTTAGCATCCTCGTAGGAGATTGATAAAAGCCAATCAGTACATATACATTTACATTTCAAAATTGTGAGTGGGTAAATGTTAGTCATCTCAGAAGAAATCTAAAGTGAAGATTTTGCCCAAAATTGATCACAGTTTCCTAGAAGAAACCCCAACTTCGTATATCTTGAAGACTTCTTTATCCATACTACTAGGGCCGGCTCCGCAGCAACATCAGCGGAGTCCCTCAAACGGCGAAAATACGCTAATCTTGACGGAGGTTACCTATTTGAGCCGTTTGGGGTTGAAACCCTTGGTCCTTGTGATCCTGGGGCACACAACTAAAGAGATATAATCTTACCAAACTTCTCATAGAGTCCACAGGTGATCGGAATGCTGGCTTCTATTTCGGTCAACGAATTAGCATTGCCATTCAACGTGGCAATGCTGCCAGCATTCTGGGCACTCTGCCTTCTGGTGACGGCTTAGATTTTTAAGAAATAGATATTCGTGTATATATAGTTGTAATTGTTTTATTCTGTTATTGTAATCACCATACTTATATTATAAATTCGAAGGTAACTCTGTCTGTCTGTATATCTGTCTGTCTGTCTGTCTGTTACCTTTTCTCACCTAAACGGCTGAACGGATCTTAATGAAATTTGGCAGAGAGGTAAATGGTATCCCAAGGACGGACACAGGGTACTTAAAAAGCGCGTGCGAAGCCGCGGGCAGCAGCTATTTAGGTTTATAAGGTCAAACCAATCAATAAAATTTAAATAAACGTAGTTGGCCAAGATGCCGATATATTTCATTCAGCCAGAATGAAACACAGAATAAAAAAATTATATTTCTGAACCACCTCAATAACATTAAATAAATACAATGATGCATTTGTGAACTAAACCACTGTAACTTGGCCTCACAGATCTGTAAAACGAAAACAAACGCGAGAAAACTTACTAACTGAAAGACCAGAATTGTTTATAAAAATATTTAGAAAAAGGTGCTAACGGCTAATCTTCAGCTCAATAGACAGTGTAGTTCAAATGGTACCATAATGTAAAGATATTCAAAATAAAAGGGTTTCAAATTTCAGATTTGTATTTTGTAGTTTTCAGCAATGGAACGTTTTCCCAACCAGCAAAATAATTCACATACAAAATCCACTGTATACCAAACACACCTATTATATCATCATACATTTTGACGCGTTTGGTCCACTTTAGATTCAGACACAACAAAACCCACTATATCTGTGGTCACTGATGAAGAGCTCAGCGGATCTAAACAAACTGGTGTTTGGTCCGCTTGGTCGAATTCATCAAATAGGACGTGAAGCAATAACTCTCTGCTGGGATCTTCCTGTTGGTACTAGTTTTGTGCCCATTTGAAAGATGGTTTAGCAAACGTACTGGTACTGGGTAAAAAGCTTTATTAATAGTAACGGTTAACTATTCATTGGTATGGTACGAAAAAAAGTACCAGAATTTGCACTTGTGTTCACTGCTGTCAACTATATTTATTATAATTTATTTACTACTATTTGCTTCTGCTCGCTCATAATATGGTACATTGCCTATAGTTTAACCAATGAAGCAATTTTCAAAGATGGATTAGTAATTAAGGATTAGCTACAGCCCTTAGAAAATCTACAATTTTAGCTTGACTGATTTCTGGCACTCGCTCGTTTATGAAATTATATTATCCTGAGAAACCTTATTTTTATTCCTAGTGCGTAGTATGATGGTAAATTGTAACTTGGATTATTTATCAAATAAATATTTTTTAATTTTTCATATGCGATAAAAATTAAGATAAATATATTATATTTACTTTCAGTTTTATCGTAGAGTGAGATTGGGAATATTCCCGTTCCCGACACAGTCTACACGTGGAATGCAATTTAAAGGAAGATCTCAAAATTCAGTGAATACTTGCTATATCTGACGATGAACGGTGAGCTGCAACTTATTAATAGTTTGTGGAATATTCTGGATGTTAAAATGTATACGAGTAAAAAATCTGAATGAGTTTTCCAAAGATTATCGGGAAAAGGGATTAAATTATTGTGTTTTAATTTTAATTATAATTCATTGTAAGGTTACATATTCCATTTCTATTGGCTAAATATTGTTAAAATTAATTGCACTTATTTTTAGCTTCTTAGTTTTATCTTAGTAATATAAGATCTATAATGAAAATATATATAATAAAAATATAATAATGGTAATATAACTCCTACTTTGTTGTTAGAACCAACTGAAATTGAATAGTCTTTTTTTATGTTATGTTTTTGTAGCCCACTATTGAGTGCCTTTCTTTTTCCTTACACGTTTCGACTACAAATCGGTTGTATGTCAGTTTTTATAGTTAGTAAAACAGTGACGTCAGGCTCATGAAATAGTATGAACTGTAAAAGTTATGGAATAGTCAAAGTACTAATGTTACTATATATATGTGTTGTTATGTTGTGTTGTTGTTGTGTGTTGTGTTGTGTGTGGTGTATGTTGTGTGTTGTTGTAATTAGTAATGTTATAGAATAGTAATAGTATGTTTATTTTTTTCTTTTATACATATACCTTACTAAAACAGTAGGGTTATCAATTTTTCCATCATCATTGTCACGCACTAGTCCACCAACAAAACCATTGAATTTCCATAGCTCCAGTTGTCCGTTAAATTCCAACAGCACAATATTAGCGTTAAGAATAGTCTTTGATTAAGCATTTCTCGATTTAATTTTAGTACTTAAACGTTTACGATCTTTGTCACCCTTTCTGAACGGCGGCGGCAACAAAATCCTTTCCTTTGATATTGGGTATTAATAGAACTTACGTTTAAAGGGTGTCTTTACCTTGTGACAATGATCTTTTTTTTTTGAGAATATATTCAGTAATAAAACTTATGTTAGAACTTTAGCACTCCGACGCGACGCACACGCGTAAGACGTCTTATGACGTCACAAAAATATCGTTGCGCGTGGTTTATGTAGTACGTCTACATAAACCACGCGCAACCCGTGTTGCTCTACAAATCATTGTCCTCATTGCATTAGTATAAGATAAAAAAAACCGATACTTTAAAAGAACCTAAATTAAAAAATCACAGAACAAACGTTAACTCTCTCGGGGACCAGAAGCTTAGTACACATTTTCGTGGCACCTTGTAGAATTGATGCACCCTTGATAAGTTGACGTAGCTAACGCGTACGCGATGATAAATTTAAAAAAAGCATTGGTTTAATGTACAAGTTCAAACATAAGAGAACGTATTATTATCAGTGTAATTTTAATAATAAAAACATTAACCCTGTGTCAGTTGAGAAAAACATTATTTCACATAATTTTACTAAAAAGCACAGAGCTAGTTAAAACAACAAAACCCCCGGCAGATGTATTTGCATTTATTATTATAATTAAACATAATTGCGTTAAAATTATACAATACATTGAAATTATACGGCACGATATCCCGTTAGCCAATTGGGATGCGGGTCTAGAGTGTGATAGCCGGATTTTTTTATACCCGGCTTTTTAGGTGTAAGTAGGTATTTCAAATTTAAAATGGCTTTAAAAAAAAATACTGAGCGTCTGGTCAAAGCGACGCGTGACCAGAAATCTGGTGGCACAACGCATCAGCAGAGGCAATGCAGCCAGCGTCTTGTGGACGCTTTCGACTAGTATTGCGGATCAGTTGAGTTACCTTTAGATTGTTTGCAACAGGATGCAGTTAGCTAATTTTTTTCAATTGTAAATACTAGTTCTAATTTGCTTCTATTATTTGGTTGTAATTTTCTTTGCTGATGAAAATTCCCTTTGGAAAGGACACTTTCATGATGCACAATTCAGCCCTGGCTCTATTTTATAAGGCGTTTGAAATTAATCATAACTTTCTTCAGCCAAGTAGGTAGGTTTTAGCTAATATTTTGCGAAGTAGTCCGTGAGTCAATTGTAAATATTTTTATGAAGAGATGTAAATATACGTACATACAACATAGTCTCATCAGTTCCATCAAATTATGTCATAAAAATATGAAAATACCAACGCAATCTTGATCTAATCGCGTCTCATTTCAATCAAACCACTTTGCTAAAAGCTACCATCCTTTTAAAACATTTCTCGTGATCCCAAATACGTGCTTGCTAAAAAAAACACCTTCAAACTCAATAGATGGCGCGGAAGAATAGAGGTTGTCATAATGATTTGATGTCCATGGTCTAAGAATGCCATTTTAATTTGACAGACCAAAAGTTGGAAAGCCTTCTTTTCAGTCTGGTCAAACTATTTTTGACTGAATAAAACGCTTCATTCAAGAAGAAAAAGCCGGATAACTCATAAGTCGGATTCTACTCTCCTATAGCTAGGGCAGTTAGTGGGCGGGTAAAAACTTGTCAAGTGAATACAATAATTAGCGGTTTGGTATGACTTGTACTGAGAAATGGGGGATTGAGTTGTTTAAATTGGAGTTGATGGCTCAATTAACTAGAGAACGATAAACGTTTCATATTGTTAATATTTTTCAACTTACAAAGTAATTAAAATGTCGAAAGACGTCATCAAGATTTCTCGGCCTTTAGAAATGAAGACACAGCAAATGTCCACGGCCAGTAGTGTCCAAGAAAGACATGTTTGAAAACAGTAACAGCAAAGAAGACCCGACAAAAAAATGAGATGTTATAAATAAATGAACACTTTATTATACAAAATAATTATATATAAAAAAATATATGTATTTAATTACTAATATAATTTGTCGGTAATTTTATGGCACTTTGATATTTACCTATGCATGTATGTCTGTTTGTCATGCTATGATTTTGGAACTACGATGCAACAGCATCGCAGTTCCAAAATCGTAGCTGCTTTAATTTTATAGCAGTTTTATTTTTTAAATCCTTTAAATACCGGTTTACTACAAACGAAAATTCTATAGTGTCCCAACCTATTTTATTTGGAAAAAAAAACAATAAACGTACAGGTGCGCTGCGCCAGATACCCACCAGCTCTCGGGTCACGCGTCGCTTCAACCACCCGAGAGCTGGTGGGTATCTGGCGCAGCGCATCAGCATTGCCATACAGCGGGCAATGCAGCCAGCGCGTCTTGGGGACGCTTCCGACTGGTATTGATAATGGATCAGTTGAGCTACCTGTAGATTGTTTGCAACAGTCTGTAGTTTGCTTAATTGTTTCAATTGTAAATACTAGTTCTAATTTGTTTTGTTATCTGATTGTAATTTTTTTTGTTAAAATTATGAAATCTATTTAAATAAAAGAAAGTCGTGTTAGTTACACTATTTATAACTCAAGAACGGCTGAACGGATCTCGGTGAAATTTGGCAGCGAGGTAAATGGTATCCCGGGGCCGGACATAGGCTACCTTTTATTCCGGAATAAAGCGTGCGAAGCCGCGGCAGCAGCTAGTAATATATAAACGTACATTTTAGTAACTATAAAATAGCACATTAATTATTTAGTTACCAACGTATGCAATCAATCAATACCTCATAGGCCTGCCGCCAATAATCTGCTGCCAATAATCACTGGTAAAGCTTTTAATTCACTGCAAACAACAATGCGAAAAAAGTGTATTTGTAACAAGCCTAATCCCAGCTTTAGTTAGGCTTAGCCATGGATTAGTTACGTGCAGGCTAATCTCTCGTTATGATACCGGAATTGTAACTTGGCTCTCGTAGTACACGCGTGGTTTTTAAAGTGCTGGAAAAATGTATAACTCTGTTCAGAGCACCTGTGTATCCAATGAATAAGTGAAGTAATTGGCTAATTGGGTGGTTGGTGGATGAAACAATTTATTTATAGTTCTATTAGTTGTATTGTTGACAAAATATTCAAACAGAGGAATTAAAAGTAGAAAAGGTTTTGGCAATGGCGACTTGAATCTTAAAGCTAAAAAACAAAACATAAATAAGGCTACAAAAAAAAACAAAGTAATTTTTTTTTTTATATCTTCAGTGTCCTTTATTTATCTGAAGATTGTCTTTCAAAGTTGCTTTGAGCCAAAAAAAATACATGCCCAGTGTACAATTATGTAATTATAGGCTTCGCGCGCGCTTTTCAAGGAGCCTATGTCCGTGTCCCAGGACACCGTTTACCTCCCTGCCAAATTTCATTAAGATCCGTTCAGCCGTTTAGGCATGAAAAGATAACAGACAGACAGATAGACGTCTGTCTGAGATAGACAGACAGAGTTACTTTCGAATTTATAATATTAGTATGGATAAAAAGTAGCATATGTCCGTCCATGGGATACCATCTACCTCCCTACCAAATTTCATTGAAATCCGTTCAGCCGTTGAGGCATGAAAAGGTAACAGACAAACAGACAGACAGGCATAATTACTTTCAAATTTATAATATTAGTATGAATTGGAATAAACGTAAACCAAACAATAACCCAGTTCTTTCTCACCATAAAACTTTACCAAATTAAAAATACCATAAATTTATCGCATATTCCTGGAATATAACATTTATATCAGTGCTAGAAGCAGCGTGACACGTCAAAACAATGTTGTTAACAAGATGGGAGCGATGTTTGCTCCAATCGGCCGCTGGCATTGTCGACAAATTGTGGCAGCTGCGCGTGCTGACGAAAATACTTTGGGGTAGGGATGGGCGGATTCGATGGAACTTACAGCACTTAAACTTACTACATCGATATAACACTTTATTGACAAAGAAAATTACAATTCAAAAATAAAAACAAATTAGAAATAGTATTTACAATTGAAACAATTATGTAAGCTAACTGCAGACTGTTGCAAATAATCTACAGGTAGATTAATTATTATTATTAATTATTATTAACAATACATCGATATATGTGTTAGAAGGTAGGTAAACAAGGGCCTCGGAAAAGGGTAGTGAACTATTTCGATAATTTTAAGACACACTTTAAGCTTGCCACTACTTGATACAAAATACCTTTAAGACACACGCATACATTGTATAATAGAAAAGTCTTGACAAGCCGTAGCATATCTATAAAATGTAAAGCGCTTCACACACAGCAGCTATAATGTATATTAATGTACATTACATCCCGGGATGTATAGCTTTAAATTATCTTAATGTATCACACACACAACAGGTAATGTAATGTATCTTTCCCTTCATTTCATTGGCATACGTCCCGATTGATGAACTGTCAACAGACTGATTGACTGAGTGACTGAAACAGACTGTACTGTGTGTGTCTCTGTCTATCACAGAAACTTTTTGAACATCCTTTTCGAAGAGAGATATACGGAAATGTATTGAGATGTATTAAGATGTATCGAAATATAAATGTATATTTTCGTATCGCTCTGTATTTTAAGATTCGAAGATGTAAAAATATACATTATAGCTGCCGTGTGTGGTCTCCTGACGATTTCTATGGAAAGATGTAATGAGATGTATCGTGCTATAATGTACATCTTTACATTATAGCTGCTGTGTGTGAAGCCCTTAACATGCCAATTGAAACTATGTATGATAAGCTGCTATTTTTATTGCGTAATACCTACCGCGTATAATACGCGGTAGGTATTTGAGAAATTAATTCATATTTATTTAGACGCTTGATTAGGTACATAGGATGAGAAACTATACATCACTATATTCAAAAGGTTAAAAACCATTGTTTTAATACATAAAACAACACCCACGAAGTCGAATATTTTTTTATCGATATCTTGACGTCGTCCCAACTCTACATATAAAGAATGACATACAGACATTAAACCAGAGATTATAACCGCCATAATCATAACTCAATTAAATCTTTATATTTATGTGAGTCGTAAAATCAGCAAACGTAGGCTTAGGAATTGCTTAGGGCTTAAGTTATGCGTTAGCTTTAGCTCAATTACTTTGCTTTTAGTTCTAACTTTAAGTTCTTATTTATTTATTATCATAAGGCCCTTGTTCACATACGTTTTTTGGCGTAAAAATCTACGGTTTATTCGCCGTGTGTACGGTTGTCAGTGTTGTATGGATCACTGTGGATGCGTGTTGATGGCGCCACCGCCGTGCCTACACACGATGAATTTAACCGTAGATTTACGGTATATAACGGTTAAAAAAACGTTTGTGGACATAGACCCTTACTTATACCCCGTCCACGAATGTATTTTCTGTTTGGTATATACACGACTATGAAGTTCCGTAATGGACACATGACAGGTGAGTGAATGAGGACTGAATGACAGAGTGAAGGATTTCATAGACACAGTTATTTAAACTGATAGAGATGCGAATATGTCGACTCGCAAAATATGGGGCTTGGAAAGTTTAAATTTTTATCGAGCCGACATTGAATGTAACGAAGATTATTCTAGATTATATTTTATGAAAAATTATTAAAAATAGTTATACAATAAATTATAGTTTACCACAGTAGCTCAATCTGTATTACTTTTTATCACGGAAAAAAGCGTGTAATGCCGCTGGCAGAAGCAAGTAGCAAACAAAGCGTATTATTATGTATTTGACATTTGTAGACTAAATAATAATTTGCTAATCTTTTTTTTTTTATTTTGGACCAATGTTATTGTTGTAGGTACTCATAGTTTGACATTATTTTAATTAATTTTCTGATTTGCATCTCTCTATTTGTTATTTTTATATAATTTTACACACCAAAGCTGTATAGCTGGTAAGTAATAGCATGAAACATTTTAATATAAGCATATCAACTTAGATAAAAGCCAACAAGGCGCTTATCAGGGGGAGGCCTGGGTCCAGCAGTGGACCAATATAGGCTGTGGAGATGGAGATGGAGAGATAACTTGTAACCCTTTGTCTGCAATTAAATGATTTGATTTGATAAAACAACAAAACTAATACAAACATTATTATATTGAATATTTTGATTCCAAAAATACAATAATTAATACGCCTGAGTAAAGTCTGTAAAATAATACAAAATGTTGAGCAACACAAAAAAGATTACAACTTCTTCATAAACGCAATAAATACAGTCGAACTACCAAAGAGAAAATAATTTCATGGAATAGGTACTTATTCGGATTATACGTACTCGCGATGAAAAACTATTGGTCATGGAAAAACTGTCAATACAAGTCAAGATACCAAATTTCAATGTTCAAATGAAACAAATAGAAACGTATTAACCACATAGGTACAAATTCGCTCGATATTCTATTAATTTTAACCGACTTCGATAAACGGAGGAGGTTCTATGTGGCTGTACGTATGACGTATATATCTTTTTTAGTGTTTGTTCAACGATTTCTACTTAAATTTTGGACCGATTGTGATGAATATTTTGCTTTTCTATAGATTGTAGAGAATGATCCCGAGGTGGTTCCATAAAAATTGTATCCCTGACTTACTATTTTTCCCGCACAACGTAAAAAAAACCGTGTAAATGACTTTGAAGTCGGGTATTACTAGATATATTCCCAACCGCCCCATTAACCTCCCCATCAATGGGGTGGTTATCTCAATCTGACTTGAACTTGGCCGTTTTACTTGTAACTATAAAGTTAAACGTTCATACATAATACCACTTCTTGAGTGGAGAATACGACTCAGCAAACGTGGAGTAGGACGCTCTCCGGCCAGGTAGGGTGATGACCTGCGAAAGACTCCAGGCAGATGCTGGAGGCGGCTAGCTGAAGACAGGGCGCTATGGTGCTCATAAGGGGAGGCCTAAGTCCAGAACTGGAATAATATAGGTTGATGATGATGACATAATACCTACTAGGCACAGTTTGTGCACAGCCGAACTGAATATTGAATTTTGTGGTAAATTCATAATAAACGATGCAATCAATTAACGTGCTGTTCATTAATTAGCCTCGTTAAAATATTTAGCAAACAATTTTTATTTGTTGCTATAAACTCGTTTGACCATGCTAGTTTATTTTATTTATTAAATCAAACAGGGCATAATGTATATTATTAAGTAAAATTTTTGCTTTTTCGATGATAAAACTCAGAATCTTCTAGGGGCTTACCCTTAACATTTCAGCTCAAATAATAAAAAAAAAAATACCTGCAGGCAAATAGAAAAATTTAAAAGAATAAAATATACCTATCAACTCCAGGTTGTTTATATTTTTTTTTTTTGGAGATCAAATTTCTTTTCAAGCTTTTTTAGACTATAAAGATCACAAGAGATATAACTGATATGGCACAGAAAATACCTGCATTAAAGATTATTCAAAGTTTGTTTTACTTATTAACAAAGAAAATTACTATCAAATAATATAAACAAATTAGAACTAGTATTTACAATTGAAACAATAACGTACATAACGCGGTATTATTATTGCTTAAAGCAATTTGTTC
The DNA here is from genome assembly GCA_963662085.1 of Eupithecia inturbata. Classification (NCBI taxonomy): domain Eukaryota; kingdom Metazoa; phylum Arthropoda; class Insecta; order Lepidoptera; family Geometridae; genus Eupithecia; species Eupithecia inturbata. The sequence goes on from OY759192.1 coordinate 3,054,952, forward strand.
CAGGCAACCTTTTATTTTAAAGATATAAGGATTATACATATTATAAGAGTGGTAGTGCACATGCAGAAACTGTAGTTTTTTATCGATATAATACATTACATACGATACAAATAATAGATAATTTACATACATATTAAACTAACCTAAAAGTATACCTAAAACAAAACAAAATAATAACAATGCTACGATAACATCAAAGTTACAGGTTAAGTTGAATAAGTAAGAATGAAAGCACTGTTTAGACAGCTGAAGATAGGAAATAGGACTTGAGTCGGAGAGGGGAGCCCTCTGCGCTTTGTACACCAATAACGTGGCACCTTGTTATGTCTTATGTTATAGCCTACACACTAAAGTCGGCGGGCCGCCAACATTATCACCGACCGTAAGATCAATCGACTTAAAGCTATCTACCGACATCGAAAAAAGGAGGAGGTTCTATGTTCGGCTGTAAGTTTTTTTTAAATGTAATTAACCGATTTGGATGATTCTTTTGCAGTTGTATAGAGTATGATTCCGTAATGGTCCCAAAAAATGTATTGCCGAGGGATTAGTATTACACCGCAAAACTTAAAAAACAGATCAAATTTTTGTCATGAAATAGAGTCCTCATGACAACAATTTGATTTGATAAAAACAGTGTCCCATTTGATTATAAGTCCCACAGAGCAAAAAAGAGAAGTATTTCAAGGACTTCGAACACTTCAATTGCTTCATGCGTTCTCCGACGAGACGTTTTTTTCACGATTTTAATCTTCGCAACCTGCCTGCAGAAGGATCTAGGAAGGCCTGAGAGGAAGACTCACAAACGAAAAAAGTTTTCGTTTACTACCACTGACCTGTCAAAGTTACGTAAAAATAAAAATTGGTTAAAAAAATTGGTTAAAGATTTGCTAAAATGCAACAAATCGTTCGATAACTATAATCAAATTCGTATGAAACTATTGAATCGCTGTCATTATTACGAAAAGCAGTTCCACTCAGTATCGTGCTCCGGCGCTAAATGTACTTACCTATTGAAGGAAACGAAAACTTTTATAGTTTTCATAATCTACCTACGCAAAACTGATACTAAGTTCTCAGAATCAAATCTACCGCGGGAACATAATTGGAGGACACATGATCGATTGCTATGGAATAATCTGGGGGAGGCCCAGAAACGAAAGGCAAAACAATCTGAATACCGACACAGAATAACTAAATCACTACATCGATGTCTTAAACCTACAAAAAAAAAATGTTCCTGAATAAGAAGAGTGAATTTATTTAGCACATAGAATATTACAATAACAGAATAAAACAATTACAACTACTGTTTAAACATGTCTCTTTCTTAAAAATCTATGCCGTCACCAGAAGGCAGAGTGCCCAGAATGCTGGCAGCATTGCCACGTTGAATGGCAATGCTAATTCGTTGACCGAAATAGAAGCCAGCATTCCGATCACCTATGGACTCTATGAGAAGTTTGGTAAGATATATAAGTTGTGTGCCCCAGGACCACAAGGAGCAAGGGTTTGCCGCAAGGGTAAAGGGGGCAAGGGTTTGACTTAGGCCGCAAACGGCTCAATTATGTAACCTTGGTCAAGATGAGCTTATTTTATTTATTTTACATTTTATGTATCAAAATTAGATTAAAAAAGCCTTCTATTGATAAAATTGTCAAAGCAGCGTCAAACCCAATCACCGATCCTCCAGTTCCAAAACCGCTGATGGGACAGCGTCCTAAAGGCCGCGTCAATCCCAATTTTCCATTGTAAGTACTGCGGAAAAAATCTCTATTGTCTAAAAGTACGTGAGCGGAATCCTGCGCCAAATGGTCTGAAATTATTATCTTGGCGATTTTTTCGTTCCTTCATTACGTGGATGATGAATTTTTAGGACAATAAGCTTACTGGATGTGTCAAATTTCTGTTAACGGTAGAAAAAGGAGGGCGCCAAGTATGTTCATACCTATGTAGTAAATAGCTCACGGCCTGAAAAATCGTAGAAGAAGAAAGGAATGTAATTTTCCAGCTAACAAATAAAATGTTTTGTTTGACGACTGATGTGGCGCGGCGGGCGAAGGTCAGCCTGCGACACAGGAGGTTGCGGGTTCGATTTCCGCCTCAGGACAAATGCTTGTACGATCTGCAAATATTTGTTCCGGGTGTTCTGGCTATTTTCTTTATAAAATAAAAAATATCTATCTATATCAGTTATCTAGTACCCATAAAACAAGCCCTGCTTAGCTTGTGGCTAGATGATGGTGTGTGGATTGTCCAGCATTATTTATTTATACTGTTCAGAAATGGTTGGCACATCCAGTAGACTCACAGCAGTGTCCATCCACTTCTATTTAACTTCCTTATTGCTACCGATCAGCATTACCATTTATTTGCGAACCTTCTGATTCATAATTTAGTTTTATTTACCTACCATAATGGCGTTTCTAATTTTATTGCATAAAGCTCGAGACAGACGAGTCACTAAAATGGTCCACTAAAGCGGAGATCTATTAAATAATACATAGATGGGTAGGATTGGGTGCATATCGTACCTAGACGTGGTCATGTTGTGACTATTTGGCATTATTATTACTGTGACTATGGCGAAATCCCCGTCTAAATCTAATTCTAAGTATGGGAACTGTAAAATGCACTGACATCTCGCATGCGTGTGTATTGTATATTGTTCCCCTACCTAACCAGGCCCTAACCAGCCCAGCTTCCTACAGTGTCAGAGCAGGACTTTTGGTGATTGACAGCTTCGTTTCTGCTTTTCTGTAGGTGTGGATGGGTTTGATGTCTCTACGAGACCCTTCAATCCCGTTTTTTGTCTGGCCTCTATTGAGGCCCCCTCGTTTGGGGGAGGCAAGTCCAGCAGTGGACATACTATGTGTGCTGATGAGAAGGATCGAGGATTAGGCGGTTGGTTTTTTATACAACTTCGGTGCGCTTTGCTTTAGCGATAACCAGAGGAGTGAGTCTATTTGACGTTAGTAACGAGACGTGATTGGTAGTCTCCCTTTTCCATACAATTTGGTACAGCGTGCGGACAGGGAACTACGTAAATCCCATACAAAAAGGAGTCATCACGATCACGTCTAGTTACTAACGTCAAATAACACCCCGCTGATTTTATTTTGTTAAAAATTTCGCATCTTGCTGGCTCGTTTGTTAGGTACTGCGAAATTATTACATTAGTAACATAAACTAATTTGTTTCAGCTTAAACATGAGGCAAACATAAATAATTTCAATAAACAGTATATTTTTATAACTTAATTGAGCGCTTTGGATCACCGCGCCGTATAAAAAAGCTTGAATAAATCTACATGATTGCTATAATAATCTTCAAGGCGGTTAAGAACGCAAATCGTTATGGCTTCTAGAAGGAAAAAATAGTTACCCAATAAGCCATGACGGCAAATACGGAGTTGTCGGTTCTAAGAGCAAAGCTTCATGGGAGCAAAACGTCTTCAATTAAAAAGGAACTTTACCCAGGCGTTGACTTGCGACGTGTTAAAGTCATTCTCTCGTTTACTTTGTCTAACGCTTCGAGAAGCAGACTTGCAGATGGAGTATGAGACCCATTTCGAATAAAATATAGCTGTTAACTATTGTTAACAGCACTTGTAAAGATGTCTTCTCTTGAGCAATTCCAATGTCATTTAACCAATAACCCCAATGTAAGCATCTTAAACAAACTCTGTTACCCTATGTTTACGATAAGCTTAATTTAGATCACAGCCTGCTTGTTACACCGAAACGTTATTTAACGCCGACCGCGAACAAGACGACGTGAATACAGCCGCAAGACATAGCTGCAACTTCATGTCAATCATGTCTTCGGCAGAGCGCGCGGCATCTTCACACATTCATTTTTCCATTCAAACCATTCAGACAAAATTACAGCCTCCGCGCACGGCACCAGTCAATTAAATTTTATATAAATTTTAAGCAATTTTCGATATTGTAAAAGTCAATACATACAAAGTTCCAAAAGACCGACTCGCCTTTTTATTTCCATTATTGCTAAATAAAAGGAGAGTAAAGTGTTTCCTGTGGAAATTACATCCGCCGATGCAGGCAGATTGGTGATAGCAGTAAAGGTGTTAAAATACACAGAAGGAAGCTGTTGCCTTTCCTAACATAGGTTTGTTCCCTTAGTCGCCACTTACGACGCATCCACTGGATGAGTTAGAGGGGTATATTCTACAACAAAACTCCTAGTGAGTTGCAAAAATTATCAGTAAATAAATTCAAACAAATTGTCAAAACCTTCTTATGTAAAAAGGCCTACTATAAAATATCAGATTATCTAGAGAGGATAAAAAAGCGTGGGACGGGATTTGCTTCAACTCAAAAAATAACAACTAACTAACAAGCTAAAGGTTTCTTCGTCGCTTCTTTACTTTAGTCTACATACCGAAGCGACTAAAATCAAAAATATTATTATTATTATTATTATTATTTCCGTGTCAGTGTTTAATTATTAAGAATTTGACCTTTTCTAAGTACCTATACATTTATTGTATATATGGAAATAAAGTGTTTTTGACTTTGACTTTGACTTTTGACTTGCCACGGCCATTCTACGCATTTATTATAAAGAACTCTAACACAATTAAATGGCCCAAGACGCATTGGTCTGTCTGCAACACCACGTGGCGGGGCTGCGCGCCCGTGCGTGTCGCACCGCCGAGGATGGGCAGTGAAGGCGATATACTAACACTTACATTGTCTAAGACGCACTGGTCCGTATGCAGCAACACCGACGCAAGTGGCCACAAGGCTGGGCAATGATGCATTAATTGTTTTTATGTAATATTACGGTGTTACTGCAGCCATGCTAATTAATACTTAACGTTTTCCGTTTATTTGTTCCCCAAACATTATTCGTCGTAATAATTTAAGTCGAAAAGCTTTTAAATGGATTTTTGGTACAATAAATCGTTTATTCCTTGTTAATGTCTGTATCCTGTTTGAATTCTCGCTATTTGAAGGATGTACTCGGGATAATGGGGAAGTAACTTATTGTTTTAAAAGCTACAATTCTTTTTGTTTATTTATTTTTCGGATGTTAATGGGTCTGTTTTGAGTAATTCCTATTAGGGTACTCGAAAAGGCGCCAAATGTATAGGAATAGTCGCATCGAGCCCTCGATAACTTTTATCGAATGCTTTTTTTTTGTATTTTCTCGTACTAAGGGTGCAGAACAGTAATGGCTTCTACTCTACAGCGTTGATTGTTACAGAATGAAATTAACAAAGTCATTTTTAATGCCATCAAAAAGGGACTTGTTATTTGTTTATGTTGGTATCTGTGAGTTTGTGGCATTGTTGTTTGAAGGTGACTGCGATTTGTGTATGACGGAAATCGATGTAGATTATGGAAGTATGGGTCACAATTTTAGATAGATCCTTTATAAAAAACTGTCCTTAAAACCCATGTAAGAGGGTGTCGACAGGTTCTCAATTCACACCAAAATAGATTCCCCAAACAAATGCGTTAAATATCATAAAATTTTCACGGCAGGCGAACCCAATACAAGCACGTTAATTCGAATTCGCTGGTACCAAATCATAATAAACATAATTCACACATATTCGCAACACGTTACTGTTTATGTAGTGTAGGATACAATCTCATATAACTTACAACACCTTAATATTTACAGGTATATGCGGCGGCAGTTTTTAATGCAGTCTAAACACCGAAGTCGGCGACGCTGCTGACCACCCGTAATCATTATTTTGATGTGAAGCCGGCAATATCCGTCCAGCTGGGCTGTGTCGGTAGTGGCGACTTTGTCCGTTGTTCATTTTCAGTAGGAGTACTATGAAAAATGAACGAAGTTGACGGATGACGTTGGATGGCACTAAACAAAGGACGGCCGATCCGTTCTTTCAATGAGCATACTATAAAATGATTGACTAAATGATTAATTATTTCTAAGAGATACAAAACGAATGGTGTCACAGTTATGGCGTGCCCGAAGCAACTTTGTGGTAAATCTATTCGATCGACGTCATCCGTCAACTTCATTAGTTTTTCAACGTACCATACCATACTCCAAGAATTTACCTACAACAGCCGAATTTTTACATGGTTTTTTGGTTACCTACATGGTTATGTTGGTTGATGTTTTCTCAAAATGTTAAAAACGCATTCATTGCCGAGCTTCAGCGGTGCGACCCACAGAGGCGCGTCACAATTGCAGCTGATGGAAGACGTCCGCGTGCTACGTGGGCCATGAAAGTGCTAAACAATTTTATTCGCACAGTGGTTGAGTAAGCTGGGACTAGGCTAGTCTTCTAGAATCCCACCTTTCTAGCATTCAAATCGTAAATAATTCAATGGTGTATGTAAAAGACCAGCTATCTTCTGGAATATAATTTTAGTACTGTATTGATCCGAGCGTTGAGACGTACGTATTCGTTGAAATCGTCCTCGTGGGAGCGTGTAACAACACCGGCGAAATTAAATTCGCTCATCGATAATTCTGGATCTGATGCGATTCGTAAGTACCTATACGGTGATGTAGGGATAGGTGAGGTTGGCTCTTGTGTTAAATTTGGGCTCGTTAGCAGAATACCAGGGCACAGATTTTATACCAGGGATAGATTGAGATAGACAAACAATAGTTTTTGCTACACACCTTTGAATGTACCTACATATAACCTTACAAGTCAGAACCCAGGATGCTGGTAGTTCTATCATGGATGAGCCCAAAATAACTCAATTCAGGTAACTTTTAAACAACAACTCGTTTTTCGTTCTCGTTTAAACAGACCGTCGCGCGTCGTCGTCTACAAACAATTTTTTATTAATAATTATAATTTTATTATTTTCCGACTGCTTTTTTTACAAAGCTTCCATAGAACTTGCACCATCACGCCCTACTTGTTAATCCTCAAACGCATCTCACATTTACGCACGTCTCTAATTGCTCAAGTTTGACAGTTTTCAATAAAAATAATTTGGGACCTGTACAAATTAAATTTGCGTTTGGTACTCGGACGTAAATCACTTACATTATTTTCCATTATATTTTATTTATAGCTAAAGGCTAAAGGCCTCCATAGTATTTCAGTTTCTCTGTCCCTTGATGTCATAGGTCTAGAAGGTTGGTTCAGTACGCGTGTACCAAATAGAAATACGAAAAAGTATTCAAGGATTATTGACATATTCATTACGGATATAATCGGGTTACCTACAAACCTTATTTGTGTACACCGTCAAACTCAATGAGGTTTTACCAATAGAGACGTCATACTCATTAGAAAGAAATATAAACATGGCTAGTAATTTATGAGTAAAATAAAATTAACGATTTTCCCATGATTTTCCATTTTTAATAGACTAAACATTACTTAAAAACGAAAAGATATATCCTGCTTGCTTTTTACAGTCGTCCCAGTATAAGCATTGCACTTTCGAAACACACAACATGGCATTTTTTTTTATATTCGTCTCAAAAATCCCTCAACGTACGTGTCCGCGTCGCAGCCTGTCGCAGGACGGACTGAGTTCACTCAAGCTAATTAGCTTGAGTTTTTCTTGCCGCGCAGATCTCGGTAAAACGTATGTACCTCAGTTTATATATATCATTGGTCAAACTACGATAATATTATAGTAAAACCATTGACGTGTTTGGGGTAGACTGATTTAGTTCAGTCGGACCAAGCGCTTTATCTACTTACTTTTATTATATCAATGCCGCGAACGTGACGGCCGCTGCCATGTCAAAGTGAAATCATTCGAAGACTATCATCTAGTTTGTAAGACACTGTTGGATCGTTGTCATACTACGAAAAGTAGTTCCTCTCTAACCGGTAGGGGCGCTGCAAGGCGCTAAAAGTAAAGAAAAGAAACGAAAACGAAAAAAGTACTCGTAAGGTAATGCGCACAACCCATACTAAAGACTTGGAACGAATTCGTCTCACTATTAGGTATAAAATATTTAATTTTCCAAAATCCAGCTTTCCCAAACAGAAAGCGATACTTTTAGCTCTATTTTGAACTCTATGCTTCGTGCTTTGCAAACAAACTCGTTGCGCGAAAATAGATTAAATCGACCCCGATAGCTGGTGGATTTTTCAATGAACGCCTGCGATGTTCTCTTTGAAACGTTATCAATACAACAACCGGCTTTTACTTGAAGTTTTGTGTGGTTTTTTTTAAACTTTTTGTACACTTAGAAATGGATATCATCATGCTGTGTGGAAATCTTTACGTGGCGATGGACAACAATCCATTGTAGTAAGTGTGGTTTTAATTATTCTTAGTGTGTGTGTGACTCTACCTTTTTCCTTTTTTGTACCTTTTCATTTATTTATGCGAAACTGTATTAACTACCTAATAGACCGAACAACAATTTTACTTTTATAAATTGTTTACTCAAAGCTAAATTACTATTCTCATGTAAGTGACTGTGTCTTTTTTGAGAATAAATATCTTTAAACCTAACAATAACCCATACTTCCATACTAATATTAGAAAAGCGAAATAAATAATGTCTGTCTGTTACCTTTTATCGCCTACGCGGCTGAACGGATCTTCATGAAATTTGCGAGGGAGATAAACGTTATCCCGGAGAAGGACATAGGCTTGCACAGTGACATTACTTTTAGTAATGTTATTGGGCTTGCATTGCTTCCTGAAAAGTACTAAAATACGAAGGTATTTTAGTACTTTTCAAGTTCTTAAGTTTTTCAAGTGTTGTGTTAAGTTTTTTTTCTTTATTTTTATTTTTTTTCAATTGACAAGCAAAGGCTTGTCAATTTAAACCACGAGAGACCAGCGCTATGGCATGATTTGTATATCATACACGCACAGCACATGCTGAGTAGTAACCATTTTGGTCGCGTCTCCTAATTATTTTATGTGACAAAACAAATACCTATATTTACTTTTTTAACTTCTAAAAAGAGCGTGTTAAGCCGCTACATATCGTCTCTACGTGAAGACAGGGGTGTGTGTGTATCTAGTTCACTTTTCTAGTTTTACTTACTTTAGGAAATGGTTCCATATAAGTCAGGCTGATGATGATGACGTCAAAATGGCCAAGATGCGCTGACAATAGATGTTATCTCAAGGTTCCCATTAGCAAATGCATTTTCCGCTCGACACATTACAGCAGCGTTTGTTCCTAAAGTAGATTAGCTCGAGATCATGACGCTACAGACAAAAGGGTTTTGGATTGTTTTAGACCCTTATCTCGAGTAAGAAGGTGTATCTTACAGTGTAGTTTGATTTTCTAATAGATTCTGCACGCGGCTTTGCACGTGCCCTTCGTAAATTGCGATTGGATGGGTGGGACGCGTGAAGGCCATGAAATGGCTTTCAATTGTCAATTATAGGATATGTGGTTTTTGCGTAATAGCACAGCTGATCATCATCATCAACCTATATTAGTCCTCTGCTGGACATTGGCCTCCCCTAATGAGCGCCATAGCGCCCTGTCTTCAGCTTGCCGCATCAGCATCTGCCTGCAGTCTTTTGCAGGCAGATGCGGTTATAAAGTGCTAACAAGTGAAATCTTATAAAAAACGCGACTCGGTCCTTCACTTTTTTTCGCCAAATGAAGTTGGCGAAGGCCAATAAATGGTAGCTAAGAACCTTAAGAGACCAGAAGAGTATTTTGACACATTATTTATCAAGAATGGCTCTAGCCGTTTCGATGATTGGAGATAGGTGCGATTTAATTGACGGCGAAGGTAATAAACAGTGTCAGCTAACCACGAAGAAAAACTCGAAAAATATAACCCGCGCCACGCGGGTAAAAAGCGTCCAGTTATTTCTGATTAAGATGTAGTTCTAGATTAAAAAAAACAGGCTGCAGTTTGTCGTAAAGAAATAAAGGACTGAGCGAGCAGAAAGTGTTGAAATGTACTCGCTCAGGTCAGTTACAATGAAACACAAAAGACTCTTAGTTGGTGGAAATGTAAACCTATTTAATTTATAGGAGTCCGTTCCTCCTAATCATTTTTACCACATTACCCTTTCGCGGTGGAAATCCTGCTTAATTCACACGTATCTGGACATAACTACTCCTTTCATCAGACCTTTCGTACATACTAGTTGTGCGATTACGGAAAAACCACCCATCCCATAATTGACATTTGAAAGCCATTTCATGGCCTTCGTAATTTGCAATTGTATGGATAGGACGCGTGGAGGCTTTCAAATGTCCATTATAGGATGGGTGCTTTTTGCGTAATTGCACAGGACCGTGTCCGTTGCGGCTGAGGGTTTTGGAATTTCATAATTCTGAATACCCTATGCATTAGTAAATGTTCTGAAGCATTTGTTAGTGCAGTCTCTAATTTGTAAAAGCACCCAGTCAATAGTTACAACCAGCATAGGTGGTCCCTCTGACGTGAACACCACCACACCACTACCGCTATCATATCCATAACGCAGTCAAAAAATCCATCATTTCAATTGTCAGACAGTTCTTTGTCTGTGGTTTTCACGTGACTGGCCTCCGAATGTACCTATACGGCCTTTGAAACATTGGCAAGTGCACACTGGACCGTTGTGCAGACAAAAGACGAATTTATAGAGGAACCAGGCTGGTTGGAATTGGTCTACCAGCTTTTTGGTAAACTTAGCTTTGTTGTGCTGAAATATCTGGTTACGGTTTAGGTCTTTGATGACTTACAGAATGAGCGACTAAGGACACAGCAGGGTGCAGATTCGCTTCCCGCTGTGAAATAATATTATTTATTAATTTATTTTGAAATTTTAGGAAAACTTACAGCTAGAAAATTACAAAGTAAGGAACATTTAACTAAATACATGAGATTTACATGTACTTATGTTGAGGGCTATTATTATTTCTCTTAATCCCCAGGGAATGAGGGCCATATACTTCAGTATACAAATTCGTCATTATTTTGATCACTGCAATTTTACGTTCTCACGACAAACACACTAAAACCTAGTAAAGGTTCTAGTTAGTGTAGATATTTTCAACCAACACCTTGGAAGGTGTAGATATTTTCGACCAACACCTTGGAATGTGTAGATATTTTATAACAAGGAGCTTAATGTTTAGTTAGTAGGGCCTAGTTTTAAGGGCTGTGGATTTTGTAATTCCAATAAAAATAAAAATAAAATGTGCGGTGTCCGTGTTCTGTGTAAATGTGCCAATAGCTGAAAACAAAAGGGATTTGGAAAAAAGATGTGCCGAGCCGTGAGATTCGAACCCACAGTCAGTAACTGCATTCAGTAACTAGTCCATCCAATCTGCTTGTGCATGGCGTGAATGAATTTCGTTCAATCAAAAGGTTGGTAGACAACAACGAAAAGTGCAATTAATTAGGTACCTAGATAGGCCGTGGTGATCGCGGCGTAAGAATCGAACCCACCTACTCACTCTTTCTTCTACATGGTGGAAGAGTTTTTGTGTTTGAAGGTTAACCCTACCTCGTTAAATAATAATTGTTGCACTACTAATGTATGCCTCTATTTATTTTAACCTGTTATTTTATTTCAGTGTACCAATTTATTGTTTTTTTTTTATAAAACTTGTATCTTCTTTGTTCGAAATGATTGTCATATTATTATACAATGTGTCTGGTCACCAGGGTCCCGCTAATAAAAAACTAGACTCACGGTTTCGAGGAATTCAAAGTTAGCGTGATATTTAAGCTTTCAAGGGTCATATTTAAATCGTCATAACTTCTAAACTATCTTACTTATGGCTAAGATGAAATACTTATTTTGAAGCACACATTCTGTACTATCGTTCAAAGACAAAAAACATGTAGCTTAGCGATTTTATGAAAAAGGTTATAATTAAAAAAAATTTTAATATTTTTTTTTTAATCCTTAATTATCTTTTTCTCTATTATAAAATAGAAATTGCAACAATGTTGTCATTGCTTTTATTGTCTACATTATTGGCTATCAAATAAGTCCTCTATCGTCTTCCTAGGACATCTACATGGGTATCTACATATATGCTACAGCTTAATCAGTACAAGCCCCCGTGCTTCGAGGCAAAAGAAAACAAAATGGCTGCAATTTTATCATGGAGAGAGAAAAAATAATAGGGATAGTGATTTGTCGAAAAAAATTACCGTATTTCACCCCCTCAAAGTCTCCGACACCGGTGACCAGACTCATTGTATATTTTCTTGTACTAATAAATGAATCTGAATCAGTCCGTGGATGTCATAGGAGTCAAGAGCAGCAGCATTTGTGTATTTTAACACATCCACTGCGATTACCAATCTGCCTGCCAAGCGTGGTGATTATGGCAAACCCCCCCTTGTTTGAAAGAGGCACGTTCAACAATAAACTTATGTGTGCTAAGAGGCACCTAGATAGATGTTTGGCGCTTAAAAACTTTAAAAAACTGACAGCGGCATTAAAATCCAATACCAAAACAAAAGGTTTTGACTGACATAGAACAAATTGCACATCGCACTCAGCCTTATCCGTGCGCAAGTAGAGTCCACATACCAATGTCGCCGGTTCGCCGTTATGTGGACAGAACACTGTGCCTACAATATTCATAAACTGAAGTGTCGCACCAACCCGATGGGCGGCGGGTTAGATGTGTAGGGCCTATTAATATTACCATTGAAACTAGAAACTATAAATTATATCTCTAGTCCTCCCGCTAAAGATAGTCTAGGTGAGATACGGACAAAATGTAGTGCCGGGTATGGACCTGGCATATCTTTTATCTTTTAACTTTTATCTTTTTTTTTTTTTTTAATGATTTTAATTATAAATATAAGCTGCATAAAGTAAAGCATATAAATATAAGTTTTTTTACGGGGGTTGGAAGATTTAATATAGTGTCTGAACATGAGGGTAGAAATATCAGTAACTAAGTGATTTTTTTGCATTGCGGCAAATGAAAATCGAAGCTTGTTTATTTATTTATTATTGAAGAAGATAGAAGTTTACAGTTTAAGAACCAAAGCACTCACTATCTTATATATATATATTGTTTATTATATTGTATTGTATATTGTATACTGGGGTTGGCAGAAAGTACCATCATGCCAAATGTTTTGCTTTGCTTTGCATGTATATTCATAATAAATAGTTACTAATAAGGATTAGTAACTATTATTATAAATTAAAGAGCATAGCTTTTGTCGGTATCATGATGCAATTTCCTCCACTTTTCTCAATAATCAATTCTTATAATCAATGCCACGTCTTTTACTTCTTTATACGTCATGACAGCGACTTTCTCTTTGACTGACTCATATTCATGGCCTTCCTCTTCCTCGTCTTCCTTCTACTTTTCCTTATATTAGTAACTATTTCAGATTTAACAGCATTTTAACGCATTCACTGCCATGCTTCTGTGGTGGGACCCGCCCCTGCGCGCCCCAACTGCAGGAAGGCAATAAGCGAGTGGAGAAAGGGAAAAATAAAAAATAAAACAGACAGCCATATTGAATTGTAGCAAAGAATATTTCTTACACAGAAAAGGTCCATCAGACATAAAATAAATTAAAATATATCAGGTTTAAAATGTAGATATTCCTAACCATGTCTCTACAGGTATCCCTGTACAGACATGTTTAGTAAGCTAAAAATAATGACAATGGCCTGTGAGCAAGTATCTCGCTTAGCGCCTAGAGCCTTTGTACGTAGAACGTGCACGCTTGGCGCCTTCGCTGGTCGTCAAATGGCCCGTAAGGCTCTAGGCGCTAAGTAAGCCGCCTGTCTGTGCGTTTGCAGCCTTACGGTCTGTCCCAAAATGTTGGAAAACGATAAGAAATATACCATTCGATTCATCTCAAAATTTTGTGGAACTCTGCATTTTTAGTTACTCCGTGTTTGTTCCTTTTTTTTTTAAATTGGCAGAATAATTTCCTTTCCTTCGTTCATCTCTTGTGACAAAAAAGGTTACAATTCTATACGTTAGTTTAAAGTTAGGGATAGGATTAAAACCAACCTCCTTTGTTTCAGTAGGTAAGTAGAATGCAGTAGGATCATCGGCCATGGATTAAAAAAACTAAGTAATAACAAAATATAAAAAAAAACAAAATAAAATAAAACAAAAGGTATGTACGCGATAAATACCCAACAAATAATCTATATTATGTTAACAGACCGCGAAAGTTTAAAAAGTTTAACAAAATATAATGCAAATTCAGGTAGCATAGCTTATTTATTTTTTGGTCCTATTTTATAATTTTCACTGTGGGTGTTCCGAATACAATGTCAATATAGATTTATTATTTTGTAGATTGCAATATTTATTATGGCGGTGCTTTCAACCAATTTTCAAACCACTTGAAGAAGTTCCTTTGCATGAAATTACTCACGAGCTTTTTATTTTCTTAATTTTTTTTTTAAGTCTGATTAAATGAATTTAAAACATCACAATTAATTTCAAACGGTCGAGACAGTCAAACAGTGTTGTTTTCGAAGAGGATGCCAGAACTATCTCTATCATTTCCGAGTGGATTACACCAATAAGAGTAAGTGCCTACATAACTACCTACCTAATTATTAAGTAAACAATGGACGTGTAAAATATTATTTTTATTAATAAATTCTTGTATTCTTCTTGTATCTGTAATATTTTATCTATTAGTTAGTATGTACTTACCTGCCTATTTACCTACCTCCCTACCTGTTATTGTTGCTATGAGCTACGCGACTAGTTGGTAGAGTAGGTAAACCTGGCAGACATGCTAGTGTATGCAGGTTCGACCTCCGTTGTATGACAATGTCCGCAAAATTATCAGATCAATACTACGCACTGTTGTGAGCAGGTATTGAGTATATATAGTAAAATAAATATTTTTTCTCTTACCTACCTATGATATTTTGGTATGAATTTGTAATACAAAGGTTAATTACTTACATAAGTACCTACCTATCAACGTACTTATATAAATATGTGGGTTAAGTTAAGTACCTTCCATTTTCTCTTTTGGGTAGTTACCGAGTTAGGCATGGAGCTTGTAAAAGCGTGCAATTATATTTTAGGATGATGTATGAAATGGTCGACATCACCTACATAGGTACTTACTTGAACTTTTTACAGATAATGGAAAACGAATCTCGAAATCACGAATCGAACGAATCTGCGGAGCCAGATCTAAGTAAAATCTGTAGATGGGAGAACGTACCATACGTTCTCCCAGCGCTTACTCAACAACTAGCCTGTGTTACAACTACACGCAAACACTCGCTCACAGTTACATTTCCAATCTAGTGCAATAAATTATAATGAACAAAAACGAGCGCATTGATGTAGTTAAATAGTCAATAAATCACACAAAAGCAGATCGTAGCAAGCACGTTTAACACCTGTCCTGTCCCACTTTGAATGAGGTGGGTGGACTAATTGTACCTAATTTGAGCCTTCCACTTTGGAGAACCTAGTACCTCATACCCTTTATTCTAGCCAAATTGGATGTACAATGTTTGTAAACAAACCGCCCATACTTATCCTTAAATTCACGCTTTTACCGCGTCTTTTTGTACGCAGTTTACATAACTTGCCGATTTGAGATTTTTCCTTCAACGCCAATCAAGTAATTTTTTTTCTGTCGTGGTGTGTTTACAAATATTTCATATTGAGTTTGGCTACTGTATAGGTAATGTGTTAGGTATTATAACTTTTGAATAGGTACTTGGTTCCCAATTTATATTATCAATCATTTCAGACTAGAGCAGATGACAAAGTAGGCTTGCAGTGCATGCTATCGAATGTTAACCTGAAGAACACTTGAAACATTTGGAAATTACAAACATGAAGATGGCCATGAAGAAATAAATGAATATATAAACGAGCGGCATCAGCAGTGAAATTGTGGAACACGTTGTGGTACACTGCACTGCCACAGAGGAGGCCAGACATCGACCCCATCCACACCTACAGAAAAGCTGAAACGAAGCTGTCAGTCACCAAAAGTCCTGCTCCGGTACTCCAAGGAGCTGGGCTGGTTAGAGCTGGTTAGACAGGGGGATAATGCACAATACACTCCCATGCGAGATGTCCATGCAGATCTCAGTTCCCTTGCTTAGAATTAGAGCGGCATTGGCATGTTTGTGCATTGCCTTTTTATCGAAATACCTATGTTATTTTATATACCCCTTTACTGATTTAGTAGTAGTTATAATATACAATTTACACTTCATATTGTTTTATTGCAAATAGTTTGGACTCAGGCATTAAATATACTAACACAAAATACATTGCCACCAGCACACATGGACAACTTCCCCCAGACCAGATGTAGCTCCGGCGGCGCCGCGGCGCGAGACGGGTCTCACCAGCAAGGCTGGGCAGTGAATGGGTTAATAATAATGATGATGGTTTTTATGTGTCTAACTACAGGACCTGAACACTGATATTATGAACCTTCTTACAGAACATCAACTCTCGTGAGTTAGGGAAAAGTCATGAAAGGAGTCATGCCCTCGATTTATAAGAAAACAATAACAGCATATTTATTTTATTCAAAAATCCTTTACTTTTGACGGAAATGGACACGAGTGATTTTAAAAAAAATTACACTCTGTATTATTAAACTAATCGATTCTGTTGCTGATAAGGATCAATCTTTGCAAATAAATGTTGTACTAAAAATTTTCACTTTTTTATTTTTACACGGAAGAAAACTCACCTCCTATTTAAACTTTTTGGTCGTTATGTGTGAAACTCATTTGTCATAATAGCGGGATACTGTGTTCATAGACTAAAAAAAAGAAATTCCATTCATGTTTTTTTTCGAATAATTGTTTTGTTTCAAATTGAGTTGTTTGGGTTGGTTTATGACAGTAAAAGATCTTTCTAAGAATGGATTTATCAAATAGTGAACGATTTGATTTGATGGAGGCCTATTTTTTAAATAGTAGAAGCATAGTTCGTGCACTTAGCTGGTATCAAAACAAATACCCACAGCGCTCTTTACCCTCGGAAAAAGTTTTGTATAGCTGGTGCTGTAATCACAATTATGTTTATTTAGGTTATCAGTTTTATTTTATTGAACTTAATATAAAGTTTTCCACAGCTGGGCTAAGGTCTCCCCAATTCTTTCCACACCTTGCCGTAGTTACTTTAAACAAAATCTGCTATCACTCAGCTTATAGAATATTTATTAATATATTCTCTGACACATCATTCAATTTGGCAGAGCAGATAATTCACATAGTTTTTCAAATTCAAATTCAAATTCAAATATATTTATTGCGTCAAACATGGTATAAAGGTGGTTTAGTTCTAAGTAATGCACTCATGTCTCACTATATTCTAGCATGCAATAATTATGGTGGCAAATTAAATTAGGTATTATTATGTATTTATTATCTTACATTTAAAAACTCATTGATGTCATAAAAATTCATTTCATTCAGCCAGCTAAGCAATTTGGTTTTATATAAATAGTTATTTAATAATTTGATTTCATTTGGTAACATATTGTATATTTTTACGCATAGAGTCAAACAACTTTTGGAAAACTTGGCTGAACGCGGGGTATCTTTTAGAATAAGTCTATTCGGATCTCTACATAGTCTAGGGTGTTTGTCACATGCTTTTATAAATAAGTTTAAATTATTTCTAACAAAATTTGATACTTCATAAATATAAAGCGACGGTAGAGGTAATAAACCAAGCTCCTTAAACAAGGGTTTGCATGACTCATCCGGGGGGATTCCACAGATCGCTCTTATGCATTTCTTTTGTGTTATAAATGCTCTGTTTTTATCAGTGCTGTTGCCCCACATTACAAGCCCATAGCGAAGAGCAGATTCAATATAGGCATGAAAGGACGTTATTGCAGTTTTCACATTTGTGACATTTTTAATTTGACTTAGAGCATACACGAATTTGTGTAATTTTTTATTTACCATGTCTATATGTGCCTTCCAGTCCAGATTTTCGTCAATTATTACGCCTAGAAACTTAATTTGCGGAACTTGTTCTATTTTCGCTATATTTAGATTAAAATTATATTTTATATGTTTAGATTTATTGAATTGAATATATTTGGATTTGTCAAGATTAATTTTAAGATTGTTAATGACAATAATTTTATCAATTGTGTTATTTTATTGATATGGACTGGATATTTGCACGAAAAAAATCTCTACCTGCCAATTAAATACATATTATGTACACCGAAATTAGGCCAAAATCTAGAAAAAGAGAACAAATTGTTTGTTTTGGTTTTGTAGCCGTTCGACATTGTTAAAGTCTTGATTGATGTCGAGTGATCATGCAATGTCAATGTCAAAAACAAAATGGCGGATTCTAAGAGTTTTCATCACCCTAGTTACGAACAAGTTGCTAATTAACCACATTTTCAAATATAATTTAATTTTTCATGCAACAAAAATGGGAAACTAAATATGCAGTTTTATTCAGAATTTTAGGAGCTATCGATTGATACCCATGCGATTTTTTTACAAGATAGCTCAAAATCCTTGTCATTTTTCTTTACCAATCATATTTTACTTTTCATATACATTATATAAAATCTCAATAATACTACAAGAAATAAGGAAATTCATAATCACAACACTAGAAATAAGGAAAATATTGCAGTCTACACGCGACTATAAAATATAAAAAAAAGCTTCATGGGGCTTCTATTAAATTTTATAATAAAATACCTTTAGAAGATAGAAACAAATCTGACATTAAACTATTTGTAATTATTAAAACAATTCTAATAAATAGTATACAATTGACGAAGCTATGGCTGATAAAAGCATATTTTGTGATGGGGTAGGTACTGAAGCTAAGGTAGATATTAAATAGCTATATAAGTTAAAATGTAAATGTGACTTATCTAATAACATACATATTGTGTCAAAAGAAAAATATTAGGTTCTTACATATGAAATTGGCGTTTTTCGTACTGGCCACTTTAATCACAAATTTCTCCTCTTTGGTAAGGAATTCCAAATTCAAATTTGTACAGCTATAGACTCATGTATTTGCGCTTCGATGATCGTCATTCATTTGTTTTTTTTCTTCTGTTTTTTTCTGTTTGCGTCACTCATTTTACAAAATGGAAAACTTAAAATATCGCATTATTTACGAGTACGAGTTCCGCCGTGGCACTAGTGCTGCGGAAACAACTCGAAGGGTGAATGATGTGTATGGCGGTCGTGTTGCAAAAGAAAACACAGTTCGTTTTTGGTTCCAACGTTTTCGTTCTGGAAATTTTGACCTGCAGAACAAGCCCCGTGGACGGCCTGAGACTCAAGTTGATAATGAAGAGTTGAAGGCTATTGTGGAAGCGGATCCATCGCAAACCACGTCCGAGTTAGCTGCAGGCTGCGATGTTAGTGATAAAACTGTTTTAATTCACTTGAAGCAAATTGGGAAGATTAAAAAGCTTGAAAGGTGGGTACCTCACGAATTGACTGAAGCAAACCGGCAAACGCGCGTCGACTGCTGCGTTACATTACTAAACCGGCACAATAATGAAGGTATTTTAAACCGAATCATTACCTGTGATGAAAAATGGGTTCTTTACGATAATCGGAAGCGCTCAGCGCAATGGTTGGATCCTGGCCAGCCAGCCAAATCCTGCCCCAAGCGAAAATTAACCCCAAAAAAGTTACTTGTAAGCGTTTGGTGGACTAGTGCCGGTATTGTTCATTACAGTTTTCTCAAATCTGGCCAGACTTAATAGTCTGGCCAGCTGATGTCTATTGTCAGCAATTGCAAACCATGATGGAAAAGCTAGCGGCTAAACAACCTAGGCTGGTCAATCGCTCCACGCCACTGCTGCTTCACGACAACGCTAGACCACACACTGCGCAACAGACGGCTACTAAATTAGAAGAGCTTCAATTGGAAAGTCTAAGACATCCTCCGTACTCCCCGGACCTTGCTCCAACAGATTACCATTTTTTTCGAAATTTGGATAACTTCTTGCAAGGGAAAAAATTCAACTCCGATGGGGCAGTCCAAATCGCCTTCAAAGATTTTATTGATTCCCGTCCGACTGGTTTTTTTAGTAAAGGGATCAATGAACTACCTATAAGATGGCAAAAGTGCATAGAAAATAATGGTTCATACTTTGATTAATTAAATATATTATATTAAAAAATATTCGACTTTTTGTTCCTCCCATACAAAACGCCAATTTCATATGTAAGGACCTAATATATGAACTGAATTAAACAAAATTCAGTTTTTCAGAGTTTATTTATTTCTGTGCCCCTAAGATTCTCAACTGGTTTGGTGGTTGACTTGGAGGCATACCTGGCAGCGCATTACAGAGTGGTCTGTGGTTGTGGCTCGAGTATCTCCTAGAGTCGTAAATTTTGAAGTTTTACGAATACTTTGAGCTTTATTTCTATATTATCTACAAATGGAACTCCAGCCAATAACTTTGCAGCTCTACTTCAACGATACAAACACAGCTTCTCGAAAAAGTAATTTCGATTATTTCCAATAGAGTACGACATCTTATTTCCTATTGGAGTGGAGCGGACAACTTATTAAAAGTTGAGCTCAATGAAGAACTGAAATCTTCTAAAAACTTTGGAACTCAAGATAAGTGCATGGTTTTATGGGGGCTTTGTTACTTCGTTTGTAGGGTTTACTATTCACATTTCAAAGGCTAGTCTAATGTAAGTACCTACTTTAAAATTGACCTTGTGAACAAAGAGAGCTGTAAGAACACCAACAAGTACGAAATTAGATCTTACAATATATTAAATGATTTTAAAGGTTTAATAATAAGTAGGTACATAAACTATCACTTTAGCGTCCGCTGTCCGTCCGTCCGTATGTCACAGGGCTCTATCTCATGAACCGTAAAAGGTAAACAGTTTAAATTTTCAGAGAATGTATATTTCTCTTGCAGCTATAACAACAAATATTAAAAATAAAATGAATATCCAAATCACCCTTTCATTTGGATATTAAGTTGAAAGTTTATTTGCGCGTTTACTCAAATCACACTTTTTCAACTTACAGGTTTTGGATTTACACGGTATATTGGCGCAGATATCACCAAAACTGATGTAGCTAGTCGTGAATCTACAAAAATATTATGTTGCTTTTTAAGTTTAACGGAATAAATACTAATCCCTCGGGAATAAAGTTTTTATGAGACCACCTCGGGATCATTCTCTATACAATAGTGAAAGAATCAGTAAATCGGTTAACCATAGGCGGAGATATCAAATAGTATACATACATAAAAAACATACAGACGAACTGAGAACCTCCTCCTTTTTGAAATCGGTTAAAAAGAGTGTCCGCCAACCACATAGACTCGAAAAACATAATAATCGAGGTTATAAAACGTGGCACCCGTGAATACTTTGTAATGAAAGCTAAGATAAGAGAAATAAAACTAAAATCATGCTTACCATTACCGCAAAACAATCTCTGTCTGGCTAGATTTTTTGTAATGCCCCATCATGAGTAAAAAATTTAAAATCTAGTTTTCCAGTTTATTTTCCACTCGATGCTGTTTCGAAATGTCTGCAAACACATTTCAAGTAGAAAAAGTCTGCTATTACTGATACACTTTTATGTTTCTCTTTATGTTTTGCGAGACATACGAGCTGAAAATTTATGAGGTCTGCCGATCTTTTTTGTAATCCTCTCTATTGGTCTCAGTCTCAAATGAGATTTTAGGATCATACAGCAACTATATATAGAGTACATATATAGAGGTTTCTAGCAGTGAAATAAATTTTGGACAGAAAACCAGTTCGCTTAACGTATTCACTGCCCAACCACGCGGTGGTGCAGACGGACGTGTGCGTCGTGTTCTATGAAAGTTTTAGTTTCACTGCCCAGCCACCGCCGCCGTCGACCGCCTTCACGTGGTGGTGCATACTAACATCTACGTCTTGGGCCATAAAAGGTTTTCTGGTGATGTTAATTAATAGGTATAAGTTCCTTAGAAGATTGTGGGAGAAACGTACTTGATAGTAACAGATTTAGGGGAGGCGTTTTTCTAGATGTTTGACGAATCTAGGATATAGCAGATCGCCTAAAGCTTGCGGTGTTTATGTTTATTCGTATTTATTCCACCTGTAACTATTTACAGAACACCAAAAAAGATCACATCAGATCACGCTAATATTATAAATGCAACAGTTGCATGTTGTTGATAACGGATGGATGTAAGTTTGTTACTTCTTATCGCCTAAACTGCTGAACGAATCGGGCTGAAATTTGTATAGAAGTAGGTATTGTGGATTTTATTTGTATTTATTTATTTTTTAAACTTATTCTAATTGAACATTTTAACATTCTCTTAACCTTTCAGGATTTGTGCAGAATTGAATTTGTCTAGACCAATATAACTTATTATCCCATAAATCAGTACTGTTTGGATATAAAAAAACCTTTAAACTTTTCTATAGCAACAGCGCGTGCGAAACGCTGACCAGAAACTAGTGAATAATAAAAAAATAATTCATCAGCACCATCATCAGCCTATCCACTGCTGGATATAGGCCTTCCCAAATGAGCACCATAGCGCCCTGTCTTCAGTTTGACGTACCTATCCAGCACGTCTTTCCCAGGTCGTCATCCCACCTGGCTGGAGTGGAAACAAAGAATTGAACTGTACTATTAAACATTAATAATCACCTAAGAAATCAATTAAGAAATCAGTTAATTTATTTCTTAAGCCCTTACGCGCATCTTAACAAAAACCTTAATAAATACCTAGGTGCTTCTCTGTGTTATGCAAACCACACTGCCGTATGTCCCCTTGTTTTCCTCACTTCGCACCGCTGAAAAGTTTCTTTCTTTGCTCGGCCAATTCAGCTGCCAGCACAACTAACAGAACAATCGCCGCTCCCAGTCCGACGAGTTGACTTTGAATTGGCTGCAGCGTGAAAAATGCGGAAATGTAAAAAGACTAACGGACTTTGTTCAAAAGACGGGAAAATCAGAAGCTGTCACTTGCAACATTGAATCTCTGGGTCAATGCGCGATATGCCGTATAGCTACCGTGAATAAATACCGTGAAGTCGAAACTAATCTTTCGGTGGATCAGAGTGGAACTTGAATTCGAAACTAATCCATCGGTGGATCTGAGTGGAACTTGAAGTTGAAACTAATCCATCGGTAGATCAGAGTGGACAAAAAAGTGGAAACTGATCCATTAGTGGATCTGCAATGTGGATCAGAGTGGAATAGGGTCACAGACCTTTATACCGAGAATAAAGTTTAGGGCCCAGTTTAGAGCTTTTAAAAGTTCCTTCTCTTTTATTAGTTCGTTGTTTTTGGGCAATGCGTAGTCTGGGTATGCCAAAAAGTTTGATGAGTGCTATGGCTGATGACAAAACTGGATAAAATAGGACCTTCGATCACGGTGTATATGCTTTATTAACAAAGAAAATTACAATCAAATAATAGAAACAAATTAGAACTAGTACTTACAATTGAAACAATTGAACAACTACAGACTGTTGCAAACAATCTATTGTATATTATATTAATACTAGTTGGAAGCGTCCCCAAGATGTTGGCTGCATTGCCCCGCTGTATATGGCAATGCTGATACGCTGCGCCAGATACTCACCAGCTCTCGAGTCACGCGTCGCTTCGACCAGAGGCTCAGATAATTTTTTTCCCGCTGAGGCTCGGTACCTCGAGAGTATAAAGGTTTTTTTTTCGATGAATATGACAATGGATATTGCTTAGGTACTAACGGCACTGTCTAGACATAAAGGAGATAAGTCAGTCATTGTCAGTCTTTACTTTACTGGGTTTGGTAAAAACGGCGTAGTCCAGAGTCAGACCAGATGTGGCCCTAATAAAGCTGTTTTAAATTTTATTTATTTTATGGTGTAATATACATATATGAGGTAGATGTAGAATGCAAGATTTTTTCATTGCAGTTTGCTATTTTCTTCACTTCCTAAGGAAAGAAAAAAATATGTATTCAATTCAATTACACATGTAAAAGTTTTTCTATTAATGAGTAGGTAGGTATGTTTTTGTGAATAGTCCTTCGTTTGATGACAATCTCGCCTGATTGTAAGTGATGGTGTTGCCAACTACATATGTATCACAAAGGACTAGCTTATAGGCCACATGCATTTTTATAAAAATTAAGATTAATTGCTTCTCTTTAATTCTTGATTTATCAGGTGACAGTCGTCTTTAAGCACCCAAAACAAAACTCCCAAACGAAAGTCTACAATATTTTACAAACTGTACTCAGAACTCAAACGAGAGCATGATTGCTTCCTCACTTTCCACACTTGTGCGAAAATATTGGAAGTAACTACCGCATGCAGAGAGAAAGTTTGCGAGTTTGCTAAGTAGAGACAGGCACTTAGCGAGATATTAAAACGAGGAAGCTGTGGCTCTAGACAAGAGGTACGTGGCGATGAAAGCGTTTGATTCCAACGCCAGGAGCTCAAGTCAATAATTTTGCTGTCAGATGTAATTCCAAAATAAAGGGGAAGACTGCTTGATTCAATAAATATTGTGATTGCTGTCATTTTATACACCCGCATTTTTTATACAAAATGTTTTTATTTACAGCTGATTGCTGTAAATAAAAACATTTCGTCTCAAATCTTGCTATCAATACGTACAGTGACGTTCATAGATCGATAACCCCCCTGACCCCTGGTTTTAAATCTATTAATTACATTACCAACTATTACCTATTAAGTTTTATACTTTTCAATTTGTTGTTTTTATATAAAACAACTTGCTAACATTATTTTACTGAAAAATACTTGCTTTAAAATATTTATGTATCAATAGAAAGTGACTTCAAACTTAACACGGGGTAACCTATCGATGAACGTCATGTACATAATTATATACAGACCAACTTTCTCTGGTTGACACAGTGCCAGTAGTTTATGAATAGTGTAAGTTCTTAGTTATTTATACAATTTTAAAAACACAGCTGTTGTTGTTTTATAGGTACAGCTAACGTAGCTCTACATTATACTTTACACTACGTGACGTTTCCAGGTACCTACTACGTAATCAAAGCCATAACCACCAGCTGGTCCCGAAAATTTGATCCCATTATTTGCGCTAAAAAGCAAACTCATTGTCAATTGTCTACGGATAAACGAGGCTGCACATGACAGAACTTCCAACTTGTACTTTTAATTGTTCGGATATGGGTATCCTTTCGTTGCTGGATGATTTTATCTTCTAAGAAAGCTGAATATAACTCAATTTTGAAAAGCAGACTATTTTTAATTATATTTTTATCGCTAGAGTCTAGCTAGATTCTAGGTAACTATACAAAATAGAAATATAGTACTACAATAAGGTTAGTTTTAATTTGAGTACCTATTTCTGATTCTAACAGATGGATTTAGCGATTTATATAATGATTAAAGAACTGTAAGAATCAGAAATTGGTCTTTATTAACTGAAAAAATTACAATTATAGAGGTAGAATAGAAACAAATTAGAACTAGTATTTACAATAGAAACAGTTGATATAACTGCAACTGTCGCAAAAAATCAAGAGGTAGCTCAATCGATTCATAACAATACCAGTCGGAAACGTCCCCAAGACACTGGCTGCATTGCCCCGTTGGCAATGGTGATGCGCTGCGCCTACAGATACTCTCGCGTCATGCATCGTATCGGAAAGTCACGGAAGCCTTGGTATTAATTGAATAATTTTGCCAATGGCTAGTTGACACTTCTTTAATGAAGGTGTTTGCGCACTAGTTCTAAGGATTATTTTAAGATGAGTTATTGATTTAATTTTCCCTAAGCCACATAGATTATTTAGACAAGGAGGGAATTGAAAGGGACCCACCATTCGCCAATGTCCAGTTTAGCAGCACTGCTTCTCGATATCACTCACACACAAACAAAATGGTTTTATATATAGTTCCTGCACAGGTTCGAACCCTTTTATTGATTAATCGATTTTATATCCACGTTGTAGGAGTTCCATGAATGTGTATTACGCACAGTTAGGGATACATCAGCTCGGCAATGTCCAAAGTATCATCAGCTACTCTCCAAGCGCCTGCCAGTCCTGTTCCGTTCACCTGTCATATATCCCCCATCTCCCGCCTTGCCGGCTCGTCTGAGTGATATCTGACAGTGACAGCTAGCTTGACAACACACACACGAGATGTCGTATGCACGCTACCCGCGTACACTACACACATATCACACGGAGATGTTCTTGCTAAGTTCGGCTAATTGCGTCATCTTGCTTTTTTCTTCGTGGTAGGTAAGTAAAGGTGGGTGTGAAACAGATGGACAATTAAGGATCACACTGGTGGGAAATGGATAAGAATAATCTCTGTGACGTATCTAATTAGGCTCAGCTAATATCATTACCGTGACTAAACTATTATATTTGGCCGACACAGTAGGTCTTCAGTTATTATTTATTGTTCGATTGGAGGAAAAAATATTAATGCATATTTTTTTAGGACGTAGTACCTCTAACTTTATTATAAAAGTTAGTTTTCGTATACAGGCGAAAACGCTGTCAGCCATAATTAGTCTATTGTGACGTCATACGAGTCGTCAACAATTGTCAGTTAACAAACGTTCATCATCGTTAAAATACAGATACTAGGACAGAGACTAGGTACTAGCGTATTTAGCGGTAGGTTTAAATGTTTCCGTGGTTCGGCGAAAATGGCGAGAAAAGGGTCACGTCACCGGAGAGGTTTTAGTGGGTATTACGTCCTCATCAGGACGTCGAGTCCCACATAATTCTGGTCCCCCCCAGACCAGTCTATTCGTAAACGAATTTCCTTGGCCGAGAAAAAAAGGTACTTACTAGCGTATTTTAGTCGCTTATGATCCAATATGAAATTTGCTTAGAGTTCTATGACGTCACAACATGGCGGACCGGCAGCGTTTTGAGAATTTAAAATTAAAACAATTTTAAAATCGAAAATATGTAGTCATCTTACACTTTATTATCTGAAATAGATAAATGTTTTCTTAAGTCAAATACTACAGAAAGTATGTTTTTATTGCGCCAATTTTT
Source organism: Eupithecia inturbata (assembly GCA_963662085.1). NCBI lineage: Eukaryota > Metazoa > Arthropoda > Insecta > Lepidoptera > Geometridae > Eupithecia > Eupithecia inturbata. The sequence goes on from OY759192.1 coordinate 3,081,869, forward strand.
ATATCAGTCAAGTAGGTAGCCTATACTTTTATCGCATTCCCCTGCTAAATATACTGCGTATTTGTCAGTGCATAATATTTATGGGGTTATTGGTTCATTATCTTTTATTTATGCGACCTCTAAGCGGCGAAAAGAGTATGATTGAATAAAACACGAATTATTCGTTATAATAAATAAATAAATACATAATAAATATTGCTGGAAAATCCTCACAGCATCATCTAGTTTCAAGCTAAGCAGAGCTTACGTTATGGGTAGGTACTACCTCTAGATGACTGATATACTTATTACAATAGATTACATAGATAGATATTTTTTTATCATACATAGAAAATACCACGAACACCCAGAACGTAAAAAAACATTTGTCCCATATCGGGAATCGAACCCGCAACTTCCTCGTCATCATAGGTTACCTACCTACGTTGACCAGGTAGTAGGTACAAGGACGCAGGCGTGCCAACCCAAACAAAGTACCAAATTCAAAAACAAATTCTATTCCAAAAGCCAATATTACCCCATGTGTCTTCTTGGACCATTTCCCGCCGTTTTTGGCGGAGGTACTACGTGTCGCGTAGGTACTGGTACAATTTACGATCTAAGTAAAAGTGGACCCTAGCACGTACGACAAAAAACATCGACCGAGTTATATAGAAACGTTTGGCGTTTAGATTCTAAGGTACTTCCTTATATACTTCCGTGAATAAATAAATAAATGAATTGGGATAGGTATTTCAACACAGCATCATCTGGCCTATAAGTAGGTTGAGATAACGTTGTGGGCTACCAGATGACTTTTAAACGTAATACTCATACCCGGAACCAACACTGCAGACAAACATTTAACCCACGGCAGGAATCGAACCCACAAACGTCTACGTCTAGGCGGAACTTCTCCCAATATGCCACCGAGGCCGTCTAACAAGCCAAAACCACGCCGTTACCAACAAAGGTAGGTACGTTTTGTAAGGTATTTTTTTTACAATTCAGCCACTAAGGACCTTGAACTAACACTGAACTGAACGCCTTTTCAACCGACTTCTAAAAATTAGGAGGTTCTCAATTCGGCTCTAGGTATGTTTTTAACTATTTATGTTACCCGATATCTCTGCCAACTGTATTCAGATTTTGATGATTCCTTCGCCTTTATGTAGATAATGATCCCATTGTGGTCCTAAAATGTTTTATTCCCAAGGGATTACTATTTGTCCCGTAAAACTCAAAAAACAGTGTAAATATTCTGGAATTCAAAGTCGGTTTTTAGTTTTTTTTTTATATAAAATTATTAGGTATGGCATAAATCTATTATATCAACCTATACTATCTTCGCACTTACCAAAGGATGAATTCAAAAGTAGAATGAATCTAAAGCAGTTTGATCAAGAAAGTTGTTTTTACAGCCGAACCAAAATTTCAAAGGGATTTCAAATTCAATAGCATTCGAATAGGAACGAATTATTCGAATATAGAATAACTTGAATGCTGCTTGCCAATAATTTAGAAGAAAACTTTATTTCTACCAACCTCACGGCATTGGCACAGCCAATGCAGTGTTGTTATTCTGTAACATTCTCGAAATTCTTTAGAGAATCATCGAAACATCATAAAATAAAAATGTTTACTTCCAAAAAAGTGGCCACAGACGAGAGTTAGAAGTTTGGTTTCATTCGTTGTGGTACACATCGTCTGTACCAAACTAAAAAATGGTAATATCCATTTTTTAAGGTACTCTACCTTTATATTCTAAGGTACAATTACAATGGACAGGTACTTCTTTAATCTCATGGAAAATCAAATCAAAATTATAAGTTAACAATAAATCATACCCTTGTTGGGTTTTTATCAGTTTTTGCAAGCACATCGTAGAATACATTGTGAATGTGAAAAAAAACACCGTTGAATAGGTACCTACCTAGTTGAAATGGTGACTTTTGTAACAGAATGCCACCTCCGGAGTAGCGGGTTGAAAGTGAGGTGTCGCGAATGAAGAGGGCCTCGGATTACGGATCCGTTCGTGATTCGAATTTTGAATTTTATTCAACTGCGGATTCTTGGGGTTGGCGGGAACGAGCGACTTTACAGTGCTATGCAGAAAGATCGGTTTTTGTATTCAATAACGAATCATTTAATAATTCGATTTTAATATCTTTTTATGCTTTATACTTTGCTATATTGTTAAGGTAGAGATTTATCGATGGTGGTAGACTTTAGCTAGGTACGTCAGGAATTGCTAAACATTAACAATTAATTACGAAAAGTTCTAAATAGGTATTCTCATCTCATGTTTATCTCATTTGGAATTTAATTTTAACCACAGTCATCCTACACTGATAAAAATTTAACTTTAATCACGACGCGGAATCTGTTATTCTGTGACGTCATGGGACGTCTTATACGTTCTCATCATTTGGTTTGATTCAGTTCTACTTTCTAGCTAGAGCTTATAGAACACTATTTACACACGCGTTGTTTTTATGGAAAGGTTCAAATGTTATTTTTATCCCATGGGAACTGATTTATGGGATAGAAAGTAAATTTTATTCCCGGTGTACATTTAGGCAAGATTTCAGCCCGATCCGTTCAGTAGTTTTTGCGTGAAAAAGTAACAAATATCCATCCGTCCATCCAAACTAGCATTTTCGGTGTGGTGATTATTTATAGTTTCTCGTTTGCCGAGACCAATATTCGAGTGTAGATTTTATTCGAGCGCCTGATTTATTAGGGAAACGGTGATAAGCATGCGTGATTCGGGATCTGTTTTATTCCTTTAGGGTTAAAGCTCACTTCGTCCCTGATTTTTTACAAGTATTTTATTTGCTTTGCGAATTTTAGATTTCTGGATACAAGAGAATAAAAAATATAAGGTTCATGTAAAGAATTTAACCTATTGTTTGTCCTATAATGTAGGCTGTAGGTATGTTAAAGAGAGTTTTCCTTGTAGACCTATATAATATTATTCATAGGTACAGTCAACTTAAAAGTCACTAAGCTGGGGCCCTACTCGGAAAACCAAAATCGAAGTTTCTTATTCATTTTCAAGCAAAACCTACTCATGTATCACCTAGCGTTTGCATAACAATAGATTAGAATATTTTGTTCTTCGTTTTTACGAGTAGGCGAGTTCAATGAACTTTTCGAGTTCTGTTATTTGAGCTAAGCGAGTAGGTATTCTTTTTTCTACTTCCTAGCGATTTTTTTCTCTTTAAGTTTAGACAGAGATGCGAAAACAGAGTTAGGTGGCCAACAAATGCAACGTCACATCTCTGCATAAACTATACAAAGTAAAACTATTACAGAGGCATTAAAAAAAAGCTTACTTAATTAAATATTTTTTTATATCCACTGGGCCTATCCTATGATAGGTGACACAATCTGCCCAATGGATCTTAGAAAATTTCTTTGTGTAACGTAATAAGAAGATAAATTAATGTGTGGCGGCGCTAGTGTGGCTCGGGGTACCGCCGCCATTTTTATTTTATTATACTTATTTAACTAAACACACTTGATTTGCGTAAGACCTGATCGGGCACGTTTTTGTGTACAATTGTTAATTCATCCTGGCCTACCCTGGTTTTTTTACCGGTCCTGAGTTACTATTGTATCATGTTGTATCTCTTTCAGTACTGGACCACTAAGTATTTAGCACAAATACAACTATAAAAATACAAAATTAGTTATTTGGCAACAAAAATTATACATTTATAATTTGCGGGCTTCTTCAGACAATGGATTGAACAACATACTTAGGTACTGTTACATTTGGCAAAATCAGAAAATTGCCTTTTCTTACTTATTTGAATTTTAGGTATTAAATTTTTTTTATTTGTATGAAATAATGTTGCTACATGCTAAACAGTTGTTAGGTCATTTTTGACATTTTACATATTCTATATTTTTTACCTGTTCCCAAAAGGTTTTGGGAACAGGTAAAAAATATAGAATAAAAAATATAAAAAAATATAGCGGGACAGAGCATAAGGATGCTCTGTCCCGCTCCTACGAACGCGAAATCCTATGCCTATTATTTTCACAAAATCATTCGCATTGTGCCCTCATAACAAAATACCCTAACAAAATGACGACTATATTAATGCAGGAGCAGCAGTAAAAAGTGGAGCAGTATTTAACTGCCTGCCCCAGGTTGTCTGAAGCGCTTCTAAAGACATTATCCACACGTTGGTAATGACCCTTCAGGGGGCCATAATGTTGCAGAAGTGCATCCAAGGGCTGTAGCAAAATTTCCTTTTTTGACGTAAACAATATGAATTAGGGACATTTTATACAAGAGGCAAGAAGCAGTTTTTACAAGAGGGTGTTTTTGAGTAATAGTCAAAAATAAACGGAAAATATTTTTTTGTAGGTAATTAAGGAGATTAAAATGTATAAAAATCGCAGCGCGTTGAAAAACTTTCTTTAATATTACAGGTAGGTAGGTAGATAACTACCGACGAACGATGTGGCGCGTCGGGCGAAGATCCGCCTGCGACGCAGGAGGTTGCGAATTCGAATCCCGCCTTGGGACAAATGTTTGTACGATCTGCAAATATTTGTTCCGGGTGTTCTGGGTATTTTCTATGTATCATAAAACATATATATATTTTTTATTGTTTTATGTACATTACATCAGTCATCCAGTACCTACCGATAACACAAGTTTTTCTTAGCTTGGGGATGCTGTGTGGATTGTCCGGCATTATTTATTTACCTACCATTTTTTTCATCGATAAGTAGGTAATTAGGTAACAATTAGATACCTACCTACCATAAATTAGTAGGTAGATTATAAACATAGTACGAGGGACGAATGAACAGATAACAAGTCTGCTAAAGGACATCACTCATTGGAGCCACCCGGCACCCGACCCGCATCGCCTCGCTCAGGCGGTTAGTATTCTTTATAGGTATATGCGGTCACTACATCCACTCCGGATCGCATCGCTAGCAAGCTGTCAAAGCGTTGACGGCGGGTTGACCACGCGCCGTCCACGCGCAGGCGCCTAGGCGACGCGTGGATAGGTCACTGATCGCATGCTTGCCTTGCGTTGGCAGCGCATGGGTCCCAAGTACACCGCACGGCTTACATGCGAGGTTCGTGTCGACCACTCGCCGACAACGCCGCGACGCGTCCGCACGAGGCGAGCGGTGTGGGTCGGGTGCTAGGTGGCTCCAATGAGTGATGACCTTTATCCAACACAATGCTGAGTGCATGCCATGTTAATCCTTACCCTTCTACGCCCTAAAAATTTGCTTGATTTATCGTAAGATTCATTTGAGTAAGTTATTGTGCTGTGTAGTATATTTAAAATAAAAATAAAACATTTCCTATTTATTTCACTTACTAGCCTAATAGCCACGATGCGTACAAAGACCTGACTATTTTTGAAGTGTCCCCCTTGCAAAAGGTTTATCCTCCTATTTCCTCTCATTCCCTTCTTAAGAACATCAGCCGTAAAACGAATGTCCTTATTTTACGAGCATCATTCGCATCTAGCTCGTGGTGCAGTGAAGTTCTTCTAGTCTGAACTTGCGCGCAGGTTTACGGTATATAAACACAAAATCTTGTTTGGAAGAAATTTAATTAAGAGATGGATATAAAATATAAAAAGCGGCAAATACTGCGTCGCTCACAAGCTTAGACTGGATGACCTCCACCTTCATACAGCACAGATCTAAAAGTGGACATAGCAGCATTACGCATGCAAATCTGAGCCCAACGTCATCTGCATGACATGCACTAATCTTCTAGTTTTTCGTGTCAAAAGCGACTACTGAAACTCCGCGGAAGTTTAGAAGATCTGCCCTAAAAAGCGGGAAATACCGTGCTGCTCACAAGCTTAGACTGGAAGACCTCTCCTTATACAGCACTGTTCTAAAAGTGCACTTAGCAGCATTACGCATGCAAATCTGAGCCCGCCGTCATCTGCGCGCCGGTAATCGGATTACAGCCGGTGTCCGGACAATGGGTGGTGGAAGTGGGGTGAACAGCTTGTACACTGCAATCGGAAGGATCACGTCTAGAAAGATCTACGAAGTTACTTTGTTGGTAACTACTGGCATCTTTTTGAGCTTCTGATTGTAGCTGCCAGAGTTAATTTCAAGTCATCTAAGCGCTGGTAACTGGATTACCTACAGCCGATCTCTAGACAATGGGTGGAAATCTGGAAGGAACTAGAAGGGTGGTTTTGGTTTAACCTACGTTAAACCAACGTTGAACCCTGGCTCAGGAGTGGCATGGCGGCACTAAAAATTCAACAGATTTTATTAATAGATTACCTGAATTTCAATTTTCTAAATGTTGGTGCTTGAAGTTGATACAAGATCAAGAAGAGCTAGCCATGTTTTACAATAATTGAAGACAATTTTGACCAGTTTTTCTTTCATGCACAAAATCTTTACACGTTCCACGACCACCTCTGGAAAGAGTGGTAGCTGTCATGTAGCTAGAACGCGAAGCTGCGAATGTCCGATTGCACGCAACGACGACGCTGGCTGCATCATCATCTGAGGCAAAATACGTCTATGGCTGGACATGGCTACTACAATAATTTATTGCCACTAAACTTTACAATTACCGTAAACTGTGCTGTCCGCATTGGTTACCAATGCTTCGCAATGGTTTGCCATATCATCGCCCATCTTGTGGGGGATCTGCTCACACTCCACCTTCCACTACGTGGTGGCCAGGCCACTCGAAGGGCCCTACGACCACTGGCACGACCCCTGCACCACCAAGCTAGCTACTGGCGGTAGTGACCTATCTGGGAACCCACACGATCCCACGACACACCGTTGAAGCATTATCGGATGGTAATGAAGGCAATTTAAAACTTAATTGTATGCTTTTGATCGAGCGTTGCGGGTTGCGCCGAATACAGCCACAGTGTGATTGGTGTTTTTCACGTTAAAATATGTTTTAATCAGATTTTTATCAATGCGCTTTTATTATCTGATAATGAGATAATGTGAAGCAATTAAGGACAAAAAGCTCAGGTACGTTTTTTGTTTTGTAGGGAAGATCTCTTACTCATCTAGAAGCCTGTACCTACAAGGTAGGTACATACTTGCATGAACTGAGTTCCAGCAGGTTTTTTTGGATTTATTCAAAAGTCGAGCCTATCGAGGACACTTGAAAAAAAGTAGGTACTCCTCACCTCACCTCAACAGCCTATATAAGTCTACTGCTGGACGCAGGCCTCCCCTGATACTGTAAATAAATGCTTGCTACTCTACCATGATAATGAAAAAAAGAAGCTTAACAAACCAAGATTTTGGATAAGCGACCATATTAAAGAGGCGGAGGTGAGCTGAGTCCGTTCAAAACTCGCGTGCAACGCCATGACGCAGCGGACTCATTTTAACTCGCTCAATCCGTTCCGCTTACTCTCTCGCAGTGGAAGCATTTGTATGAAATTTTGAGTTGCGAGTTGAACTTAGTCCGTACGGAGTCCGTTGGAAATCCGCTCAACTCTGCGACCACTTTTGTAACTATTTATACTCTTTTGATCCGCTCAGTCCGCTCATTAACAGTGGAAGCACTTCTATGAAAAAAGCCGTTGCGAGTTAAACGGAATCCGTACGGAGCCTGCTCCGCTCGCAGTGGAAGGCGGGCATAAGCCGGCACCACATGACATACACATAATAATCACATAAAAATAAATGCTTCGAAACAACCTGTATTGTATTATGAAGGCTACTCTAAACAAACAAATTTCCACTAGAAAATTAGCAAGCTTTCCAAAATGGCCACCCATAACCGTTAGAAAATAATCAATCGGGGTTTCCACATCCGAAAACACTTCTACCCTTCCATTAAACGGAGCTGGCTAATAAAAACCATACACTCCTCAGATTTGAATATGCATTAGGGATTTGTAAGGCTTAGGCCTCCTTTACACGGTAGTGCATATGAACGTGCATACAGAGAAGAGGCAGTAGCTACATCACTTGTATTTAAACAGCTATACTGCGATCACCAATCCGATTGCCAAGCGTGGTGATTATGGCAAAACTCCCCTTGTTTGAGGAGTCGCGTTCAGCAGTGGACGTATGTGTGCTGACAAGGAAAGGAGAGGAAGGCTTATGCCTTCCTTTCCTTCTCATCACATCACATCTGTTTATTGTACCTAAAAATAAGTATGCAGATTCGGATTGGAACTTCTGTTTGTCTAAATTTTCCTGATAAGGGGAAGGAGACTAAGCCCCGTATTATAAAAGCTTGCTCAGTCATAGATAATGCTTGAGTGAAGATTTTGTATGGCATAAACGTCACTCAAGCATAGATGAACAAGCTTTCAGAATACGGACCTTAGAGACATTTGACTTGACTAAGTGCCGTTTTTGTAAGCCTATAAAGAAATAATGATTGAAATCTGAAATCCACAGACACCTTCATTATCAGCACGACTTCTTGTACAAAATTTTCCCACGAATATCAAAACGCTCACAGTTACAATACAATACAACACATTACAAATATTCTTTATTGCACACCAAATAATAAAAAAAAACAGACATCACAAAAACAAATAAAGATACAGACAAGACATACAGTTACATTTGAGTAACTCTCAAGTCACCATTTTAGACAGAATGTTACTAACGCATGCACTGCCCAGCCTCGCCGGTGCCTCGATGTGCAGATGAACACCAAGTGGTGTTTCAGTATTGGGGAGTTGCTACCCAGCAAGCTCGTGTGTAAATTGGGCCTAAGGCACACAAAAACGAACCGCACTGCTTCATCCAGTATAGAGGTACTTTCAGCCTAAGAACCACTAAAACGCATCGTACCGCATCGTGTAAACCCCCCTAACAATATCAGCGAGGTTAGAGGGACGGACGACGGACTCCATTAGCGTGAGTGTTATTGTGACGCTACAAGTAACGCGAAATTGGACTTTTGTACACCAGTCATGTCATTAAAGGAAGGGTTTAGGAAGGTATTGTCACCTACGAAACTAGAAGTATACACACACGAAATTTTTTAAAATGGCCCAAGACGTATAGTGAGTTTTATTATAAAAGTACTTGGTGCGTTTAGCAATTAAGGAATAAGTGACTGGCAACTTTATAAAAAAAGGAGCGAACCTTCGTTTTCGGTTTCGGGTTTCGTTGTCAAAATAGGCCTAGATCTCCGTTTTCACGGGATCCCCGTGGTAAAAAACTCGAATTACATAAAACTCAATTTTTTTCTTTGGTTCCTTGAAGTCACGATTGAGAAAAGTTACGGTAGAAAAAAAATCATGAAAGTGCACGTTTCGCACATAATTTGGTCGAGATCTCAGAAACCCTGCGGTCTATTGAAATGACTTATGTTTTGATTCGTAGGGTATTACTAATTTTTTGTTTCCTTGAACCAGCTTCTTATAAGTTGTGTAGTTTTCTTGTAAATGCAAAAACTTGATTTTTGTGCTTACGCCATTGCAAAAACGTATGCTCTGTCCCGCTCCTATAAACGCAAAATCCTATGCATATCCTTTTCACAAAATGGCGCACATGGGGCCCCTCTATATTTTTGTTAAATTGTAGGTTATTGAGAAAATGGTCAGTTACTTTTGGAAAGAAAATACTGTTCATGTAATTTCAAATTTAATTCATGTCCATCCAGCTTAGTTGCTGACTGTACTTGTTTAGGGTAAAGCAGATGGGGTTTTAGTAGTGAAGAAGGGATTTGGGTAAACTACTTATAAGATGCAGGCTGGCAGTACCTAGGCTGAAGTGGCGATGGGCAGGCCTATATTCATCAGTGGACGTAATGCTGATGATAACGACTTAAAAGATAGTTAAGTAGACGCAGAGAACTTATCCTTACAAATTCTAAACGCGAAAACGAAATAAAATATTCGATACCATTAGTCATAAAGCCCACACACACATACACAGACAGAATTGAACGACAGAAGAGAAGATTATTTTGGCTATTAAAGCTTTAGTTGTAAAATACTTACCTACCAAAAACTTGAACTTTCCATAATGTTTAGGGAAGTCCTTCCAATTTTTTAAAATAATTATGGTTCGACTCTAAGGCCCGTAGTATAAAAGCTTGCTCAGTCATAGATTTTTACTTGAGTAACGATTTTCTATAGCACAAGCGTTACTCAAGCATAGATCGATGACTGAGCGAGCTTTTTTATTACGGGCCAATTCTAGCGCGCGACGGTGCCGCTATGGACGTCATCAAGTAGCTCTACCACAAAGGCTGGGCAGTGATTTGTGATACATAATAATTATAAAGTATATTTCAAAGTCAACAGAAAAAAAAACTGTTTAGATTTGTGTAGAAGATTTTGCAGTGTTAATTTGCACATCACACATTAGAGTTGACGTAAATTTAAATATTTAAGTTGAACTTAACTTTACAGACTGACATAAAGTAGATACATTATATGATCAATTGGGTCATATGTCTTTAAATTTAGTAGAGTAGGTAAGATGTAAATTAAAAAGTCTGAAACACTCGGGTAACTTTCCTCCGTACGAGTTTGCGCTGTATGACGGCAAGTTTTATTTAATTATGTATTATTTTAGAGCACAATAGTGAAAAAGCTATTTTTATTGATTTATTAATAAACTAATAAATACATAACAATAAAATAAAAATAAATATCGTGCGTGCGCTTACTTAAAAAAATAATTAACTTCCGGAATTGAGGCAAAATAAATTCACCGAGTAAATAAATTCGATTTTTACATTAATAAGATAAAAATACAAAAACAAAATAATATAAGAAGAACAAGCATGAATCCTTTCATTCATCACTCTCGCAAAACCTCAGGTGTACCAACTTAGACTCTAACTCAACTCTATATGTAAGCTTGCCCAACTCACCTTTTCACGAGCTAAACAAAAAGTTTATTCACTTGGCGGTAAACGGGGCGATCCGGCCACGGCCGGAACATCCCGAAAGCCTTCGGATTTGCATCGAAAATGAGTGAGAATGGCCAAAAAGCAAAGATTTTTCGCTGTAAAGGACCATAGAATGGGGGATTGTAAACACAATAAATTCAACTTAATCTGCTTGTTGTCCTACACATTTGACAAATGTCTAGGTTCCTATTTAGGATACACAGGGCGCTAGTAAATGAAAAAAATACTAGATTAATTGTCAATTTACTTTTCTGGAGATCTAGTTCCAAACTAACGAAGTTGACGGATCACCTATGTAGGGCTTTTGCACAAATAATGTAGGATCCTACTCAACATTATCAACAACTGTTTTGCCCTAATAAGTAATTGTTACAATTCGTGGACAACGGGGCTGATTATATACTTATGGTAAGACTCGAGAAGTTAGATAGATAGAGATAATACATTATTGTACCACACAAAGACAGAAAACATTACAGAAATAGATGCTAAGAGTAGACGAAGTACAAAGACGGTCTTATCGTTATGAGCGATCTCTTCCAGGCAACCTTGGGATGGACTGGACATGTAAGGACAAAATAGACGGTGGCACTCGAAGAATAAAACAAAACCATAAAACAAAACAGAAGTTTTGATTTATTTTACAGTAAGACCTGAGTATGATTGTTTGCTGACGGAAACAAATAAAAAATTAAAAAAACGATATCACACGCACTAAACGAAGGACGGTCGATCCGTTCTTTCGATGATATTACTATGAAAATAATTCAGTAATTTATTTCTTAGAGATTCAAAACGAAAGATGTCAGTTGGTGACGCGCCCGAAGCAACTTGGTCGTAAGGCTGTTCGTTTCGGGCGATTGTTTTTCAAAGTAGACTTCCACTTCCAGTACCATTTGATAGTGTTTTGTTTTTACGTAAAATGCGCTGTCAAAATAGATCTATTAAAAAAGTATGTGAAATGTGAAATATATTACCTAAGATGGTGTATCCCTACCAGTCTGCTCTAATTTTCGGTGCCTTGGTTCATTGATCCAAAACGACGGCGAGATAGACAAGGACGTCAAGAACAGGATAAGCGCAGAATGAATGAAGTGGCGACAGGACACAGGCACTATATGCGATCGGTGTATGCGATTGTAAATTGTTTCCCTTCAGCTTAAGGGACATTTCCCTTAAGCTGAAGGGAAACAATTTACAAGACCGTGATTAGACCTGTCGTGACCTGTTGTATGGATCCGAATGTTGGCCAACGAAAGGAAAGGATAAACTAACTGTGCATGTTGAGATGGATGTGTGGAGTGACAAGGATGGATAAGATAAGCAATGAGTACATCAGAGGAAGTTTGAAAGTGGAGCCAGTGACGGAGAAGATGAGGATAGGACAGGTTAGCGTGGTACAAGTATGTTAAACGGAGGGAAGAATGTCATGTGACGAAAAGAGTGATAGGTTTGAATGTGGAGGGATATAAGGGGAGAGAAAGACCAACGAAAATATGGATGGATTGTGTGAAAGAAGAGATGGCTAAGAAAGGTGTAAGTACAGAGATGACGGCTGATAAAGGAAAGTGGAACAAAACTACATGTTGTGCCGAGTCCACCTTGCGTGGGAAAAGGACAGGAAGATGACGATGAAAAAAGAGTGTGAAAAAGTACTCGTAGTTTGCTAACTTTGCCATGTCCCAAACTTTCGTAGATCAAAAGCTTAACCTAGGTACTTTAAAATGTGCTAATTTCCCTTAAAGCTTTCAAAGTGAGCGTTTCAACTCGAGGCAATTTGTTAGAAAATGTTTTAGAAGACAGATGCTCTGAGTAAAATCAAAGTTTATTCATCAATTTTCAATCCTGAAACACTGTTTTAAGCTTTAAAAGGTCCCATTATAATCTGGGATTGGGAACCCAAATGGTTGATTGTTGAAGGTATTAAAGTGGCCTTGAAAATTATTTCGACTTTATGGATATAGTTTTTAAAATTTTTGGCTGGTAAAGTTTGCAATTGCTAACTTCCCTAGATAATAACATGTACAAATACAAACCAAAAATTCTGATGTCTTGTATTGTAGTGAATAATTTGGATGGATGGATAATTGATATTTTTTCACAACATGCCAAATACTAAATGGTTCATTCAGACTGAAGCTTTCCAAGTAACAACGTCAAATTAGTCTATTTAAAATTATAGATAGATGGAGAAATATTATATTTATTTACACAACCCTTACAGCGAAGAGAACATTAAATACGTGGGTAATTTGATTTTGGCGATTATGGACCACAATTAAAATATGATCACTAGTCAAAAATCAAAATGACCACTTCTGAGAATACGTATGTACTTCTTTACGGTGGCGTAAGAATTTTTATGAAAGTAATAGTATACTAGAACCTTATTTATTATACTTAGTACCTTCTTGAATACTGTATTCAGTAAAATATACCTGTATACCTTAAAAATAATGAAGAGTCCAAAATCAAAGTGATCACTTTATTTCCTAGTTTTACATAAGTAATTTGAATTTTGTGACGTGTCCAAGAGTCCTGTAAGGTCTAAAGGAAATAAAGCACTTTGAATTTTGAATTTTGAATTTATAACCATAGATTTTTAATAATTTTCTTGTGTCTTGTATTACATTGAATTGTTTGGATGGGTGGATAATTGATATTTTTTGACGACATAATTAGTTATGACGTCAAAAAATATACTAAAATGTACTAAAATAAATGTACTAAATGGTTCAGGCTGAAATCTTGTATGTACTCGAACAGTACACATGTAAATCTAGCCCTGAAATTACATATAAACATTTAATCACGGATAAACGCGTGCGAAGCCGCGAGTTGAAGCTAGTTACGTACATCGTGATCTGCAAAACATGAGTTCTTATAAACTTCTACAATATTTATTTATTGCATAATTCGGACCTCTAGGAGACTCAGTGTTACTAAAATTAATTATTTTACCGAAACTAACGAACACCAAAATTAACATATTAAAACGGCACAATTTAATCCCGTGTACAGAACCCTTATCTTCTAATCTCGAACCCCTATTTACAAATATCGACTTCCAGCCCGCCATTCAGCGCGCGTGACACAAAACACTAGCTTTCGAACCGATACATCGAGCCTAATAACTAGAGTAGGGGCAAAAGGTTTCACAGGATTTTGCTTATTTAATTGTAATATAAGTCTATAATGACAAAGAAAATTACAATTCAATAATAACAACAAGTTAGAACTAGTATTTACAATTGAAACAATTAAGCTAACTGCAGACTGTTGCAAACAATCTTCAATTCGAATTATTTCAGGAACAAGTCGAGTTAGTCTAATTAAAAGGATAGGTAGATAGAGAAATATTTATTGACACAACCATGCAGCTGAACGCGCACCTGTCCGCGCCGCAGGGGCCGAACGCGCCGAAGTCATCGCATTTTTTTTTTTTTTTATAAAATAGTATGCAACATCGCGCACCTATTTGAGCCGAGCGATCGACATTTTATTATAATCCTGCAATGTAGGTATACGGATTCCACCAGGAAATTCGGCGCGTGCGATGACTGCTGCGCGTCCGGCGAGAGCAGCGCGGGTGGGGCGGTGCGTTTGGGACGGATGACGTCATCCATATTCGTTCAGTCCATAATCTATCTATGCGATCGTTCGATACGTGCGGCGCGTTCGATGCGGACAAGTGCGCGGGGCCATGAGGAAATTCGATGTCTGCAGCGCGCGTGCGGCTCCTGCGGCGCGGATAGCTGTGCAGTCACCTTTACAGCAAAGAGAACATGAAATAGGTAGGTAATTTGGGTTCAGCCACACGGTTAAGGACCGCAATCAAAAATTACCACTAGTAATAATGACCACTTCTGGAAATGTCCACTTCTAATAATACTTAGGTACTTCTTTACGGTAGCGTAAGAATATAGTAAGTACGAACATAAGTAGTAGTATATAGGATTTTTATGAAGTTAAGAGTAAACTATACTTACAACACTTACCAACAGTCTTATTATAGTGAGTGTGTTGTGATGAAAAAGAAGTTAACAACATTCGTTATGAAAGCCGACACTAAAAAATTATTATATTTAGAATTCAACTACTACTCTGCTACCAGCAGCGCGAGTACGGATCTCGATAAGGATCGATCAACACCGATTTTGTCTCTCATGTCGATCTTATTTGATGAGAACCGACCGTTCTTACCAAATTCTATCGACATTACAGACAAAATCGATGCTTGTCGATCCTTATCGAGATCCGTGCTCGCACTCCTGGTAGGAAACGTTCAAACTAGAAGTAGAAAAAGGAAACGCAATTTTCCGAAATGCCTAGAATATTGAACAATACCACCTCTCTACTAATAACAGTATCGTAAAGCTATAGAATTTCGGCTACCTCACCCTTTGTTTTACACAAGGGATGAAGGGAGTCTGGAGTTACTGCCGGCGTTTATCTGTTATGACCCTTGCAATCTGGAGGGCGGGTTTATGACAGTAATCTATGTCTGCAACAGGGCTGGCCTGGAAATGTCTTGCTTAAACAGATGGCGACTCTTTAATTTTGTATTACCTTGAGTTGGTTCCCGCAGTCCATGGGGAGTTTTAATTTCCGCTTTATCTAAGCAAATCCAGCGTCCATACACTCAACCTGCGATCAGTAAAGACTTATAGCCCGGCCACTCAAACGATCGCACTAGCCGCGCTTCCGCCGTCTACACGCACGTTCTTATCTGCGCAAATTGATTTGTGCAGGCATGCTCGCAGGTAAGACGGAGCGTGTGGCCGGGCTATAAGAAAACGTGTGCTGTAGGTAAACATTATGAAAGAGTGGCTAAGATAGCTACCAAGTGGTTACCAAACGATGACTCCCTTATCCACTTACACTGAGAATGCATGGATAATGAGGCCTTTGCAGAATTCATTTGTTTCAATAAGATTCCTCAAGTTTCCTCGAAGCTTTAAGCAAAATAATCTGTTTGATTTCTGCCTCGGGAAAGTTTCAGATCTGCAGTTCAGGGTGTTCTGGATGTGTTCACAAAAATAAATTATATAGTCACTCATCAAGTCATCACACTTACTTAATAAGTACTTATAACAGTTATCTAGTACCCATAACGCAAACTCTGCTTAGCTTAGGCACAAATTTTATAATATTGCTCGGGACTAGATAATATATAAATATGCTATGTCAATTTCTCCAGCATCATTTATTTATAATTTTACAGGTTAATAATACCAAATCTTCAACAAATCAAGGTCCAACCATCCATTTTTATCAATTCACGTTCACGTCCCTGAATCGTACCGTTAAATTTAGGTTTCAGGAAAATGACCCGTTAAGCCTGAAAATAAAACGTCCCCTTGAGGATGGTAAGCACGTTATAGGAGGTCCGACCCGCGGGCTGGGGCCATAGAAGAAACATCCATCACGTTAGTAGTACCTTTAGTAGGTAAATGTGATTTATTCTACGGGATTCTTACATCTAATCTCAATGATTTATACATTATTGCTTTTTATAGAGGGGATGCGCCGGTTTGAAAAGGTCAGGGAATAGAATAATACGCATACTAGTTTCTTGCATATCGAGGATGTGCGGGCGAAGAATGTCGAATGTCCGCCTGCGACGCAGGAGGTTGCGGGCTCGATTCCTGCCTTGGGACAAATGTTTGTAAGATCTGGAAATATTTTTTCCGGGTGTTCTGGGTATTTTCTTTGGATGATACAAAAAGGATCTATGTAATTTTATTTTATTTATTCAGGAAAAGCTAATGGCTACAAAATGTATAGTTATACTAGATTAGGTATACATAATAATATGAAAAACTTAGATTATAATGCAGCCCACGACGCAATTCACAGGTTGCTTTATGGCGTAGTTACTAAAAGTTCCGCTAAAGTTTATAAACTTCGTTTACTACATAATGTATTGTATTAAGTTTATCACTCTGCTTAGCTTGGGGCTATATTATGCTGTGTGAATTGTCCAATATTTTTTTTTTCTTCATATTTACAACGTGCGCTCAAACTCCTAAATAAGCTTCTGCTCGTATTAAAACATTTAGACCTGATTATTGATAGCCTAGCTGCTATTTATATACGTTTATAAAATTGTAGTTTTGTACCCTAGAGCCTTTTTGGTGTAAACTATACTAAATAGAATAAAATGTTGGTATAACTGTCAAAGAATGTATCATGTTTGTTTAACTTTGATATAACATTATGTATCTTGATTACCTAATTACCTATGTACTTATATAGTTTTTAATATTAATACCTACTACAAGTTCACTAACATCACCCCTTTCTATTGTAGTAACTTGTGGTTAACGGGGCTGGTCACACTTTTAGAATTTAGTTTATGTAAGATTTCCTATAGTTAATTATTAAAGGGTGATTGTTAGGGCTTATTCCCATCACATCCAAAAAATATTCCCAATCACATCCAACAGCATTTATTTAGCTGTCCCTATAACATAATAATTTAAATAAAAAAAATAATGAATAAATGTCTATTTCAATATTTATTTGTACTATAGATTGACAAAGAATTAGCAAGCTGGAGTGCCAGTGGGTCGGCCATATCTCGCGAAGAACCGACAACCGCTGGGGCAAACGTGTTCTTGAGTGGAGACCGTGACTCGGCAAACTTGATGACGACCTTCTAAAGACTGCAGGCAGATGATGGCTGCGGCAAGCTGAAGAGCTGCTATGGCGCTCATTAGCGTGCAGTGTACTTATATAGATTGATGATGATGATGATAGATTCACAGGGAAAACTTAGTCAAGTCAAACAGACTCAATACATTTCAAAACACAAAATAAAACAAATGAACAAGCAACAAGCTTCGTAGCTGTCAAATTGCAGAATTAAATAAAAATGTCCAATTTCAAATGTCAATGTCAATTAATCAAATTGAGTGTAAAAACGTGTTAATCAGTAAAAGCTTCGTCCAATCATAATAGCTTTTATCGATTATTCGATTTTTGATATAGAATTTAATGTTGATCCGACATTGATCTAACAATCTAATGAACGTCTAGTTAACGTCTAGTTTTTTTTTTAATTCATCATGGTTATTAACACTAAAGTAATTTAAGTACAATAGGATATTTACCATGATTTGAGTACTAAGCTTTTCAATATTTCACAGTTTCATGCGCCATGCATGATCACGGAATAACTGAAGGCACTGCGAATAGTGGTAACGTTCGTAGCAAAAGACAAAAAATTAAGGTAGACCGGTATGTCTGCCAATAAAAACACACTCGCCTTCAGTTATTCCGTGGTCATGGCGCATGAAACTGTGCCGAAATATTGGAAAGCTTAGTACTCAAATCATGGTATATATCCTGTTGTAAATGACAATAGTAGTTCAATTTCACCGTTTGCTGCCAAAACTTATTTCAACAGAACTAAATTCAGCTTAATCGAGTTCAAGTGTTGATTTTGATCTAGGTTTACTTCACACCGATTTCACCACCTACAGTTAGTTCGCGTTACGAAAACGAAGTTTACATCCGACATTGAATGGATGAATGTCAGCCTGTCCGCTGTTTTTCGTCGTGAGACATGACAGCTCTTGAACTCGGTTTACAGGCTAAACTCCGAAAATCGGGCGTTCAGAAGCTAAACTAAGTTTATATTGATCCGGATCAACTTTATGTCCTTGAAATGCGCTAAACTCGTTTAAAACGCAAATATATATCTTATATATTATATATCTTATATAAAACGCGTTCAATTGCAACGGTGAAATTGGACAGCAAGAGCGGAATCAGGTGCGTTTGAACAATATATATAACGAGAGTATATATAGTATTATGTTCTATCTATCTTGTATAACTAACTTATCTTATTTTTTTTGTTTTCTGTTTACATTAGTATTTAGGTATGTATATTTTAATGTTTGATTCCTATTGTTATCGACAATCTCCTTGCTTTGTATTAAAGTGTTTATAGTTAGTCTTATGCATGCTGTGTCGGCCATAAGAGGTTGGTGCACTTAGAATCATTACCTAATTTAAAAATTATGTACCTATGTATCTTTAATGTTATGGTGTACTCGCTGTACTCGCTGGCTAACCTAATTGTAAAAATAAATAAATAAATAAAATAGTATTGAAGCCAGAATTTTGCGCTGTGAATAACGCCAAACCCTGACACAACAACTTTCAAATCTCGCGATCTTATCAAGTTTTGAGCCCCCTAAAAACTTGATTTAAAAGTTCAAAGGTTTCCGTACTCAAATTACAAGAAGACCCGTAATATCACAATTTTTTGCATCAAATTAAGGGTTGAAGCTAAAAAAATGCAGAGGGTAGTTAGGGGCTACAGAATAGGTTGATTAAGGAAATGTTTGTGTGCTTTCCCCACTTTCCCCTTATCTACTGATTCATATCTTTTTCACAAAAATGAAGACGCTAAGAGAATGTTTCGTATAGAAAGAAAATGTATTTACACAAAATAGTGTTACAAAAGTCGTTTCATTGAAACGACAAATGTAATTTTATGTTCGTGAATGGTATAAAAAATTTGTGATTGGGAAAATGAGAATATAAAATTGGATTTCTAAACTACGCAGTTGTTGCTCCAGTTCGATGACTTTAATTGTGGGCCTCTGACTCCACCTCAAGCATCATCCAAAGAACTAGTAACCACATCATGATTTATTTTATAGTCTTTGGTTACTATGATTTGCTACAGATATAATAAGGTCACGGGTTCAAATCTCGGATCTGATCAAAAAGTAATGCATTTGCTATATTTCTAGCAAAATTCACAATAGCAGCCGGAAGTCAAGAAGTTGGCGAAGTTACACCACCGTGCTCGGAAGTACGTTTAGCCGTTGGTCCGACGCTTGACCTCTCCTCGGTCGTGTCAGTCTGCCGTCCCCATACTAAAGAGTTTGTATACTAACTTAGAACAAAAACATACTTGAACTGTTGCACATATGTTTTTGGTCGGCAGGTAGAAAATGCCTCGACACTAAGCCCACCCTTTGAACCTTAGTGCAATAAAGTGTATAAATAAATAAATAAACGGTTTCTGTGAATAATATGTATGTGACATCGGCATAACATTGTTTGTTTAAAATATGTAATACTTCAAAGAGTTCGGAGTTCGGAAAGAGTTCGGAGTTCGGACTTCAAAGAGTTCGGAGTTTCTCTGAAGGATAGGATTCGTAACGAATTTATCAGACAGAGAACCAAAGTTATCGACATAGCTCAGAGAATTAGCAAGCTGAAGTGGCAGTGGGCTGGCCATATTTCGCGAAGAACCGACAACCGCTGGGGTAAACGTGTTCTCGAGTGGAGACCGCGTCTCGGCAAACGTAGTGTAGGACGCCTGCCGGCCAGGTGGTTTGACTACCTGCGAAAGACTGCAGGCAGATGCTGGATGCGGCAAGCTGAAGACAGGGCGCTATGGCGCTCATTGAGGGAAGTCTATGTCCAGCAGTGGACTAAGATAGGTTGATGATTATGATGAATACTTCAAAGACGTTATTTTATTAACTGCACCAGGCGTTGACGTAAATAAAATTTGACTAACGAAAGACTTGACGAAAAGAGAATTTGACTTAAAATGGATATTGGATAAAAGAGAACTTGACGGAGCAATGACTAGACCAATAGTGGGTTTGACATAATGGAATGTGACTCATCGTAATATGAGAGTAAGGGAATAGAGATTGCACCTGTGTTTGCACACTTGTGCACCAACACAACGGAATCTAGCCATGTCCTGCGCACATGGCTAGATTCCGTTGAGACTGGTTGCCGTGGCCGAAATTCGGCTAGTAGGCCATCATCATGATTTATTCAGCCATAGCACTTGCTTATCCTCCGATTTTAAATCTCTTATAATATATCTCTTATAATCTTAAGATCACCAATGTTAACATTGTTAACCTATATTCAAGCAAATAAATACTATCATTTTTAGGGTTCCGTACCCGAAGGGGGAAAACCAAACCTTATTTCTAAGCCTCCGTCCGCGCGTCCGTCCATCCATCCGTCTGTCATGGGGCTCTATCTAACTGTAAGAGGAAGAGAGTAAAAATTTTCAGAAAATGTGTATTTTTCTTGCTGCTATAACAGCAAATAATCAAAATAAAATAAATATCCAAATTAATAGGGGCTTCAATACAAAAACGTGATTGGCTATTTTTGGTCCTCGTTTGTCATATGTATATCTTGAACCATAACACATAGACACATGAAACTTTCTATAAATAAGTAACACTTTAATTGTATTAACAAGAAATACTAAAAATATAATAAAGTTGAAAATTTACAGGGGTCTCCGAACAAGTGAAAATTTGATGTTCTTTAAAAAAGTTGCCTGATTTTTACGGTACGAAAGCCTTGGCAATTTATACTTAAGTTACCACTTATACTGAAAGTAAGCTCATACTTAAATCTACCTGATGATCAAAATTGTACCCAAGCTCTGCATAGTTCCTCAGTTTTGAGTTAGTGCTAGATTGTCTCGACTCTAGCTTACCCGGACCTTGGAGGATTAGTGCCATATCTTGGTCCCACAGTACATACCAGTTTCCAGTAGCTACATAACTTAACTTAAAGTTTTGGTACAGTCAGCAACGAAAGTCCATGGACACCTAAAATTAACCTAATACGTTTGAAGAGTGACTGAATAAAAAACTAAATAGTCTTGTCGTTCTACGGTAACATAAATAAATCAACATCATTTTTTCAAAAGTAATTGACCAAGTTATACATAAAACTACCTGTCTCTGGCGCTTTACAGTAATTATGAAATAATGGTGTGGACTGATGATTAGGATTTAACTGTTAACTTGTGCGTTTGAGAGTGATGTGTGCGATACCTACGAGTGCATGCCATGGTGTACTCGTGTGTGTGATTGTACTTGCTCCGTGCTTTTGTTCGGTTTAATAAGGCGATAAGACAGGGCGTCTTTCACCAGCTTCTCGGTAGTCATGAAAAGGTACAATGTTCCTATTGCTCTGCAGACTTATGTACTCGGAATTAATAATACTAACGTTTGAACTTAGTTCTCGATGTCTCAGCCATTTACGTATATAGACTTTGTTCCGTCATTAGTTATCAAATAAAGAGTTTGGTTCATGGAGGGTGGCTAATGTCAAAACAAACAAACTTAAGCCAACCCTGCATAAAACAAATTTAATGTTAAAATTAAAAATTTATGGTTATTAAAAGAAATATAAATTAAATGATTTTGCTATAACGCCAGACAGCTAAATCTGAAAAGTACCTCTTAAGAACTGTGAAAGGGACAAACGAGACTAATCAATCTCTGAAAACAATGGTGAGTGCACCAGTAAGTACCTTTTCTGTCTTTTTAGAATCGGACTTTATATTAAGAAAACCCAAATATCTCAGGACTCGGCAAACATAGTGTAGGAGGCCCTCCGGCCAGGTGGAATGATGACCTGCGAAAGACTGCAGGCAGATGCTGGATGCGGCAAGCTGAAGACAGGGCGCTATGGCGCTCAGTAGGGGAGGCCTATGTTCAGCAGTGGACTCACATACGCTGATGATAATGATGATGATATATCTCTATGCTCTGTGATGACAAAATGTTCGATAATAGAGCAGCCGCGGTTGCAGACACATAGTAAGTCACGCGCTCTTCTTAAAAATTATTATTGCTGTCGTGATCGCGGTTAGTCAATAATTATTTTTTGACAGTGATGATATTTTTATTATTTTTATTTTCTGGGATGCTTCTGACTGGTATTGATATGGATCAGTTGAGCTACCTGTACATTATTTGCAACACTCTACAGTTAGCTTAATTGTTTCAATTGTAAATACTAGTTCTAATTTGTTTTTGACAGTTGGTACTTTAATTATATTATTATAAATGTAGGTACGACAACAAATCTTTGTTGACCCGCTTCCGTCGCAAATCGCAACACTCAGTTTCATACTAAATAACTAACTTACCAATCCAAAGCATTCTTTTTTAATTAGAAATTTATATTATTTTCCGTTTTGCCCTCTCAAAGGCTTCGAAGTGGTTCGATGCAAAAGGATTCCTCCTGGCCGGGCAAAGAGTTATGGCTTAAAAATAGATTAAACCGCTACCTTGGGTACCTATGGAACAGCTGGGACACTTTCACGACCTGTCTCCACCATAATAGAGAGGAGATTGAGCTAAGTAGATGGAGTAGATGAGTGAGATGTGGAAAACTACAAAAAAAATCTAACATGCCATGTGGTGCAGTTTTGATATCATGCTAACGTTTATCATATAACTTCATTCGCGTAAACGAAAACGTTCACGTTTTTGTATGCAATGAGGCGTTGTACATAAAGAACCCTTTATAACTTGCAATTAGACTGAGAGGTAGTACTTCAACTTCAACTTCTTTATTTTTGGCGCCACTTGATCTTAGCAATTAGAACTCACACGATGGCGACTTGACTTGACTTCTTTGTTTTTGGCAATATGTGACAGCTTTGTCGATTTTCTGCCAGTGTCGAGTTCATGGAAATGGATCTTTCGCGGAGAGCTAAGGATGTCAATGAGATGTCATGTCAAAATAAGCAATGGTCTCAAAGATCCTACGAGCCTACGCTCCAATGGTCTACGCATAAAGAGGAAATACCTATGGTCTTTCGAATGGCGAAACTGATCAGTGATTTTTCACTGATAAATGTCAACTCTCGCTCGCTGTACTAGTGTTGTGATGACATATTAAAATAATGTATCGATACTCCCGATATAACAAGAAGTAATTAAAATTTGTCAATTTGATTAAGTTATTTGATCAGTGTAACTTTTATAAATACTCCGGGATTTTGCATATTATTTCATCGATATAGTAAAAAAGTAACTATTTTTTTTTGATAATACTTATTCATTTTTAATTATCGAAAGAGATTGCCCATAGCGAGTTATTTTTTAATTATTTATGTTCAAGATTGTAAACATAAGTAATACACAGCTACAGCTAACATAAACCGTTAATCGGTTTGTCCGTAAGCCTCAGCAATTAAGATGCCCTATGTACTCCCGCGATTCTCATTTATGGTAACTTCCTTTATAATTCGTTCTTTCTATTTATTATAACAATGGCACACTTGTAGTTATACACGTATTTGAAATAATAGCTTTTTAAAAATTTTAAATTCACTATTATTGACGTAAATAATTTTCGCGACGCTCATAGTTTATAAACATCGACTATCAATATCGATAAAAATATTTGCTTGCCCAACTCGAGTGTGATGCTTGACTTTAAGTCGTCCAATCGGAGTGCAGTGGTCACTGCAGTGATTTGGCGGAATTGTTGTCTTGACAAAATAAATGAAATTTCCTCTCTAGTGGGTATGTGCTCGATGGCGCTGTGTCAATGCCAATTTGATTTGACGGCCTCAAGTTAAAACCGCTCTCTTTTCAGTGGCCGAACTATTTTAACCAATTGTTTTTTTTGTAACCAAATGCCTCATATAACATTTCAAAAATTTCAATGCAACCTCAGTAGTCTGGTAAACCTAGACTGCAAAGTATACATTGTTTTACGGATTGACCTAAAACTCTATTTAAAGTTGCAATGCGTAATACTTAGTGACGTATTACAAAGTGATGTATTTACGTCGTGACATAGTGTAGTGTAGTGACCCAGCTGGCTCCATTAACAACGCCCGCTAAGACGCGATCGGTAAGGAAATTGCTTTAAGAATAACCTTTGTGCGTTTATTTTTATTTTCTGCAGTAGGAATTTGCTGGCGATTTTTCAAGATAATGATTATATGGAGGGGGAAGAAATGCATCGGGTGCTGAGATTATGGGGATGGATGGGGGCTCTAGAATGATCTAGTGTAAAGGAGTAGTAATTAAGTGATTTTGTTGCCTTCTCGCGATCCGTATTAATCTTGCACCTAGAAACGCGAAATCACACCTATACTAGAGCCATCGAGCTTGTAGAATGTTTATTAACAAACAAAATCAGCTGATTTTTAGGGTTGTCACCACGAAATGATGCAGGCCTAACAGAATTCCAATGATTTCACCCATAAATTCTATTAGATTTGTAACTTTTTTAATCTTTACTACGTCATTTTTATGCAAAATGTAATATTTTAATTTACAAATCGTCATTATGTGGTCAAAAACGAAGACTAAAATCATCAGAGATTTTTGTCTTTGTAACAATGCCAACCCTATCGAATCTCAGTTTTGACGTCCCGTGTTGCAAACAATTGGTTCCTTTTGAACTGTGATTCCGGATTAACACTTTATCCATAGGTACATTAATTCATAGAAAGAGCATTATTTTCATTTAGCCCGATTATTGAACAGAGAATTGGAGCAACAGATTGAAAACATAAAATGATGTAATCTAATGATACAAAAATAAATATTTCCTATAATTTCCATTTATTTCATCTTTATTTAGTTTGTTTTCCGTTCTATATGGGTAGGTTACGACATGATACAAAAAAAATTACGCTAGTAGGCAGATTTCACAAGGCTGTCTTGTTTTATTATGCCAGTTATATTATTTGCATTATCACTAGCACAGCTCAGTGACACACCCATCAAAGCTCAAGATAGCAGCCACTACTTATATGGGTATAGCTTGATAGGTTATGTACTAATTTGTTGAATTGTAGTTACATTATTATGTTTCTCTACCTTGGGGTCAATAACATTAAATTATAACCTAAATTATGTATATCCTAAATCCCGCAAACGAAGCCTCAGGCAAGAGATAACCTAAATAATAAAAATATTTTTCGCTCCTTCATCAGCTGATTGAACTATCAGTTGCTCTGTTAGTAAACATCCTGGATGGACAAAGTATAGGTACCTACTCTACTTGGGTAATAATAAGTAAAACTAGTGGAATCTTTAGGTATTAGTGTAAAACTAGCTACTACAAAATTATTACCAATCTGTTTGTAATAATTAATTAAGACCGAGAGCGGGCGGGTATCTGGCGCAGCGCATCAGCATTGCCATACAGCGGGGCAATGCAGCCAGCGTCTTGGGGACGCTTCCGACTGGTATTGATATGGATCAGTTGAGCTACCTGTAGATTGTTTGCAACAGTCTGCAGTTAGCTTAATTGTTTCAATTGTAAATACTAGTTCTAATTTGTTTTTATTTTTGAATTGTAATTTTCTTTGTCATTAAAGATACGTAGCTATTAAGATACCGTAGTACGTAAGATTATTGTATGTAGGTAGCTACTCATTTAAGTGAACATTGTTCTTTTTAGTTAATAAATTCGTTAAACTGAAACTGTTTCCTTGATTGCGCAAATTTTTATTCCATTAAAATATATTTAGTATGCTCACACAATAGAAGTTTAGTTGCTAGAATACATAGTGCAAGTACAAATTATACAAAGAATACAGCTAACATTATGAGACACTGGTGCCTGTTTTAGGTTCACAAGAAACTGTATTACGGGTGACCTGCATGTAACTACTAAGTCACATAATAGATGCCATGTAACCTAAGTATCACATGAGCGTAGCCACGGGCAGAACCTTGTCTGCTACCTAAATTCTCAAATTAAATAAGAATAGGTACATTTTCTAGAATAGTAGGCCGACTTATACGTTTTTGTATTCGTGTACCTGTACCATCCTCAAAACTCCGTACGTTGTTTTACGATCTACGATATCACATCCAAATAGCAGCCAAAAACGATATATTCAGCATTTTTCAGCTTATTGCCGTGGAAATATCGCGCACGTATGTTGAAATTTGATTTGTACGTATATATTTACTATTGAGTCTCGATATTGAGTTCGAAACTCAATAAGACAAAGCAGATGTTACTTGTTTATGTCATAAAGTTGGAACAGAGGGGCGGAAAGGCTGATCCTCACTGGAAGCTAGCATTGATGCTCACTGGATGCTAGCATTGATGCTCACTGGATGCTAGCATTGATGCTCACTGGATGCTAGCATTAATGCTCACTGGATGCTAGCATTGATATGATTGTTTTGAAGTTCGGGCGAGCGAAGCGAGTCAGTTAAATTGTATATTTAACTTTGTGTGTAGGTTTCGGTACCTACGGTATATTTAAGACTACATAATCTCTAAGTCCAGTCTTGATTAGACTAGTTATTATAAAGTCATTACAACACTAGTAACCTATTCTGTTCGTTCATTTTTCCCTGACTGCAAAGAATGAAAGTAATGTGTATGGGTTTGTTTACGTGCGTGGATAAATAAATAAATGCTGGGCAATCTACACAGCATCATGTGTATGTTAACTCCATCGGGTACTACGTAATCGTGCACCGACTACAGCGAGTCGTAATGGAATATATTTAACAAAAAAAAAATTGAATGTCGTTGAATTAGTCTGGATCGCGAATATAACAAACATGAAAATCACTTATTTGGAACTCGTGTGAAGATAGCATCGAAACGTCATCGTGGCGTCTCATTAGGGTTTCGAAGATCGGAGATCGGTTTCGAAACCCATATGGTCTCGCTTTTTCTGTCCTTTTTCCGTCATTAATAACTCAGCAACTACAACAGCAAATAACGTGATTTAAAATAACAATACATTTCGTGCCCCAGTAAAAAAAAAAAAAAAAAATTAGTATAAATTGTGATGTCGAAATTTTAAGAGACCTACAATGTCAAGTGGGGTATGAAACGACAGGTATCAATTTGTACATAGAGAAGTATGTAAGAAAAACACTTTAAGAAAAATTTTCAAAAAGAGGGGAATAATTTTCAAAAGGGGGGCTACCTCACCGAGTGGAGTATCGGTTTGTATATCCCAAACAGTTTCTGGAATTTCTGTAGGTTTCATACTATTTGAAATATTTTGAAAAAAGTCGAAAAATTATCCATTCCCAACGACGACGATCGCTAGACGCGCTCGCTGTACCAAATCACATAGAAAAATGAGACTTCATGATGACGTCTGGATACTATTGTCAAACTGAACTCAGGGCTCTGAAAGCAGCACAATGAACTTGATCTACAATATCGACTTCGACGAAAAATTTAGAAAATCTTTATTGCAGTGAATTTTCGAGCAGGGAATTTTCAGGTCTAGCATTAGGTAGTCTACAAGCCTGCAATAATATGTCATAGGAACAATATTCAAATGGTTTCTCAATTCCCGCGTGCTGCAACTTGGAATGGAATCCAGATCCATTATGCAATATTAAATGTGTTCTGTTTGGTACACCTGTATATGTTGGAGTTTGACATTTGTAGGTCTTTGCAGTTTGGAATTTATTAGAATTCCTTTAGGATCTTAAATCAAGGTGCTGAATTTGACCGGTACCACTTGATGTCTGTACTAAAACACGTCAGATTTCGCAAGTTAAAACCGGTCTATCTATCGATAATGGAGTTAGCAGTAGTTGGAAATTAAAACCCTGAATGCACGTGAATATTGCTCAGATAAGATAGTAAGTAAGCAAGAGATAGATAGATGATAGATTCTGTGTAGATACCCTAGCGCCTTCTCATGTTACTGGGACGTAAGGACCGGCTCAGCGGCAACATCAGCAGAGTCCCTCAAATAGCGAAAATACGCTAATCTTGACCGAGGTTACCTATTTGAGCCGTTTGGGGTTGAAACCCTTGGTCCTTGGGGACCTGGAGCACACGCCATTTTTAAAGATATTACCAAACTTCTTGTAGAGTCGACAGGTGTTCGGAATGCTGGCTTCTATTTCGGTCAACGAATTAGCATTGCCATTCAACGTGGCAATGCTGCCAGCATTCTGGGCACTCTGCCTTCTGGTGATGGCTAAGATTTTTTGGCAATACATATACGAGTATGTAAGTGTAAATACTAGTTGTAATTGTTTTATTCTGTTATTGTAATTTTCTTTGTTAACCCGGCGTCATGGGGACTTTTTTGTATCTGTAAGCTAACAAAAAAGTCCCGGTCCCTATGCAAGCGACGCGCGACGTTGCCGCTCTTGTTGAAAGCTGGAGTCAGTGAGTTGGCCTAAGCGTTGTTTAAAAAGTATCAGTTGGACGGCGACCGTGCTTGGAGCGAAGTGCGTCCAAAGTCGAAAAAGGTAAATTTGACCGTCCCCGGACTCGTACATAAAACACCTTTTCGGCAGAATGTTTGAGCCATAGTAGGAAATATAATTATTGAGTTGCCAGGTGTAATATCTGAAGCTAGATATGCAATGTTAGAATTGGAATGATTACGCTAATGAAATGGAGCAAAAGCAGATTTTTTTTAAATGTGTGGCTAACAAGTGAGGCGAACGTGAAACAAATCGAGATTACGCTAAGGAATGCCAATTTAGTTGATTTTTTTACGTGTATTTTTTTTTAATTGGTTTAAAAATATTTTTAAAGTACCTACTCTGGTGATACAAATTCTAGTTTAATTTACTAAACCATAAAACAATAAAGCTGTAATCTTAAAAAAATCATATTTTCTTTTGAAAATGTAAAAATATCGTAGGTCAAAGTATCGGGTAATAATGACCCACCCCTATGACGCCGGGTTGATAAATCGTTTAGTAAACAAGCATGTTCATTTATGAGCATGGCCCTTTCTCCGCAGTTTATTTTATATTAAATGATGCGTTATACTGAGAAGAATCACTGAAATGATCATCACTGAATGACTGAAAACCAGCGTCGTTATCAACCTCTGTGGATAACGACAACAAGCTGAGGCTAGACCTGATTTGCCGCGCACATAGGGAAAGACCAATTTATTCTTTTTAAACTCTTAGGGCTCTACGTAGTAGAGTCCTAAGGGTTAAAAAAGGAACAGCATGTATGCTGTTGTATTATGTTCTAAATTTAAATCCAAAGCCTTATGTTTTTGTTTATTACGTACCTGTATTTTTTATTTTTGTTTTTGTATTTCCCTTATTTTAATATAACATGTGTGTGGCTATAAATAAATTCTTTATTCTATTATTCTCAATCATAAGGGTAAAAATAACAGTAATATGACATTTTATGCGTATTTTTATTGCATACATCGTGTACTAACTTGTCTGTACATATGTTCAGAAAAATTGAGTCCGAATAAACGGTAAAACGACCACAAAGTTTTATTTACGACAGAATGTTGTTCAATAATAAAAATAGGACATAAAACTGTACAAAATTGCCAAGTATTTCAAAGTTTCATTCGCCGTTAAAACTACTGCGAACATTTTACGTAAATTAAGTGGAAGACATCCATTAAAAATGCAGGGAAAGCAAAACTTTAATAGCGCGATATTGGAGAGGAATATGCATCCGGGCGGACCCTGGAGAAACAGCTAGTGTGATAATGTAATCCGTCATAAATTATTCAAGGAACCATAGGAATTAATTCGAAAAGCATTTTATTTCCACGCCGCTTGTGCTGCGGCGAAATATTGAAACTTAGACTTTTTAGAAAGACTTTTTTCTTGCAAACGTAGACAATAAAGTTACTCCCTGTAAACGGGGTAATTATTGTCTAGGGTAGAATATAAAAAAATTACGTCACTTTGTCATCGAGTGCGTAAATTATTTGAAATTAATTACTTCCACTTCAATAATGTAAGCAATGTATGACAATGCGATGTCATTTGTCTTATTCTATCCTAGAGAACAATCCCCGTGCTTGGCCTACAGTTCCGCTTTTTCCATCGTTATGTATGTCCTACTATATTGCGCATTCTGAACACTCACTTTTTTAGACTGAACTGCATTGCAATCCGTACACCTTAGTACAGTGTGGCTTCGACATTCATGCAGCGTGGATGCGTATGGAGTCGCACTGAACCTGGACGTAAATAACGAGAAGTAATAATCAAGTAAGTAAAATTATTTGTTGTATTATGTGAAAAATAGGTTATAATATCGTAATACCACAACAGAAAGTAAATATTTTTTCATATCTAAATATTTACGCCATTATAATCATAGACTAAAACAAAACATGCAGATGTTCCATTTCAAAACCGGTTGTAGGTAAAAATATGTGATTAATGGATGGTGTTTTTAGAAAGTGTTTTAATTAGTTTGATATTTTTAACTGACTTCGAAAC
This sequence comes from Eupithecia inturbata, assembly GCA_963662085.1. Classification (NCBI taxonomy): domain Eukaryota; kingdom Metazoa; phylum Arthropoda; class Insecta; order Lepidoptera; family Geometridae; genus Eupithecia; species Eupithecia inturbata. The sequence continues at coordinate 3,112,733 of OY759192.1, forward strand.
AAGGAGGTTCTATGTTCGACTGTATTGTATGTTTTTTTTTAAGTGTGTTCGTCGATTTCTCCGGCATTTATGGACCGATTTAGGTATTTTTTTTAGTTGTATAGAGGATTCTCTTGAGGTGGTCCCATTATTTTTTATTCCCGAGGGATTTCTTTTCATCCTGCAAAACTTAAAAAGCAGTTTAAAACTAAGGAATTCGAAGTCGGTTTTTAGTTTTTTCAAAACAATCAAATTATTGAAATTTTATTTCTTGTTTTTCCTTTTCAGTACTTTATATCAACAACAATGAACAAAGTTCAGAAAACTGCATATTTTTGCATTGTATTTGATTTCTTATTTACGTTGCTTTTGACTATTGTAAACTTGTTTAAGTTTAAATAAACGCATAACAATTCATTTTCTATTCCTTTTTGCTTTTTGATTATATTTCTTAAAAAGAGAGAATGAATTCTTACGAAGTTTTGTAAAATTTTTAAGGTTGAACAAAACGTGTCAAGCTTCAAGTCAAAACTATACTCTATAGGCGATCTAGCGCTTAATGTTTTAATAGGTTGGTTAGACGACTTAGATATGTTTTAGCGCTGCAGCGCTCACCACGCGCAGGCCCCTGCTGTCATCCGTAATCCAGCAAGTTGCGATATGGTTTTTGTTTGGATAGCTTCTCTAGCACGTAGTATAGTACTTAACTCAGTGGCTTTTTCAGTAGGTATAGATCTGGTAAAGCTGATAACAAAATCTTTCTAATGTGTCATACTGGCCGTCTTGTTTAATTATTTTTATAAAGTTAAAAGTGCAAAATAGTGTCGTAACCATAAGGGGTATTTGTAAATCCAGTCTTGAACGAAGTTTATGTTTTGTTATTTTTTTTTTATTCAAATTTTACTACTTTTGAACAACATGTTCATGCCAGTTGGCTAGGTACACAAGTAACAAAGGAAAAGTCTTAAAAACAAAACAAAATTAAACTTCTGGTAATTACAAAACAAAAGAGAATTACATTATTTATAAAGTTAGCACCTGGTTGAACAAAAACATTCTTACGCTCAACATCACAAAAACCAAATACTTGCCATTTGCTCACAGGGCTAACCTTCTCCCTTCACCTAACCTCAAATTGTTTGCACACACGTGTCCTGGCTTTGTCTCCAACTGTGCATGTCCTTCTCTCCTAAGAGCAGAGAATATCAAATATTTAGGTGTCGTAATTGATCAAACCCTTAGTTTCAGACCGCATATAGATGTACTTACCGGAAGGCTCCGTAAGCTGATATATATTTTTAAAACCCTTAAGCATGTTGCTGACCGAAAGGTCATAAAGATGGTATACTCAGCCTTAGGACAGTCAATAATAGACTATTGCATAACCTCTTTTGGTGGTGCAGCAAAAACCCATTTGATCGAGGTTGAGAGAGCTCAGCGTGCGATATTGAAAGTTGGAGCTGGTCTCCCGTTTCGTCATCCTACAGTAGAGTCATTTAGGCACTGGGATGTCCTAACGGTGAGACAACGTTATGTGTTGCATACTGTTCTTTTGAAACACTCACAATTACGATTTGACCCCGAACTTAACAAAGGTAAACGTAGAAAAGGTAAGGTGTGCCAGGCTGAAACTTTTAACTCTCGCCGCTCTAACAATTTCTTCTGCTTCCAAGGGAACTTTCTCTATAATAAATTGAATAAGTCCCTTAATATCTATCCCCTGCACAAATATAGTTGCAAACATACGGTAACTAAATACCTAAAGAGCCTTAATTACGATCAAACAGAATGTCTGTTATGTCCTGGCTCATAAGATGGATAATCTTAGAAACTAGTGGAATATATTTTATGTTATTATTTATTTCTTTGCCATCTTGTTACCCGAATTGTGTCTACTTATCATCTTCTAATTTGTCACGCGGATAGGCATCTCTTGTTGCCCAGACTCTTTCGAGACTGGTGTCCTCAGAAGACCTTATCCAAACACACATCAAATCCACGCACTCTCACACCCAGACACACACACACTCACACACTCACGCCCCTGCACCACAAGGAATGCTGCTTTACTAATTTACTAATTAATTAAAACCTTAACTTTATTAAGCTTCTCCTAGGTTATTTTGTGTATCTTTAATTAGGTATTAAATTTTGTTTTCTATTTTATTTTTATTTTTTTCTCAGTAATCATTTTTATATATTTTTTAACTTTTTTATTTTATTTGTACACTTGGCCTAATGTTGTTAACGGAGCTTTAATTTGATATGTAGTAACTGCACTTCTGCCGCGGAGTGGGAGCCTGGTGACCTGTAACACAGGTTTTTTTTAGAAACCTAACGCAGGCACCAGTCTCGCGCAATGTTGCTTTTATAGTTAAACCTACTATTTTAGTTGTAAATGTAAGCTCATTGTGTGAAGAGAACAATAAATGATTTATTATTATTATAAAAACTGCTAATTGTTATTAGTACTTACAACCTACCATACCTATTACTTATGAAAGTTATGAAAATAAGTTGCCATTTGAGCGAGTCGTCGCTAACTCAAATAGCAACTTAGCCTCACTACTATTTGGATATGCTAAGATTTGATGGAAAGCAAACATCAAAGGATCATGCCAGGGCTTGCCATTGCACTACATGCTGCTCTATTTCAACATAACTGGTGTGTTGTGGGCACTCTATGTTCTCCTTCTCTTACTTTATCTACATCATTTCTACTTGCTGCATCTGTCATTTATCTAACTACTCCTCATGCGTACTACCTACCACCTATTTATTCAATTAACTTGTACTTACCTATTTATATCTGATTATAATATGTCTGTGCTGTTCTTGTGAAGTTAAATAAATGTATCTTTATCCATGTATAACGAACGTCTTGATTTATTCCGTCTAATACTCCGTTTATTAATCGACTTGGAAAAAAAGGGAGGAGGTTCCATGTTCGGCTGTAAGTACGTTTTTTTATAATGTATACAGAATTGTTTGTAACAGTCTGCAGTTAGCTTAATTGTTTCAATTGTAAATACTAGTTCTAATTTGTTTTTATTATTGAATTGTAATTTTCTTTGTCAATACAGAATGATTCTAGGTGGTCCCATATACATTTTATTCCTGAGGGATTCGTCTCGCAAAACATGAAAATGGTTTAAATACTAACATAAAAATAGTGTAGATTTCAGTGTTTGTTAACACTAAAAACTACACATCACAGTATTATTTGTTTTAGAATGAAACTTTAAAACACCCTTATTTATGCTAGGTATTACAAAAGATGCCTGTTTCTCAGATGCTGCTACGACTGCTGCAAAACCTACGTGTCTGTGCAAGGGGCCTCTATGCATCTGCATTAACAAAATGGCCGAGTGTAATGCCATTACATCCCATACTACGCCTTCCATTCGCTCTTTATCCCGAGTGATTTGCATTTTTTAAAATAAGGTAAGTACGGAACGTGAAATGGCTGGAAAAATTGAGTTCCCAGTATTTTTCAGTTGAAAGTTCCGACGAAAGTTTTAGTTTTTACGATAGTTCGAGTTGCTGTTGAAGAATTTTATAGAATGCAGACGAGATCGGGGAAACAATCAGAATCTACTGCATTTGAGATGCTTCTCAGCCTGCATTTTTTGTAAACAACAGGGGGGATTTTTGGCAGTTTTTAGAGGAAATATAACTTCCATGGATCCTCCTGTTATCAATTCCGGTCCGGCTCCCGTTGGTCATCGAAAGTACATGGACTGCATTGCAGCTTGTGTTCTGCGAAATTTACATAGCTTCCTGGTTAGTACAATTCGCAGAACTTTATCGCCTACTAAGTTCGACGCACGAGTTGTTAATACCTTACTAGATTACTAGTTGATAATTTATTTTTATGTATGCTTGGGTCAGTTAGGAACAATTAAAAACTTAGTGTAGGTATGTATAGGTGCTCGCCGGCTATGTATGGGAGGCAGAGGGAACGCCGCGCTAGGTTTAAATGTTCCGGTGGTTCGGCGAAAATGGCGAGAGAGGCGTCACCGGAGAGGTTTTAGTGGGCATTACGTCCTTAACAGGACGTCGAGTCCCACATAATTCTGGTCCCCCCCCCCCCCCTGAACAGTCTATTATTATAAAGAATTTAATCGGCCAAGAAAAAAAAAAGGTTTGTTTTAGTTATAAAAGCCTAAGTAACAGGTAGGCAGTGACTATGTAGCACAAATCTACTTGCTTTGCTACACACCGCTTTGATCAATAAAGTCTACTTGTTGCTAGATAAATGTTATAAATGTTAAATGTTTTTCCTAAACACAAAGGAACTACGAATAGAATGGAATATAACAGGAGTTCAAGGCAGTCTACGGTTACATTCACCGGTTACACTAGTGGTTACGGTTATAGTTAGTAGCTCGTTTGTACGTATCTTATCTTTTTCTTCAAACCTGTAAATTTTGCTCATTCTTTTGATACAATTTTAATAATTCCCTTTGATAAAACCCTTACACCAATTAGGTATATTACTCAAAGAACTTGTACCATAAGGCCTACCTTCGATGTCAGTGTTTCTACATACAGAGGCCTTCAAATGACTTTTGCATAGTAAACCATAAAAGTTTTCGTTTTCTTCCATATATTAAGCGCCTTGCATCGCCCCTGCCGATTTTTTTTAATGTATATTATTATGGCCGCAGATTTTGTAATACTATATAATATAAATATACTTATATGGTAAAGCGTTTGACAACCATCTCACTTAAGAATGTGAAGATATTATAGCCTAAAATGGAGCACGGTTTCCCAGAAGGAACTTATAAACTCTGAATTTGAAGGCACCGAGATTTTACTCTACCAGGAAAACAGATGCAGGTACTGAGAGATACTGTGAAGACAAAAGTATAATGGGCAGCGCCCATTGCACCTTTGTCTTATGTAATGTCTTTTATATTATATTTTTGTTGGTGTACAATAAAGATTTTTTTGTTTGTATTGAGAGATACTGATACCTAATGAAAAAACTACTTTTCATTCAACACTTACATGGCCTAAGATACGCACACATACTCTGCTGCCCCTCGTGGCAGCGGCGGGCGTGGACTGGGCAGTGAATGCGTTTACAGCGATCCAATAGTTTCATCCGAATTCGATTGTTGCTTTGGAATTATTTTTTGCATTTTATCAGTAAAAATTTGTCAAGTCAGCAGCGGTAGTATCCGTTTTGTTATCATACAAACTTGTGCTAGCCACTCAGATACATATCCTTTATTCCTATATCCTATATATATAAAAGTATAAGCGATACAGCCGAGCACAGATAATAAACCTCTCAGAAATTCAGAATCACTTTACCGCAAAAAATCTTGCAGCTAACACAAATTTCAGTTAAACAGGCTTCAGAGGCTTTTATGGGACTCTATACGACTATAGAAATAACAATGTTGAGCTCTCATAACATATTTCAGAGCGCATTATCCTGTCTGCGCTGCCAAATTCTTTGAAGACATTCTTGGTTCGGGTTTCTTTTTAGCGAAACTAAATCTTTATTCAATTACCATTATGGACTGTCACACAAGGACAAAAATTTCTGAATATGTACACAACATGTGACAATACACGAAACAAATAAGAAATAGAGTTCACGAATAGAGTACAAAAAGTAATGCTAAGTGTATGGCTTTCTTTCATCGTCCAAGATAGCATTCTCACTTTCTTTTGACATGTTTTGCGCGGAGGAGAGGCATCTGTGGAACGGCTAAGGGAAAGTTGACGGCACAAGAGTTCGCAACAAATCCTCTTCGCGCTGGACGGACCATATTACATTATTTTTTTTTTCGAAAGGACTAAAATGCTGTTGACCGTAGATGGCCATGACAGCGTTACCGGACTTATGGCGGGCGCAGAAGGCGCCGGTACAGTTATGATGGGGCAACACGCTCAAGGGCCACCACTTAGGTGCGAGCCTCGGCTTGGGCTGTCGCCAGATGCTACAAGAGGGAATGGAGGTTTCGCCAAGGTGCACGAATGCACCTATGGGCGGAAGCGGGGAATTCTTCGACCCCGCATCCGGCGGGGTCGGTTTTTGGTCGGGTGTGTAGTGTGCGGAAGCGAATCGGTATCTGTTGCCGTCACCACCGGGATAGCGGCGGTGATTGGGTCAACGGGGTCACCGAGAACGTGTCTCGGTCTACGGAGGAGAGGACCAAATTAAAGCTGCACTAAACGGTCCCTTATATGAATGTACCAGGAAAGCAGGTGCAGCGGTGTGAGAAGAATGACGCCGGATTGTGAAGCGTGCCACCCTCTCTGACATGACGACCACAACCACTCTGTCAAAAGTTTAGTGACTAGGAAGAAGAAATGTATGGGAGGAAACAAAAATTTTATGGTATTCGTAAACTATGCACAACCATACCAAGGACTCAGTGACTCACCCACACGTTGCGTGACGATGGTAAGAGGCCCGACGGCATGACACTAGTCCCATGGGAGTTGGGGAGGCCCATTGTGTAGGACGCTACATGCGTCGACACACTTGCACCTTCCCATCTTCCGAGGACATCCGTGAGGGCTGGTGCGGCGGCAGATTTGGCCAAGGATCTCAAGAGACGCAAATATGCAGGTCTCGACAGAGCCTACACATTTGCTCCTTTTGGGGTCGAGACCCTGGGTTCGTGGGGTACCGAGGCTCTCCGGAATAAAATATTTGAACCTATTGTCCTCTCTCACAAGTCACATACCATAAATTACATTCTCTTTATACCTCACTTTCTAAAACATCATAAATAGCGCCATTTACGCCTTTAGGACAAAAGATGTGTATCTAACCCTTCTATTAATTAATTTAAGCCCTATCTGGTTCACAGTCCACTGGCCTCTATTGTCCAGGATATCGTACCCAGCAGGGTTTGAGATCATGGAGTTGAACGCAAATTATGTGCAGAACAGCCTTATTTCAGACTCAAATTGTCTTCTAGGTTCACTATGAAACTAGCTATCAACAGATAACTATGGAATCTTCAAATCTTAACTCATTTGTGTGTATTGGAGATGGAGTAGGTACCTACAAACTTCTGGGTTCCAGTAAGGAGACTGTAAAGATGGTACAGGCCCTGAGTTTTCAATATGTAAGTACATGCATACAAGCTGAAAACTATACCAACGTGTACCAAAGTAGAGGAGGGCTGAGATTAATAAAAACAACAAAATAGTGTTGCAGCGGGCGAAGGTCCGACTGCGTCGCAGAAGGTTCCGGGTTCGATTCCCGCCGGACAAAACTTTGTACGATCTGCAAATATTTGTTCCGGATGTTCTGGGTGTTTTCTATGTAGGTATAATAAAAAAATATCCGCCTGCTGACAAGTTGAAGAAGCACCGTCGGTTTTCTCCAATATATATATTGGAGACAGCCGACGGTGCTTCTTCTTCTTCTTCTTCACAACTCATGTAGACTCCGCATATGCTGCCGTTTGATACGTCCTATCTACCTACTTTACCTACTCTTTGCGCTGTTAGACGAATACAGCAGTAGTTCATGCGCGTGTTATAACACGTATAACTATTTAACATCGCCTTTAGGTCAGCACGTTTGAATAGGCGCATGTAGTTAGGGATTGATTAAGGTAGTCTTATGAGGGTTAGTAATAGTATGGCCTTAAATGATGCAAAACGGGCGTAAGTTTTTGATGGACAATATTTTCGGCTAGCATAGATATGAACACATCTATATTCACTATGTATATTCACTATGTGAGACACCTCATGCGGCGTCATCGACAAAATTCTAGCGAATTTTGTCAGGGTCAATTAAAGATGTTTTAGGAGATTATTTTTGTAATGCTAGTTAACCCATTCTCTGCTACAAGCAGCTACACATAAACATGGTCTTGGGCACTGAGAGTGTTAAAAAAAATCCTACAATGCTTAGCAATTCGGCTGTTGATTGTACCCGAAGGGCTGATAAAGATGAGTATAAAATATTTCCCAAGATTTTTATCATAAATCTCCAGAATCCTGCTTCGTTCAAGGACTCAAGTATTATCATAATTATAAATTTAAATTGCAAAGAAACATAAAAGCTCTGCTGCTTTCCTTAAAGCTTGGCTTCCACCACAGGCGAAATTAACGTGAAGCTAAAATATTCAGGCATCGACTTGAACTAAGTGACTTTGAGTTCTTTTATTTTCTCTTGCTAACAAATTCAAACTTCAAATGCTATGCTCCACTTGCACCATCATATTCTTTACCAGTTAAGTATTCTAATGCAAGCAATGGGTCTTAAAAATCCTTGTGCAAGCAGGGCTCAGTACATGTAAGTACAGTAAGGTTGCCTCGAAGAAATCGCTTTTAAGCGAAGCCCATTGTACCTTTCTATGTTAACATTCATCTCAATAATTTCAAAATAAAAATATTCAATAATCATAATACTAAACTCGAACAGTGAAAACATAAAATAAAAAACAAAGCCTTTTGGAATTCGCTCCGGGAACAGTAAAAAAGATCAATTCTCTCGGCTATCAGATTAAGCTATGTTTATGTCTATGTTTTTTATTTAATTTTGTGGTGAACAATAAAGAGTGAGATTTATTTAGCACTTAGAAAATTACAATAACAGAATACAACAATTATAACTAGTATTTACACTTATATCTATAAAGAGTTATGTATTGTATGATTGTATTGTACATAAAACCAACAAATTACATCTTCTTCATCAGCACAGACACGTCCACTGCTGAACATACCTGCCCAAATGAGGTTTTGTCATATGTTTGAGCTCGACCCCGACTATCTGTAGGTACTGATGAAAAATTCTATAGAATTAAAACACCTTGACCTCTCGGAGTAGACTTGTGCTCCTTTTAGGGGGTAGGAGATGCAGGCATTGGAGAACCTTCTCCTACGCCCAGCTCTCCGGCTGCGAGTTGGGAGGATGGGGCTTGAACCCACTAAAAACCCACCCGTAAACTGTAACAGTCTTCCGCCGTAGTGGGACAAGATCGGGTCGCGCTAACATTCACAATCTTGTCCCGGCGGTATGCCCGTAGGTTCATGGGCCTCGGCCTATGGATGGATACCCCGTTCACAAGGTGTCATCCCTCAGACATGTGAGGCCGTACAAGCCGGCCGAGAGTCCCCCGACTCTCGACAAGAGACCCTACTATGGAGAATAGAGGAGACGGGCGAACCGCCTCCTCCGTCCTCCCGGTCGTCTACGCCGGATCGGGTCAGATAGGGCATTATCCTCTCTCAACCGCTCCCCGGCTTTCTTCTGCGCCATAACCACTTCGCAAAAGGAGACCATTGCATCCCACGATCTCTTACGACCAAGCATGGCATTTATTACGCTCGGTAGAGAGAGATCCGGCCTATCATTGCCATGAGCTCGTACCGCTGTGGGCCCCATGCGGCACACAGCTCCAGCGTGTGGTCTGCCGTATATTCCGGAGCCCCGCACTCGTGACATACTGGCGTCAGCTCCCGACGCGCAATCTGGTGCAGATACTCTCCGAAACAGCACCTGCATCAAACGGAAAGTCAACGATCCGAATCGCCGCCTCATCCTCCTTCCAAGGACCGGGCTGATGTCTACCGTCCATTGCCCAGGAACCGGTCCAGCCAGGTCCTCCGTCCATCATTGCAGCAAGGCATCCCGCGCCTGGCGTCGCATGCATCCCACGCTGGGGGTTCTCCTCTAGATCTCCTACGTGTCACAAAGTGATAAATTTCGGCGAGAATATCCGCTTGGAGCTCCCAGGGAGGGTCACCGGCCAACACGCACCCTGCAGTCCAGGACACCGTCCGGTAACCACGTACCGCCCTCGTCGCAATGACCCGTTGCGGACGTCGCAGCAGGGTCTTATTGCCTCGATCAAGGGCGTCCACCCAGATCAATGCCCCATACAGTGCCATATTACGGATAACCCTTGAGTACAGTCGACGACAGATTGAGTTAGGCCCACCCACGTTTGGTAGTAGCCTACCTAAGGCAGCTGCAGCTCTCACAACTCTTAGGGCCAGTTGGGCAAAATGTATCCTAAAGGCCCACCTTCCATCTAGGATAAGACCCAGATATTTTATCTGGGTTCCAACACGGACTGGAACCCCTTCAATTAAAACCCGCGTTCCTGGAGAGGGTGCACCCCTGGGTCTATGGAACAAAAGGGCCTCAGTCTTGGAGAGGGCAACCTCCAGTCCCAGGGCACGTATGCGGCCTACTATTAGGGCTGTACTCACCTCAGCCAACCGCACTGCCTCCCTGAGGTCCTTTCCCCTTACTACAACTAGTGTATCATCCGCGTAGCACGCGACCCGCATACTTGCAGGAAGCGATCCGCGGAGCACCCAGTCGTAGCCTATGTTCCACAGGAGCGGTTTCAATACCGAATCCTGAGGGACCCCGCAGGAGACGTGACGGCGTCTCAAGCCATCTCGCCCTTCACCAGAATTTCACAGTCCTGGAGGTAGTCTGCCAACAACCTCCGTAAATACAGTGGCATTCCATGATAGCGGAGAGCATGTATCGTTTCATGCGACAGGCTGTTGAAGGCGTTGGCAATGTGGAGCGAGACAGCCAGCGCCTTTTCTCCGTCTATGACCGCATCTTTCGTCCATTATTTGAGCCAGAGCAGGGCGTCTATTGTAGACCGCCTCGTTCTGAACCCATATTGGACCTCAGAGAGGCCAGGTCCAGACCCCAGGTGTCCAGGTGCCGGATGATGCGGGAGATCACTACCTTCTCCAACAGCTTACCAGTTTCGGAAGGCGCCCGGTAAGACACGCGTCGAACAGCTCCCGAAGCCGGTCAGAGATGGGCTTCGGGAGCTGTTCAGCTCCCGAACTTTGGGGTCAGAAATGCGCAATACCGGAATTTTGGTTGATCTTAATTTTGGCAGCAAGCGGTGAAACTGGATTTTAGTAATCTTAATCCTTATAGTTTTACATTACAACACAACACGAAGAAGAGGCACATCGCAACAGTACTACTTGTCTTCTAGTGGACACGTTACCTTATTCAAAAAATTGGTCAGAAGTAAAGACGGGGAAGATTATTTATCATAAATTTACGTAAACAGGATCTCAAACTGAAATGAATACTTGAAACGTGGGTTTTTAGCATTTAACGTGTTATTACATTGGCTTCGTCGTTTTTTTACGTTGCCTTCCTTATCCATGAATGAAGTTAATACATTTTAGATATTTATTGAAAGCTAGAAAATTTATTTAAATTATACTTTTACTTGACTTTGAGGGGCCTACTTTGAGGCCTGCAGTGTACACGCAAGTAAGGTGATGTACATTGAAATTATCTATACCTTTTGTTTTCACCAAACATTTTAGTTCTACGGGAATTCACAGAAATAAATAAATGAAATAAAAAATGCTGGACAATCCACACAGCATCATCTAGCCCCAAGCTAAACAGAGCTTGTGTTCTGTGTAGACTAGGTGACTGATATACATAAAACAACACTTAACATAATACAACACTTTACATATTAAAGATTATTTATCGGGTATCTATCGCGTACCTTTTGTTTTATTTTCCCCTACGTTTCCATCGCGTTGCAGCGATCGTGGTCACGGGGCGACTAGATGTTCTCGGAGTTACAGCCAAGAACTGACGGCAGTATCCACACGACTGACCTCAATTCGTCTTCAGAATCAGGAATGTTCACGTTCACATGACGATACACTACACTGACCGTGTCTGACTTCAGTACAGTTGGATCACGACGCGCGCACTTACTAATCACAGGATTCCACGAGGAAAGAAACGAAAACCATCTTCACGATTAATATTCGGGTATTTCCTGGTCTCAACCGCCTCTCGAACCATCCCTTTGTAATAGTGCCGTTCACAGGATAGACATTTTAGGTCATGTAGCTCAATCCAGTGGTTGCTTCTTGACTCTGGCAGGTGTTCTGCTATGGCCGACTTGCTCATTTGTCTATTTTTGACAGCTGCTATGTGCTGATTCACCCGGTCGGCAACCGTTCTTTTAGTTTGCCCTATGCATGAGCGGCCACAGCTGCAGTCAATTTTGTAAACGCCTGGCATTTGTAGAGGTATGACATCTTTTGGTGGTCTAAGTAGCTAGTAAGGACGCGATAAATACCCGTTAAATAATCTTTAGTAAGTATATTAACAGATCACGAAAGTTTAAAAAGTTTTGACCCATTAAATAGATAGATATTTCTTATTATACATAGAAAATACCCAGAACACCCGGAACAAATAATTGCAGATCGTAGAATCATTTGCCCACGGCGGGAATCGGTCCCGCAACCTCCTGCGTCACAGCGAATCCTTATTTTGTTACTGAAACTGCGCTTTTTAGCGTTGCCATATTTAGCGTAGAGAAAACTACGCTAAAAAATTCATATATCTGGTCCTCTAGTGTAGAAATGGCTCTGCGTTGATTTTCAGTAATACGAAAAGATTAACGTTGAGAAAATATGGATTCTGGAAATATTTTTCTAATTTACTTCGAAATTATTACCGTCTCTACGATTTCACTACTAGTTCACCTACACAGGTAAGATTAGTCTGATGTAAGTACACAAAATGCGGGCACAGGCGCTATACGTTTTGTAAATCAATTCACGCATTTAGTTCTCTCGAGTTTTACCCGAGAACTCGTTAACAATAAACGTGACTTAGTGGGACACACGGATAGGTGGGAACAATAAGGATAAATCATTGGGTGGGATGTTATCATCCCGGTAGCATTCCGCTAATAATATTAACAAAATACAGTATTTTTGGTTTTCAGGTGCCATTGTCATAATAGTTGATGACAATGTGGCATTGTGGAATTTCAAAACAGATGTATTTTCTAAGAAGTAATATGTACACTTATGTTTACTAATGCAGACTCCATAAAGCTTGAGATGCTGTCATGAGACGGACATTGGCGAAATTGCGATAACCCAGTCACAGAAGCTGTATGACTAGAAGAAGAAGAAGTTGAAGGGTTTGTGGAAAAAACAAAAACGAAAAAATCTATTTTATTTTAAAATTTATTGGAAGAGGGAACTACTTAATAACAGTCTAAATAGTATACTTATTAGTAGGTCGGTCGATTATCCACCACTCCTATAGTGTGAATAATCACTACGGTCCTTCCTTGCGTCACTGGCTATCGGCACGGATCTTGAGCTCCAACGAAGGCTGTGTACTGGCTGGTTGGTTATTCCCGCTGCTTGGCTAATCCGCTGGTTGGCTAATCCACTAATATAAATAGGTGTTCTTGTTAATGGGCCATTCTTTCCGTACCGACCTGTGTCCAGTATTTCCCAACTATGGTATAGCAAGATGTCAGATTATTTTCCAATAAATGAAACTCCTTTCCACCCGTATGTCACAAACTTCTGGATCGGCTACCAACGACCAACAAGCGGCTAAGCCAACGTTGGCATTCCTACAACTTCGTTACAAGTCGGTTAATCCAACACTTAATGTAGCGGTTACGGATTGAGTAACAACATTATTTACCCAATTTTGAGGATAGACATCAATAACGCTAAGACACAGCTTTTTAGACTACTTATTTTAGGGTTCAACTTGAGCCGTTTAACATTCTTAAGATCAAAGCTCACTCGTAAAGCACTGCTAGGGCACAGCTCTGATCCTCCTGCAAATCATGCTGACCGCACGCTGTCGACGCGCAGTCCACGCAGCGACAGCTAGCAGCAAGCTCTCTGCTAAACGTGAAATAGCCGTATGATCAGTGATAAAAGGCGACTAAGGGAACCTACCAGAATGGCAGTAGCTTCTTTCTGTGTAATTTAACACCGCTACTGCCATCACCAATCCGCATGTCTAGTCTAGCGTGTTAATTATGGCATAACTTCCCTTAAATGGGTGATGCATGTTCAGCTGTGGACAAATGGCTCATGCAAATTCTAACTAATTAAAACCACTTAGACTTAGCCTCGATTATTCAATATTTTATTCATATTTGCGATAGAAAATACAACAAAAACTTCCCGATCTGTATTTATTACGTCTCTCTCTCACTGTGACAAGCCAACTGAAGTTTACATAGACAAGATCAATAAAACAAACCTTCATCAAAATTCGAATAAAAGTGTGCTGATATTTAGGCAAGTTAAATATAGAAATGATTATCGTACGAACTACCGGCTGTAAGGCACGTATTCCAGTCATTTAATTTCATTTATTTCCACCGTAGGTATTATATTAAACTAATAAAGTTAAAAACAAATAAAGTCATCGATCTATGCTTGAATAACGCTTTTCTATGGCATATACGTCACTCAAGCATATATCTATGACTGAGCAAGATTTCATAATACGGGCCTGAGTATACTTTGAATGATCAAACAGTGTTTTGTTTTTAAAAAGTGGCTAGAGCTTTGTCGTTCTCTAGTACGGGAAGCAAACTCGACCTACAGGCTGTTAAAAAATAGGCGAACCCAGGTGCCACCCAAACCATAGACAAGGCTGCTAAGAGACATCCTACTCCGCACTTGTCTGATCATCAGCATCATATATTCTGATGATCAGACACTCGCGGAGGTTAGGAAGGCAGCCAGCGCCGCGGGTAACTCAATGTCGTGTTATCATATGGATGAGTATTGTGACTACGTTTTGTGAAGAAACATTTGAAAAAATATGTAGTAATCTTAGCCTAACGAGTTACTAAGGTCATAAAGTAAAAGAAATCAGGTAAATAGAACCTGTATCACAGATTAAGTAACAGAACAAGTGTATTTTTATTAACTGAAGACTTACTTTAAATTATTTAATATTCACACTGTCTTTGCTGAAGCTTTGGGTCTTTTTTTTCTTTATTTTTATGCTGGTTAATCCAAACAGCACCTAGCCCCAAGCTAAGCAGAGCATGTGTTATGGGTACTATATGAATGATATACTTGATACAATACACGACACATACGATATATTTTATTATACATAGAAAATACCCAGAACACTCGAACAAATATTTGCAGATCTTACTAACATTTATCCCAAGGTGGGAATCGAACCCGCAACCTCCTGCACCGCAGGCGGACCTTCGCCCGCCGCGCCACATTGGTTGTCAACTCAAAGTCGATTTTTAGTTTTTTTCAAAACAATCACTTGTTTATCTAGGAGAGATTATAATCTTACCATGTTTTTGTATTCCTAAATATTTGGAATCTTAGAAGAATAAGGCTTAGAATGATACTATACACAAACGAGTTGTAGCCAAAAATCGCGACAAATACGTCTTATTTTCCTATACACGTGCGCTCGAGTGCGTGAAAGCACTGAAGTTTTAGGCTTGTCAACTCACACATACATAGATACTGTTTTGGCTTCAAAGTCAAGAGAAATGTGAGTGACACTATCCCTCTGCTGTGAAGCAGCATGTTTAACCTCTATGTTTGGAATCCTACTTTTCCTTGAAACATTGTCACCCCTCTGAAGAGTACTTACTGAGATCACTCATGGGTGAGCAGAGTCACGAGCATGCAGCATTTATCTGTTTCTTTTATTTTTGCTACAATAAAAAGCTTTTTCGCGTCTTGTCTTGTAATTCTTTTCAGAGAAATCTTGTTTTATGTCTGAAATTTCTTATGAAAATGCGATTTTTGATAGAGTAAGTATTTCTTTTATCCTGAGAAAATGTAATTTCAAGTAAATTTTTGTCTGTGTGATGATTAAATTTGTTTTGTAAAAAAGTCGTTGACTCTCCCGACGTCTACATAAACTTGGAAAAAAAAATCAGCGCATAACAAAAAGCTATTAATATAATAATAATATATTCTTTATTTCCAGACACGAGATCCATAGTATACGTAAAATACAATTCTACTTAAACTAATTAAAAACTAATACACGAAACAAAAAATAAACAGATCAGAAAGAGCCAGAAGAAAATAAAATTAAAATATTCTAGGTGGCAATAGCCACCCACTTTTTGTACATGTCTGACAAGATCAAACGATCTGCCTTACTACTTATAATAGCGTTTCTACACACATGTTAACTCTGGACATAAACGAGGCTATTCTCTTTCTCTGGATGACATGGAAAGAGTCAACACGAGCTGCTGTATACATTTCTGACAAGTCTCATGAGATGCCTGAAAACGTTATTGTAAGTCACTCTAATACCATCTTGTGATTTTTTGGTATACTCTGTCCAAAGTTGACATGTGTAGAAAGACTGACAATAGGATTTGAAAAGGGTGATTTTCACGTCAGACGAGCACTTAAAAAATTTCCATGCGATCATGTTGCCCACTACACACAATGATCTTCTCTGCCTCTCTATGTCAGTATCGTCCTTTAGGTTTGAGGTTACGATATGTCCCAAGTACTTAAAACTTTCTACTATTTTTATAGGGCGCCCTCCCACGCAGACTTCGGAAACGTTCTCCGGCCCCTTTCCTGATCTGAAGATAACCATTTCGGTCTATCGATGGAGTCTAATTAAAATCAGAAAACTATTTATTTCAGTCTTCAGGTGCCTTAAGAGAATAGTCTCTCAAAACCTAATATGATAACACCAAAGAAATGGATATGCCAATAGGCATATGACCATAATGACATGGCTGGCAGGAAGAAGCAAACAAAACTCTTAGCCCAATGCCCATGGGCAGATGACAAGACTGATTTGAAGATGACAAGATTTAAAAAAAAACTATTAACAAAGTAGGTTGTAGCATTGCAATATCAATGAAGCAGAGCAGTCAGCTTAATTATTGCTCTTAATAAGATCCTAATATTATCGTTATACGTAATTTAATAAATGAACCTCATTTAACCTTATAATGTAACAACTTAATTTTTGTAACAGCTTAAAAAATAGGTAGACCCACTCAAGAAACCTCTAACTTCATGAACGAGAGGCCCTCAATCATATCTGGCATAATTTCCTAATAAGGCCAAATGGGTAATACCCGCAAAATTGGGTCCTTCTCAGTAATTGGTGACTTACTCAAATGATAATTGGGTATGTAATAGTGAATAACGGTGAAACCGGCCTTGTTATAAATCACTGTTGTATATTTGGGTTCTTTTCGTCGAAAAAAACTATGGTACCTATAAAATTTTACGTCGAAATTTGCTGAAAGGTCAATTTTCCCATGTCGGTATACAATTAATTTTATTTCAGCCACATCTGGACATGGGTCTCCCCTTAATGAACGCCATAGCCCCCTATCTTCAGCTTGCCGCCTTCAGCGTCTGACTGCAGTCTTTCGCACCTGAAAGAGAGTGCCCCACACTACCTCTGACGAGTTGCGGTCTTTCCGTGAGAACATGTTTACCATATCATGGTACAGTGCGTGGGCTACTCACTTAAAGCTTATTAAGCTCTAAGCGACTGTGTTTGCGCGCACTGTAGCCACGTGGAAATTCACTTGAAGCAAGTTGTACAACCTTACGGCTTTTTGCAGAGCACGTGTGAACAGCAAGCTTGCTGCTTACTGTTGCCACGTGGACATCGTGCGGCTAACACGATTTGTGGCAGAGGCGTGCAATAGCGATGCTGGAACGGCCTTGCATAGTTTTTTTTGTTTATCTGCTTTAGATGGCTTTCGTGTCACTGCGGCCATGATAGGCCTATATGGTGATCGCCACTTTGTGTGTTCAGGCCCAAAGCTGCGGTGTTCATAATTCGCCACTAACCCTTGCTGCTAGGAACTGTAGGTTTTTCTTCAAGGTGATGTCTCTTAGCTCGTCTGAGCTGCGCAGGTGCTTGCCCACAATACTTCTGCTTGAAAGATAGAGGCGTGATTACCTAGGTTTATGCTTTTATCGCCTAGTATGTGATTTCCTTTAGCCAAAACTAATCTCAGCAAAGAATCCAAATTTTCGCTATACCTAAACTCTCTGATACCACAAACTATTCACACTTCCACTCATTTATTTAGCTGTCCTATACGAATTCAGGAAACTCATTTCTACATAATCCTTCCACATAAAGAAACTCTTCCGTAATCCGCACTAAGCCTGCGCTAAAACGAATGTACAGACCAAACTTTTTCAACTAAATTATTTATGCTGCCGTTTGGACTACAGCACTGGAGTATTTTTGAGTTATTTTAGGAATAAGCTACAGAATTCAAATAGACTAAAACTATTAAAAAACATAGCTGAGTTTTGTTTCTCTATATTTTTGTATGGGGTTTTCGTAGTTCCATGTCCGCACGGTAGTGGAACTGTGCGAAGTTTCTACCAAATCCCAGGCAATAATGGATCGCCTTTTTTATACTAGCCAAACCACAGAACAGGGTATAATAAAATAAAAATAGGGGAGTATTAACGGTGTGAGGGGAGGCCTATTTCCAGCAGTGGACTAAGATAGATTGATGATGATTAACTGTGTTAAGTTACCAAGGTAACTTAACACAGTAAATCTATCACAATCTATCAGTCTATCTAGATAGACGTTCTACCAAAAAATTGTTAACTTTTGCGTGTGATACTTTGCGTACGGTTATTTATGATAAAATTTTTAATTTATAAATAAATGTAATATTTAGTACACCAACTAAAATAATTGTGCATAGTGTACATAATTTTGGAATTATATTAATTTCAAGTTAGTCCGTATGAATAGTGTCGTTCTGTACGGACCATGGCGCATTTTGGGTATATTTGGAAGTTTTCTTTTACATAACGACTCTCTGGAAATGTCCTTATTAGTGCACAAGTAAAAAGCAGTACCTATCGAAAATAGGAGTTATAACATCTATAAGTTGGTCCGTACAAAGCGAGTAGGTACGTTCTGTAAGGAGTAAGGTTGTGCATTATGCATCTTTTTGGATTTTTGCTTTTAACAATAAGGCTGTCGCAAAAGGTGCTAAATAGTGCATCATAACATAACTATTGTAAAATCTGTGACTATACCAAATACCTGTCACAAATTAGGACTTATGCAGGGTGGATTTTTTGGACAGTAATAAGGACACCTTAACCGGTGTAGCTACAAGAAAATGGTCTTAGGAGACTATCCATATTTTTTAGAAAAATGCTCATTTACATTCCATAATTTAAATAAAAATACAATTTTCAAGAAAATGGGATTTTACACGAAAGCTTTTTTTGATGCCAATCGATCCTGTTTCTTATACTGATCAAAACCTTATATCTTTTAGTTTGGTGCTAGATAATGCTGTGTGAATTGTCCAGCATTATTTATTTGTATTTGTTTTAAAAATCTTCAGATTCACTTCGATTTTTCCTAAGAGCACTTTAAACCTAAGACGCAACCATACCTATTTAGTAGTCTCAGTCTAACCTAGCACTTACGGGATTTAAATTATTCACTAACGGAAATGGTACGTTATACAGTTCCTTGGCAAATAGTACTTACCTTGAAGTATGTATTATTCGTCCTAAATTAGCTTAGCTTGGTTGTGTGCCTGAACAAATTATAAATTGGTTCACATTCGTTATTTTGGCTCTTGATTACTCTAAAATGGTTTACCAAGATACGATAGTATTAAGATACATTATCTGGGAAGCTAATTAGTATGTTTTAATCATATATATATATATATACGATTGTTTTGAGATGTACAAACCGATACCTTTCATTTGATACCCCACTCGGTGAGGTAGCCCCCTCTTATGAAAATTATCCCCCCCTTATAATTATAATAATAGGATAATTTTCTCGTTTTTTTTCGTAAAATATAGAGAAGTCTCTCTATATTTTTCCTGTAAAATATAGATCCATATCTAAAAATAGTACATACATTTCAGATGGATCGCTATGTAAACTTTGTAGATAGGAGGGGTATAGGTATTTTTCGACTTTTTGCAAAATATTGCAAAAAGTATACAACTTACATAAATTTAAAAAACTGTTTTGAGATGTACAAAGTCATGACTTTTATTTTATACCCCACTCGGTGAGGTAGTCCCCCCTTTTGAAAATTATTTATATATATACATATATATATAGAAATCCTTATTATTTTCAATAAAACCGGCCAAGTGCGATTATTTTGTGTATATTTTTAAAACAAGCTAAAATATAACCCTGACAAGTTTTTTATGAAACTTGGGTGAGAGAATATCTGAATATCTACCATAATGCACCGAGTTTCATCAACATGTTAAAAAAAACTGCAGGTGCAACTATTATTTACAAGCACCCATTAACGAGTCATTCCCGACATCCCACACGTGACTATTTTGACTATTTCTGGCGTCTCACGTGAGACGCAGCCTATTCACAACGTCTCACGATAAGTTTCACGTGAGTCAAAGCATCGTTATTTACGATGCCATTGAGAGTAATTTTTGTCTGTTATCTATTCATCCTGATAAATGAAAGGTATTTAGATATCCGTTAGATAAAGATAGTGGCATTTAAGCTTCCGATCTTTTGTTCGAAGACAATGTCTACGCCGTAGACCTTCGAACCATAGTTAGGCTACGTCGTAGACCCTCTACGAACGTAGCTAGTCCACGGCGTAGGCCTTCGAACCATAGTTAGGCTACGTCGTAGACCCTCTACGGACGTAGCTAGTCCACGGCGGCGTAGGCCTTTTACGAACCGTAGCCGAGTAACATATATGGTGTAGGCATTATGAAAACGTATCCTGTAAAGTTCTTATTATTCTAAAAATAAATACACTTATTCTTAAAATAAATATGAATGATTCGAATTGAAGATTTATCCTACTAGAGGGCACGCACCCTTTTTTTAAATAAAGTTATAAGTTTGTGAAGATATTTGTGCGACAACATCGTCAAAACTACTAAACGCATCTGATCTATCTTATATTTTGCGTAGATTAAGTTCTAGATCTGTGAAAATATTGTGTGTTCCCTTCTATTTCAAAAAATCGTGCAAAACTTCAAGATGTCGTCGCTTGTGTGTCATATTACAATAACCACCCGACCCTTAAGTTATTCAGTGGTAAAAACCCCTTTGTGTTGATACAAAATTGGAGAGTCCAATGGATTTTTAAACATAAACTAAACTCGACATGAAACTTAATCAATGAAAGTTTTAATGGAAATAAGAACCATTATTCTACGAACAAATGTACGTATTATATAAAATTACAATTTGAATACCTACTTCTAACTTTTGGTGGTACAGGATGATAGGTAAAGCAGATGCCACATCACATGCCATGCCATGTACAGGATGATAGGTAGCAATCGAACACAAAATTACGATGTCGTAATGGTCATTTGACGTTCTAAAAGTATATACCACGGCTATTTTTACTCTTTTTCTCTCTGCTATGCAGTTTTACAAAAATCTATATATAACTAATCATTGTCTAACTGTCAAATAAAATAAAGTGTCATGTTTGTTTAACTTTAATATAACATATAGTATCTATAAATATCTTGATTACCTATGTACTAAATAGTTTTTAATATTAATACGTAGACACTATAAGTCCACTAACACCACCCCTTTCTATTGTAGTAACTAGTGGTTACGAGGCTGGTCACACTTTTAGAATTTAGTTTATGCAAGATTTGCTATATAAGTGTGATTGTTTCTTATCCATAAGAGACAAAAAAAATCTCAAATCCAGCACGCTATAAACGCACCTGATTGACGCCAAATTAAATTTTGATTATTATTTATTATTATTTAAGTCTTTAGGGACACTCGACAAATTTATTGACGTAAGAATCATCGAAATCGGCCAATGATTTACATAACAAAAAAGTTAAAAAAGTTTAAAGCCTTATTTATAACAAAAACCTACTAAAACCAAATGGAAAATACTAGGAAATACGTTAGTACGGGCTTTCTCAGGAAAATACAGTTCATTAGGATGAACTGTATTTTTTCTGAGAAGTGAGACGACGGGTGAGAGGCTAGGGCCTCTCACCCTAATTACTGTAATGTATAGTAACTGACTCCTGACCTGATTCGCAGCATGAGCGATCTTCCTCACCTATGTACAATGGACAAAGAAAAAAAACTGGTTCATAGAACTTAGTAGCTACCGCCTACTTAAGATAAAAAGATAAAATACATTTTATTTACGCAAAAAACATAATAGCATAACAATAAAAAGTAAGTGTACATTAAAAGGAAGGGTAACAAGGTGTCCCTAACTCATCATTTTGCAGTATTAGGCATTTGCCCAATACTGCGCTGGTTTTCAGTTAGGGCCCTTACGGAGTGACGGCACAGTAGGTAAATACATTATTACATTAACGATATATAAATAAATACAACGAGGATGGTACAAAACATGATTTACGGAACATTGAACAGAATATAATACAATAAAAAGATTACAGATACACTTAGGAAAAACAAGCTATAATTACACTCAGATTTATGCTCACTACACCAACTGACTTGTTTTCGTCGCGACACTGACAAGTATGCAAACAATGATCTCATGAGCGCAGCGTAATGCGAACATGATGCAGAGCCAAAAATAAAAGAAGAAGAAAAATCCGTTGGCTTTCAACCAAAGAGAAAAAAGTAGCGCCAAATTAAAAAGAAGTTGAAGTTGAACATAAATGTCAAAAAATGCTGACATCGTTCAGCGCGCCAATATTAATCGAAAAGAAATCCAGTATTATTTAACAATTTTTAAAGGTAACTATTTGAGAACGATTAAAACATTGAGTGACAAATTATGGAATCCAAGGAAATACAACAGGACGTATTAACTACCTACAGTGTAGGTACCTCACTTTTATGCCTGTAGGAGTTTCTGTTCAGTAATTAGGAGTTTCTTGAGTTGATTTCTAAAGGTGTATAATGATTTTGCAGCCCTTGCCGGAGGCGGGAGATCATTCCAACATTTGGAAGCAGAATATTTGAAGGATCCTCTAAAAACCATAGTCCTGTGCTTCGGCATGCAGAAAACCCAAGAGCATGCTCTGCTAGGATATCTTGACTTGTCCCTAGCCCAAACTAGCTTGTCAGCGAGGTATGTAGGACACTGTCTGTTTATGACCCCAAAAATAAGCACTGCCAGATGTAGCCTTCTTCGAGCTGACATTTTTAAGATATTAGATGAGTTTAAGAAGGGAGTAACGTGGGTCCGCGGTGGGATGTGGAAACAATAGCGAGCACATGCATTCTGGACCCGCTGTATCAAGTTCTGTGATCTTTTCAAAAGACATGGTCCATAGACCACATCGCAATAGTTCAGCTTTGATAGCACTAGGGACTCACATAAATGTATACGGACTGCTTCATTGAGGTATGGACGAATTTTATACAGAAGCTTTAAAAGGTAGAAACAATTCCTCACACACTCTGCAACTTGACTTTCAAAGAGTAGATTGGAGTCCATGAGAACTCCAAGATTTTTTGCTTGTGTTACTTGCTCTACAGTAACATTTTCAATTTCAATCTTTATGGGTGTCCATTGTAGTGACAGGATCTTTTTTCTTGTACCTAACAACATAAACTTCAATTTCTTTGGGTTTATGACAAGAGCGTTAAGCCATTTTGTTAATTAACCAATTTGTTATTTGTGCTAGATCATAATTTATTTTATTTACTGCAGCTGAGATATCCTGGGGTTTAAAAGAGAAGTGCAGCTGAATGTCATCAGCATAAATATGATGACTACAGTGTGTAAACGAATTAACTATGTCGGCACAATACAGTGTGAAAAGAATTGGACCAAGTACTGAACCCTGTGGCACTCGTAGCACAGGCCTAGGACTGGATTTCAGAGCACTACCATCAGCTGTAGTCAGCTCAACAAACTGCTGCCTGCCACTCAGGTAGCTGTGGAACCATCTAACGGTACGAGGGTCAAACCCATAGTAAGACAGCTTTGACAAAAGAAGAGGGATATTTATACCATCAAATGCGCGTGAATAGTCAAGAAGAATTAATATGCTAACCATGCCCTGATCCTGTCCAAGCAATCCATCTACCACATCCAATAGAGCAGTGGTGTATTATTTTTTAAACAGCAATAGCTGAGTTTACGATACAAGAACTCAGTTTAAAAATGAATAAACAAAGGTTTTGAAGCACCAGTATTTCTCCACTACGTTTAAGTTAGTAATGTTTCGTTAAAAGCTTCACTATGATTTAAAAATAAATAGATCATTTTCATTTAATTTTCACCAGCACTTGAAAGAGAGTAACTTAAAAAATCAATTTGCAGTTCCACATCACCCTGTATTTAAATTACAGACGTAGTAATCCCCGCAAATGATTCGTTCTGCGCCGATTTGCAAAATTGAAAATCGTACAACTTTGCCGATGCGAAATTTGCAGTCGCGAAAATTACTCGATCTCGTTCATCGGCTCATTTTACAAACAATAAAACAATTACTGTGTAAAATCGTGGAAAATTAAGAAGTAATTTGTAATCTAAAATTGGAAATAAGCTATTTTGTTTCGCAGAGATGGAATTAACAGTTTCTTAATTGCAAATCGCGTAAGTTAGTATGGTTACCATATATTTTGCTAAAGCTTTATGCTTCTTATGATTTCATTTTACCTTACGTAAGCCGTATCTTATGCCATGCCAATGCTAGGCAAAGATCTCGTCCCAACTTTTCAGAAATAACAAGAAGCACCTATACGAGGCTATAGTTTCTTTAATGTTAGGGCCCAAAAGGTGGCCTGACACTACAGCCCACTTCACTAACCATCACCACTTCATACCATAAAACCTCATCAATAGTTGCACTGCCTTATCTATCATTTAGATCGAAAACCACTTTCATTATTTTCATGGCTTCAATATGATTCTGAAACCTTTTTTCTGCTAAACAAAGTAGGGTCTCGCCACAATCATGCCAAATAATTCCTTAAACAAATTCAACTCACGCGTTTAAATCCACCCCAAATTAATGGCACACCCTTGTTAACTAGAAGAATGTTCATTTGCGCCCTTTTTGCATCCTTTTGCGCCCTTTTGTGTCAAATGCCATGTGTTGTTATGGTTCCAAATTATACATAATTCCCCTTTGTTTTTATGCTGTTTAAATTCGAGCCACGTTTATTTGCGTTAGTGACTAGCAGACAGCCATGTCTGATTTTTTAGTGAAGAATGGTAGGTAAAAAAAATAATGTACCTAACGCGATTCACGTGTACTTAGAATTGCATAATGTTAAAAATCGGCTACACCATCTTTCCCTAATTTACTATACATATCAGCGCTGACATTTTTGGTTAACGAACCTTAACGCATTCAATGCTCATGCCACGGGGTGCCGCAGACCGACATGTGCGTCTTGAGCCATAAAAGTGTTAAAAACGAACTAACTTATGCTCTTTTGAGCCCTAAAAAAATCAATGCCTTACGGAACGTAAGCTGCTACGATCTTTGCTAAAAATTACAAAATCCTGACATGGCTTTAGCATTTAAAACCAAGATTTTAACCCTAGAACACAACTTCAGAAATCAATAGCTATAAAGGCACGTTTGCAATAAAGAAACATTCTTCGTCGAGAGAGGGCGTTTGTATTCAGTGCGCGCTAGAACTATCGTACTGTGTAATTACGGACTGTGTTACGCCAGTTGTGTTTTCCGGTATCTTACGCAAACTGATTCTGTGGGTTACACAGATCTGTAACACAATACACCTTCCGTCAAGGCTCGAATGCCTACGCCTTTAGCGCGTCAGTGCACAACTGGAGTCAGAAGTCTCGCTCAGTTTGCATAGTGTAGAAAGAGATGCCCTCTATTTCAACTCGGAGAGACAGCTGTTAGCTATTTGGCGCTCTGACAGTGAAGTGCAAGCTGAAATTAACTTCATTGCGAAGCTGGAATCAAAATTTTTTATTTTCTTGGCCCAGAAAGATAGACCAATGATTTTTTGCTATTACATTCAATAAGGATCTAAGAAGCAAAAAAAAAACAGTTTGATCCCAAAAGATCTTGACTAGGTCCATCTCATTAATAGCAAGATTTTTTTTCACAATATTCTAACCTTTTCTCGCAAGATTGTAACCTAATTTCACGATATTTGAACCCAAGAACTTAGAAGAATCCTAATCAATCCGATAAAGTATCGAAATCTATGTAGACGATATCAAAACCTATTTGTATTAGGTACCACCAACGACATCGAAAAAAATACAAAAATTTGTTAATCTTATTTTACAATAAAATAACAGTGTTTGAGATTCTCTTTTAAGTAAAAGAAATATCTGTGTTAGGAGATCTCCCTCATCCGAGACAAATTAAATATAATTAATACAATAAATAAAAAATAAGCTTTATTTTCCTATACCTACTATTTAACATTATTGTTTAACCTCTCCTTGGGCAAATAAATAGTAGATTAAGTTAAGTAATTAGTTTATAGGTGATATCATTATTATATATTATTTATATATTATTCTTATAAGTTAATTGTTTTGAAATAATTAAAAACAGCGGTGATATTATTATTTATGGCAGTATTATTTTATCGAAACCTATTCTTACGATATCATAACTACAAATTGGTTAAAGATAATCCATCGTTTGCCCACTATCCGAACTGAGAAGAAACTTATTTGTTATTATCTTGATGGCGAACACAAACCAGAAGCACACCCCTGACACTTGCCCATACAAAAGCCACGTCCCGGCACATACATACGCAACTGTGTTGAGCACACGTGCAACTGTGTGTGTTACGTCCAGAGTCACTTCATGAACATAATGTGTGAGTGAGATAGTTGCATAACTTAAAAACATTTTATTTTTATCTCACAAAAGGTGAACTCAAACCTCAAAACAAAACAAATTTCGTATGTCCATGATGAAACAAATAAAAACATCGAACACCATCGGCGTCGTCTGTTAAAATCATTACATACCATTTGCGTCATGTGAGTGCGCCGTAGTACATCCCGTGCATTTAGAACGCAAACCGATCTCGACTAGGGGCAGGCGGGGTGAGGAAGCTCAGTTAGGTGGAGGGCGAGGCGTGTTCATTCTATTCATACGTTACTATTATTTAAAACAGGTTAGTTATCGGATTAAGGGATTGTGGGATACCGAGTTTCTATCTTTTGTGACGTACCTAGATTATAAGAAGTGATGCAAACGCATGTACATTTACGTATAAGACGAGTGTGAGCACCAACACAAACCTATTTTGGTTTAATGGTGCAACATTATAATAAATAAATAATAATAATAATAATAATAAATGTTTTTATTCTGTAATAAAAGATACAATATTTTTACCATAGCCGAAAACACCTTTTAAGTATAATGATATACTTGTATTAGGTGTTTTCGCTCTTACACGTCTTCTATTATGTAAATTTCAGTGGCGTTACATTTGTTAAATAATAAATATCAAAAGTAATATAATTTGGTCGCAATACCATTATTGAAAATAAATGAAGGGTAGGACAATAATTAACAATTAACAAGGTTGCTCACATTATAAACACATACATATGTATACTTTGTAAGTAATAAATATTCTATTCCATTCTATTCTTTTCTATTCTAATCTATTCTATTTTCTCTGCCAAGAGTCAGGTAGGTTTAATACAGTGTGACCGTGACCCAGCTAATGTCGGAGGCCATTGTTTTTAATGTCAGTAGCAGTGTTTGGTTGGGTTCGCAACATTCATTGTAATTGGTGGTTACGCCTTGTTTTGTTTATTGCTTGGTAACTAAAATGTCCTTTTACTTTTATGTTAAGGTAACACATACTCTGCTATATCACAGGAACGTAGAAAAATAGTTATCTGTTTAACGTAGCTAATGGGAAGGTTGACTGTTCGGAGCTTCTTGAACTGATAGGACTGCGAACTAATATTGGAACACTCAGGAATCCTAACTTGCTAAATATTCCTTTTGCAAAAACAAATTATAGGCAAAATTCTTTCACCGTTAGGGTTAGCAGATGTTTTAACACGTTAGTAAAAGATCACGATTTTGATATATTTTTCAATACTTCTGTTCAGCTTAAGCGCCCCTACTAGGTAAATGATTTCTTCACGAATTGAAGTCATTTTTCATGTTTTTCATGTATTTTCAATATAAATGTTTTTTTTTGTGTGTAACCGTTTCTTGTAACTTTTAACTTAATAATATAAATCGTCTACTTTCTGTAAATATTTTCTAAATTGCTGCTTTTTTCGAATTATTTGTGGAAACTTCTAATTGGCCTTAAGTTAAATATTCTTGTATTTTATCTTAATCCAGCTGTAAGTTTTCCTAAGATAATAAAAATAAATAAAATAAATAAAAAATGCTAATCGTTGGAAATATTCTGTTGACATGGCATAAGACGTAACAGCAATGGAGTCAGTAGAGTCCGTAAAATAATTTAATTTAGCTGATCGGTTTTAGATACATTTTACAATAGTCGTTTTTATAAAATTTTACTTAGTGCGGGGACTAATGAGCATTCCATTGAGGTTCCTAACCGACACAGATTTTTCTGACAAGTCCTATCAGCTATCGTATACATTAACATGCTTTTTAGATCCACCCTACAGTTAAGAGGGCCGTAATGCTCGCCATTTTGTGTACAGGATAGGCATAGGATTTTGCGTTCATAGGAGCGAGAGAAAGCATACGTTTTGGAACGACGTAAGCACAAATTTCAAGTTATTGTTTACTTACAAGAAGACTACTTAAAAAGGAACTTAATAGAATTAGTAATAGCTAACGAATCAAAACATAAGTCATTTGAAGAGACCGCAAATTATGGGCGAAACAGTGTACTTTTTTATCGTGTTTTCACGTTCAGGGAAACAAAGATTTTATATTTTTTATTTTATGGAATGCTAGTTTTTTACTACGGGGATTCCGTGAGTACTAAGATCTAGGCCTAGTTTGAGAACCAAACCCATTAGATTCGGCCCATAAGAGTCGCCGTGAAAGACTGAGGCTGAAATAACGTGACGAGTTTGACTGGACGCACTATCATCGTAGCCTGTTAGGAGAAAAGAGATTCTTTGCCCAGCAGTGGAAAATTAAGATATTCTATCTATTATATATCTATTCTCTATATATTCTCTATATATATCTATTCTCAACTCAACTGATATCAATACCAGTCGGAAGCGCATGATTATGGATCAGTTGAGCTACCTGTAACTTGTTTGCAACAGTCTGCATTTAGCTTAATAGTTTCAATTGTTAATATACTAGTTCTAATTTGTTTCTATTATTTGATTGTAATTTTCTTTGTAGTATACAACGACATCAAGTGTATATAATAATACCTACGGTGGAAATAAATGAAATGACAGTAAAATTTGGCAGGGACGTAGATGGTATCCTGAGGACGGACATATGCTACTATGTATTTATCCCAGAAAAAATAAATAAATAAATCATTTATCTCAGGCAACATTAGTCTAGTACAGGATGTAACGTACTTAAAAACCTATATAAAATATACACCTTATTCTAACATAAGACTTATACATAAGATAAACCTATTTACTAGCACGAAGTGTCGGCGACGTGTGACACGCAATATGTGCTGCGACCGGTAATCGTCCGCGAAAACGTCGGAACAGCACATTCATCGGCCAGAATTCTTCCTTAGTGAAGGGAAAAAAGCGTGCGAACCCGCGGGCAGCAGCTAGTATGCGTATATTTTTAAAATTTCTCCAAAACAAGAACCATTTAGGGCCAGCAAATTACCTAAAGATTGTTTATTATCGCACAATCTTAGTTACCCTCTGATTACTATTTAATTGCTTTCTTTTTAATTTAATATAATTCTGGAAATTCCCAACAGCACAATATAAACTCCAGTCAAATTCGATGTGAAATGTTTGTAAACAAACCACCCATAGATACATGTATGTATTGTATTAAGTATATCAGTCATCTAGTACACATAACACAAGCTCTGCTTAGCTTGGGGCTAGATGACGCTGTGTAGATTGTCCAGCATTATTTATTTAACAAACTTAACTAAAATTTACTTGCCGTGAATCTTGTTGAATTGAGATCTTTCCGTCAATAAATATTGCTGACAATTTGAAACTCGACGCCAAGCAAGAGAATTTTAGATATTTTGTTGTGGTTTGTTTATAACATATCCCATCGAATTCGGCTGGGGTATAGCTACAAACAAAAATAAAAATATAAAAATTATTTATTTAGGTTATTGTACATAAATAAGATACAAATGAACGATGAGACAGCAAAAGTTAAAAACTGTGGAGCTGCCGCATCGCCCGCCTCCTCGGCACTACATAAATAAATTATAAGAATGTATACATATTTCTTATTCAAGTTATATAAAAATAAATTAAAAACTTAGTAAAATTAAAAATAGTAGTAGGTATGCTGTTAAATAGATACGTAAAAATAATTAAACAACTCTTAGACAGTGCTGTGAATACGTATATAGGTATCGTAGGGTGTGTGTGTGTGTATGTGTGTGTGTGAGTGGGTAGGAGAGCTCCTGAGGACACCGGTCTCTTAGGACTCGGGGTAACAGGAGACGCCTGTGTGCATTGTGTGTGTTTGTGTGTGTGCACCAACAAACAAAGCGGATTGATTCAATTATTCTTATAATAGTGATTGAAATACACTGCATAGAAAACACCCTGACATTTGTTACGGGATATAAAGTACCAATAGGTAGTAGTAAGGTAGTTAGGTACTAAGTAAGGAAGTATTAGAATAGTAAGTAATGGCCATAACCATTATTAAGTAGGTAGGAAAAACCTGTGCGATTACGCTAAAACCTCCCATTCGATGAATCGCCATCCAGGGTGAAACGAAGATCAACACTTACAAATGAGTGTGTGATTAGGTATTCAAAATTTAATAATAAACCGCGATGTACGAGTCGACTCGTACACGTGGGGTTTCGTGCCGTAAAAAACAAGCAACTTTTTCAAAGAACATCAAATTTTCACTTGTTCGGAGACCCCTTTAAATTTTCAACTTTATTTTATTTTTAGGATTTGTTATTATTACAGCTTAAGTGTTACTTAATTATATAATGTTTCATGTATCTACCTATTGTAGTTTAAGAGTACAACCTTGTCAAATTATGAGCAAGGATACACGTTTGTTGTATGGGAGCCCCCTTTAATTTTGATGTTTATTTATCGGCAAGAGAAATACACATTATCTAAAATTTCAACTGTTTGCGTCTTACGGTTCATGAGATATAGCCACGCGGCAGATGGATGTACGGACGGACGGACAGTGGAGGCTTAGTAGTAGGGTTCCGTTATCACCCTTCGGGTACGGAACCCAAAAAATGAAACATTAGAATTTAGTTTAGCATTTGTGATATTTTGACGTTGACAGCTTCGTCGTAGGTCGGCTCCGTCCAGCCAGAAAATTGTATGTATTTGTTTTTGAACCATGTGATGAAAACCAAAATCTCTTACCCAGTCTCCTCGGATTGCCCACTCAGTGGGAATGGGAGATCTTAGCGTAATCGCACAGCAGGTGTTCCCACATTTTCCTTCTAGCCCAATCTCGGCACATAAATCTAAGGCTGGTATTCACCTCATTCTGTCCGCAATCTAATCGCCCTGTCGTTGTCTCCGCCTTTGGCTCATTCGCCTTAAGTGCCGCTCCTCGTGTGTGACAGCCTTTAATTAAGTGAGCTCAGTGCTTCATACAGGATGTTTTTGGATCTACTAACTGATATTTAAGGCTAAATCATTCGTAGGAACCTCAGGCAAAAACTGAAGCAGAAATAAAATTAATATGACTTTTTGTGGTCAGCCAAAGAACTTATGTTACCAATACATATTATCATAGATAGACCCGCAAGAAGTATGAAACTCCGTGAAAAGTTATTTAAATTAAATTAAATTAATTTATTGTTTGAGACAACACAAAGATCCATAGATTAGAGTAGTTTTAGTCACACAGTTTCAGATAAACAAATAGGTCTTACTTATCAGAATTAATTTTAATAATAAATTTATGATGGTGATAAAAATTAAAACTTATCTAATGTTTACCTTTGGATATGAAAGTTTCAAAAATAAATACGGTAAATATATTTATTGACAAAGAAAATTACAACCAAATAATAAAAACAAATTAGCACTAGTATTTACAATTGAAACACCCGTGAGTTACAACCCGGAATCCCCGTTACTTACGTTTATCATCATTAATGGCCTTTAAATATAGAAACACTAGTAGTAGTATGTAGTGTTCGTTTTTAAGGTTCCGTACCCGAAGGGTGTAAGCGGAACCCTATTACTAAGCCTCCGCTGTCCGTCCGTCCGTCCGTCCGTCTGTCACAGGGCTCTATCTCATGAACCGTAAGAGGTGCATATTTAAATTTTTCTGGGAATGTGTATTTCTCTTGCCGCTCAACAAATAATAAAAATAAAATAAATATCAAAATTAAAAGGGCTTCCTTCCATACAAAAAACGTGTTTTTTTTTGTCTTTTTTGCTGTTCGTATGTCAAGGCTGAATCTTTTGTACCACAATAGGTAGATTAATAAAATTTCTATAAATAACTTTCAACAGTTATAACAACAAATAGTAAAAATATATAAAAGTTGAAAATTTAAAGGGATCTCCGAACAAGTGAAAATTTGATGTTCTTTGAAAAAGTTGTCTGATGTTTACGGTAGGGAACCCTTCATGTGCGAGTCGACTCGCTCTTAGCGGTTTATTTTGCACTTACGTTGATACTTTTAAGACCTATACGGGAACGACAGATTCCGCCGCAATATTGACATCCGTGCGCCCCAATAGATTGATAGGCTGCTGCGACTGCCGCAGACACTCACCTGCTGGGGCGCACGGCGCACGGATGTCAACAAAAGTGTTTAGTTCTTTGGTCTGAATGTGTTTTCATTCCAATACACCCTGTATCTATCACCTAAGGTCTATAATCAGTTTGCATGCTCGAGACAGTAATAGAATTGCCGAGCGATATTGTGACGGTCTTTACCACCTTACCGCGCACTTTAGTCTATCTATCTATGTTTAGTCAATAGGTCTATTCTGCTATCCGGCAAGGAACGTTGGGTACCATTCATTCATCGACGTTAAGCGTGTAGTAATAAAATGACTTAAGTAGGTATAAGTCACGTAGATACAAAATGGAATTGAGAACGACAGCTCTCTCATGCTGTCTTGGTAAGATCCTGTTCCGAACACCATGAGAAGCCGTCCTGCATTTGCGCACACACACTTGTGCGATATAATATGTCACGCACATCTGGCTAGTCTCTGTTGAGACCGGCCGCCGCCGTGGCCGAAGATTCGGCTACGAGGACATCATAAGAAGCTGACGTTTTCAATCCTAATCTGTATCTACACGACTTATACATTTGTAACATTTTTTTTTAAAGATCGGTTGTTATTATATCCTAATTTGAAAAATTACCGATATGTGGTTCTAGAATCCAGAATATTTTATGTGAACAAAGGCATTTGTGAATGAAAACTCATCAAAAACTGATTACAAATTATGTTTTGAGCGATACAGCGATTGTAAAGGTGGAAAAAAACATAGCCACGAAATCACCATTTTGTGTATCTACCTCTATTATTTGTTGCTATAGCGGCAATATGAGTATACACTCTGTAAAAAATTCAACTATCTGCCTATTACGGTTAATGAGATAAAGCCCACTGACACACGGACAAACAGTCTGCAGCAGAGGCTTCAGGATCCCATTGGCACCCCTTGGGTACGGAACCCCAAAAACAATAATTGTAATTCCATTACTCACTTAAAAGTTTCTAACACAAATATAACGAAAGGTAAAAACGAAACTGAACTAAACGGAAACCCATTTTCAGGTCCAGTTTTATCCGCGTTTAACCAGATTAGTCGTCGATAAAATAATCAAATCTGCATAAAGCTTGCTATGCACTGGACGACAGTATAGCCGGAAAGATTTTTTTTACATTATATCGTCCTCGTCCCACTCTCTCGTGCACTTTACAACAGTAGAGCAGTAAAATCTTTATTTATTTATTACGAGTCTATCACTTTCTCGCGACTCGACAAACGTAGTGTTGTACGCCCTCCGGCCAGGTGGGATGACTACCTTCTAAAGATTGCTGGATGTGTCGAGCTGAAGTTAGGGCACTATGGCGCTTATTAGGGGAGACCTTCGTTTAGCAGTAGACTGTATGTATAGGCTGGGTAAAGGGAAGGACCCTTCTTTCCACTTTTCCGGTAGGCTGCAGTGAGAAAATCAAAGTGATCACTTTATTTTCTAGTTTTACTTATGTAATTTGAATTTTGTGACGTGTCCAAGAGTCCTGTAAGGTCTAAAGGAAATAAATCACTTAGAATTATTAATTTTTAGTATTTTGAGCCAGTAACGTTTAAATGATTCTAGTTCGTCTCGCCATTTCCGCCAAAAACGGAATAACCTTTATTTTTGAGGTTAAGTGCTTTTTTTTAAAAAAAAGCACTTTACCTCACCTCACCTCAACAGCTATTATTGATGGGCTATGCTGGACGCAGGCCTCCCCCTATTAACCCTAGATTCATAAACATTCGTCTCACAGAACGCGCGAAACGTAAAAATGATTCGAAGTTTTACAGCGAAAGAGATAGAAAGTTGACTTCTCAAGTACCTTCCTAGGTCATACGACAATTAGTATCGCGAGTGCATTTTACTCGCAGTGACGTGTCCTTGAGGAGTTAGAGAGTTTTATTCGTCTGAGGGACTAATGATTATGAATGGAGTAAGAATTGACGCGTACGGTTGCAATTTTTGAAACACGATATTTAAGATTTCTAGTTTGATGAAGTGAACGGTAAGTTTGTAATACTATTTTTAATTGATCATGATTATTCAAGTACATTTTATTTTGTTACATTGTGTGAATTTACATGTAAATATCCGCATTTCTCATCAAATCGTTTTATTTTATTTTAGAAATGGACGCTCAAGACCGGCAAATAGAGCATTATTTGAATTGTTTATCCGATTCTGACGATGACTCAACTCAGCGAGGAGATGCGGGCTTGAGCGACATCGAGGATCACGTCGAAATTGAAGAAGAGATCCCGACCGATTCCGATGGCAATGAGACTCAAGATGATGAACAACCGATCGGTTCGGATAAAGAAAGCACGATGGTATCTTATAAGCCTAAAAATAACAAGAACGTTCTCTTGCTTTCTACCATTCATGGCAATGGTACTGTTGCTCCTTCTGGAAAGCCAGACATCATTGAGATCTACAATTCGACTAAAGGCGCTGTGGACACCTTCGATCGAATGTGTAGTGGTATGTCTTGTAGCAGAAATACACAAAGATGGCCACTTTGCTACTTTTATGGCATGCTTAATATGACAATCATATACTCGTTTGTTGTTTACGTACATAATTATGAAAGACAAGGTAAAAAACCAGCAAACAGACGGTGTTTCATGAAAGATGTTTCAGAGAAAATGACCGAACCGTGGTTACGTAAGCGTCACGAAATGCCAACTTTGAGGCGATGCCTAAAAAGGAAGATAGCCGAAGTTTTGAATGAAACGCCTTCCAGCGATACGCCTGGTCCAAGTGGAACCCAAAAAAACATTTGTAACTTCTGTGAAAACAAAAAGCGTCGAATGACGAGGTTCCAATGTAACCACTGTAAAAAGTTCATGTGTATGGACCACCGTGGCCTAATTTGTCTGGAATGTTCAGAATAAACATATTTTTGGTTAGTCACATAAGTTTTAAATAACTCAATAATGAAGTCAAACAATACAATTATTTATTTGTTTTCTTTCATTTAAAAAATCATAAATAACCATACCTGAATATGTTCGTCTGTGAGACTAATGTTTATTAATAGTGTTACTCGCACATATGTTTATGAATCTAGGGTTAAGCACCTTATTGGCTTTTATCTCATGGGGGTAATTGCCCATAAACCCCGCGCTGGGCATGCGGGTTAGGGATCGCAGTTCGGTGGTAGAATTGTTCTGCAGGGGGCGCTGCTGCCCGCCCCCGGTGGATATCGCGTAGTCGCCTCTTACGACAACTTCGGAAAGAGTTGGGGTGGTGCAAACTCTAAGCTGGCACACAGGTGTTTTATATTTTAAACTGTAAAAACTAATTAAATGAAGACATGCATGCATATAGTGTCATTGGCCGCGACTGTTTATATTATGCGACAGTTAAGAGAATCTCTTCTTGCTTTATTTTTTTTTACTTGAATTATTAATAAAGAAAATTACAATCAAATAATAAAAACAAATTAGAACTAGTACTTACAATTGAAACAATAAAGCTAACTGCAGGCTGTTGCAAACAATCTACAGGTAGCTCAACTGATCCATATCAATACCAGTCGGAAGCGTTCCCAAATCGCTGGCTGCATTGCCCCGCTGTATGGCAATGCTGATGCGCTGCGCCAGATACCCACCAGCTCTCGGGTCACGCGTCGCTTCGATTAGACACTCAAATAACTTTTTAAAAACCCCTTTATCTATTAAAAATGTATTTATTCCAAAAGTTAAACTGTATTAGCCTAAAAAACATTCAATACTAATCAGTCAAACTATTTAAATCTGCAGAAGTAATCGATCTACGGCCCTCTCAGTTCACTTATCAATTACCCGCTCATTGGTTCGAGGAAAAAACTCAATGCTCGCTTTCGCTAAAAGATATTATTGTGTCTATTTGGTTTCAGCAAATCAGATGTAGGTTGAACAGCATTATGAGTATTTCTAGAGGAATTCGCAGATATTTTTTTCTTCTCTATGACCAAGTTCGATTTTTTTTTACAATCCTAGGTTTTGTGTTTTGCTTGATGCAACAATAGGTCCCTTAATGACAAAAAAAACATGGTTTTTACAAAAACTAAAAACTGACTTGAAATTCCAGAATGTTGACTCTTTTTAATCTCGGGTATAAAAATTTTAAAAGACCACCTTAGGATAATTTTTTTATAAACAAAAGCGAAATTATTATCAGAATTGGATAACAATTGGGTGACGTTTATGCCATAGAAAATCGTTATTCAAGCATAGATCGATGACTATGAAATATTTCATAATACGTTATGTCACTATAAATTTAATGAACTATTTGACATTTTATAATTTTTATTTTTATTATTTTATTCAATTATGAATCAAGTTAATATTATTCCCACATTTTTTACATAAACAAATTAATGAATTCAGCAAGACCTATGTATATACTAATTTATACAAAGTTATTGATAGTTTAATTAGAATTAAGAACATGAAATGTAACATATACACGTTATTAATAAACTAAACTAAACTAATCCTTAGTAACACAGGTTAATAGGTACATAAAAAAAAACCAAACACAGTGAAGAACCACCTCCTTTTAAGAAGTCGGTAGAAAATAAAAACGTTGCAAGTGTGCACAGATTATAAAAACAAGCGACAAAATATCGCCGTGTGTGTATGAAGCTTTAGCTCGAAAGCACTTTGCGGTATACACCTCAAAGAGATTTTAAATCGAACTTTAATGCAATTTAAAGATGCAATGGCCTCATTAAAGGCAATTCCGACTAGACCTGCCGCTGACATCTCGATTTGCATCGCTCTAACACGGACAGCACAGGGATGGACGTAGGGGCACCATGTGGGGCGGGTGTTATAGGTCCGATCATAAAGTCTAGGAAAAAAAATCGAGTCAACACTGACATCGTTATTTAATAAAAATCTCATAAGCTTACACTAAAATGCTTTGGGATTATTGACCCTGTTCAGCAGTTTTTATTCTTTGTCTGTATCGAAATCATAAAGAACAGACATTTTTAATTTGAAAAAACCTTGAATTGGGAACCAGTTTCTGCGGCAAGTGGTTCTATCGCTAATTATATATAGCTCTTGATTTTTTTTAAAGTGGTAGATAGTTTTCATCGACATAATAACAGTTACAGATAATAGGCATACGTACATACGTACATAGGCTTTCAAACTCTATTTCAGGACCAGATAATATGTAAGTACCTGTTGCCAAAATTAATTAGCACACTAATTTTCCGACTTCACTTGTCTTAACTATTTTTAAACTAACGCGATCTGAACACAGAACACATCCCGGGACCATGACATTGTGTAAACTTATTGAAACGTCGTCGGGAAAAATAGGTTAATAAACGCGATAAAGTCACATGTCTTTAACTTCCCAAGTCTCGTCCATCCTTGATCCGTCCCTGCAACGTCGCTAACTCCAATTTATCTTTCGTCTCGTCTGACTTATTAATCCTGGGCTTTGAAGGCTCCATCTAGATACCTCGGTTTTCATAGTTTCTTACGAGAATGACGTTAATTACAGTTTTAAGTTTACTCCGGCTTTAGCTAGAAAATCGTGTAATAAGATGACGCTGAAAATGTTGCAGGAAAACGGTATACTTTGTAGTTTTTAGTATAGTATATTTCGTTACCTACCGTTTACGAAAACTAGTTTAAATACTTAGTAGGTAAGTTAAGTGTTCGGATAGGGTCGCTTTCAGAACCCGGAGGTCATGATTGAAGACACAAAATCCAAGCATAAAGCCTTTATTTGATTAGACACACAATCTCAACAAATGAAGGGTTGATGCTATCAAGATGCAAAATACAGCCCATAAGTGGGTTATCGAACGAAATTGCGTTAGTATTATTTTATACTAGCATCTGCACGCGGTTACGCACGCGATTTTTTAAAAAAATAAGTTATTATTTTGTTGTTCTCTTCACACAATGAGCTTACATTTAAAACTATTTATTTGTTTATTTAATTCGGATTGCCATTAGCTTAACGAATTACAATAAAAAATTAAAATAGACACAGAGAGCTTATAATAGGCATTCCCTAATAGAATCATAACAAACTACCTAAGTCTTAGTGTGAACACTAAAAAAAAATATTTCGTCGACAATTGCGCACTTAATAAAGCAATAAAATTATATTAATTAAACTTAAAAAGAAACAAAAGGTAAATAAGAATTAAGCGTAGTTATACTACATCATGTGCAAAAGAAGTTGAGAGTCATGCATCGCCTTGCCCTGTGAATGCTGGTATTAAAGGGTCAATGTTCAACATCCTGCTGAAATCATAGACAGTTCTACTCGCTCGCACTATAAATGATTTTTTCTATAATTAGTTCCAACATGTTGGACATGTAGTAGGGGGTGTTGTGTCTAAGCTGTTTATGCGTACACACAACCATAGATCCTCAGCTGTGGAGTTGAATTGGGGTAACAACTTAACTTAGAATAGTAAGTATTACTATAAAAGCAACATTGCGCGAGGCTGGTGCCTGCATTAGGTTTGTAAAAAAAACCTGCTTTACGGTCACTATTTTAGAATAAAGTATTTTTAAAACAATAAAACCTCGATGTTATTCCTGGTCTAGAGCTTAATGTGTGCAAAGTGAAGCTCGATCCATTCAGTACTTTTCGTATTGTCTTC
This sequence comes from Eupithecia inturbata, assembly GCA_963662085.1. Taxonomy (NCBI): domain Eukaryota; kingdom Metazoa; phylum Arthropoda; class Insecta; order Lepidoptera; family Geometridae; genus Eupithecia; species Eupithecia inturbata. The sequence goes on from OY759192.1 coordinate 3,151,942, forward strand.
GCACAACCATCTTCGACGGCACACTTTGCCTTTATAATCTTAGTAGGATTCTCTACAGAAAGCTAAGCTTACGTATTAAGGCGTTACCCCCACGTACGTTACGTACCACGTAGATTAGGTACGTATTAATAGAGCCGCCACCTAGTTTATCTCATTATTACGTTAAAAAAAAAGAAATTTCTACAATCCATTGGGCAGTTTGTGATACCTATCATAAGCTTTTATTTAATGCCTCTGTAATAGTTTTATTTTGTACAGAGATGCGAAAACAGAGTTTGGTGGCCAAAAAGAGCAACTTCGCATCTTTGCATAAACTATACAAAATAAAACTATTATAGGAAAATTAAAAAAAACTTATAATAGATATCACAAACTGCCCAATGGGTATTAGAAAATTCCTTTGTTTAACGTAACAATAAGATAAACTAGGTGGCGGCGCTGTTCTGGGCCGGGGTATGTATGTACCATGACTACACCTGTAACTATTTATTTATTTATTTGTTATTGAACAAGATAGAAGTTTACAGTTTAAGAACCAAAGCACTCACTATGTTGTTCACAGTTCATTAATTGATAACTTGTTGGTTGCAGGTCTCATATTATATGTTTTATGTAAAAAACTACATAACATAATCTTACATCAAACAATTAAACATTTTAAATTAAGTATATTTGTTGGCAATATACTAGTAGTATTTCTTTTTTTTTTCTAAATTGTATGTTAAGACTTTTGTTACATAAATAACCATGTTAGTCTTATTGTATACACAACAAAGTAGATTCTAAATATAAGCTTAACAAAAATAAAAATATAACGTTAAAAGATATAAAATACACCATAACAGACAAAACAACTAATCGTCTACCTACTTGTGATGGCCCACGGCCTTGAACAGCTGTACAGCTGATTCAGTTGTCGGGTGTGCTAAAACTTTGTGGAAAAGGTCTAGTCATGGTGCATAGCCTCTGACTTTACAATACAATACAATACAATTCTTTATTAATAAGTTACAAGTCAAAATTAATAAGGTAAGCAATATAGTATTTAATATAAAACTAATTAATTAATTTATATAGTAAATTAATTTATAATCCAATTTAAATAATAGGTGGAGCGTAGAACTCGTCTACGGAGTAAAAAGAACTCTAGGCCATTTCCTTAATCTATTTTTAAATATCATGGTGGAAGTTGCGTCCTTTTTAATCGTGTCCGGCAGCCTGTTGTAGACAGAGGGACCCATTATATATACGGACCTCTCCGACTTGCTCAGCTTGTGTGCGGGCGTGACGAGGACGTGAGCGAATTTGTTACTGCGCAGAGCGCTGGCGGTGTTCACACCTCTCCTCTGGAACTTATCAATGTTTATTACTTATTGATAAAGAATCTGCATCTAACTAAGTTTAGCTTAGTACGCACTGCAGACGCAATTTTACATACAAGTGTGCAGACTTCAAACTATGCAATACTTAGTTTGCATAGTTTGAAGTCTGCACTATGTGGTATGAAAAACTGAATCAGGTATGTGAGACCAATTAAGTTAGTTTAGATTTCAGTTTGCAACCCGTCTGTCTCCAGAGTAATTTTACTTTTAGGTACACACGGAAAGATTAGTTCCCTGTAAATTTTCTTAATATTTCTGTAATATCTAAACAACGTACTACGCCCCCTAAACACTTTCATTAAATCACTAAACATAAGAAAATAAAATAAGAAGCCAATTATATTTAAAATAATGTAGACCAGGTTATCATTGCCTGGCGTAAAAAGTTTAATTTAGACACAAATTAATATCCTTAAAATAAACCTAAACCAGGTCAGGCATCACCTGTAGGCACTTACTTAAGTTTATATGATTCCTCGTAAATTAATAAATGAACAGGGTAAGGGATGGTGGTCGCGCCCTTAAATTAGCGCTACAATATGTAAGGGGTTGCCCAGTTGGTCACTGAATAAACATTGTTGAAGGACTTGAAACTGCTTTGGGACTTTGCTGAAGTCCTAGCCCTTAGTTAACTAGGTTATAACTTGCTAATTCCTGAATAATCTCTCTAAGAGACCAGACCTATGCGGTATGCGCTGTTTAGAGCGGTAATTAAATATTTGTTTTGCATGTACACTGAAAACATGCAATTCATTTAAATTCAATTCACACGCTAAAATTATTCCAATAAATAATAAAGATTTATTTTCACACTTGATTAATAAAGTCATCCTCTTTTGGAGATCAAAAGTAGTCCTGGAGATTAAAAAGTGGTCCGTATTTTCTCGTTGATATTTGCGAAAAATTTGTCACCAGTATGTTGTGTTGGAATTCGTTCCAACGAAACCCTACGCAACCAAATCTGTTCAGAAATTTAAAATAAATGCTGAAATAAACAAACTCACACCTCCTTATGAACTCAAGCATTACACACCTTATTTTAGGCAGATTTGTAAAAACATGACATTTTCGATCGATATTTTTCTTCCAGATTTGGATTTTACCTGTTCGGTAAAACAAGGTTTATAAGTTGTTACAAAACAGAACATTACCTAAAATTAAACATTCTCACATTATTCGGGTGCCATAACACTAACCAAAGGTACTAAATGGTAACCCATAAAGATAATTTAAATTGCCTCATCGTAGCCTTAATTTGTCCTTATAACTGAATGTTAAATTTAATAGTTAGTGCTTATAGTGAATGTTAGGTTTAATAGTTGCTCGGGATGTATTATTGCGCAGATGGTGTATGAATTTTAAAGGTAAGTTGGTTTGTCTATTTACTACTTAATATATGTACTTATTATAACTTTTTTACGGATAAAAGTACTGTGCATATCATAAACCTACATAATTGCTCATTGTAAGTTTGTCCATCTACCTATTCATATAACTTATATATTGATACCTTATGTTCCCCTGGAAGTTTGTGTAATGAATAAAATATATATATATAGCATTGGAGATACTAAGGACCATATATGACGTAAAAAATATATGATCAAACGTATCCTAGTAAATTCAATTGGTATTGTGACATAATTTCAAAAGATTTGGGCCTCTTTTCACGTGTATTCAGTTACGGCACGGTCGCCGTGCTGTAAAACGTAGAAATGTATGGAACAAGCGACATACGGTCACGGTACGATCGCCGTGCTATTTGAAAGCTGTTTATTTAGCTTACACATTACTACTTGGCACGGCACGGGTGGCCGTGCCGTGACCGTAGGTATGCTTGTGAAAAGGCATTTATTTTCTGAACCATTTATTTTTAATCTTTTATTATTTTATAGGTACCGGGTTTTAAATAAGGATTATTAAATACCTATAAAATAAACCATTATTCAACTCAACCATATTTAAATTCCTTCAAATTTTCCGCTAATTTCTTAAAACCATAATAAAGAAAAGTCCCCAATATTGCTTCGGGACTATGCAAACAAAGACAGCCTATTCTCCTGTATTCAAACCACGTAGTCGGGCCCCCCTACAAATCTAAATGTCCGTAAGCTCGAATTAAAATTCCGTATGCGGAACATTTTACCGATTGTCTACACAAAATATCCTTAATTATGTCAGCCGTCCTGCTCTTTTGTGATGGTGCAAGTGAAGGAGAAAAGCGATTGAAATATCTTTCCAAAAACTCTTAAACACACCCTAACTGTGCCTATACCACGTAACATGTGGCCTACACCTACTAAAAACAGAAATCAGGCAGGAATCGGTGAAAAAATTGGTGGTCTTGAAGCGATCCCTACCAGACAAATTTCAAAGTGGACTGCCAAAATTTCGAAGTGGACTGCCAAATTTAGAAGTGGACTGCCAAATTTCGTAGTGGACTATCGCCATTGGAACATTTTTCTCGAAGCAGCTCGAGGCACTTTTTACCTATTATTATCTTACCCCAATAATGTGGTGTGGTTGATCGATTGACAGATCTGGGATCGTATCCCGCCAAACCTTTTGCACAAAATTAAGTTTACTTATAACTTACACCGTGGTTGTATACTCAAACGTAATGAACGTAGGCGATGAAGCTGGAATTTTAATCATTCTAAACTGACATTAGGTCTGACAATCATAAGCTTGTTATTTTGACTTCTATTTCAGTTAATAATATTTCCAGTTACCATTAAGCCTCAATTTTAGTATTATTCGTAAATTACCTTTTATTTGCTCTATAACTCAATGTTAAAACTATTTTTCTTAACTATGCAGAATAAATATCTTTTTTTCATCCCATCTATTCGAAAAGAGGCAAAGGGTTCCTCGATAAGTGCGAACAAAGTGGGTCATTCCAACGCACGAAATGACTTTTGAATTTGGAACACTAACAGTTTGACAGCAATTCGTTTCAATAAAGTCCTGGCCGGTATAAAAAAAGAAACCGCTGTGGCGCGACGGGCGAAGGTCCGCCTGCGACGCAGGACGTTGCGGGTTCGATTCTCGCCTCGGGAAAATGTTTGTACGATCTGCAGATATTTGTTCAGAGAGTCCTGGATGTTTCTATGTATAATCAAAAATATCTATCTAAGTAGTGTATTTGTATTAAGTATATGAAATATCTAGAACCCATAACACAGGCTCTGCTTAGCTTGGGGTTAGATTATGCTGTGTAAATTGTCCAGCATTATTAATTAGTAGTAATTTGGTTATGTATGTTGGTCACTACTAAAAGCATCTCTTATGTATTTTTCTCGTATGATGAACTTTTCTCATAGTTTAGGACGAAAAGCAGAATGTGCCACACGGGATCAAAATTATTTAACCTAGAACGACGCACTTTAAATCCATCGCTACGCTTAGGATTCAAAAAATCGTTCTCGCCTTAAATACATTATTTTGTTCCCTTGTGATACAAACTACTATACTAAAAGTGATTCTATTACAATTAAAAAGCTGATGATGGTGCTGTAAGATTATGTTATCCGAGTCAAACCAAACGCCCAACATGTAAATTAGACATGATTTAATAATAAATCATATTTTTTTAATAATCCTGACGCTGTAGTTTATTTAGAAACATATACTTCACTCTTTCATGCCCCACGCACGACGCACATGTGGACTTTGCAGACGCACTAGCTGCGGCGCGCCCATGCAGGTTACGCAAAGACTGGGCAGTAAAAGCGTCAAGTGAACACTGGCCATATTTAAGTTTTATTTAGTCACTACTACGTTAGCAAAACCGCAAGTAGAATTGTAATAACTTGAAACTTTAGAAGATAAATAAACGAAACGGTATAGTGCCAAGTGTGATTGAAAAGTATAAACCAATAAACGGGAGTCGGTGCATTAAGTGAATTTGTACATTAATCTTCCGACTCAGCTACGTTCAAGAACGTGGACGTACGAAACGTGAAACGGAGTTTAGAAAATATGATAAGTTCAAGTCGAAATAGGAAATTAATATTTGTTTAGCAACATTCATATCTCATACTAGATACTGCCCGCGGCTTCGCACGCATTTTTGGAATAAAAAGTAGCCTTCAATATGTTATTCCACGTCCAAATATTTGTGAGAATGATTTTAGCCCGATTCATTCAAAAGTAGTTTTGGCGTTGTCTTCGGCCAAAACTTTTCACAACGGCACAAACTTTCGCCTTTACAATATTAGTAGGAAATTTGTTTATTGCACCCATTATAATTATTGGTAGTACATTAATAATTTAGTACATATTCTAACACTCTTTATTTATCTTTATTATGTAGCTATGTATGTATGTAAAATAATTTGCTACACCCTGACTGGGTGTCAGGGTGTAGCCAACTTATTTTCGCAAGCAAAACGTTTCCAAAGGCATTAAAAGAAAAGATTTTTTTCTTCAAGTGATTTCTCTTATCGGTTCTCCTTTTTTGTTATTTTACATAGTACATTATAACTACTAAGCTCATAGTTTCCAGAGCACAAGCTGTCTGTTGTCGATGATCTCTCAAAAGACAGACAAGAAGGGGTGAAGGTTCAATTTACCTACTATTTGGTGCCATTGCAGCCCATTGGTCGGTTTTTTGCTCAACATCTTGATCCATTGTATATTTCAAGTACCATATGCCGCATCCTGCAACCCCTTTCTAACATCTAAACCCAAGAAGTTACGAGTTAAGACTTAGGAAAAGTTGGCAAAACTCACTCGTTCATAAGTCACCGCCTACGATATTGGAACTTCGGAGTCTACAGCTCCACGTTAACTTAAATAACACTGCAGCTTTGCAGATTTTAGGGTAAAATTATTTCCTCACACGCAGAGTTTAGGGTAAAATTTAAGTATGGTATAAATTGAATGAAACTGCTCAATTTGAAGGTTTAAGTTCTTGAAATTGAGTAACTTGAAGTCCTTGATATTTACCAAACACAAACTGGGGTAATTCCCAACAATTAATGAAACTCAGATTATCTAGATCTAGAGGATAAAAAATCTTGGGATGCGATTTGCTAACAACTCGAAATATAACAACTAACAGGTTTCTTCGTCGCTTCTTTACTTTAGTCTACATACCGAAGCAACTGAAATCAAAAATATCACTTTATTTCCGAGTCAGTCTTTAATTATTAATTTTACCTTTTCTAAGTGTACATTTTATTGTATTTATGGAAATAAGAGTTTTTGACTTTGACTTTGACTTGACTCTGGGTATCTCTGAATTATAAAATCTAGACTGAGTGAGATATTGCGAATGTAAAAGCACCCCAGTTAATTTGTTTGGATTCCTATAGGAAATTCACATATTAAACAATTTGTAAGTTTGCTTAAAGGTAGTAATTAAACCTTATTTAAATAATTATTCGAGGTAAAAAAACCCGAGATCATATTACCTATATCCATGAGAAATTAAAATTACAATGTGTTGGTTCTGATCGCGTAATTTGTACAAGAAGAAAGCAATAAAACACTTGAAACTTGAAATTTAAATCACTTTACTTTATTTATAGTAACTGTTAGGTTCCTGTGCTTCTCTTCAATCAAAAACTGTGTGGACTGTATAACTTTATTTCAAACTTGTTTCTATTACTTGTTTACAATTATTAGTGATGACTGACTGACTGACTTGAACAACATTTTTACTCAAAAACTGCGCTACTTATAAAGGAAATCTATTCCCGCCACCGTAACGGGGCGGGCGAGCGACGTATTTTATACATTTGGCAATTATATTTACGAACGTAAGAAAGCGACGGGGATACAAAGAAAGGGATGAAAGAGGACTGTTTTATCTTCGGTTGCGGCTCTGTCCGTCACAGTCTCCCCCGGGCGTAGATCTTCGCAGCCTTCACACCATCGGTAGGACAATGAGCCTTCTTGCAGGTCGTCTGAAGATCCCTCCTCTTGTTCGCACTTCTACGCTTCGCACCACACCGTCCGACCCCGGATGAACGCGTTCGACTTGACCTCTGGGCCAGATGTTCCTCGGTAGCGTTCCGTCTGCTATTATCACGATGTCACCTGGTTTAACATTCTTAGGTTTTCGTCTGACGTCACCACGCGGCGCTAAGGTTGGTAAGTACTCTCTGATCCATCGCGTCCAGAACATGTTAGCTAGGGCCTGAGCAGCGCGCCAAGTTCGTCTGTCGGCTTTATCGCATTCTCCCACGTAGGGCAGTCCCACTGAAGTCCCCAGCAAGAAGTGATTGGGCGTAAGGGCTTCTTGGTCTTCTGCTTCCACTGGTACGTGAGTTAGCGGCCTTGAATTGACGGTATGCTCGATCTCTGTCGTTAGGGTGGCGAGTATTTCTTCTTTAGGCGCTCGTTCGGTGAGCGTTACTGCGAGAGCGTTTTTTACTGACTTAATCATTCTTTCCCAGGCTCCCCCTTGGTTCGGCGCTCCAGGATCGATATATCTCCACTCGATACGCTTCGTAAGTGCGTAATCCCTAAGGGCGGGGAGCCATTCTGTGAAAGCCCTGCTCAGCTCTGCGTCAGCTCCATGGAAGTTCGTTCCGTTGTCGGACATTATCAGGCAGGGCATTCCCCTGCGTGCTGCTATTCGTCTTATTGCCATTATAGCAGAATCCACATCTAGACTAGCGATCAGCTCTACGTGTATTGCTCTGGTCGTAAGACACGTGAATAACATTCCCCATCTTTTCTCTCGTCGTCTGCCAATCGTCACCCACATAGGGCCGAAACAGTCGACTCCACAGCGTGAGAATGGTCTCGTGTGTGTATTTAAACGTATCTGGGGCAGGTCACCTTTCACCGGCTTTTCTGGGATGGATCTCTTAGCTTTACACCATACACATTTATACAGCATAGCTCGTACATTTGTCCGAAGGCGTAGAATCCAATACCGTTGGCGGAGGTTATTCACGATCTGTTCTCTTCCCACATGACCGTTTTTTAAATGTTCTTGGCGTATTATCAGACGCGTGATCGGGTGATTCCCATCTAAGATTGGGGGCTGTTTCATCTCATCGGGCACTGTTGCGGCGTTAATTCTTCCGTTCAAACGGATTATGTTATCTTTGATATAAACGGGATCCAGCTTATAAAGACGACTCGTGCGATCGACGTTCTGTCCTTTTGATAGTCGCGTTAGTTCATCTGTGAAGCTATCGTTTTGGGATTCTTGTATTAGCAGGAGCTCGGCCTCTTGTATATGCTTTAATTCGAGTTTCTTCGCTCGTTTTCTGCATATGTCGATGAAGGCGAGTACATACGCCATTGTTCGAACTAAACGTTCGTAGGAGGAGAAACGGGATACGTCTACTAGTGATGACTTTTCGCTGGTGTGCGTTACCACAACTTCCTCTTCCGTGGTTTCTTCACGAGCATGTGGGAGGGGCCAGCAGTCTTCGCTTTCATGTAGGAATTGAGGTCCAGTGAACCATCGACTGTCTCGTTTCAATTCCGTATTACCCGCGCGTGTAGCGTCATCTGCTACATTCAAAGCTGTCGGTACCCATCGCCATTGGTTTGGATGGGTCAGTTCGGCTATCTCTCCCAGCCGATGTGCGACGAACGGTGTGTAGCGAACCGCGTCGTTTCTGATCCAGTGTAATACCGTTTTCGAATCGCTCCAAAATATCACTTCGGTATCCCATTGGTGACAGCGTACGATATCCGCTGCTAATCGCGCTCCGATTAGACTGGCTTGTAGCTCCATCCGTGGTATGCTTTGCGCTTTTAATGGTGCGACTTTCGCTTTTCCTGCGATTATTGAAACGCTAACGCCTTCATGGCTTGACAAGCGCCAGTATGCGACGGCTGCATACGCTTGTTCACTCGCGTCACAGAATACATGAAGTTGTCGCTGCGTTACGTCACTTCTTTGATCGTAGCATCGCGGTAATCTTAACTCGTCGATGTGTCTCAGATCAGACTGATATTCATCGAAAGTCAATGCTTCTTCGGGTGGTAACGGATCATCCCAACCCACTTTCTTCTTCCATGATTCTTGAAGCATGATCTTAGCAGTTATCGTGTATGGGCTCAGTAAGCCTAGCGGGTCGAACAAAGACATCACTGCCCCTAAAGCTTCGCGCTTCGTCGGCGACCTTTGAGCGTTTTTTACCTCCGCGGATACTCGGTTCATTGCAGTGTTGAATCCTAGTTCGTCTGAAGTAGGTATCCATAGAATTCCCAACGCTTTCTCGTACATGTGTGTATTAGCGGCAAGCTCTTTCGGCGCACGCGCGCGGTTTTCCTCGGGTATCTCACTGAGTAGATGTTCTTTGTTGCTATTCCAGCTGGCTAATTCGAAACCGGCTTTGTTGTGCACTTCTTGCACTTCTGACATTGTTCGCGCGGCTGTTTCTTCATCGTCAAAGCTTTGTACCCAGTCATCCATGTAATGGCTGCCGGTGATAGCGTCGTACGCAAGCGGATGTGATTCCTTGAAGTCCGCCGCGTTTCGATCCCTCACGCTATGTGCCAGAAAGGGTGAACTCCGTGCTCCAAAGATCATAGACGTCATCACGTACTTCTGTGGCGGAGTGGAGCGGTCATCGCCTCGCCATAGAAAGTGTTGTGCTACTCTATCTTCAGGCCTTATCTTCACTCGAAGAAACATCTCGCGTATGTCAGCAGTGATAGCTACTGGCTTCATTCGGAAGCGAAATAGTATGCCATAGAGCGACTGCAGTAAGTCCGGTCCATCCAAAAGCGCGTCGTTGAGACAAATTCCGTTTGAGCGCGCGGCTGCATCAAATACCATTCGAACTTTTCCTGGTTTGTTGGGATTCGTGACAGCAAAGTGCGGTAGGTACCACAACCGTTCCTTCCGCGGGTGATCCTCATCACACTTGGCCGCATACCCTTTATCGAATAGCTTCGTCACCTGCGCTGTGTATACGTTTTTGAACTCTGGCGATTTATCCATCTTGCGCTCTATGCCATGTAACCTGCGTACGGCCATATCGTAGCTCGGTGGCATTACTAGCTCATCGGTTGCCCACGGTAATCCCACCTCAAAACAATCGTTCTTTCGCTTGACTGTTTGCTCAAATATTTCTTTAGCGCGCTCCTCCTTAGGGTTAGGTTTCCTCTTCAAGGAGACTCCGAGAGCGTCTATGTCGAAATGTGCCTTTACGAGTTCGTTCAGCTCGTCGTCTCTTTCTGTGATACCTTGAAGTGTGCGTACATGACATATAATTTCATCGTCTCTCTCTATCGCTCTTAGAGGGGCGGTTCCATGGATTATCCAACCCAACTCTGTGAGTGAGGCAGCCGGTTGATTTCGCTTGCCTGTTAGTAGTTTCCGTGTGACGATAAGATGCCAGTTGTCGGCGCCGATAAGTACGCGTGGTCTCACGTTCGAGTAGCAGACGGCCTCTGGTTCCAGCTCTCGTAAGTGCGGAAGCGTAAGAAGTTTTGTTCCGACCGAATGTTTTCCCAGGGTTAGATTCTTAACCGTCCTGGCTTTTATCTGTTGAAAGTTATCCTGATTCTGTCCACGCACTTCGATTGTTACAGTCTGGCTGCCGGGTTCCCGCTGACTTGATGTAGCTCCGATAATATTTAGCGCTCTCACTGGTCCTTTCGTTTCTAGCAGTGCGGCGATCTCTTCGTCGACTAGAGTTATCGTCGACCCTTCATCAAGCAATGCGTGAGTGTTCAGTTCTTTCCCGCTTCGGCCTCTGATCGTGATTGGACAGACCTTCAACAATATTTGCAACGTCTCCTCAGGTGCCCTCGCTGATGCTGTTAGCGCCGACTCTTCGATCTGAGCTACAGATGCTTCTTTTTTATCCTCTGGCGTGTGCAGCAACGCATGATGCGCCTGGGTGCATTCGTTAATTCCACATTTCTTGCCATTGCAGCGGAATCGTCTATGTTTGCTATGTAGACATCGAAAGCAGACTCGTGCCTCTTTTGCCCATGACCATCGTTCGCTCACGGTCATGGCTACCAGCTTCCGGCACCGTGGCGTTTGGTGGCCACCGCCGCAGCAGAGACATTCATCTTTCTTAGCTTTTGCGTTGTCCTTTTCTTCGGTTGTAGTTAGAACAGTCCCGCGGATTCGTTCATTCGCACGGATTCGTTCATTCCCGCGTTTCGCCCCTCCCTCGTTCGGCCGCGAGCTATTTCCGCGAGCTACAGCGGCAGAGTAGGCGTAACGTACGGCGCGATCTGCCTCCTTCATGAGAAACTTGGATAGCGTTATGATCTCCGCTTCCCTTCGGTGTCCGTGTTCCTCGGCATAGTCGCACCATCTTGTCTTCATGTATGGGGTCAGCTTTTCTGTGACTTGACGCGCCAACATGGGATTCTGCAGATATCCTCGTTCATCCAGACTTGCGATAACCGTCACTATGTTCTGAAGCTTTATCGCGAAACCATTCAACTCTGTTACGGTCGTTCCTAAACGTGGCATTCTTCTGATGTCCTCAATCGCGTCATCTATTATCATCTCTGGACGCCCGTAGCATTGTTCTAGAGTGTTCATAATCACAGATGGATCATTCGCCGTAAACAACAGTGCCGATACCGTAGTGCGTGCTTCGCCTCGCAGGCACGCTCTAAGTCTGGCTAGATTCTCCCCCGGTGAGAGCTTGAAAAGCTTCGTAGAGTCTCGCATGGCTGCTCTGAACGGTAGCCACTCCTTGGCTCCCCCGCTGAAGATAGGTAGTTCTTGCATCTGTCTTGTCGGTGGTCTATTCGATGCCATTCTCTCCAGCGCTGTTGTTAATCTATCGAAAGCGTTTTCATCTCTATGTTGTTCCGGTACTGGGGATCTCTGTCTCTGTCTTAATCCATGTGCGATTTGGTTTGCTGATGGCTGTCGTGGAGCAGTTCGTTCCTCTGAAGATGAGCGGATTCTGGTACCCATATCCATTTCTATTGGATCGTTGTATGGTCTTTGCTCCCCTCGTAAACGATGCTGTTGGAGCCACTCGTTAACGTTTCTCTCTGCAGTACAATCTTCATCTCTGTTAACGCTAACTGCATCGGTTTCTTCACGTATCCCAGCGATATCGGCGGCTAATCTCTTTTTAATAAGATTTTCTTGGATTTGAAGTTCCTTTCGGCGTATTTCTGCGAGCCGTTCTTCTGCTTCAAGCTCCGCTTGTCGGATACGCAGCGCAATGCTAGCGTTTGATTGCTGCGAACATACTGAAGGAGCGCGACTACCCGGTTGTCGTCGAGGTTCGGTCGCGCCTCGCTCGGCCATGTCCCGGGCGGTAAGAACGTTCGCGGCGGGGTTGGTTGTCGTCATCATAGCATCACTAGTATTCCGTGCTTCAGGTGCAGACGGTCCGGGTTCTACTCGCGCGTGGGGGTTCGGTACGGTTGGTGCGTCGGGGTGCGTGCTGTCTGACGGTGATGCAGGGTAATCATGGTATACCCTTAGTGCGGCGGTCTTCATTCTTGTGACTGGTGGGCTTCTTGTGGTCATCTTCTTCGGCACTTGAATGCCCCTAACGGTCCCTATCAGTCCCTATCAGTCCGTCAGGAGGTGCCCGCCCCAAGGCTGACGTTCGCTCCTTCGGGAATGGATACGTTGGGATAGGAGGGGGGGGGTTCCACCCAGCAGAGGGGAACACAACAAACACGGGGTGCTCGCGAATCGGCTGGAATGTCCGATCCCCTTGGGCGTGTGCCTGCAGTCTGGCGACCCGTGTCGTGTGTCCCTTACCGGCGAGGAGTGCACTTCAGCCCGCGCTGTCCTTGCGCTCTTGTTGGACTGGTGATGCCGCACAAACACCACACCGCCCGAAGGCGTTTACCCGTTGACTACTTCGTAATATCACCGTTAGGTATCCGTAAGTCAACGGGCCGCGGTAACGCGTGTTTTCAGACGTAGCACCGTTCGGTGATCTTCAGGCACCCCGTGCCCCTGGCGCAGGTCTTGACAACGATGCACGCTGCCCCGTTCGGGGTTTTTCGAACGCCCAGTGCGCCCCGACGAGTATGCACGTTGCGCCGGTTGGCGGGTTCTTTCTTCAGGTACTCCCTTACTCGACAGCCACGCCCTGTGGTCTGGCGTGGTGCGATGTGGGAAACCGCAAGGCTACACTACGCCGAGACCGCTCAAATGGACGCTGAGTCAGATCTCGGTAGCTGCCGCGGGTACCGCTCTTCTTTCTTCGACGAAGGCTGGAAACCGCCAGGCTCCACTACACCGAAACTGCACAGCCGCCGCTGGTTCCGCTCCTCTTCTTTCTTCGACGATAGCTGGAACTGCAAGGCTTCACTGCACCGAGACTGCGTAGTTGCCGCGGGTTCCTCTTCTTTCTTCGACGATAGCTGGAAACCGCCAGGCTCCACTCCACCGAAACTGCACAGCCGCCGCTGGTTCCGCTCCTCTTCTTTCTTCGACGATAGCTGGAACTGCAAGGCTTCACTGCACCGAGACTGCGTAGTTGCCGCGGGTTCCTCTGAAGGCTGGCTTCTTTTATCCGGAGCCGGAGGACCAAACTGTTAGGTTCCTGTGCTTCTCTTCAATCAAAAACTGTGTGGACTGTATAACTTTATTTCAAACTTGTTTCTATTACTTGTTTACAATTATTAGTGATGACTGACTGACTGACTTGAACAACATTTTTACTCAAAAACTGCGCTACTTATAAAGGAAATCTATTCCCGCCACCGTAACGGGGCGGGCGAGCGACGTATTTTATACATTTGGCAATTATATTTACGAACGTAAGAAAGCGACGGGGATACAAAGAAAGGGATGAAAGAGGACTGTTTTATCTTCGGTTGCGGCTCTGTCCGTCACAGTAACAATACGCTTTACAAAAACTGTCGCAAATTCAAGAGCCCTGAAGAAAAACCAAACATATACCAAATGTTATGAAAATAGCAGTGTTTTGGTTGAGCAGACGCCTTATCGGCCGGCCGCACGCAACGCGGCGAAATCGAAATGAAAATATAACACCTAAAGTCAACAAAGCACAAAATTAGTTTTATCCGAAAATAGTAAGAAAAAGCAACTAAGCTGAGGGAGAGCAAATAGAGAATGTTGGGCTGGATGAGGTACTTGCGTTGCGGATTTTGTAATCAACCTTTTTCAAAGAATTGTTTCAAAAATCGGAAACATGTGGACAAAGGTCTGCCTGTCTATTCCGTAGCGGTTGCTGTCAGGTTTGCTTGTCGCAATTGCTATCATAGAATTAATTTTAGTAGACCACCTTACATTAAACCTCCTAAGCAAACATACGTCCACGGCTGAACGTGCCTCCTCCAAACGAAGGAGGTTTTGCAATAATCCCCAAGTTTGGCTGGGCGATTGCTCTACATTGCACAGCTTCCTTCTATGGCTGCTGCCCTTCCTTTCGTAGTTTACCTTAGTCGAATCTCTACTACTATGACATCCACGTGTTGAGTTAGAGGGGTCGATACTTACGCGACTGCCACAGCTAGCGTTTATATAAAACATTTCGATACAGAACCCTTGAAAAGTAACGACGATCTTCTCTCGGACGAGTTGTCCACTTCCCTTTGGGCTAGGGTTATAACTCGTCCGAATCTAAAACCAAGAGTCTTTAGATTCGGACGAGATGTACTACCCTACTCAAAAGTGAAGTGGACAACTCCCCCGCGCACAAGATATTTAGGGTATATCTCATATCCCGCGTTATAATGAAACAGCAATTACAATTTCTCTCAAAACTCGAAAAATGACAACTAACTAACAGGCTAAAGGTTTCTTCGTCGCTTCTTTACTTTAGTCTACATACCGAAGCGACTGAAATCAAAAATATCACTTTATTTCCGTGTCAGTGTTTAATTATTAAGAATTTGACCTTGTACAATAAATGTATATTTATTGTATTTATGGAAATAAAGAGTTTTTGACTTTGACTTTGATTTCAGTATTTCGTTAGCCCCCATTTCTTATCCCTTGCATCCCTACCCTCTACGATATTTATACCCGAAGATTTACGATTGTACCTGAACAGTACAATGCCCGATAATGTTTAAACAGTAACATGAACATTCTACCCATGCTGTTCCCCATCCCTACAATATTGGCTGTTATGTCTCAGTGAGATATACAGAGTTGTTGGCTAGCTTACTAGCAAGCCAGTGCCTAATGCGCATACCAGACCAAGAGACCCTCGAGCTTGGAGCTCGATCCTTTGTCATCTCAATTTGACGGGCGACGGGGCCGAGCTGAGGTGACAGCGCTAGCACTGGTTTGCATGGTTTCTAGGGCAATTTGATTACTGAAATACTATTTTTCTAGGGTATTTAAAATAGTGCCGTAACCCATTTCCTAGTTTTTGATTGACATACTTGATGTATATGCCAAAATAGATATCTATTCTTGGTTGTAGTGTAGAGTTGTGTACTTGATCGATGAACATTATGTAGATGGGCATTGGGCATAGGCTTTTAGAACTATGTAATTTATAATAAATAATATTAAATAAATTCATTTATTTCAGACTATAGAAAAGTTACAGATCTTATTTAACTTATTCTACTGTCCATAATAACATATACCTTAAAACTAGCATAAATATAAAATATAAAAACTTTTAATATAGGTACACGTTATATGTTATTGACAAAACATTATTTATCGTAACTTAATTTTATTTAACTGTCGAGCATTACTAGTTAGTAATTTTCCCTAAAATGTTATATATATTTTAATGGTTTTACCTTTGCCATGGAAAGGAGCATCCTTTAGCTAAACTCAAGCGCAGCGTTGTCACTGGCCTGATGCACGTGATTCATGTGGATCACGTGGGTACAACTTCGCACCGCGCCTTACAGCTACACTCGGACAGGACGGACGGTGACAACGCTGTGATTGTGTGTACAAAATTATACTTATTGCTATTTTTAGAGAACCCTAGTGTCTAGATAAACCTAACATAGGATTTAAGACACTACTAACCAAAAACGTGTAATCTGTTTCACAATAAACTATATCTATCTATCTATCTATGTGATTACGGCGACGAACGGTGACGGTAGATATTACCAGAGACTAGTAATACTTTACTAGTCTCTGATATAACGCAATCAGGGTGTCAGCTAACGACGATGCACGGCGGTGCAGCGATTGTCGGGGTCCCCTTGCAGGCGGCATTTATGGGATCAACTTTTGTTGGGTGTACTTCTGACAATGATTTTCCGAAAAAATGGCAAAAAAGCCTTATAGAAAACTTTACAGTAAAACCGTAATAAAACGATCCAACTCTTAAAACACCAGACGCCATTTTGATAATTTGCACGATAACAAAACCCTTTGCAAAGCGTGTCTAATTTCTGCGTCACCCGGCCAATTAGCATAGGGGTCTTTAGGACGATTCCTTTGGTAATATGAGTCTGGAACGAGTTGGGATGAAGTGTGATTGCTGGTACTATGTGACCCCGCCAGGAAGCTCCATTCCACTCTGATCCACTTTGCAGATCCACTAATGGATCAGTTTCCACTCTGATCCATAGCCCAGGTATGGATCAGAGTGGAAACTGATATATCAGTTTCCACTGCTTGACTCTGATCCATAGGTTGAGTGGATTGGTATCCACTACTTAAATATATTCTATTCTGATCCATGGGTCGGGTGGATCAGTTACCACTGCATTTTTTTCTCTTCTAGTTACGTTGTGGTCCTTTAAACTGCTCCATAAATACTTGAATCGTAAAGTTAGAAATATTTTAATTCCTGATGACAGCTGTCAAAATGGCAGATACTGTCAGAAAGTTACAATTATTGTCAAATATTATTATTATATGTGTGTGAAAATAAAAGTGACGGTAAATCTATTACCTATGTTTAGGTTGTACGTAAATTGTACGGGTTATGCAATGGTAGTCGTCGAATTTTTGACCCAAAGTCATAGGGCTCTCTTTTCAGTCTAGTTGCACTATTTTTGACCAATTAGAAAACGCCTCATATTAATATCTTTTATACGATGAGGTAGGGGCCAAACATCTATCCAGTATTACCGACTTCTTAATAATATTAATAATAAAGATATTTATTCACAAATGGTACAGGTAGAATATACAAAGTACTATGGGTACTTATAGACTATTTAATTAATAAATCCTAACGATTAGGTACAGATTTTAATTACACACGTACTTGTAGTGAACCTATACGTGTCAAAGATAGTGACACCTCGCTCTAACTAAGTTTACATTAAACTTGTATTTAGACACGAGGGCTCAAAACTCGGCTACTTTTAGGTTCATATTTGTTTTTACCGGATGGTAACCGCAAGTAAGTTCTTATAAACCAAATCTTAAAAGTTGAATTTAAAAAATGCAAGTCAGAATAAAACTGCATCTACATAACTAAACGAAAGGTTTTATCCCTCTTAAGAATCTGCTTAGACGTGGGAAGTCCAATATTGACGGAATACTGAATACTGAAAACTACTGAAATACTTTAGCAGTCAAACGAAACATCGACGTCGGAGTGAAGTCACTTAGATTTTCCACAGAGTTCACTGAGCATAGAATAGTTATAATACGCTAGGTTTTCTTACAACTGTCTACCTTCTCACACAACATTTTAGGATTTGAGATATTATTAGAAAACGTAAAAGTCATTACGTAAAATTCATGAGGCAAGGTAGAGCAGATTCATTCAAATGAAAAAGTCTGCTAGAGAAACAATTTGTTTTCAATCTGAGCCTGCTTCTTGTACAGCGTACACGTCTACCCGACCAGATGCAGCAATGTATAAATTACAAAACACCAGACAAAACAGTCTACTACTTGTGCTTATGTTATGTTCTTGGAGTGGTTAGAATCCGAAACGCTTCGTAAGCGTCTTCTAATTTTATTAGTAGCGACATCTAGTTATACGCTGTTGAACTATAGTTTTGGTCGCTTGCTTGTTGTATAGGGTTTGCTACAGTCTCCCCCTATGTCTGTGATGGCGTATCGACGAAGCAGACATAAAAGAAAACTGTTACAGCTATTTAATTATTTAATTATTTATTTATTTTATTAATTTTAGTTCATAAAAAACTTATGAAAATATCATCATCATCATCATCATCAACCTATCTTAGTCCACTGCTGGACATAGGCCTTCCCCCCCTGAGCGCCATAGCGCCCTGTTTTCAGCTTGTCGCATCCAGCATCTGCCTGCAGTCTTTCGCAGATCGTCAACCCACCTGGCCGGAGGGCGTCCTACTCTACGTTTGCCGAGTCGCGGTTTCCACTCGAGAACACGTTTACCCCAGCGATTGTCGGTTCTTCGCGAGATATGGATAGCCCACTGCCACTTCAGCTATCTAATTCTCTGAGCTATGTCGATAAGTTTGGTTCTCTGTCGGATGTATTCGTTACGAATCCTATCCTTCAGAGAAACCCCGAGCATAGCTCTTTCCATAGCTCGCTGAGCGACTTTGAACTGGTGGACCAGCCCTACCGTGAGTGCCCACGTCTCAGCTCCGTAGGTCATAACGGGTAGAAAATATACAGACGAATATTTAACAATTTTATACGCTGTTATCCTCAAAATCTTTGAGAGGTTAATTTGTGGTACTCACAGTCATACATTACATTTCACACATTCTAGGACCCAATCGCAGATGCTGTCAATGACATAAAAGCTTTCCAGCTTTCCAGCGTTCAGCAGCAATTCTCCAAGTTTCTACATCTCTGCACAAAGATCGATCAAGCACTCGAGTCGAGAGCAAGTCTATTTGGGACTACTCAACAGTCGAAAGCCTTCACACATGGATTTATTTTGCAACAAGTTCGGAACACGCCTTTATTGGCAACATAGTTCCTGCCTTTCGGAACTTGAAGTTCTAAAGGCAGAGACATCTAGTGATCCCGTTCTTGGAATAAAGGCTCGTTTTAGTTATAAGTTACGGCTTGAATGCATCTGAATATTACTCTAAAAGCAATCACACTATTTAACATAAATGCGAAAGTTTACTTGCATGAATGTTTGCAACTTCTTCACACCAAAACTACTGCACTGATGGGGCTGAAAGTAGATTTAGACCTGGATTAACACATAGGCTAATTATTTTTATCCCATAAATCAGTTGTTGTTAGTCATTTGAGCTACCTGTAGATTGTTTGCAGTTAGCTCAACTGTTTCAATTGTAAATACTAGATTTGTTTCTATTATTTGATTTGATTTAATTTTTAACCCTTATGGCATCGCTTTTTCTGTCCATTTTTCCGTCTTTAATATCTCAGCAACTCTGTAGTTGCTGAGATATTAAAGATTTGTAATGAAAATTTACATTTTCATTTTTCAAAAATGAAAATGTAAATTTTCATTACAAATTGTGATGTCGAAATTTTAAAAGACACCTATAAAGTAGGGTATCAAATGAAAGGCATCGTTTGTACTTACATCTTAAAACAGTTTTTGAAATTTCTGTAGGTTTCTATTCATACTTTTTGAAATATTTTGAAAAAGGTCAAAAAAATACCCATTCCCCCCCCCCCCCCCCCCTATCTACGAAGTTTGCAGAGCGATCCATCTGAAATGTATGTAGCGTTTGTAAATATAGATCTATATTTTACAGGAAAAATATAGAGAAGTCTGTAAGTAGACCACTTTTTGAAAAATGGTCAAAAAAGGGGGGGATAATTTTCAAAAGGGGGGGCTACCTCATTGAGTGGGGTATCAAATAAAAGGTATCAGTTTGTAAATTTCAAAACAGTTTTTGAAATTTCTGTAAGTTTCATACTTTTTGAAATATTATGAAAAAAGTCGAACAATTACCCATTCCCCCCCCCCCCTATCTCCGAAGTTTGCAGAGCGATCCATCTCAAATGTATTTTGCGTTTGTAGATATGGAGGAAAAATATAGAGAAGTCTCTAAGTGGACCACTTTTTAAAAAATGGTCAAAAAAAGGGCATAATTTTTAAAAGGGGGGGCTATCTCATCGAGTGAGGTATCAAATGAAAGTTATTGGTATGTCACATCGGTCGTCACATATATAACAATTAATAATTTATTGATATGGATCAGTTGAGCTACCTGTAGATTGTTTGCAACAGTCTGCAGTTAGCTTAATTGTTTCAATTGTAAATACTAGTTCTAATTTGTTTTTATTATTGAATTGTAATTTTCTTTGTCAATAAAGAGTTAAAAATAATAATAATAATAATAATAAAATTAAAATAAATATTAAAATTAAAGAGACACCGCGACCATAAAAAAACCTTGATTTTTAGGCATCGATCAAGGTATCCGCTACCTCCCCTCGGATACCTTCGATCGATCAGGCTATTTTTGCTCGACGTTTGTCAAAGACGTATCTTTTTAACCGTAATAGGCAGACAGTTCAAATTTTAATGGGTGTGTATTACTATTACCGCTATAACAAAAAATAAACTTAATAAATATAGGGATCAAAGTCCAAACCATGCTGAGTACAGCGCACCGCTAGAACTCGGCCTGAGATGACAGACCAATTTTTTGTTTTAAGCCTTCTCTTCACTATCGGTGGTCATCGTTATTCATATGATCGTCTATCATCGTGCAAGCATCGACACTGGTCGTCATGCTGTCGCAACTTGTCGTGAAGTACATAAAACGCTCCTGTGATGTTATCGTTGTTTACTTGTGATTTTAACACTATCTATGGAAATTGTCAAAATGCCCCCCAATGAAATCCTGGTCCGCCCCTGTCTTGAACTCCGGCCTTAAGAGGGCGCAATCCACGCAAATTTGTGAAAAGGTTAGGCATAGGATTTAGCGTTCATAGGACCGGGACAAAGCATACGTTTTTGGAGCGGCGTTAGCGCAAAAATCAAGTTTTTGCTTATTTACAAGAAAACTACACAACATATTCTTATGAAACTCGTTCAAGGAACCAAATAATTGGGTTTGTGTCCACGGATACCGGGATCTACCGTGAGTACCCGTGAGTACTGAGATCTCGGCCTAGTTAAAACCATACCTGCTATGTTCGCCCCTTAAAATAATATAATTATCGGTGACGTCTCGGTGGCAGTGGACAAACGATCGACGTCAATTTAACATGAACTCGGCCTGAAATAATATCAGTCATGTCTCGGTGAAGGCGGCGATGGACAAACGGCGTGAAGTCTTTTATAAGTAAGGTATTGACTTAGGTGTTTTTAATATAAGCTTTTTTCTATTCACAGCGAAGCTTAATAAACATACGCTTACAAAAAATTCAAGAAAGTTTTCTAAATAAATAACACATTTCGTACATTGAAGCTGATATTAAATTCTGGACAAGCGCCACGTTCTCTACATTAAATAATTGGATAAAAATTTGGTTAACAAAGGAAAAAACGTACCCAAAATGTATGCATTGGTAATATTTTGGATTTTAATAGTTATCCAGATAAAACGGTATATTATTATAACAGCATGAAAAATGGTACTTATTTACCAGACTAAGTTTTTTAGTCTGATTGTGACTAGCTACCCTACCGTGAATCGGTCCACGCCTCATTAAACTTTTAAAAATAGTAGTTTAATGAGGCGTTTAATTTATTCTATTAAACTATTAAAAATTTTAGTTTAATGAGGCGTTTCATTTATTCTATTAAACTATTAAAAATAGTAGTTTAATGAGGCGTTTCATTTATTTTATTAAATTTCTAAAAATAGTAGTTTAATGAGGCGTTTCATTTATTTTATAAAACTTTTAAAAATATTAGTTTAATGAGACGTTTCATTTATTCCAGCGAATTATTACTTTTTACTCTCTGCTATAAAACAAAATATTGCATTCTCTAATACTTATTTCAAATTCTTAGAAGCGCCATCTATTGGACAGGTATAGAACCTCGATTCTTGTCACACGCTCTACGAGGTTGAAGTGAACCTTTGCCATATTCAGTCTCATCCCCTACCAATTTCATAGGGCCTCTACCTTACTAGTTCTTTCGTTGAGAGGTCTACAAAATGATTGTAGCGAATTGAATCTCAATCTTTCATCAATTGAATCTTTCTCTCTTTGTTTGTATCTCTGCTATGTAATCTTTTTCTTAAATATATTTTTATATAGTTTCGATTTTAATTAACTTATTTTATAATTGTTTTTCTGATGTAGAATGCAAATTCTTATCTTAAATTTACATTATTACCGCATTTTCACATTTTATTTCGTACATTTTGGTAACAATCTAAATAGTAGGTTTTTTTATTTATTGGTAAAACTTTGAAAGGAGAAGACCTGGATCCTGAAATACAGCCTAGGCTAGTGTAGTACCCTACGAATCAATATTGTAAACTGTAACATTGTTATTGTGACAAATAAATACTTTTTTATACAGGGTGATTGGTAGCTAGGTGCAAAATTTAAAGGAGAAACTAGAATAAAACGTTTAGAACAATTTGAGCCATAGTTGTATAAAACGAAGTTTCAACATTGTTTTTTGTTAATTATTTTGGTTTATCCGGATAAAACCCAAAATACAGGCCTGGTAGACTTATTCACCAACAGTTAATTGCTAATAATGGTCAGTTTAAACAGTAAATTAACTGTTTTTATTGTATCTTATTAAAGTAACTCGTAGGTACGAGTATATGTAAGCAATCTAAGAAATAATGTCCTAGCTATCTGTGACTACAGATTTTTCTCTCTCTTTTTATCTCATTTTGGTTTGTATTCCCTAATTTCAATGACTCAAAATTTCAATGGCTGGTAAACTATCCTAGGAAATGATACCCCTAAAGAAAGAGCATGTTTTCAATAAGTCTTGAATAAAAAAACAACTCCGGTTATTTTAAAAAACGGGCTTGTAGAGTTAACTAATTAAACTAGTTAACTAATGTTCACTAACTTTTATTAGATATTATTATTATTATTTTATTTTGTTGTTTAAAAACAATTTGTGACATGTAATTTGACAAATTATTAATTAAATGTTTATTTGGTGTATCTGGTTTAAAAAGGGGTCATAAAACGGTTTTCTTAAAATCTTTGAAAACTTTCTTGAACTTTAAACTACTGTAAAAATAAACTGTATAGTCACAGAGAATTATAACATTCTTTGTTAAATTGCTTACACATTACTTTATTAAGATAAAATAAAAAACGGTATATTTATTGTTTAAACTGAACGTTATTAGCAATTAACTATTGAATTTTGAGTTTTCTCCCCAATAACCAAAATAATTCCTGTAAAATCAATGGAGAGACATCGCCTGAGACAATCATTGCTCAAATGGTTTATAGTGATCTTTTCTAGCTTCTCCTTGAAGCTTTGCTCCTAGCTACCAATCACTCTGTAAAATATTTTTTATGTAAGACAAAATCCGTTGCTAAAAATGCAAAAAATTAAATTATTTTAAAAATTAAAACAAAATTCGTTGCTGGATGACTCCATAAATTAAAATTAAATGTAAAAACAAAGTTTAATATAAATAAAACAAGAATTTATTACAATTAAATATAACTACCCAACCCGGAAAATTCTAGATGAGCAAAACTACCAAAACTACCAATAAGGTAAAGGTACCGACAATGAGCCCTGCGCTACTACAAGTGTCTTCAGTGTTGTTGAATGTCATAAAAGTCGTATCTTGAAGACCGTATCTTGTGATGGCTCCGTCGAGTTTAGCTGCGTCAGTCTTCTTTAGGTGAGGGGAACGGGTCATCTTCCAGATTTCGTCTGAAATTAAAATTATAATGGAAATCTTACTCCAATTTTTACATTTATATTAGCTGAAATTGACTGGAGACAGAGAATATAATAATACTAAATAATACTATAATAATACAATAATATAATAATATAATAATACTAGGAGAATAGGATGAAAATGATACCTAGACTATATTTAGGGTAAAGTCCGGATTAATGCCTCAGAAGCAATTTGTGCCCCACTGCCAGAAACCCAACATTCGAAAATCGCAATCAAGTTTTGATAAGCTAACTTGTAGCCTAGAAAATAAGCAAACTTTTAAACCAATCATTAATTGATTATGATTTTCGTAAGTTAGAATTTTTACCAATGGCGCACGGTAGGTGTAAGAATGAATTCACTATCTTACTTTTATGTTTGCTGTTTCTATACTCTATCGTTATACACCTTATAGGAAAAGAGGAGGTAGGTTACACAGCAGTAAGTTCATTAAATGTTTGACTAAGTAAAAAGGCAGTAAACACAGACTATGATAGTAAGCAGCAGGCAGTTAGAAGATACTGATCAGTCCTACCTATATCAAGTAAATGGAAAAACAACTGTTTTTCTTCGTATCCAATCACAAATAAATAATTACGCCAGTCTGCCTACTGCGGTTTTCCGAGCCAACGCACTCGGCCGTCATTCAACCAGCAAATTACTCAGGAAAAAAATGTGAGAAAGACAAGGCTTACTCAATAGGTTTATCGCCTACAGAAAAACAAGCTTATAATCAAGTCTACTAAAAACCAGCTATTGCACACACCAACCAGTAACCAGCTATTATCTGCTCTGCCAAAGCACATGCTGAGTGGTAACTGATGTGTGCAAAGCATAACTAAGAATAGTATTCAATAAAGACCGTACGAAGATGTCTAAAAATACTTATTATCTAACAAGTTTAATTGTACCTTTTCCCTATGACACCTTCGGGATCTTACAAAATCCCTACTTTAAAAATAATGATAAAATAAATTGATAATTTTAGAATTTCAAGGGATTTTACCTGCGAAATTAAATTCTACGAACCTGAACACAGACCTCTGATTAAATCTAACAAAAATAATCATATTGAAATATGGAATGATATTGCCATTATTATTGTTCTTAGTCTACACATCCCACTGCAAAATAAATAAAAAGAGCTAAAATAATAAAATAATATAAAATGACAATACTTACAAGTGCTGGAATTTCCATCAGCATTGTTATAGCAAGCAAACATCACTGCGTAGTGCTCATAGTTGATGTCCAGGAAATAATAGGTCTCGGTTTTTTTATCTGATAAACAAAGAAAAATAATTACTGATTCGCAAACGCGATTTTCAACTCGACCACATCCATCAGAAATCTAAAACCATTATATTTTGCGCACATTCTCCAAATATTTGGGTAAAACTCGTTTCTTAAAAGTGCCTCTAAATAAATGGCTTCAATTCTTCGCTTTTTTATAAACTCTATCATCATTCTCTCGCCTTTTGTCCCACTCAGGTGGGGCACGAGTACAACAGGTTTTCTTTTTCATTCACTTCTATCAGTCGCAATCCCTGCCCTCCTTCTTAACACTCACTTTTCCACTGGTAGCTCCATATCCTATGCTTCTTATTGGCATAAATAGATCATCATCACATCAGCGTTTACCATTGGACGTAGGCCTACCCTGAAAAGGGCTTTATTGGCTCTTACAATTAGAGGGTAATGCCGTAATCCCCACGCTGGACATGCCGGTTGGGGATCGCAGTTTATTGGTGAATCTGTTCTGCAAAAGGCGCAGCTCTCACCTCCGTTGAATATCCCTTAGTCGCCTCTTACGACCCGCGGAAAGAGTTGGGGTGGCGCAAACTCTAAACTGGCACTGAACATAGTGCCAAATGGATCTCCCTAGTATAACGAATTTGTATTCATTTATTTATTCCATCGTAGGTACAAATGTTACACTTGATGTCGTTACACTCTATAAATAATTTATATTATAACAATCACACATAAATATTTAGCATAGGAAATACCTTATGAGTTGTTCAAAGAAAATAAAAATAAAAAACCAACTCTTTTACAAATTAAATTAAAAGAAATGGTCAGACTAAAATGAATAATAAATAAATCAAAAGGTATGTCAAAGTATGCTGCTGCACAAGGACATTGTCAAATTATACTAAGAATAATGTACAAAATTACATAATACCAAAAATAAATAAAGAAATGATGTCAGAAGTAAATTGTATTGGCATTAGATAGTAACCATAAAAATTTACCGTCATAAGTAACTTGCAATAAATCCCCAGTAGTGTTACTCTGCGGGTCAGGAATCAGAGCAACAGAACCATTGTAATAGCTGGCAGAATGGTTGGTGATCCACTTGATGGAGACGTCCAGGGTGTTCTGATGGTCGAAGATTACCATGGCGCATTCACCTTGGAGTTGCAGGTCGGTGGCTACAGCTGATAGGTACCAGGTGCCGTCCATCTGTGGTCAAAAATATAAGACTTTTAAATAGTTGACTCCTTGTTTATTTGTTTTGTTATTGTGATTTACACTACGCAAAGACAAAATAACAATTATACAGAGAAATGCCTATAAAGTCGAGAAACAGGGAGGCATTTATAAATTAAATAAAATAATAAAAAATATTGTCCTTCTTTTGTGTTTTTCGTTTGTTATTTTATTTTGGCTGTCATTTGTTTAGTTCAGATTAACCAACATTAATGTCCTCGATAACAAAATGTCACCAAATTAGTTATTATTAAAAGTTTGTTTGGACACAGATACACTTACTTCTTTCCAATCCAGCTCCCTAGACACCACATCAGGGCATGTGACATTCCGTAATACACCTTCCGCACAAATCAAAACTACCAAAATCAAACAAACAACCAACATCGTGAAACTTGCCACAGTCCAGATCAAATGAAGCGTACCGGAAAGAAACACTTCTTTTATTGTCGTTTTTTGTTTCTGTTTCTTCCGGAGATGTCACGAGTGCTTGATTTTTTGTCATACCTACTTAAGTCTAGTTTTCCATTAAATTTGAATCAAGGATTTTGACGTTAAGGGCTGTGCTTACTTTGTCACAATTGTCACCCTTAAACAATTCGCCAAGGACGCACGGATCACAAACCAGTTAACACTTGACACTCGACATCGTCACATGTCAGTAATAATTAGGTACTTCTTTGTGAAGCTTCCTCCCAAGGCTTTGTACGCGCGTACTAAGATAAAATCTAGTCTCTATAATATTCCACATCAAGCAAAATTTCAATCCGATCAATTCCTTTGGTCAGTTATGGTGTTGATCGTGCACAAACACATTTCTTCATAATCTTTCGCATAGGACAAGACAAGTATAATAGCTTTGTAATTAATAATAATGTTGTTTGTTTACGCTCAATTGAACTCAATTATTATCATTCCATAGAACTCATGGAATTTATGTAAAGCTATGTAACAAATAACATACTTGATCTCCAACATTATATCTGCTGCAGGTGGTGGTAATCCATTATTAGTGTTCTCTGAAAAATCCACAAGTAAACAGCTCATTCGGTCAAGGTCGAATTCTTGATGATTTCGCAATTCGTTATCAATGAAACATTTGCTACAATTTATTCTCAAGCCAACATCAATTTTTGGTATCGATAGAAAGAGATAAGGGCGATTGCGATAAAGTGTATCTACTGACTTTTCACTATAGAATCTTCGTAGTGTAGGAATTAGAATCTGCATCAGATCTTCATAACAGTGTTATGCTCACTACCCCTTTGTCTAATCTGACCTAGCCCCACTCTGTGGTCTCCAAAACTTTGTAGATATGTCAAAGATCTTGTTTGTGTTATTCACAGTGACTTTGGCATCAAATGGCCAAGTGATTCAGTTTGGAACGTGTCCTGAAGTAGAGACAGTGGTGCATTTTGATTTGGAGCTAGTAAGTATATTTTGTGGACGATTATTTCATCCAGATAATTTTTATTCCACCGATGTAACGATGATAAATATTTAAAAAAAAATCATCTCCAGTGTACACTGGAGATGATTTTTTTTTGTTGTGGAACCAAAGATGATTATTTGCCATTATTTGCCTTCGTACAAAGCGTGGATGTTAATCTCATGATAAATGGAGCCTATTAACAACCAGAGGTCATGAAAATAAGTATGTACTGTAGGCCATATATGTACATTTAAATATTGTTTTCCAGTTCCTAGGCCAATGGTTTGAAATCTCCCGCTTCCCGGTATGGTTCGAAGAGAACGGCGCGTGCGCATACAAATACATTCACTATTGCGGAAGACGGGTGCAGATCGAGCACGTGTTCGTGAGAGACCACATCCAGTACGTTCTTCACGTGAACAGTTCTTATAACCCCGGGGATGAGGCTATATTCGTGGTAGAGGAGAATAAAGTTGGTATGTATATCTCTTAGGTTGTTGCAGATCGTCATTTGTACGGGTTCTAACGGAAGATCAGCGCTGGCTAGGCCTCCTAGGGGAGCTTAGCCAGCATTATGCTGAGTTAGGACCTTTTATAACAGCTCTATATATGTACCTACCTATCCTATAACAGTTAAAAAGTCAAGTGTGTCTTGACTTTTTAACTGTTCATATTGTTGTTGTTATAAATAAATGTCTTATATTCTATTCTATCTGGACCGCCGCACTGCCACACAGCACAAAAATATGCATTCATATACGCGCACATTTTACAATGCTTTTACAAGCAAGTATTTCACTGTAAAATTAATCTAAAGTTATACAAATACCTAAATAATGCTGGACAATCCACACAGCATCATCTAGCCTGAAGCTAAGCAGAGCTTGTGTTATGGGTACTAGATGACTTTACAACACATTACATAGACATATTAGGTCCTTACATATGAAATTGGCGTTTTTCGTACTGGCCACTTTAATCACAAATTTCTCCTCTTTGGTAAGGAATTCCAAATTCAAATTTGTACAGCTATAGACTCATGTATTTGTGCTTCGATGATCGTCATTCATTTGTTTTTTTTCTTCTGTTTTTTTCTGTTTGCGTCACTCATTTTACAAAATGGAAAACTTAAAATATCGCATTATTTACGAGTACGAGTTCCGCCGTGGCACTAGTGCTGCGGAAACAACTCGAAGGGTGAATGATGTGTATGGCGGTCGTGTTGCAAAAGAAAACACAGTTCGTTTTTGGTTCCAACGTTTTCGTTCTGGAAATTTTGACCTGCAGAACAAGCCCCGTGGACGGCCTGAGACTCAAGTTGATAATGAAGAGTTGAAGGCTATTGTGGAAGCGGATCCATCGCAAACCACGTCCGAGTTAGCTGCAGGCTGCGATGTTAGTGATAAAACTGTTTTAATTCACTTGAAGCAAATTGGGAAGATTAAAAAGCTTGAAAGGTGGGTACCTCACGAATTGACTGAAGCAAACCGGCAAACGCGCGTCGACTGCTGCGTTACATTACTAAACCGGCACAATAATGAAGGTATTTTAAACCAAATCATTACCTGTGAGGAAAAATGGGTTCTTTACGATAATCGGAAGCGCTCAGCGCAATGGTTGGATCCTGGCCAGCCAGCCAAATCCTGCCCCAAGCGAAAATTAACCCCAAAAAAGTTACTTGTAAGCGTTTGGTGGACTAGTGCCGGTATTGTTCATTACAGTTTTCTCAAATCTGGCCAGACTATTACGGCTGATGTCTATTGTCAGCAATTGCAAACCATGATGGAAAAGCTAGCGGCTAAACAACCTAGGCTGGTCAATCGCTCCACGCCACTGCTGCTTCACGACAACGCTAGACCACACACTGCGCAACAGACGGCTACTAAATTAGAAGAGCTTCAATTGGAAAGTCTAAGACATCCTCCGTACTCCCCGGACCTTGCTCCAACAGATTACCATTTTTTTCGAAATTTGGATAACTTCTTGCAAGGGAAAAAATTCAACTCCGATGGGGCAGTCCAAATCGCCTTCAAAGATTTTATTGATTCCCGTCCGACTGGTTTTTTTAGTAAAGGGATCAATGAACTACCTATAAGATGGCAAAAGTGTATAGAAAATAATGGTTCATACTTTGATTAATTAAATATATTATATTAAAAAATATTCGACTTTTTGTTCCTCCTATACAAAACGCCAATTTCATATGAAAGGACCTAATATATTTAGAAAAAAAACATGACGTGAAAAAATCTGTAATTCTAGAACCGCGTATGTTTAGTTTTTTAGTTTGATGGACTCAGCACATAATCCAGCATCGCCACCGCACGGAGTATTATTGTTGTCCCGCATTCAAATATTGGATTAAATTCGTCATCTTTTTTCTTAGAGAAATGCCCCAATAAGTAGTTTTCGAACTCGAATATTAATTTTGTTTATGTTATTTTTTTAAAATTTTGTTAATTTTTCATGCATAAATTGAGGCATATACTATTGTCATTTCCACTCAGTTCTAGAATCCAAGATATTTTTAGTAACCAAAAAAAATTACGTATTATTTAATGTGTCATAAGTAGAGGCCGGATTATATGCAATTGCATATTTGCATATTAGCCCATTTAATAGGTAGTTGCATATGTTGGAGTGATAAAGTAGGTAAATTAATTGTAATTTCGATCCTTTGTTTATATGCATGAAAATGTATTAAAAAGTCAGAGTCATAAAATTCGTCCGAAAACGGCCTTTTCATAATTAAGCGAGAGTAGGTAGACGCTTAGTTTTGCGGACGTACTTGGAACATTTAGAACAGTAACTGACTGTAAACGTTCACAAGACTACAAAATGTTTAATAATTGTTAGTTTTTTGTCGTTATCGTAGTAATTGTATTTAAATTTGAATTAAAATCTTCTATTTTTACTATTTAATGTTGCATATTTTGAAACTTTCCATTAGTTTTCATGCATATTTCAAGCATTTTTGCATGCATATTTCAGGCTTTTTATGTTGCATATAATCCGGTTTCTAGTCATAAGTATGCCTCAATTTAGTCCTATCGCCAATCTCTCACAGGCAATCATAATTTTCAGATCCAGTGGGCATTCCCCTCAACGTGATCAGCACCGATTACACCGACTACGCAGTCGTGTTTGGCTGCAAGAACCAAGTCATAGATGAGTCGGATATAATATACAGTAATTTCAATCATTCAATATTTTTTGTCTGAAACAAGCTTCTGCCCGCGGCTTCGCATGCGTTCTTTTGAGAAAAAAGTAGGCCTTACCTTTGTAAAATTTCAGGTCAATCCGATGAGTAGTTTTGTCGTGGAGGTAACAAACAACTAGTGTAATGTGATATGTGCTTTTAGGGTTCCGTACCTTAAAAGTAAATAAGGGAACCCTTATAGGATCACTAGCAAAAGTAAATAGAAAAATCCAAAAACAGAAAATTTGGAGTTCATTCACAAAAAAAAAACGATTGATTCTCGCCCTAGACCAAAACCTATATAAAACTTATACTTCTCGTTGACCTAGAATCTTAAAATTTGGCAGGAAGCAAGGTTTTATAGCACAAGTAAAGGAAAAAATCCAGAAATTGTAAAATTATAGTTTATCCGCCAAAATATTACCTACTTTGCTTCTCGCTATGGACCAAAACCTAGGTACTTCTCGTTAACCTAGAATCATAAAATTTGGGAAGAAGCAAGTGTTTATAGCACAAGTGAAGAAAAAATCCGAAAATCGTAAATCAATAGTTTATTCACAAAACCATTACTTTTGCTTCTCGCTATGCACCAAAACTTAATAGGATACCCATTGACCTAAAATCATAAAATTTGGGGGAGCAAGATCTTGTAGCACAAGTAAAGGAAAACATCCGAAAACAGAAAATATGTAGTTTATTAACAAAAAAAAAACTTTTGATTCTTACCCGGGGCCAAAACTTATAGGGTACTTCCCGTTGACCAAAATCAGTTGTTAGAATCATAAAATTTGGCAAGAAGCAAGGTCATATAGCACTAGTAAAGGAAAAAATCCACAAAAATAATAGCGGCTCACTTTGCTCTTCGATAACTTGGAATTGGTTACATTCTGAAAGATTGTTGGATTGTAAAATTATGTAAGGCATTTAATCACATTGGGCTCCGTTAAATATTTCAATTTCCAAAAGAGCTCTGTTGCTATAAGAGTTTGAGAACAGCTACCATAAAATAAACTTAAGATGGAGGGTCGCACGACAAATGTATCAAGGTTGAATTTAAACCAATCAAAAACCATTATATCATCTCTCCGTGCAAATAACACCACCGGCATAGTGCCTGTGGCGTGTGCTGGAGTTTCGTCATCTCATTTCAAGGATACGTGATGATTCTACGACGATACCATTGTCATAGTGAAGCGATTGGTTAGCAGAATTGGGCCCAGGTCTGTGTAACAGAACTGTGTATTAGAAACGATTACTTTAGATAAATAAAACCTAGTGTACTAACTTTAAAATGATCTCCACAGAAGTAAAAACTACTTTAGTCTATCTATTCTCTCTTATGATACGAGAGAATACGATGGCATTGCACCACTTTTTCCTTACATTTGTATATTGCGGTCTAAGAAAAGAAACTTTGTCAGGTGCAGCTTCGTTGTATTTTTGCACAAGGGAAAAACATTTTTTTACAATTAGCTTTTTCATCTTTTTCAATCGTACTATGATAGTTTATACAATTTATTTGTTTCTAATTTTATTTTGATATAAAAATGAAGAAACAGAAGCACTTTGAGTTGACAATCTAAATGGTGAAATCACAGAAAAAGGGCCAATATTGCAGCGTTTTTATCACCCGAAACTGAGTGCACTTTTAGTTTTTGTTTTTTACAATAATAGTTTAAAAAATATCCGGATAGGTACCTGAATAATCGATTACAAAAATTAAAATTCTACCCTATTGGTGTGAGTGTTTTTTTATATGGCCGTTCTTATCGAATAAATAAATTGAATTGGTCGACAATCTGAGACGGGGTTTCAAAACACAAACAAATCATTTTTTTTTTTTTTTTTTATTCTGAGTTTTTTTTAAGGACTTTATTCGCTTAGCGAATATGCCAGTCCCGTTATACAAACATAAACTTAACCCTTACTTTATCTACTAACTTCATATACCATTATGATATGGATATATACCGCCAAGGCCTTGTGGCCTTGGCGGCCTCGCACAGTGGGTTGGAAAGTAAACTCTGAACTAAACCTAATTCTGCGAGATTCAAATTAAAATCAGCGATTAATTGATCTCTCATTGACTGAGTCCGGACACATTCCACCAAGAAATGGTAAACGTCTTCTGTGACACCGCACGAAGAGCAAAGAGCGGAGTCAACCTTCCTCATGAGGTGGTTGAATGACTTGATTCGACGTCGTGTCGCTGCACCAAGGTCGCAGCACACATGAACCTTAAGCACGTTTCAAGACCTCCTTTTCTTAATAAATATTAGAATAAGTAAATTATCTTGATCGATGAGTGCGGCCCATAATGGTTAAGGTAACACACCTTGCCCTGTATATACATAATGCAAATGACCTTATTCGTTAAAAATTATCGACATTTTTTTAAATCTAAATCAGAATACCTCACTAACTACAATAGACGAAATAAAGACAAACTAATTGTACCTACGACTACCCTTACGCAATTTAGCAAAGGTCCTTACTCACGATTAGTAAATATTTATAATAAAATACCTAGCTCCATAAAAGATCTTAAAGTAGATTCGGGTGATCGTAGTAAACTCAAAGAATACCTAATCTAAATATTTGGCTGCCTGAGTAAAGATTTGACGTACTTACCGAGTATACTTACTCCTAAGCTATTTACCACCTAAGCTAAAACAATGTATTAATGTATATGTATTCAATAAATAAATAAATCTAAATCTAAATCACTTTCGTCAGAATCCACGTAAATCGGTGTTATAATGACGAATGGCTGATAAAAGTGGA
Organism: Eupithecia inturbata; assembly: GCA_963662085.1. Classification (NCBI taxonomy): domain Eukaryota; kingdom Metazoa; phylum Arthropoda; class Insecta; order Lepidoptera; family Geometridae; genus Eupithecia; species Eupithecia inturbata. The sequence goes on from OY759192.1 coordinate 3,185,831, forward strand.
ATTTACATTATTTATTAATTTACACTTTATTGACAAAGAAAATTACAATTATAGAACAGAAACAAATTAGAACTATTATTTACATTAAACACGATTGAGCTTTGTGTAATTGAAACATAACTTATTCTTATTGAAATTTAGTACAAAGGCATTTTTTTAACCATTAAATACTATATCCGCATAGGATACAGGATTTTCATCATCTTCCGGACATGTATTTTTCTTCTACCCCAGGATATGACCTACTAAAGCTAGCAATACTTCTTCAATAGAGAAATGGTACACAAACGAAGCTATTTTCGAAAATTTGCTAGTAAATATTTCGTTAATTTTCAGTGTCAGCCTGGATCCTGTCCCGAGAACCGACCCTCACCGAGCACCTCCTGATAAAAGCACTCGGCGAGCTGAACAGTATCCCTAACGCCAACATTGCGTACTTGAATACCGTGGAGCAACAAGCAGAGCAATGTTTATACTACTGGACAGCACACGTTCATGCTGACCCAACCAAATCTCTCTCTCTAAACTGGAATTAAAACAAATATACGTGTATCACTGGTAATTTTCATTGTAAACAAGTCTCTCCTTTCGCTCCTGAATACAATCCTACTCATATTATAAAGGCGAAAGTTAAAGCAGTTGTGAAGATGATTAGCAGAAGACAACTGTGTATTGGGACAAAGGTGTAGAGTTAGTATCGCATATATTTTTGATGCTCGGGAGAAGTCGCAAGATGCTTGAGGCGTTTTTTCGTCTTGTCATAAGCATTCGATTGCGTACACCACGAAACAATGTTGTATTTCCATTAGATCTGACAGAACTCTTAGTAACAAGTTAAACTAGGAAATATAGATCACTTTGATTTTTTGTTCACTTTAATCTTTTTTCAGGTAAGGTAAGTGACGAGAACTAGAAACCTTTACCTTGTTAGGCTGTTAGTTTTCGAGTTCGAATCTCGCCTCCAAAACGCCCTGCGTCTTGAACGATGTCGATCATAAATCTTGAAAACTACGCCCCAAGTTAAAAATAACCATACATAATCACACTGCAATTGCCCCTTAGCTCCGTAGCTGCGACGTTGTTGAGGGGATAAATTGGATAATTACCTTGTACGATGGTCCATTCCTTGTATCTGTCCCGATGTGGATGGTCAGACTCCGGGTCTATATGGTCTGACTCCTCAATAACCGTCAAAGATGTTCCTTTACTTATTCTGTCTGCTGATTGGCCATGCCCAATGCCAGAATGTCAGCTATATTTGTACGCTGGATGGTGAGTGCCCGGATTTGAAGATACAAGAAAAGTTGGACGGGGCTAGGGTGAGTTTAGATACAAATTGCGAGTAATAGACGTAAGATTGGTTATAGCTTTCTCTTATTATGATGATTCATACTGCAGTAAGGCAGGTGATACCTAAGAAATCAAATAATATCCCAAAAATAGGTGAAACCATCCTACAAACGAACCAGGTAAAGCTCATTTCTGCCTGTGTTGTCTTGTGGCGTTATCAAAATAAAAAGCTTTTTTTTTAAGTATTTTATATAGTGTCACTTACACACTCAAAAATTAGAATTATTACCCAAAAGCGAACTCTACCAGACAACCTTACATGGTAGTATATCAATTATTTGGCATCCAGCATCAAGTTTCGCTTACTTTTCGCTGTATGACGCTCACGGTTGTATAATTAACTTAAGCAGGTCTTCTTAGAAACTAATTAAACAACCTCTATACAGTTTTCAGGAATATGGTACGCTGTAGCCAGCTTCGCCAGTGACAATCGGACCATCAATGATTGCACCATCATCGAATTTCAGGAAGACAACATGGGTTTTACTATGAAAGAAACATTCGTGGATTTTGGCGATCCAAATGGGAACAGGACCCAGAAGTCCTACTTGTCTAGGGTTGATCCTACGTTTGATGCGGAGAACCGAGGAAAGTTCGTTATTAGTCATGAAAATGGTGGTAAGATTTAAAAAAAGATATCGGTTTTTTATTGAAAATACAGAGTTTAGCCGCGGGGTAACTTGAATTTTGTTTAGCGCGTGGAACATATTTTATCTGGTGTTATCAGTGATCCTAACTAAGCTCGCTGATTCGAAAATGTTTTTAGTTTTGGACGAAGGGTCCGAGGTAATCTTACTTTTTTATTGATCGCATGGAATCACATTATGTATCTTACGAACCAAATCGGACGAATTGCCTAAAATCATTCGTTTGTTTTTGGGCTCGGCTAGTATTGAGCTGTGCTTAATGTTTTTGACGGTAGACTTGTTAATGTTTCTACCAATTTTCCTATGAGAAAACCATCCTCAACCTTAAACTCAACAGCCTGTATTGGTCCACTGCTGGACGCAAACCTCCCCCTATTAAGCACCTTATTGGCTTTTATCTCAAGGGGTTAGTGCCCATAATCCCCACACTAGGCATGCGGGTTAGGGACCGCATTTCGGTGGTAGAATTTTTCTGCAGGGGGCCCTGCTGCCCGCCTCTGGTGGCCCCTTAGTCGCCTCTTACGACACCTGCGGGAATAGTTGGGGTGGTGCAAATTCTAAGCCGGAATAAGAAAAAAACATATTTTACTTTCTTACTAATCCACTACATCAACAATGGTTTAGATCCGCTTGAGTTAGCTTAACTGTTTCAATTGTAAATACTAGTTGTACCTACTGAGGCCCGTAGTATGAAAGCTTGCTCAGTCATGGATCTATGCTTGAGTGCCGTTTATGCCTTAGAAAAGCGTTAATCAAGCATAGATCAATGATTAAAAAAACCAAACTAGAATTTAATGGATCGGGCTGAAATTGTACACAAATAAAAACCTAGACCTGGAATAAAATATAGGCTTCTTTTATTTTAAAAACGCGTGCGAAGCCGCGGCTCACGCCAGTACAATATATTTTCACATTTTTAACCGACTTCAAAAATATGAGGAGGTTCTCAATGAGTCTGTTTTTTTGTGTACATATGTAGGTATATAATGACTTGATATCTCCGCCATTGGTTAACCGATCATGCTGATTCTTTTACTATTTTTTAGAAAATAATTACAATGTGGTCCCAAAAAAAATATTTACGAGGATTAGTATTAATATTGTAAAACTTAAAAAATTTCATAACATTTTAAGATATCACAGCTAGCTACAATAATTTTGGTGATATCTGCGCCAATTGTTAATTGATTTCGATCAGAAATATGAACATACATAGATGAATAGTATTTACCGTAATTTGAAGTTGGTTTAAATTTTCATAAAATATGCCAAATTATATTGAGACGCGCAGTAGAGCGTCAGCAAAGTTTGGAAAGATTATGTTTCACTCTAAATCTTTTGTTTTCAGACAACATCCTGCAGTTTCCACTACACGTATTAACAACTGATTACGAAGACTACGCAGTACTGTTTACTTGCAAAAACAAGGGGAGGAAGGCAGGAAAGCACTACAGTAAGTACTAAGTACATACCTACAGAAAACTTTTGCTGAAGGGGTGTTTTTACACAATTGACGAGTTTATCACACGAAAGTAATTTATTATGTTATCAACAAAGATGAATTGCATAATACAAGGTGCCACGTTATTGGTGTACTAAGCGGAGAGGGGGGTCCCACCCCCTCCCACGAACATTTTTTGTTCTAGCACTTTCTGAGTTTCAAGGTTTTTTACTACAAAAAAGACCTCCAAACTTTCATGCCAACTAGCCCATTTCTATGTCAGTGACAACCTTACATCAGCTGTTCATCAGTAAGGTGCATAACCTTTCAATCGCTTGTGTTTAACCAAATCCGTAAATTTTCCGGTGGTTCCGTAAATTTTTCTTCTATTATTTTAACTTACAATGTTTAATGTTTATCTGTAGGTATGTTTGTTTCGTGGTAGGTACGTCTACGTAGGTACCTAATAAAGATTATTTGTCGATATTTTAATAAAAGTTACGCGATAAATACCCGATAAATAATCTTCATCAGGTAGGTATGTTAAAAATCGCGAAATTTTAAAGAAATGCTACGTAAGTGCCTAGTTTTATTTTTAGCATGAATAAATGTAACTATTCTTTATTTGCACATGAAAAAAAACCCTAAAACTGTGCCTGCATTTTTTAAACGACTTCAAAAAGGAGGAGGTTTTCAATTCGTTTATATGAGATTTTAAAGTATGTATGTCATTTGATATCTCCACCAATGGTTAACCGATTGTGCTGATTCTTTCACTATTGTATAGAAAATAATCCCGAAATGGGCCCATAAAAAATGTTGTCCCGAGGGATTAGTATAAATCCCGTAAAACTTAAAAAAAAACAATATTTTTGAAGAATCACGACTCATGTTTGATCCTGAATGAATCCTATTTACCGGAATTTGAGGTCGGTTTATAGTTCATTAAACACGCCAAATTATCTTATACTACGTTCCGCCTCTTGCCTTTGCGCACAGCAGATAACCAGTCTCTTAAGCTAGTACTAACTAAATCTGCAGTTCTGGTTATCAGAAACGCAAAATGTTTAAAGTTGGTTCCCTTTCCAGTATACGTCTGGGTCCTCACTCGCAGCAAGGAAGTACTGGAAGGCGATCATCTGAAGAAGGTCGATAACGCTCTATCTAAATTCCCTGCATTGACAGCACACCGTCAGAATTTTGTCTTCAAGGACTTCAGCGAGAAAACTTGCGCGTTCAACAAGCAAGAGGTTGATTCCTTCTCTACAAGTTATTGGAAATGACAATAATATCGTTTACGCTTGTTTGTGTACCGGTTGACGAACTCTATATTATCTATTATGTACACTTACGTATTGAAAAATGGTAAAGGTTTGTAAGTTTTTTAATGTAAGGAGTAATCTTCGGTACCGATGAAAAGGCCTTTATTTTATGAAATTTCAATTGCGTTATAATAACAGCAATCCTGCTCACGCGATGATGTCCAGTCATCCAGAAATAGACGGCAGTTTCCTCGACAACATAATGTTAAAAGCCATATCATAATAATATGAAGATTAAAACAAACTACATAACTGGAGTGGTAATCGTCTTTTATTCAAAACCCTGCTTTCAGATTATGGTTTTGTTGACCGAAGTAAGCCAAGTGTTGCATATACAACTAATCATCAAACCTTAGAATATGATATAATAGTAGTAGCTAACTTCTCTATACATCATAATCATCATATCAGCCCACAAACGTCTACAGCTAGACATAGGCCGTTAGGACGCGACGCCACATAGCGGTCCTGAGCCGTATCTCCCTCCATACATAAAACTTTTATGTAAATTTTTTCACTCTTTTGCAAAGCTACTCCCTCAACCCTCAGTCATTGTTATTACGTAAAGAAAACTTAAGTAGTATTGTAATTATTATACTTATTGCGTGACGATGGTAAGAGGCCTGACGGCATGACACTAGTCCCATGGGAGTTGGTGAGGCCCATTGTGTGGGACGCTACATGCGTCGACACACTTGCGCCTTCCCATCTTCCGAGGACATCCGTAAGGGCTGGTGCGGCGGCAGATTTGGCCGAGGATCTTAAGAGACGCAAATCTCTCGACAGAGCCTACATATTTGCTCCCTTTGGGGTCGAGACCCTAGGTCCGTGGGGTACCGAGGCTCTCCGGGTTTTTTAAAAGTTATCTGACCGTCTGGTCGACGCGACGCGTGACCCGAGAGCTGGCGGATATCTGGCGCAGCGCATCAGCATTGCCATACAGCGGGGCAATGCAGCCAGCATCTTGGGGACGCTTCCGACTGGTATTGATATGGATCAGTTGAGCTACCTGTAGATTGTTTGCAACAGTCTGCAGTTAGCTTAATTGTTTCAATTGTAAATACTAGTTCTAATTTGTTTTATTATTGAATTGTAATTTTCTTTGTCAATAAAGAGTTAGTAGTATTGTAATTATAGTAATGGTTTCGGATAAAAGACAGATTGAAATCCATTTTTCTTTATTCTTGCGAGTTCTCTGTTACAAAACTCTATTGCTCCTACTCAGTTCAGCAAATTGAGCAGTGGGCCCCTTCCTTATCGAACTTGTGTTGCTTCCTGATTCTCAACTCAGAAAATCAACACGGTATAAATTATTGACATTGTCAATGCAGCGAGCTTCCTGGGGACGCTTCCGACTGGTATTGAATTGGATGAGTTGAGCAGCTACCTGTATATTGTTTGCAACAGTCTGCATTATAAATCCAATCCAAGAAGTTCTAATATGTTTTTATTATTTGATTGTAATTTTAGTCATGATCAATGGCCACATTTATCCAGGACCGGTCGTCATGCCACCATGACATGGCCACCTTCTCGAAATTGTTTCCGAGTACTCTTACCTCGGACAGATTCTGCAGTTAGGTAAGAACAATTTCGAGAAGGAGGCCAAGAGGAGGTTTCAGCTAGGCTGGGCAGCGTTCGGGAAACTACGTCGAGTCTTCTCATCATCCATACCGCAATGCTTGAAAACGAAAGATTTCAACCAGTGTGTCCTACCCGTTACGGAGCTGAGACGTGGACACTCACGGTAGGGCTGGTCCACCAGTTCAAAGTCGCTCAGCGAGCTATGGAAAGAGCTATGCTTTGAGTTTCTCAGAAGGATAGGATTTGTAACGAATACCTCCGACAGAGAACCAAAGTTATTGACATAGCTCAGAGAATTAGCAAGCTGAAGTAGCAGTGGGCTGGCCATATCTCGCGAAGAACCGACAACCGCTGGGGTAAACGTGCTCTCGAGTGGAGACCGTGACTCGGCAAACGTAGTGTAGGATGCCCTCTGGCCATGTGGGATGACGATCTGAGAAAAACTGCATGCAGATGCTGTATGCGGCAAGCTGAAGACAGGGCGCTATGGCGCTCATTGGGGGAGGCATATGTCCAGCAGTGGACTAAGATAGGTTGATGATGATGATGATTCACATTTAATGGTAGATTCTGTCTTGTTAGCCTGTCTTTGCTCTTTCTTAAAATTATAATTCAAGCTCACATCACATCAAAAGCCTCTACTAGTCAACAGCTGAACGTAGGATTCCCCTGACACACACGATATTCGGTCTTACTTATCATTAGGGCACAGAATAACTATAATACTACGTAGTAACGCCTTAATCCCCGATCAATTCCCTCATTTTTATCTCAAGATCCACTAAAACATGGTATATATCTCTAAGCTGCCGGCTATGCTAGGCAGGTCTGCTTCTACCGCGCTGGGATAGTTGTAGCTGTTGTAAAAATATAAATTAGAACTTCAATGATGTAGGAAACAAACTTTATTATTCCAATAATAATATTATTGACAATGCAGCCAGCAATCTGAACGTACTGCTGTTGGGAGACAACCTTAATATTTTAGTAACAAAAAACATACTGATTTATATCACAAAGATTAGGTCTATAAAACTTCAAGACAACACTCAATTTACAGAACGACAATATAAGAAGCATATCAACTGTATCACAAACCTTGCTTCTATAATATTAGGGTCTAATTTCCAGAAAATAATCTCTCATACTCGTACTCCAAACATTATTACAACTTCTTGGCTGCCGAGGGTTCAGTGATGATAGAAGTGCTGGTGAACTTGCAGGCTTCATCGGAGAAGTCCGTGATAACAAACATGGTTGCGTCAATTTCCTTGGCATGTTGTTTTAGGAAGTTGTCGACTGCGGTCTTCGCTTCACCCCCCAACGTCTTGGTCTTGGACAGGACCCATACGGTGTCTGGAAAGCAAATTAAACGATCGTAAGCTTTTTGTTAAAATAAATTTACAGGCTATTTACACAGTTATTGTATGATGGAGACACAGAGATATTAAAATTCTCATTTCATATGATTTGGAATCTTTGCTCAAACACTAATTAGCAAGCAAAGGTTTGCTATTGTCGGACAAGTTGAGGAGGAAATCATCATCAGCATAACCATTAGTATCTTCGTATCTTCTAATAACGCGACGCGGAAAGTAGCGGTTCGATTCCCGCCTCGGGACAAATATTTGTACGATCTACAGACATTTGTTGAGGGTGTTTTCATTCTATTATAAAAATTATCTATCAATTCAATCTCAACGTCCACTAAAATGTCACATCACACTAATATAATAAATGCGAAAGTGCGTATGTTTAAATGGATATATGGATGTTTGTCACTTCTTCACGCCAAAAGTACTGAACAGATCGGGCTGAGATTTGCGTAGATGTAGGTCTAGATCTAGATTATCACATAGGTTACTTTTTATCCCGTAAATCAGTTCCCTTGCGATAGAAATAACCTTTAAAGGTTTCGATGGAAACAACGCGTGGGAAGCCGCAGGTAGTATAATGTTTTAAGTAGTTATATCAGTTATCTAATACCCATAACACACGCTGTGCTTAGCTTGGGGCTATATTATGCTGTGAATTAAAATAAAAATGGACTATTGTCCATTTTAATTTTTTTTTTGTCATTTTTTTTTATTTTGTAAAAAAACGAGCGGTAACATTCTGTTCTGATATCTAGACAGAGAGGAGATTCACCCACCTGTGAACGAGTTGCCGAATCTTAAAACATGTCAGGCACAAATTTATTAACTTACTCCTGGCAGAGCGTTTACCTAATTTAAGAAATTTCCGCAAGCAGTAGCGCCTGTAGTAGCCGGCACGAGGGCGAATACGGATCGACCACAGAGCGGCTCGCCGAGGGCGAACTAACAGAGAAAATAGTTCTACTGATCGAAAGATTGGATATTTGAAGAGTTTTCACCACTTCTACTGCTAAGTTTTGTAACAAAGGACGCGCGGGCCTAAGTTAGAATACAAATATAGATTTATATTGAATTTTCACTTAGGCTCGCGCAATCCAAAACCTTGCGGGCCGAAGTGAGAAAAACCCGGTACTCAATTCCACTATTTTTAAAACAAATGCTTGAGTACACATACGATTATGATAGCTACATAGACTTTTATTTATTTGGAATTCCATTAAATTTTTATTACTTTATCTATGACATACATACATATTGTCGCTATTGGCAAGTGTGGCCGAATAAACCATAAAATAAATCTAACATAGCGGATGAAATACTTTTGGGCAAGAGTGCAGCAACTCTTAACTAAGGGAGTTTAGGTAACATTTAAAATTATTACTTTAATGGCGTAAAACCCTATTTCCATCGCTCTCACACACTTAAAACGCAACCAAATCACAAACTCAAAAACGGGAGTGTTAGGCCTTACAAAACACAGACAAACGTCAATAAGTTAATAGTCAATGTCAAATCAACGTCAGTCGGACACAGACAATCTACGTTCGATGGTTAAAATTAAATAAAACTCGATTAATTAAAAAAAAAATCTGAGCATCTGCTCGAAGCGACGCGTAACCCGAGAGCTGTATTTGGCGCAGCGCATCAGCATTGCCATACAGCGGGGCAATGCAGCCAGCGTCTTGGGGACGCTTCCGACTGGTTTGATTGATATGGATCAGTTGAGCTACCTATATATTGTTTGCAACAGTCTGCAGTTATATTAATTGTTTCAATTGTAAATACTGGTTCTAATTTGTTTTTATTATTTGATTGCAAATAATTCGAAAATGTGTTCTAATAAACTGTTTTGAGAGTGTTACATGTAACATTTATTACTTAAAAGAGTTTCTCAAACACCGTTTCACTAATTGTACATTAAGTTAAATAAATATTTGGGGTTTGTAAGCAATGTTACTGCGCACTCTAACTTCTTGGCATAAGTCAGAGTGTGAAAAAACACTGGTTTTAAGTTAACAGATAACAAAATGCGAAAATTTGTATACATAAACATTTGTGACTTCTTCACGCGAAAACTACTGAAATGATTGGGCGGAAGTTTTTATTGAAAGAAAATAGACATATCCCGTAGAACAAGACAAAATTCAAAAAAAAAAAGAAGAAAATCTCAAAATTAATTTATTTTTATATTTTATTTGGCAAAATTTTATCGCTTGTACCGTCAGCTAAATAGATATTTTCAAAAAAAAGTACACCATACTCGTATGTACATTTCAAATTTATGTAGCTCGTAGTCTTCAAAATACGATATAGGTACATTTAAGCAAAATTATGAAGAAACTATTGTTGTTAGAGATATTATAGTACATAATGTACGCATAATGGATTTTATTACTACGTAATCGTGACCATTCCTAAATAAAATCTAAAACATTACATCTACCTAATTGCATTTATACGAAAACCCTTTTACACAAACAAATAACATGTATACACATGTTATTTGTGTTTGTGTTTTGACAGCTATCATCAAAAATTTAGCTTTGGTTCTTACCTGTCATTTAAGATAGGTACTGAAAGTCTAGCATTAGTAGTTTCCGAGATATGGCTGTTTTAATTTTGACAGCTGTCATCGAAAATGAAGTTTTGGTTCTGACCTGTCATTTGAGATAGGTAGGTACTGAAAATCCAGTATGAGTAGTTTCCGAGACTTGGCTGTTTTAATTATGATAGCAGTCGGAAGCAGTGGATTTAGCCGGCACGAAATTGTCAGAGGTAACCATCGAGATATAAATATATCTCAATGAGGGTAACTGATAAAGAAGAGGCCTATCACTTGCATGATGGGCAGACGATATTGTGAGAGTATTTGGGTGTCCGTTGAACTAACTGGAAAAAACAGCCAGAGGGTGCGTGATAAAAAGAGCCCTAGTTGTCATTATTGTGTCTGGGAGTCAGTCAGGGTCTGGCCAAGGACTGTCAAGGGTTATGATTAAGAAAAGGCCTAACTATACTCAGCAGCGCGCGTTACCTTCTTTGTTTCTTAAATTGACTTTTAAATTTTGGAAACAATGAAGATTATGCTTGTTGGATAGTTCGTATTTACAATGTATGTGTGGGACAAATCTTACAACTGAATCATAGTCCAGTTATCCTCAACCGATTGCGCTGAAACTTGGCATACTTATGTAAGTTCGGTGACAAAGCAATGATATGGTACCATCGAGCTGGTCTGATGATGGAGACATAAGTTGGCTAATGTGGCCATAGTAACTCTTGGAGTTTGGGTTCGTTGGATTTGTATTCGCCAGCACTTTGTTGCTGATGACCAGGGACTGATGAGCAGGGAAATGTTTGGATAAAAGCTTGTTCTTCTTTATTTTATATATTTACTTATATAAATATCAACTATAGGACACCAGTCAACTTACCAACGTGGCTCTTAGTCTTGTCATCGTATTTGCAGGCGTATGCAATGGCGTAGTTGACGTAGTCAGTGGCAATGACGCTCAGTGGGGCGGCCTTGGTTTTGTCTGAAAGAAAAAAAATTGTCGATTAATGATTTTGAAGTCATTCAAAAGACATGGAATCGCAAGTTGAATAGGTATTTCACTGCAACATTTGCATCGAGTAGTTTTTTGGTACAGTCAGCTGCTCAGATATGTTTTCACTGCCAAGTTTACCTACAGTTTTATTTTACTCGGAACTATTCAAATAAATGCCCAAGAATACTTTTTGGCAGAAAGTAATCCATCGTACTTGTCAGAATGCGGTATATATAAATTATCACAATAACTTAACTCTTCCTATTTTAATCTAACTAAAAACTTGGGAGTGGATACATATTTTCGCAGATGACTTTACATCTACTTTGCATTGACTTTACATATTGACCAAGCATGGCTAGCCTAGACTTGTAGACTTATATGTATTAAAGGTGTGGGCTGTCCAATTTATCATCGCAAAGGACATTTGCGATTACTAAGCCAACAAAGAGCGCACCATGTCTGCCACCAATCAGTAAGTATCAATGTTGGGCAAGGATGAATTGTCCTAGATATTGATCGTTCGTTTCGAAATTTTGCACACACCGTGCCCATGACCCGCATTTAATAGTAATAAATAGGTAAAAGTAAAAGGCATTATATTTCGTCACAATAATACACACACATAGGAATAACCAATCAGTAACAAATAAACCGTCAAGTGCGCGTCGACTACCACACGAAGGGTACCGTAAAAATCAGGCAACTTCTTCAAAGAACATCATCATCATCGTCATCATTATAATTAAAATTGTAAAAAATTTTATATAAAATTTTGCACACCTTAATGGTTAGATTGTATATGGACATATTTAATTTTAAGAACTTTGGTAAATACTACTTTCTGGCAAATAAATACAATACAATATAATACAAAAATACAATACATAAGACACACGTACAATGGGCGGCCTTATAGCTAAGAAGCAAAAAAAAATTATAAATGATTATAAGTATTATATTATTGAATCTATCATTGTGAAATTTGTAACATACGTCATTGATTATGTTGTATTGTATCTATGCTCTGCATGCAATCATTAGATAACCTATCGTCAAAATAACTTGGCCTTCGATAACAGTAGGGTACCTAATAAAGACTACCTTCTAGATAAGCGTATTGTTTTTATTAGGTTTATCAATCACCTGAAATTTTTGTTTGATGACGAATTTGAATCCTTGAACAGCTCAGTAGTTAGAACTACTGTGTTGAGATTTGATAGTTAAGTTGATAACAATTAAATTAATATATAGTATTCTGAGTATTTTCTATGTACAATAAAAAAATATCTATCTATGTAATGTATTGTATTAAGACAGTATATCAGGCTCTGCTTAGCTTGGGGCTAGATGAAGGTGTGTGTATTGTCCAGCATTATTTATTTTATTTATTTATTTATAGTATTTTATAGTAGGATGGAGTAGTTTTTGGAAAGGATTAGCTGGACGGAGAAGATTATTAACAAGGAGGTGTTGAAAAGAGTTCAGGAGAAAAGGTTTTTGATGAGCACCATTCAAAACAGGAAAGGGAGAATTATTAGGCATCTTATACGACATAACAACTTCACAAGTAACATCATAGAAGGAAAAGTAGAAGGAAGACGAGGAAGAGGAAGATCAAGAATTAGCTAAATGAGTCAGATGAAGGAGAAAGTCACTGTCTCCATACTTAAATTATAATTTCAAAGGTAACTCTATCTGTCTGTATCTCTGTCTGTAAACTTTTTACGCCTAAACGGCTGAATGGATTTTAATGAATTTTGGCAGGGAGGTTCGTCCGAAGACGAACATAGGCTACTTGAAAAACGCGTGCAAAGCCGCGAGCAGCAGCTAGTGTCGTATGAAAAAGTAAATGATTGCATTGCATTGGAGAGAGAAAAGTGGAAGAAATTGCATCATTACATCGACAAGAGCGCTCTTTAATTTATAATGATAATAATATTCTAAATGCGAAAGTTTGGATGTTTAAATGTTTGGATGTTTGTATGTTTGTTACCTCTTCACGCCAAAACTACTGAACGGATCAGGATGAAATTTAATACCGGTAGTTTTAGGTCTGGAATAAAAGATAGATAGACAACTTTTTATCTCATAAATCTGTTTCCATGGGATAGAATCTACCTTTGAACGTTTTGATGGAAACAACGCGTGCGAAGCCGTGGGCAGAAACTAGTACAAAATAATATAAATTTGCATAAAACCACAATTGTTTAACTATTTTTTATCTTCCTTACAATATTTCGAGAGATTTTTTCAGAGTTTTATAAGCTTTTTTTATGTTTATTACAAAAGTATTCGAGTATAACTTAATAAGTGGCGATCACAATAGGCCTATCATGGCCGTAGTGACACGAAAAATAATAATAACATCTTGATTATAATGTTCTCTATCTTATTGTTAACAGGTAATTTTATCAAAATAATCTTACTCAGGTACTCGTAGTAGCATTATTTTATCTATTATTTGATTATTATTGATAGTTGATCCTATTCTAGAAAGTCTAACATTGACGTTGCCTCCATCAATATTTTCGCGCGAGTCAAAAGCTGTAGATGCTTTTTAATTTTTTTTTATGACGCTGCCTTATTTTCCAATAATATTTTTTTACTATAATATGTTTTATAAAGTTATGCTAAGAGAGTTTGATATTATCTTAGCTTTAACATGTATAAACCAACATGATCTTAGATCAATGCTATCCCAACTAGTGTTCAACTTTAAGTTCCAACGTATAGAAAATTTTGTCGATTCGCTTCAATAAAATGTGACCTGACGGGACCAAAAGCGAGCACAACAGCAGCAATGGTTTATGCAAATACACACGAACGTGTTCGTGGTGATGGGCAGAGCCTGCAGTTCACACAGTGTCAAAGAATTACCAATTACCCTGTATACGCACTGCTGATTGCGTCACCTATTGCTTTCCGAAGTTAGCTGACGCCCTACCTATCGCGTACCTTACCTATCGCGTGGCTCGATGTAAGAATAAATGAATATTGCTAGATAATCCCCACAGCATCATCTAGCCCCGAGACAAGCAGAGCTTGTGATTTGGTTACTAGATAACTGATGTATTTAATGCATTATGTTACATAGATATGTAGATACTTTTTTATGATACATAGAACACCCGGAACGAATACATATAGATCGTACATATATTTGTCTCGAGGCGGGAACCGAACCGGCCAACTCCTGCGCCACACTGAGCGTCTTCAAACAACTTTCTAGAACTTACCACCAAAGTTTAAGCTGACAAGCAGCTTCGCAGAATTCTTGGCATCATCAGCTAATTTAGCAGTGCCTTCAATGACCGCCTGGACGCCGTTCACCACATGGCTGTTCTTGACCTTCACGACGTCACCTTCTAGTTTGTACTCCGCTGTGGCGCACTTGCCCCCCTTTTCTTGGGGGTTGGGGAACTTTTGGATCTCGTACCAGAGTCCTTGGTACTGTGAATGGGAAACATTAGGTTTATTTTACGATTTCTGACCATTTCCAAAAAGGAACTTGCCGTAGAAATGAATTTTATAGCAACTAAGGTCCATTGTTTCTCTTATATTATAATTTGATTGTTTCGAAAATACTAAACGCCAACCTCAATTCTTAATTTTATACTGTATGGGACCACCTCAGGATCATTTTCTATAATGCAATAGGGAAAGAATTTTCAAAATCGGTCCATAATTGACGGAAAACTCATAAATTAAAAACATACATATAGCCGAACATAGAACTTCCTCCTTTTTCTAAGTCGGCTAAAAATGGATCACCCTATGTTGGGTTTGTATCAAATCGACCACCCGTATCTTTATTCTGTGTAATAAGGATTTATCAAAATAAATTCCAATCGGGTTGAGTAATACAATGACAATTTCTTTTAATCGATTATTTGCAATATCATAGGTATTTTATTTGCGGATTTTTAATACTTCATTGCAAAAAGATGATGTTACAATAACAGAATAAAACAATTACAACTAGTATTTACACGACTTATATCTATTTCTTAAAAATCTAAGCCGTCACCAGAAGGCAGTGTGCCCAGGAAGGCAATTATTGTCTATCATTATCATTCTACAATGAGTGATATATTGGCGAGAATTGCCATCCGCTTGCTTTGCTTTGCTTTGCGAATTGCTTTGCTGGCAACATTGCCACGTTGAATTGATTACAGACTAATTTTACTCTTTTTATAAGAAGCTCACATTTCTGGCAGTGTTCTTTGATTGGTTGATTTGAAAAAACTTAAAACCGAATTTGAATCCCTTTATAAAATGTTTTAGTCTTAAACTGGGTTTTAAGTTTTGCAGGATAAATACTAATCCCTCTGAAATATTTTTTGTATAAGACCACCTGGGGATCATACTTTATACAATGGCAAAAATCGGTCCATAATTGATAGAGAAATTGATGAACATACAAAAACAACATGCAGCCGAACATAGAACGTCCTCCTTTTTTCAAAGTCGATAAAAAAATACAATTAATGAATAGAAATCATCAGCTTCTGACCCAAGATTCCAAGTAAAAATATTATTAAAGTAAACTTAGCTAAATTTATTTAATTAAATTCACAGAATCTTCATTTTTTGACATGTACATGTTATTTCTTCTAATATTCTTTAACAAAGTTTTTTTCTTCTTTTTACGGTTTTATGCATGTGTTCGATATATACGATATATATATATATATATTTTAATATTATGATACCAATCTTTGAATTAAGTAAAATTTATTTCTAATCTAACTACGATGGTTATTAAGTTATCTGAGCCTCTGGTCGAAGCGACGACGCGTGACCTGAGAGCTGGTGAGTATCTGGCGCAGCGCATCAGCATTGCAATACAGCGGGGCAATACTGCCAGCACTTGGGGACGCTTCCGACTGGTATTGATATGGATCAGTTGAGCTACCTGTAGATTGTTTGCAACAGTCTGTAGTTAGCTTAACTGTTTCAATTTTAAATACTAGTTCTAATTTGTTTTTATTATTTGATTGTAATTTTCGATGTTAATTAATATTAAACATTTACACGACTAAATAGTGATACTCTATTCAAAAACCATCATTGTTAACCTGTAATACTATTTCATTTAATTTCTCCGTAAGCTTTATTTCAATTAGGAAATGCACACAAAACTCTAAGATCCAATTGTCCTTCATGGTCAACTGATCAGTGATTTACTCGATTCAATCGATTCAATTGATTCAATTGGGATGACCATTTAACCTTAGCAAGTAAAGTGGAAAATTGGATCATTTGTTGTGGCAAATTGCAATCTGAAGCGGCTAATTGTACCGCACCTACGAGTATGTTCCAAGTTAATGAAGAGATCGAAGTCCATCAATGAATCACCAGGTGAACAGTGAATCAGAGGGCTAGTCTATTTGACGTTAGTAACGAGACGCGATCGTGACAAAGATAGTTGTCGGAATGTAATCATAGGATCTTTAGATCGTGGCGTCTCCTTTTTAACCGAATTAAAAAAGGAGGAGGTTCTCAGTTTGTCTGTGTGTTTTTTTTTTGTATGTATATATGTTACTTGATATCTCCGCCTATAGGTAACCGATTTTACTGATTATTTAATTATTGTATAGAGAATGGTCCTGAGGTGGTCCCATAAAAATTTTATTCCTGAGGGTTTAGTATTTATCCCGTTAAACTTAAAAAGCAACATAATATTTTTGGAGAATCACGACTAGCTACAACAGTTTTGGTGATATCTGCGCCTATTGTTATTAGATTTTGATGATTATTTTGTTGTTGTTTAAAAATTTATTTTGATGTGATCTCCTATTTAATTCACGAGGAATTGCTATGTGCGCCGTAAAACGTAGGTTTGTAAAAACTATTCAGAACTAGCTGCAGACCGCGGCTTTGCACGCTTTTCTCCGGAATAAAAGGTAGCCTATATCCGGCCCCGGGATACCATCTACCTCGCTGCCAAATTTCACCGAGATCCGTTCAGCCGTTCTTGTGTTATAAATAGTGTAACTAACACGACTTTCTTTTATATATACATACATATATGTATATAGAATGATAATTTAATTATCACCTAATAAATGGTTTCCATGGCAACGGGCGTCAACAGTTACACCTATGTGTGATCAAACTAAATTAGACTTGAATTATAACTAGATGTCGCCCCAGTGTAAACTAAATTATTTGCACGTGAACGCAGACCTTCGGTCAGGGAAAGGAAAGGAGGTGTGATTTCGTTCGTCCGAGACATACCTAGATGAATATTTTATTTTTTAATATTTTTTTTGTTCTTTTTTTAATTTTATTTTTTATATTTTGTAAAAAAATGTTTGGGATATTATTTGATTTCTTATAAATTAACCCAGTGTGAGGCTTACGCACTATAATAATAAAAAAAACTTTAGATGAATATTATCTCTAAGCTGGAATTTGAAGTCGGTTTATCGTTTTTTAAAACGCGCCAAATTATTGCATACAATTTTGTACAGAAACTCCATCGTGCGGACAGGGAACTACGCAAATACTGTACTCAAACGAAACGTCACGTTCACGTCTTGTTACTAACGTCAAGTAGAGATCAGTGTGTCTACCATGAGTTGTCACAGTTAGATCGCCTGACGTTACTACAGTAGTTACGTAAATATTAGTACCGCGCATTTTAGTACCCAACTATCCGCTAGAGGCGCTGTTCAAGTTTTCATACATTTTTTTAACTACAGTCGCTAGCGAGTATAGATTGTTAAAACTCATGGTAGACACACTGATCCTATAATATCTTTAATCTTTACTCTTACAAAATAATTTATCTACCTACCTTTATCGGGTGCGGGATTTTTGGTGGACGATGGGAGCAGAAGCAGATTTCCGAAAGTGTTTTGGAGGGCTTTATTCCATAAGTCAGCGATCGCGCGGATAATTCAAAAATTTTCTTGTCTTTTGTATTTCGTACTTCTACATGTTATTTATCTGGCAGAAAAGTAGTTTTGCGACTAAACAAACTTCGATTCAATTGTCGTTTTGTAGTTTGTTGGCATTTCATTGATTTTAGAAACAGATCTTGTACGTGTCTATCACATAGGTGAGATAGGATGGTGTCAATAGACATCAGTATTAAGTTTTTGTTTTATAAATGTATTGATGGTGCAATAAAGTCATATTCTATTCTATTCAATTATATTCTATTCTGTTCTATTATATTCTATTCTATCCATCGATAATTCATTCGAAAATTTTTTTAGCATACCAAATGGTTTACAATGGTCGCAAATATATTTTTCTGCTAGCTCTATTACTTTTTACACGCAAAAATAGAAAAAAACCAGGACAAAACATTTAATTTTCCGCGTAACTGGTGACGCATTATTTTACGTACCTAGTAGGTAGTGGATTTACACATTCCTTTTATCTATTCAGTGAAAAATTAGGAGCTACTCAACAAATGGCATGTGTTATATAACAACTAAACGCAAAGACACGCTATTTCCAATATTTTGCAATATACCCACATAATGAACAACAAAGATGGAAAGACGTACCTAGACCAAAGCGCGACCGAGACAACAATACGGACCTGAAACACGAACGCAGGTGGCGCCGCGGCGCCGGTCTGACTATGACTGAGGTGGTAATTGAACCTAATTTGAACCTTCCACGTTCGGGTAGGTACAAAGATTATCTCCGTGACCGGCTGTGTTGGACGAACAGTCTAGTTGAGTCTATTTGACGTCAGTAACGAGAGGTTTTCGTGACGTTTTCCATACAATTTGGTACAGGGCCTCTATTGTGCGGACAAGGAACTACGCAAATCCCATACAAAAAACGAACGTCGCGATCACGTCTCGTTACTACCGTCAAATAGGCTCACCCCTCAGAACGACAATCAGACAGCGGCGGCGCGGCGGCGGCGGCGCGGGCACCTAAAATGGACTTACAGAATAATTTATTTAGCTCTACAAAATAATGCCGCATCAGCTTGTATCGATTGATAAAATAGATTAGATATACAAAGATAAGAGCAAGTGATAATCACAGTTTTATCTGAAAACACCAAAAATATCGGGCACAACCAGGAACTACAAGCAAGTAATTCAATAATATCCCAAACAATTTCTTCCTCGACGAGACTCGAACCCTTCACTGGTCCCGCCAACGTCGATTTTTTTTTTGGATAATATTTAATTTCTTAGAAGTCTATAAGTGTGTAAGCATAAAAAATAAAAAAACATTAAAATTTCGTTTCTATAGTAAACATAAAACTATTAAAATTTAGGGTGTTCCAATTTTATAGTATCAAACCATGTGGTTTGTTTGAGAATATAATCCTCAATTTTTTCAGTTTTGGTTTAGAAGTTTGTGCTGATTTTGTAAATGGTTTTTTGACAAATTTCAAAAATCTCTCGTTTTCGTTAATTTTTAAAAACGACGCTTGAATTACCTTAAATTCGCAAACCTGTTATACGTTTTCCCAACCGTTTTCTTGGTTTTGGGCTGTTTTTTCCTGTTAGTGATAATGTAGTTATTTTGAATCTGTTGAAGACAGACTTAAATTTACTTCCTCCACCAGATGGTGGAGTAGTAGAATATAGACTGCGTGGAGATCCACGCAGTCTATATTGATCCACTGCTGGAACCAGGCCTCCCCCTGATAAGCGCCTTATTGGTTTTTAACTCACGGGGGGGATTACCCCCCCGTGATGCGTGCGTGCGTGGGGATTATGGGCATTAGCCCATAATCCCCACGCTGGGCATGCGGGTTTGGGATCGCAGTTCGGTAGTAGAATTGTTCCGCAGTAAAGTTACTTACGGCCGTCAAATTGAAGTTCTCCACAGGCTTGATGTCAGGACAGGGTCCATTGTGGATCACCTCCGCCATAGCCGCCGCCGCGAAAGCCACGAAGATAAACTGCAGCATTTTGTCTAGATTATCACGATTCAACACTCAGATGAGAACTGACAGATTTCAGTCAAGACCCGCCTTTTATAGCCTCGTCTCGGCACAGAGGTCACGGACAGGATTCAATTTTCGAATTGAGTTATTTCATTGCAAAATTGCTTATTATAATGCGATTGGATGGTTCTAGATGGTTCTTTTCGAGGCATAGTACCTATGTAACAATCTTAATATCATAAAAACAGCTAGGTGATTAAATTTTTTGTTTTTTGACAAATAAAATTACAATTCAATAATAAAAACAAATTAGAACTAGTATTTACAATTGAAACTAAAAAACTAAGTGATTTGTTTTTATTATAACTGTTGTTACGATGAGATTTTATTAATCATTCGGGTCACCCATCATGTATCCCACATTATTTTCAACAGGAATTGTTCTTGGTACCATCAGTAAAATAATCTAATAATCTACCTAATCTTATGTGTTATTTGTACCTGTCTATTATTGTAAAGTGTTGTGTTATGTGTGTGGTCCAAATAAATTTATTTTCTTTCTTCTTCTAATCTATTTAGATTGGATGGACTAGATTGTTAGCAATGGAATGTTCGATTTGATGTTGCATTTTGAATATTGTAGACATTCGATAGTGTTTTGGCGACTTGTCGGCGCGGTACGCCGACTTTGGTGTAGGTATAGGCCTATGTTCATACATGTTTTCTTCGCCGTGAAAATCTACGGTTAATTCGCCGTGTGAAGGAACGATTTTCAGTGTTGTATGGATCACTATGGCAGCTTGTTGACGGCGCCATGCATACACACGGCGTTTAAACCGTAGATTTTTACGGTGAAGAAACCGGTGTATCAACAAGCTTCCATAGTGATCCATATAACCCTGGCGACCGTGCCTACGCACAGCGAACTAACCGTGGCTTTTCACGGCGAAAAAAACGTGAGTGTACAAGAGCCCTGGAGAAAAGGCTCTTCGAAATTTTCGTATGGAATATTTCATAGTCTCGGCTTTTCTTGGTAACACATATCCACTCTGCATATCTTAGTACTTTCTCATTTTTAAAATACTTAAATAATAATAAATGCTAATTGTAATTTATGCTAGCACCAATGAAAAGTCCTTATCGATCAAGCCACTTCACGCTCCATTTAGCCGCAGTCACAGATGAGATAATGCCCATGAAGTTCTTTTTTTCATGAGGTTTTGTTATTATCATAGCCACTCATCCGAGAAAGTACCTAAAAAACCAACACTGCCGCAAATAAAAATAATTAAATAACTAATACGCACTGGCGGTTTTAACGCGCGGTTAGAGTTTGCAGCTCTTTATGAGGGCACATTGTGCGCCATTTTGTGAAAAGTATAGGCATAGGATTTCACGTTCATAGGAGCAGGACAGAGCATATGTTTTTGGAAAGGCGTGAGCGCAAAAATCAAGTTACAGCAGCAGCAAATGAGTATGCATTTAATTAGAAAATAATTATGGGATAATGAAGAAATGGGAGGACTGATGAAGTGGGAATAAAAGGTGTAGAACTGGAGCAAATGATGATTATAGAATAAAACCGGCAAGTCGCTTCGCACGCGGAGGGTTCCGTACCATCGCACAAAACTTTCGCAAAAGAAACCCTAATAAACGGATTTTTTGATGAACCGAAAAAAATTAAAAAGCCAACATGTAGCTGTCACCTATCTAAGTGCTGACCACGCCCCGCGGCGTCGCGTCGCTTAATTTATATATTTATTTTAAATTTATCATTTGCTGTTATAGCGGCAAAAGAAATACAGGCACTTTCTCTAAAAATTTCAACTGTCCACCGGACTTCTTTGACAGACGGACGGACGGACGGACAGCGGAGGCTTAGGGTTCCGTATTCACCCTTCGGGTACGGAACCCTAAAATTTAATTAAAGGGAAGAATGACGAAAGAATACCCCTTTCGTCATTCTTCCTCAAAGTGTACCTCTATAGAAATCGCATCAAATAATGAAATGGGAAAATAGCATCATAAATATTTGTGGTGCCAAAGAGTAACAAATCCATACAAATATTATAAATTAGAAAGTAACTCTGTCTATCTGTCTGTCTGTCTGTTACCTTTTCACGCCTAAACGGCTGAACGGATCTTAATGAAATTTGGCATGGAGATAGATGGTATCCCGGGGATCTGCGATTTTTGATCGAAGCCAGGGACGGACATAGCCTAGTTTCTATCTCGGAAAAGAGAGTGCGAAGCCGCGGGCAGCAGCTATATTGTAAAGAAAAATAACTTCATCTGACTAAAGAAAACTTCTTAGTGACAATAAAACTTTGAAAGAATTATCCATCAAAATAGAATATCACAATGAAGTATTTATAGATACCTACCGAACTTAAGGAAAAGAAGAAGAAGTTGGGATCGGTCCAGGGGTGTCTAAGATTACACCATAGTTGTTACTAGGGAATATTTTTTGTTGACTATAGAAGGAGCACCTGGCGACAAATAATAAAAACCACCTATACTCCAGCCAAATTCAATGTGACATTTTGTAAACATTTCACATTGAATTAACAAACCAAAACAATAACAATAAAACTCACTTGCTTGGCGTCGATTTTCAGATATAATTTGTTTGCAATATTTATATGC
Organism: Eupithecia inturbata; assembly: GCA_963662085.1. Lineage (NCBI taxonomy): Eukaryota > Metazoa > Arthropoda > Insecta > Lepidoptera > Geometridae > Eupithecia > Eupithecia inturbata. The sequence goes on from OY759192.1 coordinate 3,208,620, forward strand.
ACCTACCTATGTACATAGAAGGTTCGTACATAGATCTTAAATCGACCAGGAATGTAACTTGCGTAGGTATGAAAATAAACGGCATGATAGCTTTTTAGGTATGTAAGGTTTGTTAACAAGAACCTATAGATTAATTTACTAAATGGCTTTTAGAGAGAGAGAGAGAATCTTTATTTGTAGCAACTACACACTACATATACTTAATACATTAATGAAACTTAAAGCTACAAAATGGCGTCCGACTCAGCATATGTTGTAATGGCCGTAGGCTACCACAACGCTGGTCTTCCGTCGGAACCATGTTGCGGACATCACGTACGAGACGAGACACAACATTAAAAAACATGAAATACATTAACATATATAAAATAACTAATAAATCCTACGATATATATAGTTTATATAAGTTTAGAAGACGGACATTCGTAAATGGCCGCTGCGGAAAACTTTGCGGAAAATCTGCCTGACTACCGACTTCTAGGCTAGACTTTTGTGATCATTCGTGAGTCACATTATCGCTTATCATCAGGTGAGATAATAGCCACCGATGATCCATGAACTAAACAAAAAACAAGAGCAACACCGTTAAAAAATTGGTTCCGATTGTATAATATTTATTTCAATGATTTCATTGATATTGAAAGCCAGCTTTATTATTTTTGGTTGAAAATACGTATCTAGTGATAGGCATCTCCCCAATTTCTTTCAAACTAGTAATGGTCGTTAGTCGTCGTCAGTGCTAAAGGGGACGACAGAACGAAATTTTAACGTTCCAGTTTTTCACCGAAATAACCCTTCCATTAAATATACCCCTAGGCTACCCTTTGGTTATTCACAGGTACATTTGATCGAAGAAATAACCTAAAATCCCTAAAAATAAATGTATTAACAAAGAAAGTAATATAAACAAATTAGTATTTACAATTGAAACAGTTGAGCTAACTGCAGAATGTGGCAAACAATCAAGAAGTAGCTTAATTAGTTAATTACTCATCCATAAGTAATGTATTCTACCCATAAGCTCTGCTTAGCTTTGAGCTAGATGATGCTGTGTGAATTGTCCAGCATTATTTATAATTTATTTATAAATCAACACTTATCGGAAGCGTCAATGCTACATCTACCTGTTCATAACACTACACTGCTCTGTGAACAGACATTAAAGCACAGAGTACGGAGCAGTGACCAGACATTTACTCAATTGAGAGTCCCGCCAAATTATTGAGTAACCACATCCTTCAAACTTTCCACTGTTGCTCTGTTGCTTGCTGATTTATTTTGTATAGTTGTCATGTCCATATAGTTCTGTGGTTGTTATCCTGTTAAGGGTAATTGCTGATATAAGTAGCTATTTCATAATGTCTACTGCTGAATACCATCATCATCAGCCTATATTAGTCCACTGCTGGACATAGGCCTCCTCTAATGAGTGCCATAGCGCCCTGTCTTCAGCTTGCCGTATCCAGCTTCTGCCTGCAGTCTTTCGCAGATAGTCATCTCACCTGGCCGGGCGTTTGCCAACATTACGTTTGCCAAGTCACAGTCTCCACTCAAGAACACGTTTACCCCAGCGGTTGTCGGTTCTTCGCGTGATATGGCCGGCCCACTGCCACTTCAAATTGCAAATTCTTTGAGCTATGTCAATAACTGCTGAATATCCTTCCCTCAAACGAGCGTTGCCAATCTCCACGCTTGGCCGTTGGATTGGTGATCGCTGTGGAGGTGTTAAAATCCACAGAACAAAGCTGATGCCCGTTTTCTGCTAGGTTACCTAAGTCGACTCTGATGACGCCCACTGGAAGAGTTGGAGGAGTGGATTCTTACGGAGCATAACTTCATTCGCGTATCGTAGCCCGCGCGGGCACTCTTTTTTATATACCCTGGATCCTAGCCAACAACAGGTCAAACGCGGTGAATCAGCATTAAAGATAAAGATAAAGATATTTATTTGCTAAAAAACATGTGTACAAACAGGTAACAAATAATATATGAGAAACAACGTGCTTGACCGGTCACGGTAGGTATGCAAAATAAGTTGAGATGTGGCATACAACATTAAAATCTAACTACATATTATCATTACAAAATTAGTCTAGACTACAATATTATGAGATTAATAATATTTAAATTACTGTTTAAAGATTTCAATAGGAATCTTTCAAAAGTTCACATACCTATTTCGTATTTTATATTGATTTTCTACACTTACCCAATATTTTTATATTGCTAATTATTGAGGTAATCATAATGCTACTGTCTCATTATATTCGAACATTATACTATTCGAATATTATATCGAATAATATATGATATAATATTATTACATATTTATTCTAAAAGAAGTATTTTCACTTTTGCAATAATATGTGCTAATATGTACCTTCAAGCGACAAAAGTTGCGAGTGAGTGGAAATATATTTAACAAGATCCGTCAAGAGCGAGTGGGACTCGCGCGCCGAGGGATTCGATCAGTTGTCAGGTATTCCAATATGTACTATACGTAGGTGCTGGTTAGAGACTTTGTTATTTGACGAATACCAAAAAAATTAAAGGTACCTACTGTTGTGTAAGAGTAGATTATTTTATACCTACCATAGCGGGTAGATATCTGTGCGTCGTTCACTAATAAATGCCTACCGGCAGTTGGCTCTGGATCTCCATGTTTTATTGCAACATCTCACTGGCGACGGGAGTAAAATAAATAATTTAAAGTGTTTAAAGTGCGTTTTACCAAGTCAGCACTATGCCACTCGGTAAAATAGAGTGATTTGACATAAATAACCAAAATTGGGATACCTACGTGCGCCGTGTAAAACAATTTATGACTCTCAGCGAGATCAAGGAAACTTTATACATGTGTCGACATTGGTGACGCTCGTTGGTCCTCAGTGTTAAGATCTTATGTGTGACTTGTGCGCTCCGCAATTACCGGAGGAGAAAACGTACGCTGCACACGTGCAATTAGTGAAAAACCATTTGGAACCACAAAGGTCGGAGATAGCAGAGCGACACCTTTTTAGACAAAGAAAGCAGACGCAGGGCGAAAGCATTCGTGTGTATTTGCAAAGCCTCAAACATTTAGCTAAGACTTGCAATTTGGGCGACTCGTTAGAAGTAAATCTACACGAGCAGTTCGTGTCGGGACTATTCAGCGAGGAGATGCGATCAAGGCTGTTTGCCGAGAAGAACATCGACTACAACATAGTGTCGGCGGAGGCGGTGGCGGCGCTGCGCGGTACCGTCGGCATGCGCCCGCGTCCCCTTCGGCGGCGCTGGTGGCGGCTGCGGCGGCGGCGGCGGTGCGCCCGCCGTGCTCGCGGTGCGGCAAGCCAGGTCATTCACCTGGCAGGTGTCGGTATAAGTTTTATACGTGTGACAAGTGCGGTGCGAAAGGACATCTTAAGGCGATGTGCAAAGGAAGTGAAGGTAATGCCGCGACGTCGAAGAAAGGTCAGTACTTTTTTAAAGACAGTGATTCAGATGACGATTGCACTTTTATAATTTGATCAGCAGTGCGGGTGATAAGCCCTATTATATTCGTGTGTGTGTGGAAAATATACAGTGCAAATTCGAGATAGACACGGGCAGTAAAATATCTGCTATTTCTAAGCAGTTCTACGACGAACATTTTTTTTCAAAATACCTATTCAAAGCAAGGTTTTTACTTTTAGATCATACACGGGTTATGTAATCGAGACTTTAGTTTACATTGTGGTGCACGTAAAATGCGGTTCGGAAACCGCTGATCTAAAACTGTACGTTATTGATAACGGCGGACCCCCATTATTGGGCCGTCTTTGGATGAAACATTTAAAATTATCGCTGTTTAAAAATGATGTAAACATGATTCACAATGTAACCGAAGATTCGATGGCAAGTTGTCTTAGAAAGGAATTTCCCGAGGTTTTCGCGGAAGGTTAGGTACATGTAAATCTCGTATACGGCTGTACTTGAGTGACACCACACCGGTGTTTGTTAAATCGTGGCCGCTGCCGCTGGCGCTCCGCGGGCTTGTGGAACGGGAACTCGATCGGTTGCACCATCCCGTTGCAGCCGATCGAGTTATTATCTACAAATTCGATAGGTCGGATTACGGTACGCCGATTGTACTGGTAGTTAAAACAAATGGCGATATTCGGATATGCGGCGATTATAAAGTCACAGTAAACCCCTGTCTTAAGGACATTCACTACCCGTTACCGCGGATCGAGGATCTTTTCGCGACATTAGGTGGGGGCGAGCAATACACGAAACTAGATTTATCTAATGCTTTTCAACAATGTATATTAGAGAAAGATTCATAGCCGCTCCCGGCGATCACGGCTCACGTCGGTACCTTTGTCTACTCTAGAGTTCCATTTGGAATTACATAAGTGCATCCCTTAAAATTTTCAGAAAATAATGGAAGAGACATTGAGCGGATTGCCGTCAACGGCCATGTTTGCGGATGATATCTGCGTCACAGGCCCCACTAAAGCGATTCATTTGTCAAACCTTAAGGCAGTTTTGCAAAGATTGAAAGATAATGGATTAAGAAATTTTTTTTCAAAGTGCCAATTTTTCGAGACTCTGTAACTTATTTGGGATATAAAATTGACAAGTTCGGGTTGCATACTGATTCCAGAAAGGTGGACGCTATCGTGGCCGCCCCGGCACCGAAGAACGTCACCGAACTGAGAAGTTTCATGGGACTTGTGAATTTTTATTCAAAATTCTATCCGAACACGAGTGATATTTTGAAACCTATGTATAGCCTATTAAAAAAGAACAATGTATGGAAATGGGACTTAAATTGCGAACACAGCTATAATAAAATAAAAAAAATGATAAGCAGTTCTCCGGTGCTCGCGCATTACAACCCGCAGTTGCCGCTGATTCTGTCCGTGGACAGCAGCCAGTACGGGCTGGGCGCGGTGCTGGCGCAGCGCTACGCGGACGGCAGGGAGCGGCCCGTAGCAGCTGCGCATCTGCAATTTTTGAAAAAGTGGTCGACTTACAGACTTTTCTATATTTTTCCTGTAAAAAGTAGATCCATATCTACAAACGTTTCATACATTTCAGATGGATTGCTCTGCAAACTTCGGAGATGGGGGGGAATGGGTAATTTTTCGACTTTTTTCAATATATTTCAAAAAGTATGAAACATACAGAAATTTAAAAAAATTTTTTGAAATGTACTAATTACCTTTCATTTGATACCCCATTTGACATTGTAGGTCTCTTTTAAAATTTCGACATCACAATTTGTACTGAAAATTTTCATATTAATTTTTTTTTTGTCTTGTAATCTGTGCTGGTGCATGAAATTTATTATTGTTTAAAATTTTACGTTATTTGCTGCTGTAGTTGCGAAATATTAATGACGGAAAAAAGACAGAAAAAGCGAGAGCATATGGGTTCCGAAACCGATCTCCGATGTTGAAAACCCTAAAAATAACAATTGCGTTGTTCGATACCATGTTGTCGAACTTTCATAAAAGCATTATATATTTAGGTATCTCTCCAGGTACTTGCCTACTACTCTACACTACAGAAACTTTTTAAACAAATTGACTTCTATTTTTGTTTTCGGCTATTAGCGCGTTCCTTATTATATTAGTTATTATCACATATTTATCTTAATCTGGACTTATCAGTTCCTTAAGTAATTAATTCTAAATCACGACTAAGTCCTTAGGTCGAGTATTATTTTAGTTTTGTCGTCTTTGAAATGTAATGGAATTGTAATAAAAAACTGTTTTTCTATATTTTAAATACTGCCAAGCTTGCCGAAATGATTAACCCATTTCTGATTAAATTATTTATATTCATCGATTATTTTTAGGACCATCAATAAAATCTTAATACGTACCTAGCTATGTATAAATCACAGAATGCCAAAATATCATAAAAGATTATCACGATCGATAAGGAATTAATATAAATGCAATAATTTCTGATAACGAGGCATTTCATAAGTTTAGTTATTGTATGGTGGGTGGTAATAATGATCTGAAAATGTATATTTTTTTTGTTATTAGTATTTTTGCTCTTTTTGGTGGTAGTGTAAGCCAAATTTACCAGCAAGGACAGTGTGATCCGAACATTTCTTTGGAGGCTGAGTTCTTGTTAAACAATGTGAGTTGTTGTGATATGTGCGAATAAAAAAAAACAGATACCTATGTCGTGTTTCCTGAGATTATTTTGTGTGATCGTGGTAGTCTCGGCCAGAAATAATATTAATAAGTAATACCCCATACAGTGGGGCAATGCAGCCAGCGTCTTGGGGACGCTTCCGACTGGTATTGATATGGATCAGTTGAGCTACCTGTAGATTGTTTGCAAGATTCTGCAGTTTGCATAATTGTTTCAATTGTAAATACTAGTTCTAATTATTTTGTTTTTATTATTGAATTGTAATTTTCTTTGTCAATAAAGGCAAGAATATTTGGTTCCATAAATAATAATAAATATTGCTAGACAAATGTGCACACCATCATAAGAAGACCACTGTACATTTTCCCATCGTATTTTTTTTGTTCTCTTCGTCCCTCTGCAGAGAGAAGGCATATCCCAATTCCTTGCACCATGTGCGGTCTCGTGCAATTGTAAGATATTTAGAATTTGATTAAAAGATAATCTTCGCTAATGTTCCATCCTAAATAAAATTCAACCTAGAATTAGCTCTAGTACCTATATTCTGTTCTGAGGCTCTAACTAAGCACTCAGGGATAATGTAACTATTTAGTGAATAACATAAAAATTGTAACAGTAATTGCAGAGATTTCCCACCATCATACAAGTTACCAGTGACGTTCATCGATGTAAATTTTCTAATATAACAGAAATATTTTATAACTAGAATCTTACGGTAAATTGAAGATAGCAAGAAGTTTTATATAAAAACAACAAATTTAATATTATATAACCAAAACTAATGTAATTACGAGACTTCGGCTTCCAAACCTCGTATGAGCGGCGTTCAGCTATAGGTAAGGTTGCCTTGAAGAAATTGCTATTGTACGTTCTTTTTTGTTTATTAATTTAAATATACGATATTTTATTTATGTTGTATGTACAATAAGGTGTTAATTACTTAATTAATTAATTTTTAAACCCCCTGACAATCTGTCAGGGGGTTTAAAAATGAATTAGAGAGAGGGGTAATTCCCTACCTATAGATTTTAAATCCAACTTTCTACATAATATACAAATAATTTATTGATAACTCCAAGTCAGAAAAGGGTAAGCAATATACAAAATATATATATTTTTAGTAATGCTGGACACATCAAGCCCCACGCTAAGCAGAGCTTGTGTTATGGGTACTAGATGACTGATAAACTTAATACAATGCATACATGGATAGATTTTTTTTATTATACATAGAAAATACCCAGAACACCCAGAACAAATCTTTGCAGATCGTACAAACATTTGTCCCAAGGCGGGAATCGAACCCGCAACCCCCTGTGTCGCAGGCGGACCTTCGCCCGCCGCGCTACAAAGGTCGCCAAAGTTAATATACATATTGTAGATTAATATAACAGTAATAATAAGTAAAACATAAAAATAATAGTATTTGATACTATTTATTTAAATAATTGATAATTCGTTGAACTACTACATAATAAATTACTGACCTAAGTATGAATACATGCCTTCTCAAGATAACAGTCTTGATTAAAAGATTTAATTAATATGGATTATTGAGGCCATAAATATAGGCAAATGTGAAAAATACGATAAAAATCATAGATAACAAATTAAATATAAAAGCCTAAATCCCAGATAACCTGGCATTGGGCATTTTATTCAGTTAATTAACGTAGTGCGTAGGTTAAGTTAGATTAATTATGTGAAAATGTTTAAGTTTAATTTATTAGTTTTGAGTGTTTTGGCTGTTCTTAGTGTCAGTGTTGAACAAGTCCTACAAGAAGGACAATGCGGTTATGTGCCTTTGGCAGGACTTTTTAGGATAAGTGACGTGAGAATTATTCATTTATTCATATTACATATTTTTTGTGGTTTTGCTTTTCACTAGTGAATCAATTGCGGAGAACACTTCGCTAGACAGTGTGTATATATAGAATGAGTACAGTCAAAATGCTGTTTAATCTAGGTTTTATGTTAGCCCAAATCCAACCCCAACCCAATGATGCTCAAGGATCGAGAAGATATGGGGCAGCAAAGACATAAAAATTGCACTTTGCATTTCCAGTTTACAGGCACGTGGTATGAAATATCAAATGCCCACTCTTACCCCGGTGACTGCTCGTCGATTGAGTTGACGAGTGTCGATGACAGTCTCACAGTCGTCAAGAAGACAACAAGAGAGAACTTCTACCATGAATATGCAGGAGATGTATCTATTGGTGCCAACCCCGCGCAGCTGTCTTTGAATATATCTACCCTCTTTAGCAGCCGTAAGTAGAGTTATGAAGCTTAGCTGAAGGGCCGTGTGGTTGCAGCTTAGAAGTTACACCACCCTAACTTTTCCCGCGGGTGTCAAGTGAGGCAAAGGGATAACAACCGGGGGGCAGGCAGCAGCACCTGCTGCCGAACAGATCCACTAACTGCTATCTCAAACACGCATGCCCAGCGTGGGGATTTTGATATTACCCCTTATTGATATAAGCCAGGCCATAAGAACAAGGCGCTTATCAGGGAAGATCTGTGTCCAGCAGTGGGCTAGTAAAATTGTGATGATAATGATAAATGAAGTTGGTAGAGGCCAAAAACCAACAAAATAGAAAGTATAGATCAGGGCAATACATACCTACCGGTATTCCTAGAATGCTTATAAATAGTACATGCAAAGTTGTTTACAATCGTGTTTTAGAACTTTATCTATATTATACGTAGATGGCTTAGCTAGTAGTGGCCACTTATCACATCACCCATGGGCTCCTATGTTACTTAAATGGCGACGCACGATAGAGCATCAGCCAAGTTCGAAAAGAAATTAGGTAATTCTTCTGTGTTTCAGCTATCGACTTCTGGGTGATACACACAGACTATTCGATCTACGCACTCGTGTACGGCTGCGAAAATGTTGGGACCACACACAGAAATGGTGAGCTTCAAATACCTTTCAAATTCTGGAGAATTTTAATAGTACCTAATTGTACTTTTTCTTCCCAGTGTACATTTGGATGCTTGGTAGACAAACAGCGTATCCTAACCTCTGGATAGAATTGAATCTGAGCACGATCCTGAACAACTTGCTGGGCATCCAATCTACCCAGCTTCGGCAGGTCAGCCACAGTGATGACGCTTGCTACCAGCTGCCGGTTCTTGAGCCGGGCCAAGCTGTGGTCCTGCCAGGGCAGTGTGACCCGAGTATTACTGGTGTTGCCAACTTCAGCGCTTCAGATGTAAGTGTGACTTTATTGAGCTTCCAACTTAGAATAGAATAGAATACAACAAATAATTGTTAAATTTAACAATTTAGTCTACAAACCCCAATATCATAAAGATATATAGAGGTACAAGAAATGTTTATAATATGTGCTTTACTATTTACAATAATTTACCACAAGACTTAAAGAAACTTAATAGAAATATATTTAGGAAAAAGTTAATTGGATGGTTCATCCAATTAACTTTTTGTAAACGAATATTTAGAATATGATTTGTAACATAAATGACTAGTACTTTTAATAATAATATGACGCACACAATATTTGCGCCTCCATGCAGGCTGAATACAGTTACTAATATAGTTATAAGACATTGTAAAATAATTATGTATTCTTGCAAATAAATGACTTTACATGTTAATTATTTCATTCCAGTTCTTAGGAGTATGGCATGAGATCCAAAGCTACTACTCCCCGAACGTCGTCGGCAGCTGCAGCCGAGCCCAGTACAGTGATGGTGGAGATAGGGTCCTCGTGGTCAACAGTCAAATCATCAGCCAAGCCCTGTTCACCATAGAGGGCTACGCCACCGTAACCAGCGGTGATGGTAGCGGCGAACTTGGGGTGGTGTTGGAAGTTGCACCGGGAAGTAAGTTATTATAAATTTCAACTTTTTCGACTATTCCGTTTACGGATAGAACAAAAATTTGTGAAAGCGATGATTGGTTCGAAAATGAATCATAACGGTGAATTTTAAAAGGTCATTCTGAACTTGTTACAATTCCTGAATTACTTTGAACAAACACTTGAAACACCTAATCTAATGATAAAAATAATACCAAAATTATCAAAATACTGATAACAAACATTATTCCTCACGTGTAAGCCACGTTTGTGAAGGTGTGGGTGATAATGAAAATTCCTTTTCAGTTTTCGCGGAACAGCCACTTTTGGTCCTGGGCACGAATTACAACCAGTGGGCGGTCACATATACTTGCCAGAATGTTACTGATAGCACCAGACAAAGTAAGTTACTATTTATTACATATCAGCCGTGGTGACTAGCCAATTGCATGCAATAAACAAGTCCGCGCGGACCGTACGCGAATTAAGTAATTTAGTTGGGAATCCTATGGACAATGAAACGTTCATGAATTTGTTACCGATCTACATGTAAAAAAAATATTGTGTAACTTGCTTTGTTTTATTTGAAAATGACTTCGAAAGCAAAGTTGTGGCTAAACTAAAAATGAATATACAATACATATAAATGAATATACGCAGTCCAGTAACGTCTGGATCGTGATAAAAAAAAGCATAGTCATAGGGTTGGATAGATTTTTGTTCCTGTACAAGAAAAGTAGCTTGGTCATATAGTTGAACAAAAAAAATCTCAAATCTGTTCATATTTTGGAATATAAAAGAGTAGTAGCATACTTCTAAGAATTTAAATAAATGTGGGTATGCACTATAAAAATAAACACTACGTGAGCACGAAGATGGTAGGCAGGTTATGCTTTTCGTTTGTTTCTATGTATTCTTGTATTCTTCCCAAACGGCAATAATCCCCATAAAGGGATTACCGCATTATGCTGAGTTAGGACCTTTTTATAACAGCTCTATGTAAATGTACCTATCCTATAAGTGTGTCTTGTCTTTTTAACTGTTCATATTGCTGTTGTTATACTAAATAAACGTCTTCTATTCTATTCTATTCAAATCAAAACCTTCCCTAGTTTTCAGTTGGGTCGTCAGTCGAACCCGGCAGCTTCCAGCATCAGCACAAGCCGAAGTGGACCAAGTCATCAGCTCTCTTGTAGAACTCAACAACATGTACTATCAGCCCACGGACCAAACTGATGCAGGATGTTTCTACATCCCTGAGAGAAACGATGTCAATGAGCCGCTAGTTTTTGGAGGACAGTGTGATCAGAGCATTAATGTTGTCAGTGATTTCTCGGCTGAGGATGTGAGTTTGTTACTATGTCATCATCAGAGACTATGTCGTTACTATATCATCATCAGAGACTTTCACTTCGGTAGTGGTAAAATACAATACATGAGTTTTCACATGAGCAGCAAGATGGTAGGCGGGTTATATTTTTCGTGTGTTTCTATGTATTCGTGTATTTATAATTACCTGATACTCTTTTTTACCCCGAAGCATCCATACGGCTGTAAGGATTTTGATATAACGAGATATGAAAATACTCTTTTGGACTCCTATATGGTTCTTAGCTTTATTTTGTATAAGTTTGTGGTGGCAAACTTTGCGAAAAAATTTAAAATTTCCGGTTTTTATATAGTTTTCAACTAATAACTTGTTCCTATATTGGCACGTTAATTTTCCCGCCGCACGCGATATGTTTCCTACGTCCATGCTAATGCACTTTAATAACTTTTCATCACAGTACACGGGTCTATGGCATGAAATAGAGAAGTATCCGACGGCCTTCCAATTTGGCGAGTGCAGCAATGCCTTGTACAGTCTAGGAGAAACCGGTGTCGATGTATTTAACACTCAAGTCTTTAACGAAGCCTTGCTGACGATCAATGGAGTAGCCGTGCCCGTGGCAGATGGGAAACTGGTGGTTTCGTTTCCTATTGAGGGGACTAATTGTAAGTTATCTATGTACTTTTACTTTACACTATGGATCTGAGGTGTGAGTATATTTAACGTTAGTAACGAGATGTGATCGTGACGTCTCCCTCGTTTTTCATACAATTTGGTACAGCGCCTCTATTGTGCGGACAGGGAACTACGCAATTGCTAAACTAAAAGGAGGCGTCAGGATCACGTCTCGTTACTAATTTCAAATAGACTCACCCCTCTGTTGATCTACCTCTAGATTGTTTACAACTGTATGCAGTTAGCTCAACTGTTTCAATTGTAAATACTTTAATTGTAAATTATTAGCAAAGCTACTTTTACACTTAAGTAAGCAGAATTTGTTTTAGGTTTGGGAACTAGATGACCATACTAATATTAGTTAGGTACCTAAACTAACTCTTTACTTTATGTTCCTTTTATCGAAATCTAAAACAGGTAGCCAGAATTAGTGAGTTGATTTAACCTGTTTAAAATCTATATTGATTATCGTTATCTTACTATTTACCTACTTTACCCACGTAGGTAATTAGATACTATCTTGTTAAACATGAGTACTCCATTAAGTGAATTGGTACCAACCTACACACTACGTTTTTCATCCTACTTAGGCACTTGTACCAGGTACCCGAAAATACTGATTTAATTATAGAAACCGTGTAGGTTCTTGTGAAATTTCAGCATTTTGATGGCAACATTCTGTTTCAGTGACCGCGGAGTCAGACTACTGGGTGCTCCGTACTGACTATACATCTTACGCACTTGTGTACTCTTGCTCAAACATCAATGATTATCAACAGCAAGGTAAGAAAAAGGTCATGGTAAAAACATACCTCTTTTTTTTTAGTAATATTTTGGCCTCTTTTGTGTTATTATTAAACCTTATTGCATTTAATATGAAAAACACAAGGAGGTACCACACCTTATAGGTCCAATTGTTCTATGCAGGTTGCAATTGACAACTGATTGCAACCTCCTTGGTGATGTAGGCTGGAATGAGCGAACTTTATATTCAAAGTCTAAACACGTGCCTTCTAATTTTAAATTTCATGTATTTGACTTGTTACAAAATTATGATTAGTGTTTGATAAGATTAAAATCTAAAATCCAATCGCTTTGTGGATGTACCAAAAGATACTTATACAGTGTTTTCAATGGCAAACTAGGTACGCTACCTAATGTTTTTTTTTAATCAAACGCAAACTATGTATGTATTTTTCTATTCACACAAAACAGACGATGAACAAAACGAAATGTTATAGAGAGAAAATACTCGCTGCTATAATTCTGTATAATCTCACTAATCCGGCACTATTAAAAACCAGAGGGTGCCAGGTTATTGGAATGTTCGAATTACTGGACTATAGAGAAAAAATTATAATAAATAAAATAAAGCGGAACTACATAAGGAGAATATCATTTATGTATATACTTCTTGTTGGACAGGTTTTTTTTGTAACTGTAACATATCTAACACCATATACTTTTGCCAATTTGCACATGTTTTCTGCACTATCTAACTTCTTTAAAATGTCAATTTTATTTTTCAAATCAGCTATTGTCTTGTGTTTCGGTTTCTTTGACATTTTAAACTACCTACACACGTCACTATTCTCACTTTAAAATATCAGGTAAATACGTACGCACGTGCACGTGATAAGTTTTGAGGTTAGACTGCGAGACGACGAAGACGCGGCGACGGAGCGCATAAGCGTCGAGGGGCGAGAAAGGCGCGGGTGGAGGGTGCCGGATTATTAGACGCATCGGTCTATTGAAGTGCCGGATAAGTGAGATTATACCTTCTAAAAAAATTTAACCTCGTAGTATATTGAGCGGGGTATTTTACAAAATTCTTCTACAAACCTACAGTATTTTTAATAAATTCAATAAATTCTACGTTATTTTCCGTGATAGGGTAACATTTTCATCATTTAATTTTTCACAGTGACATTCTGGAAACTCAGCCGAACAAAACAGCTGACACCTGAAGCACAGTCTCAAATCAACGAGGTCTTCGGTCAGGTCCAGGTCCTCAACCAGCAGTACTTTCTAGCAACGGACCAGAGTGAAGCAGCCTGTTTCTACTACCCGGAGCCGCAGCCAGGAGTGTCTGTGGTGTACCCAGGGTCTTGTGAAGCTAATGTTCCTGTGGTTCCTAACTTTGATCTAACTGCAGTAAGTAACCTAACTCGATGGGTCAGCGATATTATAGCGTTCGCAGGGATTCGACGGGTGGAGGCGGCTTAGAACCGCATGTCGTATGGAGGAGCCTTATATCCAACAGTGGACGGCAGTGGCCTGTTATTATAAAAAGCTGTGTGGTGCCGACTTAGCATTTGCAACACCACAACTCTTCCCGCGGGTGTCGTAAGAGGCGACTAAGGGATATCCACCGGGGGTGGGCAGCAGCGCCCCCTGTAGAACATTTCTACTACCGAACTGCGATGAAACCCGCATGCCTAGCGTGAGGATTATGGGCATTACCCTCCATGAGATAAAAGCCAAGAAGGCGCTTGTTAGGGGGAGGCCTGCGTCCAGCAGTGGACCAGTATAAGCTGTTAAGGATGAGGATTTGATGATGAAGTAACTAAATTGTAGCCGTAGCATTTCCGTCCTAAAAATATAATGAAGCAGCCTGTGCATTTCATTAAAAGAATAAATAATGCTGGAATTGCTAGCTAGACGCATGGACATTTTTATGTGATGATCAAAAGAAGGGGATGCCAGTACAAGCCAGTATACGCCCTTGAGTTATAATGACAATCGAAGGCTAGCAACTGCATTGAAGGCCCATCCCATTTAATCTTTATAGATTTCTGCTAGCCAAATTTTGTTAACTAAGTCCTCCGTACCGTAACGTTAACTCATCGTTAGAGGAGGCTTTTAGGAGAACCAAACAGCAGAATTTATGCTATCTAAATTATTTTTGACGACCGATGTGGCGCGGCGGGCGAAGGTCCGCCTGCGACGCAGAAGGTTGCGGGTTCGATTCCCATTCCAATGTTTGTACGATCTGCAAATATTTGTTCCGGGTGTTCTGGGTATTTTCTATATAATATAATTAAAAATATCTATCTATGTTATGTATTGTATTAAGTTTATCAGTCATCTAGTACCCATAACACAAGCTCTGCTTACTTTGGGGCTAGATGATGCTATGTGGATTGTCCAGCATTATTTATTTATTTCCCAGTTCCAAGGAATATGGTACGAAGTAGAAGCCTACCCTAAGGACACTCAAGAAGGTCAATGCATCGACCACAACTTCTCAGCTGGAACTGGCACTGCGGCCTTCAACTTCTTATCAACCAGCGTTGATGACCAGCTCTTGACATCTGTCAATGGACAGCTGACTCTCTACCCGAACGAAAATGGAGGACGGTTCACCCTTTCTTTTGTTTCTAATAACCAAAGTAAGTTAATTTAAAAATGGCTACCAAACGATATGCCGCGAGTTTGGTGCGCAATCGCCTCGCTTTGAAATATGTATCTCGCAAATCGCGGATCGCATGCCACGAGCTCGCTGCGCAATCGCATAGCTTTGAAATCGCTCGCAAATCGCTAGTGTGATATGGCTCTAAGTCCCTCAACAATGGCTAATTAAAGAACCCTAGAATTAATATTCTAATACATCTCTTTTTGTTACAGCTATTTCCTTCCCGTACTACGTTATCGCAACAGATTATAATGACTACGCTCTAGTATACAGCTGCTTGGATATACCAGACTCAGATTTTAGAGGAAGTAAGTTAAATATTAAAGAAATAGCTCTTCCAAATTAGGCTGTTTCCTACCGAATTTCTGGTACCAGCCTCCCTTTTTGCATTTGATGATTTTGGATGACCAGATAACTGATACTACGGACCGTATGATTCAGAATTTGAGTAAAAAGACGCACATGATATTCATAATCGTAACTTTAATTGTTTTTATTTTGCTATAGACTTTTTCTTCCTTAACAAATTACTTACTTACTTACTTTTCTACTTAAGTCTGGGCCTGGAAACTAAGCAAAACAAAACAGCTTTCGAACAACGGAATCACACAGATCAACAACGCTATAGCCACCAACCCAACTGTCACTCTAAGGAATGATTACTTCGAGCCCATCGACCAATCAGATGACGCCTGTTTCTATTTTCCTGACTTGGCACCTGGCGTGCCGGTTGTTTTGCCTGGACTTTGTGATACTGCTGATAATATCCCTTATGTTCGGGACTTCAATATTACTGCTGTAAGTTACATCGTAGTTTTGACTCTGAATTGCAATTAGATTGGGGGTATCGATAGCTTTTGGTATTACCTACTTCTTGATTTGTCTCTCAATAGCTTAGCAGGTACATAGGTCTTTGAGATATTAGTTTGTCAGTTTTACTAATAAATCATAGTTAATCTCAATAACAATTTGAGGCTTGAAACAATGAGTTGTTAATCAGAAAAAAATCAACAGATTTTGCCATTTGGAGATCCAAGATTCTCATTGTTTCATGCTTAGTTTGATCTTTCTTAAAACACTTTAGCAAAATATGGAGCTCTCATTCCATGTTCTCTTTTTCTAGTATTTAGGCCGCTGGCGTCTCATTGAAAGCTACCCATACGATGATGGGAACAGCCAATGTAACCAAGCCACTTACGTCGAAGGACCTGATGGTAACCTTCTGATTCTAGCCAATGAGGTTGTTAATCAACTTCTGGTTGAAATCGATACTACAGCTTCGTTGACCAACAACGCAAACGATGGAATTATTAACGTCGTATTCCCAAACAGTAAGAATTTGACTTATCAATCGACATACAAAACATGGTTTTCTAAATTGATTTACAAAATCTAACCGAATATTTTGCTTGCAGCTCCTGAACCAACATTCCCAATTTACATCCTGGACACCGATTATGAATCTTACTCACTTGCTTATGGATGCATAAACCTCATTAATCAACAAAGAAGAGGTCAGTAAAATACTCCCAATTTACCAAAAGCCCGGCATTATCCTCTTTTCTCTTTTAAAAAACAACTAATATTATTAACGGTGCTAGATTCCGAAGGAAGTCCTAAAGTTTTTCAACTCCTACGTCACTTGACCTCGTGGTGTAATTGGTTAGCGCATTCCCGTACTGAGGGAAAGATGCGGGTTCAGGTCCCGTCGAAGTACATTTTTTTGGGGTTTTATTTGATTTCTTACTATTATCATTGTTGTTGTTTTATATGCTTTAAGGCATTGCTAACCAATTTTTGTAACGAATCTTTATTGAATTAATGATATATCTATCTATATATCTATCTGTTGTATAGAGGTTACTACCGTTTTTATTTTTTACAGTGTTCAGTTTCAAACTGAGTAGAGACACCTCTCTAAGCCCCGAAGCCATCGATGCTATCGACGCTGTCACCAGCAACGTCCTAGTCCTAAATGATAGATATTACCAGAGAACCGACCAATCCGATAACGCTTGCTTCCACTACCCTGAACTTGGCAGCGGACCCACTATCTTCCGTGGGCAATGTGATGAGAATATCCCTGTTGTCACAGACTTTAATACTGTTGGCGTATGTATTTATACTCTTACATTCTTTAACTCATATTATTTCAGTCTGTCTCTTACCTTTCCCTGTCTTGACCTAAATATTGTTCGATTTTATGCGACTTAATGTAGATATTTTCTTTTTTAGTACATGGGACTCTGGCATGCGGTTGAATCGTATCCGATGCCTTTTCAAGATGGCACTTGCCACAACGCTGAATACACTCTCAACGAACAGTTGGGTCGAGTGGATGTTTTCAACACCCAAGTCATCAACCAAACATTGGATACCATCGATGGTTATGCTATACCCCTTCCATCTGAAGATGGTAGTGCTAAATTGCTCGTCACCTTCCCATCTCTAGGACCATTTGGTTAGTATTACGCACTGTGTTGTTAGAAACAAAATAATGCAAGCGAGTTAACTACGAACCAACTACTAACCTTATTGGTGTTCTTCCAACACCAATAAGGTTATTAGTTAACCCGGCTACGTCCGTAATGAATTTGTCAAACTACGATAGTTTTTAGGGTAAAATAGTTATTTCATACTAGAAACATTCATAATAATTTATTAACAATTTCTTTTTCAGCTCCGTCATCACCATACTGGGTATTGGCAACTGACTATACAACGTATGCGCTCGTTTACTCTTGTCAAAATACCGACACAGAACATAGAGCAGGTATGTTTTTAAGTTAATGTCTTTGTTTTTTATTTAATTTTGTGGTAAAGAGTTATGTATTGTAATATATGTATTGTATGTTGTAATCCTTCCAGGAGAACAATTTTGTTGACTTTCTTCAAAGGCCATCGAGTAAACTTGTGCCTTATCTTTATTAATTGTATCAAATTCTGATTTTTAGTGTCCAGTTGGAAACTCAGTAGAACAAAGATTCTGCCCACGCCTGCAGCCAATATTATCCAAGGAGTTGTCAACACTATCCCGGTGCTAGACGATCGGTATTACATCGACAGGGACCTCACTGCTGGTGGCTGTTTCTACGACCCGGAGCCTCAGCCAGGAGTCCCTGTGGTTTACCCTGGACAGTGTGATAATAGTATAAATGTTGTGCAGGATTTTGAACTATCCCGGGTAAGATATGTATACGATTATGTTGTCTTGTCTTTACCAAAAGTTTTATATTCGAAAGACAAAATCATAATTTACGTTTTCTTAACTTTTCAGTTCGCAGGTGTTTGGCATGAAGTTGAAGCCTATCCTAAGATACAACAAACCGGAGATTGTGTTAGCCACAATTTTATCATCAGCGTAGCCGGCAACAGTCTTGATCTTCTCTCATACAAAGTGGACGCTCAATCTCTTGGAATCACTCAAGGCAGTCTCCAATACTCATCCACCGACAATTCGGCTAGGTTCACCATTACGTATAATGTTAATGGCATAGGTAACAAGCTGCTTCTAATAGTCTATTAGGTTTTGTATTTGTTCAAGTTATATTCGAATCCATTTTGACTTCTAGCCCACCTTTCCAATACTTTTCTTTATCATAATTTTAAATTTATTTTTTCAGAGTATACTATTCCGTACTGGATTATCGATACCGACTACGACAATTACGCACTAGCTTACGCTTGTGAGAACGATGGAACCGATTTCAGAGGCAGTGAGTATTCATTCTCTAATTTATCTATGATTTGTCCAGTAATCATAAGGTAATATAATAACACACGACCGACCATAAAAGTAATATCTCATTAAAAGTAATATCTCATTGTAAATAAACTGTTTTTATGAGAAATTAACATCTTTAAACATACTGAATCAGATAGGACCTTATAAGTAGTCCTACACGACCAACATAAATTTAATCTTCTGTCTTTTTACAAATTTTTTCGTTCACAAAATACCTTACTAAGACACCTTTATTTATTATTATAGTTTGGAGCTGGAAACTCAGCAGAACGAAACAACTGCGACCAGTTGACAGCACCGCTATCGACACTGCCATCGCCAACATTAACGTCCTCGGCAACCAGTACTACGAGCCCGTCAACCACACAGACGAGGCTTGCTTCTTCTACCCTGAGCCTGTGCCTGGGAGACCAGTGGTATTTCCGGGAAGGTGCGGTGATATTTCTGGAATGCAGAACTTCAATGCTGCAGCGGTAAGTCTTTCGAGTCTGTTGAAATAATGTCTATCTATTTTATAGCATCGTATGTACCTATACCATTACCCCCCGTGAGATAAAAGCCAACAAGGCACTTATCAGGGGGAGGCCTGGGTCCAGCAGTGGACCAATATAGGCTGTGTAGATGGAGATGGAGATGTACCTATATGATTATGTTATTTGTAAATCGTTGGAAAACTCAAGTTCTTCTATACACTACATGTATCTGTGTTGGCATATTTTGATGAAGTCTTTGGCGGAGCGGGCGAAGGTCCGCATGTGCAGGAGGTTGCGGGTTCGATTCCTGCCTCGAGACAAATGTTTTTATGATCTGCAGTTATTTGTTCTGGGTTTTTTATATGTATAAAAAATTAAAACTGTTTAGCTATTTAGTTAGTTTTATTCTTATAATAAGTATATCTTTTATCCAGCATCCATAACAAAAGCTGTGCTTAGCTTGGGGCTAAATGATGCTGAGTGAATAGTCCAGCATTATTTATATTTTGCAAGTTCCTATCTTAATGTGGCCATTCTTAATAAGAGCTTTTTTCAGTACCTGGGTTTATGGCGTACTATAGAATCCTACCCCTCTCCATCTCAAGTCGGCTCGTGCAGTGACGCGGACTACTCCCTCGGTGATGGCGTTGTTGTTGTCTACAACACTGAGGTCGTCAATGAGAGCCTTAGTACCATCTACGGTACTGCTGTGCCAGCTACTGATGGCACTGGCAAACTCTACGTCCAATTCCCAAACAGTAAGTCAGGTTTTGTTAACATACCTAGTTCTTTAGCTGAATTTGTTTGATCTGTTTGATCTACTCTTAAATTGATAAGTTTTTTTATTGACGATGGTAAGGCCTTTGACCGCCATCTCACCTAAGAAAGTGAAGATGTGGACTAAGATAGAAAAGAAAATGTTTAAGTCACTCGTACAAGTAGGACAGAAATAAACAACGTACTTGAGGCACAAAATAGTCCCTGCCTTAGCATAAGCTAGTCGCGTTTGCAACCAACGCTGCTCTTCCGACAGGGACGTTTAATGACGTCACGGAGATAAAACACCTACAAAACACAATGGAAAAGAAAGACTGAATTGACTACGAAGCGGCGTTGTTATACTCAATAAAATGCCTAAGAAAATAATGAGATCTACAACGGTAGTTTTTATGTTACATGTTACGTTGCGTTTGTAGCTGTTACAGTTACACACATGTGTGAAATGGACTCTTCACAACACAATCAATCAATAAATTCTAACAGCTATACCTACTGAAATACCAATTCCATGCGAGTAATTTGTGTTTGGACGTAATGAAAATGGAAGTTACGTTAAAAGAATAAGATTTAAATAATTTAAAAAGTTATTTCAATTACTTAGATAAAAGCTTCACGAAATTGGTGCACGCTTTCCCAAACGGAACATATTCACTCGGGGTTTGAAGACTGAGTTTATACTCTACCGGGAAAACAGATGCAGGATACTTTTTTTTTGTTTTAATCTCATTTATTGATTGACTTTTACTTTGTAAAGTATGTCAGTCCTATCATACACTAAGGTCATTTACAACGGGATATTTATCATGATTTGAGTATTGAGCTTTCCAATATTTCAGCACAGTTTCATACGCCATGATCACAATTGATTTTTAGTCCTATCATAACCCAAACTTAATAATAACAAACAAAAGAAAAATAAACAACAAAATGAAACACAACAGTCACGTTGTAGGTATTACTATATTCAAAGGGAGTCACTGATACATAAACATTTTAACAATGAAAATGGCCGCTACTGAATTTAGTTCTGCTAAACTGCTAATAAAGGTTCCTAAATCTAATCTATTTACAGCGGGGCAATGTAGCCACCGGATTGGGGACGCTTCCGACTGGTATTGATATGGATCAGTTGAGCTACCTGTAGATTGTTTGCAACAGTCTGCAGTTAGCTTAATTGTTTCAATTGTAAATACTAGTTCTAATTTGTTTTTATAATTTGATTGTAATTTTCTTTCTTAATGAAGATCTATTTAAATTAAGTTCAGTCATCAGTGCCTTCCTTCGATCTTTGAACGTGATGCAGTCCATCAAGATGTGGTGCATATCATCCAGGACTTCACAAACTTCACAGTTTGGAGAGCCCTTTTTTTTCATAAGGAACCCGAATTACCTTGATGGATAGTGACCAGATCGTAGTCTATGAGCTATAACAATAACAAATCTACTTATCTTACCTCTAACAAACCATGGTATACAAAATATGGTTTTAAACCATATACATTTTCGGTCAGGATACTAAAATCCATTTATTTTTCAGCCCCTGTCGTTGAATATTATGTTCTGGACACCGATTACGAAAACTACGCTCTTGTGTATAGCTGTATCGATAGCCCCAACAGCGACGAAAGAACGGGTAAGTACTACCTATCCTACAGCTACTATGTATTTATAAAAACCTCTCCGTTTTTAAAAACGGGTATGGACTGCTACACAATCTCTGCCCCATGTTTAAATTTCCATAAGTTAGTTAAATAAATTATTCTGGACAGTGTTTGAGTTCATCATGTTGAATGATGGCGTGTGAATTGTCCAGCATTGTTTATTTATTTTATTTGGAAATTATTCATTCTAAAATGAATTCTAGCCAAGGCGACACTACAAGCTTAGAGCTAAATTATTTATAACGTTTTTTCAGTGTTCAGTTGGAAACTCGGCCGTGAACATTATTTACCCGATTCTGCTGAGATCGCCATCAGCAACACAATCGATAGCATCGACGTCCTCGACCAGCGTTATTACGAGGTCATGGACCGCAGTCCTCAAGGGTGTTTCTACTTCCCCGAGCATAGCGACGACAAGCCTGTCGTCTTTAGAGGACGATGTGATCAGAACGTTCCAGTACAGCCTAACTTCAATGCTAATGATGTAAATATCTGTTTATTTTTTCATTATTATTAGTATTTTCTTCATTAACTCACAATATCACACTTATATTACCTAGTAGCTATACCCGCGGCTTCGCTCGCGGTTTTCCGGGATAAAAAGGAGCCTATTTCCGTCTCCGAGATACCATCTATTTTCTTGGCAAATTTCAAATAGATCCGTTTTGTCGTTTAGGCGTAAAAGCGTAACAGGCACACAGAATTACATTCGGATTAATTATACTAGCTGCTGCCCGCGGCTTTGTACGTGCCTTTCAAGTAGCCTATGTCCCCGACTCATTTACCTCCTTGCCAAATTTAATTAAAATCCGTTCAGCCGTTTATGCGTAAAAAGGTAATTGACAGACAGTCACAGACATGGATAAATGTGAAAGTTTGGATGTTTTATCGTTCAAGCCACAACTGCAGAACGGATCGGGCTGAAATTTAGCATAGATGTAACTTTGGCCTGGAATCAAACATACTTTTTATCCCTCCTTATATCAGTCTATGGGATTGAAATAAGCTTTATACGTTTCCATGGAATAAACGCGTGAGAAGCCACGGGTAAAAACTAATCCATACCAATATTATAAATTCGAAAGTAACTATGTCTGTCTGTCTGTTACCTTTTCACGCCTAAACGGCTGATCGGATTTTAATGAAATTTGACAGGGAGGTAGACGGTATCCCAGCGACGGACATGGGCTACATTTTATCCCGGTAAAGTGCTTCCGAAGCTGCGGGCACAAGCTAGTTTTCCATAAAACGTAGGTACTTATTTTCCCTGCACACTCTTCTATTACTCTTCTATTATTATTGAATGAACTCAAAACTATCTTTAATTCACAGTACATTGGTAGATGGTACAGCATCTACTCCTACCCAGCGCTTTTCCAAGACGGCACTTGCGCCAGAGCAGACTACGACCTCGACACTGAGACCGGTGTCGTCAACGTTGTGAACACACAAGTGCTGAATCAAGTCCTGGATATTCAGGCTGGTACCGCCACCCTGGTGGATAATGCTAAGCTGTCGGTTACTTTCAATGTCAGCGGGCAAGAAAGTAAGCTATATCGTACCTAGTGTCTAAGGGCTATATTTTTATCATAATTGTTGCGACATGGGAACCACAATCTTCTACAATCTACAGAACTTAGAGAGTTTAGTCACTTTTCAGTAATTTGGGGGACAATTTATCCCAATAGGTTGAGATTGATGTCGATTCTGTTGTTTTAGGATTCCTAACTTAAATTTTACGATTTCTAAATATTCTAGGTTTGGTTCACCTAAAAATTATAGTATTTTCTAAACAGGATTCCTAACTTAAATTTTACGATTTCTAAATATTCTAGGTTTGGTTCACCTAAAAATTATGGTATTTTCTAAACAGGATTCCTAACTTAAATTTTACGATATCTAAACTTTCTAAGATAGGTTGACCAAAAAATTGTTGTATTCTATAAACAGATCCCAAAAATAGCTAAATTATAACGTGTTTGAAAATCCAAAACTGACTGACTGACTGTCTGTCTGTCAATCTGTCAGTCTGTCAGTCAGTCAGTCAGTTAGTCAGTCAGTCAATCAGTCAGTCTGTCAGTCAATCAGTCAGTCAGTCAGTCAGTCAGCCAGTCAGTCAGTCAAACAGGTGCGTACAACTTTCATGTAGGTACCCTAATCTTTTTATCCATCCAGCATTTTGCCTATAAATTTTAATCATGACAAAATTATATGCCTCCTAAAATTAGGTTAAGTTTCTAATCATAGTTAAAATGTAATGCAAAGAATAGGGTTATAGCTATTTATAATTAAGTTGAGTAGTTTTAGAACGGTCATCCTAATTTTAAACCTGCCAGTCTAATTTTAAAAACATAAAATAGCTTTCGTCTATTTGACATTCCTAAATCCTAATTTTAGCTAATTCTAAAACAACAGAATCTACACCAATGAGCAGCTATAAAACATATGTGTCAGTTATCTTAGACAACTCTACATAATTTCAAAATAAATCAAACCGGAGCCGGACAGTTGGGTACTTTTTGTTAGAGATAACTACACTTATTGGCCGCGTCTTAAGCACATATTCTTCTCACTAAAAGAAAGTAAGAATAATATGTGTGAATGTGTGATTAGGTAAGCTGTGCATAGCTGTCCGGCTCCGATATGATTTAATTTTTAACCAAAAATATATATTAATAAATTTGTTTCAGTAACTTCGGACCTCTGGATTTTGGCTACTGATTACAATAGTTACTCTTTCGTCTACTCTTGTACGGAAATCGATAGTGAATACAAACTCGGTAAGATATTTTCATCTACCTCTATAAAGCCCGTTACTGACTGCTGTTACGGGGCGTAAAGTTCTTACCATTTGCAACGAGCATGATAGGTTACGCTTGTGTTAAAATTCGTCTCGTTCTTCGTTGCGAGCGCCTTCGTTCCCCGTAGTGACTATGCACTAACGCTTAGATAGATAGATACTCGTAGATCATTTATTCAATGAAAATTCGTTACAAAAATTGGTTAGCAATGCTTTAAAGCCTATGTTAGGTTTGTCTAAGCACTGGGTAACAAGTTACATTACACCCTGTAACGCCAGTCAGTACCTTTACACTTCCACCTATTCCTATCAGCCCCAGCGTCTTCTTAATAAAAAAAGGTTGCATTACTTTGTCGCAATTTTATTTCACACATTCTTCTTCTTGTTCCTCTCATTTCAAAGGTTTTGAAACAATCTTAAGTAAGGAAGGTGGCACTTATTATAATAAATTTTTAATACTTTTGTCAAACAGTAAACAGCTGGAAACTCAGCCGAAACCAGATCTTCCCAGAAGTAGCTGTCCCAATCATCAACGCCGTAATAAACAACGTTCAAGTCCTGGATGAGAGATACTTCGTTGAAGAAGGGCACAGCGAAGTCGATTGCTTCTTCTACCCCGACAACAATGGCGGCGATGTGATACTCAACGGGCAGTGTGTGCCGGACAATGAAGTACCAGCCATCACTGCCTTCGATGTTACTAGGGTTGGTTATGTTATGAGCAGTAGGTGTCATAAAGGGGTTTGAAAATTGTTGTATGGAGGGTATTACCTTACATTTGTATTTTTTTTTAATCGCCGCGCACATTGTTACTTTTAAATTTGGATAGAGGACACTATAACAAACAAAAAACAACATAAAAAAATCTATAACATAATGTTCTAAAGCGTCAGGTATCTGTTATATTCACCTATAAAAACAATAATTATTTCCATCTGTGAATATCTCTGAAACCTGTCGCTTTAGTAGATTATTTTACCGGACATTTTTTATTTGTATTACATAGTGTCATCTATCCAATTAAATAACTGTTATGCCGATTAAAAATAAAATTGTGGAATCTTCAAACACCTTTCTTATTTTTTCCATATTTGAATTTAAACGTCCATTGCTGAACGTGCCTCCTGCAATAAGAGGGTTTGTGTTTCGTCTCTATTGATTTTATAGTTTACTATTTGAAGATCCGATGGTAGTCAGGGAATAGAGAGTGCACCTGTGTTTGCGCGCACACTTGTGCACTTTAATATATCCTGCGCTTCTGGCTAGTCTTGTTGAGACTGGCCGACGTGGCCGAAATTCGGCTATAACGGCATCATCATCATCATTCGAAGATCTTCGTGCGTGTGACTAAGAGACCTTCCAATTATTTTGGCATACTTTCCATTATTCAAAGTTCATTTATTTATAACTTATTGGTCGGGTCAAATATTATATGCATTATAAAAAAACCACATACATAATCTAACAGTAAACAATTTATACATTATAAATTAAATTTTAAAATCATTAATTCATAAAATAATAAAAACAAATTAGAAATAGAATTTACAATTGAAACAATTAAGTTAACTGCAGACTGTTGCAATATTTAATTTTGAACTGAATTCATTGAAATTATTATATCAATTGGGTTACCATAAATCAGCCACTTCTTTAATTTTACCTTAAAAGATTGTATGGATTGTGCGCTGATGATAGAAGTTGGAATACGGTTGTAAACAGCCGCCCCCATTACGTGTTGCAGCTTGGACTTTTATTTTTATTACAGGAAGGTCATAATATTCAAAAAAATCAAAGAATGTTACAGGATCTGTTGAATTATTGATTTGATTCATCAGCGAAACTTTGCTGGTCCTCTGCAAATTCACTTAAGCATTTACCTTTTGCAGTTCGGAGGCACTTGGCACGAAGTGTCGCGGTTCCCACAAGACGTTCAAGAGGGCGAATGTGTCGCTTCCTCCCTCATAGCAGACCCATACAGCGTATACCTCAGTCAAACCAGCGTTGATGACGAACTACAGACGTCTTTCTTTAGGGCTGTAAGGCTGGATGCTAACGGCCGCGGTGTCATCTACCGCAATTATGATGAAAGTAGTAGTAAGTAGATGTTTTATACGAGTTCATATTTAAGGTGTTAAATAAGTCTAGGGCCGAATTCTGCTATCCGATCGCTTTACTATGACAATGATCGTCGCAGAATCGTCTTTATATGAAAAAACTCTAGATAAAGCAAGCGGTGCTATTTACACGAATAACTAGATAGAATGGTTATAACCATGACACTTAAAACACGCGTCCATCTGTAGTTTCTTTCATGAAAGATATTAAGCCTCTGTGTCATGGTGAAGTGATGAATTTAATGGAATTGTTGCTAATCGATATACACCGCAATGATCACATGTCCCATATAACAACAATAATATAAATGTAGGCTATAATTAAAACGATGTCCCTTGGTACTTTTAAAACATGTTTTTTTTTGTACAGTTCCATTCGAAGCTCTGTACATTTTGGCTACAGACTACGAGGACTATGCTCTCATCTACGGATGCAGGGAAGTCAACGATACTCAGAAGCAGGGTAAGTCAATCTTGATAAAGATTCTAAACTCCATAAACGGTTTTTGGTGTGAGGTGGCATGCAACATTAAAAACTAACTTCAATCTTCTTGTGAAAGAAAATCTTTGTTAATGTTTTTAAATATTTTGCATCATTTTTCATTTTGACCTTACTGTCGTACCATCAGCTATGCCTATCAATCTATCTTAACTCTATGCGATCAATCAACCTTTATGATATTGTCAATCACCACGGTCTTCTACAGTTTACAGCTGGAAGCTCGCCAGATCTCGCTCCGGCTTCTCAGCAGCATCCAACGACATAATTGACGGTATCGTTCGCGAGAATATCGATCTTTTCGAGACATACTATGACGACACAGAACAGACTAATGATGCCTGCTTCTATTACCCTGAGTTTGTAACTCTGCCTGAAGTGATCGAGCTGCCTGGGCCTTGCGATACTAGTATCACTGGTGTTGCCGACTTTAATGCAGGAGCTGTGAGTACCTACTAGTACTAGTAACTTACTTAACCATAACATTACAAACTTTTCATCCCATCCATTCGAAAAGAGGCAAAGGGTTCCTCGATAAGTGCGCACAAAGTGGGTCATTCCAGCGCACTTAATAACAGTGACGAAATGACTTTTGAATTTGGAATACTATTTAATTAAAAAGTTTGAACACAGCTAGCGCTTTTTTATTACCGGCCAGGACTTTTGGCCGGTAATAAAAAAGACGCGGCATTAGTACCAAAATTATTTAACCTCGAGCGACGTACTTTAAATCCCTCGCTACGCTTAGTATTCATAAAATCGCTCTTTCATAAATACATTATTTTGTTCCCTTGTGACACAATCTACTATTACGTCCACCACGATTAAGAATTCAGAAATTATCTGCATTGTCTTCAATATCCAACTAGGTAGGGTGCATCTCAAAAACCTTGTTGCTACGAGATGCCCTGCATATTTTTTATCAGTTCTCCCCTTGACATATTGATGTCTATGGTGATAATTCTGATTCTGATGTTGTAAGTTAGTTATCATTGTATTTTGTTCTTCATGAGCACGTATTTTGTAACTAAGTATTTATTATCACATTTCACTTTATAATCTGTGTGTCTACCATGAGTTGTCACAGTTAGATCGCCTGACGTTACTACAGTAGTTACGTAAATATTAGTACCGCGCATTTTAGTACCCAACTATCCGCTAGAGGCGCTGTTCAAGTTTTCATACATTTTTTAACTACAGTCGCTAGCGAGTATAGTTTGTTAAATTTCATGGTAGACACACTGGACGACATTTTACCTCTTGAGGTACATACAGCATCATCAACTGGTTACCGTCTAGAGGTAGAAGTGTAAACGTTAAAGGGGTTACCAAATGATGCTGCTCTCCGTACATTACACAAACTAACCTACCTTCCCCCAGTACACAGGACTCTGGCTGGAAATCGAGCGGTACCCTCAACCATTCCAATTCGGCACTTGCGACCGCGCGTACTACTCCGCTGGCGATGGCAATGTGATTATCCGGAACTCTCTAGTGTTCAACGAATCAATCAGCGAGCAATTTGGGACAGCTGTGCCAGCTGCGGATAACACTGGACTTCTGGATGTCACCTTCGATGTCAATGGAGGTGAGTTCTAGAAACAGCAGCATAGATTGATGTAGATTATTGTAGATGTCATAGAAGGCGAATCCATCAAGAAGTTAGAGCAGGAATTGATCTCCAGGTATAACGCAGAAGCGTCTTTCTTTCGCCACGATAAACATTCAACCTATGTTGTCCTAGTGTCGCAGTCGAGCCTACCATGAAGTAGGAGGGAATAGGTAAGGTAAGGACATCATGACTGTAATCGTTTTAAAGCCTGCCAAGAAAGATGATTGACATCCTCTGGTTTTGGGATGTCTCATGTCTTATAGAGACTCTCGATAAAGACGATCAAGACGGCTACACTTACTAGAAATAATCAACAGTGACACATCCACAGAACAGGAAATTCGACAAACTCAATATATACATATATAATAATATACATTTTTAAATATTATTTAAAAAAAAAACAATTTTGAGCTGGCTTCAGATTTTTGTAACGAAACAAAATATAATAAAATCCGAGCAATTTAGGTTTCGAAAAACAGTTCTACTTCTATGGCATGTTTCAACGTCATCAATCTAATAATGGACGCTATAAATGACAATGTTCCTGTACAATACAATACAATACAATATCTTTATTGACAACACCATGTTATACGTCAAGTAGGTACCAATGTAGGTACATATTTCTTAAATAACTATAATCTATATTATAATTATAATAAATTCAAAATAAAAACATATTAATTATTGATACACACTTATTGATTTAACTATAAGCATTACCATTACTAAAGAATTGATTGCTCTCCTACTAGACATGTCTAAAGCCTTCGATTTTGTTGATCATAACCTGTTGCTCTACAAACTGAATGATTATGGCCTTAGAGGTAGAGCTAATAAATGGCTTCAAAGCTATTTAAGTGATCGTCAGCAATGTGTTGAAGTAGCGAAAATTTACAAAGGAAACATAAATACTATGCGGTCGAGCTTTAAATGAATTAGATTTGGAGTACCACAGGGTAGTATTTTAGGACCGTTCTTACGAGTATTTCTTATATACATTAATGACATTCCTAATATAACACGACATAATAAAATACTATTTGCTGACGATACCACATTTGTTATAAGAGGAGAAAATAATATGACATTATCTAATACAATTGAATGGCTGAATAAATATAATTTGAAAATCAATTTGACTTAGACTAGCATTATACAGTTTGGAACATACAGAAGGGAAAAGATAAATATTGCTATCAATATAACAATACTTAGATTGATGATTACTGATATTGCTAAAGTAGATTCAGCAAAGTTTTTAGGGATTTGACTCGATCAGCATTGCAACTTGAAAGCAAACGTCAAACATGTATGTGGCAAACTGGATATATTCGGTTTCGTCAACCTTGGCGTACGGACTGATCTTGTGGGGAAATTCAACCGATGTACAAAAGGCGTTATAGTTCAAAAAAAGTGCGTGCGGGCCATCTGTGGCGCTTGGAATACGGATAGCTGCAAGCCCCTATTTAAGAAACATAACATACATCCATTGCCCTGCATGTACATATGAGATATTTGCTTGTTTGTGAACCAATATACAATATACAACTATAAGACTCATGCAGATGTTATGAAGAGACACACGAGATATAAAGACAGGCTCCATGTCCCGAAATGTAGAACAGAACTTGTCAAAAAGAATGCATATCATCAGGCAATACACATTTATAATAAGTTGCCCTGTGAATTTAAAGCAATATCATCAAATTTATTTAAATTAAACTAAAAATGTGGTTAATGAATAAGAAAGAATAAAGAAAGAAAGAAAATGTATTTATTATTTCACTACAATAAAAATTATCTATAATTCTAAATAAAGCAACAAGTGTTTCTATGTAGCGAACCAAAAGGTCCTGTCTCAGCATAATGTTGCTCCACAGAAAGTCAACGCTGGTTTTCTGACAGGACCTTTGGCACGTGTCAACACGAAAGGCAGACAACATATTAAAAAAAATAACAAATTCTAACAGCTTACAACTAAACACAATAACAAAATACAAAAAAGGGATAATTTGTTCCATTTGAACCAGACCGGATAAATGTTTTTATGACATGAAGGAATATTTCAATTACACGACAACATTTTATCATTTTTTTATTTTATTTTACCTGTTTTATTTTTGACATTACTTTTAAGCCTAACATTATAATAGTTTGTACTAATTTTGCACGCCTTGACGAGCAGAATGTATTGGAGCTATTACTTTAATAATAAGACCTATTGTACCGATATTCCTGCAAATAAATGATTTATGATTATGATTAATGATTATTCAATTATATTACAACATTTATCATCATCATCGTAATGATCCCACAAACGTCCACTGCAAGACAGACAAGCGAAAATTAAAGCATAGTCAATATAGTTATTGAGTCAAAGACGAATTCTCAATTAAGTTTCCTTTTTCAGTGATTGTAACTGCAAACTACTACATCCTAGCTACTGACTACACGAGTTACGCTTTGGTATACAGCTGTCGTGACGTGAATGTAGATGGAGAGGAATCAAGTCTTGGTGAGTTCATTAGTTAGTTTGAATTTTTTTATAATTTTAGTTTTACTCAGAATTTAGATGAATCAAAGTATGCAAAGTATGTCAATACAATGACACAGAATAGACATTGGCCTTGTTTAAAGTAGGCTAATTATTTTTGTACCTAAGCACCTTTATTACATATTACTAGTTTAGCGTATTTAGCATAATTAAGTTAGTATACAAATCTGCACCGTTGCTTTGTTATATTATGACTACTGATTGATGTGATTATTATTTTTTCGTTTTAAACACTTTCTGCCTGAGATACAGGATTACCTAGTTCAGGCACATGTATTATTTTATACCTATATTAGATATTAGGTCCTTACATATGAAATTGGCGTTTTGTATGGGAGGAACAAAAAGTCGAATATTTTTTAATATAATATATTTAATTAATCAAAGTATGAACCATTATTTTCTATGCACTTTTGCCATCTTATAGGTAGTTCATTGATCCCTTTACTAAAAAAACCAGTCGGACGGGAATCAATAAAATCTTTGAAGGCGATTTGGACTGCCCCATCGGAGTTGAATTTTTTCCCTTGCAAGAAGTTATCCAAATTTCGAAAAAAATGGTAATCTGTTGGAGCAAGGT
The DNA here is from genome assembly GCA_963662085.1 of Eupithecia inturbata. Taxonomy (NCBI): domain Eukaryota; kingdom Metazoa; phylum Arthropoda; class Insecta; order Lepidoptera; family Geometridae; genus Eupithecia; species Eupithecia inturbata. The sequence continues at coordinate 3,240,835 of OY759192.1, forward strand.
CCGGGGAGTACGGAGGATGTCTTAGACTTTCCAATTGAAGCTCTTCTAATTTAGTAGCCGTCTGTTGCGCAGTGTGTGGTCTAGCGTTGTCGTGAAGCAGCAGTGGCGTGGAGCGATTGACCAGCCTAGGTTGTTTAGCCGCTAGCTTTTCCATCATGGTTTGCAATTGCTGACAATAGACATCAGCCGTAATAGTCTGGCCAGATTTGAGAAAACTGTAATGAACAATACCGGCACTAGTCCACCAAACGCTTACAAGTAACTTTTTTGGGGTTAATTTTCGCTTGGGGCAGGATTTGGCTGGCTGGCCAGGATCCAACCATTGCGCTGAGCGCTTCCGATTATCGTAAAGAACCCATTTTTCATCACAGGTAATGATTCGGTTTAAAATACCTTCATTATTGTGCCGGTTTAGTAATGTAACGCAGCAGTCGACGCGCGTTTGCCGGTTTGCTTCAGTCAATTCGTGAGGTACCCACCTTTCAAGCTTTTTAATCTTCCCAATTTGCTTCAAGTGAATTAAAACAGTTTTATCACTAACATCGCAGCCTGCAGCTAACTCGGACGTGGTTTGCGATGGATCCGCTTCCACAATAGCCTTCAACTCTTCATTATCAACTTGAGTCTCAGGCCGTCCACGGGGCTTGTTCTGCAGGTCAAAATTTCCAGAACGAAAACGTTGGAACCAAAAACGAACTGTGTTTTCTTTTGCAACACGACCGCCATACACATCATTCACCCTTCGAGTTGTTTCCGCAGCACTAGTGCCACGGCGGAACTCGTACTCGTAAATAATGCGATATTTTAAGTTTTCCATTTTGTAAAATGAGTGACGCAAACAGAAAAAAACAGAAGAAAAAAAACAAATGAATGACGATCATCGAAGCACAAATACATGAGTCTATAGCTGTACAAATTTGAATTTGGAATTCCTTACCAAAGAGGAGAAATTTGTGATTAAAGTGGCCAGTACGAAAAACGCCAATTTCATATGTAAGGACCTAATATTATTGACTCTTTTGTAATCCATTTAGCATTAAGTTCTTTTGAATAAATTATTATTATTAGTTCCGCTGCTAATTCTAGGGAAGCTATATAGTTATTTATTTTTATCGTAAATAAATTGGTACCTGTGGACTAGACTTCAATGAGTTCAAACTTCTTTTGAATAGTACAAACTGCAAGCCATATATTATCAATTTACCATTTAAAAGCACTGAGTTAATATTGCTAGCAATATTAACTCAGTCCTCATCCCCATCCACAACAGCCGATAATTTTGGACGCAGGCCTCCCCCTGATGAGCACCTTATTGGCTTTTATCTTATGGGGGTAGTGTCCATAATCCCACGCTGAGCATGCGAGTTGGGGATCGCAGTTTGGTGGTAGAATTTTTCTACAGGGGGCGCTGCCGCCCACTTCCGGTGGATATCCCTTAGTCGCCTCTTACGACACCCGCGGAACGAGTTGGGGTGGTGCAAATTCTAAGTCGGCACCACACAGCACACAGTGTTTAAATGATATTAGGTATTATCATTCCCGCCATCAGATTTAACCCCCTTATCTACGTTCCTGATGCTGGCACTAACTACCGACAAAATCCCTTCTTATGGCGAGCGAGTAACAATTTTAACTACTTGAGTAAGCAATTTGACCTTGATGTATTCTGTACAAGTGTTTGCTCGGCCAGGCGGCGGCTCAGCAGAGAGTTTTTTGGCGCAAATGATGATAATGTTGATGACAAATGATTAGATTAAAAATATATATATATAATATCAATTCGAAATAACTAACGGTATGTAGGTACCTATGTTTAGATGATGCATGTAGACTACACATTATGTTCATAGCCTTTTTATTGTACTATCCTTGAAAACGTTCAATAAGCTTTCTGGTATTTTTATTAATTTGTAACTATGTTAATTTAAAGCCTTTGGTTTTCCTTTAAATATATAAATAAATCATCCATTATATAAAATGATTACTACAGCAATCTCAATGCGAGTCTCTTTTTATTCCTTCTGCACTCGTATCTCTACTCTACATAGTTTGTCTAGGAAGGTTCTTGTACAGATTTATGTATTAATACACATTCTTACTTATTTCAGTGAGCAGTTGGAAACTCATCAGATCAAACCCTCTCAGCCCTCAAGCCCAATCAGAAATCGACGCTGCCATCGCCCGAACACGAGGCCTGAATCCAGATTACTATAAGCCAACCAGCCAATCTTTTGAAGACTGCTTCTACATACCTGAAGTGGATGCCAACAGTTCACCGCTATTCAGAGGCCAGTGTGGAACCAACAGTGGTGTGACTAATTTGGATGTTAGTAGGGTAAGTTGCTTTCAAACTTTTGCGATTTAATAATCTTAAAGATTAATTATTTATCTGTTAGGTATTTGTCGAGTACTACTGTGTAAAACGTGTCTTAAAGTTTTGACTAATTTCTAATAAATTAAATAAAATCCCAAAAAGAATTCGCCTTGAACGGGACTAAAATCCGCAACCTTCTCTCAGTACGGGAATGCGCTACCAATTGCGGTACGAGGTCAAGTGACGTAAGAGTCGAAAAACTTTGGGACTTCTTACGGGCTCTAGCGCCGAAATTACCAGCTTAAGCACTACAATAAAATAACTTATAACAAAATCTTTTTGATTAATAGTTAGTCTAATAATTAGGTACCTAGGTAAGTAAATAGATCCCTAAATTTTTACGAACAACTTTCTCTTCCAGTTTGCCGGCTGGTGGCACGAGTTAGAACGCTACCCGATCGACGGAAACATCGGGCAGTGCATCAGCTCTCGATACACCACCTCTGGCGCTGGTTACCAAGTGGTTGACACGTCCGTGGCTGACGGAGAGGCTGATATTGTCACTGGTACTGTGACTGTGTCTGATGGAAGGTTGACCAGGGTCCTTAGCAATGGAGTTACTCAAGGTTTGTTTCCTTTGTCCAGAGCTAATGCTTAATTTATGATTTGTCTAGGAGGTCCTTAGTCCCTATAAGTGGGTCTTACTTAAATAGCATATTTGTTAGAGCCTTATACCTCTATTGTTTATGATTTCTTGTTACTCTTTTCTCTCAGCATTTTTGTTCCGAAAGAAGAACTTTTTTATAGTTCTAACATCGAAGTTCCAAGCCCTTTATTATTTTGGCTATTGATTACGTATTATTTTTGTTTCTTTACAGAGATTGTTGTCTTAGCCACTGACTACGATAACTACGCGTTATTGTTCTCTTGCGAGGACGTTGTTGTTAACGGCGAGGATTATAGAAGAGGTAACAAATTGTTCACTTTTTGGCTTTCTGCACTAATTATTTGAATCATTTAGAATAATTTATTTAGTTGTTACCATAATTTTAACCGTAATATTTATCTGTTTAACCTTTATCTTTTGTCTGTGCTATGTACATACATAGCACAGACAATGTCGTTTGTTAACCAATACATATTGGATAACAAAATAAACGCATTTTACCTTACTTTTACAATTTTGCTTTTAGGAAGACATTCATGTCATAATTTTTGTTCTACCTCTATATTTAAGTAAACTATTACATCATTTCCTATCTAGGAACTATTACCTAACTCCTTTATTTTACAGTGTGGAGCGCCAAACACAGCAGGACCCGTGATCTCTCCTCAGTCAACGTTGACCCCATTAACCAAATCATCCTTGACAGCGACGTCCTATACACTAGGTTCTACCAGGAAGTGACCCAGACTGACGAGGCCTGCTTCCACTACCCTGAAGTTCAGGGTCAGGTCATCTTACCTGGGCAGTGTGATAAGGAGATACCAGTAGTTGAGGGCTTTGATGTTGTTGCGGTAAGAAAATCTCTGTAATAAGAACCAACAACAGTTCAATTGTGTCTCTTTTTACCTCTGCAGAGAATGCTAAAGGATGCTCTAATCTGACTTCAAAATAATTTAAGCTCCGGTATAGGGAAATTAACTTTAGCCATTCTGACAAAGGATTCGATCTGCTTTAATTCCTCTGAGATTTTAAAGTATTAATTTTGTATTATTCTATGAAATATCTACAAAACTCACAACCCATTTAACCAACCAGCTAACACCATATCATCCAACAGTACCAAGGCACCTGGTACCAGATCGAACGATACCCTCAAGTTCACGAGAACCAAGACGCCACCTGCATCGGCGCTCGCTACCTCTTCAACGAAGCAGCAGGCGAGGTTAATGTCCTCAACTGGCAGGTTGTTGATGGAGAACTAAATTCCATTGAAGGAATCGCTGTGATAGCTTCTGATGATGGCAGCGCTAAGCTGGATGTGACGCTCGAAACGGGAGTCAATGGTAAGTGTAGTAGTTTGTGCTGTTGAGAACTGCTAAGGGGAGGTTGTGATCTGTATCAGCAATTGACGTGTGTGTGATGTATTGGTAGTAGTAATAGCTAGAGATCATAGAATATGGGGAGGTTACGGCTTGTTCTTTTGAAGAGAGAACAGAAACCTTGAGCGGGTTAATACACAAAGTGATATTTATGGATTACGGAATGACGTTGGTATGCCGGATCGGATATCTAAGAAGCAAGGCTATAACTACCTGTTTAGTGGCTGTGGTGGAACCCTGGAAAAAAGGACAGTCTCCACCAAGAAGCGTAAGGGCTCAGCACCACAAGCTGGTTAAATAATAATACTATGTATCTTATTTTTCTAACTTCTATCCTTAGAAACTGTGGGGACATCGCTGTACGTGCTATCGACAGACTACGTCTCCTACTCACTAGTCTACAGTTGTAGCGACATCAATGAATTCCAAAGATCTGGTAAGTAGGGCATCTTTAATAGACATATTACAACAGTAAAACATATGGTTTTGGTCGGCATGTAGACAATGCCTCGGCATTCAGCCCAGCCTTTGTAGGTACCTTAGTGCAATTAAGTGTTAAAATAAATAAATAAATAAATAATAATATTTCTCATTCTGATTCTGAACACCAGTTAGAGACACCTAAGTACCTATCTACTAAGACTAAGGCATGTATTCGTATTACTCGAAAATGTAAGCGGACCATAATTTATATAATAATGATTTATTATGTTAGTTGATGTTTTTAACAGAAGTTCGCATACATATTACGTTAATGTTTACCGACGAAACTGCTAAATTGTCCGATTATCTTTCGAAGAACACCACCCGTAAGTGTAAACTAAGCCTAGACCATATTTTTTTTTTTATAAAGTTAGTAGGTATCGAGTATTTTGTAGTGCATTTCTGAACTAGAACAAATAGCCCCGCGCAAAAATGCAGACTCGCCACCGACTTTGTGTATTTGAATTAATTAATAAAATAAGTAGGTAGTGTAATTAAAGGACACCCCTGTCGGCAGGTGGGATGACCGTTATCTGCAAAAAAGCGTTGGCAAAATGCTGGATGCAACAAACAGAAGGCTCATCGCAGGCGGCCTATCTGTATCCAAAAGTGAACTAGCACAGGCATGATGAGCCTGGTTCACCATTGTTGGTTCTAGTCCATTCACTATAAGTCGCCTCTCACTCCCTCTAATTTCCTTCTCTCCTTCCAGTTGGTGCTTGGAAGCTCAGCCGAGAACGGACTCTAGACGTCGACGGCGTCGCTGCCATCAACAATGTGGTAAATCAGCGAGAAGAGTTAGACGCGCGGTACTTCCGGACAGTAGAACACCCTGAAGACTGTCCCGAGCCAAGCGCCGGCGTTTTAGTCACGAGCAGTCTTGTAGTGATGTCCATGTGTGTTGTTGTGCAGCTGTTGTATTAGAATAAAACCTACCAACCTAGAACGATTTATACATATAAGAATAAACCTAAGAATAAAATTGTTATTTATTTTCTAACGTAGTTTGTAACGTATACATTACGTACTAAGATGTTATTAAATTAAGTACCTACTTACCGAGATAATTTTTACTGCTCCATCTACATACTACCTTCTGTTTGTTTTTTGATGTAGCGATCTCTAACCAACGATACATGGACTTCAGAGACAACTTCGATAAAAAACTTTGGAATAGAAGGGTAAATAGCTTACTAAAACCTTCGAAGAATATCTGCTAGATGGCTTTAATACTATTAAACTATTTAGCTTTCTGTTCAAAAGTTTTCTTTCTAAATTGTCTCTGAAGTCCAGATACAAGCGTTGGTTGAATACCTACCTACATGTTAGTTATAGATCGCTACATCTATTTTTTAACTGAGGCTGGCCTTACTGCACAGAAGGGGCACTCTTCAGTCTTGTACATAGGCCCGGATTAGCCCCTAGGCCCACAAGGTCCGGTCCTAGGGGCCCTGCAAGTCTAGGGCCCTCATGGCGGAATATACATATCCCTAAAGTCTGGCTTGCCCGAAAAAACGCATTTATTATGCCAAATATTAATAGGTAGGTAAGTAAATAACAAGATCCATCATGTGCGAGCGTGACTCGCGCGCCGAGGGTTTCGAACGTTTGTCAAGTGTACCAATATGTACTATGGTTCAAAAGGATCGGCAAACTTCGGAGTAGATATAGATGTTATAGGTAAAATTTTCGAGAGTTTTCAAAATTTTTCTGAAAGTCCTTCAAGAATTTCAAAAACTGTTTTAGATGTAAAAGCCGATACCTTTTATTTGAAACCCCACTCGGCAGGGGCTGCGGAAGTGGGGTGCAGGGGGGCCAAATGTCCCCCCAAAATCAAACGGCTGAGCTTACTACCTAATTTAATTAACCAAAAACTTATCTTGAAATGAAAAAAAACTGTCCTCACAAAATCCGTGACCCACTTAGCACAAGATGGTGCCAAGATGGCCGTTGAGGCCATTTCGACCATTGAGTACCTAATTGACCTTTGTCACTTTTAGACACATACCCATTGTGAACTAAACAGACTTGGCAGATAATGGGAGCGTATAAAAAAAAAAAAATGTACAAATAGTGACGTAGAAGTAGAAATTATATTTAGATTTGTATTTTCTTACTTCATGTAAGAAAATAAATAAATAAATTAAAAATAAATTCCTGAGTACATACCTACCTAATTAATATAATTACATATGAAACAAGACATAAAACTAAAAGGAATGCTAGCCAATGATATGAACTAATCTAGTTAAAATAAAAAAGTTAGCAGTAAGTCTTAACTTCCTAATTTTTGTGTTTTAATGATGTCTGAAGTGCACTCTTTCCAAAACGGACGTACACGCATTTTATATACAAATTTCACAATTTTTCAGGAAACTTCTGCATAATTATATCTTTATGATTTATATGTATATTAAATTAATACCTACTTTTTTCATAGCCTGCTTCAGAAATTAGTTATTTATTACTAGTGTATACTAGTAAAATATCCAAAAGTATGGATAGTACTTTTCTATAAAAAAACTGGCGGGGAGATTTGATAGACGAAAAGTGGAAAAATCCGCGGCCTTACCCAAATATCAGAACAATTTGTGTATTTAAAATGTTAAATATATGCATTATGAAATATGAATTATTAAGTTTATATAAACTAGTACTATATAAACTACTGCAGCCCGCGGCTTCGCACCCTTTTTCCGGAATAAAAGGTAGCCTATGTCCGGCCCCGGGATACCATTTACCTCGCTGCCAAATTTCACCGAGATCCTTTCAGCCGTTCTTGAGTTATAAATAGTGTAACTAACACGACTTTCTTTTATATATAGAAAAAAGATAATAAATACAGAAAAGTTGTAAGACGAGGCAGTATCGGTCTTAATGGCTTTAGCCTAATATGCCCAAAAGGGCAAATTAAAAAAAAATATCATTCATGTCAAAATATAGATGTCTGTCTGTCATGGTCAAACGTCAAAAAAATTGTTCGATTCATGAAATGATAGATTGAAATCAAGCTACCTACTTTGTCCCATTTTTCACTTTTTCTAAAGTATTTTTCACCGATTTCGTAAATGTTTTGCATCGCACGATAAGTAATTTTGTCGTGACACAAAACTATATGACAGAGTACATTTGAGTTAGAAAATACCTGCGAATAAAAAACATTACGGGATGGCCGAAGTTGAGGAAATTAGACCTCCCACGGAAGAGGATATCAAAGCCGCTGATATCCTCAAAGGAGAGGCCAATGACTTCTTCAAGAGTGAGTAGTCCTACATTTATATTCCCGTAAATCACACATGGTCAAAGGCCAACTGATTATGAATGACATAACCTAAAAATTCCAGGACAGATCTACGATCGGGCCATCGAGTTGTACTCGGAGGCGATAAAAAAGAACCCCAACAATGCCGTGTACCACGCGAACCGGAGCATTTCCAACCTACGTCTGGAGAACTTCGGCTATGCTCTGAATGATGCGTCAAAAGCCATCGAGCTGGACCGAAGTTACACGAAGGCGTATTACCGACGAGCCGCGGCTCATATGTCGCTAGGAAAATACAAATTAGCCTTAAAAGATTTTGAACATGTAAGTAAACAGCTGTGGAAAGACCACCCTGTTGATGGACCAATGACAATTTCGCGGTTGCAGGGAGTCGATGGATGGAGGTGGCTCAGGACCGCTATTCGTGGCGTCTTTTGGGGGAGGCCTATGTTCAGCAGTGGATGTATATGAGCTGATGATAAAGTAAACAGCTAGCACAGAACAGTGGTGGGTGGAGTTGCACAAGTTTTGGAGGGTCTATTTCCAGCAGTGTATAAATTTCTGATGTGGTTTATGTCCATGAAGGAAACACCGTCGACAAACAGACTACTGAGGAGGAGGACAGGTTTAAATAAGTTTTAGAATGTTGGTCCTTCAGGACAGTTAAAAGGGCACAAGGGAGGCTTACAGGGCAAACCTGTAGTTTAAAGATAATAGCTGAAATAATAATGAAGTAAACAGCTCCATGATGTTTACTTATCCTAATGTCATCCTGTTGTAAGAGTAGGTATCTTCTCAAAAGAGGTACCTACTTTTGTGAGAAGGTACCTACCTACTATTGTATTATATAAACCCTTTAACTATATTTTGTAACCAAAGTATTGCTTTTAAAAAAGTGAATTTAAATTGTATTCATAATATAAAGCTTATCATTTCAAATAATAAGAAATGTAGTATGCTTAAAGGACAACTGTTCATGAGCAATTCATTTTGTTACTCAATTTGTGGAAACAGATAAACAGGAAAATAACCTTTGTTCGTTACAGCTTGAAAACACATTTTTTCCAGAGTATTATTTAATTTAAATACATTTTTACAGGTCACTAAAGCTAGACCAAGTGACCAAGATGCCAAGCTCAAGTACAATGAATGCAATAAAATTGTGAAGAGGATTGCTTTTGAAGCTGCCATAGCAGTGGAACAGAAAGAAGTTAATATTGCCGATTCAATCAACTTAGATGCTATGAGTAAGTTCAAAAATACCTTAACTAACATTTTAACAACTTTGCTGCCAGCTAAAATGTTCACACTGGTTCAAATAAATAACACATGCTCCCTCCGCGATTATATGTGAGCTTCGTACACCCCATGAAAACACGGGAGTTGGCTGCAAAGTTGCTTAGAAATAAAACAACCTATCTAATTTGAAAATAAGCTGTCCATCACGCAAAGATCTACTCTCTCCTACGTAGACCGAGACACGTTCTCGGTGACCCTGTTGACCCAATCGCCGCCCGGAACCCCGGAGGTGGCGGAAACAAGTCCCGATTCGCTTCCACACACTAAACACCTGACCAAAAACCGAACCCGCCGGATGCGGGATCGAAGAATTGACTTATTCCAATAATCCCCAGTAGGCCAAGCACGGGGATTGTTCTCTAGGGTAGAATAGACAATAATGACATCGCATCGTCATATATTGCGTACATTATTGAAGTTGAAGGAATTAATTTCAAATAATTTACGCATTCTATGACAATGTGACGTAATTTTTCTCTAAGCTACTCTAGACAACAATGCCTACTGCATGCTCACTAAGGTGATGCGCAGGGGAAAATTGAACAAGAGTTCCAGAAATCTCTTGATCCACATATTTACTTCCCCGCTTCCGCCCATAGGTGCACTCGTGCACCTCGGCGAACCCTCCCTTCCCTCTTGGCAACATCATCTCGCAACAAGCCAAGCCCAAGCTGAGGTTCGCACCTAAGTGGTGGCCCTTGTGCGTGTTGCCCCAACATAACTTTACCGGAAAGGTGCCCGCCAAAAGTCCGGTAACGCTGTCATGGACATCTGCGTTCAACAGCATTATTAGTACTTTCAAAAAAAAATAAAAGAGACAAAGATCTACTTCAAAAAGTTCAACCAGCCCAACTCAGGCTGGTTAAGGTCTTATGAGGCAAAATAATAATGTAAGTTAAAAGCTATCTTATTAATTCTGTATTTTTGGTGTATAAATCAGTGAGTAGCACACATAGTTAATGTTACTTTTAAAACAATAAAATAAAATTACATTATATTGTAAACCAAACTGTTATGTTGCAGCAACCACTAGCCATAAAATGAACAGACTATTAGTGCAATGGAATGCCCCCTTATTCATAATGGTTCTCTAACTTAAAACAGTTTCTAAGCAGCATTATTTCTCACTCTATATCAATAGAAGAAGAGAGAGTGAGAAATAACAATGCTCTATGTTCGCAGACTTTGTATAACCCAGAAGTTGTAATCCGATTATGACTAAGGGGATTACAAGATAATTTAACCAGGGTTGAGATGATTTAAATCAGTGATTTAAATGACGCCTGTTAATCAAACTGTTTGTGAATCACATCAAGAGCCTTTACTAGTCATATGCTTCATCTGATGTGCGATGACGCAAAAACCACCCGGATCCTATTTATTGACAAAATAAACGCCAGGGTTGTGATGATTAAAATCAGTGATTTAAGTCATGATTTAAATCAAATGATTTTTTAAAGTACATCATGTGATTTAAATCAAATTGTTTTTTCGCTGCAATGAAAACAGAAAGCAGTCAAAAAAGTGTAGAGAGTACCCAAATTAAACTTTGGTGCAGACACTTTCAATGTTGTTTCCCCTGGTTGATTTACTCGGGGAATGTTTCAATTTCAATCTTGGTGTTTTGTGGTTCAATGTTCAATCTTGGTGATTCAGCTAGTACTGCTGAACGAGAAGACACCAAGATTGAAACACTATCATGTGATTAAACCTTTGAACCTACCTATAAAAACCTTAAATCTGAATAGATCCAAGAGATTAGCACTAAAATTTAAAAAAACTGATTAAAAAAAACCAGTTTTAAATCAAATTAGTCTGATTCATTCGTTTTTTTTCTAATCGTAATTTAACTAACATAAGCATTATGTCCTAAAAATATTACCTTTCCTTCAGGCCAATCTATCAATCATTTATAGATAATCAAATCAATATCAGTGTTGATTATAATTCATATTATATTATCAAGTTAACATTCTTCTATTAACCTCTGATAAGTAGTTATAATGGTGCTGTGTTGTTTAAGCAAATTTTGTCGTGCTAAAAGAGTTGAAAATAACAAAAACACTGAAAGTATAAATAAAACAAAGATTATTCTAAACTTTACAGTCAAATCTGATGTGAAAGGTTTGTAAACAAACAACAGGCAAAAAAACACTAGTATATACATGCTTGGTTGTAAGTTGCAGACGTAATTGTTAGCATTATTTATTGAAGTAAAGATAAAATTAACAAGGAAAGTAAGTTGCATATAAAAAACATTGCGACAAAGTTAATTTTAGGTTAAGTACGCAGTTTGTTAACAAACATTTCACATCTAATTGAACTAGAGTTTAAATATACTATTGGAAGTCCCATTGTCAAACAATGGGTAATTTTTTTTAAATTAAAAACCAATGTTTTTGCACATTTATTAAACGAATGTTTTTGCACTATTTCAGCCATAGAAGACGATTATGAAGGTCCTCAGTTGGAAGACGGCAAAGTGACGTTAGAATTCGTCAAAAGTCTGATGGAACACTTCAAACAGCAGAAGAAACTACACAAGAAGTGTGCCTACAAGGTAAATAGCTAATTATCACATCACCCTGATATCATGAATGCCAAAGTTTGGACGGATGGATGGACAAGTAGCTGGATGTATAGATGTCTGTCACTTCTTTACGCCAAAACTACTGAACGGATTGGGCTGAAATTTGCATAGATGTAGGTCTAGATCTGGATTATCACATAGGTTACTTTTTATCCCGTGTATCAGTTCCCATGGGATATAAATAACCTTTGAACGTTTCCAAAGAAACAATGCGTGCGAAGCCGTGGGCCGAAATTAGTTAACTAACACATGTTAGATAGTGAAACAATTACTTTTGTACCACCAACTATACACTAGCCAAACTCGATGTAGAATATTTGTAAAAAAACCTACTATAAAAAACTACTTAAACTAAATTTCAATTTGTTGCACCGTCTTTTTATACGCAATTTACATAACTTGTCAATTTGAGATCCTTCCTTCAGTAAATCTTAAATCTTTCTTACAATTATATTTGAAACTCGACGTCAAGAAAATGAGTTTTTGTTCTTTGTTGGTTCGTTTACAAACATTCTACATCGAGCTTGGCTAGTGTATAGCTTGGTCGTGGCTCTGCTCTAGGAGGGTGCTACTGGCTACCCCCGGTACATATTCCTTAGTTGTATGGTTGTAATTTTTGCAGATCCTCATCGACGTAAAAGCCTACCTCCAAACCATTCCCTCGCTCGTCGATATCACAGTACCACCCACCGGCAAGTTCACAGTCTGCGGAGACATCCACGGACAGTACTATGACCTGATGAACATATTCGATATGAACGGCCTGCCTTCGGAGACAAACCCTTATTTGTTCAACGGAGACTTTGTGGACCGGGGCTCGTTTAGTGTGGAGTGCATCTTTGTGTTGTTCAGTTTTAAGTTGTTATTCCCTAATCACTTTTATATGTCGAGAGGTGAGTGTGATTTGAATTTTTCTATGGCCGGTATTAAGAAAGCTTGCTCAGTCATAGATCTATGCTTAATTGACGTTTATGCCATAGTAAAGCGTTACACAAGCATAGATAGCAAGCTATTATAATACGGGCCTAAGTGCCTTATCATGCTGGCGATTTGCGAGCGATTTCAAAGCTTGGCGAGTACGCAGCGAGATCGCGGCGAGCTCGCTGCATACTCGCCAAGCTTTCTGATCGCCAGTGTGATAAGGCTCTAGCAGTTACTAGTAATTAAGATGAGAATTAGACAAAAGAAAATTGTCTTAAATAAGAGTCAAACTGAGCTACTTTAAATTAAACCTAATCTTTGGTTTATAAAGCTAGCAGCCAGTTTTTTGAATGCTGTTAAGAGGCGAACTTAACGGGTTTGGTGGTCAATGTAGGCCTAAGTCTGAGTAGGTACTCACGGGATCCCCGTGGGAAAAAACTCAAATAAAATACATAAAATACAATTATTAAATTTTTCTGTTGTACCTTGAATGTGAAAACAAGACTGAGAAAAAAAACGACGTTAAAAAAAAACATGAAATCGCACTGTTTCGCACATGATTTGGTCGACATCTCAGGAACACTGCGGTCTATTGAAATTACTTGTTTGTTGTATGTTTTGATTCGTACGTTATTACTAATTATTTGGTTCCTTTAACTAGTTTCTTTAGAAGTTGTTTAGTTTTCTTGTAAATAAGAGAAATCTTGATTTTTGGGCTTACGGCGCCGCGCCGTTCCAAAAACGTATGCTGTGTCCCGCTCCTATGAACGCGAAATCCTATGCGTATCCTTCTCACAACATTGCGCGCATTGCGCCCTCTTAAATCATGCCCATTCTGTGTTTACTGGATGGTTTTGTGCAATTAATTGTCCAAGATTTCCGCGATTTCAGACTTTGAAGATTTTTAAAACAGCGTAATTTGCGATGTTTTGTTAATCCTATAGATCCTTATGATTCAATTTATGTATGAGTTTACTTAGCTTCTGGTCGCAGCTTCGCTCGTGTTTTTCTGAATAAAAAGTAGCTTATAGTTATTTCAAGTCTAGATCTTTTATTTTATTAGTCTGATTCGTCCCACTGCTGGGCAAACCTCCACCTCCTCCACAACCTATATTGGTCTACTGCTGGACCCAGGCCTGATAAGCGACTTGTTGGCTTTTATCTCACGGGGGTAATGCCCATAATTCCCACTCTGGACATGCGGGTTGGGGATCGCAGTTCGGTCCGCGGGAAGAGTTGGGGTGGTGCAAATTCTACGCAGGCACCACACAGCAAAGCTGCTGGGCAAAGGCCACCCCCAAATCTTTAAGGGTACAGAATTTCAGATCGATCCACTTAGTAGTTTTAGCGTTGTCTTTAGCCAAACATCTTTCCAACGGCACAAAATTTCGCCATTATAACATCTGTAGGATTTATTTATTCTAGAAATCGAAGTTGATAAAATTGAAAGTTACACCAAGTTTTTATTTTTTAAATCTTTTGACGTTTTTTTTTTTTTAATTTTATTCCAGGAAACCACGAAACCATAGACATGAACCGTATGTACGGTTTCCGCGGGGAAGTGACCTCAAAATACACGTCGCAAATGGCCGATCTTTTCACTGAAGTTTACAACTGGTTGCCGCTGGCACATTGCATCAATAAGCGGGTGCTGGTGATGCACGGTGGCCTGTTCAGCAAAGACGACATCACGCTCGATGATATCAGGAGTGTGGATAGGAATAAACAGCCTCCGGAAGATGGTAAGATTAATAATAATAAGGTTTTATTCCTTTGATTTTCCTTCGCACTAGTCCCTGCACTGGTGGATATAATTCAATTCAATTCATTTATTTATTTGTGATACACAGCTATTACAGGGATCTTCAGTTATAAAATTAGAGCACTGTGATCTGCCATTTGGCGTACAAATTTAACATAATTTAACAATGAAAGAAAAAGTGATATTAATAATAGTGAACAAAGGAAACACACAGGAAAAGTTTAAAGAATTAAAAAATAATGCGTTTACATAGTGTGTAACCACTCTGTACGCTACATTTACTTTATGATCTTCGCGTGTATCATTTTGTGCAACTGAGGATGACATCCGCTATGTGTATCCATCGCCTTTAGATTAACTCTCATAAAGGGCCTCTGTGCTGTTGGCTTCGGCCCCACGCATGCCTCCCAAAGAACCGGGCCACTATATGGCTCGTGATCATGGAAATGAGAAACACATAATAATAATTGAGTTGTGGTATTCATTAGATACTGTACTTACCATAGAGACTTGAGGCTTACGGACAAACCGATTTATGTTTATGTTAGCTGTAGAATATGTATGTAAATAATGTTTAATATAAATAAATAAATAATAATAATAATATATTAAATTATCAAAATATTGTCAGCATGTGGGATGTTGATTCAGCGACCGTCGTCTCGATAGTCGTTTCGGTTAACGGCGTCATAGCGAAGAGCCTCGATCAACATCTCAAGAGACTCTCGCTAGGAAGTTGGATCAAGGGCCAGATCAGAGTCCAGGAGTACCGCCTTTTGGATCTGACCCTTGATCCAACTTCCTAGCGAGAGTCTCTTGAGATGTTGATCGAGGCTCATCGCTATTACGCCGTTAACCGAAACGACTATCGGGACGACGGTTTATTATTATTATTATTTATTACGTACATATAAATGTGCTAGTGGTTTCGTTTTCACTTCTTCCACTTGTGGACAAAAACTTGAAGTGAAGGGAAAATCACTAACACCTTATTTCTTATTTGATAATAATTTATAGTACAAAATTTTAATTGTTTTAGTGCTTATTTTGTAAGCCTAAAGAAGTTATTGAAATCAGAAAAACTGAAAAGTATAGGGTATGACGTGAAAAGGCACGTGTCAAATTTCGTGTCAATGTCGTAATGGCAAACAAATTGTGTAACTGAGAGGTGCATGTGTAATGTATTTTGATGTTGCATCTCGTTATAGATCTAATTCTTACTAAATAATAATAATCCCTGTTTCATATTATGTGAGTATATTTCAGCAAAGTAGCGCCCGAATATTATTTTCACCTAAACAATATATATGTATTATAATTATTTAGCTAGCGGAGGAGGATGCTGACTCTGCTACACAGTTTTTAACTTTTGCGGTAGTCAGCCCACAATTGTACCCTATACATTAAGTTCTGTTAAAGATTTTTTTATTTTTTGTATTTCGTATTTGTATTTTTTCAGGTATAATGTGCGAGCTCCTATGGTCAGACCCGCAACACATGGCCGGTCGCGCGCCCTCCAAGCGCGGCGTGGGCTGCCAGTTCGGACCTGACGTCACCAGTGCCTTCCTAGCCAAGAACAATCTCGAGTACATCATACGTAGTCACGAGGTATGTTGAAAACCCAGGAGTCGCCTGGGGTATATCTGAATAAATAAAAGTCAAAAAGTCAAAAGTCAAAAACTCTTTATTTCCATAAATACAATAAATGTACACTTAGAAAAGGTCAAATTCTTAATAATTGAACACTGACACGGAAATAAAGTGATATTTTTGATTTCAGTCGCTTCAGTATGTAGACTAAAGTAAAGAAGCGACGAAGAAACCTTTAGCCTGTTAGTTGTTGTTTTTCGAGTTTTAGCAAATCCCGTCCCAAGCTTTTTTATCCTCTAGATAATCTGATATTTTATAGAAGGCCTAGGTAAATAATGCTGGACATACCACACACAACATCATCTAGCCTCAAAGTAAGCAGAGCTTGTGCGAAAGTACAAGACGACGATGACCAATGTGGCACGGCGGGCGAAGGTGCTGCGACGCTGGAGGTTGCAGGTTCGATTCCCGCCTTGTGACAAATGTTTGTACGATCTACGAATACTTGTTCTGGGTATTTTCTATGCATAGTAAAAAATATATATATAAATGAACACTTAACAAAAAGGTAACCACTAAAACCAAAAACTTCAACAACACGTAGTTGCACACACACAGCGAAAAAGGTGCAAATTCGAGTTAGTCAACGTAGGAGAGATGGATGAAATGATGAATTAAAGCTAAATGATAAATTATATTTTTATTGCATAAAATATACAAAACCAAAAGATTTCGACCTGTAATTTGCTCCGATGACACCAGTGTCGTAAAATATTATCTACCAATATTTCTTTGCTTTTGTAATCTTAACTAAAAATATCATGAATTCTAGAACCGAGTATACACACTTGAAACGTTTCGTCAAGTGCAAATTTGCACCTGGACGCTGAAATCCTTTCTAGCACCTCCCTTTCTAGCATCAGCCGTAGTACAAACAGCAAACACTCTACTAGTCAGTCCGCACAGAAAAGAGCCTTATCACCTCACGATTGCAGTTAGAGCGAAACCTCCGTTATTTGAAATTAACCTTTTTTTTTCAGGTAAAGAACGAAGGTTACGAGATAATGCACGATGGGAAATGCATCACTGTCTTCTCAGCGCCTAACTATTGGTACGTATCCATACTTCACTCTAACATTATAAAAGGGAAAGTTTGGATTATTGTTCTTTCTTCACGCCATAACAACTGAACGGATCGGGCTGAAATTTTGCATAGATTTAGTTCGTTTTATTCCATAAATCAGTTCCCACGGGATATAAATAACTTTTAAACGTTTTCATAAATACAACGCGTGCGAAGCCGCGGGCAGAAAGTATATCTGTTACCTTATCACGGATCTTTAAAAATTTGGTTAGGACATAGATTCCTAGGGAAGGAAAAGTTAAAAACCTGAAAACGCGTGCGAAGCCGGGGACGGAAGCTTGTATATCATATATTTGAATCATAAAGTAAATTGTATATTTTTGCAGCGATACGATGGGCAACCTCGGCGCTTTCATCACAGTGAACGGCGCTGATCTAAAACCGAACTTTACTACGTACGAAGCTAAGGTAATAATTATTCTTTGCATATTAAATAGAACAAAACCGAATGAAGTTGCGAGTAATGGGGTAGGGCTTTGCCCATCAGTGGAAAGTACAGAAGCGGAAAGTACTGGAATAGCTTATAAATAAATCACATAATAATATTGCTTCAGAATAAATAAAAACATCTAATAGTGACAAGAAAATTACAATCAAATAATAGAAACAAATAAGAACTAGTATTTGCTACCTATATCAAACAAACTATCGAGGCTCTCCGGGGTTTTAAATTTCTGAGCCGAGTCGAAGCGACGCTTGACCCGAGAGCTGGTGGGTATCTGGCGCAGCGCATCAGCATTGCCATACAGCGGGGCAATGCCGCCAGCGTCTTGAGGACGCTTCCGACTGGTATTGATATGAATGAATTATAAATACTAGTTCTAATTTGTTATTATTATTTGATTGTAATTTTCTTTGTTAATAAAGATGTTCCAATAAAAAAAAACTATTAAATAGTTAATGCTGGATAATTTCACAAGCTTCCTTATACATGTCCTATGTCCATCGAATTAATTTGCCTCCTATGGTTATCCACCAAAATCTTAGACGTCGTAGAACAAGATCCAGCTCGGTAATAACCTAATCACGATACAAACGTCCACTGTTGAACGTGCCTCCCCTAAACAAGGGGGGATTGAGATCACCACGCTTGACAGGCAGATCAACGAACGCAGTAGAGGTGTTAAAAATACAGAGAAGGAAGCTGCTGCTCTTAGGAGCCATCGATAAAATATGTCACCATAAGGGGGGAGGGGGTCTACGAAGTGTGACATTGGCGGGAGGGTTAATAACATTTGTTACGTCACATTTTAAAATCTATTTATTCTAGGTATACAAAATTACGCAACATTAAATTAAATTAGGTACGCAAAATTTTATAAGTTAACGAAAAACTTTAGTAATTATTTCAAATGATTCATTTTGATTTTATTAAAAATATTTTAAATTTAAACAAAACTAATTTTGGAACTGCTGATTAAATTTTATCATAGATTGGGGTAAAATTGCAAAATATGTGACGTCACACAAGGGGGTGAGGTATCACAAATGTGACCAGCTGTAACAAGGACGGGGGCGGGGGTCCAAAAATCATGAAATTCGTGTCACGTAATTTATGTACAGCCCCACAGCTAGGTTAATGGTAATATACGCCATATTATGAAGTATTTTTTTCTGTTTACAGCCCCACCCAGACGTTAAACCCATGGCGTACGCTAATTCCCTCTTCAACCTACTATGCCAGTGACCCTAACAACCAACCCAGATGGTCTCTACGGTAGTTTCCGAAGGTACCTTAGCTGCGCAATTATTGCTAGCCCATTGTACACCCACTGTGTCTTGTTATAAGGTGTTATTTCGAATATAGGTCAATTAAATGTACAAGAAGGTTGGCAACCAATTTCCTTAAGACCCAAAAGAGGAAAGTTGCCCTTACAAAAGGCAGGCTTTTCCACTCTTGGCGACAAGGTAGGCGCCGATATTTCGTATTTAGTGCTTCAATTGAGAAGCAAGGAGTTTGAATTTGAGTTATAATTTAAAAGCTATGAGTATCAACTATACAGGGTGCTACGAAACATGTGTACTAAACCGAAAGGGGGTGATTCAGGACCCTGAGGGGATCACGGCTTAGTATACATGTTATATGGCACCCTGTATAGCATTAACACTAACTTAGTAATCTGTGGAGCCAACATTGTAACCAAGTATGGACCCCGCTAATAATCGTAACTACACCATTTATGTATTGTTCATAAATTATTTCCCATGCTGACCGTTTTCGTTGCTTGCCTTCATGCATTCTGTCTTAGAATATGCATCACAAAAAATTAATTAATTATTCTAAGAATATAATGCCATAGCATAATTGTGCACCAGAACCACTCCTCTTTATCCAGTAAATCGGAATTGACTTATTTTTGAAAACCGTGGCATAATGCATTTTACTCGATAAATCCAAGACAATATAAGAAATGTTAAAATTACCTCCTAGAGCGGCAGTGCCCATATTTATTTCTATCTCTTATGGGGCCTTTTTCTAAATTAAGAATGATAAAAATGTTATTCGGATATAAATTAGATTTAGAAGTCACTATAAGACACAATTTTGTTCTTTACGTTCTTAGTCATACAAGCTTGTGTCAAATCTTTGTTGAATTAAAATTAGACAAAAATTGTATAGAAGAAATTCTTCGAATACCTACGTCAAGCCGGGTTTCCACTGCGAGCAAGAAGCGAATCTAACAGGTTTCGTTGTCAAACTAGGCCTAGATCTCAGTACTCATGGGATCCCCGTGGTAAAAAACGCGAATTACATTCAATTCAATTTTTTTTCTTGAGAAAATAATCATGAAAGTGCACTGTTTCGCACATAATTTGATCGAGATCTCAGGAAGCCTGCGTTCTATTAAAATTACTTACGTTTTGATTCGTAGGTTATTTATTACTTATTATTTGGTTCGGTGAGCCAGTTTCTTAATAAGTTGTGTGGTTTTCTTGTAAATAAGCAAACACTTGATTTTTGCGCTTACGCCGTTCTAAAAACGTATGCTCTATCCCGCTCCTATAAACGCGAAATCCTCTGCCTATCTTTTTCACAAAATGGCGCGCATTGCGTTGCGTCCTCTTAACTCGCAAGAGTAAACGGCATACTCGTATTTCCACCAGCTAATAGTCGAGCGGAAAGAACTGAGCGAGCAGAAAGCTTTGAAATGACCTCCGCTTACTCATCTCCCATTTCCCGCTCATTACCCTTTCGCGGTGGATACTCGGCTTCAGTGTCGTTGAAATTTGCGACGTTACTAAGAACTAAAGATTTGTTATAAGCATTATAATATGTGACCTACTAAATTGTAACAGTTAAGGTTGTCGCTTACACTGCCGCACAACACTATAAACCGCCATTGTGAGTTGACTCGCACACAAAGAGTTCCGTACCGTAATAACCAGGCAAATTAAAGTTTTCATCGAATTTTCACTTGGTCGGAGACCTCTTTAAATTTTAAACTTTATTTTATTTTATGTATTTGTTGTTATTACTGTTTAAGTGTTACTTATATATAGAAAGTTTCAGGTATCTACCTATTGTGGTTCAAGAAATACAGCCTTGACAAACAAAGAGCAAACATAGCTTAAAAAAACACGTTTTTGGGTTTCAAAGATCGGAGATCGGTTTCGAAACCCTTATCGTCTCGCTTTTTCTGTACTTTTTTAGTCTTTAATATCTCAGCAACTACAGATGCAAAAAACTTGAAATTTAAATTAATAATACATTTCGTGCGCCTGTAATAAAAAGAAAAAAAAATAAAAATTAATATTAAAATTTTCTGTACAAATTGTGATGTCGAAATTTTTAAAAGAGACCTACAAGTCTAAGTGGGGTATCAAATGAAACATATCAGTTTGTACATCTCAAAGCAGTTTTTCAAATTTCCGTAGTTTTCATACTTTTTGAAATATTTTGAAAAAAGTCGAAATATTACCCATTCCCCCCTATCTCCGAAGTTTGCAGAGCGATCCGTCTGAAATGTATGTAGCGTTTGTAGATATGGATCTATATTTTACAGGAAAAATATAGAGAAGTTTGTAAATAGAACACTTTTTGAAAAATTTACAATAAGGGGGGATTTTTTTTGGGGTAACCCCCCCTGGGTTACCCCACCTAGTGGGATATCAAACCAAAGGAGTCGGTTTCTATATCACAAAACAGTTTTTAAAATTTCTGTAGGTTTAATACTTTTTGAAATATTTAAAAAACTCTATTACCCTCTATACGAAGTTTGCATCTGAAATGTAGGGAACTAACTACCTTTAATTTTTAGGTATTCAATAGCAAAGTCTCTAACCAGTACCTATAGTACATGTTGGTAAACTTAACAAACATTCGAAACCCTCGGCGCGCGAGTCACACTTGCACTTGACCAATCTTGCTTGTATGAAAGCCCCCTGTAATTTAGATACTTAATATTTCATTTTTATTATTTGCTGTTATAGCGGCAGGTAAAATACACGTTCTCAGAAAATTTCAACTGTCTATTTCTTACGGTTCATGAGATAGAGCCTCGGACGAACAGACGGACAGCGGAGGCTTAGTTATACGGTTCCGTTTTCACCCTACGGTTACGGAACCCTAAAAATTTGCATTCAAATATGGGCTTAAACTCGTAACACAAGCTTCAAGCGAGTTGCCCGCGCGCTGCATACTAAGTCTATGCCGTCACTGTAAAATATAAATGTTAAGTCGAGGTCCATATTTGAATGCTCATTTTTGTGTTGTGCTGCAGTGGTGCTGAACGTGAAAGCGCCAGCCTTTGCTTTGCGCCGAAAGGCTATATTACACCGGGGCAACACTGTGCGGCATGCCACAAGGCCGCATGCTACAAAACAAAAAATGTCGCACATTGTGGCAAGAGCCGTGCGGCATGGCAACACCTTGCGTCATGTGGCAGACTGTGACAGCTTGTATCCGGGCACAATGGATTCCATGCGACATTATTCGTGCGTCAAAACAGTTTCTCTGCTACTAAATGCTTCTCAACTCTCGACAACATCATTCGGCATGAAATGATTAAAGCTATTCCAGATATCATTGGGGACCAAGAACAACAATATAACCATTAACAATATGCTTCTCAAATGAGCAGGAACAGAGGATCATGAACTCATCCCAGCTGTTTTAGACGGCTTATCTTATCAGGCAGCTTTTCAGCTACTAACAAAATAAGCTGCTGCTAAAGTTACTTGATCAGCAATATTCTATTAGGATTCTATCTCTATGGGTGTATCCCCTCGATCAATCCAGTAGGTAGATCAGAAACACTCCATAAACTGCATGTTGCTTCTGAAATAACCCAGGCACGATGTTGCCTCGGCGTAAAATAGGCTGGCGCATGCCAGCCATGCCGCAAATGCTTTCTATTTGTAGCATGCCACAAGGTGCCGCGTGCCACAATATGTAGCATGCGGCACTGTCGCACTTTGTTGACTCACCGTAAACGAGCCCTAACAGTCGATTGTAGCTTCTCTTTAACTCTTTGCAAGGCCTTGTCGTAGGGTCCTAGTCATTATCCAATTTGTTACTCGCAGGTGGACATAGAGGTCGATTTTGTTGGTACATAAACAACTAATTTGACAGCACTAAAACTGTTGCTGTCAAATTGTTGTTGGTCGTTGAGCGTAAAGGTGCGTAACGATTCAGTAACAACAAGTTAATTAATGCTTAAGAGCGTTTACGCCTTCCATGCGCAGTTTAGCTGAAAAACAGTACTTTTCAAACCCTTTAATATCATGAACCACTTATCTTACACTATATGGTAATTAATAATAATTTTAGGAAATTTCGTTGTCTAAATAGTGAAGAAAATATTTCGATAGTATGTACATATGTACGCGTTCTATCAAGATAACTTGTTAGAAGTTTTCTTAATTTCCCTTTCAGCATCAGTTTCGATGTGATATATCTAATTAACAAAAAATAATAACCAATCAATAAGATCCTTGGGAAAATAGTTAGTTAAAGATGTTTGGTTTTGGTATATAAATTAAAATTAAAAAAATGTGAATTATTACGAATTTTAAATGATTTGACATCGTTATACCTTATTTAATTTAATATAACGCTATTGTTATATTAAATTAAATAAGAAAACAATAGAGCATCTTCTTTAAAATCATACATATAAAATTTTTATTATTTTGTTGTTATTATTTTTCTGTAAATATTTTAACACTACTTTAAAACGCTGGGCGCAAATCATTTCAAGTCAGTCCCACACACATCGCGCGCTAGGCGTCAACTCTCTTAACACATTGTAACATACAACATGACTACAGTGCGATATAACAAATCTACACACCGATTAAACATGTTAAATAATGATGATTTATAACATGTTCTCGATGATATCAAATATATTCTTGATGTCAAATGTTTCGTTTAGTTTTCGTTTAAACGAATCGAAACCATTCTCCAACTCTGCTTA
Source organism: Eupithecia inturbata (assembly GCA_963662085.1). Lineage (NCBI taxonomy): Eukaryota > Metazoa > Arthropoda > Insecta > Lepidoptera > Geometridae > Eupithecia > Eupithecia inturbata. Next base: position 3,264,665 of record OY759192.1, read on the forward strand.
GGAAATTTAGAAACGTGTTGCTCATTGATAAGCATTTTGCAATTTATTACTTAGGAATATTTTCCGATTTGTTACCTATTGAACTGTTGTAACTTTTAAATTCATCATGGTTATTAACACTAAAGTCATTTAAATCAAATCATGGTCAATATCCCGTTGTAAATGACTTTAGTTGTGTAACTTATTTTAGGGAGTTTTAAATTTTTCGTAAAAATTTTATCAATAATGAATAGATATTTTCCAATTTTAAGTTTTACGAACCGTCTTGGGTTTTTATTCAGTAACCCTCTCATCATAATGGTCATTAATAATGGTCCGTTAACAAAAAACAGTTGCTATGCAGCGTTATTTCTCACTCTGACTTATGTCAATAGAATAAGACGAGTGAGAGATAGCTATACTCTAAGTTAGCAGACTATTATGAATAAGGGCGTTAGTATTTAATATTATCAGTTCTAGATATACTATGCACTATAGATTTGAAAATAAGCAATAATTATTCTTGTAAGCGAAATAGGTATTATAAGCCTGTTGTAATGAACTTTTTAATAAACGAAAAAAATCTGATAGATAGACGTAGACTAGATGAACAAAAATATTTTACAAAAGGCCCCCCTTCTATCTATATCATCTATATATTTCATATATCTATATTTATATTTCATAGAACAAAATATTCTTAAACATTTGTATCAACAGTTTATTATTTTAATTAAGTTATCCAACTTATGCATTTTCAATTAAGTTTTTATTTCTAATGATATTTATTTAAAAAGAAATACATTATTGCATTTACTTAAATTTTTGTAAAGACTCGCGTGAACACTTTTGTCGGCCCTTTTATTAAGTTACCAACTTACTATTTATTTCAAATAAAAAAAAGACATTATGTATTTTGCATTATAAAACAAATTACCATTAGTCATTTTAAGTTTTTATCCTCAGATAGTTCTAGGAAGTTTTATTTATTTTGTTCTGTTATATTTTACATCGGAAAGAACAAGATAAAACTTCTATATCTATCAAAAATATGAATAACAAGATAACACGATATTTATTTTACCATTTAATAGTTTTTAATTCGATTATACTCATCAAATGCAAGCATATGTTAACCAATAATCTAACCAATTGACGACATAAGACTTATGTTAAGTTTAAACAATTGGTTAATTTATTGGTGAACCCTACCCTTAACCGACCAAAATGCATCATATTATTAAGGTACCTGTACACTGTCGTAGACAAAGTTTAGCTTAAGATATTGTAAGCGGTGCACATCGTTGTTAACGTGGGTTTGTATACTCGCCATAATTAAAAAAAATTATATGATAATCGAGAGATACGTATTAAAAATATTACGGAACAGTGAGTTTTTTGTTACTTGGCATCATAGGTGCTTTTGCAGTCGACTTGCAGTTTATACTCTGGCCAAAATGAATATACAGAGTTTGTAAACATTGCCCCCATACTTAACCTAACAATCACTTTTTTGCGGTCAATTTTGGGACAGAATTTGCACTACTTGTCAATTTGAGCTGCTTTCTACAATGCATGCACGCTGACAATATTATTACGAATAACGCGCCAAAAAGATAAATTTGGATTTTTGTATCGAGAATTGTTAACAAACATTGAGAATGGCTGGAGCATAGTTTTGGCGACATCTGAATTAACACCCATGAAGTTATATCAATAATCAGCTCAATGTATTATAAACCTAAAGCCATTGCAATAAGCATTTATTTAATTATGATGAGTATACAAGGTGCCATGTTATTGGTGTACTAGGCGGAAAGGGATGGGAAGGGGGACCCCCCTCCTACGAACATTTTTTGCTCTAGCACTTTCCGGGTTTCTAGGTTTTTTTACTGAAAAAAAGACTTTGAAACTTCCATCCCAATTAGCCCATTTTTATGTTAGTGACAATCTTACGTCAGCTATTCATCAGTAAGATTCTTGACCTTCAATTGTCACCGCCCATACTTCGCTGGCAGCCTATGAGAATTGACCTTACGCCGGTACCCCGCAATAGAATGAACTCGTCCAACAGACCTCTACGTGTGCTAAAAATAACTTAATTTTTCAATAAAAAGCACCTTGACGGCCTTCCAAAACGTCCTAAGAATTTTAACTAATGTCAAATAGAAGTGACAATGTCAGAAATAATTTAAAAAGAGGAAGGTTAAAAAAGAATAACAGCAATATGGACTCGTCCTCGTCTTGGCGCAACCGATGTCGTATGGTGAAAGTGGTGATAGATGTGTGCGTGAGTGATAGGGTTGTCACTTTATTAATCGTTTTAGTAAAGTTATTTTTTACTATGAAAACTTAAAAAAAAAACGTATTCATGAAAATCAACCATGCGGATCAATTGGGTATAGGGTGCACAACAACCCCTTTCGGCTTAGTACACCAATAACATGACACCTTAAAACTACGGACTGGATGTTTATTAGGCTCCTGTGTTGTACGATCTTAGGTGGTCCCTGATCTGCAGTTAGTCAGTCATGAATCTATAAAAAAACTAAATAAACTTAAAATTGGATATTTATCATGACTATACCGCGTCGAAATAGTTTGCTGTTTGGTATATGCATGACTATGAAGTTCCCTAATTATTGACAGGCGTGTGAATGAAGTATTTCATAGACGGTTACTTTTGACAGATAGAGGTGCGAATCTGTCGACTCGAAAAATATGGGGACTTACGAAAGATTCGATTTTTATCGAGCCGACATACATAGTTTATTGTGTTATCGTGAATAAATTATTTTAAAAGATTATTTATCCATGAAAAAGTATTGAATAAGTATAAAAATAATAGTTTACCACAGTAACTCAATCTGTCTTACTTACTATCACGGAAAAACGCGTGCAATGCCCCGGGCAGAAGCAAGTAGCAAATAAAACTACAAAAATAATACTATTATATTCTGTTGAATATTCTGATTCCAAAAATAAAGTCTTATAGACGCCTGAGTAAAGTCTGTAAAATAATAAAAAAAAATATTTCAACTTCTTCCTAAACAAAATCGATTGTCATAAAAAATCGAATTGGTAAAGCATCAGGACATGACGTTTTTTCGAACTACCAAACAGTAAATTATTTCATGGAGTACCTACAGTGACTTTACTTTTTCCTTGATCAGTGCGCAAGCCACTGCGCCGAAATATTAGGAAAACTCATAAGAAAGAAAAACTAATTATGGTAAATATCCCGTTCTATGTGAATTTAATTTACCTTGACCCTTTGTTAATTTATTATTTATTTGAAATACAGCAGTAACAAAAAATAAGTCGAATTTGTATGTCCAGCCCCTCTGCGTGTTATATGGAAATGCCAAAGTATCAGAGACCACCGTTTAAAATAATGCTCAAAAAGCAAAGCAAACTCCTTATTAATAAACGAGCTTAATTTTTTTTGCACTATTAACAGTCTTATCAAAATATTGCTGTTTTTTTGTGAGCAATGGTGTATTGGCTTCCTTACAAATTACAATTGGACATTTAGCTAACTAAACCGATGAAGTATATTGTAGCGAATAAGTAACGCGTGAAACAAATTGAATCGAATTGCTAATTAAATTTTCTCGGTTGGGAAACCTTAGCTACTTAAAACAGTGAGCAAAATCGACTTTTGGTCTTATGTGAGTATCTTTTGAGCCCAGCAGTCTAATTTAGAGCTACTACGTTCGCTACGGTCTCGCTCTATATACTAGACTGTTTCGCTAGCTCGGGTTTTAATATCGGCACGTTCAACAAACAACAAGTTTTTCGCTACGCTTTTATTTAAACAACTATTCGATATTTTAGCTTGTGAATGACCAGTAACTGTTTATGTGGAAGACATCGCTGACTTTGCAACTTAATGATAAATCTCACTAATAATATAAAAGCTAAAGTTTGTTTAGATGTGTGGATGGATGATTGTTACCTCTTCACGCCATAACGACTGAACCGATCGGGCTGTAATTTTGCATAGATGTAAGTCTCTAAGCCTGGAATCAAACAAAGGCTTCTTTTTATCCCATAAAACCCATATCCCATGGGATAGAAATAACAATAAAACGTGTCCATAGAAACGACGCGTGCGAAGCCACGGGCAGAAACTAGTTCTCAATATAATATGAAAACCTACAATCACACTGCCCTTGCTAAGTAACGCCACGTTTATAAATAAGGAGGTTGTTTAGTGTAACGAATAATGTTAATTACTAAGTATTGAATGGATTTAGATGGATTAGAGTGGAATGGTTTCGGCTGAACAAGATTTGATTGCCAAGCATATCAGAATGTAGATAGGTTTTGGTGGTGAACATAATAAAATTGTTAAATTTTATATGAGTTTTTTCTTTATTTTTAAGGAATCAAGCGTTTAGGGTTAACTCGTGCAAATGAAGACCAAATAGCGACGTAGGTACTAGTGAAAACATAAACGTACCTACATTCGAATACCCTAGAGGTCTGATCAGAATCACTATATTATGAATCTAATTTTAGTCTCAAGCATCAGATCTAAGTAAAATCTGTAGATATGGTACGCTCTCCCAGCTGCAGCGCTTACTCAACAACTGTGTTACAACTATACGCAAACACTCGCTCACAGTTACATTTACAATGTTGTGCAATAATTATAATGAACAAACACGAGGGTATTGCTGCAGTTTTTCAGTCAATCACACTAAAGTACGTCGTAGCAAGCACGCGTAACGCGAACGCCGCGCCACGCCGCCGCCGCCTGGTCCGACTATGACTGAGGTGGGTGGACCTAATTGCACCTAATTTGAGCTTTCCACTTTCGTGAAGCTAGTAACCTCATCTCCCTTTTTACTTACATCGGTGGTCTCAAGGCCTATTTCCACCAAAAAAACAGTTATAATTATGTTAAAATAACTAATAATAATTATGTCATAAAAGCACATGACTTCGCATCACATTCAAGATTCGAACAAAAAAAACGCAGTATTTTAAACTACTGAGGTATTTATTCTACTATTCTATGAAGGTACGAGCTGCGACAGTATTTTGACTACAGTCTTCTTGTCCATCTTGCATTTTGGGTAGAGCGACTGACAGTCCGCGTCTGCCAGACTACCAGCCGACACCGCTTCGTAGACGGTTGTCCCGGAGAGCATGCGCCGTACTAGGGAATTACTGTGGACAGAATTTAGGGTTAGTAGTCATTTTGTATATTTATTATAGAATTTACGAGACGCTTCGGTTGCTGGAAATTACTAGAAGCTTTTATGAACAAGTTTCTGTTGGTAAGTTTACTTGGATAGCGAATAAATAAGGGTCAAAATCTGTTAATGTTTTAAACATATTGAAATGACACTTAAAAGTTCAGGCGTTCTGGACTGGGGTCAACAAGTCTCTGAAAATATTAACAAAAAAATCAGACAAATTTTCCTACTTTAACAATTATTTAATCTTTGTAGATTGCAGTTGAAACCGATTGGGTTTCAATTCGGTTTGAACAGAATTTTCTTAAAGTACGTACTTACCTTGTTCTATCTATACTTGGATACAGATAATATCAAGGCTGGTTTTAATCTGGGAAAAAGCGTGCGAACCTGTTAGCAGTAGCACGTATCTTAAAAAAGGTTTACCTGGACAAAGAAGACAGCGTAGCATCAAAATCCGTTGCATTCCCTGTAATGACGTTCTCATTAGCGTTCTGCACGTATGAGCACGTCAGTCGTTGCATGCACGACGCCGAGTCAATGTTGTATCGGCTCAGGCTCTCATCCAGTTTCTGCATCCAATCAGAGATCTGGCTGAAGTCTGTCTCTACGCCTGGAAGCATTAAGTTTTTATAGCTAACTAGCTGCTGCCCACAACTTCGCATGCTTTTTTCCGGGATAAAAAGTAGTCTATGTCCGTCCCCAGTAGCGCAAGCACGAGGATTGTTCTCTTGGGTAGAATAGAGAAAAATTACGTCACTTTGTCATAGAATGCGTAAATTATTTGAAACGAATTCTTTCAACATCAATAATGCACGCAATGTATGACGATGCGATGTCATTGTTGTCTATTCTACCCTAGAGAACAATCCCCGTGTTTGGCCTACTGGATACCTTATAGGTACCTCCCTGCCAAATTTCACTGAGATCCGTTCAGCCGTTTAGGCGTAAAAAGGTAAGAGACAGACAGACTTGCGGATTTATAATATTAGTATGGATTTTGAAGGTAACTTTTCGTAACTTAGAATCCATAGAGGTTTAGGAACATTCCTTCTAACCTCGTGGATTGCGCATTAATTACTTTAAGGGCGACTGGTGTTCGCAGTAGGTACAGAAAATTCTTAGTTGCCATCTACGACATAGATGTGTGATTTATTCTGAGAGATTCTATTATAGTACTAATACTGCGTACTAGGTGGGAATTCGAATTTGTAATCTGAAAAAGTATAGGCCGCCACTTCGCGATCACGTCAGTTCGCCCACGTAATACGCACTGTGACACTTTTATGTCCTAAGACGCAGATGTCGTTCTCCGGCCATGTGTAGCGGCGGCGGCGGCGGCGCGACGAGCCCCTGCGGGTCGCAGCGCCTGGGCTGGGCAGTAAATGCGTGAAGCACCTAATGTGGGAGGAAGGGTTTATTCTTAAAAGTGGCATCACCACAACAAACCCAAGAATAGAGTTATCACCGATGCCATAAACCAACCTACTCGAAGAAGCACTGAGCCAGACATGTGTGCCGCATGTCGAATATAATGCTGTTTATTTATTTAAAAGAACGCGAACAGCAATGGTGGATTAGATAGAAGTACCTACAGCGGCCGAGCCAGACGCAGTTGGCAAGACGAATTGACGCTCACTGCTCCCACTGTTAACGCCTTAGACTGGAATGTATTATTTTATTTTCATTTAGTTATTTATTTAAGGGGAATCTTTCAGCACAATATTCATATTAGAAATGTGTAAAGATTGGTGGTAATCAACATGTTCCCACATAGACAAAAGTTTGAAAGGCATTTGTCCAGTGGGTGATTGGCTTATATCTTACTTCTTCCATAGCCCCCTCCGTAGCTGTAAGTCAGCGCGTGGATGAGTTTGGGCAGGATGACTACAGCTCCAAAGCCGAGGATGGAACCGATGAGGACCCCTCCAAGGTCGATCTTGACGGGGCCGTAGAGGCCTGGCGCTGTGCTGCCGTAGCCACCCTGGAAAGGAAACATAGCTTGTATTATTTTAACTCATAATCATAATGTATGATATAAGGAAGAGCGTTACCTCCTAATACAGGTATTTATATACTTAAAAGGAGGTCTCGAACACTGAACAATGTACAATGTAACTTAAGAGAATAATTAATAAACATTTTGTATTTTGCTTGTAAACTGGTTGTTTTATTGCAAATTTACTCAGTGAAACTATAAAACAAGACACACTAGGACCTTGAAAATACTTGAAACTATTTTACGCCAAAAAGTTATTACATTGTGCAACTTTATTGAATTTCAATATCCTATCGTCTGTTTCACAACTTACTAGCACCTACCCGTGGCTTGGCACGCTCTTTTCCGGGATAAAAAGTAGCCTATGTCCGTCCCCGTGATATTGTCTAACACCCTGCCAGATTTCAATAATATCCGTGGAGCCGTTTTGGCGTGAAAAGTTAAAATTACTCACTCTTTTATAATATTAGTAATGGATGTAGTTTACCTATTTACTTGTCTTGCTTGAATCGTCTAATAACAGGCTTGGAATGTTGTGTTATTGCATGACATTTTTGCCAATTATGAGAAACTAAATTGATCTCTAAAGTGGTTACATTACAGTGTTTAATACAGTGGATGAGTTTTAATGCAAACTTTTCCCTTTACTCAAGTTTGAGATGTCTTGAGAGAACTTAAGAGAATTCTCTTACCTCTGTTACACCAAAGTCGTTAATCCCGACCCCAAAGCGTTGTGTCTTGTCATTGCGGTCCCATGTGTGATCCCTGGAATCACGATGGTCCCCCTAAACGGGATTTCAGATAAATTAAGCAAGCTTCTAAAGTCTGTCTCCACATGCAAGTGCAAGCTGCAAAAAGCAAGCGAATGTGTAAGCCTGCCTGCCTGGTGTAAGAAATCCTTTACGAATCATAATGATGAAATATCTGATGTGTCCATATTAAATATGGACACATCAGATATTTCATCATTATGGTGAATATACCTACCTAGTTACAAGAAATTTTCTTGTAACTAGGTAGGTATATACCATCTTATCTAATAATCATGAAGAGAAATAAAGCACTTTGATGTATTTTACTAAAAAAAACTTTCGTAGTAGTGATGAATTCTTTATGAATATAAGCGAACTACGAACTACGAACCTAATTTGGGTTTTAAAAACACGAATTTTACGGGTTGGCGAACTTTACTGTGGTTTTTAACTTTTTCTACTTTCTTTAAGGAATAAAAGTAACGGAAAAGTAATTAGCCACAAATCGTAAACCATTTTCTATTAAGGCGCTACCCCGACCCACAATAGCGCCGCCACCTATTTTATCTTATTATTACGTTAAACAAAAGATTTTTTTTTGCCATTGGGCAGTTTGTGATACCTATCATAAGCTTTTATTTAATGCCTCTGTAATAGTTTTATTTTGTATAGTTTAGACAGAGATGCGAAAACAGAGTTTGGTGGCCACCAAGAGCAACTTCGCATGTCGTCCCAGCCGATTTCGATTACGGCGGCGGCGTGTCTGTGTAACTGAGCAAGCATTTTAACTCAGAGTAGATCAGGCTGTTAGTTGTCTACAATTCGGTGCTCTCTATCATGGCTTGTAATTGAATTGGATGTGAGATTTTTTACTTATTAATAAATAACTGAACCAACCAATAACCAAGTTTGTTGCTAAAGCTACGACGCACTTTGGGCATCTCAAAATGTCATCGGCGTAGTTGCAGCGAATAGACTGACTTTAAGGCAACACTCGCACTGGAGGATGGTAGCTAGGCGGCGATGTTGGGTGTTTGCGTTTATGGAAGCTAGGCGCGTGGCTTAGAGTACAAAATCCGTAAGAGGGGCGAATCTATTTTACGTTAGTAACGAGTCGTAATCGTGCGTGACGTCTCCTTTTTCCAAACAATTTGATACAGCGCCTCTATCGTGCGGACAGGGAACTACGCAAATGCCATGCAAAAAGGAGACATCACGTTTCGTTACTAACGTCAAATAGACTCACTCCTCAGGCATCGCCTCGTTATATCCAGGCACTAGTTAGGCTAGACGCTGCGGTATGGCTGGTCCTTTTTAATGATTCATAAAAAGGACGAGGTTCTATGCTCGGCTATATATGTATGTTTGTCGAATACTCCGTCAACTGTGGACCGATTTTAAAGATTATTTTGCTATTGTGTAGATAAGTAGAGAATGAGCCCAAGATGGTCATGGGACCATCTCATGGGGATCTTTAATGGAAAAGAAAATTTTATTGTCGAAAGATTGGCTTGCAAAACTTAAAAAGAACTGTGTAAATATTACATATAATTATTGTTTATTTTATATTATTATAGTAATTTGAAGTCGGTTTTTAGTTTTATTAAAACTATCAAGCTAGATGAGAAAACAAACGCACCTACTGACATAAATGATTATGTAAGTAGGTGCGTTTGTTTTCTCATCTACCAACCAAGCTAACACACAACAATGCAACCGCAGCCCTACGACCTATAGATGGAATTAGTCTCACCTGCCCAGTGCTCCCATAAGCTGAGATCCCGAACCGCTGAGTTCTCTCCGGCGTACTGTCGCGATCTTCTCTGTTCTTCTCGACTCTCGCGCTGGGCTCAGCGAGCTGGTCCTCAGTCCGGTAACTCGGCATGAAACCCCTGAAATCGAAGCTATAGACTGTTAGTAGGTAGTTTTGTTCCTCTAGCAGGTACCTACCTAGGTACCTAGTTATTGCCAAAAACATATGGGATACCTAATCAAATCACGGAAAAAATATTTGATATTGAGTTGGTGGACATAACAATGCAGTAGGTAGACCATTAGGTCTACCTACTGCATTGTAATGTCTACCATTTTAACAAGAATAAGTATGTAACTTTCCATTAGGAAAGTTACATACCTATTCTTGTTAAAATGGTTTATCAAAGCTATGATTGAACTACCGAATGTTATTGATCCTAATGCCATAAAAAACAATAAACCTGAAAATTCTTAACGAATTGAGATTCATTCCAAGCATTTCAAGCAGGTTGCATTTATCCCGACCCTCGATGAATTATTTTACAAAGAGATTTACTAACGTAGGTACCTACCAAGGTACTAAGATGTTATTCTAACTTATCCGTCCCAAAAATGCCCCCATAATTAGACCATAAATTCATCTCTACCCGTAATCGACGACTCTCGATCTCCTTCACACCCATGATAAAATCCACTTACCCATCTCGCCCATACTCCGCACTGGCCCCACAAATCACCACCACCAGTAAAACCCCAGCTGCTGTCATCATGATGGAAACACTGACTGCTTCCTCGTCCGTATTATGCTTTATACGACGCGTTCCGACGTTTACCCCAAAACAATCGTGTGTGGAAACCCATGCTTACCTTCATTCTATTGTTACGCAACACTTTTACTGTGACAAAAGACATGGGCCAGATGCAATCGAAATAGGAAGGAGGGTTTCCTAATGTCCTACATAAGACCTACTTTCATGTAGGCCCACTTATCTCCTCTTCCTTAATCTTCATCACTTTGGTCCACTACACTAAGTACTAGGGTTAGAGACCTTTTAATAAGGGCCATGGCGGCGTCCGGACTTCAGCTCTTCTCTTAATTTTTCTTCACAGGTGGCGAACCTAACGGGTTTCGCTGTCAAACTAGGCCTAGATCTCAGTACTCACGGGATCTCCATGGTAAAAAACTCTACATAAAACTCAAAATGTTGTCTTTGGTTGCTTGAATGTGAAAACACGACTGAGAAAAAATTACGATAAAAAAAACATGAAATAGCACTGTTTCGTACATCATTTGAGATCTCAAGAACCTTGCGGTCTATTGAAATGATTTATGCTTTTATTCGTAGGTTATTACTAATTATTTGGTTTCTTGAACCAATTTCTTCAATAGTTGTGTAGTTTTCTTGTAAATAAGCAAAAACTTTGTTTTTGTGTTCCAAAAATGCCCGCTCCCATGAACGTGATATCCTATGCCTATCCTTTTTATCGTTCTTTTTACAAAATGATACTAAATCTTGCCAGCTCCATCCTTCCCTTTTAGTCTGTAGTAGTCGATACTAGTATGTTGTGGTATGCGCCGTATAGCTAATCTGTCGAATCCAAGAATCTGCCCAATTCACGATCTGTCGTGTAGCGACTCTGCCGAATTAAGAATCTGTCCTACACCGAACAAAGGTTTACAACGGGATATTTACCATGATTTGAGTTTAGAGCTTTCCAATATTTTGGCACAGTTTCATGCGCCATGATTACGGATTATATGATATCCCTATGTAAATGACTGAAGTGTTGGATTTAAAAGATTATCACAATATATTTATTTTTATTTATTTATCCATTTTGATTTACACTCCAAGCTTTGCCCTCGGCATCGCACGCGTTTTCCCGGGATAAAAGTACCCTATAATAGGTTGTTCCTCCTGGTCTAGAACTAAATCTAGGCAAAACTTCAGCTCAATTCTTTCCGTAGTTTTGACATGAAGAGGTAAAAAAACACCAACATCCATACCTACTTTAAAATATTAGATTAGTTCGATCAATAAGGTAGCGTACTTTATCTGAGATGCAAATGCAGTTTCAATTTCCGCCAGAAAGCAAACGTTTTTTTTTGAATTTTCACATTTTTACTGAAGTACCTATCATCTCCTCTCAAAACAAAATTACCGAATTAAGACCTTTCTTTTCTTTTTTGGTTAAATCTAGATTGTTCTCGGAACCTATGTGTGTAGATTTAACCTAGCCCTAAAAAAATTACGCCCTTTTGTGCTTTGGCCTCATAATCATGCAACCATGTTATATAAAAATAACACATTGTGTTGTTTTCGTTCAAGCATCTTGCTTAACGCATCGTTCATGCATCTTGTTATCTAGAGCGGAATAATCTGCGTCGTGTAGGTATTCAGAAAAATAATTATTACAATTCGGTTATTATTTATTTAGTTAGGTAAATACCTATTATTTACCTACTTGCCATTGCTTACAAATTGTATGATTTTAATAAGGGTAATATAGGTAATGATGACTGGGCTGTTTATATCTTCTTATATCTCCTCTCTAGGAGAAAAGAAAGAAGGCACTTACCTAAGTACTATACGTTCTCGAAGGATAATAATAATAATAGTAAATAAATAATGCTGGACCATCCACACAGCATCATCTAGCCCCAAGCTAAGCAGAGCTTGTGTTATGGGTACTAGATGACTGATATACTTAATACAATACATTACCTACATAGATAGATATTTTTTATTCTAAATAGAAAAAACCCGGAACAAGTATTTGCAGATCGTACAAATATTTATCTCAAGGTGGGAATCGAACCCGCAACCTCCTGCGTCGCAGGCGGACCTTCGCCAGCCGCGTCACATGGATCATCTATGTTTTAGGTAGTGTTCATTTGAGGGACGTGTAAAATTAATCCGAACTTAAACATTAATGTTAACATCATGCCAAGTATTGTCTCGTAATACTTCCGCAGTAAAAACTGTTGAAATCACTAGAAAAATGCTTATGTTTTGGGAATTTACGTTTACTTTAGATGGCAATCAAATTAATACCAATTCTCTGAAAATTTAAATTGCCTTGTCCTTTGCCAGAATCAAACCTACGATCTTCGTTTAGGTAATAGGCAGTTGGGGCTGGAGGGTGATAGCTTCTTCTAGCTAGAGGCTTCTAGTTCTGTCGCGGGCTGTACGGAGTAGTCGCGCACTCTTTAATTCCCTGAGTGGGGCGTGGATGTTTTACGGCGCTTTTTTGATGCTTTTTGCCGGCGCGCGTGGCGGTACCTACGTACTTTATTCGATTGCGTGGAGAAGCCAACTCTACGGTTTATGCGTCTATATTTGTAGGGAACCGAATGGAGAGCCAAAGAAGTGGGTTATGTTGTCTATCCGATCTGACGGAGACCTCGAGTCATCCATGGCCTCATAACCATAACACTCCTCGAGCTTGTAACATATGTCGTCAGTATACGATTATAAGCAAAAACTTGACGTTTGCGCTTACGCCGTTTCAAAAACTTATGCTCTGTCCCGCTCCTATGAAAGCGAAATTCTATGCTTATCCTTTTCACAAAATGGCGTGCATTGCGCCCTCTTAAGTGTTTTTGGAAGGGAGTTTCCTAATATCAGCTCATAGGCCTAAATACATAGGAACCTACTCATCTCCATTGAGAAACACTAGGTATCCATTCATTAGACAAAACGTATCTAGATAATAATCTTAAAGCGTTAATACGATTGTGTTCATGTAGCGTTAAAATGGTACAAATCGTCTAAAGTAGAGCTCTAAACGAATAGAGCCGCGTCAGCCACACAAAAAAAAATACAAAAAATTTTAGACTTATTTTTTGTAGATTAGATTTACCGAAATTGTTGTTTGTGCTGCTCACTGCTGGAATTCATAAATATTGTCATCAAAATGAGAACGTTTTACATTCTCAAAGTTTTATACAATGTTTGTTTGGTCAAGCAGCATTTAGTGTTGGTTTTGCAACATTAAAATTCCATTTGTCTAGATTTATAGTAGATATATTTGTCTACCTACGCGGAGAACGACGCTGCCTGTTCTAGAGGCTTTAGTAGAGCCGATTCTGAGTATCTACGTCTCCAGAATTATGCTGTCTACTCTACTGCATTATCTCCTACACATTAGGCGCTTGGTTGATAACAATCTCGTCAGTGCTCGCTTCGCAGCACCTTTGCGACAATATGCGGAAAAACCACTCGTCATGGACATTGAATTTCCACGCTATTTCTGTAAACGCAACGTAAAAATTACTGCAAACGGGTTACCGCGCTGACGGAAACACCATCTGTATTATAATTGGCTCAAATTACGAAAAAAGTTTGTTTTTAAAATGTTGAAAAGTCTCGTGGTGTTTTGTGCGGTGGTGGTTGTTGGGTGTGAGAGGCAGAGCAGATTGTTCTCTTTCGATTATCAAGACCGTGATATAAGCGTGAGTTTATTTATTAGTTATTTTAATTAAAATCTCAAATAAAAAAAAACTATACTCAAGAGATGGGTACAAAATAGCTAGAGCTGTAAAAAAACAAAGTTCAGTTTCCCAGTTTCGGTCCGCTAGTTATTTGAGAATGTTTTATTTTTCAGGTAAATCTTGACTTTTCTATTCCTTTCATATCGATACCTATGAAGAAAACGGATTCTTTCAGTCTTTCGGTAAGATATGTTTTTCTTCCGTAACCCAATCTCCACCTTGTTTCATACCATCACAGTGGCAATAGGGAAAAAGGGGAGTTCTTATTTATTGGAAAATAAATTAATAAATAATGCTGGACAATCCACACAGCATCAACTAGCTCCAAGCTAAGCGGAGCTTGTGTTATGGATACCTAAGTAGAATTGTAAATTTGACCAATAATTTTGAATTGAATTACATACCAATGTGTCCAGGAGCTGCCCACTATAAACATAAACCCAGCATCGCTGGCCCTGGGCGGAACCATCCTACTAGCAACCACCGTGCTGCTGCCACTCATTTTAAAGGGATACACAGAAGACACTGGATATGCTAAGTATTCACGACGTAAGTACTTATTCAGATTCAAATTCATGTATTAATTGCAAAATTAAATATGTACCTACATAGGTTGGTAGCTTAAGTTCTAATTATAGCTAAAGTTACGACATACACCCTGTTGGATAAAGCAATTTATTGATTTGTCACTCAACAACAACCCCGAGGGTCTCGCTTTTCTGTCCTTTTTTCCGTCTTTAATATCTCAGCAGCAAATAACTTGAAATTTAAAATAATATTACATTTTGTGCGCCTGTACAGATTAAAAGAAAAAAAATATCAAATTAAAGTTTTCTGTAGGTACAAATTGTGATGTCGAAATTTTAATAGAGACCTACAAGGTCAAGTGGGGTAACAAATGAAAGGTATAAGTTTATACATTTAAAAACAGTTTTTAAAATTTCTGTAGGTTTCATACCTTATGAAATATTTTGAAAAAAGTCGATAAATTACCCAAGACGTGCGTGACGTTGCGGCAAGAGAAATACACATTATCTGAAAATTTTAACTGTCTACCTCATGAGCCGTTCTTACGGTTCATGATATAGCCACGTGACAGACGGACGGAGTCTACCTCATGAGCCGTTCTTACGGTTCATGATATAGCCACGTGACAGACGGACGGACGAACAGCGGAGGCTTAGTAAAGTTAGTAATAGGGTTTTAGTAGAAAACATTAAAACATGCAGCATAAGGTCCTTCAAACCCCTTTAGGTTTGAAGATTTTTGTATGGTCCTACAAGCATTTTTTTTTTCAAAAGCGGCGCGCACAATATATTTTATATATATACAGGACACTAAGACAAATAAAAAATGCAAGTATATAACTTTTATTGTGCGCCGCGATTTAGAACAGTAAAAACAAAATGGTGACCGATGTTCGGGCGTTAAAGGGATAATCAAAAAACTGTAAATTTATAGAAATTCACAAAAAATTATATTTAATTCTCGCAAGGGACTAAAAATACCGATAAGGTACTTTTCCGTTGACCTAGAATCTCAAAAGGCAAAAATCAAGCTCATAAGATATCGGTATCCGAAAACCTATTTATATTTTATTTACAAAATAAATAGATTTTTGCAAGGGACCAAATCCTATAGGATGTTTCCTGTTTACTTAGAATCATGGTAGTAGGCAAAAAACTATGTCTTTTAATTATACGGATCCCTCGGTGCGCGAGTCTGACTTGCACTTGACGTTTTATTTCAGCAAAACAAGTATCATGTTTAAGAAATCAAATAGTATCCAAAAATGTTTTTGATTTCGGCGGGACTTGGACCCGCACACGCCGAAGTATCATGTAATTATTACAAAAAGTGGTTTGAAGGTTATGTCCTGAAACGTCAGGTTTCTGAGATGTGAATATGAAGAAAAAATATAGCTTTTTCATTTGTGAATATCTCAGAAACCTTTATTTTTGTACGTTATTTTTTTAGATTATTTTTAGTGTCCTATATCCAAATAAATAACTTTTACAGTACCTACGTGGCGTTTTTGAAAAAAAAAATACTAGGGTTACCCTCTATACAAAAATCTTTAAACCCCTTTGATAAATCGTAGAACATAGTTAACCTCCACGGGATCCAGAATCACCCCCTTTCAGCTACTACACATGTTACGTGGCACCTTGTATAGATACACTATCGCGAAATGGCTCATATCTTTTCTTCAGAAATAGGCAGGTTTATAACAGTAACAGCTTTTATTCGGCAAACGATCACTTTCCAGCCAAACAAGGTTAATGAAACCAATCATCTACAAGTACCACAGCAAACGGGCCTCTTGAACGGCCCCTTCTTTTTTGCCTTTGCGGTACAGCAGGGCTTTTTACAAGTTTTGGTAGGGGGATCCGGCAACCCAGCGTCTGCCCGAATGTATTGAGTCTCCACATGAATAAAGTGTTTCCTCTTTCTTGGAGCCAGGTCAAAGCACCCAAAAGGAGGGGTATACTCAATATCCCAAGTAGCGTTACTTGATAGAGAGCTCAAAGATTCTTCACGACATAGACATTCAGGCTCTTTGAATGCTGGACAGCTGTCGATAACCTTGTCTATTGCAGAAAGGTCATTGCAGTAAACATCCATGTAAGCACACTTGCAGATATCTTCTACGGCTTCTGACAGCGCTTTCCTTATTTCGGCATCTCGTTGTCTCTTTAGTTTAACCATTTTGCGTGCTTCAACTTTGGCCTGCTCTTCGGGACTTCGTTTCTTTATAATTTTGAAAACCAGAGGATCGCAGTCGACGTATGGGTCTTCGTTGTGTGCTATTTCTGTCAAATCTTTTAGCGGGTTCACCTGAAATGCAAAAATTTATTAGCTGTGCATGTTGTCCGTCCTTACAATAGTCCACGTCAAGTTAAATTAGTTATTGTTACCTGAATTGTGAAAACGTCGCCTTTTCTCTGCACTTTGAGAGCTGGTTTCGGATCCAATGGTTCTTCAGGCTCTGAGTCCCCGGCAGCAGCGGCAGCACTGCCCTTCTTCCTCTTCTTCTTATTCTTGTCCTTGTCCGTACCTCCCCGTGCACATTTGAAAGTCATTAGTTTAGCAACACTTTTCCCTATAAGCCCTGGTTGCCAACCTCTTCGAACCTGAAGCAATATTAGTGAATGAATACATCATTATTAACAAAGAAAATTAAATTCAAGAATACAAATAAATTAGAACTAGTATTTACAATTGAAACAGTTGAGTTAACTACAGACCGTTGCAAACAATCTACAGGTAGCTCAACTGATCCATATCCGGTCGTAAGCGTCCCCAAGACGCTGGCTACATTGCCCCGCTGTATAGCAATGCTGATGCGCATGTGTGAATCGTCAATGAATTGAAACTTTGTTCGAAGTACACTGATATATTAAAAAACTTTGTGTGTCATGCTTGATTATGGTTAATACGTGAATTTTATATTATAATAAGGGTCATTAATTTTAAGCAGTGGGTGTGGCGGTTGCATCACTCAGCCCGTGGATGTGGTAAAAGTCGACTAAAGGAATCTTCCAGAGGAAGAGCAGCAGCTTCCTTCTGTGTATTTCTAACACCTCTACTCCGATCAGCAATCCGCCTACCAAGCGTGTTGATTATGGCAACTCCCCTGACTACCCAAGGTGAAATACCGACTAATTTTTCAACAGACCCTACCTTCATACCCGGAACATCTTGAGCAGTCCACAACCATCCCATCTCAGCTGGCACAGGCATACCAGGTTTTAGATAGGAACACCATTTGTGCCCAATGTTTACCCCTGAAATAGAACTTGTTGATTTAGCATTGACTTTGCACCGGGGAGGCATTAGCGCCTCGTGCACAACAATTTTACCAACGAACTGCGAACCCAACCCGCATGCCCAGCGTAGGGTTAATGGGAATAATCCAACATATGATATAGGTACCCTGGAAGGTTGCCTGGTAGAGATCGCTTCTAACCGATCAGGCCGCCCATTGTACTTGTCTTATGTAATATTGTCTCTTTGTAATGTTGTCTTTTCTTGGAGTACAATAAAGCAATAACTATTTTCACTAAGATGGCGAAGCGCCTTTGAACACCAAAAGACGTAGTGCCCTTGCAAGTTCCTCGAGTCTACAAGATCGATTGCAACTGCGGGCGTTCCTACATAGGCCAGACTATACGCACGGTCGCGGAACGTGTTAAGGAACACATAGCAGCGATAAGTCTGCAATAGTTGAGCACGTAGTAGACTCAGGACAGAACCCTATCTCTGGATAGAATTACCCAAATCACAAGTCATCTGTAATGAGAGGCATTACCAGAGAATGGTTCGGCAAGCCATTTAAATTAAGAAATATCCTAATTTCAATCGTGAAGACGGTTTCAGACTCTCTGCCTCGTGGAATCTAGCTATAGCCAAGTGTACTTGGCGTAGACCGGTTTCTCAGTGCGTCGCGGACATATTTTTGTGTGTCGTCCTAGTGTGCAGATGTACACGACTAGTTTTATGAGGCAGAACGTAACACACGCTTATCGCGTCTATGGCTAAAAATAATAGCTTTTTTTCAAAATCTACTTATATTTTACTCCACTTTGTACCTTGCAACACTGTTTCGAAAACTTCTTAATCAGTGCGTCCTACCCGTCATGACATGACCCACGGAGCTGAGACGTGGTCCACCAGTTCAAAATCGCACAGCGAGCTATGGAAAGAGCTATGCATCGACTAACAAAGGCTGATGATGATGATGATAATGTTGGCTGTTTTTTTAACGATCTTGCAACACTATTTCTAACACAAAAATAATTACTGAAATCAGACAACGCGTTGATGAATTATAATTATAACTCATTTCGATTTTCATCCCCTCTCCCAAGGGTGGACTAATATAGGCTGAGATGATGATGATCTTGACTATTTTTTACAATTTTGCAACATTGTTTCTAACAAAAAAAGAATCAATGAAATCGGACAGCGCGTTGATGAATTACAACGAAGTACGCATTTTGACTTTCATCCCCTCTCCCAAGGGAACTGTTATGAATTCCGGGATAAAAAGTATCCTATATTCTTCCTCGTAGTATGAACTCAAATCATGCCAAGTTTCGTTTGAATTAATTCAGTAGTTTCGGAGCTATACGCGGCCAAGATACAGACAGACAGACAGACATACATGAAAAAAATTACAGTTTTGGCTCCAGTATCGATAATAGATTGCCCTCCAAAAAAAATTTTCAAAAAATCTTCAATGTACAGAATTTGACCTGTTACAGTTTTATTTTAAGTTTAAAGATAGATTGTAAATCTAATAAGGCGCCTATCATGGGGCGGCCTGCGGCCAGCAGTCAGCAGTGGACCAGTATAGACTAGATGTAAGGTCACTTCGATGTTATTACCTGGATGGATATCCCCGAATGTATAGTTGTATTTTGATGAGTTCTTCTTTTTCTTTTTGTTTTCGTTTTCTTCTTCATCAGCCATTTTGAATCAGCAAAGTTGTTTCCCTATTTACATAGCACAAACAGTTCTTAAAATCTGTAATAAAAATCTTGTATCTACACTCCTGATAATCTTGAGATGTTGTGATACCTACGTAACGTACATTATTATTCTGAATGATTCTTATTAGTCGAAGTTAGTCTCAGCATAAAATAAACCATGTATTGGTTGCATAAGGTGTGTATTTGATGTTTTAAGTTGTTTTTGTTTTACATAATTTTACGGGTTACAAAAAAAAATGTCAATGTTTTCATATATGCCTATTTCTCTGCATACTTTTCCTGTATCGCCATTTTGTGGGAGCCACAGCACCCTTTACCCATTAAAGATTTCAGTCTCTGTTCTTTGTCACAGCATCTTGTTTCCACGTCTACGTTAAATTTGTTAATACATCTGAAGTCATGATCTTTCTCGTTCTTCATGTACTCTTTTATAGCTTTCTTTATTCTCTCGTACTCCTTAGAACAGCAAACTTTACCAGCATCGTCGTAGCTTGGTGGCAGGGTAGGAAGTACAGCATTTCTGTACATCCTGGCAAAGCCATCAGGGACAGAGCAAGGCCTACCTAATACGGGACAGGGGCCGAGCTGGATTGGGGGTAACCCATACGGTAGAGGCTCTGTTTCGTCTTCATCCTCCTCTAACTTCTCTTCTGCGGAATCCATGGTGAGGATGGGGCAGTGAGCCTTATGTTTATACAGAGGGCAATAAGGTTTATGAGTTTTTCTGGCTGATTTATTGCCTATTTCTGTAATACAATCGCAATCAAATGTATTGCATGGTGGTTTAGGCTTTACGGGGTCACATTTGCAGTCTTTGTCATCCGGCGTCTGCGTACAGTTATCTTCTGTGGTCTGAACTTTACGTTTTGCTTCAGCCGTGGATATATTGTACACTTGCTGTAGCAAGCTTTCAGTACACATTCTAGTATCCAGAGGTGTACAGTGCGTGTTACTGGCAGCGTCACTCGTTGTTATTTCTCTGAATGATCGACGTCTGCAGCAACATCCCTGAGCTGAGCGACTCGTATACGGTTCTGTTTGTTGATAATTGTAGTTAGCTTCCATGTTTTCAACGATATAATCTTTTTTGAACAAAGCGTCTTTAAAATTTGGTACGCTTAGCACGTACCCTATTCTTGTTTCGCTTCCCGACGGGGTCGTACCAGTGCCATACAGCCTTTTCCTCCTGTCTTCACAAGTGTCTCCAGCGTGGACAGCGCCGCCACAGCCCTTGCACATAACTTTTTCCATGGTTTTATCGGGGCATGTATCTCTATGATACCGGTCATCTTTGCAGGTACATCCGCCGCATATCTTCTTTGTAATATTTTCGTCCTTATTTCCAGTGATCTTACCAGCCGCTTCTGCTTTGTAAGAATCTAGCGCGCGAATGTAGGTTTTAACTTTATGTGCTAGTTGGCAATTTGCATTGCCACATGGACCTGTTATATCTCCCATTCTTATTTTATCTATGGCATATTTCTTTGGCTTATCTTCATCAATATGATGTTTGCAAGTTGGGCCATCTGTTCCTCCCTTCCTGTTCCCACAACTTTGAAGCTCTGTACATATTTCAATCTTCTCATTAGCCTCCTTCTGTATCTCAGGATCTTCTAGAGTGGCAGTCTCGTAAAGGCTTCCGATCATATTAAAATTAGGATCATCACCCTCTATTCTTTTACACTGAAATGTGCTAGGGGCTTTATTCGTTCTGAATACAAACGCATCTGGATCTTTCAATAACTGTTGAAACTCTGTCACAATGCTATCTCCTAAGGGTGCTAGACGTAAAATGAAGGTGATTTCCCCGCATTGTGCACAGCAGCATTCTGCGTATAATATTATTAGTTGTTTTATCGTGAGAGGATCGTGAAGCACCTTAGGATTCGTGGCCTCCCTCAACATGTTATAGAATTGAGTGTCCCACATCATAGTGGCAGTTCCGACAAATATATTAGATTCATTCTCATCGTCGTTCCATACTTCTATTTCTAGAGGGAATTTGCTCAGCATCATTTGGACTGTATCTGGGAATGAAGGGAACAGAAAAGATTTACCGACTCTAATAGTTCTAGTCCATTTTCTTCTTCCGTTTTCATCACATTCGATGATGTCATCTTTGCGTTCTTCTTTAGCTAGTTGGCCTTCTTTGAGGATGAACTGCTCTCTCGGGCCAAATTTTACTTTTATAATAAGGTTCTTGTTGGCAGCGCTTGGTTCTTCTTCATCCTTTGTGAATATCGTCACTTTGTCAATGAATATTTCGATCATGTATATTTGCTCCATGACCTGCCGAGTTCAACATCTGTGTCAGTATTTGCTTCACTTCATTTTCTTTGTTGAGACGTCACAAAACAAAATAATTGTTAGCAAATTAATTCACCAAAAATATTTCACATTTGAATTGAATGCCGTCATAACTAAGAACTGAACTGAATTATGGGTCGTGAAATTTAAGTCTTATCACATCACCGGTCCTCCGTTCCTTCATGAATAAGTAACGTAAAAGTTTAGATGGCTGTCATTTCACTAAGGTTCGCATACAGTAACATATGGACGGAGCCCACATTTTACACTATTTCAGGCTTCCACACAAGTGTTTCCAACAGAGATACTAGGAAGCTATACTAATTTTGACCAAATCATGAATGCATTCACTGCCTAGCCAAAGCGGTGCTACCCGGAGCTGGAACTGGGCAACAGTGGGCACGAGTTATTTGCGGCATGGCCACTAAAAGTGTTAATAAAACGTTCAACACACTTACGGTAGATTTTGAGATTCGTCCCTTTTCCAAATAGACTATTTCATAACTATTGACACTGAAATTTTTATTTTGTAACCCTAAGTAAAGATTTTAACCGGGCTCTCTATACAACTGTCATTTTGGCGGCCAACGCCAAAGAGAATAAAACCACTCCGTTAGCTAACGTTGCCATTCAAACTGAGAATTTTTTTTCTTTGTAATTATATGACAACTATTGAATGAGTTTGTTATCCCCTTATTATGCAATAAAAAGTTTGATTTATTGCTATCATCAAAGAGTCTTTATTCGCTCATTGTAGCCTACTTGTAGGTACTCTGTTTTTATCTTTATCCCGCGATAGAATAGATACAAGTTGTGGACTTGCGAAGTAAATGTAATACAATAACCACGTAATTGCGAAGCGTCTGGCTTAATGCACGTAGTGTTTTTTCCTCTCTGGCGCAGTGTGCGCTGCGAAGGCCTGCCTAAAGCCGTTCCTTCAAAGTCTGCGTCAGTGGTACGGGGCAGTACGGGGCAGCGTACTGCGTAGTGATCAAAAGACCAAGGCTTTAGATGCAGAAGGTTCTGAGTTCGATCTTTCTCTGAGCTTATATAAATAAACTTACAAATGATGATGATGTCCTTTTAGCCGAATATCGGCCACGTCGGCCATTCTTAACGTACACAAGCAGTGACTCAGCAGGCCATATTATAGTGTACCAGTATGTGCACAAACACAGGTGCACTCTCTATTCCCTTACTCTTATAAACTGAACGGGATGGTAGACCGACACGGCCGGGGAGAAGGTCAGGCTCAGCACCAACGGCTTTGCGTCCTTTTCGAGGCACGAGGGTGGAACACCGTCAACTTCCTGACCCTGGTCTGCTACTGTACATTTTCTGTTCTAGAAAAATCGGCCCAACTCGGAGTATTTGAACCTGATTATCAGCGGTTAAACACGCGACTGCTTGACAACGAAGCACATGAGTTACCTACCTCCAATTTTGTCTCTATCATCGTAGCGCTAACCTTTCCACCAAGATAGTAATTTCTTCCTGTTCCAGTGTTAGATAACGCCGACATCAGCGCTGAATCAGTCCTAGGCTTCGCCAGCACAATGCTAGCGGACGGACGAGGCCTGCGCGGCTGCGCGCTCAGGCTGTCGTGCTGGGCAGCAATGGACCATTACAACCCGCCGCAGATCCTGGGCCAGCTCGTCAAGTAAGTTTTATACAAGACTTGAGTCAGTGCCAGGCTTCGCCAGCATGATGCTGGCGGGCGGACGAGGCCTGCGCGGCTGCGCGGTCAGGCTGGCGCGCTGGGTAGCGATGGAGCATTACAACCCGCCGCAGATCCTAGGCCAGCTCGTCAAGTAAGTTTTATACAAGACTTGAGTCAGTGCCAGGCTTCGCCAGCATGATGCTGGCGGGCGGACGAGGCCTGCGCGGCTGCGCGGTCAGGCTGGCGCGCTGGGTAGCGATGGAGCATTACAACCCGCCGCAGATCCTGGGCCAGCTCGTCAAGTAAGTTTTATACAAGACTTGAGTCAGTGCCAGGCTTCGCCAGCATGATGCTGGCGGGCGGACGAGGCCTGCGCGGCTGCGCGGTCAGGCTGGCGCGCTGGGTAGCGATGGAGCATTACAACCCGCCGCAGATCCTGGGCCAGCTCGTCAAGTAAGTTTTATACAAGACTTGAGTCAGTGCCAGGCTTCGCCAGCATGATGCTGGCGGGCGGACGAGGCCTGCGCGGCTGCGCGCTCAGGCTGGCGTGCTGGGTAGCGATGGAGCATTACAACCCGCCGCAGATCCTGGGCCAGCTCGTCAAGTAAGTTTTATACAAGACTGAGTCAGTGCCAGGCTTTGCCGGCACAATGTTGGCGGGCGGACGAGGCCTGCGCGGCTGCGCGCTCAGGCTGGCGTGCTGGGTAGCGATGGAGCATTATAACCCGCCGCAGATCCTGGGCTAGTTCGTCAAGTAAGTTTTAGACAACAAGACTGAATCACGATTACACGAGCACGACATCACGATTTAAGTTAAGTTTGATATTGATTGCTTTGCTATTGACGTACTCAGTAAATCGCTGAATTAACTTTACCATAGCCCGGAGCGGAACTAGCGCTACCACCTATTTAAAATTACCTACGTATGGATAAACTAAGGAAGGAATAGCAAATGAGCAAAATACGATATTTTACCCACCTTAGTTTTTTTTTAATGGCTCATCTAATAGTAGTAACCTACCTTGCTATGTTTAAGAGAAGTAAAATCGATGGCGGCCACCAAACACTTGTGACCAGGGGACCTAAACCTGTTTTTGCATTTATGCCCAAAAACTAAAATTAAGGACTATAATTTAGGAACCCAGAATATTAGGTACCTTGGTAAAAAAAACCAGCATGATCAACAATTTGTTATTTATGATTACAGCAACAAACTAGTATCAACAATGGTGAACTCTACCGCGATCGAAGATGCCATTTTGTCTGGAAGAAATGGCCGAGACTGTGAGGTCTACTCGCCATGTCCGTTGCAGAAACGTCATGTGCCAATGATGATGAAGAACTTAGCTGCTTTCACAAAAATGCTATGAAGAACCAAAATATCCTCAATAAATAAAAAATCATTCTGAACAATTCACACAGCATCATCTAGCTTCAAGCTAAGCGGAGCTAGTATTATGGGTACTAGTTAAGTGATATACTTGTCTAATACTTACTCGTACTCACTCGATCCCCGTGGTAAAAACTCAAATTACATAAAATTCTATATTGGAATTACATATTATTCTATAACACTATTTATTTCGCTCCTTTAATGACCAGTTTATAGTATAAACTGGTCTGTGCATTAGAGGTATGTGTTCTAATGTATAGTTTGTAGGTTATTACCAATAATTTAGTTCTTCTGAGACAGTTTCATAATTAGTTGCGTAGTTTTCTTGTAAATAAACAATAAATTGATTTTTGAGCTTACGCTTTTCCAAAAACTAGTGCTCTCTGTCCCACTCCTATGAACGCGAAATATAGGATTTCGCGCCTATCCTTTTCACATAATCTTGCGCATGGTGCCCTCTTAATAATAATTTTACTATTTTTTTTTCTACTTGAAACGCCCGGAACCTGTATCTAAAGATCGTAGAAACATTTGTCTCGAGACGAAAATCGAACCTGCAACCTGCGTCGCTGGCGGACCTTTGCCTGTTGCGCCACAAAGATCGTCTTTCGTCGTCACGTCATTTAGTTCTTGCAAATCTAAACTAGGTGAAGAGTGGGTTGCCTAGATGATAAAGAGGATCATCTGGCAACTCACTTTCAGATGTGCTTTTTGTTGTACGTTTAGGATTTTTTAAATAATTTTCTACAACAACACTCGGATACAGTCACCGCCAGGACGATGAGTCACCACTCGTATTTAACGTTGAAATGCTATTCAAAAATTGCTTCCCAATCGCTTCTGTTTGCTTTCTACAATAAGAGATTTGCTTCGTTTATATTTGAGAAGAAATTCAACATTTCACGGTGACCGATCATTCTGATGTCAGGATGGCTGGTCACCTCACCGAAGACTACGTCCGTTTTAGAATCGCTGAAATTTGAAGGAGTCTGTCAAAATAGGGAAAAAGTCGCACAATAACTCCACTTTGATAAAACGTAAGTATATTTTGCTTACCCAGAATAAATTTCATGAATACTTGATGTTAACTATGTTTACCGACTAAAACTTTTTTAGGTTAGGTTTAAGACTTCGATAAGTCCACAGAACCAACACCGCGACGATATCGTCTTAAGATGGGTAGTAATGGGTACTGACCCGTGTTACGAGGCGTAATGCAACGTGGCACGCCATCAGTAGTTTCTTTCACCAAATGTAAAATGGCAAAATGTGTCATTTTAAACCATTGTTATGGTGAAACTATTAATTTCGTGGAATTCGGCCCCAGGAGCCCTGTTCTGCTAAACTAATCGCTTCACTACGACAATGTTATCGTCGGAATGATACGTTTGGGCGTTCTACCTTAGATGAAAGAAATAAATAACAAATGTACGTAATTAATGCAAAAAAACCACAGATGGATCATTTTTTTATGTAATAACGCCAGAACTATTCCTGAAAAGTATCAGGAACTATAGCACTCACCTGCATGCGAACAGAACTCTAATTTATTTATGCTCTGCTGGAAGATGCTCTGCTAACTTCACCAACATAGATGGACGCACGTCAAAAGTGTCAAGTTAGAGACCAATTTACCAATCTCTCCGTGCAAACGCATGCACTATCAGAAGTTTCTTTAATCTAAGGATTATACGTGATGATCATCGAGCGTTCGTGCAGTCAGTACGGGGAAAGAAGGCGGCGCCCGCTACGAGCATCAAGACGGATTAGCACACGGCGAAACGTATCATGCCCGCTGCGAATGGTACAATTCGCCCCGTAACACCGGTTGGTACCAGGCTTAATGATACTTGCTCAGTTGTTTTAAATTAAAAACGAAACAAAAAAAATAAAAAATCATTTATTTTCTTTAACTGCAACAATGGCCGCCAGCGAATTTCTCTTAAGTTTCACAGCGTAGTCAAAAGGTGTGAAGCTGATGAGATCCTGCTTTTCTCTGTCTGCCCCGTTCTGTATGAGGTAAGCCGCTACTTCTACGCTGTTGAACAGCATAGCCTGGGAACAAAAAAAAACTTAACCATCCTTGCGCAGTCGGGTAATTAAACAGTGATGTCTTCCAGCCATGTACGCAGGACATTATTATAGTGCACAAGTGCGTGCGCAAACATAGGTACCATTTCTATTCCCTCACTCGCATAATCCGATGGGAAGGCAAACTGACTCGACCGGGGAGAGGTCAGGCGCAGAACCAACGGGTTATCGTGCTTTCCGAAGCACAGCCAGTTTCCTGACTCTGGCTGCTACTGTGATTTTCTGATGGTCAAGATTTGTGTAATTGCGATCGAACAGTGGATCAAAGACAATAAAACTTTGAAGATCAAAGTAGGTACTTAATGTCATGATAGACAATGGAGACAGTGACGATATTTCACCACCTCCCATCCGGCCTTCTAAGGAGCGTTTCCGGTCTGAAGCTACGTAACTGGTAATCAGTTTCACTAGGCTCTCAGGAAGCTTCAAACGTTAGACGATCTCTGTTTCCCAGTGGCGGTAGGTTACCCTGAGCCACCGAAGGTGGCGGGTTCGATTCCCGCTGGAGAGCAAAATGTTGGTAAAGTCGTTGCTCTTTGTTTGTTTTATTATAAATACACCTACTATGAGAAGTATAAACAGCTTAAATGCTGTATACTTTTATCTGGGACGTGAACGAACAGTAACGTAATAAATAAATTAACAAAATACCAACCTTATGCAAAGGAGTTTGCAACAACTCATCCGCCATGTTCAGATCAGCACCAGCCTTCTTCAAGCTCTGCATTCGTCGGACCGACATGTCCTTCACCGCCATTGTCATCATCCACGTCAGCGCGTTTTTGTCAGCGCTGGCAAGGTGTGCGCCGCAGCGGATTAGCAGCTCAATCACACTGTCGTTGTTGTTGTAAACCGCTGTCATCAGTGGGCACTCGCCTGAACTGAGAATTAGAACCAATGAAGTATTAAAGTTACCAAGTTATTAAACGAATTAATTAGAACTATCAGATTCAAGGTACCTTTTTATTTGTTTTGTTCGGAGAGATGCATCGATCGATGACCACCTTCTTAAGTTTGAAGCGTATTTCTAATAAAAATTTACAGAAATATTGAAAAACTAAAATTTTTCGGTTAAATTAAGACAGTAGGCTGTTATATACCTATATAAAGATATCTAAATTTCGTATTCACGTACAAAACATATTGTACCTAATTAAGGTCAGGAGGGCTACCTATCGATGCAGTTCTTTCTACATTCGTACTAAATAGTCATTGTTATATTGTTGAAAATAGTCGAATAAACAGATGTTTGCTACAGAAGAGTTAGCCACCAGAGTGACAAAAATGTGCAAAAAATTTATCTTATTTGCTGTTTGATAGTTCGACTAACAGTCAAATAGTCATGTCCTAATGCTTTACCAATTCGATTTTTTAAGACAAGAAGAAGTTGTTATCGATATGCGATTATCCGGATATGTGAATATGAAAACTTCATTATCCTCCTCCCCCTGAGAGTGGTGTAATAGTACATTATGGTACAAGTGTGTAATGTTGGTGATTACCGCTGAGGCGCCATTGAGACCCGAGCCATAGGCGAGGGTCTTAAGTGAGCCGAGGACGGTAATCATCAATACACACGTGTATCATACAAGGTTTTCAACACACTTGTGAATAAAATAACAATAAAAACTCATTTTATTTAGTAGATAATAGATATTTTTCCTTGGAGTTTTCAGGTAGTAAACTTTCCATAACGTTAAGGGCATCTTATATCGGGCGGTGTACAACATAAATCATTTTCTTCGTAACTAGTACTTGTAGACATTTTAATTAATAAATAACTATAATTTCAACAGTGAAAACGAGTTGTGAAAAATGTTTCGCTATGGCGGGAATAATTCATCAGTTTTCCTATGCGCGCGCATTGCGATCAGGCAAACATTAAAGGGATGCGGTTTCTTTTTTTATTTTCCGCCCATAGGGTTTGCGGCTATTCTGCCACATACAAAATGGGGAATTTAGTTTTCTTTTATTACAGAGAAAACCAAAGTTATATCTGATTAAAAGTTTTATTTATTAAACACGTACGAGTTAACATTACTTATTTAAATAAGAAGTTGCATGAAATGAGCAAGCAATAGGAACATTAATTTATTTGTTCTATTGAACACGATCTTTTTTTTGAATAAAACTTGTTTAAGAACAAAGCACCTCAACCAATAAAATTTAAAAAAAATTGCTATAACTCACTAGTGAGTGAGTTATAGCAATGAAAAAGTCACAGTTTGATTATGGGTGTCATTCTGTGCCTAATTGCGGTGACCATAGAGCCACTTTATGAGCAAGTGTGTTGATAAAAATATTTATTGATTTGCGTTTTCTACGATATTAAATTTGTTCTAAATTCATGAATTGATTGAATGCCTATTGTTTCAAAGTTTATTTTTATTGTTGGTATTATGTACTATGTTTATTTATTTTATATAAAATACTTACTTTATTATAAATTACTTTATAACGATTTTTTAAATTTTTGCAAAAGATTTTTTACTCCATAATATTTACTATTTCTGGTAGAATCATTAAAGTAAAGTACCTCTACTAAAAAAAATTCAATTAAATAAAAGAAAAAAAAATCGAGTTTTTACAGAGGTTGATTTGATAATCCTATAAAAAAATTGTATTATATTCTTTCAGTTAGATAGGTACCTTATTTCTTATATGATAAAAATTTATAGCATAAAATTTGACTTGTCTAAGTGCTTATTATGTAAGCCTAAATAAATAAAATTATTGAAATCCGATAAATCTGAAATCTTACAAAATAAAATAAAATGAATTCTACTCCACTAATCTCTTGTTCCGTATTCAAAGAACTTGTCACGGCTCTGCGCAAACTGCCTGCGTCAAAACAATCGTAGACATTTCCGAGTGTCGGTTTTGTAAGGTTTCTAGCATAATATTTTCTTAAAACTTCTAGCGGTTCTCCACTGGAAATACAGTCAAGCTTACCTAGTCTTAGTATGAACATTAGCGCCTTTCTTCAGCAGGTACTCCACAATGGCGATGTTCCCTCTGACCACGGCCTCGTGGAGAGGTGTCTTGCCTTGAGAGCACTGGCTGTTCACGTCTGCACCCATATCTGGAACAAACAGTAGATTAAACAGATACCTAAGTACAATATGATAAAAGTGGAGAATTGTAGAACCAGGTATACTCCAGACAAAATCGATGTGAAATGTTTGTAAACAATCCAATGATACTTAACCTGAAATTCACTCTGTTGCCCAGTACCTTTTTTTGCAGGTACTGGGACCTGCTTTTACTATTCGCAATTTACATTCCTTGTCAATTTGACAGATCTCTCCTTCAATAAATTTTGGTAACAGTTATTACACTCCTTACTGCATGTGAGTTTGGGTTTGTTTTTGGTTTGTTTACAAACATTCACGTTGAGTTTAGCTGTAGTATAGACTGTAACTTCCTACTCTATTAATTCTTTATTATTATGAAAATTTAGAAGAGGGTGTCCGCTCTTTAAAACAGTTCAATATCAACTCTAAAACTTATTTATTTGATGACAATTTAAAAGCAGCTGTTTTTCAAGAATAGTGAGCTGAAGTGACTGGCGCAGGTATTCTTGAAAAAAGGCATTTGTATTTCGTCTTAGCTGTCTAGCACATCTTCGATTGAAAGGCTTAATAGGAACTCACCAATGTGTTTTTGATAACCGCCAAGTTGTCATGCTGGATGGATTTATATATATATTTAAAAAAGGGCATCCTACGTGAAAATAACATTTAGGCTTAATAGTGCATTACAGTATATTATTTATAATCTATGTGTTTTCACACTTATGGGACTCCGCAACGTACACAAAATGTTTGCTCAACTAAACGAATCGTACTGACTAAACAGTAAAAGTAAACGTAAATAAGTAAGATCCAAGACATGTAACGAACTTAACAAGATACTTATAACTTAAGTTAAGAGTATGATAAGAACTACCTACATATACAGGTACAATCACACGAAATAAAAAAGAATGAGAATAACAGAAAAGGGTCTAAACGTATCGTACTGACCAAACAGTAAAGATAAACTTAAATAAATAAGTAAGATCCAAGACATGTAACGAACTTAACAAGATACTTATAACTTAAGTTAAGAGTATGATAAGAACTATCTACATATACAGGTACAATCACACGACAGAAATAATAACGAGAAGAACAGAAAAGGGTAGGTATGTAAATAAGACAAATAAAATACTTTTTTATGAATACGTATATACAATATACTACATTAAGAAACATAGTTTTTAGGAAAATTTAATTGCTAGTCCACAAAAGATTTTTAAAAAGTAAAATAAAAAAAAAATATTCAAAAATTACTCAAGTCAAATGTTTAACATAGGAATAACGATAACTTAAATTCTAAAGATAACGTGTGCCTGAACTAGGTAAAACCGGTATTTCAGGAAAAATTGCTTACAACGAATACTATGTATCATCAGTTCATCACATAAATAAAGTAAACCAAAGCGACAGTGCAGTTTTTTAAAATAACTTAATGCTAACTACGCTTAAGGTTACCTACTCGTATAATACGAGTAAATACGGATGCTGCATAACATAAACCTTCTATAAAGAAATACCTATTATTATGTTTACAGTATCTGCACTTTTAGGCGCCTCCATAGTCTATCGAGTTTATTTACCTATTTTCTGCGTTTTTTTTTTTTGCCGAGCAGTCAGCAGAACCTGTAATATGCTTACTCGGCTTCATGAAATGTAGGCAAGTAGCAAGATTGGTCCTACCTCGCGAATCAAACCCGCAACCTTCTGTGTCTCAGGCAGGTCATTTTCTACCTGCATTCTGTTTCACTTCTGGTCACCTCCTTGAAAAGCCTTGACCTTACCAACGAGTTTCTTGATCACCATCAAGTCATCATGCTGGATTCCGTACAGCAGCAGAGAGGTGACTACTGTCGCTGACACCTCCGCCAGGACCTTCGGAGACTGGATGTTGAGGCTGGTGCCCAGAGCTTCTTTCAAGGTTTTATCCTGCAATTATACAGAGTAGTACCCTTAGTATACAGAGTTAGAGGTAACTCAATGAATGCATGAGCGGCAAGTTCTGCTTATCATCACGAACACGCTCAAGAAGACGCCACGTCTTAATTCATAAACTTCCCATACAAAATAAATAAACACGTTTGTCCGAAACACAATTCATTACTAAAGACCGGTCCCCGACTCCCACTTAAATTCACACACAATTACTGTTGATTCAGGGCAAAGCTGTTTATTAAGTTTAGATTCAAATAAAGTCTCTATAATGACCGATTATTGAATGAAGGGGGTACTACTGCCTTCTTCTCTACCAATTTTAAGAATTAAGACCTGGCATCTTCCACGAACGCTTTCGTCGTAATGGGCAGAACCTGCAGTGCACGCATTGTCAGTGAATTACCATCCACCACAACACAAAATACAATTTCACCTAGCTTTTGCCCGTGGCTCTGCTCAGTAGTAAATGGCTGTATGTATGTGTTATTCCAGGTCTAGATGATGATTTTTTGGACAAATGCAAACCTCATCCGTTCGGTGGTATGGCGTTGTCTTAACCTAAAATTACTCACAAATTTTCGTCTTTACAATTGTAGTAGGACGATGGAAAATTTTCCGTTTCAGAAATAATAATAATAATAATAAAATTTATTCAAATAACGTAAATCGACAATACATTAGTTCACTAAACGAATATGTATAACTAAGTATAACAATTTAGCCTGAACTAGGTAATCCTGTTTCAGGCGACAGTAATGCTAATCTATACTTATAATTATTAAATAAAATAATCACTTACTATTACGATAAAGTCATTTAGTTTAACAATGTTGTTTATGTTACAAACAATTTGTGCATAATACACAAATTGTATAGTATGCAGGTACTTAAATTGATTAAAAACTAGATTAATCACTATTCTAACTAGGTTAACATTACGTATAAAAATATAATTCACTTGATAATTTCCAATAGCTTCTCTGTATCATCGTAGGATAGACTTTGAAGTGTACATTTAATTGTTTTTTTACAATTATTATAGTTAAGCGCGTAAAAATTAGACATTCAATTTAGTCTGTTGTATAGGAACGGACCAAGAAATAGATAAAATTTGTTCGCAAAGGAAAATTTTAGGGTTGTTGGTTGAGGGCAAACTTTAGCATTCCGTCTCTTGTTATAAGTAAATTCAGTGCTGTAGGGAAGGGCTGCGTGCTGTCTTAGTACTGTGTTCATTATAAATAGCTGCCGGACTGTTAACACATCACAGGACTCATATAAAAGATTAGTGGGAAAGATGAAAGGACGAAAAGTTGCCACTTTAAGTATTGCTCTTTGTGCTCTTTCTGCTGTTAGTAACAATGTTTTCCCCGCTCCACCCCATGTGGTAATGCAATAAGTTAAAATAGAAATAGACTGCGGGCGTATACTGTTACGCCAACTTATCTGGACAGTTACTAAATTGACCAGAGAAGTTGGCCATTTGATTAATTATAGATTTCGAGCTCCGACAACGTGAATATAACGATGTGGTAGGTTATAATTTTAAATAGTGAAAAACTTACCTCAATCTCAATAGATGCGATGCTTGTTAGTTCTCCTCTAATATTTTTCTGCATCATCTAAATAAAACATATAAAGGTAAATATTTGCTAGACTGCTATTTGTGACGTCGTAATGGAGGCCTATGTCCAGCAGTGGACGGGTGTGGGCTGACATGATGATGATGCTGAAATCAAAATCAATATTGAAAAATCTTTACTTTACATCGTCGAAGCTTGTGTTTTGTCGTTTCTTTTTAAAAATTTATGAAGTATCATCAGCTAACAATACAATCTCGTGATTATTCTTAACAAGATGAGGCAGGTCGTTGATATAAACTAAAAATAGAAAAGAATCGAGGATAGAACCCAGCAGTACACCCATTGTAACTACAGACCCCGAGAACCATTTCCCATTAATGTCAACTCTTTGTATCCTGTCATTCAAGTCAGAAGTAAGAAAATCCAAAGAGGTGTAATTCATGCCATAGTGATGTAGTTTCCTGATTAATGTTTCATGGTGTAGGAACTACGGAATCGAATGCTTTTCGCAAAAAACAACCCGATTTAAACAGTGGGATTATTTTACAACAATTCATTAAATCAAGAAATGCGGCACAATTAATAGATTCATTGAATATAAAAGCTAGATCCGCTGCAATGGTATTAATCAATGGTTTTATGTAAAAGAACGGTACGTATTGTCTGGCAAAATCTTCCGATTCTCTTATCCACATAATTTTACCTACTGTGACTGTGTAAAATGGATAGCTAGGTACCGTTGACAAAGATTACCTCAGTCTTTTCCTTATAAGACAAGTCTGTTTTCGCCAGAACATAGGAGAGTTTCGTCAGTGCAGCTTCTGGAGTCATATCCGAACCTGAAACGACTCCGTACGCAGCCAAAAGCTGAAATAAAGTGCATAAGTTTAGGTACATGCTTAATTGGCATACGAACATGGTAGCTAATAAGATTGGTAGAGGACCACACAAAAAAATATGGGATTATGGTTGCAAACTCGCTGTGCCCACAACTAGGCTACACAAGATTAAGGCATCTTTTAAAGGGCATTCTACAACAAAATACCAAATGAGCTGAACAAATTAAAATTAAATAAATTTAAACAAATTGTCAAACATATCCTTTGTAAAAAGGCTTACTACAACATATAAGATTATCTAAAGGATAAAAAGCTTGGGATAAGTTTTGCTCTCTCGAAAACTAACAACCTAACAAGGTAAAGGTTTCTTGTTCGCTTCTTTAATTTACCTTAAAAATATTGAAGTGTACAAAAATCAAAGTGATCACTTTATTTCCTAGTTTTACTTACGTCATTTGAATTTTGTGACGTGTCTAAGAGTCCTGTAAGGTTAAATTTGAATTTGCAACTAGATAATATGCTAATAAATTCTGTCACCGGGAAAAATTGCTGCTGGATCAAACTCGGACTAAGACTATTCTATCTGGCGTAGTTCGAAGCACTACATTGTAGACAAAACGAAGGGTGATGGAGATATTTTTTATTCTTGCTATGTTTATTAACTATTATGTTAAGAAACATAGCAGCCGTGGCAGTCGCGACGTAAGAGTCGTCCTCTTCAACTCAGCACATGGATTTTGTAAAAGGTGACTAAGGGAATCTACTAGAGTTAGGGCAGTAGCTTTATTCTGTGTTTTATTCAACACCTGTACTGCGATCACCAATCCGACTGTCCAGCGAGGAGATAATGGCAAAATCCCCTCATTTTGGAAAGGCATGTTCAACAGTGGACCGTATGAATAGTGGAGTGTACTGATGAAGTAAGTCATAGACAAATAGAAGCGCTTTTATGTCTTGTACTTTGTTAATGTACTACATACGGCGTAAATCGTTGATCGTGCCTACAACGTACGGCACATGGGTAACCGTGTGTTACGTTGTTGTGTTACTTACGTTGTTACACAAAGAGAAAGAGAAAGAGAAGCGCGTTAAACAATCCTATAAACAACAATAACACCAGCCTATACAATCCAGTGATGGACAATCCTTTTTTGTGCAAATTAAATAAAGAAATCAAGATGTTTTTTTTTACAATTTGTATCGAGGCATATCAAGTACATAAGTACCCGAATAAACTCAAGCTCAAAATCTGTTCACAATTTCATACCTGCCCAGTCTCATACAAAGCTGAGACTGATCCGGAGGTGCATTGTGTGATGATGACGAGTATGACCCCTCTCTTGACTGCCTCTTCAATGACTTCGAAAACGTCTTGACGGTTCGACGGTAGGTTACCAGCACCGTAGCTTTCTAACACCACACCTGAAATATTATAGTACATATTTTATTAATTATATTAGGTAATTTTTTGTAATGTAGTGTCAAGTAATTTTTTACTTAGGTACACTTTTTGTGTAAGCAAAAAATAAAATGAAGCTGGGGCAGAACATCATCAATTCATCATAGACAGAGAAAATATGATACTTCTTTACGAATCGTATCATACAATTAGTTATTTGATGGCTAGATGCCACCGTGAATTTTCCACCCAAAATTTTTTTTTTAAATATCTGCTTACGTTTATCTATGTGGTAAGTATATGATATTTTATGATAATATACTTTTCCTTAAAACCCATTCTCTATGTCGCGGACTCGTGAAGTCCGCGCTAATTAGCCGCAAAGCCACAGATGAGTTAATTCAATATAAATTGTGTGCGGAAATTATGCTACAACTTATATAATAGAGCCAAGTACATTTCTTTGGTTGCCTGGAAGAAATCGCTTTAAGCGATAAGGCCGCCAGTTCCATTGATGTATAATATGTTTAATTAGTACTATCTGTTTTATAAGATGATGAATAAAGCATTATCTATCTATCTAGTACATAATGAACAAATGGAAAAAAAACACTGAACAAACGTAGGTACGTACTACATTAAAATAAACTAACTATATAAATCAGAATCGTGGTAACTCCTTATAATGAGGCAGAACGTAATCACACGCTTATCGCGTCTATGGCTAAAAATAATAGCTTTTTTCAAAATCTAGTTATATTTTAC
Source organism: Eupithecia inturbata (assembly GCA_963662085.1). Lineage (NCBI taxonomy): Eukaryota > Metazoa > Arthropoda > Insecta > Lepidoptera > Geometridae > Eupithecia > Eupithecia inturbata. The sequence goes on from OY759192.1 coordinate 3,301,393, forward strand.
TCCACTTTATAGTACCTTGCAACACTGTTTCGAAAAGTTTTTAATCAGTGCGTCCTACCCGTCATGACCCACGGAGCTGAGACGTGGACACTCACGGTAGGGCTGGTCCACCAGTTCAAAATCGCACAGCGAGCTATGGAAAGAGCTATGCATGGACTTATAAAGGCTGATGATGATGATGATAATGTTGACTGTTTTTTAACGATCTTGCAAAATTATTTGTAACACAAAAAGAATTACTGAAATCGGACAACGCGTTGATGAATTACAAAGAAGTACGCATTTTGACTTTCGTCCCCTCTCCCGAGGCAACCGTTATGAATTCCGGGATAAAAAGTATCAAATATCCTTCCACGTAGTATGAACTCAAATCATGCCAAGTTTCGTTTGAATTAATTCAGTAGTTTCGGAGTTATGCGCGGCCAAGATACACACAGACAGACAGACAGACATGAATGAAAAAAATTACAATTTTGGCTTCAGTATCGATAATAGATTGACCTGCAAAAAAAAATTTCAAAGTATCTTCAATGTACAGAATTTGACCTGTTACAGTTTTATTATAAGTAGATCTGTACTACTATACTACTATATAGATATCAAATATGACACATAATATAAAAATACCGGAATTGTTAAAATAACAGAAATTACAGTAAATTACATAAAATTACAAAAGTGGAGTGGACAAGTAGTCATTATCCCTTAGAAATTATTGTTTTAGGATCAATAGTTTCCAAGATATTGTCATTTAATGTTTAACACCTGTCAACAAAAAATAACAGATTTTTCATACTATCTATTCGAAAAGAGGCAAAGGGTTCCTCGATAAACAAGTGCGTACAAGGCAAAATGACCCATTCCAGCGCACTTAATAACAGTGACGAAATTACTTTTGAATTTGGAACACTAAAAGTTTGAACGCAATTCGCTTCAATAAAGTCCTGGCCGGTAATAAAAAAGACGACCGCTGGGGCGCGGCGGGCGAAGGGCCACCTGCGGCGCAGGAGGTTGCAGGTTCGATTCCCGCCTCGGGACAAATGTTTGTTTGATCTGCAGATATTTGTTCCGAGTGTTCTGGTTGTTTATATGTATAATAAAAATATCTATCTATGTGTATTTGTATTAAATATATGTATCAGTTATCTAGTACTCATAACGCAAGCTATGAAGTTAGATGATACTGTGTGGATTGTCCAGCATCATTAGTTAGTAGTAATTTGGTTGTGTACCTAAATATAAATACCTATTCATCATTACCACAAGCATCTCTTATTTATTTTTCTCGTATGATGATCATGGTGAATTTTTCTCATAGTTTAAGATGAAAAGCAGAGTGTGCCATATGGTGGGACCAAAACTATTTAACCTCGAGCGACGTACTTTGAATCCCTCGCTACGCTCGGTATTCTAATATAGAATCCTTCACTTCGCTCTGGATTCAAAAAATCGCTCTCGCCTTAAATACATTATTTTGTTCCCTTGTGATACAATCTACTATTTCATCCCATCTATTAGAAAAGAGGCAAAGGGTTCCTCGATAAGTGCGAACAAAGTGGGTCATTCCAGCGCACTTAATAACAGTGACGAAATAACTTTTGAATTTGGAATTGTAAACGTTTGAACGCAATTCGCTTTAATAAAGTCCTGGCCGGTACTAAAAAAGACGACCGCTGCCAACAATTTGTTAACACTCGGGACGCTCAGTTCAAAGTCGAATTTATTCTCTCGAAATCTGATATTAAATTGTCGTTTAACGTGTAAGTCGTTTCCGTCATTTTCTACTACGTCCTCGGTTGCTACCCCCAGTCGCCTATATTAATAAACTCGTTCGTAGCCTTCGATCAACAGTTGTATTATTGATCGAAGTTCGCAGCATAGTTTACAAGCGCCGTTTACCACAACATACTTTGCTTTTGGGTCCTTTTTTAGCGCATGGCGCATTTTTTAAGGAATGCTTCTATGTTTTTTCCGTTCATTGGGTAACAAACGTAAGTGTTGGATCATGAGGAAGCGTCGTCGTCGTAGCGTTTATGTTGTGTTAGATTATTTTATGATTGTTAGATGCCTTGATGAATAACCACAATGAAGGTGTACATATGAGTCAGTGAGCCAGTTATCGACTAACCTTCAATAGGAGGTGAGCAGAAGGCCCTAATAACAGCAGTACTGATGCTCGGAAAGAACCTAAGCAGGCCTACGTTCTTAGACATGTTTGGAGTCACAGTGAACTTCTCTATTACATTGGGTTTGAATATAGCTGCCTTGTTGACTTCAAAATCGAGACCCACTTCGATTAAAGGCACGCAATTTGGTGAGTCGAACGCGTAGAGATGAGTAGCGGAGATTTTTCGAGTTCTGAAATGTAAATAAATGTTATCATAGAGGTGGCACGAATGAACCGCCACCTATTCAAAATCGTTTTTTGGGTTTCCCATTCACCAAGGATTCCTGCCTGTACATGGCAGTACTAGAAAGCTGTACTGTGGTATGGGGTAAACATATCTACGACACCGACAAAGTAGTAATATAATTTTTTATTTTTTTTTGGCGGAATCGCTAGGTTGTGCATCTTTGAAACTGTGCCATGCGCGTGGTCCGATACGGTCATGGCGGGTTAGGTGTAAAACCTCATTGTTGCCTGTGAAATTTAGTCATTTGATGCTTATAATACCGACTTTGCTATACACCGAAAATATCCTCTTGGTTTACCTGTTTCCTCTGAAAAGACGGCTGCTGAAGTAGATGGTGACTTCAGGTATGTTCTGGCCTCCAGCGATCAGCAGTGAGGACACGAAGTTGTCTACTCCGTCGCTACGGGGCTCGAAGATTGGTATCTGTTAGAATACTTATACTTATACCTAAGGTTCAACTTTCTCAGAGGAATAATTAAATTGATTTTCAATAAGCCCAGGGAGGTGTCATAGAACCCAAAAAAATGAAAATTTTACTTTCGTTTTTCATAATGTTGGTATTTGAAGTCAAAATTCTCAACTTAGGTGTGTTATGGCGAAAGTACAGGCAAAACTAGGGTCAACACCTATATTTATTATTAATTATTACGTACATTTAGGTATACGTTATTAAACAAAGGAACACAAAAAATTGTAGCTGTACATTTGAAAACAATGTTTCTACTGAATAATTTGGTATCCTGTTCTTCTTGGTTGTAGGTACCTGTGATCCAGTGAGTACGACAGCTTTGCCGATGTTTTCGAACATGAACGACAGCGCTGACGCCGTGTAGCATAAAGTATCTGTACCGTGGAGGACCACGAACCCGTCAAATGCATCGTAGTATTTCTGAAAATAGGCAATAACATTTTCTACACTAATCGAACCAAACCATAGTTTCTTTTTTTTTATCCTTTATTTGGTGCGTGAGGGTTTTGCCTAACATGGCATGTCACCCCCGTAATTCTAAATAACAATAGTGCTTAATCCAACCAAAAATACGTAATATGTAACAGAACAAAATAAACTGAACGTAAACTTAGTTTATGAGATTTTCCTCGACGTCTATCTTATTTACCAAAACCTATATAATACAACCAACGAAATTAATTGAACAAAAACTAATCATACAGACCTATTACAATAATCCATAGTTGTACAGTCTTCTAGACCTTCGTGATACATCGACGGTCTAATCGTCACTTTCCTTCAAGTGGGATTGTGATCAAACTAAAGTCTATTGATTATAACGGGTATCGTAAGAGGAACGCAGGGGATATCTACCGGTGCGTGGAGCAGCGCCTCCTGCAGAATAGATCCACCACCGAACTGCGATCCCCTAACCGCATGGCGGGCAGCCTCCGCGGGCTGGGCAGTAAATACACGCGTGGTTTCGAGGAGGCGCAGACGAGCACGCGTCATAGGTAATGAAAGTGTAAAAGCACTTATTAGGGGAGGCCGATGTCCTGTAGAAGGCTTCAGATGATGATGGATGTATAACAAATTCCTGACAAATGTTAGATTCACCTGTATGTCCTTTGCTATCGTGACCCAGTCATCCTCGTTCATGTTGGAGGAATCCAGGAGCGTTTCATATTCATAGATTTTGTATATTAACCTAAATTTTATTTCCTTTGATTCTGTAACAGATGCGTAAACACGAATAAATTTCGGGAATCAAACCTGATTTGATTTCGGGATTTACTCTTACTTGAGTTTGAAAAATACAGCCGTAGGTATAGGGTGCCAAAGGTATTTTATCACGCGGGCCAACACATTTTTTAATTACTTATTAATTATGTAACCACTTAATTTTTTTTGTGGTACTTTCTTCTGTTTAGATAGGTACTTCATTTAAATTTTCAATTTCAATTTCATTTCTTTATTTTACAAGTGGACTTACAGTTAAAACCAAAACGTCCAAGAGTCAGGTACTTACACAAAAATAACAAATAGAAACATAGTAAGTCAAATCTTATACAATAAATGAATAGGTACAAATAATTACCAATCTTAATGTCAATCTCGAGTTATAATTATAAATTCTAAAATTGAATCTAATAATACTACATAAACTATTTAGTTGTAGATTGTAGTACTTACTAAATAAATAAATAGTTTAAGATGTTATCACATTCCATTTAAAATCATATACGAGTAAGTCAGCCTATACAACATATTTATACTGTCAGCGAATATGTCGGCGTCATTGTATTGGTAAAGAAAGTGGTTAAGTAGAGCTATTGCTCGCGGTGTCGTAGAGGCGGCCCTGGCTCGAGTTCTCATCCAAGGGAGCTGCTCGAACTGCTCGAGCTGCTCGTCTTACCTACTCTATGAAAAATTGGACTCTACCTCTACTTCGAATACCTACCTAATACGGTTAGAGGCTTATATCAGACAAACAGTAGGCTTTATACAGGCTGCATTTTTGAGATGGGAGTGGATAGCCAAATACGAAATTAAGAAAATACGAATTAGAGAAAAGTCGTGAAAATTTCGAAACCGATCTCTAAACCCTAAAAACAGACATTTCCTTTAATTTTCTATAATGCATTTCTTTGTAAATAATAATAATAATAAATCATTTATTTCAGGCAACATTAGTCTAGTAGAGGATGTAAAGTACTTAAAAACTACGGCCCATATAAAATATATAGGTACCTTAGTCTAACATACATAAGATAAACCTATTTACTAGCACGTAGTGTCGGTGACGTGTGACACGCAATATGTGCTGCGTGTAATCGTCCGCGAAAATGTCGGAACAGCACATTCTTCGGCCAGAATTCTTCCTTAGTGAAGGTCGAAATATTAACAGTTGGAATACGCACCACAAATGATTTAAAATCATTATGACGCGACTCCAACCGCTCGACCCTAACCAAGATGTTGGTCTTCACCTTCACATACTCCACGATCTCCTCCACCTTCGTGGTAATGACAGACAAGGTAACTTATCAGCAACAAATCCGTTGGTGCAAAAATACATTGTCATCTTTATTTGAAATATCAATCGGTTTGATTTCCTGCACAAGTAAAAGACTTAAAGAAAATGTCAATATGCAGTTTCTGTTTTCATACACGAATCGTACGTCAAGGTCGTGAATCCTTTCACGTCTTTTCTCTCACTTTCATGGTTTTGGCCATCCAGACCCAACTTTAAAAGCCACCCTGTAAATAATTTAGTAGTAATCAATAAAAATATATGTTAATAGTTTCTGCCCGCGACTTCACACGTGTTGTATATATGGAAACGTTTAATGGTTATTTTATTTATATCTCATAAGAACGGATTTATGGGATCACTGGTCCAAAACTACATGCAATTTCAGCCCAATCCATTCAATAGGCATGAACAGGTAACAACGATTAAAACTTTTGCTTGTATAATATAGTTGTAATATGTTATATAAAAATTAGTAATAAAGTAAAACTCTCACTTGGCAAAACCAAAAATGATTTATCAAACGCAGGACTGTCCGTGCTCAGTTTTTCCCACGAGGCGTTGTCGTGCAGCTGTGGAAATTGCCGCATGAGCGACTCGAAGACATTCTTCTGTGGACATAGATCTGGAAAACGTTATATAAGTTAGTTACTTTAAGTTGTTAAACCTGGGAAAGGCATGAAAAACTTAAAGGTAAGAAGGTTTGCTGGAAGAGAACTCTTTTTAGGGTTAACCTCGCCTTTGCCAGTTTTAAGTTCGTCATTTATGTTTTATTTCGTTCAATAAAGAATTAAAGTAAAAAAAGTTTGTCATGGGTAAGTAGGCAATCTCTGAAACGAATGGTCTGTTAATAAAACCTAGGTACTTAAGTACCTACTAAATTATTTCTGAGTGTTAATATGCGACTGCTATTACTACAAATTGTCAAAACCTTCTTGTGTAAAAAGGTCTACTATAAAATATCAGATTATCTAGAGGATAAAAAAGCTTGAGACGGGATTAGTTCCAACTCTAAAAATAACAACTAACTAACAGGCTAAAGGTTTCTTCGTCGCTTCTTTACTTTAGTCTACATACCGAAGCAACTGAAATCAAAAATATCACTTTATTTCCGTGTCAGTGTTTAATTATTAAGAATTTGACCTTTTCTAAGTGTACATTTATTGTATTTATGGAAATAAAGATTTTTTTACTTTGACTTTGACTATAGGCAGGTACCACGTGAGCAAAGCCGTGGGCAGACGCTTGCAAACAAATAAGTTCAATAAAATTAATTAATGTGACATGTCAAGCGACCTCATCCATTTTGCCGCATTAGTGCTTAAGTAATTAACTGTAGATAGCTGGGAATAACCCAAACGCAAGCATTGATATAATATAGAGCTGATGCAACTGTACACAGTGTAGGGGCCGGTTTCTACCGAAGGAAAGAGGAGTAAGAATAACAACCATTCTGGGTGTTTTTGCATGTTTAAAATACCTATCTTTCTAATTGTAATTATAAATTTATATTGTATTTTCCAATACACAACACAAGCTCTACTCAGTTTGGGGCCTAGATTAAACTGAGTAGGTACATTGTCCAGCAATAAATTTATTTATTGCCTACTGTATAAGAAGCCTAGAAGTACACGAGTAATTTTATTTCTATCTCATGTGTGTTAATATTAATCCATCTACATTTCAAATAGAGCATGTCTCTAGTAGCAACCACAATCAGAATGCATTGAGTTCCGATGGTCCATTACAAACCACAATTGGAAAGCATTATGTTACGATGGTCGCCCTTGTTAATGGCGTCATTGTTAATGGCATATTTTAGACTTTACAATTGACCTGCTTTTGTGATCTGTCTATGACAAAGTATTTGTATTACAGATAGTTACTGATTATTTCATTCTGAATTTTAACTTGTTTTTTGTGTTATGTGTTAATTTTCTACCTTAGATGTTGTAATAGTGTTTGATGTTTTGTATGTATTGTAATTCTGTAAGTCATGCTTCAATAAATAAATAAATAAATAAATGGGTACCTATTTCTTAATAGGTAATATAATAACTTAATAAATAGGTATATGTCAATTCTTATAATAATAGGTTAAATCTATATAGATTCATTCAAGTGTTCCTTGATGCTCCGTTTCAGTTGTAAATAAGTGTGGTAAATTCCTATTTAGATTGAGAAAACAAACATAATTTGCTGCAAACATAAACTTCTGGTCTTATCAGATAATAAGTTTGTAGCCAGTACATTGGTTGGTCTTAATTGAAAAATACATATGTATATGATTAATTGTTCAATAGAAGTCGAAGAGTGCGTTTACAGGGAGCTACAGTTTGAAATTTCTGACATGTCCAAGAGTACCTACTGTAAAGACTTGCACACCCTCGCTGCTGCATAGTTTTGAGTTTTGATTTGTTATTTTTCTAAATGTCCTCTATAAAATAATTTGTCGTCGCAAAATGACTGAATCGATCTAAAGCAAATTTGGCACGTAGGTGAATAGTATCATGGTGAAGGACATCGGCTACCTTTTGTCTTTATTATAAAGTTAATATTATGACTATACTATCCCTATTCATTTATGTTAACCTTTTATGTATGAGGAATAACGTTTTATATGTTATAAAAAAAAATTCAAAAGAAATTTAGTAAATCTTTTATCGTTATTATATTATATACTAGCTGTGCTCCTGAAATATTGTGTTTCATTTATTATTATTTTGGTATACAACGTGCCACGTTATTGGTGTACCAAGCCGAAAACGGGTTGTTGTGCACCCTATACCCAAATCCGCATGGTTGATATTCAGAAATACGTACATTTAAATTTACATATTTATAAAAAAAACTCAAGTCAAACGCTAAAAGTGACAACCCTATCACTAACGCAGATACACCCTTTTGCCGACAAAATTTTAGGTTTCTTTAAGCTAGGCCGCGTTTTTGTTTATAAGATTTATTTATTATTTTTCATGTGCAAATAAAGAATACATTCATTCATGCTAAAAATAAAACTAGGCATGAAAGTAGCACTTTTAAAAATTTCGTGATTTTCTAACATTACTGAAGATTATTTATTGGGTATTTATCGCGTAACTTTTATTAAAATATCGACAAACAATCTTTATTAGGCATCTACGTAGAAGTACCTACCACGAAACAAGAATAGGTATGCTTGTTTCGTGGTAGGTACGTACCTACGGATAAACATTAAACCTACCTAATAGCTTAGAAGATAAACTTACGGAACCACCATAAACTTTTATTAAAATATCGATATAATAATAAAACTTTTAGATATGGCTAAAGACAAGATGGCCAAAATAAATAATGCCGCGTGGTCGTCTCATTGGCTCACGTAACGTTACGTGAGCCAATGAGACGACCACGCGCCTTCCGCGCCTATGGGCCTTTGGCATGGCGCTAGACTCCACACATCTAGTGTATATACCTAATTGTGGGCGGTGACAATTTAAGGTAAAGAACCTTACTGATGAACAGCTGGCTTAGGGTGGTCACTCACTTAAAAGTGAACAAAGTTTCGAGGTCTTTTTTCGGTAAAAAAACTTGAAACCCAGAAAGTGCTAGAACAAAAAAATGTTCGTTTGAGGACCACCCCCTTCTAGCTTAGTACAGAAATAACGTGGTTGTATACAGAAAATTTCAAGTCAACAGCATTATGCAGTAAAAAGTTACAGACATTTCAGTACAGAGCCAAATTACGAATCACAAACTTTATTAACCCGATTTACCCCATTTTCAGGAAAGTTTTGAAAAATTCTGAAAAATATGTGTGTAATAGTTTTGTATTTTTATATTCTCTGTAAATTTCAAGCTAATTGGGCCACTGGCTAAAGAGTTACAAAAACACCAAAAAAAATTTCAACCCCCCTTTTCACCCCCTTAGGGTGGAAAGGGAGTTTCCAAAAATCCCTTCTTAGCGGGAGGTTGTGCAGTAACAGGTACTGCTTTTCATATTTCATCTTTCTAGCTTCAGCGGTTAGGGCTGGGCGTTTTAATCATAATTTATAAAACAACAAGCGATTTCCTGCTGAAATCGCTTGTTGTTTTATAAATTATGATATATTCAATATTACAAATATGGCGAAATGGCCTTTAGGACCACCATCAGCCACCATCATCATCAAAAGCAGCTCACCGAGAGAGCCTACATAAAGGAACGACATCGTATGTGTCAGCAACATCTTTTAAATTAGAGTTTCGAAAATCGGAGATCGGTTTCGAAACTCGGTCTCGCTTTTTCTGTCCTTTTCTCCGTCTTTAATATCTCAGTGCTGTTAAAAGAGACCTACAATGTCAAGTCGGGTATCAAATGAAAGTTATAAAGCCAGTACCTATAGTAGGTACATATTGGTATACTTGACAACCGTTCGAAACCCTCGGCGCGCGAGTCACACTCGCACTTGACTCGCTCTTTTCTTTTGATGTACATAGTATCAAGTCAATACCTACCTATTATTTTAATTTGTTTTAAGACTTTCTTATGTGCAATGTAATGTGTCTATGAGAAATAAATGAATGAAACTCATAAATCTTACTATAAACTGGACGAAGTATAATGATATAAATTGAATTTTCGTTTAAATGTCATAAATGTAAACAAATATTCATCAGGTCAAGTCACAGAGATAATTAATAGCAATGATGTTGATACAACACTGTTATCAGTTAAGTACTAGATATACTGGTGACGTAAGAGCAATGTCGCCCGCCCGAACAAGTGCACTATTCTCAATTATTTGAGGATCTGGAAAAGGTATACAGTTACGCAGTACTTAACCTAAAAATAACTTTTATGATCATTTGAAAGTAACTTATTTGTCGATTTGAGATCCTATTTTCAATATTATATAGTTCACTATTTTATTACATAACTAGCTGTTCCCGCGACTACGTTCGCGATAATTAGGTATTCACATTTGACAACAGTTTCTCTCATATTAAGAAATAACGTGCAAAAAAAATCAATAGTTAATATTTCCATGAGTAAAATAAGATAACTTATGTACCATTCAGGCGAATACTTATAGAGATATTATGAGTTAAGCACGATCATTCCGATTTAGTGAGGCAGAGGTTCTGGCCACTTTTTCAAACATTTTGTCAATATTTTTTTAATCTGGCCTACCTGTTTTGGGGACTGCAGTTATTCGGGGGATAACCTGTACAGTAGCAACTGCTGGACATCATAAAATTATCGCAAATGCGTTTCTTTTACGTCAATTTTTTGTTATTTCAAGGTCATAATTAATTAAAATGCACAAAATATAACTTTGTAAATAATTTGTACTAACTCGACGATACTACGCAAGAGATAGCTGAGATGCCTAAACAAGTCTTGTGTTGAAAGCCAAAAGCCGGTGAGCCACAGGAATAAGTTGTTTTACCAGACCCAGAACAAATTTTACCGATTGGCTACACATTCTGTACATCTACACAAACATTTCTTCTATTGAACCTGCTATCTTCGTTTCAGGTGTATCTCCGCCCGCGGTGCGACAGAAGTCGTCAGATTTTTAACCGAGTTCGAGACATTGCTCTTAAAATTAATTTTATGGTGGTCCCCTTTAACTGCCTATAAGTTTGATTCTCGAGGAATTGCTATGTGCGCTATAAAACGTAGGTTTGTACAAATACATCATAATGCATCGGCCATTTTACTATTTCCTAATGGTTTCCATAGCAACGGGCGTCAACAGTTTCATCCATGTGTCATCAACATACATTTGTAAGTAAGTAAGTAAGTAAATCCTTTATTTGCACACATAAAACACACACATACAGTTGGTATATTCATTACAGATTGGTAAAATATAACACAACTTAAATATAAAAATTGCTAGTAAATACAAAAATAAGAGGCACCTCTTTTACACGTGCTAACCCCGCCGCTAGGTTCCTTTTACTGAATTACATTAAATATTTATATTTATACATTTTGCTGCGAACATTTGAGTTTTCAACATTTTAATGATTTATGGTAGTTTAGAGGAACCGGGCTTAAACACTAAGTAGCTTACAATACAGGGCACTGTGATTATCTTAAACAAAAATACGTGTGTGTAGCAGTGGCAAATGGGTAATAGCTCAGTGATAATATTGCTCTATGAGCAAACACTGATTTTCAGCTACCACCTTCAGGGTGACGAGACAAGGCGAGCCCAGCGACAGACGTCTGTCAGTAAATGTACCTATAGCCTACAATTATGATAGAAGTTAAATCTACAAAATATATTTATTACCCTACTTACAAATACCTATAACCTATTCAACATACTAACAACAAATATTAATGTAACTATAAGATGGTGTACTCACCTCTGAATTGAATTATAACTACACTTGCGAGCTATAAACTGGAATCACTTCATCGCTGGTTTTTGCAGACCATATTTTACAGTTTCCATGCAATAAACTGTAAGTTGTGGTATATTATTTTAAAGATAATTTTATTAGCTTTCAAACTCTTTCGATATCATAGCGAAAAAAATGTTCATCATATGTCATGGAACGTGAAAACAAAAGACATAAATTTTTGGAACGAAACATCAATTTTTTCAATCTCCTGAATCCCTATAAAAACTGGGAATTTATGCAATTTTGCAAATGTCATCAGTCCAATATATCACGTCACTCAAAATACTGGAATTACAAGAAAATGAAAACCACACCAATAGAAGCCGCTCAAATCGTCACCCTAATCCAGTAAGGGTTCTCTCAGCGTACTATCGCTCGACAGCTTCATCTGAGCCAGTCCTGTGTCTCCAAAGTATACAAGAGGTTTAGAGAGACTGGAAACTTAGTCCGAAGACCAGGAACTGGACGACAGCGATGCACTTCGGCGAGAGATGACCGATTTATTGTCAGCACTTCTCTCCGAAATCGACATCTAACCGGCGTTGACGTCCAGCGGGAGCTCGGAGAAGTTCGAGGGAGAACTGTCAGCGAGTGGACAGTGAGGCGAAGACTCAAAGAAGCTAACTTGACCCCAAAAAGGCCAGCAACGGGACCCAAATTGTCTACAGCCCACCGACAAGCCCGGCTTCAGTTTGCTCGTGATCACTTAGATTGGGATATACAGCAATGGAGCCGAGTTTTGTTCGCGGACAAGACTAGGATGTGTCTGCATGGCAGCGACCGTCGTCGGAGAGTCTACAGGAGACCGGGAGAGCGATACGCACAATGCTGTATAGCGGAAACAGTGGCATATGGGGGTGGGTCTTGTATGATGTGGGCGGGGATTTCAATTGAAGCTAAAACGGAGCTGGTATTCGTACCCGGTGGAGGTCGGGGAGGACTAACCGCAGAAAGGTATATCAACGACATTCTGCTGGGCCATGTACTCCCTTACGCCGGGTTTATTGGCGAAAATTTCCTGCTAATGCACGACAATGCCCGCTGCCACACCGCTCGTGCGACTAGACAGTACCTGGAAGAAGTCGGGATTCCTACAATAGACTGGCCAGCCGTCAGCCCTGACATGAACCCTATCGAACACCTGTGGGACGAGCTGAAAAGGCGGGTACGAGGAAGATCTCCAGCTCCGGCGTCAATAGAAGACCTAAAAACTGCTCTTATCGAAGAGTGGCAGGAAATTCCACAGGATTCCATCAGGAAACTCATTAGGTCAATGAAAAACCGTTTACAAGCAGTCATTAGGGCCAGGGGGGACAATACAAAATATTAAGCGGGAAATAACAAATATTTTAAATAAAAATTTGATATTTCCATATTACTTCTTATTAATTTAAACATCCACAACTTCGACCTATTGTAATAATTCACTAAATGAAGGTAGGAAACTTAATTAAATTTAAATAATTTTTATACCATTCGAAAGCTAACAAAATTTATTTTCAAATGGTATACACCAATCTGCAGTTTATTCCATGGAAACTGTAAAATATGGTCTGCAGAAACCAGCGATGAAGTGATTCCAGTTTATAGCTCGCAAGTGTTGCCAGTGTAAGCTCAATTTTTTGCACATGAACATAGACCTTCGGTCAGGGAAAGTAAGGAAGGAATTATTTCGTTCGTCCGAGACATATGCAGGTGAATATTATCTTCCGGAATTTAAAGTTGGTTTATCGTTTTTTAAAACACGCCAAATTATAATTATCAAAACATTAGCAAAGGTCATGGCTTCCACAGCTGATCATATCCATCGGATAGGCCATGACATACATACCTACTTACATTGATGTATTAGGAGATCTCTTGTTTCATTACAAACTTAGGCCTTGCCTTGAACATAACGACAATCTTCTGCCTTCCGGTTTACGAGCTTTGTATTCGAACAAAAGTTCATTAGAAAAAAATTACACAACAACAAGCAGACAACAAGGTGATAATTTTGACAAAAATAAAAACGTTTGATTTTCACTTACATCCTTCTGGGTTGTCAAGCATTCCAATCGTTCCTCCGGTGTAAATAACCAGCACTTTCCTTTCATTGCTTCCAAAGTCAAATGAACCTCTGGAATTTTCTCCCGGTTTTCTTTCCATAATGTCATTCCTCAACTGAACACATCTTTCTTTTCCACAGGATTTTTTCATTGCATTTTTTTCAAAGTCGACTTCAACATCTTGGTGAATCTCGGAAAGAGAGTAAGATTTTGAAAAGAAACACGTTTTACTAAGAGACATTTGATGACTTTGATTGAACAGCTGATTTCAACCTCTTTTTTCAGAAAGCAAAAAGGTTTAAATAGTTATTTTTAGTTTTTGTACGCATAGAAACTCCTTGAAGGCGTTCTATTTTTTATTTTTATCCGGCCACGCGTTCGTTCTGTGTTTGAACTGCGCGAATACTGAAACAAACGCGGAAGCTGGAACACGCGTTTTGTATCAGCGTCCGAGAAAGAATAAAAATATTAGAGTGCAGATAGTACGATAGTTACTATTGTAAAAGTCGAAAGAATAAAAATATTAGAGTGCAGATAGTACGATAGTTACTATTGTAAAAGTCAATAGCCTTGTTTGATGTTTGATTTATCTAGATAAAGGTAAAGGGATTTTTCCTGTGTTTTCAGTCATGTCTAGTATCTACCTATTTTTTAAACTAGGTACTTACATAAATACGCTAAAACAAGCCGTGTTAAGTAAACAAAAGTTATAATTTTTAGAATCAGGCACGCATTGCGTTGGTACCTGTAGGCCAAGCACAGGGATTGTTGTGTAGGGTAGAATAGAGAAAAATTACGTCACATCGTCATCAAATGCGTAAAATATTTGAAATTAATTAATAATAATAATAATGTTGATTCAGCTACCGTCGTCCCGATAGTCGTTACGGTTAACGGCGTAATAGCAAAGAGCCTCGACCAACATCTCAAGAGACTCTCGCTAGGAAGTTGGATCAAGGGTCAGATCCAAAAGGATCCTCCTGGACACGGCGCGCATCGTCAGGAAGTTCCTCTCTCTGCAGCCCTAGTCACCGGCCGCTTGAGATAAGATTCGCGGCCGGTGATTCACCTTTTTGATATATTTTTTACTGTAGAATAGTTTTATAATATTTTATTTTCAATAGTAAAAAATGTATTTAATAACGAGATTTAAAATAAATGAGGTGAATAATAATAATAATGCTGGACAATCCACACAGCATCTTATAGTTCCAAGCTAAGCAAAGTACTAACTTACTTCCAATTCCTTCAACTTTAATAATAAACACAATGTATGACGATTGATGCGATGTCTTTTTTGTTTATTCTACCCTAGACAACAAACAACCCCTGTGATTAGTCTACTGATTCTTTAATATATGAATTTAGGATTACAAGTTGATTACATTTTTGGATGCATTTGCAGATAGCTCAACTGTTCCATAATATTATGTAGGTATCATTTAAATCTGTCATAATACTTCATCTTACTCAATCTTTAAGTTTAATTTATTTGTGCGTATTTATATCAAATTCAGTTTATTAAAATATATAATATGGAAAAAACTAAAAGTGAAAATCGGAAACTCCACATAAAATTTACCAAACCCAACATACAATTAACGTGAGTTACTTCTGATTCCGAATCCTACTGACCCAGCCAGGGCCCTTAATTTGTCAGGCCTTGCCCTGACAAATTAGGGGCCCTACAGTATAGGGTCAGTTAAGAAGGTAGTGCCAATGTCCACATTTGGACACAACTTGTCAGAAAATCTCAATCACCTTAATAAAAACAATAAGCAAAGCATATTCGGTATATGTAGATGTCATTTAGACAGCGTTTTTCTTTCACTTAAGACTAAAAAAATAGAACGATACCGGGTAGGATAAAAATAAACGTAAAGACAAGTACCTACTGACCGGTGCGGTGTAACGGGGCGTAATTTAACGTGTCACACAGCGAGTGTTCGTGCAGAAAGTACAGGAAAAGGCGCTCGCAACGAGCAACGAAACGGATTTTAGCACACGGCGTAAAGTGGGTGATAGACGTGCGAGTAAATTCGCGAACTTAGGGCTCGACGACGTTTTTCGCTGGTGTGTCACCCTAAGTACGCGTACTAGCCGCCCGAGTAAGTTCGTTGGCGATCCGACAAATTTGAAATTTTGCTCGTAACCCACCTCAACTTATAAAACACAAAGCTTCTTCTGTCGACGACATCGCAATACAGAGTGATAAGCTTCACGTGTGTAACCGACATCGAGCGGAGTAAGTTCGCGATCTTAAAAACCGCGTACCTACTTCAAGTTCATACGTCTATCACCCACTTAATGTTTCATGCTCGCTGCTCAATCTTGGGGATATAACTGTAGGAGGATAACACCTCTTATCAAAATCCTTCACGTTACTAAGTTTTGGTTGTATTCAATAATCGGGTCATTCATGTTGCAAAGTTCCGAGCAAACTCAGAATGAGTTAGGAAAAGACGGTACGCTTCAGCTTTGCCATAAAGCGGGGCAATGCAGCCAGCGCGCAGCGTCTGTTTTGGGGATGCTTCAGATTAGTTTTGATATGAATCAGTTGAGCTACATCTAGATTGTTTGCAGCAGTCAGTCTACAGATAGCCAAACTGTTTCAATTGTAAATATTAATTCTAATTAGTTTCTATTTTTAATTGTAAGAATAAATTACGGCAGAAAACTTCGAGTTTTACACTTTATTCAAGTAAAATACCTATACATTATGTCCACAGATTAAAACATAATAGAGTATATTTCAATTATTTTTGTATTTTAGAAAATAAAAAAAAGGCGAATAGTATCGTGATAAGGTTAATTTCTGGCATATTAAGTATAGTAAATATATATATTATAAATGTTTGTTTGAAAGTTTGGATGGATGGGTGGATGTTTGAAAGCTGCGTCTTCACGCCAAAACTACCGAACAAATTGGGCGGACTTTGCATAGGTGTAGCTCTGTAGGGAACTCGAATAAGGAATAGGCTTTTGTATACCATAGACCAGTGCCCGTAGGATAGATATAACTTTTTCCGTAGACACAACGCGTGCGAAGCCGCGAGCAAAACAAGTCTGTAATATTTTAAAAAAATCGAACGAACGTGTGCACTTAAACATAGTAAAGAGTACAAGAATAAAAGAATAAAGAATTTATTTATAGCCACACACATGCGATATAAAAATAAGGGAAATACAAAAATACAGGTACGTAATAAACAAAAACATAGGCCTTTAATTTAAATTTAGAACATAATACAACAGCAAACATGTACCTTTTTTACTCTATGTAGAATACTCTAAGGAGTCTTAAGGGTAGTAGTTTACGTGGATATTAAAAAAACTAAGTTATCTAAGTGCCACCTCAATTACAGGTAGGGTACAAATCAAAATTCTTTTTTAACAGTGATAAAAACTTTAAATAGGGTAGGTAGGTACATAATTTTTTTTTTTTTTGCTTTACTCTTCTTATTGTGGATGTACCCAGTGACTCATTGCATAACTATGATGACAAATAACGTAAAAAGATTAAAAAATGTTTCCCCCTCGGAAACATTTTTATGGTTGGCAGGTTTGGATATTAGTCGTTTAGAAGTAGAGAAAGTTATCAGCCAAAATTACTATGCACAACGTTATAATTTTCTCAACAAAAAAATTACGAAAGTAAAGTAAGTTAAACCTACATACATATATGTACCGCTGACCGCTATGCACAAAAACCGTTTTTTCATAGAATAAATAAAAACATGCTGCGTTTTTTTATCCTGTTAAATTAAGTTTAAAGTTGTGATTAGGCCTGGTAAATGTATCTTTAGCCAGATTGAAACAATTGTATCTGGATCAGTGTCAAGTTCCGGATCAGTGAAATGTTTCATTTGGAACATCATTTCAGAAAGTTCTCTCTCTGAAATGATGTTGCAGTAACACTAATGATTTATGTTTACTGACTAAAACAACAATAATGAAATCTTTTCTGGTATTGTTCTACTTCCTGAAACGTAAAAGAAATTATGAAATATTTTTATAGGTACGAGATTGTAAGTTAGGTTTGTAGGTTAGGTGGGACTTACAAAGTCCCACCTAACCTAGGGTTAAAAAAACCCCTAGGTTAGTGTAATCTATCATTATTTACAACATTTACACAATAGATAAATAGGTAGGTACACATTTAACACTAACAAAATATTCGTTCTCCACATCCTACTGGTGTGAGTCGATGCATCTAGTTATATTTAGCGAAGCGACGCGACGCGCGACGTAAAGCACCTTAAGCATTAGACATTAATGATTTTGTGGTCACTTTCTTGGTAACCTATAATGTTACTGGTTCCTATAATGTTACTGGTTGTCAGTTATGTTCTGGATCAGTCGGTTTTGGTTGTCCATAGCTTTGTGTTGTGTTGATTAATTAGTTCAAGGAATAATGGTGAGTCACTTTTTTCTGATATTTTAGTAGCAGTTTCACATATTATTAGATTAAATTGTTTCTATAGTTTGATTGTAATTTTCTTTGTTAAAATATGGGCCATTGCCAATTAGAGTAAATATTTGAAATCTCACTTCAAGGATTTTTTTGGAAGTACTACATAAGTAACCAACATTCGAAAAGAGGCAAAGGGTTCCTCGATAAGTGCGAACATTTGGGTCATTCCAGCGCCCTTAATAACAGTGATGAAATTACTTTTTCACCCCATCTAATCGAAACGGACGACATGGTTCGCCTTTAAGTGCACCCAAAGGTGGTGTTTTCTATAAGGAACATTTAACGGGCAGTAATGAGTTTTTAATCCTCTTTATAAGTGCAACGCAATTATCTTTGCCGCGTACTTTTTGAATTTGGAACTTCTTAATGTTCAGCGCCAAAGATATCGAACGCTAATAATGTTTGAATAAAGACTGGCTGGTACTACATCCAAACAACGAGATTCACCGTCACATTTTCATCAAAATGAGCCAGATTCGGACATTATTTCAAACGCGCAGAATATAAAATCTACGACAATCTCTATTCCTAATAAAACTGTAAAAATAAATTTTTATAATTGCGAAAATGTGTCAAATGTAAATATAAGTTTGTAGTTGTTTTATTATTAGCTACTATTTAATTTCAATTTAGTTGTAATGATATGTCTATGTTTTATTAAATAATAATATTACAATAAAATATGAGGCGCCTTTTATTTTCTCATAGAGGGTGATGAAAAGTAGAGTGTATCACTCGGGCGCAAAATATATTTTTGGCTCGGGCGACGTACTTTGAATCCCTCGCTACGTTCAGGATTTTACTCTACAATCCCTCACTTCGCTCTGGATTCAAAAAAGCGCCCTCGCCGTAAAAATATTATTTTACTCCCTTAAGATACAATCTACTATTTCATCCTATCTATTCGAAAAGAGGCAAAGGGTTCCTCGATAAGTGTGAACAAAGTGGGTCATTCCAGCGCACTTAATAACAGTGACGAAATTACTTTTGAATTTGGAACACTAAAAGTTTGAACGCAATTCGCTTCAATAAAGTCCTGGCCGATAATAAAAAAGACGATCGCTGTGGCGCGGCGGGCGAAGGTCCGCCTACGGCGCAGGAGGTTGCGGGTTCGATTCCCGCCTCGGGACCAATGTTTGTACGATTTGCAGATATTTGTTCCGAGTGTTCTGGATGTTTTTATGTATTATAAAAATATGTATCTATGTAGTGTATTTGTATTAAGTATATCAGTTATCTAGTACCCATAACACAAGCTCTGCTTAGCTTGGGGTTAGATGATGCTGTGTGGATTGTCCAGCATTATTAATTAGTAGTAATTTGATTATGTACCTAAATATGATACCTGCCTATTCTATTTCGGTCCAAATCTCGGCGAACTGTTTAAGGATGCGCAAGCCGACTTATTCAAATTTAACATTTGGTGCCAGAGCAATTTAATGACAGTAAACGCAAAGAAGACATCTTTTATGATATTTGCAGCAAAAAATAAAAAAATCTCACACTTACCGACACTTGCTATAGGTAGTTCGATGATACACCGCTCGAGGCAGGAGAGGTACCTAGGTCTAATACTCGACGACGGCCTGACCTGGCGATCGCATATTGAATACGTAAGAACTAAACTAGTCTCGCTAACGGGTGCGCTGCGGAGATCCGTAGGATGCGTTCCACGTAAAGTTCTGATGACTATCTACAATTCTCTAGCTAAATCTCATTTACAATACCTATTAGAGGTATGGGGAACTGCAGCAGTGACTAATCTAAAATCATTACAAATATCACAAACCAAATAATTAAAGTTCTGTATAAATATGACTACCTAACTAGCACATCTATTATTTACAAACAAACCAACATTTTTAATATCAAACAACTATATACTTACCTAACCTGCATCCTTGTTAAGAAAATATTAACTAAAAAAATACATACGCAAATAACACTTACAAGTAAAACCTATACCTACAATTTGAGAAATAAAAATAAGTTAACACTAAGGAGTCCACGAACCAACTACGGAAAAAGAAATATTCTTTATGAAGGTGCGCAGATGTACAACAGCTTACCCGATAACATTAAGAACTGTTTATCACACACATGTATGCACATATTTAGGAAAAGACTGAAACAGTATATTTATGATAAGATCTTTTAAGTTAGCGTGGCGGTAACAACAAATAATGTAAAACTTACTACTACAATTATTATCAAACTGTTATAATTTAGTATTAATTAGTTAAGATATTACGTAAGATTATTGTATGTACTCATTTAAGTGAACATTGTTCTTTTGTGCAAATAAATTCGTTAAACTGAACTGAAACTGAATATATATGTATATTCGTCACTACTAAAAGCATCTCTTATTTATTTTTCTCGTATGATAAATTTTTCTTAAAGTTTAGGATGAAAAGCAGAATGTGCCACACGGGACCAAAATTATTTAACCTCGGGCGACGTACTTTGAATCCCTCGCTACGCTTAGGATTCTACTCTAAAATCCTTCGCTACGCTCTGGATTCAAAAAGTCGCTCTCGCTTTAAATACATTATTTTGTTTTGTTTGTTTTGTTTTTGTTGTGCTTGTGATACCCCAATAGTTGTTACAAAGGACTTACAAATCCTAAGCCTTAAAATCCAATCATAATAGGGGCTTAATTTGAAACTTAACTTTAAAACAAATTGTTGATTGAAAGATTTATGTGCAATCCCTCACTTTTGTAGGCACTTTTTTGCCATAATGCTTGTCTACACTAGTCTCTTCATAGAATAGCAGTGGGAGAGTCAAATAGAATGGGAGGGGTAGATCGATCTTTATTAATTCCTTGGGTTCCGGTCTAAAGTGCTTTTTTTTTTGTATGAGTATGTGGATGTCATTAAATTTTGTGAATTAAGACCTGGCGTCTTCACGAACGTGTTCGTGATGATGGGCAGCATCTGCAGTTCTCGTAGTGTTACTAATTAACCAATAACCCTGTGTATATATGTTATACACGGAGTAACTTAAGGGGTGGATCCATTGGTGGCTGGGAGATGGGGGACTTCAGTAACTATCGATTTAACCCCCTTGTATGTTCTGCGATATTCAGTGGTTCAAAAGTTATTTGGACTTTGGTAAAATTTTAGTCAAAATCAGATTTCATCTTGAACTTCACAATTACAGCCTAACTATTAGGTCGCAGACCTAATAATTATATGGCCTAATATATGGCTATCGCTGATAAAAACAAGTTCAATAGTGAGCCCTTTGTATCCTTATATCAATCAGTCTTAGATTTATAAAATCCTGATAAGAAAATTATAGTCAGTTTTTTTCTTCGAAAATCAAATATTTACGTTAGCTTTCAATGGTTTTAAAAAAATATTTCACTTAATATTTTTTTCTATAGCCTATCTTAAAAACTTCTGGCTTTCATGAAGAATAAACCCTGAAAATTTCATTCGGCTAGAACTAGGACATCATCTAGTACCCATAACACAAATTCTGCTTAGCTTGGGGCTAGATGATGCTGTGTGGATTGTCCAGCATGATTACTATATATTTAAGTATTTATTATTACGTAGAAAAATTACTACTTAATTTTTTTTTAAATTTAAAGGGTTGAAACTAAAATAGGAAACTAGCGATGTAACATTATGCTGGATAATCCACACAGTACCATCTAGCCTCAAAGGAAACAGAGTTATGGGTAGGTATATCTGAATAGATATTTTTACCCGACTGCGCACGAGGAAGGGTTATATTTTTGAGAATAGCGTATGTAAGAGGTTTCTTTGGCATGCCCTAACCTACAGCCTTAAGGGGTGGATGGATTTACATTTCTCTACTTCTTTTTTGGTCTTCCTCGTCGCCTGGCCCCAGAAATGTTCAACGTGAGCATAGGTATACTGTGCTAAGCAGTCTTCACAATGCCTAAAAGTTACCTATGTACATCGTTACAGATTAGGTAATGTACCCATCGAGTTCTACCTCGATGAATGTACCTTATGTTTTCTTTTCCATAGGAATTCAACATCCACGGCATCTTGGCGCCAGTTTTTACGCCCATTCACGAGTCAGGTGCCATTAACTATGACGTCATACCCGAGTATCTGAACTATCTGGTTACGAACAACATAAAGGGTATTTTAGGTACCTAAGTTTTATATTTTTTATTTTATTTTGAAGACAGTACATAAGAGTCATAGGTTTTTTTTTACCCTAAGGCGATGGTATATGAAAGATCACTGCAACTACACGATACCAAAGATTTAAATCGTTAGATAGGCCCTTACCTTACCGAGACCGCACCGTGTTTTTTCCAAGCGAACTGAGATAGCTCGCTTATTTGGAATACATAAGATATCTAAACACAGTGTTAGCCGGGCGTGTTCTAAAAGTTAGAACACGCCCGTAAATTTTTGTTGAAAAGTGACAGCGAAAGGGAAAATAATTGTTAATTATTTAAATCGCAACGTAATATTTAATACTTACGAGTGAAATATTACCTATCTAACGATTTAAATCTTTGTATAATATAATAAGATAGGTAGGTACTAATCTAAAAATTTTGTTTCTATAACTAACTGTGCTATTTGTAGGAGTTTCGGTAGGTCATTGTAAAAAATATACAAGCTGTTCCTAGACAATATTATATATGTATCAGATAGATAGCGAGTAACATGGGGGCAAACTTCAGTAAGTTGGGCACCTCATGCATGGCGGGGCAGGGCGGCGGCGGCACGCCCATGTATTCGTTGGGAGCGCGCAGCAGTGGCGCCGCCAGCACCGCCGGCTGGTGCAGCTCCCCGCGGAGCACGCGCACCATGTACTTCACCAGCGCCACGTCTCTCCGGACAAATCAAAAGTTGCTGAATAGTAGTATCGTTTTTAGAAAACTCTACACTAGATGATGCTGAATGGATTTTCTACCATAATAATATTTACTTATTTATTAATTAATTTTTTTGTTAGTTGGCGGCACGACGGGAGAAGCAGCCTTACTGAGCTTGGACGAGCGGAAAAAACTCCTCGCCGCTTGGATGAAGGAAGCCAAGCCTCATGGAGTGAAGGTCATCTCCCAAGTGGGAGCGGCGCCCTTGCCTGATGTCCTTGAACTTGTGAGCCAAATAAAGATCAATATTATGCTATGTGAATTGTCCAGCATTATTCATTTATATATTCATTCAATATCAAATAAAATAACCATAAATAACTACTTAATTTTTTACAGACGTAATTTTGTATTAAATAAATAAATAAATAAAATAAATAATGCTGGACAATCCACACAGCATCATCTAGCCCCAAAGTAAGCAGAGCTTGTGTTGTGGGTACTAGATGACTGATAAACTTAATACAATATATAACATAGATAGATATTTTTTATTATATATAGAAAATACCCAGAACACCCGGAACAAATATTTGCAGATCGTACAAACATTTGTCCCAAGGCGGGAATCGAACCCGCAACCTTCTGCGTCGCAGGCGGACCTTCGCCCGCCGCGCCACATCGGTCGTCAATGCTTCTAAGCACAAACTAACATCTCTGTGAGACCTGTACATATTTTAATACTGATGTGACGCTTCTTTATTATGTTTATAAATGGAAATTTAAATATCCATCCATTGATACTCATTAATGTTTTGATGAGCAAGACAAGATCTCAGACAGACCACTAGAATCTGTGTCACGTGGCGCTTTATTTACTTCATGTTATAATATTAGTACTGAATCCTCTATTGCGTAGAGCTAATATAAAGAATCTTACGTACCTTAGGAACTAAGAGTGATTGCCTAGAACCGAGACTCCTCCAGGCATTCCTAAGAACTGACTGGTGGGCCTCAGGCTTCCCTGAGGCCCACCAGTGGATGAAAATAGGCTGTGAATCCATACAAATAATATCCATTCGAAAGTAACTCTGTCTGTATGTCGGAGCGAAAAGAGCGTGCAAAGCCGCGGACACAAACAAGTCGCTAATTTTGTATTTATATCATCAACGAGTTTCTGCCCGTGGCTTCGCTCGCGCTTTTCCGTTAAGAAGTAGCCTATGTCTGTCCCCGGGATACTGTTTATGTCCCTGCCAAATTTCATTAAGATCAATGGCACGCCTTGCAAAGGTACAAAGACATGGAGAATATATTAAAATACAATTATTTATTAAACTCATTATTATTATTTAACGCGTATTTCTCGTGTTTATTTACCTATTTATCCTGACGTTTCAACAGTTCAGTTTCTATAATACGTGTCCAGATCGCTTGAGCTTAAAAATATTTAAATAATAAACTACCAATTAACATTACGAACATTGACAACTTTAAACATTTTAAATATTTAATCAAGCATTTCTTTGAAAGCCATCCATTCTACCTCTACAGCATCTGTGAATTTATGCGTACTAATACCTCTATATTACAATCCCTAGCTGAAAACATGACATTGAATTTTATAATCTGGAATTAATTGAAATCTGTAGGTATTATATTTAGATTTTTTTTAATGATTTGTTTATAGTGAAGTATGGTTAATAAATAAATACAAATACAAAACCCAGGTAATACACAGACAGAGTTACTTTCGAATTTATAATACATATAGGTAAGTACGGCTGATATAATGATGATAATGAAGACTTTACTGCGTTCCATAGGCAAGGTTCTCGTCAGAAGTAAGAGCTGATGCCATAATGACACTGCCGGAGTTATACTTCAAGCCGATGAACGTGGAACAGCTACTGGGATACTTGGAGCTGGTGGCCGCCGCTGCGCCTGCTCTGCCGCTGGTCTACTACCACTTTCCCATGATGAGTGGCGTTGACGGTAAGGAATTTATTTAACTATGCTCTGGCCATTCTCAAGGTACATTATTTGTAAACAACTCACTATACAAAAATTCAAAATTCTCTTTTAGGCGCTGAGTTTGAAATATTAAGCATTGTAGGAAGAGCTAAAATCAAGACAAAAGAAATAGATTTTTAGGGTTATTATAAAGCTGAACGCGAGCTCCAAAATACAACATAATCACAAAATATCTACATTAAAATATCTTAATGAGGTATCAAAATACCCGTCTGGTCTCCTAAAAAATCAAAAAATATAAATATCTTTTACTTTACTTTACTTTACTGTATGCACATTTTCTAGGTAGGTATTCGCTTTGGCAAAAAAAAGTTATACAACAAGGACTGTTTTTTTTTTTAATTTTTAGTTTTTTTTTTTTTAATTTTTGAATTATCGACTTGTTACAGTAAACATGCGAGAGTTCTTCGGGGCAGCCAAAAGCAAGATTCCCCACTTCAAAGGCATGAAAGCTGATCTTCCCATTGCCATGCAGTTGGCTGATCTCCTCGATCCCGACCAGAGGATCTTCATCGCTAATCATGTAAGTCATGGCCATTGCACCGGACCCATGGCATCCCTGAAAGATACCCCTGGGGGTGTTAAGATTTAGACCCGTGGCACCCCCAGCCCTCAAATCCATACAACAACGGTGTGCCAGTGGCACACATTTTATATTTACAAGTTCCCATGAACCCACCAACTGAATAGGGCGACAGCGACATGATAAAAATAATATCAATAGTTTAATTTTAATATTGATTTAACGCAATTGTGAATTGTATTGAATCGTCATTATTGATACAATTTATACAATTTTACATCATTGCTCGTTTTCGTTTTTTAGAGACTGCATTTAAATTGAGGATATTCTGCAATACGTTTAGTAAACGCATGACGGTAACTGCATTCTTGTTGATTAATTTATTTAATTTGGAGTGGTATGGTAACCTTCTAAAACGTTATTCCTCCTATGATGCTCTCCAAAGACGCTAAAAATCCCAGGTGAATGTACCCTGAGCCAAAATCTCTCTATGTAATTTAAAATTTTTTTCATATCGACAATAAATTCGGATTGGATTTATTCAAAGGCCTGTCGAATGTTGTCAGACGGAAGAAGTGGTAAAATTGTGGTAAAGCTGGTCGTGCCGTAGGAATCAAACCCTACAACTCCAGCCCGTAGCTGTCGTAAAGCCGACTAAAAGGGACCTGTAGGCCATCTAGCCGATCTAACCGAATGTAAAACGAATTTCGGCCCATCCCTAGTTACCAGTTGATGCTGTCTGTACATGAATTCTCTATTGAATTTAGTTGTTTTGTTTAGGGTCTCATTCTAGTCAAAATCAAATTGATCAATTACGCCGGGACAGAATGGAGAGGCTGGCATTTTCAATCCCAATCTATATTTAAGTGACTTTACTTAAATAAACGTTATAAAATACGGTGACCGCGACTGTTCTGTTCCCGATTTAATTATTTTCAATCTTAGGTTAGGTCTAATCTCTTCGGATCTACAGTGCGACTTGTAAGCCTAGCACAGCGATTTTTGTCTAGAGTAGAATAGAGAAAAAATACGTCAAATCGTTACCGAATGCAAAAAATATTTCAAAGTAGCTTCTGCCTGCGGCTTCGCACGCGTTTTTTTTGGAATAATAATTTCCCTATTATATTATTCTGGGTCCAGATCTTTATGTGTGTAAAATTTCAGCCCAATCCATTCAGTAACATCGATGTTGTCTTCGGCCAAACATTTTTACAACAGCACAACGGCACAAACTTTCGCCTTTACAATATTAGCAAGATTCATTCCTTCAACTTCTATAACTAAAATTTCCCCAATGTATGACTAGGTGATGTCATTTTTGTCTAGTCTACCCTAGACAACAATCCCTGTGCTTAAATACTATTGATTTTATTATTTGTCTTAATAGGTTTCTGTTTCAGCATTTAGCAACAGCAGCTTTCATGGGACATGAATCAAGCATAGCAACCATCACTAACCTCTTTCCACGAGTCGTGGCCAGTATGATAGCGGATGTGAAGACTGGAGACATTGGGGCTGCTAGATCATCGCAGGAGAAAATAAACCGGTTTATGAACAAATTAGGTGCATACGGTGAGTGAATTCACTCTGTTACAAAAAAAAATACCTGAGTTACCGGTTGTTAATATAATAAGAAATAAATCTTAGCTATTTACCGGTACCTACTTGCCTAATTTTCAGGGAATCGTCGATTTTGTGGATTCCAACTTCGAATTTATGTTTTAACATAATTTGGACACTACTTACCCGGGAGTAAAAAAAAGTATAAAAACTGTTTTCGTACACCCGGAGATTAGGCATGACAAATATACCTGCGTATACTATAATAATGCGATTCTGAATGAATAGCATGCTGTGATGCTCAGTTAAAATCCGATCTGAGCGGGACAGCATGAGAAATTACGTCATTTACAATCCCTTTTATAAAGCACGCTAGTTATAGGTTACAAAATGTTAGGTACTACTTTATAATCACTATCACTTCACACTTTACACTAAATGGATAGATGGACGGATTGAAAATGCCAAAACTATTGAACGGATTTGGCTGAAATTATATACATAAATAATATAATAATATTTATTTCTGTAAAAAGTTTAAGCTTATGCAAGCTATGTCGGCCTGTAAAAGGTTAGTGCACTTAGCATCACTTATTTAAAAATTATATACCTGCCTTGAATGTTATGGTGTACTCGCTGTAGTTAGGCTAACCTTACTGTTAAAATAAATAAATAAGTTTACAATATATTATTTGATAGTTGAGACCATCATTTAAGTTCATAAAACTTGTGTTAGAGGATCTCGCTCTTCTATATCAAACGTTACAGATGACATAAATAATGTACTTAACAAAGAAACATAAAGAAAAAGTTAATTTTGAATCTACATAGTTATATCTAAAGTAGTAAAAAAGATGTACCTAGTTCTAGACGTCGAATAAAATTCTTCGGACCCACCATACACCCTGGCCATAGCCCTGAGGGTAGGGTGGGACAAAACCATACCACTATTAGTAGTGATGGGAATTGAAAAATTTTAAATTAATTTTCAAGTTTATTATTCAACTTACTTAAAAACAGCCTAGATTTATCCCATAGGTATATCCGTTTCCATGGTATAGAAATAACCTGTAAACGTCTTTGTAGAAACAAGTCGTGCGAAGCCGCGGGCAGAAACTAGTATTGAGTATAATAGAAGTAAGTACCTATTTAAAGGGATGGCAACGCCCGTGTAGACTACGATTAAAACAACTTGGCCGCTACCTGAAGTTGCTTCAGTAGCTGTGCAGTACTCGTTTATAACAAAATGGTGGTGCGCATGTGAAAACTTTGCTTACAGCTAACTTCACTCCGGCCAAGTTGTTTTAATCATATTGTAAGATCCCCGATGTCGTAGGCGTCCATAGGCGCAGTAACCGCTTTCGATTAGGCGGGCCGGCATCCCTGAATTCTGCTAACTAATTTCTTTACTATGACGATGGTATTGCCGCAGAATCGTCCATAGATGAAAAAGGGGCCGAATTCTGCTAACCAATTGCTTTACTATGACAATGGTAGGTATCGTCACAGAATCGTTCATAGACGAAAGAACTTTAGTTAGTGCGTGCGGTGCTATTTGCACGGAGAGATTGATACCTACTCGTAGAATGGTTTCAACCCTTGACACGCGTCTCTCCATCTGTAGTTTTTTTCATCAAAGGTAAAATGCCAAAATGTGTAATCCTGAGACGATACTATTGTTATGGTGAAGCGATTAATTTTGTCAAATTAGGGTCCTATTTACCAACTTGGTGGTAAGTACTTATATAAAAGTATGTATCAATAATGAGAGTAGGTATAATAAACAATTCCAGGTGATTTCGTGCCAACCATGAAGGCAGCCATGGAACTACAGACTGGGCTCCAGGTGGGGCCTCCGAGAAAGCCCCTAACTCCTCTGACTCCGCAACTTATCTACGCGCTGCGAATTGAACTAGCTGGAGCATTCAATGAGGCGCTCGATTGATCTAATTATCTTTCATTATTAAAACGATGTACACGTGCCACTAGATTTTAAGGTTTAAATGCAAAATCATGAAATAAAAAATGTATATAACAGCCATTTAATATAAATAAATACCTATGTATTGTCTTTATTTTCCTTTTCCTAAATTAAAATTAAAAATTAAACCTGCTATTTAGTGATATTCAAAGAAGTAATAGAGTTATATTCATAGAGAAGGGATCACAGAAATATAGAGAGATACCAATCCTTTACGCTGAGTACAAAGAAGCTCACGCACACACAGTAAACAAAATAAAAACAATACTTCGCGTTGTGTGCTTGTCATGCACACAAGGCATAGAGTGCAACTATTTGTTCGCAACTAGGGTGCGAGTGATGTTCGTACAGCACCACTACAGACGCAACAAACACACTCATCACTAACTCACGACTACGTGCAGTGGCCGTACCACGCGGTTGAACGTATTCTGTTAGCTTCAATATGATAGTTATCCATTGCGGTATTAGAATTCAACGTTCGAATAGTCATTAGTACAGAGCAAGCATTGTAAACAGTTTGCAACAATATCGTGACTGGCGTTCAGTCACTTAAAAAAAAGTTGCAAAATCATGAAATCCATCAACGTATAATATGTTTAAAATGTTTTAGTATGAAAAACCTATTATTTTCAGTACTTTCCGATGGTATGAGATTCCATTTGACTTAAAGTTTCTGATATCTGTGGTTAGTACAAGCCATGCTCCCAAAGCTTAAATTATAATTTTTTATTTATTAAATACTTTCTTCGAAAATGTTATGGTAAAACATTTTATGCAGTACGATCGAGACTAGCTCTGCAAATATGAACCAACTTAGTCACCGCAGTCTGATTCATTCATACAGGATAAAGATAAACTAAATTGTGTAGTAAGTACAATTTAGTTTATCACCACTATCTTCGCTGTAAACAAGGACGCCATTTTATTATTTACATTTTCGCCACATTTATTCACATCTTGCACAAAAACGTGTGTATGTGCATCATTACATGGACATATTGATTTTTAAATTATGAAATGTGCACTGATTAACCTTTTGTGGCAATAAAATGAAGTGATGTAGATTGTTGATAAGTTGCGAAATGGTTTTGAATAAAGTTTAAGCCGGCAACTTCTCATAGTGTAAGTACCTACTCGTAATTACTTATCAAGATAACAGTCATTTGTTCTTTTACAGAGGTACATATTTTAGAGGTTAACTAAATATAGAATTAGATACATAAAAACTATCGAAGGGTGTATGTACAAACTTCTTAGACCCAGATCCGGTCTTAGAAATTTATACCTACAGCCATCTGATTGATAATGACTAGGCTTGTATGGTAGATAATGACTAGGCTTGTATGGTTGATAATGACTAGGCTTGTATGGTAGATAATTTACTATATCGCACATAGGTTGTCTAGCCAAATCGCGTACAGAAGCTGATAAATAATATAAAATTATAAATCAGTTTTATCGATGAAGTTGATCAACAAAACTGAACCCCATGTGTTATTCAAAAAAATCTAGCACTACCTAGCTGAGAGAATACACAAGGAACCAGAAAAATATGGTTGCCGCCCCACAGGTCGGCCAGCTATAAGGTTACCTTGTATAAACAGGTGCACAAATGTAGTATATAAATCCCCATTTGTTATTTAAAAATGAATTAAACAGAGTGCCATGTAACATAATAACATGTACTAAGCCGAAAGGGGGTGATTCTGGACCCCGACGGGATCAACTTGTGACACAAACGATTTTTTGAATTTCGAATTTATTACCATTTAATTTTTTGTGAATATTATCTTTTTTTTCTTCCTAATCGCGTTTTTTTACACGCACTCTTTATTTAATAATATAAAATATTTCACATTGTGACAGTTGGACCATAACGAACAATTAGATCCCAATTTCAACAACCTAATATTCTATTCCAAATGCTTTATTGAAGATCTATTAAATTTCAGATTCTACGTTGCGCAAAAGAAGAGTGATAATTAGCACCATAAAATAAATTATGGAAACAGCTGATGAAATTGTTTTCACAAAGTTAAACACATTACCTTTAGAAAATACCTTACTGAGTGAGGAAACTCCGTCAGAACCAACAAATCTTAATCAGGAGAAAGATAATAAGCCAATAGCTAGCAGATCTCATGCTAAGGAAGCTATTGAAAGTGAGCAAAATAGTGGACCAGCAAGTAATCAGAAATCCAAAAATAATGACACGACTTGCTCAGAACAAAGTGTATTCGATACCTCTACAAATTCTTTAAGCGAAAATTTGCAAAACAAAGAAGAATTTTCTCCAAAATTTACAGATAGATCTAAGATACACAATCCAAATTTAAACAAGCACCAGCAGTATGAGCCAATGCCCAGCACTTCCAGTGAAGATAAACCAAGGGAGCAGACTACAGACAAGGAAAATGATACTGACATAATACGTTTTGTGGCGAAGTTCAACTTAACAACTCTACTTCACAATAAGCCTCCTAAAAATAGAAATCCTGATGTAAACCAACATTACATTTACAACGTTGCTCGTGGTGGTGAAAATGAGGAACGTAATATTCCAAGTACAAGCGCTAAAAAGAGTGAAATTAAATTCAAAATTTTTAATGAAGTTTCAAACGCTATCCAAACTGGAGATTTGCCTTATTTAAAGCAATTAATAAAAACTATTTATAAAACATATGATAAGACATTGTTATCTGCGATTTATTATGAGAAAGACAATCCTATTAGAAATACGCACTTGATAACTCTAGCATGTAAGTATAGGCAGCCACAAATTCTGGATTTTTTGCTAAACGAGTCAGATATACTGCATTATTTACCAAATAAAGGCTCTGTTGTTGAAAAAGCATATGAACAAGCGTTTTGCGAAACTATAGTGTCTTTTAATATCGATATGTTAGAAATGTTATATGACTACTGGTCTGGCGATGTACACTGGCCTATCTCCAGCAGCAGCACAATGGCTGATATTATTCCTAATCTTGAATTTCTAAAGAAATTACTTATACAGTCACGAAACAGCTGTCAAAAACATTTAGGGGACCAGTTGCCGGTAGCTGTAAAAAGCCTTACAGTTTTCAATAATTTTCAGATAGAACTATACAAGAAACTTTTGAGTTTAAAAGTAAATAGAAATGGCTCAGATGAAGAAATTCGGAAAAGTGAAGTGGAAACTATTAGAATTCTTATAGTAACTGCATTTAAAATTTACGAAAAAACCGTAAATACCAAGCAAATAGATAGTGAGTCTGAGTACAATAATTACTATATATTTGAAGTTCTATATCGTAAATTGGATTCTAACATAGCATTACTGATCCTTAATAATCTTCACTTACTCAAACAAAGACTAGTATTGCCAAAAGATGCATACCAAGACATCGAATGTGCGTTGTATTACTTTTTATACGAGGTCAGTGACAACTGGAGCCTGTTTTTACGAAGAAATAAACTAAAAGAAAATTTTGTTAAAAATATGTTCAAACTTGAAACACCAAAAGACAAAACAAATAGATTTTTAAACCAACCTATAATTTATTACAAATGGATTGAGTTTAGAAAAGCAATTTCACATTTTGTCTCCACTCTGGGCAATGTTAAAATTGATGTTGAGGAAAATTTAAGAAGCCGAATACCGAAAGAAGAAATTAACAGTTTGACTTTACTACCATATATAAGAGACGATTATTCTCTTAAAAAAATTTTAAATTACATGAAAGCAATAGCAAAAGTAGACTTTGAACAAGACAGAGAACGAGGCGTTTTTATAGTACAACGTGTTGTACAAGTTCTTGGTGAATTGGTAAAGCATAGCGCAACCCATGATACTTGCCATTTATCGCCAACAACAAGGGCACTTTTACAATCAGAAATACCTAAACATATAGTTAAGATTATTGAAGATATAAGAGATTCCTCTCTTTCACGTGCAAGACAAGGCACACTTATAAGGAGAATTGACTTGGAATTGAACGAGTATTATCTATTTGAAGATCTTATAACCGATCTTTTTGAAATTAAAAGAGCTATCAAGGAAGTCATTTCGCTTTACAAACCTGTTTTAGAGAAAAGCATGTATAAAGCTGGTTCGGAATTGTTGAATACCGCATACGAAAAACTAGAAGAGGAAGATAATGAAGAGATATGGGCTGAAATGCTCGGAACTGAAGTTGAGTCATGGGGATGTGTTAGTGCCAACGCTACACATTTACGTGAGATGTGTGAAATTACAGAAGGAAAAAATTTAAAACACGCTGCAACAAAAATTCCAAAATATACTAGCAACATACAGCAAAAACTTGAAGAAATGAAACAAAATAATGAGCGTTGGAACTCCCTGAAAAATGATTTGACAGACATTTTAGATACTAAATGTCTTAGTAACTATCCCAATGAAGAAAGTTTTCAAAAAATTAAAGATGATCTAACGAATGAAATATTAAAATCGAAATCGATATTAAATAAAGATAAAAAATCTAAATTAGTTTTAAACAATAAAACCTTACAACAGATTTTAAATAAGACCAAAAACAAATTAAAGAGCATTTACGATTTTTTCAATGATTGGAAAGACATAGTTAATTTATTAAAGTTCTTTGTAGAAGAAGTTAATATTTTTGAATATTGCGGCTGGGAGAACAAGTATGGAGAGTGTAAAAGATTAATGACAAAATGTGCTTGCGGATACCCAGACGCCGAAGGAGTTTCAGATGCTTTTCAATTATTACGTTACATGAATAGTGAGGCGAAAAACTATTTGAAAAAAACTAAGCCACATTTACCTGAAGAAGGGCACGAGTACACAGCAATAAGAACTCTTTCAGAAAAACTCAAAACAAAATACTTTCTTACAAAAGCTGAAACAGACTACCTGCTTCATAACATAACCTTTAGTTGCAGCTGCGTAGAAACTTCACCTAACAAATGTGTTGATTGTCTCACGAAGCAAAAAATTAAGGATAATGAGACTTTGTCAGCTAAGGAGCACACAAATATTTTATCACTAAACATAAGTGAAAAATGCAGAAAAACTGTGGAAAGTCTTGTAAAAGGCAAAACCCGAGGCTCATATCAGAGTAAGATTTTAGAATGCTTACTAAACAGAGCTCATCACCTGGACAAATTGTTGGAAGGGTGCAGAGACCACAAACAATTAGTGTTCAAATACAAGTTCGACCAGTTGTTTAGAATTGTTATAGAAATCTTGATATGCGATGTCATGAATGCTTTTCAGGAGGGCTGGTTAAAAGAACTAGCGAATGTTAGATTCAGTAAGATGCTGTCTGACTTGCCTTTACGCAACATTATTGAACATGGTAACCCACTGCTTGAAGTGGTCGGTTCAACACTAGATCCCAATGATTTTCCAAACGCTTTGATTTCTTTTACTTTGGATTTTTTGCAAGACCAACTGTACTTGCAAGACTTGTTCAAGCTATATGAAGACGAAGTTGACCGCCACCATGTTTATTGTTCAACTAATTTGAATCCTCACCAGCTGATATTAACAGAAAACTTTAAAAAATGCTCTAGATGGAAGAGCTACATAAAATTATTGCCTACAGAGAGGAATTCACATACTGGAGATAATATCAAAATTGATCAACAAAAATAATAATTAACTAGGTTGGGCTAAGCTAAGCAGAGCTTGTGTTAAGATGGGTTGGGGATAACTGATTATAATTAGTTATATTCAGGTTTTTTTTACTATACATACATGGAAAACAGTCAGATCACCCGGAACGGAATCTTATTAAGTAATTGGTGAAGCTACTTGCTAAATCTTCAATAATATGATCACAGTTTGTAAGAATGATTCTTGAGCGATTCAAAATGTGAGCATTATTTTGTATCTCTATTCTCATATTATATGACTATTACCTATCATCCTTTTTATATTATTGTATACATTACATTACAAGTATGTATATAATTATTTATGTCGTTGTTTATCTATTTTCCATCACAAAACTTCAACGATGTTACCTTATAGGTATGTACTTTCAAAAAATAAAATTATGTCACTTTAAATTATTAGTTTTATTTTTTGAGAAAATATTTTTTTTTTTAACACTGCGGGAGAAAAAAAATCATGAAAATTTTACTAAGGCATTCTATTTGGGTTGACTACAGTAAGAATCTCAAAAAGGAAGGAAGCCCAAAAATATTGACTAACGATCGCCAACAGATTTCTGCGTATCCAGGGTAGCGTATTTGGCGTCAATCGACGCCAAATTCATCAGCAAAGTGTTCTTTTGCTCCTTTGTGATAACGTCCCTCGCGTGTCGAGCGTTGCCGACGTTGATTTTGTTGACTAGGTGCATTGCTATTTTACTATATATCACGTAGTCTCCTGAAAAATAATATTTAGGCGTTAACACCCAGATCAAATATTAACAGATCATTTAAACAGTTTTCTCTGCTGGAATCGAAACAATTGTTATCCTTCTGCCATGTCACTGACAGAGCTCTACCTACTGGGCCACTGAGGTTATCAAACTATACACGATTCTGGGGGCAACTGAGACATAATCCATGTTACTAATATTATACATTCGAAGGTAACTCTGTCTGTCTGTTTATCCTGTCTGTCCTTAAGCCTAAGCGGCTTAACGCATCTGAATTAGAGGTATATGGCAGGGAGGTAACTGGTATTCCGGGAACGGGCATAGGCTTCTTAAAAAGCGCGTGCGAAGCCATAGGCAGCAGCTACTATAATATAATTTAAAATAATTTTCATTTAATACAGGATAGCTTGCTGGAATGTAATGCTGCTAACGAATCGCTTTACTATGACAATAGTATCGTCGCATAATCGTCACGTAGTAGAATCTTTTGATGAAAATTTCATAGATTAGAGAGTTAGAGTTACAGTTTATTTAAAAACTCTAGCTAGATTGTGCGTGCGTGGGGATTTGCACGGAGATATTGATATTATAGTTATTATGGTTTCATCCTTGTAATTTTTGATGCGGGTCGCACCATTTTAACTCTTTTTTGTTTAAGGTAGAATATCAAACTGTCATTATGTGACGATACCATTGTCATAGTGAAGTGATTAGTTTAACAGAATAAGGTCGATAAAATAATACTGAAGAATAATGTTTACTACTAGCTTCTGCCCGCAGCTTCGCATGCGATAAAAAGTAGCATATGTCCGTCCCCGGGATAACGTCTACCTCCCTGCCAAATTTCATTAAGATCCGTTCAGCCGTTTAGGCGTGAAGAGGTAACAGACATAATTACTTTCGCTTTTATAATATTATTATGGAAAGGTACAATACCTAATGATGTGATAGCGTCAGCCCGTTCGTTGAGCTCCACTTGCTTGAGTCTGGCCTTCTGCAAGTTGCCACTCTTCACTGCCCGCGCGATCTCCACCATGGTTTTGGGGAAAATGCTGGTTATAGCTGTCATGCTGGAGTCAATGCCCATCATTACGTTAGACGACATTGTCACCTGGAAATATATAATGACAATAAATCTCCTCCTTCACACCACAGTATATGTATATATATATTGGCCAACTGCTGGTACAGGCCTCCCCCTGATAAGCGCCTTGTTAGCTTTTATTTCATGGGAGGTAAAGCATAATTGAGAATCAAACGAACAAACCTTGTGATGTTAAATGTCTAATTATACGAGTGTCTTGATCGAAGATGTTACGTTAACAAGCAGCAGTACGCCAGTTTCATGCTGACCTAATCACATTTTTAGAGCTATTTAATGAAATTTTTTATAATTAAATAATAATATCAATGTAGATTTTTAAATTCAAACTTCCCACCATATTGCACGCACACGCGGCGCCGCCGCCGCGTAAATATTGACAGGAAAGGACGGTGTTGCTAGCAACACCTTAGAGCCCTATTTTTTTGATAGTTCTTGGGAATGAAAAATAAAACGGGTAGGGCGGGTGTGTAATCAAACATCACAAGGTTTGTTCGTTTCATTCTCAATTATTATACTTCGGATACGGAACCCTAAAATACTTACATGACTGGTCATGAACAACGCATGCTCCTTTTGAAGTAACCCTGAGGATATCAACGCCAGTGCAGTACCGAAGTCGCACTTCATCCCTTTGAAGTTAGGAATGGACGCTACAGCCTCTTTGAAGAACTCTTTGGGTTTTACTGAAAGGAATAAACAATTTTACATTAGCTTTCAACTTTGCTTCTTAAGTTTCACTTCGACTGAAGCTGAACCCGTAGCCTTGCCTATAACGGAAGATATTAGAGATTCATTAAATTTATTGGTGAGATCATTACAATTCTGGTAGGCCTGAATCATTTCGTGGTAATAACCCTAAAAATCAGCTGTTAGTAAACATTCTACATGCTTGATGGCTCTGCTATATAGGTATCTTGATTTCTTCATATCAAGCAAGACAGAAAAAGAAAAAACACTGCAGAATGTTTGTATAACCTGCGTCTATCTACTTGTAGAATGGTATTGAGAATGACGTCATCTCTCGTACATGCTGTACTGCTCAGGGCTCTTTTTACACTTGACTAATCACATCACTATGACAATGATGTCGTCTCAGAATGACACATATTAACATTTTACCTTAGATGAAAGAAACTACAAATGACACTTTTGACAGGGACGCGTGTCAATAGTGTCAATTTTGAAACCATTAATTTGTCCCGTAAAACCTAAACAGTGTAAGTATTAAGAAATTTTAAGAAATTTTTTAGTTTTTTCAAAACAATCACACTATAAATACCCAATAGATATTCGTTTGACCACAATCTCACCTGATGGTAAGTGACGATGTGGATCTCCATGCAAATAGCACCGCACGCACCATCTAGAGTTTCTTTCATCTATGGACGATTGTGCGACGATACCATTGTCATAGTAAAGCGATTGGTTAGCAGAATTGGGCCGCTTTTCAAATCCGATCTGAGCAAGACAGCACGAGAGATGACGTAGGTTAAAAGAGGTGAACAGTACTTACTGTTGACCCCGCTCATGGACGGATGATGGTAGTACATTATCGGCTGAGTCGGCGCGGCCTCGGAGACTTTCTTGAGGTATTTAACATTCTCCTTGTCGCTCTTCGGCTTGAAGTACATCTCTGGAAGGGTCAGGATGGCGTCGGTGCCGGCCTTCTCGGCAAAAGCAGCCTGGGAATTAAAACAGATTGACAGGTGCCTATCTATAATTTATTGTCAAAAAGATTACATATTTTCTGGTACGTTGAATGAATGAATGAAGACTTTATTGCACTTAAAAAATAACATTATAAAAACCTTATATCTACATTTAACACATAATCAGTACAATAGGTGGCCTTATCGCTGAGAGCGATTTCTCCCAGGCAACCTAGAGTCTTAAGCCGAGTGCCGACAGGTGCTGAATAGCTAGTTTTCCATTTGTTGTAATTTTAATTTTCAATTTTAATTTAATATTTAGTGTTCTTATCAACTAAGTATTCGTTTTCAATTTGATTATTAAGTGACATTGTACATGCATTGTACCATCGAGGTATTCTAACTCGATGCATTGTACCCAGATTTTGCACGCACCTATGTACCTTATTTACCTAGGTACATGTATTTGATGCAATAAATTTTACCAGATTTTTCTTTACTTTAAATAATAAATAATAGATTCAGGCGTTACTTTGCGGAAATCCATTGTAAATATGTATAAGGATGAAAGATATTTAGTAACAATTCTACAATTCACAATTTCACTTGGCTCTCAATCTCTGGTCAAAAATCTCTGGCGGGACTCTTCCGGTGTTGGTTGGTGCTCTCAATGTCAAGGTTGAGTATTGTGGTGTCCTGACGATGTCTCGTGGAGAGACGAAACTAGTTGACGACTTGCTTTGATAGATGTTTTTTCATTTTGTGGTCGGTGTGGTCTTCTACACGGACTACTTTTTGTTAGATCTTATTGGAGAAGGTTGTTTCGCGGAATTGTTACCAAATATCTTTCGTCCTTATATTTACTATACTTGTAACGGGGCGTAATGTATCATTGCAGCGAGCATGGTACGTAAAGTCGCGTCTCGTTGCTCGTTACTACTCTTTGCTCGCCTACATTACGCCCCGCAACACGCCGATCTGGACCCACCTTTAAATCCTAAATTAGGTTTAACAAGACAGGTGTTCATTAATTTAGATGGTAGGTACTATAGTATGTAGTGTAGGTACATTAAATTGTTTTAGTATCCTTAAGTTTTTCATACGCCACCGTCAATATTGTTCTCATAAGTCCAGTCCATCCCAAGGTTGCCTGGAAGAGATCGCTCAAAGCGATAAGGCCGCCCTTTGTACTTCCTTGTTTCTCAGCATTTTCTTCTGTTTTATATTATGTGTTTGTGTGGTACAATAAAGAGTTACCTATCTATCAGATGATGCCAAAACTAAGTGATAGATAACTACTAACTTGATAGCACTAAAAATTACATCATCCTTCTTCATTTTGATCGATATGAAAGGGACGGCTATATTTTTAGTGACAAACTGACAGGAGTTTAGTTTAGTTTTTGCAACATCTGAATAGACACACGCTTATGAAATCGATGGCAACACCGACCAATCAATATACACTATTACTGGTTAAGTCGACCTAGATCCTTGAGGGCGTTGTAGTTTCCATCATTACTGACTGATTTGACTATAAAAAACCATACTTAACCGTTTTCGAGATATTGAACGTCAATCTATAAGTATGCACTTCATACCTAATTTGTAAAGATTTAAAATCCCAGTCTGTACCAACTTACAAGATTCAAGACATCAGGCAGGTTCTGGCCTCCGACCTGCATCACCACCTTCAGGCCCCGTGTCTTGCTCTCCTTCATCCACGCCTCCACCAACGCCTTTCGTTCACCCAGCGTCAGGGATGGCCCCTCGCCTGATGTTCCCGCCACTGAAACATCGTAAGTAGGTAGGTAAAGTAAAGACCTAAGTGAAAGCCCTGGGGCCCAATTCTGCTAACAAATCGCTTCAGTATGACAATGGTATCGTCGCAGAGTAATCACGAAATATCCTTAGATTAAAGAAACTGCAGAAAGTGCGTGCGGTGCTATTAGCACGGAGAAAAATGGAGGAGTAAAATAGTTTCAAATTTGACACTTTTGATGTGCGATACTTTGCCTAGTGCGGAGGCCGATGGTAAACTGTAAGCTATTTTTTTATACAGGTATAGGTAGTCCGTTTTGTTTAAGGTTCCTTTTGGTTCGACTATGGATGTTTGTCCCGCATACCGCTGCGGCAATATCA
This sequence comes from Eupithecia inturbata, assembly GCA_963662085.1. Classification (NCBI taxonomy): domain Eukaryota; kingdom Metazoa; phylum Arthropoda; class Insecta; order Lepidoptera; family Geometridae; genus Eupithecia; species Eupithecia inturbata. The sequence goes on from OY759192.1 coordinate 3,341,857, forward strand.
AATTACCGCTTCTCTGCACAGACAGTTTACGTTACGTCGTGACGCTACGTTGAGCCGCATACCGTAGCGTAGTGCGTTCGGAACAAGAGGTACGTTACATTATGCCCTGTAACACCTACCGGTCTGTGCCCGGTTGTAGATAGATAGATAATACTTTATTGTACCACAAAAAGACAGAAAACAATACAGAAATAGATGCTAAGAGTAGAAGAAGTGCAAAGGCGGCCTTATCGCTATGAGCAATCGCTTCCAGGCAATTTTGAGATAGAATGGACATGTAAGAACAAAATAGACAGTGGCACTCGAAGAATAAAACAAAACAATAATACTTACACTACATACTATAATACCAACATAAACATAACCTACAAACATATTAATAAACTTACATATACATAAAAATAAGGTTGTCTAACTTTTACAAGCATAGATAATGCTGATGAAGCAGTTTTCTCATCTTCATCTTACGAGACTGGTGTCCTCAGGAGACCCATCACTTAATGTTTATTTTGTAATTATTGATTTTATTGAGACATAACGTTGCTTAATATTTTTTATGTAAAGAACCCATGGAAGGTGGTCCCCAAGATACAGGTTTATCCTAGTTTGGGGATCAACAATGTAATAATTTTAAGTCTCAAATATTTTTCAATAAACGTTATTATTATTATATTATTATAGTTTTTAAAGATAGGGAGTGATTTGGCACGTCTCATGTCCATAGCAGAGCATATATAGATATACAGAGCATTCCATAGACGACTAGCTTGAACACTGAAAAATTTGTCGTAGAAAGTGGTAGTGTGGGCAGGGACTTTTAAGATGAGTGTTTCAGAGAAACGCAAAGAGAGAGAGAGTGAGAGTTAGCAAAAAACACAAAGCGCTCCTTGAGAAAGGAAGGGCTGGAAGAATATTACTGTACAAGAAAGATAGTATGTGAGTATTCCTGCGAAGTCGGATGGGCAACCCTTGAGTTTAGCGTGATATTCGGAAACGAGGTCATATTTGCGAAGGCCAAATATAAACCTGATGCTGAGATTTTGGAGGGATTTTAGAATATATTACGAACCAAGTACTCCATCGACGCCGTTCTTCTTCAGATGTTCAGCGTACGCTGGTATCACAGACACATTGAGCTGGCCTTTGTCATCGAACGGGGTGTACACAGCTGGGTAGAGGCCTTCCAGCGATGTGGACTGAAAAATGTTAACACTTTTCTTAAAAAAAAATATGATATTGCTAATGCTATGCCTACGCCGAAAAGCTCTCGAGTAAACAAAGTCACAGGCCAAGATTTCGGCACGAAAATAAGACTTAATCTGACTTCAACAGTGCCACGAATAAAATGTTAATTAAGTAACTATATAGAGGTATATAGCATGGATGTATATAATCCATATTATAAACTCAAAAGTAACTATGTCTGTTTGTCGGTCTATCTATCTGTCTGTTACCTTTTCACACCTAAACGGCTGAACGAATCTCAATGAAATTTGGCAGAGAGATAGACTTACTTAAAAAGCGCGTGCAAAGCCACGGGCAGCAGCTAGACATTGATAAAATCAATGAGATTTATCAAAAGTACGAATAAAATGTAAATACTAAAATACTTGACTTTGTTAATAAAGGCCATTGCCGTTAAAAATAAAATTATGTAACTATAATATAATCAAAAATATAAAAATGTGAAAACTAGCGAAGTTCTTTCAGATAGTGGCTTCAGCGATAAAAGAGCTGAGATCATATAGCTTCTCAGCTGGCGGAACCCTGCGCGGACACACCTCTTTGACTGGCACAATACCTGCGCTGGCATGACGCGCGCGTCAAGCGGCATGCGCCTGCAGCATTTTTCGATGATTTCTCTATTTTTTTGTAGGAATACCTAGTAATATGTGTATACATTTGGATTCTCCATAAAATTTCGTATAAGTATAGTTCCCGTATAGGTGCCAAATTTCACTCTGACTTGTGTCAAAGTGTAAAATACCGCTGCTTAGCACCTGTTTTATGTTAGTGGACCATTATGAATAAGGGGCAAGGGGGTCAGTAAATACAACATTCTTACTACGATTTTGCGAAATTTAAGAGACTACTTAAATCTCGCAAAATTATTTGATCGTTACCAACGAACATATTAAAATTTAAATAAATAAATAAGTTATATTTAAATTATTTATCATACCAACATATAAACACGGATATTTTTGGGATTTTTTCAACAAAATGCTAAAATACAGACTGAGAAAAAGCAGTTCTAATCACGTGAGTCATTGACAACTACGTAGGTTACGCTCCGATAGATGGATGCATTCCAGTTCAACGTAAAGCTTCATTTACCACCAACTACGTAAGATTTGCAGACAAACATTTCTCCCTTGGCGGGAATCGAACTCGCAACCTTCAGCGTCTGATGCAGATCTCTACTTTCGCCCACTGCGCGATTGGCAGTTATGCTGATCAAGCTAGCAAGTTTGCATGACCGTTAAGCTCAGCTGGCTCTCGGACGGATGCCAGGTAATTGCTTAGCTCTAACAAGGTCTAATAAGTGTGTCAGTGTGACAACCACATGTCGCTACTAGTAAGTCGTATTAATAGAACTCCAATCTCTAAGTTCACTTTCGAAGTTACTTTTGTGAAGCAACGTTTGCCAGTGTAACAACAGATACTACCTACCAACCTTACAAAAAATGTGCATAATCCACACTAATACTTCGATAGTGGCACTACCTTTCTCGAAAGTGGCAGGCTCAAATTAGGTCTAATTAGGTTTCCCCACCTCAGTCATAATTGGGCCGGCGTTCGTGATTCGCATGCCTGCTGCGACGTACTTTAGTGTGATTTCTTGACTAAAAGATTACAGCAATGCCCTCGTGTTTGTTCATTAAAATTATTGCACAAGATTGGAAATGTAACTGTGAGCGAGTGTTTGCGTATAGTTGTAACACAGGCCAGTTGTTGAGTATGCGCTGGGAGAAAGTACCATATCTACAGATTTTCCTTAAATTTAAGTACTAGTATCATAAATTCGGAAGTAACTCTGTCTGTCTGTTACCTTTTCACGCCCAAACCGCTGAAATCATCTCAATGAAATTTGGCAGGGAGGTAGATGGTATCCCGGGACTATATCCGTCCCTTTACGGCTACCTTTTATCCCGGAAAAGCGCGTGCGAACCCGCGGGCCTTCCTACTAAATAACTGAAAAGTACCTATACCTGCATAATGATATTACATACATAATAATATAATAATGGCAATGGCCTTTATTAACAAAGAAAATTACATTCAAATAATAAAAACAAATTAGAGCTAGTATTTACAATTCAAACAATTAAGGTAACTGCAGACTGTTGCAAACAACCTACAGGTAGCTCAACTGATCCATATCAATACCAGTCGGAAGCGTCCCCAAGACGCTGCTGGCTGCATTGCCCCGCTGTATGGCAATGCAGATGTGCTGTGCCAGATACCCACCAGCTCTCGGGTCTCGCGTCGCTTCGACCAGACGCTCAGATAACTTTTTAAAAACTCGGAGCGCCTCGGTACCCCACGGACCTAGGGTCTCGACCCCAAAGGGAGCAAATATGTAGGCTCTGTCGAGACCTGCATATTTGCGGTTACCTTTAGGTTACCACCCTACTCTCAAACAGAACAGCCCAAGGAGAGGATAATATTCATGTAAAATACTTACCGAAAGATAAAGAAATCAAATTTTAAAAAACTTACCACTACGTCGTAATCTACACTGTAACTTGCAACCAATTCAACAAGTACCAGCAAAAGCACTGCTCTACACATTTTTAAAGTTTATATTTCCCGAATTCTTAAACGCACTGTATAATTTTATACGCTCGGATTTATTATAATGTTAATCAGTAGACAACGTATAAGTAGGTATTAGTTAATCGTTCGTCATAAGATTTCACAAATAGCAATCGCAAGAACAATAACTTTATGCAATCTCTACAATGTCCTAAAACATCGAGAATAAACAAATATCTAGGAATAATTATCGTTTAAAATCGGATGAAAATCTATTTAGCACTGTACCTACACGTCTTTGCAACACTGCGGTAACGCAACAACGTACGTGACACCGAAGGCTAATGAAGTGGCCATGGATGCCTTTTACTTGCTCAATTACAGAATCACAACTATTGACTGAGGAAGATGTTTCTTGCGTTCCAAAGAAACAGACTGCCAACTTTCTGCTAACCGCTTCACTATGACAATGTAATCGTCGCAGAATGGTCACAAAGAATCCTTAGATTAAAGAAACTGCGATAATAATTCAAAACTTGACACTTTTGACTCCAGTTTCTTTCATTTGACCAAAACGTTTCGTTCGTGACGCTATTGTAAAACTTTTTAAACTTCGCGATCTGTTAAAGCAAAAGGTACGCGATAAATACCCGATAAATAATGTTTAATAGATTACTATTGTCATAGGGAAGCGATTAGTTTAGCAGAATAGGGCCCTTGGTCCCTCGTAAGCAACGTATGCATACGAGGGACCTCCCCACTAGGGTAAAAGGTCTCCCCTGATTCCTCCATGCATCATGCATGATCCTGCCTATGACAAAAGTTGCTCAGAAATTCTTGTCTTAGGCCTGTCTTAGGCTTGTCCCAGTCTCGGAATAAATAGCTGCAGCTTATAAAAAACATTTTTTCCACGGCGAGAATTGAACCCGCAACCTTCTGTTTCTCAGACGAAATTTCGAATATTAAGCTACAAAGGTCGTCAAACTTACAAACTTACTTCTACCGTTTCAGCAAATTACACAAAGAATGCCTTGACTAATGCCCAATCTATTATGATTTTTCTGCTCGCGAATGAAAAAATAAATAAAAACATACCAAATTAACCTCTCCACCAACTTTTTCCAAATCTCCTATGATTTGATAGCTTATGTACCTCGACTGAGGTACGCAGCATACCATCGTAAGCCATGACTTCTGGACCATGTTCTCGGGTGTGAACTGGACCTTGTTGGACCCCGATGTCTTTGCACAGTTAGAGTACCCATGTTTGCTCTGCACGAAGGTTTTTTCGACTACATTCTTGAGTGGAAGTAAAACTTTTGGTTTTAATTTAAACATATATAAACTTTGAATAACTTGATAATTTAAACGTTTGGTCGATGCCTACATAATGTTGTCAAAAAAAAGAGTTAAAATAAAACTGTAATTTGCATATGTAGTGAAAAAATAAAACGAAATTTTATTTTCTGGGCATTGTCAAATAATATCATAGACAAATTAAAAACTCATCCAGACTCATTTAAATCAATGCCCAGACTGCAGAACATCGAAGTGCAATCCGTACTTTGTACCTATAGACCAAACTGTAGACTCTCTAGCGTAGACTGATCTATTTTAGTTTCAGATGCAATCCACTACGTAACTTCGTTTCATGCAATAATTGCATAATTATTATGATGAAGAACGGATGCAGCTTGATTATCATCTCTTGATTAGGATACTCTATTGGAAATCTTAGTATCCACTCAGGGTGGTCTCGCAAGCTTTGAACTTGAATTCAATATCGAAGAATCGTCAACCAAGCTGGTGGACAGTCGCTTTAGAATAGGTAGGTACTACATGCTACCTACACCTATGAAAGAACTTAGGTACCTATGTATTTAATATCCGCCGTCAACTCCTGCTGTTCAACGCGAAACCATAAATACAAAGAGTTTTTTAATTGTATATGAATATTTAATTAACTCTTACAATTTTTACATACTTACCCAATTCTAAATTTGAAATGCCTTCTCAATCGAAGCTATACAAATACAATATCCAGATGTACTGAAGACATATTACTTTGCCAGATTTAATGCTTTTAGTTTCCTCTGGATCCTGAGCTTGGCTTCAGCGGACAGAGGTTTTTGAGGGAGAGAGGGTGGTCCCACGTTAATACCCGTGGCTATCTTCATACCAGCCTTCATGATTGGCACCCAGGGACCTGGGGAAGAAACCTTGTATTAAACCAAATTAACCTAGGTGTCGTGAACATGCTCTAATATTTTTAGAATAATTAAAAACTGACTTCACATTCCTGACACTGATTTTTTTTATTTTTACTGGTCATATTTTTTTTTATACATATTTTTTTTTATATTTAATTCCACCACCTCGGAATCTTTCTCTATACAAAAGCGAATAAAACATCAAATTTACTCTGAAAAGAATGAGCCTCAATAGCAAAGCTGAGTTTCTCCTACAGTTGCCTGGCCGTTGCCACGTCGTTCCTTATCACAGCGTCCACGATCTGCTTTGCTAGACGGGGGAAGATGCTGACTTTGGTTTCTATGCCAGATTAGAAGGTTCAACGTATGAGCCTCGAAGGCCAAGCAGAGTTACTCCTGCAGCTGCCTGGCTGCTGCCACGTCGTTCCTCTCTACTGCGTTTAAGATCTGCTGCTGAGCCGACTGAATATTGCGCCCTGCTAGACTTGGTAATAGGTAAGGGCTAGTTACCCTCGACAGAGTGTGCCTCGACGGACAAGCAGAGTTTCTCCTGCTCCTGCCTGGACGCTGCTACGTCGATCCTCTCCACAGCGTCCAGGATCTGCTGCGCCAGACGAGGGAGGAGGCTAAATGTGGTGCCCCTGACTTGACGTTAGGTAAAGGCTAGGTACCTTCTACAGTATGAGCCTCGACGGCCAAGCTGAGTTTCTCCTGCAGCTGCCTGGCTGCTGCCACGTCATTCCTCTCTACTGCGTCCAAGATCTGCTGCGCTAGGCGAGGGAACAGACTGAATGTGGTTCCGATGCTGGACTTGATGCCGAGGAGGGCTGCTGGCGCAAGAAGCTGGGGGCAATAAAGTGGAAGACAAATTAAGCAATCAATATGATATTATGTACCCATCTAAAAGCTTAGACAACTCTGATCATTTTTATCTGTTTTATAAGGTGATGAATAAAGCATTATCTATCTATCTATCGTATCTATTTCGTTCTCCCCATTGAACGGCACCATTTATCTGGGTTACGTACAGGGGCAGCTGAGAGATATGAGAAATCAAATGGCCAAATATAAAAGAAGAAGAAGAAAGAGAAATCAAATGTTATTAACTATTGCCCGGGGTAACGTACGCCTTTTTCCGGATTAAATGTAACTGGATCTACCTCTAGAAAAACTCTATGGCCTATGCAATGTATATACCTTATTCAGTCTGATCTGAGGGGCGAGTCATTTTGGCGTTAGTAACGAGACGTGATCGTGACGTCTCCTTTTTCCACACAATAGTACTGCGCTGTACCAAGCAGTACAGCGCCTCTATCGTGCGGACAGGGAACTATGCAAATCCCATCCAAAAAGGAGACGTCACGATCACGTCTCATTACTAACGTCTAATAGTGAGTCTATTAGTCCCCTCAGGTCAGCAGTTTTGATGGAGAGTGATAAAAAACATCCATCCAACCGAACTAATAATTTTGGGTTTTAGCAACCGTCCAATCCGTAAATCGTCAGTAAAACGTGGTCGATATAATGAATCCCTTGTTTACCAACCGTATCAGCTCCAAGGAACACCTCCTGGCCTTCCACCAGAGTCCGCAGCACCTGCGCCGCCTCGCTCAGGTCATTGCTGGTGAACTTGATGCCTTTGAAGTTGGGGATTTGTGCGGTCGCTGCCGTCACGAACGCCGGCATGTTCACTGGAATTTAAATAATAAAATAAATACCTAGGTAAATAAATGGACAATTCTCACAGCATCATCTAGCCCCAAGTTGAGAATTGAATTTGGAGAAGCTTTGTTTACTGTCAGGAAATAGAATAACAGACAGATATAGAAATATTGAATAATACGTAGGTATGTGTTTATAGACTATGTAGGTACCTACCTAATCCTTATAAAATTTTAGAAGACCTTTTTAAGTGCAGTGTAATGTGTGTGATGTCGTCATCCCACACGTCACACTGCACTTAAAAAGTAGTAAGTAGAAAAAGTAAGAAGTAGTCATATGAATGAAGTGAAACAAAAATTAACATTTATTTTGACATTTGAATGTGCTGAAATGTTGTTGTGTTTTTTAGAAAAATCTAAACTCAAGGTTGCCTTACACACAAACTAATGATTGTAGCGCGTTTACGTCTTTTGTATAGCGATTTCACAAAGTGAAGTACAGACTTCACTTTGCGAAATATAATAAATACTTCAAAAATATACAGATATTTTTGAATGTCGATTGTCTGTGTGTTCCAAAGTGGCTACTTTGGAAGATTGAAGACAGTCAATTTTCCAAAACCAATTTTGCCTGCGCTTCTTTATCAATAAAGGCCTTAAAATTATATGTATGGCCGCAGATAACACTAATACTATAAGTGCGAAAAATCAGATGTTTATATCAAATCAAATCGTTTATTTGCAAGAATACAAAATTATTATACAATGTCAGATCAGAACTATTTTAGTAAATGTATTCAGCCTGCACGCAAGCGAGCATATATTATAATTGTTATAATTATATATTAAATTAAACTATATTAGTCATTGATGTTTGGATGTTTATAACCCCTTCACGACAAAAACGTTAGTTTTTATACCGGAAAAACGCACGTAAATCTGCGGATAGAAGCTAGTTAACAGAGCCTAGACATTTGCTCTCTTTGGGGTCGAGACCCTTGGTCCGTGGGGTGCCGAAGCTCTCCGGGTTTTTTAAAAGTTATCCGGTTGAAGCGACGCATGACCCGAGAGCTGGTGGGTATCTGGCGCGGCGCTTTGTATAATATTATATATCCCCCTGCGTTGCCATACAGCGGGGCAATAAAGCCAGCGTCTTGGGGACGCTTCCGACTGGTATTGATATGGATCAGTTGAGCTACCTGTAGATTGTTTGCAACAGTCTGCAGTTAGCTTGATTGTTTCAATTGTAAATACTTGTTCTAATACCTCTAAATTATAATTATTTATAATAACTATAAATGGCGATTAAATTTACCTTCAACTTTACTCATAAACGGGATATGGTAGTACAGTAAGGGCAACTTGGGAGCCGCCTTCGCGACCAGCGCCACATACTCCACCAAGTCTTGCACGGAGCCAGGCTTGAAGTACAGCTCCGGCAGAGTCAAGAGAGAGTCTACACCTGCTGCTTGGCAGTATTTAGCCTAGAATTATACATCTCTCATTAGAACTTAAACGTCCAATGCTCAACGCTTGGAAGGCAGATTGGTCGCAGTGGAGGTATTAAAATACACAGAAGGATACTGCTGACCGTCATCTGGTAGAAACCCGCAGTTTTTCGGCAGCCTTGCCAGCCGCATGCGGCCATTCATCATCATAATAAACATACGTATTATATGTACATATGTATGTAGAAATACATATAATATGTAGGTATTTATATAATTTTAATCATAATGTAACTCCTAGTCATACTATAATAATATTATAAATCTGATAATATATAGAATACCACAGGCTAAACTAATTTTCAAATATTAGCCTATGTGGGTTAGTTTATTGATATCCTCCTTTTTTAACCAAAAATGGTGGTAAAGTTTATATGGAAAATTATTATTCCTTGGTTCGATTCACTCAAAACTCGCTAGAAATAAATAAATAAATAATACTGGACACTCCACAAAATATCATCTATCCCAAGTTAAGCACAGCTTGTGTTAAGGGTACTAGAGGACTACAAGGGTACTATATACTTAATACAATAACAATACATAGATATATTTATTATACATAGAAAATACCCAGAACACCCGGAACAAATATTTGCAGATAAATAAATAAACTATACATAACGTAAATAATGATACCTACACGTTTTTTTTTACAATACTACCCCTAGGGGGTGTGTAATCAATTACCACGTGGGCAAAGCCGCGGGGCGCAGCTAGATATAAATAAATAATCAATAACCTATTGTAGCCTTCAGCTGAACATATTTAGGCCTCTCATAAACTATTTTTATTTAAGTGTTTCTGAGAGCTATGTCGGTTACTTTGGCTCTTCTACGGATTTCCGTATTCCGGATTTTATCGCGTAGAGAAACTCCAAGCATTGAGACGCGCGGTAGAGCGCCAGCTAAGCTCGGAAAGAAACGGGCGACGCAATAGCAGTGAGTATCTTTACACGATAGATCTTTCTCCATAGCTCGCTGTGTGACTTTGAGCTTATGCACGAGGCCTATAATCAGCAACCACGTCTCGGATCCGTAAGTCATCACTGGTAACACACTCGATACAAAGAACACCCTGTACAGGGAAGGGAGTACCCTTACGTTACCACGGGGGCGAAGCGGGTAGACGTTAATATCGTTAGATAGATAGATAAGAATTTTTATTAAGTTCTAGGGCTTCCAATACCGGGATCCCGGTATTAGTGATTTTATTTTAATTTTAGTACAAAACACTAAATAATAAACTACCACTACCGCATATAGACATTTTTATCCATTTATTTATTTTGGAATATTTTAAATCGGACTTCCTGGAAGTCCCGCGTTGCTCTAAGTTTTAAGTACAGTGCGGAAGGCGGCGGCGCCCGCCAGGGGTGAGGGGAAATTCCCTATACGCCTCGGCCGCTCCGCCTCACCTCAGGTGCATGCAACGCGAAGCTGTTATAGACACTGTTATTATATCTTAGATGTTAAAACCCAAATATCGTTGAGAAACTTATTAATTAAAAAAATGTTGTTAGACAAGTTTTGTGAAATTCTATAATAATAAATGTGATTAGTCATAACTTTTATAACGCAAATTATCGTAAAAAAAGACTGATCTAAATGACACTTATTATTGTCATATAAAAAGATAATTGTACCTACATGTAAATAATATATGATTTGACAATAAAACTTTGTTTATTAATTTTACCTTCTAAATACATACGTATACTTCCAAAAAAGAATAAAATTAAAAGTCTGATAAAAATAAGGTTTTTTTTTCAATACCGGTATCCCGGAATACCGGTATTGAAAAAATCCGGTATTCGAAAGCCCTATTAAGTTCACACACAAACAGCACAGAAAAACATAACAAATCAACAAAAACAGTATTTAGGTAAGTATACAGGTAGACAATTATAAATAACAGATTAATAGAAAAAAGTAATTAAAGCAAAAGCAAAACAACCAAAATTATATACAATACCTAAATAGACATCTACCTACCAACAGTGCACTAACCCTAATAACGAGTAGGCAGTCACCGCCCACCCTGGGCGGGGGCTACTCACCCGTTCCTGTGCTGCGCCGTAGTGAATCCAAAAGGGTCAGTACTTTATGCTGTTCTGCACCAGGATAGGTACAGAACAGCGCTGGTATTCAAACTGGCCCAACAGGTGTACCTGTTAAGATGGAAATTTTAAAGACTTTTTCCATCTTTAACGCAATTCACTGTCCAGCATTAGTACCTTGTGTGACCTTCGGCCTTGTGCACCGCTGCTCTAGGCGCTGTTGGACATGGACATGATGCATGGGCATTCTAAGTAGAGGTATATTTACTGACACGACGACGAACATGGCGTTCTCTCCTACTTCAGTAGCTGTCCCTGCGACCTGCGGGTTGCGCCGCAGAAGCTTGACAGTGAATGCCTCTGCCGTATCCCTAAAAGCCTTACAAGTCATCAACACATCATCATCAACTGGTAACCCTCTAGCGGTTGAAGTGTAAACGTTATAGGATTTACCAAATGATGTTGCTGCGTACCTGAGTGCCATGCCGCCAAACGAACACTAGGTAAGTACAACCTACATAAACCATCCGTGGATAAAATTATGTAAGTAGGTGCCTACACTCGGTGTAGAATCCAAGTCATTTTATGTCAACAGACGCATTTTTAAATGAAAAATTTTATAATAACTGATATTAATAACAGAAAACAACCAGGTAAAATAAGCAAGGTGATCACAATCAGTAAAACTAAAAACTCGAACTTCAACAATGCAAGATTACAAAAGCACAAAAAGGTTCAAATTCAAGTTTGAATCCGTTTTCAAACTTGAATTTGTTGCTGCCAACCAGACGAATGAAATGATGAACGAAAGCTTCCAAATCCAAAAACTGTTTCATTCTCGGACCAATTGGTCCGAGGTTTCATTTCTGCGATTTGCTCCGATGTTAACAGTATCATATTTGAATTATTTTCTACCAATATTTGTTGAGTTTGTAATCCCTTTGTTTAAAAAATATTTGGGGGTTCTAGTAGGTACCGAATAAATATAAAAAATAATGTAGTTTATATAATATTTTCAAATATACTTTATGTATCTTAATGGAATAAATGAATCTGAATCTGAACCTAGTCCCGTATTATGAAAGCTTGCTCAGTCATCGATCTATGCTTGAGTAACGCTTTTCTATGGAATACACATCACTCAAGCATAGACTGCCTATGACTGAGCAAGCTTCCATAATACGGGCCATAGTGTGTGTGATGTTTCTGGCATGACAAATTCACAGTAACAGCCTGGAGTCAGAAGTTAGAGGTATTACCCCCGTGCCTCGGAAAGCACGTTAAAGGATTACTCACGCTACACTGTGTCGGGTCCGAGCCGAGTGTCGGCCGTAGCACGGTCAACTAATGTTACATATACCTCTATTTTGTATGGACACACTCTCGCTATACCGAGCGGTAACCGAGTGACGGCCGAGCAACGGATAACGGTCGGAAACAACTCGGTCCCGGCTCGGGTCGTTGTATGAATACAGTGCGGCCGAGCTGCGCCCGAGCAGTCGTTGTGATGCTAAGTGCACTGACGAGCGACGTTTTGTTCGATTTTTGCTCGGACCGGCTCGGTGACCGTGCTACGGCCGACACTCGGCTCGGACCTGACACGGTCTAACGTGAGTCATCCTTAACCCGTTGGTCATGCGCCTGACCTCGCCCCGGTCGTGTCGTTCTGCCGTCCTATCGGTTTGTGAGTGAGGGAATAGAGAGTGCACGTGTGTTTGCGCACACACTTGGGCACTACTATATGATCTGCGCACCTGGTTAGTCCGTTGAGACTGGCCGCCGTGGCCGAAGATTTGGCTAGGAAGACATCATTATCACCATAAGGGATGTTACCAGATTCAGAACGTCAGCCATCGGTCCACCCCCGACTTGCGTCATGATGTGGAGCCCGGTGTTCCTCTTCTCCGCTACCCAGGCGTCCACCACCTGCTTCCTGTCAGCTAGCGATAGGGACATGTTCTCGCCTGTCGTTCCACCCACTGGAAAACCATTTGATTAGTTTAAGCTGAAGACTGGACAGAATGGCGCTCTATAGATTAAGGCATTACCTTAGTAACCTATTAGCACTCATACGAGCACTATGAACGTGCCTCTCCCAAACAATAGGTTTTGCCATAATGACAACGCCGGGCAGACGGATTGGTCATGGGTTCTCAACGAGTCACACCAGATCGGGTCACAGTGTGGCACTGCATGTTGCGATTTTCCCATCAAGTAACACTGTAACACGTTCGGAACTCTTGACTCTTCTATAAAAAAAGTTGCAACGAGTAACAGTGTGACTCAATGGGAGAAAAAAAACCCAACGAGTCATATCATAGGTACCAATTTATTTTCCTAAATGAAAATTACTCTTTACTTATATTTTTCTTGCATAAAAATTTTATTTTGATACTTGAATACTTGAATTATCACAAGTAGTAAATTACATAGTAAGATCGCAGAAGAGGTGTTAATAAAATACACAACAGGAAGCCTCTTCATCGACAACCTCGGCCTGAGTTGGATCGAAAAGCACCTCGCTAAAAGAGGCTACTACATGACTTATAGGACCATCTCTCAGACCACAATTCTTGGAATGACATCCCGTGGGGATATACCTTCTGTCCAAAGTGATGTGCCTATGAGATATTAATTAATGAAACTGATGGACTGATGAACGAAACTGCTTGGAAAAGTAACGACGATCTTCTCCCGGACGAGTTGTCCACTTCACTTTGGGGTAGGGGACAACTCGTCCGTATCAAAAACCAAGAGACTAGATTCGGACGAGTCGCACCCCTACTTAAAAGTGAAGTGCACAACTCACCCGCGGACGAGTTTCTTCGCGGTATAAATGTACCTTAACCCACGGCGCTAGCCACCTACCTATCTACTTACCCAGAACAGATTTGATCCCATTATCGGCCAGGAACTTGGCGTATCCAGGTATGGCAGCATAGTTCACTGTGAGATCTTCATTTAAGGGGGTAAAGACGGGGGGAGTGAGACCGCGCGCTGTGAATTCCACCTGAGAACATAGTTAAAGTAAGGAGAACATAATGACTTCTAAAAGGGAATGGCTTTAGGTATCATTTGATTGTATATGTACCAAAGTCAAAGTCAAAAACTCTTTATTTCCATAAATACAATAAATGTACACTTAGAAATGGTCAAATTCTTAATAATTATACACTGACACGGAAATAAAGTGATATCTTTGATTTCAGTCGCTTCGGTATGTTGACTAAAGTAAAGAAGCGACGAAGAAACCTTTAGCCTGTTAGTTGTTATTTTTCGAGTTGGAGCAAATCCCGTCCCAAGCTTTTTTATCCTCTAGATAATCTGATATTTTATAGTAGGCCTTTTTACACAAGAAGGTTTTGACAATTTGTTTGAATTTATTTATCTACTGATAACTTTTGCAACTCACTAGGAGTTTTGTTGTAGAAGCGTATACATTGCCCTTTAAAAGATACATTGATTTTGTGTAGTCTAGTTGTGAGCACAGCGAGTTTATGTTTATTTCTTGTATTCAAATTATGTACATCGCTATTTTTAGGGAAGCGATTGATATTTCTATGAGTGTACAATAGGTTTTCATAAATATATTGACATGGTACTAAAAATAGACTTCAAATTACCGTCTTAATTAGATTAGGCGACGAGCAGCAAAAAGCTTTTTTTTTAATCCTACCTTACCCACACAGTGAAAAATATATTATTATAAATTATTTCGGTGGTTGTCGAAATATATTCACTGTTTTTTATGTATTCCGGGACAAATGCTATTTAAACACACGTAGTGTAGGACGCCTTGTGGCCGGTCAGATGACGATCTCTGTGAGACTGCTGGCAGATGCTGGATGCGGCAACCAGACACGCTCATTAGGAGTTACAGCGCTCTTGAGGAGACGCATAAGTTCAGGAGTGGACTAGCATAGGACGATGTTCATTGATGATGCTGACGATGACGACCTCTGTGGCGCAGCGGGCGAGGGACCGCCAGCGACGCAGGAAGTGCCGGGTGCGATTCCTGAGTCGGGACTAATGTTTGAACGATCTGGGTGTTTTCTATGTATATTAAAAAATATCTATCTTTTACTGTAATATAATATAGGTAATGTTTACTAGTCTCTGGTAATATCTAAGTATTTATCAGTAGATAACTATCTATTACCCATAACACAAACTCTGCTTAGCTTGGGGCTAGACGATACTGTGGGAATTGTGTCCAGCATTATTTATTTTATTTTATCTAGGTAATACCTACTAAATACGTGAGGAAGATTGTCACTGTTGAAGATTTTTCTCATTGCGTACCTACATAAAAACTGAATTTTGCTAAGAATAGATGACTTACCATTTTATTGGCTACGTATTATTAACAATATCTACACCTTACTGCCACTGCTTATTGACTGAATATTTTTAAAATGAAGCTTTATTTAAATGTAAAATGAGATAATAGTCGGTAAGTGACAGCTGTTTGTTCAGATACTATTTTATTATGTTCTATTATCACATCTCGGGTAAGTACATCGTTATCTCGAACTACCTACATAATGATCGTAAACAACGAACGCCACATCCAAAGAAAAGCAATATAAATAGGTAGGTATTACAATAAAGCCTATGTATATAATTCCAGTTTGAATTTCAAACTAAGTAGGTAGAAGAGCAAAATAAAAAGTACGGATGCTGATGGAAGCAATGGAAATATGTAGGTAATGAATGAAACATCATCATCAAACATTACTAATGATTGATGATGATGTTTCAAGTCTACCTACTAGGTACCTATACTCAAGTTATTCGCATGAAATAATATTTGATAACACAAATACTTATCCAAAATTTATATAAGTACCTAATAGAAATTCTCGTTTTGGCGTCGGGTTTAAGTATACCTACTACGAGGTGACGACTGCCTCTCGTGCAAGGGCTTTGCAATTATTCAAACGAAATCAAAATGAACAAGACCGAGTAAGTATATTGGCGTGTTAAAGATGAGGCCCTTGTAAATAGCCAGTCGGTAACTTCGGAATTAATGCAATCCGCAGATCTTGCAAAGCAAATATTTTGTGGCACAGCTTGATGGTCATTATAATAATATTAACTGAGCCTTGGTATGTAAGCAGTCTGTTAACATTTTGTGCTGTAAGCTCAAATATCAATAACTCTCCTTCCTTGCGTAGTAGGGTAAAAATGACAAACCACCTTTAATTTCTATCAATCAAATCCATCTGTCAATGTTGATATCAGTGCATTTTGTCACCTAGATCAAAATAAAAAAAAACAATTCATTTCATACTACTGTCGTCTGTCTCTTTTCTACTCCTTCATGTGCAGTGCACACGTATGACCATTTGTGGCAGATTTAACTCCTTTATTTTAGCTACGGCAGTATTAGGTGACGATTTATAAAAGTGGCAGATTTTGGCAGATTTTAAAATTTTCAAAAACGTTCGTATGAGTTTTAATTTTCAATGAAATCGTCTGTAATCTTTACATATTTTTAATATTGCAAACTTTGCAGAAGATCTTTTATGTTTGCCCATGTTAAACGATTTAACGATTAAATTTTTTTTTGGAAAGAATATTTTTTCATGTAAATCTATACAAAACAAAAATATGGAACAGGTTCCTAATACAAAAGAACATGTATGTACCTATCAGCTGTAATTAATTAAAGACAAAGAAACACGGAGATTGACTCATTTAAACCAACTAAAGATATGATCAAAAGACATCGTCCTCAAAATCTATGTAGATACCTACACAGAAAAAGAAGATGAAAATTTCAAGGCCAATGTTGATAGGTACCTACCTATCGACATTGGTTATCTATATTTGTTATTTTTCTTAAACTTCTACACTATGCATATATCTACTAGGTATTGTAGGTACAATACCTAGTAGATATATGCATAGTGTAGAAGTTTAAGAAAAATAACAAATATAGATAACCAATGTCGATAGGTAGGTACCTATCAACATTGGCCTTGAAATTTTCATCAATATTTTCAAGAATAACTTGAGCTTGTACCTACCTGCGGATCGTTAAAAACGATCTAAAGATAGCTCAACTGAATGTAAACAGTATTTACCTAGTATTTGATATTATCCGTTTCCATGAAAAAATAGCAAATGAATGCATGTTTTTGGCATTATAAACGTCAAGTGTGGCAGATTTTGGCAGATTTTTAGACAGCATGAGTCAGAAACGCCACTTTTGAGATGGTCACCGTAATAAATTCTCTTTGTTTGTGGTCACCCTGCAAGTGTACTTCTTTCCCTGTGTTCCGAATTACGCTAAAATCGATAATATCGCGCTCACACGCGTTCCGTATTACCGTGATCGCGACAACGACGTCCCCTGTGACGTCATAGATGACGTCATTACATACGCCATTTTGCGATAACACCGACCATCCTACATACCGAAATCACTGTGAGCGCTCTGTCAAAAGTGACAATTGGATAGAGAAAATTGGTGTCGGAGTCGGTACTGATTTATTTTGTTGTTTATTTTCAAAGAACCTATTTATTGCAATTAACAAAATCGAAATGGAAATAAACATAGAAGACGAAGTAAACGGTGGGAGACTAACTTTGATGCTTACTCAAGAGCAACATGAGAGAGCACAAATCGGTAAGTGAACCGCAGTCACATCACAACCTCGTTAAAGTAATAATGTTCTGTGATCACAACAGTTTTTGCAGCAGTTAGTAGCCCAATCATGTACAAATTGTCTAATGAAAAAGTCTTCAAGTGATTAAATACCTAATAGCCCAGCCCCTATAATCATCCGACTAGCCTCTTATCTATTATCTATTTTTAATATTTATTAACTAGGTACTTACTAGTTTTTGAGATGTTTGCTTTTTTAAATATTAACTTATGTAGGTAACTTTTTTAGGTAATTATACTATTATCGGCTTCATATTTCTATCCCATGGGAAATTATGTATGGGATAAAAAGTAGTTAATGTTATATTCCAGGGCTAAAACTACCTAGGTAATACCTATTCAAAATTTCAGGCAGATACATTTAGTAATTTTGGCGTGAAGAGGTAACCAACATCCAAACTATCGCATTTATATTAAAGTTTGAAGTAGTAGGTAAGAAAAGCATATAATTTTATATGTATAGTTCTACCGGAACTAAGCTGGGCTTTCATTATGGCTAGGTACTTTAGAAGTCTTACACAACACCACTAAGGCTCACTTCAACATTGTTATGGGGAACTTTAACGGCAAGGTAGGAATCCAGATGGGTAATGAATCCCGAACAGGCCCGCATGGTTATGGAGTTAGGAATCACAGGGGGCAAATGCTAGTCAACTTCCTTGAGAAAGAAGGGCTGTTCATAATGAACTCCTTGGGCAGTGGGCTGGCCATATCTCTGATGATGATGATGACTTTTGATCCTGAAATAACTTGTGCAACAGAAGCTAGTGTTACCTAAATTTTATGTGATATAATTTGCATTTTACAGATTCCGAATATGTGAGACAATTAGTTGAAGAATATGATGCTGATACAGCAAATAGTGCAAACCCAGGTACAGAATCAATAAATGAACCTGTTATAGCAACAGAACAAGATAGATCACTGTTCATTTGGAATGAGCCATGTATTTTCCTATTGCTGTCTCTTTATGAAGAAATGAAAGATGATATGAATACAAAATGCCATAAAATGGTTTTTGCAGAAATTGCAAAAAAAATGCAACTGCTAAATAGGGCATATAAAGTTAATGGCGGTCAATGCCGTGATTGTAATTGTTAAGTACTTACTACCTACCTAATAAAAATATAACTAATAGTGTTATATAAAAGGATCTGTAACAGAAAGATAAGCAGGTATATTTATATAGTATTATTAACTTAGTGCCTTTATAAAACTGTGATTGTAATTGTTAAGTACTTACTACCTACCTAATAAAAATATAACTAATAGTGTTATATATAAGGATCTGTAACAGAAAGATAAGCAGGTATATTTATATAATATTATTAACTTAGTGCCTTTATAAAACAGTGATTGTAATTGTTACCCACTGCCACCCAAATAAAACTAATCGTGTAATATTTAAGGATCTAAAACAAATCATAGGAAACACAAATATAAGCAATAATATTTTATTTAATATTATTAACTAAGTATTTTTATAAAACTGTGATTGTAATTGTTAAGTACTTACTACCTACCTAATATATATAATAGATTCAGGCATTACTTTGAAATCCATTATAAATATAAGGGTGAAAGATATTTTTTTTATTTTGGAATTGTTACTAAATATCTTTCGTCCTTATATTTCTAAAAATATAACGAAAAGTGTAAAAACGTCCAGCATTGTGATTAAAATAAAACGTTGATTTTAATTGTTTTTATCATTTATTTCTTTATACCTAAATAACAAACTCTCCCTAATATCCATGAAAGATTCCCTTACAATTTAAACCTAATTAGATGTAGGAAATAGGATGTCAAACAGATAAAAAACAAATGGATTTAATGCACGAAAAATCCAAATTACAAGGAAACAATTGCAGTTAAATCTTAAATGTATCATAAGTTTATAAACCGGCTGACGACCACGATTCATCCAGTGATGAAGCCATTTCAGAATGTTACCAGACTAGGCTAGCAGGGATGGACTACGAAAAATACCTCGCATACCAGATTATGTGGAAAAAACTGTAGTCCAATATACTCCACATCAATTCAAACGCCATTTCAGAATGTTACCAGACAAATTCAAATTTATTTTGAAGCTTATAGGTCCAAAAATAATGGATACTGGAATAGTCTTTGAAAGGAAACCAATACCAGCAAAAAAAACAACTACTGATCGCACTTTGGATGATGGCTACACCAGATTCTTACAGGTATGTGTGCACTAGAAAAGTTATCTTAAACTGATCGTATAACCAAATTATTAACTAAAGTTTGACGCTTTAGCATTCCTGCTTCTCTTCCAACATTTATGAGGCGTCCTCTTTGCACCACCCGTAAACAGTTTTCAATTGGCATCATGTCCCGTTTGATAATACATATATTATGTAGTACAGCAAGAGCTAGTATATATTCAGGTATTTTTCTTAGTGATATCATTGGTAAGCAATCAAGTATGCTGCGCCACCGAGTCTTCAACATTCCAAATGCGCGCTCAATGGACATCCGTGCTGATGAAAGACAAAAATTATAATTTTTCTGTCTGAGGGTCAGATGTCCATTGTTTTTGAAGGGGACCATGAGGTTCGGGTGAATCCCATACGCAGCATCACCAATAATGTGGGTGTCTCCTTCAAAATAGGTCTCTGGGTTTTGTATGTATTCCTGTACTGGTGAGAGTCTAAATACACGGGAATCATGTACACTCCCTGCATAACCCGCAAACACACTGGTGAATACCAAGTCTCGTGTACAAACAGCTTGCACTTGGATAGAGTGTGTACCTTTTCTGTTAATGTACGATTGTGCATCCTTTGATGGCCCATTTATTTTGATGTGTGTGCCATCAATGGCACCAACCACACCAGGGAATGCACTGTGCCTCTCAAACTCTCTGGCCACTTCCCTTGCTTGCTCCCCTGAAGGCCATTTTATAAACTGGGGAGCCAGAGAATGGAGAGCCCGTGATACTCGCCGCACGCTTCTCAGGGCAGTGGCCAGGCCAACATCGAATTTTTCACAGACAGACCTGTAACAATGCAAACACACTGGTGAATACAATATCTTGAGTACAAGCAGCTTGTATTTATTGCGCCTTTTCTATTGCTAATTTGCTAATCTAAATAGAAGTGTGCATCCTCTAATGGGCCTTTTATTATGGTGGTTCTACCATTAATGGCATCAACCACACCAGAGAATACATGGTGCCTCTTTAAGGAAGGCCAAGTGGCCACAAAAAATAGAAACTGGGGATCCTGAGTATGGAGAGCCCGTGAACAGGCCAACCTCAAACTCGTTGCACACATACCTGTAAGAATCTGGTGTAGCCATCATCCAAAGTGCGATCAGTAGTTGTTTTTTTGCTGGTATTGGTTTCCTTCCAAAGACTATTCCAGTATCCATTATTTTTGGACCTATAAGCTCCAAAATAAATTCGAATGTGTCTGGTAACATTCTGAAATGGCGTTTGAATTGTTGTGGAGTATATTGGACTACAGTTTTTTCCACATAATTTGGTATGCGAGGTATTTTTCGTAGTCCATCCCTGCTAGCCGCTTTTGATATAGCACTAACAAGCAATTCGGCATCTTCTTCGTCACTGGATGAATCGTAGTCGTCCCAGTCCTCAGCTGAGTCATCGGAGCTATCTATTACTAGAAAAGCCCTATTGTCTGCCATTTTCACTTGATTTTCACGATAAAAGTTAAAATTTGTTCTGTCGTGCGCGGCTAAAATACTGACTGACGTTTAGAATGTTTGTAAACATCATGACACGTGACCGTGAGCGCGCTCATGAGTGTTCCGAATTGTTGATAGCACTCAACTGTCAGTATCGTGATATGTAATTCGGAACGCTAAATATTTTGTGATCGCTATCAGCGCTGTAATCGTATTTCGGAACGCACGGTTTCTCTCTCTTGTGTTTGCAAAGTTTGCATGCATTGATTTCATCGATTTGTGAATTTGTTTTGTTACCAATGTTATGATTTTGAAAAATCAGAAAAACTAAATCAAAATGTCCAACAGAACCAGTGAACTTAGCATGCACGATCTAGACACCAAGTTCTTCGAACTAATGCAAGATGAAGGCAATGCAGAGGAAGCGGCCAACTTCATTTTCGACAGTTTATGCGATGATGTGACCCTCGGAAGTGTTTTCGAGTTCCACCATGGACTGAAGACCGGTCTCACAGAGCTATTGGAAGGCGAGGAAGAAGAAGAAGATTACAAGATAGTGAATTCTTCAGAATGTGATGTTTTCGGCTTGTCTGTTCTGAAGAAGACGTCCGATTGCAACTGCTCTTGTCCCAATTGCGAGCGGCCTGTGTCTGCTACTAGGTTCGCTCCACATCTTGAGAAATGCATGGGTAAGTTCTCTACAGATGCGATTTACCTAACCTAGAAAATCCGACAGATAGATGGCTGTCACTACACTCAGATTACAGAAACTAGTAACCATTGCATTATTAGCGCAATAAAGCGACGGTATATAAAATTATCGGAAACCAACAAGTTTATCCTGTTGGTAGGTACGTAATATTCCTCAACTCATTATTCTGGGTAAACATCATCAAAACTTTCCAGATTATTATATTAAAGGCCATACTTAATTCCAGGCATGGGGCGCAACAGTTCCCGCATAGCCTCTCGTCGGATCGCCTCGAACAGCAGAGAGCCAACATCCTACGCCGGACTGCTGAGCGATGACGAGGATGATGCAGACTGGGCTGGAGCACCATTGCCGTCCGAACGACGCAAACGGAAGATCAAGACCAGCAGTAATAAGAAGCTCACTAAAGTTCACAAGTGAGTTACTATTGATCCTAACTTTCAACAAAGTATCTATCATTAGATGTAATAATATAGTTTAAGTTATCCTTTGTTTGTATTTACTGATAATAAACATATTTTACTTATACTTTTACAATTTGTTGATGCAAATCTATGTAATCTTACTATCCTCTGCATCCAACTGCTGAGCAAAGGTATCGCTTGCTATCCTTTCTTACATTCTAGTCTAGGACATATCAGATTATCAGATAGAGGATAAAAAAACTTAGGACAAGTTTTGCTCCAACTCGAAAACTAACAAACTAACAAGGTAAAGGTTTCTTGTTTGCTTCTTTGCTTTACCTTAAAAATATTAAAGTGAACAAAAATCAAGTAACAAAGTGATCAATAAATGATCACTTTATTTTCTAGTTTTACTTAAATAATTTGAATTTAGTGACGTGTCCAAGAGTCCTGTAAGGTCTAAAGGAAATAAAGCACTTTGAATTTTGAATTATTATTTCTATAGACCCAGGTGGAAAGGGTTTTTACATAAATCAAGTCTGCAAGACAAATTAAGCTGTAGCATTTTGTACAGATTTAATAGCTCTTACTTACTCCTTAAAAAGGAAGGGAGGCTATGCTATTCGCACTAGCTAGAACATTATAGAGAGACAGTACAGGCCATAATAAGGTTTTTACCCAACTGTTCAAGCAAGAGGGTTATGTTTTTATTTCCTCTGATTCCAACTGTTCTAATTTTCAGATCATCTCAGCGTGGCAGTAACTCAGATGGCAAGGCACCCCGCAACTCCACACTTGAAGAACAAACCGGCATCACAATTGAAGAAGCGGGTTCTCCGCCTGATTCCAGTCCGTCTTCATCCTGCTCATCATCAAGCCGCAAAAGGGACAGGCATCGCAAGCCTAAGAGGAAGAATGCAGAGTCTAATGGAAGGGACTAAGTGTCCTTATGTCCAAACATCCACAGCATGAACATGCTTCCTCCAATCTCCTTTATGTGGAGTTTCTCCATAATCACCAAGCTTGGCAAGCAGATTGGTGAATGCAGTTGAGATCATCGTGATAAGTTCACAACAAATTGTCGAAAATATCCTTTGTAGAGGCTTATTACAAAATACCAGATTGTACAGAGGATTAAAAAGCTTGAAACAAGTTTTGTTCCAACTCGAAACTAACCTAACAAGGTAAAGGTTTCTTGTTTGCTTCTTTTCTTGAAGTGAACAAAAAATCAAAGTGATCACATTATTTCCTAGTTTTACTTTATGTAATTTGAATTATGTGACGTATCCAAGAGTCCTGTCAGGTCTAAAGGAAATAAAGCACTGATATTTGATAGTCGGCTCTTACGACAGCCAAGGGCTAAGTTGTAAACAAACCACCCATAATTAACCTAAAATTCACTCTGTTGCCGTCTTTTTATACGCAATTTACGTTATTTGTCGATTTGAGATCCTTCCTTCAATTGATATTGCCGACAATTAAGTTTGAAAGGTAGGGGCTGATTCTTACGCCATGGCCAGGGACCAGTATGCCCTTGTAAAGTAATGGGCATCGAAATATTACTGCACAGTGCTGACCGGAAATTGAAACCAAATGGTTATGATGATGTATGGTGCCGGCTCAGAATTTGCAACACCCCAATTTTTCTTGCGGGTGTCGTAAGAGCCGACTAAGGGATGCGACCGGGGGGTGGGCAGCAGTGCCCCCTGCAGAACAATTCTACTACCGAATTGCGATCCCCAACCCCCATGCCTAGCGTGGAGAATATGGGTATTACCGTGAGATAAAAGCTAATAAGGCGCTTATCAGGGAGAGGCTTGGCTCGAGCAGTGGACCAATATAGGCTGTGGAGGTGGAGGAGGAGGTGCAAATGATGACCCAATGTTAAATTGTAAAAACATGGGCCAATTACTCTGCTTCGTTGGATGTTTCTTCCGTATATGGTTTTGCCACAGATCAATTGTAATTAGTCAGTCTGTGTTGCTTCTACTACACTATCTAAGTTATATTGATCTCTCTAGTTTTTAAAACTAGGCATTTTAGAATTAAGAGCTTATCATTGTTGAAATAAGTCTCAAGCAATGTTTACTTTTTATCAAAGCATTTGATAAATTATATTTGAAGATATCCAATCATAGGTAGATCTAAATGCTCGGTAGCGCATTCATGTTTGGAATGACACTGGCTATGCTATAGTGTGTATACTTACAGGAACCGGTTCTCGTTTGGTCCCATCTGTTTTAACTTACATAAACATTTATAACTTTTGAATGTGGAAACAAATCAAGTGTTTTATTAATTGTTTTAATAGTTAATTACTGGTATATGTATGTAGACTGTAATAGGTTTATAAATTGTGCCATCTGTGACTCCGTAGAAACAATACTGTAATATTAAGTTTTCAATGTGGCACTTCGTAATAATCTATTTCATTTAGACATCACACTATTAATTATATGTGAAAGTTAGGATGTTCAGATGTTAGTAACCTCTGTACGCCGAAACTACTAATCGGATTAGGTTGTAATTTTGTAAGTACTTTTAGTTATATGTAGTTTAGTTCTAGACCTATATTCCAGACAAATTGTATGTACAATGTTTGTAAACAAACCGCCCTTATTAAAATTCAATTTGTAGCCGCGTCTTTTTATACGCAATTTACATTACTCATCTATTTGTGATCCTTCAATAAATACTGCTTAATTATATCTGAAACGTCGAGCCAAGCAAGTGAGTTTTAGTTTTGTGTGTCGTGGCTTGTTTACAAACATTTCACATCGAGTTTGGCTAGTCATCATCATCATCAGCCCGTATTCGTCCACTCCTGAACATAGGCCTCCCCCGAACGACGCCACGAATAGCGGTCCTAAGCCGCCTCCATCCATCGACTCCCTGCTACCGATGTCATCGGTCCTTCGAGTGGGAGGTCTTGAGTGTTAGAATTTGGCTAGTATATAATAAAATAAGCTATAACTTGAAACCGCGTGTCGTGAAGCCGCGGGTTAAGCTAGTTTGATAAATTAAAAATTATTGGCCACAATATTCTATGTTCACAAGAATAATTTATATCCCTCTGTGATTCTATGGAATAAGTTAGTATTTTAACTGTATCTATGGAAATGGTACTTGAAGTACTTAAACATTTTGCTACGGCATATTTAATCTTTTAAAATTAATCCAAATCAATATAAGAGTATTTTAAATCTATTGTAAAAAATCTATAATATAGTGACGTATTTAATAAATACCTCTGAATGTGCTAGACTGAAATTATAGGATAGTAAAAAATAAACTTGTTAAGTATATTAATATTCCAACGAAACCAGTTTTTCTGTTTTGTATTTTTAATTTTTTTAAGTAATCATTAAAAGAAAAAATATATGAACAAAATTAATTTTCTCATACATTTTTCAAATGCAACGCAAATCTCTGGTTCTGAGGCGGAACGAAGGTTGCTCGGCCAGCTAGTTTCTAATAAAACAACGAAATAAAAGAATAGTTCATTATTTTATTGGCATAAAAGTAACTGTATTGAAATATTTACATTTAATAATAAAGATATCACATAAAAACACACCTCACAATATAAAAAAGCGATGTTCATCGAAATGTAAGTACCTTATTTAAGTACATACCTCTTTGGAATGGGTTATCGAACGATATACAATAGTTAAAAATGTAACTTAATACAATACAAAGTTAGTAAAAACTGTATAAACAAATTAGGAGTTACAAGCTCAGTTTGTGCTTAAATTGCACTCAAATAAGAAAGAGTCCCTTTTATTTGTTAAAGTTGGGAGACTTAAAGTCACAGCGCCACTGATACGCACGGAGAGGCTACACACGTGTGTCTAGCTTCGCTTTGCAAGAAAATGTGTGTGATATGATAACGTGCACTGCACCCCACGAACACGCTACAAGATTAACCACGCATTCGAGCAAGCAACGCGTATTACAATGATTGCTACACTATTGGCTTGCTCTAATATGGCGCCCACGCAGCTGAACGCTGTCAACGCTATGCGCGCCGTACACGCGTGCGTAGCTTCACTCACTTTCGTATGATTAAAAACTGCTGCGCTACAAGTTGTACACAGTCGTGGGTTGGTTATCATTTAAAGTGTGTACTGTAATGGAAACGTAGACCCACTTTGTCAAACGAACCCACGCAGATAAAATGCGCCGCGTGGCCGTGCGCCGCAATGGGCCAGCGGTAAACTTTAGTCTAATTTAGTCACTAAGGTGTCATAAGCGGCAAACAGCAAAAACTACAATGAATATACCAACAAATAAAAATGTAAGAGAGTTGAATACAAATTCTTAACATGAACATAATCATAAAAATAATGCCTTAAATAAACTTTTAATATTGCGTAAAATAAGCTATGTCGTGATACAGTTCAAAGGTTATCTTTATTGATACCCAACGATAAGAAATGTCAATATAACAGACTCATAATAAATTGACCTACCTAGACGCTTCCCTAAATAAAAAAGCACAATGTTTTCCTAGATTAGAATACAAGGGCGCTACTTATGCTCAGGGAAGCTCGGTATTTTAATAGAAGCACCGTTTTAATCCTTATGAACTTAATAACACTATTTCGCAGTATCCTGCTATCTCTATCCACATCTAGGTACATCTAGCAAACAATGCTAAGCATCAGAAAAGGATAGAAACACCAGGTAATGCCCAACTCTAGAAACTATCAGCAATAACTTAAGTTATTCCACTGTAACTATGAATCCATAAATTAAATACTGATTTGTGAAGACAGATCGGCACCATTTTGTAAAATGCTGATGGATCTCGATTGATTTTAACTAAAAGCTGTTTGATCCTTATACTCACCTATATTTCGATTAAATTTAACAGACGCGCGACTGACATGCTTACGCTTTATTTAAAATTTTATTGCTTATTATTATAATTCATTTTCTGCCTCTATGAGCCTTGTAGTAAATAAACCTTAAATTTTACAGAACCAATTCGGACCTGACGCATTATGACCAAAATTAAGGCATTTTGGTCATAATGCGTACACAGGGATAACAGACTATGATTCAGACTGTACCAGAATCTTTTTTTTAATAATCATGTGCATTAAGGCCAAATTGAGAGCACCAAATTAATTTGTAGTATAGATAATTGGTATTTAATTTGTCTAGAGGCAGGCTGACGCCGCACATTGGCTGATATCGCTTGAACAACTGGTTGTTTCCGCGACTCAGGATAGATGTTTATTTATGCTACGGCTCGAGAGCTGAAGCAACAGAATAGACGTTTGAGCGGAAAGACTCCGCTTGGTAGCTTAAACGACGAAACCGTTGGTACTCGATAGTAGCTAAATCTGCAATCAACCTTAGGCCACGGCCGCATTGGCTGGATGATAGGTTAGCGGGTTGCTTAAGGCGCAAACACATTATTGAAACGCTACGCGTCGCGTTTGATTCAACTCAACACGCGTCGGGTTGCGTGGCGTCTTAATAGACCTCTTTATAGTTTAAAATTCGAAAACAGACAACGCCTGGCTACATCCAGGCCATGCTAAATAAACGCTTGTCTTGTGCTAAGTAAACGGATGTCTGTTATCGGTTTTTTAACTCTTTAGACACGCGCCTAACCGACCATTAAAGCAACCTGCTAAGCTATCTACGATCCGTGCAGTGCGGTCATGATCTTAGGGCTAACCACACCAATATATCTATCACGAATCTCTATGTATCAACAGTCAATGGATACATTGTGGTGGCATCGTAACAGTACCTAGGCGAGTCAGTCGCAGCGCTGCAGTGTCGATTGCCGTTAATTAACGCTTATGATAGATTCCCGGCCTTGCCCGACGCCGATGTATTTTACTGGAAATAAAGAGAGTTTATTAGAACACTAGTTATTATTTTAATATAAAGGGAAATATTGTTTACTGATTTGAAAAGTTGCCGATGAAATTACAGGGACTTGGGGCCATGAGGTTCTACTTCGATACTTCAGCAGACAAATATACATAGATACAGACAGTAAGCATATTAGGATGAAAAATATTTAGTAACAATTCCGCGCAAAACCTTTTCTGATGAGAATCAACAAAATGCAATTGTGGTGTGGTTTTTTCTTCAACAATTCGATTTCTTTAATACTCAAAAAACAAACAATTCCACTTAGAATACTCATTCTAAAAAATAAATATTACTAAAAAATAAATATTACTCAGGTAAAGTTAGATAACAAAGGTCACAAGCACGTAGGTAACAATAACAAATAAGTGACCCAACAAAAGGCACATAGTTAGGATTCAAATAAAGTGGGTAGGCGTATATAAGATAAATAAACCGCCAAGTGCGAGTCAACTCGCACACGAAGGGTTCCGTACCGTAAAATTCAGGTAACTTTTTCAAAGAACATAAATTTTCACTTGTTCAGAGACGCCTTTAAAATGTCAACTTTATTATATTTTTAGTATTTTGTTATTTTATTACAATTGAAGTGTTACTTATTTATAGAAAGTTTCATTTGTCTACCTATTGTGGTTCAAGAGATACAGCCTTGACAAACAAAGACCAAAGATAGCCAAAATACCACGTTTTTTGTATGTTAGCCCCTTTTAATTTAGATATTTATTTGTATTATTTGCTGTTATAGCGGCAAGAGCTCTGAAAATTTCAACTGTCTACCTCTTACGGTTCATGAGATAGCCCTGTAACAGACAGACGGACAGCAGAGGCTTATTAATAGGGTTCCGTTATCACCCTTCGGGTACGAAACCCTACGAAAACAGTGTGCGTCGTGTGTCTTCAATTAAATTGTGTGTGCTTGAAGTTGGAGGGTAAGTAACTTGGCAAATTAAATATTGCACAAATCTGTTTTTTACCTTCTCTGATAGCATGACATGTCAATTTGTGGGAGGGCGCTGCACGCGAATTAAATTTTGTTGAATCTCATCAATCAGAGAAGGTTTTCCGTGGAATTGTTACTAAATATTTTTTATCCTAATACAGTAGACGCGTTTAATTTTCGGGGCAGTGTCTCGTAGCATGTGCCCTGCGGGGTATTGCTCTGTTATAGGCGACGGATTCCACTTATCATCAGTTGAGCCATTTTCTTATGGTTACTTATGATGTACAACCTCATTAATAAAGCTAAGTTTAGGGCTAGACTCCACCAAAGCGGAGATGTGCGGAGATAAGAGACGAGAAGAGACGTTTTTCAGCTATGGTGTATCTAACGAACTTTAGCGGAGATGCGTACTGGCTAGACTGGAGCTGAGATGTGTGCTGGCTAGCGCGAAACTGACCTGCGTGAGGCGAGCGTTGGATGTTTGTTGAGAGCGGCGCCGCTTACTGCACGCCGCTCACATCTCTTCTCGTCTCCGCTGCGTGCCGTCGCCAGCAGCTTGCGATCGCCGATCGCGCCATAAAAATATGATACATCTCCGCTCGGCGGTATCCACTGAAGCTGAGTGGAGACGACGTGTGTGAATAACGACGATGATCTATTGGTCGTTTAAAACATATATCTCGTCTCGTCTCTTCTCCGCTTTGATGGAGTCCGGGCCTTAGTCTAGCTAGCTAGGACCATCAAGTGAAAATAAATTACGGACACAGGCCCAATCTAATCTAAAATGGTGTCCGGCAATAATTGCTTGTAAAGAAATAAAGATTTTAATCAAGTGAAGTCATTGTTGGTACCGATAGGCTTTCGTTCGATTCTTTACTCGCGGAAACCATGAACAGTAAAATAAGAAAATGTATTCTCTTACCAGGAATCTGAAGATATTCCTCTATAACCTTCACGTACTTCCGCGCCTGTTCGGGCAAGTCCGCCAGTTCTCGGACGTTCTCTACACTGCAGTTCCAGCCGGGTAACGTAATGTATTCCACCTGCAAAATATAAACATTAAGTTAGACTGAGGCCTATAATGTTTACAGTGGGTTTACACCAGAGATAAATAAATAAATAATGCTGGACAATCCACACAGCATCATCTAGCCCCAAGCTAAGCTGAGCTTAAGTTATGGGTACTAGATGACTGATATACTTAATACAATACCTTACATTGATAGATATTTTTTATTATACATAGAATACCCAAAACACCCGAAACACATACATATTTGCAGATTCTACAAACATTTGTCCCAAGGCGAGAATCGAAACCGCAACCTCCCGCGTCGCAGGCGGACCTTCGCCCTAATTTCAAAAGGTCTTATTTCGCTGCTGCTGGCATCCTCTACACGGCTATGACCAAAGGCGTGCCTCATCTTATGGATCCTGGACACGACGAGTCTTCATAGTTTATATAAGGGTTTTAGGATACATTTATTGATAAGCTTCGATCTAATTCAGTAGAATGAGTGAAATCTAGGCAATTTTAGGGACATTTATGGAAATATCTTTGTAAATACAAGACCCAGGAGTCTAGGTTTTGTTAGATAGCTCATAAGGTTACCTTTAATTTAAGACTGAATAGTTTATATGTAAAGTAAATAAATAAAGAGTTTAAGGTAAAACCTCGTAGGACATAGTAAAAATTAGGGTAGAAAGTTGTACAAAAAAGGCCGTCGTCTGCACGGTATAGCCTATCACGAACGTGTGCTAAGGCTATTCTATTGGTTGGCTTTGTCACCGCTTAGGGGGCATCCATTAATTACGTGAGGTGTTTAGGGAATGGGTTCGAATTAAATCTCACCCAATCTCACGTGGGGGAGAAGGGCAAATATCTCGTAATTTTGTTTCGATGAATTTTATCGGTTCCTGCAAGACTTCGGTATTAGAAGTCTTAACTAAAAATCATTAAGCAAATTATGTTATTTAAATAAATCCAATGCAATCAAGCACAGATTAACTTATTTATATAAAAACACACATTTTGTAAAATCTCACGTGAGATTAGGGGAGTGGGTAGAGCAAAATCTCACGACATCTCACCAAGGAGCAAGGGGAGGTCAAAAATCGCCCAAATCACCTCACGTAATTAAGGATGCCCTTAGCTACAAAACACATCTCTGGTGAAAACGCAGCCAGCGTTTTCAGATGTGTTTTGTTTTAATTCTTGAAAACAGTTTAAATCTGGATCTGAATCTGAATTTCAAATCCTACTAAAACATCTATTCTTGAAGGTGGTTCCAAAAATGAATGAAATCGCGCATGATCATTTAATTTTAGTTTATTAAAATTCCACCATAATCGTGCGCTAACAAAGCATTCCTTCAAAATAGAGTTTTCTTGCGAAAGAGATATTAATCTTAAAACCTGGACATAAAGGACAATTTACCTCAACGTTACCGAGTTCCGTCATGGACGACGGGAAATAGTCGATCTTCTTTCCGTTGAGTTTGTAAGCCACTCCCACTTTGATCTCTTGCAATGTGTCCAGGATGTCCATCTTCGTTAGGCACAAACTGGAATGAGAATAAAATAATTTTAGCCTTTTTTCCGTCTCCAATCCATGTAAAATTTCACCTCACACTCGGCAAATAGGTATAATATTTTCCTCCTAACGAAAGACCGTGTGGTTTCTCGTTCATATACATAAAGTTTTATTTATAATTCATAAACACTTTATACTAGCTTCTGTCCGCAGCTTCGCACGCACTTTACCGGGATAAAAAGTAGCCTATGTCCGTCTCCGGGATACTATTTATCACCCTGCCAAATTTAATTGAAATCCGTTCAGGCGTGAAAAGGTAACAGATAGACAGAGTTACTTTCGAATTTATAATATTAGTGTGGTTATCTGATCGGACTGCTGAACATTAATAATATCATCAAAATCTTCCAAATCTATGTAGTGTCTTTATTATTTTATTTATATTTATTTTAACATTTAGGTTAGTCTACAGCGAGTACACCATAACATTCAAGATAAGTACATCATTTTTAAATTAATGATGCTAAGTGCACCAACACTAAGTGCATAAACACTTTAATACAAAGCAAGGAGATTGTCGATAACAATAGGAATCAAACATTAAAAAATACTTAAATGCTAATATAAACAGAAAACAAAAAAACAATAGGATAAGTTGTTATACAAGATAGATAGAACATAATATTTAACAAAGTAGATAGTAACAAAGGCATTAAGACTAAAAAACGTATAATTATCATCATCATCCAAATACTTTGATCAACAATTGTTGATTGAAGTCCGAATAACGTCCACTGGTCCAAAAAAGGTCACAATGACCGATCCTCCGCGGCTCACATATGAGGCGGTTGCAATATATGAAACCAGCAGTGTGCCTATATTCCAGAATATCTTAGCAGGCTAGTTAGCCTGAGAGATGAGATGAGATGAGGGATGTTCATTTCGGAGTTCATTCCAAAGCTTTGGCTAGTGGTTTCTTTTCCACTTCTTCCACAAGTAGACAAAAAAAATTGAAGAGAAGATAAAATCAATAACACCTTATTTCTTATTAGATAATAATTTATGGAACAAAATTGTAATTTTTAAGTGCTTATTTTGTAAGCTTAAAGAAATAAAGATATTGAAATCAAAAAATCTGAAATCTTTCCACTAGCTCAGTCCTTTCCGCTCGACTATTTGTTGGTGGAAATACAAGTATGCAGATTACTCTTGCTAGTTTAACGGAGTCCTGAACGCTCCGCTCGCGGTGGAAACGCTTTACAATCTTTATAGTTTCAAATGTCAGATTATCGTATCATCATCAAATCATGCAAGATAAACTTCACCTACTTTCCTGTTTCCGATTGAGCTGTTTGGCATGCATTTTTTTAAAAATGTCATCCGTTTTAACGGATGACAATGGAATAGTATGATGAGGCGTCCGGAGTCGCAGGTAGACGCTAGTTTTATAAATGATAACATTTACTTACGATGAATATCCATTGACGAGCCCCGTGTACCGAACGACTACCAGATCGAGCCAGCCGCAGCGGCGCACGCGGCGTGTCGTCACGCCGATCTCGTGGCCTCGCTCTTGGAGAAGCTGGCCTGTTTCCTGAAGGAAAGTAAATTTTATAAGCATAGACAGAAGGGTAATTTTAGAAATGGAGCATGTGGCCTTTTTCGTGATGGAAAATATATAAAAAAAATATTATAAATCCAATTAGTATAAGTAATATTAATCTAATTAGTAGTATTGTAGTGATTATTTGGAAATCCCCCATCGATTTGGGGCCTTATTCAATAATTTATAAATTATCAATATGGCCAGGATGACCATTTGCGAAAGACTGTTGGCAGATGCTGAATGCTACATGCTGAAGACAGGGCGCTATGGCACTCATTACGGGCAGTCTATGTCCAGCAGTGGACTAGTAAAAGCTGATGCTGATTACAATACTTACATCATGCAGCTCTGTAGGGAAGGGTCCGTCGCCAACCCGCGTAGTGTACGCCTTCACTACGCCCAGTACGTCGCCGATGACGCTCGGGGGAAGCCCTAGCCCGGTGCATACGCCGCCGATACTGCAGTTTGATGACGTCACGTAGGGGTAGGTACCTACGGGATACGGATAATCAATTAAATAAATAACGCGGGCTATTTTCGCGAAAGTCTCTACATAGTCCTAAAGTATCAACACTAGCGCCACCAACCAAAGAACGCAATAAACCAGTTATATAAAACTTTTTAAACTTTCACGAGTTGCTATCATAATTAATGATTATTTATCGCGTGTAGATAAATTTTAAAAAGGTGACGTGATTGTCTATTGTTTTTCATACAATTATATCCACACTGACGACAACCGTCACAAATCCAGGCCTCCGTTGTACGAAAAATAAAAGGGGAATGCGCCAGCTTTTAAAAATATACCTATATTCCCCTGCGTTTATATCGCGTCACAGCGACCGTAGTCACGGAATGACTGGAATCGTGCATAAGGTTACGGATTGCATTCCCGTTGTTAGATAAATGTTCGTATGAGAGAATATTGGTTGCAGGTCGAACGTTTGTCAATTAACCCGCAAAACCGCCATTTTTTTTGTAAACATTAATGGACGAAGCTCACAGATCTGTCCTCACGCGATTCTGCGGGTGTATATCAATTAGCCAGTACAGCCAACTCACCAAAGTTAATATCCAACATGGCGGCATTGGCCCCTTTGACTAAAACCTTCTTTGAGGTTAAAGAATCTCTATTTCTCATAAAAACTATAAAAGTTCATTTACAATGAGAATAAGTAATTCGTAAATAATGTTTAAATTACATATTACCTCTAGGACCTAGGTAATCTAATTTCTTATATAATAGTGCTATTTAACATAGTTTAGGATAGATGGGTACAAACAAATGTAATAAGTGTAATAACAAACCGACAAATAACAAAAAAAAAACAAGGTAGATTGCAAAACTATTAGCAGCATGACTCCGACGAAGTATTATTTTACTTTCCTCCCTGGATCTCCTTGTGAAGGTACGAGAAAGTAACTTTGCTTAGAGGACGAACTATAGTCGCATAGTGGCAACTTACCAAAGTCAATATCCAACATGGCGGCATTGGCCCCTTCGACTAGAACCTTCTTTCCTCCCTGGATCTCTTTATGAAGGTATGAAACAGTGTCTTTGACCAAGGGGCGCACTTTAGTCGCGTAGTCTCGGTACAGGGCCAGTTCCCCCTCAATGTCCACGTCTAGGGATGGAAACATGCGTTTGTAGTTTGCTGCTAGAGTGCGGAATCTAGAAAAAATAATATACAGTCAAATAAGGCTTTTGCTAGGGTAAACAGGGTTTTTCTTAATCACCTCATTATTGACATCATTATACAGTCCCAGTGCTAACGAATCAAAAAATTGCGAGTATTGGAGGGAAAAGATTTTAAACATGTTTATTAGTTCATCATCATCGTCAGCCTATAATAGTCCACTGCTGGGCATAGACCTCCCCTAATGAGCGCCATAGCGGCCTGTTGTCAGCTTGCCGCATCTGCCTGCAGTCTTTCGTAGGTCGGCATTCCACCTGGTCGGAGGCCGTCCTACAGTAAGTTTGCTGAGTCGGAGTCTAAACTCAATACCGTTCCTGAGTGCGAGTTAGTTTTTTTATTTATTTATTTATTTTGCACTCCTAATACAATGTGAGAGGTCTTACAAATTTCACTTATCCCTTAGTTTGTGGCGGCCATTTTGCGGAGTTCGCGAATCTGGGGCCACACACGATGGCCTTCGTGGGGTGGCCCGCGCGGGCGTGATTTAATTAATATATCTCTTAATTTTTGTAGGCATCTATATGTAAAGGTTATATCGTTAGAATCGATATGAGACATGCTAATACGTTAAAAAAATGGTTTAGTCCTGTATTACCTTGCAATTTAGTAATAAATTTAAATTGATGAGAAAATAAATTTTTTTTTCCAATTTTTGAAATAACGATTTAGGCCTTATTAGATTTATATTAGATTATTATCTAATCTTAATAGATTAGATTTTAGGTTTAGGGATGTTTTTCTAGGCCGGAAAACACACAAAACACAATAATTAATTAAAATTATGACTCGAAACGACGTGCCGGGCGCGTTTCGAGAATGACAGATGCCTTTTGTAAATTCGCATAATTTTTTGTTGGTTGGGTTTTGAGACTGAACATGTGGTAATTTGCCATTCTTGTTTATTCCCCTACACTTTGTGCAAGTTAGAGCAGTAAAGGCATAATTCAGACACCCATCTGTGGACAAAATTGAATCGCACTCGAAAGGAGTCTGCATAAGTCCTCTCAACAGACGGGGTATATAATAGAGGCTAGGTATTAGGTGCCCTGTTAGGACGCCATGCATCTTGAGAGGTTGCTAAGACAATACTATCTTAAATAATCACACTTTATGTTAACTTAATTTCTATGAGAATTGCACAGAGTTAATTATCTAAAATCGAGGTTGTGTTAAGTTTATGTTAATTGTAACTGTTCTACTCATTTGCGTCGAGCTCGTCTGGACATCTTATATTTCCTTTTCACGCGGTTTATGTTTCTGTTTACTCTTTTCAGAGGTGAGTTTAGTATTCTTTATCTCGGACCGGCATCGAACACTTTTTGAGGAAAGATTCTTCCTAGGGAAGAATAGAGAAAAATTATGTTACATCGTCATTGAATGCGTAAAATATTTGTAATTAATTCCTTCAACATCAGCCCTATTCCACTCTGATCCACTTTGCAGATCCACTAATGGATCAGTTTCCACTTTTTTGTCCACTCTGATCCACCGATGGATTAGATTCGACTTCAAGTTCCACTCTGTTCCGCCGATGGTTTCAATAATTTACGTAATGTATGACGATACGCTGTCATTTTTGTCTATTCTACCCTAGACAACAAACCCTGTGCTTGGCTTGGTGTTCTCATCTCTTTCAAACCCAGACATGCGTTTTTTTTACTAAATCATTGCTTCAAATTTTTCTGACTCTGGTTTAACAACGGCTTTTGACTACAAGCTCAGGCCTGCCCTCCATTTAGAACACTTTGTTTATCGCATATCTCTTTTTTATTTTATTTATTTAATAGGGTTGAAAATACTTACTTCTCCTCAAATATAGCAAAGTCGCCAAGCAAGTCTCCTATCCGCACGCCGTTTCTCGACGCCTTGGAAGAGTATGTCGGACCGATGCCCTTTTTAGTCGTGCCTAGTGAGTTCTTCCCCTTTTCCGCTTCTTGTAGACCGTCAACCTGTGGAAAGAATCGTGAAGTCAGATTCAGATTTATTTATTGCATACATAAACACATATAGTACATAGTTCTTAGCTTAGGTGGTAATTAGCTTAGAGGTAAGTATCCCAAGGTTGCCTGGAAGAGATCGCTCATAGCGATAAGGCCGCCTTTGTACTTC
This sequence comes from Eupithecia inturbata, assembly GCA_963662085.1. Taxonomy (NCBI): domain Eukaryota; kingdom Metazoa; phylum Arthropoda; class Insecta; order Lepidoptera; family Geometridae; genus Eupithecia; species Eupithecia inturbata. Next base: position 3,379,295 of record OY759192.1, read on the forward strand.
GTCTACTCTTAGCCTCTATTTCTGTATTGTTTTCTGTCTTTGTGTGGTACAATAAAGTATTATCTATCTATCTATCTCAGTACATGTACCCTGTAAGGCCGCAACAATTGATTTAAAGATTATTATCATATGTATACTTGGATTTAGAATTCATTAATAAAAACTTAACAAAAACTAATAACAATAGCAGATAACAACAAGGTAACAGGAACGTAATCACATCACTAAAAACCAAAACACAAACTTCAACAACACATAATTGCACACGCTCAGCGAAAAATGTACAAATTCGAGCTAGAAAAGGAACGAGCTACTAATGAAATGATCAATGAAAGCTTCCATAACCAAAAACTCGTTCGAGCTTCTGCTATTGCCTAAGATGATTCCAGTGTTATAAAATATTTACCACCAATATTTCTTCGGTTTTGTAACGCCTTTGTTTACAAAAAAATATCTAGGATTCTATAACCGAGTTTAGGTATAGTAATCTTTTCTGTGGTACCACATTATATATAATTAGTATTAAGTTCTTGTTTTATAAGTGTATTGATGGTGCAATAAAGTGATAATCTATCTATCAGCCTATATTGGTCCACTGCTAGATGCAAGCATCCCCTGATGATGTAGCCAATGTAGCAAGATATAAAATATTTTTTTGCGGACTTCGAAAAAAAAATATTCGGCTGTATATAGAGGTATATATTTTTATGTAAATATGTTCCCCGATTTCTCCGTCAATTTTTAACCGATGTTAACGCTTTTTTTGCAATTATACAAAAAGATAATGGTCTCGAAATAGTCTCATAAAATTTTTGGGCATTTGATCCGCAGAGCTTAAAAAAGTGTGTAAATATAAAGGAATTTAAAGTCGGTTTCTAGTTTTTTCAAAACAATCATCATTTGAATATCGAAATATAATTTGAGTTGATAATATGAACTGAAATACCTACTGCTGACAGATACAATAATGGCAAGTTCCACATATTAGGTACATGTCATATTTTAGTACGGTCATGCATTCGATTACAAAAGATCAGCATTCAACGGAATTGCATTATGTTGACTTCAGTCAGTATTTTCCAGAAACAACAGTGTCGCATCATTAGGATATCGATATCAGAGGAAGCTATTCCCTGTGTTTAGAACAATAGTGGTGTTGTTTAAAGTAGGGGGTATACCCTAGTAAATGATTGCAATCAAGAGCGATAAATAAATCCGGCCAAGTGCGGGTCGACTCGCATTCGGGGTGGGGTTCCGTACCATCGTACAGAACTATTTTGCAAAAACAACAAAATAAACCCTAAAAACCTGTTTTTATGACTCGAAGAAAAAGCAAAAAGCTAACATGACGCTGTCAACCAAGAACTGACCGCGCCCGACGTTGCTCAACTTCGGTGATCGGTACTCAACGTGGTATGGACGTTGGCCCCCTTCATTTTTATATTATTTTTGTTATAGCGGAAAAAATACATACTCTGCGAAAATTGTCTACCTTTTACGGTTCATGGGATACAGCCCGCTGACAGACGGACAGCCGGAAGGACAGAAAGCGGAGGTTAAGTATAGGGTCCGTTGGCTGCCTTTGAGTACGGAACCCCAAAAATGTATTTTAACAATGCCCTTACAGCTGATCTATTTATTAATTTACCTATTTTTGTACCAAAAATCCTAAGTTTTTTGATTATTTTCCTATCTTGTCTGTTTTATGGCTTTGAATTATATTTTAGGCACCATTTATTGTTGTATTAATACTTGTGCTCCTACATCGAATAAATGAGTAATTATGAAATTAATAATTCAGTATGGACTAGCTTTTGCCCGTATGGTGAACGTTTTAAAAGTAGCCTTTCTTTATTGTTATTCCAAATCTAGAACGCAAAGTGTCAGCCCGCTCCATTCTGTAGCTTTGGCGTTTTCGCCATATGTAAACAAAATCTCACTACTTTCGCCTTAATAATATAACTAGCTGCTGCCCGCGGCTTCGCACTCGTTTTTATGGAATAAAAAGTAGCCTGTACATTATTACAGATCCAGATCTTTATGACATTCAGTACTTTCGGCGTTGTCTTTAGCCATAAATCTTCACGTCACAGCAGCGGTACAATCTTTCGCCTTTATAATATTAGCAGGATTTGCTTCTGCCCGCTTTTCCGGGATTAAAAGTAGCCTATGCCCTTCCCCGGGATACCGTCTAACCACCTGCCAAATTTAACTTAGATCCGTTTAGCTATTCAGACGTGAAAAGGTAACCAACAGACAAAATCACTTTCGCTATAATATAAGTCTAGATAGTAGGATATGATGTCTCTGTTGTATTTTATGTATTTTCTAGGTGCTGCCCGCGGCTTCGCACATATGTCCGTCCCCAGGATACCATCTACCTCCCTGCCAAATTTCACCCTTAGGGGTGAAAAGGTTACAGACACTGATAGAAAAGAGTTACTTTCTAATTTATAATATTAGCATACCTAGATAAAATACCTATTTATATATGTAGAAACAAGTATCATAGACATAGCAAAGTAGTAATAAGTAGTAGTCTATTAATTATGTAGTTACGAATTAAACCATCTTTTTCTCTATGAAAGTTATGCGCACGTAATATACCCCACATAACCTTGTCTCTCTCTCTCTCCCAAAAAGGTTTTCTGGAAGATAACTCTTTTTAGGGTTAAGCTCGCTTCTGCCATTTCTTCTCTAGTTTTATATGTATGTTTTATTTAGTGCAATAATAAAGAATTAAGAAGAATGATATGCCTGCTATTAGTCACTGAAGATAGGCTCAGGAAGGCCAAGTGAATTTTTGTAGATCAATACGTACATACTACATACCTGCTGATGTATATCGAAGACCAGATGCGCCCGGTCCGAGATGATAAACCTCCCATTCCAGTCCTTCATTCCTTTCGACTCGTTCTTCTTCAGCTCCTCGAAAAGACCCGGCAGGTGGATGACCACTCCGTTTCCTGATGACAATCATGGTGGTTAAACAAGTGGAGGAAGAACAAGTGCTGTAGCGGTCGCGGCGTAAGAATCGACCCCACACTGCGCTTGACAGGCTGTTTGGTAATCACCGTGAAGGTGTTAAAATACGCAGAAGGAAGCCGCTGAACGCTAAACGGGAACCAACCAGAGAGAGGGCCCTCTGGTTGGTTCCCGTAGTCGGCTCTTACAACTTCCAGGGGTTGAGTAGGAGGGGTCGATTCTCATGACGCGACCGCCATGGCCAAGCAATACAGTAAAGATGAAGTATTCGATCATATAAATTTCTAGCTGCGCCCCGCGGCTTCACCCGCGTGGAAATAGATTGCACACCCCCTAGGGGTAGGTTTGTAAAAATAAAAAATACTTGTATCATTATTTACTAAGTTTATTTATACCGAGTTTTGAGTGAATCGAACCAAGGAATAATAATTTTCCATATAAACTTTACCACCCTTATTAACCCCCTCAGAGGTAAATTAAAAAAAATAAGATTATCCTAAGTGTTATTCCAGAACTTAACTATCTACATACCAAACTTCATCTAAATGGCTTAAGTAGTTACCGAGATACATTCACACCAACTTTCGCATTTATAACATTAGTATGAAGAACCTATTAGCTTCGTTAGCAAAATGCACAACAAAAGATGCAAGGTTTCAACAAAATCGTTTTGTTTTTGCATAAACTCGAATAGCATAAAGAAGAATTTAGCACTCTTGAATGCAAAACTGCTCTGTGAATTATGTGGAACTATTAAACTTTAAGCCACTGGGACTATTACACTTTAAGCCACTGGGACTATTAAACTTTAAGCCACTGGGACTATTAAACTTTAAGCCACTGGGACTATTAAACTTTAAGTCTCGGGGACTATTAAACTTTAAGCCACTGGGACTATTAAACTTTAAGTCTCGGGGACTATTAAACTTTAAGCCACTGGGACTATTAAACTTTAAGTCTCGGGGACTATTAAACTTTAAGCCACTGGGACTATTAAACTTTAAGTCTCGGGGACTATTAAACTTTAAGCCACTGGGACTATTAAACTTTAAGTCTCGGGGACTATTAAACTTTAAGCCACTGGGACTATTAAACTTTAAGTCTCGGGGACTATTAAACTTTAAGCCACTGGGACTATTAAACTTTAAGTCTCGGGGACTATTAAACTTTAAGCCACTGGGACTATTAAACTTTAAGTCTCGGGGACTATTAAACTTTAAGCCACTGGGACTATTAAACTTTAAGTCTCGGGGACTATTAAACTTTAAGCCACTGGGACTATTAAACTTTAAGTCTCGGGGACTATTAAACTTTAAGCCACTGGGACTATTAAACTTTAAGTCTCGGGGACTATTAAACTTTAAGCCACTGGGACTATTAAACTTTAAGTCTCGGGGACCCAAGACCTGCATTATACCATATTTCATGCAAAAAAATTATAGATCCATTACGGATGTAAGCGGGTTAACTGCGAACCTTATGTGTTGTAAGAACACCATTATAAGAAATCATAGATCTAAGTAAAATCTGTAGATATGGTACGTTCTCCCAGCTGTAGCGCTTACTCAACAACTGGCCCGTGTTATAACTACACGCAAACACTCGCACACAGTTACATTTCCAATCTTGTGCAATAATTATAATGAACAAACACGAGTGCATTGCTATAGTCTTTTAGTCAATAAATGACGCTAAAGTACCTATGTCGCTGCAAGCACACGTAACACGAACGTCGCGCCCCGGTCATACTATGACTGAGGTGGGTGGACCTAATTGCACTTGTTTTGAGCCTTCCACTTTCGAGAAGCTAGTGCCCCATCTCCCATTTTTTACTTAGTTCGATGAATATAAAGATTACGATATGAATAGAGCTTGAATTTTAGATTCTACAATACCATCATTACCCAAGCCCTATTAAGTACACGCTAGCATGACATTAGTAGTAAAACACTACGACCTCAAATATGGTATTTAACTAATTTTGGAACTGTTTTCTTTTCAAGAGGGAAACAACTCTAGAAAACAGTTAATTATAAATTTCCGTCCAGGGTTTAGGACGGAAATGTATATGGTAATTAAAGAAAGCACCATGCGTGCCATTTTGTGAAAAGGATAGGGATTGGATTTCGCGTTCATAGGAGCGGGACAGAGCTTACGTTTTTGGGACGGTGGCGTAAGCGCAAAACTCAAGTTTTTGCTTATTTACAAGAAAAATACACAATTTATGATGGAACTGGTTCAAGGAACCAAATAATCTACTATATAAAAATAAGTCGGGTTTTCCTTCCTGACGCTATAACTCCAGAACGCACGAACCGATTTCCACGGTTTTGCATTCGTTGGAAAGGTCTCGGGCTCCGTGAGGTTTATGATTTTTTTCAAAGAAAATACAGGAAAAATTTAAAAAGAACAGCGGGAAAATCTTTTTTCACATACAGCGTCATCTCTGATACATAGCATGTACTACAAACGACTGCTGGCGATTTGGTGACATACAAATCCGTTGATGTTACATAAAACGAAGCCATCTGGTGGCGAAACGGAGTTCGCCGGGTTTGCTAGTTAGTAATAATAATAACCTACGAATCAAAACATAATTCATTTCTATAGACCACAAGGTTCCTGAGATCTCGACCAAATTATATGCAAAAACAGTGCACTTCCATATTTTTTAAATCGTATTTTTTTCTTAATCGTGTTGTCACATTTAAATACCCAAATTTTATTTTTAATTTTATTTAATTCGGGTGTTTTACCACGGGGATCCCGTGATTACTGAGATCCAGGCCTAATTTGGCAACCAACCCCATATGGCTCGCCCCTTCTTTAAACAACCTGATCATGAAAAGATCACTGACGCATCTGATTACATTAAGCACATACAAAGTCGCCAGATCTTACGCCTCATTAACACATCTGTCACCAAAATAAACTTGGTGACCAAGAATAATAACATTTTGCAGTATTTCTAGACTGATTGTTGATATAAATATACAACGGTTGTTTGTTGACCGATAACATAACAACATAGCCAGAAACCTTGGATGCTTGCCAAGCGTATCGGGTTATCTTGATGTGGATTGACAAATGTGACTTTCTAACTTCGCTCACTAGAACTAAAAATTGTTTAGAACATTTTAGGAGAAATTATCGGGGCGTGTAGGTGGCATAGTCGACGCAGCCGGTATTGCTGGATTGGCTGGATCGCAAAGTGGAAGCCCATACGCCAACACTGCGAGAGACAGTTTGAAACCGAGATGCCTAAAGAAGTCTTGTGTCAAAGGCAAGATTAACATCGACGCTGTTAGCGAGAGACAGCACATAACCGAGAAGCCGAGGGTAGTTCCCATTCCTAAAATTAGTTTTATTTCAATTTAAAATAATTTAATGAAGTCAACGTCGATCATTCCCAATATGAATATAAAGATTTTAAAATGTGCCGTCACGGATGTCATGACCCCTCCCACCCCTTGTCACAGCATGTCACACTTCGTCGACCCCCTCCCCTCCCTTAAGGTGTGACCTAATTTATGAATGGCCCTTTTGGATAGCAGAGCCGTAAGAGTAAGTTTCGAGCATTTGCAAGGAGGTGGCAAGTTTCGTTTACGCACTAAACTACAAGGCATTTTTGAACCAACTTGTAGAGGTAAAATATTTGTAAACTAAATTAACATAAAAGAACGAACTCTACAACAAACAAATGAACCAGACGAGCGACGACGACGTCGTGACGTAAGATTGTGTATGTATGTAGGTAAAGAATAGAACATAAAATCCTGAAATAATTATTGTAATTGAATGTGTAACAAAATGTTTTGGACGTGAACCAAATCAAATATTTTGCTATGTATGTATGTACCTACAAACAGCTGAACGAAGACCGGCTACAATATTGCTTGGAATTATTTATAAGTTTAGTTCCACATCCACTCGCCTTGCCTAAATATTTTTTATCAACGGTCGCTGACAACGATAACTTTATAACGTCTTTTATAAATTAGACCAATGACCGTTCAGATAAGGTTGCTACCTAGCAACCTTTAAGTAGCTACCTAATAAACAATGATTAAATTGATATAAAACTGCTTAAAATAAAATAAAAATACAAAAATAGACCTATAGAATACTGGTTCGTAGAATAACAAATATTAGAAAAATGTAATACCTACAGACACCCGACTATCGATCTAAGTAAGAAAGGGGAGATGAGGTACTAGGTACTCGAAAGTGGAAGGCTCAAATTAGGTGCAATTAGGTCCACCTACGTCAAGACCAGCTGCAACGTTCTTGTTACGCGTTCTTTCTACGACGTACATCAGTATGATTAATTGACTAATAGACTACAGCAATGTCCTCGTGTTTGTTCATTATAATTATTGCACAAGATTGGAAATATAACTGCGATCGAGTGTTTGCGTGTAGTTGTAACACAGGCCAGTTGTTGAGTAAGCGCTGGAAGAACGTACCATACGTTCTTTAATTTACCTTACGTTTTTTTTAAAAGCTGTAGATAAAGATGAGTAAGCGCTGCAGCGCTTACTCATCTTTATGTACAGATTTTACTTAGATCTATGCACCCAAGTCACCCAATACAACATTATGGAAGAACTATTAAATAATAGAACTATCCCGTGGCTCGCGCTCGTTTTTTCGAAATAGAAACTAGCTTAATATGTTATTCCAAAAATTCCAAGTCCAGAACTTTAAGTGTGCTAGATTTCAGCTCGATACATTCAGTACCAGTTTTGGCGTTGTCTTTGCCCAAATATCTTCAAAACGGCACCAATTTTTTTTGTAAAATGCTTCAGTTCATATTTTAACCATAGAGTTTCGGTGATGAGTTAATCTGTGCTGCCTGAAATGTTTTGGTGCCGAGAGCGGAAGTTTTCGACTTTCTCTAGCGATTAAAGTTGCTTAATAAGTTTAACCTTTACATAGGTATTGTATCTTATATGTTGAAATAGGTATAATAGACATAGTGTAGTAATAATATGTAGTAGTCTATTAATTATGTAGTTTAGGATTAAACCACCATCTTGTTCTCTATGAAAGTTATGCACACGTAGGTACCCACATAACCTTGTCTCTCTCTCGCCCAATAAGGTTTGCTGGAAGAGAACTCTTTTGAGGTTAAACTCATTTTTATATGTATGTTTTATTTAGTTTAATAAAGTTAATTCTTTATAAGAATAAATAAATAATAATCTAGCCCCAAGCTAAGCAGAGCTTGTGTTATGGGTACTAGATGACTGATATATGTACATAGATAGATTTTTTTTATTATACATATAAAATACCCAGAACACCAGGGACAAATATTTGCAGATCGTACAAACATTTGTCGAATCGAAGCCGCAACCTCCTGCGTCGCAGGCGGACCTTCGCCCGCCGCGCCACATCGTTCGAATAAAGAACCTTTTCAGTCGCGAAGGCATTATCGAAATATCTCCGTCCTTCATGTTTAAACTATGCAAATAATACCGTAAAAAGAAAAAGGTAATTGTTGTGATTATAGTACCAGGCGCAGCTGGGACGAAGAGCAACGTTCACGCATCTCTGTAACGAACTACTGCCTATTTACGTTCAGGGTCAATGCAGACAAGAATGTTCCGGATTGGGAATTGTTTGCGGAAAAATCACTAAATAAAACTAGTAAGTCAGTAAAACCAAGAAAGTCAGGGTGATTGTCACAGGGCCGGAAGTAAAGGCGTTGAGGGTTAAAAACTCAGCAGACCAGAACCACTGCGTAGGCTCAATATTTCAGTAAACAGTATGTTAGTTTTATTGTACACACCAGCCTAGTGAACTAGTCCATAACTTTATGTGTAGTGCTAGTCTTAGATGGACAATACAATAAAAGAGGCGATAGATGGAGGCGGCTCAGGATCGCTATTCGTGACGTCATCGCTTGATCCGAGATCTATGTCCAGCAGAGTACTATATTTTATGAGCCGGTATGATTAAAATTACTGATGAACCTACCAAATACATACATGTCTAGCTAGACCGTCACGCTCATTACTCTCGAGTCGAGTAACAGATTATATCGCGAGCACAGAATTAATAATCGAGGTATCACTGCTTGAACCGTCACGTGTACATTCGTTTATCGTGAATTAGTCACACTAATCTGCTAGTCATAATAATAACGTCATTCACAATCACAACTGGTTTACTCTAACATGGACTGGACACAATATAAAGTTTCACGGACATCAGCCCGTGGTATCGCGAGCGCTTTTCCTGGTTAGGTGTCGAAAAATGAATTCACTTATTTTAACACGAAATATCACAAGGGGAGGGAGGTGTAGTGTGACATCGTGTATTTATCGTAGAACGCGCGATTTCTAAACCGGAACTGGAAGACAGATATTTTTATTATGCTACTTAATTTTCCAGAATTAAATTACATAATGTATTTTACGGACAATTCTCTGAAATGTTTGAAGCTAAAAAAAAATACACGTGCATTGGGTAGGGAGTAGTGCGAAACCTCGCCATTTATCACCTGGGAGGACGAGGGGGTTAAAAATTAAAGATTATTAATTAATTTAGTTATTGACATTGTATTTATTTATATACATTTATCGTGACTTTGCATGCTGTAAAGCTGATCATGGTAGTGCTCATTCTATTTTAACCTAACATCCCTGTAACCCATGTTTCGCAAAATATATGAATTTGATTTGAGGTGCTAACAACATCACGTGATAAATGGACGACCCAAAGGAAAAGCGGAGGAGAAGTAGCTTTCTATTTTTAAACTTACGGGATCTGAACACATTATCATTAGTTACATAACGGGTATTAATCACATACACACAATGTACACACAGGATGTCATCCTGTGACCACGACAGTGTAGAGAAACCTGTTGAAACGTCGGGAATAATAGGTAAATGAACGCGATAAATACCCGTTAAATAATACTAATAATAATAATAAGTAGCTTTCTGTCCATCCCGGGGATAGGTACGAGCTATCTCCTTGCTCTCATTAAGATTCATTCAGCCGTATATTAATAAAAAGGTAACAGACTGACAGACAGACTGTTACTGTCGTACTTCTAATACTAGTAGTGATTGATTTTCATGAAATACTTACTTTGACCACAGATTTTATAATACTATACTACCCTTGACTACCCTTGTCAAGGGTTGACTGAAAAGCATAAAAATTAATTATAGTGTGATTCTTTGTTTACTTTATGAGCACACGCAAGTGGAGGTAGGTATAGTCGACACGGCTCGGTTTTCAAAAAAAAAAACAGGTTGGTCGGCAGACCGTATGCCATACGGTAACTGGGGGTAGGTGGAATCAAGTGCAATAGCTTGGAGGCTCTTTTAAACCAGAAAAGCCCCTCGACTAGTAACTCTGACTTAAGATTTTTTAAAGATTTTTCCGAAATATGAATTATTTAGTGCTGCATCTTTTTTTGTTCAAAATACAATGGCTTCCAGGCGGATAGCACATGGTAATACGAATTATTGCCGGCGGGGTCGCGGAAGACTTAACTACAAACTCACAATAAAAACAAAAGCTTGCGCTTACCTATAACGGATGTGCATTTTGGATTGATGATGCCACTAGGCAGAAGGTGGAAGTCAAACTCCTTGCCCTCGACCACCACTGTGTGTCCAGCGTTGTTGCCACCCTGAAATTAAAACTTCAATAAGTACAAATGGCCGTGTGTTGCCGGCTTAGAATATACACCACCCCAACTCTTCACGCGGGTTTCGTAAGAGGCGACCAATATGCGGATATCCACCGGGGGGCAGGCAGCAGCGCCTTCTGCATAACAATTTTACCACTGCTGCAACCCCCAACCCGAATGTATAGCGTGGGGATTATGGGCATTACCCCCATAAGACTCTTATCAGGAGGCCTGCGTCCTGCGGACCGGTATATATAATAATAATCTATAATAGTGTATGTAGAGGTATAAACAGGAGACCATCTACATAGACCGACGACATTGTAGCGGTCGCAGGGAGTCGATGGATGGAGGCGGCTTATGGCAACTCATGGCGTCGTCGGGAAGCTTATGCCCAGCAGTGGACGTATGTGGGCTGATATGATGAGGTATCGATGAAACGCAGCCTTTGGCACTAAGGGTTATTGATTTTCAAAATCGAAACAGTAGTATACTGGAAATACCTGCTACATCCAACATACATACTCTTATCTCTTGAATATTCATGAAGTGTGGATAAAAGTTATTTAATTATCTTATTTACTATGGATTAGACGACACGCTACATACGATATACGGACGGACGGACAGACATACGGACATTAGACATTTGTCCTTCATCAGAACACAAACGGCTGCCAAATGTGGCAATTAAATAGCATCACCCCCTCAGGTCACCCCCCTCAAACATGATGGGTGGCGTTTTTGAGGGGTGCCTTTGTTCAGGAATGGCATGTACGCACGCGCACAAGCTGAGCAAGTCGGAGAGGTCCGTATATATAATGGGTCCCTCTGTCTACAACAGGCTGCCGGACACGATTAAAAAGTATGCAACTTCCACCATGATATTTAAAAATAGATTAAGAAAATGGCTCTTGGAGATTTGGATTTTACTCCGTAGACGAGTTCTACGCTCTACCTATTATTTAAATTGGATATAAATTAATTTACTATATAATTAATTTATTAGTTTTATATTAAATACTATTATTATTATTTAAGGTCAATATTAAATTCTATATTGCTTACCTTATTAATTTTGACTTGTAACTTGGCGTTATTAATAAAGAATTGTATTGTATGTAATAATATAGGTAAGTAACCTCAAATATTCTTGACAGATTTCTTACATTGTAGATTTCTCTTTCTTTATCAAACTAGGTTTGACAATAGTTGAAAGTTTATTGTAATGTAGAGCAAGGCTGCAATAAATGACAATTGACTATTTAAATAATTGATCGTAGTATATAAAGGTTTAGAATATTGTTACTAAAGCACTTCCCACCTTCAAATGTATCTTTCAATAACACTACCTGTCCACTCTTGTTAAGTCTTCCTGATATTATTTTTGTTATTTTGTTAATCACTCTTGTTTTCTTGTGTCTTTTTTGCTTTTATTTTGTTATTTATTGTAGATTCGTTTTTTTTAAAGTACCAAAAGTCAAAGTCAAAAACTCTTTATTTCCATAAATACAATAAATGTATACTTAGAAAAGGTCAAATTCTTAATAATTAAACACCTCAATAATAATTAAATACCTCCTTTAATATGGTGAAAACATTTGTTATTTTTGATACTTCATCAATTACACCATCATCTGCTTCAATATGTACCGATCCTATCCATCCAAAGGTTGCCTGGAACCACTGTTAGCGATGGCCGCCGATTGTGCCACACTAGATATAGTTAGTATTAAGTTCTTATATATGTATTGATGGTACAATAAAGTTATAATCTTCTATCATAGGAGAAAAAACTTTGACGGCTTTGCAATATGTAGACCACCTGCTATTGTAAAGGAATAGAGTCAGTGGATAGTCTCACACAAGATTCTTGGGGTGGTGTGATAAAGAACAGATCCACTAAGCCGGTAACATACAGTAAAGAGAAACACATTAATTATTAAAATGTGTGTTGTGTTGATAGGAGAATCTGAAATTTACCAAATATTTGTATTCTTTCAAAAATGAAGATATAACATTAATCTATAATAAAATTAAAGAACTGAAGTAGAACCTTATCAATACACAACTCAATGTTCTGATTTCACAGTTGTTATCATCATGCAACTCACTAATAAGGAAGTGTCTTGATAAACAAGCATTTTATGGCAGATAAATAATGAACAGACATTTTTATGCAAATTTTCTTAATTCTTAATTGCACTAAATAAAACATACATAAAAAACATAAAACTAGAGAAGGAATGGCAAAGGCGAGCTTAACCGTAAAAATAATTTTCTTCTAAAAGCAAACCTTATTGAGAGAGAGAGACAAGGTTATGTGGGTACCTACGTGTGCATAACTTTCATCAATATAATAAATACATAAAATACAACAAAGTCATAAAGATAGGTAAAGCTCTGAATTTTTTTTCTCAATAATAAATATCTTGATGTCTGTATAGAATAGATAGTTATCTAAAATAGTGTATAAATGAGATAACAAGCGGATTACATACTACTTATTATATTATTAAAGATTATTTATTAATTATCTTAGTTTTATAGTAGTTGTGTATGTATAAGTTTGATTGATCATCTTTCAATAAATAGATGGAAATAAAAATAAAGAAGGTTATAAGTAGTAAGTGCTTGAAATTTCATTGACCCAAGCAAATATGAATAGAAAATATATGATAGATATAGATATGTTATGAATAGAAAAATTAAATTTAGAAAGAGCTCAGCCAGAATTGCTGGTTCATTACAATGACCGTCATAATCAATGGCCCAGACCTTGGCAAGAATCCAGGCAGGCATTCAAGGTCTATTTATGACATGAATGAATGCAAGCTTAGTGGTCCTGGTCCCATACATTGTATGGTAGTCACTCATTCAGCATCATTTGGAAAAATGTATTAATAATTAGGTATATTAGGTGAAAGCTGGCCATTTAAAAATAATGACCAATAAAATTTATTTAGTAATACAGAGTAGGTAAGTATAGGAAATGAAAACTGTAAAAGCCGAGTGTACATTTACAAAATCACATGATCGATGCAATAAGTTACGTAATAACAACGGAAGATTTACGCAACACTGGACGTCTGTTGATTTTCCCGCTTCTTGGCAGTTCAGTTGGCACAAAACCGCGCAATGACAATTCCTGAAAACATTGTCTCTTTGCATGTTTTCAAACAAATCTTGGCGGCGCGCCAGCAGCGAAAGGTTATCGCTGATGCTGTTTTCCGAATAAGCTGAGGAACACTACATTATAATTACGGTATGGAATAAATTAAAATTGATTTCCTGAACCTCGACATTCGTAGAACTTAACCTCAAAAAGTTAGTAAACATCAGAATCTATTTAGTAATATTTTTAGCATTTTTAGTACACAAAACGATAAAAAACATATTATCGAACACGGAAAGACATGCAATATTAGGAACACGACAGAAAATATAAACTAAAAGCCAAATTATTCAAACCTGGCAGCGGCACACTATATCAGAGTTCACGGCCAAGAGATCAACCACTTTTCCTTTTCCTTCGTCTCCCCACTGAGCACCCAGAACTACAGTTACTTTATTTTCCATTTTAGACTTTTTACACGGACACAAACAGTCACCGTTGACTTCGGATTGCTGCTTCGAATTTGCCATCGAAGGCAATATTTTATCGCAATCTCTTGGATTTTTACGAACCCGAACAAGACATGCGCGCGCCGATTCCGATTCGTGCAAATTGTGCGAAAAGCTTTCTGGGATGCCCTATCCAACTATCAAATCTACCACTTTTGTACAGACTACCTACGCTTTATTTACAATGAAAATTTTATACACCTTATATTACACAATAAATATTTATTGGTACCCAGAGTGGCAGCGAAATCCGAGTGGTATTCCTCTTGTCACTCACTAATACTCGACGGAATACAATATCTAGTAGGTAATACTTACCGTATTTAAATAATAATATGTAACAATGAATGTATCTACTGGTCTCACTAACGCAATAGTTTGCTGGCAGCCTTAACCACAGCTGGCAAAATGTGTCGAGGTGACCCACACGATAACCAGATTCGTGACTAAATTCGCCTACCTACTTCGAGTTTTGTGGCTTTACAAATTAGAATTTAAGTTTGAAATCAACTGAATTTTCCTACTTAACTTCTTAATCAACGCTATTCCTAACGATAGATACACGTTTTACCACAGACCAGTTTGCTTCATTGATTAAGACTTAATGATGCAAATCGGCCAAACACATAAGTTGCTCTACCTACACTAAATACATTATTTTAGTTTTACCCATTACCATACCCTTATTCAGTATACCAGTGTTTGACCAGTTTACTTAATATTTTTCCAAGCATGTTTTGTATGTTATACATTCAAATAAACTTAAAAAAAATGAACAAAAATACATACTAGATAAAGGATTAGTTTGCAATAAAATCGGAAAAATCTTGTTAGATAGCAACACTTCCAAACTGAAGTACCTACTGTTTTCGTAAATCAATCGATTTTCATAAAATAAAATCGAGATGGCACAGATGGTTGACTAACGCTTCACTAGAGCCTTTTGGAATAATGCTATTGTCAACGTCAACGTCATAATAATGTTTATCGATTTTTTCATGCCATGCCTCCTCTGAGTACACTCAGAGCATGCCTCTGAGTAGTACAGAAACAAAACATTAAAAATCAAATAAGTCAAGTCAGTTAATGCTGCCAGCTCGTCGTACAATTCCAGCTAAAACTAGGCTTTTTGTTTAAATCTCCGATTTCTCAAAATATTTACCTGCATTTCTTACTTATTCTGTGAACAAATTAATATTCTTTTATTTCAGACAAATTAAGTCCATAACATATATTTATCTCACACATTGAATTTAAAAAATTAAGCTGACTCAAAGAATAATTTCAAAACGCGCTTACCTACTTCATACAATATTTAGATATTTATATAAGTAGGTACCAACTGTTTTTAAATAAGTGAAGCCATGCGAAATTACTTTCTTGGATATAATTTTAAACGATAGGTTACTTGATGAATGATTACGATGAATATTTTTATCTCTTATGAATCAGAATCAGAATCAGAAATAGATTTATTGTTAACAAAAAAGATCTTAAGTATAAAATAGTGTACAGTTTCAACAGCTTATCTTTAACAGACATACAATAACAGTTTTTAAATAGGCACCTTATTAACTAGGTAGGTATACAAACATCATTTATTAAAGAATTCTTTGAGCGAATAGAAAGCATTTGATTCTAACCATCTTTTTAATTTATTTCTAAATATATTACCATCTAATGTTTTAATTTCTATGGGAAGTTTATTGAAAATGTTTATGGCTGTGATGAATGTGCTTTTGTGATACATAGTGTTATTGACTTGAGGGATACAAATATTAAATTTATGCTTGGACCTTTGTGAGGAAGCACGCACAGATTTCTTTTCAAAAAAATATTGCTTATTGCTCTTTACAAAAATACACAATTCTAGAATATAGATGGAAGTGAGAGTCAGTATTTTTTCCTTTTTAAAAATATTTCGCAGCGAATCAGTGCTCTTTAAGTTATAAATACATCTTAATGATTTCTTTTGCATTACAAAAGTGGTTTGGATATTAACAGAGTTTCCCCAGAAAATTATTCCATAGCTTAACTGAGAATAAACTAATCCGTAATAGGCTTGTTTTGCTATAGTTTTTGATGTAATTGAGCTAAGTGTAGAAAGAGCGTAGCAGTACTTAGAAATTTTTTCGTTTAATTCTGAAAGGTGAGCTTTGAAGTTAAGATGTGAATCAATTGTTAGTCCTAAAAATATCGTTTTATAAATTTCTTTTACTTCGTTATTTTTGTATGAAATTTTTATATTTAATGGTGGAGTTTTATAATTTTGAAATCTTATTATATTAGTCTTACTGACATTTACCTGTAAATTTATTTGCTCAAGCCAATCTACAACTGATTTTAATGTTATGTTAATTTCCTGTTCAAATTCAGTGTCAGATTTTTTATTTTGGGGTATATATATTGTAGCGTCGTCAGCAAACATTACGCATAGATATTTAGTTATTTTAGGCAACTCATTGACATAAAGCAAGAATAATAGGGGACCTAGTATGCTCCCTTGCGGTACACCCAGTAAAACATGCTGTGGGACAAGTATGGGTAATTGTTGGGCAGCTCGTTTAAAAATATTGATATGAAACCATTTTTAGATTTTTAGATCCGTGCGAAATGTTAGCAATTTTTTGTTGAAGTCATGTGACTTCTGCCAGCCCCCTTCTGCCATCTAAACGGTTGTTTTTAAATGTAAAATAAATTATACACCCAGTTAAATAATAAGAATAAGAATAATTTTATTGGAAAATTGTGTTAATCATAGTTACATGAAGGTCTTAAATTATAGTAAGTATCAACAATTTTATCCTATTCGGACATACAATCTTAGTCTAGGCAGATAATCATCTAATGTCAAAAAATTATCTCAAATTGTAATGAACGTTATTAACAAGCCACTTCCTTAACTTAAGTTTAAACATGTTTCCATCAAGTTGTTTTAGTTCTACTGATAAATTATTGAAGACTTTGATAGCTGTTACATATGTGCTTTTGTGGAACATTGAATTGTTGATTTGAGGTATACATAGGTTAAACTTATATTTATTTCGCAAGCTATCAGATCTAATAGATTTTTTGTTGAAGAATGTTGAGTTATTTTTTACGAATAAGCAAATCTCTAAAATGAATATCCCAGTTAATGTTAGGATATCATTGTCTTTGAAAACATCCCGCAAGGACTGAGTACTCTCTAAATTATATATGGCTCTAATGCATTTTTTTCATAACAAAAACTGATTGGACTTCAACTGAGTTTCCCCTAGCCAACTAACTATTTCCTCGAGGGTTTTATTAATTTCCGTTTCAAAATCCTGTATAAGTTATTATTTATTTGGGGTATGAAGATTGTGGCATCATCTGCAAACATGACACAGAGATGTTTTGTAATATTTGGTAAATTATTAATATAAATTAAAAACAAAAGTGGTCCTAGGACACTGCCCTGTGGTACACCTAAAGTTAGTGCCTACCTTAAAATAACGAAGTTCGAAGGAAAACTAAACTATCACAGCTTATTATGGTTTATTTACTAGCTACTGCTATACAACTTATCCTACATTGCGCGTGGCCCGACACGGAATTGGCCGGAATATAATGTAGGGAACCTATATCGGTACCGGAAGAGTCATAGAACTATTATTATTAATACCTCCTATTTTATATTACACTTTTAAAAGGAAAAGTACCAAGTTTCCCGCAATGTGATTTGAATTCAAACTTCACCAACTGTGACCAACGAAAAAAATTTATTCGTTGGCCATACTTACTGCCGATATTCTGGAAGGCAATTCTCGCCAATAAAACACTCGCTATACTGAGAACAGTCAAATTTGACAGATTTTATGATATAATTTTATCGAGTGATAGAATGGCGAAAATTGGCCCACTGATCATGCATAAAGTAACTTGCTTGCTTGCTTCTGACCTTATTGGATTTTCCACTAAAACTGGTGGCTTCGACTCCCACTTTAGTGATGAAAATACTATCACTCAACCACTAAGCCACGTTTTGAAATAATATTATTTTTACATAATTTAATTTTTGGGAGTTTTTACTGACCGAGTGAACTGTCTCGAACTGTTTAGTACAACGTACAATATTAACGCGAATTCATTCGATGCGTATTTATGCTGAAACCACAATACCTACTATACGCAAAAGTTTCGGGGTTCTTAGCTTCAAGACCCACATTTAAAAGACTTGCTCTGGACTGGTGAAGTAATCAAAAGTATCACTGGTCTGGTAGCTAGCAAAATATAAATTTTGTGGAACAATTTTAAGAAATCACTACATAGATTTGAAATCTTATGGTATGTTAAAGAATCATCAACAAAATAAAGCTTGCTCTGTTAGTTATTAGTAGATTAGATACAAGTACCTACTACAACAGATTAGGTAGGTACGTACCTACAATGCATGTATGTGTGGGACAACAAAACTTGCAACTGATAATTTTTTTTATTGATGTTCATGTTGATTTATTATTGGTTATACTTTATTACGTAATAATAAAGGTTATTTACTAAAATACGTACTGTTGTCGTACGTAATAACTAAAATTTGTTTAGCGGAAATTTTAGCGATTATTTGAGCAGTAGGGCCGTTTTTTGTTAGTAGTTTTCTGGTGGTTTTAAAGGTTGAATCTGGTGTAGAGCTATTTTAACTGTTGGCAATACTGCTTCTGACTTCTGTCTGATTGCTGAGTTCAATTTTCATTTTTCCTGGTTGTCTGTTTCGTGCGCTGAACCGGCTGACGAATTTTGTCTTTTATATTTTGTTTCTCTGAGCCGGCTGAGAGGAGTAGACGTTTCTGTGTTCAGCAGGATCAACCAGCATGAAGTACTGTGATTTTGTGAGAGACTTGCGTTGAGTTGAATTACTCTGATCAAAAAGGAAAGCCCGAAAGGTAGGCGGTCGCCGTAATGAGGGTCCTCGCGCACTTTTTAACTATTTACTTGTTTATTATTACTATAAGTGGTGATAATGAGGAGGAAGAGCTTCACAGGAAGAGAGTCATTGATCAGTTGACGAGAACTCGCACAGTTTTGATAGATGATTACCATTTGGTCACAAGGCAGATAGCTACAGATGTATATATGTACAGAAGTTACCGCACGGTGTCTATCGTGTTTTACCCTGTTATGAGGGATGTGGTTGATGCCCACTTCACATTCCAGTTGGAGGAACTTCATCTGAACACTATTGGTAGGTTTTTGCACTTGTTTTCGCTTGCTGCTGTTGAATGCTAACAATGCTATGATAAGATAAGTAATTTATCTGATTATGTTACATTATTATTATTATTATTACCATTATTACCTATTCAAATTCCGTCATTGATAGATGACGGAATTTGAATAGGTAATAACAGAAGTTGGTTTTGATACAAAAATATGATAAAATTAGGCAAAGCTAAGTAATTTCTCTGTTATAATAATAACTCTATGCAGTTTATCACATCAGTCATCCAAGCTCTGCTTACTTGTGGGCTAAATGATGCTGTGTGGATTGTCCAGCAATATTTATTTTATTTAATTCTGTCCCTCCTGTGATGGGTGATATAAATCGAGTTGTACTTACCCTTTTTGTGATTTTTACTTACATAGAAATTATCAGATAAAAATTACGATTTTTTGTGTTTATCTCACATTCTCTATCTGCTATTGTTTTGGAGATAATTTGGTGCAAAGTGATATAACTACCAAAATATTAGCAAAAAAATCATGAATATTATGTCAAGCTGTACCCCCTTTAGAAATTGCTCCACACACTGGTTTTAGTGCTTCGTGGTATAAGAGTGATTATATTACTTATAACATTTTATTTTTCAGTGTATCTATCATGAATATAGATATATTTAGAGTTATTTCACTTTGATCCAATCTTTCTCAATGCTGATTAGAGTTCAATTCAATAGAAAACAATCTAATCTTTGGGGTAGTATTTTTATCATTTGTGAGGTGTTTGAACAACATTGTGTTAGGAACATATTCTATTCGATATTAGATTTTTTTAGATCTTGTATATCAGTTTACACAAGACAACTTATAGGTGCAACATAATTTAACTGTACTTGTATCATTTATCACATAATTTTAGCACATGTTAGAAACAAAAAAGGTACAAGTTACAGGTTTTTAACTTTTTAGTGAGTTTCTTTAAAACTATAATATTTAACATAAAAACTAAAATGCACAGCGAAAGTGAATGTTTTTATCTACAAAAGAAGGTACATTTGTGTAACCTGGCCCACTTCGTTCACAAACTAGAATTTTTTTAATCTTGTTTTTGCTCTTCTGCAAAGTGTTGATTTTTCTCTTGTATCATATATCACAGGAGGCACAGAATTATGCTCAGCAAAGGCATATTATTATTTTATGAGCTTCCTAAAAGGTTGCATTGCTCATAAAATACCTAACACACTCTTTTCCATTCAGTAAAATTGTACTAAAAAAGACAACAGGCATTCAAAACTGATCCTAATCATTCCCACAATAGCTTTCATATTAGGATTACTCACCTCAATCCAATTCCAATTCATGTAAAATTGAATGTTTACAATTACTTTCCATTTGTTTGTAATGGGTTCAATCTTCTAACAAGTGCTATACACAAATTAAATACACTAACAAGAATGGGCACAAATATATTTTGTGGGCCAGGGTTTATGGTTGAATTTAGTTTGAAGCATGGTCAACTACATGTTCCCTGTTTGTGATAACTGTGATAAGTGATAACTTGGAACTGTTAATGGGTGGAACTGGTTGTGATATCATTATCTCAGTACAGATACGAGAGAGTAGATTTTAATTGATGTTTTTATGTAATGTACTTAGCATTACATTAAAACATCAATCTTCATTAGCTTAGCAAAGTAAAAATCTTTTAACTACAAAATACTTATAACCTACTACTGTCCAATTTATTATTTATATACATACATATGTATGATTCATACAAATAATTAAGTTCTCTTATTTATTTTGATTTTAGTAACTATACTTAAATAAGTAGTGTAATAAAAGAAAATCCCATTATTGACTTTACACTTTTTGATCAAGTTTACATTAGAGAAAGTATAAACACGATTATTAAATATGTACACTAGAAAAAACAAACTTTAAACCTATTAAAAGTAATTCTGTTAAAAAGGCTACAAATTCAGGCAAAATTCAATCAATAACAATAATAAGTAGTTGCTTATTAAATTTTATTTTGCCTTATTACGGTTAATGTAAATTTATAATAAAACGATTATGTTGTTAGGTACAGACCAAGGCTAATTATTTATTGTATACCTTTAGGCGAACAACCTGCCAACCTCAGAAAAAAAAATGTAATAAAAAAAACACCCCAGATGAAAGAAACCACTGAAGATGATATTTTTTCAGGTTCCTGCAGCCCGCGTGATGTGATAGTAAACCTAAAGCATGGCTCCTACCCAGCTGTCAATCCAGACGGCTATGACTTTCCGAAGCACTTCATAGAACCAGCGCTGCGAGAGTCGGTACATACCTTGGAGCTACAATCGGGCGGACAGAACCAGAGCTATACAATACCAAACCCTAAACCGGGGAACTGGTATGCTCTTGTTTATATTAAGTGGGAGGATCCTAGGACGCAGAAGGTTGAACAACAAGGTAAGAACTAAGGTGGATCGATTTCATTATCAACTGAGCTGGATTTCACCGGAAACCTCCCCCCGCCTCCCGAAGTTTGTGTCATCATTGAGCAGAGTTCAAATCAAATCTTAATAGCTTGATTGACCTCGTTTCTAGGACCTACTAGCTATATCCTGTTACATCAAGCTCATCAACAAAGCGGCCAGTTTTTTGGTCACTCTTGAGAGCCATTGAATTGCACTTACATTATGTCCTAGCCGAATGCAAGTGAGCTCTTTGACACACACTGCACAGGCGGCGGTTCTATTTAATACAGCTGAAAAATAGTTCTACGCGATGCGATGTTAGTAATTTAAATGTAGAGGTAATTATGAATGTTTTTAACTAAATAGCATTCACATTTGTATCAAACCTAAGATCAGGTGGTTGGGGATCTAAAATTTTAAATTACATATTACCACAACAAAATTTTTGTTATAGGGTATACTTAGTACTGAACAAAGTTCTCGCTTGGTTCACGTATTCGCGTTGGCGATCAAACTTAGTCAACCTTGAGTGAGAATGGGCTAATCGGCTAATCTGTCTGTGGGTCTCTGTACAGAACGGGGTCACCTTCCACATAATAGGAGCGCATGCGTAGGTGCGGTCGTTTGAGGAATATGTTTGACTCAAATTACCGAGAATTTTTTTTTGTTTTAAGATACTACGGTCGATTATACTTCTGTGTTCTTCGTCTGTGCTGTTCCTGTGAAGCCAAATAAATGTATCTTCATCTTTTATAAACTAGGTATATCACCGAATGAAATATGAAGCAGAAAATGGGATTGAAAATGCAACAGATGCCAGATAGCGTCTCAATGAAAGACTGTGATCAACAATAAATGTTGTTGATTTATTTTGTAATACTCTTATTATTTCTAGAATTCCTAAAATCCCTTTTAAAATGATAGGCTACTTACATACCATTTTTTATTTATGCTTATCTTATTCTGAAACATTAATTTAATATTCCGTATTTGTTTTTTTTTATGTAAGCGGTACCACTAAGAAAGAACGGCTGGATCAGTCGGCCAACTAACTAGTCCGTCCATAAATGAGCCGAACGCGCGACAGAGCGCACGTGTTGCCCAAACAAAGAGCGCGCTCCTCGCCATACAAAGCCTACTACACCATATTCCCATTGAGGCCATGTTTCCAGTAAAGTTGCAGCACGCACACAAGTATAGTGATGCAATAAGTATTTCCTCTCACACGTTGAAATTATAACGTTTTTAGGAGGGGCGTGTATTAGATTTGAAGGGCTTTACCTACCTAGTAAATTATCTTAATTCGATAGAATCATGGAATTGCCTACCTTACTATGCAACCTAACATTTTGGGAATTGAGAATAATGAAATCAGAAGTCAGAAGTCAATAACTTTATTTCTTTAGGCTTACAAAATAAGCACATAGATAGACAAGTGAAATACCAACCATTAATTACTATCAAATAAGAAGTAAAGTGTTATTGAATTTCTCTTCACTTCAATCTTTTGTCCACTGGTGGAAGAAGTGAAAAAGAAACCACCAGCACATTTATATAATCACTTATGTGTCTAATATATGTTTGTACTTATTTAAATAGAAGCACTAAACCATAGAAATAGAAACATTCTAAAATAATACATATCCTTATAATTCAAACTTTACCTTCAACAATTTAAAAGCTAAAACAAGCTAGGACACATCTAGAAAAAGGTGCTACAATGTATAAAAGCTTACCATAATGAGAGATGCTTTCAGCTTACAGGTTCAGAACAGAGTAAGAGCGTCAGCCAGCCTACCGGCTTTCTTATTTATAGCATTGGTTCAACAAACAGAACTTGTTTGTTTGGTCCTGTTACATTTTATTATTGAATATCTTTTAAAGCCTTATTGTTTACCACTACATACACTTGTTATATTATATATTTATCACTAAACAAATTAGAATAACTGACACGTGCATTTTTAAAATGGGTTATCTCTACCTACATTAAACATCAGGTGGACCATTTGCTTTTCCCGCCTATTAACCTACGCATATCGCCACATAACAGCTTTGCATCGTGTCGTCGTGCAGACGTTTACTTTTTTGTATACAAGTGTTCATAAATATAATCACATCAGAGAAAAGTCTACCTTAGTGCCTGTAAATAGGTAAAATCTCAGAAGCAAAGTCCTGTGCGCTGACTAGTTTATGAATAGGATTGACCTCGCTACGCTTCCTGCGTTGGACGCATCATTCAATGATTGCATCGTATTATGATACGGCGACGCACTCGTGCGTTTCTACCAGCAGAATAAGGGCAAATCACTATTTTACTTATTTAACTCGATACTAGTAAAAAAGAAAGAAATAGACAACATGTATAAAGTTTTTGCTATTATAATTTTTTGATATAATTATAATGTTACCTCACACTTATGTAATTTTTTGGGATATTATTTAATTTAAAAATCTTATTACATAAATTTATTTCTAAAATAGGCATTTATAATGATTGTAAACACAGTCGTATCAAATATACCTACCAACTACTCACTTTTATTTCCTAGTTATGAAGAAAAAATTTGAAGTTTTAAGTGTCCGGTGGAATGAAGTCAAATTCATTCTGATTTTGATTCATAGTATTTGCGGTTTAGCTTTAAACATCTAGAAAAATAGGCATTAATATACCTACGCGCTTCAAGAGAAGTAGGTAATTGTCTTAGGTATCTCAAGTAATTTGATATCAAGGCTAAGCTAAACTCCTCATACTATTAACACATGGAGCATATTCAAGTTTCTCGACCCGGAGACGAGTTTTTTTTTTATATATCCATTAGCAGTTGGATTTTTTTTTAAGCAATTTTGCTGACAATTTAAATTACAATTCAATAATAAAAACAAATTAGAACTAGTATTTACAATTGAAACAATTAAGCTAACTGCAGACTATTGCAAACAATCTACAGGTAGCTCAACTGATCCATATCAATACCAGTCGGAAGCGTCCCCAAGACGCTGGCTGCATTGCCCCGCTGTATGGCAATGCTGATGCGCTGCGCCAGATACCCGCCAGCTCTCGGGTCACGCGTCGCGTCGACCAGACGCTCAGATAACTTTTTAAAAACCCGGAGAGCCTCGGTACCAGCAGTTGGATTAACTTTAACAAATGATTTGTTTTTTTTTTCAGGCCTTGTAGCAGCATGCCAAACGGTTTTATACACAGACTTACAAATCCGAAGAGCTGACGAAATTGAACTAATAGACTGTTATAGCAGCACCACTGTAGACTATTCTGAAATACCGACCTATTTCAAATGCATGTCTATAGACAGCGTGGCCCCAATATCAGTCAACATCACTGTAATCAACGCAACTGATTCAGAGAAAGAAGTCAATTTCAAAGTACAATCTTTATCTCTACCCACCGATGACAGCTACCTCGTAAACTGCGCTTTTGACCCCAGTATAAATGCCGCCCAGAGCATAGTTTTCACCCCTCATCCAAGTGCTTGGCATTACATTTACATCGGCCATGTCGAAGGAAACGCAACAACTCTAGCTGATTGTGAATCTTACTACCTAAGATCAGATGATGAAATCGAAAATCACACGGTTGTAGACCTTATGCGAGACGATAAAGGCAGATTTTTCACATTCAACTACGGATTGCCGACGACGGATCTCCAAGACTCAACCAGTCTAGTCAATATCACTTCGGATGAAGTAAAGTCGTTAAGGTTCAAAGTGAACCAGTTTTTGGATATAGGAGGAACCGTGACTATTGAAGCTAGTCTTCTTATGAGTATAAAATACTATATGGGATGGAAGAGGTCTTACAAGAATGCTCTCTTAGCTTTCACGGAGGATAATCAGTTCTTTAAGGTTGTTATTTGCTTGAACATCGGGCATGCCAGCGTACCGTTAGAGAATGGACGGTGTAGATACAATGATAAGGAAAAACCAGCCTTATTTGTGCTGAATAGTACAGATTCCGATTCTATTTACGATAAGGTTATTATTCCGTACCCTGAGAGCGGGACTTGGTATCTGAGCCATAGGTTGTTTTGCGACGATGTCGTCTGTCCTTGTCGCACGTCGGATAATGGTACAAAGTACTATGTAGATACCGACGGGTTAGAGAAAGAAGTTGAAGTTGATGGTGAGTTTATTTTATAGTTATCTTATCTAGTTCTATAGTTACCTACACTAGCTAATTTATCCTAAATCCTAAATCCACACACTGTTTAACTTGGGTCAGAGATGAATCCCACAAGTCATAACATTACTAGCTGCGGCCCGCCGCTTCGCACTCTTTTTTCCGGGATAAAAGATCCGTCCCCAGGATACCATCTACCCTGCCAAATTTCACTGAGATCCGTTCAGCCGTTTTGGCGTAAAAAGTTAACAGACAGACAGAGTTACTTTCGAATTTATAATATTAGAGGTAGTATGGATACAGACATACGTCCGTACCGTTTCTTTAATAATAGATCGATTAAGCAACCTTTCAAACAAAAAAAAAACTAATCAAAATTGGTTCATCCGTACAGCCAGCTAACGTAGTTCACGTTGCCATAAAAAAAACAAACAAATACACACCATACATTAAACTTACAGCACCCTTCTTAGCTTGTCTTAAAACTATTAAACCAATTTTTCAGGTGTTACCTGGAACAACACACACACAGGTACGTCAGAGTGCAACACAACAGTGGTGCTGTCGATATCCTCGACATCTTGCGTCAGCGGCCGCTGCAGCAACCACGGCAATTGTCTGTTCAACACCTTCGGAGGGCTTGTGATGTCCTATTGCTCCTGCTCGGCTGGTTACGGAGGTATAGCTTGTTGACCTTTCCTTTCTTATGGCTTATCAGTATCTGACATAGAACTGACTTTACAAAAAAAATGGTTCAACAAAGAAAAATACTCACTGCTGACACATAGCATAGCTACGTACGTAGTACATCTTAGGTGCTTAACATTTTCATTGCCCATAACGCACACGCCCCCGTGCTCCGTGAGCCCTCTCACGGAGCACGGGGCGTGTGCGTTCATGTGCGTCGACTTTGGGCTGGGCAGTGAATGTGTTAAATCAGCTCTAAGCATTCCTAACTAGACTCAAACACAAAAGACACCAACCCTAGGAGAGCTAGATCGATAAGCACCGATTTTTGTCTCTGCTCTGGAGTCGATAAAATTGGTCAAGAAAAGACCGCTGTTACTGAACTGTGTCTACACCATAGACAAAATCGTTGGTTATCGATCACGATCCAGGAAGGTACTAAAATAAGTTCAAAAATAACACATACGTCTACTTACACCACAGCCTTTTTTTTTAAACTGGCGCGAACCTTTTTGTTTTTATATTCAGTATAAGAAAGGCCTGGATTTGTGACTTGTCGTCAGCGCGGATTGATTGATTTAATTGTATGATAAAACAAAAGGCAATCGTACCAGCTTTAAAAAAAATAGCTATACTGGTCCACTGCTTGATACAGACCTCCCTCATAAGCCTCATATAAAAATAATAAACTATCTTAATTATTTTCTTTCTTTCCCAGCCTGGGACTGCTCAGACGACTCAAGAATGGACAGCAAAGCGTACATGCTGCTCTCCATACTCCTCCTTACCCTCAGCAACCTCCTATTCTTCTTCTCAATCTACGTGGCAACCATCCGCAGGTACTACACAGAAGCTATGATGTACGCATTCACTATGGTCTTCTCAACGTTCTACCACGCTTGCGATGCCCCCTCTCAAATCGCCTACTGCATCGTCAAAGGTAACATTTTACAATTTGGAGATTTCTACTGCGGTATCATGTCTTTCTGGGTCACTTTATTAGCTATGAGCATAATAAACGATAGAGTGTTATCGTCGCTGCAATTAATAGGTGCTATAGTGATAGCATTGTTGACAACTTGGAACATGCATTCGTTTATGTCATTCCTACTGCCAGTAGCTGTAGGTATAGTCGTGTTATTGACTTCCTGGGTGTTGGATTACAGGACGAATCGTAAGATGATGTATCCAAGGAGATTTTATACGAGACACATGCCGTTTGGAATTGTTTTGGTGTCTGTGGGTTTGATCTGTTATGCGTTTCTGCAAACTGAGCAAAATTATAAGGTAGTGCATTCGATTTGGCATATGATTATTGCTGTGAGCGTTGTGTTTTTGCTACCAGATGTGAAGAGGGATATTAATGCGCATCCATTTGTGCCCAGTCCTAATAGTTGTAATTTATCGCTTAATATGTGTAGATTTTTTAAGAGGTGCAGGACGCCTATTGCTGAAGATTGAAATTTATAAGTACACACTGCATATACCAAAGAACAAGAAATATGTGATATAAGTAAAATTTTCTTCTTCTTTTTTTTCTTCTTTGAAGAAATATTTCGCTAGAATTTATGCTTTATTTACAAAATGACTATAAAAGTAGCACTGGTTTTGTTAGTGTTTCATTTACTGCCTCATGAAATTCTATAACGAATTTTGATGAAATATAAATGCCATATTTTAGATTGTAAATGGGAATCAACTGCCTCTTGGCTTTAAGTTAAAAGTGAGAATTAACAATAGCAAAAGTGTAAAACTTTAACATTATTATGGTGCAAATAGTTGTAAGATTTAAATGTAATTTTTTCTGGCTAGTCAACAAGTACATTTTTTACACAGTACTAAAAACAAAATGTATTTAGATGATTATCTACTTTAATGTACATAAAACGTGAAGCTAAATCCCACTTAGGTTGCCCCAAAAGTTCTTACACAAAATATAATATTAAATAAAAGTTATGAAGTTATTTACAAAGAACATTAGTAGGCAATGTTCTTTGTAAATAATTACATTTGGGTAAAAACCACAGTAAATGTAATACTTTTTAAACTTTCGCGATCTGTTAACATACTAAAGATTATTTATCGTGTATCTTTTGTTTTATTTTCCCCTACGTTTCAACCAGGGAAAATAAAACAAAAGGTACTCGATAAATAATCTTTAACACAGTAAAAGTGTTGAGCAAACTGCAGACTGTTATGAGCAAAGTTATGTATTAATATTGTATGACTGATATTATATTTTTTTTTAATCTTATCTAAATCATGCATTTGTGTGTTGTATTACTTTTTATGCTAATCAATAATGGGTATTATTGATTAGCATAAATATTATGTAGCTATACACTAGCTAGCCAAACTCGATGTAGAATATTTGTAAACAAACCACGACACAAATAACTAAAACTCACTTGCTTGGCGTCGAGTTTCAGATATAATTGTAAGCAATATTTAATGAAGGAAGGATCACAAATCGACAAGTAATGTATATTCCGTATTATAAGACACGGCAACAGAGTGAATTTTAGGTTAAGTATGGGTGGTTTGTTTACAAACATTCCACATGGAGTTGGGCTAGTGTATAGGTATAAAGCGCTAGGTATCTTCTCTATTATTGCAATTTACCGAAAGGTATTATAGCAAACTTCCGTGTCTTCTATTTACTGCATTTAATTGACGTGTGAATTTTCTGTATTTAATAGATTTATTATTGTTAAAAGTTATAATGAACTGTTAAAATATTATCTACTGAAATGTCTACTTACTCTAAAGGAGAGGGTGTTGTAACTGTAAATGTTTCACGTTTTGGGTTGAATGCAATTCTGTAAGTCAAGTTTGAACAAATAAATAAATAATAATAATAATTAGTTATGTATAAGATTTCGTTAAATTCTGTAAGTAGTTATAATAAATAAATAGGTGGTAAAGGAAATTTATACTTGAATTTATAGAGAATTTACGATAGCTTGATTTATGAAATATCAAATATCAAACTGCTTTATTTCCTCTACCTTTACCTTAGCCTTTACTCTTTGACGCGTCACAAAATTCAAATTAGGTACATATAAAACTACGAAATTAAGTGATCACTTCGATTTTTTGTTCACTTCAATCTTTTTGAGGTAAAGTAAAGAAGCGAACAAGAAACCTCAATGATATATACAATTTTTTCAACTCATCCGTGTGTTCAAGGGTCCTGTAAGGTCTAAAAGAATTAAAGCGCTTTAATATTTGAAATACCTACTCTAACGGTGCCTTAAACTGTCCACTTCGAAATACTCGTAAGTAAGATATTAGGGGTTTGTGCCATTAAATTACAGAAGAAGTTGATTTTTACTATAAAAGATATAGTAGTTTGACGATTTTTTTTTATGGATGTAAGCGGGTTAACTATGAGCATTTGTGTCGGAAGAACACCACTTACCGCAACCGAACCGCACTCACCCAGAAGAAATCCCTCGTAAAGGGATGAAACGTTAGTGGAACACAAATATGGTTCGTAGTTAACCCGCTTGCATCCGTAATAAAGAAGTTGATTATCAAAAAATATCTGCCCCAATCGGAATTTGGTGAATTTGACAACCTCTTTGGCGGGTTGACTCCCGCCTCGGGTCAAATGTTTGTATGATCTGCAGATATTTGTTCCGGGTGTTTTCTAAGTATAATAAAATATCCATGTATGTAATGTATAAGTGTAAGATATGAATTATCTAGTACCCATAACACACTCTGCTTAGGTACTTTAAGGCTAGACGGGGTTGATAGTCCAGCAATATTTATATACATATTTACAATTTAGAATCTCTTTGAAAGATACTAATAAATTAGTACCTTCCAAAGAGAGCTCTTAGCCCAAAATGTACAATTTTACTTAAGTGCCGAATAAAGGTTTGCGCTCACACGTGCAACACCATGAGCTTTAAAATGTGGGCTTAAATATAACAATAAATCAGTGACGGCCACGTGATGGCTTAAAAACAGACAGCGCGCGGGCTACTCGCTTGAAGCTTGCGGTAAGCAAGTATGTCACTGTAAAATTTATCTAAATGTAACGGTTTAAAGCCTATATTTGAATGCTTATTTTTGTGTTGTGCGGCAGCGGGGTTGGACGTGTGAGCGACAACATTAAACCTTGCGCCATATTTTGTCGAAACGCCGAAAATCGGGCGTTCAGAAGTTAAACTAAGTTTATAGCCGACTAGCTTGGAGGAAGTTTGATGAAAAGAGTTTGCTTGGTACACTAGAGTTTATTACTTGCAATTTAAACACAGGTTACACAAGATGTGGTGGAATTCAGTCTTTTATGATAGAGATACACTTGATAACAAAGAAAAGAAAAAGTTATGTTGGAAACGGACTCAAAGTAAAATGCCACGCACGGCCTCGACCGGAGTCTAGGTGAGAGAGCCGTCACGAGAAGCGCGCGGGGCGTCTTACATGGCGGCGAGCGCGCGAGATGCCCTGATTGGTCCCTGCGAGACCATTTGTGTTGTCACTACTGGTTGGGGTTACCATAAGTTCAGCTTAATCCTGCTCCACTTTATGTCGGTAAATGCGCTGAACTCGTTTAAAGCGCTAAACTTACTTTATCATAAATTGATCGCGTTAATTTGCGACGGTCAAATTGGACCTATGTATACCTACTTAATTTCGTAGTACCTACACAATTATAAAGTTAGACTTATTAATTAGGTATTACAAGTACTTTTACCATTTTAGTAACTTAAATGGCTACAAATTTAAAATTACTTATCTACTTACACAGATTATGTGCTCAAAATTATGTTTTATCATTCTATAGTTTATTGAAAACGGCGCGTCTAAATAGATGCCCAGAAAGCCAGAAAGTAAAATATTGTTATTTGTGGAGTTATTTCAAACGAAGCAAACTGAATAGCACTATTACACGTACCTATGGCATTTTGTAGAATTTAAATTTATTGTTGTCAATTTGTAGATGTGATTATTGTATTAAATATGCATGATTTATTTTGTGGTTTTATTCATGACCGAGAATCAAACTAGCCCTCAGAGCCCGCTGCCTATTCGACCACTGCGCCACTGAAGCCGTCATGCAATTTGAACAAAATAAAACAAAATTTATGTATTTATACTAGGAAGTTTATTTCATTGTCATCTTAGAAAATAATTTTAGTAGTAGTTAGTACTAATTTGAAGTTCAGTCCCATATTTAACAGCCAGATATAGAAAACTAATTTATATACTTTAACATACCTATTTATATGTATAATAATAACTTTAACAATTACTGTTTATGGTGGTCACAAAAATAAAGTAATTGGCAGCACTAAAAACGTTGCCATCAATTTTATTTCCATGGATAAATCAGGGATCGCTTCATGTTTAGTGTGGTCAAATTATTGTATGTATTCTCAGATTTTTCCCTCAGTATACCTTATATCTAATAAGATCAAATAAATTACCTAATAATAATTATAACACAAACTGAAATATATTTTGCAATACTAACTGCTTTTTTTTACTATAAACACTTTCGTAGTTTGACAAATTCATTATGAAAATGTAAGCGAGTTACATACGAACCAAGTTCAGGTTGGAAGAACGATTAGTTTCGTAGTTAACTCTAATGAATCAATTGTTTTTATGAAATTATTCCATAACTTTTTTGAAACCTGATATAACCATTAGACAATTAAAAATATATTGACTGTATACCAATATCTAGCAAAATGTCAGTCTAGAAAATATAATCTTTAGAAATGGGTTACACTAGCAGTGTGTATAGGTATTAAAGCTAGTTACTGACCGGTGTTATGTGAGCAATGTAACGTGTCACACAGCAAGCATTTATGCAATCAGTATGGGGAAGAAGGCAAACACAATGAGCAATGAGGCATATTTTTGATGTTTTATGCTCACTGCCAAAGGGTACATTATGCCCTGTAAAACCGGCCAGTACCCAGATTCAGACTTCCTGCAGTGGAAGTGTTAACAATAATCACCTCAAACCTGCTACACCATACAACATCTGCCGTTGTAATTGTTCTGCATCAAGAGTACCATTGATACTTTGGCAGTCTCTATTAAAAACACTATAAGCAGAAACCTCTCCCTGTTTCTTAGGCCTAGTCCTAGTATTCAAGTAAATGCCTACAAGTACGGAAAAAGTGAAGAAAACTGCCCCAAACTGGATCATTACAAAGTACATAAATAGGCTGATCCAGATAACTGTGTATAGACCCCATTTTACACTGAAATAGGTCCAGGATTCTTGGTTTGGTTCAACCAATGTTTCTATTTCACTGGTTTCCGAGGCAGCATCACAGGGATCTTCTGGTTGAATCAGTATTGTCTTTGTTTTAACAGGCTCTGGTTCTTCATCCATCTGAAATAAGAAGAAAAATCTATTTTGTTCAATGTCTCTCCAAGTGTTCTGGACATAAATTAGTTATACTTATGCAAAATACCTACTTATTTCACACATTGCTGGTATCAGCGCTTACCTACCTACATCTTTAATAGGTACTTGGTGCTTTTTACTTGGAAATTTTATGTGTTGAATAAGATTTAGTTATGTAGGTACCTCTACCTGTTCTATGGAAGGTAGGTACACCTATGTATATTGAATTGAAACTTACAAGCAACACTTCATCCTCATTTTGTTCTTTATTCATATTGTTGAATATGCTTGGAACTATGAAGTTAACTAGTTTTTCCTTGGTTTCTTCGAGTTTCTGCTTGGTGTTTTCAATTAATTCCTTCCGGCGACGTAGGGCTCTATATTCTTTCAGTTTCGCCTCCATTCGGTGTCAATCTTTGGAAATGTTGATGAATAGGTTTCTTGCGTTATCTAGAATTACGACAATATTATTTTGATAAGATTCTAAAGTAGACGTGTTGCGGTAGGGGAAATAGAACAAAAATAAACTTACCTTAAATTATTTTAGGTGTTTTGTTGCAACTACGGCTCATATAATTTCAGCTAAGTTGAATTAGTAAAAACACCATCGAAATTCTTAGAGTATTCGTTGAAATTATTAACAATTCAATGGTTGGTTATTTAATTATTTCCTACAACAAAAAGAACACGCACGCAAGTAAAACCAAAACAACAGCAGAGCAGGCAGGCCAGGTAGGTAGGACTTGACTGACTGTCAGTCAACTCATCAGTCAGCTGCCAAATTATATGATAAAGTCAACCTCAGTGTTTTTCGTGGCAATGCTTGAAACAGTTTTTTTCTGGCAATACTAATTCGCCCGCGAAACCGATCAATACATAACTTTGCTGGTTGCGCCGTGTTTACAAAAATGAACAGAAATCACTAAAAATATTATAAAAACATAACACATATCAAATGGAACACCAACAAGATATGGGTGCTTATGGAGAAAATCCGAACGTGCAAAACAATGGAAGTTATATTACAATAATTCCCGTGGAATATTCAAGGCGGGGCTATTCTATTCAGGCAGAATATCAATACACGTAAGAAATACATACTTCTATCTTCTATTTTACAGAGGGTTTGTCCTTTCGATTTTCTTAAAAATTTTTTGAGTGGTCTTTACTGTTTTAAAATATCTTTATTTACAAAGAAAATTACAATCAAAGAATGGAAACGATTTATTTTACTTGAGTTTTTAATTACTTGTGCAATCGAACATTTCTATTCGTCCAATATTTTTGTCAGGGAGTTTAGGTCTCGGGAAGAATACTACAGCGTCCAAAGCCAAAAGCTCCAAGCGGAAGTGAACGCGCACCTCTACTCCGTGTCCCAGAGACTTCCTCACCTATCCTACAGTCCTCTGGGACGGCAAAATGAGTGGGAAAAACATGACCCTCACAAACCATTGCAGCCTGATTCCAAGGAGAGTAACAGCTCGGACTCCTTGGAAAAGAGTGTTATGGGTAAGTTCATGGATACCAACCAACCACAACTGATCATAGTGTCTTGTTACGGTAAATACCTACTTAAGGCGCTATCCCGACCCAGAACAGCGCCGCCATCTAGTTTATCTTATTATTACGTTAACCAAAGGAATTTTCTTATATCCATTGGGCAGTTTGTGATACCTACACACATGCTCACATCACTGAGAATCTGTACTTTTTTTTTTTATGTAAGTATAAGTATATGTACCGACTATTTTTTTAAAGTCTTTTTTATGTTCTGTTGTACCTACTTTTTTGTTGTGTTTTATATACCTTTGTATTGTGTGTTGCAGTTGCAAATAAATGTTCTATCTATCTATCTATCATAAGCTTTTTTTTAATGCTTCTGTAATAGTTTTATTTTATATAGTTTTTGCAAAGATGCGAAGTTGCTCTTTTTGGCCACCAAACTCTGTTTTCGCATCTCTGTCTAAACTGTACAAAATAAAACTATTACAGAGGCATTAAAAAAAATCACAAACTGCCCTTTGGATTTTATAAATTTCTTTTGTTTAACGTATTAATAAGATAAACTAGGTGGCGGCGCTATTCTGGGTCGGGGTAGCGCGTTAACACTTGTTTAGGCATTTATGCCCAACCAATAAGCATTGCTCTATGTTTTGTGCCTGAGCTTTTTATGTATCTTGTAAATAAGAAACAAATCAATCATGCTTTCTAAGTAGGGTAGGTACCTACCTGCTTATTTGTGTTCTACCTATCTTTAGGTACCACGTCTAACGTCACTTGTCTAAAACATCTTATGAAATGACGATCCTATTTTCATGCACTTACAATTTGATCTAGGGTTGCCGAATGCCGTTCCATTCCAGGTTCAAACCTGAGCAGCTGCTCCAATCAGACAGCGTCTAGCAGCCTCGTGGCCAGTTCCTTCAGCACCGCAGAGCCAATCACCAGCGGCGGAAGTTCTTCTAGCGCCATCTCTCCACCTTTGCCAGGTAACATTTACTGCGCGATTTTAGGTATTGTGAGCTTTGATTAAATTAATTGGTGGCATTCGGTGGTGGGATGCTGTGTGGTGCCGGCTTAGAATTTGCACCACCCCAACTCTTCCCGCGGGTGTCGTAAGTGGGGACTAAGGGATATACACGTGGCCAGCGCCCCCTGCAGAACAATTCTACCACCGAACTGCGATCCTCAACCCGCATGCCCAGCGTGGGAATTATGGGCACTACCCCCCTTGAGATAAATATAGGCTGTATGTAGAGGGAGGTGGAGGATTCGGTGGTCAAACCACTTTGAGCTTCACCTCCGTTGCACCTATTCAGTTCACCAGGTACAAAAATTGCTGAAAAACATTTTTAAATCTCGTCTTTTATTTCGAAAATATAAACTGCTTAACGATTTTGTTTGACTTTAACCAGAGTAGGTACCTACCTAGCTACTGTAGGTAGGTTTATGAATGTATCTCCTGCAGGAGCGACAAAAAGGATCTTACCTACTTATGAGAACACGCCACGCCGCAGTATCGCCAATTAGGTATTTTATTTATTTAACTAAATACCTAGTTTAAAGTATAAAAAAGATGGCATTATCTACCTGCCAACCACAAATGGTAGAAATAAAACAAAAAAGGCGTGCTATAATTAAACTAGTATTTTCATCTGTGTAGGTTGGTACCTACTTCAAAAAGGATTCCCGATTCTCTCCCAGGTTCATCCGGAAGCACAGCCTCGTCATCATCTACCTCAGCCCCTCCAGTCACCTGCGTCTACCTCATGTCTCCTACCGCAATCATGGTAGAGATGTCTTCAGAGGAGGTTCCATCTTGCGTGACTGCCCATCGGTTCCTGAACGCAGTGCTAGCTACTGAGGAGTTGGGGCTGACACAGCCGACTTCAAGGAGTCTGGCTGCCAGTGTGTTTTCACTGTGGATGTGCAGTCCTTTACTGGGTGAGTGTAAAGCCATCTTGGTGAAGATTTCTTCAGAGGAGGTTCCATCTTGCGTGACTGCCCATCGGTTCCTGAACGCAGTGCTAGCTACTGAGGAGTTGGGGCTGACACAGCCGACTTCAAGGAGTCTGGCTGCCAGTGTGTTTTCACTGTGGATGTGCAGTCCTTTACTGGGTGAGTGTAAAGCCATCTTGGTGAAGATTTCTTCAGAGGGGTTTCCATCTTGCGTGAGACTGAACACCGCTTTCTGAATGTCTCGACTCTGCCTAAACTAAATTCAAACCTTGGGTGAACAGTTCAGATGAATATACTGTGACAGGGACTACTACGTCGTGTTTTTTGTGAAATAGCGTGTATGCGCGTATGTTTTAACAATGCTCCTGCCTCCTTGCACATTTCCCATTCGATCCTCTTTTGTTTCGCTTTTCTAAAGTCCAAGATCCCTTCAAGAGACCCAACTATTGCCACACCACTGTTAAAATCAGCTCTCATTAAATTACTAGCTCTTTTCACTCAATACCTAGATACTATAAAATAACTTAATCTACTCTAATTAAATAATTTAATTTGGAAGAATGAGATTTCCTAACACAGGTATTTTCTTTACTTAAAAGGGAATCTCAAAGACTGTTATTATAGTACATTAAGTTAAAGACATAAATATTTTGTATTTTGTCTTCCACTTCTGAAGTGTAGGCACTCCTTCCAGAGATCCAGTTAAAGCCGCACCATTGTCCGTGGCGCGTGTGGGCCAGCTGGCAGACTCTAGTGTCCCGTTACGGACACGCGTCGTCTGCGAGACGGTCCCGGGACCAGCCTGTGCTGAGGCTGCAGAGGAATGTCTTCTTCCCTAAACATCTTGAGGAGGGAATCAAGTAAGTAAGTAAGACTTAGAGATATCCACCGGGGGCGGGCAGCAGCGCCCCCTGCAGAACAATTATACCACTGAACAGCGATCCCAACCCGCATGTCCAGCGTTGGGATTATGGGCATTACATTCTATTTTATTTTATTCTAAAGTGTAAATCATATTCTCGTAGATACTCGTAGATATATAGACCCATGGTTGTCTGAAATAAATTATTTTTATTTATTTTATTTTTATTACCCCCCATGAGATAAAAGCCAATAAGGCGCTTTTCAGGGGGATGGCCTGCGTCCAGCAGTTTTAACTGACGAGGATGAGGATCACCGTACCACCAAACTAACCCACGAAATAATGTATTTTGATAAACCCACGATTTTATTCGTCACGATCATGCGCAGGATTTGAAGTAGGCATTTGTCCAGCACTGAGATGAAATGAGCAGGCAAAAAGTAACTCTACTTAGAGGTTACAATCATCTCAAACTCGTCATCAAAGAAGCATAAACGTGTGGCTATTTATGAAATGACGTTCTATTTACAGATTTTTGAAACATACGCAATCCGTAACATAATTGCGTTAACGTTGGGTTTTTGCATTTTCTTGTAACCGACGACGTTTCGCCAACAGATAAAATCTGAAACACTTTATAATGTCGTCAGGATTTAAAACTACCGAGGCATGACCGGTGGCAACAAATCATGATAAATTTAAGGGTAAAAACTCTAGAGAGAATTAGAGTCCATTATACAAAATTGTCTCTACGGAACAATACTAACATTTTATCGCATCGTTCAGTAGACCGACATTGTTCGTACTAAAGGCATAGATATAAGATATAAGGAAGATCTGTAGATATGGTACGTTCTCCCAGCGCTTAAGTAAAAAAGGGATAATATATTAGGTTCTCGAAAGTGGAAGGCATAAAATTAGGTGCAATTAGGTCCACCCACCTCAGTCGTAGTCGGACCGGCGCCGCCGGCGTTCGTGTTTCGCATGCGTATTGTCGACTCGGTCGTACTTCGGTCTAGGTACGTCTTTCCATCTTTGTTGTTCATTATAATTATTGCACAAGATTGGAAATGTAACTGTGTACGAGTGTTTGCGTGTGGTTGTAACACAGGCCAGTTGTTGAGTAAGCGCTGGGAGAACGTACCATATCTGCAGATTTGACTTATATCGTTGTCTCTAACCAAAACTTTATCACTCTTTCAGAGATTCCCGTATCCAAGAGCTGCTGTACGAAGAAGCTCGCCACAACGTCGTCACAGGTCGGTATCCGCTCGAAAGCGCTCAAGCTGTCATGTTGGGAAGCCTACAGGCCAGGATCGAACTCGGTGCTTTCGATCCACACAGACATACTGCAAAATTTTTCAGGTGAGTTGGTGATTATTTTTGTGGTGAGGTGGTGACAAGTTTATGCCTACGTTTAGCAAGATTAGCAAGTCTCTTGTATGGATGCTTTCCTGAAGTGTGTTACTCAGTACCACGTTGCTAAGCTGAATTAAATTTATGTGACTCAAAACAACTAATGTAGCAAAAATGCGTCGTCTCTGTGATTTTTTTGTTTTATCCTACCTGACAAAATCTACCATGTTACAGCATAGACCTAAGTACAATATGTAGATATAGTACGTTCTCCCAGCGCTTACTCAACAAGTGGCCTGTGTTACAACTACACGCAAACACTCGCACACAGTTACATTTCTAATCTTGTGCAATAATTATAATGAATAATGAACAAACACGAGGGCATTGCTGTAGTCTTTTAGTCAATAAATCACACTAAACTGCGTCGTAGCAAGCACGCGTAACGTAACACGAACGCCGCCGGTCCGACTATGACTGAGGTGGGTGAACCTAATTTAAGCCTTCGTTTTCGAGAAGCTAGTGCCCACGTCAGTCATCTCCCCTATTTTACTTAAATCGATGTGTTATAGGCAATGGTTATTTCTAAAGACTTTCATCGAGGTCATCAGCTAATTTTGTCAATTGCAGGATCAAGATCAATAAATAAAAAAAAAACTTGCACTAAACTGGTTTTCATGAAATTCTTCAGGGAAAACCAAGACAAATATCTCCCCCTCCACGCACGCTCCGGCCGCTGGGCGCAACTGTTACCCGCTGGTAGAAAGGGCAGTCCAGAGGCCATGCTGTTAGAACAAGCGCAACGCCCCCCCGCGGCGCCCCCCCGGAAACTCAGGCACAAGTACCTGGCCCATGTGCGGACCCTGCCTACATACGGGTGAGTTTTGGAAGGGTCGACACTGTCTCTCATCTTGTTAAAAACTTTCTGTGCGAAAAGGCTTACTATAAAATATCTGATTAAGTAGAGGATAAAAAAGCTTGGGGCGGGATTTACTCCAACTCGAAAAATAACAACTAACAGGCGTCGCTTCTTACTTTAGTCTACATACCGAAGCGACAGAAATCAAAATATCACTTTATTTCGGTGTCAGTATCGCCATCTATCTCTATAGGCAGACAAATAGACAGACACAGGACGCTGATGCCAGCAGGTACTGTTATGAATAGCATAGATTAGGTTGGATGAGGTTTACCCTGCCGTGAAAAGGCTTGCTATCATAGCGCATCAACCCCGAAGTAGGTCGTGGCACAATAGAACGGAACACACACATAGAAACGTATATTTGTAACTCAGACACATACAATTACAAAAGAACAGAAAAGAAGACATTTTGCTAGAGTTACAAAACGGCCCCTATTCTTTTGACCTCTGACTTCTTCTCCCTTCTCTTACTGCTGGATAAAGACCTCCAAACTCTTCTGACATTTTTTTTAAGTTCCAGTGCGCTAGTTCAACCAATTCTTCCGTCGCCATTACGAAACCATCACAATTTGATAACATATAATAATATAATATACTCGAAAGTAACTCTGTCTGTCTGTCTTTTACCTTTTCACGCCTAAACGGCTGAAGGGATCCTTATGAAATTTAGCAGGGAGGTTAATGGTATCCAGGGGCCGAACATAGGTTCCATGAAAAGCGCGTGCGAATCCGCGAGCATCAGCTAGTCCTACCATAACCTTCTAATCGTACAGAAATCTCCACGCTAGTTTCTATATTTTATGCAACATGCCCCCTCACCATATCAGTCAAAATCATCAAAAACGTAGACATATGATGATCACCAGGTAATGATTACTTACCCTTTTCCAGCGCGGCGTTCTTCCAAGGTCAGATCGAGCAGCCGGTCCGAAGCCTCACCAGCCTGTTGACTCACGAAGACATACCAGTTCTGGTGGCGGTCAACTCTAATGGCGTCTACGTCATTGACGATACTGAGAGCGTGAGTTACCAATACATCTGTGGCGTTCATATCCGAACGTAGGGGGTATCCGAACGCACCTGGCTTTTGGGGGGTTTTTTGACAGATTGAAAAAAAAACGGAGTTGGTAGAAAAAGTTATTATCCTCGTCTTCAGCATTCTTGGTTTTAGTGGCTTGCATATCCTGAGTTAATCGTGTTGACCTGGATATTCTATAGGGTATTCCTCGATGCGCCAGTCCTAGACAGTGTTTTCTTTACATCTAACTGCGTTACGAAAGTGCTGTGAATAAACGTTTCAAGGATAGAACTGCGTTTTATGTGTGACATTCCCAACCGACCCGTTCTCCAAACATCTATTATATGCACACACAAGGCAAGGCCCCGCCATATCCCCCTCCATACATTCCGGTCTAGAATGTTAGATAGATAGATAT
The DNA here is from genome assembly GCA_963662085.1 of Eupithecia inturbata. NCBI lineage: Eukaryota > Metazoa > Arthropoda > Insecta > Lepidoptera > Geometridae > Eupithecia > Eupithecia inturbata. The sequence continues at coordinate 3,420,446 of OY759192.1, forward strand.
ATAGATTATAACTTTATTGCACCAACAATACATAAAACAAGAACTTAATACTAACTATATCTAGTGTGGCACAATCGGCGGCCTTATCGCTAACAGCTTGGTGTGTATGGCCAAGAGTTCTAGGAAAAGCTGAAGGAACAGTTCGTCCGAAGCTTCGCAAGCCTGCTGACTCACGAATACATGCCAGTACTGGTGCCGGTCAAATCAAATGGAGTCTATGTTATTGACGACCCACTATTGAAACTTATTTTGTTTATGAGTGGTAATGATCCCTAGCAATAATCAACATGTATGTATAATTTAACTACCCTATGTACCGAGGTTTTCCGGGTTTTTAAAAGTTATCTGAGCATCTGGTCGAAGCGACGCGTGACCGGAGATCTGGCGCAGCGCACCAGCATTGACGTACTTACAGCGGGGCAATGCAGCCAGCGCCAGGGTCTTGGGGTCGCTTCCGGTTGGTATTGATATGGATCAGTGGAGCTGCCTGTAGATTGCTTGCAACAGTCTGCAGTTAGCTTAATTGTTTCCATTGTAAATCCTAGTTGTAATTTGTTTTTATTATTTGATTGTAATTTTCTGTTTACCTTGTGCCATAACCGTAAAATAAATCACTTACACGTTGCTAACTTTTGTTTTCTTGTTATTTTTAATGTGTAGTCTGTGTGGGAGGGAACCTATTAATGGTCACCTAAGTGCCAAACACCGTGTTTAGAGTACCTTTACTAAACCGATGTTTCCCCTATAAATAGCGTTATAAATAGCCTATAAATAGCGTAAGTTTTTAATAAAACCTCCTTACGTGTGTAAAAAAAATATTTCTTGCTTATTTCTGATACGTCATGGTAGGCGCGAGACAGTTGGGAACAAATAGTTCTAGAGCAGAGCGATTATTAAATTAATTATGATTTGTTGGTATATCCAGTCGGACAATTTTTATCTATATAGTTATCTATTACTTATTAAAGTAAATTTATTTATATTTACTAAATAATCGGGATATGGAGGATACTATGGCCACCAATTTATGAGCCATTCGGGTCGCACTCTTAAACAGTCTTATGTCCGCTCCTTTCATTAAGGCGCTACCCCGACCGAGAATAGCACCGTTACCTAGTTTATCTTATTATTACGTTAAACAAAAGAAATTTCTAAAATCCATTGGGCAGTTTGTGATACCTATCATAAGCTTTTTTTTAATGTCTCTGTAATAGTTTTATTTTGTATAGTTTATGCAAAGATGCGAAGTTGCCCTTTTTGGCCACCAAACTCTGTTTTCGCATCTCTGTCTAAACTGTACAAAATAAAACTATTACAGAGGCATTAAAAAAAAAGCTTATGATAGATATCACAAACTGCCCAATGGATTTTAGAAATTTCTTTTGTTTAACGTAATTATAAGATAAACTAGGTAACGGTGCTATTCTAGGTCGAGGTAGCGCCTTAAAGGCAACTAATTTCCATTTTCCAGACGGTGCTCCTAGGTCTGGCTTATGAGGAGCTATCCTGGGACATCGGCCTGCCTTCAGACGTGAACGAAGACTGCCTGCCGTGCCTATTCCTGCAGTTCATGGTGGTGGAGAATGGATTGAGGGTCTCCAAGATTCTGCAGGTAACCTAGCTCTATGTATTATGTGAAATGGGGATGTATTAGGTGAGCAGCCTCAGGTTGAAATTGTAAAGAATACAAATACAAAAAAAAATATTTAGAATAAATAAGATACAAATGAACAATGAGGCAGCAAAAGTTAAAAACTGTGGAGCTGCCGCATCGCCCGCCTCCTTGGCGCAACATATATAAATTATAAGAAAATTCAGAATTCTTGATCTTAAAGTTATTTAAAGAATAACTTGGGTACTCTGCTAGCTCAACCACCCGAAGCGGGTCTTGCTTAGGATTCAGCTTCTGGCTCTCGCGGATTTGTGTCTCGCCTCTCCGCTCGTGGCTTCATCATACCATGGTCTAGCTAACAATCGTCTAAAGAAAATCCTCCACACAGCTGAGTCAGCACCTAATATCTATATATTTTGTTTCACTTATGATTTATTTTAGGGAATCTTTCAGCACAATATATATAACTGTGTGAAGAGACAGGATGAGTTTTGATGATTAATTTTCTTTAAATTAGGTATTTTCTATTATCCAGGTGTTCTCCAAACAAGCTCTAATGATGGACACATTAATAGAGCACTTCGCAGGCGAGTACAGGAAGCGGCTCGGCCAGGAGACGCCGAGCGACCACGCGCCTAACTATGGCGACTATCATTCAGGTAGGTCATAAAAGGTGCTAGTAAACGCTAATTAAATCTCCTAATACCATAATGCCGAAAGTTTGTGAATTTTATTTTGTTACTCTACATATAAGTATTTTATTTTGGTACTATATATCTCGGATCTCCGAAACTACTAAACAGATCAAGATGAAATTTGAAGTACAATTAGGATATAGCCTAAGATAATAGGCTACATTTTATACCGAAAATACGCGTGCGAAGCCGCGGGCCGAAGCAAGTAAATAAATATATTAAACGCTGGACTATTCACATCATCATCTAGCCCTCAATTTAGCAGAGCTTGTGTTGGATAAGTCCATATTAATTCCATAATAAGTTCTCTATTTAGTCTTTCTTTTCCATATTGTGTTGTAGCTGTTTATTCTTCCCAAACGGCCCTGTGGAAAGTCAGCGTCGGTTGCAAACTTATGCTGAGACAGGTCTCAGTTTATATACATACATATAATATCATTGGAGACTGGGCCCATTTTGTATTTTGTGCCTCAAGCAAGTTGTTTATTTCTGTGTCTTTTTATTTGCTTTTTTCCTAAATACATACTATATTGACAAAGTCTATCTATCTACAATTGAAACAATTAAGCTAACTGCAGACTGTTGCAAGCAATCTACAGGTAGCTCATCTGATTCTTATCAATACCAGTCGGAAGCGTCCCCAAGCCTCTGGCTGCATTGCCCCGCTGTATGGCAAAGCTGATGCGCTGCGCCAGATACCCGCCAGCACTCCGAGCTCCGCACGCCATGTCTCTAAGTTCTATTATATTCAATTTGATTGAAAATAGGAATAGAAGCCCAATTCTTTCGCCGTAACGCACCCATACGCTAAAGTGCAAGTGAACCCAAATTTTACTTAGAAAATAATGCTGTTATGTACTGTTATGTACTGTTAATTCCAGATTCAGGCAGCATATCCCTCCCGCCGCTATCCAGACCCGACTCTCCACAACGTCGTCTCGCCAACAAGTTCTCTCGCCTGGCGCTCGCGACGCACGACGGCAGAGGAAACCTGCTAGGGGGCGCTGGCGACTGGAGCACCAGCCTGGAGCATCCGCAGCCCAGCTGGATCCTGCCCAAACATTGATCGAGGTGTAAACCCCAACATCCTGCCCAACCACTAGTCGTGAAAGTAGTCTCAAGTGAAAAAGTGTGAATCTCAAGTGAAAAAATTAGATTCGCCAGTGAATAACTATGAATTTAGGAAAGTGAATCTCAAAAATGATAAAAATGCCGTTACGCAAAAGCGTAATCAAATGGTAATTTGACTGCCATAAAAAATAAAAGTGTTAATTTGAGTGTTTTATTTATTTCAACAATTCGTAAATAACATTAAAAGCATAAAATACTATTATTAAGATACTCGTAACTTCGTAAATAAATTCTACCAGAAAACCATTAACGAATTTGTCCAAACAGTCGCCTGTCGTCGATAATAATGACACAATATGGCAAAACATTTTCAGTAAAGAAGTTTGCTCTATTTGTAATAAAATAACAAATTAATTCCCTTATTTTTCATAAAAGAACACACATAACAACAATTTATCTTTTAAACTAACATATAACTTCAACGAGCGAATGTCCCACGACGAATCAATAAAAATATGACCACGTAAGTACCCACCTACTCTTATAGAGTGAGACATATTATAAAATGGCCCCCAATCGCTTTACCCACGAGATCTCTAAATAACAAACCCCTCTAAACTTAGAGAAACTTCTCGTAAACTGACAAGGTAACATTAAGCAGACACGCATACCGGCGTGGCTATGCGACCCACGCGGGTTAACTGCTTCTCTGGTTAATAAGTACCTACCGCGTATTTTAGAACAGGAAGGCAATTCTCGCCAATATATCACTAGATAAATATCAAAAGAACTGCCAAATTTGACAGTTTTTATATAGAAGTTCTGTCAAATTTGACAGATTTTGATATTGCGATAAATTGTCGAGAATTGCCTTCCAGGCCTTGAATCAAAAAAGAGAAGTCTAGCATGCCTTAGGCTGCCTGCCTGCCTCGCTCCGCATCCATTAATGCGGAACGAGGCAGCGGAGCAGAGGCTCCGCTGCGGAGCGCGGAGATCTGAACAATTCCATTGGTCCACTGAAACAGAGCGCAGATTTTATGCAATTCCATTGGCTAATACTACATCTAATACTGCATAAATCTCCGAACCGCTGCCTCACTCCGCATAGACAGGCAGCCAAACGATTGCTTTAAATTGAGAGAGGTGTACAAGTAAAGGGGTTCTTTCTACTTCCTATGGCCCTTAGCCAGTCTATTAAACTCCTTGAGCAAGGGATGCTTGTCCAGGTAATCCATGAGGATCTTGAATCTTGGTGCCGAGAGGTCCCTGTGTCGCGTCAGGCGAACTTCTAAGGAGTGCACTTGGAAGGCCAGCTCAGCACTGCAAATAATGTAGATTTGTTATCGGATTTTATCACCATTGTCTTCGTTAAGGATTCTTCATGAGAATTTTATTTATTTGGTCTACCAGTGGGCGTTACAATAATTAAAAGCTTAATTAAAGTAGCTAATTGTTTAACTAGTTAAGGTGGATATTGCATGCGTAATACTTAGGGTTAACAGAGGAGTTATTCACATAGAAATATCTAGATTCAATCTAAGAAAGAGACAGCAAAGCGTTCACCGATTTGTATTAAAACCTAGTATGTATTATTTTGCACAGATACTTCGACGTCACGCACGAGTGCAATTTAGTGATGCAAAACACCAATAAATTACACAATTTCCTTATTTGGTGGTTTTTGAACAGTTAATTATTGAACAACAAGGCATTTGTTTTTTTAATCTGACGTCTCACGTGGAAAGCGATAGCGAGCGGACGCGACGAGCAAAAAGGCTCTCCCGCCGCCGTTTTCGGCACGCGAGGTAAATAAACTTTTTGCTTCTATCTAGATATATTTCTGTAGTTATTCCTAAGGTAATAAATAATAAAAATAAACGAATCAGCAATTTCACATGTTCAAAAATATTATGTTAGATGCTATTCAGGTGTGACCTAACCTCTGAAACTTCTGGTCGGTTTATGAAATCTATTTCACTGATGAAGGAGAAAGCTACATTATTCCTGAGTGACACAGGTTGTCCTACTAGTTACCGCGGAGTGCGGAGTGCGGAGCGAAGTCGCAAGCAGACTTCTTGCTAAATAAGTGAGATACTGACCTCATAGCAAAGTAAGCGGCTTCCTTTTCTGGAGTAAGAATGAACTGGTTCGCCAAGTACCACAGCCTCTTGGCCTTGTATTCACTGTTGAGCTGGAAGCAAATACAAAATGCTCAAGTTTGACTATTGAAACAATGTCTCTTGGATACTGTATTGATCAAAATGAAATGAAAGATTTATTACACTAGCCAAACTCGTGGTTTGTTTACAAACCACGACAAAAATAACTAAAACTTACTTGCTTGGCGTCGAGTTTCAGGTATAATAGTTTGAAAAAAAAGATCTCAATTCGATAAGTAGGTACTTACCTAATGTAAATTGCGTATAAAAAGACGCGGCAACAGAGTAAATTTTAGGTTAGGTATGGACGGTTTGTTTATAAACCACGAGTTTGGCTAGTGTAGTAGATAGGCAGGTACATACAGAATTAAAATTTGGGCATTTATTACACTTGGAACCTACAAACCTCGTACCTACAGCCAAAAGGAGGAGATTGATATGTCTGATCAAAGAGGTCGAAGCGATTTCTTAAAAATCTAAGTAGGTAGCTAATTTATTCTTTATTATGGACAGAAAAAACACATAACATGCAGAATAACAAAATAAAGCGGTCTCATGTCTAGCGTGAACAAATTATGTGTCGACTAAACATAATATGAACAATGCAAGGGCAAAGGTGAAAATAGTAAAAATAGAGTAATATATTAATAAAGTTATACAATAAAAATGTAGGAACTTAAACACTTAAAAACAAGATAAAATCAACTTAAATTACTTAGATAAGTATGGTATGCAGGTACTAGGAGCTAAAATGTGAGATCTAAACATTTTAAAGTTGTTGGCAACATAGATAGCTAGGCTAGGAATAAAATTAATATAAAGTAAAGACATTTCTTGAATTTAAGCAGCTTTTTATCACTTATTTATTATTAGATATGTCGAGGTCTACATTCTTTGATAGAGCGTTATAGTGCTTAACCCCTTTAGAATCTCGACAACGAACAGTGTTTACCGAGGTTGGTACTAGAGTATTGTAAGTTAATAATATTGAAGTAAAGTTTTAGTAGGTAGGTACCTAATGTGTTTGGCGCTCCTGAGGACAGTGGTCTGAGGAGAGTCCGGGCAACAGGAGCTACGTAGGGTGTGTGTGTGTACCTATATATCTTGTATCAGCTATGCTTAATAGCTTAAACTCTGTAAAGCTTTGTTCTGGCTTAATCCCGTTGTCTCATTTGTTTGAATTTATTTACTGATAATTTTTGCAACTCACTAGGAGTTTTGTTGTAGAAGCGTATACATTGCCCTTTAAAAGATACATTAATTTTGTGTAGTCAGTTAAACAAAGAAAGAAGTCGTTTTTTGTAACCTATGTTGTTCCTCTGCTGAAAGGGTCAAAAAGATTAGGTGCATATTTTTGGTTATCAGTGCCTTAAATCCTAAGTTAGGTTTAGGTTAGGTTAGGTGGAGGTAAGGATTCTACCTACTGTCATAAACCCTCAATCGAATCCATACCTTATCAACATATATCTAAGTAAAATCTGCAGGTATGGTACGTTCTCCCAGCGCTTAATCAACAAATGGCCTGTGCTACAACTACACGCAAACACTCGCACACAGTTACCTTTCAATCTTGTGCAATAATTATAATGAACAAACATGAGGACATTGTAGTCTTTTATTCAATAAATAATCACACTAAAACTGTACACGTCGTACCAAGCACACGTAACACGAACGCCGGCGCCGCCGCCGCCGGTTCGCCTATCACTCAGGTGGGTGGACCTAATTGCACCAAATTTGAGCCTTCCACTTTCGCGAAGCTTAGTACCTCATCTCCCCTTTTTTACTTAGATCGAACCTTATCAAACCTCTCTTGCACAAGATTCTGCCTTGTCAACTGCTTGCTCATAAAGTCGTTAATGCATTGCTCCCGGACCAGCGTGACTACCTTCATGCTGACTAGGGCTCCTGTACCATGTCCTGAGCCTACAATACGTAATTACGTCGATAATCTCCAGACGGATTCTAACCTTATCAAACCTCTCTTGCACAAGATTCTGCCTTGCCAATTGCTTGCTCTTAAAGTCGTTAATACACTGCTCCCGGACCAAGGTGGCTTCCTTGACGCTCAGCAGAGCTCCTGTACCATGTCCTGAGCCGAACATTCGCGCGAGGTACGGTGCCAAGGGATCGATCTCTGCTTCCTTCTCTCGTTCGGTTATTTCAGCTTTGATTGTCTCCTGTTTGATAAGGAAAGATTATGATTAAGTAATGCTGGACAATCCACATCCACACAGCATCCTTCTCCTTCTCAACAGCCTATATCGGCCCACTGCTGGACGCAAGCCTCCCCCTGATAAGCGCCTTATTGACTTTTATCTCATGGGGGCAATGCCCATACTCCCTAGGTGATAGAATTGTTCTGCGGGAGGCGCTGCTGCCGGCACCACACGACACATGATGCTCATCTAGACCAAAAGTAAGCAGAGCTCGTGTCATGAGACCACTGATATCCACATATTAAAACATTACACTAAATAATTTGATGATATTTTTATTATATGTACAAAAAAAACACCCAGAACACCCGGAACAAATATATGCAGAGCGTACAAACATTTTGCCCAAAGGCGAGAATAGAACCCGTTACCTCCTGCATCGCAGGCGGACCTTCGCCCGCTGCGTCACAGAGGTCGTCGATTATAAATTTACTTGCACAGAACATAATCCATACTAATATTATAAATTAGAAATCTGTCTATCAGTCTGTCTGTTACCTTTTCACGCCTAAACAGCTAAACGGATCTCAATGAATTTTGGCAGGAGGTAAGTGGTATCCCGGGGACGGACATAGGCTACTTAAAAAGGGCGTGCGAAGCCGCGGGCAGCAGCTAGTATAATATATATAGCCTTTGGCTATTGTGAAAAGGTTTATTAAAATAGGATCAGATAGGATTTGTCTTTGGAGAGATTAGCTCTACCACTCCACAAATTCTCGAATTTCATAGACTTGATTCCAAATACACGAGTTCAGAATTTACAATTTAGGTAATAGGTAGTACCTACCTACCAACTTATCTACGATTTGGCTACGCGTGGTATATGACGTACTTATTCGTGGGTGTATCACTCATATTATTCGCCGCTCGAATAAAATAAAAGAAAATGAATTGTTCATTTTCTTTTATTTTTATTCGTAATCCAAAATTCAGCCAATGAGCGATGAAAATAGTATACACTCACAAGAGCCGCCAATTTGGGGCCCTGTTGGAAAGTAAATAAAAGCGGCCTAGTTCGAGTCGAATCGCAAACGGAGGGTTCCGTACCATTGTACAAAACTCGTAAGCAAAAGAAAACCAAGACACCCATAAAAAATATTAAAAAAAGCAATAAGGCAACATGACGCGATCACCCATCAAAGTACCTACTGACTGGCCGCGCCCGACTTTGCATAACCCTTATAAAGACCACATCCAGCGCCGCGCGCGCCGCGCCGCCGCGCCGTCCGCCATAGCGCTCTCTTTTAGTCTGGCCCAACTATTCATAGTTCTAATCTAAGAGAATGCCATTTCGTGCAATTTATTGTTATCGACACGTATAACAAAGAATCACTTTGTCCCCATGAAAAAATCCTGCATGCGTGAACAAGTAGGCACTTATAAAGTTATAACTTCTATGTTTAGGTTATCTATATCTTCTAGTTGTAAATGTATTTATTTTAGGTCGGTTAAAGTTTTTGACAATATCCCAGATGACATAACTTCTCTCCAGAAACTGAAAACCAATCTTTTTTCATGGCTGCTGATTACAAAATAAATGCTGTTGGCTCATGAATGTAATGTACTTAACCAAGGAGAATAAAACCACGTGGTACCTGCCTGCCTGCCTAGAGGAAAGTGATCGATTACGTTACGGGTATGATTTTTAAATTTTTTAACTCTTGAGAAAGTGAGAGAGATGGGAGGGAGCTGAGGAGAAGTCAAGTAACGAGTCGAGTTTTATTCCAATCCAAGCGTCTCGTCTCAATTTACTCTTTTATTTGCCCAACCAAGGCGAATAAAGACAGCAGAACAGTTATAATTTATTTAGTTAGCCTTGACGGCCGTTCAAAAATTGCCGTAGCGGACGGTATTTCACGTCCACTTGGCGGGGTATTGGTAAAGTTTTCAACTAGCAATAATCGCACCTCGGATTAACCTCATTGGTTACGATATTGCCTCTGCGCAAAGTTAACACGAATAATGTTTGGGTTCAAAAGTGACTCTGAATCGCGAACGCTTCGATAGCGCCTTCTAATTTGTCTAGTGGCGACATCTAGTTATAATTTTGGTACTATATTGTGCTTTGCTGATTTTTAGCAATTCTGATTGCTGTTTCAAATTGTAACTAAATTAGTACCTAGCAAATACTTTAGTATTGTTGGTATTATTTTCACGGCGAAATAACTTGTAGAGTGCTTTTCACGAAAGAAGTCCCGCGGCATTTAGAAGAACTAAATTTTCTAATAAATTAATAATGGAATTACTTAAAAGGGATGTAGGTACATATTTACAAGCAAAACAATAACACTTTCAGCGCCCATAACGTACAGGTCGATCCCGACACCACTGCATTGGTGGAATCCGGGCGATAGCATATTTTGTTAAGTAGATTTTCTTCTTGCAATTTCCAATCATTTTATTATATAAATCATTGGTTGTTTCTAAGTATTATATTCACCTATTATTATATTTCTCATACCTGTTCCTTCCACCCCTTCTTCGCATCCTCATTCCTATGCGTATCGAACAATGAGACAACCAGTTGAGGCTCTACAAGCTCCCTGTGCCGCTGCCTGAGGTACTCATTGATGTCGGTCTCGCGGTCTCGGATTGCTTTGTTGGTGCTGTATTCCCTGGTTATGTTATCGCAGAGAGCGTAGTACACGTCTAGTGAGCGCGGTAGTTTTGCGCATGGGTCAGCCTGAAACGCAATATCATCATTTCGCAATAAAAAAAACCGGGCAGGTACGAGTCTACGAGACATGATCCTGAACCCTAAATAATTTAGCTAATAAACAATTATACGATAGATAAGTAAGTACACTATAGCATTAGGTGTGCATCTGTGCATTATAATGAGAGTTGATACTACAATATAAAAAAATATGTGTTATTTTTTCTCGGAGTGAGCGATCGAATGTCTCTATGGCATCTTGGAAGAATACCTAGGCTGTAAATATGACGCAATAGTCACTTCAAGCATATCTGTCCAACCGTTGCGTTGATCCGATTTGCGTGAAATTTGCTATGTGCACAGATATGAGTTGTTGAAATATGCTGGTGCTGGTAGTTTAGTGAGGCCAAATCCGTCGAGGGGCTTTTGATATAAGGGGGTCCTGAGGGGGGTGAAATCAATCAATCAAATCAAGTTGGGTCTCATAAAAATGTTATGCTTAAATACATTTCAAAATGGTTTTTTTTCTAGCGGCTAGGGAAGGGGGTCCTAAAGCGGGCACCTTAAATTTAAATTTAAAATAAAATAGGTTAAGTATATAAATATATATGTATAGTTTAATTTTGCATGGTCAAATTAATCATAACATTTGAAATGACAAGGTGTTGACAGCTTAAAAAAACCCTTACTGATGACCGCTTTGCCCCAAGGGTGAGCCTAAAGGGGGCATGTGCTTTGGGCAAAGCGAGCATGTTTATAGTAGAGCATAAAAGCCAGAAAAATGTCTGAAATACTACCTAATACGAAGCTAAAAATGAAACAGTGATTATTCATGTAATCGTTTATTTATAAACAAAAAGCTAACAAAATCACAAATTATATTATTTATACTAATTTCACATAATAGTTTAGTCATTTGGTAACATTAATGGCAGGAACTTTTGAGTCAGTCATTAACTTCTTTGTTACCTTCTTCTTAATAATTGTAGGTATTTACGTCTAAGTCTTTATTCAGTCTATTAACACAATCAAAATAATTCCATTTCTTGACAGTTGTCACAATAGTATGCACCAATGCCGGAGTATGAGGTGCATGCGTCGTGTGCCCGTAATGGCAGTCATCACAACGGATCCAATCCTCTGTGGGAAGGTCTTCATATGGTTCATTGCATATAGTGCGGTATGCAGTTAGATCGTTCGTTTTCTTTATTTTTAGTTTTCTTTACATTTTCTATAGTCTTATTTTGCTTGGATTTAACCTTCTTCTGTTTTGACAAGTCTCCTTCTTATTTCTTTTTTGCAGCTTTGATTTTATTTTCTTTTTTCTTACGTTTTTGATCCATTTTTTCTATCTGTTGATCTTTTATTGGTGTGATAGTTAAAACTTGTTGTTGCTCTTCTTTTCCTAGCTGTTTCATTTGGAGCAACTTTTGGTAACGGTCTTTATTTATTTATTTATTTATTTAAAGGAAAACCAGCAGCACATACAAAAGCTTAGAATTAGGAAAATAAAAACAGAGGGCTATTAAAAGGTTTTCACGAGTAAGAAGAATAGTAGATACATAAAAAAGTGTGAACAAGCAAAGTGAACAGATCACCTACAAAATTACAATCAACTTAGTACACACAAAGAAATAATATAATAAATGAGAGAACAACAAAAGAAAAACTAATTATAATAGCAACAAAAATGCAACAAAAATGTTGATCGACCATCTGCACTAAATTACTCGCATGCCAAGATCGAGTCATCCTCATCATCCTCGCCGGATTCTGAGAAAAAGTCAGAGCTCAACCGCCGTCTCACGGAGTTAACGCTGGAACAGAAGAGGTCCAGATCGATTTGCTTAGAAAGTTTATTAAATTGGTCGCCAACTCGCCACAAATATGAGTTCTGACGATAATTCGTTCTAACTATCGGTGTATTAATGATTTCGTTAAATCTGACCCTTTTTCGGGGAACATTTAGTGATATTTTGTTCAGAAGTTCGGGGCAATTAATATGGTTGTTTGTGATTTTCAGCAAAAATAGCAGGTCGCTAATTTCACGCCTTTTGGTTAGAGGAAGCATGTGGAATTTACGGCAAATATCTATGTAATTAGACGAACTATACGGGACCTTAAGACGAAAACAAAGATATTTTATAAATTTGATTTGTATCCGCTCGATCCTGTTGAAATAGATATCATATCGTGGACTCCAGACTTGAGAAGCGTATTCGAGGATGCTGCGTACATATGTGCAGAATAAAATTTTGAAAGTTTTACATCTATTAAAGCTGGCTGAGCTTCTCATTACAAAACCCAATGATTTTGACGCTTTGCTAATAATAGAGTCGATATGAGAGTCGAAGAGAAGTTTTGAATCATGCAGCACACCCAGGTCTCTAATAACATTACAGTCCTGCAGAATCTGGTTTTTTAGACGATAGACAGACTGGATTTTTGTTTTTTTACGCGTGAAGGTAACTGCTGAACACTTGAACGGATTTAGATCCAGTTTGTTTTCATCACAATAGGCATCAAGTCGATGCAAATCAGCCTGCAAATCTAGTACATCCAAAGGCGTGTCAATAATTTTAAATATTTTCATGTCATCAGCAAAAGAAAGTAGGCGACTGTTAACAAAACAGGTAGAAATATCATTAATAAATATAAGAAAAAGCAGGGGCCCGAGGAGCGATCCTTGGGGGACCCCACTAGGGATAAGAACCCAGCTGGATACATAATTATTGACAACAACAGCTTGAGACCTATTGCAGATGTACGACGAAAACCATCGGAGCAAATTCCCTCTAATACCCATCCTAAGTAATTTGGACAAAAGAAGTTTATGGTCAATCCTATCAAAGGCCTTGCTGTAATCGGTGTAAATTACGTCAACCTGGTGGCCACTATCCATTGATTCAGATAAGAACTCGTTGAAGATGATGAGGTTTGACACAGTCGACCGCCCTTTGAGAAAACCATGCTGGAATGGGGAAAAGGATTGATGAAGTGCGGAATAGATCTGATTGTATACAATCCTTTCAAAGATTTTAGCAATTATACAGAGCTTGGAGATGGGTCTATAGTTACTTACCTCTGATTTAGGGCCCTTTTTATGTATTGGCGATACAAATGCAGATTTCCAAAGTTTGGGTACGGTGCTAGAAGATATAGATTTATTAAACAGAAGTGAAATAGGAATGTGAATTGATTGGGCACATGATTTGAGGAAAACAGGGCTAACGTGATCCGGACCAGCAGATTTAGATAGATCAAGGCTAGAAATCAATTTGAGCACCTCATCAGGATCTATCTCAATATTCAAAATATCACATTCGGTAGCCTCGGCAGAGACTATTGAGTCGACATTATATGAATAAGTGCCAGAGGGAGCAAGAAACGTGGAATAAAAATATTTAGAAAAAGCTTCACTAATTGTTTCCCCTGTAGAAACAGAGGTGTCCAAATAACTAAGATGGGTAGGTATACCATTTGATTTGGAACGGCTTTTTATGTAGGACCAAAACATTTTTGGGTTTTGTTCGATACCATTCTCAATGGATGATATGTAATCAGTAAAACATTTATCCTCTAACAGTTGGATACGATTACGTAGAAGTTTATATGTAGATAAGTCAGATAGTCTGCCATATGTTTTATATTTTCTAAAATGTTTATATTTTTCTTTAATTAGCTTGATGAGCGCTGGGCTAAACCATTTGGGGTAAGAATTGTCACTAACCAACCTAGACGGGATATATTGGTGTTTAAGGTGATCTAGAATTGAATAAAAAAATTTAGCTGCCTCCTCAAGCGAACGCGAATTAAATTCAGCGTTCCAGTCAATACCCGAGATCTTATTGTTAATAGATAGATAGTCACCCTTGTTATACAAGTATTTTAAATAGGATTGAGATTTTAAGCAAGGTATATTAAGGAAAGAAGCTCCGATAAGAAGAGCTTGATGGTGTGGGTCGATGGGCACTAGGGGATCAAAGCATTCAGCTACGACGATGTCTTCGTTTGATAAAGCCAGATCCAAAATTCTGCCCTTCGAGATGTTACGGATACCATTAAACTGACGCAGGTTATGAGTAGAAATTTCATCAATAAATATTTTTTCCGAAAAAGTCAATCCGCGGGATGGTATTAGGTGAACTGAATCCGCACAGCTCGACCAGTCTACGCTTCTTATCTCGTCTTATCATCATTGGACTATGGTGCGATCCACTTGTGCTTGGTTCGATTTGGATATCAGTTATCATTGCTGTATTTGTTGTTCTATTTGAGGCAAATTATGTTACGGGCATTTCTGCGTTTTCTGTTGAGTTGTTGCTGTGTTGCGCCTGTTATTGCATCCCCCATTAACAAAGGAGGAGTCTCTGGTCTAGTTTCGATAGTCGTAGTGGCCGGAACAGAACACAACATCTCTCAGAGGTCAGAAGCGTGCACGTTAGTTCAGTTCATATTATCAGGTTGACTATCCAGGAGATTCATCTTGCGGGTATTGATTATCTATTCAATGACCGAAGGGGAAGGGGGTTTTGACAAGGTCCTCATCTGATGGCAAAGGTGAGGTGGGTAGTTGATCATGGGGTTCAGTTGCAATTATTGGATTATCCGTGATGGTTGCTGGCAAAAAATCTGCTTCATCAAAAATGTATAGATACATTTTTGATGAAGCAGTAGCCCTAATGTATCTATCAGTTAGTAAAACCCTGAGGATTTGAATCCATTGACAGCATTTTGCGTCGTTGCAGCTTTCATATGGGCATCAGCAAATAGCTTGGCAATGTCGTTTTGGTTTATTATTCTTCCAGCATGGGCCTTTTGAAATGTAGCGATAGCTTTTTCGAAATACACCTTTAGTGGTTCGTAGACACAGACCTCAAGCGGTTGAATTTTGTGCGTAGTGTGTGGTGCCAACGACATAAAAATCACGTTATTCTGTGATGCGTATTCCAAGGCTGGAAGAAACTTGTGAGATTCATGATTATCCATCATAAGAATAACTTTTTTTTCGGCTGTCGGGCGGACAGTTTTACAAAAAACCGCAGCCATTCCAGAATCATAGGACTATTTATCCATCCATTGTCTGAATAAGTGCCATGGGCACATGGTGGAGCTCCATCGAGCCGGCGAGAATTCATTTTATTTCGTGCGAAGATATCAGGAATGGAGGCACGAAATACCCCGCAGCATGGCAGCAGCAGATTACAGTCGTTTTTCTTCCTCTTTCAGTACTTGTGATAGAACCAACCGGTCGTTTTCCAACTTTGCTCAATATTCTAGGTGGTTTGTTGGAAGAAGTTTGGATTCCTGTCTCGTCCATGTTATATAAACATGGACGAGACAGGAATCCAAACTTCTTAGAAATATGGTCCTTCAAATATTCGAAGCTGAACAGTGTTTTTTCAATAATACAATGTCAAGTCTCGCTCGCTATATAGTGTTGTGCTGACATAATAAAATAATGTATCGATACTCCCGTGGGATGATAATGGTGAAATATTTTGGAGGCGGTGGACAAAAAGATAAAGAAGCTAAGTGGCAATAAGTATCTAAGGCCCGTATTATGAAAGCTTGCTTAGTCATATGGTTGAGTGACGTTTATTCCATAGAAAAGCGTTACTCAAGCATAGATCGATGACTGAGCAAGCTTTCATAATACGGGCCCTAGTTTCTAGATATAGTACTTAGTAAGTACTCACAATGTATCCCGAAGTCTTTTCCGGATAGAACAAAATCTTCCCTCCAGTCTCTGCTAGATTCGGTTTGACAAAATGCCTAGTGTCATTTGTAACAAAATTATACGCATAATGGTTCAGCAACTCTATGGTATTGTCCTGGATGTGAAAGATCTTCTTCCACACGTCTTTTCTTGCTGGTATGTCATTGTTTCTGCTGTAGGTCTCAACGATGTCTTTGACTTGTCTTTTCGGATCTATTTTATTCCCCTCTGTGTATGTTATTTCTCGCGATTCTAGTCTAAAAACAGGGTAAGTTAATGGTAATGCCATAGGCTACTTTAATCGTTTGAATGAGGTGTAAACACAGGTGTAAACGAATAAGCTGTGGCCTACCCTCTGGTAGGTAACGCAACCCAAAAATTGGGTCTAAAGGGCTAAATAAAACGTCTAGTGCGAGTCTGAGCCGAGGGTTCCGTATAATTATAAGACCTTGCTCCTTGCCAAATTTCATGATTCTTAGTCACATTCTTGGTCAACGGAAAGTATCCTATACATTTTGGACAATGGCGATGGCGATTTTTATTTTTATTTTAGCCTGGACTAATACCTACATATCTTTCGCTTTCCTGAGGAAAGGGGTTTGACAGACATACAGTCAGACCACAAAGCGATCCTTTATGCATAGATCTAAGTAAAATCTGTAGATAAGGTACATATACGTTCTCCCAGCGCTTACTCACAACACAACTGGCCTGTGTTACAACTACACGCAAACTCACGCCCACATTTCTAATCTTCTGCAATAATTATAATTATCATTATAATTATTGTATTTGTGTGTGTTATTCGTGTTTGTTCATACAAACACAAGGGCATTGCTGTAGTCTTTTAGTCAATAAATCACACTAAAGTACCTACTTAACTACTAAGATTTTGCTCACTGTTTTTGAGCAGCAAAGTCATCGTTTTCGAGCGAGAGTGGTGAAAAGTGATTTTTAGGTTCAGTAGGAATATGTTTAAGTATACCTAAGCATTCTATCTTGAGTTTGGCTGGAGTATAGCACCAAAATCAGGGCTCACGACAAAAAAATTATGTTCTTCATACCTGTCACTTCTATCAGTGTAGTATTCCGCAAAGGTAAGCGGTGAGCACACAATACTGTTGAGGTGGTCCAGGCGAGGGTAGTAGTTGAACATCAGTGTGCGAACACCCTCAACGGAGACCACGGGGGCATCGATCGAGTAGGTATGTTCTAGGATCAAAATAAAGTTATAAATCATAATGAACGATCCATGGTATAATAATATACTTCGTCAGGTATGACGTGATGTCTCATCACGGTCACATAAGTGACACAAGTCCTACGTCATCGACGCCATCGCGCTTACGTAGGTAAGCGCTCAACAACTGGCCTGTGTAACAACTACACGCAAACACTCGCTCACAGGTACATTTCCAATCTTGTGCAATAATTATAATGAACAAACACGAGGGCATTGCTATAGTCTTTTAACCAATAAATCACGCTAAAATACGTAGCAAGCACGCGTAACACGGACGCCTTCGCCGCCGCCGCCGCCCCGCCGCGCCGCCGGTCCGACTATGACCGAGGTGGGTGGACCTAACTGCACCTAATTTGAGCCTTCCACTTTCGAGAAAAACGAAACATCATCATCATCATCTCCCCTTTCTTACTTAGATCGATGCGATATATCGTGAGGCGAGCGATATCAGCCCATACAACAAAAGACTCATTATGACGACGAAGACCGTTCTGCCAAGAACGCTACGAATGAGAAGAGATAAACGTGTGTTTAATCTCGTAGTGCAAAGAAATCGCATTGCTTGCTCGTACAATCTACGCCAATTAGGTTAGGACGACGCCATTATGCTGACGTCCTCCTCATAAAACTCACTGATCAAGTGCTCTTTCCTCCCGATTGTAAAAACCTCTTGAATTTCTTTCGCCAGGTGGTCTAGCCGCCTTGTCTCCATTCTGTCCTCTCTATGGTTGTACCACTCATATCTGAAACATAACAATTGTACGTAGACGGGAAGGTATAGTTGTAAACATTTGTCCCAAGGCGGGAATCGAACCCGCAACCTCCTGTGTCGCAGGTGGACCTTCGCCCGCCGCGCCACATCGGTCGTCATTATGTATTAAGTATATCAGTTATCTAGTACCCAAAACACAAGCTCTGCTTAGCTTGGGGCTAGATGATGCTGTGGGAATTGTCCAGCATTATTTATTTATTATTATATTTATATGATCCATTTCAGAAGATAACTTACGTGAGCAGAGGAACAGTAAGAGCATAGTCCTCGAAGACCTTGACTCTCTTGATGATTCCGTCGCGTTCGGAGTATGGAGCGAATTTCTCACAAAGAACTTTCTTGTAATGTATGACTTTGTGGCTGCCAGGGTAGCGCTGTCCCTTCTCTAAAATATAGAAATGAAACAAATTGAGATCAAGTATGGAGCCTTGTGGGTATCCACTCCACCCACAAAATCATTATTTTGAGGAATAGTCAAAACAAATTTCTAGCTACTTGTTTCTGGACTGGTTTCCGCAACTAGGCCACAGGTGGGCCCTTTTTGCTTGTCGAATTTCTAGCTATTGTTGTTTCTTTAGTTTGGTCTGCATAGCCGACTTTTGTTCTTCGCAGACTATTTACATTTTTCCACTTTTAGTTGTAGGTTTGCCGACTTCTTGATTTTTTTTTATATTGTTACTTCGCATTTAGCCAACCTTCTACAAATAGTGCAATTTGAACCCTAGGAAGAAACTTAGCAATTAGCAACTGCCAAAAAGTCAATTTCAAAATACACCATTAACATAACACAATCAAGCATACATACAGCAGTCGTAAGCAAGAAAGCACTGTGCATGAGCAGGAAGAGAATTCTCGCCATTATAACACTCTATAAATATGGCGAGAACTGTCAAATTTTACTTTTTTTATTTAGAAGAACTGTTAGATTTGACAGTTTTTTTGATATTTATCGAGTGAAATTGACACTAAGACTAAAAAGTAATTTACAATGGGATATTTACCATGATGAGTTTACCATGACATTAGTGTTAATAACCATGATGGATTTAAAAGATTTATATTAATGTATATATAATTTTGGACCTGTTTTTTTACCACCTCTATTTATTTTACCTGCAGTACTGATATCCAACTTCTCCACCCAACTACCAGGCATATCGAAATGTCCCTCAGTGTCGATTGCAGTCTTCTTCTCACTGTAGTCGATCCCGACCATGTTGCGTCTTTCAAATGGTTCACCAGCCAGCATGTGCTCCCAGCAGTTGAGGTTGGTGAGGTCGTAGTTTAGGGTTCCAGGGCCGTCGAGGGATGCTTGGATGTTGACCTATTTGGTGGACTCAACTCTTTGTTATTGGAACTTGGCAATATCTCAACTTCAGCGTCAGCCTGCTCTACTCAACCCTCCAATAATTTTCAACTTAAAATTCACAAATGTGATGACTCCAGTCCAGCCTGTTCGTGCGTAAAACTAAAGAGAGTAACACAAACTAAATATCTAGGTATCATACTCGACCAAAGACTATCTTGGCACATGCATACTGAACTGATTTTAAATAGAATCAGAAAACTGATATGGACTTTCAAAACACTGCGTCATATAGCATCTACTGATCTCCTCAGCCATATTTACATCTCACTTGGTCAATCGGTCATAGGATATTGCTTGCCGATTTGGGGAGGGGCTACAAAAACTAAATTCTTAGAATTAGAGAGAGCACAACGTTCATTATTAAAAGTAATGTTTTTCAAGCCCTATATGTACTCTACAGAAAGTCTCTACCTGGAATCAGGACTACAACAGTAAGAAAGCTTTATATACTTCAGTTAATCCTCAAAACGCATAGATCACTGTTTTATAACAAAGAACTCGATAACACTAGTAGTCGTAGAAGGAAACACCCGTTACGCAGTGAAACGGCTAAAACTACATTTGCGATGAGACAATATAAATGGCAATCGTCATATATTTATAATTATATCAATGCACAAATAGGAATATTTTCGATGTTATATTTTATATGTAAAAGAACTGTAATTGAATGGCTGATGACGAAAACCTATGATGAAGTTGAGAGTATTGTGCAGAGGATGAGGCTTTAACTCTAGTGACAGCTCAAGTATGTTGTATTTAATATTATGTTTGTTCTGTTTAAAACTGCTGTCTACTTATTGTTATAAATTTAAACCAACATGACTAAATAGTTTCTGTATAAATATTATAATCTTAGATTTTCCTTATTAATTTTTTTTATCTTAAGTTTTTCCTATAATTATCCTATTAGTTAAAAAGTAAATTACTTAAATTAATATTGTTTTTGTATTAAATGGTAAGAGCGGGGTCTCCCAACACAAGCAAATTTTGCTTAAGGGGCGACTCCAGAACCTGTGTGTTAGTTTTTTAAGTAATTGCAATAAACATTTCTTATTTCTTATTTCTTAAAAAGCCTGCGCTAGTCAATTGCTGGTTACGCCACTCCGAATAAGTTTCATACTAGAAAGTAAGGACCAAAGTTTCAGGGGGGATTCAGCTTCGATCACAGAACACGGAAAAAAAACTAATACTTAGTTTTCGAAAAAAATTATAAAAAGGAAATGATCACTAGACTAGGAAATGGCTGATGCATGTTCTTATTGGCATAGAACCGAGAAAAAATGCATTTGTAGTAGGTACCTACCGCTTTTTTTTGGCATCAAAAAGTCATAAAAAAAGATTATGTGTAAAATGCTTATTTTCCTGCTAACTTTAATTTATTTTGAAAATTTGAGAACGGTGATGGACTTTTCTGTAAAAATATGGTTCGTCTCCTAAGACCATTTTCCGGTAGCTACACCAGTCGAGGTACCTCCCCTTACTGCCCTTTCCAAAACATCCATCCTGTATATGTATACTCGGTTATTTAAGCTAGCATCTAATAGTAGTAGTGTAGTATAGCGATCATCTTTTGTTTTTTCATGGAAGTGACTACAATGACGTAAGGCTAACTCCAAAATCTCTCAGCAAAAAGGTACGCGCTGTATTCATAAAAACAAAAGGCGATCTCTTCAACTCTGGTTACGCTACTTAAAAATTGCTTGATAAAAATGTTAATTCAAATATTACTTGACCCATCTTAACTTATAGCACATACTTGACATGATTGTATTGTATTGCATATATTCTTTTTCGTTTATTGACATTTATTATTTAATTATTCTTCGTTTATTTTTATATTTTTATGAAATGTTATGTTATTGAATTGTAATAAAACGATTGCACGCCTAAAGGCAGAAAACAATCATTCAAATTCAATAAATGAACTTTTACTTTTTTTTTTACTTATAACGTCTTATCTTCGGCATGCCGCTTCCAGCATCTGCTTATTAGTATCTCACAGATCTTTATCCCACCCTGGCAACAAGGCCAATATTTAGCAATGTTGTAGGAAACTACAAAGATTTATCAGTTGCATTTGCTATTACCTATTTGGAGGACTCAACAGTTTGCTACCGGAACTTGACTATGCCTCTTCATCAGCGTCAGCATATGCCTCTTCATCAGCGTCAGCCTATGCGTCTTCATCAGCGTCAGCCTATGCCTCTTCATCAGCATCAGCCTATGCGTCTTCATCGCCGTCAGCCTATGCCTCTTCATCAGCGTCAGCCTATGCCTCTTCGTCAGCGTCAGCCTATGCCTCTTCATCAGCGTCAGCCTATGCCTCTTCATACCGTCAGCCAATGCCTCTTCATCAGCGTCTGCCTATGCCTCTTCATCAGCGTCAGCCTATGCCTCTTCATCAGCGTCAGCCTATGCCTCTTCATCAGCGTCAGCCTATGGTCGTCAATTGCTGGATATAGGTCTTCCCAAAGAGCGTAGACTTTACCACATTCAGTACAGCCAGAAAGAAGTTTTTTGCAGATATTCACTCCACCTGGCCACAGGGCCGTTATTTAATACTGTAAACAATGGCCTTGTGGAGGAAAATCCATAGTGTCCACATAATCTCTGTTGTGATTGGCCGGAGCAATCACTAGGTAAACCTAAAATACATGTCTTTAACCAAAAAGGTCTTAATATCAAATATTAAAGTGCTTTATTTCCTTTAGACCTTACAGGTCTCTTGGACACGTCACAAAATTCAAATTACATAAGTAAATCTAGGAAATAAAGTGATCACTTTGATTTTTGGTTTAATTCAATCTTTTTAAGGTAAAGTAAAGAAGCGAACATGAAATCTTTACCTTGTTAGGTTGTTAGTTTTCGAGTAGGGGCAAAACTCGCCGAATAACGAATAACAACTCACATAATAGTTCTCATTGTTGTAAACACTTTCAATGTGCTGGTACTTTTTTGCAGTAATAGGGTATCCGCCACCCTCGCTGGGTTCTATAAAGAACGGCTCCTCGACTTCCATCTGGCCTGGCAAGATGAGGACCCAGGCGTGCGTGCGCCAGCCGTCGATGTCGTCTTGTGGGGGCATTTCGTATAGCTGTAAGGCAAATAAATGAACAGTGCTGGACAGTTGACACAGCATCATCCATACAATCCCAAACTTATTATGTTTTCATAGCCGAAATTCGGCTCTGGCGGCCAATACCAACAACGAATAGTCAGGAGGCCTATGGTCTGATCCGCGTTAACCGACTTTCGTTCTTAGCCGACTATTTCGATTTCTCCATAATATGCAATTGCGACACACCAGTCGTCAATTTAGGCCACTGGTTCTTGTACGGATTTCTATATTTTGGGTTTTGTTACGTGATTTTTCATAATAAAACCGTGTAGCCTAGAAAACATAGACTCACAGCAATTTTACTCTTCCGTTCATTCTCTATCTTGTCCTGAGCTGCTTTGGCCAGGTCAGCCTCCTTCTTGGCCATTTCAATAACGTACTTGGAGGTCAGATCAGGTAACGGGACGAGGCGATAGCGGGGCTCCTCTTCCGGCGGCGGCTCCGGTATCACCTAGAAATACACGGACCTGCAATCGCAAGCCTAAATATTGCTTGGCAAATCTGTCTTAGAACGCGACGGATTGAGACCAGAATTAGAAAAGCTACGGGTTGGATAATCTCAAAAAAGAACGTTAATCTTTGGTTTTTTATACACGCCTTTTTTATCTAGGCACCTTATTTATCAAATTTGAAATATCTGACGTGTCCAATAGTCCTGTAGGTTCTGAAGGAAATAAAGCATTTTGACTTTATTAAGGCGCTGTGAACGGGCACTCAACGTTCGCCTTCCGAGTCTGACTGGCTCTAGGTATGGTAACCTCTGGTAGGATCTCTCCCAAATATCAAACCACTCTTTCATCCGGCACATAGGGACACTCAGTCCGGTATCTGATAGCCATGCAGGTGTCTCGCTCAGCGCAGCCGACGACCACGTACGCGTCGTATCGGCACCCGATAAGCCACGACACGGTGATGTGAGCAAGCTCGAAGGGATTCGCGCTGCGGCGGTTGATGGCGGTGTATGGAGACATAATGCGTTCGGGCTGAAAGAGATGGAAACATTCGATTGTAGAACAAGTGTATAAAAGGTAAAGGACAAAGCCGAGAGTTGGGGGATAGCTTTGCCTGAAAGTGCGATAGCTAAGGCTCTGAGCAACGGGTTTTAAGGCCTATTCTGAATAGTCCTTAGAATTAGAACCCGTTGCTCAGAGCCTTGGCTAACCTACCGCGTAGCTTTGAACAGAATAGGCTTTGAATTCGGTTAAGTATGGGCGGTTTGTTTATAAACATTCTACATCGAGTTTGACTAGTGTAATGACCATGACCATAACGAAATGATGATCATGATGATGGTATTCTTGAATAAATCTTACACATTTACTTTCTGCTTCCATGGAAATCGGCCCAGACTCTGTACTTCACGAGCTGGAAATTAACCTTATGCTACTGTTATTGCTATTGTTGTATTCCTGTAGGTACAGGAATACCTTTTCAAGTATTCATTAGCGATCAAATACCATCTCGGTCGAAGCTTTGACTATTTACCTAGTCAAATAATTTAATTGCAGGTACCTTTTACAATACAGAGTGGCTTTTTGAGAGGCTCTGAGCAACGAGTTCTAAGGCCTATCAGAAATGCTGTACAAAGCGCGGTAGGTATTCATATCGGTTTTCGCTAGGATTTCGCTCGGCTTTGTGCACTGCGTGGTAAGTCGCCGCTTCGGGTACCGAAAACCACGTATCTAGGTCTGAACAGACCTTTATTAAAGTCTAGGTAGGCGGTGTGACTAGTCTCACCGCACATCAAACTGGTCAAACGTGAAAATCAACATGTTTCAATAGCGACATCTGTATTTTACACACAACTCCTGTAAGGAGGAGAGAAAGAGCTTGGAGCCGTTGACTCACTTAGCTTTCGGCTTGCTCGCTTCGATATCTTTGTTCATGAAAATGCCAATAGATGGCGCAAGCTGCTTGCCGTGCTTGTGTTTATTTTCTTCGAAAGCACGGGTTTCCATTTTGTTCTATTCATATTGGTGCGGTTTTTTTACGTAAGTATTGAAAATAAACGAAGATGTTATACAACTTTAGATTCCTTCGTGAATGGATAAGTCAAGATGAAAAATTTAATGGAATTCTAGTTAGGTATTTAGTAGGTAGGTAGGTACTATGAAATAACTAAAACAGAATAAAACCTTATTCATATCCTATCTAACATATTGCCCTAACGTAGTTTAACCTAGGTCCTTACTCCAAAAAACATACCAACACATTTATAGACACCCATAAAATATGAAAGCAAAACCCATCAAAACAAACGTGAGAAAACTTTTCCCGCCTTTTCACCGCCACAGATTCGTAAACAAACGCTATTGTATATGTAAGTTATGTTTATTCTGTGGCAAGGGCGCCACCCCCCACCCCCTGCGAATTGAATCCAAAGTTGGGGAAAACAAGCGGGGTACAACTTTCTGCCTTAACTTTCACTTTTCATCGCAAACTTAACACTTTCGCTGTACATTTTCTTCGTTTTGATAAGTAAATAGAAGAAAGCTTTTCGGTTTTTGTTGGGATTTTTCCATTTGAAATGCCATTATGGAAAAAACCATGATAGGATTTCACATCGATTGCCAGATCGATGGAATCCTATACTTAGGTCACATACTCTATACTTAAGTCTAAATTAACCTTATGTTTACAAGAACTGACGTTATTCTAAGCCTGAGGTAATATTTAACGGTGATCCCTTATTTTTTTCTATGTATTAACCCGCCAATTCCTACTGTTGGTCAACCAAGACCCCCTAGCTGTCCTTCCTTGCGTCACGCACGATGATGCGCGTACGTAGGTGCATAAGTACCTCACAATGCGTTAGATTACATTTAGTAGGTCATCCATCAGCAACCTGTAGTATTAGTCTGTAGGACATAGGCCTCCCCTAATGAGCGCCATAGCACCCTGTCTTTAGCTTGCCTGCAGTCTTTCGCAGGTCGTCATCCCACTTGGCCGGAGAGCCCCTACACTACGTTTGCCGAGTCGCGGTCTCCGCTCAGGAACAGGTTTACCCCAGCGGTTGTCGGTTCTTCGCGAGATATTATGGCCGGCCCTCTTCAGCCTGCTAATTCTTTGAGCTATGTCGATAACTCTAGTGGATTTGGTAGGTGTTTTAATAGTACCTGGGTGTCTTGGAAGTTAACATGAAATTCGCTGACTGCACAAGCAAAGCAGATACGTAGAAGGTAGTAGAATAATATAATATTCAGCGCAGAGCGAAGCAGCACCGCAGCGCTGTAGCGGCTCAAATTAGAGCGTCCCACGTACGTAACGTACGTACGTAGATATGTAGGTAGGTACGTACGTAGCTCAGTCGCGCTTGACCAAGCGTTATTCGGAGCTCGAACAAGACGCCCTGTAGAGTTGTGCTGCTCCATCTATTGAGAATCATCGATATCGATGAAAATAATATTGACGGGCACGTGCTTGACGCCAACCGACGACGTGACGATTAGTCGCAATCGCGATTGACCAAGTCTTATTGGAAGGTGAAATATGACATCCCGTCGGCTTGTAAAATCAACGATAGAAATCAAGTTAGATTAAATTAATAAATTAATAAGCTGGACAATCCACGCAGCATCGTCTAGCCCCAAGCCCCAAAATGAGCTCTGCTTACTTTGCTAGGTGATCAATGGACAAATTTCTTATTTATTAGTTCTTTACTTTGGCTATTAGATGTTGACTAGAGATTTGATCATTGATCAGTTGAGTGATTAATGTGACGATAATAGATATTGTCAATCAACTAGAACAAAGAAATTGTCTTATGCGATATAAGATATTTTATTTATTTTGTATGTACAACAAAGTGTTCATTCATTCATTTATGCGGGGAAAAACAAGTGCAACAGGTCCAGAGTGATCTTCATAGTTCATGAAATATTTTTCATTAACCTAGCTAGAGCCAACGTAGTGCCGTAAGCCCTAAGCAGTTTTAAGTACCTAACTAAGAAAAAAGTAATAGTTATGGAGCGACTGTTTTGAATATACGATTTTGGGATAGAAAGCCGGTGTACTTCTACTTAGCTCAAAAGTTAAGTTATCAACTGTGAAAAATTATAGGAAAAGGTCGCACAAACATAATCTACCTGTACAATCGATATAAGTAAAAAAAGTGAGATGAGGTACTAGCCTCTCGAAAGTGGAGGGCTCAAATTAAGTGCAATTAGGTCCACCCAGTCATCCGGCGCGGCGGCGGGGCGGGGGCGTTCGTGTTACGAGTGCTTGCTAAGACGTACTTTCGTGTGATTTATTTATTGAAATACTATATCAATGCCCTCGAGTTAGTTCATTATAATTATTGCACAACATTGAAAAGTAACTGTGAGCGAGAGTTTTCATGTAGGTAGTTGTAAACTTGTAACACAGCTCATGCCAGTTGTTGAGTAAGCGCTGGGAGAACTTACCATATCTACAGAATGACTTATATTTATGACTTGTACCTAAGTATTTCAGTGGTATACATCATCATTACCTTAATTAATTGTTAAGTGTTTTGGAATGTACCGCATGTATTCTAGGGTTTCGAAGATCGGAGATCGGTTTCGAAACCCTAATGGCATCTCTTTTTCTGTCCTTTTTTAAAATAATAATACATTTCGTGCGCCAGTACAGATAAAAAGAAAAGAAAATGAAAGTAAATTAAAATTAAGTTTTCAGTACCAATTGTGATGCCGAAATTTTAAATGAGATCTACAATGTCAAGTGGTGTATTAATTGAAAGGTATCAATTTGTACATTTCGTTTTGAAATGTGCTTTTGAAATTTCTGTCGGTTGTATACTTTATGAAATATTTGGAAAAAAGTCGAAAAATTACCCATTCCCCTCTAATACCCTCTAATACTCCGAAGTTTGCAAACCGATACATCTGAAATCTAGGTACCTTTAATGATATGGTATTCATCAAATGGCAGTCTCTAACCAATAGTATATATAGGTATATGTACTTGACAACTGTCCGAAATCCTCGGCGCGCGAGTCACACTCGCACTTGACGGATCATGTTTAAGTACCTACTATTAAATATTTCTCGACCCACGGCGCCCTTTTCTAGCGTCCGATTGACATTAAATAAACAAACCTACCAATGAAAATCAACGGTAAACTAGAGACTGACCAGTATGCATATCGAGATATCGATGCAAGACACTAGACTCGCGAGTATCGATTCAGGGGGGTCCAGTTGCGGGTGGCAAGGGGTGGCTCGCGACGACGCGTACAGACGCCACTCATGCGAGGCCGTGCTGTGCTTCTAATTGAAAGCGCTGCGATAAATTCTATCGATATCGATGAAATTAGTTTATTTTTCTGGAGAATTTAACTAGAAGAAAGGATCCAGTTATCTAATCGTGAGCGGTAAGTCAATGCAACCCTGCGAGCATAACAAAAAATATTGACATTTTCGCTCCGTTATATTATTCGTCGTCGACAATCGTAGTAAAAAGTCGTTGTTTTTTGCTACGACTTCTGCTACGTCCCACCGTAGCAAACGTCGTAGCACGTACCACCGTAGCAAACGTCGTAGCACGTAACACCACCGTAGCAAACGTCATAGCACGTAGTAGTAACAAAGCGTAGCATATTAGAATACCTACTAATAAAGCACATTTAGCTACCTATGTATTCTTCCTTTGAACATTTTAAGCAAAGAAAAATAGTTATAATACATATAGTTATTTTAAATTTCAACATTACAAATACTGCCCTATTTACAGCAAAGAAAAACATAAGTGCTTACAACACCGCATCCAGAAAACCTACTTGAACGAGCATTAGGTAGTCTTTGTGACTCGCCGGACTCGTGAATTTTTTATCGACAAATAAAAATAAATATACGGCAAACGACCGCAGCGCGAATGGGAGCGCTCTCCAAGAACGGCAGTCCGCGCGAGTGATTTGCGCCACCCGCTGCCGCGCGGTCGCGACGCGGGCTAGGGATGGGACAGGGCGAATGAAATCATCGATGTCGATGAGACGTTTTTTTACATAATGGCGATTTTACACATTGGTCCATGAAAAATTCAGTGACGTATTCGCATATTGACGTACAGTTCAATTGATTTTAGAGTTCTATTAAACCATCTTTCTCCGAAAAATATTACGGTGACTTCGTCCTAGGTGGTAAACATTGCTGAAAAATGAAAACATTGACAGAAGCTTATGTTCTTTGACAAGGGTCTGCTAAAGGCTTATCGACAGGCCTGTGAGAGCAAATGCAAGTGTCAACATGAGCTGAGGGCTGCGTCGCAGCTCCCTGGAGCAAACAAAGGAGTGTTATTGTCACGCGGCGCCGCCCTCCCGCCGCGCGGTGTCCGTGGCGACGCGACGGCCGGCCGGGCACCGCGGATCGATATCGCTCGAGATCTCGGCCTACGCCTCGCCGGCCATTTGCCTACCTCGACGCCTCAGGCTCGTGTGTACATAACCCGCCACCCACCACCCCGATACCCCCAGATTACCGCCTACAAAGCAAACTTCATTGGTACGTGCATGCAATATGCGCAAGGAGGCCGAATTGCGCCTCCGCCGGCCCGGCCAGATTGCTTTGATATTCGAGAACCTGTAGTTATGTAGGCCAGGTCATTGCATCTCTATACCATTTCTCTATGCCTTCCTAACAGCATTTCATAGCAGGCCGCTTTATCAAAACCTCATATTCATATGATGCGGGTCCTACGACAAAGTGACTCATCTTTGTCCTAAAACATTTAGCATTGCTTCAAAGAACCATTTCCAGTCCACTTCATGGAAAAAAGAGAAAAGTTAATGTCCTTTTGGATATTGGTTTATCTTCAACTTTTCTTTGAATGCCTACCTTCATGTACTTTCGTGTACTTATGTTTTTCTTTGCTGTAAATAGGGCAGTATTTGTGATGTTGAAATTTAAAATAACACATGTAGAGATACCGATACTTTATGCATGCTATAATCAGAAACGTCACTCACGAGTACCTCATAAGTACGTTTTCAATTGAAATCCTGCGAGAGCCGTAAATCGGCCAAGTGCAGTTATGTATGACATAGTAAACGAAAACCAGTAACCCAACAGCAAAGGTACTTACGAAAGGTGAATTATAGGACGAATGCAAAATCAGGTATTTGTAAAGGTTGTTAGTAGGCTTAAACCTTTGTGGCATTACATTTATATTCAAGACTCTGCACCCTGTTTTCCATAAACAATTAAAATCTAACTTTATGGCACTAGCAATAAAATGCACTATAGAATTATAAACGCAGACCGAAAAATTGCATTTAATGAATTTTTCTACATACTTTGGGCCGTGATAGCCTATCCAATCGACGGATAGAGGCATAAACTAAAAGCTCTCGCTAAAATAACGGAATAATTCTGTACATACGGTACTAGTACAATATACTTATTATAAACTACATTTGTACATAATTTTTACAAAAAATCAAGCAATGTCTGATGCTGCCTACTGGTAACTATTTATTTCCCTGCACTCTCAGGATGAAAAGAGGGAAAGTCCACATTTGCATGCGGACTTAGCCGGCGTCGCGTCGGTAACTTTGGCAAACTTTGCACCAACAATGCATGAATGCGCAAACTTTGCATTCAGCTTTGGTTCGCGTCATTATCTCAGAGTTTCGTTTCGGTTTCAGTTGTTCTTTCAGCTTATTGATAAAATACTATCGAGAAGCTGAATCTGAAGTTCAAAAATCTTGAGATTTTTAACGTGATTGAGTAAATTTATGGGGTATATAGGAAGGTACCTGCATAATGTAAATATCAAGTGTAAATGAGACGAAAAACCTAATAAAATCCGGTCCCTTTTTAAAAATCTAACGAGAAAACTCTAGCACAATTAATTAAACACGAGTAGCTACATCATTAGGCCATAATTCGGCCTCTGAGGATTAACGAGGACGCCCTGCGCCATATTAAATAGATCGAAAAACAAACAATAAAGAAGTGAATGAAATGAGTGAGAACAGTGAGTGAATGTGAATGAGCTGCGAGTCGCGCCGAAGCGGCGGGAAATTCGGGAATATTTTAGCGTGTTTCAATAAAGGCGCGACATCTTTAATCTAGGGATCGGGCAGGGGCATAAATCTTGCAAGTACCGGGGTACCGGGCAGTCCAGGGTCTGTTCGAGGGAGTTTTGAATCATTTAGCGGAGCGGTGGCGCGACTTCCGTCCGGCACGTGCGCCCCCACGCAGCCACGGCCGCAGGGCACAGTGTACATAGCAGTTTATACGCAGAGCGCCACCCGCGCGCGCCGAGCGCGTCTGTCTTGTCGAGACAAAGGGGCGCTAGGGATGGGATATTGGATGGATTCTTAGAAACTTTGTCGATAGTTTTGATTAATTTATTAAAATTGGAAATAAGGTTCATAATTCAGTTTGTAGGCACCTATTTGAATTCAGGTTCGTAGCATGGTTGTCTAAATCATGGTACTCGTAATCGTTTCGAGCTGTGTAATTTCTTCAGCATTTCTTTTATATTCCAATTTAACAAATTCATAGTAACATTTTACCAGTTAGTTGCCTCAAAGCCAAGTACATTGGCAAAATTATGCATAGAATAGATTCTTAATGAAGAAAGTCTCATTACCAAATTGTGAAATAATTGTTTACCATGTCTTAATGGAATGTGTACGAAGCGCAAACGAACGACTTCGCATTTTAGGAGAGGCTAAGTTGTATGATGTTGGCAAATGTAACAGTATGTTGTCCAATCCATCGTCTAAAAAAGCCCACAGATTAGTTTTTGGTTTTAATTTGTAAAATATTGTAAATATGTACCAATTAGGCGATGTGGTAGCTCAGCGACAAAGCCTTTTGATATGTGGTGTGCAATTAAAATTATTGCTCTGTTCTGATGTATATTGAAATCCTTGGCTATAAAGCAACCTGGATGACCCTTTAGTCCCACGATAAAGGAAGATAATGCATTACCAACGAAGAAAGTTTGAATTTGTAAATTAGTGATCGCGATAAAAGATAAAGCCCCGATAATGTACCCCATCTCTAGCATACGACGTCCGAGCCGCCTCTAATTTGAATTCACGGAGACTCCGCGACGCGTCCGCCGCGTCGGCCGCGCCCGACTTAATGAATCGCGTGGGGGATGGGGGGTCTCCCACAGGGGGTCGCAGGGGGTCGCCGGGAGGCGATCGGACGGCCACCGCATCCTCCGCGCGGATAAGTGACGCCCGTGTTGCTCAGTACATAGGTACGCCTTATGTATCTCCTCACATAGCGGCCGGCCTGTACCTACGTAACGCTCGCCAAATTTATGTCCCGCACATGTCTAGAGACCGCGGTGTACCTTCAGAGGGATTTTGCGTGTTTACGTACAAACGGGGTCCGCCGAAGATATTCGAGACGGAATTTCTCGCAGCCATATTGATGAGCATGCCGGCCGGGCCTCGCTAATTCTGTCCCCGCACATATGGGCACATTCAATTTGATTGATATTTTCATTATATTCATGGCATTTGCAGAGCACATTGAGCAGAACGACGTATTTAGTTAAGGTTAATCGAGGCGAAGGGTTTCGGATAAAATAAATGCAAATGAGGCTGAGAACGGTGGAGGAGCCTCGAGCGAAACCGCTGCTTTGTCCGAATCGAAATCGTAAACAAAAACTTGCTAATGGGCAATTATGCAAATAGCGGGCTCTAGATGACCAATCAAAACGCAGTAAGTTATTCAGGCGATCAGGATTCCCGATGTCGTTTCCATATATTGTTACTAATTTCTTAGCTTGTCCAAAAACATCTTGGGACTTAACAAGGCTGGAGTTTGACCAAATGTGTTTGATTTTTTAAACTTAACACTAAATTAATATTATAGATTGCTTAGAAAACTATTCTATCACAGCCTGGTATAGTTACGGCTCAAGAATTTTATAACATAACTTGAACATAAATCCACGAATCGATAAACACATGGAATCCCTACAACCGACCCATCGAATACTAATTAAAATATATTGTTATCCACCCTACGGTCAGCTCGCGCCTGCGGGCAAGCGTGGGAGACGCTCGCAATCTCCATCCGCTCGACATTATCATCGATAATCACGCGATATCGATTGATGACGTGCGCACCGCCCTAATTTAGCGCGGGATACGGGAAAGTCGCGGACAAAGAAACGTCACGCGGGAAGCAAAGTTACGAGTAGACCGTACTCGCGATATATATTTAATTAATAGGAAGGGAAAATTGTTGTTTATTTACTTCTGGCAGAGAATATTTAATAAATTCTGTTAAGTACCATATATACCTACCAGAAATTATTCGATTGACCTACCTGACTAGGTAGGATTCTATAGTTTTAGATATAAGTAGATTCCGTTCTAACGATCATGAAAAGAACCGTTATCATACCATGGCAAAGTTAAGAGGTGTTTCCTGAACAAAGCTCAGTTTTGAAAATATCTGTAAAATATCTGTGTGTCTATGTTTCACTCAATGAAATACCTATACTTAATTTGATTGTTTGAAAAATCTAAAAACCGTCTTCAAATTCCTTAATATTACAATGTTTTTTTGGTTAGTTTTGCGGGACAGATACTAAACCCTCGGAAACCAAATCATCTCGAGATCATTTTCCATATAATAGCGGAAGAATAAACAAAATTAGGAAAAACGGTGAACATTCAGAAAAAAAAATACATATATTTATACAGCCGAACATAGAAGTACCTCCTCCTGCGTATAACGAACCTAACTTGAGCTAGCTAAAGAATATAATTAATATAGAATATGATAATTAGTAAACTTTGCAAATTCGCAACTTCATTTATAGGTATTTTAGTGGTTCTTAACATTACATACTTAGTATTACATTCCTAATCTTCACGTCACGTGAGGGTACCTAATTAATTGCAACAGCTGACTGCCGCATCAAATAATTATCACAACACGCTTCTTTATGATCATTCGCAGCTTACGATGCGAATTCCCGCAGGAGGGAGGCACGCACGTCGATACATTCATTATCGATAATGGCCCCTCTCTAGAGCATAGTAACTGGGGCCCAATTCTGCTAACCAATCGCTTTTCTATGACAATTGTATCATCGCAGAATCGACACGTAGATTCATTAGATGAAAGAGGCACTAGATGGTGCGTGTGGTGCAGTGGGATGCTTTTTAAGGAGATATCGATAAAATGGTTTTAATCTTGACACTTTTGACGCGCGTCCCTCCATCTGTAGCTTCTATCAAAGGTAGAATAATAAAAGGTGTGATTCTGTGACGATTGTCATAGTGAAACGATTAGTTTAGCAGAATAGAGCCCTTAGTAATCTATGGTGTAAGGTTGGGCTAGTGAACATGGGATGAAGAGTAGAGATAATGCCAGGGAAACAGTAACTTTGCTTTAAGTAATTTCGGTTAACATGAATTCAAAGTACGATCTGCCAACATGTCGGTTTAAACATATTCTTACTTGAATGAAATGGATAGCTACCTAGCTCTTATCTTGTGCTATGAAGTTAAAGTCAATGGCTTTTCTTTATTTCCATGAGTTTAGGAAGTAGGTAACAAAGTATTTTTTCTACGTAGTTAATACCAACGCGTGCTTTAGATCTTACAAGACTCTACGGTTCGCGTATTATGAAAGCTTGCTCAGATAAAGATCTATGCTTGAGTGACATATATGCCATAAACGTCACTCAACGCTTTTCTATGACTATTTCGATGACTGAGCAAGCTTTCACAATACGGGCCTTAGACACAAAGATATTTCAAAATAAAAGTTAAACTAAATATAGTAGTCGTCACTTCGATTTTTTATTCACTTCAATCTGTTATGGTACCTACCTAAATAAATTACAATACAATACAATTCTTTATTTATAACGCCAAGTTACAAGTCAAAATCAAAAAGATATAAAGGCAATATAGTATTCAATTTTGACCTTATATATATATGTATCTAATATAAATATAATTAATTAATTGTATAATAAATTCATTTGTATTTTTGTATTTATTTATTCCACCGCAGGTACCTACACGATATCCAGTGTAACACACTGGATATCGTTACACTCTATTTAATTTATATTATAACAATCACACACAAACATTTGACATAGAAAAGAACATGAGGGATTGTTCAAAGAAAATATATAAATAAAAAACAGACATGTCTGTCTATTTTTCATTTATTAATTTGTAAATGAGTCTTGCCAGACTCTTCTACAAATTAAATAAAAACAATTGGTCTGTATAATTATGTGGACGTCTTTAAATAAATAAATAATAAAGCTGGACAATCGACACAGCATCATCTAGCCCCAAGCTAAGTAGAGCTTGTGTTACGGGTAGGTGATGTACCTAATATATACAATATGACTGATATACTTAATATGTACAATATATTTCATAGACAGATATTTTTTTATTACACATAGAAAATATCCATGTTTTACTACCGGTGGCGATGAAGCACTTACTAGGCAAAGTCTACCTGCTTACTGTGTTAGTGAACAAAAGTTCACTAACACAGTAACAGAAAACTGAAACCAAACTACGTTTTAGGCCTAGCTGAAAACGGTCGTAACAACTAAAAGACAATTCATTTGAAAAGGGCATTCAGTGGGCATCGCTATAAAATGGCTGTAAACGCGGCCACTTGTTGCAGCGCCAGGGGTTTGTTATCTAACAAAACTTCCAGTTTCATCCGGTTACAGCTAGATTTGCCCCTTTTGTTTTTGCCGGTGCCAGCCGGGGCTTAAGTTTTGGCGTTTTTAGGTTGTTTTGTGCTTACGTTTTCGGGGGTTGGCGCCTTGGGGCAAAGGAAGGGTAGGTAGGTGTGTCGGTAACTAGATTAGTGATTGGTGATGATTACGGGTTAAGTATCACCGATCACTAATAAAAAAGACTATTTTTATCTTTACTAATAGTGAAGATTACGGGTAGGTTTTTTTTAAGTTACACACAATTTTATTCTAAATATTTTTATCTGTTTTTTTTCTGATTGGAATTTTGACAACTATACATTTTCTCTAAGTTAACCTCCCGAGGAGCCCATGTTATATTTATTTATGTTTGCCCTAATTTATATACGATCTTTCTTTTGGTGGCTGAAATCAATAGGTAATTAAAACCAGTATTTTAATTTTAATTTGCATTTTTTGTAATTTTTATTTTATTTGTGAAGTGTTTCGTAAAGTGTGCAATAAAGAATTTTCTATCTATCTATCTATCTAAATAATGCTGAACAATCCACACAGCATCATCTAGCCCCAAAGTAAGCAGAGCTTGTGTTATGGGTACTAGATGACTGATAAACTTAATACAATACATAACATAGATATATATTTTCTTTATTATATATAGAAAATACCTAGAACACCCGGAGCAAATATTTGCAGATCGTTCAAACATTTGTCCCAAAGCGGGAATCGAACCCGCGACCTCCTGCATCGCAGGCGAACCTTCGCCCGCCGCGCCACATCCGTCGTCATATAGTTTTAACCATCTTTAAACACCTTCATAAACTTGCTAGGTAGGTACTTTATGTCCCAACGAACCTTTCCCATCTACGGTAAGAATCCACTGCGCATAAAAGAAGTTGCTTTTCGCTCTGTCTCCAAAGAATTTCCTTTAAAAAATTAGCAGTCTCGCCCTGCTGCAGTTACGGGCACCAGGTGCATCGCGGCATTGCAATAAAAGGAGCCCTAGCTGAGCATTATAACAGCTTGTTCAAAGAAATCAAATAATATCCCTACAATTTCATGAATATTGACCGCCGAGTTGATTACTTAGAAATTACCCTGAGTGTAAGGGCTTACGCAATTTAATAACAATAATCTTAGAACAGCTTGTCCAGTCTGAGGCATAAAAATCATCACCAACAGCCTTTTTAGTCCACTGCTGGACATATGCCTCGCTTGATAAGCGTCTTATTGGCTTTTATCATTAGGGGTAATGCCATAATCCCAACAATAAATAATCCCAACAATAATCCCAAAATAGCGAAATTGTTCATTATCTTTAAGTGTTCAGTGCAACGAAAAGTCTAATTATCCACCATGTCGCTACCTCGCGTAATGGTAGAGGGCGCTTGACCGCCCATCCACTGTCCTCTACAGCGGACATCGATATTGATGATACAAACAATAGAAAAGTCTAGAATGAACCAGTTATCCAATACGTCGCTGCCTCGTGTAATGGTAGAGCGGACGGCAGAGCCCGTGGGATGGGACGTGTCTCCGCCCGCGGCACTCGACCGCACATCCGCTATCCTCTACAGCGGACGAACATCGATCGATACCTATCGATATCGATAAAATATACATACTCATTAGCAAATTGTAACCATGTTATTAATAGGTGATACCGAACTTTGTGGTGCGCAGTCAGCATAGGTGTGAAACAATTATGTTACAATTTTATTGGTTCCTAGTCCGGAGTTTGACAAAAAAACTAAAATTATGTAGAAATAATCAGATTTTAGTGCTTATCGACTCATAAGAAAAGGTCTTACCTACTTTAGGGCTAAGTTAATGATGCTGTGTGAATATGTCCACCATTTTTACTGTTAATATGGACCGTAGAATAAGTTGCATATGATCTGTTACGTTTTTATCGTATTCTGAAATTAGTAAACTATTAATCGATATTGATATCAAACTCCCAAGTCCCAGCCCTACATCACAGCTAGCGGTATCACGCCAGGCCGCGGTTTCTCTGCGCGGTCCCCGGGCGCGATACGATCACCCGCGAATGTGCGTGACCACATCCTGTCACTCCCCCGTCTCTACCCCGCGGCCCCCGCATCACGTGAGCTGCGCGGGCGCAACTTTGTGTCACTCTGAACTATTATCTGAAACAATGAATCCATACTAATATTATATGTACATTCGATAGTAATTCTATCTGTTTATCTGTCTGTCTGTTACCTTTTCACGCCTAAACGGCTGAACGGATCTAAATGATATTTGGCAGAGAGGTTAATGGTATCCCGGAGAAGGACATAGGCTACTTAAAAAGCGCGTAAGAAGCCGCGGGTAGCAGCCAGTTATATAATAAATAACGCTGGACAATCCACACAGCATCATCTAGCAACGTAACTGATAAACTTAATAGACGTTACGTTACTAATAATGTACATATTTTTTATTATACATAGAAAACACCAGAACAAATATCTGCAGATCGTACAAACATTTGTCCTGAGGTGAGAATCGAACCCGCAACGTTTAATAAATATTAATTAAAAGAATTACTACAAAGTTTTAGAGTGCCTGCTTAGAAGAGGCTAGGTAGCACTGTACGTAGATAATTTCATTCAAAAGTAATAAAGAGTGAAACAAATCACCATCAAAACATGTAACAAACCGTTGCGCCGGCGCACCTCGAATGCACGCGAGCACGCTTCCGCCCGCGATATGTCACAAGGTCGGGCCCTTCACTCGCTGATGGCAGTTCACAGCTCTGCGAGTTCACTGGTAGAGCCCTACCTCGGCCCTTCTATAATTAGGTATCAAGCGGTCGTGATGAAGTAACTTAAATTTAATTGGGTTTGTGTTTAACTAAACATATTCTCTGTTGGTGAAGGAAGACCAGTGGGTAAAACGTAGAAATCAGTAGAGTTGTTTAAATTTTAAAACAGATAGAGCATTAAAGATGTTTTGGTCAGTCTGAAAATGGATGGCCAGCAGAAAAAGTGAATTAAGCTGCACCTAGTTGTTGGTAAAAACTACTTAATTGGTTAGCAATTCAGCATGTAATGTGAAATTGGGCAGCCTATTAAATATTCCTGCAGCAATAATTAGTAAAGCAGCAGAAAATCGTGATTTTATTTTAAAAATTTGGCGCGCTGTTTAATTAATTTTGATTTGCCAAACTTAATATATTTTTAAAGATATACCTAATACTTTTCAATTTATAATATTACGCGCGTGATTTATATATGTATGTACGCGCGTGACTGGTGTGTCGGTTCAGCAGCCGGGAAATATAAAAACCTAGCATAATATATATTTATTCAAAGCCAATCGTTCTATACGGGCAGCCTTTGGCCTAGCTTTACTAAAAGAGCGCTTAGCGCTCTGCGTGTACAGTACAATAACGCCTTCAGGATGTTGTTGGGATTGCCCCGTTTCTGCAGCGCATCCTTCATGTTTGCTGAAGCCCATGATGACTTTCACGCCATCATCCGCAAGAAAACCGCCTCGCTGCTGCGCAGTACATGGAGTGGTACTAGCACCATCCTGCAGGTTGTGGGCAGCAAGTTTGCCTCGCCCATCATGCAGTCTTTCAACAGAGTCCTCACTCTTTAGACTTCATGGGTGGGTGGGAGTCTGTTGAATGACTGCTGCAAATAATAATAGTTAAGTATAAATAAATATAACTTTAATTTAAGGTCTTTTGCTTTCTTTTATTGTATTTTATTTTTGTAATTTTTATATATGTAATGTGGACAACTTAATATGTCTGAATAAAGAAACTTTTTATTTTTTATTTATAAAAAATATGTCTCATTTAGACTCCGCCCCTATGCGAAATTATCCGATACATTTATTTCGGATTAGGTTACGGTTACGGATAGTTTTTTATTTCGGTTATCCGATAGTTTCGGTTACGGTTACAGAGCTCCATAACATACCTGTTAGAAATGACCATACCTCTCTCGAAGACCACCAGAAGAACAAATGGAGTCCTAACACAAACATTTCAGCGTAACAGCAAAATTTAAAAGCTGTCATCATCACGTATCACATGGAAACCTACTTAGCAGGCACGTGTAAACGTATTTATGAAAAACACGTGTTAGAATGAGAAATAAAGCGATTTTGATCACTATGAATATTTAGGTATAGGTACGTTCTATTACGATTTGGTGTAACCTCAAGAAACAAAAGATGATGGAAGCTAAAGATTTTGAAATAATATTGATTTAATTATAAAAGATTGACCTTTTTTTGCTATTTTAGACGTTGACTGTTTGTTTGAAGATATGTAGTTAATGATGACTCTACAACTGTCTACAAGGTTGTCTGTTAGGAACAATCTAAATCTAAAATCTATATTCTGTTTCCTATGTTTTGATTCTATGTGTTTTTCGATAATAGCCGTAAGAAGGTCTCGAGGCTAATCTTAGTTAAATGAAACAAAGCAAAGGAACAAGACTAACAAACCTATCTTAACACTTTCATGGACCAAGACGCAGATGTCCTCCTCCGACCCCGTGTAGCGGCGGCCGCCCTGCGCCCCGCGTCGCACCGCCGAGGCTGGCAGTGAATGCGCTAATGTAGGTACCCACTCCACCTATTCTATCCCAAGACTTAGGTACTTACCGCAGTAGCTTTCCTAGAGACCTGACTACAAAATTAAAAAATAATTACTACGAAACTTCAGAGAAAACTCGCTGAAAAAATTCACATCGTCTCGCGGATGTCGCATATTTTTTAACCGTTGCGCTGCCACCCCACATCCTGTGGGGGCTGGGCTCCCCGCGCCCGGGGGTTCGGGTGGGTTAATTAGTCGCGAACGCGGTCCGGCGGCGGCGGCACTCCATCTAAGTTCTTTCCTTCTTTATTTGCCCACTTGATACAAATGTGGATTTTGTCGTACGAGATGAGTTTTCATCGAGAGGTTTCGAAGGTTTGCTAACAAACATCAGATACTGTAAGAAATCGATTTTGCAGGAGTCAAATATTTTTAGAAGATGAATTTGTTTGATTGCAAAACTTTTTGCATACTGTATAGATTGACAGGAAGGATGTGATAAAAAAAATAATTGTGTACTCACCCCCTTGCCATGGGCATTTTTTCTGATAGCTAAGGTACGGGTAAGTTAGGAACCTATAGTTAAAATTGAAAATTGGTATTTTTACGCACAATACCTATGTATGTTTTCAAGTGTAAATATTTCTGCTATAGTGGCAATGTTATTTACTAACTTACTGTGTGTTTCTATAAAACCAAAGCTAACAAAACAGCTTTGCTATTTAAACTAATTAGCGTAGGCAAACTCGCAGAGGATACCCACAGCAAGTTTATCTTGCAAAGGGACCGGCCAGTAGCCTCCATTGACGTCGCTCGCTTATAATTCAGTCAAACATCGTTTATTACATAAAGCGAGCGAAGTGGAGAGCGCAAGGACGTTTGGCAAGCTTTTGGCGAACTCGGTTGTTCGCCCCGCGGGTCGGCCGGACCCACGCTAATGAAGGTGAATATCTTCAAAGGGGTCTGTTGGACCCGCGTCGCCCGTCGCCGGCGGTCATGCTGAATCTTTAAACGGGTCGCGCGAGGGTTACGCAAATGGAAACTAAATTTTGTTTGACCCGCGGCCGGTGGATTCGTATTTCGTGTTTGTGAGATTTGGGCTTGATTATTGCATTTGTTTTGATGTACAACGTAACAATGTAGGTTAGGTAGATTCTTAGGCTTATAGTTCATGAACATATGCCTAAGTATCTACCTAACCATGGCCTTACTAACTATAGTTTTTAAGAGCGAGAATTATTGTTTAAATAATCATGAGTTAAGTATGTTTCAAGATGGGCTGATGTGAAATAGGCATAGTGAAATGATTATCATCACGACGATGTTCTTGGAATGGTAGGCTTGGTAGATTGGTATGTCTGAAAATAGCTAGTTATTAAAAGTTCGGAAAACAAAGTAGGCATTCAAAACGAAACCATCACT
This sequence comes from Eupithecia inturbata, assembly GCA_963662085.1. NCBI lineage: Eukaryota > Metazoa > Arthropoda > Insecta > Lepidoptera > Geometridae > Eupithecia > Eupithecia inturbata. Next base: position 3,461,719 of record OY759192.1, read on the forward strand.
AAACAAACAATTGGTAAAACGCTGCTGGTTCTAGTAGGTTCTTAATTGTTACAACATGCACACTAAGCAGGATCCACAATACCTCGCTACATGTCCATTACGTTAGGTATTCGCGCTCCTTTAGCCGCGATGCAGAGCTTGAGGAGAGGCCGGGATCTGGCCCCGCCGGCCCCAGCGGGAGGGGGCCGGCGGCGGCGGCGGCGCGGGGCCCCGGTGCAGCTCGCAGTTGACGTCGAGTGTACCGAGCCGTAATGTACGCGGGCACTAGACACGAGTAGTCATTGCGAAGATTGACAGTAATTTATTTTGAAATATTTAAATTATTCCGAGTTTACGTTTTTTTACGTGATTGGACTTTTTTAAATTATAGTTACCTGTTTGTTTGAATTAAGTGTTTCTGTCATGGCTGTTTGTGTTGTTTTCAGAGAGTCCTAATAACTCACCCAGCGGGTAGGAAACGTCTGACTGATAATGATGATGAATTAATTAGGCATCAGGAATATTTACCCAATTTACTGTACTTAGATAAAAAAAATAGCACCTGAGAAGTTCTATGAACTCGCACAGCTCGCAAATCGCCTGTGTGATAAGGTTAATTAGTTAGTACCTTACCGATAATCAAACTGTAGGCCTAGCACGGGGATTGCTCTCTAGGGTAGAATAGAGAAAAATGACATTGCATCGTCATACATTGCGTACATTATTTAAGTTGAAGGAATGGTTTTCAAATATATTAAGCATTTGACTACGATATGACGTATTTTTTCTCTATTCTACCCTGGACAATAAACCCCGTGCTAGGCCTCCTGTTTCTGAACATTCTGTTTTTGTGTTCAGGAACAGATTCATCAGGAGAACCCACATGATATTTTGTCCTTCTTTAACGAATACCTAGTGTATAAGGCCATCTCAAGATAACGCTTATTGTTGTTCTGACCTACATCCGGCCAGCAAGGTGCATTGATTTCAGGCCCATCCGGTCCAATTAGGGAGCTCGACAACTCTACACTGTTTCAGGATAGAAGCAATATCCTGTACCTGTGACAAGATGGCTGGGCTATTTTACCATCAATGGAAATTATGGGTACCTACCTATGTATGCTGTTGTAGGTATTTCTACAGCACTTGTTTTGTTATTTAGCATTGAAAAATTTCTTCTTCCAAAATTAGGGGGCCGAAAAATAATGTAAGATAGGCACCGAGGGGTTAATTCTGGACGCCGGGGTGGTAACCTAGTATTTAACAAATTATTTTATCATTGCTTTCTTATATACTTTTTTGAAAAACATTACAAATGTATTTGAAATCCATAAGACGTAGAGTCACCGACTCTACAGAGAACATATGTATTTACTAGCAATATATTTACTAGCTAGATAAGGTACCCCTAGCTACCTGAATAAAGGTTTCAGGACAAAGGAGGTTGTATACCAATCACTATTAGGTATCGGATCCTAAGGAGTTCTCGGTACTCGTAATGGAAAGGGACTACGCAACCGTCACAAGTCGTCGGTAATCGCTAGTCAGCGAGAATTAAATTGAATGATTCATATAATGATTATTCAAGGTTGCATTTAATATGTAAATATGTAAGTAAGTTTTTCTGAAATATCTCATCAATTTACGAGCGAAAAACAAACCGTTTCTAACGGAAGCCCGCAAGATTTCCTACCTCTGAACGCGCGAAAAACCAAATTGTTTTAAAATTTCGAATACTGGAAATTCTCAAGAAATCAGCTAGCCTCAGATGGCACGAAAAAATAAATTGGTTTCAAATTTCGAATGCTAGACTGCCCGACGCGGGGTTAGCGTTCTACACTATCCCAAATTATCCTCTACAAAAAAACATAAAACCTCTTTTTAGAATATCGTGATGATGACACACAGCGAAAGCCATAGAATACGTGATAGTAGTAGGCCTAATAGGTATTGGCGAGCGGTGTCGCAGGAGGCTATAACCTCTCCGATGTCCGTCGTCGACGGACGCGAGCGCGCGTTCTAATTAAAGCCCCCCCACACTCGGGTGGCATCCCTACCGCCCAATGGTCAAAGAGCATTAGGTAAATTAATAAGAGCCGATCCGGAGTATCTGTCTTCTGATATCGACATAAAGTATTTTGTAGTCACTAATTAAAAAGTAATTAGAAAACAGCAAAAAAATAAAATTTACGGTTACCAAATTTTGACAGCAGTGTAAGAAAAACATGCGTGCAAACAGCAGCGTGGGGATTTATTTAATATAAGGGATTTCTGCTACTAACAAGTTATGGATCATGTTATCTGAAATAGAAGATTTTTTTTTTATATTACCCCTTGTTAGATAAAAGCCAACAAGGCGCTTATCAGGGGGAGGCCTGGGTCCAGCAGTGGACCAATATAGGCTGTGGAGGTGGAGGTGGAGGTAAGAAAAACAGAGGAAGTTACCTACCTCCCTATTTTGATTCTTAATCAAATAGGGAGGAATCTTCATAGGTAATCTTCGTTTTGACATGACCGGACCCGACACTTAGAAACGTCAAATATTTAAAAACTAAATCGTCCACTGGCCATTTACCTACTAAACCGGATGAAGTAAGTCTTGAAGGAAGGAAATGGATTTAGCATTCAGTTCTGGCACATCCATCTGCATTTTATTCTTTGGAACGCGACACGATAAAGCTCGCGGCTATGGAAAAGCACACCCACGGTCCGCGCAAAGATAGCATCGTAAAACTCCGTACGTATCAGCCATTGGAGATACCTACTATCATGCATACTCGGCGAAATTGTGCCTCCTAACGCTAACAGAATAAGGCTTACAATAAAACAAGGATTTGGGATTTCGACTCCGAGGCTATAATTCGTAATTCGAATGAACGTCCACCGCGCCATGACACTTTCCAAAGCAATGTCATCTTTTGTGAACGTTTAACGAATTATATTTAGATACGTAGTTGAAATTATGATACGTATTTAAAATTAAATTTGCTTCATAGTACCTATGTAAAATAGACCCACCGAACTGCGATAACCAACCCGCCTCCCAAGCATGGTGATTATAGCCAAACCGATGGTCATTGTGGCGATCTTTGGGGGAGGCCTAAGTCCAGCAGTCAATAGACGTCTTTCTGCTGAAATGATGATGATGGACCCGGTCCCTGGACGTACCGGTAATGTCCTACTCACGAGAAGGGCCCGCGATCCTCGGCTGTTCCAATTAACGGTTAATCACATCGCCCTCAGGATTAGGAACGTCAACACTCCGCGTTTTTATCAGATCGGGCTTATTTTGTTTGCGTTTGTTGAGAGGATGAGTTTTGCAGTGGACTTCAAAAAGAGTTTAGACTGACACTAACACGCACAAACACACTTGCGCTTCTAGAAAGTTCCTAATAGATGTAGAGGATAAGTTAGGTTTATATTTTTTGGCGTCCAACGTGGGGCAAAACTGACCTTCCAGTGAAACCTTACTATGACATTGGTACTATTGATATTTGATAAAGAGTTTAGACTGACACTAACACGCACAAACACACTTGCGCTTCTAGAAAGTTCCTAATAGATGTAGAGGACAAGTTAGGTTTATATTTTTGGCGTCCAACGTGGGACAAAACTGACCTTCCAGTGAAACCTTTCTATGACATTGGTACTATTAATATTCTATTGGTGGACTGTAATGATAACAGCTACAAAAAACATTCTAATAGCAAGTTTATTAAGAGAGACATGTGATAAATTAGCTTTCTCTTATTGGCGTCCAATGTGGGGCAAAGTGCTTCCAATGAAAGTTCACTATGATATTCTATGCTATCGAAATTTGACCAGAGTGAGAACTTTCATGTAGAAATTTCCTAGAAGAGAGACGTAGGGCATCATAAATTAAGTTCCTCTTATTGGCGTCTAACATGGGGCCAACCGGTAATACAATACAACAAGAAGATATAGTATCGAAATTCCACTGGAATGATGGTCAACCAAAAAACTATGAAACGAAAAACTGAACAAAGAGCAACAGTCATGAAAAAGTATCACATGCTGTTTTGCGCCCACCGTGTGACAGTGACACTAAAAAACCATTGCAACTAATGGCCTAATTGCTTCAGTTGTATAGGCCCAAACTAACAATGTAGCCAATAGATATTTAATATATAATTATATATATACATATATTATGTATATAATAATAATATTAGAGACGGAGAAATCTGTTCCAAAATTCTTGGCGCCCAACATGTGACAAACTGGCGCACAACGCGGCACCACTTGACCCAAACGCTTCTGTCCAAAAGGTCGCGACGAAATAAAATTGATGAGGGTTATTTACGTGCACTTGTCCTCTAACTCGGTGATCGATATATGGAATGGCGAAGCCCCGGGGGCGCTCCAATTTGGTCCTCGCCTCGTCAGCTAAATTATCCCGACATCTTTAAATGGAGTTTCGCCGTTTCGCGGCCCTCGCGTTTCGGGGCCCTACTATGAAAAACGAAATACGTAGTTTCAAATGACAGATCACACGTACTACTATGAAGATTATGTTTCGGATTCGACGACGGATCCGCATTTATTTCATAGATATCGGTAAGGTACTAACCCGTTGTTGACGTCCGATCCCGCGAGTTGTTGGTGAGGTGAAGATTTGAATCCAATAACAAAATGCTCTTGGAAAAGGAAATTTATTCAAATCATGTTATAACTACGAATCATGAAATAAAGATTGATTTGATTCTCTTTAATTTCTTTGCTTCGTGCAAGTTCGGTATTCATTCGTTCTCTTGGTAGACCTTCTGGTCCCAGGGTGATTTTCGAAGGTCTTTACAGTGAGGGGTTTGGACTTTCACAGCGCGTCCCAGTCCCGACGTCCCTCGACGCCGCACACGATCCGCCACCTGGCTCCCGGCGTTTTCTCCGTTTTGTTTGCATTGCTTTATGTTAAATGGATTATAGTTAAAGCATTTATTTCAGATTTTCCGGGAATATCACAGATATCTTAACTCTATTTGAATTGAATAAAATCATACGTATCAACCATCTATACCTAGATCAAGTCGTAAAAGGATGTAAGCACCTACGTCAGCCTCTGTTTATTAATTAGTAGTAAGAAGGGTAAGACCAAATAAACATGCTCGCTAAAACTTTCAATTTGATCTAAAAAAAACAATATAAATACAATATAAATTCAGGTGACGCCAAAACTAAAAAAATTAAACAGGACTAAAAATGCAGCCATCCCTTTCTTAACTATTGAAATAAAAAGGATGGCATCATTTTGAGTCATGTCAAATCAGTTATTTAGTTTAGTTTTGGCGACAACTGAATTGACACAAATGTCAAAAATAAACGTACGGTATTATTTTACGCGATGAGAAGAGAAACTTGCAAAATCACAAAACAGTTTTCACCGTTACATGACCTTAAAGTTCCAAAGAATTCATTCGCATTATGAGCACATATCTTATCATTTCAGAGTAGGTACATAATTAAGTTAACGCGCCATCTACAGCTAGCGGCAATAATCCCACCCTCCTCGGGCGGCAGTCAAGTCCATGCACACGCCACCGTAATGACTTACCCACGTCGTTGGCCTAAACCGGCGAGCTCGGCCGCTCCGGGCAACGCCACCCATTTCGAACACACAGACGCTGCTATGCATCGCCGAATATCTTGGAGCTTTCAGAACGGGTGGGTTATCAACGACCAACACGCCAACGAGCCAGTGTAATCACCAGCGGCGGTGACCGTTCGCGCGTAAATTACGTTGCTCGACCAGTGTAACTTGAGCCGCAGGCAGCGGGGTATACTGTTGGGTCGAAGTTCCGCTAGCGTTGGGCAGTGAGTTACCTACGCGTCCTTCGCTAATGCCCGCTTAGGTAGCCCTGGAGCGCGCGCTCGCAAACACAATCGTGGTGCCTTTTATAGCCCCCTTCTAGAATAGGGATGGCATGAATGTTGTCACTGATTGATTGGATGTGTTTTGAGACGCCAGTATGTGCTTAAACGTATTGCGATGGGACGCCTACGATAACACTACATTTGGCGCGCAATTGGACAGTTTTAATCACGTGGGCTGGGAGCTAAGCCTGGAGGGAATTTCTAGTGAAACGTAATTGGATGGGTTGCCTCCTGCGCAACGGTTGAATCTACTAGTCCACCTGCAGTAGAATAATAAAAACAAGTAAAATAAAAATAATCGTGTATGTAGGTACCTACCTACTTACTTATTTCAAAGGCTCATTCCCAAAGCTAATCAACTAACAAAAAACTAACAATATAAACACCTGGTTGACGTAACGGGAAATAAGAGGTAAGTACTGGTCAGATCCTTCGATGGGTTTCTATGGGGCTATCAAGTCTAAACTACAAGTAAAAAAAAAATTACGTAGGTACCTACCTACTAAGTTTTTGTTTTGCTTTTTACGAAAATCAGCACAGCTTCGTGCTGGAAAATCCCTAACTTAATAGACTCGCAGTGAACAAGCCCGAACGTGCTTAACCAACCTTATTAAATTACTGGTTCGTCGCGTCCCCGCATTATCTTGCGACACCGTGCGCTGCGTTCCTGCCAAATCCAATATCCGCACGCGTAATAACAATCGCGACCGTCTATCGAGCCCGCGTAAATTATGCACGACTTTCGCAACTACCTGCGAAACCCAAACACTGCAAACTGAACCCTACCTCGTCACAACAAGAGTCATGTGGACCGCAAGTCTTGGTGTGTCCGCGGACGGTCGCCGACGATGCCGCTGTGCTAATGGCTTGGACCCCCCCCCCTCTCTCCCCCTCTCCGCCTTCACTTCACCCGAAGCAAAGCACACGTACAGAAATAAGGGAAAGCTTCGCGCCTAATTGTGTACAGGGATAGTTGAATACAAATTGTGGTGAATAATCGATGGGTTTTAGTTTGTTTTTCTTTATTGGATGGAGAGTTGAGTTGAGTTAGAATGGCGGCTGGTCTACGACTTTCTAATTGCTAGATTTCTAAGTACGGAGGATTAGTACCTTATAAATAGTTTGCTATGCAGGGTACATGTGACCTTATCTTTTGTGTTGGTAGGTAGGTACCTACCTAGTGTAAGCTTGCGGAAAAAATTGATATAAAACAGTTGGCAATATTTTGTGATTGGACTAGCTGAATAGGTTGCTAGAGCGGGCAACTTCACTATGTCATACCGAATTCTTCAGGGCAGTAATGTGTATATGTTGATTATTGTATTGAGCCGCAGAAATGAATAATAAACCTGTTTTTAAGTGATCTTATCTTTTATTTCAGTGATTCAGACAATGTGAGTGTTAGCCTTCACTAGGTACCTACCTACTACTAAGTAGATGCATAATTTACGTGTGTTAGTAGCTTGGTTTCTAATCATTAAATAAATAAATAAAATTAAAATAAAATTTGTTTATTTCAGATAACATCATGATCCATAATTTGTAAGTAGCAAAAATCTCTTAAATTAAATGTTAGTACTCTTAGTGTTACCTACAACAAAGTTAATAAAATTAAATACACAAGTTGAAATTAAAACAAATTACTTATTATAAAAATTAATCAAATTACTTAAAGGAAATCAAATACAATTAAATTAAATTAAACAATCGCACAATTTCAAAGAGGATCCAATCCCATCGCGTGCTTTTCCCGCGTCCACTCCCCCAAGTTTTATTTTTTCGCGCTCAAAGGCAAACGAAGGACGCTTCCTTCTTACTTCTTTTCTCGCGGACGCCCGCGGGGCGGCGGCGGCGCGGCGCGGGACGCGTAATCATTCTGCACCACTTGCCTCTGGCATTTTCGAAATTCAACTAGAATGTAGAATGGCATCGTTCTTTTCTCTGTTATCATGGGAGAGAGTCCGAATCCTAAAAAAAAATTCCATGGACGATAATTTTAAGTATGTTGCTTTTGTTCATGAATGTCATGTCGCGATTCCTCGATTAAGAAAATAATAATCTACCCAGATTACATACATTTCTTTAATTTAACTGTAGTAAGTACCTACCATATAGGTAAGTAGGTACCTAACCTACCTACAGAAAGCAAGCAGTCTGAAAGATTTTGAAAAAGATGTAGGTAACCTTCGTGTTTTTACCTAGTGGTGTTTTTATGGTTGTAGGTAACTTGTAATTGTAACTTTTATACTTATTAAGATTTGTCGATTTTAAGATTTTGATTTTTCGGTTAGCCTTCAAGGGCTTATGAACTAGAAAACCTTTGGCCTGAGGTGATAATGGCTAAAACAATAATAAGTATTTAGTGTTGTAACTGAAACATGTACGAGCAAATTATCGATAATCCGGCTAGGCGTGCAGAAGACGCTGTCGGCGCCTTGACAGCAGCGCCGTTAATTCCTGAGCGCTCCTCGCGGGCGATTGACAACGCGTCCGGAATTTATCGACGCGCACACTCGCCGCTCGCTGTTTACTAGTGATGTCCGGAGGGGTCAGTAGATGTCGATGAATTAAAAATTAATTAAAAATTAATAATTGATTATTTATCGGGTATTTATCGCGTAAATTTTGTTATTAAATAATCACTGCCTAATTATATTAACAAATCGCGAAAATTTCAAAAGTTTTATGTCACATGATGGCTTTGCTTTTGCTTTAGTAATTGCTATTAATATTGTTTTAAAATTTATATGATGTTGAAGAAATAAAAACTGTAGAACTAACATTACCTAATCTGTGACTGTAGTTCATATAATAATTAGCTGGTAAGATTTTCTAACAAAAAAATATTATTCTTAAACACGTGCGGTCACTTAGTATCCGAGGGGCGAGTCTAGTTGACGTTAGTAATGATGAGACGAGATCGTGAATTCTCCTTTTTCCATACAATTTGGTACAGCGCCTCTATCGTGCGGACAGGGAACTACAGAAATCCCACACTAAAAGGAGACGTCATGATCACGTCTCGTTACTAACGTCAAATAGACTCACCCCTATGACCAGTGCTTCAGTAAAATCATCGATATTAAATCCATCAAGCATCCATCACCATCACTACAAGTCTAATGCGTTCATTTACTGTTTAGCTAGTACATGGTACGTATGTATTCCGCTTGTACATAATAGATCGCCTTTTAGGTCTAACCGAGCGTCGGCGTCGGCCTATTCTGGTCTTCAGTTGCTGTGCTGATAGCAGATGTTCTAAAACGGAAATAACTACCGGTGTAGCTGTGGCGTGAAATAGGGAAGCACAGCTAAGGCGATGAGTCTAAAACAGTTATGAATGTATGCACAAGTTGCTTTTGAAAACAAAAAAACATAACTCAAGATCCAACATCCTTAAAATAAAAATGGCAGTTTTCATTCTAGAATTTTCTTTTAATAAATAAATAATGCTGGACAATCCACATCGCCCCAAAGTAAGCAGAGCTTGTGTTATGGGTACTAGATGACTGATAAACTTAATACAATACATAACATAGATTATTAGATTATTTTAGATTATTTTCTTTATTATATATAGAAAATACCTAGAACACCCGGAACAAATATTTGCAGATCGTACAAACATTTGTCCCAAGGCGGGAATCGAACCCGCAATCTTCTGCGTCGCAAGCGGATCTTCGCCCGCCGCGCCACATCGGTCGTCAAATGACGTTTTCCAATCAATAAAAACCATATTTACCTAAAAACTCAATAGATGGCAGGGAGGTTCTTTCGCGGAAGGTTGTGGCAGTGTCATGTCCGCCTGTGCAGTCTATGCCATTTTGATTTCAAGCGAAAAGCGCCATCTTTCCAGTTTGGGCGAACTAATTTTTGACATTACGAAAGCGCCTGACTAAGCTTTAAATTTCCCTCCAATAAGGTACAAATTGTGTTGAAGTATAGATTATAGAATAGAATAGAATAAGAATTTATTTAGCACACACAAAAAAAAACTAACGGAAAGTAAAAACAAAAAACTTACACTAAAAACACAACATGCATAAAACAAACAGACATATTATCAAATGATGAAGTAAACAATAAAAAACCAAGTTCAGTTCCACAAATGTCAAAGTCAAAAACTTAATGATATCAACGTCATTGGCTCTCATTTAACCCTATCCTGTCTTCTCTATTCGACAATCTGAGCTACCCTGTATATTTGAATACAGAACTACGTTGGTAGGTAGCTACCACAGGGCAACCCTGTGGTACCAAACCGACGTAGACTTCAAATAAACAGATGGATGGTCAACAAAGTTTACTCAGCGCATTCAGCAACCACCTTGATACCGCCATAAATACACATCCCTCCGGACGTATTGAATCTCGACCGTTTCTTGCCCACACTTACTCAGATAAGTATACCCACACTTAGGTAGATACCCTGCTTGTGATAACAGGTTAGGTACGTTGCCCACTAAATAGTAAAAAACACGTGATAAGTTTTGCTGTAATTAGTTTAAAATAAGTTATCGTAACTTTACTAAAGTTTTATTACTTATGTAGTATTCTAGAACAACACGTTGCAGAACGCAGTATGAGTATGAGTATGAGTATGCAGTAGAGTTCCGAAAAATGAACCTCCTTTATTAACCATCCTTTATGTAGTTTTTTAAAACGACCTAATATTCTTATTGACTTTTAGACCATTATTTAGCATCTCTTTCTCTTCCTTCCTTCTTAAATAGACCATTCCAACCTGTTTAAAAAAAACCAAGTTGTTATTTTATTTAGAAGTCTGTCTTATAACTTTGCTTGACTAAACAGCTGAATGGAACACGACGAAATTCAACAAGATTGTAGATATCTAGGCATAGGAATCTTGGCATTTTATCCTGAAAAAACGCGTAGGTATAAGCAACGCTCAAATCCTAGTAATTAATAAGTCATAGAGTGACATACACAGATATCTAAATGCTTTCGTAAATTACGCAACGGTCAGAAGGGCCCAGCATCCTTGCTATCAGTGGAGGTGAATCTGAATACAAATGAAGACATTAGGGCTGCCGCGTCGCGGTCGGCGCTCGTTAGTCCAGCCCACGGAGGTACGCTTACTGGATAGGTCGTCCGTTGGTTTATTTACTTTATAGGCTTTAGGTTCCTACAGTCTTATCATATTTTCTTCAAGTGTTATTTTAAACCTCTATAAAAATTAAAACAAAATCGAAGAAACTCGTAAATAGACAATACATAAGTGCACTAAACTAATAACAATTTAGCCTGAACTAGGTAATCCTGTGTCTCAGGTGACTGTAGTGCTAATCTATACTTATAATTATTAAATTAAACAAGCACTTACTATTACGTTAAAGGCATTTAGTTTAACTATTTTGTATATGTTACAAACAATTTGTGTATAATATGTGGGACTTACATTGAGTAAAACTAGATTAATCACTATTCTAGAGGTAACTAGGTTACCGGATGTATGTACGTAGGTAACTTTTTCTTGTTGGCGCCCAACGTGGTACGAAGTACATAAAGGCATCCACTGTACTTAGGTATTCTAAAATAGGTACCTTCACTAGAAACACTTATCAAACATTGCGAAGCAAAGGCTGTCCATATTTATAAACGCAGTAACAGCCGGTAAGAAAAATATTTATGTTTACGACGTACGTATGTGTGTGTAGTGATCGTATCTACAAACGCGACGTCATTTTAAGTCACAAGTCCCTTATCCGTGGGTGTGGCAAGCTACTGATGTACGAGCTTCAAAACCTGCACATGTGCGTCATGGCCCCTTGATGCATCAATGCATTCTAGCGTCACTGGTGCGACTTGTAAGGACGAGCCACTGCTCTACAAGCTGTCGAACATGCAAATGTGGGTCATAGGCACTCAATTTATTAAGCTTGAATGCCTGAAAAGCATTCTACTATTTTCTTTCTTTTTTTGTCTACGATGTACGGTGTTAAGCGCGCTCACTTTGGACACGTTTTCGTCCGAATTTGATTCGTGCGGAAGCTTATGAATACGCACGAATGATCCCGACCTTCCGAGTACAATGGAAGCGCGCAGACTGCGTGAGATTAGTCGTACACACACGTGCGTTTAATTACGACGACGTTTGAAAACAATGGATGTAGAAAATAACCTTGGTTTACGAACAGAATTTTTTGTGAGATCAATGTAATATAATACCGAATTCATCTCTTTAAAAAAAAAATCACGCTCCATTCGCTTCTACGATAACGATGATGACGACGCCATTGCAATCTCCGGTGTAGAAGATTATTATCTTGAAGATACAGAATATTCATCGCAACAAAGATGACTTCGCGAACGCGATATCACAGGGACACTGCCTATTTGACGGAGAAAAACATATTCAGTGCGCGCACTCAAATCGTACGAACAGTATTCATACGTTTACGTGCAAACAAATTCGGATCCGCAGTGAGCGCGGCCTTAAGCTATCGGCTCCGGCGAGCTGAATCGATGCGTGTGACGTCATTAACGCCCTCACGTCGTCGTAGAGGCTTTTTCAGGGTAAAACCAATTCTGCGATTAGACCTTTAGAACAACAGACGTCTGCCACTTTACCTAGCAAGTCCCGGTTACCACACAGTCTAAACTTGCCTCGCTCGTGGAACTTGGGTAAATAATTGAAATTGGCATAGGCAGTTATTTACATTCATTTTGAGCTGCAGATATCTGTTCCGCGTTGTTGTTTTCTACCGATTTTTATTATAATTTATAAGTATTAAGTATATTCGTTATCTAGTATTTCATAACACAAACTCTGCTTAGTTTGGGCTAGATGATGCTGTGTTGATTATCTAGCATTGTTTATTTAATAACTTATACCTTAAGTTATTCTGAAGGCTTTGCAAAGGCGCGGCGAGTTGATGGCCTTACGAAATACTAACTATAATGTTAAACTCAGTCAGGCGTCATGCAAACCAACACAGTGGTATGTTGAGAGTGAGACCAAACCGGATTTTTTTATCGTTGATAGACCTTCGTTTGACCACATACTCACTTAAGAGAAAGTAACGTAGTGGCCGATGATATACCTATCACAAAGGTCTATTCTAGAAGATACCTATTCACTCTGGCTTGAAGATACACAGGTTGGCCGAAAATCAGCTGCAGGGAGCGTGTTCCGAACCCCAGCGGTACGAATGAGGAAGGTGGTAATAGTATTGCATTGTTATTCGACACCACTATCGCCACTACATAAGTAGTTAAGTCTATTTAAGTGAAAAAAAGGAGTCTATAGCTTGTCTAAAATCCAGTTCTATCCAGTGCCGCTAACTATCCGTGACCACCCTGTTCTTGCCGGCAGTAATACAAGTTGTGAGGGGGGGGCTGACCGCTGGACGCTTCTCGTTAGGGGGAGTGAAGCAAGCTGGGCACGTAGTGTTGACAAGCAGCGCTTTTTCTTGTTGGCGCCCAGCGTGATACCTACCCGATAGTTATAAGACCGACCGACCACTAGAACCATATGCACTTTAAAATACACAAAACGCAAGTCACCAATTCAGTTGTGATTGTGACCTTCTAGTCATCGCAGTTTTTTCTCGAATATCGCAGCTTTATTTTTGTGTTGGCGTCCAACGTGGTATCAAGTGACATCATGACCGAAAACTGTGGCTACTATTATTTTTAACAAGCATGCTAAAACACACCAAAACCCCTTTCGTGTTATATACATTTGTCCTAGTATTTAACTTCGTAGTATATAAGATCCTTGCGTTTCAGGGTTCCGTACCCCAAGGGTGAAAACGGAACCCTATTACTAAGCCTCCTTTGACCGTCCGTCTGTCACAGAGCTCTATCTCATGAACCGTAAGAGGTAAGCAGTAAAAATTTTCAGAGAATGTGTATTTATCTTGCCGCTACAACAACAACTAATAAAAATAAAATAAATATCAAAATAAAAGGGGGCTCCTATACAACAAACGTAATTTTTTTGGCAATTTTTTGCTGTACGTTTGTCAAGGCTGTACCTCTTGAACCACAATACGTAAATACATGAAACTTTCTATAAATAAGGAACACTTTAACTGCAATAACAACAAATACTAAAAATATAACAAAATTTAAAATTTCAAGGGGTCTCCGAGCAAGTTAAAATTTGATGTATTTTAAAAAAAGTTGCCTCATTTTACGGTACGGAACCCTTCGTGTGCGAGTCGACTCGCACTTGGCGGTGTATTCTTCTTGGCGCCCAATGTGGTACCAAGTGATATGACTTAATACAAACCAACACACATCAAACCTACTTTCATTTACAGTTCGAAAGGTTTTACATGCTTCACGAAGATACGTACGTAGCTTTTAGTTTTGGCGTCCAACGTAGTGCAAACTGCCAGACAGAACACTACGTCCAAGGTAACAAAATGCATTCTAAAATAACTACACAAAACCCTTTTGAAGTTACATTTTGTGCTAGAATTACTTCGTTTTACGCAATCAAAGGGTCTTCTTGGCGCCCAACGTGGCACCAATTAATTCAAAATTCATATTATTCGATGTTATTAATATTTCAGTTATTATTATCTCTCTGCAGGGCAAAGGCCTCTCTGTCCCCTTCCCCGTTCGCGGTATTGTACTATGGAGGACCAACATTCCTTTCCAAACATATACATATATCTACAACTATAAGTTTAAATTTTCAATAACCAACTTAATTCTAAAAACCTCAGAGTGGCCTGAACTTTTTGTTATTAGAGAAAAATAGAAAGAGAAAAGAGAGGCTTTCCAGTGGGATTAAATACAAGCTAATAATAATAATAATTTATAGTAATGCTCAAACACATCACGTTGTCACCTGCGACACAGTGTTCAACTTCTGCAGATGACATCGTTGTTAAAAACTGTTTTTGTTCCAGGTCCATACAATCCAAACTTATTATTATAAATTCAAAAGTAACTTTATCTGTCTGTCTGTCTGTTACCTTTTCACGCTTTAATGGCTGAACGTATCTCAGTAAAAATCGGCAGCGAGGTAGATGGTATCCCAAGGACGGACATAGGCTACATTTATCCGGAAAAAAAGCATTCGTCGCCGCGGGCAGCAGCTAGTAAGCACTTTATAATTTAACGACATCGTCTATGGATTTTAGATCTACATAATATAATATTCAAAAACATTTAGCCAAAAAACAAAACAGAAACCTTTAAATAAACAATAGCCACATTCGTCTGCTAGACTCACATCACAAGCCAGACAGTGGTCCATTATGAGCAGACGTTCCGCAGACCTACTTACATAATATTTCCTGCTCAACTTTGACCCACTTCGGGCCAACGCCAACTTTTTGCGGCCCCCAACTTTTACGGGGCAAATTTGTTCCAAACTATGACTAGACTTTTTAACATGTTTTTAAACTAGAACTAAGCTTTAGGTCGGTACAACATGGTAGGTATCTATGAGCTATTTAATGATCCATACTAATCCAGACTAATATTATAAATTCGAAAGTAACTCTGTCAGTCTGTCTCTTACTTTTTCAAGCCTAAACGGCTGAACGGATCTCAATGAAATTTGACAGAGAGGTAAATGACATCCCGGGGACAGACATAGGCTACTTGAAAAGTGCGAGCAAAGTCGCGGGCAGCAGCTAGTATTATATATTCGAAAGTAATTCTGTGTGTCTGTCAGTTAACTTTTAACGCCTAAACGGCTGCACGGATCTTAATGAAATTTGGCATGGAGGTAGATGGTATCCCGGGGACGGACATAGGCTACTTTATATCCCGGAAACGCGCGTGAGAAGCCGCGGGTATGAGCTAGTGTTTTATATATGAATAATCAATGAATGCCGTGTAGTGAATAACATGTGCATCACTATTACCTACACCTACAACAAATTACCAGAAGACTAGGTAAAGGAACTTTATGGAAATATCTTTAGGAAAAAGTTAAAATAGAATATACTTTATTGCACAAAAGTTGTACATAGGCGAACATAATGCTAGATAGCATTCTCCATCTGCTAACCTTTGGGTAGTGTTGACAACAATTTAGTAGGTAGTGCTAGATAACAAAAATTATTTAGACTTAGTTTCTCCGATACAGGCTCAGATTAGTGAGGAAACCGAGGAAAAACGCCTATAAAATTAACTCAGCAACTACAAAATGCATACTATAAGTTTAATTTATTTGTTACTTTAGATGTAGTATATAGTTTAAGTTTACATTTTAGCTTACTTAAGTTTTCTGTGTATAAATTATTACATGTTATTGAAATAAAATCAGTCGTAAATATACGGACTTATTATTCATGACATAAGTACCTATCCAAATACAAAAAAAAAACAATGTGCATTTTGAGTTTGTAATTGCAGTATGTTTATGGTTTACAGTCAGTGTGGTGGACTGTATTTACTTTCTTCCAAATAAAACTCCTTTTTCTGTATTTTGCCTTTATTTCCCACTTTGCACTCTTATTACCACCGTGTGTTCGCTTAGAACTGAACTTAACTAAACTTCGAAAAGGCTCGGCTTTTATACCCAATTTTGTCCTTCAAAACCCACGAGAAAATTCACCTAACATCCTGACCTACCTATCTCTTTCTTTGTTCTAGAACATTTTTATTGTCCTTGTCTTTTGTTTCCATTCATTCGAGAAATCAACCTATAAATAGGCATAGGTTGGGACAGCTTAACTTAGGAGCAATGTATATAAATGTATATTCTTTGTTTTATAATTTCCATGTAAATTTTAAGCTTTATAATTTGCCTTAAATTTTCAGTAAATTTTATTTATAGTAATAGTCAATATGTATTAAATTATACAAAAAGTAAACCCATTATTGGCCGTATGTTTTGCGAATAAGCTTGTAAATTTTTAGTTCTTATGGGCTGTGGATTTTGTTTCTTAAATAAATAAATAAACAACTTTTTGATTAATAAAGAAATATAAATAAAAAAAAAAACTTGATTTTGAAAAAAGCGCGTTTACGCACATACAAATAGAAAAATAAAAGTAAATTGTCGCATTTTTTGGCTGCGCCTCGTTTGTGTCTACTATCATTCTAAACTCAGCTAAGTTCTTCTATGGTATGGAGGTATTTTATGGTGCACCCCGGCAGGCAATAGACGTTGGTGGGGTATTCTTATTTGTTCAGCGACGTGCAATATCTCCGAGGAAAGCGGACAGCAATAATGAGCGCAAACGTACGCGTGCACCCTCCATCAATTTACATTAACGATTCCGAGAAACATCCGCTGGGCACGCGTAAAAAGACTGGGAAGGAGACGGAATCAGGGATGAACAAGGCCTCCGGAATACAGGGGGGAATCTGGGATTTAGAGGGACTCCTGAGGATGTAGGGATTGGCTCATAGCTGGATATAAGCTAAAGTGTTACCGTCAATGTGTCTGAAACAATTGAGGAAAACGTCATGGACTGGTTAAAGTCCAAGCTTTTATTAGATACCTAATAGGCCCTAATAGGTCAGATACTCAATGATACTCAATGATTTTACTCAATGATACTCAATGATTTTACTCAATGATACTCAATGATTTTACTCAATGATACTCAATGATTTTGCTCAATGATACTCAATGATTTTACTCAATGATACTCAATGATTTTACTCAATGATACTCAATGATTTTACTCAATGATACTCAATGATTTTACTCAATGATACTCAATGATTTTACGGCAAAAAAAACGTAAGAACAGTTCAAAGATAACGGTTTAACGGGAAAATAACGGTTAACTTAAGAAAATTTAGGCCAGAGTCAACATTCGAAAGAAACAAAAAATATAAACTTAATCTGTGCCTTGGAAAAAGGAAAATATGCTAGAAAGAGAAGACAGATAATGCAGGAGACGAGGCATACGCCTCGATTCTCCTCTGCTTGGAAATAAAGCTAAACACGGGTCCTCGGAGGCAGCGTTCCTTTAATCCTGCGAGGGCAAAATTGCCGTAGCTATAAATAACGAAGAAAAACTCACGGAATAATAAGCTTATGTACAGCTTCACGAGGAGAAGAGTGGCGCCGGTTTTTGTTAGCTAGGTTTGTTAAGCTAAATTCGAAAGCTTTTAATAAATCGCCCATTTCAACCTGAAATTCTGAAAGAGTCATTCGAATTGACCAAAATAAACAATTGATTTGTAAAGTCAGTATGAAATATGTAAATTTCTGCAAAATTTCTCGGATTGTTTATTGAAGGTGCGGACACGAAGAAAATTTATCCTTTCCTCGAGGGAAGAATCCCAAAAATAACTTAAAAAATCAGAAGATCTCACGGGGTTACGTTACGATTATAATGTTTAAGGATGATTCTGCGTTCTAAAATAAAAATAACTCGCAAACGCTCTAAATATACCAATGAATCGAAGTTAGTTTTTTCATAAGGTAGTTAGCAAATGGTTTTCGATTTGCGGCAAATTACTTACCTTTCCGCTAGTTATTCCGTGTAGAAAACAGAAAACATTAAAAACCGCAAAAAAAAAATGAATCTCGTGCCAACACAATTTGATCATGTCATTGCCACTGCTTTTTAACACTTTTGCGACAACTGAGCTGAGTTCTAAAGTTCTTTAGTCCTTAGGTATACGTGCTAAGTTATATGTGATTGTCGATGCACGCTCACAAGCCGTAAAGTACAGTCATCAAGAAAAGATTATCGTCATTGTAAATCGGAGCCAGTGGCCGCCGGAAGGGAGGCGGACCCCGCGGGCGTCCGGCGTCAATTAGACGCGGGGTGCGACCCCCCGCGGCTGTGGGAGGGAGTGCACGTATCCAAAGGCTTTGCCCGGAAATTCGAGAAGATGTAGTTACCATAGTTGCTCTGAAATAGCGAACACGGTACTACTTTAGGTGCTAGGAGCCAATTTCAATGGTCGACTAAATACTACTCGTACATACACCGAGGGGCATTTGTGATGAACTGCTTATTATGAAACAGGAGAGTAAAAAAAACACTTTTTACGACCGTTCCCAATAACTATCTCTTACCCTAACAGCAGTTGAATTTTGTCACTAATTCCATAAACAAAACAAACCATGGTGATTGGAAATAAAAAAAAGTGACTTAAATTAATTGTAAACTATTGTAAAGTTGCCTTGTTTTCGGAAAGTGTTTATATTAGACCTTGTCCACCTGACCAAATCACATCACTGGTTTGAAAAAAAAGGCGTAGTTTTCCTTCAGTTATTGTTTATAAGTAGATAAGATAAGTAGCTGCCTTTGAATGGAACCAATCATAAATCCATTTCAATACAAGCAAACATTTTGAATTTCCTCATAACATAAATTTGTCCCTCATTTCGCTCATTACTCGCCAGGGGGCCTGTACCGGGTCTGTACTGTAGGTACCTATAGCCAGTAGGTACTACTCTTAAATCAATATCGGACCCTTATTAATTAGTGCGTTCGTTACGCGAGCCTCTCGTCCTTAAAGAGGTTTGGTCCGACCTTTTTCGTTTTCCGGCTTTTCAACTTTTGGCTGATTGGACTTCCTCTAGGCCAGAAAAACTCACTTTTTACTAAAAAGTAAGTTTTTCTGGCCTAGAGAAAAAAGTTTTTAGGATAAACGTTACAATAAGCTCGCACACAAAATTCGTCCTTTTGCTACGAAAATCCGGAAGTCAATGTTGCAACATTTTTACAATTACTTTGCAAATGGCGGTCGCGGCGGCAATCTGGTTGTTGCGGGCACAGTGGTCACACCAACCGGCATTACGCTCAAAAACACGTTTGATGCGGTCAATACGGATCATCCGATGTCAGCCTGTGAACATTTAGGAGGACTTTGAAAAACGAAGACGATGTTGACGGATCGCCCGAAACGACAGATAACCGATCTGTTATTTCAATGGCCTGCTATGAAAATAGTTGTGACATTTTATTTCATAAAGATCCGAAATAAAATGTGTCAGTTGGTTTAGTAACGCGTCCAAAGCAATGTTTCATCAATGTTTCAATGTTTCATGCGATCCATCACCTGAAACTTTGCATTTCGTGTTTGAAAGTATGCCTCCGAAATATATTAAGTATTCCGGCTTTCCCGGCACAGTTTAGTATTTCACCCCATCACTGAATCTCCGCGATCCCGGACAGAGTTTTTAATTATCCCGGCGGAAGCAGGTCTCGGTGTTGACACCTTGCTCGGAACAGCGGGACTTCCGCACACAGCATTCATTAGTTTTGTAGGTAGTCAACTAGGTTGGGTGTAGGTGAGTACAACGTAAAGGCACATTAAAATTAGTGAAAATCATAAACAATTCGTGATGAACCTGTTGGACATAAACACATTCTATACGACTGCTAAAAAAGCACTGTAATGTTTTCAGGGTTCATGAGTCCATTCATGTACATAATATAAATTTCTTTGTTCCGCCATAAAGCTTTTAAATGCCAGGACAGGTTGGATGTACCTATACAGTAACATCACCCCGAGTGACAACGGCTAATTATTCAAAAAATATCAATATAACGGCTCAATTTTCAAATGCAAACAAAATCTTCTAATATTACACAATATAAAATAAATAAGGTTATCGATATCAGGAGACGTGATCCGTGCATTCCAAAACTGTATACTTATAATTTATTGTAATTTTTTGTGGGACGGCTGCAAACTTATATACATAAAAATTTAGGTACCTACCTAAATTACCTATTAATTCGGCCACACACGCGAGACTTCCAGAAGACCGTGTCTCATGTTAACGGCCTGAGAATTATAGATATAATAACCAAAATGCTAGGACGTACGAATCGAATCCCCAACCTCCTGCGTCGAATGCGGACCTATTCCGCTACGCCACAGAGGTCAAAACTGCGGCGCTTTACTAATTTACACAGAATTATTCATCCCAAGCACACATCTCCAAATTAGCGGAAAAATTCTCAATTCCCATTCTGCAGCGACATCGGACGTAGGGGTATTTGCATCCATTGGAAGAAACGCAAAAAGAGCAAAGGGGTGCGGACACCCCCTTTGCACCCCGCCGAGCGGACAACCCCCTATCTTGCTGAAGGAGTAAAATAGAAGAGCAAGATTAAGGGATGTGTATTTAAGCATAAACTTTTTGGCGTAGATGTTTTTTGTCCCGTTTGTTTTTTTTTTGGTTTTTCAGGCTTATTAAGTTCAACTAGTGTGTAACGTTAGCCTAGGCTAACGTTAGTCATTAACTATTCTACATTATACATAAGACTCGCATGCTATCAACAGTATGCGAGTCTAATATTGTAAATTCCAGGAAGACTGATGGGTGGCAGCTAGCGTACGAAAGATTTTTCTTATCATGGAGAAATAGAACTTCTGCTGAGCTGTAGGACACGTTAGAATAAGACTTACTGTCAAATCCTGACCGAACATCTTGAAAATTTGTCTTTTTTGTAAATTCCATCAACTACGCCATAGTAGCAGCCGTAGCATATAATGACGTCACAGCGTAGTTATTCCGCGCCGTCCGTATCGCAGATCGCGTTTACGAGTCGCCGCCGTCAATGCGCGCCGGTTTATTGTGCTGTTTACCCGGCGCGGCGTTTTCCATGTTCTGATAGAAATTAGCGACTGGTTTCTATCGTCATTGTCACCGTTACTGCCCGCAACCGCTGTTGTTGTACAATCAGTAGCTTTGATGTCAACATCCATAAGCTGAGTTTAAAAGGTCTTATCTATCTACAGGACGCTCTGTGTAGCGGAATAAACTAGGTACGTTTCGGTCGCAAATCGGTTTCCGTATGGATAGTGACGTCACATCGTAGTTATTCCGCGCCATCCGTATCGAAGATCGCGTTTACGAGTCGCCGTCAATACGCGCCGCGCCGGTTTATTGTGCTGTGCTGCCGGTGTTTTGCGTGTTCTGATAGAAAAAAGCGCCTGGTTTCTATCATCATCGACACCATCATTACTATGCGGCGGCTTTCTACATTAGTCAGTTGTTCTACATGTCGCTTTGGCATATAAATCCATGAGTTTTGAAGTATGTTTGAATGGTTCTATATAATTCTACTGGACCACCTCTGTGGTGCGAACGTCCACCTTAGGCGTGGACGGTAGCGGGATAAGCTAGGTACGCTTGTGTGGCAGCTCGATTTCCGTAATGGATAATGACGTGACAGTGTAGTTATTTTATAGTTGTAAGAAAAAACTTAAGGATACATTGCAATGTATGTCATATGATGACACAGAAAATTTATTGAATGTTTTAAAGTAAACCAATAAATTTTTGCAAGCACCTTTATTATTAAAACTAGGTTAGTCTAGTTAGCATAAGTAATTATTTTAAAGTATGCACCTTCGCCTTGTATAATTAATAAGTTCTATTTGGTTATTTTATTTATTAATAGAATTCTTTTTGCCTAAAACACAGGTTATTATCTAGTTCAGGCACACGCATTATTTAATTCCATTAGAATTTTAGATGAACTTTGCTATCCTTTTAGTCCTAAGTTATTTTGAATAAATTATTATTATTATTATTTTATTCCGCGCCGCCCGCGCCCGTCCGTATCGTTACTTTTTATTCCGAAAAAACGCATACGAGTACAAGTCATATAGTAGATAGTGATGGTAGGCTATATAGTATCATGTTTCTGTTGTCAATGACTGTTTTATTCTAAAGTCATGATGTTATCACCATAGCAACATGTTGGTGATACGTAATACCCCCTCGGAGACCAGGTGAGAGCCTGCGCGCAGTTTACGACTCCACCTAACGAGTTCACTCATGATAATAAACTGTGCAGTGAATAAGTCATTTCGCGTCACGATCATCTCCCATATTGAGGGAGGTGGGGGGAGTGATGCAGTTGACGCAGATTTGGAATCAAAGTCTCAAGAATCTGGGGTCATCGAGCTGAGCTTCAAGTTTTTTTATTTTTTTATGATTTAGTTACCTGCATATACAATCTCCTCGCAGAAATGGTTTGTCTTTAAGCGATGTAATCAAGGAACGCAATTATCAAAACCTGTTTAGGTATTGACCGCTATTCTGGGTAGATATTGATCAGTGATGCAGCGATCTGCATATATTTGTTCCGAGTGTTCTGGATGGTTTCTAGTATAATAGAAAATTATCTACCTCTGTAATATTAACTACTAGCTGTACCCGCGACTTTGTTCGCGATTGCCTTGGATTTGATCACAGTTTCTCTGATATTTAGTAACGCTGAGCAAAAAAAAACTTGTGGAGAATTGGACCATAGAGTTTTGTTATGTTTGTAAATTGACAAAAAGCAGCATTCAGTACTTGTTTTACTTTCATTCTTTCATCTCGCCACTAAAAACTTTAGTGACACCAAATCCTGCTCGCACTAAAGAGAGTACCACGACTTGTGCACTCGTACGTATGTAGCTACTACTCGCCCGCTCGCCTATAAAACCGCCCGCTCGCCCGTAAGCTCAATTGTACCCCCTCTAAGGCATTCAGCTTATGTGGCAGGAGAACTTATGTCAGCACGAAATGTGTTTAGATGGAAATATTTTGGACGGCGAAAGCTAAAAAGGGTTTGAAATGTTTAATGTTTTTATAACCCGTGGATAGCTTATGGACTATTTTAATAATAAGGGGATAAGCAAATGGATTGGGGATTTTAAAGAATGCCTATACTAACTTTTGCGCTTGGCTTCGTAGCATGGAATATTTAGCACACGGGAATTATGAAGGGACTATATCACTGAAAAAACAGAACCAACGCATAGATTTTTTACCTTTGATCTGATCAGATCAAACATGAACATTCGGCTTTCGGACAAACGACGAAATTGATATTTTTTATTAAAGATTATTTATTGGGTATTTATCGCGTACCTTTTGTTTTATTTTCCCCTACGTTTCCATCGCGTTGCAGCGATCGTGGTCACGGGGCGAATCAGTCGCCCCGTGACCCGTGTCCCGTGTGATAAATAATTTTTAATACTTATGTTAATAGATCGCGTTAGTTTAAAAAGTTTTATTGATATTTTTGTCATGAATGAGCTTGTTATCCTACTTATATTATATACAACGAATGCTTGTGTCGTTGTGAAGATGTTTCATTGAATACAACGCCAAAACTATTGAATGGTAGGAGCTGAAATTTTGCACACATAAAATGTTGGACCTGGAACAATAATTATACATATTACATTATGCATATAGGAAAAGTTTCTTTGCAATTTCTGATTTTTTTTAGTTCTCCAACCTCAGTTTGTTCGGTAGTAGTTTTTGATCAGTAGGTATAAGGAACACGATCGTTTGGCATCAAAAAGTTTTCATGAAAAGTGCCCATTTTTTTGCTAACTGTAAATTTTTTGTGTTATCTGAGAATGGGGATGAAAATTTCTCTAAAGACCGGCGTAGCTACTGTAGGACTATTTTCCTGTAGCTACGCCGGTTAAGGCAGTAAGGGGAGGTCCCTTACTGCCCCGTCCAAAAAACGACCCTGTATAGCCTACTTTTTTTTTCACTCAATAATAAACGCGTGCTTCAACATACATACGTGTGACACATATTATGGGTGTGACATATAAGTAAGTGTCACCTATAACGAAATAACTCAATTTCTATAGCCGGAAAGAGGAGATAAAACCTGCCAAAGCCACATAAACAAAGTAGAGATTGGTTTCCATGGCAACGAGACGGCGCGACCTACTTTAGCCTGCGAACCAGGCTGTACCTGGGCCCCGACTACGGGCTGCAATTTGCACTTTTTCTGGATTATGCGACTGAAAAATGTGATACCCTGATGAAAATATGTTAAGTCGTGGAATGTAATTAATATTTAACAGACTTTTGTTTTTGTCATTTGATACTGTCGTACACAAATATCAACTTGTGGGCATCGATCTAATTAAAAAGGGGAGCTGAAGTACTAGCGTCTCGAATGCGACTCAAATTAGGTCCAATTAGGTCCACCCACATCAGTTATAGTCGGACCGGCAGCGGCGACATTCGTGTTACGCGTGCTTGCTACTACGTACTTTAGTGTGATTTATTGAATAAAAGACTACAGCAATGCCCTCGTGTTTGTTCATTATAATTATTGCACAAAATGTAACTGTGAGCGACTGTTTGCGTGTAGTTGAACACAGATGAGTTGTCGAGTAAGCGCTGGGAGAACGCACCTTAACTACAGATTCCTGTAGGTACATTTTTATATACATACCTACGACTGAACGCCTTAACTAGGTATAACTGTTTTTTGTATGTAACGGAACGGTTTTAGAGGTTTCATTGAAACCTCCGGGAAAAGCTTATCTATCTGAGTAGAAAACTCACAAATTCATCAGCATCTTAATGTCATCACCTCGCGACTTTCGTTTGCTTCCACTTTATACGTAGAATAGAAATGAAACTTATTATAGAAACTGTGTACAATCAAGATCTTAAAAGCTAGGTGGAACAACAGTTTGTCCATTAATTATGGACTTACAATATTCAACTTATATTACTAGGTAATTTATTGAGGTACCTAGACGATGACGCAAAGACATGTTGATCTGTCATTGCTATTCTTAGTGACAATCTTTAGATTGGCCAAATGCTTATGCATTTGGCCTTTCTTATGAAAGGTGGACTAAATGATGATAATAGAACAGTGGGAATTCGTTTGCCGGATTCGAATAGTCGAATATATCGAAATAATCGGAGTCAGGGTCCTACGAGCCTGGCTAGCCTGTTTTCGTAGATGCCAATAATGAAAGAACCAATTTCGTTACTGAGCAGCCGCCGTGTGACAGACAGACACGGCCTGGCCATTTGTTTAATGATTCATTACGAAGGCAGTTCACTTTCACGTATAGTAAAGACGTAGAAAAGAAGGAGGGTTACCGCTCCTTCTTGTGCAGTCGGGTAAAAGGAGGAGATAAAATGCAAGTGCAGATTCAACTCTTACCTTACCAAGAAGGGCAGTTTGCTAAACAAAAAACAAATAAACAATTTAATGAAAGGAAAATAATATTAAGAAAAGTGTAGGTAGATGACCCTCCTCCTTGTTGTGTGGTGCCGGCTTAGAATTTGCACCACCCCGACTCTTCCTGGGGGTGTCGTAAGGCGACTAAGGGATATACACTAGGAGGCGGGCAGCAGCGCTACAATTCTACCACCAAAACTGCGATCTCCAACCCGCATGCCCAGCATGGAGATTATGGGCATTACCCCCCGTGAGATAAAAGCCAATAAGAGCTTTTCAGGGGAGGCCTGGGTCCAGCAGTGGACTAATATAGGCTGTGGAGGTGGAGGAGGATGAACCTCGAGGTCCGGACGGAGTCCTTTGAGAGATTTGTGGAATTTGATTCAACAATAAATAGGTATTGCACGCCTTCGGTCCCATCTGTATCTCAGATATTATTAAACCTACAGACCTGCAATTATGCATATCTGGTGAGATCCATAAATAGAGTAGGAATCCTTAATTTCATAATTAAATATAGTAAGGTTATTGAGTTATTGAGGTCCAAAGAGTTTAGCCGAGATGTGAACACCCATACTCCTGGCCACTGCAGCTTGCCTGAAAATATTCGAGACGCGGCGTGTGCTGGTGATTACAGTACGAACATCTCATAAATACAGGTAAATGTAACTGGTTAGCTGTATATATCTGGCATATACTCGCGCAGTCGGGTAAGACGAGCGGCCGCTTCGGGCGGCTTTGTGCTTGCTTCTACTGAAATTACCCCGAAGTTATGCAGAGGAGCAGAGCGATTTTGAAGATCAGACAAATAACATATAGAAACTATATAAAATTCAGAGCAGATTATGGGAAAGAACGAATTCTTGTGGCAATGAACGCTTATGAAACAGATGATCCAAATGCAAAAGGAGTCGGCCTAAAACTGCCTAGATAGAATTCACATAACATATTTATCAAGCAATATCCTTCGTTATTTTCTTGTAACATCCTTATATAATAATTTAATTAATGTTTACCCTGTAGGTGGAGCTAACGGTGCCTAGTCCGAAGAAAGTACCAAAGTTTTTCGTCTCCTACGTCACTTGACCTCGTAGTGTAGTTGGTAGCACGTTCCCGTACTGAGGGAAAGATGCGAGTTCAAGTCCCGTCAAAGTCAAAAATTTTTTGGGATATTATTTGTTATCTAATAATGTAATTGTTTTGAAAAACCTGAAACCTACTTCGAATCCCTCAATTTTAAACTGTTTTTAAGTTTTGCGGGATAAATACGAATCCCTCGGGAATATTTTTTCTATGGTACCACCTCGGGAATATTTTCTATACAATAGTGAAATAAATTTCAAAATCGATCCATAAATGACGAAAAAATCGAGGGACATACATGAAATAAAAAATACATACAGCCGAACCCAGAACCTCCTCCTTTTTTTGAAGTCGGTAAAAAAATACGTAACAGTTATCATATCACCTTTAATAAGATACTATCTTACATAATACTTAATAAGATACTTTGACGACCGATGTGGCGCGGCGGGCGAAGGTCCGCCTGCGACGCAGAAGGTTGCGGGTTCGATTCCCGCCTTGGGACAAATGTTTGTACGATCTGCAAATATTTGTTCCGGGTGTCCAGAACACCCGGAACAAGTATTTTCTATATATAATAAAAAAAAAAATTATCTATGTATGTATTGTATTAAGTTTATCAGTCATCTAGTACCCATAACACAAGCTCTGCTTACTTTGGGGCTAGATGATGCTGTGTGGATTGTCCAGCATTATTTATTATTTATTTATTTATCTTAGTAGCACGTGCTAGAACGAATAATTATGTCGTTTCATTACGAATGTCGTTTGGCACTAGATGATGCTGTAATGGATTGTCCAGTCATTATTTATTTATTCTTTCTCTGATATGATAAGACTCAACAAAGATCGCCCCGGCTCCTAACTTAGCCATAACCTTCAGGGAGGGAGCGTCAGGTGGCTGTATTTTGGTCGACCGCTCCGACTAGCTGTCGCCGCTCGGTTCAGTTTATGTAATGAACACATAGCCTTATGTACCTTAGCTATACCTTATGTACCCGCAGGTTTCTGCTATACATAAGCCGGACTTCACGGCTAAGAGAGGGTATATTGGCACTTCGGTCATTGTTGGAGCAAAACTTTCTTTGTGAATGGACGTGGTTACAGATGGACAAAATGTAAAGTTAGCCGAATAAACATTTTAGTAGACTAGAATCAGTCAATATTCAATACAATATGTGTTTTTTTGCAGACTGAAATGGGAAGGATTGAGTAATTTATTAAAGGTAGTGTTTTTAGCAAAGTTAAATTGGGGAAGTGGAAGTATGCGCTTGCATAATTCCACTGCGGAAATTAAACTGGATGAACCTTGTATCGGAGCATTGTTTCGATTGAACACGATCAGTGGAACAATTTCTGTTCTACGATCTAATTTATAAATTTTAGATGTTTCTCTTCTTCTTCTTTTGCTTTACCTTCATCATTTCTTACAATTGCTGCATCTGTCATCTACTCAATTAATCCTAATATGTAACTCTACCTTTCACCAATTCAATTACTTGTACCTATGTTAATCTGATTATACCTACATATGTCTGTCTGTGCTGTTCCTGTGAAGCAAAATAAATGTAACTTTATCTAACAACAAGATCATATATCGATATAATAACACCAATCAAAGACCGTAGCAAAGACAATGAAAATGTAGATTTCTGGTAAAGCTCGAAAGCAGATTATTCTTTTGAGACGGTATAATTTTATCTATTCATGATTATTCAATATTTTTTTTTGTCTTTTCGTTCCCTCTCCTGGACAAAGGCATTAAAACAAATTATCACGTTCCTAAAACAAGTTGTAAATAGCTAGACACCCGGGGGTTCAAGTGGCTCCTCATCTTCAGATAACCACGTAGGTGTAACTCATACCGCAAACCTCCATGGCTCACACAGATTGTTACGTGGGGTCTACACGGGTATCGCCTGAGTCGACGCTGCTAAAATACTGGGCACCCTGTAGCTCGTTGGCGTTTGTGACACACGAGATTTTTGTTCAAGGTGTGATAAAAGGCGTGTAAGTTCTTTTGGAGTGTGTGTGTGTTGATTTGATACATTTCGTAACTCAATGCTCAATCATTTATTGCATTCTATAGGTGTGTATGTGTTTATAATGTAATTTAGTATCACTATAGATACAATATGTATGGAGAGAGTAACGCCATGTTCATTAGAATAGCTTTTTTTTTCATTGAATATTCCATAGAAAACAATTATGAAAGATGTCATCAATCCAGTAGGTAATCCTCCCAGTTTTAAGTTTAAATATTTTTTGAATACTACCTATATGTTGTTACAAATATCCCACATGGATGCTATATAATTTTCCCACAAATGTTCCTCTAGCCTCCACTCTCCTAGCTTTCCTTTGGGTTGAGCGAGATTCGCATCCCATTCAATCATACTCGTTAGGTACCTATATCAAATTCGCGTACCGGACCTACCACGATTCGCAAATCTCATGGTACTTTCCGTAAAGCCGAACCTTGCTAGGCTAGCTTACTTACTCAGGGATCTGGTTAGCTTATTCGGAATCTGATGATAACTCAAAAGTACGTTACTTTTACTTCCCATTAGGCAAACCAGATGACTTTACAAGCTGAGTTTATTCTGAATCCCTTATACCCGTGTGTCGTGCTCAACCTTGTCCATTGCTGAGCGAGTCGTGAACGATGTGCAACTCAGCACAACTCCGTGGAGGGCGATACGGTGTCCGTGAGCTAGCACTAAAGATGCCTTGTATTTATTGCATTTAATATGTTGGAATAATAAATATTACAAAGCTACGAAAAAGGTAGGCTGCAAAAGTCGTTTGTTCAATGATACTTCACTTTTATTTGACGATAGATGTGGCGCGGCGGGCGAAGGTCCGCCTGTGACGCAGGAAGATGCGGGTTCGATTCTCGCCTTGGGACAAATGTTTTACGATCTGTAAATATTTTGTCCGGGTGTTTTGGGTTTCTATGTATTATAAAAAAATAATCTATGATATTTAACACTTTATGAGACACTTTACTGCACTAAGGTACAAAGTGTGGGCTTAATGCCGAGGCATTTTCTACCTGCCGACCGAAAACATATGTTTTACAGGGGGTTGGCGTACTAATATTAATTACAAATATAGATGTTTAACATAATTATACATACTTAAATAAAGTATTTAATAAAGTAAAGTAAGTAAATGTTTAATAAAGTATTTAGTTTTTTGTAAAATGACACAAGAAACAAAACGAAATTCTCATTAAGATCGAGGAAGACAAAGCCAGCATAATCGATAATAATTGGAATGAGGAGAGAATTTACAAGAGTGACTTTAGTGTATTGAGGAATAGAATCGGGAGGAAGTTTTTAAGACGTAGAAGTGAGTGTATTGAGGAATAGATTTTTATGGAGATCTTTTTGTGTGGGGAATCCAACTGAGCTGAGAAAAATTACACCCAAGTTTTTAACAGTGGGGGAGAGAGGAATATTATTCCCCTCGTATTGTAGAGAGAGCAGGTTTCGACCATCTATTTTAACCAGTTGCCGTGAGCTACCGATTCAAATGGCCTGGCTTTTGTCAGGGTTAACCTTAATGCCAAAATGAGTGGACCAAGTTGAGTTTCTCAAGGTCACCATTGATGAGCTTAATGGCATCGTCCAAATTATCTACGGAGGAGGAGTGGTAGAGCTGCAGATCATCAGCGTATATATGGTAATGGCAAAGAAGGTTGTGAGAAAGGAGGTTAATAAAGAGTGAGAAAAAAAGTGGTGAGAGAATTCCACCTTGGGGTACACCAGCTACGATTTCTAGCGAAACCGAGAAATCAGCGCCATTCAGTATTCTTTGTCGATGGCTTTTCAGACATGAGGCAAACCAGCAGACAACGGAAGGGGAAAAATTTAGTCTGGGAAGAAGTGAAAGTAGAACATCGTGGCCTACTAAAGTACTAAATCTAACTAAATTTCAAAAATGGCACAAGAAAGTGTATTGTCATTTGTTCGCGTAAATTTTAACTTTGTAGATGTTTAGTGAGCATCTTAATGCAGCTTCCTTTAACTCCTTTAATAATTGCAAAGACAACGACCATAGTACGTTGTCTTTGTCCACTAAACAGATATAGATATGTGTACAAAGGTAAATGCATATCAGAGAGCGTTATTTCGGTCCACGGCAAACACAAGGTGCTTTGGGTTTCATAGCGGCGCCCATTTCCAAGAACTCGCGATGCATAGAGGATATTCCTGAGTACATAAACAAGTATATAGGATAGGTATATAGCTAAGGTATATAGCAGAGATACGCGAGCAGCGCTTGCATGGCCGAGCTTAGAATACGTGCTCCGTTGATGACGGCATTAGGGTGTGGTTCCTGTGAGAGAAGCAGTGGTTCTGTTTCTTATACAATAAGACTATGTACACATTAGGCGTTTTAAGAACCATGAGGTCCGATACATCTGTATACGCTCAAACGCGCGTTTTTTTTCAAGCACGCGATTGTATTTTTACCGCGCCCGGAGCGCAATGCCAGCTGAATAGTGTGGTATAGTCTCATCTCTAGAAGCTTTGTAACTCTATCGTTTGACGATTGAAACAATAGTAATCCATTGTTTCCGAATCTATTGTATTTTGGACGCGAGATGGGAGTAACTTGGTTGTTTACTCCAAAATTTTTAGACACGAAATGATACTATACCATGCCAACGCCCAATGTGTACTCGCTCCAAAGAAATTAGAAAGATAGAAAATACACTTTATTGCACACTTAAATCTAATGTAAAGTATTACAACAAGACAACTTAAAAATTAAGCGACAAATGGCGGAAGAATTGAAGTTTATTATGCAATGTAGAGTGCCTGCCCGAATTGTGTTTTTGGCCAAATCTGAATCACGGATTATTGGAGCGACATAGATCCGTGATTTATAGACATTTTCAATTACAGTGAAAAAAACTGAACCGTCACGCTCGGTTCGGTTACGCTGAATCGCGTTTACTCGGCTCCAGTCGTCTTTAACTCATCAATCAAATTATTCTTGCTGTCTTAAAGTATAAGTCGTTTAAGTGTTTAACTAGATCGTGTGGTTATAAGCACCTACACTATCTGTATTTTATGCTACGTCATATTTTAATCCATTAAGTCAAAGTCAAAAATTCTTTATTTCCATAAATACAATAAATGTACACTTAGAAATGGTCAAAGACAAATTCTTAATAATTAAACACTGATTCACCGTTCATTCACTGCCCAGCCTCGGCAGTGCGATCCGGAGGTGCGCGCTGCCCCGACTTATCTCGCCGCCGCCGTAGGTTTAAACTAGTCTGACAGGAAACGTGCGTCATGGGAAAATGTCTGTATATACATAGATATATAGATAACTTTTTATTGCCACACAAATACAAAATATAATACAGAAGAAAATGCTGAGAATCAAGGAAATACAAAGGGAAAAGCAAAAATCTTATCGCTTTGAGCGATCTCTTCCAGGCAACCTTGGGAATTGGGATGGACTAGACATAAGAGATCAGTATAGACGGTGCCGTTTGAAAAACTTAAGGAAATTAAAATAATTACGTATACCTACACTACGTACTATTATACCTAACATATCTTCCCGCCCGCCCATTTAACCTGTACGCTGCCTTACGCTGCGGCTGGCGGCATCACTAACGGCCGACGTCGTGAGACGTAAAGGACGGGCACAACGCGACCGCCTAGATATCTGCCGATATTGCAAGACCAGACAAATTATGCCTCTCCTCAACGTACAAACTAAAGTTTGCCTCGAATTTATGTGTATGTGTTAAACTTTAACCTGTAAAGAACAATAGATTAAAACAAATTGGCCGGAGTAAAGTTAGCTTAAGCAAAGTTTTCAAATGCGGACCGCCATTTTGTCATATAAACGAGTACCGCAGCCACTGACGCAACTTCAGGTTGCGGCCAAGTTGTTTTAATCCCAGTGTACTACTAATCGTTAGAGTATAAGGGGAAAAATATATTACTTAAGAGGGCGCAATCCACGCCATTTTGTGAAAAGGATAGGCATAGGATTTCGCGTTCATAGGAGAGGGACAGAGTGGCGGGTGCAATTTTTGGAGCGGCGGCGTAAGCGCAAAAATGAAATTTTTGCTTATTTACAAGAAAACTACACAACATATGAAGAAACTGGTTCAAGGAACCAAACAAGTAAATAATGCTGGACAATCCACACAGCATAAACTAGCCCCAAGCTTAGCAGAGCTTGTGTTATGGATATTAGATGACTGATATACCTACTTAATACAATACATTACAAACTAAGTGCCAAATAAGGTGGCAATACAGGTCGTTCACCTCCTCCTCCACAGTAGAAGTAAAGTTATCGCTATTCTGTCGCTATCCATAAAAACCTAAAGCAATACCGGTGTCGCTAGAGTATCGTAGTACAAGCGTACTAGGAAGCAATAAACAAACAACACAACCCAAAAAAGTTCGAAATCGGGAATTAACTACTGACTTTTTACGTTTTCAATGAATTCACGTATTTTAATGTTCTAAAATACCAGAGTAAATTTAAACCGGCGATATTTTAATTAATTAATGAATAATATTATCGTTAAGAGTACCAAACTATGTTAACATAACTAAAAAAATATATGAATTGAGTGTAACATACGAGTTTATGTATCGCAAACTTTTACAAATTTAAGGTCCATGATTTTATGCGTATTAATAATAAGTTTCCAAAGACTTGTATAACCCTAAAAAATTCAAAATTGTAAGTTGTGCCCTTTTATGATTTCGTGAAGGAGATAGGTGAATGTCCTCTATTGCCACGTTATTTGGCACCGAGTACAGATAGATATTTTTTATTATACATAGACAACATCCAGAACACCCGAAACAAATATCTGCAGATCGTAGAAACGTTTGTCCCAAGGCAGGAATCGATCCCGTAACATCGCCCGCCGCACCACATCGGTCGTCTTATAAATAGTAATATCCGTACCTACGAATCATAACATAAATCATTACAATGGATTACCTCAGGGTTCCTGAGATCTCGACCAAATTATGTGCGAAACAGTGCACTTTCATGATTTTTTATTATCGTAATTTTTTTTCCTATCGTGTTTTCACATTCAAGGAACCAAATAAAAAATTTTGAACTTCATGTACTTGAGTTTTTCACCACGGGGACCCCTAGTTTGACAACCAAACCTGCTACGTTTGCCTCTAAAGAGGTTTTTCCGCAGCAATGGTGCAGAGTATGCAGATAAAAATAATAAGCTTACTTCCAAGAATACGACGCCATTGTAATTGAATAATTCCAATCAAGCTATTCATACAAAATATGATATTTTATATAAAAATTATTGTTTTGAAAAAAATTAAAACCGACTTACCCTACCTTGATATTCACACTGTTTTTTAGTTTTACGGGAGAAATACTAAATAGGAATAAAAAATATATATAATTCCTTAAGAAATAAAAAAATATATCACGGGATTATTTTCTAAATAATCATTGCGAAATAATCATTAAAATCGGTCCATAATTGACGGAGAAATTTGACACATACATAAAAAAAACATACATACAGCCGAACATAGAACATTCTCCTTTTTTTGTTTATTTATTTATTCAAGCGTGACTTACAGAATTACATATAATCCAAAACGTATATATAGAATAGAATAGAAGACATTTATTTATAACAACAACAATATGAACTGCAGTTAAAAAGACAAGACACACATAAAGGATAGGTACATATATAGAGCTGTTATAAAAAGGTCCTAACTCAGCATAATGCTGGCTAAGCTCCCGTAGGAGGCCCAGCCAGCGCTGATCTTCCGTTAGAACCTACTATGGTGGTGATGATACGAAGAAATAGACCCGTTACCTAACTGTTTCGGTTTACAAATCTTTATTTATACTCATGCATGAAGAACAAACAAGTCCACTTAGAATGAGTACATTGGTATCTAAAAATAAATATTACTTAAGTAAAGTTACGGCAGGTCCACGGCGCGTATATACACAACAGTTTGGAAACCTAGCCTACATAATATTTACTCTCCGTACAACCAGCGGGGTTGATTTACCACCCAACAACATTTAAAAATACATACACGCGACAGGACTCGAACTCACAACATTCGGTGCTCCTCAGGCGGATCTCCAATACGCAAACTGTGCCATAGAGGTCCTCATCCTGGATATAGTCCAAACCACAAGCACCCTACAATACTTAACACCCCAGAAATAAAGACAACGGATAAAATATGAAAACCTCGTCAAACGAAACGACTGTGTTGCCATAACACATTGTCACATCGTTAACCCGTGACTCGTAAAGGAAATCACTATAACGACAGATTTAGGCTCGTTTTATGAAAGCTTGCTCAGTCATAGATCTATGCTTGAGTAACGCTTTTCTATGGCATAAACGTCACTCAAGCGTAGATCTATGATTGAGCAAGCTTTCATAATACGGGCCTTAGTCTAGTGTAGCGTGGGCCAATAAGTTATTTTTATGTACTTACCTAGGCACCTACTTAATATTTTTGTGCGCTAGCCATGTTTGAATCTATGATATGTCGTAATAATAAGTATTGTAAAACAAAAAAACTTTGCCCTCTACCTACGTACACAGACTCCCAACCCAACTGGACTGATGCCACCTTCTACCTATGCTCGATTTTTTATTATTTGCAAAAAAGATAAACAATCCTGCAGTAGGTACTATCTTGATGTTTATTTTTAAACACAATACTTGTCGATTTGAGATTCTTTCTTCAATAAGGCGAGAAGGTAACGGGTTTGGTTGTCAAACTAGTCCTAGATTTCAATACTCATGGGCACCCCGTGGTAAAAACACGATCTTTTTTGACGTTAAAAAAATCATGAAAGTACACTGTTTTGCACATCATTTGGTTGTGAGGAACCTGAGGGGCTCCAGGTGCGATCTATTGAAATTACTTATATTTTGATTCTAAATCTATTAATGATTTGGTTCCTGAACCTGTTACTTAATTATAACTTGAACCGCTTTACGAATTATTTGATTAACCAGTTTCTTCATAAGTTGTGTAGTTTTTTAGTAAATAAGCAAACGTTATTTTTGCGCTGACGCTAGCTGTTCCAAAAACGTATGCACAGAGCATACGTTTTTGGAACCTGCTCTTATGAACGCGAAACCGTATACAACTCGACCCCAAGAATGTGAATTTTAGTTTTTTTGTTCGGATTCATTGATGTTATCTTGAAACGGATACTGACACGATACTGCGCGTCAGTATCGTAATCAAGAATTTGAAGTGTTCATAACATTGTTCATGATTAGAAGGAAACTATTCTAATTATGAATAATATTATGAAGGGCCCTCTATAACTGTAAAGCTGTCAGACAAAAACCTCGCAGACAGTCCTCTCACCAAGAAAACCTCAACGCTAGCTGTACACAACAGAAACTAATGTTCACAGAAATCGGTCTCCAAAGCGGTTGTAAGGGGGGAATGGGCGGGGGGTCTACTACGCCACTCTCCGTTTCATTCATAACTTTTTACAACTTTATCTGAGGCAATAGCTTCTACATATTTATGTGTTTGTGACTGCGGTGGGGCAAAGAATAAGTTCTGGGTAGATAAGGCGATTTACGGACCGTTTTTAGGTCACGTTAGAAAATGTCAGGCATCAAAATAGAAGGTTATTAGCGAAAAAAATATGAGTTATAGATTTTCCTAGAAAAACTACTCCGATATTTAAGGAATGGTTTTCATATAGTTCAATTAGTTACAAAATGATCTTGTACATATTACTTAACAATTTATTAGTTATAACAATTTAAATTAGTTATATTAGCAATATACCTACATATGCCGGTGACTTTTCCAGCGTGTACCTATGTTAGAACCGACTCCGACAACTTAGTTAAAATTTTTAACTTCATAATATTTTTTGTTTACACATAGAATGCCTATGTAGATAATGATGAGGCACACAAAGACGACTTTCTGGGCAGGAAATGCGTTTATATTATACTCTTTGACCCAGTGCAGACGCAGTCTCAACGGATACTACACATGTGTACAGGACATATTATAATACACAAGTCTGTGCGCAAACACAGGTGCACTCTCTATTTCCTCATTCTCATAATCCGATGAGTCGGCAAACCGACACGACCGTGGAGAGGTCAGGCGTAGGACCGTCGGTTTAATACGCTATCCGAGGCACAGTGGCGTAACACCGCCAACTTTCTGACTCCGGACTATGAATTTTCCTCTTTGTTATCCAAAAACTATTTATCATAATCAGTTCATGAAAATTCCCTTATCTCTAATAATACTCAACTACTGATGCCCAATCACCCGCAGTTCTCATTCAACAAGATCGTCGCGTCGTCGCTCGCCCTCACAGCGGAATAGCAGCTTCGGTATGCGTGCACAAAATGCGATTGGCTCAAAGAGCGCTATTTCCGGTATTGCAGGCGGAGCTATGTCGAGCTTCCAGCGAATGCAAGACGAATCGACTGCCGCTTATAGGTGACCAGCTGCAGCCCGCGGCCTCGCACGCGCTTTTTAAGTAGCCTAGTATGTCCGTCTGCCTGCCAAATTTTATTGAGATCCGTTCAGCCGTTTAGGGGTGAAAAGGTAACAGACTGACTTAAAGACAGACAGACAGAGTTACTACGTTTGAATTCAAAATATTAGTATAGAAATAAAAAATACCCGAAATCATCACGTTCGTAAAATCGTCTCATATTTTTTTCGCTACGTCGTCGTTCATCGTGAATTCTTAACATAAAACAGGAGTTTTCCATGACACGAATATAAAAGTACCTAAATATACAATTTATGAGCAATTTCATTTAGGGTGCTGTACTGTACACAAAGAAGGGTGCCAACGGGAATCACATAACTGCAAGAAAAAATACAAACACATATTATGCCTGAACGGACCTGAGTCTAACTCGCCCTTGGCTGATTTATTATCCCTAACTTTTTTATTTATTTTGTCTTAAACAGAATAAGTTTCCTTCGTAAAAGGTCACTTGATTTATATAAATTCTGCTCTAAATCTAAATACCACGAGAACCAAAGTTTCGGCAGTAACAACACTTAGACCCGTATTATAAAACTACGCTCAAACATCGATCTATGCTTGAGTAACGCTTTTGCCATAGAAAATTGTTAATCAAGTGTAGATCGGTGACTGAGCAAGGGCCTTAGACTCATCTGTACAACGCTCTTTGGACACCCACACATGCGCAGTCCACGGGGAAGTGACGTAGTTAGCCACACATTTATAAATTGAAATAAAGTTTGTTTTAGTTGAGCAATGGGCATGAATGAAAGCGAGAGGGCCTGACTTTGAAACTCGATTGTTATGGTGCTAAGATTACTTTCGTTACACACTGGAAAGAGTTTTGGGAACTTTTATCGTTTTCGTTTTCTAACAGACGTTTAATTTTGGTGTTGACTTGAGACTATTAGAGAGTGAGTTATTAAAGATTGAGAGCTTTAAGGCCAATATTATGAAAGCTTGCTCAGTCATAGATCTATGCTTGAGTGATATTTATGCCATAGGAAATCGTTACTCGAGCATGGATCGATGACTGAGCAAGCTTTCATAATACGGCCCTAAGACTTCTATTTAATCTCAGATGGAATAATATAGAGTTTTATTGTTAACTGAACAAATGAATGTAAATTTTGGCGTACTACATACTTAGAACAAAGTTATTAAATTAGCCTTGGCGGTTGTTGTGTGGTGCCGGCTTAGAATTTGCACCACCCCAACTCTTCCCGCGGGTGTCGTAAGAGGCGACTAAGGGATATCACCGGGGGTGGGCAGCAGCGCCCCCTGCAGAACAATTCTACCACCGAACTGCGACCCCCAACCCGCATGCCCAGCGTGGAGATTATGAGCATTGCCCCCCGTGAGATAAAAGCCTAAAAGGCGCTTATCAGGGGGAGGCCTTCGTCCAGCAGTGGACCAATATAGGCTGTGGATGTGGAGGAAGGAGGTTGCAGAGTAAAGAATCGACCCCTCCAACTGAACCCGTGATTTGTTAAGAGTCCAATCAGGGAACCTATCAGAGGAAGGGCAGCAGCTTCCTTCTGTGTATTGTTAACACGTCAACTGCGACTACCAATACGCCTGCCATTTGTGGAGGTTCTGGAAAACCCCCCTTGTTTTTCGTGGTTTTTAATTTATTTCTGCGTTCTTCAAGGAATAAAACTACTGAAAAGTAATTTGCCGCAAATCGTAAAACATTTTCTATGAGCGAGTAGTTCCCATCTGATCACGCTGGAACCGAACACGTTGCATCCGATCACGGCAAACGGCGCCAAACTGTTGCAACCGATCACGCCATAAAAATAGTTCCTTACTTTTTTATTTACGTTTTTAAGCATACTAAATAGATTTTTTTCTATTAAATACTTACGAATGTTATTCGTAGTATCTATGTTTATAATGATTCAGTAGTTTAAAATATGAAAGGTGAGAAGGCGAAAATATAAACAATACGGTGTATGATGATCATGATCAATCTTTTATCAGGTATCTCTGTTTTCTAAATCAGTCCCTTAAGAACCTTTAAGGTTCCTTACCGTCTGCCCGTCTGTCAACCCCTTATCTCAGGAACGCGTGGTGGTATCGAGTTGAAATTAACATCAGATACTCAAGTCCGTAACCTCTTGGAGCTGTGATATAAATTAAACTTCTATGTAATTGCAATCAAAAGTTACAGCCGTTGATGTCCGAAAAAGTTTAAATTTCCAAAGGAATCACATGGACCAAAACCAACGGGGTCAACGGGAAGTAGGTTAGGTACCCTAACCTACTTCTCGTTGACCTAGAATCATGATATTTGGCAAGAAACAAGGTCTTATTATTATACGGAACCTTTAGTGCGCGATTACACGTACTAATCCCTCAAGAATAGTTTTTATGGAACCATTTTCGGGATCATTTTCTATACAATAGCAAAACCATCATTAAAATCTGTCAACAAGTGACGGAGAAACGAACATTAAAAACAAACATCATCATCATCAGCCTTTGTTAGTCCACTGTTAGATATAGGCCTCCCCTAATGAGCGCCATAGCGCGCTGTCTTCAACTTGCCGCATCCGGCAATCAGCATCTGCCTGCAGTATTTCGCCGATCGTCATCCCACCTGGCTGGAGAGCGTCCTACACTACGTTTGCCGAGTCGCGGTCTCCACTCAAGAACACTTTTACCCCTGCGTTTTCGGTTCTTCGCGAGATATGGCCGGCCCACTGCCACTTCAGCTTGCTAATTCTTTGGGCTTTGTCGATAACTTTGGTTTTCTGTCGAATGTATTCGTTACGTATCCTATCCTTAAGAGAAATTCCGAGCATAGCTCTTTCCGTAGCTCGCTGAGCGACTTTGAACTGGTGGCCCAGCCCTACCGTGAGTGTCCACGTCTCAGCTCCGTAGGTCATGACGGGCAGGACGCACTGATTAAAAACTTTAGTTTTCAAGCATTGCGTTATGGATGACGAGAAGTCTTGGCGTAGGTAATTTCCCAAACGCTGCCCAACCTAGCTGGATTGTCCTCTTGGCCTCATTCTCAAAATTGTTTTTACGTACCTTCAGAATCTGCCCAGTATCTGTATCATCTGTAGGTGCATACATATGTAAGTGTACTCGGAAACAATTTCGAGAAAGTGGCCATGTACGAAGACCGGTCCCGAATCAATGAGGCCAACATTAATAAATAACAAACATATGGGTATACAGCCAAACATACAACCATTTTTTTTAAGTCGGTTAAAAACGGCATTATCATATGGCGGTTTTCCACCGACTTTCCTGTGTCGCCATGACATATACCCATATTTTGTTGTTTATATATTGATTTTTTCTTGCCGAAATACACTCGCAAATGCGGGTGAGTGTTCATTATGGAAGTTATATGTTTATTTATGTCATAACCACGTTATGAAATACATAAATAATTAATTATGAGTAATCCTATAGGTAGTTAATAGGATTAGATTACTGTAGATTGTTTGCAACAGTCTGCTGTCAGCTTAATTGTTTTAATTGTAATTACTAGTTCTAATTTGTCTATCTTATTTGATTGTAATTTTCTTTGTTAATAAAGGCCATTGTCATTATTAAAAAAAAATTGTTAAGTACATTTCAATAATTCACGTTTATCAGTAAAAAACATATAATCGTTATTAATATTATCAAATAACCTTGTTAAAATGATTTTGTCTTTGTACAATCATTTCATCTTTACAAGGATTCCAGGCCTACCTAGCCTCGGGCTTCGGACCGCTAACACGTGGACTAGAATTACACGTGTCGGAGTAAAGCTGGGAAACGACTGCAGCGGGCAGTTTTAAAACGCACCTTTCTAGTTTCAACTTAGGTAGAGTAGAGTAAAATTTTAGGAGAAAAAGGTATAATAATGAGTTCAGATCGCGTAAGTTTAAAAATATTTATTAATAATCATTTATTTCAGGCAATGTAAGAATACCTGTTTTTATAGCTTTAACCCACCCATAGGAAAAAAACTAAGAATGATGAGGCGATCTTTGGGGTAGGCCTATGTCCAGCATGGGCGTCATTTAGCTGAGTTGATGATGAAAAAAAAAAACAAAAAAGAAACAAAAAAAATATTCCAGGATGACGAACGCGACATGGCGGTGGGGCAGTAGGTACAAATTCATATAATTTATTGTGATTTTATACACTCAGGTGTTATTCTTAGGTGTAGGTAATCTTAGCGGGTACACAATGCATAAAAACCCTGTCAGGGCATTACACTTATTTTTTGTTCGCTCCTGTTAGGTTGATAACTTTGATACTTCGTATATATAGAATTAATTAATTAACGGATGTCATGTTTAAAATAAGTAAAGCAAGAATAAATAAAAATTGAACTTATTAGAACACATTTAGTATGCTGCTATGAACGGGTCAGTAGTACAAATAGGTAGTTACAAATACAATACAAAAATTTATCTTTAATGATCGCTTTAGTTTCTAGTCCACAATAAGTTTCGAATGCGAAGCCTGTTCGTAATCAGCAGCCAACTATAACCTTAATCCGCCATTTTGTTTCAGTTTCAGTCTAAAATCCAGCTCTGTCCATGGCTAACCGTCACGTGTTGACGCGCGAGACGCGACCGCGGCGCGGGTGGGTCGATGGAGGGGAGAGGGAGGTTGCCTGCATGTTTCTCTTGCGAAAAATTTATTGAATTGTCATCGAATCGAAAGACTACACCGAAAAAATTTAAACAATCTACAGAATCCAATGCTTGTTACAAAGAGACGCTTGAAATTAATAATTCGTCCTTAAACATGTCAATTTGTTTTGTCAACCCAACAATTTAAATCGACAGTAGGATATTTATAAGAAGTAATCGTAAGAAATACCTAGTACATTTAAGCGCAGATAGTCTAATTCCTTTAAATACAAATTCTCATTTTGTTCAATTCACACACTAAGAGTACCTAACTATTTGAAAAAGTTCTAGCTTGGTTGTGGGTGTTAGCTAATAACAGTAATAACTATTATAATTAAATAAAAGATATATTT
Organism: Eupithecia inturbata; assembly: GCA_963662085.1. Lineage (NCBI taxonomy): Eukaryota > Metazoa > Arthropoda > Insecta > Lepidoptera > Geometridae > Eupithecia > Eupithecia inturbata. The sequence continues at coordinate 3,504,085 of OY759192.1, forward strand.
GCGTGCTCAGTGGTTCACGATTTATATTGAAAAAGAAAGAATGATGAATGAATGGGACGAACACAAGAATGAATGTATGAATGAACGGTATTACAAATAAAAACTATTTATGTTTTAACACTATTAGCGGTTGGTTTAATTTAGGTTAGCACAGTTAGCACCCGGCCAGATGGAACGTTTCAGTTCTCTTATTTTCCTTACACTTATAGCTAGGTATCTATCCATTTATTTTATTAGATACAGAGAATAAAGTGAAACTGAAAACCGTACACATCAACATACTGTGTACGCGGCCTTGATCGCAGTTCGCTAACCATTCGACTTGGGTAATATCTACCTAAAGATGCAAATACGTCTAGAAGTGAAACTGATTCCTTCACAACAACACACTAGACAGGTAGGTACCTCCCTACTTATGTCGCGTCGCGCCCTTGCTCGAAGGTGATGCGACAATTAACGCCGCGCGGTCATTCCACCGCGCGGCGGCGGGCGGCGGCGGCGCGGCGGCGCGCTGGCGCGGTGTCAACGATTCCGATCATCCTGCAGATAGCGCGACCGGACGCGACGCCCGCTACTACGCCCACATCAGGGTTGCCACGCACACTTCTTTATCTGTTACTTTCTTAATGCTTTAGCGGCCATTTAAGCTTAAATGGCATTTCTTAAGACCTCCGATAAGACAAGTCGCCATTTTGGATGTCCTGTGTAGGAAACCCAATCCCGCATTGAAGTCATAATTCTCGCGGGATTTGCGGCACTCCAAAAAAACCGTACATTTTGCTTTCTTCTTACCCCGTACCCACGCTCAATGCGTGAACTCATGGGGTCTCGTCAGTGTCAGTGTACTTGATAGTGATCAGTGAGTTTTAGATAAATTCACTTAAAAATCTAATATTACTCGTAATGTATAAATCGAGAATTAAATTAATAATTACCATAATTATCAATCGATTAAACTAGAATTAATTACTTTACTCTAATAAGTCAAGTATGAATCACGAACACGTGATTCATACTTGACTTATTAGAGTAAAGTAATTAATTCTAGTTTAATCGATTGATAATTATGGTAATTATTTGTAATCACAAATAATTACCATAATTTGAGTAGAAGAATCACATTTTAAATGCCGGTTCATTTAACAAAATGAACCGGCATTTAAAATGTGATTCTTCTACTCAAACAAGCATTCTATATAAAAATTTGTGATCGAAATTTGGTTTTCGGAATGGAATAAACTATTTTCCATACAATTTAAGATATCCGCTTCTTTTCTCGTGTTTTTTTACTGGGGAAAAGACTAAAGAGGTAACGTAAATGGATGAGGGTGGTACAGAACTGCTCAAATATCTACGCGCAAAGAGAGAGTAGAGTAGATAATACTTAAACCAGTAGTAAGCACTCTCTCTCAGGGGCTAAATAGTTACCACTACCTGCGAGACTAGAGACATGAAATTAGATACTTATGGCAAGAGTTAATACTATGATAATTTTGTCTCATAAGTTGCAACCCTGTAAGAAAAAGTACCTTAGATAAAAATCAGAAAAAAATTCGGAGCGACGTTTTTTAATACCCGAACTAAAGTTTGCTTTGAATTTGAATTATTACATCTCAGCTTAAAACAAGAGAGGCTAGGATTTTGAAACTTGCATAGATAAACAGGGCTCTACAAAAAGGGTCGGTCAGTGCATAAGCCCTACAAACAAATCCGCTTACATTAACAAGTCTGCTGTCCGCAATACTGTTGAAATAGAATATGCACACACAAAGCATACCAAATGCCAGCGACTGGTGTTTTGTCATACAGGGTTGAAAAACTTCTGTGGTGTTAGATGAGCAGAACAAAGGCAGCGTACTTAATAGAGAAAATGTGAGTTTAGTGACTATACGAATGACTTTGCCAACGTTTGTGACAACCCTGCTACAATAAAAACTGTAGGTACTGTGATAAAAATCGCAAGAACTTGCGGAGCGACGTACATCTGATGTGAGCTTGTTTGATTTGAGCGAAAGCTTTACGCCGCTCAAATGCAAATTAAATATGCAAATGATTATTATATTTATTCACAAAAAAACGTCTTTTATGAGGACACCATAGATAGATGGAGAAATTGAGCTGTTTTTACACAGTTTATGATGTTACAATTTATATTGCATAGAAGATCCCGAACGGATGAAGCGATTTTGATTATGTAGATAGATAGATGGATGGTTCATTTGGTTCACAAACATAGTATGTATTTAGCAATATATTCTATTCGATATGATGATGATGATGGTTGAGTATAAAACGAGCTACTGGTAGCCCTGGCACTTGGCCGCGTCGACCGCTAAATTGCGCGGCGCGCGCGCACCGGTCGCCGCCGCCGCGGCTATCTTGACGACTTGATGGATGACTGCTCCACCTAGACGCAAATCATTTATTTTTGCACATGGTAAGGGCGTCACGGACAATAAATTCGAAGTAATTAGTGTTAGCTATTAACGCACCAATGTTTTCTGTCTGTATTCCTTTCTAGAATGCTGGTATATGTAGGTTTAGAATGTAACTGAACTCTGCTACATTCTAGCGTAAAACTTTAATATACACAACCAAACCATCAAAGAGGAAGAGATAATTAAAACGCGAACAGTCAGTTCATGATAAATCCGTCAATTTCCTTTACAACGCACCGCACTAATTTGCGTAATTATTTCGTAAATGGCCTCACGGTTGACGCGTGTATTGGCTGACATTCAAACAGATTATCGCGTGAATCGTTGTTTTCGTCCGAGCCACGATTATTTTCACCGATAACGATACCTACTCGTACTCGGAGACACTAAGTGACGACGCAAACAAATCATGTCACATCGGGCAACGAACTCTGATGTACGAATGTGATTTAAAGAAACGACAACCTTGCGTTCCAAGTAGCCACTTGTATACGGAATGGGAAAGAACGGGCAAAATTACGATGAAATTAGTTACATTACAAATTAATCTAAATAATTAAATCGTATTTTTTATGGAAATTAGTAGGTAACTATTACTACTTTGTGATATGAAGTTATGAAGGCACTGGGAGGTTTTAAAAGCGTAGGTACATTTCATCATAGAATGATATTAAGGTGACAGACTGTGTAAATTATAGCAATAAAATCACTGAAATATAATTATCTAAGGTAATATGAACAATTATGAACGATGTTGAAACAAAAATCATCACGCCAACCGCAAGCAGTTTCATGAAATTATTTTGCTCATAATTCAAAACGATATCGGGTAATCGACAAAAAACTTAATATGTACAATAATAAAACAGCATATACAAGCACATATTCCAAATAAAAGCGATGTTGGGTGCTGTACTGCCAATTGCGCAACCGGCAAAATTGGTGCACTCCCGTTGCGCATGTGGCATCGTATTAAACTTTATACCGCGTGCCTCGATATCAGATAGCGGGATAAATTTATCCCGAGCTCGAGGATGCAGGCGCAGGCGGGCTCATAAAAAGCGCGGCTCGGTTGATTACAAAGGGCGCGGTTTATGGCGCTTCTCGCGTGCCTCGCCGCCCGGCGCCGCCGAGCCGACGACAAGAGGGTAGTTTTTCACTCCCCCCCGCCACATAAATAAGTGATCACCCCCCCACGGCGGGAGCCGCTCGTAAACTAAGCGCAGATAGCGAGAGGACTTAATGGCTGATCGGATTTTGATTAGCGCGGGCCGGCGACGCAGCCCCGCACCCAGCGCCGAATTTGAATAGATAAGTGGGCACCCAAGGACCGGCCGCGTCGCCCGTGACCGTAATTTACATACTTACTGGCTTTCGGCGCATAGAGGGTGCCAACTTATACGTCGCAAAAACCGATAAAGTTGAAATAAAGCTTCGGTCATCGATTCGGTCGAGCCGAGTGCTTTTTTACAGAATTCTGTTTGTTATCGGCCGGGGAGGTCAGCGCGTGGCTCGCCGAAATTAATCGCCGCATAACGGCCGGTGTTGAAACAAAGGCGAAAGTTTGCTAGCCGTTTGACAACGGTCGATGCGGGCCGCGGACTAAAAACTGCGGAAAACATCGGGGCGGCTAGTTTAGTTATTGCTGTGACGTCCTATAGCCGTAAGGCATAGATACATATATGATACCTGCTAGATGACGCAAGGGCAGCATCTCACGAAATAACAAAAGATTATAGAAGGAGACCTCATATGAGGTGTATATACTAGATATATTATGTGGTGCATATAGATTTATATTGTAGTATTTTTAATATTAATTTTTAAGTAGAACCATTTAGATGCACACAGATTTCCGACGATCCTATCCATACCAGGTTGTCTGGCAGAGATCGCTCTTGAGCGATAAGACCGCCAATTGACACTTTATGTTATAATTGTTTCTTAGTTTTAAGTGTGCAATAAAAGTATTTTCTATCTATCTGCCTATGAGGTCAGCCCGTCTCCCGAGCAGAATTCCTCCTCGACATATAAAATGGCTTGTAAATTAGAGTTATTCCCAGCGTCTCACGTGATACGCGCCTATTCCAACATCTGACGAGAGTCACAGCACCGTGATTTACAACCCCACCATCATCTCTCATTCATTAAAGCCCGAGAGTCAATGATAACGAGGCTCGGACAAAAGAAATCACACCAAACAATAACCAAGTCCTGTAGGTTCTTAAGAAATAAACTTAACTAATCTATTATTTATCTAGACTACAAAATTCTCAAAGATAATTAGAACAACCAGTGCTCTGACATTTCTGATACCTTTGGAAGACTGTCTTGTTAAATATCAGCTCGATGTTTCATATCCTCAAATGAAGGGGCGAGCCTAATGTTTTTGGTTGTCGAACTAGCTAGAGCTAGTTCAAAAAATCAAATTACATAAAATAAATTTTTTTTTTCTTTGGTTCCTTGAATGTAAAAACACGACAGCGAAAAAAAATTCACAAAAGTGCACTGTTTTGCACATCATTTGGTCGAGATCTCTGGGACCCTGCGGTCTATTGAAATGATTTATGCTTGTATTCGTAGGTTACGTCGAGGTAGATGGTAGGTTATTATTATTACTAATTATTTGGTTCCTTGAACCAGTTTCTTCATAAGTTGTGTAGTTTTCTTTTAAATAAGCAAAAACTTGATTTTTGCGCTTACGCCGCTCCAAAAACGTATGCTCTGTCCCGCTCCTATGAACGCGAAATCCTATACCTATCCTTTTCAAAAAATGCCGCGGATTGCGTCCTCTTAGCAGAATATCATGACCATCCGTTTCCATTATTTATTTAATATAATATAAATTAGTTTTCGGTATTTACCAGAAAACTGGAGCTTCACTAAGCCGAAAAGGTAAACTAGACGTAGCACAATATTCGCTCAAACAAGTTGGTACCTAGAGCACCACAGAAATTGTGGGAACTACAAATAAAACACAGATTCTCAGAAATTTACTTGTCCCGCAGTTTGATCCCAATATTCCACTAGCGTAGTTTTTGTATCCACCGGGTTGAAGATCAAGGATATACATTTTCCACTTTATTATTTATTTTAGTATTTACAATTATAATTTTGTTTTATTTCTATTATCTTTACCTACACACCCTTCGGTTTAAATAATTTTTCTTTCTCTATGTACCTAAACCTAATTGCCCTTATTTTAGTTAAGTTTTTTGATACCTATCACTTTATGTAAACTATAGCGTTGTTAGATCACTCAACAAATTTATCATAATAAATTAACTTCTCAGCACGAAAAAATATACATACACACTTATATAAAATATACCTACCGATATAGTTTACATTCACCTAAGCCCAATACACCGATCTATTGATTATTGCGACTTTCCACTAAGATCACTGAGACATTTTCCTCCATCACTCGTCACGTCACGTCGCGCCCATGTCAGCGATCTCCCACGCGACCCCCGTGTTGTGCTTACCTGCCAAACTAAACAAAGGGGGGTGGGACGCGACCCGCGGCTTAAAATACTTGGCTTACCCAGGCACTTCGAATTATGGGCATATCAAATAACATGGGACTAAGTAACCGTGAAAAATATTTCAGAAGTTTTCGCAGGTCCCTTGAAGGAAAGCATTACAAAATCCAGTAACGATTGGGCTGCAGTCAGTTTCATGACGAAACTGTTCATTCTAAGATGTGTAATTGACTTTTTTTGGACTTTTACAAGTACTTAGATGCTAAAATACAGCAGAAAAATCTAATAAAGAAGTGGATGAAAAAGAAATCATCCTGCTACGGCCATTCGTTAAAAAGTATGTATCTATTTGAAAGCCCGACATCGACGACCTCTGAGGTCGCGAAGGTCCGCCTGCGACGCAGGAGGTTGCGGGTTCGATTCTCGCCTCGAGATTAATGTTTAGACGATCTGTAGATATTTGTTCCTGGTGCTCTGGGTATTTTCTAAACAATCTAATGTATTAAGTACATCCAGTACACAATAACACAAGCTCTGCTTACCTAGGGGCTAGCTAGATGATGTATTGACCAACATTATTTATTTATTTAATTTATTAAAAGCACTTTCTTTGCGCTTATTATTAAGCCGCTTGCTCTACGGCGGCCGCTTACCGTAGATCCTTACTAAAAATCAGCGCCATTCGAACGGCGAATATTAAAACAGTTAGATAGTGTAGGCAGCGCCCGCGGCTATATTACCGCGGCCGTAAAGCTGTATGACAGTGCAGAGATGGACCAAGGGACATTGATGAAGGGGGCTAAAGAACCATTACTGTTATTCAGGTGAATGTTAAAACTGTTAAATGGTTTAGGCAGCGCCTGTGGATATATTTTCGCAGTAGTAAAGCTGTATGACAGTGCAGGGGTGGGCTAAGGGATATTGGTAAAAGGGGCTAAACTAACCGTTATTCAAGTGAATATTCAAAGAGTTAGTTAGTGTAGGCAACGCCAATGGCTATATTACTACCTACTGCCTTCCTACGACTACTACCGCGGTACTAGAGTGAGCGTAAAGCTGTATAAGTGCAGAGGTGGACAAAGTTAGCTTAATAACGGGCCTAGAGAACCCTTACTCATATTTATCATCTTTAAATATCGACATATTTTACATTCGTCTCTCGTTTCCTTGGTGTGCCTTAATGCCCCCATTCTAATTACATCCCTGTAACCTGCGAAAGTCAGTAAACGTTTCCGCGATCTGTTAGTAAGGTTCCGTTGATCAGTCGTCACTTTAGCTAATTCGTATCCCCCAGGCCAACTAAAACCCGGCTCGTCCACGATAAAGTGTCATATCTTGCATTCGAATGTCGCTACCTAGAATTGCCCTAATCCGCCCGCCCTAGCTCTGTCCCTGGAACCTACGACCGTCAGTTGGCGTTACCGTGCACTATTTAAAAGGGCATCAAACCCCTGCCTCGTACATAAACCGAGACACATTTTACAATCGGCTCTCGTTACCCAACGTCCCCGTCCTGACTACATCTCTGGAACCTGCGACCGTCAGTTGGCGTTCCCGGGCGCTGTTTAAAAGGCCATCAAAGACCCGTCTCGTACATAAAACGAGACACATTTTACATTCGGCTCGGCGGGAGCGGTTTATGGGCCGGTCGGGAATGGGGACGTAATGAGGACGGCTTGCTGACAAGATAGCGACTGTAGTAATGGACCATAGGAACATGATATACATATATACGACCGATATGGCGCGGCGGGCGAGGGTCCGCTTGCAACGCAGGAGGTTGCGGGTTCGATTCAGATTCTAGATAATGACAAACACCAGGTCCCGGACCACGCGTGCGTCGCTTATGCTGGGGCCACACTACCGGGAAATGCCGTTAATTATCGCGATGTTGGACGTTGAACGTTGGTGTGGCCAAGACTTCTCGCGATAATTTTACAACGGCATTCACACTGCCGTTTGACGTTAGCCGATAGATCGAGTGGCGGTACATCAAGGGGGCAACGCGAGAATTATTGCGTTGAGGCGGCCACACTACAGCGTTAATTATCGCGTTACAGCGAGATTTATTGCGATGATGAGCATTGCCATTTCCCGGTAGTGAGGTCCCAGCATAAGAAAATAAATAAATAGATAAATAATAAATATCTCCCAGCAGGGCGTATAATCTAATCAATGAGAGCTCTAAAGAGGGGGTTGGGTGGAAAAATGGAAAGCAGAAACTCTTCGGAACTTTGTTTGGACTAGTTAGGATACATTAAGAAAGCTTACCTACTCAGTTATCAATCTCTGCTTGAGTAACGCTAATGTCTTAGAGAATCGGTACCCAAGCATAGATCGATGGCTGAGCGAGCTTTCATAATACGAGCTTTCAAGGCCCACCCCTGTGAGGTAAGCCCTAGGAGGTGCCTCAAAGAAGGTCCCGTTTTTTAGTTTTTTGCTTGCATCTCGTAAACGATGCGTCATAGAAGATTTTGTTATACTACATAATGAAAGTTAATCAAATATTCTACAACTTTGGTCTAAACACTATTCCCAATCTTTGTCTAATATAATGTATATATGAGTCCCTCGCCTGTCGAATCGATAGTAGGTACAAAAGCTACTACTTCTGCGTACATCATCGTCATATACAAGTTGTTCGGAAAATCATTTCCCGTTGCACGTAAATATTTAAACGGATGGCTAAAAAGCTCTCCCAAAATAAAATAGTTATTAACGATAAAACCAATCGATCGGCAGTGGACCGATTATTTGGCTAGTGCAGTCAATGAATGATTGTGGATGGAAAGGTCGAACGCAGAAAGTTTGTCTTCGGAACTTTGTTTGGACCAGTTAGGAGACAAACATACTTAAAGTCGTCACCTATGTGATGTGAGCCCTAGGAAGTAGGAGTCCTTCGAGTTGTGATCCCTAGGAAGTAGGAGTCGAGATCAAAGGTACCTACTTAAATAAGTAGGTATCTACTTTCATCAAACCGGATGATGTTTTTTACAAAGGATTTGGCCTGATAATGTTTATGGCCTACGTCAAATAAGGGGGTTTAAATACTATGTGAGGTATTTAGCAAAAAATCATTTTGTCCAGTATAAATATCAACACACTATGCTTACCTTACAATAAACCATTTTTAGTTGCCAGATTTTAAATGCTTGCGATACAGCAAAATGTAATTTCTGAACAAGTGTAAATTTTACCCATTCTGGTTACATAGATACCAATGCCCATTTTTTGATCTTTTTAGCTTTTCGAGAGGTATGTTCAAGTCATCTCAAATCAGAGAGGTCCGTTTTCCACTAAAGCGAAACGGAATCATGTACAATCTACCAATAGAAAATAAACAAGATCCGTCAAGTGCGAGTGTGACTCGCGCGCCGAGGGTTTCGAACGGTTGTCAAGTATACCAATATGTACTAGGTACTAGTTAGAGACTTAGCTACTTTGATGAATACCAATAAATTAAAGGTACTTACATTTCAGATGCATCGGTATGTACAATCTGATACCTTTCATTTGGAAACCTACGTGACATTGTAGGTCTCATTTAAAATTTCGACATTTAAAATTCACATTGTACTGAAAATTTACAGTTTCATTTTTCATTTATTTTTATTTATTTTTCGTTTAATCTGTACAGGCGCACGAAATTTATTATTTCAAATTTCACGTTATTTGCTGCTGTAGTTGCTGAGATATTAAAGACGGAAAAAAGGACAGAAAAAGCGATGCCATAAGGGTTTCGAAACCGATCTCCGGTCTTCGAAACCCTAAAAACATGTCGAGATGGCCTCGAGGCAATTTCTGACACTAGCTCGGTTAGTTTAGATTAGATCACTCAACCCACGCAACTTTACAATAATTTGGCGTGTTATAAAAAACGATAAACCAACATCAAATTCCGGTAAATAATATTCTCTAATGTCTCGGACGAACGAAATCACCCTCCCTTACTTTCCCTGGCCGAAGGTCTATGTTCACGTGCAAAAAATTGAGTTTACACTGGCGACATCTAGTTATAATTCAAGTCTAATTAGTTTGATGACACATGGATGGAACTGTTGACACCCGTTGCCACGGAATCCATTAGTCGTGATTCTTCAAAAATATTGTTGTTTTTTTAAGTTTAACGGGATTACTGATCCCTCGGGAATACAATTTTTATGGGCCACCTCGGGATCATCCTCTACGTATAGAGGTACAATAGTGAAAGAATCAGTAAAACTGGTTAACCATTGGCGGAGATATCAAGTAACATACATCCATAAAAAACATACAGACGAACTGAGAACCTCCTCCTTTTTGAAGTCGGTTAAAAACTACAAGAGAATAATGACTACAAACATATTTTAAACATGCTGTATATTGAAATTGCATTAGTGTGAGTACTGTGAACGTTCCAGCTCTTAATAATTTACCTACATATTATGTTTGTGAGCATTGATTATTTGGCGTTCTGTGACCATTTCGTAATTATACCTTAATATAAATGTGTCCAGTTCTGGATTTGCCCACTTCACCAACCCACCCAGCTCTACGTTGGAAAATTTCTGGATTTGGCTACTCCTTTTTATACCTACCCTTTGTACAGCATGCATGCGCAAAAATGCCTGCAAAGTGCCCTCTTAACTTATTTTACCCATATTCTTTGGCGAAAACTTGACTGCAGAGCTGAAGAGCCATCTATAGCTACGAAACACAAACCATCAAACAAATTTGACAGTAAACTTTACTGTCACTAAAGCTTGGCGCGCATTCCGTGCACTTTTAGCTTTAGGGTACCGCATGCAAGTCTATAAACCTTTGCGGCGCTCATGGAAATGAACCACGATTCCTTAAATCTTGCTCTATGAAAATCGTAGTTCACGAGATGAAATGTACAATTTTAAAAAATTTTCGGAAATCTTAAAGTTTTTAAACTTACTTTTTGTTTTATTTTGATTTGAATGTCGCTTTACTTTCCATTTATTTAGGTACTTAATTAAGAGTTGCATACATTTTACAAGTAAGGTAACTTAACACAATATTTTTCTGCCAATAAAATTATAACTATTGAACAAACAAAAAAGCAATCATCATTAAATCATCAATGAATACGTAGGATACCTAAATATTCCAATACGTTTGCAGAGAAAGAACGTAGCTACCTATTAACTCAGGAGTTTCATATCTATCGCCGATTATCTCATTACATTACGCAACTCTTATTTCCAATCATCTAACTTTGCATTAGAAACATGTTGAAAAATTATTATAGAAGCTAAATTCGCGTTGAAAAAATAGATAGGTAATTTAAAAAAATTATGTGGAAAATTACGATGAATTCTGCATTTTTGAGATGACGATGAAACTCGTAGTCAAAACATGTAAAACTCTCACACCTCAAATACACAATAATGAGCAACGCTGGTTTTCTGGCAGGACTTTTGGTGCGTGTGTCTACACGGCTTACAGACTTTTGCATTATATGTAGTACACAAAAAAAATATGACAATTTATAACTAGTGTTTATATTCTACTAGCTGCAGCCCGCGGCTTCGCACGCTTTTTTCCGGAATAAAAGGTAGCCTATGTCCGGTCCCGGGATACCATCTACCTCGCTGCCAAATTTCACCGGGATCCGTTGAGCCGTTCTTGAGTTATAATATTTTTTTTTTAATGTGGCAATGGCCGTTACTAACAAAGAAAATTACAATCAAATTATAACTAGTATTTACAATTGAAACAATTAGGCTAACTGCAGACTGTTGCAAACAATCTACAGGTAGCTCAACTGATCCATATCAATACCAGTCGGAAGCGTCCCCAAGACGCTGGCTGCATTGCCCCGCTGTATGGCAATGCTGATGCGCTGCGCCAGGTACCCGCCCGCTCTCGGGTCACGCGTCGCGTCGACCAGACGCTCAGATAACTTTTTGAAAACCCGGAAAATAAATAGTGTAGTTATAAATAGTGTAACTAACACGACTTTCTTTTATATATATAGACTAGCTGCAGCCCAAGGCTTCGCACGCTTTTTTCCGGAATAAATGGTAGCCTATGTCCAGCCCCGGGATACCATCTACCGCGCTGCCAAATTTCACCGAGATCCGTTAAGCCGTTTTTGAGTTATAAATAGTGTAACTAACACGACTTTCTTTTATATATATATAGATATAGATGACATAATAAATAAACAACTCAAAAATACATAATAAATGAATTAAGCAAATCATTGAGAGCTAGATAGCTCTATCGAATTTCACATCTACGTAATCCCACGTTTTTGCTGCACCTTAGTTTAATCCGCAGTTTAACAATCAGTTAGTACTACTAAGCCCATCTCAGCAGACGTCTGTTCTGACTTACGCAACTGAATTTACGCTAAAACGAGCAAAGGTCCAGCAACGTTACTCACTCACACCCATGCAATTTGTATGACCCGCGCTGGACCGTCTCCAAGTGGCCTTCCCCTCCCCCCGCTTTATTCTCCAAACAGGGGCTAGAGGGGGCTGCGTCACTAGCGGTCAGAGCTCTAATGACAAGGTATGGTATAGCGCGATGGGCCGCTGGCCAACGTAACTTGGCCCGTAACTTGGTTCAAACCGCAGGATTTGTAGACGCTTGGGAATTTCTGAGAGGTCTGGTTTGGATGGTCGGCAGTGTATTAGGGTAGGTAGGTATGGTAGCGTGTGGGTGAGACGTTTACGGTCGGATCGCCGGACGATGCGGTGTCCATGATTTGTGCGAGTTTCAGGATATTCAAATTTGGAGAAAATTACAATAGACAACAGAAAAAATATTTCGAGGGGGGTGAGAATGTGAGGTTCTTTTTGTGAGTTTATCTTATTGGTAATGTTGAATAAAATATATTAAACTTATTTATTTATTAAAGGAAAACCAGCAGCAAATACAAAATTTTTGAATTAAGAAAATAGAAACTAGGTCTATTAAAAGGTTTTCACGAGTAAGAAGAATAGTAGATACATAAAAAGTGTGAAAAAGCAAAGAAAACAGATCACATAAGTTATCATAAGTTTGTAGCTTTTACTATAATTGAAACTCGGCAAACAATAATGTGCGGCGGCAATCTTATCTCTTTGGTCATGATAATAAACAATAAATTCCCTGTCGTCATATGTAAATTAAAATAGAGCAAGAAGTGAATAATTGGCGGTGAAACCCTTTCTAAACATTCTTAGTGTAGGTACTTATGTAGGTAGGTATGTATCTTATCTAGAGGTAGTTCAACCGACTTATAAACTAATAAAATTAAATGCAAGTTATCCCAAAACCCCGCTTGCCAGTGGGCACAGCACACGCAATACCGCGTAGAGACGCAGCGCGGTCGGCCCCTCGCGTCGCGCCAATTAATTACGTACGGTGGCCATCTTACCCCCCTTTACCCCACTGGCCACCCTCGCCCGCTGACGGACAATAATTGCCGACGAATCTCTAGGCCTTGTTGGTACCTACCTACAGAGTCTTAAAGCTTCTTGTATGTTACATGTTGGTAGGTATGGAATATGATAGCTTCAGTAGGCCAAGCATAGCGATTGTTACTAGGGTAGAATAGAGAAAAAATGGTTTCCTTCAACCAGCCGCAACCAGCAACCGTCTTTATTTACAACCGCGTCTTTATTTGCAACCGCGTCTTTAGTTCTTACTGCGTTTGTAACAGCAACTTCATCTTAGTTGCAACCGCATCTTTAGGATCAACGGCATGCGTCTTGGCTCGTATCGGTGTACCCGCATCGTATTCTTTATTTCGTTGTTCAGAGGGGTCTCTTCTAGCCCGGGGAATGGTTGCGCGCATATTCAATATTAGGTTCCTTAATCTTACAGCGTAAAATCGAACGCTTTGTGTCGTCATTTCCCTATGCCCCATCGTTATCCTGCACATAGAATATCGTATACGAGTGAGCGAGACACGCAACTCCTCGCGACTGCCATCCAAGATGGTGAAATTCACTTGACCGGGACGAAACACCCGCATTGAGACTCTTCGCGAGAAATTAATTCCCGTTTCCTAGGGGAACTACCGCTGTTCCCGCCTGTGTCGAAGTGTGTGCGCGCACGCCGCGAGTGCTTGGATTGGAGCTCTCAGGAATAACTCAGGTATTTAAGTGCACCTAACCTTTGGAACGGCTGATTCTTGCTTGCCATTATTCCCTACAGTCGGCTCTTTCCTAACCACATGGCACACAATTTCATTCAGATCAACTATTTGGCATCCATGGACAGTTCCTTTATTGAAAGCCTCATATCTTTTCTCCCCTTACAACGTCAACAACCAACATAAATATTAATATAGAGTTTCTGCCAATACAGCTGAAAATGTACTAGATTCATGATCTAACTAAACCTTTCAAAAATCTTTCAGAAATACCCTCGCATCCACACTCACACTCACATCGCACTTTATCCCCCGAATACTCAAATGAAACTCAAAAAATTGCGACTTGAGACGTGTAATTTTAATATTAATTATAAAATATTAATATTAGTAAGCACGTCTCAAGTCGCGATTTTTTGACCGATTTCAGCTGAAAAGTGCAAAAAATCGCGACTTTAGACGGGCTTACAGCTGAGCTGCTTTTGAGTATGTTTTTCGTAGGAAGCCCCCTTTACTTTGGATATATATTTGATTGTTATTATTTATTGATATAGAGGCAAGAGAAATGCACATTCTCTGAATATTTCAAACATCTTACGGTCCATGAGATAGAGTCCTGTGACAGACGGATGGACGGACGCACTGCGGAGGCTTAGTATCAGGGTTCCGTTTTCATCCTTCGGGTACGGAACCCTAAAAACAAAAGACAATCGCGTGAGATTTTAAAAATTTGCCTATAATCGGTGGTAAATGAAAGTCCCTGCTTTTTAGCCAAAAGCAAAACTTTCAACCGCATCTTCAAGCACACGCACATCTTTGCCCCACAAGGGCCCAGGGCCCAGACTGAACAAGTTTACTCAACTTAGTCGTAAAGTTACAACTTTGACTATACAACTTTACATTTCCTTAGGGAGAGGGGTAATTTTCGGCAAATCGTAAGATTCGACTTCAGTTACGACTGCAAATTAAAGTTTCTGAGAAAATTATGATATATAATTGTCCCATTTTTGTATAAGAATTTAAACCCACTTGTACCGTCTAAAATGCCCGTAGAAGTATTTATTTTTTTGCAGATTTTTTCATACCTTACATTTATTTTCGACAACGTACCTATTATGAACATAAAAAAATCGGTTTAGCCAAATCAAGTTGTTGGTCTTTTGACATTGACTTTAATCTGTGACTGAACCCCAAAAACATTTAGATAACAATAGTTTTGTCAACTCCGATCGAAGCGCAAATGTGAACGATGGCGACATAATTATACGTGACGTAAAATACCTTGACGTAAATAACGTAGATGTATTAAACGTTGGACAATCACGACTGCAGCCTGCATCGTTTGCCGCTTGATTCACTGCTAATGGACACCGCGACCGGTTCAACCTGAGATCATTCATAGCTTACGTATCAGAATACCTAAACAGGTGGGTTTCTAGAATAGCTACACTTGTAGCTTTCTGGAATAATACCTTCAATCATGAGATTCCAGATTAAGTAGGTACCCTAATTTATATTATTATAGTAAATTCACAGTTCAGTTTTGACTGTGGTTTCGTGATCGGTTACGAAACCCTTATGGGATCGCTCTGTCTGCCCTTTTTCCTTCTTGAATATCTCAGCAAATACCGCAGCTATTAACTTCAAATTTGAAATAATAATATGTACATTTTGTGCGCTTGTATAGAATGAAAGAAAAATTTAAAATGAATTTTCAGTATTGACCGTAACCACCAAGTATCTGAAATATATGTAGCGCTTGTAGATATGGATCTATGTTTTACTGGAAAAAAATTGTCGTATCTGTTAGCGGCTGCGGCACTGACAGTTTTATAACTGAACGTTAAAAGTACAAAAAATACAGTCCATAAGGAAGTAAAATTTACATCATATTTTGCATGACTTGGGGATCTTCTTACATCTTACTTGAATGATAGGATACAAAGAGTTGACATTAATGGGAAACGGTCTTCAAGGTCTGTAGTTACAATGGGTGTACCACAGGGTTCTATCCTCGGTCCTTTCCTATTTTTAGTTTATATTAACAACCTCATCTTGTAAAGGATAATCACGAGATCGTATTGTTTGCTGATGATACTTCAATAATTTTGAAAATGAAACGACAAAACACAAATTTCGACGATGTAAATAATGCAATCTTAAAATTAGTCCATTGGTTTAGTGTCAATAACCTTTTGCTTAATGAAACCAAAACGAAATGTGTTAGATTTATTCTACCTAATGTAAAACAAGTTAAGGCTGATGTAACCGTCAAAGGAGAACGAGAGTTAACAGTACCATATTCTTAGGAATAACCTTTGATAGTAATCTTCAACGGGGCCCACACATAGACAAGCTATCGAAGAGACTTATGTAGTTCTGCAGCGTATGCAGCCAAAAAAATCCGTCGTCTTACAGACGTTGATACATCTAGACTAGTTTATTTCAGCTACTTTCGAGTGTTATGTCATATGGCATACAACACCGTATTTGTGCTGCAGAAGAGGGCTGTTCGTGCAATCTATAATATGGGTCCCAGAGAAACTCTACGTAAAAAAATCAAAGAAATAAACATAATGACAGTACCATGTCAATATATTTATGAAAACTTGTTGTACACTCATAGGAATATCAGTCGGTTCCCTAAAAATAGCGACATACATAAGTTAAATACTAGAAATAAGCATAAACTTGCTGTGCCCACAACTAGGCTACACAAGATTAATATATCTTTTAAATGGCAATGTATACGCTTCAACAAAAAAAATACCAAATGAGTTGAAAAAAATTATCAATAAATAAATTCAAACAAATTGTCAAACATATCCAATGTAAAAAGGCTTACTACAAAATATCAGATTATCTAGTAGGATAAAAAGCTTAAGACAAGTTTTGCTCCAACTCGAAAACTAACAACCTAACAAGGTAAAGGTTTCTTGTTCACTTCTTTGCTTTACTTTAAAAATATTGAAGTGAGCAAAAATCAAAGTGATCACTTTTATACTCTAGTTTTACTTATGTAATTTGAATTTTGGCACGTGTCCAAGAGTCCTGTAAGGTCTAAAGGAAATAAAGCACATTGAATTTAGAATTTTGATTTTCATGAAAAATATTGGCGGTCGTAATGATTAAAGAGGAGAATTTAAATAATCCCCAAAGCAATAAGGTATTTTGATTCGTCGACAAATCCGTAGGCGCGGCCGAAACTACCAGTACCGGATTAGCCTTTAAGCAAATTAAGCAATTGCTTAGGGCATCACGTGTTGAGGGGCACCAGAAAGAGAAAAAAAAAATTGCTGGCACATGAAAGAAAGGTAAGGCTGTTTGAAAATCCGCGCGTTTTAACATTGACTAGAGCGTTGACGTTCGGAGTCATAATCCCGCTCCTGCTTGCTCTCTCGCTCGTTTACTGTCGGCAGCATTCAGAAATTCGAATGCTTCCGATTTGCGATCAGCTAAATCACCACCCCTGCCTGCCCCGCCAACGCTGTTAAATGTATTGTGTTTATTTTTATGCCTGATGATATCAAACTACAACAGCGGAACGATCTTTTTCGAAATTTAAAAAATTTAAAAATTAAAAACGAACGACGATGCTGCAGGAAAGGCTGGATGCTTTATCAACATTATGTACTCGTATGGGGTCAGATATGCTAAAAAAAACGTTGGACTTAAAAACTATTTTCCGCGAATTTAATGCCAAAAACTGTCACAAGTCGCAATTCAATCAATGAATAATAAATGGTTTGGTTTTTATTGTATGTAATACCTACTCCATGTATATCTTTTATCCTTCATACATATTCTAAGACACTTAATGATCTATTCGTTGTATGAAATACGTATTTTTAGGGTTTCGAAACCCTTATGGCATCGCTTTTTCTGTCCTTTTTTACGCCTTTAATATCTCAGCAACTACAGCAGCAAATAACGTGAAATTTGAAATAATAATAATACATTTCGTGCGCTTGTACAGGTTAAAATAAAAATAAATGAAAAATGAACCTGTAAATTTTCAGTACAAATTGTGATGTCGAAGTTTTAAAAGAGACCTGCATTGTCAAGTGGGGTATCAAATGAAAGGTATAGGTTTGTACATCTCAAAACAGTTTTTGGAATTTCTGTAGGTTTAATACTTTTTGAAATATTTTGAAAAAAGACGAAAATTTTACTATTACCCTCTCCGAATATTGCAAACCGATACATCTGAAATGTAGGCACCTTTAATTTTTTGGTATTCATCATTTAGCAAAGTCTCTAACCAGTGCCTAGTACATATTGGTATACTTGACAACCGTTCGAAACCCTCGGCGCGCGAGTCACACTCGCTCTTGACGGATCTTGTTTTTAAAGAGTGTTACTAGTTAAATTATGGATAGCGGCGCCCACAAGCGTGGATTGCTTAGGGCATCAAGTAGTCTTAATCCGGCACTGGAAACGACCGCACGTGGAGCATGTGTAATAAAGCTACTTCTATATTGTATAGCTAGATTAGGTGTGTAGCTTAGCTTTATATGTGTAAATTGCAGTGTCTTACGGGTTAAATTAAAGGCACACCTTTCTGAACCGAACGCGCCGAGAGGAGAAGGATCCGCTTAGAACTTGTTCACCTTTCTGAACCGAACGCGCCGAGAGGAGAAGTATACGTTTTGAACTTGTTCTATAAAATCTCTTTGTTTGGTTAATCGTACGAAACTTCGCAGATCCTCAATTAGCTCACTCGACCTCTGTGCTTTTGGCTCAGTCTTAAAGACCTTAAAGTTAATTCGGGCAAGTAAACATTTCCGCTTGATCTGTTCAGTAGTTTCGGCGTGAAGAAGTAACACACATTTTGGATGTTTTTTGCTTCTTTTTATTAAGTTATTTACGTGTGTATATAAGGCATTGCATGAATGTATGTATTTACAGCATTGCCATACAGCGGGGCAATGCAGCCAGCGTCAAGGGGATATGGATCAGTTGAAATGCGCGCTACACAAAGTGCTCATACTACGTACTAGTATGCAAGTTCTGGCTAAAATTTTTGTATAATTTTATTAGTTAATGATTTATTAAGTGTTAGTTATTATAAATAGAAACTTTATCAAAAAACTTTTACAGGCCTCCTTAGCCTATTGAGTTAATTATTAATTGGTCTTGTACTTAGCTAGGTTCTAAACAGTGTTTAGTTAATCTACGCATGCAAAGCTTTTCTGTAAATAAAGAACTTTAAAAAACAAACAAGTTGACTTACCCTTATACCCTACCAGTATATTGTTTGCAACAGTCTGCTTGTTTCAATAATAATTGTAAATGCTAGTTTTAATTTGTTTTTATTATTTGATTGTAATTTTCTTTGTTAATAAAGGCCATTGCTGTATTTAAGTAACAAACGTTTTGGATGTTTTGTATTTCTTTTAATAATACTTATTAGTGTGATACCGCAGATTGCACTAGTGGCGTATTACAAATTTTTAAACTTAGTCATGCATTAAAAAAAATCTTTGCTTCAGAAAATTGAATTTTATCCACGCTTAGCTTAAGCCCGAAATGGCTTAGTGCAGAAACTGCTTTCCACAATTGCGATGATGTATGAACTGCGTAGGATTATTTTTATGGTAGTTGTACGCTTGGTGAAGTGTGGCAACACTGGCTGCCCATCCCACTTTATACTAAAGGAAGTGAGAACCTTTAGGTAGCTATAATTTAAGCACTTTAAAGCATTTGTTTTATATGTACTGATTATTTAATTTTTATTCTTACCTATGTTTAATGTTATGAGCAAATTATATTTTCTATAATTTTACGAACTATAAATTTTAAATAATGCCAAAACTTCTAAAACGTTTTGGAATCTGTAGGAATTCTGTAAGACAAATTAAAATATATGAAATTAAAATTTAATTGAAAAATTTCATGGTCTGGCCTGTAGATATTGCCTTTTGTAAGTATCCATATTAAATAAAAATACCTAGTTGTTTATGTAAATTATGTTATTTTGTAAAGCTAGCAATGTACACAGGGAAAAAATAAATAAATAATGCTGGACAACTCACTCAACATCATCTAGCCCTAAGCTAAGCAGAGCTTGTGACATGGGTACAAAATACCTAACTATAATAATAACAATAATAATAAATAATGCTGCACACAGCATCATCTAGCCCCAAAGTAAGCAGAGCTTGTGTTATGGGTACTAGATGACTGATAAACTTAATACAATACATAACATAGATACTTAGATATTTTTTATTACTTATATAGATATAGAAAATACCCAGAACACCCGGAACAAATATTTGCAGATCGTACAAACATTTGTCCCAAGGCGGGAATCGAACCCGCAACCTTCTGCGTCGCAGGCGGATCTTCGCCCGCCGCGCCACATCGGTCGTCAACTGATATACTTATTACAATACATTACAATAGACGTTTATCATCTAATTATAGTCTGAATACATTAAAAATAAATACAAAAATCTTTATTAGGAACACAACAGGACATACCTAATGTATTGGGTACTTGTGGGCTGACTACCGCAAAAGTTAAAAACTGTGTAGAAGAGTCATAATTATTATCATTTATAATCTAACCTCAAAAAAATCAGAGCTCGTGTTTAGCGTACCAAATTACTGATATTATGTAAGTTTTTGTACGTATTTCTTTCTATTATTGCGTGTTATTCAGAAGCCCGTTAAATCGAAATCTATCCCTCAGGTCTCAGCAGAATTCCCGCCTCGTCATCGAAGCGTCGTCATCAGAACTAATAAGCCGAGATAAGCCCCCGGTTGCCCGCGAGCGGTCAGCTTCTATTCATTTATTAGCAGTAAATCTGCGATAAAGCTCTCGGCCGGGGAAGTACCACCCGTGATTTCTACAGGGTGCCACGTAACATGTGTACTAAGTCGAAAGAGGGTGATTCTGGACCCCCAAGTGATCAACTTTGTTTGTTCTACGGTATTTTCAGTCTAATTTTTTTTCCTAATTTATCACTTTTTTTATTGATGTTCGTTACGCGTATTCTTACATTATTAAGTAATATTGTTTTACAATTTCAAAGGAATTAAGTACATAATTTTTTTTTTCTTTACAAAACACCGGTTTTGCAAAATAAAAAAAGAGAAAAGTTTGTGAAATATTTTATAATGTTTAATACTTAATGTAAAACTCGAATAAAAAGAAGCATTATGCCCTTCTCCGGGACATTATCTATTTCCCTGACAAGTTTAATTGATATCCGCTTAGCTGTTTCGTCGTGAAAAGGTTACAGACTGACAGAGAGAAAGAATTACTTTAGCATTTATAAAATTAACTTGCTTCTACCCGCGGCTTCGCACGCACTTCACCGAGAATAAAAAGTAGTAAAACTGACAGAGTTACTTTCGAATTTATAATATTAGTAATATGGATGAGGTAGTATTTATATAGTATGGAGTATGAATACGGATTGTGCATGTTCAATAAAATCCAGTTGATTTTTCGTTGAAGGCAGAAACTAGGTCTACACTAGTGAGGTTTCCTGGGTCTTGACTTATTAGCTGATAATTATACCCAGAAATGGGTGTCAGTGAACTGAATGCTGATTATAAAGACCAGCTATCTCAGCGCAATCGCGTTCCTAACTCGTCACTTCGCGAAATGCCCACATTAGCAGAAGACCGCGCGCCGCGCCGCCGCCGCCCCGCGCCGCTACTAATACGATTTGCGCACGGCTTTATGCCATGGTCGTAGACCTGCTATAATTTTAATGATCGAAAAGTTATGGTATAATCTGACGATTAAAATGTCGTTTAGACGTTTGACGTTGAATTTAAGTTTTTGACAGAATTAAGTCTCAAAGTTAATCGACGAAACTGATGATAACTGTCGGATTATCTTTCGGAACCACCACGCTGAACAGGGTATAAGTAACATCAATCAAATTGTGTAACAAAAGCTCTGATTTCTTGGTTAACAGCTAGGTGATGACTTGCTATTCATGGCAATTATATACGTAAATAATAATATTGCCTGTAGGTATGCGTAAATAATAAGTACCTACTAGATAGTAGGTACTTATTATTTACGTATACAGGGTGTAACAAAAAGTAAGGACCAAACTTTCAGGGGTGGTTCGGACTAGATTACAGAACACAGGAAAAATATTGTAAAAATCTAGATAGTTTTTGAGAAAATCAATAATAATAATAAACGCAGCGGGCGGCGCGGCACGCCCGGAAGGTACCACAAATACATTTAAATTTTTCCCTGGTACTTTGCGGGCATAGGACCGACAAAATACAAAACCTACACGAAAATTTTAAAATTTCGTTTTTATAATTTTCATCGAAAACTCAGTCGGTTTTTTTATATTCTTCCTGTATTCTTTGATCGAAGCTGAACCGCCGTGCCACCACCCCTGAAAGTTTGGTTTTTCCTTTCGATACACCCTGTATAAGGGATTTCTAGTCACAAACCACGGCACCCAAAGCGCTGCTTAATAGCAGGGTTCGCACATTCGTACTAAAGCCCGCGCTTTATAGAACTGGCAGCCCTGAGCTTAAATAACGCGTCGACTGCAATGACAAATGAAATACTCGGACATGTCCGAGTATTTCATTTGTCATGTTTGTTTATGAGGTAAGAGTTTGAGGATTAAAGTGTACTGTGTATTATATTGGATTATATTGAATAAAAATATATCTTTTAGTAAGGCAACTTCTACTTACCTATCCTACCTATCGGCCACAAGACAAAAATCAGAGCATCATAGTTCGGTTTGACCCTTTCACTAACATAAAGCTACATTATTCCAAAGTGACTAATGCTATGTTTTATCCAGGTACCACGTGGTAAACGACTTGCGAAAAAAGGAGCAGGTTCTCAATTCGAATGCACTTAGGTTGTAGGTATGTGTAATTTTTCTATGGGATTAGGTACAGCGCCTCTATCGTGCGGAAAAGGCACTACGCAAATTCCATACACAAATTAGCCGTCACGATGACGTCTCGATCGTCAAACCAAAGCCAGGCCTAAGTTCTCTTTGCAAGATTCAATATTTTATTGGCAAATACAGTGGTGGTGGTCATCTAATTAGAAACACCTAGTCACTTGACATTTTTATAAAGTACCTAACTAACATTATTATCGCATTAAATAGGTGGTAATTTTTATTTCATTCTCTAGTTTATTTAAAAGCAATAATATTTGTCACCCAAAACTACAATAAAAATAAATGTCAGGGAAACAAAAACTATCAATATCGTTAGGACTGGCAGAATGGACAAAATTAGAAACATTGTATGACTTGGTTCGAAATTTGAATTTTTAAACTGAAATACAGTTCTTACAATTGTCTGTCAATCATATGTGAATTTTGCCGCCGTTTGTAACTCATTACGAAGAGTTACTATTTTTATTGTTTTATTAAAAATGGTTAAAAATAAGAGCTGTGATGCAGCAACGACAAAAATTAAAGTGAATTTTCATTTAAAACAAAAATGGAGTTATAGAAAAATCGACGATTATTTGGAATGTTCCGTAAAGATGATATTTAACGCCCTCGCGCATTTCAAACTACACGGAACATCAGATAACGTGCCAAGAAAACTTCGGCCCAGAAAGACTACAGTTCAAGAAGACAGGCTGTTGCTTCGATTAGCTAAAACCTTTAAAGGGTCCAATGTTATAAATAAGTAAAAAGGTATTTTCCAAAGATGATCCTCGACACGTGTCCACTAAACTAGTTCGTAGACGGTTGGTAGAAAAGTACCACTACTAACCAGGCAACATAGAGAAAATCGTATTGTAATCGCTCGCAAATATGGCAGTTAGACTATTCATCAAAGGAAAAAAGTTTTGTTCCGATGGAAAACGATATGTACGACGACCAATAAACGAGGCTTTGAATAACAAGTACCTACACTAAAAAGACAGTTAAGCACGGTGGTGGAAATGTTATGGTGTGGGGATATTTCTCTGGGTATGGGATTGGTCCCGTGAGAAAGAATGAAAGGCAGATGGATCAATATCAGTACAATAATATCTTAGACGAGACAATGATTCCATATTCCGAGGAAAATTTGTCAGTAACTTGGATATTTCAGTACGACAATGACCCAAAGCACACAGCACGCAGCGTTAAAGCTTTTCTCACAGAACAATCGGTGACAGAGTTAAGTGGCCTGCCAATAGTCTGGCACACTATAAAGACCAAACTTTCACAGAAACATGTTACTAATATTAATGGACTTTACATTGCATATATTATTGTGTTTAATTGCACGCTTGGAGAATTATTTCTGTAAAAACCTGTAATAAAGTGGTTGAATCAATGCCGCGTCGCTGCAAAGCTGTAATCGATAAAAGAGGTTACGCTACCAAATACTAATTGTCTAAGGATGTAGTATTTTTAGTATTTTTCAAAACTATTACGGTTTTGTACAATTTAATAATGATTTAATTTAATGATTTTTTGGTGTTTCTAATTAGTTATCCGGCTTATTTGTCGTATTTTATTTTGATGTTAATATAAATTTCAGTATTGGATAAACAACAGTTGTTTTCTATTATTATAATGGTATAACAATGCAATATAATATCCGACACAACGATTTTAATACGTAGGAACACTCAACGATACGTTAAAAATTAGTTAGAAAGGGAATTTGTTATAATAATATAAAACCAGGTGTTCCCAGATGTTTCTAATTAGATGACCACCACTGTATATAGAATAACTTATCATAATAAAATAATTACTCTAATAAACTAAAAACATTACCTAATTTGAAGTTAAATAGGAAAAGCTACGAAAAAGTGGTTTAAATACACAACACACTTTTGAGAATAAAGTTTTTAAGCATTCGCGATTTGTTGACATATTGATGACCAGTCGCCCCTTGAAAGAAAGAAAGAAAAACAATTTATTGGCTCACACATCAAATACACAATAATAAAAAAATCATAAATAGTGATAAAATAAAAACATATAATAATATTTTAAAAATAATGATGAATCTAAGTGAATTCTCTAAGACTGCGAGTAATCATTGATCACGATCGCCATAATGGGTGTCATAGAAAGGAAATAATAACAAAAGGTACGCGATAAATCTATACATAATAAACCGTCAAGTGCGAGTCAACTCACACACCAAGGGTTCCGTACCGTAAAAATCAGGCAACTTTTTCAAAGAACTTCAAAATTTCTTGTTCGGAGACCCCTTCAAATTTTCAACTTTATTATATTTTTTGTTATTGTTATTACAGTTGAAATGTTACTTATTTATAGAAATTATGATATGTCTACCTATTGTGGTTCAAGACCTTGGCCTTGACAAACAAAGAACAAAAAAGGGAAGCCCCCTTTAATTTGGATATTTATTTTATTTTTATTATTTGTTGTTATAGCGGCAAGAGAAATATATATTCTCTGAAAATTTCAACGTATGCCTCTTATGGTTCATGAGATAGAGCCCTGTGACAGACGGACGGACGGACGGACGAACAGCGGAAGCTTAGTAATAGGGTTCCGTTTTCACCCTTTGGGTACGGAACCCTAAAAATGAATCCCTATTTCCCTTGGTCACGGCATCACGCGTGAACGACTGGACCAATTTCGCTAAATCTTTTTTATTGTGTTTGTTATTGTCAGGGGGAAGGTTCTTATGAAAGAAAAAATTAAGAAACTTGCGCACAAAATTAGAAATTTTAAGTAAACTTAACTACCATAATACCAATTCGAATCCAATATTCATAGTGAAGACAGGACGTCTGTCGGGTCAGCTAGCACCCGATTAATACCTCCCCTCCACAGCTTACATTGGTCCACTGCTGGACCCAGGCCTCTCCCTGCAAAGCGTCTTGTTGGCTTTTAAATGTCACGGGGGGTTATTCCCAAAATCCCCACGCTGGGTATACTATACAGGGTGGCGATCGCAGTTCGGTGGCAGAATTGTTCTGCAGGGGGCGCTGCTGCTGGATATCCCTTAGTCGCCTCTTACATCACCCGCGGGAAGAGTTGGGGTGGTGCAAATTCTAAGCAGGCACTTCACTGCAAAGTTAGTTAGGTACTTAAACTACCCGATTAATAATCATTAAATATTAGAGATTGTTATTATAATAGAGCAAAGAAAGTTATACTGAATGTATATACAGACGCAAAAATGTTAAAAAGGAACCGCGCGCGTTGATGTCTTTTGTAGGAAATAAAGAATCGAGACAGGTAGGTCTCTTTTCATCCAACACCTTACGGCATTTTAATTTTAATTTTAGTTTCTCTCCTTCTACATCACAGTTGTCTTTAATCTAGTTAATAGATAAAGCTAATTTAGGATTAACGCATTCGCTGTCCAGCCTCAGCAGCGCAGTGCGACCGGCAGGGGGCGCCCCCCGCCCGCGCCCGCGCGCTCCGCTTTGGGGTGCCGCAGACCGACATGTTAGGCCCGTATTAAGACAGCTTGCTCAGTCATAGATCTATGCTTGAGTGACATTTATTCCATAGAACAGCGTTACTCAAGCATAGATCGATGACTGAGCAAGCTTTCATAACACGGGTCTTAGTATACCTATAATATAGCCGCTATTTATCCAGGTCAACTGCAATGGTAAATAAATAATTTTATCTATGACTTTATGCAAAACCAAAACAGCTTTACCTACATGGCTCGCTGATAAAATTTTCAGCAGCCGATCGGGGAGTTATCCAAGACGGAGTCCGGTTGCCGGGGACAAGGGGGGAGGGCAATACTGCGCAACAGAACTTCTACGTAGCTGTAGGTAAGTTTGGTTAACAATATCTTGAAAATGTGTGATTGTGCGCGAACAACGTAAAAACTTCTGAACATTTCGGGCTGAATTTAGCACGATGTAGTTCTAGATTTAGAATAGGCAACAAGTAGGTAAGTATCTACTTTTGTGTCTTTTGGAACAACAGGAAGGAAAGTTTCTTAACCAATCATGAAAATAAATATGTCTTCCCTACGTAACAAAGACATACCTATATATTTTTACGGAATCGCCCTGCGATTCCGTGAAAATTCCATGAAAGCTTTTTGACCAGAAGGTAAATCTTCTCAGTATCACAGAATATGTAGAAGTTTGTTCTCCCCTCCACAGAATACGACAAAGGTAAAGACAAACTATCCAGTATTCTGTAGCTTCAGGGGAAAG
The DNA here is from genome assembly GCA_963662085.1 of Eupithecia inturbata. Lineage (NCBI taxonomy): Eukaryota > Metazoa > Arthropoda > Insecta > Lepidoptera > Geometridae > Eupithecia > Eupithecia inturbata. The sequence continues at coordinate 3,531,232 of OY759192.1, forward strand.
CGCCTATGTTACAACTTAGGATATAGTTAGTAGGGACGCCTTAGATTATATTATATAGAATAGACATATTGCCATGACAACGCGACGCGCCATGGGGCGCCCGCCCGCGAGGTTTGCAGGGTCTCGGCTTATTACCTTATTAGCTGTTAATGAATGTTCAGCTTAATGAAAATGTTTTTAAATCAATTGGACAAAGAACTCTGGAAGTCCTCGTATTAGTGACTGAAGGTATAGTATAATTCGACAGTGCTGTATAATCTAAAACTTTTTATGAAAATAAGCATTGGTTATTTTTCGATTAAATTGAAGGATTCACTCAGATTTTACTCTGAGTGAATCCTTCAATTCAACTCAGATTTTATTTTGTTTAGGTAGCTACTCTCCGTTTACAACCAATTCCATTGCAATTTTGTTTGATTTTATTCTATTTTTTATACACGCTTACAAAAGCAGGTATGCGACGTGTCCATGCGATAATATTACGAAAGAAACAAAGCAGAGCTAGTTAAAAAGCAAAAGCAGCAAAAATACTGGTTGTTCTCATTCCTGGTCGTAGGTACCTACTTTTGTTAATTACCGCCTGCAGATTTAAAAAGAAAATTAGAACGGCGTGATCCAAACTCAAAAACGACACAGAAAACGCCTTTCGCGCCCCCCTGAGTCGCGAGGAGGCGGGGGTAAGTACGTGCCGTGACAAAAAAACCATTCGCTGACCCCGGTCCGGCAGGCATAAAGGCCCCGGAGACTGAAGGGGTCGAGGACAGACATGGGCGAAGCGGTTTGCGTAGCGATAAGAATAGATATAATGTGTACTTAAGTGAGAAACGCTAGAAATCACTTCTAAACAAAACTATGTATAATGAGGTGGCGCTTCAAATGGCATGTTCAACAGTGCAGTGTGCTGCTGGTGAGGAGGAGGGGGAGAAATTTAAATAGAATAAAAGATGCGAAATTATGGGTTATGGCCGGTCAACGCTGTTTAATCCGCATTACTTCTGAACTTATGCAAACTAAACGTAAGTACTAGGAAGTTACTTTTTCCTTAAGGAAAAAAAAGCGTATTTCTGTGGAAACATAACAACGTCATATCTCGCAGCATTAAACCTGTACGCAGCGTAAATAGAACACCATATTTACCCAGTTACAGCTTACAACAAGCTTTTAGCACACTGCATTCAGATTTCACGGTCCGCTGCGCTCCGCCGTGTATTTGCAGCCTAAACGCTGCCAGGCACACCCGCTCTCCCCTTTGCTTGCCTTGCTCGACCGTGCTCAAAGGAACACACGTTCTAATTTCGAATCGAATGATCCTGGGGTATCGATCGGCTCGTTACTCAACGACATGAATGGAGTCTCCAATAATAGGAACCTATGCAACCTACCAAGCTACCTACAGTAGGTATACCTACCTATTATGTTTTTTTGTTACCTACCTAGGAACTAGAGTTTTTTTACACTTCTTTACTCTAACCTAGCTTGAAAAGACTAAACGGAAAGGTATCATATAGCCCTCTATTTTTTGTTCATATTATTAGACTTTTCTAAATGTATCACACTAATATTAAAAATGCGAAAGTTAGACTTTTGGATGTACGGATGTTTGGATGTATGGATGTTTGTTACCCTCTTCACGCCAAAACTACAAATGGATCGGAATGAAATTTTGCATACAGGTAACTCTAGGCCTGGGATCAAACATAGATTACTTTTTATCCCATAAATCAGTTCCCATGGGATACAAATCCGCGTTTAAAGTTTCCATAGAAATAACGCGTGCGAAGCCGCGGGCAGTAACTAGTTTTACTATAACAGCTTTCGTAGTTTGACGTATTCATTACGGATGTAAGCGGGTTAACTACTAACCTTATTCGTGTTGGAGGAACACCAACGTCGGATTCTGAGTTAGGTATTGCTGATAGATTGCAATCGAAAATCGCAACTAATGTTGGAAATTACCTTACGTATTTCAAATCCGCCAGCCCGCCAGGTGGGATGACGATCTGCGAAAGACTGCAGGCAGATGCTGGATGCGGCAAGCTGAAGACAGGGCGCTATGGCGCTTATTAGGGGAGGCCTATGTCCAGCAGTGGAATAAGATAAGTTGATGATGATGATGATGAAAACCTGAAAAAGTATGGTCGACTACGAAATCGCTTTACCCATAGATAAGCAAACTTAACTTTTGTGTTCAGAATATTGCAAATTTCTATGTTCAATAATTTTTGCCATTATATACTCTAGAACGTTTGTTTGTTTTAGTAGAGTCCAAACTTATCTCGTAAAATACTCAAGGGACTTGCAAAAACAAACGAAGTCGTGAGCGTTCCACTTCTCTTAAAATATGTGGGTCAGAGGTCAGATAGGATATTGTTTTTACGGGGCGCACTAGCTTCGGTCAGATAGTTTCCCGCCAAATTGATCCATAGATCCGGTTCCGGGATGAAATAACAAGATACTTCCAAGACGGTTCCGATTCTGAGGGGTGTGTCTATTGGACGTTAGTAACGAGACATGATCGTGTCGTCTCCTTTTTGTATGGGATTTGCGTAGTTCCCTGTCCGCACGATAGAGGCGCTGCACCAAATTGTATGGAAAAAGGAGACGTCACGATCACGTCTCGTTACTAACGTCAAATAGACTGACACCTCTGATCAGCAACTTTGATATACTTATTTAAGAACCCGTTTTTGTCCGCGGCTTCAGACGCGTTGTTTAGTTTAAACTTTTGAAGGTAATTTATTAAATATCTCATGCGAACTGATTTATGGGTTAAGATGTATGTGTTATTCCAGGTATAGATCTCCATATATGTAGATCTAGACTAAAACATTATTATTTGCCAGATTTATAAGATACTTATGTAAATTATTATTAATTAGAATGAAAAGTACTTACCTAAAATAATGAAAATGGCTAATAATTAAAATTGCAGTGCCCCCAACAGGGTGTATGTACTAACTTTAGCTATAACTAGATCTTAAGCTACCAATCTATGTACGTTTTAGCGATAAATAAATGAAATGAAAAAAACATGACTAAAAAATGAGGGTAGAATGTGGCTAAGAATATAATTTGTGTTATATACTTTGCTTTGTCTAGCTGGTGGGGAGGGGTAAAACTAAGTATAGCTTTCTTTCTTTCACTTAGGTCTATAGAAAATTATGGATAGTGGTTTTTTTTATATGCAGGGACAAATACCAATAAATAATGGCTTTCGCTTCTACTTGTGTTAGATTAAGTTATTTTTATATTCTACCATTGTATTTTTTTTTTGTGTTGTACTAAATAAGTAGTTACATTATGTTAATAGGTAAGCACACTCGTGCTAAAATAACAATTTAAGTATCTAGCTTTTTAGTAACTACCATACTTAGAAGCACAAGTTTTGTTATTCTCATTTAAGTGAACTGTTTTTATGTTCTTTGTTTTCTCAAAGAACATAAATAAAAGAATCTTTAAATCGATATAATATACAAAATTTCAGCTCGATCCGTTCAGTAGTTTTGACGTGCAGAAGTATCAAACCTCCATCCATCCATACTTACGCATTTATAACATTAGTGTGATTCTCCCAAAAATCAGTAAAAATTAGTCAAAAGTACAGTTTTTTCTATGTACCGCTCGGAATATTTTGAGAACGGAAAACTTCGGAGTCGGGGCCTAGGGTTATTCTCGGAAGCTCTGCACGTCTATATAAAGCTGACTGAGGATTTTTCAGACTTTTTGGACAGAGGCGAGTGGCATAGACAAAGAGTTGCCATCCGTAGGAGTTGAAGTGATGATACTGATGGTATGATACCATCCCCTCAACAAAAATCTTATTACATTTAAGCGTCAGTGTAAAATTTACTCATTCTATGAATGAGTAAATTTTAATAAAAAGGAGAAAGACCACTTTTTAAAGAAATACCATGGTCGCTTACTTTAAAACAAATAATTCACATGTCAAGTAACCTCAACTTTCCTCAAAAGACTTGTAAAGTCAAATAGTCTCCATCAAACCGACTTCATCAAGCCAAGGAACCATTAACAAAGTTACAAACCGAGCTCAACAGGTCGGTATTCGTTTCAATATCTGCAAAACTTTCCTTAACCCTCAAATCGACCACTTTAACTTGCCCTATCTCTTCCTACAACAATTCAACCCTCCAAAAGGAGTGAAAGCTCAGCGTAAATTGGACCTTCTTTACCCTGTTGTTATTATCATTGGCTGTTTGGCAAGTTTGAGCTTTAAGTGAGTGGGACAGGATCTGTAATGAGATGAAGGCAATTGCTGTATTCAGCTGTTTGGCAACTGAAATTTAAAACGTAGTAAGGGACTGAGACAATTTTACAGGAGAACCAAAAAACTTGTTTGTCGCTTTTAATACGTTACTAGTTATGTACTCGTAAGTTAATAAATTTCTTTCATTTAGGCGCGTCCTAGGAAAAGAATTAGACTGACTGATACTAGTGACAGTGAAATTGGTGTTTGTGTAGTTTTTATAACACAGTTGTGCTAAGTTTTTTAGATTCTTAAGTCTTTAATTTTGCTGTAATTTTGAGGATTATATCTCAACAAGCTATGGGGATACGTAGTATTTAGTCTCAGTAAGTGCTGGACAATTTACACAGCATCATCTAGCCTCAAGCTAAGCAGAGCTTCTGTTATGGGTACTAGATAGCTGATAATTATACTTAATACTGTACTTTACATAGATAGATTTTTTCTTTTTTTAAATTTATATATTAAACATTATTTACATACATATACTACAGCTAACATAAACCGTTGATCGGTTTGTCCGTAAGCCTCAGTCTCTACGGTTAGCATCTAATGAATACTCGTACACTTATCATTGATATTTTCTTTTATACATAGAAAACACCCAGAACACCCGACAAAATATCTGCATATCGTACAAACATAAACCGAGGCAGCAATCGAACCTGCAACCAAATTGAAGAATCCTTTTTATCAAGAATGTCCCTTACTACGTTTTGACTTTGGGCAGTCGAGTTAAGTCGTTTTATGTTGTACAAAGGTTTATAGAGATGTTACAAGATCAGCTGTTACTGTAGTAACAAGTAACAATGTGCCGGTACTTTTTGAGGATTACTTTTATTTGGGACGTTTGTTATTTTTTATTCTTTTACTTCTGTTGTTGTATGATCTGATGCAGTAGATATATGGCCCTAGCTAGATGTAATATTAGAAGTAGTGCTTTACCAATGATTAGATGATGTTCTGTGAAAAATTACCAGTATTAAGTGTTTATTTATTCAGATAAATAAACACTTAATACTAGTAACCTGGTAACACTGGTAACCTTATTCTGTTCGATTACCATCACATTAACACACAAATATTATAAATGCGAAAGTTTGGATGTTTGGATGGATATTTGTTGCCTCTTCACGGCATAATGTATCAACCGATCTGGCTCAAATTTTGCATAAATGTTGCTCTAATCCTGAAATCAGTCATAGGCTACTTTTTATCCCATAAAACAGTTCCCATGGGATAGAAATAACATTTAAACGATTCCATAGGAACAACGCGTGCGAAGTCGCGGGCAGAAACTAGCATTATAATATATTCTGGTGTTACTTTGCGGAAATCCATTGTAAAATATTTTACATATTAATATTTTTTTATTTAAATTATCATTTGTAGTCGTTTACCGAGCCTTGATCGACTGTATGAAAGAGGCTCAAGATCTAGGAGTAAGGCGGGACACGGCTTCTATCCAGGAGTACCTAGTCACTTTTAGGTAGTACTAAGTGACTAAGTATTTTCAGGCTACTTACGTCAAAATTAATAAGGTAGTCCCGGTAGTTAGTAAGAAACAAAAACATTGAAAATCCGGCCTACGCTCACAATACGAATCCGCGAGTAGGTACCTACTTAAACCTACTGTTCCTCACAAAATGCATAAATAAATATAATTTCCATACAAAACAAGATACGCTAAGGTTAACCGCCGCGGAGCGTTGATCGCGCCGCAATGTCATGACCGTGTCGCGGTCTGCCAAGGTTTTCGTCGCTCACGTCATTTTGCACGCAGATAATTTACTTTACTTATGATGGACAGTAGGTAAGTACTGGTATCATCTTTAGCGATCAAAAGGCAAAAGGGCCGGTTGCCAAAGCAAACACCAAAAACATTCCCTCCACCTTGGTCAACCATGGTCCTGCCAACCTTGCGGTTACACGGACCGAATCTGTGAGAAAAGAGTCACTCGGTTGACTCCAGACTCTACAAAAACCTACGCACTATGTCCCGAACACTTCCCCCTTCTGGGGCATGCCACATCACATCACAGACTTCATTGCCGGGCTGCTCCACCCGATAAACACCAAAGACAGACCAAAGCGTCTACGAAGAAACAAACTACATAAAAATACTACGCAAATTAGACAAAATAATAGGCGCACCAGAGCGCCGCCGCTCCGCCGCCGCCGCCGGTAGCATGAACAACTTCTCAAACAAATCTACGCTAAAATAGATAAAAAAGTCATACAATCCGTAAATTCTTGAAGTATAAGAAAACTCAAATATTTAACGCAGTATAGGACAGAACATACGTCCTGAAAAACTAGACCTTAAAGGCGCAAAACAGAGAGATAATGAAAAAGGACAATTGCCTAAAGTGAGATAGTACAGACGAGTGGAAAGAAGGGAGGAATGGATGCCTTTGCTTTGTGAGACAGGCTGTACCTATAGGCTCACTCACAAACGTCTACCTTAAACAGCTATTACTACGGTGTTAAAATAGCGTCGCACATCCATTACCACCTGCAGCCTGTCCTATACTGGTCCATTGCTAGAAGCAGGCCTTCCACTGATAACGCCTTATTAGCTTTTATCGTTCTATATGAGTAATTTTATCATAATATGCCCATAATACCCACGATGGGCATACGGGTAAGAGATCGCTGCAGTTCGGTAGTAGAATTGTTTTGCAGGAGGCGCTTCTGCTCGACCTCAGTGGATATCCATTATTTGCCTCTTGCGACACCCGCGGGAAGAGGTGCAAATTCAAAGCCTTACAAACACGGGCTGCTCATTACGAATGTACGACATTCGTTTTCCAAAAAGCGAGACCGAATTCCATATTTCAAGAGAAAAAAAAACCGTACGTTGCCAGTTAGTCAAAAACTAAACTTTTAATATAGGTAACTCTAAAGGTATATCTAAAGCTAGCAGGATTTTATCTGTTTATAAATAATTCAGTGAGATCAGTTAGTACACAAACAAAGCGGTACTGCTTCAAGTGTAGACGGATAATGAAAGCAGGTACCCGCGTCCAATTTCAAGTAGTTAGCGGAATTCGAGCTACGGACTAGCATGTCAGCGTAAACCATCGATATAAGTATAAAATGGGAGATGAGGTACGAGCGTCTTGAAAGTTGAAAGCTTAAATTAGGTCCACCCACCTCAGTCATAGTCGGACCGGGCGGCGGCGATCGTGTTACGCGTGTTTGCTACGACGTACTTTAGTGTGATTTATTGACTAAAAGACTACAGCAATGCCCTCGTGTTTGTTCATTATAATTTTTGCACAATATTGGAAATGTTACTGTGAGCGAGTGTTTGCGTGTAGTTGTAACATAGGCCAGTTGTTGAGTAAGCGCTGGTAGAAAGTACCTAGGTACTATATCTACAGATTTTACCGCGTAAACTAATCTTTCGAAACGATATCGTTTGCGATTTGCGACGAAGGCAGCCGTGCTAACATTTTTGAGTTGCTTTGTTTTAACATTATCGTTATTTTTATATAGAACAGCTTCCCATCTTCAATTTACCGTAATAAATAATAATAACCGATAATTCAACGTCTCCAACCCAAGCTCAATGTTTGGTATTTGGATGACGGAACTTTAGGTGGAGAGGTAAACACAGTTTTTGATGATCTAAAAATCATCACAGATGAATTTCGAAAAATAGGTTTGGAATTAAATTTTTCAAAGTGCGAGCTTTTTATTTCGGGCTCTTGTGTAGACAAAAACAATATCATTGGAAAATTCAATAGTTTAGCCCCCAACATAACAGTTGTTGATAAATGTTCACTTCGCCTCCTTGGTTCACCAATTCTTGATGAGTCTTTTCAGTCCTTTGTAGACGAGAAAATTCAAAATTTCAACAAAACTTCGGACAGACTGCTCAAAATTAATAGCCCTATGGCTTTTACAATAATTCGGTTTTGTCTTTTTGTACCTAAATTTACGTATTCTTTGAGATGTAGTCAACTGTGGAAACACAGTGAGCTCTTGGAAGGCTTAGACAACATAATAAAGAATACTCTATCATCGGTTTTGAATGTCGATTTAGATGACAAGGCATGGTCGCAGGCCTCCCTGCCTGTCAAATTGGGAGGCTTAGGTATTCGCAAAATTTCAAGTGTAGCCCTTCCAGCGTTCCTGTCTTCCGTCTACAGCACTAGTTCTTTAGTTGACAAAATTTTAAAGTCATCTTGTTTGGTCCCACCTGGAATTTCATTCAAAATTTCATTTTTAGACGAAGCTCGAACGGCTTGGCATAATGCTTGCCCTAATGCTGCTCCCCCAAAATCTCTTTTGTCTCAACGGCAATGGGACGGGCCTCTGTGTGAGTTGACACGGAATAGTTTGTTACAAACGTGCTCCAGCTCTGCGGATCGTGCCCGTCTCCTGGCCGTTTCTAAATGGGAGTCAGGACATTGGTTGCAAGCATTTCCTTCATTTAACACTGGCACTTTATTGGATCCCGTAACTTTCCGTATCGCAACATGTCTTCGGTTGGGTGCAATGTGTTGCGCGCCTCATCAATGCCAGTGCGGTACTGCTGTCGAACAGCTTGGTCATCACGGATTATCGTGTACTAGGGCCGCCGGTAGGATATCTCGTCATGCCAGCCTTAACGACGTCATCCGGCGGGCCTTTGTCACCGCTAACGTACCAGCTATTCTCGAACCGAATGGTCTGTTGCGTGACGATGGTAAGAGGCCTGACGGCATGACACTAGTTCCATGAGTTGGGGAGGCCCATTGTGTGGGACGCTACATGCGTCGACACACTTGCGCCTTCCCATCTTCCGAGGACATCCGTAAGGGCTGGTGCGGCGGCAGATTTGGCCGAGGATCTCAAGAGACGCAAATATGCAGGTCTCGACAGAGCCTACATATTTGCTCCCTTTGGGGTCGAGACCCTAGGTCCGTGGGGTACCGAGGCTCTCCGGGTTTTTAAAAAGTTATCTGAGCGTCTGGTCGACGCGACGCGTGACCCGAGAGCTGGCGGATATCTGGCGCAACGCATCAGCATTGCCATACAGCGGGGCAATGCAGCCAGCGTCTTGGGGACGCTTCCGACTGGTATTGATATGGATCAGTTGAGCTACCTGTAGATTGTTTGCAACAGTCTGCAGTTAGCTTAATTGTTTCAATTGTAAATACTAGTTATAATTTGATTGTAATTTTCTTTGTTAATAAAGGCCATTGCCCTACTAAAAAAAAAAAAAATATTTACCGTAAGATATACTAGTTTGAAAATATTTCTGTTTCAATAGAAATTGGCCTCAAACTTTACCGGGGGGTTACTATCGATGAACGGCACTGTAGACAACATCTAATTATATAGTACTTTAAAATGGGTTATCGCTTTGGTTGCGTTAATTAAAAAAAGCCCGTATTTGTCTTGAAAAAAAGTTTAAAAGGAACGAAAATGAAAAGACGACTTCTGTAATATTTGACGATTTTTATTATATTAGGTCCTTACATATGAAATTGGCGTTTTGTATGGGAGGAACAAAAAGTCGAATATTTTTTAATATAATATATTTAATTAATCAAAGTATGAACCATTATTTTCTATGCACTTTTGCCATCTTATAGGTAGTTCATTGATCCCTTTACTAAAAAAACCAGTCGGACGGGAATCAATAAAATCTTTGAAGGCGATTTGGACTGCCCCATCGGAGTTGAATTTTTTCCCTTGCAAGAAGTTATCCAAATTTCGAAAAAAATGGTAATCTGTTGGAGCAAGGTCCGGGGAGTACGGAGGATGTCTTAGACTTTCCTATTGAAGCTCTTCTAATTTAGTAGCCGTCTGTTGCGCAGTGTGTGGTCTAGCGTTGTCGTGAAGCAGCAGTGGCGTGGAGCGATTGACCAGCCTAGATTGTTTAGCCGCTAGCTTTTCCATCATGGTTTGCAATTGCTGACAATAGACATCAGCCGTAATAGTCTGGCCAGATTTGAGAAAACTGTAATGAACAATACCGGCACTAGTCCACCAAACGCTTACAAGTAGCTTTTTTGGGGTTAATTTTCGCTTGGGGCAGGATTTGGCTGGCTGGCCAGGATCCAACCATTGCGCTGAGCGCTTCCGATTATCGTAAAGAACCCATTTTTCATCACAGGTAATGATTCGGTTTAAAATACCTTCATTATTGTGCCGGTTTAGTAATGTAACGCAGCAGTCGACGCGCGTTTGCCGGTTTGCTTCAGTCAATTCGTGAGGTACCCACCTTTCAAGCTTTTTAATCTTCCCAATTTGCTTCAAGTGAATTAAAACAGTTTTATCACTAACATCGCAGCCTGCAGCTAACTCGGACGTGGTTTGCGATGGATCCGCTTCCACAATAGCCTTCAACTCTTCATTATCAACTTGATTCTCAGGCCGTCCACGGGGCTTGTTCTGCAGGTCAAAATTTCCAGAACGAAAACGTTGGAACCAAAAACGAACTGTGTTTTCTTTTGCAACACGACCGCCATACACATCATTCACCCTTCGAGTTGTTTCCGCAGCACTAGTGCCACGGCGGAACTCGTACTCGTAAATAATGCGATATTTTAAGTTTTCCATTTTGTAAAATGAGTGACGCAAACAGAAAAAAACAGAAGAAAAAAAACAAATGAATGACGATCATCGAAGCACAAATACATGAGTCTATAGCTGTACAAATTTGAATTTGGAATTCCTTACCAAAGAGGAGAAATTTGTGATTAAAGTGGCCAGTACGAAAAACGCCAATTTCATATGTAAGGACCTAATATAATCATTAGGTAAATCGGTTCCAGCCTGACTTGCTTTTGATACTACTTTACGTTTCAATTTCGATACGAAACATTAAAACTAGTTATTTTCTAGTATGGACAACAAATGTTCGGTAAACTAACACCGCAATGAGCAAGTCATTATTTAGATTCGTTTGACAGCAATCAACATGATTATTACTGAAATCCACAGAAATATTTCTGTGCTGAAATCACTTATCAAAATCGAGAAATTGGTGTGGTGGTTCATTGATTTTTTTATTGTAATTTTTTTTCTCAATCGTGTTTTCACATTCAATAATGAATTGTAGAATTTATGTAAGTAATTCGAGTTTTTTACCACGGAGATCCCGTGAGTACTGAGAATTAGACCTAGTTTGACCGCTAAATCGTTAGTTACGGCACTTACGTTCTCAAATGAATTCGTGTAAATAATATCGAATCATCTGAATTATCCGCTAAAATGAATGAAGTTTCTATCAAAAGCAAAATATAATGAGGTCCCTGTTGCAATCGGACGGACAGCGAGCGCGCTGCGCGTGAGTCAGCGGCGCGGCGGCGGCGTCGGCGCGGCGCGACCCCGCGATTACAAGGAACAAAGAGTGAACACGTCCAGAGAAAACCCTATTTATTGCCTACAAGTTCATATCAAAAGCAAAATAAAATGAGATCCCTGTAACAATCGGACGGACAGCGAGCGCGCTGCGCGTGAGTCAGCGGCGCGGCGGCGGGGCGGCGCGAAACCGCGATTACGAGGAACACAGAGTGAAAAAGTCCCGATAAACTCCTATTTATTGCCTACTAGTAAATCATATAAAATCAAAATAAAATTCGGTCCCTGTTTCAATCGGACGAACAGCGAGATCGCGAGCGCGGTGCGCGTGAGTCAGCGGCGGCGGCGGCGCGACACCGTGATTACGAGGATCAAAGAGTGAAGACGTCCAGACAAACTCCTATATATTGCCTAGTAGGTACTAGGTTTATAGTATACCTACTTAAAATATCAGTGTAAGAAGAAATAGCAATACCAGGTTAATAACTTTGGCTTGTAAATAACAAAATGCAACTAATTACAAAAAAAAGCTAACACTAGGTCCATAGTTAGGTAATACCTAAATGTCTGTAATTATGGCTGCAAATAAATATTACTTAGAACTGTTAAATTAGTGTAGAAGCTCATAATATAACTAAAACTACTCATTTAAAAGAATTACATAATGCTCTACCAAAGAGTATCTAGAGGTAGAGTCCCAAAACATACATAAACATAAAAGGGCCTGTTTAATAGGGTCCAAAGATACGAAATACTGAGAGGTGAGTCTACGTTTGACGTCAGTAACGAGACGCGATTGTGACGTCTCCTTTTTCCATACAATTTGGTACGTGCAGAGAGGGAACTACGCAAATCTCAAAAGGAGACGTCACGATCACGACTCGTTACTAACGTCAAATAGACTCACCCCCTGGTCTCGATCATTATTCTTCATTATTCTATGGTATTGCGTGCGCGCGCGCCTCTGGCCGCGCCACACGTGGCGCGGACAATATCCGTGAGCGGACTAATGACAACCCGTCATGTTGCGGTGTGGGCAGGTAGCTAGCGGGTAGCGTTGAATTAGTAACGAAATAATTAGATATCAATTAGAATAGAGGATGTGGTAGGGTAGCCCAGCCATTGCTTGAGATAATTATTCTATAGTATCTGTGTGCGCGCGCGACTCTGGCAGCCACACGTGGCGCAGACAATATCCGTGAGCGGACTCATGACAACCCGTCATGTTGCGGTGTGGGCAGGAAGCTAGCGGGTAGCGTTGAATTAGTAACGAAATAATTAGATATCAATTAGAATACAGGATGTGGTAGGGTAGCCCAGCCATTGCTTGAGATAATTATTCTATAGTATCTGTGTGCGCGCGCGACTCTGGCAGCCACACGTGGCGCAGACAATATCCGTGAGCGGACTAATGACAACCCGTCATGTTGCGGTGTGAGCACGTAGCTAGCGGGTAGCGTTTTGAATTAGTAACGAAATAATTAGATATCATTTAGAATAGAGGATGTAGTAGGTAGGGTAGCCCGGTCATTGCTTGAGATAATTATTCTATGGTACTGGGTGCGCGCGCGCCTCTGGCCGCCACACGTAGCGCAGACAATATTCGTGAGCGGACTAATGACAACCCGTCTTGTTGCGGCGTGAGCAGACAACTAGCGAGTAGCGTTTTAACTTACTAACTAAATAACTAGAAAATGGTTACAACAATGTGGTAGCCCGGCCACTGCATGAGATAATTATTCTATGGTAGGTATCTGCGTACGTGCGCGCGCCGCGCCGCTGGCCGCCTGACACGTGGCACGACCAATATCTGTGAGCGGACTAATGACAACTCACGGTGTGCGGTTTGGGCAGGTAGCTAGCGGGTAGAGCTTTGACCTAATAATGTAAACATCATCATCATCAGCTCGTATCTACCATACCCGTAGGTTTCCTCTAATTTATGCAACTTACATCGGTCTGCGGCTGATCCATCCAAGAATTAAATAAACTATTAAATTTAAGAGTTAGTAAAGGAAGTTAGCTAGTTAGCGTTAATTATATCTGAATGGTTGAATGATTAAAACTGATGGTAAATGCTTCAAAATACTCAAATTTATTATTTGAGTATTTGAATAAAGAACGGTTCATTTGGAATTACTAATAATAAATAATGCCGGAGAATCCACACAGCATCATCTAAGCATCCCAAACTAAGCAGAGCTTGTGTTATGTGTGTTAAACTGTAAGTATGTTTTGCGAAACGTTTAAATTTCTTTTAATTCCATTCCACCCTTTGGCTGGCTGCTAGGGAATAGGCACACAATTATCTGCTAAACCTTAAGTTTAAGAATCGTAATTCGCAAGAAATAAGATTAAATTAAAGCTTAAAATTAAACCTAATTAATGAACATCAATCAACATCAATAAAAGTCAATGCTAACTCAATCCGCTCCAACGCCAGCAGAGCACCCACACCCGACGCAGCCATCTGCAAACCGTTTGCACCAAAAAATATGTCGCAGGATTGCAGCTGCATTGGCCGAGCGAGACGCGGAAGCCCGCGCTAATGGCCGCACATCACAGAATCAGAGGCCGTTGCACAATATTACTGTGACATTACCGCGGAAAATGCGACATAACATAAAATCTGGTAGAATACGAGCTAGACTGCTGCCGCCGCGGGATACTAGACTTGAGATTGTGCTGGAATATTGTGGGTTCTACTGCTAGAAGTGAGGTTAGATTATTATCGGCGGCTTGGCTGAACCTTATCATATTTTTTTCATAAACATTTTTTTTTTAAGAAATCATAATCGCATAAATTTTCTACTTTGACGGGACTTGATCCCGCCCGCGATCTTTTTTCTAATTTTGAATGAACGAATGAACCTATCGGTTTGCACACATGTAAAACTTACCAAAATAATAATTAAAAAAACTTTTATAAAAACTAGCTTACATTCGAAAATTCCAAAGTGATGGCTCGATAGCTCGTTGGTACTATAACATTGCATTATATATAAATAGGTAAATAAAAAAATTAAACTCGTTTATTTCAGGCAAAAAATCCATATCACAAGAGAAAAATCACACACAGTTTCAAAAAATATATCAATATTATCACCGAGCTTACGTAAGTAAGCCAAATTTCAGCACAATAGCTTGAAAATAACTAAAATCTAATAAGTTTATTCAGTATCAAGATTTGTCTCACACGTACCTACCTACTACCTACATTATGTATATAGGTACTACTACATTGTATATACTAAATACCAGAGCAAGTTATATGAAAGCGTGTAAAAAAGAAGTTAGATTTGCTAGATTTTCTTCTACAATAAAAACCTTTATTTGATTATAAGGTCAATGCGTTAACAAATCATAGTTTCCTACTAAACAAAATACGTTTAATATTCCAAGCCACCTGCTACAATCCTGAGTAGCGAAACCACACTAAGTCAGACTATTATATTCAGCGAATTATCTGATAATTTTCACAGGACTCCACAAATCCCTCTAATCCCAAACAGAGCATTTCTGAGAACCGAATGCTTTAGTCCGTATGTTGCCCGCGGGATTTCGTCCAAATTGTCTGATTACTGTACCTACAAGTATATGCTAACTGCTCTACGGTAAAGTGGTACAGAGTTGAGTACGCCTACTCTGTTAAAGCTAAGCTTACCTCTTTGTATATTGCAGCTAAATACCACTTACTGAAACTGTGTTCTGCAAGCGCTACAAGCATAGTACCTGTGTATTCATCATACTGCTGACCATTACTACCCCATGTATTTATACTGCTTGTAACCTGTTTGTTACGATCTTTTGGTGAGGCCTTTGTCCAGCAGTGGACGTCTTTTGGCTGCGATAATGTAGGTAGGATTAATTAATGCGGAAAAAGTCGCTGAGAATTTATTAAGACGCGCGCTAGAGCGTCCAGCCAATTTTCGAAAGAAACGGGCGACGCAGCTTACCTCTTTGTATAATACAGCTAAATACCACCAACTGAAACTGTGTTCTGCAAGCTCTACAAGCATAGTACCTGTGTATTCAACATACTACGGACCATTACTACCCCATGTATTTTGTACTGCTTGTAACCTCTTTGCAACGACCCCTTAAATGGTTACAAAACAGATTGGTCTAGTATTCTAACGATCTTTTGGTGAGGCCTTTGTAGCTTGTAGGTAGGACTGATTCATGCGGAAAAATGCCCGAGAATTTATTGAGACGCGCGCTAGAGCGTCCAGCCAAATTCCGAAAGAAACAGGCGAAGACGCAATAGCAGTGACTATCTTTACACGAAAGGTTGGGCATGCTTTTGGTCCCTTCTGTATCTCTGACATTATCAAACCTACACATGCTTGCAATTTTGTATGTCCAGTGTGATCTAATAATAGAGTCCAACATTAAATCATATGCGGTGGGTATAAACTTGCCAAAACACAAATTAAATAACGCAAAAACATAACAAATTAAGATTATGAACTGCTATGATCTATATGATCTCAGTTATTTTCACCTTTTTTTTCACCCTTCACCGATGAAGCCACTATCAGAACGACCTTGGCTATTTTTCACATTTATGTTTTTTATTAGATTAATAAGTTATCTACATGTCTTCAAGACCCAACTCGGAGAGTTCGCAACCTCGTGATAAGAATGGCGTCCGGATCGGCTTGGCACGTATTGAATCAAACTCGCTGATAAGAAGTTGGAGATTATAATTTTACGTGTTTCTGCCGGGGTTATTGCAGTTTTTTTAACAAAACATTTATACAATGTTAAAACCTCTTTGGTTAGAGAAACACACAAACCTCCTTGGGAAAGAAATCAGTCAAAATATTCATAGCCTAAGTTCGAATTTCAAAAACTCGTTGACTAGAAGTTTTTTATTTTCCTCTGCGCACAATGACAAAAATGAGTCGTAATACCGCCTTGATACTAATGTGGGAAAGTAAAACCTCCTTTGAACTTCAACTGTCATTCTCATTCAACTAAAGATGACCAGCCTTGCACATCTTTAGTGCCTAGCTAGACTAGACTAAGGGAAAGCGTTCAGTGTGAATATAGGTTCGAGAACTAGAAAGTTTGGACAGAGCTGTAATGCCGCGGTCGGTGGCACTGACCTGAGCAAGACTGTGATGTTATCTGTGACCGTGAGTTGTTTTAATCTCAGTTTCAGATTATCTAAGGAGGCGAGTAGAGTATCACGCTAGTGACGCTAACGGGTTCGTGGGTTAGGTTCAAAGATGGAACTTTTTTGTTTCGTTATTGAACGGGAGAGAAGAAAGAGTTTATGTAAAGGTGAGCTCATAAGATAGAAGGCATGTGTTGCTAGCTTCTAAAATTCTGTTTAAAACATGGAACATTAGGTGTCACTCACTGATTGAGGAGAGCATCAAAATCATTGTCTGAAATGTTGAGTAGTAAAAAGTGTTCTACCGAAATTCAGTTGGTATGTTTTACTATATTAGAAGATGGATGTAATATTACAAATGATCGAGGCGAGTGAATCTTGGAGGAGGCAATTACTCACTCGTGGAACGAGATGGGTTTATCAAACTTTGGGTATCACCATGGTCTCACCACAAATATCGATATGGAATCGGCGGTCAGAAATAGCTTTAAGCGTAAACGACTGTAACAGCATATTTTTACTCTATGGCTCTAAGTATTTGTGTCATAGAAAGGAAAATCCCAGTGGTACAAGGAGACGCCCTATCTGCCATGTTTTGTCCCGATTTGCTTGAAACGTGTATCAATGAGCAAGGCCGCATTTATGTTTCCAAGTACCTGCTTAAAGACACGCAAATTTAGGCGGTACCTATTCTCCTGAATCAGAGATTTATATATAGGTACTTACCTACCCTGCGTCCGAGAATAATTGTACCAAAATAATATTAACGTATAGAATGGACAGTCTTCGCCCCCCCCCCCCCCCCCCCCTCCCCTACCAAGCTTCCTCCCGCCGGCCCATATGCTTTCGGTAAGGTAGACCCCTCTTTTGAAGATGATTCCCTCCTTTTTAACCATTTTTCAAAAAGTGTTCTATGAACAGACTTCTTTGTAATTTTCCTGTAATATAAAGATCCAAATCTACAAACGCTACATACATTTCAGATGTATCGCTCTTGCAAACTTCGGAGATTCGGGAATGGTCAATTTTTGTTTTCTTTTTAAATATTTTAAATACCATATTTTAAAAATATTCAAAAAAAAAGAAACGTTAAACCTACAAAAATTTCAAAAATGTATTTTGAAATGTACAAACCTTATTTACCTTTCATTAGAGACATTAAAATTTCGACATCACAATTTGTACTGAAAATTTCCATTTTCTTTTTACATATAATATTATTTCTTTAAATCTAAGCGCACGAAATGTATAATTATTTTAAATTTCAAGCATTGCATTAGATGCTGGGATATAAAAGAGATAAAAAGGACAGACAGAGCAATACCATAAGAGTTTCGAAACCGATCTCGAAACCCTAAAAATATATTTGTTCCGGGTGTTTTCTATGTAAATATAGTAAACATATGTCGTTTTATTCATAAATGGATAATTTGTATGCATGCCAGTTATCTCATTATTATTATTTGCTTTAGGTGGCTTTCGTGTCACTGCGGCCATGATAGGCCTATTGTGATCGCCACCAGTTATCTCATACACAAGCTCTGCTTAGGGCTGCTTGGGGCTTGATGACGATTTGTCAATAGTCCAGCATTCTTTTTTATGTTTGTGACAACACTTTTTCGCGATCCCAACATTACCTAATCTGTGCCCGTGGTCGCCCGCGTGACTCGCTAAACGTGACATGGCGTTGCTATTACAAAACTTTAATACTTAGTACTAAGAAAAATCTCGTAAACTAGCTTTAATACTTTCATTGCTCATATCATGACGCAAATGCACGTGTTGTTCCTGCTGGAACAACGGGAACGGCGACAGGGCGCACACCTCCAGGTCCCACCGCAGAGGCTATGCAGTGAATGCGTTAAATATATCCAACCATGCTCAATCATGACTATTTATACCGTCCAAGGAAATACTTACATATCATTGCCGATGCGCGAGTAAAGGATACAAAAGTGCCGCCTGTCGAGTTGTTAGAATAAAATCATCAGTATTGGAAGCGAGGCCGCCGCGTCACGAATCACGACCGTTGGTCGCTTAGAGCATTAAACCAGAACGGAGGCGACACTCATAGGCGTACCCCCTCTGCCAAAGGTACGAGAGCGGCGGTCATACCCGTTATATAAAACTAGTTGCCGCGCGTCGGCCGCCAGTTGTCGGATTGCAATGCGCACAGAATAAGCTCCGGTGAAAAAGCCGAGTTGCAGTGTTTTTTGGTGCAAAAATAGGTCAGAAACTTCAAACCTACAAAAGGATAATATTACATTTCATCTGTAAGTATTATTTTGTCCAAATACTATTAAATAATGCACTTATTTAGCAAAAATAGAAAAATATTCGTCTGTACTAAGGTGTTGCCAGTAAGTTATACAGTGTAATATTCTAGAGCAAGTTTCGTAGTTGAGTTAACACTAAAACTGAGTATTTTATTTTACAATCATTAATAAAATTTTCCTATTGTAATGAACCAATAATGATTATTAAAGATTCGTGTGATTTTTAGGGAAATACTGCAATATCACCGCATTTATATGGGTACATTTCAAAATAGCAAAGATTTTTAGAAAATACTTTTATTAGTTAATTTATTATGCATGTTTTAGATTATTATTACACTTTCTAGTTGAATTATATTTTCAGTCGACATTTTACCAAAAAATATCAGTTTCAACTTAAAGAATCTGGCAGCACCTCAACAAATTTTGTGATGGGACTGCACAATCAGAAATATCGATATTCTTTTTGTTTTAATTTATAATTTTTTATATATGTAATATAGTATTAAACCGAAAATAAGTGCTAGGACAGCACAATCGCGAATATCGATATCATTTTCTTATACAGGGTGATTTTTATTAGCGGATGATAATTTGAGAAATGAATCTATCCATGAAATTGAAACTTCCCCCAAGAAGTTTAGGTTGAAATAAGACAAATATTTTATGAAATATGAGAAATATTTTTGGACATACCATGATAAATTAGTTTTGTAAGGGTAGGAGAGATCTAAACACTATCACCTATATTATCAAATTATGAACTATGTCTTTTAGACAAAGTAGTTCAGTTTCGTACAATCATCCCACAAAATATCAATCACTTATAAAATTTCGTTATTCTTTTTCTTACAGATTTCCAAAGGATATTGGGATTCGATCTGTGTGGGTTAAAGCATGTGGGAACCATGAAACATGGACTCCTAAACGAACGAGCACCATTTGCTCCGCACATTTCATAACTTCCTGTTTCATCAAACAGTCAAATAACAAGAGAAGATTGAAACAGGACTCCATCCCAACTTTGAAATTATTATCCGAGGTAATTTACATTTACTTGCTTACGACTATTTCTGCATACAATATACAATGATCTGCTGATTTTAAAGTAGTGCGAGGGTTTACAGGCTATTTTTCTCGTTCGTTTCAGTTTCAACCTTGCGAAAAATCCGAGGATGAACAAGAACCTAAAAGGAAAAATTTTAAAATTTCTCAACCAGTTCAAACTGAAGAAGGTGAAACTAGCAAGCTAAAGGCACATCCACCGGATCAAAACATTTGTATTGCAACCACTTCAACTGTCAATCCGCAATAACAAGATTTGCCAAGAAAAATAAAATGAAAGAAACAGCTACAGATGAAAAATAAGCAAATAAAAAGACTTCAGTCGCAAAAAAGTTATTTAAAGAAAAGAGTTGCAGGACTGAAAGAAATATTAAACACCCTGTCAGATAAATCTTTGATAGATAAAGAAGAGCGTCAAGTTTTTGACAAGATTGGTGTAGAAGAGAGGGAACTTCGAGATAGCTAATTAAAAGCAAAACAGGAAAAACTCCTACAACCAAATATTCTGCTGAACTTAGATGTTTCGCTTTAACCCTACTTTTCTATTCGCCCAAAGCCTATAGGTACGTGCGAAAAACGTTTGGAACAAGTTTACCTGCACCAAGAACCCATACAAGATGGTACAGTTCTATTGACGGGCAGCCAGGTTTTACAAAAGAAGCGTTGGTTGGATTGAAACTAAGAGCTGAGTGTAATCCTGAGAAGAAAATATATTGTACTTTGGTTTTTGACGAAATGAAAATAAAAAAATCTGCGGAGTATATATCAAGCATGTACGGTTCACGTACAACACAAATTTATATAGAATTATTTCGGCTGACACCGCGATCAGCCGCGACCTACATTTTCAGTTAAGCCTTTACCGCGGACTAGAGCGGATGAGTATCTTTCTTAAACTTGTATACTTTTCACAATATAACTACGATTGATTTACTCAGTGGTTTAATTCAAACTAACTTACTGCAGCTCTGGGCTCGTACATGGTCCTTCGAGCTCTAAACAGTGAATTTAGGTGTGGTGAGTGTCTCTGTAAGCGATAGCGAATCGTTTCAATTGGTCTCCCACAAGCGGGTCGCCCCAGTTGGATTGAGAAGGCGCACATATTGTAAGTAGAGAGCTTCTATACTTAACATTCACGAGCGAAAACTTCGCTTTAACTGAACTGGTACCTGCGGTTTACTACTACTACTACTCTACCAACGGTCAACGTATATTACTAACAACAATGGCTCAGAGCGCAAAGGAACTAATCAGCCGACAGGAGACGATCTTCAACAACTTGAAGCAGATCTGCATCAACTACAAGAAGGATAGTCCTAGCAGAAAATCTTTAGATTATCTAGAAGAGCGTCATTCTAGCCTTAAAGTTAACTGGGAACAGTTCGTACGCAACCATCAGCTACTAGAGGAGTCGGGAGCAACCGACCATCAATACTTCACTGATGATGTGTACAACACCACCAAAAGAATGTATGAAGACGTACTTCAGGACATTCTAAAACGAAAGGCAGGGTTACCGGCTGCAAACACTAGTCAAGTGGAATCCGGCGGAGCATCATCTTTGGCGTCGACTGCCCAAGAAAAAGCTAGATTTAACTTTGACGACATAAGGTTTCACGTACCCCCTCGTGACACAAGTGAGACCAATGACAAACAACAAGAACTATTGCGTCAACAGTACTGCAACTTTAGAGCTTTTGAACGTGCGGTGGACAAGATAAATTTAACTCTGACTATCACTAAGGAGAAATGGGAACTGGAAGACGATCTAAACATCCTTAAGACTAAATGGCAGTACATCGAGAAAGCCAACTGGCAACTTGACTATATTTTACAAGATGAGGATTCCATCTATAAGCAGAAGTATGATGCTGCGGAGGACATCTATGACGACATGCGTAAGAAGCTGCAGCACAAGATCTGGAACAATGCGCACTACGAGAAATCTACACCGAAAATCGAGATACCGGACTTTTACGGCAAGTACAGTCAATGGTTAACATTTAGAGATCTTTACGTAGAAAGCGTGCACAACAACCCAGTACTATCCAAGGCCCAGAAAATGCAACACCTGAAGACGAAGCTGAAGGGCGACGCGGAGAAACTGGTTCAGCATCTTGGGATCAGCGCAGAAAACTACACATCATGCTGGGAGATCCTTGCTCATCGCTACGATAACAAAAGACTGCTCTTTACATCTTACATGAATACGCTTCTAAACCAACCAACTATTCAACAAGCGAGCGCCGCCAGCATAAGAAAATTACATGACGTCGTGCTGGAGTGCTTGAATGGTCTCAAGAACATTGGACTAGACATCTCCAATTGGGATCCGATTGTTGTACATCTATTGGTACAAAAACTAGATAGCGTAACATACAACGAGTACATAAAGGATATTGAGAATCCTAGGGGGTTTCCAGATTTGAAAGAATTCACGGAATTTTTGGAATCAAAATTTATGGCAATGGAAGTCTTACAAGGAAACAATCAAAAATTATCCACGTCAAATAAACCAGGGAAGTCAGACAAACAAAACAATTACGCAAACGAAGTCGAACGAAACACTAGTCGCGGTTCATCGTACTTTAAGAAGTCACAATATTCGCCTAAAGTCTTATTCACTACGGCTCGAAACTGTCCAATTTGCAAAACTGATCACGTACTTATGAAATGTGACAAATTTTTAGCAATGAATGCAAAGACTCGCCGGGAAACAGTGCGAAATATGCATATTTGCCCAAATTGTTTGTACGATCACGAAGAAAAGCAATGCAACTCACGCAAAACATGTAGAGTATGTCGTAAGGCCCATCATACACTTTTACATGAGGCCGATCTTGAACAGCCAAACAACCAACCTTTACAAAGAGCGTCATCATCATCAGCATCGAACTCTACCTCTAACTCTTACGCAGTCAACAATATCTTGGACGACGAGAAGGAAGTTTTGTTGACGACTGTACTACTAAAGGTCAAATCGATAGATGGTGAATACCTCAACTTAAGAGGGTTAATCGATCAAGGTTCACAAGTTAGCCTTATCACAGAGAGCGCAGCGCAGCGTCTCAGGCTACCGCGCCGAAAAATGAGCGCCGTCATTTCAGGTGTCGGGGCACTAAGCGGTAACTGTAAAGGAACAATAAACTTAGAATGCAAGTCAATTCATTCAGAATACAAATTGAATATTGAGGCGCTTATTATGAACAAACTTATAAGCAATTTGCCAACCGCATCTTTTTCGATTAATAATTGGAGCTACTTAGAAAACCTTAAACTAGCTGACCCGCACTTCAACACATCGGGGCCTATTGACCTACTTTTAGGTGCCGATATCTACGCAGAGCTCATTTTAAATGGCGTAATGAAGAGTGAAAACAGTTGGTACCCTGTAGCGCAGCAAACCAAAGTGGGGTGGATTTTATGCGGAAAAGTAAAAACATTCAACTGCTTCGTGACGCTCAACGAACTAGAGAACATGACAAGGTTTTGGGAAACTGAGGACATAACTTCAACTACTGACATGTCAACTTCAACTACAGAGGAACAGTATTGTGAAGATAACTATAACTCAACCACTACTAGATTGACAAACGGACAGTATGTCGTTGAAATGCCCATGAAGCCGAACTACGAAGCAAACATTAACAGCAACAAATCACAAGCTTTGGCTCAATTTCTTCAACTGGAAAGGAAAATGCATACTAATCAGGAGCTGAGTCGTGAATACATTAAATTTATGGAAGAATACATTATTATGGAGCATATGAAGCCTGTACTATCACAAGAACGAAAGAAAATCTACTTACCTCATCACGGCGTGATTAGGGCTGAGTCTACCACAACCAAATTACGAGTAGTGTTTAACGCTTCTTACAAATTAAAAGATAAAGCCAGCCTCAACGATCTCATGTACTGCGGGCCTAACCTACAGAAAGACATGTTTACTCTACTGATTCATTGGAGAACGTGCAGATATGTCTTCACCGCAGATGTGGAGAAGCTGTACCGCTTTATCTGGCTGAACGAGAAGCAACATAATCTCCAAACTGTTCTGTGGCGACCATCAGGGGACCCTCAAAAACCGATACGAGAATGGAACTTACAGACGATTACATATGGCATGAAGTGCGCCCCTTATCTAGCGATGCGTACGTTGCACCAGCTTGCTAAAGATGAGGGTAATAGTTATCCGGAAGCATCGAAGGTACTACAAAACTTCTTCTATATGGATGACTTAGTCTACGGGCAAGATACTATTGAAGCGTCGAAAGAACTGGTTGGTCAACTGATTGTGTTATTGAAAAAAGGAGGTTTCAATTTAAGAAAATGGAAAAGCAACGAGCCTACGATCTTAGGAGACTTGCGAGATGATCAGAAAAGCACTAACACAAACATCGACTTCAATCCAGAACAAATATCTAACTCAAAGATGCTGGGAATGAGATGGGATCAAACAAGTGACAACTTTACATATCAGTGGAAGCTACCTGAACAAAAACGATTGACAAAACGAACCTTACTGAGTGAAATAAGTAAACTATACGATCCTCTAGGTTTATTATCTCCTTTTATAATCAAAACTAAACTGCTGTTTCAAAAAGTTTGGACCACTAAAACAGACTGGGACGAATGTTTACCTAACGAAATTACTGCCGAGTGGGAGACACTTCGAAAAAATCTCCCTTTGATAAATGGACTTTCCATACCTCGATGGCTACAGTGCCAAGACACTAACGTGGAAGTTCATGGGTTCTGTGACGCAAGCGAGAAAGCCTACGCGTGTGTGATATACAGCCGCGTAATGAATCAGCATGGCAATTACGTAATTACCTTAATCACTGCCAAAACTAAAGTTGCACCTATAAGCAAAAAGATAAGCTTACCCCGAATGGAACTATGTGGAGCTTTGTTACTAGCCAAACTAATAGAAAAGGTCAAGCTTACTCTCAACCATAAACAATTACAAATAAACTGCTGGAGTGACTCTAAAGTCGTTCTCGCCTGGTTACAAGGAGACATCAATCGCTGGGAGGGATATGTGGCTAACAGAGTAGCACAAATAAAGAGCATCATTTCGGCAGAGCACTGGCAGTATGTCAGATCAGAAGATAATTCCGCTGATTGCGCGACTCGGGGACTCTCATCTTCTCAACTTCTTAACTTTAAGCTCTGGTGGGAAGGGCCTGAGTGGTTAAAAAATTACAGCAATATAAATAAACACGATAAAACCGTGACCTACTCCACAAACAATGGACAGCGCCAAAAAAAATACTGCGCAGCTATTTATAAAAACGACGAATTCATCAAAACATTATTAAATAAATTCAGTAGTTATAAACGTGTAATCCGAGTACTTGGTTGGATTTTACGTGTAATCAACAATCTAAAGAATAATATCAACTCAAAAAATAACTTACCCGACTGTGACGAAAAGAGGGTTATGTGTTTGACATCAAATGAAATTTTGAAAACAACCAAACTGGTGGTCACGAACGTACAGGAGGAATATTTTGGCGAAGAAATAGACTGTATGAAGAAGAATAAACCAGTGCCCACGCGAAGCAAACTACTGAACTTAACTCCATTCCTTGACGAGAATGGACTGCTGCGTGTACAAGGACGACTGACAAATTCAACTCTACCTCTTCAATCGAAGCATCCGATCATTATTCCTGCCACAGGAAGATTGACGGAGCTTATCATCCAGGAAGCACACCTCGACACTCTTCACGGAGGCGCACGGCTTACCTTAGCCCATTTAAGACTAAAGTTTTGGGTTATTGGTGGCAGTAGAACTGTGAAAAAACAGCTTTTGCAATGTGTTAGATGCCATCGCTTCAAGACAACTCGTAACAATCAACAGATGGCTGCGTTGCCAAAAGAACGCGTGACGCCGGGCGCCCGAGCTTACACAGCCACAGGGGTGGATTTCACTGGTCACGTAGATGTGAAGATAAACAAAGGAAGAGGAGTGAAGACATGCAAAGCTTACATTGCCATATTCATTTGCATGGTAACCAAAGCCGTGCACTTGGAATTGGTGTCCGACCTAACAACGCAGACTTTTCTGGCCGCCTTCAAAAGGATGTGCGCACGCCGAGGAACGCCCAAACAGATGTTCTCGGACAACGGGACTAACTTCGTGGGTGCCTCACGACTTCTGCAAGAAGACTTTGAACGCTCTAAAACTTTCAAAACGTCAGAGTTTTTTGATGAGATGAACAACTTACAAGTACAATGGAACTTCAACGCTCCTCTCTGGCCAACAGCCGGAGGACTATGGGAGGCCGCTGTGAAATCAATGAAATATCACCTGCATCGAGTTTTGGGCGAGCAGAAGCTTACTTTTGAACAATTTACTACTCTACTAGCACAAATTGAAGCCTGCTTGAACTCGCGACCACTATGCCCATTAACAGAAGATGTCGATGATCTAGAGTACCTCACTCCCGGCCACTTTCTCATTGGTGGTCCACTACTATCACTACCACAAGAAGAAGATGATTTTGCCCAGCATGACTTAAGAAACAGGTGGAGACTCATAGAACAAATGAATTTACACATTTGGAAACGCTGGTCTAATGAATATTTACACCAACTGCAAGTTAGAAGCAAGTGGCAACATCCTAAAGAAAACTTGAAAGAAGGAAGCCTAGTACTAATCAAGGACGAATTTTTACCACCAGGACGATGGGCTCTCGGAAGAGTTGCGGAACTTCACCCGGGCACGGACGGAATGGTTCGGGTGGTAACTTTGAAAACAAAAAAAGGACAACTCAAGAGACCTATAACGAAACTGTCGCCGCTACCAATAAAACCTGTTGTGGAAGAAACAGAAGATAATAGTGAGGAAAAGAAACAGCCCATATCGGAAACTAAAACTCGACGAAGCACCGCAAAGCCTAACTCGTTGTCACTTATTCTGCTGTCCGTACTATCAATAATGGGAATGGTACAATCAGCGACTACGCCTAACAACATGATGGTGACATTGATACCCGACGACCATCCCATTTATTTTGATGAAGCTGGAAAAGTGAAACTAATGCACGATGAATGGTCGTTATTAATATACTACAACTTAAGTTCCTACTGGCAAGCGACGGAAAAAATTACAGACTATATAAATCAAATAGATTCCTTGTGCCAACGAGTGTCACACGAATATGAGCCTTGCGAAATCGTCGTCAACCAACTACGTCACAAACTTCGTCACTTGGCGGAATACAATTCCATAATGCTATCTCAACATGTACGACAAAAACGAGGCTACTTCGACGGCGTGGGAAAATTATCAAGAACCCTCTTCGGTGTCCTTGATGCGGATTTCGCTGAACAATACGAAGATAACATAAAAAATCTACAAACTAACGATAACTATTTACTACAGCTGATAAAAAATCAAACATTGATAATTGAAGCAGAGAACAACTTAATAAAACGAAACGCTGCATTTATAGACAAACAATTTGAAACAATACAAACATACATGAATCGAACTAGCGACGTAATCAGTAAAATCGAGAATCGAGCGCAAATACTTTATGTAGTTAATGACATAAATTCAGCTGCAGTGACGTCAACCTTGATTTTAGATGATTTACAGAGAATTTTAGACTTACTAATGAACTCTCTAAGCAACATCTACAACGGACATCTAGATACGCATCTGTTTTCTACTACTCAACTGATTGACCAATTGCGTATCATCGCGGGAAAACTTCCAGGAGGTTTATCCCTACCCATGAACGACATTGAAAAGGAGTTCAGTAAGATCTATGACCTCATTCACGTGAAGGCTCGAATCACAAACAACTACTTTCTATTCGAATTACATATCCCTTTACTGAGTGCCGAAGACTACAGAATGTACAAAGTCATTCCAATCCCGTTCCGGAGAGAGGGACGTCTAAAATTGGTGCAGCCAAGTTCTACCTTCATAGCTATTAACTTTGAAAAAAACTCTTACATCACCATGGAAGAGCAAGACATGCGACAATGTACTTCATACGGGGATGATGAATACATCTGTGTTTCACATAAACCAATATACAGCGTGCAGGATAAAAATGCGCCATGTGAAGCAAAAGTCTTCAGCCAACAAGCTTCCTTGTCTTGTATACTAAGTGACACAGCCTGTAAAGAAAACTGGACGAAGTTGCATAAACCTAATCTGTGGCTATTTACATTGTGTGACAAACAGCTGATACGAATACTATGCAACGATCAAGTTACGCCGACGGTCATTGACGGCACAGGAGTCATAACCTTGGGGCCGAAGTGTCTGCTCCAGAAAAGAGACGCAACGATTTTTGCATACAACCAGCGGGGCAGTAACTTTTACATGGGACCAGACATAGAGATACCTACCCTTAACTCCACCATCAACAACATGTTCGACATGGGGTGGAAGCATGCTCAGTTGAACATCACTGATCTCGGCACAACAAATATACCAGACGCGAATAAAGTGCAACAGGCAATCGACTACCAAAAACACCAAGAGGTATTACCCCCGATGACGTCATCAATATCGAGTCACGACATTTACCTCTACTCGGTAACCTCTGTGTTGTTGGGAGGAATAGCAACATACCTACTTTACTTATTAGCTAAAAGATGGCTCGTCAGAAAAGAAATGGCAAGGAACCGAAACAGAAATACAAAACTGCAAGGAAGGGACAATGCTGGACTAGAATGCATTGAGATGCAAGAGATGCATAACCCAACGCCGACACGACCAGCCCCTTCCACCAATGAAGTTAGAAAACCATTCCAATTAGATGGATTGGAACCGTTTTAGTGTTATTCTTAACTTATATCTTAGTTTTTAATTTATACATTGGACTGTAATGGATGCTCATCTTACTTTTTCCCTCGAGAGCATGTACGGTTCACGTACAACACAAATTTATATAGAATTATTTCGGCTGACACCGCGATCAGCCGCGACCTACATTTTCAGTTAAGCCTTTACCGCGGACTAGAGCGGATGAGTATCTTTCTTAAACTTGTATACTTTTCACAATATAACTACGATTGATTTACTCAGTGGTTTAATTCAAACTAACTTACTGCAGCTCTGGGCTCGTACAAAGCACTCAAAGACATTACGGTTACGTGAACCTTGGATTTGATTTGATTTCAGATAATTCTGAAGAGGTTAATTAGTTAATTAGCCCCTGTCAAATAACAATGTACGTTAGGAAAACGAAAACCTAACTGTAGAATTTTACTTTGCAATTTGTCTTTTTAAAATTACGTTTAAACATACATGTAGTGTATTTGTTATTAAAACCCTTTATTCTGACACCCTACTTGATGGGTTGTTTATGACGAAATGAAATTCTACTATACATATATTAGTAAAATATTATGGCTTTCGAGACTCTACAGATCAATCCAAGAAGCAATCCAATGGTTCCTTATATTTAAAGTCTATCCAGCCGTTAAGACTACAGGTGAAACCAATGAATGATACATAAACACATTCAGAAATTATTACCCTCCGCTCTTTCGGCAATTGGGTAAAAATAATCAAGTGTTCCTGGTAAACTTTAGAATTCATCGATAGTCGAATATCGATAATGTCAAGCACTAGCATATTTAATTATTGCTGCAATTGTGTTGTATACTGACAGACATCATTACGTGTGCAACTGTGTGAGTATGCGATTGTGTGCGTGTAGTTTAATATTGTGTGCTATAATAATGTTGTGTGCGTTTATAGCGACGTGATTGTAAAGTCTATGTGTGTTACCTCACCCCCCGTTGAAAGCGGCAGAATTTTTTGGGTATGTATTGTTGCGCGTGTCTTCTCCGTTCTGGTTTAATGCTCTAAGGTTGGTCGCGATGCACTCGTTGGATGCAAGAACCGTTTCAATCAAACACTAAGTTTTTAGGGTTCCTTACCTGAAGGTTGAGAATGATGGATGCCTATGCCTTTTCACTTTTTATGTTTTGTTATAGCGGCCAGAAAAAACACTACAAATTTCAACTGTCTACCTTTAACGGTTCATGAGATAGTTACAGCCCGCTGACAGACGGACTGTCAGTCCGTCTGTCAGCGGGCTGTAACACAGCGGAGGTTGTATCTCATGAACCGTAAAAGGTAGACATTAGAAAATATCACGGATATTACCTACATATATACTCGTAATGTTATGGAAAATGGATAACAATCGTTAATAAAGCTCTAACTTCTATCTCTATTCTTCTTCGAAAAGAAACGCAAAATATACAGAGAACCCCTTATTCGATGCAAATAAGAAACTACGTATATCCCACTTCGTTTCGCTCCTTTAAGAATAGATAAACCTCATAAACCGTAGGTACCACACCTATATTATAAAATCTATAAAATAAATATTAAACATATTATTATTTATATTATTTAAGCTGAAGACAGAGCGCTATGGCGCTCATTGGGAACTGCTGGACATAGGCCTCCCTATGTCCAGCAGTTTACTAAGAAAGGTTAATGATGATGATGATGAAAATAAATATTTATGGAATATGTTTGAAATATAAAATATTTCGCACATATTTCGCATATTTTTGTGATTGTGCCGTACCCCGTTCCACATTCAAGTAATTACTAATTACTACTCATGAACACATGCAATGAACATGATCTAGTGTACGTAGATCTACACAGATATCTGCAGGGCTATTCAGATTCTCCGCTACCAAGTCATCGACATTGAGTCTGACACAAATTCGCGCGAAATTTAAATATTTTAGCGGTATTTAATATTTTCTGCGTTCTGCAAGGAATTAACCAATCAGAAAAGTCGTTTTCCATAAGTAATAAAACCTTTTCCATGAACCATGATATCTAGAGATATTATCACGAATTAGTGCACGCAGTTCACACACAAGCAATCTTTTTGTTTGAGATGTACAAACCATTGCCTTATATTTGATGCACCACTCGGTGAGATAGCCCCCCTTTTTAAAATTATCCCCCCTTTATAAGCATTTTTTAAAAAGTGGTCTAGGTACTTACAGACTTCTCTATATTTTTCCTGTAAAATATAGATTCATATCTACAAACGCTACATACATTTCAGATGGATCGCTCTGCAAACTTCGGAGATGGGAACGGAGGGGGAATGGGTATTTTTTTGACTTTTTTCAAAATATTTAAAAAAAATATGAAACCTACAGAAATTTCAAAAAATGTTTTAAATGTACAAATTCATACCTTTAATTTGATACCCCACAAGACATTGTAGGTCTCTTTTAAAATTTCGACCGCACAATTTGTACTAAAAATTGTCATTTTATTTTTTTTTTCCTTTTAATCTGTACAAGCGCACGAAACTTATTATTATTTTAAATCTCACGTTATTTGCTGCTGTAGTTGCTGAGATATTAAAGACGGAAAAAGGACAGAAAGGGTTTCGAAACCGATTTCCGATATTCGAAACCCTGAAAACGAGACATTGCACGGTTTCATCGTCCAGATTGTATAATTTTCGTTTAATTTTTAATATTCGTTATTTAGGACAAAAACAATTGTACAAAGCAGACTTAATTTACATTATAATGTGCTTATTGTAGAGGTATGTTTTAAAATGTACAACCAATCACATTATCCACAGATTACTACACAAGTTTTACTTACTACATAGTTGGTTGTTGTTTAAAGGCAGCTTATTTGTTATAATATTGTAGGTATTTTTAATATAATGTGTTAGACTTTTATATAATTCATTTAAAAAAAAATACCAATGATTTAAAAATAGACTCGATATTGTAGTTCAAGCAAATGTTGATAATTATTATGGTATAAATATTACGTGAAAATGATGTAGAACTTCGGAGATATTGGGGTTTCTTTCGAAGCCTTTTCGGTCGACTATCGAGTTCGGTTCAGTTTTTTCTTTTTTTAAAAATTAAATTTTTTGGTGGTCGTTAGGTATTCAATGGAGTCTACAAATTAGAGCTCCCAAAACAGGTCTCCGAGAGTTTTTGCCTAAACATGCATCGGGAGAATGATTATAACTACATAAAAAAAGAAGTTTTCTAAAATTTGTTTTATTATTATTGTAGTAAAGAAAACGAACTATTCTTAACAAGTGATTATTATTTCAAGCAACAAACGAAAATCATACAATTTAGACGATGAAACCGTGCAATTTCACGTTTTTATTTTTGTAAAAGCCCTCTTAATAAATAAAAGTAAATATGAACCCATGCTTTAACAAATTTCGATTTAGTGCTACTTTTGGAGCAATTAATTAATAAAATTATAATAAAAGAGCTTTATTACTAAAAATCGACTTATTACCAACACCTAAATTATATCATACTTTATTGTAAGGTTCATAGAAAAGTGTCTACGATTTGTGAGAAATTACTTTTCTGGTAGTTTAGTTCCTTGTAGAACGCAGAAAATTTTATAAACCCCTAAATTATATCAGTTTCGCGCGAAACTGAGTCCGATTCCGTGTCGATGACTCGGTAGCGGAGAGTCTGAATAACCCTGTATATAGGGTTTGAAGGATGCTGTGCAAACGAGAAATAATTAATGATAGTCTCATGAAATTCCAAAAACAAATAATAATCATTTATTCAAAATAACTTAGGACTAAAAGAATAACAAAGAAGTTCATCTTTAATTCTAATGGAATTAAATAATGCGTGTGCACATAATTTATTCAGTTTAGATCTTCTTTACCTTTTCTTTGCCCTTGTAAGAAGTTTTCTTCAATATGGTAGCCCTATTTGGTCTCCTAAAACTATAAGGTTCATAGTCACGAATTTGAGAAAGTTCAAAAAAAATGCCTACGTCTGTTATGCTTTAGAAAGCGCCCAGGTCGTTCTAGTCTGAATTACGAAGAAAGGCTATCTAAATGTAATGTCCAATCCTTTAACTCGACGTATTCATTTCGATCTATTTATATGATGTATTTATATCCTTAATTCTTATTTACCATTTGTTTCTTTTTTAAGTTTAATTAATATAATTTTATTGCTTTATTAAGTGCGCAATTGTCGACGAAATAATTTTTTTTAGTGTTTATACTTAGATAGTTTGTTATAATTATTCTATTAGCGAATGCCTATTATTAGCTCTCTGTGTCTATTTTAATTTTTTATTATAATTAGTTAAGCTGATGGTAATCCGAATTAAATAAATAAATAAAATTATACATTCATATTATATTGATTCTCTTAAGTTATTATCAGAGATATCTTTCAATACACGATTTAGTGCGCGCTTGTTTAACACAAGCAATCTTTTTGCTTTGGGACCTTACCTCTAAAAACATACTACTTTCTTTTTACAACTCCCTGACTAGAATGGACCGACAATGCTAAGGGCAACATTGTACTGGACATTTTTGTTCCGAGATTGAGCTAATTTATGAGAACTCTAAAATCAATACAATTAAATCCCTGACTCGGTGCTTGCAAAATGTTTACTACCTACATACTTTTAAACAGTCAATAAATTTTCTGTGTATAAAGTTGATAATTTTATTGTTTTGAAAAAATTAAAAACCGACTTCGAATCCCTTAGTTTAAACTGTATTTTTAAGCTTTGCGGGATAAATACCTCGAAAATAAAAAGAATACCTACGGGAACACCTCGGGATCATCCTAAACTGGAAAAAAATCATCCAAATCAGTCCATAAAGGACGGATAAATTTTATTTTTATAATGCTGGACAATCCACACAGCATCATCTTGCCCCAAGCTAAGCAGAGCTTGTGTTATGGGTACACTAGATGACTGAAAAAAATCAACGGAGATAGATAGAACCTTCTCCTTTTTTAGAAGTCGGTTAAAAATAAGTTAACTTCTTGTACTTACATAATAAGTTAGGGAACATATTTTTAATTGTTCAAAAGTGACTAGGTATTTTTTCACTTCATACCAAGTACAATAATAACTGTAAAGGTTTTAGTGAAGTTGTTATTAGTAAATTTTGTTCGCTTAAAAGAATGAACAACAAAATAGTAGTATCTACCTGCCTTCTCAACATCTTGCTTTTTAAGAGAGTGAGGGAATAGAGAGAGAGAGAGTGCAACTGTGTTTCGTTCACACTTGTCCACTATAATAATGTCCGGCGTACATGGCTAATAAAATAATCTTCGTCGAGAAAAGCCGCCGTCGCGCCGCCGTGGCCAAAATAACCGAATTTCAGAAGGACATCTTGCTTTTTGAGCTGTCCTGGTTTTGCGCCTTCAAACTAATATAATAAATTCGAATGTAACTCTGAACGGATCTCAATGAAATTTGGCAGGGAGGTAAATGGTATCCCAGGCCTCGCTGCATATGCATTGCCTCCCTGCATATGTCCGTACATACGCTACTTAAAAAGCGCGTGCGAAGCCGCGGGAATCAGCTAGTCCTTCATGAGTTACTAGTACCTACCTACACAATCGTGTGCACATGTGCGGCTGTGCATACCTAAATGCAATGAATGTGTCGCAAGGCGAACCTGATAACAGATCATGGACACTCGCGCGCACGATAACAAATGATTACATAATGCAGTTCAACAATCGCTGCCTGTTGAATAGTTTCATGTTGTTACTAATAAGTTAGAAAAACTAAGTCACATCACGCATCTATAATCCGATTGATTTCAATATTATAAATTCGAAAGTGTCTCTGTATGTCAGTCTTTGCTTAATGAAACCAAAACGAAATGTATTAGATTTATTCTACCTAATGTAAAACCAGTTAAAGCTGATGTAAACGTCAAAGGAGAAACGTAAGAAATTGCTAATAGTACAGTATTCTTAGGAATAACCTTCGATAGTAAACTTCAATGCACATAGACAAGCTATCGAAGAGACTTAGTTCTGCAGCGTATGCTGTCAAAAAAATCTGTCATCTTACAGACGTTGATACTTCTAGACTAGTCTATTTCTGCTACTTCCATAGTGTTATGTCTTATGGCACACTGCTGGGGGGAACGCTGCAGATATTAACACCGTATTTGTGCTGCAGAAGAGGACTGTTCGTGCAATCTATAACATGGATCCCAGAGAA
The DNA here is from genome assembly GCA_963662085.1 of Eupithecia inturbata. Taxonomy (NCBI): domain Eukaryota; kingdom Metazoa; phylum Arthropoda; class Insecta; order Lepidoptera; family Geometridae; genus Eupithecia; species Eupithecia inturbata. Next base: position 3,566,277 of record OY759192.1, read on the forward strand.
ACCCTACGTGAAAAATTAAAAAGATATTAACATGATGACAGTACCATGTCAATATATTTATGAAAACTTGTTGTACACTCATAGGAATATCAGTCGGTTCCCTAAAAATAGCGACATACATCATTTAAATAACAGAAATAAGAATAAACTCGCTGTGCCCACAACTAGGCTACACAAGATTAATGTATCTGATAAAGGGCAATGTATACGCTTCTACAACAAAATACCAAATGAGTTGAAAATATTATCAATAAATAAATTCAAACAAATTGTCAAACATATTCTTCGTAAAAATGTTTACTACAAAATATCAGATTATCTAGAGGATAAAAAAGCTTGGGACAAGTTTTGCTCCAACTCGAAAACTAACAACCTAACAAGGTACATACAGGTTTCTTGTTCGCTTGTTTACTTTACCTTAAAAATATTGAATTGAACAAAAATCAAAGTGATCACTTTATTTTCTAGTTTTACTTATGTAATTTGAATTTTGGCACGTGCCAAGAGTCCTGTAAGGTCTTAAAGAAATCTTAAAGAAAAAAGCACTTTGAGTTTGAAATAAAAAAATCATTTTAGGTAAAATTGGTCGGTTGGCCATTCAAGAACTAAAGCAGTTGTGCCGCTTTTGCCACATAACTTTAAAATATAGACGTGGGATGCGATAGCGATGGAGCATAAGCCAGGTTCAGAAACGGGTGACGCAATTGCAATGTGTATAAGTATAAATTACATAATATTTTGAGCTCGATCTCTACCAACGTTTCGGCTCTCGAATATAACGTTACTGGTTATTTTTACACATGTCCGCTCCACTTTGTTGAAAAGTTGAAAACTGACCCTTATCATAGATCCCATAAATTCAATGTGTTCACTTTGATTTTTTGATATTTTTGACGAAATGCATAAAAAGTTAGATAATTTGTAATAAAGCGCATGACCATAAATGTTTATTATTTTATTCTTATTTTTGGTATAAAATACATTGTTCCTACATCATCAAATATTTTCAATAATTTTTATTGTAATTTTCTTTGTTAATTTCTATTAATTTCAATAACAAACCATTTCCTGTAAAATTTTCTCAAAGGTCCAGTTGGCCATTCAAGCACCAAGGCGGCGAAATGTAGACATAATGCTGAACAATTCACACAGCATCCCAAGCTAAGCAGAGCTTGTATTATGTTATGGTACATTACTTAAATAGATAATTTTTATTATACTAACATAGAAATATCAAAAATGGAAATAAATTAATAAAATATTTATTAAATTATTTCATTATTTTATTTTTTAATTATTTATTTATTATTTTAAGTAAATTAATTCTATTAATTCTATTTCTTACGGGAATCGAACCCGCAACCTACCTGCGATGCAGGCGGACCTTTGTGGCGCAGCGGGCGAATAAGTAAATGTTCCTACCTATACCTACATACGTTGATCTATCAATCATAAATACCTAACATAATGTGTCAGACAAGTCCCGGAATTATGTCTAGGTAGTAAGGTCTCTCAAAGTTAACGAGATAGATATATTTAAAATCCAAAATTATCGTTCAGCCTTCAAGTTAATAACGAAGGGCCCAATTAAGGGCAAGAATGAGAATGAGTCGCTCTCACGCGATCGCGACACCACCGCATCGAACCGATAAGTACCTACCTAATTGTTTTTTTTTCTCGCGGATCTTAACCCTTCAGAATCATCCGTTCCCACGAATATCCGCCTTATTCATCCAGTTATTCTAGTAATAGTTCTTAACTTCTTTGGACCGGTGCATGCAAAAAAAACGGGCAGACATCGGCACCCTTTTGATAAGGCACGTCGGCATGCCGGGCGATCGTGCGCGCTCGTGAGCTCTCGGTAATTGTCGTATTACATCGGTGGCATCTCGCGATATGGAACGTGATGAGATGAATCATCTGATGTCGCGGCCAGACTAGGCTATCGCTTTTATCTATCATGGTCCAAGAAAACAAGGTCTGGCACTCCGAGAGTGACACAACGCTACGTCACTGTCCAGCTGCCACTTATTTCAACAAAACATGGAAGTTGGGTAACAAATAGACAATAAAAAAAATGACAATCGACAATTTTGTTTGATAGATCAGTCAAAACAGTTTTAGTTAAACACGAGTAATTGTGATAAATAATTTGTTAGTACAAAACGTAATAATAATTCAGTGTACAAAACCACATAGCTTTATCAGATTCGTACAGGTAATTTATTGAGCTCGGGGAGTTACGATCTTACGCTACCCCAGAAAACAGATTCGTCTTCTCTTTCACCGATGATGGTGTCGATGACTTAGGGCTTGTGTCACCCACGTGACCGTGATGTCTCGGAATGCCTTTTATTATGCCTGATATTTACTAAAATCCTGTTATAAGTTTATTTAAACTATACGTGCTCGGAAAGTGACCTTGAGTCCTTTTCCAAACTTCAGCTAGAAAGTACGTCATTGCAGGAGTACTAGAATGCTGGCCGAAAAAATCTATGGAATTTCATTTCTCACGCGTTTGCCGGAAGAGAATAATGTACGGAAATCCATTTCAACGTGTTATTTTTTTTATTTTATGAAATGTCAGCTTTTAGCTATGGTTATTTTCATAGCTAAAGGCTGACTGACTACTCCAAGTCCACCATCGGCCTCTTCCGTTATCGGAACAGTAATTCAAAAAAAGAACCAAGTGCCTGAGGCATTCGCGGGAATTTCTTTGAAATTAACATTTGAATGAGGTAATTTTACTAATTCTACAGAATGTCGTCGAGTGATAGTGAACATTTTATGACACCGCCAGTAATAAAAGAAACTGCTTAAGCAGATACTGAGAACCTATTACCCGAGAAATCCAGAAATAAATACAACAAAAAGAAGAGTGCACCTTCTTTTTCGGAAAATGTTTTATTTTCCTCGTAGGTAGTAAAGCACTATGTATCACTCAGGAGAAAGTGCGATTCCTACCTCGTGTGTGCCTCGGGCCTCAAATGACACACTCGATAGAAATCAGTCACTTTCTCACCTCGGTGAACAATGTACTATTTTTGTAGTGCTGATTGTACGAGCACGCACATTGTGCATTGCCCTAATTAATGCCAACCGCGCATTTACGCCAGTCATCAATTTTAGCAACACTTTTATTATATTCAGTTCGCGATCACCTGTCAATCGACACCCGCTTCTCACTATCATTTCATTAGAACTACAGTTTATCGTTAAACATATCAGTTAAAATTTATCTCTTGGTTTTATTGATATATATCCAGCTTAATTACTATACGTGGTGTACGAACTGTACATAATTTTTTTTTATTTTTACTTTGGCCGTGGCGTAAAAATTAACCACTCCAACTCAGCCCGTGGGTGGATGTCGTAAGAGCCGACCAGAACTTACCAGCGGAAGGGCAGCAGCTTCCTTCTGTGTATTTTAACACCCCTACTGCTATCACCAATCCGCCTACCAAGCGTGGTGATTATGGCCAAACCATTGTTTGGGGGAAACATGATCAGCAGTGGATGTATTTTTGTTAGCTGATGGATGAAGAACCATGATAGTGTCAAAAGCTTCTGACTCGACTATTCACAAAACTTGAAAAAGACTGCAACTTTTTCAGTCTTGGTAATTTCGTCCCCGATTAAATCATCTCCGAAAAAACGGCAGTTGCAAACGTAATAAGCCCATAAGTAACATTGTCAAATTGTCGTCTCGTCTGGCACCTTTAGTTCTCTTTACAATACTTCAGCTAGCATCTACAAAAAAAAACACGACAGAAGACGCAAACTGCACCGCATGCCCTAAAAACTGCACTGCATGCCCTAAGTAGGTGCAATAATCAACCGTATGGCACAAAGCATAAGGCCCTGGCCCTAGGCCGGGGATAATGACGATAATGACAGCGAGTCACCTCGGTACAGTATCGAGTCTTTGGACGATTATCTTTGCGATTAATTGTTTCCGTTCGAGACCGACGCGGCCCTGACTCACACGGTTCCAATGAGTGAAACTTTCCAACTCATGCCAGGATGTAGGTACTGATGTTGAAGGAAAATATGCCATTATTCCTTGTTGATAATCAAAAATAGATAATTGGTCATAGTCACCTGTGGATACTTTTCCTGTTTATCACAAATCTATACACAAGTACAACAGAAATCTAAATAATATGACACTATTATTTAGATTTCTGTGGTAGGTACAAAACTATCTATCTAATAACTTATACATTTTTTAATGCTGAAATCTTACTACAATCACATTCCTGTTTCAGATTTTGTCTAAATAGTATTTTTGTAACTGGTTTTAACAGCTTTTTTGTTGGTGTGAAATCGTCAGTTTAATAAAATTTTAATGGAAAAATATTCTGGAAACGCTATAGGTGCACAAACACAAAAATGACAACGAATTTCCGTTCCGCATCATTACCGCGTCGCAGAAAAACGCGATCCGCGTCGCGCCAGCGCTCTCTTATCCCTATTCCCCGAATATCATTATCTAAATTCGTAAATAGGTAATAAGAAGGGTCCGGGCGTCGCCGCGTCGTCGGTCCGTGCAATAGCACCCGCCAGGGTTCTACAGGGTTCTATACCTGATGTTGACGCGCGATCTTATTACCGCGGAAAGACAAAAAAACTGGCCAAGTTTGAGCCACAATCACGGATTTGAGAGTTCCGTGCACAACTGTCAAAGTACGTAAAATGATACAGACAGCAAGGATAAAGGCAAATATCCAGAAAAAACCATGGATGGCCAACCATGTCTGCACGCCTGGCTCTCTTCAGTCCAGTAACGTTGTCATGGCCAAAAATTGACAATTTCGGTAGAAAAAAGCTTTGTTTGGATAGCGGCGGTGGATGTGACGATCCTGTATCATCCAAATCCAAATATCCATCTTGTGTGGATGGCTAAAGCGGACACCACGTAGGTAGGCTTAGCAAAACCATCCTGTGGCGTGCTCACAGAACCCTAATATCCAAAGGAAGCGACGACGGTGGCGTCCCTGATTTATGTACCCGCGGCGCCGCGCCGCCCGCGCCGCCACGCCGCCGCCGCCGCCGGCCAGCGGAGGCCGAGTGTTATATAATCTGCAGGGCCGCGTTCCCGGAAACGGGATGCGGGCTGTGCCCCACGTGATTCTGTGCTCTTTTGCTTTTTGGGGGCAGTGAGAGCAGTAGTTAGGTGATTGTGTCTTTCTATTCGAATTTCGGCCAGTCTCAACGGCGGCGGCGACTAGTATAGTTAGGTGAGATAATTGTTATATATATGACTCGAGTGCAAATAAGCACAATGCGTTTATAAACGGAATTGATAGGGCTGCTACAAAAAAGCATAGTCTGTATGGCACCTAAAATTTATAATAAGTTAACGAGGTCCTTTCTAAATCTTAGTGAGATTATGTATAAAGCTAAAGTAAAACAATTATCAGTAATTAAGAGCTATGACAATATAAATGACTTCTTAGTTGACGTTCTGAAATGGTCAACATTTAATTTTATGAGCAATTTAAGTAATTCAAATATAATTTCCAATATTTGCATGCCCAATTTAAAGATCGTAGGTCGCAGATAATTTCTAGATATAGATAAAGATCGTCTTTATCTATATCTAGAAATTATCTGGTTTATAGGAGAGATCTGAGTGAGCTGCAGATGTTGGTAACATCGGTATAAGTACACCTACTCGTAGGTAGAGTAGAGCTGCCAAAAATACGAATTCGGATTAAAAACCTTCAACAGCCAACGTGGCTTAGACAGATACTGACTGCATCTTCTGTAGACTTTCAAAAAACAGAAATACACGCCAAAAGCATTACCTCACACCTGATCAAACATACTACAAATACTCGTACATGGTATTTGAAAGACGGGCGTCAAACAGTCGCGTCGCAATAGGCAGATTCTAAAAAAACGCTTAATAACACCCCAAAAACATTTTGCTGGTTTATGTAATAGTTAAGTATTTTTTGTTCAGTTTATAATAACTGTATGCTTCCCCAATTAGTTAATAATAAATCAATAAAAACATTCCCTCCTTCGTCAAGCAAACATAGGCACCAACGACGACCGATGCGGCGCGGTGGGCGAAGGACCGCCTGCGACGCAGGAGGTTGCGTGTTCGATTCCTGCCTCGGGACATTTGTTTGTACGATCTGCAGATATTTGTTCTAGGTATTTTCTATGTATAATAAAAATTATATATATGTATGTAATGTATTGTATTATGTACCATATCAGTCATCTAGTACTATAACACAAGCTCTGCTTAGCTTGGGGCTAGATGTGTGGATTGTCCAGCATTATTTATTTTTTATTCCCTCCTTCGTCAAGCATAGGCATAAACATGTATGTATTTGAAAGCCGGGCGTCGAACAGTCGCGTCGCAATTAGCGGCATGTAATGGAACTAATGGAAGGCGCACATGTCCGGCCGAAGCCGTAGGTAGCCGCACTCAGCCGCAGGCCTATTAAAAGCTTAGCTACAGAACAGCGGGTAATCAATATTCGACCGAGAAGTCACGGACCAATTTTAATTCTGAGAGATTGGGGAGTTTGGGTTTGAAACCTTCTGTATTTTGGGGAGCTGGCCAAACCACTGAGAAATGTTCAATTCATTGATGGATAAAAGACTAAAATGTTTCAGACATCATGATGAAGTCCTCCTTAGCCCGCCACACTTTGCCCCAAGTCCGCCCTTAGTCCGCCCTTAGCCCGCCGCCGCCCCGTTGCCGAATTTCGGCTACGGTGGCCAGTATCAACGGAGACTAGCCATGTGAGCAGGAAGTTATGATAGTGCACAAGTGTGTGCGCAAAGACAGGCGCATACTTTATTCCTTCACTCAGACAAGTCAAACATTTTTTTATAGTCTTTTGTTTGGCCTCAATTTCACCTGATGGAAAATGACGGCGACGATGTATCACGAAGGTGGAGAAGATACCTACTCACACTTAATCTGAAGAGGCCCAGGTTTAAATTAGCCGGAAGAACAGAAGCAGGCAGCGTGTTCCAAACCTTAGCTTGACTCAGACTTACCATTGATTACTGCGTTGTATTATTTCCTAGTTTTACTTACTTTATGTAATTTTAATTTTGTGACGTGTCGCCAGAGTCAAGAGTCCTGTAAGGTCTAAAGGCAATAAAGCACTTTGATATTTTGTTGAATCGCAAGAAGTGAAAACAGACATTTGCCCAGAAGGTAAAAGACAAAAAATGCTAAAAATAACTCAATGCGTAGGTAAGTATATCCTTACAATTTTTCCAATATCCAACTTTACTTCTGTGAACATTAGAGGCCATCCTAAACACGCAGCGCAGACCTTTTTTCATAACAATCAATTTCGCGGCTGTTTCGCGACGGGGGGTATCCGACGTGGGGTGCAATCGGCTCTAAGTTATCACGACGCGGCGGCCCCCGTCCCCACGGTACATTGCCACATGTGGGAATAAGTTAGGGAACCGGATCTCTTGGAAGTTTTTTTTACTCCCTTGAAGTTGTTGCTGAAGTGTGACGTCAAACATAATAATGACAATTTTGGAACTTCGAGTGCGGCTAAGTGAGAAAAACATCCTGGATATCCATCGGAAGTCCACCAGGATGTGCTCAATGAAAGTTCTATTTTTTGCTGGTTTTAGCTGCACGCTGATCATTGGCACTGATATGCACGCTGATCATTGGCACTGATATGTCAATAAGTATGGTTTCTATAGAAGATTTTTAGAATAACATCGTCCACTCAGCGCTGAAGCTCGCCAGCGTAGGTGCGTCAGCGTCGCTGAGCGTGTTCGTATGATACAACCCGCACGCCTTCGCCTCCGGCCCGGCCACGGTTTCTGTGTGTGGCAGGTTTTAGAGCCTTAACACACTAGCAATTTCAAGGCGAGTGCACAGCGAACTCGCTGCGTGCCCGCGTCGCTTTGAAATTGCTCGCAAATCGGTAGTGTGTTAAGGCTCTATGTTTAATATTATAGTTGGTATTTCAAGGATAGGATAACATTACATTACCACTATAACCTGCCATTCACGCACGTTACGGCACGGCACGCCCGTCTTCTTTGCTAACGCAACTCCGATACGGAGTATTGAACCGAGCCCCACCTGTCAGCATGTATCAGCATTTGTTTTATAAACGGTGTGGGCGAAGCCTTTGAAATGTTGCAAGAACTAGGGCTCCACGTTGTTTTATTTTTATCATTGCGTGACCACGGCTTGGCAGGAAAAGCAAAGGCAACCTATGCTCTAGAAATATCCATGAATACTAAATTAATAACCCCAATAAATAAATAGGTAGTTGTAGTTTGTCGGTCAAGAACGTAAAGTTTGTGTTTTTTAAAAACTTGGTCAGATCCATTATCATTGTCCTCTTTTCACCAACGGAACTCTTAATAATAATCAATAATCATTTATTTCGTACATTGCAAGAATTACACGTCACATTCGTCCCTATGAAAAATCAGTAAATTATATTATATAAGTACTTATAGAACATATTGGATACTTCTCTCGGACGTTGTTTAGAGCAGACGTGCCTTACTCAGTGTATTAAGATATAATTGCAATTGCTGACTAGTGACCTCCTTTGCCGTTAACAAAACAAGCTGTATCATACATAGTGTTTGGTGAAAATGGTCTTATACTAAGTTTACTGTTTTATCAAAAATTCGAAATGGATTCGGACAGTCCCTTCAGCCGGAGCAGCAGGATAGAACGCAGCCCGCCTCGGACGCCCGTTTCGCCCTCGGCCACCCAGCAGCCCTCGGTTGCGCCGCGGCAGCCCCTGGACGCCCCGCAGCCCTCGTCTCGTCCTGCAGTAGTGTGTGGAGACCTGATTGCTACGTCAGAACTACAAAACTGGATGACGGGCATCGATCAGTGCTTAAATGAGATCTGCACAATTACCGAAACAGGAAAACTAAACTCCGAACAAAAGTTAAACTTTGGCACTCTATGCCGAAGAGTGGCTCGCGGTACTTCGCAGATGGTAACCCTTTACCAATCTGTAAAAGCAAAAGCTATGACCTTGAACATTGAAAATAAAGCCATGAACGACAAAATGGACCTATCAAAGCGGCTTCAAAATTTGGAGGATAAAATAGACGAGACATCCAAACCTCTCTCTGGAAACTCCACTTTTGCAGACATGGTAAAAAGAGGTAATAACTTTATAAAGCCTATTAACATAAGCTCTGTGGCCATCTATCCGCAAGATAACCTCAAGACGAGCGAGGAAACCAAAAATTTAGTCCAAAAAATAATTTGCCCTGAGGATATGAAGCTACAGGTTAGAGGCCTAAGGAAAACAAGAAACGGAGGAGTGATAATAAGCACTGAAACGAGGGGTGATATAGAGAAACTGATGCAGTCGGCGCAGCTCACGAATTCTGGCTTACTGGTCGATGAGCCGCAAAAACGAAAGCCCAGAGTCGTAGTAATTGGAGTGCCCTCATCTATGCCGGAAAAGGACGTTTTTACTTGTTTGTACAAACAAAATATAGCCGAATCACTGCCGGAACTAACACTAGAAAAATACCTGTCGCTGACCAAACTAAGCCATAAGTCCGGCAAGAAGGACGCTGAGACCTGCAACTATGTGATAGAAGTACCTGCAGTTATTCGTAAGGCTCTAATATCCAAGGAGAGGGTTTTTGTTAACTGGTCCTCGTGTCCTGTGAGGGACTTTACATTGGTCACTAGGTGCTTTAAGTGCCAGCAGTACGGACACGCTGCCAAGACCTGCCGTGAGATGACCTGCATCTGCAGCCATTGTGGACTTCAAGGTCACACAGTAAAGGAATGCACAAAAAAGGCGGAAGAACCAAAGTGTGCTACTTGCCTTCACTTCAAAAAGCCGAGTAAGCATATTACGGGTTCTGCTGACTGTCCAGCCAAGGCATTAGCGGAAAAAAGGTACATCAACTCTATAGATTATGGAGGCGCCTAAGAGCGCCGCTTATAATTACTTTTTCTTGTCCTTGTCCACTCCGTTTTATTTATAAAAATGATTAGTAATGTAATTAATGATTTGGATAATTTTTCTGTATCAGATTCGTACCCCTGTGAAGTTGAAAACTGCAAACATTATCTTTCCTCTTATAGCAATCCATTAACTGTGCTAACACAAAACATTCGCAGTATCTATAAAAATTATGACAATTTTACCATATTTCAACAAAGACTGAATATTGATTGCGACATTATTGTTTTAACAGAATGCTGGCTGACTAAACAGTACAATGTGCCACTAATGCCTGGATATTCTGTGTACCATACTAACATAAATTATAATCGAAATGATGGGGTCATAGTTTATGCAAAGAATCATCTTAATGTGTCTGTCGAGGAACCTAACATGCAAGACTGCAACAGATTGTTAGTTAAAATTGGAGCCGAAACTGCGATACTTGCCTTGTATAGACCACCTTCTTTTAGAAACCCCAGCAATTTTACTGATTCCTTAAACAATACGCTGCAGCGCTTATCGTCTTTTAAGAATATTGTTGTAGCTGGAGATATTAATATCAATATTATACCTGAATATAGCGACGAAACTAACCAGAACTACTTAAATCTATGTTCCTTTCATGGTTTGCTTCCTGCGCACACGCTCCCAACGCATCAAGGTGGTTCCTGCTTAGATCATATAATGCTTAAATCGGATCTTTCTTCACTTGCACTTGTCTTTAACTCATCTATTACCGATCATAAGGCTATCCTACTTTCTTTAAATTTCAAATTACCTGAACGAAGCAGAAATCGCATTAGGTCAAAGATAAACATAAATAAACTCGAAGACGATTTATGCAAAGTAGATTTTGCTTACGTTTACAATTCCGATGATCCACAGTTGTGCATGTCTTTTGTAATAGATAATGTGCAACGCGCAATTTTAAATAATTCGTACAATGTTTGTTTGAGTAATAAATACCATAACGTTAAGCACTGGATCACACCAGGTCTTATTAGATGTATGAGACACCGGGACAAATTGCACTTAAATGCAAAGTCTAACCCAAGTAACTTGATTTTGCAGCTGTCGTATAAACGTTATCGTAACTTCTGTAATGATCTTTTACGAAAAGTCAAAATTAACTATGACAAAAACATGCTTGAAAAAGCGGGAAAAAATAGTAAATGTAACATATTCTTCAAAATCGCATGAGTCATCTTCGGGTTTATTGCAAACAAACGCATCACATTTGCAATCTGCTAACTCTGCAAATTCTTTCTTCGTAAATGTAGGTAAGTGTCTGGCAGAACGAGCTCAAGGCCACTTACAAACACAAATATGCACAGCTTTCTCGGGCCACAATGTTCTAACATCCTTTGTATTACTAGAGACTGATGAAGCTGAGGTAGAAAGGATAATTATGAGTTTAAAAGACGACTGTGCAGCCGGATGGGACAATATCACAACTAAAATACTAAAACAATTAAGACACATTTTAATCCCTCCATTTACACACATTTTCAACAAATGCTTGACTTCGGGTGTTTTCCCTGCATGTTTGAAAAAAGCCATAGTTGTTCCAGTATTCAAATCTGGCAGTAAGGACCAAGTCACAAATTATAGACCGATTTCTTTACTATCTTCTATATCTAAAATATTAGAAAAAATTATCAATACAAGGTTGGTGAATTACTTGGAGGATAAATTGATTTTATCTAAGACTCAATTTGGTTTTAGACCCAAAATTTCCACTGCCGATGCTGTTCATCACTTGACCAATTATCTCGTTCAAGAACTCGATAAAGGAAAACACACAGTAGGAATTTTCCTCGACCTTGCTAAAGCTTTTGACACAGTTTCTATACCTATTCTTTTGCGCAAGCTGGAACTTCTAGGAATCAGAGACACTCAGTTAAAGCTCTTTATAAGCTACCTGGAACACCGCACTCAATCCGTGAGAATTGGGAGTGTCCTGAGCGATGAACAGGAAAATTCGTCCTTCGGGGTTCCCCAGGGAAGTATATTGGGCCCAACCCTATTTTTAATCTACATTAACGATCTGTGTAACTTAAAACTAGACCACGGCATAATTATATCATACGCTGATGACACTGCCCTCCTTTTTTCAGCTGATTCTAATAAGGAAGTCTTCGAGTTTGCGCAAAATGGATTTAATGTTGTTAACAAATGGCTACAGTACAACCTTCTAACATTAAATGCTGAGAAGACCAATTATACTAAGTTTTCGATGCGCAAACAGACAACTATCTCTAATTCTAAAATATACGCACATCATTGCTATAGCTCAAACAACACACAATGCTTATGTCCCGTCATTAAAAGTATAAATCAAATAAAATACTTAGGTATCGTACTAGATGATAATCTTTCGTTTAAGCCCCACATAAAAACCCTATGTGGTAGAGTGCGAAAGTTAATATTTATCTTTAAAAAGCTACGCCATATTGCAGATCATTCTATAATTCGACAAGTTTACGTTGCCCTGTGCCAATCAATTTTAACTTATTGCATTACCACATGGGGTGGAGCGGGGAAAACATTGTTACTAACAGCAGAAAGAGCACAAAGAGCAATACTTAAAGTGGCAACTTTTCGTCCTTTCATCTTTCCCACTAATCTTTTATATGAGTCCTGTGATGTGTTAACAGTCCGGCAGCTATTTATAATGAACACAGTACTAAGACAGCACGCAGCCCTTCCCTACAGCACTGAATTTACTAATAACAAGAGACGGAATGCTAAAGTTTGCCCTCAACCAACAACCCTAAAATTTTCCTTTGCGAACAAATGTTATCTATTTCTTGGTCTGTTCCTATACAACAGACTAAATTCAATGTCTAATTTTTACGCGCTTAACTATAATAATTGTAAAAAAACTATTAAATGTACACTTCAAAGTTTATCCTACGATGATACAGAGAAGCTATTAGAAATTATCAAGTGAATTATATTTTTATACGTAATGTTAACCTAGTTAGAATAGTGATTAATCTAGTTTTTACTCAATTTATGTACCTGCATACTATACAATTTGTGTATTATGCACAAATTGTTTGTAACATAAACAACATTGTTAAACTAAATGCCTTTATCGTAATAGTAAGTGATTATTTTATTTAATAATTATAAGTATAGATTAGCATTACTGTCGCCTGAAACACAGGATTACCTAGTTCAGGCTAAATTGTTATACTTAGCTATACATATTCGTTTAGTGCACTAATGTATTGTCGATTTACGTTCTTTGAATAAATTTTATTTATTATTTTTATTCAAAAATTATACAATTGTACCATTTACCTTAAAAATATAATTATAAAAATAATAATAATAATTCTTAATAAATAATTCTGGACAATTCACACATTGCTGTCGCATCTGACATCACACAACATTATCTAGCCCCAATAAAAGCACTTGTGTTATGGATACTAGATAACTGAAATATGTACTTATAATACATAAAACATAGATATTTTTACATACAAAACACCCAGAATGGGCTTCTAATACTAAAAGTAAAGTAAAGTAAACGTTTATTTCAAAAATAAAATGGTATTTAGTAAATTTAAAGTTTAGTGTTACAATTTATTAATTATAAGTTATATACGTTTTTGTATTTACATGATTCTCTCTTAGGTGTTGTTACCCGTGGTCGAGTGACTGCCCTCCGTACTAGTTAAAACTGTATTACGGTAAAGTAAAAAGTGTATTTTGTAGTCCAACCAAAACTCGAAAGGCCAAGCCCGCGCCCTGCAAATTGCGTCCATCAATCGCAGGGCGACGCGTTTCGCAACCGGGACCTACTGTCGTGCCTTCGCCCTTTTATTACTTTCGTATTATTTTTATATTTTCCTCAAACCTTTTGAAATATTTCTTCCGTTTTGAGGGATCGACTGTCGACAAACGTAAAGTCAAGAGGTCACTTCTTTAAAAAAAATTAACGTAAAATAGGAATAAACTTGATTTAATATGTCTTACTGAGTTCACCGTTTTAACCCTTTCGTCCCACCAAGTCCAGTGGGACGAAAAGGAAAAGTTAAGCTCTATAATATTAATGTAAAATAAAATTAGTTTCGTGCCACTTTACATTTTGGTGGGACGAACGGGTCTAATGAACAATGAGAACCTAGAGCTTTATCTAGAAGTAGGTAATCTGGACCTGTCTAAATATCAGCGCTGCTACTACATAGTTTCGGCTTTAGGGGCATAATGCTGAGACAGGGATCTTTTTGGCCCCTTATTTTACTATATAAACACACTGTATTAATTGCATTTGTTTTTATCTATAATATTATGTTTTTCTTGTACCTGCCTATTATTGTAATGTGTCGTGTTATGTATTATGGGTCCAAATAAATTTATATTCTTTCTTTCTAGGTAATAATTATTCCGAAAAAGTATAACTATGCCTAGCACATAGACTCACCTACCTGATATTTACATCATCATCAACCTATATTAGTCCACTGCTGGACATGGGCCTCCCCTAATGAGCGCCATAGCGCCCTGTCTTCAGCTTGCCGCATCCAGCATCTGCCTGCAGTCTTTCGCAGGTTGTCGTCCCACCTGGCTGGAGGGCGCATGAGAAAGAGGGGGCTACACTACGTTTGCCGAGTCGCTGTCTCCACTCGAGAACACGTTTACCCCAGCGGTTGTCGGTTCTTCGTGAGGTATGGCCGACCCACTGCCACTTCAGCTTGCTATTTCTCTGAGCTATGTCGATAACTTTAGTTCTCAGTCTGATATAATAATAACAAAATGAAATATGAACTGATATTAACTCTTAGTACGAATTCTATGATTAGTACAAAAACATGAATTCCAAAATCAGTCACCGTGAAAAAAGCAAGACAAAAGTAAGCCCAAAGTCTCCAAGAACGAATTTCAAAGTAGCAGATCTCTTTAAAATGCGCACGTCCGCGCGGGCAAGAATAATCACTCACACATTCGTCAATAGCAAAAAATAGGGGCGCTATTTTGTTTTCGACGCGCACGGGTCCGAATGGTCAAGCGGGGTAAATACACAACAGGGGTATTATTAAACACTAGTTTCTTGCCGCAGCTTCGCACGCGTTGTTCTTAGGGAAACGTTTAAAGGTTATTTTTCTGTCCCATCGGAACTTATTAATGGGATAAAAAAAGCCTATGTTTTATTCGAGGCCTAGATCTACATATATGAAAAATTTTAACTGGATCCGTTCAGTAATTTTAGCGTTAAGAGGTAACAAACATTCATCCATCTATACATCCATCCAAACGTTCGCATTTATAATAATGTGATTGATTATGATTAGTGTGATGTAAGTGTGGTGTACCTACGTTATGCTAGGTACCTATCTGTGGGCATTGAGGTGACTTGCATTACTGCAGTAGGTGTTGAACTTTAGCTGCTAATAGGAGACTGTGGTGCTTAATTTAACTGGTCATTGAAAATGATCAAAGTTATTTAATAACACAATTCAATGCATGGGATGTTTCAATTAGATAAATTTACTATTAAAGCAAACCACGACATCTGAAAAATGTAATATAAAAAAAATTGTATAAATGATTATTTATAAACTCCAGTTTTTTTTATTGGCAACTGACAAATCAAAAGATACTAGCCTAGACCTAGACCAAAAGTTTTAAATAGGTAGGTAGGTAATTGAATACATTTATTGAACACTCAAGAATTCAAGATTAAGCAAGACGATGCAATTGCCCTTAAGCGTGGCGGCGGCGGCGGCGTCGTCGTGGCGTGACGCATTCGCTCCACACGCCGTCTGTGTGCGCGCAGGTATTGTTTCCGCGAGCCGCGGCGTACCTGCCTTCATTACCCTGCATAATTCTTAAACCTTCCACGTCTACCTGACTAACGTAACCAATGTAACACGGCTTTTTATAATCGCGGGCGACACCGCGACGCGACGTTGCCACGTTACTAATTACCATTCGCGCGGCGTTGTCAGCTTGACAGTTTTCGCGGGGCGAATGCAGATGTGCATCAACTCACAGCTGATTCCTTTCAACTTTTCAAGGGCGTGGACAAATAAATGGACATGCATTTTGTAGGCAGTTAATATAATTAAAAAATGTACGGAGTCACTTCCTTCATAGTGGCTTCACGGAGTGACGTCACTTTATTAATTTCTAGAAGAATCAAATAATTTTAAAACTGTTACATTTGAATGTAACAGTTTATACTGTTTCTTGAGAAACAGTATCCAATTTAACTATTCAAAATCTGGGAAAGCAAATCAAAACATCTTCAAAAGTGGTCCCTATTTCCGTGATTCCACCCTAAACGCAAAATAGTCTGGAATTACAATCACAACGACCAGTCTTCTGACTAAGTAGATATGATATTTTTGTGCAACACGTATAAAGAATATAAAACCCAAAAGTTGAAAGATCACAATCAGTTACATTCCATCAGTACCATTGGCCCAAGACAACTGACTTTTAAAAGTACCTAAGTACAAAAGTACTAAAACCGTGGAAACGTTGCAAACAGCACAAAAACCAGCCGGTAACAAATAAACCAGGAAATATCTCCGTGATTGGTATTTGTGTGTCGTCGCGGGCCGTCACGACACGACGCATGCATCCCATTGAAGGTGATTCGACACGCACGCTGCCTTCTAAACTGCATCATGTGCGGTGCACTACCAGGAGATAAGCGATAATTAAACAATTTGATTGTTTAAAATAAACTAAAAATTGACTGCAAATCCCTTAACTTTACGTATTAAAGTGGTAAGTTTTGCGGGACAAATATGAATCCCTCGGGAATAAAATTTTGATGGGACCACCTCGGTATTGTTATCCGTCTTAATTTTCAAAATCGGTCCATATTTGACGGGGAAATCGACGAACATACATAAAAAGTAAAAAAACCTACATACAGCCAAACCGAGAACCTGCTATTTCTAGTCCAGAGTAGGACCCGTGGAATAACGCATCGCATCGCATCGCCCACATAGAACAGATGCCGAAAGCTTTCACACCGCGATGGACGTTGGACAGTAAGGGTCGTGCCACATTTATCAACGAGGAATCAGGCATGGTCAGAGAAGCTTTTAAACGACTACACACTATTGAAGATCAGCTGTGCTTGATTGACGTGACGTGAGGGCCCTGGATGTTTCTCAACCGTCGTCAATGAAAACACCCCTTTGGTACACGGAAGAGCCCTATGGTAGAGTTAGTATGAAACTTCTTATTCCATGGTAAGGTTAGTCTGACCATGTTTTGTGGTAAAAGCACTATGGTTTTATGCATTTTGTTCTGGTAAAGCCGCCATGTAGTATAGCAAACCTGTTTACAGTATACACGCAAAGGGGTTTGAAGATTTTGGCACTAACATCGGTCAACAAGTTTCCATAGAGATCCATACAACACTGATGATCGTGCCTTCACACGGCGAATTAACCGTAGATTTTAAGGCGAAAAAGCATGTGAACAAAAGTCCTACGCACCTTAGACGCAGTCGTCATCGGTGGTCAAAGGCGCTGGCTGTAACAGCGGCACCTCGAGCCGAGCCGATGCAAGCGACGACGACTTCACTAACTTTATTTTTAATTATTTATTTATTTATTTGATTCGGAATGCCATCAGCTTAACTAATTACAATAGAAATTAAAATAGACATAGAAAGCTAATAATAGGCATTCGCTAATAGAATCATAATAAACTACCCCTACACTACGTGCGCACACTTAAATTATGTCGTCGACAATTGGGTACTTAATAGAGCGATAAAATTATATTAATTAAACTAACCCAAAATCGTCTAAATAAAACTTTTACAACTACTAACATCCCGGGAAGATTCTGCGCTTATGGGCGGAGTCAGGCTGGTAACACTAGCAAAACAAAGCCACGCACAAATGCACAATGGACCAACTCGAGTCTCAGTGCGGATAAAAGAGTACACACACCATAAATTAATGTTGTTCTGATCGTCCTATGCCGGTTCATCATCATCGTCATCATCCTCAGCCTATATTAGTCCACTGCTGGACATAGGACAGCAGGATGCCAGCAGAACAATTCTACCACCGAACTGCGATCCCCAACCCGCATGCCCAGCGTGTGGATTATGGGCATTTCCCCCCGTGAGATAAAAGCCAAAAAGGCGCTTATCAGGGGGAGGCCTGGGTCCAGCAGTGGACCAATATAGGCTGTGGAGGTGGAGGAGGAGGTGGACATAGGACTCTTCTAATAAACGCCATAGCGAAGCAAGCTGAAGACAGGGTCTTCAGCTTGCCGCATCCAGCATCGGCGTGTAATCTTTCGCAGATCGTCATCCCAACTGGCCGTCCTACACTACGTTTGCCGAGTCGCGGTCTCCACTCAAGAACACGTTCACCCCAGCAATTTCGGCCAGCCCATTACCAATAATAATTTGCCAAAGCCGATTGTGAGTCGATAAATATGATAAGACCCTAAAAGCTGGGGGAGCGCGCACCGCGACGCACCTACTCATTGTCGCGTTCCGGGAAGTGGCCGCCCGCGATTACACGCTGCTAGTACTCGTATAATACAATTTAATGTAAGCCTTATTGTGTAAGCTTTACGTTCTTTTATACTAAGAATGTGAGCTTTATCGTGAAATTCTCAGTTTAGTTTTTAGATACTAGCGGTACAAGTTAAAACCGCTTCCACTCGTACTAAGGCCGCATCCTACGTGAGCGAACTTAACGCGTCCCTCGCGAAGCGGCGGCCCATACATTTTCGAAAACCAAATTCAGAAAATTTGGCGTTGCCGCTTCGCGATCGAGTCAACCTCGCCCACGTTGGACGCAGTGTAAGCGGTTTTCCTCTCCTCTACCTTTGTCATTTGTGATACCGCTAAAGTTTGGAACTCGCTGCCTGTTTTCTGTTTATCCGTCCAATCACAACCTGGGTCTCATCAAGACAAGAGTGAGTAGGCGTTTTCTAGACCTTCGTGATACATTGTTGGCAACATCGTTACCTTCTTCCGTCCGCATCTTGCCATCAGGTGAGATTGTGGTCAAAGGAAGGTCTGTTAATAGGTGGGTCAGTTCGAAAGCACCTATTATTTCCCCATTTGCCCCACTGGTGAACAGAAATCTTACTTAAGTCGTCACTAGTCGAGTCATTAATGTCCATGTCCAGTAGTGAACTTGTGTGGGCTGATATGATGATGGTGATGATAACTTTGTCTTGCAGCAAAGGTTAAACTACTTTTTGTCGTAAATAAACGACAAAATATAGAAAAAGCAAGACAATTATTTTACTACATGCTTTAGTGAGCACCCCGATAAAGCTCTTCTAAACAGTTTGGAGCACAGATTTTATACTACACTGGCCAGCAAAACTAGCCAAACTAACTACACTGCTATCACACTTTTAAAATTTCAATTATTTCTAAACTGAAGAAATTAGAGATTTAAAATAGAAAACTTATTATAGCACATTTTATCAACTTTCTTTGAAAAAAAAAACAAAAAAAAAGAAATAGCCTTTATCCCTTTAAAATTACAATTTAACAATGAGTATTTTTCATCTAATAATATTATAACTATGTTTTGTATGAATTATGTTTAATTTACAAATTATATTGATTAATAATTCATTAGATTTTTGCAAGTTTTATCCATTTCTGGATAAAGGCCTCCTCCATCTCTTGCCAGTTTGCTCTGTTTTGAGCTGCTCTTATCCATTTTTTTCCTGCTATCACTATGATCTCATCCTTCCAGCGGCGAACCGGTCGGCCCGGGTCTCTCTTTCCATCTCGTGGTCACCAATGCAGAACTCTTTCGCTCCATCGGTTGTCGCTGGTTCTCGCGATGTGGCCCGCCCACTTCCATTTGCCATTGTACCTGCATCTATAAGCTTAGTCTTTAATCTTAGTTTTGAGCTCCTGATGCGATCCCGAAGTTTAAGACCCATCATACTTCGCTCTATCGCTCTTTGGAAGGATCTCAGTTTAATTTCGTTTTCAACTGTGAGGGCCCATGTTTGACATCCGTAGAGCAAAGTTGGTTGAATGAGTCAGCGAGTTTTATCTTGATGTTTAAAGTGATCTTTCCCTTAAAAATTTATTTTAATGACCAATATTTTCTCCATGCTATAGTTAAGGCTCTTTTTTCTATTTCTTTTTTAGTTCTGTAGTCATAACTAGTGCTCTCCTGACAACCAAGACACAAGCCTAGCGCTTAGTTTGGGTCTCACCAGAAATCCTTAAGTAAGTATATTTGGTAAATAAATGAATTATGAATTATCTACTAGACAAATATACTGTCCTAAGTAGATGTAGTTTTCAACGTTTTCAAGTGTCTGGTTGTTAACACGAAGCGGTAGAGCGGAGAGCGGTAGTTTGTCGTTTGTCGTTTGTCATTGCTTTCGTTTTTTCACAGTTCATCTTTAATCCGCACTTCTGGCTCTCTCTATCTAAACTATCTACTATAACTATTATCTAAACTTGTTATCATTTCTTGTATTTCTGTGTAACTTTCCGATAACAAAACGATATCGTCCGCGAATCTTAAATTGGATAGATATTCTCCGTTAATGTTTAAACCTTTTTGAGTACAATCCAGTTTTTTAAATATATATTCTAATAGCCTTGACGGACCCCTTTATCTATGTTGAATTTTTCTCCAGGTCTCTCCAGTTTAACCTTAGCAACACATTAAGTGTAAGTATAATTATATTTTTCAATAGAGTAATATACTTGGTGTCTACTCCCTATTCCGCAAGGGCTTTCCAGAGCTCTATGTGTTTAATAGAGTCGAAAGCCTTGTTGTAATCAATAAAAACTATATAGATATTTTTGCCATATTCCGTGTATCTCTCTTGTATTTGGGTAAGTGTAAATATATGGTCAATGGTTGAATAATGTTTCCTAAACCCAGCTTGCTCGCGAATTTGGTTTTCTTCGATAGTTCTACTGATCCGAGATGAAAGTAGGACAGTAAATATTTTATAGATGGTTGACAGTAGACTGATTGGCCTGTAGTTGTTTATATTTCTTGGGTCTTCATTTTTATAAAGCAAAGTAATTGTACAACCATTTCACGAAGTTGTTATTTGTTCGCTTAGTAGTACTTGGTTGTATAGGTGTGTTAGTGCTGGATGTATAGCTTCTCCAAATGCTTTCATAATATCGTTTGGTATTTGATCTTCCCAGGACTTTTGTTGCTTTTCATTTTGCTGATAACTGCTTCGATTTCTGACGGGATGAATGTTGGTACTTCATGAGTGAAATCCTGATCTTCGCATATGTTTTCTTGTTCCTTCTTGCTTTCCATGTAGAATATGGTAGTGGTTCGTAACTCATGTCTAAAAGTTACCAATTTGCTATTTTGATTATGTTTCAGTTCCATTATCTATTTTGTAGATGTTTCTATTTGTAAAACTATAGTAAACTACACATTAATAACATTTTTAACATAAAAGCAAGATAAAACAATAAAAAATCCATTTTTAGCTTAGTGTCCAAAAACTCAGTTAACATTTTATAGGTAAGTTTTAAGTGTTATTTAATTTTTAATAACTGGTATTGCCTCCTGGGGCTTCGAGCCGGTTTGACATACTGAACACGAGGTATCGGAGCCGATTTTGGGGAATATTCTCCCATTCTTCTATATACAAAATAACAATAAGCAATTTTTAAATACAAAATTACTCTTTTTCGAGTCTTTTTTATTTCGAACGTATATCTTGTGTACTTATTAAGTAATTGTAATTTTAAAAGTGTGATACTAGGTTTGCAGGCCAGTGTAGTATAAAAGCAAAAGGATTAAAGCCACTTAACACATAATTTTCTACATTCACTAAATGTCAACAAAAACGTCCCGTAATACATCATCATCAACCTATCTTAGTCCACTGCTGGACATAGGCCTCCCCTAATGAGCGCCATAGCGCCCTGTCTTTAGCTTGCCGCATCCAGCATCTACCTGCAGTCAGTCTTTCGCAGATCGTCATCCCACCTGGACATAATACATACATAGGAGCATACTAATTTATAAAATAATGCGAAAGTTCGTGTGAATGTTTGTTACCACGTATCTCCGTAATTCCTTAACCTATTTACATGAAATTTGGTATGTAGATAGTTTAAATTCTAGAATAACACTTAGGCTAATCCAATTTTTAAATAAATCTCTAAGTGGGTTAAAAAGGGTAGTAAAGTTTCTATGGAAAAAAATATTCCTCGGGTCGATTCACTCAAAACTCGGTATAAATAAACTATAAGTTATTATTGATACACGTATTTTTATTTGTACCAAACTACCCCTAGGGGGTGTGCAATCAATTTGCAAGCAAGCGAAGCCAAAGGGCGCAGCTAGTTATCAAATAAATAACTGTTCTATGTTATGTCACAGATTTTATAATAATATACTAGGCTTGGAGTAAAACATCCGCGTATAATGAGGGTAGGTAGATACTGCTATCGTCGCTTTGTCCGACCGTCCGTCCGTCCGTTGTAAATCATTATCTCTGCGTAAAAACTAATTGAAGGGACGCAGACCTCGGACGCCATTGTTGTAATCAGAGCATCACGGCGCGGGCGAAGTCTATCTGGTTGAAAGCGCTGTACTTACAAAAGCTGTGTAGGTTTAGGATAAGAACAGGTAAAAAGATACTTAAACTCTAGCCAAATACGATGTGATATGTTAGCGTACAAACAAGGTTAAGTATAGGTATACTTAACCTAAAATTCACTTTGTTGTCGTGTATACGCAACACTCCTTGTCGATTTGAGATCTTTATTTCTATAAATAATGCTTACAATTAATTATGTCTGAAACTCAACGCCAACCTTGTGAAGTTTAGTTTCTAGCTGTGGTTTGTTTACAAACATTTCACATCGGGCCAGCCAAATTCGATGTGATGGCCAGCTAACTCCAGAGTTTAGTTAGACAACTACATATTTGATATATTCAGTATTCGGCAGAGATTGCTTTTCATTTTATTTAGTCAAAAAAGCTGTGTTTGACGTTTAAATTTTTTTCCTAAGTTGTTTTCACTTGGAAAAAAAACAACAAAAAAAACTTTAAATTATCAAATAATTATTTGACAATATTCAGGGAAATTTTTCTTTAATCACAAAAATTATTACTTTTACCTACATAATGTACATACATACATGGAAGAGTTACTAGATCATTTAATAAACTTATAAAGGCGAGCTTAACCTGTAGAAAGTTTTCTCGTTGGTTCTCGGACAAGCACACTTTTTCTTTTTTGTTTTTTACACGTAATTCAGCTAAAAATTAAAATCGCGGTCAACGCTGACTTTATGTGTATGAAAAGGGCTCCGTCCGATCATAAAGATAAATGTCCGCGTTTCGGTGGGAACAAGACGTAAACAATGCATTTGAGTTGTCAAACTTCAAAGAATTATCGTCACAGGTTAAGCATTCATAAATTCCTTTTGCGATATTCATTAACATGGTAATTAGAAGGACCAAGATTTACGGTATGACACGGAAACAAATCCTTTGTAATTTGTATAAAATTTCATTATATTATAAGTGCTTAAAAATTTATACAAAACATTTTGATTTTGGTCCACTTGAAATATTGAAAACACTATACCTAGGTATTATTTCTTGGTGTTTTGTATGACATATAAAGCAACTAATGTACTATACAAAAAACGAAAAAAAAACTATACGCACAAATAATAAAAAGTTATAAAATTATCGATCTTAGTAAAATTTTACTTAGATCAGTAAAATAGACAAAAAACAGGCTAATGTTATTGAAAAAGTTTAAAGTCCAATATCTCGAAAACGGTTAAGTTCCGGGATTGTGTTTTATAGTCAAATCAGTCAGTAATCAATTAATGAATTATAAAAACTACAACCCCTCAAGGACCACTTAACCAGTATCTAACCCTGTATAATTATATTTTTCGTGTATGTCTTTGATGTTAGGTATATCACCAGATATATATCATCAGCGTTTTTAAAGAACCGTAATTATGGGTAAAAGCGGCTTCAATATTAGTAGGTAGCAAATTGATGGTCACGTGAATGACGATTGGATTGTTCTTCTCCGAAAGGTAAGCCGTAACCTGAGCCACGCAGATTATGGCACGGTAAGTTGAAATCAGACGTCCTGCGTCGCGTCGGTCGCTGCATAGCAAGGGAATGACGTGTCCATGGTTTTAAGAGGGCGCAACATGCACCATTTTGTGAAAAGGATAGGCATAGGATTTCGCGTTCATAGGAGCGGGACAGAGCATACGTTTTTGGAGCGGCGTAAGCGCAAATAAAGCGCATTATTTGATTCAAGGAACAAAATAATTAGTAATAATAATAACCTACGAATCAAAACATAAATAATTTCAATAGACCGCAGAGTTCCTGAGATCTCGACCAAATTACGTGCGTAACAGTGCACTTTCATGATTTTTTTTTTATCGTATTTTTTTTCGCTATCGTGTTTTACATTCAAGGAACCAAACAAAATAAGTAGAATTTTACGTAATTTGAGTTTTTTACCACTGGATTCTGTGAGTATACTGAGATCTCGGCCTAGTTTGACAAACAAACCTGCACAGCTTTCCGATCTTAAGTTCGCTATTAATAACAATCAGTGAAGAGTAGGCTAAGGTCTTGAACCTGCCTACTTTTCAATGGGCCGCATGGGCCGCTGCTCCAACAGCCTGCTGGCCATCGAGGCGCAGGACCTCCGCTCCAGTATCATGGACCTCTAGATGATGATGCTGAAACCGGTGGCTCAATGATCTGCTTAGGCCGGCCACATTGCTAGGTTAAGACTTTATATAATTAATTTGATTGTGCTTTATTATATTTAATTTTAATTTGAAATTTGTAATGTTAAACTAATCTGAAATGTGCGTTGCGTTGTGGGCCATAAAAGT
Source organism: Eupithecia inturbata (assembly GCA_963662085.1). Classification (NCBI taxonomy): domain Eukaryota; kingdom Metazoa; phylum Arthropoda; class Insecta; order Lepidoptera; family Geometridae; genus Eupithecia; species Eupithecia inturbata. The sequence goes on from OY759192.1 coordinate 3,591,090, forward strand.
ATCAAATCGAAAAATACTTCATATTTTTAACTATTTAAAAAACATAACAATTCTAAATTCTTTTACAACGGGATAGTAAAAGTTATTCCGTGATAATGGCGCATGAAACTGTGCCGAAATATTGGATTTACTCAAATCATGGTAAATATCCCGTTATAAATGACTTTAGTGTTAATAACCTGATGGATTTAAAACATTTAACTTAACAATTATAAGATTTAAAGGACAACCGACATATTAAAGTGTGAAAAGGGAAGTTCAATTCAAAACTCTTTGGGGAGTTTTTTATCGGAAGTCCATGTAACAAAGAGATTTCTCTCAAACCCTTTTCTCACTATTTAATAATGTTAAAATCCTAACGAAAGCTGCTAGTTTGGTTTATCTTTTGTAAGCTCTCTGTAACTCGATACGCGTCTTGGCCTGTCTTGTTTTTTGTCATTCATAGAAATAGAACAATTGTAACGTCTCTATTCGCGGCCTGACCCTTGTTCTTTGTTTTCTTTTTCCTGTATTCTTGTTCTTGTAGTCTTTTTCTTAGGAAGTCGTTTTCAAACGGTTACTTGTGATGTGACAATAGAGGTGGAATTGGACTTTCAATGCACTTTTGTTTTTACAACGTGGGATATAAGCAACTAGCTGTTACCCGTGACTTCGTCGGCATTTATTAGCCTATGTCCTTCTCCCGTATATATACAGGGTAGATTTTAATGCCTTTCATTGAGATCCGTTAAGTCACGAAGAGATAACAAACAAGCAAAAAGACATAGCTCTATGTTCACATTTCATCATCACAAACGCAACCCGACTTCACCCACTGCTGGTTCAAATGCTCACTTTTATACAGAGTTACGTTACGTCATTCACTGACACTGCGGGAACTGCAGGTTCTACCTATCATCACGAACACGTACGTGAAGACGCTAGGTCTTCATTTTTATTTTTTTTAGAATATCGCCTCTGATCCAAAATGAAAAACCACGTTACGCTACGTTTCGTTAAGTTTACACGCTACGTTTTCCAGAACCCAATGAATTACTAAAGACCGATCTCCCACTCCCACAGCCACTGTTAATTGAAGTGCCATTTTATTTTTGAAATAATTTTTTACTTTACTCGTTTTTAAGCTTAGTTTCAAAAAAAGCCCCTAAAGAACGATTATTTTAGGTATATTCATTATTATTGTTGATATTGTATGGAGGAGGGTACCTACTACAAAACCAAATTTGAGAATTAAGGCGTCTCTCCCGGTGTCTTCACAAGCATGTTCGTGATGATACGCAGACCCTGCATTTCACGCAGTGTCAGTGAATTACCGATAACCCTATATAGATACATATAATGATTTGTGTGTGGTTTCTACAAAAACAGCCTTTCATTTAACACCGGAAACCGTCCTCGAAAACACCGTAACTAACAGACAAAACAGACGCGTTATGGCTGTGTCCATGTAACGGATACTTGTTGCGTCCCCTCGTGGTTACCACATACTATACATATATGTAGTATACCGACCTACGTAGTATACCGTCATAGGATAATTATGATTATTTTATGAGCTTTTGTTTAGTAGGACTCGACTTGGTATAGTCGGAATATCGGTATCACTTCAGTTTCTAACCAACTTTGAAAATAGACTTACTGCTCATTTGACGTTTCGCGCTGTTGGACATTTAGCTACTTAGACCTTTTTCTTCTGATCAGGAGGGAAAAGGAAGAGGTACTATGTTTGGCTGTGTGTATATTTTTTTATGTAGGTATGTTCTCCGATTTCTCTGTCAATTTTGGTCTGGTTTTGATGATACTTGTTTTTGTATAGAGAATGATCCCGGGGAATAAAATCTATATATTATGACCATATACATTTAAAAAAAAAGCAGTGTTCAAATTCCTATAAATACAACCATCCAGTTGGTTCGTCCTACCCACCCCACCAAAATCTACAGTGGAACGAACAGGAATTTAATTTAATCTACTAACTATTAATAACAGATTCAATACGTACTGATCCTATCCATCCAAAGGTTGCCTGGAAGAGATCGCTGTTAGCGATAAGGCCGCCGATTGTGCCACATTATATATAATTAGTATTAAGTTCTTGTTTTATAAGTGTATTGATGGTGCAATAAAGTGATAATCTATCTATCTATCTATCTATCTAACTAATTGAAAAATAGAAGGTGAAAAAGAAGGGCTCTCCAGTAGGATTATAAGGTTACATTACAATCACAACTACAAAAAGAAAATCACGTTGTTCGTCGAACTTTTGAAAAATGATCTGAGCGTCTGGTCGATACGATGCGTGACCCGAGAGCTGGTGAGTATCTGGCGCAACATTTCAGCATTGCCATACAGCGGGGCAAAGCAGCCAGTGTCATGGACGCTTCTGACTGGTATACATATGGATCAGTTGAGCTACCTGTAGATTGTTTGCAACAGTCTGCAGTTAGCACAATTGTTTCAATTGTAAATACTAGTTCTTATATGTTTCTATTATTTGACAGTAATTTTCTTTGTTAAGGTTGATCGTCACGGGTTGGTGCGAGATTCAATTTTTTTCGTGGTTTTTAATTTATTTCCGCGCTCTACAAGGGATTAAACCACGGAAAAGTAATTTGCCGCAATCGTAAAACATTTTCTATGAACCCATGATAAAATCAACTTCGATTCAATTGTATTTTGGGAGCATTTGGGAAAATGTTGATGTTTAGTCCGAAATCTCCTATTTCCCAAATGCTCTAAAAATAACAGTGAACCGAAGTTAGTTTTTTCATAGGTTATTAGAAAATGGTTTAAGATTGGACATGCCAATCAGTTTTTCACAACTGTTGAAGGAACACTTGCAAAGGACACCCTTCAGAAACTTAAGAAAACCTAGCAAAAACTGACCTAAACTGACGTTGCAGCGCTGGCTAAATCATCTATGACGCCGATCAGCTCTATATCATTGTTTCCCACAGACCCAGGTGAGATCAGGTTGATAATATTTGGATTAAAATCTAACAATGTGCCTGGATGGGACGATACAACAGCAACGACTATTAAAAAAATTATAATGTTCCTAGACAAACCCATTGCTTACGTATGCAATCTAAGCTTAGGGACAGGAACTTTTCCAGATGTCTGCAAAAATGCTATAGTTTGTCCAGTTTTTAAGGCAGGAGACAAAAATAATCCTTCCAATTATCGACCTATTTCATTACTGTCAACACTTTCAAAGTTTTAGAAAGGCTGCTCAAAAAGCGGCTTATGAATTATCTGGAAGACAATAACCTAATAAGCCCAAACCAATACGGTTATAGAGAAGGCAGATCAACGGAGGACGCTGTCCTAACTCTAACTTCACAGATTACTTCATATGTTGATAATGGAGACCAGTATATAGGTGTCTTTTTAGACCTAAAAAAGCATTTGACATTGATTCTATCCCCATTATGCTATCATGCTTGGAGAATCTTGGAGTAAAGGGGGTTGCCTTGAATTGGTTTGATTACTACTTGGCCGGCAGATCTCAGCGGGTACGAGTAGAGACTCATTTAAGTGACAGCGCAGTACGCATATACGGCGTACCACAGGGAAGTACTCTTGGCCCTACTCTTTTTCTAGTATATATAAATGAACTGTGTAGTACTTCCCTCCCTGGTCTTGATTTGCTAATGTTTGCAGATGACACTGTGCTTCTCCTACACGAAAAAAACATGGCCTGGTGTCGTGAAGCTGGCTGAGGATGTTATCTCTGTGGTGACAAAATGGTTGGAACACAGTCTGCTCACATTAAACACCAGTAAAACTAAATATATATGGTTACCCAAAATATTCTATCAACCTGAGGCTACACACTTTTCCCTGTAACCACCCCGTATGACTTCATGTGACTGCGCTGCACTATCTCGCTTTAACTCCATTAAATACCTAGGAGTCATAATTGATGATCATCTCACTTGGAACCTCCATATTACATCACTTGCATTGAGAATCAGAAAACTCATCTATATATTCAGGAGTCTACGGACTGTTGCAGACAGAAAACTAGTTATACAGACCTATAAAGCCCTGTGTGAATGTCTAATTAGGTATTGCATATGTACATGGGGTGTAGCAGCGAAAACGCGTCTTATCACAGTCGAGCGTGCACAACGTGCAATTCTCAAAGCTCTACTCCACCTACCTTTTAGACATGCTACCACAGAGGTATACCAGATTTCCGGTGTCCTGAGTATTAGAAAAATGTTTATTTATGAGTGTCCGTCGATACCATAGAAAAAATATTCCCCACCTTCCAGTTTCCAACAAAAGAATTGATCGTTGTCCAATTCCAGCCGTTAAAAGTAAATTTGCGCAGAAACACTACAACGTTGTAGCTCCACATCTTTACAATCAAATTAATAAGATACATAAAATAAAAAAAATTGTAATTGATACATTAAACGTACAATAATTAAGTGGTTATATCATAGGCGTTGTTAAGGTACATACATATAAATGTATTCTATTAAATATTTTTATAACTTACACATTTTTCCTTTTCACTAGCTTACATGATACATCATAAAACACTAAACACTTAAACATAACATAATTTAATATTAAATATTAGATATTCGTAGCAAAACACACACACAATATAATATAAGTATCTAAACAGTATATCGACTTATACAATGAACCTATACATTACAATGTACTTTTTAATGCACAAGCTCGAAATCACTAGCTCTACTTGTTTTTCTTTTTAACTTATTTCCTCTGTACCTACCTACAATTAAGATTAGTTATGTTGCTTTGACATAATTATCTGTTTATATAAGTTGCAGAAGCCACTGGCTCCTGAAACACAGTTTTTAACTAGTTCAGGTCAGGAGCCTATGGACTCATATTGTCTGTTACACTAGCTTTTATGTCAGTAAACTTTTTATTATTATTAATATAGTCTCACTCAGCTCGAATGTGCCTCACTCAGCTAAGCACGGGCAGCACGGTGCCGGTGCAGGTGTCACGCCCGATTAAAGTGTTTGAATTTGGAATAAACAAAGTCTTCATACCTAGTTGGTTTCAAAAATAAAACCAGCTATACACATGCAGTCTCACTCTCATCTCAGCTCGAATATGTCTCAGCTAAGCACTGGCATGGCAGCGCGGTGTCACGCCCGATTGAAGGTCGCAGGGTTGGGCCGCATTATCTATGCGTCAGGCGTGTGACCTCGCGTCGCGCAGTCGTCGCTAGGGTTGTGTTGAAGAGGTTAATTACCTACTGGCAGTCTAGCCTACCAGGGGAAGGGCATTAGCTTCCAACTGTGCATTTTAACACCTCCATTGCATTCATCAATCCACCTGCCATGAAATGAAATTAAATTAAATACTTTCTTAAAAAAAAATCCGTGTGCATTTTTCATTAAGGCAAAACCACCCTTGTTTGGTCCCCCAAACAAGGGTGGTTTTGCCTTAATGAACCTTAATGCACGTTCAGCCGTGGGTGCACGCTAATTAGAAGTAGGTACCGTAAAAATATATGTAGGTAAGTAAAGTACCTACAGCATGAAATAACTGCAAACAATTCTAATCCCATCGATTTTGTACTTACGTCAATGTTCTAAACTAAAACGTTCACCACCAAAGTGGCAACCCTACGCCCCGCCCCGCGACCGTCGTCCCTGCACTCGCGGTGTCGCGATAACAATTACAGAGAAAACTTATTGTGTTGTTTACCAGTCGGCAACACCAGCACCGTTGCAATACCAACCTTATCGCCCCGCTATAGAGTCGTGGGTATCTTGCGGTGTGGGCAGACATCCGCCTTGCGGCTATCGAATGTAGGTACATTCTACCTACCCAACATTCGATTTTCGAAGAACACATTAGGAAGCAACCTACTTGGTGTGTAGTGGCCAGTAATGATCGGTTACTATAGGAAGCTGGCAACATCGGCTGTAAAGTTTTTATAGCTAGAACTCGGCATAGATAATGATCTCTCGGTGAACGGTACAAGCGTAATTAATGAGTCTATAGAGAAAATAATCAAAGCATGTGCAAGAGTCAAACGAACTCCAAACTGCAGAAGCGAACATTTATTGTTCGGATTGGTTGACATAATTTGCATGGTCATAGGCATCTGTCTGCGGCGAGAATCGCACCATCAACAAGTCAGCAGGAGAGCCTCACCCAAGTGCTCCTTATACTAAGGCCCGTATTATGATAGCTTGTACTTCGATAACATCGATCTGTGTTTGAGTGACGTTTATGCCATAGAAAAGCGTAACTCAAGCATGCTCTATGTCTGAGCAAGATTTCATAATACGGGCTTAGGCCCGTAATTATGATTTTTTTTTATAGTTATATTAAACATTGTTTACTTAATTAAATTAATCAACAGCTAACATAAACCGTTAATCAGTTTGTCTGTAAGCGTCAGTCTCTATGGTAAGTATAGTAATAAATGCAACAATTCGTACACTTTAGCTTTTAAAATTGCAATTACTTTTTAAGTATGTACACAAGACATACTTTCGAAATAAAAAGGACTCGAAAAAGAGTTTAATTTTGTATATAAAAAATATATATTATTATTTTGTACATAGAAGAATGGGAGAATATTCCCCAAAGTCGGTTCCGAAACCTCGTGTTCAGTATGTCAAACCAGCTCGAAGCTGTAATCAGAGCCCGAAAAGGCAATACCAGGTATTAAAAATTAAATGTAAAAGATACTTATAAAATGTTATTTGAGTTCTTGGACACTAAGCTAAAAATGCCTATTTTAACGTTTTATCTTCTTGGTAATTTAATAATGTTACTAATGTAATAGCTTACTATAGTTTCAAAGAAAGCTGATAAAATTTGCTATAAAACGTTTTTTATTTTAAATCTCTAACTTCTACAGTTTAGAAAAAAAAAATATGTTTAGTGTGATACTTAGTTTTGCAGGCCAGTGTACATTACATTACACACACATATATACGTATACTTAGTTAAAATCGTGTAATAAAGACCACAATCAACAAATTGTTAACGGTCACACTTTTTGTATAAATTACTTATTATAAATATTTAAAAAAAGAATATCGTGTTTCAGGTATTTTATGCTTGCAGGCTGCATTTGGACACCGCCCATGTCACCTCATGGTAAGTAGGTACATAAAGTTATTCTACTACCAATAGCTGTACTGAATGTAACCTTGGACCAGCGGACAATGCACCCATTATCACCGCAAGACCACAGCGACCATGACGCGGGCACCTATCGTTATACTTATGAGTTGCATGCATTATTTTATATTGCATTACCTACTCATGTGATGTGCGTATAATTGTTTGAACTTGAACGATTGAGAAAGCAAAAGACTTAAGAAAAAGCTTAATACAAAAAATCTTTAAATCATTATAATCTTGAATTTTTGTAACTTGTGTTTATCTACATATATCCCATACTAATATTATAAATTCGAAAGTAACTCTGTCTGTCTGTCCGTCTGTCCGTCTGTCTGTCTGTTACGTTTTCACGCCTAAACGGCTAAACGGATCTTAATTAAATTTGGCAGGGGGTAAATGGTATCTCGGGGTACCTAGTCTATGCTAGGTACAAAATGCGCGTGCAGCAGCTAGTGTATAATATTTTCGGATAATATATTATTCTCTTTCTATGTGTGTTTCCACACATAGAAAGCTTTGCTTCAGTTTTCTAATGGTAGTGTCTCATTTTCGTTGTTGTTGTGTAGTTGTGTTTAATTTTCTAGTTCTAAAGCATTTAAGGTTTTTATTATTATAATGCGTAAGCCTCACACTGGGTTAATTTATAAGAAATCAAATAATATCCCAAAAATTTTTCAACTTCGACGGGACTTGAACCCGTGTCTTTCCCTCAGTACGGGAACGTGCTAACCAACTACACAACGAGGTCAAGTGACGTAGGAGTCGAAAAACTTTGGTACTTCCATCGTACTATACGGTTCAAGTCCCGCCAAAGTCGAAAAATTTTTGGGATATTATTTGATTACTTCTAAAGCATTTTGTTAGGTACCCTATAAAAATATTGTCCCCAGTATGATATCCGCACCGACTGTCATTCATTATAATTATGTAGTACTCTACCGTAGTATTTTCAGACAGATAGTAGCCACCGATACATTAAATAGGTACCTCATTTAACAAACCCTCACCACGATTTTACCAATCCTCTTACCTTACATGGTTCTCATTTAAATATTTTCATACAACTACGGAATATTTACATGCTTATTTGTAGGGAATTTTATGGAGAATCCAAATATACTATATAGATGTTATTAGGTATTACTAGAAAATAATCAAGAAATCTGAGAAAAATGCTGCATGCGCATGCTGCGTGGCGCATGCGCGTGCTGCATGTGCAATTTGAAGGGGTGTGCCCGCGCAGGCGGCCATCCAGCTGTGAGGTTAATTTTATTTTGTAGGTATATATCATTTTCGACACGTGTTAATTTTAGATTCTTCTACGCTTTTTATTGAAGGTATGTTATGTATGTAGGTTGTTTTGTACGTCCCGTTCGACAAACTATGAAAACTTGTATGTACAATTATTTATGACACCAAATTGTCAAACATTTTTCATTAAACGACTGTGTTCTTGTTTTAAACTTACAAATAACCCTAAAACCTTAAATGAGTAATTTTTGGGCCATGCTGGCCCAAAAATTACTCAGGAATTTAATGATGTCGTAATGTCGCAGTTTCTTTCTGTATTCAAAATACAATTTTTTATATAAACTACCTACTTAGAACAAACGGCGCGCCTTACTCTGGACCATGAACGAAATCACCCTTCCCTTTTTTTATGAGCTAGACGCAGTTATTTTTCATTTAGTTTTTTCAATGGTACATAATGAAAACATGAGTTTCTGGAACAAATAAGTACCGCCTTCGATAGAATCGAAGGCGGTACCAATTTTTACCATTGATATTTATACCATGCATTATGTACCATTGAAAAAAACTAGTGGAAACAGACAACCTACCTTGGCTTTACAATAACTCAAATTATATTATAATTAAAGGATTACAAAGCTTTTGTCCAATTCATAACGACGACAATGCGACGACATGACATCTACAAACTACTATCTAATCCATGGTATAGCGGCGTAGAAAGGCACCTACTTGCAGGATGTAAAAATTCCAGTCGCGTCATGGTGCGCGGCCGCATCGGCTAATGAGAGGGGTAATGCGGATCGAGACGGGCGCGGCGAGCTATACCAAGCTGTCAATGAGTATGAGAACCGCGGGGTTCGTTTTGAGGGGCCAGGGGTTCGGTTCTCGCGGTAAAAACACTGTTTGTTAGCCGCTTGTGTTTCTTTGAGTACAAAATAAATAGCGAATTTTCGATATACATTTAAAGGAATCTTTATTACAATGTCTGATACATCCTACTTTTTGTAACAATTTGAAGGATTATTTTTACTACTTAAACTCTATTCATCCCTAGGGTTCAAGTTGAACCCTAGAGCCCTAAGGTTGCCCATTGACAAGGCACATGCAGCCATGCTTTACAAACGTACAGCCGCTCGAGACATTGTTTAACATTAAACTCTGTCTGAAATTAAATTTACACATGGTCCCTTTACTGAACTTTATCCCCGTTAATATAAACTTAGTTAAAGTAAGTAATAAAATATTGGTCTACCATTATCGTTATGTAACTTTGAATAAGACTATTATAATTAACAATGTGTCGGAACAACGCATTTTGTCTCAAAACGTGAGTCTCCTATCCGGTTTCAGATGTATAGGGATTTATATGTAACTTTTAATTACATCAATTTGTATAGACATTATTTCAGGGTTATCGATTGTAAGAAATCTGATAGTTTAAGAACCCTCGCCATAAGGACTAATATTTTTGTTAAATCAGCAAAGTTCAAGGACAATCCCGAACACAGGCAAGTCCATACCCGCAAGTATCTAAGACTTTATCTTGTGTAATCCTTCGAAGACAATTATCGACTAGTAGTAGTCACGGGCTCAGTTTCTGAGTAGGCAGCGGATAGCGGGGGGTGGAGAGGGGGGGTGGGCGGGTACCGCCGGCGTCGGGTGTCGCCGCCGATAACAACATCAGGAGGACGGGGGGCTTAAAGATTTGGAGGCGGTAGTTTGGAGTTATATCGAGCTGAACAAACTTTTATAAAAACCAGAAATCGTTAAAATATTTGTGTTAAATTAAAGCTTTTGAAATCAAAGGATGTTGATTGTTGGGTGAATACATTCCATTCAAAAACAAAATCAAATCAAAAACGTTTATATTCACTGCCCAGTCTCTGCGGTGGGACGTGCGACCCGAAGTAGTGCGCTGTGCAGGTGCAGAAGGCGGGAAACTTCGTGTATTTACTTAAAATTCAAAACTCAACCGTATTTCTACAAGAGCTTTCGTAGGCAATCGGTACGAAAACTCATAGCCCTGAAAACTCCATACAAAAGATTTGAACGCGTGACATTTTTTTTGTCATACATAAATTTATTTTTAATAGGTTTAATAGACATCCATAATAATTATTAATTTCGCTAGAACTATCTCAAATAAATGATCTGTTAACTCATGACTTAGATGACCAATTCGAGAGAAGAATTATTAGCCAAAATTGCAGTCAGGTGCGGCCTCAATAATACTAATTCTCTTAGTCACTGGTAACAACTGATATCTGACCACTCATTAGAACGGCCTTTGTCAAGTAACAGTAAGCTTCCAAGGCATTTCCAAGGTATCCATCCTTGGAATGCAGGCGATAGAACGTCCGTGGTGTAGGTGCCTAATTGTTTTGTGTATGCGTAAGGAAACGAACACGAAATAGCGTAAAAAGACAAAAACTAGTTTTAATTTATTTTACTGGCCCGTATTATGAAAGCTTGCTTGATCTATGCTTGTGTAATGCTTTTCTATGGCATAAACGTCACTCAAGCATAGATTTATGACTATGACGGGCTGTACTGTAGTCAAAGGTCATTTCCTTTAGATGTTACAGGACTCGTCTAATATTTCTAATATTACAAATTACATAAGTAATGAAAACTCAAAACATTTATACAGTAAAAAACTTGAGCTACCACATCCACTTATTCACAACTGCACGACATTGCCCGAAATACTGAGCAAGCGAGGCGCCGTAAATCGCGAGTCGCCGCGCGCCGCGGGCTTTGCGTCTACCTATTACAAACATACATACATACGTACGTAAGCCTTATACATACGTACTTCCATACATGTTATGTACCGCGCCTTTGTAAGTACGCCACTCTCAATCAATAGGTATGTCTATTGCTGCTTTGTATGCTATGGATAATCTACCAACATGTTTCTTAAAGTAAAATAAATAAACTGAAATGTGAATCTTCTACAGTAGTTTTCAAAGGTTTTATTATGATATCCGTTCAAGATTGTCGTGTGTGTGTGTGAGGGTGTGTGTGTGTGTGTGAGGGTGAGGGTGTGTGTGTGTGTGTGTGAGGGTGTGTGTGTGTGGAAGAGATAGTTTTTAAGTCATATGACCACTAAATATCCGTTTATTTTATGCAAAGTTTTTTCTGTTGTAAATTGTACCGTTCCTTTGTGTTATGTTATCCCCTATAACATGATGCATGCATGCTCGATTTCGTTTTTACGAGTACGGCTGCTGATGCCGTGGCTACATTAGGCGGCGAAGATTCGCGTTCGCGTTGTCGCAAAAAAAACTCCATGTTCGATCTACGACGAAGTGCTTGGCCACATTAGAAAAAAAACATTGGTTAATCTGCCCTATTCCACTCTGATCTCTGCGATCAGAGATCCACTAATGGATCAGTTTCCACTTTTTTGTCCAATCTGATCGTCGCATGGAAGGCACACATGTCCGGCCGAAGCCGTAGGTAGCCGCACTCAGCCGCAGGCCTAATAAAAGCTTACAGAACAGCGATAATTCATTTTCACGAAAAAATTTAAGAGGTAGGCGGGTAGGGGTATTTTTCGCGTTCATGGCGAAAAATAATTATTTACTTCATCTTTATTATTTAAACAAAATAAATAAAAGAGTAAAGAAGAGAAATGAAAGGCAAGATTCATAATTTGTATGAATTCCAATGTTCTATCATTACTCCTCTCCATAATTATTATCACAAATCAGGATAACGTTGCAACAAAAAATACGTGCAAACCGCTCGGCGTCTCGCTGTCAACAAAGCGCGCGAAGTGTAGCCGTGTGTGTAAAAGTGCACGAACTTTTGTCGCGATAAAACCCTTTGATGTGTGGCATTTTACCGCCACTAGAGCGAAGGGCATTCGTGTTCGCGATAATGATTCGCGATAGGACGAATTGCTTGGTCAGACTTGTCGCGACAGCGCAAATCTGCGCATTATCGCGATAGTGTGGCCGTAGCATAAGAAGACATGTATGGACTGTGTGAAAGATGACATGAGGTATAAGTATTATAAAATCTGTGACACGAGTAAGAAAGGCTCTGTCAGTTGTCATCAGTGCTGAGATGTCGACTGACAGAAGCGAATAGAAGACCGACCCCATCTGAGTGGGAAAAAGGGCCAGAGAATGATGACTTACACTGTTGAAATATCAGTCAACTTTTAACTTCAAAATCCACCCATTCAATACTGAGCTCTCCAACTAGTGAACTCCGCAAAGCGAAAACTAGTCAAGCGATTCCTGCTTTCTCCCAAAAGTTTGCACCGCGTCGACAAACAAAGGCAAGCGTTCTACAAAACTTTACGATATTCTTCCCAAGAAAATTTAACTACTACTGATTTACTAAGCAATAAAATCAAGCTAAGCTATTACTAAAACATATGCTAACAAGCTGTTATTCATACAATCGATAAAATTCCTTAACAGGTTATTAAACCTATTAGACATCCATTGTAAAATACTGACTTCAGAAATTACCGCTACATAGTGGTATTCTAACAGTTCGTATCAATGATTAAATTTCTTTGTTTAACCAGATTTGACCATGGATTTAATCATTAATTAGTTAAATAAAGAAATGATCAGCGTACGAAGAATCGTCTGTAAAAATTTATAGATACATCGATAAAATCGTACAAGGAAAAGAAATCTTACATGTACATTAAACAAAGGCATGCTACGAAACGTCTACGAACGTAGCGGGTCTACGAAACCCGTAGCAGACAAAGCTTTCTTCATTTCATCGACAAGATTTTCACTGGCGCCACTATTGTACGCTAGAAAGCGTCACTTTTCCAGCCAAAACATACATGGTTTAATTGCCAAAGTGAACTTTGCGTCGCGTAATTAGTCACCGAAAACTTACGTTCGACAAAGTTGAGTCGCAGCGCGATCGCAAAGTTTTTTTTATTAATTACGCAGGATAGGTGTTTACGGTCCAGGGGTAGTAAGATGGCGGGCGGGGTCGCGGGGGGCGAGCCTCGGACACAAAGAGCGGGCCGGTCGCGGATCACGTTATCACCCGCGGGCCGCGGCAGAACGGCGCGCCGCGCGACCCAACTCGGTCGTCTCGTCACTGACAGTGGGATTTAAACCGCTCCTTTAGTTTTACGTGTGTGCTTTTCTATTTTTACGGACTGGACTTAGTGATTATATTCTCTTTGGGACTGGACTATTCAGTGATACAAAATTGCTGGGATATATTCTTTGAACACGATAAACGGATCATCTCGCAAGTAAGTTTTTATGTGATTAGTACCTATTATTGTTTTCGATAGAAATAGGTAAGTACATTTTGTTTTGTTTTGTTTTAGGGAGTTGGAATTGTTTTGTGGGAGGGAAAACATGAAAATTCGAAGGATGTATATTTCGTTATAAATATTTTTAGGGAATTTACTTTTTCCAAGAAACAAACTAGGTTAGGTAAAACTTACAAAAATGGATTACATTTTCGTTATCGTTAATTAAGCAGATGATAGTTAATTTAACCAAAAACTTTAATTCCGTGAACTACATATTATTTTCACTAATAATTGTAAAAAAAATATTTTAGACGCTAAAAAATAAATAAACGCTAGGCGTTTCTAAATTCATTAAAAATATGTTTTATTTTCTGCCTACCTACACTGCTTCTAATTACAACAATAAATATTGGGGCTAGATGATGCTGTGTGGAATTTCAAGCATTTTTATTTTATTTTGTTGCCTACTGACTGTGTGTGTGAATTGAAATAGCAACAATGAGTGAGCTAAAGTTTGAGCTTTTTTCTTACAATTCAGTCTAAACTCGTACTTTCGCAACAGATGTTATTGGGCAAGAGTAGATTTCATAGCAAAGTAATTTACTTATAGTAAATTACTATACTAACCTTGTTCTAAAACTTATTTTAGGTACCTAACTCTTTTCTTTTGGAACTTTGCTTTAAATTTAGCAAAGTTCCAAGCGGAAAAATAAATTTTCGTTAGTGCAAAAAACCCATTTTCCGCGACCTTAATCATATGGAAAAGAAGAAAACATAATCCTATACCAGATAAGAATGTTATAATTGAAAATAAAAGGATATTTTAAGGAACAAAGCAAAAAACGCAGTTTTTATAATTTAAAATATTCTTCTGTATACACGTGACGCCATCTAGCGGTGACCGGCGCAGTGCGCTAACCGATTGCAAGGTCACCGTGCCAACGACCCGCCAACTTTTGCCGCCTTGTTGTCGTAGGTCATAATTTTATGTCTTCTTTTTTGTTTATGTTTTCGCAACTTTATAGCTTTCCGCGCGTTTTTATAGTGAACTAAAGGCTCTGTATAAGATTTGGATGATGGGCCCATTTCATGCCCATTTACTATTGAGTTTTTAGTAGTGAGTGGGCAGTTTTGTATCATTGTTTTGGTGAGGTTTGTTTACGACGGGCGCTGATAACATTACTGACTGGCTATTGTTATGTTTGGTCTAATGGCTAAGTCATTAATTAGGTACTTATACCAACGTTACCGAGCTGTATAACATATCGGCGTAGCTACTATCCTCACGCATAGGTAACAGGGACACCTAACGTTTTTATGGTCAAGATTTTAAATTTTGGCACAGCTTATTCCTAATTTTTATAGATCGTGTTGACAGTGTTTTCCCGTTGTTACAGAAAGCGAGGCGCCAAAATGGCGACCAAGGGCAAGCGTCCGATGCGGGCGCTGACGCCCGGAGACAAGATCGAGGCCATCCAGCGCGTCAACGACGGCGAGTCTAAGGCGTCCGTAGCGCGTGACATCGGCGTGCCCGAGTCTACGCTGCGCGGCTGGTGCAAGAACGAGGACAAGCTGCGCTACATGACGTCACGCCTCTCCTCCCCCGACACCGACAAGAGCAACGACGGCGAGCCGGCGGAGAAACGCGCGCGCACCGAGTCACCCGTCACGCCGCCGTCGCCCGCGCCACCACAGGTCTCCGGCCTCGACCTGTCCTCCCCCGCGCCCGCCCCCCTCTGTCCCCCGCTCGCGCCGCCCGTCGAGGCCCCCGTGGAGCTGACGACGCGGCGCGTCGAGCCCGCACCCGTCGTGCACGGGCCCCGCGAGCGCCGCCCTGACCCCGGCGCCAGCGTCTCCATGTCGGCCATCAGCCCCCTGTCCGGGCTCGGCCACCTACCGCCGCTCTCGCACTCGCACCTCGGCCTCAGCTTCAACGAGATCGCCACCAACCTTTCTCTCCTTGCGCAGCTGAACCCGGCGCTCTCCACGCTGTCCGCACAGCCCGCAAGCCGCGCACTGCGCTCCGTGCGCTCGCCCAAGCCGGCACACAACGGCGCGCACCACCTCGGCGAGACTAAGCACCGCAGCAAGTCGCACCACTCAGACCCCTACCGGCACAGCTCCAAGTCGCACCACCACGTGTCCTCCTCGAGCGCTCCGCCCGTCGATGACACGCTCTGGTACTGGCTGAAGACGCAGCAGGCGATGATCGACCTGACAGCGCAAACCCCGGCGACGCACCTGCAGCTCGGCAAGCCGGCCGAGCCGAGCGCGCCGCCGAAGCTGGTGCCAGCAGCCGCGCCACCGCCGTCGCACCTCGACTACAACCGCAACTCGTGGCTTTGGCAGTACTACAAGCAGTTCGGCGGCGCGATGCCGCTGCCCGAGGACCGGCACAGGCCGGCGGCGCAGGGACCGCGGGACAAGGCACAAGAGAACATCCTCTACTCGCAGCTGACTCGGGTCAAGGAGGAGGAGCGTGTCGCAGCGACCAGTCCGCTGGCGCTGGTGCAGGCAGGTGTGGGGCGGGGTGCGGGCGGGGAGGCGGAGCCACGCGTCGCGGAACCGCTGGCCGTGCCCAGCCCGGGGCCCGAGAACAAGGAGCCCGTGGAGCGACTCGCGGAGCCCCCGCGCAGTCAGAACAAAGCGCGCACCGTGCTCGATAACCTGCTGTTCAACAACGGCGCGGGCAGCGGCGGCGCGGAGGCGGGGTGCGGTGCGGGCGAGGCAGGCGGCGCGGCGGAGGCGCTGGAGCACGGCGACAAGTTCCTGGCGTGGCTGGAGGCGAGCGGCGACCCCTCAGTCACGCGGATGCACCTGCACCAGCTGCGCGCCCTACTGCACAACCTGCGCGCGCGCCGGCCCCCGCACAAGTAGGGCCTGCGCTGACCATCGCTACAGGGAATACTTCAATTATGTACATAGTTATGTCGCCAGTAAGCGTTCACTTGTGATATGTGTAGCCAAATCTGCGTAATTTCTTTGTTCTAAAAGAAAAGCTATGCATAGTATGCATTATTTTTGTTTATTTTTTCTAGGCTTTAAATAAAGCCTGCTGTGCTCATTGCGCTATCGCACGAGTCTGTCGCCAAATCCGTTTCTGACTCTACTTTTAGAATATTGTACAGAAAGAATTTCATTGATGTTATTGAATATTACGTTTCCGCACTCGAACTGTTAATGTTTAGGATAAGTAGTACCGCTGTATGTTGCCATTTGATAAACATTCCTAGTTGTACCCTTTATAGTTTATAGTTGGATTCCCTATGTTCTACCTCAAGTCAAATGTAATGCTAAGTCAGGTAGGGCGTCCTTTCCGCAGTTCTTTGTTACAATGGGCAGGGCGCAAGGGTCGAGAGGAGTAAGCACGATACCAAATATTGAAGGGACGCGACAGTATCGTTGTGCCAATCGTATGAACAAGGTAATATTGTTAAGATTATAGATGATATATTGCGTAAGCGCTCTAGGCACTCGTTGTGTAACTGTTTTCTATTGCTCAGTATTTTATATGTCGACAATTATCGATATCTGGAATTGTATTATACGTTAAAATTAACAGTAAGAACACTGTGATCAAAATTATAAATTATTGAGAGATTATTAATATTGTAAGTACATTCCTAATTAATAGAGATCTTAATGTTGTACTAAGAGATTGTCCAATGGTCGGTGGAGGTGCAGATATTTCGAGTTGAAATGCAACTCTACTTTTAACTGTTAAGAATCTTCTAGAAACGTTCAAAAATATCCACACTCATTCCCACTAATATATAATAGATATTTCATTGTTAATTTGCATTTCATGTTATTGAATAAGCTAACTGGAAAAGAGTTTGAGATGATATTTTGTACAAAATTAAAAATTGAGATGTTTGTATGGAAAAATTATGAATCTCTTGTCACGGTTTGTGATCTCGAAATGTTGAACAATTAAACTTAATTAAAACTTTAAATGATGCGGTTTTGTTTGCCCTTACCTACTTAACGTCAAATGTTTACGATATCAACCTCTTCTTTATAATCAATCATCTTGGAAGTCCAAAACCCCAAATTATGCTTGCTAATTTGAGACTTCAGGTCATCGCTCATTAGAGCCACCCGGCACCTTACCCGCACCATGGACGCAAAATGTACTCACAGCGACATCTACCAGTGAATAGCAAGACTAAAGCTTCACGAACTTTTGGCACCCACGCACGAGAGAAAGCTTTATTTTCACGAATGTTTTGATTTACAACTAAATCAACGTGTGAAATAAATTATCAAAGTACTCACGTGCAGCATCGGCTTGGTGAGTGGCTCATAGTCGAAATAGTCCGAAACCAGCTCAGCAATGCCCTGCCAGCTAACCGTATCACCGAAGGTTAATTTGGTCGGCCTGATCGTAGTGCACACCATTTTCTAAAACACATGTGTACATTACAATAACGTTCTTTTTAATTGTATTCTCATAGACTCAGCAAACTAGTAGCGCCATTTGTGATCCATTGAAGGAAGGAAACTATAAATGTGAATCTACCTGCAGCCCACATTCGTTCGGCGCTTGCAGCAGAATCGGCTTCCGTGGCTTAAAATGGAACAAATACTGGCGCCTGAAATTTTCAGCGTAAGCTAAAAGCAGTCTTTCTTTCGTCGAATTTGTGTAATAACTTTTCGGAAAACACGTGCGATTTTCAAACACTGGCTCTTCGATTTCCGGCCAGCATAGATTGACTACGCCATTTTCGTAGATTGCATTGTTCAAAGATTCTAAAGTCAAACCATCTAGAACAGTTTTCAGACCGAATATCCTTGACGGGATTTCCTCAAATTCCACTTCAACAAGAGGCTCGAGTACTTCTGCAACATTTTCGTTCACTTCCACTACTGTATCAAGAGGTTCCGACTCCGGTTTTGCAGGCAAGTGTTCAGACGATGATGGCTTAGCACTCATTATTTAAAACAATCTTGGAACAATGTAGAGCATACCTATGTAGAGTTTATTAGATTGCATAAATAACGTAAACATTCAAACAAAAATATCAATAAAAGTACTGTCAGTAACTTTCAGCTTTCAGTATCGACGTTTCAGGTCGATACTGAAAGCTTGGTATCATGGCAACCATAAAGGTAAGATAGCAAGTAAATCAACCAACCAACTTAAAATTAAAGCGGCTCTATTCTCGGAAGCTCTATCAGAATCCACGGGTTCAATAATACCTAATATTATGTAGGTATACTTTCTACGTGGAAGTCAGTGGCGCAGGCGCAGGTCCTACTTTTAGTGCACAAATGTGTGAGCAAACACAGGTGCACTTTCTATTCCCTCACTCTCATAATCTGAAGGGCCGGCGCAGACCGCGCCACGGGGAGAGAATTGTGTAGTGTGAGTGCCCGATAAGCATAGATTAAGAAGTGTACCTAGGTTATCGTTTTTCCTAATCCTCTAATAGCCCGGCTACACGCTCCGTCTTGATTGCGCAGTCTAGTTTGTGCAGTTATGACCACAGGACAAGTATACGCAGGGGAGGTTATTTTATGACTGTGCAAAAAGACGGAACACCGGTACAGTAGCAAGTAACACGTGCAAGTAAGTTCGTGCAAACTAGACTGCGCAAACCTTATGTCATGCCTCATTTATAAGTTTGGACTGAACTGTCAGTACGGAGAGGATATAATCTGTTTTTATTTATCTATTTTCGGTGTCCATCACGTCACGATATGGTTTTTTTGTTAGGAGTTCGATGATTTTTACAATTCTATGAATTCAAATAAAAATTCCTCCGAATATACTCTCACATCACTCATTTCTATGATTTATACGACGTCTCTTGTCGAAATTGTCGAAAACACTTTGCCTTTGGCTTGAATGACCGGCCACACGCTCATGTAAACACGTACAAAGTTTGCACAGTCTAATCTTCAGCATTTCAACGATAGCACAAGCCGCGCTTCCGGGCTCTTGCTCCAGCTACCGTCTTGTGTCCATACGCTTTGTCTTAACTGCGCAAACTGGTTTGTGCAGGCTTGCAAGTAATACGGAGCGCGGAAGCCTTGGACAAATGAAATCATAAACATCGCTTTACGTTCAATAACAACATTGGACCGACATGAAGTTATTTTTGAAACTGATAGCCACTGTCATCTGGCAGCGTTTGTTCATGAACGCGCGCAGTCAGCCAGCCAGCTGCTTACTGATCGATGAATGTGTGGTGGACAAAGTACAAAAATTACAAAATATTTATCTTTGGTGCTATTTAGAATTGAACAGATTTTAGGAAAAATTGTGTTTGGTGTTTCAGACTTCTAAGAACGTCTCGGTCCTAAAGCTTTCATAATTCCTCGTGGAAATTAGAATTTAAACTACTAAACCAGTGTATTGCGATAACATTCATCCGAGAAAATAAATTATTTTCGCATTTTACGTCACATGTGATTGAGTAAACTCGTCTACCATTGATTCAGAACCAAAGGTCGACTAGGAAATAAAAAATGGGCAATAAATCGTCACTTTTGTTGAGGGAAGAAGAAATAGCTCAGATTCAGGAAGAAACTGGATGTGAGTACCTACTTATTGTTTACGATCATGTTAATTCTGTCTCGCTGAAGTTGAAGGTTTATTAGTGTTTTGCTGTTGACAAAAATTCAGTCGCTTTTATACATGATAAAATATAAATGTGCCTATTAAGAAAGTGCAGAAAGAGCTAACTCAGCTCCATTAATGTTGTGAAACATCCATTCCACATGCACTTTTCAGTATTACTTAGTTTAGAACAAAGCTCATATAGATAGATTGTTAGGAAGGTCATTTGAACAAAGATTTTACTACACCCTTTAACCAATTCTACTAACCAATAAACTTACTTGACAGTTACACCAAACCAAATTGAGCGCCTCTACTCCCGCTTTACTTCCCTGGACAAGAATGACTGTGGAACTCTCTCCCGGGAAGATTTCCTTCGCATACCTGAGCTTGCCATCAACCCACTGAGTGAACGCATAGTACATTCTTTCTTTGCTGAGAGCCACGATGACAGAGTTAACTTCCTCCAGTTTATGAGGGTGCTAGCCAATTTCCGACCAATCAGAAAGAATAGGGAGAATAAGTTAAACAGCAGGGATGATAAGTTGCGATGTAAGTATATCTCATAGTATCAGAATATTTAGACTGCATTTTAATAATAAAAGTCCTAGGTTGTCAGATTACTGACAAAAGGCTCTGAAGAGTCCCATTAAGGCAATAAGTATGTCTCAACGGAGACTAGCCATGTGCCAGGACATTTAAAGTGCACAAGTGTGTGTGCAAACACAGGCTGGTTGGGCAGGAGGAAAATCTACAAAATACTCCCATGTTTTAAGATGTCATTACAACATTATCATTAGGTAGTCAATAGTTAGCTTTAAGGTATGGTATTGTTTGTAATCAACAATAATTAATTCATGCCATGTTTCTTTCAGTTGCCTTTTCCATGTATGACCTGGACAGCGATGGCAAGATCTCTAGAGATGAACTTTTGGCCATATTGCACATGATGGTTGGAGCCAACATAAGGTAAAGAAAAAAAAACATTGCACTAACAGCATACTTAGGCATGTGTTCTTCAAAAACATAATTGGGCAATTACATTTTAATAGAAGAGTTAGAAGGAGGCCTACAACGATCTACTGGTCTAGAAAGGAGAAGAAAAAATAATTTAATTGATGTTTTTGACACAAGTTTTCATACATTCAAAGTTAAATGACATAGCTGCTAATTGTTGGATAATCTTTTGGTGAACACCAGCCTTAACCATTTTTTTAATCACCCCTTAGTGTTTTTAAAAATTAACCATGGAAATGATTAACAGGATTCTTCATTCCTAATGCCCTGTAGTAACTATCTTACGCGATTTCGCGCGCATCAAATGCGCAAAATATTTAAAACTCTTTATGATTAATAAATCTCAATTATTTTCCAGTGAGGAGCAACTTACAAGCATCGCAGAGCGTACCATAGTCGAAGCTGATGTCAACAATGACCAGATGATTTCCTTCGAAGAGTTCTGCAATGCACTGGAACGCACCGATATCGAGCAGAAGATGTCTATCCGTTTCCTAAACTGACCCCCAAGCTCGTGAACCAATTACATCAAGTACTTTCTGATGGCAGCATTGGCGGTGTTGGTTTACGGAATGTATATGAAAAAGGCAGAGACTTGAGTGTTGTGTTAACTTTAATTTTTAAGCGAAATTAGTCACATGGGGTGGGGGTTCATAGAAAAATCCGTAAGGAAACTTATTATTACTGTGATTGTTTTTCTTTTTTTTGTATATGCCAGTTTAATTCGTAGATTGAATTTATTGTTAATCAATCCAAAATACTTACACAAGTACACAACACATCAAAATTTTGACTTTCTTCATACCGAAAATGTTACTCTGTCCTGCAAACACAGATGTTAAATATACGCCATCCAAAGACCAACCAATGTACATTAAGAAAGTATTCCTAATTAAACTTTCTAGTATAATTTTATAAATGAAAGTGTGATATAATAGTATTGGGGTAACTTAGACAATGTTAAATGTCCCTTAGAAAATCTTGAGGCAATTTTATTGTGATTCTAACACTAGAAAAGTAGATAATTACCTAAGTTGAGTCTCTGATGAATTTCAACTATACTCTTCATCAAAAAACTGAAATGTTAAGGTGAATTTTTACACGTTCCCTGTGCAGCCAAGAGATTATGGAATCAACCCCCTTACGTGCAAACGCAAATTGTGGCAACCCTAAATGAAGTCCTCCGGTTTTCTTGTCATATTCTTTTTTAGTTAATTGGCTACACGTGTATGTCGATAAAAGTGGATAAGGTCACGCATGTACATGTTTACACTACTTTAAACTTTTAAGGGCTTATGCCCCATATGTGGTGGGTCCTACGGTGAGAACCTCTAAATGCACCAACAGTGGGTCATGCGCAGGGAATGTGCATGAATTAGAAACATGGCTTTTAAATTAGTGCATTCCTTTTTACTGTAACATTTTGATGTGATGTCCTAGATTGGACATGTAGGTATTTAGCTGTTCTGTTTGTTACACCAGGCGGCACATTAGCCCTGATCAATGGGTTTGATAACATTAAGATCAAGGGTTTATGTATTTATTAATGAAGTAACTCATTGGTATAATTATTGTTACAGATTGTAGATAATGTTAATATAATTCAAATGTAAAGTAATCGAATTTTATTTTACCTGCCTGATTATTAATTGGATGAAAGTTGAGTTATTTATTACCTAGAATAGAACATAATAGTCGAATCAATAAGTGCTCAAAAGAGGAGGTTGGGTGGAAAAGTCTAAAGCAGAAAGTTTGACATGAGTATGTTTGTCTACTAACTAGTCCAAAAGAAAGTTCCGAAGAACTTTCGGTTTTCGACCTTTCCATCCACAATCCTTCGTTAAATGGACTATTAATAGAACAATAATTAAAACAACAGTTCAATTATAAATCAAATTTATTGCTAATAAATGAAGATATTTGACAATTTAATAAACACTATTCCAATATAATTTAAACATACAAAATATATCTTAGAACTTAATTCTTAACGTTGTTGCTTTGCTATTGTCCGAAACCGTAACACGACATGAGTCTTTCAAAGCACAATCAGTTCTTGAACGCGCCTGGTGACCAAAATCCTAACAAATGATCTAACCAAGCAAAGTTTAGTATTGGAAGCTTATCACTAGTACCACCAACAACATGAAAAGTTATCAGGAGCACGATAATAATAGCGTAGGTAGTACGTACGGTTTAAGTCAAATTCTGGGATTTGAGATTTCAATAATCATATTACAAAAAACAATCCTTACTAAAGCGGAGAACTCACGTCATACGGTTCAAGGGCTCTTATATGCACACGTTTTTTTCGCCGTATAAATCTACGGTAAATTCGCCGTGTGCAGGCACGGTCGCCAGTGTTGTAGGGATGAATATGGAAGCTTGTTGACGGCGCCGCCGCCGCCGTGCCTACACACGGCGAAAAAAACCATGTGTGTCAAGAAAAAAAGGTGTGTGAACGAAGGCCCAAACGGTAATACACAAAACGCGTCTTTGTTAACAATTCAACTGTGTCATTAACGCCAAACGCGATATTTTGCTTTAGATGGCAAGTGTAGACGTAGCATTACACCTTATCAATGCACAGGAAGTGTTCAATGTACCTACTCAGTAACACCTTGATTGTGGCGATCTTAAATAACCACATACCTTCTCAGTAAGTCTTGAGTAAGATGTGAAGCTGTGAATAACCAATGTCATATAACATTTTCGTTTAGTGCTACACTTCAGTTCAGATGGGCTAAATTAGAACTAAGGGGTAACTCGCAATACGCCTCGACGTTTTGCCAAGTATTGGATACTATTGTTTGTATTTCCATTAGCTTCCGCGATAATTCTTTAGTATAAGGGTCAATTCACACCGGGATGGAAACGGCCGCTCGACCTTTTTAAGCGATACCTACTGGTCTCATAGTATGCCGATATTATTTTAAATAATTTGACCATGAAGTGCTCGCCGCGTCAAGTGGCCGCTTCCATCCCCATGTGAATTGAGCCTCAACTCTTATTTAGCGCGTCTCATTAGTCTCGTTTCTTGTCGTCCAATCTGTAGATAGGTAAAGAAAGTAAGTGGCACTTTATTGCGTTTAACTCATGTCATGACGAACCGGTTTCTATCCCTTGCGTATTAGGACCTAAGCAGTGGAAGACACTGCGAGCTTCTTCAGATGTTCCATGAAAACTTGCAGTGATACGTCGTCTGTCAACACGGGGGCGCCACCGTCCTGTAAAAAGTTTTCTTTAGAAATGTCCGAGAAGAGTTTGTTACCACCAAAACCAAATGGGATGAGAACGGTACACCTTTCATAAGTTTAGTAAGTTTGCAATGTGATAATGATTTTGAATGCAGATCGGAATGTGATTTTTCGTCAAAAGATACATAAACAACTCTGTTGAACTAGGAATATCGTAGACTATCTTGGAAGTTGTGTTATTTTTTATTTTGCTTTTCAAATAAGAATCTTATAGTGTGAGATTCCCTCAGGATTGATCTAAAACATTGACTTTATGTTTCGTTTTTTACGAGAATCCTTTCATGAAAGAGTCTGTATAAATGAATTGTCAAAATAAAACATGCAAATGGAACATGATACGTGAACATTCATGACTCGTGAAACTGACATGAAAACATTTATTCTAAGCACTGGTTGCATTTTAATTTAACCCCAAACCAGCACAATTAAACCTATAACTGAAAAGTTGAGTTGGGTCAAAAATACCCCTATGAAAAATGCCAAGATATAAGATTTTTTTAGACATTCTTTGTAAGCAGGTTAGTAAGTTTGTAAGCGTTAGTGACCCAACACCAAAATGGTTGAAGAAAATAAAAAACACTACCGCTGATGGAATCGGCATCGCCTGGTTATCGCCAAACAACGATGGAACAAAGAAAATACAAAATCAGTTTCACACCATGCTTGAACTGGAGGAGCGATCGAGTAGCAAGTAAACATGTGATAACGGATTACCTCGGCAAACGAATACGTCGTTACTTGTTTTTTAAATTTTATAAAGTACTAACTGCTGCTTGCGGCTTCGCGCGCGCTTTTTAAGTAGCCTATGTCCGATCTGGGATACCATTTACCTCCCTGCCAAATTTAATTAAGATCCGTCTAGCCGTTTAGGCGTGAAAAGGTAACATACAGGCAGACAGACAGAGTTACTTTTGAATTTATAATGTTAGTATGGTATACGTATAACGCATAATTAAACATATTATAAACAAAAAAAAATATTTGTTGTCTGATAACTCTGATAGGGCTTACAAAGCACTTAAATGTAAATTTTTCAAACTGAACAGAAAATTGTTATAATTTTCACTGGTGGCAGTTATTGATTTTTTACTTCAATCTTTTAAAGCTACTTTAGTAACGAAGTGAAGAAGAAACCTTTAGCTAGCAATTCAACAGGCGTGTCTCCAATCGCCGATGTTTATTGTTTATTAACGCGCCCTTGCAGATTGTCCCTAAAGTCGTTTTTGATAACTTTATCGCATCTTTAAGCAGCGGACAAAAGCTATCTTTTGCTTGCTGCTTCGTACGTGTTATTCCTAAATATTTTCTACATATTTGCCGGGTTTATTTTCTTTTACTCGATCACCCTCTTGATGGTTCTGTATGGTTGGTCACACCATGCTGTTTTAAGATTAACGTTTTGCTAAAATTATTAGAGCTTCAAGAACAATTCTTTGCTAGTAATTAAGCGTATCATAACAAACACTTGAAATAAAAAATAAGGTTTTAATTAATTAACCGACTTTGAAAAAAGGAAGAGGTCCTATGTTCACTGTTGTATGTACACTTTTTTTAATTTATTTTGTCGATCGAATCGGTCCATTATTGTCTCCAACAATAATGGACCGATTTTTAAATTTCTTTCGCTATTGTATAATGAATGGTCCCAATGTGGTCCCATAAACATTTTATTCCCGAGGGATTAGTATATATCCCGCGAAACTTACAACAGTATAAAAATTAGGGATTCGAAGTAGGTTTTTAGTATTTTTCAAAATAATCAAATTATTTTATGGGTATTACCTACTCAGCTAGTCAGGAGTTACAGCACTATTTTTTTTTCAAGTTTGCCGCGCCCATGATTATTATATATTTGGATAGGAGACACACAAATAAAAAAAATCCATGACGTAAATCGTCCTAAAACGTCAGGTTTCAGAGATATTTACAGATGAAAATACCTATTGTTTTTTTTTTCATAGTTGAATATCTCAGAAACCTGACGCTTTTAGAACATTATGTTAGGGGACATTTTTTATTTGAATAAGTGTCCTCCATCCAAATATTTAACTTTTATCGTGCGCGGTGATTTTGATAATGTCAGGGCCAAAGTCTTCAAACCCCTTTACCTATATATTTTTTTTATTAAATTAATTGTTTCAATTGTTAATACTAGTTCAAATTTGTTTTTATTATTTGATTATAATTTTGCTTTGTAATAATAAATAACTGCAATTACAAAAAAAAAAAAATTACCTAAAATACTTAATAAAATTAGTTTGTTTACTTAATAAAATTAGTAGTAGTTTTACTCACCCCGCCATAGGCGTACATGTTGTTATGCGTCTGCGACGGATTCACCTTCGATAAGAGGAAACGAGCCTGAAACAAGGCAATCATGTTTATAGTAAACATAAAAAACATATAAAATTACACCAAGTACCCTGCCCTATTCCAATACAGCGCTTTTTATACACTTATCATAAGTTTATATTTATTAATCCTATGTATTACGGACCGTTATTGTTGACATTTAGCGAATGTAGAAAATTATGTTGTAAGTGGCTTTAATCCTCTTGCTTTTAGGCGTTTAAAAGTAAACAAGTAAATTTAATAAAATATCAAAAATTACACTGCTTCCTTTATTTTTATTTTTCATAAGTACTTATCCTAACAATACCAAACCTGTTATGGTGGAATAAAGAAACTCAAATCGTATAGATTTGTGTTTCTCATTCCATGAAAATAATATCAGATTTTTCCTATCTAACATCACCGTGTCGCCGCCGCCGGCGGCAACAAGTGTTGCCGTCTACGTCTACAGTAAAATGAAAACACGAATAAATGAAAACGAGCAGAATCAATGAGCGCCCAATACGTGTTGATGTTAGCTCGACCAGGATGTAAACTAGTGGCCACGTAGCGATAAAGATGTGGTGCCGTGCGTTTATTGCCACCATCGCATTTACATGTACGTTGACAACCGTACAGGCTCACGTTCACGTTCCAAACAAGCTAAAAGGTCCCTGTCCCAATAAAAGTTAATTTTAAAAGATCTGCTGTAATATGTTAAGACTTGTTCTTAAATGGTCTGATTCTATGACCTTGACTGGTGGGCCTAGTAAAGAAACGTATTTAAAATCTATTTTATTTTGTCTTTTCATAAATAAAATATCATATTGTCAAATAGTTACGAAATTTGCAGATATAATATGTGTGCTGATTCTGAATGGAGTGCAAAAAGAAGACCTGGACGTGAATACTTTGAAGAAATTGCAGCGGCACAATGTAAACATCGAGGATATGAACAATGAGTGAGTATAATTTTATGTACTTGTTTTCTAAACGCTTAGCGTTTCATTTACAAACTTCTGCCTACGGCTTCGCACGCGCTATTGTCGGATACAAACTAGCCTATCATAATTATTTGAGGTAGGTATGCCAAGTTTAATCTTGATACGTACAGTAGTTTTAAGATTTCTTAGTTAAAATAGATGTTCACATACATCTTGACTCGCAAACTTCCCCCTTTATTATATTATTAGGATTTCATTGGATTCCCTAGTTTACTATCCTTGATTTTGCATATATTTTATCTTGGAAATGGACGGGTTCATAACAAAGAAATATATTCTTTCATCATTTGTTCTGCTGTTTGAAAGTTTTTACAGCAGTAATCTAGCTTTGCAATATGTATGAGTTATATTATTAGACGAAGATTTTGATAAAGCGTTTGATTTTAGAGAAATACGAAAGGAATGCTTGAAGGTGACTGGCCACTCAAAAGCAGAAAAAGAAAAGACAACGCACTCGCCTGAATCAAGTAGGTAACAAATATAATTTCCGGTAATGCTTAGGTACAGATCTAATAACAAATATACCGTGATTTCAGGTGGAGAGCAAAAGGCCAAGTTTATTGATTCAAACCTACAATACCTCCTTCTCAACTATTTCAGCAATCCTCAGAATGAAAACGATAGTGCGAAACCCAAAACGGAGTCACCTAATATTCACTATTTCATGAACTTACTGAACCAGATAAATAAAACTGCACAGCATATTGCAGTAGAAACGACTACAAACTTTATGTCACAGAATAAAAAAAGAGAAGATAAAAATATGGATTATATAAACAAGATTCTTGAAAAGTTTATAGCCTTCCAAAAACTGACTACCACAAATCGACCTACTACCATGCAAATCAACTATGACGACTTTGCACAGAAAATAGATGAATTATTGAACAAAAAGAGGACTCAATCGCAAAAAAAACCTATCACCGAAGAACGTAATGACTCAATGAAATTCGTAATAGACAATTTAGAAGCTTCCCCTTTAAAAATATTTAGAACTGCAATAAAAACGGCAGCTAAAAAAGAAAACAAGCAATTTAGAAATCAAAATGTATCTCAAATTAAAATGCTGTATTCCGATAACGAAGACTCGTTAAAAGTTATGATGACAACAAGGAAAACGAAAATAGTTGAAACAACAGCAAGAAACCAAATCCATCTTATATCAGCTGATATAATAAAGAAAATAAGCGATAGTGTCAAAGCAAATGTTCTACAGGATTTACAGGCTTCAATGAGAATAACCGCAGAAGATAAGATTCAAATACAAAAAAATGAAAAAGAAACACAACCGTTAACAGCTGACGTTATCAAAAAAATATCTGACAGTGTAAAAGCAAAAGTTCTTAAAGATATACAGGATGCAATGAGTACAAGCGTGAAACCTATAAACGTTACAACTAAGACTAAACCTAAAACAGTAAACTTGACAAGGAAAAGAAAAACTATTATTATAACAGTCACGACGACAGGTAACTACAAATTCTGAAAGATAAATGCTAGATTAATGTTTAAATTACAGTTTTTGCGCTAAAACGTAAGTAGTAAAATGTACCAAAACATGAATAAGTAATTTAGGCAGGCAGTTATAAAACAAAGATATGTACTTTAAACTTTATTTGACATTTCAGAAAACCCTGAGGAAGTTCAGAAAATAACAGATAAACCAAAAAATAAACTAGTCGCCAAAACGTCAGAAAACCATACAGAAAACTTGCTTTTGGAGTTGATGAAAATGTTTCAGGAATTCAAAAAAAGTCAAGATAATTCTGCATTACACCAAACTCAAATAAAGACACCAAATTTTGGACAAATAAGAATGTCCGAGCCACAGATGCATCCTCTAACCATAACGCCAATCATCCTGCAGCCAGTTATACGAACAGCTGAAGTCCAATCCGCACTGGAAACACCTATGATTCAAGCGGCCCACGCCAACCCTAGGCCGCAGGACATCTCACCAAACTCTCCATTCTCTTTGCTGAGCTTAGCTGCACCCGATAAAGAGCGGACTATTACACAATTTAACATTTTCAACCCTAAAGAAAATAACCATCAAGTGCCCCCATCTTTAATACAGACTAACTCAGCCGAAGTTCACCCGATAGGCTTACCCGGCGAGCAGTCGTTTGTGTACCAAAATATAATAGTTTCAACTAATCGACCTCTCCAGAGAGTTAGACTCGAGACTCCTCGGAACTCCAATTTTTACTCGCCATCTCATAATAATAATCAAAATCAAAACGACAATAGGAACAACAACGAAAATCCGCCCCGTTATTATAAGACTGAGCATCAAAACAGAGAGCATCACAAAGATTTTGGGCCTGTCAGAAATGAAATGAGGAACGGCGATTACTATAGGCCACAGTATTACGAACAGGTGACTAGACGTCAACCGGTGAGACACGGAAATTACGGACATCATGCATATCACAATGATCGAAGAAAAGAAAGGTTTCATGAAAAGCTTGAAAAGAGCGACAATTATGGTCGTCCACATATGACTCGGTACAGAGAACATGAAAAGGATCTGGAATTCAGTACGGCTAAAATAGCATCGAGACTTCAGATGCCAATGTACAGGGAGCCAAAGAAATACGACGCACATTTTAATAACTTTATGAAGACTCAACAAAAGGTCAATGATATGCTGGAAAGAATATTAGCAACCAAAACGGTATTTGACGGCGAAGAGACGAAAAGTGTTGAAACTGTCTAGTGAAATAAAATCTGACATTAATACGTAGATTGTTTTTATACCACTTCAGCATTTACTGATGATGGTGAATAGACGAATGCTTTATTGTATTCCATAGGTAATAGAGGTGTTTATCTTATTTAGTATCGTTATATATAGACCCTGTTGGGCATACAATATGTAAAGATAGAGGATTATTTATCTGTTTCTAACTGAACATTAACACAACAATTAAGATGTCGACCTAGTAACACAAGTACAAAATAAAACATCATCAATATGTCACAACACAAATAGTCGTAACTCAGCTGCATGGCATCCGTGGGAGATATTGCTCAGTTAAAGGTGATGGCGATACTTATTTCTATGCCATCACATTACAATAATATAACTAAGTATAAAAGGATGAAACATCAAAATATAGTAAATACTAGGTCGTTTTAACCTAATTAATATGGCAAATACAACTAAACATGTGGTGGAGAAATGGCCCATAGCTCTGCTTAATGTTACAGCAATTCGCCATGCTGTACAGCTGGTATTCTGCAATTTAGGTCACGGACACCTTGACATAATAGTATGCTTATACACTGGAGGCTCCTGTTGCCCGGACTTTTAGAAGACCGGT
Organism: Eupithecia inturbata; assembly: GCA_963662085.1. NCBI lineage: Eukaryota > Metazoa > Arthropoda > Insecta > Lepidoptera > Geometridae > Eupithecia > Eupithecia inturbata. Next base: position 3,622,235 of record OY759192.1, read on the forward strand.
GTCCTCAGGGGCTCCACAAAAACACGAGCGCGCACACACACACACACACGCTCGCGCGAAAGCGCATAAATATCTGACAGCAAATATATGTATATATACATATAATAGTTGTAGTTCATATTTTTAAGATAATTTACTTTCTTCAACTTTTCTTTACCTGCTTTGCTGTTCTCATTCTTACCTTTCTTTGTTCTATATTAATCTGTGTAATCTGTTTTGGCCTTATTGTTAAGTATATATTAAGTATTTAAATATAAATTGTAACGCTGTGGTTTACCTCAATAAAAATAAATAAATACTTATCCCGCCGCATGCTTCATAAACCGCGTAAGGGCCGATCGGTAGAAGAAGAGAAGTAGTAATTATAATCTTGAATTATACCGCTCAATTCGAAACCGATCCGACCAGGACAGCATGAGCGATGACGTCATTCTCAACAGCATTCCTATGCAGGTTATATTTACCTGCGAGCCACCATGCTCCGTGTCGATATACCGCGGCACAGGGAAGCGACTCTGCAGAATCTCTTGCGCGTCGTCTATGGGCGCCTGTAGAAGCTGCGCGAAACTGTCGTATTCTGGCATGTCTTGGTAGCGGAGCGCTCGCCATTGTGCTATCGTCTGTAAAAAACCATAGGGTATTAATTTAAGTAAAAGATATATATTATTTATTTATTTGACACCACAAAACCAATTGATTTAGAAACAAATATAGTTTTTGCTTGCGGCTTCGCACGCGTAGTTTCGTACAAAGGTTATTTCTATTCCATGGGAATAGTTTTATGGGCCATACATAGTATGTGTTATTCCAGGTCTTGGTACATAAATTTTAGCCCAATCCGTTCAGTAAGTATTATTGGCATACATAGTATGTGTTATTCCAGGTCTTGGTACATAAATTTTAGCCCAATCCGTTCAGTAAGTATTATTGGCATACATAGTATGTGTTATTCCAGGTCTTGGTACATAAATTTTAGCCCAATCCGTTCAGTAAGTATTATTGGCATACATAGTATGTGTTATTCCAGGTCTTGGTACATAAATTTTAGCCCAATCCGTTCAGTAAGTATTATTGGCATACATAGTATGTGTTATTCCAGGTCTTGGTACATAAATTTTAGCCCAATCCGTTCAGTAAGTATTATTGGCATACATAGTATGTGTTATTCCAGGTCTTGGTACATAAATTTTAGCCCAATCCGTTCAGTAAGTATTATTGGCATACATAGTATGTGTTATTCCAGGTCTTGGTACATAAATTTTAGCCCAATCCGTTCAGTAAGTATTATTGGCATACATAGTATGTGTTATTCCAGGTCTTGGTACATAAATTTTAGCCCAATCCGTTCAGTAAGTATTATTGGCATACATAGTATGTGTTATTCCAGGTCTAGACCTCTACAGATCTCAAATCAATTTTAAGCTTGGTCCGTCAGTAGGTATTTATGAATAAATAGTAAGTGTTATTCCAGGTCTGGGCAAATAAATTTTAGCCCGATCCGATCAGTAGGTATTTTTGGCATAAATTGTATGCGTTATTCCAGGCCTAGACCTCTAGAGGTCTAGGCAAATAAATTTCAGCCCGATCCGTTCAGTAGGTATTTTTGGCGTGAAGAAGTAACAAGCATACTTACATCCATCCATTCATGTATTCATCCAAACTTTTGCATTTTATAATATTAGTGTGACACAGAGGAATAAAAGCTCTCGGGTGGACCGCAACTAAATGCGAAACAGAGTGTTGGAAAACCTTCCACTCGACTAGCCGACGGTAGGCTTTGTAGTAGTCAAGGGTAGACGATGCATGGGGGCGGCTCAGGATCTATACGAGCCTATTGTCATCAGTTGACAGCTTATATGATGAAGTAATACAGGGTGCCACGTAACATGTGTACTAAGCTGAAAGGGGTGGGTGATTCTGGAGCCCAAGGGTGAATAAGGATTTTTCTAATTTCAAATACTTATAAAAAAAGAACTACTACTATTTGTATTTTTTACACGCGCTCTTGCATTTAACATTATAAACTAATTTACAAATGTTATTTCAGCAAAACCAGTGTTTTGTCATGAAATTATTACCAAAAATATGATGCTAGTCCTTTGAAATATCAAAACAATAATAATAATGTAAGAATACCCGTAAAAGAACACGAATATAAAGAAAAAAGGTCCCCTATCTAAAAAAATAATAATAATGTTCGAAATTCAAAAAATCGTAGAACATAAAAAGTTGATCCCGTCGGGGTCTAGAATCACCCCCTTTCGGCTTAGTACACATGTATCGTGGCACCCTGTATAGATGACTAGCTTCAGCCTGCGCTTTCGCAAGCGGTTTTTGCGATAAAAAGTAGCCTTTATGTTAATCCAAGTCTTGAAAAACTTAAATGGAAGCCAAATTTCAGCCATATCCATTGTGAGGCAACAAACATATAAAATTCGTATTTATAATATTAGTGTGATACGAACCTCTCCATGATAAATAAGTATCTGGAAGAACGTGTCCATAAGCAGGATCCTATCCGGCTGTATGGACGAGGTGTCTAGTAGCACAGGCTCCGGAGGGCCACCGAAACTGTACGAGTACAGGATCGGTTGGATCATGATCAGGGACTGGGTCAGGTCTTCGCGCATCAGCATGTGTCTGGAACAATATAAATCAGTTAAAACTACTGGTCCTACTAGTTTCTAACTGCTGCTTTGCACGCGTCGTTTTCGGAATAAAAAGCAGCATATATAGGGTTACTGGTAATTCACGGACAATGCGTGAAATACAGGTTCTGCCCAACATCATGATTCACGAACGCGGTTGTGAAGACGCCATATCTTCATCATAATAACTCTTTAAAATTTTATCCCATGGGAAGTGATTAATTGGATAAAAAGTATGTGTTATTCAAGGTCGGTAATTTATGCAAAATTTCAACCCGATCCGTTGAGTAGTTTTGGAGTGAAGAAGTTACAAACAAACATCATTTAGTGGCGTCACACTCCTTTTACCGGGGATAAAATTTGCCGGGATACCATTTAACTAACTCCTTGCTAAGTAATTTAGTCATTTATTTTATCATTAATTAGTCAAAGTCATTTATTTGCAAAAACACGTGTAAAAAAAGATGACAAATAGTTTTTTTTAAGTCAACATGTTTGACCAATATACATTGGTGTGCAAAGTAATCAGAGAGTATGGCATGCAGGTCTAAATTTAATTGTACATAAGAATAACAGATTCATAAGATTATTAATTTATCATAGCATAAAATTAGATTACATCATTTAGGAATTCGTCAATATTAAAATAGCATTTATCACATAAAAGTTTTTTTTAAATTTACTCTTAAATAGGTTTACATTTAAGTCTTTGTAGCTCTTAGACATTTTATTATAGATTACAGGTACCATGCACACTACACTCTTTCTCAACATAGTAGTTGTTGATTAGTGCCTGGCTAATCTATTGTTGTCCCTTCTATTCCTAATTACAATGTCACACATTCGAACAGAACGGCGATTGCCAAATTTGCTAAATTTCATAACGATCTGTTCACCCGTTTAGGCAGGCATTACTTGATAATATATAGCCTTTTTGGCCTTATTGTTAAGTATATTTTAAGTATTTAAATATAAATTGTAACGCTGTGGTTTACCCCAATAAAAATAAATAAATATTTAAAAAACGGATTTCATAATATTTAGTTTTAAAATAGACGCAAGAGCTTTTTTAAAAGCCTTAATAAACATTATTGTTTCTCGTTCTGAATAGGAATAATCAGATTATTTGTCTAGTTACATTAAAACAAAGAAAGTCGCACCCCTATTAAAAATTGAAGTGTGTGAGGTCTTTTAACTGACTTCGAAAAATGGAGTAGCTTCTATGTTCGGTATGCATGTTTTTTATAAGAGTGTTAGCCGATTTCTCCGTCAGATGTGGACCGATTTTGATGGCTTTTTCGCTATTGTATAGAGTATACACTATACAATAGCGTATAAAAAAGGTAATAAAAAAAGTTATAATATTAGGTCCTTACATATGAAATTGGCGTTTTTCGTACTGGCCACTTTAATCACAAATTTCTCCTCTTTGGTAAGGAATTCCAAATTCAAATTTGTACAGCTATAGACTCATGTATTTGTGCTTCGATGATCGTCATTCATTTGTTTTTTTTCTTCTGTTTTTTTCTGTTTGCGTCACTCATTTTACAAAATGGAAAACTTAAAATATCGCATTATTTACGAGTACGAGTTCCGCCGTGGCACTAGTGCTGCGGAAACAACTCGAAGGGTGAATGATGTGTATGGCGGTCGTGTTGCAAAAGAAAACACAGTTCGTTTTTGGTTCCAACGTTTTCGTTCTGGAAATTTTGACCTGCAGAACAAGCCCCGTGGACGGCCTGAGACTCAAGTTGATAATGAAGAGTTGAAGGCTATTGTGGAAGCGGATCCATCGCAAACCACGTCCGAGTTAGCTGCAGGCTGCGATGTTAGTGATAAAACTGTTTTAATTCACTTGAAGCAAATTGGGAAGATTAAAAAGCTTGAAAGGTGGGTACCTCACGAATTGACTGAAGCAAACCGGCAAACGCGCGTCGACTGCTGCGTTACATTACTAAACCGGCACAATAATGAAGGTATTTTAAACCGAATCATTACCTGTGATGAAAAATGGGTTCTTTACGATAATCGGAAGCGCTCAGCGCAATGGTTGGATCCTGGCCAGCCAGCCAAATCCTGCCCCAAGCGAAAATTAACCCCAAAAAAGTTACTTGTAAGCGTTTGGTGGACTAGTGCCGGTATTGTTCATTACAGTTTTCTCAAATCTGGCCAGACTATTACGGCTGATGTCTATTGTCAGCAATTGCAAACCAGGATGGAAAAGCTAGCGGCTAAACAACCTAGGCTGGTCAATCGCTCCACGCCACTGCTGCTTCACGACAACGCTAGACCACACACTGCGCAACAGACGGCTACTAAATTAGAAGAGCTTCAATTGGAAAGTCTAAGACATCCTCCGTACTCCCCGGACCTTGCTCCAACAGATTACCATTTTTTTCGAAATTTGGATAACTTCTTGCAAGGGAAAAAATTCAACTCCGATGGGGCAGTCCAAATCGCCTTCAAAGATTTTATTGATTCCCGTCCGACTGGTTTTTTTAGTAAAGGGATCAATGAACTACCTATAAGATGGCAAAAGTGCATAGAAAATAATGGTTCATACTTTGATTAATTAAATATATTATATTAAAAAATATTCGACTTTTTGTTCCTCCCATACAAAACGCCAATTTCATATGTAAGGACCTAATATATAACATTATTACGATCACGAGATGGCCCATAAAAAAGTTATTCCCGAGGGATTAGTAGTTCCGCAAAACTTAAAAAAACAGTGTTAAATTAAGGAGTACGAAGTCGGTCTTACAATTTTTTCAAATCAATTTAAATATTATTTAATGCTTAGTTGGACGTGTATCTGTGCGTCTGTTTGTGCATATGGCAGGCATCGTAGCTGCTTGAAGGAGCCGATTTTGATCCAGATTTGTTAATCGCTTATTTGTCAGGGATTAAAAAACATCACTCCTACTAGGTTCACAAAACCGAATGCAGAGTATTTTAGAGGATGGGAGGCACTGGCAACTCTGTAGCCCAATAACAGCGATCGTCGTCTATGTACGTAGAAATTATAACAAATGACATGGAAAGCGTAAAATTTTAAATTCATTCCTTCATTTTAAATCATTCACGTAACGTATAACATTTTCTATTTTCTAGCCTTAGAGAAAACATCGACATGCTAGGCTGAGATAGCAGGTATATTAAATGGTGTTTGCTTTGCAATGCAAACAGCCAAACAACTACAAAAATATACCTCAAATATCTGGTTAGTTTATAGTAGCAATACGAGCTGGGGAAAATGAATGGGACGGTGAGGTGGTCTTGAGTCGTGCGTTCTCGTCAGCGCGATCTAGAGCTCGGCTAACCTTTACTAGCGACATCTAGTTGCGCGCCCGACAACTCCATTCAGTGTCATACTAACTGCTAGTATTCTGTGCGAGGGGACGATTCATCCCTTCATCGCGCACATAAACTGAACGAAGCAATAGAAGTGATATTCACCGGTCAAGTAAGAGCATGTTTTGGGTACAATCCTTAAAATAAACAGAACGTTCCATTGATCGCGTATAAATGGAACAAAACAAATTAATGTCAATAGTGAGCTCAAAGTCCAACAGTTAGTGGTTTCACCGATAAAAGAGCTGAGAGCATTATAAATAGGTGCCGTCTGTAATCTTAACTTGTTTTCAGTATTTAATTTGTGTCTTGGCAAGTTTTTCTGTTGGACAAAACTGTCGAAAAATTCCAGAATATACTGGACAAATTTTCCTCAGGAATAAAACATTTATTGACTATTTTCCATTGAAAATCGAAATAATCATCAAAACGGTTAACAATTTGCACTGTAAGCAAATTGTTAACCGTTTTGATGATTCTTTATAACATTAAATTAAACAATACAGACGAATACAGCTTCTTCCTTTATTTCTATTATGTCTTGAAGTCGTCTTTATAAATGTACCTGTAGAAAGTGGTCTCATCCGGCGAGTTGTTGAAGACCTGCAGGAATTGCGAGCGGCGCAGGTGGTACATGAACTGTGGGTACAGGCTGAAATTCTCGGACAGGCGAAAGCTGTTCGGGTCGTCTTTGCCGTACTCGCCGAACTTCTGGCACTGTGGAATGATTAATAGTTTGAGAATCACTGATATACACGTTACAGAGGTAATTATTCTAACAGAAAAGTAGAGTCATTGTAGATATGGTATACATTACCATAATGTGGAAATGGAGACATAATATTACGCTTTTCGCCTTAGCCGAGTATCTAAACTCAGTCAATCAAGACAGAAGTGACGCAAGGATATACTTATATCAAAAATCCACTCTACTACCGGCTACGGTACATGACCAGGCGTGCCATCACTACCGCACCAGCCTTCTGGTCGAACCCGGAAGATAGTAGTGGTAAATATGTATAATGTTACTAGTCGTATGAGCATCCTGTCGAGCCAGCGCAGCACGTCTGGCGAGTCCTCGAGCTCGGCGCGGTACACGACCAGGCGAGCCATTACTACCGCGCCAGCCACCTGGTCGAACCCGGCAGATAGTGGTGGTACATATTATGTATAGAGTTACCAGTCGTATGAGCATCCTGTCGAGCCAGCGCAGCACGTCAGGCGAGTCCTCGAGCTCGGCGCGGTACACGACCAGGCGAGCCATTACTACCGCGCCAGCCACCTGGTCGAACCCGGCAGATAGTGGTGGTACATATTATGTATAGAGTTACCAGTCGTATGAGCATCCTGTCGAGCCAGCGCAGCACGTCAAGCGAGTCCTCGAGCTCGGCGCGGTACACGACCAGGCGAGCCATTACTACCGCGCCAGCCACCTGGTCGAACCCGGCAGATAGTGGTGGTACATATTATGTATAGAGTTACCAGTCGTATGAGCATCCTGTCGAGCCAGCGCAGCACGTCAGGCGAGTCCTCGAGCTCGGCGCGGTACACGACCAGGCGAGCCATTACTACCGCGCCAGCCACCTGGTCGAACCCGGCAGATAGTGGTGGTACATATTATGTATAGAGTTACCAGTCGTATGAGCATCCTGTCGAGCCAGCGCAGCACGTCAGGCGAGTCCTCGAGCTCGGCGCGGTACACGACCAGGCGAGCCATTACTACCGCGCCAGCCACCTGGTCGAACCCGGCAGATAGTGGTGGTACATATTATGTATAGAGTTACCAGTCGTATGAGCATCCTGTCGAGCCAGCGCAGCACGTCAGGCGAGTCCTCGAGCTCGGCGCGGTACACGACCAGGCGAGCCATTACTACCGCGCCAGCCACCTGGTCGAACCCGGCAGATAGTGGTGGTACATATTATGTATAGAGTTACCAGTCGTATGAGCATCCTGTCGAGCCAGCGCAGCACGTCAGGCGAGTCCTCGAGCTCGGCGCGGTACACGACCAGGCGAGCCATTACTACCGCGCCAGCCACCTGGTCGAACCCGGCAGATAGTGGTGGTACATAGAATGTATAGAGTTACCAGTCGTATGAGCATCCTGTCGAGCCAGCGCAGCACGTCAGGCGAGTCCTCGAGCTCGGCGCGGTACACGACCAGGCGAGCCATCACTACCGCGCCAGCCTCCTGGTCGAACCCGGCAGATATGTGGTGGAGGTGGGCTGATGCATCGCCCCAACTGAGAAACAATGGAAGAGTATCCAGTAGTCCATATCCATACTAATATTATAAATTTGAAAGTAATCCTGTCTCTCTGTCTGTTACCTTCTCACGCCTTAATTACTGAACTGATGTTAATAAAATTTGGCAGGCAGGTAGAGGGTATCCCAGGAAAGGACATGTAATGATCATAAAGGCAGGCAGTTGCGTTGCAGCGCTTTTCGTCAAGATGAATATATAAAAAGATATGCTGTTTTTTCCGTTTCTTGATGGCGTTACTTTTCACAATCGCTAGACGTTCGGGCCGGGATGGATGGGCCATCGCCCATAGACGTTTTAGACGACAAAAGGCTGGCGTAATTGTCAATTTAGCCGGAAAGGATGAGGGTGGCACATATCACACAGAATGGCGAAATAGATAGGATAGAGAACAGCCTATAAGCTTATGGACAACGAATGATGACTTACTTGCGTGCAATAGTGGTGACTCGGACCCTTCGCTGCCCACTCGAGTGCTGGTACTGTGTTATGAGCTGGACAGAGCCACGCCCGCCTTGAGGGACGGTCGCGTGTTGATTTACCACCTGTTATGCAAAACAATCGGATTTATAAGGTGAAAGTAGTAGCATTCAAAATTCAATTCAAAATGCTTTATTTCCTTTAGACCTTACAGGAGGACTCTTGGGCACGTCACAAAATTCAAATTGCATAAGTAAAACTAGAAAATAAAGTGATCACTTTGATTTTGGATTAATACCGTTTTGTTTCGATTGTGGTAAATCTGCTGTCAGATGGTGTTTTATCGCCGCCATGTTGTACGGTCAACTTGTTTAGGGTAGGTATACTCGCAAATTTTGTAGTTAAGGTGTTCGATACATCGATCACGTAGGTATGTATTTAGCATCATCAGCAGTTTGACCTAAGTAGGTTACTCGTGCCGCGAGCGCGGACCGGGCGCCTACGGAGGTCAGTGCATCAGCAGCAGCCATTTCAATCGCACTCATTAACATCATTATTAGTCGTAGTTTTATACAATATAGCTATTGTTACATATACTCGACTTTTATATCAGCATCCCGGGAAGAGCTAGCCGCGATTCCTATATGGTCCTTCGAGCCGGATTTGAACCAGCGACCTATGGATGAATTGATTTTTATTTAAAGACCAGCCATACTCAAAGTGTGCTTCTCGGAAATATTAAAGAAAAATATAATTGCATAGAAAATTAATGAATTATGCGACATTTACTAATTATGTCCAATAGTAGACTAACATTGATTTTTTAATGTCCATACAGTTTAAATTCCACCACGAATACTTGAAAAAGCCACAAAAAAGCCCTCTTAATTAGGGTCCCGAACAAATACTAAAAATGTAATAAAGTTTAAAATTTTAAGGGGTTGCCATACAAGTGAAAATTTGATGTCCTGTGATGTGAAAAAGTTGCCTGATTTTTACGGTACGGAACCCTTCGTGTGCGAGTCGACTCGCACTTGGCGGTTTATTTTTTTGATGCAGTGGGTAATTGGGTATGCTGATTGTTTTTTTTTTTTCTTTTTGTTAGCCTTTGATTTACCCAGTGGCATAGGCAGAGAGCGCTGTGATCCCGGCGCGGCGGCGCAGCGCAGATGTCGGGCGGGGGACGGTGGGACGCAGCGGTGTGTGTGACGCAGTGGAGTGAGCCATACTTTTTCACCAGTTAGTGCTTTTTGTTAGTTTCTGTCACTATTTGCCTCCTCAGTAAAAACGTTGATTTTCTTTTGACGCGATGCAATAAATCACGACTTGCTCTGCTCAATGCTTTCTGATATTTGCTGACTCGGTTACTGGCACTATCTGCCAACTCCCGTAAGTTTCATTTTCTTTTGCCGCAATACAAAAATAAATCGCGGCTCGCTCCGCTCGCCCATTACTGATTATTGTACCCTCAAGTTTTGACATTATTTATATCTTCCAGCCCCCGTAAAAAAGCTAATATTTCCTTTACCGCAATCTAATAACTGGACGTTTGCTCCGCAAGCCGTTATTACTGTTTGATTTGGACAGTGCATGCAGTGTGTAAAAAATACGTGGCGCGCTCCACTCACCGTAATTACGGTCTTTGTGCTGTGTTATATTGGTAAAACAGCCGTAAAACAACATTTGAGTGCTTCTCACTACTGAGAACAATTTCTGTTTACAAACCCCTGATACACTCATGTTAAGATGCTCAGAAAGTCACTTAGCCAAACGCCACAAAAAAAAGATCGCGGGTTGCTTTGCGGGCTGCAAAATATTTCAGTAAATCCGCCGTGTGGGGCTCCGTCAAATATTTCGGTTCCCAAAAGGGTTCCATCAAAAAAGTTTGAGAGCCGCTGCATAGACTATTGCTTGATGCTCTGCTTAACTAGGCCAACTTTTAAAAAAGCTTATGACCTTTGACAGCTTCATTTCAGCAACCCACAGTTGCTGATGGTTTTGAATTAATGGGATTCAGACTAGTCTTTATAACGATTTTCTATGGCGCATTTGGATACGTACGGTACAACACAACACCTGGAACTGACAGAAGCTAAAAGTGAGTTGTCAGATGATTTCGATGAACTTTGATGCTAAATTAAATTATCAGCTTTTAAATCGTTTCAAAAATAGAGTATTCCAACAAGGCTAGAATTAACTATCTAATAAAGAAACAACGCCACAAACCTCAAAGAATATCGCCATAGTTGTACTAGGTTCGAATGTGCACATCTTCCATTGGCAAGTGTTGCCCATACCCACTTCTTGGTCCGACACACTTGGCCCCTTTTGGTTTAGGGACACACATGAGCCAATCGCGCCAGAAACTATAAATATTGAAATAGTCACTTTAAATAGATACTTTCCAGTGAGCAAGATAGATAGAATTTCAGCAGATAAATGTTCTGAATTACAGAGTGGAAGGGGAATATGAAAGCCTTTGCCCTGCAATGGGACAACGCAGGGTTACCGGTGGGGCAAAAGTAATCACCCGATGTTGTTTTGCTGTAATTTATTTTATATGAAAAATTTTGGTTCTACTCGTGGATTATGTTTATTTGATGTATCGCCGTCAGAAATGATAACCATGCGGGCTTATTTTATGCCCTTTCCATCACTTGTGTCAGAATTTCGGGCGATAGGTTCTCGCGTTCCTGTCGGATATTCTCTTCAAGAGTCTGAGGCTTGTTTACATACAACCGGGACTTCAAGTCACCCAACAACACAAATGTCAACAACCCAACAAAAGCGAGAAGTTAGACGACGCGGAAATGTTTCCTTCAGAGTATAGGCTGTAGCTCGTGCAGTTTGCGCCGTTGCTCCGTCCTGTTGTAACCACATGTCCTCCAGTCCCAATTTTTCCGATTGAGGTAGCAAAAATTTGTTGATCATGGCTCTGTAGCGCTCGCCGTCCAAAATGGCCCGATGACTCCTCCAGCATAAACAGTACACCATGCAGTAACTTTGAGCAGGTGTACTGGCTCTTCGTGGGACGTATGCGGATTTTTGCTGCCCCAGAAGCGATAATTTTGCTTATTCACATAACCGGAGAGATGGAAATGGGCCTCATCACTCATGATGATTTTGGTTGGAAAATCATCCTCCTATTGGTCAGACAATTATTCCGCGTTCTTGAGGAGTACCTATAGCGTTCCATGGCTTATGACGTGTATTCTTCATCTGTTTTGTTTTCTTCACAAATGTTAAAACAGAATTGAGATTTGCTATTTGCAAAAGTTATAGCATCTTCGAATAGTATAGGGTGAATACTATTGCACCACCTTGTATAATAATTTTAAATATTCTTATAGGGATTGGGACCATAAAATAATAATTCTTAGTATGAAGGGCTTTTTATGCGTAACTTACTTTTCAATTCCCTACTGCACTTGACTTCCAAAGTACCATTGAATGCCATCTTGTAATCCCCTTTCTGGTCTTTAGCAAAGACCCTCTGGAATGTTTGCTTGAATAGAGACGAGTTAAAGGAGTCCCCCATCACCATATGGCCACTAGAACATAGAATAAGGGGTATTTTTCCCTAAACAATTTCAGATTTTAAAGTTTATGGTGTGGTGGTGGATATTATGTATGGTAATAGAAAATAAGCGAAAATCAATCTTATGACATTGTTTTTGTATACATTTTGGAATGTGTCTTGGGACTTACCCAGTGGAATTACAGCATTGCTTCATCTCCATCAAACCAGTCTGATCTAATGCACAAGAGTAAATGTCAATAGCATGACCATTTGTTGCTGATCTAAATGCCAAAGCCTCGTAATGCTTGATAGCCTTCTTCATGAACTTGGCGTTATCCTTGTGGATGTCATGGTGAGACCGGATAGGCTGCTTCAGCTCATCGTTGACAACCTGACCGGGGCCTTGAGAGCAAGGGCCTCCAAGGAACTGCATGATTCTAGCTCCAGTGTTTGGGTAAGTCACTTCTAACAGACCAACAGCGAGTGAAAGAGCAACACCACTGCTACGTAGCGGTCTCTTTCCCACCCCTTGAGGCCAGGGATCACGACCTAGTTCCCCTAACAAGTCAGTCAGGGCCATGTCACATTGTTTGACTGGTTGTAGGAACCGATGGGCTGGTGGTTGGGGAGTTGGTTGCCCCGGGCGCTGCTGAGGATTGGGGGCATTGACCCTGCCAATGCCCAGCTGCTCTTGAATCTGTTTTGCTGTCAAATCTTTGGTCCCTTTGAAGACATAGCACTTTGATATTCCTTCCGTACCTGTTCAGAGAACAATCCTAATTACTCACAGTTCCAAATTGCATTAATATTTTTGAAACAATCTTAACCTGTCAGCCACAATAACTCGTCAATTACATACAATACCACAGACCATATGTGAACAAAGTCATAAAAAAAACTTGGTTAATAGGTCTAGTACCTACCTAATTCGTGAATCTGAACCATTCTTCCAAAGGTAATCAGACCAACTAAGGCATTCTGAGGCATCAGACTGAGGGAAGTCTGGAGGGAATCCTTCAAAGCTCCCAGCTCCTCTTCATCCATACATGTGTCGACCACAAGCAGGAAAATAGGAGGCATAGTCTGTGCCCGAGTGATAGTGTACTCTATAGTTGAGAAGTTAGGGATCAATTCTGCAGGCTGGTGCTGCTCAGATATGGCTGCATATTGAGGTGGAAACTGAAAGAAGAGTGTTGGTTCATAAGGATCACTAATTATTTCGTAATCAATCCTCTAATTAGAATGTGTTGAGTAGGTACTATTCTGTCTGCTACTTGTCAGTTCAAATAGTTACTCCTAGCAAATCTAGCCCGAAAATGTACAATTTTTTAGATCTAATCTAATAAATAATTGAGTACAAAGTGACCCAAAAAGACTATCATACTGTATAACCAACAAATAAACACTTACAGGATTTCTCTGAAAGCAGAAGTTGCACACCCACAATTTAGCTCTATAATCAACCTGACACATCGGATTCAGAATTGCCCGGCATGTATTGCGTGTGCACAGCACAGGTTCGTACTGGATCGGCGGCAGATCTGGTCGCTCCTTGAGTGGCTGATAGAGACAAGCCAGAGGGACCACCAGCCTGGTTGTCTCGATCCGGCTCGAAGGCCATACATTCCAGGTGAACCGTACGCCATCCCTGTCTTCATTTTGCTGTATGAAGTCCTCGTAAGTAGTCATAGCGCCGATCTACAACAAAAATCCAGTAAAAACACGAGCGAAAAGGAAACCCTTTCGCAACTAATTATCACTGTTGTTATACGTACCAAGAAGACATACGGCTACTGTATGACACCCACACAGTTTTTAGCGCAATGCACCACTAGGAATTCATTCAGAAAGCAAATTATTTATTATTATTTTGCAGTTTTGACCAGACGGGAGAGGCTGGCTGATTTGGCAATTGTCAAAACCATAGACAAAACAGCTGTCACTTCGGCCACGTCATTTACGAATACGCAGAGTAACTACAGTTTTGAAAATCTCTAGAGAAAAATGTTTAGGATTTTCGATTTTCAGAATATAATTACATACTTAATAATTTTCATTTCTATTTATCTAAAAAAATAAAACGCCGGTACTAAAAACTCTAAATAAGTTTGTACATCTTATTTATGGTACAATACTTTTAACCATAGAGAAAAGAAGAAAATGCCGCGTCCCTGTCTTTGGTCTACGTTCCATTTAACGCATAAGCTATTATACCGTCGCTTGTCTAGAAATGTATAACCGGTTATTACATTATAATGTTTTGAGGTTTCCGTTTTTAATTATGCAATTTTTGTGTCATTGAGTAATTTTCGTAAAAAAAAAAGAGTTTTAATACGTATTACATACATTTTTTATATGGAGAAAATTAAAACATGAATGAAAGAATGAAATTAAAATGTCAAAAGGCAAAAGATAAAGTGACATCGGTAATGAAACGTTTCTGAATGATTTTTTTTTTATTTTACGACATTGTAAATTATTTCAAAAATGGACTTTAATCGTAAATTATTCTGCATTTTAAGTTAAATCAACAGTTTTCTGATATAAACAAGTGTTTAAAAAAGTAATGAAATGTCATTGCTTTGTTTCAAAAGCAGGAAGTTTACGCCAAAAAGTGCGACTGCGCACTGGCCAAATTAGTAGTGTGAAAGAAAATGGCGATCAGCGAAAGGCGTCCGGAGCTAACGTGATGAAAAACATTGTCATAAGCTCAATTACATAGTGTTTTAGTTATAAATTGTGTCAGATGTAGAATAATTAAGTGTTAATGAATAGTGATTGTGTATAAAAATGGCTGCGAATATGTACAGAGTCGGCGGTAAGTTGCAGTAATTGGTTATTTTTGTTGTAGCTTCGCCGGTTCACCGCCAGCCGACTAGCGGTGCTTTGCTTTGATTGTCGTACCTTCATTAGTTGTTCACTCTAATTAGTTCAATAATATCATAGTGCAATAACAAGGATATCCTAAAATAATTATGGGTTTAGTGCGAGACTTCTATTGGCGGGATAAAACATTCAAGAAAATATTTCTTGACCGAAATTTGTGAAATAGGACATTAGCATTTGCGTCTAGGTATCATTGTATCGGCTTGCGTATCTGCGTTCGGGTGGTTACACATGAAACGCTTCGAATAAACATGAGTATCTAAGACAATTCGGGGTTGTTTTGTACGATTTCTATGGCTTTGACGCGAGATTTTAGGTTAGATTCAATGTTGTCAAAATATTTTGGTTTGATTATTTGGTGGTTTGTTAGGTCGGGGGGTGTTTTTGTCGTCTTTGAGTGTAGGGTTTTAGGTATTATGATGTGAAGTAGGCTTTCATTGATGGTTATAAGATTGTTGATTTATAGTTCAGAAGTAATTGTCTGATCTGATAGTGGATTGGTTTCTGGGTCTGAGACACCTCGCGCGGCGCGCTCCGCCGCGGTCGCGTCGAATGCTAATTAGACTCTTCCTCATACATAACTTCCTATCAACATAAATTCCATTCATAGTACTGATTGCCTTTGTTTCACAACATTGAACCCTTTCAGTAAATATATTTGAGAGGATTTCATAGGCTTAATAAAATCACAATAATTACATATTTATTATAACATTTATTATGTAATTTCAAGAAATTTCTTCGGAACAAAGTAAGACTATGTATGTTGTGAATGAGCTAAGTCACAAGAGGCTGATCCTATGTCTATGTGCATGTGTTATGACCTGTTTTTAATTGGTGTCTTCTTTTGCTCTTACCCACTCATTAGATTCTGTGTTATTCATATGCTAAATAAATTAAACCAAATAAAAATAACTTTAAAAATCAGGTTTTGGATTGGTCTATAAACCCTACTCCACCACTGTCATTCGTCAGGAGATCCATTTATGCTCATTGGAAGTGCAGGAATAACGAATAATGATTGCCTGGCTTTAAATTCTTCTTTCTTTACCCTTCCTTACTTTTCTTTCTTTGTTCTGGGTGGCTAAGCCGGTGGGTTTACCACTGGCTTAGCCAGCCAGAACAAAGATATTTTTCTGTTTGTCTGGGGCTGATTAGCCATAGTAGAAGTAAATTAATTTGCAAATATCCCATAAAAATAATAAAAAAATATCAGTTTTCAATAAAATAGGATAATTGAGTAAGTCATTGTTATGTAAAATGCACAAGTCATGTACATGTAATGAATTTATAAAAGGCACAGTTTAATTTCTTAACATAACCTTCAGTTATGTGAAAGTATGAGTTCAATGACCCATTAGTAGTGTAACTTACCTAACTATTCAGTTTTTTCTATAAATTCATCTATCTATGTTGGTATTATATTGATAGTAACAATTTAATACCACTGAAGTTTCTTATTAATTTGAATGCAATCTTTATGTCAATGATATAAGAGTAGGTTTTGCGCACAGCAAATCGTTTTCGTGCAAATGCAATCTTTATGTCAGTGATATAAGAGTAGGTTTTGCACGAAAACAAATCAGAAACTTCAATTTTCGTTTTCTGAGTAGGCCTCCTGATAACAGTAATCTAGTTTGGTAATGATGGCTCATTAGAAAATTTCATTGTTACATAATATCCATCTACAATGTTAAATGGATAATCATACTTTTTATGTATTCCCTAAAATTATAAAAAATCATATTGACTCTGAAAATTCTAATTTGTGATTATTTTTATTGACCTCTGTATGGAGAATGCTTATCAATTTGTTCATTTGTACATAGTTTTTCTCATCAGTTTCTATATTCTAGGCATTGCGAAATATTTTTGATAGTATGTGTTGAGGTAACAACCCATATCTAAACTGGTTTAGTGAATGAACCATACTTTACAAGACTATTTATTTGCAACAACAATTTTTTTAGATAATTATAGCTATCAACAGCTTCATTTTGAGTTCAATCAAGTAAGTCCCTCATGACCTTAAAAGTCTAGATAAGGTGAGTTTTGTAAGGTCAGACAAACTTATGCCTACTACACACATCGTACTTAAAGGCGTAATATCTAGTAGCATTGGCACTTGGTAGGCTTGTTTCGTAGTTACATACGATGTGTATAATAATACGGAATAGATATTCAAAATACGGCGCATAAAAAAATGCGATCTCACTTTTTTTCAGGTTTTTTATTCTGTATACAAGCTTTGGCTTGTTTTGGCTATAGGTAGGTATATTAGCATAAACCTACAGAAAAATATATATATATATATATATACGCATAGCTCGGAAAAAATGCGATCTCACTTTGTAACATACTGTTTTTGCTTTTGTGTACAAAGTTTGGCAAGTATTAGCTAAAAATTAAAGTACGTATGTTAACACAAGTCTTACGTAGTTAGGCGCTAGCTTTACTCCGTCTGGATAGGCTTTACACGTGAGGGCTTGCCAGGTAGACAAAGTTATCGATCATCTTTATTTTGACGCGACAACATAGGTTGCGTAACGTTAACATAGTCTAGCGACCGTTCAGACACTCGAAATACGGTTTGAATTTACTCTTTGTTCGTAACTACGAGTATTTATTTATTAGTCTGGTCGAAGTAACTAAAATACTTCTTTGGTCTGATGTGCTTAGATCTATCTAGATCGACGATAGGGGATAAACCCTATAACTAACCTGATATTTTTGGACCTTCGAAAGACTAAATTGCTGGATCCGGCATTTGTATTTTACCAAGTCTATATTGGAGTCGACATCCTCCACCTCCTCCACAGCCTATATTGGTCCTCTGCTGGACCCAGGCCTCCCCCTAAAAAGCGCCTTGTTGGCTTTTATTTCTCGGGGGGTAATGCTCATAATCCCCACTCTGGGCATGCGGGTTGGGGATCGCAGTTACCGTAGAATTGTTCTGCAGGGGGCGCCCTTGGTCGCCTCTTACGACACCCGCGGGAAAAATTTGGGGTGGTGCTAGTTCTAAGCCAGCACCACACAGCAGTAGTCGACATAATAACACGAAATACAAATTATGTACTTCGATGGCTCGGCCTTCTTACCCGTTGGGTGAAAAAATAATGGGTATCGGATACGTGTCGACGATCAAAATGAACCATATCGTACTCATGTAGAGTTCAATGTCAATTGACACGTCATACTAGGCTAAGCTACTGATCATTGAAATTCAGTTACATTTTGGTAACGATTTCGAATAAATTGCAAGTTTGACGCTAGTCTCACATTTTGAATTTACCAAGACTTTCGTTTCTCCAATACAAAAGCAGTACAATACGAGACAGTCCTACGATTTCGTGACATTATTATAAATTCAGCTGTCTATAGGTTCTGTCGGTTGTCGCATCGAGATCTCCATTGATTTTACACCGCTTTTTATTAAAACAAGCACTAAAATCGATGCTAATATCATAAATTCGAATGTAACTCTGTCTGTCTGTTACCTTTCACGCCTAAACGGCTGAAAGGATCTTAATGAAATTTGGCAGGGCGGTAAATGGTATCCCGGGAACGGTCATAGGCTACTTGAAAAGCGCGTGCGAAGCCGCGGCGGGCAGCAGCTAGTAATCTAATATATATTTAACTTCCAACTCACACAATAAGGAAGGTACTGTGTTTGTACTTAGATGCAACAACACTGAACTGATAACCAACTAGACTGCTAGTTCATCATACGATTGGAAAACTTTCGATAGGTCAAGGAGCGTTTATCGCTATTGACCTACCGAAATCTTGGGCTTTAATTTCGTTAAAACTACTTGCCATGTGATTTAGAATTTTGATTGCCAATAGGATCATCGGAATATCATAGCTTGCTCACCCGCACACCTCTGCTGGAAAGGTGGCTTCATGTTTGGTTGTACTCAAGTAAGCATAATAGCTGCCTAATTGTCCCAAGCCAATCCTATTTACCTGCTTTTGTTAGTGGCTAGTGACCCCATCCATAGCGACGAGCTCGTAACAAAAGAAATGCATCGTGCGCGAATCAACTTTAAAACCGGTAAAGATCGAATTCAATCATTCTACGCACTCACGGATGACGTGTCCAGGCTAAATTTACTATACACTTACTTATTGACACGTTCCAAAAATATACTTGGCAAAACTGAACGGGCGTTAACATTGCTATCAGCCGCATTAAACCTCAATCCATACATATTGTAATGACTAGGTGCTTCCTAATCCATCCGTACTAATATTATAAATTTGAATGTAGGTACTTAAGTCTGTCTGTAATTTCACACCTAAACGGCTGAACGGATCTTAATGTGGCACCGAGATAGATGGTATGTATGACGAACATTACTTTCTAACTTGGAAAAGAGCGTGCGAAGCCGCGGGCAGCAGCTATCAGCTACATATTCAGAATTCTTTTACATTTTCAACACTTACCCAAAAGTGTGCGTAAGTGTTATTGTCGTATATGCATGAACTAACTTTAGGATTTTATTATCAATACGTGCCCTCAGCGCAGTAGCAGTAGAGTTTAGAGATGTTGTGTA
The DNA here is from genome assembly GCA_963662085.1 of Eupithecia inturbata. Lineage (NCBI taxonomy): Eukaryota > Metazoa > Arthropoda > Insecta > Lepidoptera > Geometridae > Eupithecia > Eupithecia inturbata. Next base: position 3,641,882 of record OY759192.1, read on the forward strand.
GCTTTGAATCTTTATAAAGGACATAGCACACGGCTACCTCACATGTACCGCACGCCTCCGCCTCAATTAGTACTGTCCACGCGGCGACGCAGCGAGCTCGCTGTCCGCGCGCGTACGGCTAAGAGCCGGTTGAGCGTGCTACTTGCTTCAAGCGGCCACAGCGCGCGGGCTACTCGCTTGAAGCTTTTGCGGTGAGCAAGGCGTAAACCAACGAGTGGCTATGTATGGCTAGGTTGTGGCAAGCTCGCTTACGCGCGCTGTCTGCTATTTTATTCTGCCACTGAAAAGTGTATCTAAATATTACGATTACGATTTGATTCCTTATTTTTGTTGTGCGGCAGTGGTGCCGTTTTTATATGCTGCTACCTTTACACACTAAAGTGAGGTTAAATCAGATCTTATACGATAAAACCAGAAATTAATTTACTTTACTCAAACAAATTCCAACACTGGAGATGCCACGGTCACATCTACGCTCCTTGCCATGCCAGCCAACCAAATATTATTACTTCCTGTCTGTTGTAGCGTAGGGCAAGTGTCTCCATGCTTGCTGTTAAGGGGATAATTATAACCCCACTCTATTAGATTGTTTGGTAATATAGTTATCCATAATTCTTGATTACCTATGTACTAATAGTTTTTAATATTAATACCTACTTTATTTACCCAGAACATACGTAACTTGTAAATAACGGGGCTGGTCACACTTTTAGAATTTAGTTTATTTAAGATTTCCTATAGTTAATATTTATGTGAAATTGTTAGTTATGCCTAAGAGATTAAAAAAAACTAACTTACTCTATCTGTCTGTTACCTTTTCATGCCTAAACGGCTGAACAGATCTAAATGAAATTTGACAGGGAGGTGAATGGTATCCCGGGGACGGACATAGGCTATTTAAAAAGCGCGTGCGAAGTCGCGGTCAGCTACTAGTATGTAATAGATACGAAATAAACTCTCGTCAACTTGTCTTTGGGACTAGATTCGGTTAGACGACGATACGCCAAATGTTCAGCTTTAGCTTATGGAAAAAACTTAGCTAAAAACTATTTAGATTAAATAATAATATTGCTGGACAATACACACAGCAATATCTTTCCATAAATATAATAAATGTACACTTAGAATAATAAATAATAATAATAATGCTAGACAATCTACACAGCATCACTAGCCCCAAGCTAAGCAGAGCTTGTGTTATGGGTACTAGAAAAGGTCAAATTATAAAATTAGACAAGGAAATAAAGTGATATTTTTGATTTCTGTCGCTTCGGTATGTAGACTAAAGTAAAGAAGCGACGAAGAAACCTTCAGCATTACCTAGTCCCAAACGAAGCAGAGTTGTGTTATGTGTACTAGATAGCTGATGTACTTAATACATCATTCATTACATAGGTAAATCCATAGTTTTTATTTTTTATTGTACATTGAAAACACCCAGAACACCCGAAACAAATACCTGCTTATCGTACAAACATTTGTCCCGAGGCGGGAATCGAACCCGCAACCTCCTGCGTCGCAGGCGGCCCGTCGCCCGCTGCATCACAGAGGTCGTCATAAAATCATATTCGTCTACTCTAGAAAACATGCTGATTGCGTCTACGAGGTCGTTGATCTTTTGCTGAAAATATCTATTATGTAAATGACAATGCAATTTTCATGCGTACGCAGTTTGGTTTATGTTATGCATGACGTTATTTAGCCAAGATTAAATTCGATAGTTGTATAGGGACAAAGGTTATTCAACCACGGATTTTAAAATCCTTAATTGATATCAGAATTACTTAAACTCTAGCCAAACTCGATGTGGAATGTTTGTAAACAAACCACGACCCAAATAACTAAAACTAGCTTGGCATCGATATTCAGTTATAAATGTAAGAAATATTTATTGAAAGAAGGATCTCAAATCGACAAATAATGTAAATTTCGTATAAAAAGACGCAACAAGAGTAAATTTTATGTTTTATATGAGTGGTTTGTTTACAAACATTCCACATCGAGTTTGGCTAGTGTATATAACAGAACTGTTCGCTTTTCTAAAGCACATTGAAATCGCGTCTCATCGACGACGGTATTTTTAGCTCACCTTGCAATCGCAACAGGATGGAAAGTTTCATACGAATTATGAGAGTGATTATGGCTAAGTACCTACTCATAACTAAGAAGGCAATTAAAATTCCTATAGGTTTATTTCTCATCTAGTCTCAGGCCCGTATTATGAAAGCTTGTTCAGTCGTAGATGTACGCTTAAGCTACGTTTATACCATAGAAAAGCGTTACCTACTCAAGAATAGATAAATGACTGAGCAAGCTTTTCTAATACGGGCTTTAATCTTTACTCACTGTGCCAAGAACGATGTCAGTGATTTTGACGCGTTCCAAATATCCTAAAACACGAATACCTTCTAGTAATTTGCCTAATAATGGTCCAGGAAAACAAAGCTAGTGTCGAAGATAAATCGACCAGAACAATTCCCGCTCACAAACTAAATGAAAGGTTCCAAGCATTTCATTATAAGCCCGGCTATTTACTTGCGTAACGGTAAAAAGCTCCATTTGCATTAGGTACCTAGTAATTATGTGGTACGGTATGGTAACATTTGTCGCTTAAGGTGAACGCGCACCTGTCCGGGCCGAAGGAGCCGCACTCGCCCCAGTCATCTCATTTTATAAATCTTTATATGAAATAGTATGCAACATCGCGCACCTATCTGCGCCGAATGATTCGCATTTCAGTAAAATCCTGTATGATATAGGGATTCCATCAAAAAAATGCGGTGTGTTCGATGAGTGCCGCGAGTGCGGTGCGGGCGACGCAGATAACGTCATCCGTATTCACCCAGTGATATCATGAACCCACACTCTTGTCGTTTCATTTTCTTCTTCTTCCTCAGATAATAGGCAACCGACAATAACAAGATCATGTTCCATAATACTTTACAGTAATATGATGTACTTACTTGAGTAGGTACCTAATAATCTGATCGATGTAAAGTATAAAAAAGAAGAAGAATAAAGAATTTATTTGTAGCTACACACATGTTATATAAAAAATAAGGGAAACAAAAAATAATACAGGTACGTAATAAACAAAAACAAAGGCCTTAGGATTTAAATTTAAAACATAATACAACAGCAGACATGCTGTGATGTCGATCAGATCTATCGATATTCTCGTTCTCGACTCTCTAGTTCCATAGAACATGTCAGTTCTAAACAGAAATCGCGTACGATGCGGACATGTGCGCGAGCTCATAAAGAAATTCGATGACTGCGGCGAGTACGGCTCCTTCAGCGCGGACAGGTGCGCGTTCACCTTTAGAGTTATATATGACAAGACAGGTCAGAATCACTCGAACTAAAGCATTCTGAAGAAGTCTGGAGTTAAAATTTAATTTGGTGTGATAATACCAGCTAAGAAATATTTTTATTATGTTATTAACTTATTAGGTATCGCTTGTGTGACCAAAACCGATGCATGAAAGATTATCTCTAAAGTCTACTGATCAATTGCATGGAGCTTGTATTGTTTTCGCGTAGTTTTTCTTAGGGCCTAGACACACGGTTAAAGCAGTCAGGATCGACTGCTTCAAGTTGCGACTGCATAGTGAACTACCTACAGTCATCTATTTACATACATAGAACCGCTCGAGCAGTTGCGTAGTTCACTATGCGGTTATATGTATATCAAGGGTGTCAGGTAGAGATCGCTCTTGAACGATAAGACCGCCAATTGTCACATTTTATTGTAATTTATAATTTATTTGTTCATTGTTTCGTAAAGTGTACTATAAATAATTTTCATTCATCTATGCTTGAAGCAGTCGATCCTGACTGCTTCAAGCTGCCCGTGTATCTAGGCCCTTAGATCTATGTATGTATCAATGTAGCTTGTGTATGACCATTCATTCAAACAAAGCCTCTTCACACTTGAAGTACTCCCAAACTAAATCAATGCATACCCGACAAAAACCAGTGACACCACGAACGCGTTAGGTATGTTCTATCTAGGCTGTAGCCTAGATTGTTCCGCACTGGCTGACTGGAATAGGATGCTCACAGTTGACTTGCTTTTGGTGAAAATGCACCAAACAAAACGCTTATACTTATCGATTGGAGCTTGCAAGTTGCAATGCTTTGTTGACTAGGGCGGTGGTGCTCCTTTTGTTTCGGTGCATGTTATTGCACTTTACCAACCTTAATACTCGAATCCATAAAAGTTTCTGACAAATATCTTACTCTGACATAAATTCTATACTAGGTTCTGGAATCCTAGATATTCTTTGTAAACCCTTTGTAAACCCTTTGTTTACATAACCAAAGAAATATTGGTGGAAAATATTTAACGGCACTGATATCATCGGAGCGAATCGCAGAAGTTTGTAACAATTTTGGTTTTGAAAGCTTTCGTTCATAATTTCATTCTTGTTTCTCGTCCGCTATCGAACTCGAATTTGATTTTTTTTCGCTGTGCGTGTGCCATTACGTCTTTGTGTAGTTTGTATTTTTTTTAGTTACCTTGCTGTTATTTTGTTTTTTTCTGTTATAAATAAATAAATAAATTGTTTATTGACATAAAAGCTAGTTAAGTAGTTAGTTTCTGTTATTATTATCAGTTGTTATTAAGTTTTAATTCATGAATGTCTTTGATGACATAAAATATCTTGGATTCCAGAACCGAGTATAGATGGGCTAGCTAGCATATTAAACGAGTCACTCATCAAACCTGGGCGAAAGTCACATAAAAGTCACAAGATTCGACATTGTGTCGAGTCATGCGCCTTTTCACATCTACACTAATCGAATTTACCTAATGTACATTTCGCTTGTCCCCAGACTGCGTCTATTTCGAGACGTCGTCGACGTCTCCGTACCAAATCCGACGGATAGAGGAACTGAACAAGACACCGTCGGGCAATGTGGAAGCAAAAGTCATGTGCTTTTACAGGCGGCGGGACCTACCAAATCCTCTTATACAGTTAGCTGATAAGCATCAAAGTAAGTCCTCTTAAATGTATAGGTCATCATCATCATCATCATCACCCTATTTTAGTCCACTGCTGGACATATGCCTCCGTTAATGAGTGCCATTATCGGTGATGCCCATAATCCCCACGCTGGAAATGGGGATCGCAGTTCGTTGGTGGAGTTGTTCTGCGGGGGCGCTGCTGCCCGGCCCCCGGTGTATGTCTCATACGACACCCACGGGAAGATTTGGGAAATTTATAGGTATAACCTGCGTACTTAATTAAAGAATGGGATTTAGAATGACGACGGAATATCTAATGCTGTCCCGCTCAGATCGGATTCGAACTGAGCAGGGCAGCATGAGAGATGACGTCATTCTCAATAGCATTCTATAAGTACACACGAAGGGGCGAATTCTGGTAACCAATTGCTTTAATATGACAATGGTATCATCGCTGAATCGTCCATAGATGAAATAAACTCTAGATAGAGCGTGCGGTGCTATTTGCATGGAGAGATTGATAGGATGGTTTCAATTTTGACACGCGTCCCTCCACCTGTAGTTTCTGTCATCAAAGGTAAAATGCTAAAATATGTAATTCTGGAACGATACAAGTTTTATGGTGATGCTATTATTTTGGTGGAATCCAGCCCCTGGTAACTTTAATAGTATCTTTAGGTGTTTTTCACACCAATTTGTTAGACGTTCTCTTTGAGCGATGTCTAGGGCCAGCAGCGGTGTTGGTGCACAACGACCACAGCAGCGGTCGCAGCTGTGGTCTTTGTGTTCGCAATTCCGAGGATCTAGGAGACGATAAACGTTGCAAAGCTCTCTAATCTAAAGTCGTGTCGTGTGACGTGCTTTATGCCTTTGTCAGTGGGCTTCTAACACCCAAAAACAACTTCTATAGGCACAATGTGTCACATACTAGTCAAACTCGATGTAGAATGTTTGTAAACAAGCCCCGTCCGTTTTACATAACCTAACATTCACTCTGTTGCCGCGTCTTTTTAAAAGCAATTTACATGACTTGTCGATTTTTATTTTTTGAAGGACAGACCCTTCATAAAATATTGCTTACAATTATATCTGAAACTCGACGCTAAGCAAGTGAGTTTTAGTTATTTGAGTCGTTGTTAGTTTACAAACATTCTACATACAGTTTGGCTAGTGTATAGATAGATAGTACACACTCCTAATGGTCTACTGATTTTATGTTTTTCGAAGATGAAATCGTTCGATATTAGATATCTTTAATCAATGTTAAGACACAGTACTCCACTAGTTTCCAGATATAAATAGGACATTGTTTAGTTATTGATTTTCTAAACACCGCCAGGCACATCTACGAGCAATTTTAAGACTGATCTGTAGCATGTTTAGTGGTATGGGGCGAACTAAACGGGTTTGGTTGTCGAACTAGCCCTAGATCTCAGTACTCACGCACGGGATTAATATGGTAAAAAAGTAGAATGACATAAAATTCAAATTACTTTCTTTGGTTCCTTGAATGTGAAAACACGATTGAGAAAAAAAATTGCGTTGAAAAATAATAATTAAAGTGTACTGTGTCTCACATAATTTGGTCGAGATCTGAGGAACGCTGCGGTCTTTTGAAATGAAATGACCTATGTTTTGATTCGTAGGTTGTTTATTAGTAATATTTGGTTCCTTGAACCAGTTTCTTAATAAGTAACTACGCAACTTACTTCTTAAACTTAACTTCTTGTAAATAAACAATAACTTACCCCGCACCAAAAACTTATGCTTTGTCCCGCTCTATGAACGCGAAATCCTATGCCTAACCGGTTCACAAAATGGCGCGCATTGCGCCCTCTTAAAGAATAATAAGTTCTGCCATATTATTTCTCGTCACGTGGAATGGCGCGTGTCTGATAATATTCTATTAATAGTCGATTTATCCTATGTCCGCTACCAGGATTACTCAGCGGGTGTCTCAAGCCTCCCATATGTTATTTATCTAGCACAGCTATTTATACTTCAGCCAAATTTGGTGTGATATGTTTGTAAACAAACCGCCCATACTTAACCTGAAACTCACTATCTTACCTTGTATGTTTATACTTTTACTTAATTTAAATTTCTTGTCGATTTGAGATCGTTCTTTCTATAAATATTGATCACCATTACCTACATCTGAAACTCGACGCCCAGTATGACAGATTGTTTTTTTTTGTTGTGATTTGATTACAAACATTTCACATCTTGTTTGGCTAGAATATAGTATGTTAGATTGTTTCTAACATATCTCGCTCGAACAACAGGTTACAAGTAAAATATACTTCTGCAATCATAAAATGGTGTAACCCATAATTTTCAAAACCTTTCTGACATATTATTGCCATGGCATCGACTTAGTATCTCTAAATGCCAACTATTTTCATGCAAAATATCTAACGACATTTTGCAAGTTGAAGCGTAAAGTACTGCGGGAACAGGAATCTTTACGAGGACAATGCTCGAAATCGTAAACTGACTCGGGAATCGATACCCAGGGAGCAAAGCAAGTGCTCACGCAATAGTGCCTCGCTTCTTACCTTCGACAGGCCTTGGACAACACGAAAGTAACCTTCGGAACTATGTCATACGTTAAATTGTTACAAGGCCAGGGCTGAGGAAACCATAGAGAACTTTAGATCCGTAAAATTGTCAACAATGTACAGTAAAGCAATCCATAAAAATAGTATAAATTTAAAAGTATAGAAAGAATGGAATAGAAAATCTTTATTTGTGAAACATAATATGACATACATTGCTTATAACTAATATTAAATTTAATGTAACACAAAAAGGTCACCGGCTCAGCTTAAAGCTGCTATGGCGCTTGTGCCATTGCAGCGCTGGTTTTCAGCGGTGCCAGGGTGCTAAGTGCAGCGCTACTCGCTACACCAATCACATAGGTAGGTAGCTTTATAAAAACATAATTAACAAACAAAGCATAAATAGCTTAACTCTAATTAAATTAAGTTAAAGATAAAAACGAATTACGCATTTTTATACAAATAGAGCTACAGTATTAATGGTAGTTATATATACCACATTATGGGTTCATTAAAAATACAACAAATCGGATATGGCGACTAGAGAAGACAATTTTTTCATGTAAGTATGTTGGCATCTGTTTTTTAACTATTCCAAAATGTAAAGTAGCAAAGTGCAGAATCCGACGCGACGACATGTTAAGAAGTCCGTGGCTGTACAAGTAAGGGGTGATGTGGGCTCGGCGAGGTATGGGAAAACAAAATCTAATACAGGCGTTTTGAACGCGTTGCACCATCTTTTTAGAACGGCCAAGTAGGCATTCTCCAAAGACATTGTGGACATAGTTCAGTTTAGATAAAATAAGCGATTCACAAATTGATATGCGCAGATCTGTATTAAGATACTCGCGAACTTGGTACAGGACGGACAACCTATAAAAACAATTTTGGACTGTTTGCCGAACAAAACTCTCTAAGTGCATGGATCCATCCATCAGAAGGGCTACATTGCGTTGCGGGCTTCAGTAACTCGTTCTATAGGGACGCCATTAACTTGAACTTTAGGGTTGAGCCTAACAATTTCATCAATTTGACGTTTGGATCCTAGCACCAGAAATTTTGTTTTGTTGGTATTAAGACATAAGCTATTTCGTTCGACTACACCAGTCTACTAACATATCTAAATCTTGGTTTACTTCATTAACGGCTTTCTCTACATTGCACGGTTTAAATGACGTATAGAGCTGTAGAAACTGTTCTCTATGTGAAAATCTGTAATTAGCTTGCTGATATTATAACTTTAATCTATTTAACACATAGCTGTTGATTTTCCAATAATATAACTAAATAAATAAACTCTGTCTGTCTGTTACCTTTTCACGCCTAACGGCTGAACGGATCTAAATGAAATATGGCAGGGAGGTAAATGGTATCCCGGGGATGGAAATAGGCTACTTGAATAGAGAGTGCGAAGCCGCGGGCAGAAGCTAGTATTACAAATTCGAAAGTAACTCTGCTGTCTGTTATCTTTTCACGCCTAAACGGCTGAACGGATGTTAAGGCTGGTCTATGCGCCAACGGCCTTGAGAACACAAAATAATTATCTGTAGCCGTATAAATCATTTGTTTTCTTAGAGAAATGTTCAATTTGTGTAAAATACTTTGTCAAATATTTATTATTATATTATATTTTATATTTAGAAAAATAGGTACTCAAATTTTCTAAATTTGAATATTTCTTCCAAACGCTATTGAGTTTGAGTATTTTTCTTTCACTCAAATATTTTTCAAAGTATTTTACACAAATTTAACATTTCACGAATAAAACAAATTATTTATACGACTGCAGATAATTATTTTGTATTCTCAAGGCCGTTCGGGCATAGACCAGCTTAATGAAATTTGGCAGGGAGGTAGATAGTATCCCAGGGCTACACATACATAGGCTACTTTTTATCCCGGTAATGTGCGTGCGAATCCGCGGGAAGAAGCTAGTGAGTGCATAATGTAGTGAATCACACTAGATCAGTTGTTACTGCTCTCTAAGAGTGAAGTAGCCATCTACCTTTAATGTAATTTGCTTGTACGCGTACCTTACCTACCTATTGACGACCTCTGTGGTGCAACGGGCGAAGGTTCGCCAGCGACGCAGGAGGCTGCAGGTTCGATTCCCGCCTCGGAACAAATATTTTTACGATCTGCAGATATTTGTTCAGGATGTTGTCTATGTATAATTAAAAATATATATCTGTGTAGCAAAATTTGTTAAGTACTAGCTGTCCTGTATTAACTATGAATATTGAATTGGAATTGTATTCGTATTCAATTCTATGGTAGTATGGACGTTAACTTTTAAATTTTATAAGTTTCTTCGCAACAATATTATTTTTTCCTTTCATAAGAACTTTCTAATGAAAATAACAAAAGCAACCAAAAAAATATATAGATATCAGTTATCTAGTACCCATAATACAAGCTCTGCTTAGCTTGGGGCTAGATGATGTTGTTTGAATTTTCCAGCATTATTTATACCTTCGTAACCAGAACACCGTTACGTTTTAGAACACCTCTATCCCAAAAATAATTTACGCCAGTACAGAATACCATTTAAAAAGCGGAAATGTGAAGCTCATGATTTTAACTTCCTACTTATTTAGCTATTCCATTTTAAACAATAACACCTATTCGTCGCTTACATCATGTCATTGAATTTTAATAATGGATGATTGTGGTATTTTCATGCTATGATTAAATTAGCAGATTATTATTTACATCTCATTGTATTTTACTTACTAATATTATAAAGGCGAATGTTTTTGCCGTTGTGAAGATGCGCCAAAAGTAATGAATGGATGGTGCTGAAATTTTGCACATCTAGAGATCTGAGCCTGGAATAATATATAGACTACTTTTTATTCAAAAAACGCGTGGGAAGCTAGTAGAAAACATAGTAGAGACAAGCGTATGTTTTTCCCGTAAAGTAACGACCTTGGTTTTGCAAATCGCGTAGCTTGCTAACGCTAGAAGTTGTAGTGTAGAAGATTCGACTCCCGCCACTTGCTAGAGGCCGGGCCGGGCCGGAATATTTTAGGCTTGTCTAAAATATTCCGTATGTGTTGAAGTAACAAGAAGGTACCAGGATACAAGAAATCCTGGGGTAGAGTCAAGACCAGTTACCATACTCGGATAATATATTTTCATTTTTGGGGTTCCGTACCTGAAGGGTCCGTCTGTCGCAGGGCTCTATCTCATGAAACGTAAGAAGTAGTTGTAAATTTAAAAAAATGATGTACATGTACATTTCACAATCCTCACAGCAAAATAATAATAATCTTAATTAAAATTAAAAGAGGGTGTGTTTTTTTGGCTATTTTGCTCTTCGTTTATAAATCTTGAAGCACATTCGCTAGACACATGAAACTTTCTATAAATAAGTAAAACTTCATCTGTAATATATAATAACAAAAAATACTAAATAAATTTGAAAATTGAAAGGGGTCTCCGAACAAATAAACATTTGATGTTCTTCGAAAAAGTTGCCTGATTTTTACGGTACGGTACGCTTTGTGTGCGAGTCGACTCGCACTTGGCGGTTTATTATTTAATGTCTGTTGTAAATGTTGTAATATCGAAATAACAGCTTTTACTAAATGCTTTTGAATGTAACGGAAATAACAAAAAAAAATTACTGTTTCTGGGTGACCTATTTTGACGGAACTTTCACTGGCAGATAGTTGATGTTATAAGGATTAACATAGCCTAATTATATGTTAGAAAAGGGTTCTGCGAAAAAAACAACAACATCCCATCAATTTGATGCGAACAAAATCCTGTTTATAATAGCTAGGTTAGTCACTATCTTACCGCGGGCGAAGCCGTGGGCACAGCTAGTGTTCAATGTTAGTTTTTTAAGTCGACGAACAAACTGGCGACTATATAAGTGACGCCGCACACCGGCACCACTTTTACCACTATTTAAACGTACAAGTCAGCTGCGAAAATATGTTTTCAATTTAAATAATTGTAGTTATTGTGATAATTTATATACCGCATTATGACAATTACTATAACTACTTTGTACAAAAAATGTGTGCGTGGACTTTTATTTAAAAAGTTCCGGGTAAAATTAAAGTGAAAACTTGGGAGCATATCAAACCAGCTGACTGTACAAACTGCTGACGCTACAAATATTGTCCAGGGGCGATAAATGTGGCGCTACAATTGTCTTACTCGTAGTACAAGACAGTGTGAGCGGCCTCACTTAACTATTCTAACTAAACCCCCTAAACATTATCTCATTGACTTTCATAAGCCGACCCTCTGTTTTACTTTACCTGAAGAGCGCTATGTACCGACTTGCGGCTCTGTATGATGTATTTTATACTAGCTTCTGCTCGCGGCTTCGCACGCACTTTACCGGAATAAAAAGTAGCCTATGTCCCAGGAATACCGTCTACCTCTCTGCCAAATTTCATTAAGATCCGTTCAGCCGTTTAGGGGTGAAAAAGCAACAGACAGACAGAGTTACTTGCGGATTTATAGTATTAGTATGGATTTGTGTACTCATGTGGCATTCGTTTCCATTTTGTTTACGCGACAATTCTATGAGTTTTAAACGTACCGTGTGTATAAACGATCTTAACTGACCTTAGGTGTAATCTATTTATATAAACAATATAAGTTGTACATTTCGACAAACAGTCGACATTTTAATCGATTCTAATTAAACTCCTTAACATTAATCTCATAGGTTTTTATAAGCCGATTCTCTTCTCTACATGAATAGCGCTACTCGTATGTGCCGACTTGCTACTCAAGGGATGTATTGTGTTTGTGTACCGGTTCGTATTCATGTGGCATTCGTTTCCATTTTGTTTATGCGTCTTTTCTTCGAGTTTTAAATGTACCGTGCTGTTTATACGGTGCAGTTTGACGCTCTTAAGAGACCGTAGGTTGGATTTACACGGCCGGCCAAAAGTATGAGGCCACTTTTAAAATTCCTTGTCACTAACAAAATATATTAAAATACACATGATAAGGAGCTAATTCGAACACCTGCGTATTCTATTGTTAATAAAGAATTTGCAAGAGTGTTTCTTTTTGTATACTTTTAAGTTATTATTCTTTAAAGGTCTATTGTTTCAAAACTGCAATGAGTGCCGCGCAAGGACCACTTGGTAGAGTCATTGTAATATTTTTATGACTAATTATTTTGGTTTTTTTCGCGTTAACTGAAATTCAGGATTTATTTAGCTTTCTAAAACATATTTTTTACCTGAGTTTTCATGGAGTTAATCTTTCTTTATCTTAATTAGTCTGAGCTCGTCGTTTTTACCGTTGAGACATCAATGTGAAAATTGCACAAGGCTTCACCCACTCCCATAATATCTGGATACAACTTAGTGAAATATTTTATTAAATCAGGGAAATTGTTTTGGTTTCCATTACAAACAGATTATTTTTGTACATTTGATTGTAATGGGTAATATCCGAACAGTTTACCTTTTATAAATTATTATACCTAGTATAGATAAGTTGAAATTAGATTTTCACAAAATTGTGTCAAAAGTACCAAGGACAGGTCAACAATATTAATCAGTGGTTACGTAAATGTCTGAAGCCGGGCGCGCTCGCTAGTGAGAACGCGCCCCCGGCCGCGTGGTAATGACCCTTGCGGCGCTGTGGTAAGCAATCGGCTTACCGCAGTCTACTGCTGAAGGGTCAAACTATGAAGATTAACAAAGAGTTAGAGTGGACTCAGTAACTGTGTTAATGATGGCTAGTGGGGTAAAACTATAGAAATTATGTTTTATGTTTTTATAATAATAATTGAAAATACAACACATATTTTTCTTAAAAGATTTTCGAAAACGTCACTGTACGTGAAGTATGGACTGGTATGGAAAAAAGTGTTGTTTACAAACATCGTAGCAAAAATCGTGAAAAACCATAACGTGCTAGTGAAAAACAAGCAACAAGAAAACACTTACATAAATCCCGTTTACATTTTTAACAAAAACGCTCCATTGATAAATTCAGCGCGCTACATACCCCATCGCAACCGGTGGTCAGGGGTCGGCGACGAGACGACTCAGTAGAGTTTTTAGACGATTACCGACGCCCGCAGTGAGTCCACACAGGATCAGTGGGTCACTGTTTAATTTGTAAACAACCTACTTTCATTCAATTCCTACAGCACTGAGTGCTTCGATTTCAACAACGACTCTGAAATCTTGCTCTTTCATTTCGCGTGCAATTTGAATGAAAGAAGAATGAAAACTATTTATTGGACACTACACACAAACACACTTAGGTAAGTACAGAAATAAAAAGATATAAAAAACGACTTGGTACTAGATAACAAACAGACAGATATAAACACAAATGAACATTAGTTAAGTAGTATACTAACACAAACATTGGGTTGGTATTGGTAGTAAGTAGTCCACTCAGGAAGCAGACGAGCGCGTGTGTGTAGTTTTGTAAGTGAACTGCCAACCTTTTAACGCATTCGATCTCCGTGCTCTCAGATCGATTCCGCCTTCCACCTTCCAAAATCAAACGGAGACCTGCATACCCGAAGAAAATACCGTAGGTACTAGGCAGTTAAATTATTTAATGTTATTCCTACTGAAATGAAAGCAATTGACAATCCCAATATTTTCAAGAATAATTTAAGAAAACTTTTGCTGAAGGGGTGTTTTTACACAATTAACGAGTTTATCATTTATCATACGAAAGTAATTATGTTAGCAGCAAAAATGATTTGGATTATATACACTGCCGGCCAAAAGTTTGAGACCACTGTAAAAATCTTTGTCACCAACAAAATATTTCAAAGTACACATATGATAATGAGCTAATTTGAACACCTGCGTATTCTATTATTATTAAAGAATTTCTAAGAGTCATTATTTATGTTGTTGTTTAAGTTATCATCCTAAAAAGGTCTATTGTTTCAAAACATCAATGAGCGCCGCGCAAGGACCAGGTGGTAGAGTCATTGTAATATTTTTATGATCTGCTCATTACTTATTGTTTTGGGTTTGTTTCGCGTTAACCGATATCAGGGATTATGTTAGCTTCCTAAAACATATTTAGTACCTGAGTTTTTATGGAGTAAATTATTTTCTACCTTATTAGTCTGAGCTCGTCGTTGTTACAGTGAAGACATCTTAAAATGGGAAAAGTTCGCGAAATTAGCAGTGAAACTCGCTCTGCCATAGTTGTTTTATACGGCGAAGGCAAATCTGAACGTGCGATTGCCTCTCAACTTAAGTTGTCGAAGACTTGTGTTCATAACACAATAACCCGATACAAGGAGACTGGCAGTAATCAAGATCGTTCGCGTTCGGGAAGGCCGAGAACTACCACTTCTCGCGAGGATCACTTCATCGTCACTACCAGCAAGCGGAATAGACGCCTAACAGCACCAGAAATCCGCGTAGAAGTGAACAAATCCCGATCAGAACCTGTATCATTGACTACAGTAAAAAGACGTTTGAGAGATGCTAAGTTATTTGGTCGCGTCGCCGTTCGAAAACCACTACTAAGGCCACAAAACAAAAAGAAACGGATGCAGTGGGCCCTTACCCATCGAGACTGGACTGAAGAAGACTTTAAACAAGTTCTTTGGTCAGATGAATCCAAATTTGAAATATTTGGTTCAAAACGACGAATTTTTGTTCGACGTAACGTCGAGGAAAAGATGATGCCAGACTGTGTGGTGCCAACAGTCAAGCATGGTGGTGGTTCCATTATGGTCTGGGGATGCTTCTCGGGCCATGGAACCGGAGATTTGGTACGAGTCGAAGGAATCATGAAAAAGGAGCAATATAAACGAATACTACAGCAAAATGCCATTCCGTCTGGTTCAAGAATAATTGGAGATGGATTTTTTTTCTAACAAGATAATGACCCAAAACATAGTTCAAAATTATGCAGGGGTTATTTAGAACACAAAGAAACAGAAGGGGTTTTAAAAAACATGGTGTGGCCCCCTCAGAGTCCGGATCTCAACCCGATTGAGCTTTTGTGGGAAGAGCTTGATAGAAATGTGCGCAGTTGTTGTCCCACTTCGCAAGAAGACATGTGGAAGGCTTTACAAGAAAGCTGAAACAATATATCACAAGATACAATCGACAAATTGATTGCTCGTATGCCAAGAATAGTGAAAGTAGTAATAAAATGCAAGGTAGGGTTTTTCGACGAAAAATCTGTATAAAATATGAGCGACATTTTTAAAGTAAATGGTTGATTTTTCTTGATTTTTTTGTTTTCTTCATAATGTATGTGTATTAGGAAATAAGTATTTAAATTCATAATTAAACCTCTTGCTTTGTATTTTGAGTTTTATTTCATTTTCCTACTTTGATGTAGGTGGTCTCAAACTTTTGGCCTGCAGTGTATAATTGCATGCAATTAATTTAATTATGTACCTTATATGCACGATGTAAATTGTTTTTGAATAAATAAACTAAACTAAAAACTAAACTACCGAAATCTAAATCCGAATCTCACATAGCAACACCAGTCTCTGGCAACTCTGGCAAGGCTATGTAAAGAGCTCGCTTCGGGACAAAGATCGTGTGTTAATTCGGACTGCGTAGACCAGGGGGCGCGGGCGGCCGGGTTAGTAAACATAATCATGGGCTCCTCCCGTCGTCGGCGGCGTCGTACAATTCAGTAGCTAAATGGGAATGAAGAGTTGGCTCGCCGGCCCCGCCTCACACTCCGGACGCTATCCGGCTCGAAACCTCGTCTTACCGCACATGTTAAAATTCTACACAGCATCACCTTTTTCTGTATCTCTACCATCACTCAATACCGATGCGATGTCTCAATATTTCAATTAAGTAAATCGAATTTTAAAATATCATCGATTATTCCTTACACATTTCATCTAATAAACCAACCCACCTGCCACATCCGTTTTCTGCTTATATCGTCAGCAGTCTGGGAATTATACTTTTTTATGTAATAAAAATAGAGAGACATCAATACTCCGTGACTTGTATTCTAAACTCCTTAATTGGATGCCTGCCCCCGCCCCCCTCCCGAGCGGCTAACCCCCTTGTATCGACCGTGGCGCTCTCATCTCGCAGGTACACGCAACACTTATCCCGGTTTTAATTGTCGCCACGCGCCGATGGGTCATCGCAGACCACAAGCACAAATACTCTACAACGTTACGCACTCTGGACACTGGAAATATAACTCATTTAATATCATATAACTAGCTTCTGCCCGCGACTTCGCACGTGTTATTTGGAATAAAAAAAGCTTAGGTATATGTTATTTCCGGTCAAGATCTTTGTGTGCAAAAATTTCAGCCCAATCCATTCGGTAGTTTTTGCGTTGTCTTCGCCAAAGATGTTCACAGCGCAACGGCACAAACTTTCGCCTTTCATTATTATAAATATTAGTAGGATACGTACGATAAACCTGAAATAAATATATTTACATACGTATTAGTACCTATATAAAATTGGTTGATAAGGAAAATGTGAAGTTTCTGCTGGTAGATAACGTCGACATTGCTTGCTTTCGGTGACATTCAATCTACAACGAACAAATTGTTTCGTATCGTTAGAATGAAAATTTCTAGTCCTGCTGACAGATTTGCCTAGTAGTAATGAAATTTGTCGCATAATTATTACAATATTCGAACACAAACAAATTAATTTAGCACGGGTCGTGCTCGTTCGTAATGATTTCGATCGAAACGAAACGTAGTAATAATATTAGTATAAATCAATATTATATTGCTCAATGGATTGTATTATGTTTGTATACTTGACCAGCTAACACACCTTAAATGAATATGGATTATTCCACGAGCAATGTAAAAAGTTAAAATGAAATGTGAACATGTAAGTCACCTTTCATTCACGCAGATTCTGCTATCCCAACAAACCATTTCCGTTGCGTTGATGCAAAAGTAAATCTAGTACAGAATATCGCAATTTTTGACCGACATCGAACACAGGAGGAAGTTCTATGTTCGGCTGTTTGTATGTTTTTTTTATGTTTGTTCATAGATTTATTGGTCAATTATGGACAGATTTTGAAAATTCTTTCGCTATTTTATAGATAATGAATGATTCCGAGGTGGTCTCATAAAAGTTTTATTCCCGAGGGATTAGTATTTTTCCCGAAAAACTTCTAAAAACAGTGAAAATACTAAGGAATTTGATGTCGGGTTTTTATTTTTTCTAAACAATTAAGTAAATTATGGCAATAACTGACAATACAACCATACTTACTAATATCGGTGAATTGCCTTTACCTTTTGCTGTAGTCCTGTTACTGCTTGTTAGATTTCTCTATTAAAGTATAAGTTTCTGCTCACCATCGACTGACTGATTTTAATCCATGCTGCCCTGAATATGCAAGACTCGCCTAAAGCTGAACTTTCTGTGAACAGCGGAAGCAGACTTTTTAGCAGCGAAATATCGCGCGCAGTGGAAAATTGTTTTCATCGGAATCTGTCTAAAACCTCTCTTTCCCTGCCCACTGAAAAGCCACCCTAGAGTTGCTTAATCCAGTCGTATCCTTTGCTCCTACAAATCTAGTTTAATATTCAGTAGATCAAGGAAATACTTTTAGGTTTACTTGGCTCCTCTCACCTGTGACCTGACATAACAAATGCTAAATTTGATTGTCACATCCTGATGCAACGAGCTTTTAAATAAATAATGCTGGAGCTTTATATAAGAGGCAAAGTTTAAAATTCGGCGGTTACCTTTTATGAGTTAGTTTTAGACCTGAAGCCAAACTTAACTGGCATCCATCCTGATTTGGCAATATTATGTCTCTTGTTTGATTTTAACATTCAACGCCTATAATTTCCGTCCACCTTACGAGCTAATCTTACGTCACGAGTTCGTTTTAAAGTGTTTTGATGCTGTTGTAAAAGATGAACACAAAAATCCGTGTTGTGTTGAGTCCGACGTATGTACGAGTACTATACGTATGTTTGTTTACGGTTTCGTTTGCCTTACATTTGCACTTAAGCGTGATATTTCGCACTTTCTTTTTGACATCTTTAACACTTTATTTGTTGGCTACTTCTATGCTCCGAGTCTATTAGACCTATACATGTATAACAATCCACCCAAGCTACGAGCAAGTCGGGTAAGAATTTACGATGGTAGAGGGTGTTGCCGTAAACCCGGTTCCCATGGAGGTCCTAATGAAAAGCACAAACAAGTTCATGCTCCACTGCCTTACACCGGTGTGAGTCGTGTTGAGGAGTGGTGACGTCACCAACGGCAGGTCGGCATCGGCACAGGCATGAGTAGCTGCGCACGGGCACGTGGTCTCGTGGAGGCCTCGGGCGCATCGAAAGTGAGACTACCGCGAGTGGAGGGGACAAGAGTTCAACGAACTCTACGCATCCGATTGATCCGCACTTGTACCACACCGTCGCATTTGTTTTAACATCACCTAAACCCAATAACTTCTAGTAATAGCTCGAAATTGAACCATTATTATTCCGCATCCAAAATTCGGAGCTGTCGCGAAAGTTCAGTCAGCCGTTTTAACATGCTAGCGTATAATATCATGCTATCATTAGCGATGCTAGTTATTGACGTAGAAGTGCACGATTCGCTGTAACGAGATAACTTACATACGTATTATTACTTATATCATTGCCGGAGCCATTGTCAACGTTGATATACCTAAGTATATAAAGTACACGCACATAAGAGCTGAGTTTATCCGTAGTCTCTACCCAGATACAATTCTTGCAATTATCTGGAGGAAGTGAGCAGGTGAAGCGAGTATCCGTTCCGGCGCTCTGCTGACTACGGTCTTATGGCACAAGAGCGCGGTGACAACGCCAATCTTACCTAGAAGGCGAAAAAATTATTACTTAGTTGGGTTTTGTTTTGTGTTACTTTTGCTTGGGGGAAATCGCTTGTTATCTGCTTGAACCGTTACCGGTACCCACCTGATAAGCCCTCATACAAAAATTCAATAAATAGCAAAATATGATATGTTGAAACACTTATCAATAATGTACCAGTAAACAATACTTTTGGATCTCAAAAATGTATCTAAACCAAGGAGATAAATTAACAAAGCATTTTCTTGTCCCCATAAATTATTATATGTAATTGTTTTTAAAAGTAGAGCAGGGATATTTCATTTAATTATATAACCAGAGGAGATACAGGTGCAGTTTCTTTTGAAACATCAGCTCCTTTTTGGAGAAAAACATTTTGGCATAAAAATATTTTTGGTCAAGCGTGAGTAGTGCCTTAAAATAAATAAAATTAATAAAAAAAAATTGTCGCCAATCTACATAATCCCTTGTAAGGATAATTTTATTGTAGCGGATCAAAAAAATATGAGCAGCGAAAGTTAGTAAAATTTAGTAAAATGTATTCTCAAACAACAAAGACAGCAAAATTCCTCCAACAAACATCGTAGTAGATTCATATTGCACATTGAAAAAGTATTTATTGCAGCGATCAAGAAGTTTAGGAACTCCATGCTCTCACGAGCTAAATTCAAAAACATTTCGTATTATCCTCTGGTTATGAGTGCCCCCGTACTGTTCCATTTAAAAAAACACTATACAACAAACAAAGCTTTGGAAAGTATAGTGTGCGTTCACAGTGAATGCGCGGTGGCTAGGGCTAAGGCGGGCGCGACGGGCGCGGCGAGCGCGTGCGGGTGGCCAGGTGGCCACAGTGACGCGCGGGCTGTTGTAGCGTTTAGATGTATTGCAGGTATGGCAAACCATGGACGAGGATTTGTTATTATTAATAGACAGTTCGATCCTGAGATGGGGAGACGTTGAGCGCAAAAGATGGTTGGTATGCGCGAAATAAATAAAGTTGGACACAAATCATATTTATTTGTATAATGTAAAAGGTTGGATGGATGTTTAGATGTTTTTGCCTCTTCACGCCAAAACTACTGAACGTATCGGGCTGAAGAGTTCTTGACCTGAACCTAAATACCTTGTCTTATACAGTCGTGATTAAAATATAGATATGCCAAATGTTATAATAAGCTAAATTGGCAATGCTGTGTTAAGAAGCGCGCGACATGACCCAAACGGTTTGGTACCCCCGCCTCCTGCTCATTAGGTCGCTTGTTGCCTAGGCCCGTAGTGTGGCCGTTTCGCGCGGGTAGGAACGTTTGAAAATTACGCGTGATAACTTCCTCAAGCCTGTCGCGCTAGGCGCCCGCCTTAGTCACTTTAGTATGAACGCAAACGGCGCGGCGGCGGCGGTTACATTAAGTTTGATAGTTCACGCCCGCCCCGCGCCGCCCGTCGCACCCGCGCTAGGCTCGAAGTATGGTTGAAGCCATACATATATTTTACAAGTTTGATTGATCAAGTTTTTCGCACGCGACGCTACTGCGACACAAACGTGGCTAAGACTTAGCTCTTTTAGTATTTAAATTTGAATATGGAATTTCATTTGAAATTATAGCGAGTGTAGCGCCTACTTTGATCCAAGGTCGTGAAGAGGCTCTGCAGGTGCCAAAAGCCGTTAGTAAAACACTCCAAGTTCAAACTCGAGTGTTGTCTACTCGAAAATCTAGTTGCCAACTTCTTGAATGAATGTCATTAGACCTTGGTTCAACTCAAGCGCAACACTAAAGTCGGTGTCCACTATAATTTGAAATTGAAACTAAAAACTCACGCTCACTTTTATTTTTTTTGTCGTCTTTCCGAGTATTTTTATGTTAATTGTATCACTAGAGCTAGGCGGCGGAATACGTTTAACACAGGCAATAGGATCGCTTACTTATTAAAGTCTAACGAGGTGATAGAGATTGGTTGAATTTTACAATACTCCAGCGGCTAGCTACGCCCCGCCCGCACCGCTTAGCTTTGGTAGAAAAGCACCTTTAAACTTGTTATTGTTTCATGGTCAGCTCCGTCTAACTAAAACTATAAAAATACAATATGCAATTCACCCCGCTTCGCACGGGTAGCAGAGCAGTCTACAGGAATACTTCCGAACTAACATTGTTTTCATGTTTACGGTTTACGTGTCGCTCACCAGCATCCGAGTCGCCATGACTTTTTCCATCTATCATCTTCATTATAATTTCAGCCAATTTACACAAAGCCTTATATGAATTATACAAGTAAAACTACCTCATGAACATGATACCTAATAAACGGAGTGCCGTTTATTGGTGAAATGTGGTGAAAACCGTATGAAATTCCGTTCGGTAGTTTTGCGTTTATCGCGTTCAGACAAACAGACAGACGCGGCCAGGGACTTTATTTAAAATTTAGTGACTATTCCTCACGGTCGAGCATCTGAGGTCGTTTAATGGTTGCTTAGAGTTTTTATATGAATAATTGCATTCTGAACAATCATTGAATGAGCTGTTAATCGTCTTGGATAGGCAGTACATTATTTGAAAGTCTTAACGACTTCTGTTTCAAAAATTAAGGGCCATCCTTGTAAAGCGACTAATCCACTTGACCAGTATTCTCATTCAACTTTCTGGTGAATTAAAAATTAAAATCAAGAACAAGACAAAAAATTACAATAATTTTAATCTGTTCGTAGCTACTTGTATAATTCTCTGCTATGCTAAGTCAAAAGTAATAATTACTAACAATTACATTACAAATAATTAATTCGTTTCGTGGTGACTAGGTTATTTAACCTATCTTGTTATGGTAGGAATGAAAATATCGAATGAAAACTTCAACATGGCGAGCACACATAAGCTCTCTTGAAAATATCAAATCAAAGCAAGTGCTTTTCTGGTCCACTTCCAAATATTTCAACCATCTACCTGTTGATTTATCTCATCTAGATTTTATATTATATTTTTCAACCGCGTCCCGCAAATTCGAGTGTGGCTAAAGCTCTGGTTCAGCCCGCTAAGTTGGCCAGACCCGATAGAACCCTGTTAAAGTGAGCCGACATCGTGTCATTAGAGGGCGTGAATATTTAAGTAGAGACGGCGAGAGCGCGCCGCGGTTTACTCCCATTCCCGCTCGGGTTGTAGGACCGTTGGGAATTACCTCCTCATTGAATTAATCCTGTTTGTTGATGAAAAAGGCCCAGCAAATCAAAGCTTTTTTTAGGATAATGGTACTATTTCGAGCAAACCTAATTTACGAGGAGTAATTTTTCTACACTACATTATTATGGAAAACAAAGTCCTCGACACCGGTCGCTTTCTAAGAAATTCTTAGTGAACTTGTTTGTTTCCAACAAAATGAATTAAAGCTCGGATGGATGTTTGTCAACGTAAAGTAACCAGTGCCACTACCACACCCGACGATGCTAGGTTTAATAATATATTTTGTTTTACGATTCCTTGAAAAGTCGTAATTGTATTCCTCAGCTCTATTGTTCGTAGCCTGGTTTGCGTTACGCAATCAAGAGGGGTCATTCTGTCCTCGCCCAAAAGTCGCACCCGCGAAGTGGAGAACAGTCATATCCTATCGATTTGTTAAGATGGCGTTCGCGGGTGGGCCACGGGGTGGGGTGGTGTGAGGATGTGAGGGTGATGCGGGGACGAGGGTGGCCACAGCCTCCTGCGGCGCAGCGTGCAGCCTCGCTTGCACCTGCCCGAGCCGCCGCCGTATCGGTAAACACCGCGACACACTACCGACATCTGACACAACTAATAAAAACTCTGCGCGTAGGTACACAAATTTACCACGCACTTATTTTTTGTAACGAATTTATTTGGACAAAAAAATGTAACACTGGCGCACGCTTGTTATGAGTTTACTGTGTCAATGTTCTTACCATCTTTATGTCCAGCCGTCGACATAGAGCTTAAGTTTTACTCACAACAAACGACCCCACTTGTTGATTTCATAACCATCATAACTAAAGTATTTTTACGCGAATTTCTGAGAGCCAATTCTGTCAATAACCTACGTCAAGAGGACCACGTCCCAAATATGAACACCAAAGCAAACAATATTCAAACACCAGTGAATCAGGAAACCCGTTAGACTCTATTACATCATATAGGCTGCTAAGCACCAGCCAAAGTCCAAACATTGTCGTAGGTCGTGCTAAAATAAAATCTGAAGAGTTGTTCAGTGTACGCGCTCCTCTAGAGTCGAGACGAGAGTTCGCAGTGAAGCGAACCCTTCATGACTAGACCGCCCGGGTCTCCGGTGGCCGGCGTTCTTCAAGGTCGATGGCAGACTCACTTCTGCCCTCGTGGCATACTTTTGTAAAAGTATTTCAGGCTTAGCTCTTAAAAATATATTAATACGTCGGACAGACTTCGCGACAACGCGAAACGATACTAGTTCGCTGGCCACGTTTACTTTAAAAATGGCTCAGGAGAAATTTACTAACTAAATACATGCAACTCGACTATTGTATCGTCGAAAACAAGCAGTCTACCAAACTACAGCTTTCAAGGTTGCAAGACTCGCTCCTTGCAAAGTTTTCCTGGCTTCACAATGTTGGTTGACAAAACTAGCGCACCAGCTAAGAAACCCCGATTACATCGCGGAACTCTAAGAACCACTAACTAAACATTGGCCTAGGTCAGGGAATACGAAATAACCATTCTGGAGCTCTATATACGTAGTTATAAGTATATTCATACCACCTTTATACCAAGGTTTCAGAGCGTCTTAACGCGTCTATCCAAACAATCAACGGCGCAGCGCGGAATATGGAAATGTACATTTTGTCGTACATTTTCATCTCTCTTTTAAAATCAACAATTTAATAATTATAATATCCTGCTTAAAATATAAACGAAATCAATTCAGGTGCTGGTGTTTGAAACCACTTTTTAACACCTGCCTGATGCTATTTTTTGTACTATGTACCTAATACTCCTTTGTTAATCTTATCCACGATAAAGACAACTAAGAACAGCATAATATTTTCACTTTGACCTAGGTCACGACGGCTTCCTAAACTGTATCATTGTACGATCCTCCACTCCAAACTCCAGCTGGGGTCATGGCACGCCTGCGACCCAACAATGCCACGGGGCACGGAAACGTGGGGGAGCCACGACGAGCCAGCGTACGCTAACTTGTCGATACCCCCGAGTTCTCGGGACAAGGTCGCAGACTCTGGCACACATTTACAGGATTTTAAACATTGTTTATTCAAAACGTTATAAAAATCGAACAGTGAACTGCTTCTTTGGCAAAACAACCAACTCCTAGAGTTAAGATATATGTTGTAGTACCCTTATTTCACAATAGTCTTTGGAGACGAACGCTTTTCGCTCTCATCTTACGTCAATTGGAGTTTTTTTTCTTTTACTTCGTTTTGTGTGGTGGCTAGTAACTATCGAAAAAAAAAGGGTTTTTACTATTTTCTAGGTTCTACAAGTAGGCGCACATGGTAAAACCGCGATTACGTTTGCATCATCTCAATTAGAATGTGTTTGGTGATATAACATAATTGACTTATATGGCACTAGCTTCTGCGTGCGGCTTCGTACGCGCTTTTTTAGCCAATAGTCAATTTTATTTAAGATCCGTTCAGCCGTTTAGGTGTGAAAAGGTCACAGACGGACAGACAAAATAATTTTCGCTTGTACTAGATCCTGCTCGCGGCTTCGCTTGCGCTTTTCCGCTATAAAAAGTATGTCTATGTCTGTCCTCGGGATACCATCTATCTCCATGCCAAATTTCATTATGATCCGTTCAGCCTTTTAGGCGCGAAAGCGTAATAGACAGAGTTACTTTCGAATCCATACTAATATTATAAATTCGAAAGTAACTCTGTCTGTCTGTCTGTTACCTTTTCACTCCTAAACGGCTGAATGGATCTCAATGAAATTTGGCAGGGAGGTGAATGGTATCCCGGGGACGGAAATAGGCTCCTTTTTTTTTTGTATTGTTCACAACCACCCTGGTATCCTAGTGTAGTGACCCTCATCGACCTCGTTATGTGGTAGTCGTAGTACTTTTTAACTATTCATATTATACCATAACTAGCTTCTGCCCACGGCTTCACACGCGCTTTTCGGAGATTTAAAGGATCCCTGAGATACCGTTTACCTCCCTGCCAAATTTCATTAAGATCCGTTCAGCTGTATAAGAACGGCGTGAAAAAGTAACAGACAGCAGACAAAGATACAGAATTGCTTTTGAATTTATAATATTAGTATGGAACAGGATTTGCGCTCCGTCTTCTTTTGTTTTGATTGTTAGACGTCAGTTTCAAAGCATACCCGAATTCTGCTAACCAATCACTTTATTATTATTTATTTTATTATTTATTTATTTATCTTAGGGAAACAAAAAGCTTTAGAACTAGAAAATTAAACACTTAACATTAGAAAAATCAAGCTAAGCCGTTTCCACACATAGAAAAAAAAATAGGTTTGTAGTTTTTATTTTATACCTACGCAATATTATAATTTAATTTTTTATTTTTTGTTATTGTAGAGGTATACTTACCAGGTCCATGTAGTTAGTAATATATTATGTTTATATTATACATAGTTTAAGTGATTTATAAATAAAAAATTATAATAATAAAGTAATAAATTATAGCGTGTTGTGCCGAAGAAACTAGTGTTAATATTTTTTTTAATTATAAATTATGACAATAGAATCGTCCATAGATGAAAGAAACTCTAGATAGGTGCGTGTGGTGCTATTTGCTGCGAAAGATTGATAGAATGGTTTCAACCTTTAATTTCTCTCATCAAAGGTCAAAATGACAAAATTTGTAATTCTGAGACGATACCATTGTTATGGTGAAGCGATTAATTTAGTAGAATTAGGGCCCAGATGACCAGTCTTTGTCAGTAACAAAGAACATGTAAGTTCCACAATCTAATTAGTTAGTAAATTATGCTTGCCTCTAATTGTGTAGGTTTAATGCTCAGAGAGCAGACATGGTCATTCTTAGCGCGTACAGCGATTAATCGAGTTATTACCGCCAAGGAAAAACTAAAGATACTTGCACTTACCTACATCATTGTAATAATCATGGTGTTAAACTCATACACGTAACTTTGTATCAACCTCTGGAACAATGGTCGCTTGATACTCGTGTGATTGTGTGTTACGAAGCAATTTATATCATTTTGTCATCGATTCGCCATAAACTATTTAAGTCGGGTACAAATCTTACGGTTTGTTTCATATCAATATATCATATCATATGTATGATTCATTGGTGGGATGACTATGATATCTCTCAAGAGCATAGATTTAAGTAAAATCTGTAGATATGGTACGTTCTCCCAGCGCTTACTCAAGAACTGGCCTGTGCTGTAACTACACGCAAAGACTCGCTCACAGTTACATTTCCAATCTTATGCTATAATGAACCAACACGAGGGCATTGCTGTATACTTTTAGTCAATAAATTACACTAAAGTACGTCGTAACTAGCACGCGTAACACGAACGCCGGTCCGGCTACGACTGAGGTGGGCGGACCTAATTGCACCTAAATTGAGCCTTCCACTTTCGAGAAGCTAGTAGGTACCTCATCTCCCTTTTTTAGTTAGATATATGCTCAAGAGGCTTAGTCTAATCTCGTTACATTGTGTTCGTTCTCTACTTCTAGTCTCTTTCTGTCTCAACATTTGACTTGACGATTATTGCTATCGATGAGTTCTTATGTCATATTTTACACTAGAGTAAGAATACCTCGTTAGTCTAACGATCGCGTATGCAACAGCTGATAATGAGGCCAAAAATTGTGTACGGGATTTTTCTTTTAAGATAAATTCAAAGTACGTCGGGGGGCTCGGTGGTGTAACACCCCCATGCCTCGGAAAGCAAGTTAATCTGGTGGTACGCATGACCCCGGTCGTGTTGGCCTGCCGTTCGATCGAGTTAAGAGATTGAGAGAATAGAGAGTGCACCTGTGTTTGCGCACACATTTGTTCACTATTATTATGCGCACAGTCTTCGTTGAGACCCGCCGCGCCGTGAAATTCGGCTAAGATGACATCACTAGAGTAAGCAGCCGGGAAAACTTAATTGTTCATAACCACCTTAACCTGCAGTGTTAATAACTATGATGGATTTAAAAGATTGAATTTTTCATGGTGACAATGTATTAAATATTGCATTTGTTTCAGTGGCCCAGTCAGAAGACTCACCGGTCGCAATGAAACTCAAAAAAATATGCCTAAAAACGCCGGTTAGCGAGGAACAGGCCGCACAAGCAGTCCTCGATACAGCGCTAGGTAAGTGATTTTTCATTATTTCCCCTATAAACATATCATATTATATAAAGCAGACTAAAGGTTGTCGCAGATCTGGACCGCACCACTGCCGCGTAGCACAAAAATGCGCATTCAAATGTAGGCATTAACTCGTTACATTTAGTAAGATACATTTTATATTGACGGCATCGGATAACAGACAGTTCGCAGGCCACTCGCTTGAAGCTTGCGGTAAGCAATTATGTCACTGTAAAATGTATCTAAAGCTGACGAGTTTATGCTCATATTTGAATGCTTGTTGTTGTGCCCTATGGTAGCGGTGCTGGATGTATGTGCAAAGTCCTTTACTTTGGATTCTAGTCCGCTTCTCCGGTATAGGTAGGATGTCGTATAACCTCTCTCGTGTGTATTGTAAATCAATTATGTAAAACTTACCAAAAAATACGGTACTTTATGGTAAAATGTTATTAACAATGTAGCCCAACGAGCCGGCCGGCCGTTGGTTGATTGAATTGTGCTTTTATTTCCCATCGCGCCACGCACCGAGGCTATGATGTCATCTATTTAATTGCGAGGGTCACTTCATTACTTTCCCATAAAACGACATTCATTTCAGAAAATAACCTTATATTAGAAACTCATCACACTGGCGATTTGCGAGCGATTTTAAAGCGATGTTTGACGGCGGCGGCGCGATTGACGGCGACTGCCGCATGTACGGAGTTTATCTTACCTCTTTAGATTTTATAATATAGTTGGGCATCTTGGAATGACGTATGGTATGTTATTATAAGTTAAGCTTGAAGAAATAAATAATTATCAGCGATGCGATTGCGCAGCGAGCACGTCGCGACGACGCAGCGAGCTCGACGCGACGACGCTGCGAGCACGCAGCGTTTTGAATACTGATTTCATTGGCTTCCACGGCGCCAATCGCGGCGAGCTCGCTGCGCAATCGCATCGTTTTGAAATCGCTCGCAAATCGCAAGTGTGATAATGATAAGGCTGTTACTCCGTACATGCGGCCGTCAATCGATTTGTAGGAACTTTACGGCGTCGTCGTCGTCGTTATTATTTTACGTATTGTTGGGTTTAATGCTCTCCCTGAATGTCAAGTTTACTGTTAACAATCTTTCTCTTGGGACAGGGTCTGTGCTTTGTCTTGATCTCCATGACTTGGCTAGCCACAGCTCACTATAAAGAAATAAATACTGCTGGACCCAAGCTAAGCAGAGCTTGTGTTATGGGTACTAGATGACTGTTATACTTGATACAGTACATGACATAGAGATAGATATTTTATAACCGACTTCAAAAAAAGAAGGAGGTTCTATGTTCGGCTGTATATAGGTTTTTTTTTTGTATTTTCCTCGATTTCTCCGTAAATTATGG
Source organism: Eupithecia inturbata (assembly GCA_963662085.1). Classification (NCBI taxonomy): domain Eukaryota; kingdom Metazoa; phylum Arthropoda; class Insecta; order Lepidoptera; family Geometridae; genus Eupithecia; species Eupithecia inturbata. Next base: position 3,670,873 of record OY759192.1, read on the forward strand.
ACCAATTTTGAAAATTATTTCTCTATTGTGTGGAGAATAAGCCCGAGGTGGTCCCATAAAAATTGTATACCCCTTGGGATTAGTATTTGTCCCGCAATGCTTAAAAACAGTGTAAAAATAAGGTACTCGAAGTCGGTTTTTAGTTTCTTCAAAACAATCAAGTTATTTATTATACATAGCAAATACCCACCACACCCACAACAAACATTTGTCCCAAGGCGGGAATCGAACCCGCAACCTCCAACGTCGCAGGCGGACCTTCGCCCGCCGCGCCACATTGGTCGTCAGTATGCATGACATGTTGCAGCATTTCTTTGTGTGCAGACGCATAGAGCGTGTATGTATTGTGGAGGGTAGACATTCGTGAGCAGGAGGGCAATTCTGGCAATATATCTAATCAAAATATCGAGTGATTGCTTCTCCTCTTTAACAGCCTATATTGGTCCACTACTGGACGCAGTGGACCTCCCCCTGATAAGTGCTTTCATCATCAACCTATATTAGTCCACTGCTGGACATAGGCCTCCCCTAATGAGCGCCATAGCGCCCTGTCTTCAGCATGCGCATCCAGCATCTGACTGCAGTCGTCGGCGTCGCAGCCAGGTGGGAATACCCACCTGGCTGGAGGGCGTCCTACACTACGTTTGCCGAGTCGCGGTCTCCACTCGAGAATACGTTTTCCCCAGCGGTTGTCGGTTCTTCGAGAGATATGGCCGGCTCACTGCCACTTCAGCTTGCTAATTCTTTGAGCTTTGTCGATAACTTTGGTTCTCTGTCGGATGTATTCGTTATGAATCCTATCCTCAAAGAAACTCCGAGCATATCTCTTTCCATAGCTCGCTGAGGGACCATGAACTGGTGGACCAACCCTACCGTGAGTGTCCACGTCTCAGCTCCGTAGGTCACCGGATGAATCATCAGTCAGGTCATGTGGTCATGAAGCTTGAAAACAAAAGTTTTCAAGTTTTGAAAAGGGGTTTATCTTCCGTCTTAAAAAGAGCACTACCAAACTTCCGCTCCAAGGCTTTGGAGTTCTCCCACTGCTGGACGGTGTTAAAGAGGTTCTGAAGCTCCGTTATTACAGGGACTCCTCCGGCTTTCAGAAGCTCTGATGTAATTCCGTTGCACCGGGGATTTTCCATTTTCAAGCTGCCTCAGAGCTAACCCGATCTCGTCTTGACCGATTTCTGGCAGTTCGTCGGTATAGTGGTAATAAGATAAAAGTAATAAGCGCCTTATTGGCTTTTATCTCATGGGGGTAATGCCCATAATCCCCACGCTGGGCATGCGGGTTGGGCATCGCAGTTCGGTGGTAGAATTGTTCTGCAGGGGGAGCTGCGGGCCCCCCCTCCCCTGTCGATATCCCTTAGTTGCCTTCCGACACCCGCGGCAAGAGTTGGGGTGGTGCAAATTCTTAGTCAGCACCACACAGCAAACACGAATACCTATTCACAAAATCTGCAATTCAATATTTATCGAGGGCTTTTCTTCGATAAGTCGCACGAGAATACACTTTTTGGCGGGACTCGATAATTATTGAAGGCTCGATATTTATCACATGATATTCTATCCCGTGATACGCTGACTGCGTATAAATATCGAGTGATACGCAGAATTGGCCTCCCTGGTCGTTAATGTACAACGTGGATCTGTTGTGTCGTTGGGTGGAATAACCTATAATTAGATGCGCGTACACCAATACTCTGCCGTGAAACTCGTAGATGTCTCGCATATTCTACATCCGTTGACACATTGATGCCAACAATTAGCTCTTATCTATCACTTTAGTATAAATTACTAACCGCAAGCAAATTTTATAGACCGGTTTCTTGCCGATTTCGCTCAAGTTTTATATTTTTTATAAATTTATCTGAAAATCAAAATAAATCTTTTGGTGAATTGCTCTACGACTTTTCGATACGGTTATCAATTAAAGGTCATGTCATGACAATTAGAAAAAGCTTTGACTAAAAATAACTTCTAAAGTAAAAGAATTATTTGTATCTTAATTTATACTATTCAAAATATAATTTTTAAATAAAAAATGTACATTAGAAGTTATTTTTAGTCAAAGCTTTTTCTTCTTCTATAACATTCATTCGATCACAGATAAATTTCATGTTAGTTAGTATTTTAAATAAATAACGAACGAAGCACCTTACAAATCCCAACGAGTTATTTCTAGAGTATTCCACGTGGCAGACGGATAATAAAGTATAGGTTAGCTACACCCTGAGTTGCTGTATTGTTTTCTGAAGCCGTAGCTTTCAACTTCTGTTAGTCGACAAGATTGAATATATCTCAAAATCAATACTAATATTGTAACTACGGTAGTAAGTCTGTCTGTCTGTTACCTTTTCACTCCTAAACGGCTGAATGGCAAAATGAAATTTGACAGGTAGGTAAATGGTATACCGGGAACGGACATAGGCTACTTAAAAAGCGCGTGCGAAGCCGCGGGCAGCAGCTAGTATCATGTATATTACAGTATTTCTTGGCGACTTTATCATATACCATCTGATTGAACCAAGGTAGTTTTGATTGTTACACTCAGAAGTGGAAACGAATTGAAATCTAACGTAGTCGAGGCAGAAGATAGATAGACAATCATCGCAGCGGTAATAGAGGTAATAGAACAAAATAGATTGATCTAGGTTGTACTCGTATAGTATAAATCCTAGACTACATATAAATTGCATCGTCACGATGAGGGTGGGGAGTTGCTGGGGGTGGAGCCCGCGAATAGTGTAGGCAGGTTGATAAGTGTCGACTATCCGTCAATGTGTTGCATAGGCGAATGCATGCGAGAGCCGGTGTGGTATATGGGACAATAGGTTTCCGTCGGCGTCGTGCAGATTCGGCAGAGTCGAGGTGCGCGGGAGGTGGTGTGCGTTTCTCCGGCATGCGTGTCGGGCCACTGCAGCACTCCTCCACGACCGGTAATTTGATTGGGCCGGAGCTGTCACCTATGCGCCGCAGTCGCCCGGCCGTCGCTCGCCGGCTATCGATTAGAGACCCCGTCCCCTGCCCCCCTGCCGCCCGCGAACCGGATCTCGTCACGCCGCCATTGTATACCCGCGACGCTTAAACGCATTCGTTTCTCCCGATGCGAAAACGACGCATTCCTTCCGCGCGCTCCCTGCCCCGCACGGCTGGCCGCCGCCGCCGCCCCGCGCCGCGCCGAGCGCCGCCACGGGACGCTCCACACCGGCTGACCCTCTCGAACCTAGGTTATGCCTGCTGTACACACACGCCTAATGAACATAAACGATGTCATCATCATATCACTCGCTACCATAAAATCATTTATTACTTGATCCATAACTAATGAACGACGCTCCGCTTTTGCACTTTACTCCAGAGATTCCAGAATTCGTCTCACGCTAATACAATTACGACTCTATGAACTCAGGAATAGAAACTCAAATTCCGTAAGCTTCTTAACGAAAAGGGAACGAATTAAAGGTTTATTTACAAAATATGAGGTTGATGTTGATATGGAGTTTGTAATGCGTAGTTTTACTACTCGGCAACGACCACGTCTAGTGGAGTTGAGACACCGACACATTACTGTAAAACGCTACAACCGGCGGCACCTACATTGTTGCGAAATTTGCATTCCCAGTTCACTGGTACATGCTTCCGAGCTGATAAAAAAAGAGCTTTGATTATTAATATGTCTAGTCTAGGTAGAAAAACCATAAATAAACAGCCAACTGTGAATCGACTCACACACGAAGGGTTCCGTACCGTAAAAATCAGGCAATTTTTCAAAGAACATATAGATAGAGCCTTGACAAACGAAGAGCAAAAATAACCAAAAATAAAGTTTTTGCATGGAAGCCCCCTTTAATTTGCATATTTATTTAATTTTTATTATTTGTTGTTATAGCGACAAAATAAATACACATTCTCTGAAAATTTAAACTGTCTACCTCTTACGGTTCATGAGATAGAGCCCTGTGACAGACAGGCGAACAAACAGAGGAGGCTTGGTAATAAGGTCCCGTTTTCACCCTTCGGGTACGAAACTCCAAAAACAGGCCAACTTTCGTGCGCGACAGCTAGGTTTAAAACTCGCGCTGCGCATTATTCTTTGTCATAATGATACCAGTTGTAAAGAAACTCCCATTAAAAATAGTGATTATTTACTACAACGTCGAGTGTCTCCAAAAATATTCTCAAAGAAAAACGTTAGTAAGCGTGGATTGAGAGGACAACATGCAACCGTTAGACGCATTTTTTTCTACGCTTTTACGGCGTTGACAGTATATCTACACATATAAATAATCAAAGGCAAAGAACATAGTCACCTCGCTTATCGTCCGATAGAACCAACACTTAGCACACTTACGACTATCCGACTCCGACTCCCGCAAGGCACGCATCACCTACCTCCTTCCCAAGACAATGCTTGCAACACATGTAATGGCGATTGAAGATCCTTTGTCTGTAATGAACATGATTGCATTGTCTGTGCTATTTTGTTGATTTCATATACGCAATGCGTACCCCAAAAGTAAATTGTCAAACTTTCTAACTTTGAAATACTCAAGCACAATTGAAAATTCTGAAATTGAAAATTCATTTATTCAGACTTATGTATCCATTTTGTTAGTAACACATAATTATTAAAGTTGAGAATACATGAAAGCGTTCCGTTGTCCAAAAACAAATCGTCGATCAGAACAAAAACCACAAACAAACAACGAATCGATAGAAACCATGTTTTTTAGACTCAACAATGCCGATAGCGTTTGCAAAAAAATGTACCCAAAAATAGCGACACGTCAACAGGTAGAGCACAGCTGTCAACCAAAATATGCGCCCGGGAAGCTCTGAATATTCCCCTCGTAACCTCGTGTTAACCAGGGAAGCGCTGCTGGCCATGAATACCGGCGAAGTGTGAAAACAGGGCCGAAAAGTTCAGAGCACCATCGATTCTAATAAGTGAGCCCTCTAGGTAGATAGGGCTCTGAACTGTTCGAGGGTCAAGTACAAAACAGTATTATGTTTATGATTTACTGTATTCTATCGGTGAACCAAAGGGAAGAAACCGCAATTGTTTTCTGAGGTGACCAAAGTTACAAGTTACCTCTGTTTCATTGGCACCGGCACAGATTCTTCGAGTGTTAGCTGCTCGATATTTCTTCTCTACCTTCTCTCCCAAATAAACCTCTAATCATCCTGGCACATCAACCCCGAGGTATTGACCTCTGACGCAATAGATTTCTACCAGCTTTTGTAAAAAAATTGTATGCTCCATATTTTGTTTACCGCGCGCGTCTGATCCATGAAATTCTGTAGACTCCTCCAGATTAGGTGTACATATCTGGAGAAAATATCTTCAAATGTGAATCTCTTCTGTATAATCTGAGCTGATTGACTCCTTTGATTTCACTAATTTAATATAAATCTGATTTATTTAAATAAACGCAAACATGACGGCTTAGGACCTAGTGAAAGAGAACATTTTATTGATCGGTGGGATAATGTATAATCGAGAGAACGAGAAAAGTTCTTCAGTGTTCCGGTGCCAAATGGCGAAAACGGAACTCATTTAATTTTGATTTCTATCTTCCTTTGACTTCACTATCCTGAAGTTCAACTTCAGTCAGTGATATATAAAAGTTCTTAGACTAGTAGTGACCTTTGGTATAAGGTATCATGCACAAGTTTTTAAGTTTCTAGCACCGGACTTGTGCCATTTTCTCAATTATACCTTATGTGGCAAAAAACGTTACCCTAATAATTTCGCTGTGTCCGTCCGCCCGCCTTTTCGCGATTAATTATGAACCCATAAATAAAAAAAACAAACGAGGCGTATAATAACTTCTAAGTTAACGCAATCCACAGGCTGTTTATGCCGTACGTATATTTTTACACAACACTGGTAAAAATCCAAAAAGCTTAAATTTGTAGTTACACCAAGAAATATTACAGTATCGCAAGGGAATCTAACGTATTAATTTATGAACTAAAGGGAAGAAACCGAAAAGCGTTATGTTATTACCTCACATTTTTTTATATTCCCGTGCTGCTCGAATTATTTACTACAAATTTGTACGAAACTCGGCACTCGGCAACTTTTATTAAATTAAAATAAAAAAATAATGTAACAGCACCTTCACTGTGCATGCGTGCTCGACACGCTCTTGCCTCTTGTATATATTTTACACTTTGCTGTTATCCCGACGTGTCAAATCTTTAATCTGCCTTTAGATAGATAGATAGATAATACTTTATTGCTCACTTAACTTAGAAATAATTTACAAAAGAATAATTATGGAATAAGCGACAATTGGCGGTCTTATCGCTCAAGAGCGATCTCTCCCAGACAACCTTGAGTGGATAGGATCGTTGGATTGTGCATGGGGTAATATCTGTGTGCATAATAATAATATAGATATTTACCTTTGCTGAAAGATGAATCAGTAAAGCCGGGTACTGACCGGTGAATGAATGAATGAATGAACACTTTATTGGTGTTACGGGGCGTAAAGTAACGTGCTACACAGCGAGCGTTCGTGTAGTCAGCACGGAGAAAGAAGGCGCTCGCATCGAGCAACGAGACGGATTTTACCACACGGGGCGCGGTGGCGGCGCGGCGGTGCGCGGCATTACGTTTTATGATCGCTGGGAATGGTAAAGTACGCCCCGTACGACGATGGTCAGTGCCCGGCTTTACATGATTTAGGTAAAATTATTTGATAGACAAATTGTTAGATGATCATGATGATTGTCAGGACCTTTGAACTTCTTTCTTCGCTCTATTAACATCCCTCCCCGCCTGGAGACAGCCATGTATGAAATATTGTTACTATACACTAGTCAAACTCGATGTAAAACGTTTGTAAACAAACCGCGACACTAATATAATAACTACAACTCACTTGCTTGGCGTCGAGATTTAGATATATTATAATTGTAAGCAATATTTATTAAAGGAAGGATCTCAAATCGACAAGTAATGTAAATTGCGTATAAAAAGACGCTTCAACAGATTGAAAAGGTTAAGCATGGGCGGTTTGTTTACAAACATTCCACATCGAATTTGGCTAGTGTATAAGTAAATTTTCTTTTCTTTTCGTGCAATATTGCTAAGTAAAGCACTTAATAATATCTCGTTATTTTGTAAGACGTACCTACACCATTCGCTGAGAATTATCATGATCACAAAGGATCTGCGTTCTTTGTGACGAAAAAGGTTCCAATTGAGTACCTCTAATCGTTTACAAAAATATAACAAGCTTATGCTGTTCAAGTTAGCGTCATTGACCCCTATGAAAGGAAGCGTCGCGGCTTAGGTGCCTTCATCGGTCGCGCGCATGCCTGTTCCTAAGGTCGTGCCCGACGCTCCTGCGATGCTTTCCGATGGAAATCATTTCAATTAAATAAGGGCTTGCATTTTTTACCGTTGGGCTTAGCCCAGTCTTCGACCCTTGGTCGATACTCGCAACTTGATAGGATATTGGCGTATGCCTAGGTAATGCTGCGACATAGTGAGCGCATCTTACCGGCCGCCGCTGTTGTCACTGCGGTGTTTCGCGGGCGGGCAGATTTATTTGGACGTACCCCTTCGGGGGGTGCGCGAGGGGTGCACCACCCACCGCGCCACCTCCACACATTTGACTGGATCAATAAGTAAGCAAAGGATGCCCGAGCAGAAAAACCATACACCCGACCACCCCAAGGGGGCATACGTAACCGACACCCCCCCACTAAAGGGGGTGGGAGGACTCCACAGATTGCCATTTTCTCTTTGCCTACGCTTTAATTAGTTGCGTAGTAACGCATGTATATTCTTAATCCCAGGTTATTAAATTGTTTAGACGACGACCCTATCCATCTGCTTACAAGCGAGATCACAGCTCCTCTGATCGGAGCATCTTTGTACAAATATATAGATTTTATTCACAGCATCAAAGTGTACGTAAGTTTTTAACTACTAAATATTATTATCACTATCAATAAATAACTCCTTGTTAACTTTATTACTATGCATAGACCATCACACTAATATTATAAAGCAAAAGTTTGTATAATAATGTTTGTAGGTAACAAACATCCATCCGATGTTTGTTACATAACGACTGAACCGATTTGGCTGAAATTTTGCATAGATTTAGCTCTAACCCTGGAATCAAAATCAAACAGGCTACTTTTAATCCGATATATAAGTTCCCATGGGATAGAAATAACCTTAGACGTTTCCATAGAAACATCGCGTGCGAAGCCGTAGGCAGAAACTAGTCTTCAATATTTCACTCAAAATGCCACCAAGCATCCGAGATAAGATAATGCTGGAAGATAATGACGGTAAACATCAGACCTACCTGCAGTAGGTAATCCAATCCAGAACAAAGCATGTCAAAACCGCTGTTTAGCGCCCACACTACCAATTTCATATAGTTCTTGCAGTCCAATCGTAATGCACCATCCTCCAAAGTCCAGTTATAACCGTTATGTCAGGTACTAGATACCTTCTAGATTTCTAAATTATCTAGTTGAGTAAACCTGTTTCAGACTAGCCATTGGTTCTTAGCACGGCGATTAACGAGTAGCCATCTTACCGACCACGAATTATGTAACTAACGATCATTTTGAGTTTAAGAGTTAGGGTATTTTTATTGACTGACTTAAAAAAAGAGGAGGTTCTATGTTCGGCTGTATGTATGTTTTTAGGGTTCCTTACCCTAAGGGTAAAACGGCACCCTATTACTAAGCCACCGCTGTCTGTACGTCTGTCACAGGGCTCTATCTCATGAACCGTAAGACGTAGACAGTTGAAATTTTCAGAGAACCTGTTTTCTCTTGTCGCTATAACATTAAATAATAAATATCAAAATTAAGAGAGAAAGTAGAGGGGCTTCCTTACAAAAAATAAGTTTTTTTTTGATAATTTTGTTCCTTGTTTGTCAAGGCTGTACCTCTTGAACCACAATAAGGTAGACACATTAAACTTTCTATAAATAAACCGCCAAGTGCGAGTTGACTCGCACACGAAGGGTTCCTTACCGTATAAATCAGGCAACTTTTTCAAAGAACATCAAATTTTCACTTGTTTGGAGACCCTTTTAAATTTTCAACTTTATTTTATTTTTAGTTTTTGTTGTTATTGCAGTTGAAGTGTTACTTATTTATAGAAAGTTTCATGTGTCTACCTATTGTAGTTCAAGAGATACAGCCTTGACAAATAAGGAGCAAAAAAGGCAAAAAAAAAAAAAAAAAAACACGTTCTTTTTATATGGGAGCCCCCTTTAATTTTGATGTTTTTTTATTTGCTGTTATAGAGGCAAGAGAAATACGCATTCCCTGAAAATTTCAACTGTCTACCTCTTACGGTTCATGAGATAGAGCCCTGTGACAGACGTATGGACAGCGGAGGCATAGTGATAAGTTCCGTTTTCACCCTTCTGGTACGGAACCCTAATAAGTAACACTTCAACTATAATAACTAAAAATATAATAAAGTTGAAAATTTAAGGGGGTCTCCGAACAAATGAAAATTTGATGTTCTTTGAAAAAATGCCCGATTTTTCCTGTACGGAACCCTACGTGTGCGAGTCACCTCGCACTTGGCGGTTTATTTTATGTATGTTCGACGATATCTCCGTCAATGATGGACCCCTGTTGAAAACTATTTTCCCAAATTTTTCCCGAGGAATTAGTATTTGTCCCGCAAAACTTACAGTGTAAATAATAAGGAATTTAAAGTCAGTTTTTAGCTTTTGTAAAACAATCAAATTTTCCAGTCTATAAAAGCCTGGAAAACCTTTCAGCTACTGCTTTCATTCATACTAATATTATAAATTCGAAAGTAACTCTGTCTGTCTGTTACCTTTCCACGTCTAAACGACTCAACGGATCCTAATCAAATTTGGCAGGGAGGTAGAATGTATCCCGAGGACGGACATAGGCTACTTTTTATCCCGGAAAAACGCGTGCGAAGCCGCGGGCAGAAACTATAAAACTGTATTTCATAAAAAGCAACGAAATATTTTGGGACCACAAATAACAGGTTTTGTAGTCAATGGTGGTATAACAGAGTGATCGTCAAAACTGCTGAACAGCGCGTAAATATCTTAACATTATATAGTATAGCTGAAAGAACCCCTAATATAAATAAATAAATAACATGTAACATAACTGTTATGTGTTATTCATTGGCGTTGCATGCTGCGTCGTAATTTCGCATTTCATTTACTTCTGTTCTAGGAATGTTATGACAACACTTATGTACCTTTTATCTTGCCTTCATAGTACGGGAATACAGTTCAAAATATCAGCCAGGTTATGGTACGCTTATGTGCAAGAATGTTTTTCTTTTTTTTTCCAAGAAAATATGCTGTGAAGTTACTCATCATCATGATCGGCATTATAGGCCTCCCCTAATGAGCACCATAGCGCCCTGTCTTCAGCTGGCCACATCTAGCATCCGTAAATTTAAGTGTACTTAAACTTACTATTTTCTAGGTTCTTCTACAAGTCATTTAGATAGCAGATAAGAAGATTTGTGCGCATTGTAAGCCATTTGCTATGAATATTTGCAAAAAGAAACCGAATCAATTGTTGTAGTTTTGGGAGTCTATCGACATAAGTAATGTTGATTTGAGTAAAAAATCTCTTAATGTCTATAGACTCTAAACCGACAGTTATTGATTCTGTTTTTTTTTTGAGCGTCACTAACCACGTTAACGCTCAAAATTATTCAGTCATCCTAGCAGATGATATTATTTCTTGAAGACGGTTGAAGATGAATAGAATCCAGCTTAAATCCCTCTCAGAGCATGGCTTAGCTTAGCAGATAAAGAAAAACTATTGCAGAAGCCAATCGTGACAAAAGCTGTAAAAATAAGTCTAGAAATGCAAGACCGTCTCACTGTCTATGATTATCTCACGGATCCCTGTGAAAGGATGAACTAAACCATTATCACAACACCTCAGCCTGGCTTCAACATGATACTAAAGAAGCTCTTATTAATCGAAACAGCCTCTTATAGTCTCCTAATTGGAATTACCAGATTGCTTACTAATTTCCGTCGATACGGGAGCAAATTGCTCGTCGGAGCTAAGAAGTACTTCGGTGTAAAAGCTGTGATTTTTACGGGCTCTTCGCTCGCTCCAGAATCTCTCGATATCGGTTCAAGTGCGGGCTTCTTTCTTCGCGATGGCAATCGAAATAATTATCATAAAGTAAATCCCCCGCAATTCGGCCGCCCGCGCCCCCGGGCCGGGGCGTCGCGGTAAATGGCGCGCCCTCGACGTCGCGACGACGCTCTAGTGATGCCTATCGCCCGCGCTACATTATGTCGATAAATTAACCTGGCTGGCCACTCTATACTTTCAATAATAACTCTCGAAATTTCCTTACTGTTTACCTTATGCAAAAGACACACTAAAAGTAACCGTGTATTAACACGGTTACTTTTAGCGTGTCCTTTGCTAAAAGTATTACTTTTAGCGTTGTGTTCTGTCCACATAGTCAATAGGCATATCATACTGTAGTTACACACCAACAAGTTTCGCACGCTGTTTTACTGAATTTATGCAACCAAAAACAACGTAGACTGATCCCACAAAGCACCCAGATTTGTAACAAAAGCCCGATATGCAAACAGTTTTCCGAATCTCGGAAAAAGTATCGATGTTGAAGTGTAGGTATAGGGTACGCCACGAAACAACACACAAACTTGGAGCTTGCGGGGCGGGGGGGAGCTCAACAATCGTATTTTCAGTTTTTGTCTGTTCGCTTCTCATTTCAATATTGCCAATGGAATTAAATTCTCCAGCTTGTTTTAATGTCTCTCTCCCCTTTTTGCTCAAGACATTTTTAATCTTGTGATGGTTTTAAAGCTGATTCCATACGAAACAAAATCAATAAATCTGGGAATCATTGTGTAATAAGCTCAAACCCTGCTTGCTTCCCCCCGCTTTTAAAGTTTGGCTGACGCCATGTTGGTGTAACTTAAGCTCCCGGAATTGTCGTTACGTGCAAGAGGTTTTTTTAAGTCATGCCAGATCCACAGTTCAACTAAAGAATGGATCCAGCCTTACAAAAATGTGTAGGTAACTCTTATTAAGAACAACTTCCTTAATAATACGTTATCACCAGCATCGTCATCTATTCTAAAGCAAATAATGTACTACGTTAACCCAAACGGAGTAAAGAGCATTTCTTAGTTGTTATTTTTATGGTGTTTTTCAACCCTGTACAAAACGAGATTCCTAACTGCAACATATGCAATTCAACCAGTTTCTGTCATATAAAACAAGTGTGAAATAACAATATTTTCTTTCTTCACTCCCGTCTGCTTCTTATTTAATTCAAGATTTCAAGCCGTCAATCATCGTTGGTGATCGAATTATTCACTTGTACGTGGTATTTTCTGGGGTTTTGCACATTTATAGCAATCATTGCTGTAATGGACGGAGTGTTTGACAAAGCTGGAAGCCATCAGAAACCGGTTTGTCTACGAATTTGTTTTCAGTGCAAATTGAGCTTTATCGTAATAGTGCTACACCTAATATTGCTAGAACATCAATGATCTTCCATCTCTACGTCAACACGAGGGGCTATGATCAACTCCAAAAGGATCCTAGTGTCAGTCAGTACATACGCTTTGGTTGTTTTTTTTGTACTAAGTATTGTTGATTCTAGGCCCGCGACAAGCTTACCCAGCGGGAATCAAGCCTCTGTCACTATGCAGGGAAGGGCGTCCCTAATGTTGACTTATTAGTCGACACGACACCCTTCAATAGCAAACAAAATCACTGGCCTTATAATACCGGATGCCAATCTGAATGTACCCAATAGAGGTCAAACAGTGTGATTTTTGCTACAGATTTATGTTGTTTATTTCATTGTTCTTCACAACCGGATTGTTTGGTATTTCTCAGCGAGACACATTAAATCTTTTCCGGGACGTGACAAGAAGAAGTATGTAAGCTTTGAAATTGTACAAGTAATTTAGAAATTAATAGAGTGGCAAATACACCCAAGGTTCTGGAAGTTTGTGTGAAGAAGTACAAACAAAGGTCACCAACAATTAAAGTTCAAAAGTTAATTGCCTTTATCAAATACGTATGCAATTTATAAATAAACTGACAAAATTGCAGTTTTATCTTTACACCGCCGACCGCGACAGGTGTAAGCCTCGTATAAAGAAATTGAATTGGATGACCAAGGCTGCGAGATAGCCAATCGAAAATCGCGATTTCTTAAATGACAATAATAAAACGCAATTCGCGATCCTTTACTCGCTGCGTTTGTGCGGCCGGCATTTTGGCGAGGTTCAGTCTTCGTACGTGTGCCGCGCATGTCGTAATGGCGGTCAGCACATCGGCACATAAAGTCATAAGTTGACGTGGGCATGTTTCGCAACGCACCTGCCCCGCCACGAGGCCGGCTGCGGCTGCTGCGTGCACCCCAACAGAACGCTACACTCAAGAATACTATACATTATTAACAGACTTCAAAGGAGGTTCCAAATTAAACAGTATTTATTGTTTTCACCTCTGAATTCCGACATTTGTTGATAAAATGTCGGAATTCAGAGGTGAAAACGATTTCAATTATAAGTTCAAAAATGTGTTAGGATAGATCTAGATTTTAAAGATTCAAAAGTCATGATACCACGGTATTCAAATACCGTTTAAACTTTACGACCATGAACCCCTCTTTGCTTTACTATCTGTTAACCTCCTTGGCGAATTTGAGATCTATAAAGGCAGTAAAGGGTTTTATTGCCGAAATAATAAAACTGAGCCAGTGACCTAAGTGCAGTGGTCCGCGCAAGGCAACCATGTTTCCGCTCTTACGAAACGTTCCCGCTTGACCGCTCTCGTCTAGGGACCAGACTTGTGATTCACCGTGTTCACATGATACACACGAGATGATGTGTTGCGAAACTATAACGTTGATTGCAATTGCAATAGTCAACCTGTAACTAGGTCTTGTTTGCTCTTATAATTCTGTGTCTTGACTGGATGGATTAATTTTAGCTTCCAGCTTATGAAAACAAACTTAAAGGAACTCACCACGAGTATATCAATGTCTATTGTAGACAGTTCGAAATAATGATGACATAATTAAATCGATAACAATTAATTACATTTAGATATTACAGTTACACAATATCCTATTTCCACATAGCTACAAGGAAAAGGATCACAAAGCAATAATAAAATGTTCAAATTGAATAAGTTAGATGAGAGGAACACGTCGTCCTTGGAAGCGATTTCCTTTCGTACAATGGGGACACATATCATACATCTAAGCAGAGAAAATACCGCTAGGAATCAAATTTCAAAGGGCACACGTGCTAGCTTTTGTATCTTCGAGGGAAATACTCCTAAATAGAGCATTAGCGAACATACCTGAGACCCTGCGGCAAAACAGCTGCCACGTGGCACACACAACGGCTTTTTATTTCGACTCCCGTTGACAATGCAGCGTTCAATACAAATCATGCGAGGTGTCCTTCACGGCAGTTTTATAAGCTGTTCAATTTACTAATAATGGTTCATTGCTTCATCCATCACTTCCATTAAATTGGACAATAAACTGATGGAAGTGCTTTCTTTTTAACAGATTAGAGACTTATTACTCGCTTCGGTTTCGTACTTATCGTAAACCAAAACAAAACAAATACTACTTTATAATAATAAGTACAGATTAATGTTATCTAGATTTGTTGATCCAGATAAATTTCTACGTTATAATTAATAATAAGAATAATAATTAACCCTAATTCCATCTAATCCGTTCAGTACTTTTATACCTATAATAAGAATCGTATATCTGTTTATTTTCTCTAAACACTTTTTTGTCTTGCGGTGTTTCGCGGAGACTTATTTATTCATAATTCATTTATTGTTTGTGAATCAGGTAATTTTACAGTCAGTGTACATAAGACTTATTTTAGATCGCTGAATTCTGCCGCTTAGGCGTACAAACATTTCATTATACATGTGAAAACTGATTAACAATCAGAACGTTTTTATTACTTAAAAGCATGCAATTTTATAATTTATTTCCAATATTATCACTTCTAATCAATGCCAAATTATGAAATTTAATTTAAAATAAAATAGTTAATTAATTAATGTCAGCTGGAGAAGAGCATGTCAAAAAATAAAATAAAAATGTATGATAGTCAATTTTAAATAAACAATGTCAAACAATAGTACAGTCACTAAATTTCATAATTTCGATAAAAATGTTTTAGTTTAAAAATAAATAAAGTAATGATCATTTCGTAACAAGTTCAAGTCATTTAAATATGAAAATTTCAAACAATACGGTCATTTAAAAAATCATTCACTGTAAAATAAGCTTTATCAATTAAAAAATCATTAAGTTTTGCACTAAATTGGTTGCAGGACAAATCACGAATAACTTTTGGGATTTTGTTAAAGATTTTTGGTGCCATACGCAACAACTTTATTCTGCATGGCACATTGCGTAGTCTGCCCTCAGAAAAAAATAAAAAAAATATTTAATGTTTAAAACCAAAGCGGTCCTGGCTTTTCATAAAATATTATCCATACGTACAATAATAGTCAAAATAGACACTACTACTGGGACTACTTGACTTTTATTTTATTTATTCTGTTTATCTTCCCCGTTGCTGATAAAAAACCTTTTGTATTTCCAGTTTCTGGAATGGAGGAGGAATCTACGGAGCTGCCGGGCACAGACGGGCTCGCGCCCAAGCAGCGGCACCAAGCGAAGCACCGCGAGCTGTTCCTTTCGCGGCACGTGGAGACTCTGCCTGCCACGCACATACGCGGCAAGTGCACCGTCACGCTGCTCAATGAGACAGAGTCGCTGCTCAGCTATCTCAATAAGGATGTGAGTATGTACCGACCACGCAGGACACTGTCGCGATCGAGGACATTGTATGTTAACCACAGAAACAACACAACAGCAAAGCGATCTTAATGCTTAATGCTTAGGGTGCTTTTCCTCTAGAGATGTGCTACTTAGCTTAGCGGCGGAATGTGTAAACCTTACCAATAATGTTCTTAGCTATGAAATGCGTATGGCTTTGTGGTGCCGGTATAGAATTTTCACCAACCCAACTCTTACTGCGGGTGTCATAAGACGCGACTAAGGTATATGCACCGGGATACGGGCAGCAGCACCTCCTGCAAATCAATTCTACCACTAAACTTCTATCCCAACCCGCACGCTTAGCGTGGGGATTATGGGAACAAACCACATATAATAAAAGTCAATAAGGCGCTTATCTGGGGGAGGCCTGCGTCCAGCAGTGGACCAGTATATAGGTTGTAGATGTAGATGATGAAATGCGTAAGGTTAGACCATAATATTCCTTTGAAAGCTGTCCATCCATACACTCTTTCTAGTTATAATTAGTTATATTAGTTGTTAGTTTATTATAATGTTTGTAGGTATTGGTTGTTTTGTTTTATTCTTCGAATGCCACCGTCTATTTTGTTCTTACATGTCCAGTCCATCCCAAGGTTGCCTGGAAGAGATCGCTCATAGTGATAAGGCCGCCTTTGTACTTTGTCTACTCTTAGCATCTATTTCTGTATTATTTTTCTGTCTTTGTGTTGGTACAATAAAGTGTTATCTATGTATCTTTCGTATAAAACGTCTACGATTACTTTGCTGCAATTAACAAAATAGGTAGCAAAGTAAGAAATATAAAAACAGCTATTAAACACTTGGTTCTTTGTCATTGCAAGGTCAGATCATGTATTCGCTACGTTAACGTCACGCTCACGACCTAATTAATCTCTTGTCGTTTCCTGTTACACGTTAAAGCTATTGAGATCCTCATAAGAGTGGATCACTTTAATCAAACTAGTATTTATAGTTGGTGGATGAGATGACGCAATAGAAAGGCCTATTCCAAGTAGGTGCTCACAGATATAGTAAAAGATGGATGGCTTAACTATGCTCTGGCCTAACTCAAGATACAATATTTGTAAAAATTGCCTCATACTTAACCTAAAAATAATTTTCTTGTAGTTGATTTTTTGACATAATTTGCACTTGTTGTCTTGTTGTTAATTGTGCTAGACAATTATTTTTGAAACTGTACGCCAATAAGAGAATTTACAATTTTTGTGCTGCGAGTTGTTTACAAACATTGTACCTTGAGAATGGCTTGAGTATATGTAGCCAAATAGACTCAAAATTAGTAGTGTTAGAGTTCTCTTATATCTGTCTTAACAAAATATGTTCTTTCATAAAGTCACCTAATAATGTGATAACTAATTTAATGTTCTCTTTTGTTTCAGGACGCATTTTTTTATTGTTTAGTATTTGATCCTTCACAAAAGACTTTATTAGCAGATAAGGGAGAAATCAGAGTTGGAAGTAGATATCAGACTGAAGTAACTAATTTATTAAAAGAAGGTACGTGTTCTGGTAAAGTGTCGGGCGTGAGTGATGAAGTTCAAGTTCAAAGTGCAGTGGATGCGGACCGTATTGTTGTAGGGGAGGAAGACCCTCGGAACAGTGAGGAGTTGGAGACTCTAGTGTGGACGCCGGAGCACGGTCTCACGGACCGGCAGATTGACCAGTTCCTGGTGGTCTCCCGTTCCGTGGGAACCTTCGCGAGGGCGCTGGACTGCTCCTCTAGTGTGAAGCAGCCGTCGCTGCATATGTCCGCTGCTGCCGCCAGTCGGGACATTACATTGGTATGCTATTTTTATATTTCTATATTGTTTTTAACCTTCTCATTTCGATCGTCGATCAGGACCAGAGGGGAGGTCTTTGCTCAGTACGGGGACACAAATTATTGTAATTGTTTTAAGATCATGTAACTTTGGTCCACTAACACTTGTCGTTAACCGAAATGTATGAAGAAATGGAAAGAAGGGCTTTTCCCAGCAGTCCAGCGTGCATATTTTGGTTATTATTCCATATTTTGGGTCGTGATGACATTATTCTGCTAGAATCTAACTAGTATATCGCCTATCAAGTTTTTTTTTTGTTTTTAGGGTTTCGTATCTCAAATGGAAAAAAGGAACCCTTATAGGATCATTTTGTTTTCCGTCTGTCCCTTTCCTCAGGAAC
The DNA here is from genome assembly GCA_963662085.1 of Eupithecia inturbata. Lineage (NCBI taxonomy): Eukaryota > Metazoa > Arthropoda > Insecta > Lepidoptera > Geometridae > Eupithecia > Eupithecia inturbata. Next base: position 3,688,931 of record OY759192.1, read on the forward strand.
GCGTGAAGGACTCGAGTTGAAATTAACATCATATACTCATCAACGCAATCAAAACCGTAACCTCTTGGAGCTGTGATGTAAATCAAACTTCTCAATCAACGCAATCAAAAGTTGCTGCCGTTTATGGCCGAATATTTATAAATTTCCAAGGGAATCACATGACAAAACCTATAGGGCACTTCCCGTTGGCCTAGTTGTAGTTTAGTTGGTGTGTGCATACCTGCTTACCGTGTTTACAAATGTATCTATACCTACTTTATAATTATACGGAACCCTCGGTGCACGAGTCCGACTTGCACTTGACGTTTTCTGTTCACTAGCCGACCATAATTATGAACATAATTATTATATACGTACATAACCCAGAGTGGCGTATTCATATAAACCACACAACGGAAGCCTTCAATAAAATAATTATTGATGTTTGGCATTGGCATCAATAAAAGAAATCCATACACTTAAATAAATAAATAAATAATGCTGGACAATCCACACAGCATCATCTAGCCCCAAAGTAAGCAGAGCTTGTGTTATGGGTACTAGATGACTGATAAACTTAATACAATATATAACATAGATAGATATTTTTTATATATAGAAAATACCCAGAACACCCGCAACAAATATTTGCAGATAGTACAAACATTTGTCCCAAGGCGGGAATCGAACCCGCAACCTTCTGCGTCGCAGGCGGACCTTCGCCCGCCGCGCCACATCGGTCGTCGGCCACACTTGGATCAAAACTTTGCTTTCACTTCCAACAAACAGTGGTTACCCTTGAAACACTCTACTTATAATTATTTCACTATAGGTGATTATGATTATAACAATCGATAGGCAGTACTTCTTAAGCTTTTCTATAAAACTAGGTGGACAAAATAAGTTTTACAAATCTATCAAGTGAAAGTGAGCAGATAAAGTCTGAGAGTATCGGTTTATATTTATTATTTGAATTTATTCATTAACAATTTTGGTGTTTTTCTTCCAGCTACCGTGAGGGATGAAGGTTCTCTGCCATCATACCACTTAAAAGATTCATTACTTTTGTTTTTATAGTAACACAAACATGTGTACTGCATCAAAGTCAAATAAAATGCTAATGATAACGAATTCAACAAACCGCCAAGTGCGTGTCGACTCGCACACGAAGGGTTTCGTACCGTAAAAATCAACTTTTTCAAAGAACATAAAATTTTCACTTGTGCGGAGACCCCTTCAAACTTTAAAGTTTATTTTATTTTTAGTATTTGTTGTTATTACAGTTGAAGTGTTATTTATAGAAAGCCCCCTTTAATTTGGGTATTTATTTTATTATTTGTTGCTATAGCAGCAAGAGAAATACACATTCTCTAATAATTTCAACTATCTACCTCTTACTGTTCATGAGATAAAGCCCTGTGACAGACGGACGGACGGATAGCGGAGGCTTAGTAATAGGATTCCGTTTTCACCCTTCGGGTACGGAACCCTAAAAACGTCATGCTCTTCCTTGTTTCATAAATGGAAAACGCTTTTTTTTGCTATCCCGGTCCCCCCCCCCTCCCCCGGATTCTCGGCGGATTATCCCGGGTCTTTTGATAACATAGTCCTGATGTTAAGTTTGAAAAGCTTCTACGCATAGTAGTCCCATCGGACCCTAAGAGGCCCGATTAAACACTGCGGAAACCGCTCGAAAGCAAATGTTGTTGATTTTATTTTCATTAGGATCATTTCAAGATGTTCATTTCATACTAGACTGTGCGGACCACGTGTATTAGAACTACGCGCTTTCCTCTTTCCTTACTTCCTTGAATTCCGCCTTGTCTGAACTAGCCCCAAACAACCCCCGTAATAAAAATTAAATAATGCTGGATAATTCACACAGCATCATCTAGTCCAAAGCAAAGCATCAAAGCATAGCAGATCTTGTGTTATGGGTAATAGGTAACTGATATACTTAGGGTGATCGTCACGGGTTGGCGCGAGATTCAAATTTTTTCTGCTTTCTTTAAGGAATAAATCTGACGGAAAAGTAATTTGCCGCAAATCGTAAACCATTTTCTATTAACCTATGAAAAATCTAACTTCGGTTCACTGGTATTTTTAGAGCATTTGGGAAAATAGAAAATTTTGGGCTAAAAATCAACATTTTCCCAAATGCTCCCAAAATACAATTGAATCAAAAAACAAATTACTTTTCTGAGGTTTTATTCCTTGTAGAAAGCAGAAATAAATAAAAACCCACGAAAAAATTTTAATCTCGCGCCTACCCTTGACGATCAACCCTTAATACATTGCATTACATACATAGATAGATATTTTTTTTATACCTAGAAAACACCCGGAACAAATACCTGCACGTCGTACAGACATTGTCCCGCAACCACCAGAGTCGCAGACCTTTGCCCGCTGCATCACAGAGGTCGTAACGTAAGTTACTTGACACAAAATCCTAACCTGCCATTCAATTTCCAGTTTCACGCAATGGATACACTGCACAAATCCGGGTACAGCATAGAGACAGCGCTCTCCTCCCTAGTGCCCGCCTCCGGACCTGTTCTCTGCCGAGACGAGATGGAGGAGTGGTCGGCTTCAGAGGCCAATCTCTTCGAGGAGGCTCTCGATAAATACGGCAAGGACTTTGCTGATATACGACAGGACTTTGTAAGTACTTTTGACCTTTACATAATTATACATTTGTAATTATTCCAGCCGCCGCCAAATAGCACTCAGCATCTGCGCGTATGTAACCAGGTTAACTAAGAAGCAAAAAGTGTATGTATCAACCTCGCGTGCCGAAAAGAGGGGCTCTCCAGCCTCCTTCCTTTGCTCGCCGCGAATACACTCGTGACGCCAAAGTAGCTACGGAAAATGTTACACGCTCGGTTTCAATACAAATCGGCGAACGTTTTGCTTTTATCTCGATATATTTCTGTGGCTTTCACTTATCGATTCTTTTCGCATTAACACATTTCAGCTTCAACTCAGATTTCTATCCATAAGTATTTGGGGAGGTGCCAATTCCCACAATAATAAAATCTGTTCTATAAATATATCACATTATGAAATTGCTTTACCCCGATCATTATGAGAAGAGAAGCTGAGGAAAAGGCTTACAAGATAAAGCTTTATGTGAAAAGCATATTTTTCGACCATTTGATTTGAACCCATACTGGTAAAAGTCTCTTGGTATTAACCATTTTCCTTCGACTTAAAGTCTTGTTCCATTGCCAACATTTCTCTATGTATGTATTGTAGAATGCACGTAGAATGGCTAGGCGGTTTACAAAACGAACGCTGATTTGTTGGGAATACCTTATTAATTTTATTGAACGTTGATCGTTCAACAATCGGCTTTAGCAATTAACTGAATGGGGTCCCGTTCTGTAACTTGCCTAGCCATTCCACAAACGGGCTGATTCTACGATCCGGCTGCGACATAGATATTATAATCCCTGGAAGACTTTGCTGACTTATGCCATAAAAATACGACATATCTCAAAGAATTAGCAAGCTGAAGTGGCGAACCGGCAACTGCTGGGGTCCAACGTATTCTCGAGTGGAGACCGCGACTCGGCTAACGTAGTCCTCCGGCCAAATGGGATGGCCACCTGCGAAAGACTGCAGGCAGATGCTGGATGCGGCAAGGTGAACACGGGGCGCTCATTAAGGGAGGCCTATGTCCAGCTGTGGACTAAAATAGGTTGATGATGATGATGTCATACAATCAGTTTTGGGACTGGCGGCTAATGACTTCCTATTCATATTATAAAGGCGAAAGTATGTAAAGATGTGTGTTTGTGCCTAAACCAGATAAGAACTGCTACTTTTATCGCGGGAAACCGCGTGTGAAAGTAAAAGCTACACTCGAGATCTGGTTAACAACTCACAACACAAAAATCCAAAATTATTTTTTTCGGCGTTGAGTTTGTAAAATAATCGTCAGCATTATGCATTGCAGCAAAGAACGCAAAATCAACACGTATTGCAAATTCTATCAATAAATCAACAACAAGAAAATGATTTTTAAGTATGGAAGCAATGCTTACAAATATTGTGTCTAGAGTTTGGCCGGAGTGTAGTTGTTTTTCTCTTCTTTTCTTGCTAGCTGCCCATTTGGGCATTGGGCTAAGAGTTTTATATGCTTCTTGCTGCCAGCCATGTCATGTATGGTATATGCCCATTGACATATCCAATTATTTGGTCTTTGTTGATTTTAAACTGTTGTTGTTTGTTTCAGCTGCCTTGGAAGACGCTAAAGAACCTCGTCGAATACTACTACATGTGGAAAACAACAGACCGTTACGTACAGCAGAAGCGCGTCAAGGCAGTCGAGGCGGAGTCCAAGTTGAAACAAGTGTACATTCCCAACTAGTGAGTGTTTGTACCGAGCAATAACATATTTACGGCCTTTAGCGACGACCTCTGTAGTGCAACGGGCGTAGGTCCGCCAACGACGCAGGAGGTTCCGGGTTCGATTCCCGCCTCGGGAGAAATGTTTGTACGATCTGCAGATATTTGTTCTGGGTGTTTCCTTTGTATAATTAAAATATATATATCTATGTAGTATAATGTATTATGTATCATACATACCTATGGGTACTAGTACCCATAAAACATGTTTCGCTTAGCTTGGGGCTAGATGATGCTGTGGGAATTGTCCAGCATTATTTATTTATTTGTTTTATTAATTTATTTAGTACACCTAGATATGTACAATTAGCTCAATATGAACAAAGCCCAAGGTTTGATTATGCAGTGTGAAATGTCCTGCATTATCGAGACGCGCAATAGAGCGTCAGCAAAGTTCTGGAAGAAAAGTGCGTCGCAATAGCGTGTGTATCTTTACATGAAACATTAGGCACGCATGTCCGAGATACAAGTGTCCATAAACTTATGTATCTCAGACAATTTTACGTGTCTAGTTTACTTACTGTAAGAAAAGGCTCATTCAAACGTTTTGTACCATCAAACAATTATTTATCTGGATAAATTATAGAGTACAAGCTTTCGCCCGGCTTCACTCGCGTTTGCCTGGGATAAATGTAGCTCATCATTCTCCACAAAACTATATATGCAAATTACATTAAGATCTGTCCAGCTGTCGAGGGAGGAAGGAAGGGTTAGACAGACTGACAGAATTAATTGTACATGTATTAGTGTACACCTGCAATCTGCATAGTCTACCTTAAGAAAGGCACAGGATATTATGAATGAATGAATGAGTTAACACTTTATTGTACTAAAAAAATAACAAAATAAAAACCTTATATCTACATTTAACACATAATCAGTACAATAGGCGGCCTTATTGCTGAGAACGATTTCTCCCAGGCAACCTAGGGATTGAGAAAAGGATATAAGTATAAATAAGAGTTGGTAGAGCACAAACAGTAGAAGAAAATTATTCTTAAAATACATACTACATACAATAATACATCATATATTCATATGTGTATGTTCACATTTTTTGCACCTTACAAATAACCTTACTTCTTGCCTAATTTCAACCACGGCGACCAGTCTTCAACGGAGACTAACTACATGTGCAGGATATATCATAGTGCACAAGTGTGTGCGCAAAAACAGTTGCTCTCTCTATTCCCATTTAACTCTCTTAAAGATAAAGATACATTTATTTGGCTATACACAGGTACAGGTTTGACAAGAACTAATAAGTAGGTATTATTACACAAATAGACACAAATACAATTACAAATACAAGCAGTAGGTCAAGCATGGAGATTGTTCTCTATACTAGAATAGACAATAATGACATCGCATCCTCAATAATCCTCATACATTGCGTACATTATTGAAGTTGAATGAATATGTAAATTTCAAATAATTTACGCATTCTATGACAAAATGACGTAATTTTTCTCTATTCTACCCTAGACAACAATGCCCGTGCTAAGCCTATTGAGAGTAGGTAGCAAGTGATGACATTAAAGAAGAAAAAAAAAAGATCTATCATTAAAAAACTTAATGAGAAATAAGGTTAGGAAAAACAATTATTAGTCACACACAGGTGCATTAAATGGATAAACTAAATTAGATCGTAACTACACTACACACAATCGCAGTAAGAACTAAGTAGATACATACTTAGGACCTGAGTCAGTGCCGTAGAAGCGAGAATAATCTGATATGACGGCAAACCGACACGACCGGGGAGAAGTCTGGCGCAGGACCAACGGCTTAACATGCTTTCCTAGGCACGGGGGTCGGGGGTGTAACACACGTGCCTCGGAAGGACGTTACCCACAGGCAATCATTAAAATAGGCTAGGGCATTAGGCCATGACTAATGTAAAATCTATACATATTAGGTGTTCCTACGTAAATTAACGGTAAGGGTTTTGATGATTTTAGCGCTCGGCCTAGAATATATAACTTTTTATATGCGCCTGTATATATGTATGTGATTATTATAGTCCGCCGAGAATTAAAAAAAAACAAATGTTCGGGCCACCCTCCATACAATAATCTTCAAACCCCTTTATCACATTTTCAATACAATTAATTTCTAATTACACGTGCCAATATGCAAAACTATTATATTAAATGCAACTATCCCTTCTCACCTAATAATGATACTAGCTTCTTCCTGCGGCTTCACATGCGCTTTTCTAGGATAAAAAATAGCATGTCCTTCTCCGGGATACCGACACGTTGACTGCTGAAATCACACATCACAGGTGTGATTTCAGCAGTCAACGTGTCAAATTTTATTAAAATCCGTTCGTTTTGGCGTAAAAAAGTAGCAGACAAACACAATTACTTTCGTCTTTATAATATTCGAGTATGGATATGGATTACTGGGGCCAAATTCTGGTAACCAATCGCTTTACTATGACAATGGTATCGTCGCAGAATCGTCCATAGATGAAAGAAACTCTAGATAGAGCGTGCGGGGCATCACGGAGATATTGATCTAATGGTACCATTAGATCAATATCCCTTGACAATTTTACAAAATGTGTAATTTTGAGACAATACCATTGTTGTCTCTTGAATATGAATCTTTCTCAAATTGTATAACACGACGCCTTTTATAACTTCCAATGTTATAATGGTGAATAATACAAATATGGTAAAGCGATTAATTTAATGGAATTCAGCCCCTCTGGTATGTCCTACAGATAACCTAGATAATTGATCGTGTGAGCGTTTAACCTTACGCCCACAATGGGGTGGTTGAATAAATAGAAATAATCAATACTTATGGAGCTTGTCTTGGTTCTCAATTAATTTATGATTGTGTTATTGAAATTTGACTGAGAAATTGCATGTTTTCACTTTGTTCTTAGGGTCGATATGTTACTTAATTTAGTAATAATTAGTTTAGCACAAGTTTACTCTACCGATAATCTTTTGTTTGTAATGTACAGTCAGCGACACGTCTCGGAAAATGGTCAACCAAACCAAGTGTTTATGCAGGGTATACGAGACGAATACCATTTTGAAAATCTACGTAGTTTTGCTATTTTTGGCATTGACTGTACGTGTACTAGATACATCTCGACACACTATCGTTTACTATTTACGCGATCATCGCCTTGATTTAGTTAAAATGTTTACCAAATGTAGACAGTAGATCAATACACAAGTTTCATAATGTACTAACAAGCGTCTATTGTTACAGCAACAAGCCTAACCCAGCACTCATCACAAGTAACAACAACAGCGGGAGCAAAACGCCGGCTGTGCTCAACGGCGGGACCAACGGCACGTCAGCTATGTCCGCTGCAATGCTCTGCGCGTCCTGTCAAGGTAACCGTCAACCCGGAACTTCATGGCTTGTCCCACCATCTCCCTTCTACTCCACTATGCCATACTTATCTGGTGGATTTTCCTTCCACTTCCACTAAGCGGTTTTCCTCCACCTTCGTCGTTCGCACCTCTAAGGAATGGAACTCAATGCCTGCTTCCGTTTTTCTGGCCAGTTAGAACCTGAGTCTCTTTAAGACAAGAGTGAATAGGTGTCTTCTAGACCTACGTAATACCCACCACTACTCCTACTAGTGACTATCGTCACTTTCCATCCAGTGAGATTTTGATCAAACGAAGGTCTACTGACTATACAAAAGAACCTCAAAACTATTTGACAACCTCTGTGGTTCAGTGGACGAAAGTCCACGCAGAAGGTTGCGGGCTTCCGCCGCAAGACCAATGTTTGTATGATTTGTAAAAAGGTAAGGCTCGAACTTAATCAGTGGCATTTATTTGCGCTAATTGAACGGCTTCGTCATCATCAGCATATGCTAGTCCACAGCTGGACACAAGCCTAATGAGCGCCACAGCGCCCTGTCTTCTTACGTCTGTCGTATGACTTGAGCTGATAGATAAATGAAGTGTAAAAGCATCAACAGAGACAGCAATAAATTTACAACATATCCTTTACATAATTAACTAACATCACCACCACATTTATTGACATTTGTATCTAATTATATTGCGTATTATTTTTGAATTATTTTAGTTATTGACATTTGTATTTACTTATTAGCCTGTTGATTTACTTATATAATTATTCTGATGACTACTCTATTGTATTTAGGTCTGACCTGTAATGAAACTAGAAAAATAAACTAGACGTAATGTTTTAAATAAAGACAATTAATTTTTTTTTCACAGGGACGAGCTCAAATCAGTGGTACTCATGGGGTCCGCAGCATTTACAGTACAGATTGTGTGGCTCATGTTGGCAGTACTGGAAAAAGTATGGTGGCCTCAAAGTTAGTGATGTAAGTTAACCACACCAGCATTATCTCTCCTTCTTGTGTTACAATTTCCCTTCGGTACAATTTAATGGCCTTTGGTACATATTGATGGCATTCTGGAACTGTTAAAAGTTTAGAATGCGATGAATGAATGGATCTAATTCAGCGAATACACAAAATGGGATGTGGATAATCTCTAATAGACATTATGGAAAGTGGTCTTTGTGAACCTAACTAAAGGTCAACTTTAACATACATACTTTATCATTCACACTCCCGGGAGAGGGGAATCTGGTACAGAACCATCCAACCTTCGATACCTCGACGTCCATGGATTGATACCACCTTGCATAAAAGAAATTATTTAAAATCTATACTTAGATTGGGCTCCGGACATATTCCTTCGAACAAATTTGCTTTTCTTATAAAAAAAGTAACTTCGCCAAATTGTGAGGAGTGTGGCGTTTCGAGGACATTCAGCATATATTAGTGGAATATGTTCGGAATGCAACTTTCAGATCGACCTGCTTTATTGAGAAATCGCGCGATGGATATAGGATATGTGAACAGCCTATTGTCCGTCCCTTTTTGTGAAGATATTGTGTTTTTGATTAAGTTATTAGAGTTAGGTTTAGTTAAGCAATAAGTTTAATTTTGTTATAGGTATTTTTTTTGTATGTATACAATATAAATCTAATTTTTCTACGGGTGATGTTATCGCTAGCGATAAAGCCCTCTAATAAATTAAAAAAAAAATCATTCACACAGTCCGTAGAATCCAATGTCACTGTTGGGTGTAGGTAGACTCCTTATGCTTATCTGGTCGGCTCTGATACCTGCAACTCAACAGAGTAAACTTGAAGACAGAGCGGAATGTTCAAAGGTTGATTAAAATTTACATAAAAATCATACCAACTTGTTATTAGACTTACTTGTAATATTACTATTTTGTATTGTAGACTGCCGGAGTATTCGGCGAGACAGAAGTAGAAGTTGTGAAAGGGCCGCGCGGGGAAGGCGAAGAGTCTGCACTCTCCGTCTCACATCGTCCACACCGCTGCACGGTGCTGAACTGCGCTAAGGTAAATAATCATTGTCTTCTATAAGGCTGTGTATGTAGTGACATTTGTAAGCCATTTCCTATGAACCGATGCTACAACAACTTCGAATCAATTGTCGTTTCGGAGTTTTATGACCTGTAAAATAATTTCTTTTAGAATGAAAGCGATGGGCGTTTTGGGCTCGTTTTGGTACTATGTCCAATCAAGACGTCGTTGGATAGTACTTTAATAGAAAGTGTCAAAAAAACTCATCGAAAATTAATAACTTTTAAAGTAGTATTACTCTAAACGGACAGAGAATAGGGACTAACGCCACGGTTATTCTTATTCTACAAATAAATAGTTTTCTAACGATATATCGCTCATTTCGATTGGTGTCGGGAACAGGTTCCATACATTTGTGCCCATCATTCATTGTTACTAAAATCAACATTATGTCAACACTCCAAAACGACGTCTGATTTGTAGTTAGTTTTAGCACGGGTTGGTGGTTAGCAAATGGTTTACAATTGAGCCAAATAACTTTTCTGCTAGCTATATTACGGGTAAAATGCACTTGATGCACAAATGTAAAATGTATGACAAACTTGTCGCTTCCAATAAGTTTTGCTGGAAGAGAACTCTTTTTTGGGTTAAGCTCGTCTTTGCCATAACCTCTCTAGTTATAAGTTTTACATGTATTTGTTTTATTAGTGCAATAAAGAATTAAGAACGCAGAAAATACGAACAAAACTTAGAAAAATACAGTCAAATTTTGAATTTCGCGCGCGGTGACGCCTTGGCGTCTTAAGTCGACCCGTAAAGCAATACATTGTGAGGGAACTGTGGCCTCTTAGACTGTTCCCTCCTCCTTCAGTCATAATCATGAATACGCCCTACCTTACGGCCTACCTCACCAGCACCCATAAGTACATCCACTGCTAAACATGCCTCCCCCAAACTATGGAGCGTTCCCATTACCACACCCACGCTTTGCAGTCGGATTGGTGATTGCAGTAGAGGTGTTAAAAATACAAATCGAATATCCAACAGAGACGACGACGATTGTCCACAGTTTGACAGTTTGTTTTATACGTGTGTTGTATTGTTATAGGAGTTCAAATTACGCGCGCACCTAGCCCGGCACGTGGCGACGGCACACGGCATGGGCGGCGAAGGCGCGCGGCCAGTCATGAAGACACGCGCTGCCTTCTACCTACGTGCGTCGCCCTTCACGCGCCTGGCACGCCGCCTCGCGCGCGCACTGCGCCGCCCGAGACACTTCGCGCGTTCTCCCTTCTCGCCTATAAACCTACAGCAGGTCAAACACGACTGTGAGTATACATACATGTCATACACTGATCCCTTGATGACAGCTACAATTTCAACGGTACATCGAGTGTGAGTGTCAACCACAGGCCCTTTTGCAATGAATAGAGACCGCCACCCATGAAATTTTACTCCACATCGGTTATTATTAGAGACCGGATTATACGTGACATAAAAAGCCCGAAATATGCATGAATAATCCATGAAAAGTGATGATAAATGTCAAAATATGCAACAGTAAATAGTAAAAATAGAAGACTTTAATTCAAAATTAAATAGTTAGTTAGATATTGATAGAATTAACAATTATTTAACATTTTGTAGTCTTGTGGACGTTTACAGTCAGGTACTGCTCCAAATGTTCCAAGTACGGCCGCAAAACTAAGCGTGTAGTACTCTCGCTTAATTATGAAAAGGCCGTTTTCGGACGAATTTTATAACTCTTGCCTTTTTAATACATTTTTATACATATAAACTATGGATCGGAATTTCAGTGTTTAATAAAATTAAAAATTTACCTACCATTCCAAAATGAAAAGGCAATTAAAATTAAACACGTACGAAATTTTAGTTTTCGTTCACTTAGAATACCGATCGAACAAAACGAGTCAAAATTTCGTAATGAAGTAGGCCTCCAGTATACGAAAAACAAAAGACGATCGCGCGAACTTTCATTAACTGAGCTATACAAGGTAAGGTAAGATTTCATATGTTCATTCAATTATTATCAACTGTCCTACTCAGGAATATTGCAATATATGCATCATCACAACACAAGATTTTACGTAAAATATGCAACTACCTATAAAATAGGCTAAATATGCAATTGCATATAATCCGATCTCTAGTTATTAGGTTCTGCGAGCTATATGACTCACGAACACAAAAACGCACACACACACTTGGTGTCTCCTGTTACCCAGACTCTTTCTTATGAGAGTGGTGTCCTCAGGAGACCCACCAAATGATATGTATTTTCACACTATTTTTTTTAATTTAAATATAATTTAACGTTAGCTTATGTTTTTTGTAAAGAACCCATGGAAGGTGGTCCCCAAGATACAGGTTTATCCTTTTATATTTAGTTTGGGGATCAATGATGTAATAATTTTTAAAGTTTTATTGAATGAATGTCAGAATGTGTAAGGTTTCACCATACACCACCAAGCTTGCGCACCCGTCACTTTGCGCGTGCTGCACTACACTACACACTATCAAACAAGACTTGGCACCTTGACCATGTACATATTTACTTAACGCGTGAATAAACTTAAATATGCAGTGAATCTTGTGGTCCTACTCATTTTAGCTGGCATAACTAACTTTAACTACTTGCCTACCAGTGGACTTAGTGTCAACTCCACCCAGACCTTACAGAGTGCTTTGTTGCAGGTTCAGTAGGCATGGCAGGCCTCGGCGGCGCGGAGCTGCGCGCGGGCGGCGGCGGAGGCGTGCCTCGCGTGCGGGGCGCCGTGTCGGGCGTGGCGGCGCGGCTGGCCGCATCGCGCGGCGAGCCGCTGGCGGTGCGCTCGCACGACTGGCTGCTGCTTACGCCCAAGGACCGCATGCCACTGCCACACCACGTCGCCTTCCCCAAGCCGCCCAAGGCTCCAGGTACGTACATACAATTAAAGATTGTGAATTCAAAGTTATTGAAACTCAAGCGTGCGTTTGAGACGCGCGACCCGTCTTACCCGGAACTGTTTACACACGCATCGTCATGGCGCCGCGCCGCCACTGCGCCCTTGTCTTGCGGTGAGCGACAAACGAACGCGACTCGTAGACGTGATGTCAACTTTCGAAAATGTTTTACAGGAAAGGACACTGTAAACGTATTGCACGCTAAAGCACGACGCGGTGGCGGCGGCCTCCCGCGCTATCGTCACCGCAGACGATTCATTTTCATTATATACATAACCAATGATACATGCGTGTAAATTTGGCAATAGGGTAGCACTTTGCTCTTGATCTCCATGTCCCTTATTTGCAGAAATAAAAGAGCTTTGTTAAAACTTCGGATTAATTATTCCAGACGGCAGCCTGATGTACGAACGTGTGATGTCCCGCGCAGAGATCGAGGCGCGCCGCGTGGCCGCCGAGCTGGCGCCGCCGCACGCGCCCAACGCGCTCAAACGACGCGCATACGACGACATCAACGGGCTAGACAGTCAGTATCCACAATACTTGTACTAAAGTTTAACTGACAGGATTTTGGTGTGTGCGCGATGCCATCGTCGACTAGCTGCGAGCTGCCTCCCAGTAGACCAAGCACAGGGTTTGTTGTGTGTGTATATTGGCAGTAGGTGCTAGGCAGTTCTTTACAAGATATGACTCAAGATACTATATGTCAAGCAGGGCTTTGTTAAACTATGAATGAAGTACATATTGAACACATTTGTAATAAACATTCTGCCTGTCTAGGCAAATGGCGAACAAGAAAAACCTGGCGAAAACATTAACAACACGAGAATTTGCCAGTTGACGCCAGATTCAATACTATCAGAGCAATGTTAAGCTGCTATTGGTTAGTTAAATAGCTTACTCCATCATCTAGCTAGGCAATATTCTCAGACTTGATACGTTGAAAGAAAACTTAAGCGGAGCAGTCTTAAAATATCGCCTAGGATACACACAACGTATTGCATCAAGCATTGTTACTAACACACACATTTTATTATTATTTGCTTACAATTGGAAAAATAGATCCAGGTATGTAATCTATACATAGCTCATTATCATGTCACGTAATTTTACACTCATCTCATCTAGTATTATCATTATCTACTTTAAATACACTTTATTATATATCTTTTCCCGTGGTAGATAGGTTTTAGCTCACCTGAAAATAAGTACAGCAGAGTAGTTTTACGTACATTTATTTCCGTTTGCTATACATTCGTTAGGGTTGTGTAAAACTAGTATGTGAAATCGTAGTCGGCAGAAATCGAAAATATCATTTTATTTTTACAATTTATTTTTTTCAAGTTTACATAATTTGGAAATCATTTTTGATATAATCAAGTCACGTTCACACTTGTCATGAAAATACCGACCAACCCAACTTTTTGCTTAAAGCACAGAACTGGAAATTAAATCTAAAGCTTATATGGTTTTTATTCAAACAGAGCTAAGCTGCGTAGCTATGCTTTGAACAGTGTCAAACGCTATTAATAGGCTCGCTGTTCGTAGCTAAGCTATAATATTGCTGTGTTTCACCATTTCATCACCGAGCTACCCAACATGAGGGTGCGTTCGAAATCCACTATTAGGAACCAGCGGGTAACAAACCGTTTATTTCAATAAATTTTAATGGTCTAATCCGCTCCGCTACGTGTCGGTGCAAACGCACTATAACTCTGGTGAAAAGTACCCAATAGGCAACCTGGAGCGTAAAATTTTACGTGGTGGGTCGCCTTTTGTGATAAGTTAGTAAATAAAGCCTTTATATCCACGTTGTAACACCTTGCCTTCCGTACAGGAGGCGGTCCGGGAGCTCGAGGCGTCGCTGCGCCGCCGCCCGCCAAGCGGCCCAACAAGCACCCGGCGCCCATGCAGCGGCCCTCGCGCGAGCAGTACGCCGCCATGTGTGCGCGCGCACAGGCCACGGGCCAGCCGCTGCCGGCGCATGTCTTTACACACGTAAGTCCCATTACACTTTCAGTGCCCATTACGCACATGTCTTACAGCATTTTCAGTGCCCATTACGCACATGTCTTACAGCATTATTGCTTCAGCATCACTGTGTAGCCGAAGCTGCTGGACAGTCAAAGGGCTAATCTTGTAGTCTCAAGGTATTTCCTATCAGAGTTCGCTTACGGAGTTTCTTTTCAACAAAACATAAAACAACTTGATGGTTTGGTGCATACTCAAATTAAAGAACCGAATATTGTACAAAATCATATCACACCAATCTTAATAAATGCGAAAGTCACGCCAAAACTGGATTGTAGTGAAATTTGGCATAGATTGTAATTAATATTTTCATCTGTTTCTAGGTGAATGGCAAACCGACAAACATAAGTGGTCGCGGCGGCCGCCGACACGTCATCTCGTGGATGGACGCGCCTGATGACTTATACTTCAGAGCCACTGAAGCCGCCAAGTAAGTTCAAAACTGAGGCATATGAAGTTCAAAGTGTCAATCATATATGGGTAAAGGGGTTTTTGAGTGAAGACGGTGACTGGCCACAGGGCATCCTACACTATATTTATTAGAACATAGTTTAATTAATTCGTTCGTGGCAAAGAGCTGCCAAATGCTGGATGCGGGAAACTGCAGACAGAACGCTCATAAGGAAGGCCTATGTTCAATAGTGGACTGGCTTAGGATGAAGATGTAATGACCAGCCGCCAAGAGTGATTGACTGAGAAATGATTTTAACTCCAATATTGTTTTCTCTAAATAAGTGGCTCTAATTAAATAACAGGACTTTGACTGTGTGTAGTGTCTGTTATGTTATAGAACAGTTTAAGTAACGCATGTTTAAATTGTAGGAACGCGCGACGGAGCCTCAGCTGCGGCTCGCTGCGGCGCGGCGCGCGCGCGCCTTGGCGGGCAATGCGCGGCGCGGGCGGAGCGGCGCCGCCGGCGAGCGGCAAGGCCTCCGCGCCGCCTGCGCACGCGGTGCCCACGCCCCCCATGCACCTCGTAATCCTCGACTGACCGCCGCCGCGCCCCTACACCATGGCGGCGCTGCTCGGCTCCCAGTGACGTGTAAAATAAATTAAATACCGCCCGAGAACTTGTACTTTTTGGTAATCGAATCGCCGAGAATGGATTCTGTAGATAATATTTTAACTATATTGTTCTTATGTGGTTTGATCTGGCGTCGAGCAAAATAATGTATTTGATACATAAAACGATATGTAAGTCTATTTCATTCGGAGATTCATTGTAGGATAATTTACAATTTTTTTCATAAATAAAGCACAAATTGAAATACTGTGATGTTTTATTTAAAAAAGCACTTTTTATGTGAAAAGCAATGATGACACTTTAACGCATTCACTGCGCAAACTCGGCAGTGCTATCCGCAGGCGCAGAAGCGCGCCGCCGCCCCATCCGCCGCCGCTGCTACGCAGGTGGCATCTGCGTCTTAGGCCAAGAAAGTCAACCTCAAAAAAAAAAGGAAGTTCTATGTTCGGCTGTTTACGTATGTTTCGCTATTGTATGGAAATGAGTATTTGTCCCGCAAAACTGAAAAAAGTTCGAAAGGTGACTTAGTGAGTGTCCTGTAGTTTTCAATCATACATTCCCCTGCAAAAATTTATCCTTAATATCATAAAGTGTGTTGATGCAAAACTACAGGATGCTTCAAATTTCCTGCAGCTTGCGCAGGTCATCCCACCTGACCGAAGGGCGACTTACACTACGTTACGTTTGATGAGTCACTAGCTCCACTCATCATCACATCATCAAATTGTTGTAAACTAGCGACTGCCTGCGACTTCGCATGACTTTTTCCGGGATAAAAAGTAGCTTATGTCCGTCCCCGGGATAGCGTTTACCTCCCTGCCAAATTTAATTATGAAGGCGCAATGCGCGTTATTTTGTGAAAAGGAAAGGCATAGGATTTCGCGTTCATACGAGTGGGACAATGCATACGTTTTTGGAACGGCGTAAGCGCAAAACTCAACTTATTGTTTACTTACAAGAAAACTACACAACTTATGAAGAAACTAGTTCAAGGAACTTAAGAATTAGTAATAACCTACTTATCAAAACACGTCATTTCAATGGACCGCAGGGTTCCTGAGATCTCGACCAAATTATGTGCGAAACAGTGCCCTTCATTTATTTTTTTCTCAATCGTGTTCACATTCAGGGAACCAAATAAAAAAAATGAATTTTATGTAATTCAGGTTTTTACTATGGCACGGGGATCCCGGGAGTACTGACTTGAGATCTAGGCCTAGTTTGACAACCAAACCCGTTAGGTTCGCCCCGGATCGGCCGTTTATGCGTGAAAAGGACTGACAGAGATAATGGTGTAATTATGTATTAGTATCAATACCTACGTGTCTCGGCCTGCTGTTACCATTTCACACGCTCCCTAACCTTTCGACCACTAAACGCACGTACCCTACGTGCGTATATGTACATAATAATTAATAAACTAGTACACTATTATGGGTATTTAATATACCACACAGTATTTTTTAACTACCTACTAGTAGGACTGGTTTGAATAGGGGATGAACTGCGCATCTCAGGCTCGTATTATGAAACCTTGCTCAGTCATCGATCTATGCTTGAGTGACGTTTATGCCATAGAAAAGCGTCACTCAATCATAGATCGATGACTGAGCACTTCATAACACGGGCCTCAGAGAGGAAGAGCTAAATGCCACAGAAAATAATCTATAAAATAAATTATTTGGAAAAGTTATATTTATTCGAGTACATAACTACATTTTATTATAATGGATAATATAACTATTTTCCGTAAGATAAATATGAATCAAGTGGGTTTAAGACACGTGCTGTCGCGTCTTTTAAGAGCTATCACATAATTCGAAGTCTGTGGTATAATAATGTTTGCGTATAAAAATATTTGTTGTCTTCTCTAAGTCGAATTAAGGAGTGACCTAAATCATACAATTCACTAGAAATTAAAATGTATAAAAGCAAGCAAGATATTCGACAACCCTATCATAGCTTCACATTTATTAAAAATACATAAAAAACACTATTCATTACAAAATAGTAAACGAAATAAATACAATCAATACAAATTATTGAGATGAGCTTCGGTAGAATTGTCGAAAAATGGCACTATTATGTACTTTTATCCCTAACAATATATTGTAAATACACTGAACTCCATTATAAGTGTAAATAGAACTATTAAAATCATAGGTAATCAAAAACGAAACGCAACGATAGAAAGTAACGCTTAACAATCATAGAAAGAAGAAAGATCACTGAATAAATAAAATAAAACGTTGAATTAAAATTCAGTCAAGTTCACGCAAAACATTAAGATACTTCATCAGCAAAATCCCTGAGCTGACCTTTTATCCCATATAATTCTAAACAAACATGACAGTGCGATATTTTATAAAAATAAAATGTCCAACTGATTAACAACACGCTTAATGCGGTCAAATTATTATTTGACTTTATTGCAGGCACAAGATGAAATGCGTAAACTGAAATATAACTATGTATGGATATGGATCAGTTGAGCTACCTGTAGATTGTTTGCAACAGTCTGCAGTTAGCTTCATTGTTTCAATTGTAAATACTAGTTCTAATTTGTTTTTATTATTGATTGTCAATAAAATTTGTCATTTCAATATAACTTACAAAAGACATATTGCAATAAGTAAACAAAGATCACTCCCAAAATCGACGCGGAAACACGATGTTCTCTAATGTACTCAAAGTTTAAATTGAGCAGATGTATTACAGCTACTCTACACTAGTCAACTATGTTGCCTGAAACATACGTTTTTTATTATAGGCCTCCGATTTAAACATGCTATTCTATACCATTCCGTAAATGATACATCAAAAGTCAGTCCCTTACCGTCGCTAACTGCCCTTATAATATACATAACCATCGCGTCAACTAAATTGCAATAAACTACCTCTATGTTTAATCTCAAGCCTACGGCGCGATCAACGACCGACGCGCGGGCGTCGTCTGTATAGGACGCCCTACACTAATAAACATAATAAAATACTCATTATAAAAATACTGTACAATTATAATAATTATATTGAAGGTAATAAACTTTTACTCGTAAATCTTACACTATTCGCTCTGTTATCTACTCCCAAGCTCCAATACTAATACACCATTCTCATTTATATACAATGTCTCTTTTTACATGTCACGTAAACACACATCAAAATTTGATCCCAAAACTGTAGTCTTTACCTCGTTTTATTTTCTAAATTAAATAATGAGATCGAACATAAACATGTAATTGCCAATGATCGAGGAACAGTGTTCAGATAAATATGTTTAATCTTGTCGTAATATTAGTACAAAAATACAGTACCTATGTACATGTTATTATAAATTTGGACGAAGCCAGAATCATTCTCATTCATGAAACACTTTCATTTATACTTTCAAGTTTCAAGGCACTGATTGTCAACAATTGATAACTGTTCTGTTTATTAGTTCATCTTATATCCTTACCCTAAAATAATAGCCAATATTAAAATATTTTTGCAATACAAATATTTCGTAAGAAAATACACAGGACTCTGCATACATTAGTCTATACTAAAATATAATATTTCAGTGTAATATACATCATTGTAAATAGATTTCCTAGGAAACCGCAATTTATACAAAATATAACTTGTTCTTGTATGCAAAATATACTTTCTACCGATTAAACACCGCATTAGCACGATTGGAAAACTCTGGATTAGGTGGGATGGAGGTTTTAGATCGATCACGCATCGTGACACTGGAATGTTGCCACGTGACCACTCGTTTACCGTTCGATAGTAGAATGTATATGAATAAGACTATATTCTACATGTGTTCTTGCAAATAGTCCAAATCCATGAAAGCGGGAACGTGTGCTCAGTCTATTCAGACTCGCGCCAGCGCCGTCCTCAGAATCAGTGCTTCGACAGGTTGAGGGGCAAATCTAGAAGAAAAAGCAAAACGTTATCATATATCTCATATTACCGTTTCTTTAAACTAGAGAAAATTAATAAAAGGAGGAGGAAAGTCACTTAAACTACATAATGAATGGCCATTGACGATTCATTATGCTGAGATTAAGACACGTTGTATGAAAGTATAAATCTGTGTAACTTAATAACTAGATAATTAGATGATATATTTTAATTGATGTATGGGATAGAAGTTTTCATACATTTAACCTATGTCAACAGACGAAGCTGCCTGATCGTCAGATTGTCTTTTAGAGAACAAAACTCTTAGTATCTTATTAGAATTATGGGCATTGAGGATACCGTAAGCATGTACTGACCCGATGTAGGCTCATCCTTGGGTATGTGGTCTGTGAGGAGCGGCAGCGCGAGCGGCGCCCAGGGGCTCGGAGCGGGCGGCACGTATTGCATCCAGAGCGGGGGCGGCGCGCGGTACAGCGGGGGCAGGTACCCGTAGCCGTATCCGTACACGTAGGGCAGGTCAAGGCGCGTGCCCGCCGCGCCCCAGCCGCGCGCGTACGGCGGCGACTGCGCGTATCGGTAGCGGGAGGGCTCCGGGCTGCCGCTCGGCGCCGGCGACGGCACGCTGCACGGCGAGTCCGTCACTAGCGAGGCAGGCCTGCTGTCCGGCGAGCGCCGCGGCGCCTCTTCGCCCATGCTCAGCAGCGAGTGGATGCTGTAGCTGCTCACGTGCTTGGCGGGCGGCGGCGCGGCGGGGCGCGGCGCGGGGGGCGGAGGCGCGGGCGGCGGCGCGTGACTCGGGCCCGCCGGCGCCGGGTACGACTGCGTGGAAAGTGCTGGCGCCGTCTTCGCGCGCCGCTTGCTGCCGTCCTCGAGGCTGACCCGCTCGAGCTCGCGCAGGATGCGCTTGCGCGGCGACACGATGGCGTGCTCCTGGCGACAGTGCGCCAGCTTGTGGTTGAGCGGCGGCGGCAGCGCGCGCTCCGCTAGCCGTGCCACGGTGCGCGCGAGCAGCTTGCGTCGCAGGCGCGCGCGCGTCTTGCGGTACACGCGCAGCTTGCGGTACTGGTACGGCTTCTTGAGCTTCATGTGGTAGTAGACCTCGCGGTCGTCGGGCGAGTCTACTACGTCCTCGGCGTCACCGTTCCGGTGAGGAGGCGGGGGCGGCGCGGGCTCGAAAGGGCGGCGGCGGCGCGCGCGGCTCTCGGCCTGTATGTGCCGCGTGGTGAGCGTGCTGGGCCGGCAGTAATAGAGCGCGAGCTCCTTGGAGAGGTTCTTGCGCGGCGCAGGCTGCTTCCAGCAGTGGTCGCGCTGCCAGGGCGAGGAGTGCAGGCTGCTGTTGTCGTCGGAGACGGAGAGCGGCGGCGGCGCGGGCGGCGTGGTGGGCGCGGCGGCGGGCGGCCAGAACGTCTTGCGCGGCACGGACACCCAGCCGCCGCCGCCGCCGCCGCCGCCCGCGCGCGCGCACCCGCGGACCAGCTCCAGGATGAACTTGCCATCTGGAACAACGCAGAGACACGCATTATACAAACACATTTCGAGGTAGATAGAGACTACATCTGCACCTAACTAATCAAAAAAGTACTTATAACGCAGTGAGCAAGGCCTATGCTACTGTGCCAATTTAATAAATAAATTCAAAACACGATAAATCATGGTAATATTACGTTTTAAGTACTTATTATACATTCCAGATATTAAACCCACAAATAGTATAGAAAAATAATTTTATTCGTGGCTACCAAAAAACGCTGCGCTGTTAAGTAGAAATCAAATCACGTAGATGCTTTATGAGGAGTCTGATTAAGCAATATGTAATGCAAACGTCAATAACCTTTTTAAATAACGTTTTAGGCATGTGGCAAAGTGCAATCTGTCTATTAAATGTAATAGAACACCAAACCAACCTATGTATTAATTAATATTACTATCATATTTTTATAAAACTTGCTATTGGTTTTATGTCAGAAAGGATATAAATGGTATTTGTTGACCAATATTGAGTTAAGGACTGTTGATTAATAAAAAGAATTAGATGAAAACAGGTCTTAAGTAGGGACATTTCATTGTGACGGGTGGGACATTCTAACTCGTTTTTGTTCAAACTTCAAGTAATTTCTCTAAAACTAACAACGCTATCTGTTTCAAAATAATGACATTATGAAACCAGATATGTAATAGTTTTAAATGAAGCATAAGTCCCAAATTACACAGTTGACGCAGCAAATTATCATTTTCTAAGTGAAAACGAAAAAAGGCAACTTTATGTTTTTTTGACAATATTTAATACAAAAAAATCTTCCTTTTCTCACGTATATTTAGCAAGTTTTCCGACGTCCCAGCCAACTAAGTCATTCCGTGACCACGTCTGAGTGTAAATCTTCTTAAACGTCGGGAAAAATTAAAATAAACGTGATACTTTCCCGTGAATCGGAGTATTATTACTAAAATTGTATTTATATGTAATAATCAACCCACTTTAACGCTGTAAATCACGAATTCATCAAGGCTTTATTTGGTCCCACAGGTAGTTGTGACGGGTGGGACACTGTTTAACATCTCAATGTTTCTTTAAGTATTTACTTGCTCAGTAAATGTCCCATGTAGCCAAAACCATTACCGATAGCATAATTGTAACTTCTGCAAACCCGAAAGACAAAGATTCTATAACTTTAAGTCAGGATAAAAAAGAGTGTTATTTGCTGTGATGGGTGGGCCACCAGACAAACATTTCGTTGTTCTTTTATAACTTCTCAATAAAGTTATTCTCATGTAATAACTGTTGCTGCTGTTTTAAATGCCTTGATCAGTATTTTTCTTATGTTGAATCACCTTTTACACTTATACATTAGAAGGCGAAGAAAAGTATTAAGAACTCGAAGATAAAATACGGTACTATAGCACCGCACTAGTGTATTCAAGATCAATAAAAATTAAGAAAATCATAAAAATATAAAAATTGTAGATTCCTGTTGAATCAATTCATTGGCTGTGCTGTAAACACAGATTCATGTACACATTATGTAATTGTTATTAATTGACCTAGGCTGTCATCTTGGCTGGAATGGCCCAGTATTATTAACACATTGACTTTTTTCAAGTTTACAATATCATTCATTACCTTTGACTTTGAACAAGATTTGAATTAACTTAAAGATAACGATAAAATACATTTATTTACTCAAATAACACAAGAACATAAGAAAAAAGTGTATAAGTACAGTAATACGAAGGGTAAAATGGGTCCATAACTCAGCGTTTTGTAGTATTAGGCATTTGCCCAATACTGCGCTGATTTTCAGTTAGGGCCCTTACGGAGTGACTGCACAGCACAGTACATAATACATTAACATTATTACATAAACTTAACCGATAAATAAATAAATAAATACAAGGAGGATGGTACATAACATGATATAAAAATAGTACAGAATTTATTACAACAAAAAGATTACAATTAGTAAACATAAAAAAAACTAGCTACTTAACACAAAGACTCATGTTCACAAAATATGTGTTCTCTACACCAACTGACTAGACCTCACTGCTACCTACTATCTCATACAAACATGCTGCATTGAAAATTACTAATTATTCATATCATTTTGTTTGAGTTAGATAAGTATTCATGTATCCCATTACACACTTGTTTGTTTACTTAAGTTACAGAATGTGCTGATGATCAATAATTGATGTAGAGTTATTGTGTTGCACTCACAGAGCACATACCCATAGTTTATACAAAATATGAATGACTGAGACAATACTGATCTCAATGTCGACAAAACCAACAGAAATAATAAAGTTCAATGACATTTTTTATGATAATTCACAGGCATATGTTTAAATATGCAATAAGCCAAGACAAGACAATGATGGTACATCAACATCACTTGAAATTCATTTGAAGTTCTAAACTAAGTGGAATTATAGGTATAACCTTTTGATACCATATCTATTGGTGTTCAACCAATCAAAGGTTAATACCATAACATCTTTGAATAAAATGGATTTGCTTCTAAAAACTCTAATACCTATGTGGCAGATGTTCTTTCTAACTTGACCCAATATGTTCCCTCAGCTGTTGCTTTTTATTAGAAATGAAATAAATAACATACTGGAAAGAACAATAACTGTATAATATAACTGAATATGTTTCATATATTCACAGGTCAAATAAAAAATGTTCAAAAAAATTTTAGGAAGCCAGTTTCTTTCTACAAACCAGACCATATTCTTGTTGAGTTGGTCATTTGGTGACACCAGATGGTATGATTGTAGTTTCATTCAGTTTTATTGACCTGTTATCATGACCTTTGACCTACTGACAATGAGGATGAACAAACAAAAAAGATTACTACAATCACAGTAAGTTTCATAGTTTTTGCATGTTTTATAAATGGGCTACGTAAATAGAACCAATTTTTGTTTTTTATGCAAGACTACATATTTATTTTATGAGCACTACCAACAGAGGATAAATACACTTAAATACACAAAAAAGAACAGAAGGCCAACACAAATACATACAACTTTTTGGTTTCCTTTCTACATCAATTCTAAATATTTATGTATTTCTAGTCTTTAATGGTCTCAGGGAAATAAATATAACTGTGATACTAATCTTCTGTTTACAAAAAAAAGAAACAGCACCTTTAGCCACTCAAAATAACCCATGTTTATATAACATCTAAATAATTAGACCGGTTTACGGTACAGTGCTTATAATTCCTTACAAAACCCAGAACAATAGCTCAGAGGCTGTGCTCAGACAATTGGCATCGGCAGTCCAATGCTTATGTATGCTTATCAGAGCATGAATGACTTTCTAGTTTTTATATTATGGTAACTGGTATGTTTTCTCTACTATGCTGAAACTACAGCTGCTTGAACCATGTGATATGACCAGAAACTAGAAATAAGAATGCAATAAGAGGAACCCACCTTTGAAGAACTTGAGCCTTCCACCAGTTGCATTGAGTGATGAATCGTTCACAGTAGCATCCTCACTCAGTGTCTTGCTGCTGCTGTTACCATTTACGCCATGTCTTCTGTCTACTTCCTCTGTCATTTTGGTACATGTTGTCAGAGGAGTGTTTGTTCCTTCCTGTATATGCATTTCATTTCAGAGGGCTCATACGGCACACGAGCTACACATTAGTCCGATTCCTCTCGCCATGATGAACACAGACTCGGGAACGAGACATCAATTACTCGCGGATACCGACCAACATGCGACCTATCCGCTCCAGTCCTCATCCTAAGGCCACCTGCGGATCGCGAGCTCCTTGGAAGCTATCATAAATACACATTACCGACACGGTGACTACCGAATTGAGCTACTAATTTGATGGATGTTCCGAGCTTTCACTTTTGGTTGCACACTTCTTATTCTGACTACACAACAAAACCGCGACGCCGGATTCCCGATAATAATCGGGCCCACGACACAACTCAATAAAAAGCTGTTCGTTTTTCAGCACATAGTTCATTCACACCCAGCAAGCAGCAGCATCCATTTTGATTCGTTCAAAATTTAACGAACGATCTAAATAAATCCAAATCAAAGTTCGTTTTTTGACGAAAAATCTCTCATTTATAATCTGTTGCAGGCGTGTATTCTCGTACGATACAGAAGTCGCATTCGATAAAAACTGCCATCTACTGACGAGTAGCCAAAACAGATTTGAATAAGACTGCACTAGCATAGTTACATGACTACCTAAATAATGCCAAATAAAATCAAATTTCAAATTCATATCCAGAGTGAATAAGTTCCTTCTGGGAAAGCGTGCCCATCTTAGGCCACATCGTCACTTTCTTAAGTGCGATGGTGGTCAATTGCTTTGCCCTTCCCAATTTTTGTTTTTATATTTGCGTATTGGGTTGCAAAATCAATAAAAAACACATTTTAATTTTATTTCATATTATCATTTTATTACTAGTATTAGGAATATTCACAGTAGATAAAAAAAAGGAAATGTTAATCAAAAACATCATCATATCATAGAGTGCTTCTCTCATCATTAGGAGTTTGCCCTAATCCTTTGGCAACTTCACTTATGCACAGCCACTGGCCATCTGTGCCTTCCCTCCACAAGCTGACTCGGTTGTCTCCTCCCGACACAGCCAAGATGTTACCAGTCAGGGACCAGCTAACACTCCAAACAACATCATCAAAAGTGTTCAGTATTGTTGGTGTCCAGGACACATTATCATCGCTTGTCCAAATGACTACTCTCTTATCTTGAGAGCAGCTGGCAATCATGGAGCGCTGGAGGCCGAAAGAGGGGGCCCATGCTACATCTCGAACCCAGTCCATGTGCATCTCAAGCTTATTTTCTTCCACCCATTGCTCTCCTTGCTCTTTCCAAATCTAAAAATCGAAAACAATTTTTGTAATGTACACTGAACGAAATTCAACAGGATAATGCAAGACAGCCCTGTCTACATACCTTAATCAAGTTATCACATCCACCAGTAACAATCCTTCTAGGAGCCTCTTTATTGCTGAGTGGGTCCAAGTTCAAGTCTGCTGATATAGCCGGACACCAGCTCACGGAGTTCACACCAATGGCATGAGCCCCAGGGATCTTCTTCACGTCCCAGTTGCCTGTCTCCTGCACATAAGTTATAATGGAAATGGAACCGTCCGAGCTACAGCACGCAAGGATCAGGCCGTAGTCGGCAGGAGCCCAAGCCACTGAGTTCACTGAGCTCTCGTGTCCTGTGTATTCATATAATTTCGTCCATTCTCCGGCCTCTTTCCATATTATGACTTTTCTATCGTAAGAGCATGACGCGAGGAGGTTGCCGTACTTAGGGTGAGCCCAGGCGATCTGCCACACAGGCCCAAAGTGCCCTTTCAAGTCGGCAGCAAGTGTTTGTGTTCCGCTCTTGACATCGTAAATCTTGACAGAGTGATCAGACGAGCAAGTGGCTAACCTCAATCCGTAATAATCCAGTTCGGCGTCATGTATCATATCCTCATGGCCCGTGTCGATTGTATTTAGAACAGTTATCATTTTGAAATAAATTTACACTATCCACGAATTCACAAAAGTCACAAATTGCCGCAACCAAAACCAACAGTGAACGTCATTTGACACACGTCATATCAAGGAGTTTCTTCTTCTTCTTCTTGTCAGATGGCTTCTGCGACTGGATTGTCGCAATTCCACCAATGTCCGTCTCATGACAGCATCACAAGCTATATGGAGTTCGCATTATTAAAAATAATATGTACCTTTAGTAGTATTTACAATAAAGAAAAACAATCATTCCGATGTTGAATTATGGGGCCAGTACACAACTCCCCGATTCACCGGAAGAGAGTGATGTCGCTGTAAACACGAACAGCTACGACGTGCTTAAAGCTGTAATGTCTTTTCAGAGTGGCTCTGCCGGCGGCCTCGATGCTGTGACTCCACAGCATCTAAAAGATCTTCTTTCTGGCGGGTCTGGCCATGCAGGTGAAGTCCTTCTGGAGGACTTCACAGGTCAACCTGATGTTGTCAGGCCGAGTTAACAGGTAGATCACATAACTCCTATACGGTGCGAACCTTTGCGCCCTAAAAAAGAAGGATGGCGGTATAAGACCCATAGCCGTGGGCACCACATACCGCCACCTTGCGGCTAAAAGTCTGCTGTCGGAAAGAAGCCGACTATTTAGGCGACTATTTCCGACGAATTCAGCTAGGCTCAGGTTCGCGAGGTGGATGTGAGGCCGCAGTACATTCCCTTCGTACATTTTTATACCAAAATGATGGGGAGGTAATTCTGAAGGTAGATGTCAAAAAGGCCGTAGACAGCCTTGCTATAAGAAATTATAGACAAAATTCCAGAAATTTACCTTTTTCTCTGGCAATGTTAAAGTTCACAGTCAAAATTAATTTACAAGAACAAAGTCATTTTGTTGTTGACGCTGTTGGATGTCAGCAGGGCGACCCTCTTGGTCCGGCCATATTTAGCCTTGCCATCCAACCGATAATTCAACGCCTCCAATCCAAGCTCAATGTTTGGTATTTGGCTGACGGAACATTAGGTAGAGCGGTAAACACGGTTTGTTCATTAAGACGTTGGTTGCCATGAGCATGAAAGTACTAGGAGTACATGACTCACGAGAGCTAACTAATATATCTTTTGAACCTACGATGGTACCTATCTACGGTGTAAGTAGGTGGAACAAAAAAATCTCATTAGTTACGTTAAAGTTACATTTTTAAATAATGTAACTACTTGGAATAAAAATGTCCAGCTTGTTACATCAATGTAACTACAATGTAACTAGGTGGAACGGACGGGTTTTTGATGATCTAATAATCATCACAGATGAATTCCGAAAAATAGGTTTTAATTAAAATTTTTCGAAGTACGAGCTTTTTATTTCGGACTCTTGTGTAGACAAAAACAATATCATTGGAAAATTCAATAGTTTGGCCCCCAATATAACAGTTGTAGATGTAGAGTTGTAGAGTGTTCACTTCGCCTCCTGGGTTCACCAATTCTTGATGAGTCTTTTCAGTCTTTTGTAGATGAGAAAATTCAAAATTTCAACAAAACTTTGGACAGACTGCTCAAAATTAATAGCCATATGGCTTTTACAATAATTCGGTTTTGTCTTTTTGTACCTAAATTTACGTATTCTTTGAGATGTAGTCAACTGTGGAAACACAGCGAGCTCTTGGAAGGCATATACAACATATTAAAGAATACTCTATTATCGTTTTTAAACTTTCGCGATCTGTTAACATATTAAAGATTATTTGTCGGGTATCGCATTGCAGCGATGGAAACGTGGGGGAAAATAAAACAAAAGCTACGCGATAAATACCCGAAAACTAATCTTTATTACTCTATTATCGGTTTTGAATGTCGATTTAGATGACTAGGCATGGTCGCAGGCCTCCCTGCCTGTCAAATTGGGAGGCTTAGGTATACATAAAATTTCAAGTGTAGATCTTCCAGCGTTCCTGTCTTCCGTTCTACAGTACTAGTTCTTTAGTTGAAAAAACTTTAAAGTTATCTTGTTTGGTCCCACCTGGAATTTCATTCAAAATTTTATTTTTAGACGAAGCTAGAACGGCTTGGCATAGTGCTTGCCCCAATGCTGCTCCCCAAAAATCTCTTTTGTCCCAACGGCAATGGAACGGGCCTCTGTGTGAGTTGACACGGAATTGTTTGTTACAAACGTGCTCCAGCTCTGCGGATCGTGTCCGTCTCCTGGCCGTTTCTAAATGGGAGTCAGGACATTGATTGCAAGCATTTCCTTCATTTAACACTGGCACTTTATTGGATCCCGTAACTTTCCGTATCGCAACATGTCTTCGGTTGGGTGCAATGTGTTGCGTGCCTCATCAATAATGCCAGTGCGGTACTGCTGTCGAACATCTTGGTCATCACGGATTATCGTATACTAGGGCCGCCGGTCGGATGTCTCGTCATGCTAGTCTTTGTCACCGCTAACGTACCAGCTATTCTCGAACGGAATGGTCTGTTGCGTGACGATGGTAAGAGGCCCGACGGCATGACACTAGTCCCATGGGAGTTGGGGAGGCCCATTGTGTGGGACGCTACATGCGTCGACACACTTGCACCTTCCCATCTTCCGAAGACATCCGTAAGGGTTGGTGCGGCGGCGGATTTGGCCGATGATCTCAAGAGACGCAAATATGCAGGTCTCGACAAAGCCTATACATTACCTCCCTTTGGGGTCGAGACCCTAGGTCCGTGGGGTACCGAGGCTCTCCGGGTTTTTAAAAAGTTATCTGCGGTCGATGCGACGCGTGACCCGAGAGCTGGTGGGTATCTGGCGCAGCGCATCAGCATTGCCATACAGCGGGAAAATGCAGCCAGCGTCTTGGGGACTCTTCCGACTGGTATTGATATGGATCAGTTGAGCTACCTGTAGATTGTTTGCAACAGTCTTCAGTTAGCGCAATAGTTTCAATTGTAAATACTACCTAGTTCTAATTTGTTTTTATTATTGAGTTGTAAATTTCTTTGTCAATAAAGCTTATTAAAAAAAAATAACATTCCGAACAAAAAAAAAAACCTGAAAACTACAAAACCGAACAAGAGGAAGCAGTGCTAAAATAACTCAAAACAGCAGAATAATTAAATTTACAATAAATAAATACAAAGGAGAAGAACCCACTACTACTAATTACAATTTTATATCATTACTATTATACAAATTTACACAAGGCATAGGTAGTTGTTCTAGAAGAAGGCAGTTGTTCTTCTCAACAACTCGGTTCGAAGCGCTGCACAACACAACACACGGCATTTCAAGCACGTAAGGAGGGCGGATCCGGGCTTATGTGACTCAACGGTACCTATTACGCGCGTGCCTGATCGGGCCTTACTCGAACAAACCAAAAATGCGAATTGCAAACAGTAAATCTCGAATTTGAAGAACGTAGAACCTCGTCCAACGAATTATGAAAACTTGAGTTGAAAAATCTTTGCGTTAGTTTTTCTTCAATTTTCTCGTTGACGGTATAATGGCATGACACTTGTAATTTTAACCATGGTCGAACAAAATCAACCTTTATGTGTTTATAGGAATGGGTAGTTTTACCTTAGAGCATTCAACCAAGTTTTACAGATCTAGATTCGGAGTTTTGCTTAGGTGTAGAATAATTATTTATACATACAAGGCGTTACATTATTATTCATATTTGTATTTTATAGGTACTATACTAACTACATTATTAATTAAGTTTACTGGATTTTTTTTATTTTTGTGCCTATGTTATTAGTGTAATACTTACCATATATTCTCATTGTAATACCTACCTACCTACATAATCACCCATATTAATTGCTGCATCATTTACGTTTTCAAATATCCAGTGTTGCCACCTTGTTTCGTTTTTATTTTCCTATTTTGTGTCTTGTGTGCGCTGGATCTGAAATCGTGTCTGTCCACGGAGTAGATACAGATACTCTGTATCTGCTCCGTGTGTTTGTCACTTACTCTACGGTTCTGACTGAAAACCAGCGCTCTTTCACAGATTACCCCAGGTTTCTGTGTTAGAGCAACAAGCTGAGTCAGGACCTGTTAGACCTACACACACGCGCTCGTCTGCTTGCTGAGTGGACTACTTAGTACCTATTAATTAACCCAATGTTTGTGTTAGTATACTACTTACCTAGTTCACATGTGTTTGTCTGTGCTGTTTGTTAGTCTATGCTAGAACTAAGTAGTCTCTTTTTATTTTTATTGTCTTAAAGTTTTGTTGTGTGTGTAGTGTGTAATAAATAATTTTCTTGCTTTAGTTAATTTTAGGGGAAAAGCATAGAGATAAGATACATTTCATAGAAGTTGAAAGAGGGACTTCAGGGGGAAGGGAATCCTATAAAGAGAAAGAGAAACAATATATCAGCTGAAAAAAAAATCAAAAATATAAAACAACGAGCTTACATATTGCTAGGAGTCTTTATTGACAATGAAAATTATAATTCAATAATAAAAACAAATTAGAACTACCTAGTATTTACAATTTAAACAATTAAGCTAACTGCACGCTGTTGCAAATACAGGTTGCAAACAATCTACAGATAGTTCAACTGAACATAATGCTTATGCTAATCCGATGTCTTCTTAATATAATGCTAATGCTTATTATATTAAGAAGACATCAGAATTAGACTGTCAGTGTCAATGTCAAATGCGCCGCCACGTTAAGGCCTCCGCCTCGGCACGGCACGGGAGCACGGGGGGCGGGGGCGCTCAGACGAAAGAAACCTAGACCCAGCGGCTTTCGCCTTTGGATAGAGTTTATTAAATCCATCCTTAGAATATTTAGCAAATATTCTAAGAATTTATCCCTCCGACCGACCCTCACTATCGACCTCTTTCGACGACGACATCATGGAAACATAATAATGTCGCATTAATGGCAGCGGCCATGTGGCTGGCATGCATGAGCCTTGCAAACGAAGTCCTGATAAGTCTTAACAGCTATTTATGACAAAATTAAAATTAAATATTGTTATTTCAAGCTAATAAAACTCATAACAACAGAAAATTTGACACACACATAATAAAAATTGAGTACCTACTGGCGCAGCGCAGTTCAGCATTGCCATACAGCCAACAATTGTAAACTTTCTATCACCTACCTACCTATTTGATTGTAATTTTCTTTGTTAATTACGAAAAAACTGAAATAAAAAAGATTACAACCTCTCCGTACTGGCAGATCAGTCCAGACGTATGAGGCATGGCATGAGGTTTACGCAGTCTAGTTTATACGAACTTTCTAGCACGTGTGGCCACTGTACCGGTGGTTTTCCGACTTTTTGCAGTCATATCTGAGCAAAAAGATGCAATGTTATGACTGTGTGGCCGGCCCTTATCACTATCCTATGCAAATGGCCTATCGCAGCAGTGCTAGTCTACAGTTTCCCGTCCTGGCAATAGTGGCAATGCAATACAATATATTTATTATATTAACACCAAGATACCAGTGCATCGAGGTTTATGTGCTCGATGGTCGAGTGGGTATAATAACAGTATGGTAATAGTACAGTAGCAGGTTATTTTTTTAAATAACAATATTTATGTAGTTAAGTAATTATAGATTCAGGTTTTATAATTATAAGATCATTAAATATATTATAAGATAATTATATATTCATTAAACATTTCAACACTATTTTTAACAAATTGGCAGTTCGTAGAACTCATTAATTAATCTAGTAGAACGATTTTTCGAGGAGCCATTTGCGTAGCCTCGTTTTGAAGGAAGTCGCACAGTGGTTCCGAATTGAAAAAAGTTGACATAGGGACGAAAGTCAACTTTTACAACTTTTATTATAAGAAGAAGACCTGTAAGATACGTAATTAAATTATGAAGAGAAAATTAATCAATTATATTTTGTATGGAAGAAAATATTTAATTATTTTTCTTTTCTGTTTTGTTCAGAACATTTATTATAACCCTATTAATAAAATAAGTACAAAAAATAATTGCTTTCCCATGCGGCGAAGCGAGAAAATTTATGGCAATTTTATTTGTGTATTTTTCCGAAGAGTTCATAATCCTTGTATCAATTAGTGCATTTTCATGTCCTGGGGTATATTTTTATCGACTTAGTGAAGGCGAAAGTAGTAAAATTACTGAGATTTTTCGGGGCAACAAAATAAAAACACTTGTATATATTTAATTTCAAGTGAAGATTGCAAATACGTTGTAAAATAATAACGCAATTTCAGTTGTTGACAAGAGTCTAAGCAAGAGGACTTAGTTCGCGCAGGTAGATTGTTATTTGCAGATAGGTAAGTGATTGATTAGTGGTAAAAGGATTTCCACATCTACGATAACAAGGTTCGAGTGAGTAGGTACCTAAGATTCGGTATAAACAATGTGTTTATGGGATTAACGGAAGGGATGGGAGCTAAACTTGGCAGGGATCCCTGCCAAATTTCATTAAGATCCGTTCAGCTGTTTAGGCATGAAAACAGCGGTAACAGACAGACAGACAGACAACAGACAGAGTTACTTTCGAATTTATAATATTATTATGGATTCGAAAATCGTGGTTGAGCGTAGATTGATTGTACCTAGAAACTCTTTTCAGAACACGCATGCGATCAGCATGAGTCAGACAGAGAATACGAAAGTGTGGTGGGGAGGTCATGTAATTATTTTACCCCCACTTTAGGTTCCTTATTTTCATGTCTGGTATTGGTATTTCTATAATTTAGCAAAATGGTGCATTTCCTTTACTACAACAAATAATTGTTTGAATGAAAATAATTTACCTAAAATGTAGGCCAAGCACACTAAGAATAGTAATTATAACAACAATACATAATGATCATGAAAACAATAATTTGTTCTATTTATGGAGATACACC
This sequence comes from Eupithecia inturbata, assembly GCA_963662085.1. Classification (NCBI taxonomy): domain Eukaryota; kingdom Metazoa; phylum Arthropoda; class Insecta; order Lepidoptera; family Geometridae; genus Eupithecia; species Eupithecia inturbata. Next base: position 3,722,479 of record OY759192.1, read on the forward strand.
ATTTTGCAAATATATATAATTAGTAAGTATGCATGAAATAACGTACCTATCTTAATTATCAATGTATTTTATTTGTTATGATTCAAGTAAAATGGTAGGTAAAAGTACTACTGGTTTACTCCTACTAGACTCGGGACTCAACGCTCGTGGAGTTATTAGAGTACTTCAACATCATACAATGTCAACAAATCAAACATGTCATGTTTGTTGACGTGCTCTAATAATAAAAACATTTTAATCTATTATAATCAAAAGTTAGTAAATTTGAACGAGAATTGAAAAATAAATAATAATTCAGATTTGGCTGTTGCATTTTTGTTTCACTGAATAAACTCTTATGTGTTTTCACGATTGCAGTCAGCAAAGCTTCTAATTCTTCTTTATCCTGCAACAATCAAGCATGTAATGAAAATACACAGGGACAAATTTTTGTACGATCTGCAGGAATTTTGGTTTCGGGTGTTATCTATGTATTGTATTAATATATTTCTATGTAATGTAATAAGTATATCAGTTATCTACAGCACATAACACAAGCTCTGCTTAGTAAGCTGTGTGGATTGTCCAGCATATTTAACTGAGGAGTACTTACTAAGTCACTCAGCATGGTTGCATATGAACTGGATTGCTTTTCTCTTCTATTTCTGTACATAAAGATTTCATCCATTCCCTCAGTTCCATAGGTTTTTACCTAGAAGTCTGAAATTAAACAACTTAAACAAATAATTTTATAGTAAATGTCACTCGATGCTATAAAAAAAGGATTGGTTTTAAAGTAGGTAGACTAAAAGACCAAGTACGACCAACTTTCATTCTCTGTGTCTCAAGCGGACTTTCAGCTACTGTGCCACGGAATCAATATTTTTATTCACTTAGCAGCTTTGCTACAGCATGAGACAGGAGAAAGTTTCGCCTATTCATTTTCATCCAAACATACACTGTAATAAATAATGCATACCCTTAAAGAGTTTTTGGGTGCATAATCTTTTCAGTCCGTGGCTTACATCCAAAGCAGACACAAATAATTAGGTAGTTACAGGCAAACTGTAAATAAAAAAAGTACTAGGTATGATAGGTATGGAAATATTTGAATGCGCACTTTGGGGAATTTAATTGCCGAATGCAGGCAACCCCAAAAGTTTCGATAGTCCATATTTGTTTAGTATACATTAGGAATCATTGATGAGATAGGAAGCTATTCGTTCAATCTCTTTTCTTCTTAAGCTACGCTTAGGTGTTCTCTCTCTTGTGTGAATGAGATGGCATTTGCACTTGCTCTATTAGCTTTCTCTTTCTACGTGGTTGAGTGAGCGTATTGCGCCTTCTTTTTGTTTTTTATTTCTGGCCAGCTGCTGGCGCAAAATTAAACAAGTTGTCACTGTCTAATCAAATTGTCAATCGAACAAAAAAACATGTAAAAACACAAATTCCTTGTGGTTGGATGGAAGTTTTAGTAAACTAAAACTGAAGAATTTCGACGCTCTTTTTGAACCATGTTAGCTTGAATCCTCTAGCAAAATGTCGGAAAAACTGAATGAAATTATCAACAATATACGACATTTACTGCAACAGGATTACCGTGGAGTAAATGTGCGTAACTATTCAGGAAAGTACTTAGGTCGGCAAACAAAATAATAAATTATTTTGTACTTTGTAATCTTATTTACAGATAGGAATATATGCTTTGGCGAGTGCTGGATTAGCTGCATCAATTTATAGAATCCGTCCGGTATGTCCAAAAACCTTTCTTTAACCATTACATAACACATACATACAGACACATGACAGTGTGATCATCAGTGTCAATAAATTTATATCCCAAAATAAACTGATGGTTTATCTGTTAGAAGAACTGATGATATCTTAGGGATGCCACATTAAGTTCCTGTATCCTAATTGGAAGAAGCTCTTTACAGCAAAATCATCAATTAAACATGTTATGTGTGGCTCATTTTCATAGCTATATTACTGGTAGACATTAATTTTATTTACTACTTAGGTTAGCAAGTTTTCAAAAGCAAGCAAAGTTCCTGCACACTTCATAAGAAATCATGAGCTGTTAAAAGGGAAGTACGTTGGGATCCAGCATGATCCTGTGAGAGTGTTGGTGGACCACCAAGCACCTATCTACCTACCATTCTGGCATGCCAGCAAACCACCTCTTCCAGTCAAGGTTTGTTTGACCTTTACCCAGTTGCAAACAAAAAGCTAAGCTGGTGTAGCTTACAGTTTTCAGTCTGTACACAAGTTTAAAAAACTGCATCAGCTATGTGAACTAAGCTCAAACCAAGTAAGCTTAGTTTTTGGTCTGCAACCTGTGTTAGATTTCCTGACTTTCATAAATTGTAGTTTCAAATATATCTGCTAAACTTTACTCATATGCTTTACAGCTATGGGGTGTCGAGCTTGTAAGTGGAAATGCAGTCAGTTGGCTGGATTGTGTTGCAAAAGGACATAAAATGACCTTAAAACCCATTGCCAAGGACAAAGATGATCTAGTATCTGCTGTTTTTCTGCATTTACCTCAACTCAAGGTATTATTCCATTTATAGTTTAGATTGTCCTGTGAATTTACCTTTAACCTGCTTTAAATCCTAACACTTAATTTTTCAGGGTAATAAGATTGAAAATATTGACATTGCACAAAAACTGGTAGAACTTGGTTTTGCTAAGGCATCTGTCCCCAAGAGCATTAAGAAGAACACATTAGAGTTTGAAATAGCTCCACAGATTATGTCAGCGGAGGCCAAAGCAAAAGCATTCCGGAATGGGATCTGGTCCGACAGACTGGGACCTGTCCCTGTTTATGTGAAATTATGGAAAAAGGGATCACAGCTAGCAGGAGAACTACTATTGTTAAGTCTTTATAAATTTTTAGGAGCTCTTGGTTTTGCATCCAAAACTGCCTACTTAAGAGCAAAGCAACTTGTTGTCCTTAAGTACAAAACAAGACCTAAAGTACCTAAGGTACAAGCAACATAATGCATTTTACTTGCTACAGCAAGGCCTCAATAATTCAAACACCCAAAATGTATCTCTGTTAGGATGTATGGAGCGTTTGGATTAAAGTATGCAGATATTTTTAAAGGCATTTTTCTAAATATAACAAGGTTTTCATGATTGAGAATATGTTTTTATTATGCAAAATATGAATACTGTACTGCAAGACTGCAAAACTGCTGAAACAGGGGTAGGGTGCTCTGGGGTGATAGAGGCGTTCGGACTATCGAGGCCCTGTTGTAATTTCTTGAGGTTTGTATGAAGTATGTCTTAGAAAATGGTGTAATGTAATGACACCAAACTTAGGAACATACTTTTTTTTAATGTGCTGTCCTGAAATGAAACTGTTGGCGAATAAAGATATTTATATTTGGTAAAATTCTATATTTGTTTTATATCAAAATAATAAAAACATCTTAAAAAAGCGCTGTTTATTCAAATTAAATAGTTATATATTACATTAAAAATATATATAATCTTAATTAAAAGTAGTATGTAGCAAAAGAAATAATACAGCTAAATAATCTATAGAAATATAATATCCATAAAACCATTTTTGAAATAATGTAACACCAATTAATTTAACCCTAAAATATTTTTTCACATTTTAAGTAGATAAAACAAAATGTACATGATATAAAATTTTAAATGAAAGAAATACTGTTGAGCTACCGTAATGTCTACATACTTACAATTACTGTTGCGGATATAAAAATAGAAAAGCCAAGTCTTCCTTACAGTAGGTAGTTCTTCAGGATGCACCTTTTCAACATGGGTAAAAAAATATTTGTTGTCAAGATAATAGTGTTGTAGATTTTAGAAAGAGAAGTAGAAAGAAAATTACTTTACTGTACTTACTTTTTACAACTTATTTTCTGATAAGTACTACAGTCTGCCCAAAATATTTAGCTGTAGATAAGTACACAGTCAGCCTTTATTAAATATTAGTTAAAAACATGGCCTCTTTCTAGAAGTTAGTCGCATCGCAATCTAGTCAAGTGATTTGTGAATGCTATGACACAATTCATGAATGCTGACGAGTTTTGAAAATCACAGACATTGGCGTTGATCACCAAGCTATACGCATATAAACAGCATTCTACATTGGTACTTAAATTTTGTAGAATATTGCGTCAGATATTTCAACCTTTATTGTTACATTCTTGTTTGGTTTTATAAAACAACTGTTATAAAAAATAAGGTGCATTCCTTTATCCAAACATCTGTTTGGTAGACAACAAGATCTATCGTGGGGTCAAGTTCCAGACCCATAATTAAAGTAAAATTTAATACATGGGTAATTACAACAATAGGTAGTAGAGAGTAATATTTAGGAGTATTAGCATGCTTTTTAGGCGGTAACATAGATAACAATGTGTGTTATTTATTACCAATACAGCATTATAAATATTGCCCCATTCACATCATGACACATAAAGTACAGATTTGATGCAGGCTGTTTTAAAGTAAGGAAAATATGTCAATTCATCTGAATATACACACTTGTACTGAATTCTTAAAAACCGAGACCATTAACGAGTCTGTAAATATTTTGTACAGTGTAACGCCGACTCCAATCGCGTCAAGTGGGAGATTTATGTTCGTGTGTGAATTAACGCAACTTATTACGCTTGTCTGGTTTCCGTACAAATTACATTCACATGGTATTAAGCGACAGACGGTTGTCTTGTTTCTGCCACTCCAATTACAGACGCTTATTACGCCAACATAAAGCTCGAAAAATGTTTTCTGCTAACAACAAAAAAATAACAAAGATTATCTGGTGTATTGCATACATTGGTTGGTCTTTAATTGCATGGCCCACAAAGCCGAGAAGCCCTAGTATCATGAACAAAATGCGTAACCAGTGTCTAACGTCAGAAACTTAAATATAGAACGTAATTGGCTACAAAGACGCGATCCAAATGACCAATCCCACTGCGCTCACCTCACCTCATATCTGTTACTGATATACTTGCGTTGAAGACTCAGAGGATATAAAACAATGTAAAAAGATTAAAGATCAGTGGCTAATTACCGTTTGTAAATGGAAAGTTTGGTCAGGGTGCAATGTAGTATGGCTATGGCATGAGTGCTGGTCTAGCGAGCCAGCGTCAAAGTAACGAGCAGCGAGAGAGCCAGGATGGAGGCTTGCGTTGCGTGTCGTTGGCGCGGAGCTGGTGCGCGCCCGGCCGGGATTGGGGATTGCTGGCTTCCTGGAACAGGGATATTAATGTTCAGGATAAAGTTGACAATGTAGAGGCTGCCTGAAGTTTAAAGCCCGAGTACTCAAACACAACTCAGATTTAAGAGCGTCTTCCCCGAACCCTCAAACTGTCAAAAATCACCCGTGATTTTTTGACAGTTTCCAATGAAAATGTGTCAAAAATTCGTCACCTAAGACGTGCTTAAATCTGAGTTGCGTTTGAGTATTCGGGCGTAAGTCTCTAGCTGGGGTTAAGCAGCCCTCAGCTGTAGTCTATCACTTTGAGGTCACAAAAGGTAAGTACGGCCTGTATTTACCTTTTGTGACAAGGACTTAGTCATATCCTAAAGACCAGTAATGACATCGATTATCCGAATGCGTTCATTACGATCTAAAAGGTATCTGGACGTGTACTTTGAAAAACGAAATACGAAGTTGACGGATCACACTAAACGACGGACGACCGATCCATTCTTACGATGTTCGTACTATGAAAATTATTCTGACATTTATTTCTTAGAGATCCGAAACTAAAGGTGCCAATGACGCGTCCGCAGCAACTTGGTGGTAGGGTTGTTCGTTTCGTGAGATCCGTCACCCGATAGTTCGTATTTCGTGTTTCAAAGTAGGCCTCCATGACTCAGGACTGCCCGCAAGGATAAGACTTGGTATGGTTTTACTGGGTAATTAATAATCAGTTTAACGTCAATAAATCAGATAAAAACAAAAAAGCCGTAAGTATTTTCGTTAATTAAACAAAACAACAACGACTGCAATAGTCTTGCAATACTACAAGACTTGAATGATCTATAAAAACTTCACGACAATTTCCGGGTCCAGATTGGGCGAGCTGCCTGAAAATACTTAATACAGCGAGCGTTGCCTCGTCCGTCTGCCTCGCGCGCTGCTCGGCCAGTCTGGACTCAGCTAATCACAAAATCAAAGCAGAATCGGTGTGCTAGATCCGCGGGCCAAAATTAAAACGAATATCACAAACACGATACCCGCACTATCACAGCGAGTCTGAAGTTTTTAATATGAAAAACACAATGAAACTCAAAAATTGTTTCAAAATTATTGTAATTTTCAATTTAACGTCTAGCTATAATAGTAAGCTAATTTATAATGTAATCTGTACTTCGCAATCTTTATCGGTTACTGTATCAACTTATCGGACGTATCGTAAAAAGCGTACAATGATTGTGACATAATAGCAAGCATTACTATGTGCATTACTGGATTTGGCTTTACACATTTTATAATAAAACTACGTTCTGCCCGCGGCTTCGCACGCGCTTTTTATGGTCCCTACCCGAAGGGTGAAAACGGAAACCTTTTATTTTGACTAAGCCTCCGCTGTCCGTCCGTCTGTCACAGGGCTCTATCTCATGAACCGCAAGTGGTAGGCAGTTGACATTTTCAGAGAATGTGTTTCAGAGAATAAAAATAAAAAATGTTCAAATTAAAGCCCCCTTTAATTATACAAAAAACGTGATTTTTTTGGCTATTTTTGCTCTTTGTTTTTCACCTATTGTGTTGCTCACCTATTGTGGTCTTGAACCACAATAGGTAGACACATGAAACTTTTTATAAATAACACTTCAACTGTAATAACAAATACTATAAATAAAGTTGAAAATTTAAAGGGCCTCCAAACAAAATTTCATGTTCTTTGAAAAAGTTGCCTGATTTTTACGGTACCTACGGAACCCTTCGTGTGCGAGTCAACTCACACTTGGCAGTTTATTAAGTAGCCTATGTCCGTCACCCGGATATTCTTTACCTCACTACTCTCTACCAAATTACATTAACATCCGTTCAGCCATGAAAAGGTAACAGACAGACCTACGCTTTTATAATATTAGTATGGGTGTTATAGCATTTGAAATATTAAAATAAATACTTCTTAGACGAAATTACGCACAAACAACACAGGAAATAAGCACACATATACCATTTACCTTCTGTTTTCGACAAGTCAGCCATGAAACAAGATAAAGTATAAGATTAGATGGTAGAATATATAAAGATCTGTAGATAGAAATAAAAATGTTGGGATACGAAAAGACGTGTTATGGTGGCACTTCACATCGCTATTCGTGTTCATTATATTATTCCTAATAAGTTTACAGATAAATAGGTTAATCTTTATAATAAAAATAGTATACAGACGTTCTAATAAATTTACAATTATTAAGAAATAGGAATTAAATATATTTACATTTTTTTTCCAAAAACTTTATTAAGTATAAAAAAAAAATTTAAGGGACTTTTTCTTAATTTATGCATGACCAATTACGCTCATTTATGGAAAATAAATAGTTTACTTATTTGCCAATAAATGAGACTAAAATTTAACCTGTATTAAAACCACCATCCGATTATATTTTAGAAAAACCTTATCTTAAAATAAATTAATAACATATATTCCCCGATAATCCTTTAAAATACACAAGATTTGCAACACATAAATAGATAAAGTAGTAGTTACTGATAGCATTACCTGTTTTTTCTCCATCTTCGCTTTGATATCTTTCGCCAGAGTATAAAAAGCTCCTTCTACGTTGACCGCGTCTTTTGCCGACGTCTCAACAAATTTAATCTGATATTCTACTGCTAATTGTTCACCTCGTTCTTTTGACACCTGAAATAATAAATATTGCTGGACAATTCACACTAGGGATTGCAAAAACGGGTAGCTTTTGAAGAACCGGGAATTCCCGGGAAATTTCGAACCTAGTTTGTTTTTAGTAATATAGATATGGAGGTCTACGGTACTATTTAGTGAATAAAATGAGATAAAAAAAACTGAATCAGAATAAGTTTGTTATTAAAATACCTACTCTTGTTAAAGGAAACAAACAAACCGTATTTACATAATATACGATTCACTTTCCAGTTTTTATCATAAAGTGACACAGATAAAAGTCACAATTAATTCTTTATCTTCTACTACTGTACTACTGTGTACTATTTATTCTCATAACTATTTCAACAACACTATTATACTAGAGAGTGAGGTATTACAGAGCCAGTTCGGGTTTATGCGTGGTCGTAGGACAACGAACGCCATTTTTGAACTTCACAAAGTATGCAAAAAGTACAGATGTGCGCACAAAAACCTGCACATGGTCTTCGTTGATCTGGAGAAGGCGTACGACGTTGCTGGCGCCACAGAAAAGTTTGATGTGACTGTTGGCTTACACCAGGGATCGGCTTTAGGCCCGTATTTGTTCCTTCTGGTAATGGATGCACTGACATCAGACATACAGGAGGAGGCACCCTGGTGTATGCTGAATGCCGACGACATCGTCCTTGTTGTTGAAGACGCAACCGAGGTTCAGAGCAGGCTGGAAAAATGGCAGGAGAAACTGGAGAGTGTCGGACTGAATACGTTGAATGGTAGAACCATTCAGAACCAAAACAGAATATCTAGTTAGTGATTTCGGTGGTCCATCCAATTTCAATCCGATTGCCTTGGACGGTGTATCCCTACCAGCCTGCTCCGACTTTAGGTAACTTGGTTAAGTAGTACAGAATGAAGCTGAGATTGACAGGGATGTAAAAAAAGAAATGAATGCGTGATTGATGAAATGGCGACAGGTCACAGGAACAATATGCGGTCAGCTGATGCTCCTTAAACTTAAGGGAAAAAATCTATTAAAATCATGGTAAGACCTGTCGCATTGCATGGATCTGAATGTTGGGCCACCAAAGGGGCGCGACGGATGAAAACAGAGTACATGCGACGGAGATGCAAATGTTGAAATGGATGCGTGGAGTGACGAGAATGGACAAGGTAAGAAATGAGTATATAATAGGAAGTTTTAATGTTGCGCCAATGACGGACAATATAAGAAGCAATAGGTTAGCGTGGTCATGTTAGGTCATGTTATGAGGAGGGAAGAGTGTCATGATATGAGGAAAGTGTTAGATATGAATGTGGATGGATATAGATATGTACCTAGGCCTAAAAAAAGATGGATGGGCTGTGTGAAAGATGACATGAGTAAGAAAGAAGTGAGTGCTGAGATGACGACTGATAGAAGCGAAGGGAAGAAGGAAACCTGTTGTGCCGACCCCACCTAAGTGGGAAATGGGCAAGAGAATGATGATACGCACACAGACGACTGCATCCTGGTGAACAGGTCCAGAAGCCAGAGCTAGTCAGAATGAGATACAGGCATTAAGATGATATGCTGAAACGCCTGCACTTGATTCTGATGACGGTCTGTGTTTGGATTGTTAGGCGATCGAAACCGGGTCAGATTCGATAGCTCAAAAAATTTACTGGAGCTTCTCGTTGTCACTCTTACACCAACTCTTGAACTTTTATACCTTCATTGAATCGAAAGCTAAAACGGCGACCTTGAAGCTAAGTGTTGTATACTATACAGGGTGGATTTTTTTGACTAAAAAAGTCAGAAATCGCAGAAAAACTTTTCCTATACTATGGTTAAGGTACCTCTCCTTACTGTCCTGTTCAAAAAATCCGCCCTATAAAAGATTAGGCGATTTTTTGCACCCGGACTATTTCTCTTTATCAAGCTCAGGTGTGGTAAGAAGTATTATTATTTATTTATTTAATAATTCTAAGTTTCTAACTTAAGTGGCCGTCTGGTAGAAAACTTTAAACTTTCTCGATCTGTTAACATATTAAAGATTATTTATCGGGGTATTTTTTGCTGCCATGTTGCTCATCAAGGTACTGGTACTTTGTAACATGGCAGCAATCGAGCGTGTGATACTTGCTTTAGCCACGACTTGATAGAACGAAAAGCCTTCAGGCTTATTGACGAACGAGGGGACAACAGACATAGTTCTACCTATGAATTTGATATTAACTTTAACAGATCAAGACATACAGCTCTGACTAACATACCTACTACTGCGTAGGTACGTGATACTCAAGAAATGCTTTAAATCAACAGTTTTTAGTGCAACAAATTAAGTAATATAATTTCTTTAGAGATCTAAAAGTAAAAATATTTTTCACGAAAGTCTCGAAATTCCGGGAAATATTTACGATTTCCCGTTTCTTAAATCGGCAAAAATTTAAAAAATTTAATCGTTCAAAAATTTCGGTAATTCCTGGGAAATTCAGCACCACAAATTCCTGGGACTAAACCCTAATTCACACAGCTAAACAGAGCTTGTGTTATGGGTACTAGATAACTGATATACTTAATACAATACACTACCTAAATAGATATTTTTATTATTGAAAAGAGTATGGTTTGGGGGTTGTGGTAGATGGTGCTGGTTGATCCCCAAACTGCCCTTTGAGATTGATAGTTGGTATGGAGCTTGGTTGGTGGTCAAGGAAAGTCACTGGTGTGGTATGGTACGGACTATATTCTCAAGACACGTTATGGTAAATTAAGTTACTGCCGCCAACTTATGGTATAAATGGTAAATGGTGTGAAATGGTTAAAAGTGCTGGTTTGAACCCGCGACGATGGCAGTCGATCGCGAACTGAGTAAATTTAGGTAACCGCGAGCAAATACGCATTCAACTGCAAGCGCAGCTAAACGCATATCTGCTGTGTGGTCGGTTTACCCGAACAATTATACATAGAAAACATCCCGGAAGAAATATCTGCAGATCGTACAAACATTTGTCCCGAGGCGGGAATCGAACCCGCAACCTTCTGCGTCGCAGGCGGACCTTCGCCCGCCACGCCACTGAGGTCGTCAAAAGAAACAATTATGGCTTAAAATATTTATGAGATTTGTACCATGTGAATGAAATTACACCTACTTTATACATAATTATTATACTAGTAAAGTAACATTCCTACTCATAGTTACACATTTCAAATTAAACCCACATAAATTAATTAGCACCTGCTAGGATGACAACGCATGATGATCATAGCAAGGATTTAAATATTGAGTTTTAAAATAACGTCCCGCTGGTTTTCATAGCATGTTGTACAAATACCTGTACGTCATCAACACATCATGTTTTCGAGATTCGCAAACGTTACTCTTCTCCACTCAGCCCCGTCCATTCTCAGTAAATAAATGATTTTATATTCTGGACAATTTACACAGCATCCGCTATTCCCAAGAAAGAGAGAGAGAGAGAGAGATAGTGGATAGTTTGTGGGTAATAGATAACTGCTATACTTATTACAATACATATATTGCCTAACTAGCTGCGCCCCGCGGGTTCGCCCGCGTGGAAATTGATTGCACACCCCTTTTTTGGATTCACTCAAAACCCATAGGTTTTGAGTAAGGAATAATAATTTTCCATAGAAACTTTGCCACCCTTTTTAAACCCCTCGGAGGTTTATTTTTCAAAATTAGATTAGTCTATGTGTTATTCTAGATTTTTAACTATCTACATACCCATCTTAAGTAGTTACGGAGATATGTGGTAACAACCATTTACCTTGTGGTAACAAACTTTCGCATTTATAATATTAGTAAGATGCTCGACATTTCAGACAGCAATAAAGTAAGCATTACCGGAAGATTAAACTGAGACAGAACTAAAATAATTACTTAATAAGCATTCATTAATTTCATACATACATTATGTATTTCAGTTTGCTTCCTTAATCAAACAGGAATACAAAAGTGTCTAAGCAGACAATACTACATGTGTAATGAACAATCTACCTATATAACCAATTATTTTGTCTGCTTGATATGAATGAATCAATTTGCTGCCAAAACATTATTTTTATTACTTGCTTCCTGTAAGTTATTAACATGATTGAGTCACAATTTTCCACCAATTGTGTGGTAATTATCCTAAGCATACACATTTGAATGTTAGTTTGTTGATGCATCGTTTTATTATAATGTAAGATATGAAGTTTTAAGTGAAGTAGTAAAAAGGAAGTTATCAAAATTGGTCTTAAACAGGGTGGGGTGTGTGGTGTACATTTGTGGTGTATATTTGTGTTTATTTTTAGACTGTTTACATTCCCAACTGATGTGGTGTATTTATCTATCCTTATCAGCACACATACCACTCCACTGCTGAACAAACCTCCCCCAAACAAGGGGGTTTTGCCATAATCACACGGCAGAAGGATTGCAGTAGAGGTGTTAAAAATAAACAGAAACGGGAGGAAACTGCTGGATGTCCTCTGGTAAGTATCACTTTAGTTGGTGCATAATCTACTACCTGCTGCCCGCAGCTTCGCACACTATTATATCCATCCAAAGGTTGCCTGGAAGAGATCGCTGTTAGCGATAAGGCCGCCGATTGTGCCACATTAGATATAGTTAGTACCAAGATCTTGTTTTATAAATGTATTGATGGTGCAATAAAGTTATATTCTATTCTATTTTCCGAGATAGAAAGTAGCCTATATCCATCTATGGTATCCATCTATCGCCAGAGATCCATCTATGGATCTATGGTATCCCCGGGATACCATAGATCTCCATACCAAATTTCATTATGATCTGTTCAGCCATTTAGGCATGAAAAGGTAACAGATAGACAGACCGAGTGACTTTTGAATTTATAATATTAGTAAGGATGAATTGTGTATGTACTGGGGATAGAATCTCACCTGTCTTTTAGAATCTAAATCACATTTATTGCCAAGTATCATCTTCTCCACGTCCGCACTTGCATTTTCTTCAATGTTCCTAATCCAGTTCTTTATGTTCTCAAAGCTCTTTTCATTTGTAACATCGTAAACCAGCATAATGCCCATTGAGCCGCGGTAGTAAGCAGTTGTGATTGTACGGAATCGTTCTTGGCCAGCAGTGTCCCTAGAAGCATAAGAGATAATTTAAAATGGTGAGTCAAAAGATTGATTAGGGAAAAAAGAACTTAACTCTACTGAGGAACAAAGTGGTACTGATGAGTCATCAATCTAAATGTGGATTACATTGGTACTAGTTAAGCTAGATATGGGAATGCAAAGTATGTTTATGGCAAGGTACATACATTCAACATTAAGGTTAATATGCTAAGTTTATCTTTAAGGTAGTATAATATGTTATGCAAAAAGGAAAAACCTGCTCTCCCTACATTATGAAAGAGTAATGTAGAGTTAAAGTGGATCAAAAGGAACCTCTTACTCTATGCCTAGGCCCCTCCTATGCAGGGCTCAGTAAAAACAATAATTATTTAGAATGCTTACCATATCTGTAGCTTGACTTTCTTTCCATCAAGATCTATCGTTCTGATTTTGAAGTCGATACCTGAAAACGGCGGACACTCGTTAAGTGAGCTCTGGAGCTAACTAATTGAAATTAGTGTGTATGATGTCATGAACTCTCGGTTCACTTATTCGTAAAGGGCCACATTATCGAGGTGCCGCGCCCTCGCCGCCATAATAACCAAGCGGTACAAATCAATGACCAAAAAAATCCCTTGAACAAAGATCAAAAATCCTGTTTCATGACATTAGGATCGTAGGTACAAAAAATTGTCTCCTGACAATAACCTTTGCTTTGCTATGACTTGGATTACTTACCAATTGTTGATATAAATGAAATGTTGAAAGCATCTTCTGAGAATCTGAATAATATTGAAGTTTTTCCCACTCCAGAATCACCAATCAGAAGTAATTTGAATAAATAATCGTAAGTTTTTGCCATTTTTTACAACAATGATTACGTTCTACTCGCTCGCCTTCATTTCATTTGGCATTTTTTTGATTTGAGTTTGAGTAATCACTAGTGATGTCACGTGTTGTACGAGAAAGATAGATTTTGGCGAACATGCAAAGCAACGTATCAAACCTGAAAAAACTTAACTATTATACACTTGTTTTTGCGGTACGCATTCAAACATTTTGCTTCAATTTACCATCTTAATATATGTAGCATTTATTTGTTATATTTGAAAAGTTTTGGCTTCAGAAGTCGTCTAAAATTCATGAATGATGATAATATAAAACTTATCACGACAAATTTGAGAAGAGTATGAAACTATCGAATATTCGCCTTTGTTGCACGGACGTCCCTATAATATTATACAATGAGCAAAGTGACGTCTGACACCAAGTGACACGACACGACCTTGTTGACAGTGACATCACATAAATTTGACAATAATTAAATAAACCGCCACGTGCGAGTTACTTGCACATGAAGGGTTCCGTGCCGAAAAATCAGACAACTTTTTCAATGCACAATATTTTCACTTGTTCGGAGACCCCTTTAAATTTTAAATTTTATTATATTTTTAGTATTTGTAAAGGAAGCCTTTATTGACAAAGAAAATTACAATTCAATAATAAAAACAAATTAGAACAATTGAAATAATTAAGCTAACTGCAGACTCTTGCAAACAATCTACAGGTAGCTCAACTGATCCAGATCAATACCAAGTCGGAAGCGTCCCCAAGACGCTGGCTGCATTGCGCTGTATGGCAATGCTGATGCGCTGCGCCAGATAGCCACCAGCTCTCGGGTCACGCGTCGCGTCAACGAGACGCTCAGATAACTTATTAAAAACCCGGAGAGCCTCGGTACCCCACGGACCTAGGGTCTCGACTCCAAAGGGAGCAAATGTGTAGGCTCTGTCGGGACCTGCATATTTGCGTATCTTGAGATCCTCGGCCAAATCTGCCGCCGCACCAGCCCTCACGGATGTCCTCGAAATATGGGAAAGCGCAAGTGTGTCGACGCATGTATCGGCCCACACAATGGGCCTCCCAACTCCCATGGGACTAGTGTCATGCCATCGGGTCTCTTAATTGTTGTTATTACAATTGAAGTGTATTTTTTTTTTAATCATTGCCGTTTAACAAGGATTACTTTTTATTATTTGCTGATAAAGCGACAATAGAAATACACATTTTAAAAATTTTAACTGTCTACCTCTTACGGTTCATGAGATAGAGCCCTGTGACAGACGGACGGACAGCGGAAGTTTATTAATAGGGTTCCATTATCACCCTTCGGGTACGGAACCCAAAAAAGTTAACGTATGGATGTCCACCAACCAACGCCGCTTGCTTGCTAGCAAGCAAGCAAATGCTTTTCAATCAATCAAATCAAACATCATCCAAATCAAACATTAAAGTTTTATTGTTTTCTTAGTACCTACTGTTGATAGTTTTCTTTCTAATAAATTGAACTACATGAACATATTCTGAATGCTTCTAAACAATAGCTGAAAAGCAACAAATACAGTGCAATGTTTTACCACGTAAGTTTTCCAGTAATTTGCATGATTACTATCTTTTGAACGTTTCAGTGATCATTCCCCTTGTTTTACAGATTTCCCTAGAACACGAGATATTATTACATCCACGGTACTTCGGCCCACAACTTCTTGACACAGTGAAGCAAAAATTATATACAGAAGTAGAAGGAACATGTACCGGCAAGTATGTAATGAAAGTTTAGGTTATATGCGACAAATATAAACAAATCTGAATTTCTTTATTTCTAATTAAAACTCCTTTCTACAGGTATGGTTTCGTAATAGCAGTAACAACAATAGACAGTATTGGTGCCGGATTAATACAGCCAGGGCAAGGGTTTGTTGTGTATCCAGTGAAATACAAGGCTATAGTATTCCGACCATTCAAAGGAGAAGTCCTAGATGCTATTGTTACTCAAGTCAATAAGGTAACTCTGATCCTGCTGCAGTGCTGATTGATATTCACGGATTGCTATCTGGTTCTCATAAGCCACATTTGGGCTCACAATAGCAAAAACGTAGCCAGTTTCACGAGTGTCAGATACAATAAGGGATGCTTTGTGACTGTTACGGATGATTGTTGGTACTATAACTGTACCAGTCAGAAAGCATCCTGTAATTTGGATGTTAAGTTGATGTCTTTACTTATTACAGGTTGGAATGTTTGCTCAAATAGGACCTCTCAGCTGCTTCATATCACATCATGTAAGTTACTCAAATTATAAGATTAATAACCATCAGTTCATAAACTAAGTTCTTTTAATTCAGGACATAATTTTTTAACAGTCAATTCCAGCCGATATGGAGTTCTGCCCCAATGTGAATCCCCCATGCTACAAAAGCAAGCAGGAAGACAATGTTATACAAGAAGAGGATGTCATAAGATTGAAAATTGTTGGTACAAGAGTTGATGCTACAGGCATTGTAAGTACCCTCACTGTACTAAACAACGTTTGTAATCATTGCCCCCATAGGTACTTAACTTAAAAGTCACTTTCTTGTTGTCAATTTAGTCAGAATTTGCACTACTAGTAAATTTGAGCTTTTTCATACAATGCATATTGCTGACAATATTTTTTTGAACTCTACACCAACAAGATAGAAACTAGTCCATACATAATATTATAATTTCCAAAGTAGGTAACTCTTGTCTACCTTTTCACACCTAAACGGATGTTTGATATATTTTATCAGAGGTAGACAGTATCTCGGGTATGGTCATAGGCTATTTTTTATCCCGGTGCGTGTGAAGCCGCGGGCCGAAGCTAGTATAGTATATTCATCATCCTATATTAGTCCACTGCTGGACATAGGCCTCCATAGCGCCGTCTTTGTCTAGATAGTATAATTATCTGTGACTGTAGGTTGTCTTGATTCTTAAATATGTATCTACAAATAGCCTTGGATCATGAATTAAGGTACTTTTGTAAATTATTAACTTTCTTTTTCAGTTTGCAATTGGAACGTTGATGGATGATTACTTGGGATTAGTAACACAATAATAGACATATTTTTAAGTAAATATAATTGTAAAATGTAAGTGTAAAAATGAGTTTCTAAAAAAACTATACAATTAAATATTATCATCAATGTATCTCATTGTCATTTTATTCTACTCAATAAATTATGATTACTTAAAGATTGGCTACCTATGAAAATGAATTTGAAACAGACACAAATTTATTTTTAACCTGATTTATTATTTTATCCTTAATTAAAATCTTAAAGCTATATCACATGTTGTTCAGATTGAATTCAATTAGTTCTAAGAGGAGGGGCATCTTGTAATACTCTGCAATAGTCTTGAAGGTTGTGAGTTGTGTTTGGACCTCTTTGCCGGACATCATCAGAGAAAAGTCACCGGCGCAGTCACAGACCAGTGATAAGTTCTCTCGTTTTACCTGGAAATATAAGATGGTGTTAAAGATTATTTTATTTATCGCGTAAGATACGCGATAAATTGTATTTTATTTCCCCTACGTTGCCATCGCGTTACAGTGACCGAAAAAAGAGGTCACGGGGTGACTGAAACGTGGGGAAAATTAAAGGCAAGATATCAGATCTATAGCTTTAACCATACTGCGAGCCTAGCGCGCTTGCGACGGCGGGCGCGAAGTATCAAACATAACCGACGCGACGCCGCCGTTTGCGTTCATATTCTAGTAAAGTGTCTATGGCGGGATCCTAACGCCATGGGCTTGAGCGAGATAGCAGGCGTAGTTATCAAACGTTCCTATCCGCGCGTTATGGCCACACTACGGGTCTAGTCAACGAGCGACCTAATGAGCTGGTGGCGGGGGTATCATACCTTCTGGGTCCTGTCGCGCGCGTCTTCCAAACAGTATTGCCAACTTAGCTTATTATATGTATGATAAGGTACTTGTGTAGATTCAGAAGAACTCTCAAGTTTCAGCCCGATCCGTTCAGTACTTTTGGCGTGATGAGGTAACAATCGTCTATAGATACATCCAACCTTTTGCATTATACCAATAAATATAATTTGTGTCCAACTTTATTTATTTCGCGCACACTCTTGCGTTCAACAACTCCCATCTCAGGATAGAACTGTCTAGTAAAAAAAACAAATGCTTGTATAAGGTTTGTAACACCTACAATACGTCTAAACGCTACAACAGCTCTCACGTCACTGTGGCCACCGCACGCGCCAACCGTCGCGTCCGCCTTAGACCCACTCCATGCGCCACAGCGCATTCACTGTGAACGCACACTATCGGTATGCCAACAAAAAATATGTTAAGAAATCTTTAAGTTAGAAGTATTATGCAGGAAGTAGGCTACTAAGGCATACTTAGAACGCAAATGCGCGCGTCTTTTATCTTGATAGAAATGTGCATTACATTGTGAAGATAAAGGTCAATATAAGTTATGTAAATTTCTATGTTAACCTGTTAGATTTATACTTAGATGCTCTCTCAGTGTACCTTGACCCTTATTGATTGTTTCAGCGCGCTGCAACTCTGACCAATGTGCCAAATCCTTATCAAAACGTATCGTCATGCTATCATTCTAGCCAGGGAATCAGCCACTGCTGGGTTATAGGCCTCTCTTGCGCTTTTATCACTTTTTCACTTCATTCCCTCTGAGAGGGCGCGTCCCTGCGGGTCGCACCGTATAGGCATGGCAGTAAATGGTATATACAAAACTAAGAGCGCACTCGCGCCGATCCTATATTAGTCCACTGCTGGACATAGGCCTCACCTAATGAGCGCCATAACGCCCTGTCTTCAGCTTGCCGCATCCAGCATCTGCCTGCAGTCTTCCGCAGGTTGTCATCCCACCTGGCTGGAGGACATCCTACACTACGTTTGCCGAGACACGGTCTCAAAAACACGTTTACCCCAGCGGTAGTCGGTTCTTCGCCACTTCAGCTTGCTAAATTTTTTGAGCTCTGTCGATAACTTTGGTTCTCTGTCAGATGTAATCGTTACGAATCCTATCCTTCAGACAAATTCGATTCAGTTCAAATACTTAATTTCATATCACCTGAGTAAAATCCCGCGTGCCATTTTGGCATCAGTAATTTCATTCAGCTAAGTTACCTGATGACACCGGCTGCAGATGAAATCCTGGAGGGTGTACGTCATGGTCCTTCTGTTCATTGTCTCGATCAATCGCCATTCCAGCTCCTGGTTGTCGTAGGCAGTTCCGCAAGTAGGACAGACGCATACGGGCCTGAAAAAAGTATATGGAATCAGAGAAAGGAATTCTGTTTTGTAAATATTTTATTAAATTTATATTGCCCCACTGCTTGGCAAAGGTCAAAAATGCGCCAGGAAGGCAATTCTCGCCAATATAACAATCAATATATATCGATAATATTTATCGAGTGATAAATTGGCGAGAATTGCCTTCCAGGTCCCACTAATGTAGCCAAAATGAATAAGTCGTGATCACAGTAATGATTCTTGCGGTCGGTATCATCTTGCTAGCGTATTCTAGGACTGCCTCGGGGTCGGCGTCGCCCGTCCTCATGCAATTTCTGTAGGATGATCCATCTTATATTATTGGTCTCACTCGGCTCCTATATCGGGCAGGTCGTCAACCGAAATTCCCCGTTCAAATATTTGTTCTTGGTGGGACAGTAACTCAAGGCTATAGAGGTCACTTACACATTATTCTGTAGGTCACGCGTGTACTGACATCTACAGGCGTGTACAGAGGTCGAGGGCGCGGTATTGATTACACAATTTGCAGATGACCTCTGACAGCACGCAGGTGTTGCATGTCTCGCGCCATTCTGCTTTGCTGCTGAATTCTCCTACACCTATTAGACTAGGTCACTTACACATTGTTCTGTAGGTCACGCGTGTCTCTACAGAGGTCGAGGTCGCGGCAGTGGTTACACAATTTGCAGATGCCCTCTGACAGCACGCAGGTGTTGCATGGCTCGCGCCATTCTGCTTTGCTGCTGAATTCTCCTACACCTATTAGACTAGGTCACTTACACATTGTTCTGTAGGTCACGCGTGTCTCTACAGAGGTCGAGGTCGCGGCAGTGGTTACACACTTTGCAGATGACCTCTGACAGCACGCAGGTGTTGCAGGGCTCGCGCCATTCTGCTTTGCTGCTGAATTCTCCGACGCCGATTAGCCGCAGCAAGTTTCGACGGAGGAGCGTTACCTGAAATAGGTTTGATATTGTTAAGAATAAATACACTGCCTTGTGTCCTTGTCTCATAAAAAATCTAAAACTTTTACGATTACTATTTTCATTGACTTGCGTCAGATGGTTAGACATTATGTCAATTATGTTTCGAATTCGCTTAAACTTAAAACTGTTTTTTCATCTGAGCCGCTCAGATGAAAAAAACAGATAAAGTTTAAGCAGCTTTAGATGACTTTCTAACTTGATTAAAATATATTATAGCAATAGAATACAAACCTCCTCATCTAGCGAAGAATCTAACGACAGCACTTTACAAACAGCGTTAACGTAGAGTAGAGCGGGTGTGACGTCACCGGCGAACACGTCCGGTTTCAGACCGGGCTGTGCGCCTATATCCGATGCTTTTAGTAGCGGCATTCTGGAGTTTATCTTCTCTGTAACTCTGCAAGGAGAAATAAATATGTATACAAAACGCACACGTTTTAGTTACGGTAAAAAATAATAGGTACACGTCGATTTTATAAGAGCGCCCAATAAAATCTATTTAATTGAGGATAAACATTAATGTGAAAACACATGAACAAGGGATCAGGGAAGAAAACAAGATGATCATTATTTATCTAAGGAATTTCAGAAACATCACCTTGATAGGGTTGGTCAAGCGACAGGCGAAAGGTAGTTCTCAGTCATCTAGTCCCCATAACACAAGCTCAGCTTAGCTTGGGGCTAGATAGTGCTGTGTGGATTGTCCAACATTATTTATTAATTTTATTTAATAATAGTATTCTTTATGGCGCTTACGGGCTATCATAATACTCATCATCTTCCGCCTACGCTAATCCACGACTGGACATAAGCCCTAATGAGCGCCATAGCACCCTGACTTCCCGCATCCAGCATCTGCCTGAGGTGTTTTGAAGATCGTCATCCTCTCTGGCGTCCTGCACTACGTTTGCCGTTTGTTTCTTTGTTTTGTTACTCCAATTAGCCCTAACTTGGGCTGGGCGGGTAGCCCAGACGGTAGGAATACGGTCCTCAATTTATAATTGATTTTAAATCTAAATATGGCGCAAAAGACGCTGGGAAGTGTGTACGTGACTTAAATAAGCAGATTGGACTACTGACTACAAAAATTGACGACCGTCGACCAAAGTAAGATAATTGCTAATAATTGCTAATGTATAATACTTACTGGAACAGTTTCTGTGAGATCTCGCCCGCCAACAGCGCACTGAGCCTGGTGGGTTCCGTATAGGCGGCGCTGAGGAAGCCAGCCACAGCGACCGCGAACTGCTCTTTCACAGCGCCGGGCAGGAAGTTCGCGAGGTTCCATTGCATTGTTACTGAACCCTCCTAAAACAACATTCAGGTGCTGTCACTTGTTTAAACATCACACAAAGCAACAGAAACCGCTAAACCACACCATTCCTAAAGCCGCTTAACCAGCAGTACAACAGAAGGGGTTTTGGAGTCGTCATCTGTTCAACGGTTTTTGGCGATGACTGTAAATTTTATTGAGAATTTTTTTCTACAATACGAAAAATTCAATTTAGATAGATACATAAAAAGACCCCTTGTAACTTGTTTTTTTCAAAGTTTTATTATTTACCTTGTTGAAGCGGATATAACAATTTTGGTATTATACATCAAAACCACTAAATACTAAGATAAATTAGGTGCAATCGGGCACTAAATTGTATCATTTGGTCTGGCACTTACTTCTTCAGCATCGTCTTCCGAGGCAGCCGGTAGTTGTGACGACCCTACTTCTGTTAGGCCTTCTGGTAATTTACCCTGCAAAAAATAAGATAAAATATACCATCGCCGGTGACACATGACTAGATCAACAAATTGATCCATGGAGTTGTCGTGTGTTAAAGGTCCCAGGATCACCAGATTCACTTCTTCCACTTGTGGACAAAAAATTGAGTTGAAGAGAACCTATTAACACTATATTTCTGACTATAAAAACGATGGTAGTGTGATTTTATTTCATCGTTTAAATTTTACTTCTTAATTTGTCTTTTTATTTTGTAAGCTTTAAGATATAAACCTTATTGTTTTTTTTTTATCCACGTAGAGTAGCTGAGGCATGAGAGAAAGACATTTAAAAGAGATAAGTAACAAATCGCAGTTTTTCTAAAATTCTATCTGTATTTTCTATCTCACTGCTCGTACTTTTACACTTAGTAAATGAATAGAAACGCACTTGTATCCCGGCGAAGTTGGCTTCATCCAGCCACAGTAAATAGGCCCAGCACTGCTTGTAACGTATGTCGATACCGTGGAACAGCTCTTTGTTTCTGATGCTTTGAACCACGAATTCCACGTATCCTGTACACAGAAATATGTATGGAATACAAAACAGAAATTATTCAATGAGAAAACGTGTTCAGTCAAGTATGTGACAGATTTTTGGCTACCTACCTACCTTATTGCATAGACTAGCACTCACTATAAGTAAAATTATTTTCTTACTTGAATGAATGATTCCAGTTACAAATAAACTTACACATTTTACTCCTTTATAATTTTAGTCGTCTTTGCTGACTACTTGCTCGATTGTTCCTGTCTCTCAACTTTTATGATGCAACGACAAATAAGGGATTTGTGCAAAACGCATAATGATGTTATGATAATATTGGCTCACGAACATTCTTGGAGGCTAAAATACACCTAATCAATCAATCAAATCAAATCAATCAAAAAACAAATCAAGAAATCAGCGCTGCATGTTCCTTGCATGCAGCACAATGCTGATCTACTACTCCCTCTGCCTGTGATTAGAAACATTTTTTTTTGTGTATATTTCTAGTTCAGGTTAAGAAGTTATAGATATAAAATGATTTATTATTATTATTACCTATCCACTAGCTTTAGAATGATTTATAAATACTGACCAATCCCATCCATAACCGAATTCTTCTTAGTACACAGCAGTATCTTGTTAAAGTCCGCATACACTATAACTGAGCCGAGTCGTTTGAACTCTGCTACCAGCATTAGGAACAGTTTCTTCATGAGGTTGTACAGTGTTCTTCTGAGGGCTGGATCGTAGAGAAGAGATGTGGGGGTTTTCAGCCATCTGTAACAAATAGGTGATGTTGAAAGAGAGTTGAAGAATTCAATATGGCGTCCCACTGGCGCCATTTTGAATTTTTCATTGTAGTTCTTAGCAATACTGTCAATATCCGACGCCATTTTTATTGCTTGGATCAAACTAGCGCTGCAGTAGCAAAGTAGCGAACTTCAATTTAAATGACCCAGCGGCGGCTTCAAGTTTAGCCGTTTCATTCAGGATAGAATTCAGTTAGCCAACTCGTTGAACGTTGAACGGTCTAAAATCGGCCTAGGCATTTTACTGAATGGCGCCATTTTGCAAACTACCTAGCCAATGCAACAAACGGGCTGATTCAACGACCGATGGCGACATATCTATAAAAAAAACTTTATTGTAGGACTCGGCTTGACTACCTTAGGAAGTTGTGGGACGAAAATAATATTTTATTTTATTCGATATCCCATTCGGCCCACTAATCAATGTCGATAGTGGTGCGTGAGATATAATTTAGTAAAAAAAACTATTCGGCCCGCTGGGACAAGGCTGGTGGGACGAACGGGATATAATATAGTTACTGATGCGTTTGTGCTTCTATAAGTGTGTAGTACACTCTTCACAGCACACGTCCATTGCTGAACATGCAAAAAAGGGAGTTTTGTCATAATCACCACGCTTGGCAGGCGGATTGGTGATCGCTGTGAAGCTGTTGAGAAATACACAGAACGAACCTGTGAGTTCTTCTAACAAAAAAACCTACCGTTGTAGATCTCATATTTCTTAGTCATTTTATTGTGTATATCAACGCAGTTTCGTTGTCAATTCAGTCTTTATTTTCCATAAATTGTGTTATAGCTGTTTTATCTTCCGTGACGTCACCAAACGGCCCTGTCAGAGGATCAGCGTCGGTTGCAAACGCGACTAACTTATGCTGAGACAGGGACCATTTTGTGCCTCAAGCAAGTTGTTTATTTCTGTGTTTTTATTTTTTTATTAATGTATGTTACTAGTACTTGTACGAGTGACAAAAAAAAATTTCTATTTCTATTTCTTCTGGTAGATTTCCTTAGTCGACTCGTACGAGATCCATGGCCTGTGTTAGAGGGGTCGATTCTTAAGTCGCGACCGCCACAGCCCCGGTGTGCAGTTGTAGATATCCTCATCCTCAACAGCCTATATTAGTCCACTGCTGTACCCAGGCCTTCCCCTGATAAGCACCTCATTGGCTTTTATCTCATGGAGGGTAATGCCCATAATCCCCACGCTGGGCATGCGGGTTGAGGATCGCAGTTCGGTGAATTGATATGCACGCGGCGCTGCTGCCCGCCCCCGGTGGATATCCCTTAGTCGCCTCTTACGACACCCGCGGGAAGAGTTGGGGTGGTGCTTATTCTAAGCCGGCGGCACCACACAGCTTATAAGTTGTAGATATATGTATCTATAACCAACCTGTAGAAGTGCGAGATCTGATAGTCAGCGAAGACGTTCTTGTACTGTGTGACGTCACGCAGCCAGGACGCTATCATCGTTCGAAGGATCTTGAACGAGCCGCTGCATTGCGCAGTCTCGTCGTAGTTCACTGATGCGTTTGTACCTGTGTGGTAAAACGAGTATTAGTATCTGAACCCTGAGTTCGGTTTAACGATTGGTATCGATACGTCATCGTGACGTCCCATGTTTGTATGGGATTTGCGTAGTTCCATGTTCGCTGTACCAAATCCCTTAGAAAAATGAGACGTCACTATGACTTCTCGATACTATAATAATAAATAATGCTGGACAATCCACACAGCATCATCTAGCCCTAAGCTAAGCAGAGCTTGTGTTATGGGTACTAGATGACTGATATACTTAATACAATGCAATATGTACATAAATATATTTTTTATTGGACATAGGCCTCCCTCGTACGAAGCCAATTATAAAAGCCTAAGTTAGTTATAAATTTGAAGAAAATCGGTGTAGCCGCCGTTCTAATGATCCGATGGTGAAAAATAACTAAATAGGCTTGTACTAAGATCGTGATATAATTGAAGCAGAACCAAAGCTATAAGCAAATCAAAGCAAACCGCCATCATTTCCTCTCTAGAGCAGCCATTCTCAAAGTGTGCTCCGCGGAGCCCCAGGGCTCTGCGAAGCCTCTGTAGGGGCTCCGTGAAAATAGTGGTCGTAATTTATAAACAATACTAAAGAAAAATAAGATTGCATAGAAAATTAAATGATAAACGACAATAAATTTTTGTCACTATTTGCCTCCTCGGTAAAAGCATTGATTTTCTTTTGATGCGATGCAATAAATCACAGCTCGCTCTGCTCGCCACTTACTGATATTTGCACACTCAGTTACTGGCACTATCTACCAAATGCTTATACATCACTTTTGCTGCAATAGAAAAAAATCGTGGCTCACTCCGATCGCCGACTACTGATTTTTGTTTCCTTGATTTCTGACTTACTGCTTGATTTGGACAGCGTGTAGTGTATACCTACCGAAGCAAGAAGTTTTTAATATGTTTAGAACATTTAAAAATACGCGGGTCATCGTTATTACGGCCTTTGTGCTGTGCGTATTGACGTAAAAACATAGCTATTTTGAGTGCTTTTCACTGCTGCGATCAATTGCTGTTTACAAACCCCTAATACACTCGTGTTAATACGCTCATAACGATACTTTGTCAAACGCCACTACAAATCCTCAAAAAAAACCGCGGCTCGCTTTGCGGGCTGCATAATATTTCAGCTTACCCTCAGGGAATGTATCAATCCGTCACTGGGGCTCCGTCAAATATTTCGAATCCTAATAGGGTTCCGTCGCTAAAAAAGTTAGAGAACCGCTGCTCTAGAGAATACGTCTGCATACAAAAAACAACTGTGTCGTTTGGGGAAGAAGTCTCGCCCATCAGAGCAAGTTGGTTTTTTAATGAGTAATAGGATTGATATATAGATAGATAGATAAAGGTTTTTATTTACGACAATAGACACACACATACAAATCAGACTACAGCAATTATACAGGATGCTAGTAAAAATAAACAATAATAAAAATACAGTAGACTAAGTAATAAAAACAAACAATAACATAATTAAAATGTAAGTAAAATGTCTGTGTGTGCTGCAGTACGTCAAAAAGGCAATGGCTCAGCGGGAGGATGCAAAGTCACTGACCTGTATTAGCCATGACATCTTGGATGTTAGTGTGCTGTGCTCCAAAGGATGTCGCCGCGCTCGTTCCCTCCATCTGAAGGCAAAAATGTTCACAAACTGCATTAACTTTAGCCAAGATTTATTTTTTTACATCTGGAAATCCTGTGGGAACACTAATGGGAGCTTAGTGCAAACAAAACTTGTTCGATTTGCAGTCATCATGAAATTTTTGCACTAGACATGGAAGGCGTTATAATCCCTGATAAACCTGAGGAGTTTGGCCTGTCTTATAGAAGGATCCAGAATTGCCTTAAAATGGGGGCAGTACACCAAGAAATAAACAGGGATCCACCAACATGTTTCTAAAAGAAAATGAAGTACGTATTTGAGGTGAAGCGGAGGATAAGAGCCGTTTCTTGGTAGTGCTTATGGCACTGGCATATATGGCGCTGTAATCGCGCACAGCACGACGCATTCGGAACTAAATTTACAATGTCCTTACACCCTTACACAGCGTGGCGAGCGAAGCGAGTCACGTTGTTTGCTCTTTAGCACGTACAAGACGTTTTACGTACTGCGACTACATCCCTGATACAGCCTACCCGACTTTTCTTAACAACTTGAACCTTATTGCAGAGAAAATAGAGATGTAAATGACCTGTAGAATCTGCGGCGCTTGCAGTAGCGCACAGACAGCCAGCGCATCGCTCTCCAGTTCGACGCACACGCTGTTGTAGGCTCCTTGTGCGTTGTGGGTGCAGCCAGATAGCTCATCCACTTCGCTTACTAGCCTGAAACATTATGAAGCTATCAACCGCAGAACTTATTAAATACTTAACAAAGATAAGCCTCCTCTTTACTTTATCAAAAAATCAACCCACTCTCAATTGAATTATCTTTAATGCTCGGTCGGTTTTTTTATGACCAGTTTAAATATTCAATGTATTCACTCAAAGCAGAAGATAAAATTAAAGTTGATTTTGTATTGGGGTATCCAAACGGTACCTGTTATCATCCGTCTCCCTCCCTCCAAGGTCGGGGCGCTCGAGGCTGGAGCACCACAGAACAAAGTTGTGCTTGATCAGATGCCGCGCGAAGAACAAGTCAGCTCCGAATAGAGTGGGGTCTGAAGGCATGTTGCCTAGAGGCACGTGGAAGTATCTGGGGGAAGAAAGAGATAAAGGAGCGAGGAGCGGAGGAGGATTCTTAGAAATAAATGGAAAAGTTCACGAAACAACTTAAAACTAACTGCTGTTCGATATGACATGTCGTTCGTTTTAACAGTGAATAACAGAATAAAATCTGAAAGAAGGAGCATCTGATTCGTGCTAGGGTCTTAAAAAACTAGTCTAGTTTTTTAAGTCACTAAAAGCACAAACAAGCTTACGAGAATAGCGACTCGTGTCGATTTATATACTATTTAGAGATATTATCTGAGGGCTTAAAATTCAGCGCAGCATATTTTGTGCTCTTTGCATGATGTTGCACAGACCTTTAAAAAATATGTCATATATTTATATGTTATCATACAAATAAAAGTTACCAGAAAATCTTCAGCTAGAGTGATTTGCGGGAAACTGCGCAATACGATAGTGCAAACCTGAGACTTAGTAGTCAATCAAAGCAAGCAAGCTAGGATCATTCTGCAGTCAAAAATGTCAGTAGTACCTGCATTGTTCAATAGTGAGCTGAAGCACGGATTCTAAATTGAGATAGTGCCGCACGATTGCGCGCGCGCCGATCCTCTGCCATTCTAATGTGTTGTATAGAGTTTCTACATCTCGCACGTTTAGTGGGACTAATGGGAACTCGGCTAAACCTGCGGACAAAATAATAGGTAGAGCTCACGACTTTCATATGAGTAAAGCGAGACACTCCATATTTTTTTTTTCTTCCTTAAATTTTACTCTATAAATACAGATATAAGCGTTATCAGGGTTTATTTTACTTAGTTTTCTACAATAATTATTTAAAAAACCCTTCCCATGTAAAGAGATATTGCGTGATGAGTTCACTTGGCCCACTTCGGACCTCCTTGTATTTCTGTAAGGCTCGCTTCGCTCTACATACTCGTACATAGCTATAATTTAACCTTCACAAAGTTCGATATAACGCTAAGCTTACCAGGCATTTGCGCAAGTGTATATTTTTATGATATCTGTGCGTAAGTAGAGCGTAAGGTGAAAATGGCAGTTTGCTAATAGTCATGTGGCCACTTCGTTCCTCTTTATAATTCTGAAAGTCTTGCTTTGCTCTCGAGAGTAAGTAGATACTATCATTGCTAAACATTAGGAGGGTCATCTGCTTGGTTCGTCAATTATCTATCATCATCACAGCCCCTTAAATCACCTACTGGTTGTTTCGTCAATAACTAGTTAAAAATTTACTTATAAGCGCACGTAATGCATGTGGCGACAATGCAGTCTGCATCGCAATAGCCGTGTGCCCGCTTCGCTCCTCCTTATATGTCCTTAATTGGTCGCGTCTAAAAAATTATTTAGTCGCGTGGGGCGTACAGCATCCCTAGCTAGTATTCAAAATATAATACGAAATACATGCAAAATCAGACTTTTGTTTATGAGAACCTTTGAACTAACATATTAATCAACTTTTGAAGATATTTTTAATAGAATTAATAATATTTTAAACAAAATTCAATAACTTTTACAATTATTCGTTTTCTTCATTACGATTTTAGCAGACTGCTTTCATTGTTCATTGCACACAATTTCAATGCATTCCTGGAACGTCAAGCACCCCAAACACGCTCCCTAAGTCTAACCGTCCAAAACCAAGCACCTCTTACTACTGATTACATACATTTAGGAAGCTACCTAAAATAACAATGTGTTAAATTCAATATTTATAACATGTTATGAGTCTGGAAACATGCCTAGGGGCGTCTGACACCCCACGCGACCAATTAAGGGTTAAAGGTGTCGCTTCGCTCTTTAGTATCTTTAGCTCGTTTCGCTCTACGATTAAACTTACCAGGCATAAGCGCAAGTAAAGCGTGGGGCGACAACGCACTCTGCAACGCTATCGCCGTATGTCCACTTCGCTCCTCTTTATATTTCTGTAAGGCTCTTTGCACGCCTCTCCAAACGTTACGGGCCTCGGTCTCAACTATCACTTCCCAAGTGAAATCAGAGGCGGGTAAGGTGGATTCTTCTGTGCCCAGGTTAATTCTGTGAGGGGTAAGGTTGATTTTGCAGTGATAAATTATAACAAACAGATACTCAGAGAGTCTACGTTTATTTTATTGTGTAAGAATGAAAGTTAATTTAGCAGTGAGAAACACAAAATTGTAGACTGTAACCATCTTGATACAAGCTTTTGTTTGAGTTGATTCAAGCATCAGTGCGTAAAGTGCGAAGTTACATTCTGATTGTATTTCAGATTGTAATCAAAATTAATATTCCTTATCAATTTATAACATTTTTCTTTTCTATGCACTTTCTCTTACCAATATTTCAGAACTATAGTTACTGAACAGACGTGTAACAAAATTGCATAAAGTTACATTTTTAAAAGCTGGCGTGATTATCTTTTGTTTTTACATACAATTATCCAAGGATAAACAAAAGAGGATCGCGCCAGCTAGATCATAAGCAATTTACTGTGACACAATTTTACTGTGGAAAAAAATGGAGAACACATATAATTGGATTTATTTTGGATTGTAGTCAACAAAAGGTCCACTTACTTGGCCGTTCTTTCAGCAGCATACAACGTGTTCATATTAGGCACTTGATTCGTCTTCACGGTGTCCAACACGAAAATATAGCCCTTTTTAGTCGGCCCTAGAATAAACGCCCACATGCTTTTACTAGAGTTCAAAGCAGAGTGTTGGTAGAGGAATATGTGTTTCAACGGCGATATACCATCCTAGAACAAATTATAGACTTTATTGCGTGCCACAATAAGTTCAATTATGAAAAACAAATTATAAAATTAAAATCGACTTTATTTGCATGATAGTTAAAGTTTCATAATCAATGGCAGGATACAAAGAATAAAGATCCCAATAGCAAAGGAAAAAAGTGCAAATTCAAGTACCTGTTTTTGCAAATAAGGTTGATGGGCAACGCTTTTGAATACCAACTGGTTTAGAGTAAACGTATCCGTATTTGAGCCGAATTGTATCATCCTGAAACAGAATTTTATTAGATAGTGAAAAATACAACAATATATACAATTTATAGATTATAGAAAACAAGGCTGAGAATTGTCATTTCATACTCCAGCTAAACTCAAGGTAAAACATTTGTCAACGAACCAACCATACAACCACATTCTAACGGTTAATGTTTCGTCGGAATTTGCACTACTTGTCGTGTTGTTCTGTGACTTATGTTATTAGAAATAGGGTTGGAAATTACCTTCTCGCTTCCGTCTGGTCCACTGCACAAATGCACCCGAGCTGGACCAGAACTCTGAACTCTAAGCTCATTTGAGTTTCGTAGATGCCTTCGATTTCCGGCGCTGACAATTCTCCCATTAGCTCTCTGCAAACATAAGTTGCTATAGTAAGTAAAATCGTCCGGGACAAGACAGTGAGTTTTTCCTAGACTTTTCCTTCCGAAACTTTTCTCATGAGCAGCCTCCTTAGTGCGCCTTTTCTCGTAACAAACACACCCTCCAATCAAAGGGTTGAAGAATAGAATATAATAATCTTATTTTGTACAAACTTATAAAACATTATATACCTACTGACTAAATACAAAGTGGTTAGACAAAATCGTCGACATCATAACATAATTAATATCTAAATAACATCGCTAAAAGAAAATGACGGTACTTAATCAGACAAAGCCTTTACTTTCCGTGCTAGTTTATAACTGTGCTACGGCAAAGTAATGATTCTCATCCTATAAAAATACGGGTCATATTTGCGTGCGAACTGCAAGCGCTATTGCAATGTAGTTAGTGACAAAGTGACGGGCAGTCAGGTGAAGAAGATACACATTCATTTGGCTCAGCAGGTTTATTATAATTCGCAAAAATACGCAATTGCGTGTTTGGTTTCGTTTATTTGTGCAGGTTGGTAGGTACTCTAATTCGGTGTATTAGAGTACCAACGTTGGCCGAAAAGAAACGAGAAATTGCGGATTGGAGAATTAAAATAGGCCTCCAGGCGCGGGATGAAGGGAAATCGATAAGTAGGTTGTTGCCATGATTAGACAACCTTAGAAAACTTTTAACAGATCACCAATCTTTGTAGTTTTTTGGCAAATATACTACTCACTCTTGATGCTCCCTATACAGACTCTCCGGCACAGAGTACTGGTAGAGATGCATGGCGGGATGAGCTCGCGGCAGCACCCGACTGCACTTGCGCCAGTAATTCCCGCTGTCGGTGGCTCGTTGGGAACGTTGGTTCACGTAGAATATGCGGGGGACGGACAGCTTTATTTGGTGGAGCTCTGAGCCGACCAGGGCCCAGAGGCGGAAAAGGCCTGGTTCGCTTGTTTCGGCGACCTAAGATAAATTGAATGAGTTATTACTACACTATTTACGAAGCAACATTACCTAGTCTGTGACTATGTGTACAAATACGATGCGGCGAAAGTTTGAACATGTTTGTTTGTGTGGTAACAACGCTATCGGTAATGTTTTCTGTTGTTACCAGTAGCGAAAAATCGTAACTCCCCAAACTCGTTATATTACCTGCACGAATCTGATAAAACTATGTGGTTTTGTGCTAACCAATTATTTATCACATTAACTCGTGTTTAACTAAAACTGTTTTGGCTGATCTAACAAACAATATTGACGATTGTCATTTTTTATTGACTCAATAGTCAAATGTTTGTTGGGAAACAAATGTGAAGACAATACATTACATTTATTTCCTAGCTTCCTTGTTTTGTTGCAATAAAGTGGCGACTGGACAGTGACGTAAGCAAGTGTCACTCACGGTATGCCAGATCTTGTTTTTTTTGGATTTCCATGACTATAAAATTTCCATCAACTGGACACTGGCAGCAACAAAGTGGTAAATCAGACAAATATTGCCAGTAACAAAGAAGTCAGTCGAAGTCAAGTCATGGTAATGACAGCTAATTATGATTTGTCTATATTCCTTGCTAGCCCTGAGACTACTACATAAAGATAAAGGTTTTTTATTTGCCAAAAACATGGGTAACAGGTGAATACATTTTGTGAATCAACATGCTTGACCATAATCACCTGTATAATTTGCCAAGGGGTATTCAACAACGTTCTCTGCGCTCGTTTGATGAAGCCTCCCAGAGTATTCGTCGTCGAGCCAGTACCTCGCGGTGTGGGCATTGATTCATCTATTTTACCTAGGAAATAGATGAACAATTGATTAGATGTGCAAGTCATCAGTATAATACAATTATTTGAGGATTATTAAGAGATATTTGAATACCTTTTTTGTTTCGACTTCTGTAACCCCGTTGTTCCATTTGCCAAAGCCATTTCTTCTTTTGGAAAAGTATCCACTGTTTTCTTTCTTCCTGTAAAACAAAGCAACAATGAGTCTTTTAAATCATGGATAATTATCCATGATAAAGTTATCATGGATAAAAAAGACTCATTCAATCTGAAATTTAGTTTTTAATTGAACACTTCATTTCAGATTCAATTATTCCGTGATCATAGCGCATGCAACTGTGCTGAATTCGACTTATTGTAATTTTTTAATTTAATTTATTGACATTTAAAATTATTAATAATTAAAATTTTAAAAATCGTTGTATAAAATTTTGCACACCCTAATGGGCAGATTGTATATGGACATATTTAATATTTTGCCTTGGAGGTCTAAAACTCATTCTGAATCGCTACACAGCCAGTGAATATCGTAGAAGGGAACTAAGGTCCAATTCCACCGTATCTTGTTAAACTAAGTTCAGCTTGAACCGGATCAACGTGCGCTATGCGCTGAACTCGTTCAAAGCGCTGAATTGAGTTTATCTTATGCTCATCACATTCAATAACAATGTTGAAATTGGGCCTAAGGAATTCTATCAGGGTTCACCTTCGCTGCGATAAATCAGCCTGCCAGCGGCGATTATGACACAGTATCCAATTAATGATTTGAGAGGAGGGGTATGCGGTGTTTAACGACTCTTAAATTTTGCGTTTAGTTGTATGCACTATCGGACGTATGACTGATGACGATGCGTTCTCTTTACATATGTCTTTATTAATCTATTCTCTAGATTATAGTTAAATAGATACCTTAGTGGTGCCATAAGGCGGCAGCAGCCCCAACGCGTCTCCACTTAGTGGCCTTGGGTGGCGATGATTCGTGAC
The DNA here is from genome assembly GCA_963662085.1 of Eupithecia inturbata. NCBI lineage: Eukaryota > Metazoa > Arthropoda > Insecta > Lepidoptera > Geometridae > Eupithecia > Eupithecia inturbata. The sequence goes on from OY759192.1 coordinate 3,755,933, forward strand.
GTTTGCGTTTAGTTGCGTGGACTATCGGACGTACGACTGATGATGATGCGTTCTATTTACCTATGTCTATTTACTAAGATATAGAAAAATCATGATAATGTACCTTAGTGGTCAGTACATTTAAATCTTCCATAGTAAATACAAGTTAAAACATTTAGAAATTATTTTCACAAAACTTACCCTTTATCATTGACTTGTTCAACTCAGTTTTCGGCTCAACGACTCATTTCTACAAATAGGAAGTACTCGTAACTTGAAAAATCCAAGATGTGTTGCGGAGGCTGCGGATGCGGAGGCTGCGGTTGCCCGTGCATAACTATCTACACTTGCTGCACCAAGATTTGTTAACGGCAAGCGATTTGTACCTTAGTGGTCCCAAAAGGCGGTGGCGGTCCCAACGCGTCTCTCCAGTTAGTAGCCTCGGGTGGCGGTGACTCGTGACGTTTGCGTTTAGTTGTGTGGACTATCGGACGTACGACTGATGATGATGCGCTGTTCTCTTTACCTATGTCTTCCATGTCTAGTTCCTGTGGAGATAAAAATTGAAGCTGTATTTTGCAGCATGTAACACTTGGATCTTTGATATTTTGGGATAGAATGGAATAAAAGTTTATTTGATTTATTGATCAGCTAGTTTATATGACTGGACTGTAATAATCTGAAGGAAAGTTGATCAACTGAAAACGCTTCTAGGACAAAAGTCCTGGCTATCCACGGTTAGAGAATTTGTTATATTCGAGGATAGTAACGCCTTTAGAATTGAAGTGCTTGAATATATTCGTGTTTTGTTAACAGAGTAACGTGGTGTAATTGGTTAGCGTATTCCCGTACAGACGGAAGGACGCGGGTTCAAGTCCCGTCGAAGTAGAATTTTTTTTAGGATAATATTTGATTTCTTAGAAGTTAGATTTCTGAGTGTGAGGGCTTACACACTATAGTAACAAAAACCTTAACAGTGTAATGATTGATCAGTCGTATGGAAACAACGATCGCTGCAATGCGATGCGATGGAAGCGTAGCATAATCACGTGGGTAGGTAGTACGTACCCACTTATTCTTACATCACAGAAGCTAAGTCTGTTGAAATAATTTGATTGTATGAACAAATATTAATATATCTACTGTTTTTCTTAAATTTTGCGGGACAAATTCAAATCACAAATAAAAAAAATATATATGGTAAAATAATAAATTGCTATACCCAACAGGGTGGATATACATATTAGCAATTAATAAATGAATCTGAATCTTAAAAGAATAGCATACCATTCCATTCCGCTGTCCATTTTCATCATCATCATCATCATCGCCTCTGTGCCTGATCTCTTTAGGCTGAGCGGTGAACATATCCGTGATCTTCCTTGTTTTGAACTTGTCAGTCTTGGCGAGCATTTTCTTGTGCAGCCAGTCGGGGTATTGACAGCGTGGTACTGGGTTATCGAGCTGGAAGAAAACGTTGTATGTAATAAGATTTTTGTTATTATAGTGCGTAAGCCCTCACACTCAGGGTAATTTCTATAAAATCGAATATTATCACAAAAGTTTTTCGGCTTCGACGGGACTTGAACTCGCATCCTTCCCTCAGTACGGGAATGCGCTAACCAATTACACCACGAGGTCAGGTGACGTAGAAGTCGAAAAACTTTGGAACTTTCTTCGGACTCTAGGAAGTACCAAAGTGCATTCCCGTACTGAGGGAAGGATTCGGGTTCAAGTCCCGTCGAAGTCAAATTTTTTTGGGATGTTATTTTGGTTGTACATAATGTTGAAGACCTCCGCAATTATACCTCTGACCATACAATGTGCAAACAAAATGAGGTTGATCTTTGTCTGTGCGAATGAAAAGATCTTTCATCTATCTATCTATCTTTATTACTGCCAACAACAATACAGGAAGATCCTATAAAATACTCACGCCTTGCATAGCAGCCGGTATAGTGATAATTTTCTGTATCGCGCCGCTCAGTCTCTCGATATAGTACGCCCAGTCGAGAACGTCCCTTATATCGATATCCTCAGTGATGCTGTTGTCTTTGAGCCAGCGTCGCAAGTGGTGTCGTTTGACCGCGGCAGGTGATTGGAAGATGGCGAGGGGTATGGCACGTTCTGTGACCGGCGCGCCTTCAGGCTTGCGCGATATTATGAACCTGTAGTAGAAAATAGTTAGCTATTGGCATAAAGAAAGTAATTTTAATTTGAAATACGTGGGAAATAGATTGGTTGGGCGAACCTTTGCCCTGCACTGGGTAAATAAAAATAAATGATGCTAGACATTCCACAGAGCATCTAGCCCCAAGCTAAGTAGAGCTTGTGTTATCGGTGCTTGATAACTGATATACTTAATACATTACATACATCGTCGTAAGACGGAAATCGAACCCGCGACCTCCTGCGTCGGATCTTCGACCGGATAGTACAAGTATGTACAAAATGTCAATGATCACCGGGATGGTACGTAGTACGGTAAAAATGGGAGGCATCGCATGCTGGATATAATTTTGTTCGTAGAAAAGATTCGTTACCATTCTCCCCTTAATGTTAGTTACTGGCATGACAAAATAATTTGTGATAGATATGCTATTTTAGAAAGTGATATAGTCAACTATTTGCTAGGCGTATTTCGCTTGGTTCATGATACGTAAGAGCCTTTTGTCGCAATAAGTTTTGAGCTTATTTATTGCGTTCATGTCCATTACAAAGGTGTTACAGTTTTGAAATAGAATCTATAAGAAACTTTGAAATTAAATATTTTTAAATAAATCTTGGACCCGCAATTTTCCCTAATATTATATGTCTTAAAATCTACCCAGAGTGCTTACGCATTATAACAACAAAAACCTTATGTGAACCTTATAAGGGCGTTGCAACATTCTGAGTAATTAATTAATTCTTAGTACTTTTAAACAGCTAAATTTAACTGACCTGCACGCCAAGCCAGCATCCTTCACCATCTGATCCCCCAGGAACTCAGCCAGCCGCTTTGCCGTGGAGATGGATGTAGACTTCTGGCCGCCGTAGTCTTCTAACTTCTTGGACATGGAGCGGTTCTCGGAGATCAGCTCGAAGAGTTCGGAGTCTGGCATGTTTGAGCCTGGAGGTGGAATGGTGATTGAGATAAATTTTATTAAGTGGGATACTCAGATTTCCTTTTGACAGCACAGAGCTTAGAGCCACTCCTAAAATAAAATCTATCCAATGGTGTCAATTCGTATGTTGCCAAAACTAAACTAAAGTAATTTGACAGAACTAACAATCTTTTAGTTTAATTTATGTTAGTTTTGTATGTAGGTATTTTAAAATATTATTCTCTGTATAATTTTTTTTTCTGTCTTGTATGTACACATTATATTATCCACACTCGGTTCATAAATTCTCCGTATATCCATAAGTTTGCTGTAAGAATACTCTTTTAGGGTTAAGCTCGCCTTTGTACATGTCCATTATTTGTTAACTTTTATTTATTTTTATTGAAGTAAACCACAGGGTTACAATTTATATTCAAATACTTAATATATACTTAACAATAAGGCCAAAAAGGATTACACGGATTAACATAGAATTATGTATGATTTAACTTGTGTGTGAAATAAAGAATTTAAGAACAATGGTGCCGTCCTTTTTATTTCGATCGTTATGAAAGGGACGGTAATATTAGTGCTGTCAAATTAGTTTGATTTAGTTTTGGCGACATCTGAATTGACACCGTTGTTTGTGCTATCTACAGTCAAATTAAGACACTATAAAAAAACAAATATCTTTAGATTGAATATTGGGAATGGTCATAAGCTGATCCCTTGTTACAAAAAGGAATTATTGGCGTTCATTTGCAGCTAGATGACGCTGTGAAAGGATCAGCATAAAGTAACTTACTAACTTTACATACAGCTAGGAAAAGGAAAAACATCCACGTTGAGCATGAGCCGCGATTTAAATCTTGATCTCACAAGAACAAGGTTCAAAATACATTACCTTTGCTATACAACACATCGAGCCAATAATCAGCAACTTTGGCAACCGCACCGTAGCAACTTTTCAGATCGTTGCCTTTGAGGAACGCTTCGAACACTGACGATTGGAATATCTTGATAAGTTGCAGTTCGCCTCGGCGCTTTACTTCGAAACCTGTAACAAAATGTCGATGTTATAAGACCTCGCAATAATTTTAAGAGTTAAGACATTTAAGGGCGCTACGTGCCATTTCCAACAGTACCTAGGTACTCGATACTCTTACAAGCCAGATGAGCTGCTAACACCCGAATACTCAAACACAAATCAGTTGTGAGCTGGTGCGATTTTTGACAGTTTTAACTGCAATTGTTGTTGATACTAGCTCATATCAGATTTACGTTTCATTAATGATGTGATAACTAGTCAAACTATTTGCTGCTTGATTTTTGTAGCTAACCGATCATATTGGTAAGTATGCACAAGTGAGCTGGCAACCCCGAGTTTAGCACTTTCTACGGCTTGTCACATCTCAGTAGGCCAAGCAGTGATTTTTGTCTAGGGTACCATAGACAAAATGACATCGCATCATCTTTCATTGCGTAAATTATTATAGTTGAAGGAATGAATTTCCAATACATATTTTACGAATTCGATGACGATGTGAATGCGACGTAATTTTCTATCTTAGACAACAATGGCTGTGCTTAGTCTACTGGTGGAAAGCTAACGATTTGGAGCCCTCATGTCATAATTACCTTTCAATTCAGCCAGCGAGCCGTCAAAGTTAAACACAGCATATCGCTTCTTCAGCCTCTTGCCTTCTTCTTTAGACGCTGGCAACACCATAGCGAGGTATGGACCGTCTACCTCGAAGAATATGGAGTTCTCTGCGCGTTGCTCGTACTTTTTGCTCGCTGGGTCTATTAGCTCGAAGTATTGATCGTTTGTGAAGTGGTCCTAGAGATAAATTATGTATTTTATGTGAAATAAATGGCTAAGTAGTCAAATAACTGGATGAAATTGGCGAAATTGTATGATAAATAACTCTTCTCGGGGTCGTAAGAGGCGACTAAAAGATATCCACCGGGGGCAGCAGCGCCCCCTGCAGAACAATACTACCACCGAACTGCGATTCCCAACCCGCTGTATATGCAATAAGGCGCTTATCAGGGGAGGCCTGCGTCCAGTAGTGGATCAATATAGGCTGTTCAGGTTGAGGTGTGCTGAAGACGAAATTATTGAACGAATCGTCACTACATAATGTCTTACGTTTTCCAAAGCACTGAAGTTGGGTGAATCCTGGGTTCATTTATTTATCATTTATTATTGCATGAAATACATGTTATAAAAGTTGTTATAATATAATGGAATGTCTCAATGTATTCAGCCCTATTGGGCGTGCAATGTCTTAAAATGTACAATGATAACTAATACAATACTAAAGAAAATAATACATAAAATTCACAGACATAAAAAATAATAATACTACAATTATTTAAAAAAAGTCAATGATAAATACTTACAATTTATCGGTCATAAATTCATTAAAGGAGTAATAGCATTTTTTTGTCTATAAATCAATCACCTTCCTCCGAAACAACGCCCAAGGTTCGTAGAAAATGGTTTATAATGTGCGCAAAACTATTTACATGCATTTTATTACTTGTTGAGCGCAGAAAATATTAGTAACCGGAATATATTTAAATTAATACACTATAACTTACTTTAACCATAGCATTGAGGACGGCGTTAGGGAAAGAAACGTGGATTTTCTTCTTCTTTGCATGAGTTGTGTGAACGGTCACATTTTCAGGAAGCGATGAGGGTAAGACACACCAAATACCTGACAATATACAAACAAAATATAAACATGGCTGCGAGTCCCCAAGATGACGTGAAAAATCCAATATGGCGGCTAAAAGGTGCCATTTAAAGTCATAGAGAAAAAAGAATTTGTTGTGCTAACGATTGAAAAATTTAAATTATAGTTACACTCTGAAAACTGTCTTTTCATAATTAGATTCCAGCAATCTTTGTAAAATTTAATCGGGGAGATCTTTGGCCTGCTTTAAAATAAGAAAAAACTGCAATAAACAATGCTTCCGGCTGATATTGATAGGGATCAGTTAAGCTACCTGTAGATTGTTTGCAACAGTCTGCAGTTAGCTCAATAGTTTCAATTGTAAATACTAGTTCTATTTTTTTCTATTTGATTGTAATTTTCTTTGTTAATATGGATTATAAACAATTATCTCAATTGTTCTCGTACCATCAGTGTCCAATTCGAGAGGCCTGCCTATTTGCTCGATGATCTCTCTCGCCTTCATGATGATGTTAGCGCCCGTGTAGCACACTATGCCTGCCATCTCCATGCTGTGCCAGCGGGCTCTGTGTAGGATGTATAATAAAGTTTAGTAGTATTCGTTCGTAGTATTAGTTTGTATTAATAGTACTAAACTTAAACGAGTTATTTGCACATGAAAAATTATAAATAAATCTTATAACCTAAGGTAAATTTAGTACAAAAAGGCGGCCTAGTTAAAGGAACCCTACAATTTTGTCGGCAAAATGGTGTGTTTGCGTTAGTGATAGGGTTGTCGCTTTAGTTAGCGTTTGAGATGAGTTTTTATTGTATGAATATTTTAAAACAACGTATTTCTGAAAATGAACCATGCGGATCAGTTGGGGTATAGGGTGCATAACAACCCAGTTTCGGCTTGGTACATAAATAACGTGGCACCTTGTGTATATAATATAAATAAATAAATAATGCTGGACAATCCACACTGCATCATCTAGCCCCAAAGTATATATAGTGTAATAAATAATAATGTGTTATGATGTAACACATTATTATTTATTACACTCTATTCTGTGAAATACATTATTATCGTGGTCCTATCGCTCTGACTATAAGAAACAACTAGAAGCATTTATCCGCCATAAATTAAGGGAAAGGGGGTAAGAATCGACCCCTCCAACTAGCCTGTGCCCGTGGATGTCGTATGAGTCGACTAAGGCTACCTAACAGAGGAAGGGCAGCAGCTTTCTTCTGTGCAATTTTAACAGCTTCACTGCGATTAACACTACGTCTGCCAAGCGTGGTGATTATAGAATAAACCGCCAAGTGCGAAATGCGAGTCGACTAGCACACGAAGGATACCGTACCGTAAAAATCAGGCAACTTTTTCAAAGAACATTAAATTTTCACTTGTTCAGAAACCCTTTTAAATTTTCTACTTTATTATATTCTTTATATTTGTCGTTATTACATGTATCTACCTATTGTGGCTGTCAAGAGATACAGCCTTGACAAACGAAGAGCACGTTTTTTGTATGGAAGCCCCCTTTTAATTGGACATTTATTTTATTTTTATTATTTGTTGTTATAGCGGTAAGATAAATACACATACTCTGAAAATTTTGAGATAGAGCCCTGTGACAGACGGACGGACGGACAGCGGAGGCTTGGTAATAGGGTCCCGTTTTCACCCTTCGGAACCCTAAAAATCCCCCATGTTTGGAGGAGACATGTTCAACAGTGGCCGTAACCTATGTTATCTGATAAGGATAAAGTATAACTTACCCCCTGCGCATAACATATCCGTAGAAAGAGTTCAAGATACACTTATGCGCTAGCTGCAGTGAATCGTAGAGCACTTCTCTGCTCTTAGCCAGCTTGATTTCCGCCGCGTCGCCGCTAGCGACGGCCTGAGACACTTGTGCTTTGGCTTGCTTGTTCAGTGCTTTATATTCGTAGCGGCGATCTCTGAAATAATATTACAATACAGAATAAATAATAAATGAATTAATAGGTCACGTAAAAAAAATAATTAATAGATCATGTAAATTGTAAATCACGACGTTCTGACTTTCGTGAGACGTTCATCCCGCCGGCCCTTAGTGGGTTCGCTTTGCGTTCCAAATGTACGGGATATACGGCGCACTCACAGGGCGCAGAAGGCATGTAATGATTTTGACAGACGATGCCGATGGTGTTCGATGTTTTTGTTAGTTTGATCATGAACATACGAAATTTCTTGTGTTTTGAGCATCGATAGGATTATCTTGATGGTTTTGAGGTTTAATTTCACTTTTAGTAAGGAATATAAAAAAATTAAATGTCTTTGAATTTTCGCAACTGTGACACAGTTGCGAAAATTCAATTCTCGCACGATATAAGTATTCATGAAGTAACAGACACAGTTGCAGATATATGTGCCGAGACGCGACTTTTGCATGGAGAAATGGGCGAGTGTCCGGGGTGTGGCGATACTCAGTTAAACTATTCGAATGAGTGGATATAGGTGGAGAGGAAAACCAAATAAAAGATAAATTTTCATAAAGATTGAAGATATTGTAAACCGCAAGAGTATATTTGCATATTCACCTGAAAGCTCTAACAGTGTCGACGTAGAAAGAGTTCTCCTTCTGGCAAATGGTAGTGGTTCTGACTTCGGTTCGCGTCACTTTAGTCTTCCTGTACGCGACTCGGCAGTAGTCTGCTAGACGCTTCTTCTCATACGCTGCCTGCAAATTTACACTAGAGTTACACACATGACCCTAGCTTGAGGTCATAATCTCATAAGAAAATACCAAAAATCGATGTATATGTATTATCCATACTATTATTATAAATTTGAAAGTAACTCTGTCTGTCTGTCTGTTACCTTTTCACGCCTAAACGGCTGAACAAATCTAAATGAAATTTGACAGGGAGGTAAATGGTATTCCGGGGACAAACATAGGCTACTTAAAAAAGCGCATGCGAACCCGCAGAGCACAGCCAGTATAAGATATAAATCTATACAGGGTGATTGGTTAATTAGTAACACTACGTGAACTACAGGTTCTGCCCATCATCGCGAACACGTTCGTGAAGACGTCAGGTCTTAATTCACAAAATTTCATGACATCCACCTCCCATACAAAATAAAAAAGCACTGTAGACCGGAACCCAAGGAATCTATAAAGATCGATCTACCCGATCTAATCTAATAACAACAAATACTAAAAATATAATAAAGTTGAAAATTTAAAGGGGTCTCCGAACAAGTGAAAATTTGATGTTCTTTGAAAAAAAAATGCCTGATTTTTACTGTACGGAACCCTTCGTGTACGAGTCACCTCGCACTTGGCGTTTTATTTTATGTATGATCGATGATATCTCCGTCAATGATGGACCCATGTTGAAAATTATTTTCCCAAATTTTTTTCCGAGGAGTATTTGAGTATTTTTTTTACCCGCAAAACTTACAGTGTAAATAATAAGGAATTTAAAGTCAGTTTTTAGCTTTTGTAAAACAATCAAATTTTTCAGTCTATAAAAGCCTGGAAAACCTTTCAGCTACTGCTTTCATTCATACTAATATTATAAATTCGAAAGTAACTCTGTCTGTCTGTCTGTTACCTTTTTACGTCTAAACAGCTGAAAGGATCTCAATGAATTTTGGCAGGAAGGTAGATGGTATCCCGGGGACGGATTTAGGCTAATTTTTATCCCGAAAAAGCGCGTGCGAAGCCGCGGGCAGAAGCTAGTGTGTACATATAAGTCGTGTAGATAAAGCATGGGTTTGAAAATGTCAGGCTTAGATCAGCGGGACAGCATTACATCATCAATCGCAATCCTTAACTACGCGACTTTTATATAAGCACTTCAATTTTGATTTTTTGAAGAAGACGCTCATAGACTTTTACATAGCTCAGCTGTTTAAATGTTCGAAAGATGAGTTTAGTGCTATCAGTTTGCTTCCACCAATATACGAGATTTCCATACGACCCGAATCAAATAGCACACCTGCAGTCTTACCTCCTTATTCATAATGGTCCGCTAATTTAAAACAGTTGTTAAGCAGCGTCATTTCTCACTCTGACTTATGTCAATAGAAGAAGACAGCGTGTTAGCGACGACGACTTTAATACGGATTAGATAAGGCTCAAATTATGCAGGATATAACTACAGAATAGATAATAGTGTTTACACGACATAGATTATGAATCTTATAGTTGTCATCGACTGTCGCATGTACCTACCTACTTATGTACCTATAGAGTAATTTCTCAAACGAATCAAAAGGAAAGACAAGGACAGTAAAATGTTCTAGAGTAAAGAAAGAGATAGTATAGCTTCCAGAAAAGCGCGGAAATGTGAGATAAGGACGGCTGACAATACGTAGAGTAAATGAGCGCGACAGAGCTCTCTAGAAGTTAAGACAATTTTCTAGTAAGTTTTCAAGGACCGATATTTGTATAAAAGCCGAGCTTGTAGGCCGTTTATTCATTCAGTTCTAATCGATCATACAGTGAACAAGTCTAAAGGAAAATTACGAATGTGAAATGTAAAGTGTTGTGTAGTGACTTTTTGTATTAAGCACGTAATTGTGTGAACACGTTTGAATCACTTAAAGTGACGACTTAAAGTGTTCTGAAGTGTTTTACTGACACATCACTCCCGATCAGCCCTAAAGTTGAAGTCTTACACCGACGGCAGTATCCACGACTACCCTCAATTCGTCTTCAGAATCAGGAATGTCCACGTTCACATTACGACACACTACACTAACCGTTTCCGACTTCAGTACAGTCGGATCACGACGCGCGCACTTACTAATCACAGGGTATAATAATCTTTAAATAAATAAGCAAAGCTCTAAGCTTTTATCAAATTAAATAAATTTTATATGAACAGGGGATATTTAAATTGTATAATACTCTAATATTTGGGTGCTTTCATAGGTTTGTTTGTATTTGTTTTTCTATTTTAATATTTTTCTTTTTTTTTTTGTTATCATGTCTACAACACGTACCTGGCGATCGTAACGTGACCCGATCCCTCTGGTCTTCACTGAAAACCAGCGCTGGGTGGACACACCAGTGTGCACCCAGCATAATGCTGAGTGAAGACCATATTTCCTTAAACACTGCTACGCACAAGGTAAATTTATTTTGTAACTTAGGTCGTATAAATTGGCATAGAATTAAGGCTAATTGTGTATAGTAGTTTTAAGGTAAATAAAATATTTTTCATTCATTCATTCATTTCATTTCATTTCATTCATAAAGATAAGTTCAATAGGTACCTGGTCTTCTTTAGGCAGCGCGTGGAAGGCTCTCTGTGGCCCGCCTGGATATAAAGGCGGGAACTTCTCAGTTTCTAGTTGTTGCTGTATTCTCTGGTATTCGCTTCTCGTTGCGGGCACTGTTAACGAAATATTGAACTTTTAATTTTTACTTGTTTTTAAATACAAGTAGTCGATCAGAACATTCACGGGGCAGTACGGAATCTTCAGAAAAACATAGGTGTTTGAATAAAAATGGCTTTACACTATAGCTTTAGCACGGACGATCTATGTGGCGCGGCCGGTGAAGGTCCGCCTGCGACGCAGGAGGTTGCGGGTTCGATTCCCGCCTTGGGACAAATGTTGTACGATCTGCAAATATTTGTTCCGGGTGTTCTGGGTACTTTCTATGTATGATAAAAAATTTATCTATGCAATGTATTGTAATAAGTATATCAGTTATCTAGTACCCATAACACAAGCTCTGCTTAGCTTGGGAAAAGATGATGCTCTGTGCATTATTTATTTAAAAATAAATAATGCTGGATAAAAATTAGTAAATCGATCTTTATTGGCCTATATTATTCCACTAAATAGGAGTGGAATTATGTAAATTCTACCAATAGAATCTCAAACTCATGTCGTGATAGTCATTGTGACGTCTTGTTTGCACCATGCAATTGGTCGTCACAATACATTTCTCCGCTCCGTTTGTGGAAACCAGCCCTCAGGGTGCGGTCCACCGACGCGGATCGGTGAGATTTCGACCAATCAAGAACCAGCGAGATGACGAGATGTTTAATCGTTTCAATGTAATTGGTCGACCCGCTACGGATTTGTGGGAACGGAAACTCTTTTCAAGTCAGACTTATCACACCCAGCTAAATAGAACTAGGCTTAACCTGTGTACTTACAGAATGCGATTGAACATGACGTCATCTCTCATGCAGTCCTGATCAATTCGAATCCGATCTGTGCAGGACAGCATGAGCGATGACGACGTTCTCATGCTTTGGTCTCTTGATCGCGTCGCACAACGCTGCGGTAGGCGGCTCCAACGTAGCGTCACGACGCAGCGTCGACTGTCTGTGCGGAGAAGCGAGAGGCGGTCAGTTGAACGCGCCGCAGCTAACAAAGTAGTTGTCTTTAAACAAATCCACCGTCAAGCCGTGACGCACATCGCAGCGTATCAACGAGACGACGGACGCCGCGCTGTGCGTAGTACCCCCTCCCTACTTTACCGCGCTTGCCCCTCACCACTGACGCAGACTGCGACGGAACAAAATACCATTCCAGACGTTTTTCATACGATTATGTGTCCGGTACCGCATACCGCAGCGTTGTGCGTCCCAATCAAGAGACCAAAGCTTTAATCCGATTATTTAAGTACGCAGGTTATACTTACAATAATCTCCCCTCCACATCCACTCCATGTGTCTTTGGCAGGTCGCGCCCGGCCGGTTGTAGTCGCAGACCGCGCAAATACTGGCGTTCACCATCGCTGAAGGCTGCAATCTGAAATAAACCTTATTGTAATGGCATAAATTCTAAGATATAAGGTATTTCAGAAACACAGCATGTAACGAATAAACATTTATTTCGATACAAGTACAAAATGTATGAAACAAACGGAAAAACTAACTAATTTTATTATTTAGAAAAAACTAACAAACCAACTGTTTTTTAGTTTTGCGGGATAAATACTAATCCCTCAAGAATAAAAAAATATGGGACCGCTTCGGGATAATTCTCTATACAACTGCAAAAGATTCATCCAAAATGACGGTGAAATCCACGGACATACATAAAAGACACATAGAGGTACAAACATACAGCCGAACATAGAACTTCCTCCTTTTTTCGCAGTCGGTTAGTAAAAACATTGGTAGGTGACATATAATTGTGGTAGGTAGTAAAAATGTGGTGGCTCTGCCTCCATGACTCTGCGCCGAAATAGGGGTTGGCTCAGCATGTGCTGAAACATTTACGCTCAGCGCTTTTTCGTTTTCTTGAATATCATCGATCGGAGCCAAATATTTTGGTGCCCAGAGTGGAATCTAATTTTATCAGCCCACTGGATCCCACTGGCAAAGGCCTAGCTAGAGTATGGAACACTTCAGTAAAAAGAGTTTATACTACGCCTGCTCAGAATGTGACTTATTCCTTTTCCAAACTTGAGCTAGAAAGTACGTCATTGCAGGCGTACTAGAATGCGGGTTGAAAACTCTATAGAATTTCATTACTCACGCGTTTGCCGGAAGAGAATAATGTATGGAAATCCATTTCCTACGTGTTATTTTTTTTTTTAATTTTCTGAAATCTCAGCCAATAGCTATGGTTATTTTCATTATAGGTTAAACTACAAAAAGTTTTTACTCCGAGTCCGCCGTATGATATCGGCCACTTCCGTTCTCGGAACAGTAATTCAAAAAAAGAACCAAACTATACGCAAGAATTTCTTCGAAATTTACATACGAGTTAGGTAATTTTATTAATTCTACAGAATATCGTCGAGTGATTGATAATGAAGATTTTATGACACCGCCAGTAATAAAAGAAACTGCTCAAGCAGTGATTGAGGACCTATTACCCGAGAATGAAGATTTCGTGTATTGGAAAAACGAGAAGAGTGCATTTTCGTTTTTGGAAAATGTTTTATTTTCCTCGTAGTTGTAGTATAAAGCACTGGAGGAGAAAGTGCGATTCCTACCACGTGTGCTTTAAGGCTCAAATGACACACTCGATAGGAATCCGTCACTTTCACACCTCGGTGAACAATGTACTATACTCGTAAGTTTAAGTCTTACCTGTTAGTCAGAATAATGTTCGGATACATAGCACCAACATCCAAATGATATATCAGCGGATTCTCATCTCTTCTCGGATGATCGTGCATATGCTGCAACTTCGCTTTAATCTCAGCGCAAACTTCCTCAAAATTGGTGACAAGTTCTAACGGAACTCCTTCTTCTATTTCTATCGCGTGTCGCATCGTCTTTTCCGTGGTTTCCATTAACTTTTCTACTGCTGATGGCACGATCTTGAACTTGCATTTTATGTCGGCTCTGAATACCCCTGTAGGATTAATATAAGTGTTACTCCTACAATTATTTTCATCCTCCATAGTTCCATAATCCATATTCACATCACAGTGTGAAAAATACACTGGCTGGTTACAAAAAATAAAAAGTTAAGCGTGATTCGTAAGCTCCGAAAGCTGCCAATATTAATCTACTATTGAAGCTCGCATACCTTTTACGCTAAGGAGTCGACTAGCTCTCTCGAGAGAACTATAGCCATGAGACCGTTGTAATTATCCCATGTGGCCCTTGTTCAGAAGTGGACGTCTATCGACTAAGATGATGACCTGACTACAAATCCTCCACATGCCCGCGCACATAGCTCTCGGTCTCCAACCCATGTCCGTCCGTCAGCGGTTTGTTCCGTTAATGACATCACCAAGATCAGCTGTTATCTTGCCATAAAGGTTTCTGCCCATTAACCCGACTCCAAAGCCTGTACATGCCCGCCCACATAAGTCTCGGTTTCCAAAACATGTCCGTCCGTTATCAGTTGGTTCAGCTCTACGATCTGCTTGTTCCGTTAATGACGTCACCAATATCAGCTGTTATCTTGCCATAAAGGTTTCTGCCCACTAACCTGACTCTAAAGCCTGTACATGCCCTCCCACATAGGTTTCAGTCTCCAACCCATGTCTGTCCGTCAGAAGTTTTTTCCGTTAATGACGTCACCAAGATCAGCTGTTATCTTGCCATAAAGGTATCTGTCCACTAACCTGACTCCAAAGCCTCCACATGCCCGCCCACATAGGTCTCGGTCTCCAACACATGTCCGTCTGTCGTCAGTTTGTTCAGCTCTTCGATCTGCTTGTTTGGGAATATGATGTTCGCGTGGAAAGCTTGCACCATGAGAAGAGATTCGCAGAGTGTGCCGGAACCTTTGCGGAGTACCTGGGAAGAAATTGATAGAAAAGGTATTTGATCGGAATAGCTTTGTAACAGGTGGTAAGCTTTACTTGGAGATGAAAGAAACTTAAAAATTAATAACAGAATCAAATAATATGAATTTTACCATAATGTTCTATTTTAGTTTATAAGCTAAGTTGGGCAATGTGTAGACTTAAGTGGTTTGTCCTGTAAAGTTGTTTGAATAAATAAACCTATAAAAAAAAACGAGAACTGGAAAACTACACTTGAACCCGTCCGTCTGCTCCTATATATGCGTTCCCGTCATCTAGAAACTACCTTAGCTGGTTACGTTAAGAGCGTTTACGCCTTCCATGCGCAGTTTAGCTCAAAAACAGTATTTTTCAAACCCGTTAATATTATGAACCACTTATCCTACACTATATGTTATTAATAATAATTTTAGGTCATTTCGCTGTCCAAATAGTTAGTTAAGAAAATATTTCGATTAATAAACTATGTACGCGTACTATCAAGATAACTTGTTAGAGGTTTTCTTAATTTCCCTTTCAACATCAGTTTCGAAGCTCAAAATATTATGAAAATACTGATATATCTAATTAACAAAAAATTATAACCAATCAATAAGATCTTTGGGAAAATAGTTAGTTAAAAAGATGTTTGGTTTTGGTATCTTACTATGGGAAATTAATATACGAAAAATGTAAATTATTACGAATTTTAAATTATTTTTTCACCGATATACCTTATTTAATTGAATATAACAATAGCTTACTAATAAAGTAGAGCATCTTCTTTAAAATAATACATATAAAATTTTAATTATTTTGTTGTTATTATTTTTCTGTAAATTAAAACTACTTTAAAACGCTGCGCGCAAATCATTTTAAGTCGGTCCCATACACATCACGCGCTAGGCGTAAACGCTCTTAAGACTCATTTTGCTTAGTCCGCAATGACTATCGAAAGATCATTGAACAAATCCTATTTGGTCCCTTTTCATGGTAGAAATTCCTGCGCTAGTTTTTCTAAAGTTAAATAATGGAAAAGAAAGACAAAGATGGTTTAAAAGACTTACCTCATCCGGTTCCAAAGGAATGATGGTACACAGAGCGAATATGAAGGGATGGACGTATTTCATGTACAGATAGTATGTAGCCACGGCGTCTGATACAGAGTAGTTCGAAAGGACCTGAAAGCAAAATTTTAAATAAGACTTCAAGTTGTGTCTGTCATAAAATTTCGGGAAGTCGTCGGTAAGTTTTGGGTAAGAAGATTTCGTGGTAGGGTTTAATTAGGGTAAACTTCTATTGAAATTAACAATAATCTGACTCATCTTCCGCTGACACCGAAAGAGTTTTTTGACATTTTTGATATCTGTAGTAGGCACCTAGGACCACCGTTCATGCACTAATGTTTAGAGTAACAAAAACAAAAACTCCCGGATAGGTACGTGCGCCCTGGGCCACGTCTCGATCGCTGCGCGCCATCCACTCGTCATTGGATATTATAAGAAGTTAGTTATAAAAAGTGTCGAATAGAGAATTTGAAGAACAGAATAAAAGACAATATTTTTTGTCACATTGCATAAACAAGGTCCAAGTTAAGGTTAAGCCGAAGGGGATCTCTTTTTTTATTGGGTTAAGCTATAACATAATACCTGTGGTTGTTCAGCCGCCATTCTGCACATATCCTCGGGGTCCAATTCAACAGGATCATACCTTAGCTTGGCTTTGGCGACCGCCTTCAATCCTTGCGAGCCCACTGGCAAGTACGAATCCCGCTTTACCCAACTGCAACAACAGATAAAGTATGTCACTTACTGTGTCTAGTCTTTACTCTTGAAACTAAAGTCTATTAAGCTCTAAACTTGCGTTTTCACTGAACTGCCGAGCGTTCTGAGGCTTTAAAAGCCGTCACACATAGAAACCGTGGCCGGGCCGAAGGCGAAGGTGTGCGGGTTGTATCCCGTACCCATCATCGCTGAATGAATATAGTACCTACCTATGGATTTGCTCGCATTTACTGCGTGAATAAACATTTGCTCAACAATTCAGAACATAAAGTAAATAAACCGCTGATGCGACTCAACTCGCAAACGAAGGGTTCCGTACCGTAAAAATCAAGCAACTTTTTCAAAGAACATAATTTGTTCATTTGTTCAGAGATCCTTTTAAATTTTCAACTGTATTTTATTTTTTATTATTACAGTTGAAGTGTTACTTATTTATATAAAGTTTCATAAGTTAAGTTTCAAGAGATACAGCCTTGACAAACGAAGAGCAAAAATAGCCAAAAAAACACGTTTTTTGTATGGAACCCCTTTTAATTTGAATAATTATTTTTTGTGTTATAGCGGCAAGAAAAATACACAGCCTGAAAATTTCAACTGTCTGCCTCTTACGATTCATGAGATAGAGCCCTGTGACAGACGGGGACGGACGGACGGACAGCGGAGACTTAGTAATAGGGTTCCGTTTACACCCTTCGGTTACGGCACCCTAAAACGTTGTTAAAGACGGTGAAACTTTTATTGGTAGGTATGTAGTAAATGCATTAATTTGTAGCCTAGAAGGCGGTGCTGCCTATTGGCTAATAGATACTTCAGTCGCGATTTTAATATTCATGGCATGAGTGTGATTGGAGGGGATTTGTTCTTCAAAAATATTGTCTTATTTTAATGTGATACAGAAACCATACTTTATGTTACAAGATTAGAGTCGTATTTACCATAAACAGTCCATATGCATAGCAGGTCTGCAAGCGTAAGTTCCGTCGCGTTGAGCCATTTTCGCGAAGCCTATCTCCTGCTTCATATCCAGGCCTAGAATAGCGGCGCGGGCTTCCACGAATGGCCAGTCGAAGAAGTCACCTGAAAAAAGGCTTTATAGTAATACAGATAAGGTCTTTCTTTAACCGTGATTTGATAAAGTTCAAAGTTCAATAAAAACAGAACCTGATGTTGCTAAAAGGAAATATAATCGGAAAGTGAGTGTCGTGCAACGTTTGGTTCTGACTTCTCTTGCTTCCATTCTAGTTGAATGTTAGTATTGATAGGCTTGCATGATAGTTTAGAAATTTAGGGAGGACGAGGGAACGCTATGTAGGTTTATAAAGAAAACGTACCGTTGTATGTGACGAAAATATGAGGTTTGACATCTATAATGTGGTCAAAAAACTTCTGAATGAGAGCCAGCTCATTCTCTTCATTGAATATTATAAATTGTCTGAAATAACAACATTATTTTAGTACACAGTTGTTGAGAGTTGGCTTCAGGATTATCTCTTAAGGGCCACTCCATAGGACTGAATCGTCGGCAATAATATTGTTAAAGATTATTTATCGGGTATTTATCGCGTTGCAGCGATCGTGGCCAAGTCACAGGACTACTGATGTAATAATCATCAGACTTTTTGTCCTCTGGCGAACAGCGTGACAAAGATGCGTAGAACGCATTTCTTAGACCAAATTGGTGGCCGGTTACCTTCTGGACAGTCGCGTCGATAATTCACTGTTTTTGTTGAAAGAGCGAGACAGAGCTATACGAAGATATACCTATCTCTTTCGCATGCTACGTTGTCGGCGGCATATGAATTATATGCGTGAGTGTACCTGCGCAATTTCCCGCTCTCGCTTCCTGTCACCGGACAAGTTGCATGGCGATAACTATACTCGGAGTTACGGCCGAAAATTGATGAGAGTAAAAGCACAAGGTACACGATAAATAATCTTTGATGTCCGCCAAGCCGAATCTTCGACCACGGCGGCCAGTCTCAACGGAGACTAGCCAGGTACGCAGGGCATATTATAGTGCCCAAGTATGTGCGCAAACACAGGTGCACTAGATAGTGTATTATGAGAGTGAGGGAATAGATATTATCTATAGATATAATAGATATTCCCTCACTCTCATATTCCGATGGGGACGGCAGACTGACACAACCGGGGCGAGGTCAGGCGCAGGACCAACGGCTTAACGTGCTTTCCGAGGCACGGGAGTGTAACATCGCCAACTTCCTGACTCCGGGCTGTTACTGTGAATTATTCTTGCAAGAAAAATTTCCAATAACAGTTGTTAAATAATTATTACTATGCTAGCAAATGGCGAAAGCAATAATATTACCATGTCACTTAATTTTCAAGTAAAAACACTTGTCCAGCATTATTTATTACTTTACTACTACTATTTTAGTTTCTGCCCGCGGCTTCGCCTGTCTATCCCACTGGAACTGGTTTAAAAAGTACACGTACATTCCAGGCTCACAGCTACATCTATGCAAAATTTCAGCCCGATCGGTTCAGTCGTTATGTCGTGAAGAGGTAACAACCATTTATCCAAACATCTATACATCCAAACCTACGCATTTAATATTCTTTTCGTTTTTTTTTGTATTAGGTTTGCAAAACAAATATATCAAATTATAATATTAATAGAAAGGATTATTTGTAGAAGTGATCCTTAAGCCATAGTTTAGTTCTTACCCTTCAAATTCCGGTTTAGGTGTGTACTCAAAATCCTCAACATCCACCGATATTATCTCTCTATTAGTTATCAAATACCCCTGTCCATCGATCATGTAAGAAATCATCATAATCTGATCAGTCTGTGAGTCCGGGAACTTGAGAGGCAGTTTGGTCGTCTCAATATCGAATGCTAAGACGATAGGGTCGGGCCGTTCGATGATGTCGTCCCGCTTGGTGAATATGGGAGTCTCCGTGCCCCTGCTTTTTAGTGTGTACCATGAACCGCAGAAGATCTCCATATCTGTTGATACTCTGACGTGGTATGGGACGTCGTGTTCCCTGTAAGTTCATGTTAATGTTTCTTAAGTAAGAGGGCGCTATGCGTGCCGTTTCGTGAAAAGGATAGGCATAGGATTTCACGTTCATAGGAGCGGGACAGAGCAAACGTTTTTGGAACGGCGTAGGGGCAAAAATCAAGCTTTTGGCACACCTGAAGAAATCTACACAACTTATGAAGAAACTGGTCCAAGGAACTAAATAATTAGTAATAACCTACGAATCAAAACATAAGTCATTTCAATAGACCGCAGGGTTCCTGAGAGGTCGACCAAATTATGTGCGAAACTGCACTCTCATGTTTTATTTTTATCGTATTTTTTTTCTCAATCGTGTTTTCACATTTAAGGAACCAAAGAAAAAAATTTGAATTTTATGTTTTTCGAGTTGTTTACCACGGGGATCCTGTGAGTACTGAGATCTAGACCTAGTCTGACAACCAAACCCGTTAGGTTCGTCCCCAGGCGACCTCTGTGGTGTAGTGGGGCGAAGATCCGCAAAACATTTCGGGGGCGATTCCGGTCGCGGAACAACAGACAATTCTGGTACCCAAAACGCTCACGCTTGTGAATATGTAAATGGAGTTATAAAAAAAACAAGATTCGCCAAGTGCGAGTGTGACTCGCTCGCCGAGGGTTTCGAACTTTTGTCAATTAAACAAATACTATAGGTATCAGTTAGAGACTTCGCTATCTGGTGGATGAAAATCTAAAAATATTTAGTAGGTTCATACATTTCAGATGGATCGCTCCGCAAACTTCGGATATTTGGCGGTAATGGTCAATTTTTCAACTCTTTTCAATGTACATATTTCACAAAATTTCAGAAACAGAATTGATATGTACAAACCGATACCTATCATTTGATACCTTACTCGATGAAGTAGCAGACTAATCTATATTTTTTCTGTAAAATATAGATGTATATCTACAAACGCTACATACATTTTAGGCGGATCGCTCTGCAAACTTCGAAGATAGAGGGGGACAGTAGTTTTTTCCAGTTTTTTCAAAATATATCAAAAAGTATGAAGCCTAGAATAATTTCAAAATTTATTTTGAAATGTACAAGTCTCATATTGACTTGTACTCATTTCAAAACACCAAATATAAACCTTTCATTTGATACCCAATTTGATCTTGTAGGTTTCATTTAAAAGTTTGACATCACAATTTGTACTTTAAAAATTTTCAGTTTTTTTCTAAAAATGAATGATTTTAAATTTCAAGTTATTATTACATCAATATTCAAAAGGAATAGAAGGACAGACAGAGCGCGACCAAAAGGGTTTCGTTCCCGAACACGAACCCCTAAACATATTTTATTCTTCTTTTCTAGTGTTACCACTGTGGTAAGTGGATAAAAAGTTAAGGGTATTTTTTTTACTGCAACACAAAAAACTTTATAATACTAGTAGGTAAGTACTAGAGAATTAGATTAGAGTTTTGATCATACTTGTATTGTATGATCAAAACATACAGGAAAATGAAGATTCTACAAAATGTAACATCTGCTAAGATATCTACTCACCTGATATCTAGAATATTCTCCAAGTGATCTGTGGTCTTCTTAGCGTGTTCGATGGCGGCGGCGCTAGTCAGCGCATTTGTCAGCATTTCGGCGTAAATAGCGTCTTTTTTCTCCCGCTCCTTGTTTTTGTTCACCGCAGTTAGTAGCTCCCTTCTCACCTTCATCAGTTCATTTTGGGTCATGAATGAGAGCTTTATGTACCTCTGCTTGATTCCTGCTAAATGATTAAGCTGGAAAATGAGGTAACAGTCTGGTTACTATTATAAACTTGCTGCTGTAAGGATTATCTTAATAATAATAATAAATAATGTGTCCAACATTATTTATTATTATTATTAAGATAACCCACACAGCATCATCTGGCCCCAAGCTAAGCAAAGCTTGTGTTATGGGTACTAGTTAACTGATATATTTAATACAATACATTACATAGATAGATATTTTTTATTATTTATAGAAAATACCCAGAACAAACGGAACAAATATTTGCAGATCGTACAAACATTTGTCCCAAGGCGGGAATCAAACCTTATCTACGTTATGTATTGTATTAAGTTTATCAGTCATCTAGTACCCATAACACAAGCTCTGCTTACTTTGGGGCTACATGATGATGTGTGGATTGTCCAGCATTATTTATTTATACAGGTGATCGGAATGCTGACTACTATTTTGGTCAACAAATTATATTGCCATTCAATGTGGCAATGCTGCCAGCATTCTGGGCACTCTGCCTTCTGGTGACGGAGGATTTTTAAGAAATAGATTTGTGTAAATACTCATTGTAATTGTTGTATTCTGTTATTGTAATTTTCTATAAATCCTTTTATTTGCCTTGACCTCTATAATAAAATATATTAATTTTACCAGCTTTTCATTTTAACATAATGTTTGACATTTTGGAATGTATGTAATTTTGTAAGTCAAGTTATAATATAAATAAATATTTTTTAAATTGAATTAAATGTCCTATTTTATTATTAAATTTATGTAAATTAGCTTGCTTCTTTGGATCACAAGGGAGCCCTTGACAGTATTCAACCCCAGAAAAACTTAGTACTTCAGGCTACCCATACTAATATTATAAATTCGAAAGTAACGCTGTCCATCTGTTACCTTTTCATGCCTAAACAGCTGAAGGGATCTCAATTAAATTTGACAGGGAGGTAAATGGTATTCCGGGGACAGACATAGTCTACTTAAAAAAGTGCAGAGCACAGCTATAATTTTGAGGGGTTTATTCATCTTACCAAGTCCAGATCTTCCTTTTCAACAACTTGGATCTTGTGCAAAGTCCCGACATACTTCTTTGACAGGTACTGTATAACTTCTTGCTCACACTCTCTCCGTGCAAGTATCATGAAGTAAGGTTGGAACATCAGGGAGATTTTGAACCGGGATCCATCCATCTCTATGAAATAGTAGTCCATGGCTGCTACAAGTCTTCTGTCCTCATCTAATAATTCAGTCTGGAAGAGTGTTCAAGTATTTTAAATCATGTTTGAAACTAAGAATGCATGTTTTTCAGTACATCATGTAAAAAGTTGGTAACAAGATGATTCCTGATTATTGTATTGGTAGGAACTTACAGTGTGCATGTTTATCAAATATCCAGTTCGCTCTTTCGCGTCCCGAACTCTATCGAATCCATATTTTGAATCGATCCTATCATTATCCACAGCTACGCGGATACGGGTTTCTGAGGAGTCCTCTCTGAAGCGACAAAATAAGTTAGTTACGAGGGATAATTTGCGATACAGCTTGTTTTTTAATTCTTTTGCTGCGATTATGACTATTTACAAACCTTGGTCCTGCTGTTGAGCCTGCCTCGTTTCGGTTATTGTTCTCCCGATCCCGTCTATACTTTCCAGTATTTTGAAACACCATTTTTACATTACTTATTTCACTGTAGAATCTAAAGTTCACCAGTAAAACCTGACCGTTTCCATTAATTTGGTTTTGTTTTGTTGTTGAGATGGAGTATTTGTTTTGTTCCTTTCCTTGGGTGCAAAGAGGTTCTATTCTAACCACTCCGTTAAATGGGTGAGGAAAACGGAAATAACAGATCAACAACAGATGTTTTGCTGTCAGAATTCGCGCTCTTTTTGGTTTTGTTCTTCTTCTTTTTGGATCCGTACCTTTTGCTATTAATTTCGTGGACGGAGGAAATTACCCTTCCTGGTGGGTGGACTACTAGATATTCATTTTATTGTCAATCACCATCTATCCAGCTATTTCGAGCTATTTACCTGAATTTGCTTATGAATAAGACGAATAGTCTTATTCATAAGCAAATTCAGGGACATGGTAACGTTCGTACCTGAAATCTCGCAAATCTTGTACTGTCTTACCCATAATTATTATGGGTAAGACTGGGACTAATTATTGGTCCCTCGATGGTCTTACAGTTTTAAAGAAGTCGGTCTAGCGAGTGATGAGATCGAATATAATATTGAAACTTTTTATATTGCAATGCACACATGCATGACAACTTGAATTCCAACAACTTGAACTTAATTTAAAACTAATTAATTAATTATCGATGATTTGGTTTTGTCTTGGACGAAGGAAATCGGTTTTGTTGTAATCTGCATCATTCTATCACATTTTACGAGTTCGCAATTTTATGTAGGTACCTTCGTTCCACTTCGTTCGATCAGGGAGTGGGTGATTTCCTCGGTCCACAAAAGCAAATGGCGGCATAAAACAAGAAGTTGAAGCTGAAGAAAGAAGTTGAAGAATTTTTTCTGTAATTGCATTGCATTTCTTTGCAAATCAGAAAATGTTTTGATTCTCAAAATTAGCCTGCGAAAACTCGTGAAATAAATTATGGATAGTTCAAGGGAAGATAGCAGTCTCTCTGATATATTTTTGTACAACAATTCAAGCTACTCTAAAAAAGGAGATGTGAGTATCAGCGAGCACCTCGCCGACTTTGAGAGAATGAGGATTTCTGCTCTCACAAAAGCTGCTGTTATGAGTCCTCTAGTCAAAGAAGTAACGATTGGCCCCAATAGTCCAATAAAAAAGGAACCAGTCGAGGAACAGGAACTTGTGAATGAGAAGGTAATAAAAGAAGAGACCCTAATTGAAGACAAACTCAGCCAAGACCTACGATACACCCTCATCATGAAAAAATTTGAAGCCCAACTTCAAGAAGCTTCAGAAAATATTTTTAAGAACCTGATTGAAGATATGGTGGTGAAAAGGACAGAAACTTTAGAAAAATGTAGACAGAAAAAGACTGAAGAATGTCAGCGAAAGACCCTTGAAATGAGAAAACAACAACTTTTTAAAGAAATGCAAGCAAATGACAACTGCTTCATATTAGAAAAAGCTAAGTTAGATCAACAGAAAAGCCAAATGCTGAATCAACAGAGAATAGATATAATGAACAAAGCATTAGAGGAACAGAATAGGGCAGCAGCTCGCTTCGCAGCCATCACTGACAGCCACACTAAAATCTGGACATGCTATAGCGATATAGCATCTCTTCTCAATACAGACATAATGCAGACAGAGTTTGGTCAGCAGATTTATAACAAATATGTTCCTATTTTAAACTCAGTGGTGACAAACATAGAGACAATCATGGATTTGTGTAAAGCTGATAAAGCTACAGATAAGCAAGTAACCCAAGCTGAAGTTCTTTTTAAAAACCTTTCAACCATCAAGTTAAAACTATTGAATAAAGTGAATGCAATGAAACAAGAAGAAATTAATATAAAACTCAAGGAGGAAGAGGCTTCAAAACAACAAGAACTAGAAAAGAAAAAGGCTGAAGAGCAAAAAGCTGCTGATTTAGCTGAAGCACAGAAAGCTGCAACAGCAGAATCCAAGAAGGTTGTTTCAATGTTTTATTCAACCAAAAACTACAACTATTTCAAAGAACTTAATTCATTCTTAAAACAATATGAGGCACAGTACAAAGAGTTGTTAGAGAATGTGAATCAAAAGAAGTTCCGCTTTGACTGCCAAAAAGCTGTGAACACTCCTGTGAATGCTCTGTCTTCAGTCAGCGGCATACACATTAGAGACAAATATGATAAACTGTCAAAACTGCTGAAAGGAGAGAGGGTTCAAGTGCTAGACACCTATGTGACTGCTACGCAACATCCCCAGGGACTGGCATACTGCACTGCTCTCTTAGCCAAAAAGATTGTGCGGCAAGGAGACCTTTTAGTGTCAAGCAACCCAGAAGCAGCCTTCCCCTTGGCTGCATTGACTGTTGCTCTCTGGACTCAGTTCCCTGAACTAGGCAGACTTTTAGAAGCA
This sequence comes from Eupithecia inturbata, assembly GCA_963662085.1. Classification (NCBI taxonomy): domain Eukaryota; kingdom Metazoa; phylum Arthropoda; class Insecta; order Lepidoptera; family Geometridae; genus Eupithecia; species Eupithecia inturbata. The sequence continues at coordinate 3,781,492 of OY759192.1, forward strand.
TACTTCCACAAATTGTGCCCATACTTAGTACCTATGTTCTTACCACAGAAGGAAGGACAGACAGACAAAGAGTTTTACCTATCAAGAGGTTACACTTACAGTGAAGATGGTGTGGTGGAAAAGCAAGATAAGTTTTTGAAGAGGATGTCTGGTATCTTTACATTAAGATGCGCTATTTGGATTGCCTCAACACCCAAGTTCATAAATACTACGAATCCCCATGGGCTACAGTATGGATGGAGTTGGCTGGCTTCCTTTCTAAACCTGAGACCTGAACCAGACATATGTGCAACTCTTATCCATAACTTCTTCACTGTGTGTGGTTCGGAATTTCACAAATATTACGGCAAGCAGTTTTTAAAAATTATAAAGTTGATAAACTTTCAGTATTTAGGTGTTCTTCAGAATATTGATGAAGGTGGACCCAAAACGAGACTTGAAGTTTTTCTGCAGAATGTGCTTAGCTCTGGATTCATACCACCACCCACAGGGTTACTGAATCCTAGTACTTGGTAATAGGTGGCACTTAAATTTAAGTTAATTGCTTGTTTGTAAGTATTGCCTTGACATGATCATAAGACTTCTTAGGTGTGATGTAAATATAATTATAATTTTTACAAAAGTTAACATTAGAAATGAATGATTCAACAATTTATCTTACAAGATTATAGATTATTTAGACTTATTTTAGCATAATTATGGCATAATATTTAGTAGTTTGCATGAAATAAAATTTGATTCTGAATGTGATTTTTTTCAATAAACCTTTAGGTGGCAATTTTTAAGCTTTTTACCCGACGACTGCACGAAATTTGGCATACAACTGTGGTACCTACCATACAGCTCAGCTCGGCCGCTTGAACTCTGCATCTGCAACATGCAGTCAGATTTATTTCTACTCATTGATAGATGGCGCTGCTTTTATTAACAGAATATAATTTATCTGTGATCACAAGTGATTATTCTATTATAGCAGTCACTGTCAGTGGTATTGCTAACTTAAGATAAAATTGTTAAAGTTATCCAATTTATTACACTTCAATCAAATCAAACATTAAAATACGTTGACGTATACACGCACTTTTGGATAAAGTTTATTAAGAAAATTATGCTGCGATTTGATTAGATTAGTTGCAGAAATGTTTTCAAATAAAGTATACTAGTCCGTACGCATTTGTTTTCTTTTTACACGCATATGAAGTTCCCTAGTTGCTGACAGGTAAGTAAATGAAGACTGAATGAAAGAAGGCAATATTTAGACATAGTAACTTTTTTAAAATAATGATGCAAATCTGTCGACACGAAAGATATCGGGAATTCGGGACTTCGAGCCGACAGATTAGTTCGATTATTATTCTTGTTAATTTTTCAATGAAATAGTAATGTTGAAATTAGTATAAAATGCTTATTATACCACAGCAACCTTGGAGTATTTATGTTCCTTTGACAGTACCTAACTCGGTTTATTTTTACTTTTTAACGCAAGATAGGCGTCTTTTTGCAAGTAGCAATTAAAACAACAAAATTAACATTTTTTTTTATATTCGGATTCTAAAAATAAGGTATCTGTAAAATAATAGAAAATGTTGAACTAAAATAACAAAATCGATTACAACTTCTTCTTAAACTAAATGGATTGTAGTAAAAAATCGAATCAGTGAAGCAAAACTATGTGTTTGTGTAGAAGTGCTTGTAGCTCGAGCTGTCAAAAAGGAAATTATTTAGTTGTTGGATTAATAATTTAATTTATCCAACCATCCAGCAAAACAAGTTTTGTTTGGCTCAAAATCAACGCTTACTCGAGTGAGTGAACAGTTGGAAACACAAAAATAAATGCGAATGTCAAAAATCATCTGTCTGTCTGTGGTCAAAAACATGGCTGAAAAATGAAATACGTCGAATTCACATTTTCTCTTTGTGTTATTTTGTATTAGATGTAGATGTTACAGCTCTAGCCTGTTCCTTTGCTTTTCATACATTGATAATGTGTACTTAATTATTGGCTAGTCGTATACAGATACTTACTCAAAATGTGGGGGACTAATGACGATATATTCATGGCGAGGTACTCCGCATTCAATCCTTATCGGCTAAGGCACAGAGATATGGGCTTCCCGACGCCTATAGGTGCTGGGGATGCCTTGGCGAAGAGCTTATACTGTGGAATGAAACCGACTTTTTGCTGGCATTCGAATGATCCCAGCACTCCAACTGGTGGGATCTACAATCTAGAGTTTTCGCCGGACGGGTAAGCTTAGATTCAAGCCAATCAATCACCGTTATGCTATGATCAAAACCCAGTGCAGTTTAATATAAGCAGTTAATTTTCAACTATAATCAACCAGGAACTGGAACTCAAGGTCAATTCTTTATTAGTTTATATTGTTCTATTGTTATCAAGTTTATTTCATTTCGAACAACCTTTAGATAAATACGTGCAACTTCTTGTTACAAAAGTTCAAAGAAAACCCAGCCTGTTTATGTTTTTTATTACAGGTCATTGCTTGTCGCAGCGTGTGAAAAGAGGGCCATACAGATATTTGACCCTTTAAATCATAATAGAATCCACTGCATGGTTGGCGCTCACATGGACTGCGTAAATGGAGTGAAGTAAGTACAATATCTCTCATGCAATTATTATTTATTTATTTTAAAACTTTATAGCTGTAAGGTACATATTGTGGGATTAAATGTTGAGGCATCTTCTACCTGCCAATCAAAAACATTTGTTTTTACAGGGGTTTGGCATGCTAATATTAATTTACAAATATATAATTTGTGTTTTGCCATAAAATCTATTGTAGTTTGACAAATTCATTACAAAAATATGTAACATTGATGTTCTTACAACCCAAACAAGGTTTGTCGTTAACACATTTACATTCATAATGAACTTATTTGTGTTGTTCAGAGACATCTGAGCAAAAGTGGATTTTATTTGTTGTAATGATTCAATTTCAACCATTTCGTTATCATATTGGTCTACTAAACTGTGACTTTAAAAGAGCAAGCAAAGGTTACTTATGAGTTGTTTGCAGCTTTTGTATCTATCCTTGGATGGCAAGGCTACATACTCGTACATAAGCTGCTATCTGAATAAAAAACAAAAAGAAATTTTTAATTCATGGATAATAGTTAATAATTATTATATTTACAGATTTCTAGACAGCCGAATGTTTGCAACTTGCTCAGATGACACCACAATTGCGTTATGGGATATCCGAAACCTCAATAAGAAAATATGTTCACTAGTAGGCCATTCAAAATGGGTAAAAAACATTGAGTTCTCGAAAAAGGACAAACTTTTAGTTACATCAGGGTTGGACGGCAGCATTTATACATGGGATATTAACTCCTTTGCAAGATACAATGTGCTTTACTCAAGGTTTGTATGCTAAATATTATATTACCTGATATCCTTTATTCATGTCAGCTATTTATATTATTCCATCTGTCATTTGTGGGTACATATCATAATAAAATTGTTTCGAAACATTTGTCTATGCGCGCCATTTTGTGAAAAGGATAGGCATAGGATTTCGCGTTCATAGGAGCGGGACAGAACACACGTTTTTGGAAAGGCGTAGCGCAAAAATCAAGTTAATGTTTATTTACAAGAAAACTACGCAATTAATTAAGAAACTGGCTTAGAGAAACCAAATAATTAGTAAAACCTATAAATCTAAACTTAGGTCATTTTAATACACCGCATAGTTCCTGAGATCCCCAAATTATGTGTGAAACAGTGCATGATTTTGTTTGTCGTATTTTTGTTTTAATCATGTTTTCACATTAGAGGAACCAAAGAGATATGGTTGAATGTTATACAATTCGAATTTTTTACCACGGAGATTCCGTGAGTACTGAGATCTAGGCCTAGTTTAACAACAACGGCTGATCGTCAACGGTCACGCGGAAAATTCTATACCTATTTAGTTATTTTTTTGTAGTTTCTCAAACTTTTTTTCGCGTGGGTCGCCTTATAAACATTGCACTAAGAATAAAATGCTCTCTTATATTTTTCGGCAAATGAATGAGTATGACTAACTAAAATACAAATATGACAATACTAGTTGACTCGCCCGCAATTTCATTCGCGTGGACATGTTTCCCTGCAAACTATCATCGCCATAGTTTTGTCTTCTTTGCAACTCTACTAATTTTGGACAAAATTATAATCGCGGTTCAATGTTCAATACGTACGCATACATAAATCTTTTCCCAGTTCCAGAGATTTCTTGATAGGTCTGTCAGTTTGTTCTCTTTTATAAACATACATATATATTTTACAGGGTTTTCCACACAACTAGCCTCATGAGATGCAAACTGTCACCGGATTCAAAACAAATGATACTGTCAACAACAGGCGGACTGATAATGCTGATTCACAACTTGAATCTTGCCACTTTGGCCACAGACTTGCAGGGATTTAAGGTATGCAGACCTCAGAACTGTTTATTACTGATATAGCCTTTTATTTAGAGGGCTGAGTCTATTTGACGTTAGTAACGAGAGGCGATCGTGACGTCTCCTTGTTCGATAAAATTTGGTACAGCGCCTCTACCGTGCGGAAAGGGAGACGTCACGGACCCGTCTCATTACTAACGTCACAGAATAACTATATATACTAACGTCAAATAGACTCATCCCTCAGAATAACATGTTAAACTTAAGAAAACTAAAAGTATAACTAAATTAAAATTAGATTAAGGCCAGGATATTCGAAAACAACCAATTTTCGAATCCATTTTAAACGATCAAATATCCTTTGATATTTGAAAAAAAAAACACGTGAAACTTGTTCTATAATTCATAAATTCGCATTAAGAGTCTGCTACATGGAGTACTACTGTTGCAATTATACTGTGCACGGCGGCGGGGCACGAGCGGCGCGGCGCGGGGTCAGGGAATTAATTTGAAATTTGTATTCGCGCGACTCGCCGCGCGGGGAGTACCTCCCTCCCCGCGCGGCGAGTCGCGCGAAATACCTACTGCGCTTGAATAACCTGGCCTTAAACTTCGAACTTAGCCTAGTGTATGTTGTTTGTTTCTTTTCTGTAGATCTGTGGCAAAGGCCCCCAACTTTTTCTTCCATTCAACCATTTTTTTCATTCAAATTCAAAATTCAAAGTGCTTTATTTCCTTTACACCTTACAGGACTCTTGGACACGTCACAAAATTCAAATTACATAAGTAAAACTAGAAAATAAAGTGACCAGTTTGATTTTTGCTCACTTCTATATTTTTAAGTTATAATATTTTATTTGAATAAAATGAACGCACACAATTCTGTGAGTTTTCCCCAATATTTCTTATTCAATTCCTAATCAAAATGTACTTTTAACGTTAATTCGATAACTAAACAATGAAAACGTTTTTAGTGCTGAAGACATTTTTTTATATGGCAACATACACAATATGAAAAATATCTAGAGGTATATATGTAGTATACCTATATATTAAGTACATATAACACAAGCTCTGCTTAGCTTGGGGCTAGATGATGCTGTGTGAATTGTCCAGCATTATTATTATAATTTTATTTTCCAGCCAAACCTATACCGACTGATGCAAATGAGTCTTCAAGATATACCGGTCGCGTCAAAGTTTGACTACTTGTTTGACGCGAGCATTAAGGAGAACCGTGTTGAGTTCATCACTGACTTCCCAGGGGATAATGAGGCTGAGGTCGTCAGTTCTCTGCAGGTATGTTCAAATAAAACCACACTGTCTTGTTTTCGCACGCGCTTTCCCGGGATAAACGGTCTTCCGTTCGAATTTCATAGGATCTATTCCTATGAAATTCGAATAGGAAATGTATTTGAATGGGCCATTAAGTTGTCAGACAGAGAGACTGGCATAGTAAATTTCGAATGAATATTATTATGGAATGCTAGTTTATGCCCGCGGCTTCGCACGCGTTGTTTCTATGGAATCGTTTGAAGGTTATTTCTATCCCATGGGAACTGATTTATAGGATAAAAAGTACCTATGTTTTTTTCGAGGCCTAGATCTACCTGTTTCCTGATCCGTTCAGTAGTTTTGGCGTGGTACCTCACCAAACATCCAGCCATCCATACCTTCACATTTATAATACTAGTGTGATGTGATGGATTTCATATTGGGAGAAAGAAAAAATTTATGTGTATTGCTTGATAGCCTGTGTAGGATACAAATTACAATAATTACCAACCGGTCTCTTCTTTTGATAATGTTTGAACATTATAGGGAATATAATACATGTCCTTGTTAACAGATTCACCCACAAGGCTGGACCGCATTGAGTAGGAATATAAGTCATGATGACAGATCTGAGGTAAGTAGAAACCATTTATAATTATCTAAAAAGAATTAAATCCATCATAAATTGGTATCCCTCAATTAACCACCTATTCTACACTCAAACAATCGTAGTCCTCAAGAATGAAAACTATTTTCATTACCAACACATACAAAATTAATTGTGCTAAAATTGATGAAATGAAAAGGCAAATAAGTCTTCTCTTTCACGCACCAGCATATACAGGGTTGTTGGTAATTCACTGAGGGTGGGTCTTTACGAACGTGTTCGTGATTATGGGCAGAAACTGCTGTTCACGCAGTGTCAGTGAATTACCAATAACCCTGGACATATTTACCTTCAAAATTAGCCATTTACATTTTCAAAATTAGCCATTTTTGTTTTTAGTGGACATGCATCCACGACATCCAGTCTTATGAGGGGTATTCAGACAAAGGCACCCGAGATCTGTCGCCCCAGAAAACCGGCCGCGGCAGAGCTAGGAATAAACGACCTGAAGGGCCTTACAGTGCTGGCCCGTAAGTATCCTTTCACAGTTTCACCAATACTAGACTTCTACTCGAGTTCCAACATGTAGACCTGTTTAATGACAGCCTCGCTTCTATTTATATGTCCCTTAGATTGTACCTTGGTTTTAATTAGTTTGTACCCTATACACTAGCCAAACTCGATGTAGAATGTTTGTAAACAAAGCGCCCATACTTAACGTCGCGTCGCCGCAATAATAATTTTCGTGTTATAAAATAAGTTTTCTTATTTTATGTTAGTTTTAAGGTTTATATATCTATGGAACGTAGAATAAGTCAATTAAGATCTATAACTGTTCTAAGTGGTCTGAAATAAATGATAGATTAATATTATTATTAACCTAAAATTCACTGTGTTGTTGTCTCTGTTTTGATACGCAATTTACATTACTTGTCGATTTGAGATCCTTCCTTTAATAAATATTGCTTACTATTATATCTGAAACTCGACGCCAAGCAAGTGAGTTTTAGTTATTTGTGTCGTGGTTTGTTTACGAATATTCTACATCGAGTTTAGCTAGTGTAGAGGTATAGATAGTATGGATATTGGGGTAAAGAGTTAGATCCGATATGTTCATAGATAGTATGGATATTGGGGTAAAGAGTTAGATCCGATATGTTCATAGATAGTATGGATATTGGGGTAAAGAGTTAGATCCGATATGTTCATAGATAGTATGGATATTGGGGTAAAGAGTTAGATCCGATATGTTCATAGATAGATAGAACATACTTTATTGCACACTTATAACTAAGAAACAATTAACAAAAAAAAACAATTATAACAAAGTGACAATTGGCGGTCTTATGGCTCAAGAGCGATCTCTGCCAGACAACCTGGTATGGATAGGATCGTTGGAAATACATGGGGTAAGATCTGTGTGCATCTAATAAGTATTGTACTACTTAAAAATAAGTATTATATACATAAATTACAAAAAAAAAAATAATAAATAAATATATAAACACCTCCTATAAATATAAATATATCATACCTATAAATGTCTAAATACTGAGTAGTAGAGCTTGTCTGGGTACTTACTCGGATAGTAGACGTAACAGATAATAGTCTGAACAGCTGTTTGGCGGCAGAAATGAGTTATGGCTACTAGCTAAATATGGCGCTATCCCCTTTTGTTTTTCCTATACTGGATTTGTGACGTCAGCATTAATAGATAAGTATGAAAAATCGAAAGACCCGGGCGAAATAACACGGCACCTGGTTCGAACAAAAATCCAATAATAATAACAAATAACAGCAAGAGAACACGAAAATTTTACACGTGCATGAGTAATTGTGATGCTATCGCTGCAGCCCTCGCACGGTGACGGCGCGGCGGCGGCGGGTCGGTGCGTTGCGCTGGGCAGCGGGGGAAGTATCGAGTTCCGAGCTAGGTGCCATGCTAATTTGCCCGGGATTATACTGTTAAAGTGATCAATTTACGTATTTAGGAACACAATTTTTTTTTTCCTTTTGTATGCTGCTAGGCTATCTTATTTTTAAATCAATAATCCAGTCTGCTATACGATTCTATCTGTTCTGTGTCATTTAGTGATGTTGAGTCCAGTCACAAACCATAAAACGAATAATATACAAATATAAAATAATCTGGCTTGAACATACCTATGCGGTTTGTATTTCGACGCACTCGACTGCTGATCGTGTTTCAAGAGTATTACGACAGAATGTTCTAGTCTTCTTTCGTAAGCCTCGACGCAAACAGCGGACGTCTGTGGCATCATCGTATGTATAAGTCGTGTAGATAAAGATTGTTATTGAAAATGTCATGCTGTCCCGTTCCGATTATATTTAGCAATTATGAGCGGGACAGCATGACATTTTCCATCCCATTATTGACGTATATCATTTTTTTTTTTTTTTTTATGAAAGTGAATGTTTTTGGGATTCTTTTATGCTATGTTTGATGTAAATGTGAGCAACCGTTTAAATATTATTATGATAGTAACTATCCCTCTCTGTGCCCAAGTTTCAACATTACATTTTACTAGATGACCCCGTGAACTTCGATTAACCAATTTTTTTTTCTTGTCTGCCCTTTATCAGACAAACAAAACAAAAAATATTCAAATCGGTCAAGCTGTTTTAGCGAGACTAACGAACAGCAATTGTTATTTATATTATTTTTTATTTATTCCGCAACCTAAAGCCTTCCTTTTGCACAGAAGATTACGAAGAAGCCCACGATTGAATCGACCTGTCCCAACTGGTGCCCCGCGGCGAAGAAGCACGCGCTTAATGGGTTTCCATCCCGGTCTAAACGGAGATACCTCTATAACAAGAGCAGATGCCAATAGGACAGTCGCAGAGGCCAATAGAACAGGCGCAGAGACCAATAGAACAGACGCAGAGGCCAATAGAACAGGCGCAGAGGCCAATAGAACAGAGAGAGAAGATGCGAGAGTGGAGCCGGTGGCTGGGCCTAGTAATAGGCCTTCGGGTGGCGGTGCCAGCGATGGGACGCAGGGGCCGGCCGTTGGTAGTCTTCTCTTCGGTAGGGTGAGTATATTCTTAACTATAGATAATAATAAACAAATAATAGAATATACTGGATTATGTATATTATAATTTTAAGAATTTAATCTCTTCTTACTGTACAGTTATTGTATTTACAGAAATAATAAAGAGTTTTTTTTTATTCTTTATTCTTGACGAACACCCACCCTGTCTTGACTGTTCGAGCTGGAGCAATTTTGTACGTGCTTTAGAATTAAATGAAAGTTTATTGAATGTGTTTATATTATTATAGTAACCACGCCTCCATTCCATTAATATGAAATTTCCATGAACTGGCAGCAGAAAAGTGGCAAACGTTTGGTTTGCTACTTATTGCCACATATGGCCAATAACAAAGAAGTCAAGACATTTGTTCTTTTGCTTTCAGGGTATTCAAAATGATCTGTGGGAGGCTAGCATTTCAATCAAACAGCAAAGGATATTGCAAGACTTAGTAAGACGGTGAGTTGTGATGCGATCCTTGACAACCCTTAAACACCTACTTGTTCGGCAATGTAGCACTTATTTTAACCTACTGGTTTAACTCAGCAGGGGGTCTGCGAGACGTAACTTCAACATGCAGCGGATAACGGGCATCAACACCGGCATCTGTCCGCCTCTCACAGGCGCTAGCGTGGTATCTCGCGCCTCGTCTGACCCTGATACGTAAGTGTCTGATACATTTCGTCTGACTGGAGTCTACGTAACATGAGGGTAGGCATTCAGGGTTAAAATAGGCCTAAATGTCTATTCAAGTCTACGTACTTTTTCTATCACTTGTCCATCCTTATGTTTCCTGGAAGAGATCGCTCTTAGCGATAACGCCACACATTGTACATTATCTGTATTTGTGTTCTGTTATTTTTTGATTATTTGATGTGCAATAAAGAATAGTTGGCCGGGCATTTCGTACCGCACACCCGTTGCACGATTTTTTCTATCGTATTTTGGACTCAATTTGAACATACCTTCAATATCAACCATGTAAACAATACCATACATAAAATATGACTGATAACAGTATGATCTGCAAAATCATTAAAAGAGTAATTTGTTTGTAGCGTGTACATAAACATCCGTTCCACCCCGTCTACCGTTGGAATCTCGCCGGTGGTAGTGCCTGACAGCACGGATGTCAGGTAAGTGCTGCTGGCGGTCTGAGAGACGTAGTTACAACATGCAAGGGTTAACTAGTTGGTTGGACAATGGATGATTCATGAGTTGCATACAAAAACGTACCCTACGCAAATCAAGTTATCGGGCATAAACAGTAGTTTCAAATTGAGTGTAGTATACTAGCCTGAGCTCGCGGCTCCGCTCTCGTGCTTCTTGCATAAAACGTAGCCCACTAGCACTTGCATTGTGCACTCGGCACAATGCAGCTTGCTTAGCTAGGTACATAAATATCTATTAGTAAGATAGTAAATCAACAGGGTGATTGCTATGCAAAAAAGGATAAACCGCGCGCAATCATCCTCTATTACATATTATCTTACCTGTGAACCTGGAGCGCGATTACTGTTAAATTAATTAATTACGATATTCACCGATTTTGTCTCTAGTTTCGATAAAAATACAGAATACCGAATGTTATCGACACCAGAAACAAAATCGGCGCTTATCGTATCGATCCTTATCTTCATCTATAAGAGGACAAAAAATTTAAGCGAAGAAAATCAATGAACGAACACCTTATTTCTTATTTGATAATAATGTTGTATAAAATTTTTTGATTATAATTTAGTTTGAAATTTGACTTGTCTATGCAGTTGTTTTGTAAGCCTAAAGAAATAAACGTTATTGATTTGATTGTATCGACGGGTTGGCGGCGCGAGATTAAATTTTTTTCGTGGTTTATAATTTATTTCTACAGGAAATAAAACCGCGGAAAGTAGTTTTTGATTTTTATCCCAAAATCTCTTTTCAAATGCTTGTTTACGATTTGCGGCAAATTACTTTTCCGTTAGTTTTATACTATAAAGAAAGCAGAAAAAAATACTAACCACACAAAAAAATAATCTCGCGCCAACCCGTGACGATCACCCTTAACCTTAATATATATGTACATTGCGATTAAATTAAGGTTAAATATAATCAATCTATGTATTATAATTGATATCCTGATGACCTTTTCCAGACCGTCACTATCGGGAATGACGCCGTCCCGAGTCAGCGTCGCCGAGTGGGAGTCAATGGCAAAGAAAAGCAAAATCAAGCAGAATCGGAAGCGGCTATTGTACTATGTTGAGGAGACGAATCTAGGGAAAGGATTTATCAAAGTAAGGATTATTCTATCTAAGAATTATCATCTGCAACCCCACTTCACCCACTGCTGGGTATAGGTTGGGGCAAAACCTTTTCTTTTGTAGTTAGAATGATTTTGTAGGAAATGAGGTTTATTAAAAAAAAATTGCGTTTTCATATTTTTAAATCATTCCATAGTCAGCCAAAAAAAATTCCTTTTTAAGGAAAAAATGTTGCCTCACTTGTAGCCCTCAAACTATTGTGTTCCCAAGGATCCTGTCGGTAGTGTCGTTGTCTAGGTATACTGATTTTATATTCATATCCTCCTCATGGTAAAAGACAAATAACTGAGTTCGCTCACGTGGTACCTACTTAGATAAAACCTTGCATAAAGAACTCGGGAATAATGAAGCTACCAAATATAGCAACATAAAATGTGTTCATTCAGACCAGTAGTTCCGGAGACAATCTATTAAAAATATACATACATTTTATTACAATTTGGTGCGGTCTGTTCTACCGATTGTAAATCCGCCATAGCGTCTTCAGCTTGCCGCAAACAGCATCTGCCTGCAGTCTTTCGCAGGTCGTCCCACCTGGCAGCAGGGCGTCCTATACTACGTTCGCCGAGTCGCGGTCTCCACTCAAGAACACGTTTCTTATTTATCACCTTGTCAATAATTTCAGGAGCTGTGCTACTCAGCGGACGGGCGCATAGTCTGCTCGCCATTCGGAAAAGGCATCCGTCTTCTGGCGCTGGACGAGAACTGCAGCGAAATACCCAGCGTCGTTCAACACTTCGAAGAACCGAAGCAAATGCACGAAATAGGGCAGAGTCTAGGCTATCACTCAGATCTCGTCGTTTGTACTAAGTTTAACCCTCGCTTCCACTCACTAGTCTCTGGATGTTTGGAAGGGAAAATAGTGTGGTATCAGCCTTACAGTGGAGAATTGAATCATTGAATATACCCCTATACTCTGTCCACGCGTTTATTTTCTTTTTGTCACATGTACGCCTAAGAAGTTCCCTAATTGTTAACAGGTAAGTGAATGAAGACTGATTCAAAGAATGCAATATTTTATAGACTTTCTTTTTAATAATAGTGATGCTAATTTGTTAACTCGTAAAATATCGGGACTAACGAGAGCTTCGATATTTATCGAGCCGATAGAACGAAGATTATTCTAGTCAAATTCAAATTGCTTTATTTCCTTTAGACCTTACAGGACTCTTGGACACGTCACAAAATTCAAATTACATAAGTGAAACTAGGAAATAAAGGGCAATGGCCTTTATTAACAAAGAAAATTACAATCAAATTATAACTAGTATTTACAATTGAAACAATTAAGCTAACTGCAGACTGTTGCAAACAATCTACAGGTAGCTCAACTGATCCATATCAATACCAGTCGGAAGCGTCCCCAAGACGCTGGCTGCATTGCCCCGCTGTATGGCAATGCTGATGCGCTGCGCCAGATATCCGCCAGCTCTCGGGTCACGCGTCGCGTCGACCAGACGCTCAGATAACTTTTTAAAAACCCGGAGAGCCTCGGTACCCCACGGACCTAGGGTCTCGACCCCAAAGGGAGCAAATATGTAGGCTCTGTCGAGACCTGCATATTTGCGTCTCTAAAATAAAGTGATTTTCGTGCACTTCTATCTTTTTAAGGTAAAGTAAAGAAGTGAACAAGCAACCTATACCTTGTTAGGTTGCCTTTTCTATGAGAAAGTATCCATACTAATAAATTCGAAAAAACCTCTGTCTGTCTGTCTATCTGTCTGTTACCTTTTCGCGGCTGAACGGATCTTAATGAAATTTGGCAGTGAGGTAAATGGTATACCAGGGACGGACATATGCTACTTTTTATCCCGGAAAAGAGCGTGCGATGCCGCGGCCAGCAGTTATAAAATAAAATGTATAGTTAACTTAGTCTAACTCTGTCAACGGCAGTACTAAGTAGCAAAAATAAACCGCCAAGTGCGAGTTGACTCGCACACGAAGGGTTCCGTACCGTAAGAATCAGGCAACTTTTTCAAAGAACACCAAAATTTCACTTGTTTGGACGACCCCTTTAAATTTTCAACTTTATTTTATTTTTAGTATTTGTTATTATTACAGTTGAAGTGTTACTTAATTATAGAAAGTTTAATGTGTTCTACCTATTGTAAATCAAGAGATACAGCCTTGACAAATTAAGAGCAAAAATAGCCGAAAATATTACGTTTGTTGTATGGGAGCCCACTTTAATTTTGATATTTATTTTATTTTTATTATTTGTTGCTATAGCGGCAAGAGAAATACATATCATTTAAAGCGGAGGCTTAGTGATAGGGTTCCGTTTTCACCCTTCAGGTACGGAAGCCTAAAAAACTTCATAAAAATATTATTCAATTTACTGAATATAATTTTGTTTATTGAATATTCTGATCCGAGAAATCAGACGCCTGAGTCTTCAGTAACTATATTACTTCTTTGTCTGAGTATGTCTGTAAATTAATAGGTGCAAAATGTTGAGCTTAAAGGTCTCTACCCATTACACCGTATCATACCATGACCGTGCTATGAACGTGTCAGGCAAAAAAGTATTTTTTGTATTGAAAAGTATGGGACTATGCTCACTAGACCGTTCCGTCACCAACCAACAACGTCGCGTGTCATGCACGGAGCGGCAACTATTCTCGATGAGAATATTTTGCCGGTGCTGATACGCTCCGTGCATGACACGCGACGACGTTGCCAAACCGCTGTGCGCAGGCGGCGAGCCGGTGAGCAAACGGCTTCTCAAAATGTCATTGTGAATGTTTTTCAATAACATATTGAATTGGAATTGAGACATTCGGAAATACTGGAAAAATTGTTCTTCATCATCAACTAAATGCCTAAATAATGTCCAATATTCCCCTTTGGTTTTTCTTTCTTTTATAGAATCGTGAATCCAGTAGCGTCGAGTTCTTGTTGTACGTTCTTCTTCATCCAATATTATGGCAATCATTGCCAACTGTCAAGCGGTTCTTCTAATAGCCATACTTATATAGTGACATAAAAGCACACGTCCACTACAGTCTGATATGCACATAAGAATGACGGATTCCGAATCAACTACGTTACACACGGACATCGTACGGGTTGTATGCGGTCATCATACGCTTTACAAACGGGTACTTCTTCATTAACAAAATCGATTGTTAAATCGAATCAGAATCAAAAATCATTAGGACATGTCATGACTAGTTGATTGTCACTCGTGCAATAGCCATACTTATATAGTGACATAAAAGCACACGTCCACTACAGTCTGATATGCACATAAGAATGACGGATTCCGAATCAACTACGTTACACACGGACATCGTACGGGTTGTATGCGGTCATCATACGCTTTACAAACGGGTACTTCTTCATTAACAAAATCGATTGTTAAATCGAATCAGAATCAAAAATCATTAGGACATGTCTTGACTAGTTGATTGTCACTCGTGCAAGCTGTCAAGATAATAAACGTGTGGACGGAGTATAGTTTAGTGTGTATGATTTGGTTTTATTTATCTATAGTCGTTTTCACGTAGGAAGCGTTCGGTGACGTTTCATTATAAACATATGACCTAAGGTTTATTAGCAGGGGTCGGAATAGGTAGAGTTTTTAAGTAGGTATCTAATGACGAAAAATACCTAGGATAACATAACATGGATACGCCTTTTTAATCCCTGGATTGGGTATTGATTAAATGTTTTCTAAATTTCAGGGATTGATATTATTGTCTTCTAAAACATTTCTTTGTATGTTAGTCACAAATTAAGTAAAAAAAATAGAAAAAAAACAAAAAAAAAATAGAAGTCTTCCATTGGTGATTTTCGGGTTCCTTTATGTGTAGTTCCATTAATGTGCCGGTCTAAATTGCTTTTTTTTGAAGCCTTTATAGAAGTTTCACACTTGGCACAAAATATTGTTCCACTTGCATAGTCGTAGATTAAATCTGAATCGTCTTTAATCCAGTTTCGCACAACGTCTTCCCTTCTAATTGGGTGTTCCATAATGGCGCGAACAAAATAGAGCACTTTTCTTTTTGTCGTGGAAATGGTATAACTAGAATAAAAAAAAAATTCGTGAACACAAAGTTTTTTAATTTAAAATAGTTTAAACGATGTAACTAGAGATCAAAGAGAGGAAAGACCAGTTAGCTACGCTATGCTCAATTCCTGATATGCACGGATTTTAAGTTACCTAATATAAAATGTATAAGGTATGTATGTGTGGACTAAAACTAATACTGTTTGCTAGCATCAACACAAGGTTTTAAATAATTATAAGATGTGATATTTTAACCTAAGCTTTTTCTTTTCGACAGTCCAAGAATCTGATTCACAACACAACTATCAAATGTAAAATCCCAGTCCAATAAACATAGCCAAAATCGTCAAGTTATGCAGGTTCAATCCAAAAAACGTAAGCCAAGGTCAAAAATATAAAAATCCAATACCAAAACTAAACGCACGCACACTCAACGCACCGAAGCAGACGAGTGAACAAAAATGTATATCCATCCTCTCTTCGAACCATCCCCTCATCCCGCACCCCACCTTGTAGCGGTAGGAATTTGGACAATAGAAATGGAAATAAATAAAATTTACGCGGTCTACACACTGTCTTGAGAAACAATAATTGCTTTCTGACGTACCGGGCAGGAATCAATTACTTTTATATTATTTTATAATATTAATATTTCTAAATATATTTTTTGAATGAAAGTAATGTTTCGAGTTCGAAGTACGTAAATAAGTTTTAGCAGATTATCGGGAATACTTATAAACTCTACCTATTCCGACCCCTGTTTATTAAAAATAATTTTATTAGATTTTTTGTGATTTCAATTTACATAGAATAACGTAATATGAATTTACTATATAAAAGTAAAATAGAAAGTAAAATCTTGTTTCTACATATTAGACCTCTATTATGTAGATAAAGGTGTAAAACAAGTTTTTTGTTGTATTTCTCTTGTCTTGGCGAGTTTATAACCACCGCATTTGTTTTAAAAGACACAAATTAAATAATGAAAGAACGTAACAAATTAAGATTATGAATAGCTATGAAACTAAGCACCTATTTATATGATCTCAGCTCTTTTATCAGTGAAGTTGAACGAACTTGGCTAGTTTTTACATTTATGTTTTTGATTAGATTTTATTACTTTTTGATAAGTTTATATATAGTAAATTTTTAATCACCCAGGATCATGAGTACATTTTCTATAAGCCAATGTAACTTACAAATTCATACAATTTATAAGAGACGCGCTTTTATTTATCTAGGCTTTTTCAGTATAAAAAAATCAGTAATTATCAACTTTGCAATCACTTGTATTGCCCAACCCTTTCGAAACGACCGATGCGATGGAAGTCGTTCAAACCTGTGTGTTCTCGTCACCGCGATCTAGAGCTTTTACACTTTTACTAGCGACATCTAGTTAAGAATTTATTTAATGAGGAACTAATGCAACGATAGGTCCCTTTTATTGAAACCCGGGGTTACACGATCGCTCATACATTTATAACGATAATTCCGAAACGAATAATTATAAATTATATTGGCAGTTCTTATGCCAAAGTTGTTTTCTTTTATTTGACCCTAAACTTGACTTTGTGGGCTGATTTTATTTTTCCCGCCCATCTTTTACTGTATGAGAGGGTATCATAATTTTCATGAATTATTTATTTTTATATATTTTACAATTTTGGTTTATTATTAAGCGTCTATTTGTGAAATTTTAAAACTATAGGTCTATAATCTAATGAGATATTCACAAATAACCCCACGAAAATCAATACAAGCACTGATATTGATACCTCAAAATTTTAAATTTTAGTTTTTAGATTTTTTTTCCGATTTAACCTTTATACTTACCAAATTTCAACTTTCTAGGATATCTAGAAATGGTTTAGGTCATTGATGATTCAGTTGTTAAAAATGGCACTTTTGACTCAAGAATACCTTCATACCAAATTTGAACTTCCTAGGATATCTAGAAGTAGTTAAGGTTTTTGATGAGTCAGTTGTTAAAAATGCCATTTTTCGGACCTTCGTAGCTTAAGAACCTTTTAATATCTTTTTATAAAATTTGGTATTCCAACTCTTTTCATGGATCTTACTAGACATGCAAAATTGCAAGCCTGAGGTTTGATAATGTCTGAGATACAGGTGGGACCCAAAGCTTGCCCAATGGTTCATGTAAAGATACTCACTGCTATTGCGTCGTCCGTTTCATTCCGAACTTTGCTGGACGCTCTATCGCGCGCCTCAATAACGTTTTAATGATTTTTCTATTTTTCCGATGTATTTTTCACTTTCTCTAGTTATGATGATACGTTCCGATCTACGCAAAACTAATAATCTTTGATATTATTAAAAAAAAGTTTTCTAATTTTTACAAGTTATTTAGTATGGCCACAGACCAGTTTATATAAACTGGTCTGTGGTATGGCGTACTGTACAATGTAATATGTGTTGTGTGGGACAAATCTTGAAACTGAATTTTAGACCTCAACCGATTCAGCCTAATTTTGGCATACGTAACAATGCAATGTTATGGTACCATAGAGCTGGTCTGATGATGGAGACAGAAGGTGACCATATGAACTTGTACTTATACGAAAAGACGTAACTCCTTTGGGCTACTTTGGGTTCGTTGGATTTGCCTTGCCAAGTACTACATTGGAATGGTTGAATAAAAGCTTGTTTTTAAAAACTTTTTTTAATATTAATATTAGGTCGTTACATATGAAATTGGGGTTTTGTATGAGAGGAACATAAAGTAGATTTTTTTAAATATAAAATGTTTAATCAAAGTATGTACCCTTGCTATCTTTTGCAATCTCATAGGTAGTTAATTGATCCTTTACTAAAAAAACCTTTCGGACGGGAATCAATACAATCTTTGAAGGTGGTTTGGACTGCCCCATTAGAGTTGAATTTTTTCCTTGCGAGAAGTTATCCAAATTTCGAAAAATTTGTAATCTGTTATCATAGACATTCCAATTTGAAGCTCCTCTAATTTGGTAGCCGTCTCTTGTGCAGTGTGTGGTCTAGCGTTGTCCTGAAGCAGCAATGGCCTAGAGCGATTGACCAGCCTCGGTTGTTTAGCAGCTAGCTTTTCCATCATGGTTTGCAGTTGCTGACAATAGACATCTGCCGTAATCGTCTCGCCAGATTTAAGAAAGCTGTAGTGGACGACACCGGCACTGGTCCACCAAACGCTCACAAGTAACTTTTTTTGAGTCAATTTTTGCTTGGGGCATGATCTGGCTGCTTTGCCAGGGTTCAGCCATTGCGATGACCGCTTCCGATTATCGTACAGGATCCACTTTTCATCAAAGGTAATGATTCGATTTAAAATCCCTTCAATATTGTGCCGGTTGAGTAATGTAACGCAGCAGTCGACGCGCGTTTGTTGATTTGCTTCACTTAATGTGTGAGGTACCCACCTTTCAAGCTTTTTCACATTCCCAATTTGCTTCAAGTGGGCAGCTTCATCACTAACACCGCAGCCTGCAGCTAACTCGGACGTGGTTTGCAATGGATACGCTTCCACAATAGCCTTCAATTCTTCATTATCAACTTTGGTCTCCGGCCGTCCACGGGGCTTGTTCTGCGGGTCGAAATTTCCAGAACGAAAACGTTGGAACCAAAAAACGCACTGTGTTTTCTTTTGCGATACCGCCACATCATTAAACTTCGAGCCGTTTCTGCAGCACTGGTGCCACGGTGGAACTCGTACTCGTAAATAACGCGATATTTCAAGTTTTCTATTTTGTTAACTGAGTGACGCAATGAAAAAATACAAAGGAGGAAAAAACAAATGAATTATGGTTTTCGATACACAAATGCATGAGTAAATAGCTGTATAAATTTGAATTTGGAATTCCTAACCAAAGAGGAGTTATTTGAGATCAAAGTGGCCAGTACAACAAAACGCTAATTTCGTAACAATGACCTAATATTACTTGTGGAGGCTCATTCAAATTTAGTTACGTTGAAATAGAAACAAAACCTTTTGAAATGCTGATATGACAAAATCTTAGTTATTTGATAGTAGGTACCTACGTAATTGAATTGAAACATATTCCATCTGCCAGGGAACGCTTTCTACGTAAAAACTAGGTACTTTATTTATGATGATGGGCGTAAAAAGCTGTATTTTGCGTTATCCGTAGGTACTTCGATGTCTTATTATGGGAAGCCTTATTCAAATCTTGTTGATTCCACTGCTTTTATGTTAAACGTCAATCAAATCATTTATTTACAAGACTACTTGCATTATTATGAATGCGTGGCAAGGTCTTAAAGTTTAGTGTAGGACGGCCTCTGACCGGAGGGATAGCGATCTGCGAAATGCTTGCTCCTTGATGCGGCAGTCGGGCGATATGGCGATCATTAGGGGAGGCCTATGTTCAGCAGTAGACTAGTATAGGCTGATAAAGCCCATAGCTCATTAGGGCCACCCGGGACCCGGCCCGCACCACCTCGCCTCTTGCGGACGCCGAGTGGTGAACCAGTGAACATTGACAATGCGCTGTCAACGCAAGACAAGCATGCGAGCAGGGAGTTATCACCGAGTGGACGACCGGTGGAAAACCTTCTGTCCGTGCGTGGAAAGCTTGCGAGCGAGGCGATCTGTAGTATGTACAGAGCGCATATCCATAGAATTCCATATAAACAATACTAACCGCACGAGGCGAGGGGTGTGGGTCTAATGAGCTCCTTGATGATGAAGATTTAAATATTTCCTAATTCTTCCTGTGCTCTAATAATGTTGGCACAAAACCTAACTAGCAACCGAAACTCAAAAGGGACAACAATATTTTTAGGGTAATTGGTTTAAGTTTATGCCAACAAAATCGACACCTTGTCTTGTAATGTGATCGTACTTCAATTGGTGAAAAAACTAAGTTGAAAATACAAGTATGTTAGTGCTAGGTAATTAATAACATTAGATAATTTGTAATTAATTTTTTTTATACTTACTGATAAAATAAAGCAACTCATATAAACAGTTTGTAGATATATAATTTAACATGTTCTCAACAGTACTACAGTCAAATAGGCCCGGTTCACAAAAATGTATACAAGACTTCGCATATACATCCACCAGCGCTACCGCACGGTACAATAATAAACATTCAAGTTTGGACTTAAACTCATAATCTTTAGATACATTTTACAGTGACAAGATAAATAAATAATGCTGGACAATTCACACAGAATCATCTAGCCCTAGCTAAGCAGAGCTTGTGTTATGGGTGTATTAAGTATATCAGTTATCTAGTGATAACTGATGTACTTAATAAGTATATCAGTTATCTAGTGATAACTGATATACTTAATACAATACTTTACATACATATATTTCTTATTATACCTACATAGAAAACACCCGGAACAAATATCTGCAGCTCATACGAATATTTGTCCCGAGGCGGGAATTGACGACCTCAGGTCGTCGAAGATGGCTTACCTACCGCAAGCTTCATACGAGTGGCCCGCGAGTTGTCTGATGCCGTCAAAATTCATCCAAATATTACGAGTTAAGCGAGTATATACGGGATGGTACGAGTGAGCCTATATTTAAATGCACATTTTTGTGCTGTGCGGCAGCCGTGTGCTCCAGATCTGCGACAACCTTAAATCAAACATGGCCGGCCTCCTTTAGCTTAGCGACTAGCGTATCGACGTCAGGGACGATGGAGCCCGATTGCCTGACTGGCGGGTCTTCCACGGAGATCACCTTGATGCGAGGAGCTAGGTCCACGCCGAGGTCCTTGGCTGTTATCTTCTTAAGCGGCTTCTTTTTAGCTTTCTGAAAAAGGCAGTAACTTTGTTATGTACGATACGAATGCACAGACAATTTATATGAATACTACTCTTTTTATTAAAGGGCTTCGGCTTTGTGCGATAAAACAAATGTTTTTAATGCATAACTTGTCAAGTTATGCATTAAACGCGTTTCGCGTCATTCGAAAGACTGCACGGAGATCGAGATCCTGGATGCGACAAGCTGAAGATATGGCGCTCAATAGGGGAGGTGTCCATCTAGTATAGGCTGATGATGATGGAGCTTTTAAAATGTTTCTTAATTCTTCTTGTTCTCTATATCTTATGTAAGTTAGGACAAAGGAAACACCCAGATCACATGACCCTATAATTTTTTCGTGATTTTTTTAGTAAAAACTTGTTTACTTTTTTCTATGTTCTACAAGTAAATTATATAGCAGTTAAGCTCGCCGTTTCCGTGTTTCGGCTCACCGTTACCGTGGCCACTACCATGGGCAGGAATAGCGAGTTGGCCCGGAACTGGGGGCCATTTTCTGGCTTGTGTAATCATGAGGGGGTAATGTATAATAATCCCCACGCTGGGCATGCGGGTTGGGATCGCAGTTTGGTATGGAATTGTTCTGCAGGGGGCGCTGGTGCCCGCCCCCAGGTTTATGTCCCTTAGTCGCCTCTTACGACACCCACGGGAAGAGTTGGGGTGGTGCAAATTCTAAGCCGGCACCACACAGGAGTTATCAGTAACTCCAAATGACTTGGCTTACACTGCATAATCATCGGGGCCAATATCACTTGACGAGGGGTTGATAACATAGAAATTGTGTGAACAAGGGGCATGGGTTCGAGCCACCGAGCGCGCTTTACTTTCCGGCAGTATACACTCGCCGAGACGTCTGGTGACGACTCGGGCGCTCGTTCGCTCAACGACAAGAGCCTACACGCGACACCGTCGCCCCTAACGCACCAAGTGCACAATCGTGCTCGGCCCGAGTCGGGGGGCCTCGGCGAGTGTATACTGCCAGCATTACAAATAGAGAGAAAGAACCGTTGACAAACAATGTTAAATTATACAATGGAGAACAATTTATTTTTGGATGGATTAGGTTTTCATTATGCAGCGGGGGACTGAAGTCACAGAATCACGCTATGCAACTAGGTACCTATTGAAAATTAACGCATTCACTGCCTAGGCTCGGCGGTTCGACCTGCAGGGGCGCGCCGCCCCGCCACGAGGGGTTGCGGAGGGCGAGAGGATGTGTACATCTTAGGCCATGTATGTAAGTGTTAGCTTAAAGAAGCCTAGACTTTCGAGAATAATAATCTTACCATAATATTAGGCAGTGTAGCGTATCTGGGCTCGTTTAGTCGCAAGTCCGCGCTGATCACAGCTGGTACCTTCACCTTGATGACTTCCAATCCACCATCAATCTCCCGGGTCACTGTTAGACCACCGTCGGATTTCTCTACCTGAAAGTTAAATATTACATAGTAATTCATTTTATGATTTCCCAGAAGAAATACTAGAAAGTTTTTTTTCAGTGGAGGCTTATTGCTCAATCGTAGGTAGATACAGGCTGATGATGGTAAAAATTATTATACTGAAGCACAAAATACTTAGCATGCAATTCCTTAACGCGTTCACTGCCAAGCTTCAGTGATGCGAACCTGGGAGGGGCGTGTCGTCGCTGCTCTGCAAGTACCTGTAGTATGATGAGTGCGTCAGTAGTATTCAAAATGTAAAGTGGAAAGCTTACCTTTGAGGCAAAAGCACCTTGTGGCCAATCCAGGAAAGCAGCTGTCATTTGTGCAGTTTGGTTCGAGTCGTCATCAATGGCCTATCAAAAATAAAATTTATAAGTAGGTACATTGGTACATCAGTGTTGATTTAACTTTTCCTAATTCATTGCTAAGTTTGGTTTTATAACCTACCAGTTATTAATTCCATTATTGGCATGTGAAATAAAAGATGTGTTAAGTTTGTGTGACAAACACTCTTGGGATTCAATATTTTAATCTGACAATTTTTGATTAATTTTGGTCCATTTCATAGATATAGATCTAATCTGCTTGGTGAATTACCTGTTTCCCAACAATGACAATATCAGCCTTCTCATCCTGAGACAGCTTGGCGAGAATCTTGGCCACGTGCAGCGGCTGCATGGTCTCATACTCTGCTCCAGTCACCTCCACATGGATGGCACGGTCTGCACCCATAGCCAGTGCAGTTCTGAGAGTTTCCTGAAATTGGTTTTAAAAATATACTTTACTACAGGACCTGTACAGAGATTTTTGGAGTTTTTAAATTTTGAGTACTGATTTTAGGTAAGTACAGAAAAGCTTTTACTACATGCACTTTGAAGTGCTCCATAATTGCCACAAGTAAAAACCTAATGAAAATTAATGGTTGCTTATCAGGGCTACTATTTTTACCAACTTTTGCTTACAGCCTGAGTCTAGTATAGGTTAGTCATGTTATTTTACCTGTGCCTGAGCAGGGCCACAAGAGACAGCAATGACTTCACTAGCCAATTTCTTTTCCTTCATCCTGACAGCCTCCTCCACTGCTATCTCATCAAACGGGTTCATGGAGTGCTTCACCCCATCTGTGACCACTCCACTCTTGTCTGGTTTGACGCGGACCTAGTTTTATGGACAGGTTTTATACATACACTTCAATAATTTTATTGTATTTATACTACGCCTGCTCGGAAAGTGACTTATACCTTTTCCAAACTTGAGCTAGAAAGTACGTCATTGCAGGTTGCAGGTTGAAAAACTAGGAAATAATGTATGGAAATCGATTTCAAACTAGTTTTTTTTTTCTGGATATTTCAGCCTTTAGCTATGGTTATTTTCATTATACGTTAAACTACAAAAAGTTTTGACTTATAGTCCACCATATAATATCGGCCTCTTCTGTTCTCGGAACAGTACCTAATTAAAAAAAGAACCAAGTGCTGAGGCTTTCGCGGTTAATTCTTTGAAATTTACATTTTAGTTAGGTAATTTTATGAATTCTACAGTATGAAGATTTTATGACACCGCCAGTAATAAAGAAATTGCTCAAGGAGTGATTGAGAACCTATTGCCCGAGTAATCCAGAAATAAATACAAGACTTGAAGATTTCGTGTAGATGTAAGAGTGCAACTTCTTTTTTGAAAAAATGTTTTATTATCATCGTACATAGTATAAAGCACTATGTATCACTCAGGAGAAAGTGCGATTCCTACCTCGTGTGTTTTAAGGCCCGAGGTGCGAATCAGTCACATTCTCACCTCAGTGAACAATGTACTATATGTAAACTAAGTTTAACTTTTACTAGGAAAATTGATATGAATGGCGTTGATTGTAATCATATTGATGTTGGTGTTCCAAATTTCAAATGAAGTTAGGTACTATGCCAATTATTTATTCAAAAGTCTCGAAAGTAATAAAATAACAATAGATTTAATTTGGTTCGAGTTCAAGGTGGTTACTGATAAGATAATAGAAATAACCTTACTCTTTTTGATCTTTTCACAATAGAAGTTGATTCTAACTCACAGTTCTTGCTGCTAAGATCTACAGGTTTATCTTAGAAATAAGGCCTGGATTATAGAAAATAAGGCAGAAAGAAAGTAACCTTTGCACTCAGCTGTATTTACTTACCTTGACGGCGTAGTCGATCACTCTTTTGACTCCAACAAGTACGCGAGACATTTTGGCTACTTTATTACCTAGTTTTAGCAAAAAACAATTAGGTTTTTGATTTTTAACAAAAACAAATGAACTCAGCTGTGTAAGGCCGAAGTCCAACCAATGTTCAAAATGTTCAAATTGGTTGATGAGTGAATGTACAAAATTAAAAATCTAATGTAATGCCAACCTGCTGTCAACTGTCAAAGTAAACGTCAAGCTGTTGAGTGATGTGCTGTGCTGTGCCGGCTGTGCCTGCCCGTTGGTTGGTGAAATGGGCTCCGAATCCACACGCTAATTTATTTCGAAAATTTAGAACCCATTTAACCTTCAGAGCTACGCTACCTTACAATAGTTATAAAAAAACCCACACACAGTAATAACCCAATCTCGGGTTAGCATGGACGTGGAAGTCCAGCCAGCACGTTTACGCACACAGGTACTTCGCATGAGTTACCAATTAATTGGTATCACCCCAAAATCGTATTATCCCAATTCCCATTGTTTCGGCCAGCTACCTAGTCGTATTTCAATAGATATGTGCTCTTATTGTTAACTTGATGAAAACATCAACTACCTAATGTTGATGTTTTCATCAAGTTAACAAACAAACCTAACCTACTGTAGGTATTAGGTAGTATTCAAGGTGCCAAGTTATTGGGGTACCAGGCCGGAAACGGGTTGTTGTGCACCCTATACCCAACTGATCCGCATGGTTGATTTTCAGAAATACGTTCTTTTAAATTTTCATAGAAAAAAGAAACTCAAGTCAAACGCTAACCAAAGCGACCACCCTATCACTAACGCAACCACACCATTTTTCCGACAAAATTTTAGGGTACCTTTAACAAGGCCGCCTTTTTGTACTAGATTTACCTTAGTTCATAAGATTTATTTATTATTTTTCACGTGCAAATAAAGAATAGGTACATTAATTCATGCTAAAAATAAAACTAGGCACATACGAGTATGTACCACTTTTTAAAATTTCGTGATTTTCTAACATTACTGAAAATTATTTATCGGGTATTTACCACTTAACTTTTATTAAAATATCGATCTTTATTAGGTACCTACGTAGACGTACCTACCACGAAACAAACATACCTACCCACAGTTAAACATTAAAGAATAATAATTTAATAGCCACAAACTCTTATTAAAATATCGTTATATTCATAAAAATTGTGGGAATAGCTAAAGCTAAAGACAAAATAGCTGAAAAGAAATAATGCCGCGGGGTCGTCTCATTGGCTCACGTAACGCCCCTATTCCGCCTACCGCGCCTACGGGCCCTAGGCCTGGCGCTAGATTCCACATATCTAGTGTGTATAACTAAGTATGGGCGGTGCCAATTTATGGTCAAGAACCTTACCTGATGAACAGCTGGCTTAGGGTCGTCACTCTCTTAAAAATGATGAAAGATTCGAGGTATTTTTTTCAGTAAAAAACCTTGAAACCTAGAACAAAAAATGTTCATTGGTGGACCACCCCCCTCCTTCTCGCTTAGTACAGCAGTAACGTGACACCTTGTTTATCATAAATAAAGGGAGCAATGTTTAAGAAACAAAGGACATCATTATTAGTATAATATTTATTTATCTTATTCCACTATTGAATCACACCAAGAAGTAATCTTACAAACACAATACACTCTGTATTGATTCACACTAAAACTTGAATTCTTTGTATTTCTTGGCCTGTTTTGATTCTGTATTCTGCTGCCGCTTTCTTTTGTTCTGTAACAAAAAATTGATGTTAGCAAGAACCACAACACACAATAGATTCTCACACGCTCGCTCGGCGCAGTGCTACATATTTAGTTGTACAGAAGACTAGGAATCATGGTCATGACGCGTCACCGTTTCAGCACCGTTGCCATTAAAAGCCGCCACACACGGAAACCGTGCGGGTTGTATCATACGAGTTTATATGAAATACTACACATACACCGCCCGGCGGCTTTCGTGCTAACATGGTACCTTCTACAGTTGCGCCTTCCGGTCTCTGCTTGCGCAGTTGTCGCTCGTAACGCGCCGCCACCACCGCCTCGCAACTCAGAGGGATCCAGGGCAACTCCAAGACACTGACAACATACTTAGGAACTAAAGAGTCAGCTCTTACCTTCTGCCTAGCGACATGGTCTGCCAACATATCGGACAGGTCCTCCTGCGCCTTCCCAGGTCTCTGCTCGCGCAGATGTCGCTCGTAGCGCGCCGCCACCGCCTCGGGCTCCAACTCCAACTCAGAGGGGTCCAGGGCCACTTCGACGCCGGCGGAGCGCGTTTCTACGCCTTCGCTGCTTGTGCCGGATGGTGGGGGCATGCTTCTCTTGCCTGGGGAACAAAAATTTTAGTTACATCAAGGAATGTAAGTCAGAATCTTGTGTCGTGACACAATGCACCTTTCATCTAGCAATTAACTAAATCAAAATCAGTGTATCTGATAGAGGCAGACAGAAACACAGATGGACACGTATACTAATGTCATGTTAACAACCTCTGCGTTGGGGGTTAAAAACAGCTTCTATTAGGTCCTTACATATGAAATTGGCGTTTTGTATGGGAGGAACAAAAAGTCGAATATTTTTTAATATAATATATTTAATTAATCAAAGTATGAACCATTATTTTCTATGCACTTTTGCCATCTTATAGGTAGTTCATTGATCCCTTTACTAAAAAAACCAGTCGGACGGGAATCAATAAAATCTTTGAAGGCGATTTGGACTGCCCCATCGGAGTTGAATTTTTTCCCTTGCAAGAAGTTATCCAAATTTCGAAAAAAATGGTAATCTGTTGGAGCAAGGTCCGGGGAGTACGGAGGATGTCTTAGACTTTCCAATTGAAGCTCTTCTAATTTAGTAGCCGTCTGTTGCGCAGTGTGTGGTCTAGCGTTGTCGTGAAGCAGCAGTGGCGTGGAGCGATTGACCAGCCTAGGTTGTTTAGCCGCTAGCTTTTCCATCATGGTTTGCAATTGCTGACAATAGACATCAGCCGTAATAGTCTGGCCAGATTTGAGAAAACTGTAATGAACAATACCGGCACTAGTCCACCAAACGCTTACAAGTAACTTTTTTGGGGTTAATTTTCGCTTGGGGCAGAATTTGGCTGGCTGGCCAGGATCCAACCATTGCGCTGAGCGCTTCCGATTATCGTAAAGAACCCATTTTTCATCACAGGTAATGATTCGGTTTAAAATACCTTCATTATTGTGCCGGTTTAGTAATGTAACGCAGCAGTCGACGCGCGTTTGCCGGTTTGCTTCAGTCAATTCGTGAGGTACCCACCTTTCAAGCTTTTTAATCTTCCCAATTTGCTTCAAGTGAATTAAAACAGTTTTATCACTAACATCGCAGCCTGCAGCTAACTCGGACGTGGTTTGCGATGGATCCGCTTCCACAATAGCCTTCAACTCTTCATTATCAACTTGAGTCTCAGGCCGTCCACGGGGCTTGTTCTGCAGGTCAAAATTTCCAGAACGAAAACGTTGGAACCAAAAACGAACTGTGTTTTCTTTTGCAACACGACCGCCATACACATCATTCACCCTTCGAGTTGTTTCCGCAGCACTAGTGCCACGGCGGAACTCGTACTCGTAAATAATGCGATATTTTAAGTTTTCCATTTTGTAAAATGAGTGACGCAAACAGAAAAAAACAGAAGAAAAAAAACAAATGAATGACGATCATCGAAGCACAAATACATGAGTCTATAGCTGTACAAATTTGAATTTGGAATTCCTTACCAAAGAGGAGAAATTTGTGATTAAAGTGGCCAGTACGAAAAACGCCAATTTCATATGTAAGGACCTAATATAATTCTGCGTGGATTACGTTATTGTATGGAAGATCACTGTAATCCCTGCCTAATCAGGCCCTAAGCAGCCCACCTTCTTGATGTAATGAAGAACTAATCTTTTGTAGGCAGCCTGGCCTTTCTACAAACGGGCTGACTCTGCAGGTCTGGCGGTGACATATATATATATATATTTTTATTTTTAATTTGTTTATATTAAACATTATTTACATACTTATGCTACAGCTAACATAAACCGTTGATCGTTTTGTCCGTCAGCCTCAGTCTCTATGGTAAGTATATTACTAATGAATACAACAACTCATACACTTATTACTTATAATTAATACAATATATATCTACATATTCATGACAATACTTCATAAATCATCATCATCCATCAGTCATGCTTAATTTTTATACCACCATCAGGATCATCAGTAATTTAAGATTAGATTTTAAGGGGCAAACCTAACGGGTTTGGTTGTCAAGCTAGGCCTAGATCTCAGTACTCACGGGATCCCCGTGGTAAAAAACTCGAATTTTATAAAATTCTAAATGTTTTTCTTTGGTTCCTTAAGATCAATAGATAGATAGATAGATAATGCTTTATTCATCACCTTATAAAACAGATAGTACTCATTAAACATAATGTAGGGAACAGCAATGGAACTGGCGGCCTTATCGCTTAAAGCGATTTCCTCCAGGCAACCAAAATAAAAAAGAAAATAAATGAAGATTAAGAATAAAAATTACGAAAAATAATAGTGCACTGTTTTGCACATAATTTGGTCGAGATCTCAGGAACCCTGCGGTCTATTGAAATGACTTATGTTTTTATTCTTGCGTAGTTTTCTTGTAAGTAAACATAACTTGATTTTTGCGCTTACTTCTTTCCAAAAACGTATCCTTTGTCCTGCTCCTATGAACGCGAAATCCTACGCCTATCTATCCTTTTCACAAAATGGCGCGCATTGCGCATTGCGCCCTCTTAAGATATTATGGTATCTTAAATGACACATACTCTGAAACACTATCACTAACTACTTGAAAAAATATAAAAAAGCTTACAATTAGAGAAATAAGTGTTTGAGTTACCTGGATTAGCCGCATTGATATCGTAGACATGTGTGGACGCCATCATGCCAGCGGTAAGACCCACGCGCCTCTCCGGCAGTACTTGGTACAGAGCTGGCGTATCGCCTCTGAAACCACAATAGTAAATTATTTCATCTATGGCCTTTACATATACGAAAGAAGGTTTATGTAGTGTTCGTTTGAAGACACTTATATGTGTACAAAGATATAGATATAGATATAGATAGGGCGTATTGTGCGGATTGCGAAGTGTAGGAAGGAACGCAAGGACGACTTACCCTTCAACATCGCTCTCGTTCTTCTTCTTCCTGAGCTCGATGGTATCAGGAGTCTCCATGCCGGGGGGCACCGAGCTGATGCCGAGTGGAGTGACCAGACCCTCGCCGGGAGTCGCCACGCCGGCTGCCACGTCGCCTTCTGCGGCCTTCTCGCCTTCTTCTTCAGATTCCTCTGTAAATTAAAGTAGCAACATAAGTGATCAGTGATTTTATCCCTCGTAAACTGCAAGCGCTAACGCTTTGAAACATTATATCATGTTTAGAATCGTTAGCGCGACGAATAAGATATTTTCGATTAAGCGTTGATGGTTCGCCAAGCGGCTCTTGGACTCGGCAGGATCGAGACACATGGAGGGGTCAGGGGACAAGACAACATCGAGAAGAATTGAATCATTGAAATGATTGGTTTGTGGTAATACCGTAATATGAATGTGTAAAACAACAATAGTTTTGCTTTTAATAATGGTTTCTAGTCTCACCTTCTTCTGATTCTTCTTCCGATTCCGACTCCAATTCTCCCCACATGGTCCTGTCGATGTCATGGTCTTCGTTGTCCTGCAAGTAAACGAGTAAAAGTACTTGTGAACTTTAGTGCAAAGTGCAAGAGCATCAAACGCCTTCGTAACGGCTTTTTCGTACCAGTGTCGGCCGTAAAAAGTGATCAAAATGAAGTGTTTTGAGTGCGAAATGGATCAGAACGATGACAATACAATACAATGTGATGGATGCAAACGTTACATCTGCTTGAAATGCAGTAACTTGACCAATAGTGAGGCACGCGTTATGGGTCTAAAGGGCAAGCGTACGCTCCTTTATTTGTGTCCACCGTGTCGGGAGGGTCTCTTCCAAGTACCGAAACTGATCAAATCATATGATATCCTTCGCGAGGACCTTGACGAAGTGAAAAAACTGATATTGGATTCGCAAAACTCCCCGACGCTTACAAACCCGACGCCTACCGGCGCTTCAGCCGCGACCTCGTCGGCAGAGAAGACCATGCTGCCGCGCGATACTAATGCCTTATTGGAAGAAATAGTGGAACGGGAACGGAGGGCCAGCAACGTTATATTTGTAGGCGTCAAAGAGAGCACCTCTGACATAGGCACCGAAAGGAAAACGCACGATGAAAAATGTATCAAACGAATCATCGCCAACATGAATAATAGTGATCTTACTGAAAAAGTGGTTATGGTGCAACGTCTGGGCCGTCGTGACCTCGACAACTGCAAGCCTCGACCAATAAAGGTTATCCTCAAGTCCAGAGACGATGCGGTTTGGATTCTTAAAAACAAGAGTAAGGCTATAAAAGAGGTAAGAATCTATGATGATAAGACACCACTTCAGCGTGAAGAACTTAATAAACTTCGTGAAACTCTAAAACACAGAATTGAGAAAGGTGAAACAGGCCTGACTATAAAATTTGTGAAAGGCAGCCCAAAAATTGTACATCAAAAAAACTTATAAACTGCAACAGGGAACCATACACTGACCTCACATTTATGTACACAAATCTAGTCTCGCCACCTCCTAAATTCGACCTGCTCCTAGTATATATCAGCTCTAACAAACCTTGTATTGTTATCTTAACTGAAACGTGGCTAAACAGCAAGGACCGAAACAGCTCTTACAATATACCCGGATATACACTATTCAGACACGACCGTAAACACAAGAAAAATAAGTTAGAAGGCAAAACAAGGGGTGGTGGTGTAGCTATGTATATTAGAGAAAACGTAAATGGTAGCCCTATCATTGCCAAATTAAACAAAAGGTACATGCAGGATGATATAGAAGCTCTTTATGTCGATATACAAATTGAAGCATACCACTTTTTAGTAATAGGTGTATACCGTTCAGAAAGTACAGATGAGAGTATATGGAGACCATATGACACCAAATTACTGACCAATCTCATAGCTGCCTCAGAAAACAACACGGTCATAATTGCTGGAGACTTTAATTACCCTACCCTCAGGTGGCCGAACCTCCCTACAGACCATAACCAACCTGGTCCAGCTGATCTTTTACACCTTTATTGACAGTAATTTATACCAGCTAGTAGTAGAACCTACGAGCTTTAGAGATGGTCAGACCCCATCACTTCTGGACTTGGTCTTGGTGAATGATGAGACGCTCCTAAGGGATATTAGCCATTAAAATTCATAACAAACCATGGATTAACAAGGATATCATTGAAATAATATCCTATAAAAAGCTACTCTGGAAACGATATAAGAGCACTGGAACAGAGACTGACTATAAAAATTTCAGAGAAACTAACAATAAATGTGTTAATATGACAAGAAAACAGAGAAGTAAATTTGAAGCTAGAATATTAGACTATGGGGACAAAGCCTTTTATTCTCACATCCGTCGCTGTACAACCTGTAA
The DNA here is from genome assembly GCA_963662085.1 of Eupithecia inturbata. Lineage (NCBI taxonomy): Eukaryota > Metazoa > Arthropoda > Insecta > Lepidoptera > Geometridae > Eupithecia > Eupithecia inturbata. The sequence goes on from OY759192.1 coordinate 3,814,147, forward strand.
AGTAAGCATACCACCTGCAGTAAGAACTACCAATGGTGACCTCGTTACACAACCTGAGGACATTGCAAATACCTTTGCTGATGAGTTTGAAAAAGCTTACTCAAGGGAACCGCCACTAAATGACAGCAATCAAATTTCCTCCTTAATGACAGTCTGTGTGAGATCTGGTTCACGGAAGAAGAAGTGGAAAAAGTTATCACCAGCTTAAAAAATCAATCCTCCCCGGGTCCGGACCAAATACCAAACTGCATCCTGAAAAACTGTGCTAAGACACTCTCCTCCCCCCTTGCAGTGCTTATGCAAAAATCATTTGACTCAGGCTACATACCCCAAGACTGGAAGCATGCAGTAGTAACACCAGTTTTCAAAAAAGGTGATAAGATGGACCCCAGCAATTTTAGGCCAATCAGTCTCACCAACACAACTGTAAAAATCATGGAGAAAATTATTGGCAAAAATCTGACTACATACCTCAATAGACAATGCATAATATCCCACAGACAGCATGGTTTTGTTGAGAAGAGATCAACCATCACTAACCTTATCTCATGTGTACACTCTTGGACCAAAGACCTAGACAATCGAACGCCAGTGGATGTCATCTACCTAGACTTTGAACGCGCCTTCGACAAAGTCCCGCACCAACGGCTACTATTAAAACTGAACCAGATTGGGATCCGTGGGAAACTTCTCCAGTGGATTGCAAACTACCTCAGTGACAGGACTTTTCAAGTAAGAGTAGGCAACACCCTATCAAAGCAAAAACTGGTTCTGAGTGGTGTACCGCAAGGTTCGGTCCTCTCAGCTCACCTGTTTGGGATATACATTACTGATCTTGTTGAGTGTCTGGAATCTGAATCGGTCTTCTTTGCTGATGATGGGAAATTTTTTGCCAACCCTATTACTCACTCAGGACAATTACAGGATGACTTGGACCGCATTCAGGCGTGGACTAATGACTGGATTATCAAACTTAATGTATCCAAATGTAGTGTTCTACAACTGGGCCAAACAAACCCCAAGAATACATACAAGTTGAACATCCCTATCCCTTCAGTAAACCAACAAAAAGACCTGGGCATTACAATTACTACTAACTTCAAATGGGAAGAACACATCACAGGAATAGTGAAGAAAGCTAATTCCTTTATCTATGTTATAAGAAGAGCTTTCCAAACAATGACGGTGGAAGTATTCCTAAAGATATATAAGTCATATATTAGACCTCTGTTGGAATATGGTTTTCAAATATGGAGCACCTACTTTTAAAAGGACTATACTACTAGAGAGTGTACAAAAGAAAGCCACAAAAATCCCTGTAGGCCTTCGTCGAATGTCTTACCCAGAGAGACTAGCCGCCCTACGCCTTACTACTCTGGAGGATAGACGCCTCCGTGGTGATCTAATTGAAACCTTCAAAATTCTATCACACACCTACAACCTGCCTGACATACACAAAATGTATACCCTGAACGAGCCACTAAGATCAGCTAGAGGCCATAGTCTCAGAGTAACTCGTACATCTTCTAACACTAATATTGTTCATCACTTCCTGAGTAACAGAGTGGTGCACAATTGGAACCGGCTTCCTGAAGACGTTGTAACTGCTCCCTCTGTGAACAGCTTCAAAAACAGACTCGACCACTGGTTACGAACGCACAATCTGACCACTATAAAGGACAAACTAATGTAGTGAAAAACGTTAAAAGCACTGGGATATAGACATACCAGCTCTCAGCTGCTCGTCTATAATTACACTAATAATAATAATAATAATAAGTAAATGTTTTTATAATTTCATTCATAGTTATTTGGTACATCACTATGCAGTTCTGGGTCCTACCTATAAATTAGAATGTAATGACAAATATGGTATCCGAATGCGCGGCCGGTCTGGTACGCGCACGTTTTGGTCTTTAGGCTGGTCTCATGTATGTCACCTCCACGGCAATCTTACGAATCTGCAGTTTGATTTCGATTTGGACATATTACTACAACAAAAACAGATTCGTAAGTTTGCTGTGGAGGTGACGATGCAACACATATTACTTACATCTTGCCCACTGCTTTGGTGTCCGAACACGTCTCCATACAGCGGTTTCCCCGTCTCGTCCACGGGCGGCTTGCCCCAGCCTCCCGCGTGGTATCCGAACGCGCAGGCGTCTGGTATGGGCGCGTTGAGACCGGGTATCTTGAGATTGGGGTACGAGGGAGGAGGTCCGTAACGCTGCTGCGCGATTAGCCATGGTGGGGGCACCTGCGAATGAATAAGGGGTATGAAAGACTGTCAAAGAAGGGAATCATCAGGTTTGCTGGAGTGGCCATATCCAAAAGGATAAACAAGGATACAATTATTAAATTCAGCTAATAATTAGAATAAAAATTTTGTGAAACGTCAATTATGATGAAATTATAAAACAACAGGATCACTGTGATTTTAGTTTCCTACCAATCTACAGTTATCTTATAATTTATCCACGCGTTTATTTTCCTTTTGACACTTTGAGTGACAATCGATTAGTCTTTTTACTTTAGGATGCTGGGTGGAATTTTCTAACACTTACCTTATGCGAGCCAGGACCCACAGGCATACCAAGCGCAGTCCTCAACTCCTCAGTAAGGTCACCAGGTTTCTTCTCTCGCAGCCGGGTCTCGAATTCCTTGCCTTCGTAGTATAGGTCGCCATGGATCGTCATTCGCGGCTTCGTTTGCCATCTGGGTGATACAACAATTTTTTTTGTTATGTGACCCTTGAATATGCGGTACATAATAGATTGCCATAATTGCGATGCGATGCGATAGGTGCAAATTTAGAGGTCTAGCTCACATGAAATCTGACATACTGGATGCTACTAGAAGTCAGTTTAACAATCAATTTAAAAAAAGTAAAAAGTCATAAATATTTAGGTTTCTGATAATTTAGAGTATTCCTGAGATACGATATCGATTCAACTGGCGAGTTGAGTTTGCCCTCACTTTAAATTGATACCTCTATTTGTTATGTTTTTAATTATATAAAAAACTAGCTTCTACCCGCGGCTTAGCACGCACTTTTCCGGGATAAAAAGTAGCCTATGCCCGTCCCTGGGATACCGCCTATCGCCCTGCCAAATTTCATTGAGACCCGTTCAGCCGTTTAGGCGTGAAAAGTTAACAGTCAGACATACATACAGAGTTACTTTCGAATTTATAATATAATTTAGGATTTAGACTACTTACTCACATAATTCACCCGTGTCATTCGGACTTCTGTGCTTTAGCGTACCTATTACCTGTCAGGGATAAAATATTTCGGCCAGTTGTTACACTGGAGCCAATGTGGTCGTAATTTCATTGAGCTTGACTCAAAATAACGATATCACAATCTATCTTTTAAAATGGGTTAGTTAATTTAAAAACTTCTGTGGACTATGTAACTACACTAACTAAACTCGATATGGAATGTTTGTAAACAAACCAGGACACAAAAAACTAAAACTCACTTCCTTTGCGTCGGGTTTCAGATATAATTCTAAGCATTTTTATTGAAGGAAGGTTCTCAAATCGACAAGCAATGTAAGTTGCGTATAAAAAGAGGCGGCAACAGAGTGAATTTAGGTTAAGTATGGGCGGTTAGTTGACAAACTTTATCATCGAATTTGGCTAGTGTTTAGTTATTAGGAGGTATAAAAAAAGGTATTACAAAAGCTAGACAACATTTTATGAGGCCACTTAATTTAAATGGATAGTGCTTGCATAAGATGGTTACATACGTACATGTTTATTAACAGCCAGTCTTTAGAAGTTAAGTGCCGTAAGCAGAATCATAAACAACGCCAAATCACCATCCAAAGTGTCCGATAAAAAAGTATTGACTCTAACAAGTAGTTATGGTCCCTAAAATTTAAGGACAGTTGAAAACAGTAAAAAATCACATAACCTGATAGCACTAACTTCGTAAAACTTACTTGAAAAAAGCGTCGTGCAGTTTCTGGTAATCGATATCAATTTTCCCGAGCTTAGGGCGCGCCCTCTCTCGCATCTTTGCCTTGAGTGTCTTGGTTTCTTCCTTGTCTTGTAGTGAAGCTCGCATCTCCATGATACCTGTTTTCTTAATGAAGTCCGGAAGATCGAATGGAGGCTTTTCTATACCGCGCTTGCCTTGGAGATACTGGAATTGAGTCATAACATTTGAATTCATATACTTACTTACTACTCAAGAGAACAGAAACAAATATGCAATTAAAATTAACCCCCGAATACTCAAACGCAACTCACATTTGAGCACATCTCAAGTCACCGATAAAAGTCACTCGACAGTTTTCTATGAAAACCTGTCAAAAATTCGTCACTTGAGACGCGCTTAAATCTGAGTTGCGTTTGAGTATTCGGGGGTTAAGGCGCAGCTATCCCGACCCACAGTAGCGCCACCACCAATTTAATCTTATTATTACATTAAACAAAATAAATAAATAAATAAAGTCTAAACTATACAAAATAAAACTATTACTGAGGCATTAAAAAAGCTTATGATAGGTATCACAAACCAGTGAAAGAAAAATATTTACTCAAAATCAACAGTGTTTAGAAGAAATATCAAAATTTGGAATATTTTTTTAATTCTAAATTTTGATATTTCTTCTAAAGGCTATTTGGCAAGTTTGAGTATTTTACTTTCACTCAAATATTTGACAATGTATTTTACACAAATCGAACAATTCACGAATAAAACAAATTATTTATACGGCTACAGATAATTATTTTGTGTTCTCAAGGCCGTTAGGGCATACACCAGCATTAAGAAGGCTACGAACATCTCCCAATCTCAGCGGCCGGCCCATGCGTATTTGTTGGTTTCATGTCGAATGAAAAGGCGCGCGTTATGAGCGATAAAGGGGAGAATTAGGGCGTCTAACCATCAAATACAAAGCTGTGTGTGACTGACTGTGTGTGTAGGTAGTAAGCCTGCTTGTACTGACTCGAAAGTAGGTCTCAGCCCCCCCCCCCAACCCCCCTTTCAAATTTAGTCCCCAAGCTTCAAAATGAATCGGAAAGTACGTTCCAATGGGGGCTAAGGTGTTTGCAGCCACCTAAAGAACTGCCCATAAATGTTGGGCGGAAAATCAAAACCAACAATAAATTGCTTGTCTACAAGGTTATCATTAAAACAAACTGGACCTAGGAATATAGAGCTCTGCCCCCCTAGCTTGGCGATTTTTGTCTAGGCTAGAAAAGAGAAAATGTCATAAGTACCTACATTGCATAAAATTATTGAAACTGAAGGAATGAATTTCAATTAATTTACGCATTTGATGACAATTTGATGTAATTTTTATCTTTTCTACCGTAGACCACAGATTTTATAATACTAGTACCTAGACAAATATTGCTGTGCTTGGCCTACTGATCTCACTATGTGGATCTTGACCTACCAGATGTTTACGAACATACCTTCCTCTTGTAACACCAATGTCTCGGCACTTGCACAGTGTTCCTATGAGCCTTCAACTGCACCAGCAGCTTGGGATCCTTGGCCGTGACGTCATACATCTCGACTACATCGGGCCGGGTCACCAGCTGTTTCAGCTCCGCAACAGATAGCCGAGAGAGCTTCTTGAGCTTGCGCTTTGAGAGGCGATCCTTTTCGTCGGCGGCGTTTTTCTGAAATGTTTCGCGCAAAATATTTAAGACTAAATTGTGAATTCTACGGGGGCAAAGCCGCGGGCACAGCTAGGGAGATATAAAACTTGAAAGATTTTACCGATAGGTACGATAGGCGGCAAATCATGCAGTATTTTACTTATCTTATGTGTCATGTGATAAAAAACAAAGTTTACTTAAATAAAACCGATTATATGACACAGATTTATTTACCTACTTATTAATTTTTTTCAGGCTTTGTCTCTGTCCACTTCGTTTGTTTTATTTTGTATTTAGGTATGTGTATGACGTAGCCAGCTCAGGTACCACGGTCACCATGGAAGACCAGCGCTACGACATGATTCGCTCTGACATAGCACACGCTGAGTGGTAACCATTTTTACCACGTCTCTATATTTTATTTTAAATGTTGTACTGTGTATTTTATGTGACAAAATATTTTTTTTTTACTTACTTTAGATTCTATGAAAAGAACATTAAAGAATAGACACAATTAGAACTAGTATTTACAATTGAAACAGTTAAGCTAACTGCAGACTGTTGCAAACAATCTAAAGGTAGCTCAAGTAATACATATTAATACCAATCGGAAGCGTGTGAATAAATTATTTAACTTTGAGACCGTCCTTACCTCCACAGCTTCATCATCAGCCGCAAACTGATCAGTGACCTTCTCCACCACCTTCGCAGAGCTCTTGACCTCTTTGCTCTCCTCTTTGATCTCGTCTTTCTTCTCCGTGATCTTGAACGACTCCAAAATGCGGTGGAACTGCCTGTACATCGGCTCCAGCTCGTGGAACTGAATGCTTTCTTGGACATATCTGAAATTTAATTGCGTGATAGAATATTTTTAACCACGATTTTTGAACCTTGGTAACACACCAAGGTTCAAAAATAACATACCCCTAAACTCAGTCAAAGCTTTGACCTTTGCTTGGTACAATCTGGCCTATAGTCTCGTATATGAGACTATAGGCCAGATTTCACCAACCACCACCAGTGGACAAACTCGTTTGCAAAACTAGCTATACATATCTATTTAAATCAGTTTTGTATACGAGTTTGGCCACGAAGAAACACCGGTGTTTATGTTATTAGTACATTTAATTCTTGGCAAATGGTAACCATTACGCCCCAGCGAGTGGCTACAGCGCAGCGATATAACGCAAAATGAAGTTAGAAGACCATCTACTCGAAGGCCCGACGACATTTTAGCGGTCACAGGGAGTCAATGGATGCAGGCAGCTCAGGGCCGTTATTTATGCCGTCTCGTATGGGGGAGGCTGATATGATGATAAGATTTGTGTCTATTATCTTTATAATTAAAAAAGGTTACCCCAAACCAAATTGAAGAACTATTCGCGTCACGACATAGATGTGCATGCGTGTAGAGCTCGAGCAACCAAACCAAATACAATCAAATGGGTCAAACACCATGAAAGTGATCGATCACGCCATCGACGAAATCGCATCGCGCGGTCGTGCGTCTGGTGATTAGGTTGGCGGGCGGAACTAAAACTACCAAATAATCCGAAATAATTTAATATCTGTCACCATATCTGTATCCATAACCGATTTAGCATATCCGTAACATCCCTGATTTTAACCTCCTTATTCATAATGGTCTGTAACTTAATACAGTTGCTAAGCAGCGTTATTTCTCTCTCTGACTTATGTCAATAGAAGAAGACAGAGCGGGAGATAGCAAATGCTCTAAGTAAGCAGGCTATTATGAATAAGGGGGTAAGGCTCCAAGATTGTACTCGGGACAACTGATGCAGGAATCTCATTCTACTCTTTGGCCGTGCTTATTACGAAAGTAAAGCAGATTTTTTTGGATTGTCAAGATGTTTGGGCGAAGACAACGCCAAAATTACAGAATGGAGCTGGCTGAAATTTGCACACAAAGATTTTGGACCTCGAATAACATATGGGCTGCTATTTATTTCATAAAACGCGTGCGAGGCTGAGCGCAGAAGCTAGTTGTGAATAAGAGAGTAAGAATCTATAAAAATAGATTTATCATTTACTCTGATATTAACTAAAGAGATATTTAAGTTTTGTACTCACTCTATTTCAGCTTCCTTGACATTCTCCTTATCACTAGAAGACTTATCACTCTTCCCTTTAACTTTATCAACAGGTTTTTCAGGTTCAGTACATTTCAAAGCTTCCTTCTTCTGCAACTCTTCCCTCTTCTTCTGTTTTGCTTCCTTCTTTTTCTTCTTCTTTCGTTTGTTTTTGTTAGCTTTGTTTGCTAGGGCCTGAAACAGTAATCATTTTAGAGTCTCTTACAAACTTAGCATCTTTAATTGGAGTTGACAGGGGGGGGTAACTATACATGTTTATTTAGGTTTTTTTATATGTTCTTCAAGATTAAGGACTTGGCTTTTCCAAGCCAAGTCAAGAATCAAGCTAACGGAAATACTCACTTAGTCTAAATTCTATAATAATAAGATAGGACAGAGACGTTACATCTGTTTTGGGGAAGGAGGGATTGCAATTTGTTAAAGAACAACATAAATTTCAAGCTAGGTGCGTTAGGTACAATATGGTATAGGTTAACTTACTTCCTGTTTAGATATAACTGGTGGCAACGGTGCATCAGGAATGTTTTCATCATCAGAGTCTGCGTCGTCTTCCTCTGCATCATACTCTGTGCTGATCACTGGGGCTGGTGGGGCTTCCGGCTCTGCATCTTCTTCTACACACAGGAAATATTGAATTATTAATTTTGTAAGGTTATCAATGGTAATATTGATCAGGATATTACTGACAACCCCTGTTGTGCAGAGGGCTAGGGTCCTGCAACACGGGAGGTAGCAGGTTTGATTCACCTCTTGGGACAAATATTTGTACAATATGCAGTTATTTGTTCTGGGTGTTTTCTTTATCAGTTTTCTAGGATCCATAACACAAGCTGCAAGCCGTACCCAAATGTAGTAAATATTGTTTCTTGAAATAGAAGAGATAAATCAAAACTTAGATACAAGTTACCTCTTTCCTGTTCTCCTTCATCTCCCAAAGCCGCCTGCCTCTGGTCCTTGTATGCGAGGGCTTCTTCAAGGGCTTTTGGTAAAACCACTCCACCAGCATGCAGGATCTTCAGATTCCTAAACTCTTCAGGGGTGTCAATTTTCATAGTCAGTAGTGAGGGCAGTCCTGAGGGTGGGTTCTGTAGGGGTGGAGGGCCTCGATCCTCATCTCCCTCCTCCTCTACATCTTCACCTTCATCCTCATGCTCGTCCCAGCCTGGGGGACCATCGTGACTCTGCTGCCTTCCCCATCCAGGAGGACCCTGCCCATCGCCCCACATGGGAGGCATGTTTGGAGGAGGACCCATCCCTGGAGGCCCCATATCCATGCCCTGATTGAAATTTCCCTTCATATTAGGTCCGCTTCGCATCATATTAGGTGGCATTCGAGGTGGTCCCATAGGTGGTCCCATACCCATTCCAGGCGGGCCCATGCCAGGCGGACCCATGCCCATCATTCCGGGAGGAGGTCCCATTCCCGGAGGTGGACCCATTCCTGGAGGCATGTTCTGCATGTTAGGGGGTCCTGGAGGCATGTTCTGCATGTTAGGAGGTCCTGGAGGCATGTTCTGCATGTTAGGGGGCCCAAGAGGCATGTTCTGCATGTTAGGGGGTCCTGGAGGCATGTTCTGCATGCTAGGAGGTCCTGGAGTCATGTTCTGCATGTTTGGAGGTCCAGGCGGCATGTTTTGCATGTTTGGATGCATGTTCGGTGGTCCTGGCATATTCGGTGGTCCTCCAGAGGATGATACTGGGGGCATGGTGCCTGGCGGACCCATAGGCATTCCTTGCGCCATAGCGCCGGGCGGCGGAGGCATCGGAGGGAAGCTTTGCATTCCCGGCGGAGGAGGAGCCATCGATCCATTGTTACTGGTAAGTGGACCCGTCCCAGGAGGGCCGTCCATGATTATTAATTAATTTTAGACAAGCACTCTACAAACGCAAATTTTTTTACGGTAAAATCCGACAAAATTTACCACAACACAAAACAATCGTAGGTTACTTAGTCTGACAGTGACAGAGCTTTTTAACTCAAATCAATCCAAAATGGAGCAAGCCCGGCCATACCCTCCGTCTTACTTGCAAGCATGCCTGCACAAAACACCGATGTGTACACCCGTACCCACTGCTGGGTACCATTTGGCTACCAGTAAAAAGCGGTAGTAGGAATGGGTTTTTACACATACTAGCTGTAATTTGTATTTGATGTTGATAGTTTTACATAATTCAACAATCTCAATAAAATTAAATTAATTAGACTAGCCGTGGCTAAAGATGCGAAGCTTACTTACAATGGCTTCCACCAATTGGTATTCACCTGCTATTAACAGTGGACATATAAATAACCCCAGTAGATACTGGTGTTTATAATGCTGCTTAAAAATGTCGACATCACAATTTGTACTGAAAGTAGGTATGAATTTGAATTCAATTTGAATTCTTTTAATTTTTTTTTCTTTTAATCTGTACAGGCGCATGAAAACAGATCAGTTGCACCATGGGCTAAGAATATCACTAAGAATAATTCTTAGCGATAAGGCCGCCCATTGTGCAAATGTTTCTGTTTTTCTTTATCTTGGTGTGCATTATGGAGTATTTGTATTGTATTGTTATTTTAAATTTCAAGTTTTTAGTAGTTATGAGTTATGTGTTATGTTTAGTAGTTATAGTGTGTTTAGTAGTTATGTAGTGGCTACGGCTGGCTCAGTTTAGGTATTCACGGTGGGTTTAGGTATTCACGAAAAGGCACACGTAACACAGTCAGGATTTTATATATTAAAGACACACAAACAGGATAAACACAACAGTACAATAAGAGCAAATAAAACAGGAAACAATAATAACGAATCAAAGTTCTGTCTGTTCCGACTTTCTCAATCGCCGAACGTGAGCGAACTGTCTATCGAACTCCGAACTAATCTAGGTATTGCTTCGGAGGTCTTATTTCACGCCCGCGCGCAGAGACGGCGCGGCGGCGGCGGGGCGGCGCGGGCGGGGCGTGGCGTTGGCTGCCTCGCTTGATCACGATTCGGCACGGCTTTTCTTGACCAACTTGCCTGATCTAGTGGGGCTGCCAGTGCTAGTGTCATGATTATCATACACGTCATTAAGACGTCGCTCGTACTACATACCTATTCTACAAGTTAGTAGCTGCGGTAGTTGCAGAGATACTCAAGAGGGTAAAAGCGACAGACAAACCAGGTTCTTTTTAATTTATCGCCACGGCTAACTTGAATTTTATTTTATTGACATAAAAATATCTTAGTTATATACAAATAATCACCCCGTATGCGTAAAAACCCATTCCAGAACGATTGTCATAATAACTCATCCATAACCCACCTTTCCTCGTTCCACTCTTTAACGCTACTATCATAAAATAAGATAGGTAGGTAGGACCTATACCTACACATACACTAGCCAAACTCGATATAGATTGTTTCATAACAAACCACCCATACATAGACTAAAATTCACTCTGTTGCCGCGTCTTTTTATACGCAATTTAAATTACCTACTTGTCTATTTGAAATCCTTCAATATATATTGCTTACAATTATATCTGAAGCTAGACATCAAGCAAGGAAGTTTTAGTTATTTGTGTCTTGGTTTGTTTGCAAACATTCTACATCAATTGGCTGGTGACTTGTTTGTGGGACCTACAGGACCTTGAAATTTCTATTATTTACAATTGCAAAATGGTGCAACTCCTGTAAAAATTAAATTAGGTGTTGTTTTCATGATCATTACATATCGTTGTTATAATTACTATTCTAAGTGTGCTCGGCCTTTTGGTAAATTGTTTGTTGTAGTAAAGAAGATGCACCGTTTTGCTAAATTATAGATATACCAATACCAGACATGAAAATAATGAACCTACAGTCGGGGTAAAAAAATTACATGGCAACTCCTCCCCACCACACTCTCGTATTCAACACGCATGCGAAGCCAATCACTCGTTAAAAAAGAACAGTCAAATCTGAAAGTTCTTTTTTAGAGAAGCTCTGAGTAGGTACAGAGAAGCTGTAAGATTTGACAGTTCTTTTGTTTTAACTAGCGAGTGTTTTATTGGCGAGAATTGCCAGTATCTTTATCATCTGATAGAGATAAATAAGTATTCAATGTAAAATACGATCCATCTCATATTTTTTTTTAAACGCATTGAATGCTTGGATTATAGAATATTTTACCGTAATCGCACAGTAATTGTAATACTCTGTGGCAGAATGTCGCGCGCGGTAAATAAACATTTTGACTTCGATGTCGTGATTTCGTTTCATTTTATCGAAGCATTTTGATAGCAATTATTATGCCCTACTTGCAAAAATTTTGCCGGGCCTAAAAGTAAGGCGGATGGCCACATATCTTAGGTAAGTAAAAAAAGAGATACGATTCCCTCAGGATTCCATTTTGTACCATTTCAATTGCCGTGAACATCACTAAAATATTCTTACTATTTATGTTGGGCTGGCTAATCATTGAGTCTATTTTAAACTACAATGACCTTAAGCTACATAAAGATAGCTGATTAAGAAAAAAAGTTAGCTTTTTGTGTTATCCAGTTTATCCTAGGAGGAAGAAGGTTTATCCCTGTTTACCCGATCCAAATACTTCAACTTCTCACTCACTGCCTGCATTGTTGATTGATGGCAACATGTGTCTGGTTTGTTTGCCGCTTTTCTGCCATTGTCGGGTTCATGGAATGATAAATTGATAAGGAACGGAGGCGTGTGGTGCGTCGTTAAGTATGTCTAAAAATTAAAACCCCTATCCAAATAAAATCAAGTTTTTTTTTATTGCGGTCAGGTTGTACAAGGTCTTAAAATTAGGTACAAGCTTCAACATGAGCCCGGGTGGAATTTGGAACAGTTTCATATATACAACGCGTGCGAAGCCGCGGTCAAAAACTAGTATTATTATTTGTATCGTTTAGAGACCATGATCAGAGATTATTTGACATTTATATATCAGATTTGAAATTTGTAAAACGCTTAATTTTAAAGTTTAATTCTTGGTTGAGCTACCTCAGGATTGTTTGCAACAGTCTGTAGTGAGCTTAACTGTTTCAATTGTAAATACTAGGTAGTTATTATTTGTTTCTATTATTATAACGTAATCTTCTTTGTTAATAAACTCTTCTAATTCTTGGTATAGATAACAAGGAAAAGACAAACATTAGGTAGGGGAAACTGGGTACAGTTGATCCCCACTTTTATTTTTGTCTATAAAATAAAAGTTTTACCTCAAAACTGTGATGATTTGTGACTAAAGCATTCATAATTTATCTAGTAAAAGAAGGTTTAAAGATACTTATTACATAGTAATTTTGTATCAGATTTAGAAGATATTTTTAAAATAAGTAAAAAATGGGGATCGTACCATGATGTGGGAGACTTGATCCTGCCTGTCAAATGACTTGAATCGGATGGAACAAGTCTCCCATTGTGTATGGGAAACTTGATACATGCGAGATTAGGGGAGGCATGCTCAAAACGGTTGATGGTGAGAAACCTACTCTACTAAAATAAAAGCCACTTATTAATGTTTTCCATTTATTGTAGGAACTTATAACAAAAAACCTTAAATAATATTTTACCTAATAGTTTTTATCAGGCTTAACTTTAGACATTTGCAGCAAAGTAGCAGACTTTGCTACCACTGCTGGGTAGCAATATAAGTACCTACTGGTGGATAGTTATTGTTATCTTTTAACATACTATTACTAAATCTAGTCACATCTTTTCTTAATCACATGCTTAATAACTAACAGAAACAAACATTAAAACCAACACTCTACATGTTTAAACAAACACTACACAAAAATCTAATATAAACGAAAAAATGTTAGGCATGGTACAAACTAATTAAATTTAACTATCAATCTAACGGTCCCAGGATCTTAAAAACAAATAAAAACTAAAATCTAAAGCTTAAATTGCCAATATTTTGAGAAACAGTTAGACGAACAAATTAGTTTAAATAAAAGCATGAAACTTAGGTATAATATTCGGTTTCTACTCAGCACTTGTGGGAGACTTGATCCGGGGATCAAATCTACCCAAATCCAAAAAAAATTGCTGTTCTAAAATAATGTAAATCGTTCAGTAATGTTTAAAATCCACTGTACCAAGTTACCCAGAAGGATCATGTGTACCTACCCAGTTTCCCCTACTATAGGGATGCGCCGCGCCTTTGTGGTGTTTGAAGAACACCACAAAGGCGCATGCATCGTTTCATGCCTTAGAATATACAGGGTTACAGGTTAAGTCGACCTAGATCCTGGAGGGGGTTGTAGTTTCCACCATTTCTGACTGATTTCACTATGAAACACCCTACCCCAAACTTAACCGTTTTTAAGTTATTGGACTTTGAAGTTTTTTTTAAAAATTACCGACTTTTAGCCTATTGACCAATTTTTTTTTGGGTCTTTGTCTCTAATTTATTTGTGTTTACGATTTTTGTGTAGTAGATGAGTTGCTTTATTATTCTTAATACTAAAATTGCAGTTAACTAAACCAACTGGGTCGCAGCAGACGATTGATAGTAATAAATTGAAATGAACTCATAAAAATATTTTTTAATTTCAGAAATATTTTAATAAATATCTATGACAGCCATGCTGCAGATGTGCCTAAAAATATCTACGTTTCATCAGCTATCTAACAAGATAAAACAAGCTAGGGTGTTATCAGAATTCTTAGAAAAAACTTTGATGAAAGGGTCTCAGGTAGTAGTAAAAAATAATGGTACCCACTTCAGAAAACAAAATAAAAAAATCCAAATAGGTACAAAATGACTTTTATTACAATTTTTACATAAAAGCCTACAATTACAATTCATGTTCCACGTGTCCGCCTCTGTTTCGTACACAAACTCTCATTCTGTGTCTTAATCCACTTTTTACTACACCAGTTGTTAATCCCCTTCTTATTTCAATCGCCGCATCGATTATTCTTTGTCTCAAAACATCAACAGATGTGATTGGATTCGGTTCATTGTAAACTAAACTCTTCATGTGTCCCCACACATAAAAATCCATCGGGGTCAGGTCTGGACTTCTAGCTGGCCACGGTATGGGTCCACCTCTCCCGATCCACTTATTAGGATAATTAGTGTCTAGCCATTCTCTGACGCTTCTCCTGTAGTGTGCAGGGCAACCGTCATGCTGAAACCTCATGTCGCGTATGAGATTAAGTGGTAAATCTTCTAGTAGCTCGGGTAAATCTTCTATTAAAAAGTTTTCATAACGTTCTCCATTTAAATTGTCAGGAAGTAAGTAAGGCCCAATCAAATGGTTCGATATGATTCCCATCCAAACATTCAAACTGAATCGTCTTTGTGATCCCTTAGTCCGCTTCTTATTGGGATTTCTTTGTACTTTCGGGGCCCAATAATGAGCGTTGTGGTAATTCGTTATGCCGTCTTTATCAAATTTCGACTCATCAGTCCACAAGATATTTCTCAGAAATGATGGGTCCTCTAAATCTGCATTGAGCATGAATCTGCAGAAATCCAATCTCCTCACAGGATCTCCTTCTTCAATAACTTGTACCGGCGTGTAATGATAGGGGTAGAGGCCGGCAGTATTCACCGTAAACCACACTTTCCACTGCGATAGTCCAAGTTCTAAGACGAAGAAGAAGTTTTTTCTAAGAATTCTGATAACACCCTAGCTTGTTTTATCTTGTTGAATAGCTGATGAAACGTAGATATTTTTAGGCACATCTGCAGCATGGCTGTCATAGATATTTATTAAAATATTTCTGAAATTAAAAAATATTTTTATGAGTTCATTTCAATTTATTACTATCAATCGTCTGCTGCGACCCAGTTGGTTTAGTTAACTGCAATTTTAGTATTAAGAATAATAAAGCAACTCATCTACTACACAAAAATCGTAAACACAAATAAATTAGAGACAAAGACCCAAAAAAAAATTGGTCAATAGGCTAAAAGTCGGTAATTTTCAAAAAAAACTTCAAAGTCCAATAACTTAAAAACGGTTAAGTTTGGGGTAGGGTGTTTCATAGTGAAATCAGTCAGAAATGGTGGAAACTACAACCCCCTCCAGGATCTAGGTCGACTTAACCTGTAACCCTGTATAGCAAATTTCATGCCTAAACAATTGTGGCTGCTGATGAAACAGTATTGTGAATTTTTAGGTTCCCTGCTGGCGAGCGAAAAACACAATGGGCGAAAATAAATCAAAGAACCCGACCAGAGTTTTGGAAACCATCGAAAAGCAGTTGTATTTGTTCCACACATTTTGAAGAATGTTACAAAATGTGGTTTGAGAAGATTAACCTGAGCTGCTATACCAAATAAGTTGTGTATAATTGTACAAAAAAATAAGTACCTAATAGGTACCTAGGTACCACGGAGTAGACAAGGAGCAGATACAAAGAGAAGGCGGCTTATGCAAACTGTGCACTGTGATTCTGAACTAGGTCCTGCTGACGTCATCGCAGTAGGCGTGGCCTTAGTCAGTGTATGTCGGCGGCGTTCGTCCTGTGCACAGCTTTGTCAACGGGGCATTTTTGTGTTATTTTCATGTTACAAAGAAGAAAGGATGAAGTGTTGTGTTTTATCGTGTAAAAACTACTCGGATAGACGTTGTGATGCTATGGAAGGCATCACATTTCATTTGTAAGTAATTTAATGCGTAATTATTAGAAAAGTTCTAGAAAAATCTCTTAGTGTGTCGGCGTCTCCAAATATAATTCTACTTCACAATAGATGGCGACACTTTGTGTAAGGGAACTAAAAATAAAAAGGTACCTACGTACAGCTTGGCAATAATGTCTTGAATTGAAATTGAAGCGAAACTATTGTTTTTGTTGGTTGGTAACATTCTCAAATTATTGACAAACAAAAATTACGAATTTTCGCAGATTTTTATCTTGGAACTTGGAGCGGTCAAACGGTGACTTTATGACACACAAGTGAAAAATAATGAATAAAACTGTTAGAAGTGCTTTCAGGGAGGTTATTTTTATGGTATACAGGCGATGTCTGGTGGAATTCGAGGCTAAAACGATTATTTCAGATCTCAACCATGTTTACCAAAGAACGGCTGTTGTGACAGATATGTGAGAGATTGTTTTGTAATTTTTGTAAATGTTCTGCGGTACCTACCTACTGTGATAAAGCGCGCATATATTAATTGATGCTTGAACTAGTCTGCAAATACATATGTAATAAATAAAGTAAACTATTATGTAATCTCAAATAAAATTAGATAACTACAAGAAGAAAATAATGCAAGTTATTTTTGTACTTTTTAATTCAATTCAGGTAAATCACTTAGCACTCACTGTAAGAAGAGTCGTGCTGGGAGGAAAGCATAGAAAAGGTTGTCCGAAAAAAGAGTTGATGACTTTGACTTATGTGTGCCATGCCATCACACAAAAACCGTAGGTAATTAAATTCCCTTGGGTTATTTTTTTACACTGAGAAATCAGGTACTACATTTATCTTTTAATTTATGCTGAACCTATAAAGTGGTATAACAATAATACATTTTTTGAAATTATTTGCATATAAATGGATGCAATACAGCACATTGTAAACATAAAATGTGAAGTTGAATGTGAATATGATTTTTTTCAGGCACCGACTTTACGAAACTTACTACCAGTAGTAAAAGAAGATTTAAACTTTGATGGTAGCCGAGAGTAATTGCGAAAGGTACTTGTAGCCCTAGGGTTTAAATACAAAAAATGTCAGTCCGAAAGAACCGGAACGACCATACATCGCTGCAAAATGTTCAAATTACCTAAAAATCATAACCCAAAATAGAAAAATACCTGAAGAACTCGGAAACGATAAAGTTTATCTTGATGAAACCTGTGTTCACTAGTCATACAAATTAAAAAAGTGCTGGCAGTCTATTGATGTGAGTGGAGTACAGCACAATGTATCAAAGGGTAAACTTTATATTATTGTTCATGCTGGCAGCGAAAAAGGGAATATCCCCAATGCTTTGCTGATATTTACTAGAGCAAACAAAAACGCTGAGATGAACACACCAGCATCAATTGTGGTAATGGATAGTGCGCCACACCATTCATTAGTGTTAAACCAAGCGTCTACCTCTGCCACCGAAGTAGCCGAAATAAAGGAATGGTTAATCCAAAATGAAGTACCATTTGATGAAACAAAAAAGCCTCAGTTCTTGATGCGAGCATCAACAACAGCGAGTTTAATGAGATAAACATCACAAGCCAGAGCCTAAATTTGAATCGATGAGCTTTAAGGTGCACATGTGCACACTGTGGTAAGACTTCCACCTTACCACTGACCTGAATCCGATCGAGCTAATCTGGAGAATAGGGAAACAAAAAATAGCAACCAAAAATGTTGGTTCTATTGATAAAAAGGTATGGCATAAGTGTGCGATACATTCTTTGAGTTATAATATGTATGGAGGTATAATGAAATGTTTCATCTTTAAAGGAAGATGCTTTGAAGTAAAATTTAACGAAAAACTGTCTAAAATGCAAGAAATCAAATCCGGTGTACCACAAGTTCACATTCTTGGCCCGGTTCTCTACCTGATCTTTACTGCCGATCTGCCAACTTCGGATGAAAGTACCACGACCGCCACATACGCTGACGATACCGCATTGCTTTCGGTAGATGAGGACCCGGACATTGCTTCGGAAAATCTCCAAGTGCATCTAAATCAAATCGAGGAGTGGTTCGATAGGTGGCGCATCAAAGCTAATAAGGATAAGTCAGTACATGTTACCTACACATTTAGAAGGAAAACCTGTCCGCCGATATTACTCTAACGCACCAATCCCACAAGCAGAAGACGCTAAATATCTTGGAATGCACTTAGACCTTTTGCCTTACTTGGCAAAAGCACATTTGGACCAAGCGCAAACAACTAGACCTCAAAATCCGTAACATGTACTGGCTAATTGGCGATCCCAACTAGCGGCCAGCAGCAAGATGACAATTTATAAATGCATCGTGAAGCCAATATGGACCTACGGGATACAGGTGTGGGGCTCAGCCAGTCACAGTAATATTGAGATTCTTGAAAGGTTTCATAGTAAAACAATAAGAAATATGCTACAAATATCTCCTCATGTCAGCAACAGGTTTATGTATACGGACATCAAACTAAACAGTGAAACACAAAATTGAAGCCTTCAGTAAAAAGTATCAGCTCCGGCTAGACAATCACAAAAACAAACTCGCCTCTCAACTACAAGGATCTGGAACCCTTGAATTCTCTAGACTGAAGAGACACAGTATCCCAAACCTAGCTGAAAGATTCATAAACAAAAACTTAGAGGTGACTCACTGGAGTCAACTCTACTAACGACACAAAAGCAGATCATATCGGAGAGCAGATTGGATTATTGTTCATTGTGACAGATCGCCAAGAAGCAGAAATAAAAAAAAAAAAAAAAAAGGAAGCAGCTGAGTGTGCGTGCATTCCAAGCTATAATTGAGGATGATTGAAAGAATTTGTGCCAGCACAAAATAAAAATAGAAAAGGAGAACAGACTGTGAGAGGGGGAACTAACAATGTATGAGGAAATATAGTGATTACTGATTAGTCATAAACCTCGGAAGATTTTTTTTTCCTTAGGTTGCTTTTGTGTCACTACGGCCATGATAGGCCTATTGTGATCGCCACTTGAGTGTTCAGCCCTGAAGCTGCGACGTTCATAGTTCGCCACTAACACTTGCAGCTGCTAGGAACTGTAGGATTTTCTTCAGGGTGATGGCTCGTAGCTCGTCTGGGCTGTGCAGGTGCTTGCCCAGATGGATGCTACGTTTTTGCACCAGTGCTCCGCACTCTCCTAGCAGATAAAGAGGCGTTTCCTCCGCCTCTTCACAGAATCTGCAGGATTGTGTGTCGCTTAGACCCAGTTTGAACAAGTGCTTGTTAAGGCGACAATGTCCAGTTAGGGCTCTTGTCATAATGCGAAGGTTGCTTCTGCTTAGCTTAGCGCTAGGATTCGGTTGGTGTACCGTTTATCGAAGGCTTTTATTAACGACTTAGAGTGACTCATGCCCAAGGAATTCTTCCAAAGCTAGGAAGCTTCCTCGAAGCAGGAATCCAAGAGGGTTCTGTTAGCCAGGCTTTTAGGTATGCCACAGAACGGCTTGGGGCCCAGCTGAGTCCCCTTGGCCCTGGAACGAGTAAGTTCGTCGGCACACTCATTGCCATTGTAATTTTAGCTAGTAATTTAGTTTTAATTTTAATTTGTATCACATTTGTATTTTAATTTTGATTTTAATTTAATTTTAATGTTTATTTTAATTTTAATTCTCATGTGAGGCTATGGATTTTATTATCTGAATTAAATGAATACAATACAATTGCCGTTGATTCCTGCGTGTCTCGGTACCCATCTTAGGACGACTCTGTTATTCAAGCCGAGCGCGTTTAGGCGTGACATACAGTCCTTGACTAACCTAGATGTGATGAGATGACCTTCGAGTCCAGTGCTAGGAGAGCCGCCTTGCTGTCAGAGTTGATAAAGATCGTTTGGTTGGAGTAGCGCTTTTCCAGATTTATGTCGGCACATTCTAAAATGGCGAATACTTCTGCTTGGAAGATAGAGGCGTAATTACCTAGGTTTGTGCTTTTGCCAAAACTAGGTCGCTCTCCACAGCCTACAGCCTACATCCAGTCCCATGTTGGAACCATCCGTGTACCAGTTTAGGCACCCGTCCTTGCAGAGTACCTGGCTGTTTAGCCAGTCTTCTCTGGAAGGAAGTTCCACTGCCACAACCTCGAAGATGATAGCAGCAGTACTTCCGAATCTGAGTAAGAATCTCATGATTTTGGGGCCAGCTCTAACCAAGACATGGATAGGGAGGGGGTAGAATATTTAGAACAAGATTTATTAATAAGAAATCAAATAATATCCCAATATTTATTCGTCTTCTACGTCACTTGACCTCGTGATGTTAGGTTAGCACGTTCCCGTACTGAGGGAAAGATGCGGGTTTAAGTCCCGTCGAAGTGAAAAAATTTTTGTGATATTATTTGATTTCTTATAAATTAACCCAGTGTGAGGTTTACGCACTATAATAATAAAAAAGATTTATTAATCTATAATAAAATGACTATACGTCTTTTTATAATTACCTACTAGAATATATTGTTAACACAGGGTGACAAACATAGGAAACATTGTTATAGGTACCTACTTACTGTTTATTTTAATTACTATACTAACACAACGAGATTACGAGGTCCTTGCCCAAATTAACAATACTTACTGATTTTAATAAACTATGTGTGGACACGTAGTGTAGGACGCCCTCCGGCCTGGTGGGATGACGTAAATCTGAGAAAGACTGCAGGCAGATGCTGATGCGGCAAGCTGAAGACAGGGCGCTCATTGGGGGAGACCTATGTTCAGCTGTGGACTAAGATAGGTTGTTGTTGATGATGAATGATGATGATGTGTGGATATAAATGAATGTGTAACAGAAATAATAACAACTCATTTATTTAAGTCAGAGTCACAGACAGCTTAGACATCCATGAAAGGATAAGAGGTTAATTATAGTACCTACACTAGTCGGTCTGCCTTTATTAAGATGTTATTCAACTGAAAGTTACTATAAGATGTACTTAATTTTAGTAACTTATTTAAATATGTATAGGTACTTATGTAAGATAACAATTATGGCTACAAACTTTACACTAACAAAAAGTAATATCTTGCTAAAGGTTGCTGTTCTTGTTGTGTTATTTTATGCATTGATGTTGCAATAAAGTAGGTACCTAGTAATTTATCTAATCTATCCAGCAATTAACTGGGTTTGCGGTTTTTCCAAATGGTGCAATATTTGCCTATGCTTATATACTTATATTTACTTATGCAAATATACCTAGTGTCGGATCAGGAATTAACACAGGTTTCTAGGTCTAGTTCACTTTTTATGGTTATTTTTAATTTCTTAAAGTTGTACTTCCGACTTCACAACTACCTACTGGTGCACTTCCTTATTCTTCTCGAATTAAGACTTGGCCGTTGGAAGTCCAGCAGAAAGCTAATTGGCAGCTTTTCGCGACTTCTCTCGCGTGGAAATATAGGTGTCTTGACTTTGAGGTGATGCTCGGATATGTAGATAGGATCATCTGCTCCTCCAATCCCCAGGTCTTTTGTACACAATCTAGTTGATTTATTTCTTATTCTCGCACTATTGAGAAAGTTTGACTTTTTGAGTGTACCTATTGGAGAACTTAACAACAATGGTTGGCTTAGTACTTGTCTGCCACTTTACTCGGCTGTCGATAAATATCTAACTTAATATATAATAATATATAAATATAACTAAATATATAATAATATAACTTATCTCATTATTACCTATGGTAAGGCCCAACGAGCTCGTCAGATTTTGTAGTACCATAATGGCTTAATTTTCAAAACACGTAACTCCAAAATATTCGAAATATTGATTTTAATGCCATCTAGTGTAAAATACCGTCACGAACACGATGGAATATCTCGTATCTCCTACTTGTTTTTAGTTTTGTTGCTGTTTACGAAAAATAAAACCACGGCATGGGCAGACGCAAAACTTCGTAACTCCCGCGCTCAGTTCAGCCACCGCCAGATTGCAAGGAGGTCGCGCGCAGTTTTTCTCATTTTTAATACCTACTAATTGTACGTTGTTGTGAAAACTGACCCCGAATATAAACAAAATACTAACGAACCTACAGGGAGACCAAAGAACAATAAAAGAAACGAATGTACGTTCAAATTAAGGCAATTTATTGAATTACTGCCAAAACTGGAGTCTCATTATTGTCGTAAGGATACGACAAAATTGTATTTAGAACCAACATGGACAAGCAAAGCTCAACTGTACATAGCTTATCGAAAGATTATTGTAAAATTTAAAAATTAAAACCCTTAAGTGTGGCTTCTTTTCATAATCTATTTGATGAGCTGAACCAGTCTTTATTAACAGACCAAAGAAGGATTTGTGCGATGTTTGCGAGGCTTTTGAAACTAAAAACATTTCTTATGATTCTTAAATAGAACACATTGAGAAGAAAGACGGGGCTAGAAATGAGAAGAAGAAGGTTATAGAATCCAATCAATTACTTTTGACTATGGATTTACAGTCAGTTATATTGAATCCAAAATCAAATTAATGTATCCTCTCTTTATTATAAAAACTTAATTTAGCTGTCCATAACTTCACACTATAAAATTTTAAGGAGAAAAAAGGTTACCTAGTGCTATATCTGGAATGAGACAAGAGGGTAAATTGACTGAAAATGAATTCTCAACAATAATTATCAGTGCCTTACCAAAATTATTTACAGAAAATCCATCGGATCAAGAAATCATTATTTATAGTGACGGCTGCACCTATGTACCAGAACAGGTTAATTTTGCGAAATGTATCTTCTTAATATCTAATAATACCTAACTGTACCACTATCCTAATCTTACCAACACCAATCTATCTTCTTTAATCTTTTTATGTTCCAAATTTTTCCCTAGTCTTCCTTTACTAATCTAACGTAATTCCATTGAATACTATTTTCAGGAATGCTGTTCTTTCAAACGCTGTTCTAAACTTTTGCATGGAGAATAACCTAACTGTAACTCAAAAATACCTCGAGAAGGGCTATATCTACTCAAATGGAATGCGATTGCATGCATTCGGTGATAGAAAAGCGTTAAGAAATAAAAATATGAATGTACCCGCTGACTATGCGTAGGTACATTGCTAAAATTGCTTGCAAAAAAAGTCCATACGATGTTACCTACTTATCTGTGTCATGATTTCTTTAAATATATTGAACACACATTGAAATTTTATAAATCTATAAGACCGTGCGAGAGAGTAGGTGATCCTACTGTAACTGACTTGAGGGTTTAAAAATATAATAAAGACGGAACTATTTTATACAACTTACGATATTCTGAAACATACAGCAGTCTCCTAACGAGAATGCGTAGGTAGTAGGTACATCTAGATAGATAGATAGATAGATAGATTATCACTTTATTGCACCATCAATACACTTATAAAAATAATGTAATAGTGTAATACCATTTGATAATATACCAAGACTGCAAGAATTCCATTATAGAAAGAGAAATATCAACACTATCAAAAGTAAAAAAAACTATGGAAAAAGATTACCACAATTTTTATGATAATTTACCCCATTCTCACAAAGTTCTCTTTGTTAGTTTTCTATGTGGACCACATTTTTATTTTTCTCTTAAAAACTCTTACATTGCCTTAATAACTAAGTTTATACTAATTTTATGTAGCTATAAGCAATAGACGGAATTTTTAAAAATAAAAACCTGTTTTGTTTGGTTATGCATATTACCTATATCCATACAAAATAAAACGGTTTATTACATAGGTAGAGATACCAAACCCTGTATCTCCAGAAAAACTTCGTAAGTCCATCATACAAGTTAAATAAGTACACGTAGATAAGTCCATTCATTTCATCATGTTATCAGATAATAAATCATAATTACAAGAAACAAGCATTAATATTAGTTGAATGTAAAAAAAATATGTTTGTCTATGTTTTAATTGTTAGTTAATTAATAAAATAGTTTTTTTTCCTCCTGTAAAATTTTACAAAATGGAGATACGAAGTTTGAAAATTAAGCCAGCGTTAAGCCCTTCTTTGTTTTCCTTCGCCTGTTTCGGTACATGTCAGATTTCCACTGAAGTCTTCACTGTACTTTTCTCAAGGTAATCAATCTTTTTTTCTAGTTTTTGTACCTGAGTGCACATAAACTGCCTCTTTGTTTCTAGGCCGTCTATTTTAAGTTGCATCAGCGAGAGTTGCTGGGCGATATGATCAACAGATTTGACGATATCAGAGTTGGTGGATTGTATCGCGCTGCTTTGACATTTTATCTCACGTATGCTTCTAGACTTGATGGCCTTCTAGGTCATCACGTCTAGAATTTTGCTTGGTGATAAGTTGCAGAATTTGGTCTATCTTGTTGCTGTTTGCGTACAGGGGCTCTCCAGCCCCTGTATCCGAACTCAGCCAAACGCAAGCGCCTTGCGCTTGCGTTTGGCTGAGTTCGGTCTTCGGCCTCCTTGCTCCACTTCCATTTGATCATCATGAATGCTGGTAATATCGGTTACAATTTCGGTTACAAAAACATTTTTCTTGTTTTGCGGACTACGTAACATCCGGATCAATTTAAGACAACTCCCAAAACAGGTAGATGGATCGAAAAAACTATGAGAGTACTTGGTTATTTGACCAGGCAGTAAATTTTGCAGAACAGATACCTAAGTATTCTTTAGTTTATAGTACCTAAAGTCACAAATTGAAATAGCAATAACACTGGTCGAATTTTATAGCCATGAATTGACAAAGGCACACTATATTTAGGTTCACTTGGTTCTACGAATTTATATACGGTGGCGTAATCACGGTACAGTGGGTAGTCGCGTGCGGTTGAACCCAAGGGGTTCACTATCAAGACTAGCTTGGTGCGCTATACGGGCTGCCATATGAACCTACACTGGCGCCCCCATTATTTTCTACTCTTTTTTGCCAAGCTTAGGGCTTCGTTTTAAAATATTTTAATAATCATACGTACTAAAATTTATTCTACTTACATTCCTAAAGACTTTTTAGTCGCCATAATACTATTTTTGCAGTTTTTATAATCATTTTTCAAACAGGCCGCCATCTATCGTCAACTATGAACAACAACCATGAATATTGTCCCATGGCTACACTTTATCAAAGTAGGTATATATCAACCTACCTTTAAAAAAATATTAAATACGTAGTAAATAAAATAAAACCTTAAATTAAATATTCTTTCTATATTATTGAAAGTACCTACCTACTTTCTCTCCGTGAGACAACTATTATAATAGTTTTTGTTCAGTTAATTTAAAGTACCTACGTGAAGCACACCCAATAATTAAATTTCAAATTATGTATGTTCCAGGTTTCCATCCGAAGAGAATCTTAAACAGCAATGGATCACAAAAATTAATAGACAAGACTGGACTCCGACAAAATATACAAAGATTTGTTCTTGCCATTTTAATGATGAAGGCTTCACAGTTACAAAAAAAGGCCTTAGAAAATTAAAGAAGGGAACATTACCTTGTATAAAACTAGATATATCGGTTCGTTTCAATGCAGTTTGTATTTACCAGTTTCCATTATTTTGGGAGAAAGAGTTCATATTTTTTGTTCTATCCTTTATGTTACAGCTTAAAAAAAATTTACCAGAGTCCACAATATCATCACCGAAACCTACCACAAGTGATATAAATGAATTTTTGATACTTCATCATTCGCCGAGTAAGAAAAAGTTAAAGCAAGAAATAGAACAACTTCGATGGAAAGCAAAAAAAGATAGATTAAAGATCAGAAGCCTTCAAATGCAAGTTATGCGTCTAAAGAAGAAGGTACCTTTCTAGTGGCGTTACTTTCGCCTCACGCAGCGCCTGACGATGTTTTTTTTTTTTGCTAAATTATGCACGTTTCCTTATTTTTTTTTTTCAGGTAAGTATATAATTTAACTGCTTTAATTAAAGAATTGGAAAGCAAACGTTTTCTATTGGGAGAGGACGCCGAAATTTTATCTTCAATAAACGTTAAGTTAAAAGACTTGGTTGGACGTCAGTTATCAAAAATTAAAAAAAGTTCGTTTGAAGAAGAAATATTCTCCAGCCCTTCGATCATTCGCTTTGACGCCTTATTATTTTTTGCCAAATGCGTACTCATAAGTCAGGAAAACTTGATACTTGCTTACCACATCCGAGAACTATTTCTAAATGGTATGCAAGTGTCAATGGTGAAGCCGGATTCACAGCTGAAGCTTTTAAAATATTAAAGCACAAAACTAACTCCTCAGGCAAATTCGCTTTGTACAGTCTTATGATGAATGAGATACGATCAGGAAGCACGTTGAGTGGGATGGAAATGAATTATCACCGTTATGTTGATCTCGGGTTTAATGACGTACAAAAGGATAACTCGGACCACGCGTCTCAGGCTTTAGTTCTTTTGCTTGTAACTCAAACTGACCGGTGGAAATGACCTGTGGATTTCTTTATGATTCGTTCTATGACCGGGAAACAACGGGCTAGTTCTATTTATTCTATATTATACGCTATAGTTCAACAATGCCTTTACAAATACCAAGAAAATTGTGTAGATGTTGTTTCACTTACGATGGAAGGCTGTGCTGCAAATATCGCTATGCTTGAAAAGTTAGGATGTTCGTTAGAACCTCAAAAAATTAAATCTACTTTCAAACACCCTAGTACGGACTACGACGTTGCAGTATTCCTTGACGCATGCCATATGCTAAAACTTGTACCTACGCAACGCATTTGAAAATAAAACGAAGTTTCTTGATTATCAGGGTAATCATATTGAACGGTCTTACATAGTTAGCTAGTGTAGCTCGCGATTAGTCCCGATTAAGGTAAGCCCATTATCGCTACGAATCGAAAAAACTGGTTTTGTGGGCCTTTGTAACATGACAATGTATCGATAATACACTTTTCTTGTATGACCGCATATTTGAAAAAGAAAAGATAGGTAGGTACCTACTTACTTAGATACTTTTTTTCTTTGCTCTACAAATTTTCGCAAGATCATTGGAACTATTTTTCGGGGTGGTAATAAGGGCACATGAAAGCAATGAGGTTTTACCAATAGAGACGTCATACTCTTTAGAAAAAAATAAAAACATGGCTAGGTACGCCAGCGCAGCGGCCTGAGGGTCAATGACAGTCTATGACGTCACGTCGGCTAGCAGCTAGGATGAACTAGGTAAATCGGTTACAGCACTACCTACAAAGAAAATAAACAGTAAATTTTGAAAAAAAAATTATTTTCAAATTATAGTAAGTATTATTATATTATTATAGTAAGTAGGTAGTTTCAGACATGATAGGTATTATAGTACGTAGTGTAGGTATATGTAATTGTTTTAATTTCCTTAAGTTTTTCAAACACCACCGTCTATATTGTTCTCTTAAGTCCAGTCCATCCCAAGGTTGCCTGGAAGAGATCGCTCAAAGCGATAAGGCCACCCTTTGTAAGTACTTCCTTGTTTCTCAGCATTTTCTTCTGTATTATATTTTGTGTTTGTGTGGTACAATAAAGAGTTATCTACCTATCTATCTATTATTCGTAGGTACCTAGTTTAGATATAGGTACCTACATTACTTTAATAGGTACCTACTAATATTACTTATAAATGTGAAAGTTTGGATGGATAGATGTTTGTTTGTTACTTCCTCTCGCCAAAATTACTGAACGGATCGGTCGAAATTTATGGTAGATGGCGAAACGTTAAAACTACATTAGGTATATCTAAATACCTAACTACCAACTTAAAGATCTAGACATACCTATCTAACCTACCTACATTGCCTAACCTCAATGTCATCTAACCTCAATCCTCAAAAACCCTCGATCGATCAAAGATAGGTAGGTACCAACTAAACAATAAATAAATAATGTTGGCCAATCTAGAATGAGGACCTCATACAAACTTATTTTGAAACCATGTCCTACCCAACACTATATTCGAGTAATAGATCAGCCCTATCATGTCACCCCAACCTCCTCTAGAGTTATTCGGACCGACAACACCACACGCCATTAACTCGTTCTCTCTTTCACTCATGAATGCAACGTCCTTGTCTCGTTCGTGTGAGCGGCAAAGCGGCAACACCGCGCGGCCGCGGCAGGAATTTTTGAGTAAAATAAAATTCCATTTTAAATATGTAGATATAAATCTATTTAAAATTTCCTAAAAAACTAAACTAAACAGTACTTACAAATGAAAAGATACATCCTGCCTGCTTTTTACAGCCGTCCCAATAATAAGTATTGCACTTTCGGAACACAACACGGCATTTTTGTTATTTTCCGTCTTCAAAATCCCGCAACGTACGTGTCCGCGTGCCTGACGCAGGACGGACTGAGTTCACTACAGACAGCTAATTAACTTGAGTTTGTCTTGCCGCGCAGATCTCGGTAAAACGTATCTACCTCAGTTTATTGCATGGAAGGGCAAAAAATAATAATCCAACATCACGTCAGTTTAAAGGATATTTCCATTTTGAATGAAATCTCTGTAAAAAATAAAATAATTAGTACTTACCTACTTCAGAACGTTATTTATTTATGCAAAATTACTTGAGCAAGGAATCTTGAGCAAGATGACGAACCTATGCCTGATGATTTGTTGTTAGAGTTTGATGAGCAATTAAATACTTACAACGATATATAGGTATATATATTTCTGGGTTTGTTGTCAATTATTAACATTCCAAGATTAAATGTGAGATGGCTTCATGAATTTTATGCTGATAATTACGATGACCTTTATTTGATAAAAACTAAAAATAAAGATGGTCTTACTTTGGTATCGTAAAATGTCATATATATGAACCGAATGCAGCATCCTTTGTGTTAAATCGCAATCTTTGAATTCTCCTAATTTCCGTAAATCTACCTACCTAGGTATACCTAATTGTACCTATCGAAAAAACTAGTCTGGACAAGATTGTTTCAAACAATCGTTCAATCATCATAATAGACATTCGTTTCAATCATTTTGCAACCATAGAAAACGATAGGGCAACCAACCGACAACAACTAACCAAAACAGTTATTTTTGCAGGAAATTGAATTTTGTAAATAAATTTTTATTTAAGCCCATATTTGAAATATGGGCTTACGCACTAGGTTTAATAATAAAAAACATTAAAATTTAGTTCGTTACATTTTGTATATTATTTGTTCTGCCTCTGAAATTAGTATTACTTGACCTTATCAAAAGACTTAACTTAGGAATGAAGCTTCATTCGCGTCATGCTACTTTTGATTTAGGCGGATCTTACTTTTTTACTCCGCGGAAGGTAACTCTCGCCAATTTACCACTCGTTATAATCTGTGAGTTTTGGCACTTGCCATATTTATCGAGTGGGACCTTAGTGGCGAGAACTCTGCCTTCGGAAGCCAATTCTCGCCAATGTATCACTCGATAAATATAGCAAGAACTGTCAAATCTGACAGTCAGTCTGTGGACGACAGACCGTGCGCTCGTATACACGACTGGTTTAGCGCTTGCTGCCTGCGTCAGTGATAGTCAACCGCTTTTGATACCGGGTCGCATAATAAACCTTTCGATATCGGGTCGCATAGTAGAAACCACAAACGATGTTCAAATGCAAGAAATGCCAGAGACGGAGCACAGTGCTCTATCTGCTCAGGCCAGTTTTGACTTCGCCTGTGCTGGGGTAACGGAAACCGGATATCGTCGCCTTGGAGACCGGAAATCGTCATGGAGGTGTACTTCCTGCAAAAGTTCCAGAACGGGAAGCCCTCTTCCACCACCGGCATCTACATATTTCTTCTGCGAAGTCGCCGGTACCAGCGGATATGGAAGCCGTGCTTGCTGAGCTTAAGCGGCTGTCATTTCAAGTAGCCGTGCTCCCTGGACTTGACGAGAGCGTAAAAAGTATTAAGGCAGAATTGATCGAGCTTAAAACCATCAAACCTGAGATAGCAGAGATTAAAAAGTCTATTGATTTTGTCGACTGCAGAATTGGAGCATTATCAGATAAAATACTGGAGATGGAGAAGGACATTCAGTCTTTGCAAAAGACCAAAAATGACGTCGAATATCTGAAGTTGCGCTTGGAAAACCTGGAGTCATTTAAAAGAGAATGAGCAGCGCTCGCGCCTAAATAACATTGAAATTAAGGGGGTCCCAGTTTCAAGCTCAGAAAATCTCTTCGAGGTTTTTTCAAATATCGGATCTCATATTAAATGCTCGATACCTAAGGAGCAAATAAATTACATTGCGAGGATACCGATGCGCAATGACAAGGTAAATAAAACGATCGTCATCCCTATGCACAGTAGATATATAAAGGACGATTTCGTTGCTATGGCAAAAAAATGCACTATAACCCCTGCAGACCTGGGATTGAAGGGTGGTACCAGGATATACGTCAATGATCACTTGACACTTGAGAATAAAATACTCCTCAATAAAACCAAAACATTGGCGAAGGACCGGGGGTTTGCCTATACATGGGTGAAAGCCTGCAAGATCTGCATACGAAAGACCCCTACATCGCCAGTGATAGTCATTCGGACGGAAGCGGACCTTCAAAAGCTGTAGTGTTATACAATATGTGCTTATTGCTTGCTAATTTACTACTCACGCTAACATGTATGAATATCTGCACCCAAGGGTTGGCGAACACTGTCTCGCAAACCAGTCCGCACGCAATCAATTCGCCCGCTATGCGTTATCTTTCTATGCACTTACCGCTACCCGCATTATTGGTAAGCCAACTGGCTATTAGCTATTGTTTCTTTTGTGGTTCTAATTATTTTGTTACCTATTTGTCGTCTTGTTTTTGTGCACTTTGCTGCGTTTATTACTTTGTTGCACTTCTTGCAACTTTCTTAATGTTTGATGTCCGCGTTAATAATATAAATGTAGTTTATTTTGAGCAAATGATATTACTATTTTTTCTTGTGCTTATGCCAGCGCTAATAAACTTACCGGTTAATAATGATTCCGATTAGTGTGTACTACCAGAATGTTCGCGGTCTCCGTACAAAAACTAGCACTTTTTATAGAAACCTAGTTTGAATACCTACGACATCATTTGCATTACAGAGACGTGGCTAAACGATAGTCTACATAATAATGAATTGTTCGATGATAGATATATTGTTTGGAGGAGAGATCGTAATTATATTGCTACAGGTCTGGATAAGGGGGGTGGAGTTTTAATTGCTGTGCGTCGCGAACTTGTCTCGGAGGGTCGGAGCGAATGGTCATCTTCGGCTGAAGACCTATGGGTTACTTTAACCTTAAACAACCGTAATCCCAGATGTACATATAATGCATTTATGTGTTGTTTATGTATGTAATGAAAACGTAGGATACTCAATGCAGTCCCAACTGTCTAATTTTGCAGATAATTTAACTAAAATTGTTTTGGACAACCCGCTTGACAAAATTATTGTATTGGGTGATTTTAACATGCCATCTATGTCGTGGACACTCGGTGATGATGGAGTATCTTTGTCTCCTAGTAATCTACAAGGAGCGCATCAAATAGACTTAATAGATAGCTTAAATACGTGTAACCTACTTCAATATAATTCAATTGTTAATACCAGTCATGGTCGACTTCTTGATTTAGTTTTCTCTAACAACGACGTAACCGTCAGCGCCTGCGACCTGCCCCTTGTGACTGAAGACCCTCATCACCGTTCTTCAGTTGTCTGTGCAGAATATGTTCAACTGCACACAATTAAACCACTCCCATACACCATATTTCTTTATCGTGACGGTGACTACCAATCAATATGTACTGAGCTGGATGGCGTGGATTGGCATTCGTATCTTGGTGGTGGAACTGTAGATAAGGCCTTAGATGTTTTGTATAACAAGCTCTATAGCTTACGTGACACTTTCATTTCATCTAAAACTACGGCTCCGCAACGTAAGTATCCGTTATGGTACAGGGCTCCCCTTATAAAACTTCTGAAAGAAAAGGCGAAATATCATAAAAAAATTAAAACCTATGGTAACGCCTACGATCGTGAGTCTTTTGTTATCTTGCGGAACAGAGCGCGCGTTATGGAAAAGGAAATGTATACTGAGTACATTAGTAATATTGAGAGCTCTATCAGAAAAAATCTGCGGGCATTTTGGGCATATATAAAAAGTAAGAAACAATCGAATACCTACCCCTCTGTAATGCAATATGGTGGTACCTCTTCTGGTCAGGGAAGTGATATATGTAATATGTTTGGTGAGTACTTTTACTCTAACTTTCTTCATTCGCCATCCTCCAACTCGCAACTGGTTGATGATGTCAACACACAGCGTCCTACTGTGTGTTGACATCATCAACCATTCATCATGGTTCAGCAACAGCGTACTACGTCGTCTGCTGACATCGGCATGGTTGAAGTACATGAAGATGAGGTTTTAAAGCTGTTCAAGACCCTCGACCTTAATAAATCTGCAGGTCCTGATAATATTCCAGCCGTTTTTATTGTTAGATGTGCGGAAAGTCTAGTTGTCCCTCTTTGTCTCCTATATCGTCGCTCACTTTCGGAAGGTGTTATGCCTAATATCTGGAAGGCAGCTTTTGTCACTCCCGTTCATAAAAAAGGACCCAAAAATAAAATAGAAAATTATAGGCCTATTTCGAAATTATGTTTATTTGCTAAAGTTTTGGAGAAAATTGTGCATACTCAATTGTACTCTGCAATAAAGCACGACCTCGCGCCACAGCAGCAAGGTTTTTCAAGTGGTAGGTCTACGACCTCTAATCTTTTGCTCTGTACCGAGTTCCTTTCGCGTTCCATGTCGGAACCTTCGCAAGTCGATATTATTTATACAGACTACAGCAAATGCTTTGATCGTATTGATCACTCAGTACTATTAAAAAAACTCCAACTTCTAGGTATAAGGGGTAATCTCTTTAGATGGTTTACATCTTACGTTCATAATAGGTGCCAGACTGTTGTGCTAAGCGGATACTCATCTTCGACCTTATACATCCCATCAGGAGTTCCCCAGGGATCATTATTGGGACCCTTGCTATTTACAGTATTTGTCAACGATATTTCTTCATGCTTTGTTTATTCTAAAATTTTACTATACGCGGATGATATGAAAATCTTGCACCAAATTAAAAATACTAGTGATGCTTCTCATCTGCAGGAAGACTTATTTTGGTTTGAGAACTACTGTAACTTAAATAAATTAGATCTGAACGTCTCCAAGTGCTACGTTTGCTCCTACACCCGCAAGCCGTCTGTCATCAAGTTGGATTATACTTTGTAAATATAACATGCCGCTCACTAGAGTAGATACAATAAGAGATTTAGGTGTATATTTCGATTATAAGCTCTTATTTGATGACCATATAACTAAAATTGTAAGCAAAGCATCAAAAGCACTAGGGTTTATTTTACGAATGTCTTCTGAATTTAACAGTATAAAAACTTTTAAGATTTTGTACTGTTCTTATGTCCGTAGTCATTTGGAATATGCGTCCCAAGTGTGGAATCCCCGCTATGACGTGTACTCCACCCGATTGGAACGTATACAGAAGAGGTTCATGAGGTACCTACAATATAAAGCTAAACTTTTTCTTCCGGATTACATGGCTAGATGTCGTAGGTTTCATTTTCTTCCGCTCTATGGACGGCGCAATATCGCTGATTTAGTGTATCTCTTGAATATATGTAGCTAATGGCCCAGTTGACTGTTCGGAGTTGTTGGAGCTCATAGGGTTACGCACCCAGAGGGCTGCATTGAGAAGACCAAATCTGTTGCATATTCCTTTTGTTAAAACAAACTACAGACAGAATGCGTTTTTCATTAGAGCAAGTGCCTCTTTCAACACCTTGGTAAGTGCAGATATTGATATAGATATCTTTAACTCCTCTACTAGTAAGCTCAAACGACTGTTGTATGGTAAATTCTTTGTGGACATTTCCACCTAAGTAATCTTGGTTAGCTTGTTTTGCTTGTTTTTATCTACTTTTCAACGACTTACTTTTTTTTTTTATGTGTTTCTTTTTTTATTTTTAACTTACAATATAAGGTTTTTTTTTTTATGTATCAAATCAGTTATACTATGTTTTTTATTTTGTCGTCCAGCATTACTGAAATATGTTTGTCCATTATGTTTTTTGCTATCAGTGGAAACTTTATAAATAGCCCTCAGCATAAGTACATGTAAATCTCATGTATTTAGTTAAATGTTCCTTACTTTGTAATTTTTCTAGCTGTAAGTTTTCCTAAAATTTCAAAATAAAGATAAAAAAAAATAAATAAAAAGTTCTTCTTTAAAAAACTCAAATTTGACCGTTCTTGCCATATTTGACTAGTGATAAATTCGTGAGAATTGCCTTCCTGGTCCGAAAGTTATGAGTAGGTACGTCCCTGTTACACCCTACACTTAGTGACATCTAGTGTGAGGTAGTTAGACTACGTAGTACCATTGGCATTGAATTAATTGAGCAGCTTTGCTATTGACCGGTAGATGGGAAATAAAAAAGTGGGCGGGATCTAACACCCCCTCACCCCGCAAATTATCACGCGTTCATGGAAATCTAATATCAACACCTCTGTATCTGCTCCGTGCTAGGTACCTACATTCCCTAAGTATTCATAGTAATAACAATATTTAACAATAACTTATTTTACAGAATATAATCTTGGCAGCAGAAGAACCCGAGTTATGCATAGAAACGAGTTTACCTCAAACTTCGAAAAAGGTATGTAATTAACCTGTACCTACATAACAATCTTTTAAAATGAATATTGTCATTTACCATTGTTATTATTACATATTTATTTTCTTGGGGTGATTTTCATCCTTTCGTAAATTCATCGCAGATTTGCAACGACAACGTCGATATACGGCTTGGTCTAAAAATCTCCTTTCCCCTGCGATGGGGATTCTTAGACTTTTTTCCAGAAATCCCCTTAGCATCCCATTTTAGAGCCGTAAGGGGATTATTAGACAGAAAAATCTAAAAATTCCCTTTACCGCTTAAATTATTATAGCTCAATAGAAGCATATACCAACAATTAATTCAGTAATCATCAGAAAGTCTTTATTTATTTTTATACATACCTAACTAACCAATTACCAGGTCCTCGTTCAATTTTCATTATAAATAAATAACCTTTCTCTCAATTTGACAGGCAGGGAGTCCTGCGACCATGCCTTGTCATCTAAATCGACATTCAAAACCGATGAAAGAGTATTCTCTAATATGTTGTCTAAACCTTCCAAGAGCTCGCTGTGTTTCCACAGTTGACTACATCTCAAAGAATACGTAAATTTAGGTACAAAAAGACAAAACCGAATTATTGTAAAAGCCATGTGGCTACTAATTTTGAGCAGTCTGTCCGAAGTTTTGTTGAAATTTTTTCATCTACAAAGGACTGAAAAGACTCATCAAGAATTGGTGAACCAAGGAGGCGAAGTGAACATTTATCAACAACTGTTATGTTAGGAGCTAAACTGCTGAATTTTCCAATGACATTGTTTTTGTCTACACAAGAGTCCGAAATAAAAAGCTCGCACTTTGAAAAATTTAATTCCAAACCTATTTTTCAAAATCCATTTGTGATGATTTTTAGATCATTAAAAACTGTGTTTACCTCTCCACCTAATGTCCCGTCATCCAAATACCAAACATTGAGCTTGGATTGGAGACGTTGAATTCAACGATAATTAAATCGGTTGGATGATTTGTTTACTTAGTTATAATTATAACTGTTCAATATTATTTAAGATTATAGAACTTATTGGCAGGCACATTACTGTAAAAATCTTGATTTTCTGTGATATTTTGATAACCTAGTTTATAACTGTTCAATACTATTGTAACAATAAACATAACCTTTTTAAAATTAGTATAAAACCACTGGATGTTATTTGAACAAATTGGGCATTTTTACGACATTCTCTATTTCTTACATCATTCGTATTGATTTTGAGAGGCAGTAATAGAGAGTAGGTAAACAAATTTTTTGTATATATTTTGTGGTTATACCTACCGCTAACGTAAATTACAAAGGTTTTATCAAAATAAAATCAAAAATTCGTGTGAGACTTGTTATACTAAGTATAATAATTATGAAAATGAATGAGAGGTTTTATGAAAATTGTAATTGGTTTGCTAGGTATGTAAAATAAATAAAGATTTCGTGATTATTTAATTTGTAGCACTCATAGCACAGCTGGCTTAGGTGTTTCTTAGCGATCAGCAAGGTTAAGCAAAGTTCGGCCCGGCCAGGCCTTGGATGGGTGACTGTGGGTATGTCACAAGTGAGCGCCACCGTGGGTCAAATAAATTGTAGGCTAGTTGTGGCTAAGTCACCCGGCCTATGCAAACTTACTTTATTTGATGTTAAAATAAATGTTTAAAAGTACATCTATATAATTGTCTAGTAATCGCCTTCCACCAACATAAAATACATGGTTAAGGGGATTTCTAGATTTTTTGTCTAATAATCCCCTTCCGCAGCTTAATCCGATTGTAATGGGATTTTTAGATAAAGTCTAAAAATCCCCTTCGCAGGGGACCAAGCCCGACAGACAATGTCGTAAAGATCATTAAAAACAGTTTGTTATATTTTTAGAGTTAGGTAACTATTTGTAAATTTAATCTTTTTACAGAATTTGGTAATGGCAGCAGAAGAACCCAAAGCATGCATAGAAATGACTAATATACCTCAAACCTCGAAAGAGGTATGTATTATTTGAATTAATATTAATACCATTGATATCTAAGTACATAACTATTGTATATAAAAAATATAAGAAGAATAGTCTTCCTTTCGGTATTTCTTTAAATTAAGGTGCGTCAAGTAACAGAACATGCTATAAAACATAGTTATTATATCATGTTTTATAATGTAGACTTGTAATTTAACATTTGAATACTTTGGACGTTTTACTTAATCTGTACGCACCCATATGTAGTGGAAAACTACCTTTTGCGCATTTTTCGGGCTAGGTACCTGTTATTACGGGACTATAAATCTAGGTAACCTTTCAGTATAGTTTTGGCGTTACTATACTTATATATGGCTTAGGGTTCGATTACCGCTCTTAGGACAATGATTGTACGATCTGCAAATATTAAAAATCATTTATTTCAGACAACTGATCCATAGATAACACTAACACACACATTTAACATTATTACACAATTACAAATTACCATTTTATTCCAAATTATTATTATTTATACCGGTCTGGGTTTCTTCTGTGTAGTAGGTACCTAATAATATTGATTTAATATTCTATTGTAGGTAGGTACCTATATAGTTTAAGAGTTATCATCAACACAAAGCTCTGACCCTTTAGGGCTAGATGAGACTTTGAATTTTCCAGCTTTATTTACCTATTATTTATTATATTTCAGGTCAACTCCCCTACTCCATCTCCAGACTCTCTGATTGGTGATGCGTATGTGACTGACTTGGATTTGATGTTTGATAAAAACATAGTAAACTATAGTAAAGATAAACTAATAATGGAATTACGTCGCAAAGAAATGTTTTGTCAAAAATATATTCGCAAAATAAAAACACTGAATCAAAAAAATAGTCGTCTTCAGATGAAGAATCAAAAATTACAAATGATCTTGAGGAATATAAAGAACATTATGATATAAAAACATCAGATTATATTGTTGTCTTTTCACTCGATTAAGCATTTATTGAATCCGCCTGCATGGCCCCGCGACTTAACTAGTGATGGGATCGGCAAGGTTGTTGAGTCTTTTAGGTAAGGGGTGAATTTGTATAGGAAGGTTGAATAATAAAGGATTGTGTAATTTTTTTTTGTATTTTATTGTTATCAATTTAGTAACTTCTAATACTAAAATGTAGAAGTTACCTTTAAGGCGATCAGGGGTAATCTGTGAAGGCGATGTAGGTCTTCACACCAGCACCACTACTAATTTTTTCTTATTATTACATTGGTGTCGATTCTGTTGTTTTAGAATTAGCTAAAATTAGGATTTAGGAATGTCAAATAGACGAAAGCTATTCTATGTTCCAAAAATCAGACTGGCAGGTTTAAAATTAAGATGACAGATCTAAAACAACTCAACTTAATTTAACCCTATTCTTTGCATTACATTTAAGCTATGATTAGAAACGTCTACCTAATTTTAAGAGGCATCTAATTGTCATGATTAAAATTTATAGGCAAAATGCTGAATAAAAACATCTGACTGACTGACTGACAGACAGGCAGCTAGACAAACAGTCAGCCAGTTTTCAAACACGTTTAATTTAGCTATTTTTAGGATCTGTTTAAAGAATACCATAATTTTTATGTCAACCTAACTTCGAAAATTTAGAAATCGTAAAATTTAAGTTATGAATCCTGTATAAAGAATACCATAATTTTTAGGTCAACCTAACTTAGAAAATTTAGAAATCGTAAAATTTAATCCTAAAACAAAAGAACCGACACCATTATAAATTAAATTGTACTAAAATCCTTTGGTCTTAATCTCCACTTTGGTAGATTTCATGATCTACCTCTTATTTGATATGGAATGTTTATTGAATAGATTTAGTTCTTGAGATTGTCCCTACAGATCGGTAACATAAAAAGATACGGGGGTGAAAATTCGAATTCGAAAACTGCTGTATTTTGTAAGACTAAAGAAATAAATAACATTATTTGAAATCTGATGACAGACGAATGAAAGTGAAAAGTCGTTTTAAACCCGGAACACTTGGATAGCGCGATCTAATTATTCTAGTGGCAACATCTAGTTATAATAGATTGATGATGATGATGTCGCATTTCTTAAACGACGAAAGAAAGGAGGCCGACTTTGAAACACGAAGTTTCCGGTGACGGATCCCACGAAGCGAAACGAACAACGTTACCACAAAGTTGCTTCGGACGCGTCACTGTGCAATGACTCCTTTCGTTTCGGATTTCTAAGAAATAAATTCCAAAATCATTTTCATAATATCATTCATCATCATCAAGGTCATTGAGTGAACGGATCAGTCGTCCTTCATTTTAACTTTGTAATTTGTTTTTCAAGTAGACCTCTTGTTTACGCCCGTTGCCATGGAAACCATTATAGTTACTGATAGTGAAAGTTATTATGACGCAATTTATTAATTATTTTAGCAATTTATTTCTTGATTAAATAGGACATCCAACATGAGATCAGATCACACAACGCATGTTAGTAACAAGTAACATGGTTTTTAAATCTGTGTCTATAATTTAGGAAGTTTATGTGTGGACAATAACAGAATAACAACATATTTTTTTTAACTGGACTGACAAAGTAGCTACAAAAATAAAAGGTACAATACAAAAGGTAAAGGAATATTTAAAAAAAGTCATAAGCACATGACTAAAATAGTATACAACATAAAAATTACAAAATCTACTCAGAATGAGATCTTTAATATAATACTACACTAGCTGCAGCCCGCGCCTTCGCACGCTTTTTTCCGGAATAAAAGGTAGCCTATGTCCGGCCCCGGGATACCATCTACCTCGCTGCCAAATTTCACCGAGATCCGTTCAGCCGTTCTTGAGTTATAAATAGTGTAACTAACACGACTTTCTTTTATATATATATAGATAGATATAGTATATAGATAGATAGATAGATAGATAGATTATCACTTTATTGCACCATCAATACACTTATAAAACAAGAACTTAATACTAATTATATATAATGTGGCACAATCGGCGGCCTTATCGCTAACAGATATAAGATATTATTATTTATCTTATCTATCTAAAAGATAGATTAATTTATGCCTTTTTTAAATTATAAGTATATGGTACATTTATTTGTTCAAATTAAAGACTCACAAAACAGGTAGGTAAGGTACTTAGGTATTTCAAGAAGTAGGTAGAATACGACTTCTGAATTCTGATTATCTTCTTAAATTTAGGTATAGCGAATCTGTGAGGTCTATGTCCTCGGATTTAGAAAGCGAATTATAAATCCTGCAGAGTCTTAGCAAAGACGCATGCATACCCGCATGCGATTCAGTTTCTGACATGCGCTGCGGTGGGTGCATATTGTATTTATTAGCCTATGATAAGTGTACGAGTTGTTGTATTCATTAGATACTATACTTACCATAGAGACTGAGGCTGACGGACAAACCGATCAACGGTTTATGTTAGCTGTAGCTTAAGTAAGTTAATAATGTTTAATATAAGTAAATTAAAAAAAAAAATCGTTCTTGAAAATGTTGTGGAAAAAAGATTATATCTATGCACTTTTCCTGGGTAAGAGAAGAAATGGAGCGTTTATAAGAAGAATACTAATCAAATCGGAGCAATCAGTACCATTAAAGAGCTTAAGCAAGAAAATAAGATCTAGCTTAGATCGTCGTGCGGATAGTGGAGCATGTGGTAATGTTTTAATCTACTTTCATAACTAGATAGTTTTTTGCCTGATAGTCACTATAAGCCACTTGGTATAGAAATCGCCTCTGTACGCTTTCGATGCGTTTAGAATATATTATTTATTATTATACATTTCATAGTCTTTAGTGTTTCTTATGATAAATCCTAATTTCTTAAAGCCTTTCGCTGTTGTTTTTAAAATGTGGGAGTCAATTTTTATTGATGTGTCAAAAACTACTCCAAGGTCACGAATTTCGTCAACAGTGGATAGTGTACAATTGATTATATTGTAGGTACTTAGCAGGGATCTGAATTTTGTTACGGCTAAAGTGGATATGAAAGCATTTCCTGATGTTTAGTGGCATAATTGGTACAAGATGTGACCCCTGGGGAACCCCAGAAGTAGCCAGGAACGATTGGGATTTATAGCCGCTTGCTGTAACTGTAAGGCTCCTATCATGAAGATAGGATGAGATCTATGTTAGAAAGTTACCGGGTATGCCTAGTGGGGTAGTTTTTATTTATTTATTTATTTTATTTAATTATTTATTAACATCATGTTGGACATCCAACATGAGATCGATCACACAACGCAAGTTAGTAACAAGTAACATGGTTTTTAAATATATGTGTCTCTTTGGTTTAGGAAGTCTCAGCGTGCACAATAACAGAATAACAACAAATAACAATATTTTTTTAACTGGACTGACAAAGTAGCTACAAAAATAAAAGGAAAAGGAAATTGTATCAACAGTACCTGATCAATCCTGTCTAACGCCTTGCTAAAGTCCGTGTAAATAGCATCAACAGGAATCCGAGGAATTTACAAGATTAAGATTATTAGAGGTTGATCGAGATTTCATAAAACCGTACCGATTATCAGTAATCATCAGGTGTTTCAAGTGCCAGGTTATGTGCACAGTAAATATTTTGTCAAAAAGTTTACCAAAAATAGAGAGTACCTAGTATAGTTATTGGTCTATAATTGGCTATGTTATTTTTGTCACCTGATTTAAATACAATCCCTCGAGAATCAAACTTTTGTGGGACCACCTCAAAGTCAACCTTTATATCAGGGATGATGCGAATATTCGCAATCGCGGAACTTCCACTTGGATTTTGACATACACATGATGCTGATGTAATGCGAAAGCGGATGTCCGGCAGGTCGCAGAACTCGCCATGATGCTGGATTCGTCAGACGAAGAAGCTAATGAATTAACAGATATTGACACTGACGCTGCCTCATCCGCTGCCTGCACTAAAACTTGCGTTCTATTACCGAAACAAAATAATAAACCGCCAAGTGCGAGTCGACTCGCACACGAAGGGTTCCGTAGCGTAAAAATCAGGCAATTTTTTCACAGAACATCAAAATTTTACTTGTTCGCCTGCGTCTCACTATCATTTCATTAGTACCTAACTACCGATTATCCTTAAATAAATCAGTTAAAATTTATCTCTTGGTTTTACTGATTTATCCAGCTTTGTTTATGTGGTGTACGGACTGTAAATTCAACATTTTTTTCTTTGGTTCCTTGAATGTCTTGAATGAAAAAAAAAATACGATAAAAATATCTATACCTATAGAGGTGTCGAATCTACGAACCGCAACGTAGGTAATAGACTTGAACCCGAAAACGCGGCAAAATTGCTGTTCAATAAATTTATTGATCCCATTTTTAATAAGTAGTAAGTACTTAGTATCTAGTAGGTACTTTAGTACCATACTGGGTGTTTGGTGGAGGGTTAGAGAAACTCGGTGGGTGTGTAGGGGGACCTATTTGTAAAATACAAATTTAAGTAGAAGACCCTAACTGTTTACAATTTTTTTATGCCAGTTTTTTGTATTTATTTAAGATATTCCGAAATTTTACCTCTCTACCTCTATAACTTTTTTGGAACATGTTTTTGATTGAAATTTTTATTTGGTTTTGGTCCCAGTATCCTTTGTCTATTGAAGGCATTATTAATTTAAAAGAACTAGTAAATAATTAGTTATAAGCTCTCAAAGAAAAGAAATAAAAAAAAATTGTCAATAAGGTCAACTTTGCACCGTTTAAAAAAAAAACTAATAGCCATCGAGGAGTTCAAATGCTTTTAAAAATTTCTCTAATCATCGTTTATTTCAACGGTATACCAAATGTAGCCGACAAGTCAAAACTTGTCAAAAATTAAGACATAAAGGAAAACAGAGTAAAAATGTAAGCAAATAAACATTTATTTTTATTATTAAAAATTTACAAGTTTTGTTCAAGAACGTCTGCCCTATATCTTAAAACGATGCTTGTCCTTTTATATGAATAATGCCTTCAATAGACGAAGAATACATCTGGGACCAAAACGAAATAAAAAGTTAAATCAGTAACATGTTCCAAAAAAAATTGTAGGGAAGTAAAATTTCGGAAAATCATAGAAAAATACAAA
The DNA here is from genome assembly GCA_963662085.1 of Eupithecia inturbata. Taxonomy (NCBI): domain Eukaryota; kingdom Metazoa; phylum Arthropoda; class Insecta; order Lepidoptera; family Geometridae; genus Eupithecia; species Eupithecia inturbata. Next base: position 3,857,217 of record OY759192.1, read on the forward strand.
AAATTTAACTATTGGCGGAGATTTCCAGTAACATAGGTACATACATAAATAAAAATAATAAGATATTTTAAGGGCCTTCGGGGGCTTAAAATACATGAAAGCAGAATTCATAAAGATGTCCTTTCTTCATCCATTTCAAACCACATCCCAAATTCAACATCAATCCAGGACTCCACATCTTTTTGGCAAACTTTATCAAAATGTAAACAAAATTTCCAAATAATTAAACGCCTTCCCCGAGGTGCTAGAATGACTGTTGCGCAGTCCTTGACTAAAGATATAAAAAGTGCAGTTTTGGAAAATTCAAGGACTGCTTGGGAACATTTGTTGACTTTCCCTTACAGAATACTGCATGCTGAAAGAGACAATAGGAATATGTCTCTTACAGCCAAAATAAAGAAAAATTGTACCAAAAATTCTAATTCACCAAGTTTTAATTCAAACACCATTGTAAAGCATTTTGGACAAAGATCAAACTCTGATATCACCTATCGAATGGTTGAAAATCGTGTTAGTGATGGGGATATCAGAGGTGCAGCGAGACTTTTATTTTCGAACGACACACTAGCCTCAAATTCAAGTGAAACTCTTTCGGCACTTGCATCAAAACATCCACGTGCTGCGCCTGATCTATGCCTCCCAGTACCACCTGATGATTCCTGCACTTCCATGTCAGTGCTTCCTGACGACGTAATCTTCAACATCAACTCATTTCAGAGTGGCTCTGCTGGTGGCCTAGACGGCCTTTCACCACAACACCTAAAAGATCTAATTAGTGCTGGTTGTGGTGAAATGGGCGAGGGCCTCATCGTAGCCCTTACGTCGTTGGTGAACAAAATGTTATCCGGACAGGTCAGTGCAGACATCATCGACATTTTGTACGGTGCAAACCTTTGCGCTCTCTTAAAAAAAGATGGAGGCATCAGACCAATCGCAGTTGGTACAACATATCGCCGGCTTGAAGCCAAAATATGCTGCAGAATCAAAAGCTCAGAATTGAGGTCAGAATTCCAACCGACCCAGCTGGGCTTTGGATCCCGTGGTGGTTGTGAAGCGGCGGTACACTCACTTCGATCGTTTGTGTCATACCACACAAACGATTTGTTGTTAAAAGTGGATGTTAAGAATGCTTTCAATTCAGTAGACAGGGGCGCCCTTCTGACACAAATAAAAGAGAAGCTACCTGATGTTTACCCCTTTCTTTGGCAATGCTATGGCATACCTTCAAAATTAGTATATAAAGATAAGCTATTGTCTTCTGAGGTTGGTTGTCAGCAGGGTGATCCTTTAGGACCGGCTATTTTCAGTCTCGCTATACATCCGATTATAAAACGTTTAGAGTCAAAATTTAATGTTTGGTACTTAGATGATGGCACTCTAGGAGGCGAAGTGGACACAATATTGAAAGATTTGAGTGTAATAATTGAAGAATTCAAGCTTATAGGTTTGGAGCTCAATTTTGCGAAATGCGAACTCTATATCCCGGAAACCGAAACAGCTTCTAACGTATTAAACATAAAGAATCGCTTCAAAAGTTTAGCATCAAACCTTAAGTTTATAGATAAGTCTTCGCTTTGCCTCTTAGGATCTCCGATTATGGATGAGTCTTTGCCTAATTTTGTGAACGAAAAAATTCTAAATTTTGTTTCGTTTTCAGATAAATTGCAAAACATCAATGTTCACGTGGCTTTTGTTATACTACGTTTCTGTCTATTTGTTCCTAAATTTACTTATTATTTACGATGCTCCCAACTCTGGAAATTCCCATTGCTTACACAGCAGTTGGACAGCATGATGCATGACACTTTAATCAAAATTTTTAATATACCTTTGGATGACAGAGCGTGGCACCAGGCCACTCTTCCTATTAGGATGGGAGGTCTAGGTGTTCGCAAAATTTCTAGTGTTTCACTCCCAGCATTTTTATCTTCAGTACATGGTACTAAAGATCTTGTTCATAGCATTTTGGCTAAATGTCAAAATTATGAAATCACAGGTATCAATGAAGCTTTAGACTCATGGAAAATAGCCTGTCCTGACCAGAATCTGCCCAAAGTCCTTTCTTCTCAGAGACTGTGGGATGAGCCACTATGTGAGCTAGTACGGAAAGATATTATTAATACGTCAACTAGCTCACCAGAACGTGCTCGTCTACTCGCCGTTTCCGAGTGGGAATCAGGACTTTGGTTACAGGTTCTGCCTTCCAAAAATCTAGGTACCCTTTTAGATAATAACTCATTTCGGGTGGCCACCTCTTTGCGTTTAGGTTCTCCTTGCCTAGTTGCACACCGTTGTCAGTGTGGTGAAACCGTTGATAAGTTTGGTCACCATCCACTGGCATGTGTCTCTAGTGCAGGACGTGTGCCCCGTCATAGTTCTATTAATGACATCCTCCGTCGGGCTTTTACCAGCGTCAGTGTGGCAGCTACCCTCGAACCACGTGGCCTTATGCGAGATGATGGTAAAAGACCTGACGGTATGACTCTGATTCCCTGGAAGATGGGTCGGCCTTTAGTTTGGGATGCCACGTGTGTAGATACCCTAGCGCCTTCACATCTTGCAGGGACATCGGTAAGGGCCGGCTCCGCAGCAACATCAGCGGAGTCCCTCAAACGGCGAAAATACGCTAATCTTGACCGAGGTTACCTATTTGAGCCGTTTGGGGTTGAAACCCTTGGTCCTTGGGGACCTGGAGCACACGCCATTTATAAAGATATTACCAAACTTCTTGTAGAGTCGACAGGTGATCGGAATGCTGGCTTCTATTTCGGTCAACGAATTAGCATTGCCATTCAACGTGGCAATGCTGCCAGCATTCTGGGCACTCTGCCTTCTGGTGACGGCTTAGATTTTTAAGAAATAGATATTAAGTGTATATACTAGTTGTAATTGTTTTATTCTGTTATTGTAAAATTAATCAATAAAAATAATTATAAATAAAAATAATTTAAAAATAACGTACATCCGAATAAAAGAAAGAAAGAAAGAAAATTATTTATTAGACACTACACACAAACAAACTTAGGTACAGAAATAAAAGACTGCTTAGTACTAGATCACAAACACACAGACGAAACACAGGTGAACAATTTAGTTAAGTAGTATACTAACACAAACATTGGGTTGGTACTGAGTAGTCCACTTAGGAAGCAGACGAGCGCGAATTGAGAACCTCTACCTTTTTTGAAGTCGTTATAATTGTTTCGAACTTTTTTGATTTGCTCCGATGATATCAGTGTCATAAAATACTTTCGACCAATATTTCTTTGATTATGTAATCTCTTTGTTTACAAAAAATATCTAGGATTCTAGAACTAAATTCATAGTGGTCTGCGTGCACGTTATTTTGGGTTTTGACGTTAGCTTACGGCAAGTGTATACCATAATTATTTTTTGGAGTCGGAACGGCTAGAGTTTAATACAATAAAATGTTATTTATTTGTTGGCAAAGTTGCTAGATTAAGCAAATAATTATTATGTTGGCATTACTAAAGACCAATTTTTCAACATTGACATGAATAATACGATATTGTCAGTGTCAAGTCAGACGACTACCTTCTAAATAAACCGATCACATTATTTTTAACTGATCATAATTATTATTATTTTTGAAGTTTATGACACTCCTTACTGACACTGGCAAAGTCGTAGCGAAAAGCAAGCGGCGCCAAAATAAAGAAGTTGAAGTTGATAGGCTATCACTATCTCGCTCGCTCGGCTACATATTACAATACAACAAAGTGTTATCTTTTAGCAGTGATTACATATTTCATTGAAAACTTACGTGTTATTTTTAACACACACAGTTAAAATACTTTCAAAAACTCATACGTTTTTTGATAAACGAATTGCCATTTGCTTAAAATGGCAGAAATCAGCGAAAAGTACAACACAAAATGTCCTGGTGTCAAACGCCTAATGAGAGAGGCTTTGGAATTGGCCGAAGCGACAGAGGAATATTGCGCAAGACCCTTAGAAGACAATCTGTTCGAGTGGCATTTCACAGTTCAGGGGCCGAAAGGTACAGACTTCGAGGGGGGTATCTATCACGGCAGAATACTGTTGCCCAAAGAATATCCCATGCACCCACCGCATATCATTCTGCTTACTCCAAATGGCCGATTCGAGGTGAATAAAAAGATTTGCTTGTCCATATCAGGACACCATCCAGAAACATGGCAACCATCATGGTCAATAAGGACAGCGCTTTTAGCATTGATTGCTTTTATGCCAACACCTGCTGAAGGCACCATTGGTTCAATCGATTATTCACCCGAAGAGCGCAAGATACTGGCAAAGAAGTCTCGGACATGGATGTGTTCACAGTGTGGAGAAATAGCCTCATTGCTGTCCTCCACTGCAGCTAAACCCATCACTGAAGAGGAGAAGACAGTTCTAAATCAAATTGCTTTCAAAGGGGAAGAACAGGCCCCAAAACCACCAGAGGAGCCAGTTCGAGAGGTCCAGACCCAGGTTTTAGGATCTACAGAACCCAGCAATGGTTTCCTTGACCAAGTTACAGAGATTCTTGTAGCCCTCCTTGTCGGAGCTATTGGCATCTTTATTTACAGGCGTTGGAGCCATTTTTCTGCTTCTGACAACGAACTGTAAAATTATTTTTGTATTATTCCATGGGCATACATAAGTACCTATTGTATAAATCTTTGGTATAAATTACCAAGATGTTGATGTGATTCATGTTAGTGTTTGATGTTAAATTTATTTCTGTTTAGAAATACATCATTAAAACAAATCAATTCTAAACTACTGTTAGGCATAATGTACAGCATTAAATATTATAAAATAGGTACAATGTAATTTTTTTGCATTGATTCCTGCTCTATCTAACATTGAAGCTTCTGATGTTTTTGTTATTATAGTGCATAAGCCCTATTTGATTTCCTGAAGCTTCTGTTTGTGATTTTGCCAATCATTAAAATGTTATTTTTACAAGTATTAAAATCAAAAATTTAGTAACAGTTGACAGAATTTCTTTTAAATTACCAGAGTTGCATGTATTTTAATTTTGTGCTCCTTGATAGTAAGTGACAAATTAGCTAGGTACATACCTACTTATTAAAAATATGTTATTCAAGTCTATTGAGGCATAAAACTTTTATGTTAGTCTCTATGATGTTTAGTTATAATTTTAACAGGAAAAACAATATTATTATACTTAATGTTTATATGTGATATAATTTAATTTGTAGTAATCTAGTATACCATTTCTTTTTTTTTTGCAATCTATTTTCTACCCATATGTAATGGGTCCTGCTTAGCCATCTAACTTTCTGGCTACAAAAAGTAGGTTAATATTTACACAATTAAATTCATCATTTTGTGTATCTTTGATGTTTAATATAAATTATTATAAACTTGACTTGTTTTAGTAAGAATATCCCATAGTCGCAGATAATATAACACTTATCTTGCAAGTTAAACTTTATGGGTAAAAAAAACTTAAGTAATATTTTTGACATCTTTTATTCAGAAGACATTAATCCTAGTAAAATTACACCTAGAAAGCATTAAAGTATTTGAAAGGGACTTAAAACTACATAATTTGGATAATAGGGTGACCAATAGCCTACCACCAGTGGGATTCACCAGGTGCCGAGTGCAAGTATACATGGTGTTGTGTCAATATCTAGGTTTGGTTGTTTAATTTTGAGTAATAACACTATTTAAACTCCTGGGTATTATATTCCATATTAATAAGGGATTTCCTATGATTAACATCCATTTCAATAGTTAGATAAGGTCAGCCACATTCATTGGCATCTCATCAATCTGTGTTGAGTAGTACTGTTCAATATCTCTTAGGATCCTGATGTCATCAGATTTGACGAAGTTTATAGCAACACCCTTGCGTCCAAAACGGCCTGATCTGCCAATTCTGTGGATGTACAGCTCACGGTTGTTGGGTAGATCATAGTTGATGACTAGTGAGACTTGTTGCACATCAATACCTCTCGCCCAAACATCTGTTGTGATGAGGACACGGCTGAAAAATAGAAATCATTATAGCACAAACACTACAGAAAAATTCAATATGAATATGAAAAGTTGGAAGCTGTCTTATTAACTTGTGTTAATATTTTTTTTCAATTTTGATTACTATGCCATTTATTCTTTATTTAAATTATAAAACAGCTATGACTTGTCACAAACATCGGTTTAGCATCTTTTTTTCTGACATCTTGCTGTATTTACTTTATGGAATTAATGTATGAGGGAAACTACAAAAATTCGAGATTTTTTTTAAATTTCATAGGATTTTCTGAATCTTCAACCAGGAGAGCAGGTATAGGTACATTGGGTGTGTGCACCGAAGCTTAATTTGGGCACTCCCTATACACTTGACTGCTTTCTGTATTCATTGCAGTGAAAAAGCAATTGATTTAAATTAGATGATTAAAAAAAACATTTCATTTACATTGTGATTTAAATCATCTCAACCCTGCAGAAAAAGTAAACCATACTTTGAGCTTGAAGGTTATAAGAATTTACTTGTATTAATTACCTTTGTCCTGAACGGAACTCTTTCATGATGTTGTCTCTCTCTTTCTGGGGCATGTCTCCATGCATGGAACTGACTGTGAAGTTTGCTTCTTGCATCTTCTGTGTCAACCAATCAACCTTCCTTTTGGTGTTACAGAAGATGACAGCCTGAGTAATGGTTAGTGTGTCGTACAAGTCACACAATGTGTCAAACTTCCACTCTTCACGCTCAACAGCCACAAAGAACTGCTTGATGCCTTCTAGTGTCAATTCATCACTGTAAAAAGGGAAAACTATGTTGAAGGTTACTCAATAACATTTCATGACAAATGGAAACCTCCATTGCATGACTATGAAATTTCCATGAACCGGACAATGGCGAAAAGTGGCAAACCATAAGACCACATATACCATGTATAAGACGCATGTTGCCATGAAACAATGAAGTCACATTGTTTAGACCGTACAGGCCTTTTGGACATCAGAAATTTCAAATTACGTAAGTAAAACTAGGAATTAACTGAAGCTTGAACTTAGTATTTATTTCATAAGTTTAGTTTCACTCACCGTTTCACCAGAATCCTAATGGGATCAGTCATGAATTTTGAGGTCATTTCGAGGATCTCATGGGGCAGTGTAGCTGAGATTAGACAAACTTGTGTTGCTGGTGGCAGATATCTGTAGACATCATAAATCTGTTCCTTGAATCCTTTGTTCAGCATCTCATCAGCCTCGTCAAGTACTAGCATTTTAATTGATCTGGTACGCAGCACCCGTCTCCGGATCATATCTAAAAGAGAGAGTATTGCATTTTAGTTATCAGATTCCAAACATTGAGTAAGTAACATTGCATTGAACAGTGTGCTAGCTACAACTTTGCGTACCAAAAACTCTACCAGGTGTGCCGGACACAACATGTTGTCCGTAATCCAACTTCCTGATATCCTCTCCAAGGTTAGTTCCTCCAATGCAAGCATGGCATTGGACATTCATGAAGTCTCCCAACGCCAGAATGACTTTTTGGATCTGAGTAGCCAACTCGCGAGTCGGTGAGAGAATCAGAACTTGAGTCTCGCGTAAAGTGGTGTCCAAAGACTGTAATATGGAGATCGAGAAGGTGGCCGTCTTTCCGGTACCTGACTGAGCCTGTGCTATGACATCTCGGCCTTTCACTATGGGCAGGATGCTCCTCTGTTGAATCGCTGACGGCTTTTCGAATCCTGAAAAGGTGAAAGTTTAGTATGTTGAAGGGATACGGGTTACCGTATGTGTTTATTGGTACGGCAACTTACCGTATGTGTATATTCCTCGTAGCAACTCGTCTCGCAATCCCATTGAGTCGAAAGTAGGAATAACTTCCACATCCTCGCTTGTGTCGAATTCAACATTCGACAAATCTTCGGATATTATTTTACGATTAAACGACACTTCTGATGATGCCATCTTTGCCACGAGTATTTATTTTGTCTGCGCGTACGAAATTATTTATTTACGCTGCTCTGAAATTAATTGTTTTTTAGTTACGAATAAATATTCAAACTCATCAAAGAAAATGAGGTTTCTTTTAGTTCTTTATCGGCGAGAGACAGACGCAAACAAATTCATTCATTCAACTTGTATCTCTTTCTGGCTAGGTTCATATGTATGGTGATAAACAGAGAAAGAAGACAACATGGTCATTTTTATTTACAACATGGTGGCTGGTAATTGACAAAGTTTTTGTCTCTTATTTATGGAAATGGCATCCTCTTATTCGGCACCATAGAGTTTTCTCCTACTTTATGTTCGTTCTATTTTGTCGTAGAGTGAGATTTTTTTTCTGGGAAATCGTGAATTCGTCCATCCACGAGCGTGGACGGAAAAAATCACCCGCGATGAGTGAGTCTCCCTACCTGCTTGACTCGACATTGGCTACCTCATAGAGCTACTTACTAGATAAATTACCTTTGGTAATCTTCTATCTAACCTAACCTCATTCTCTTTCTTCTCATTCTCATCGTTTCTCTCATACAGCTGAATAGGTAATTTTAGTCCTTATCTTTCTTTAATGGTTTCTCCGCTGTAGGTACCGCTTTTGTTCGCGCGGGTAGTTAACCCTTTCAGTGCCCATGTATGACACATGTCTATGCACCCAGCATGTAACAGATACGCACCCCTGCGCGTGGTTCTCGGTTCTCATCTCACTGCCGCCGCCGCCGCGGCGCCGCCCGCCGCGGCCAGGCAATGGGTTAAAGCCGATTGATTTTAATTTAACCCATTCCTGTCACCCAGTACCTAAGTACGTACCCATGTCTCATGATGTCTCTCTTGTCCATGTTGGGAACCTGTGTTGAATTGACTAAAAGTCAGTTAACTTGAAAATCTGTTCATAGACAACCTTCGTTTTAATGGTAGATTGTTTATAATAGTTTTTAGTAGAATATTATAAATTTCTGCACTGGCAGCATTGATAGATAATCCAATATGGCTGTCGTAAGGTGTGGTGCTGCAGACGCGTGAAACATATTGTTGGAGAAATTGTGCTCGTAGAAAATTGAGTAAAATTTTGATATTACATATAGAAAACGATTGGGATCATATCTGTAGATGTAAACTACTGCTATTTCCTAATTTTATTGAAATATCTGCTCAGATAATGATGTTGAGGTTAGGTAAAGTTGCCATTGACTGTTTCATGGCAACTTTACCTGCAACTAGGGTTGGCAAGAAGTTCAACAACAATGTACCCATATACTATATATACTATATATATTTATAAAAACTATTTCTACCTATCTTTTTTATCGCTTAAGTAAGAACGACGAGGACAGTATTTATTTTGAATAAATTAAACCTAATCTTGTCATTTAGTGTGATAATAATATATAAGCTTGTCTAACTCTTGTAATTTGAGTAATTTTATAGTAGTTTCTCTATGTTTTGTCTTCCGTTATGTTTAGCAACTTTTATTAGGTTTAAGTTTAGAACTAAAAAAAACTTGGGTACAAAGTATTTTTAAGAAAGGTTAAGCCTAACTGAGCCAGATTGTTTGTTGTAGACAGATAATTTGTTTTCGTAGCTTTAATAAACTTATAATATTTTATTTTTAGTAGTGAAACATGTTTTTTTCTTAAAAATAAATAGTTTGTTGTCGACAGATAATTTGTTTTCGTAGTTTTACTGAAACTTATAACATGTTTTTTTTTTCTTAAGAATATATTATTATAAATAAAACGTGTTCCATTTTGTATTTTTGACAGCCCTATGTGTTAGAGGATTTTTGTATGAAAATTACACAGAACCCTTGGCAACTTTACCTACTGTTTGTATTGCCATTTTCTGTTCGTATTTCTCCTTCAATCTTCTTTTCTTTACAAAATAGCCATCGTAATCTACGTTATCTTTTCCTAAAGTACGGCCTAAGTCCAATAATAATGAAATAATGAGCGTAGGTAATGTTGCCAAAAAATTGTTAACTAGACCAATGTTGCTTATTACGCTCTAGAATTTTAATTATAAGCCTATAGAGAATAGGCAATACATAAAACGATTGCCAAATCTACAATAAGTTAGTTAGAAAAAGGATTATTTTCATTCATCTCATAGTTATGGAAATATTTAGATTTTTGTCAAAAAACATGGTCAAGTTGCCACGTTTTACGGTACCTATCTACATAAAGAAATTGGCAGTTGTCCCACCGCCACCGCCGCCGCCGACGATGAACGAGTATAGTAAAGTTACTAGTCTCAGGCTCTACCTAAGCGACTTTGCGAGTGCGACAGACGATTACTCGAGCAAACGCGCCACTCGCTCGCGGCGGTACCGAGACCGCCTGGAAGGCAATTCTCGCCCTAAATCACTCGATAATTATGGCAAAAACTGTCAAATTTGTCAATAAAAACGGTCTCTCGGCGTCAGTACTGACCGCCGAGCGAGCATCGCTGCGCAAGTATCGCTGAGCATTATCTTTGATACTTTTGTCGCTCAGCGACAAACTATTAATATTATATGCATCTCTTTTGTTTACACGGAATGTATATTTGTACGTTTCTTGAGTGAGAAAATAGCAGATAGTTACTCGCTTCCTCGCCGGCGGCGCCGCGGTGGTACAACTGCCATAGTCGCTGCCATAACAGCCTTTCTACTCACTAACTTACAACAATGCAGCACTGGTTGCAAACACAGATCAGATGAGAATGAAACAAATATTATTCATTATCTTTTATTTGGCATTCAAATAATGGGGTAAAATTCCATACAATGACATAATGTAACAAAAACAATGCATCAAAAATGATAAAAATATTTGGACATTTTCAGTCTATTTAGGCAGCATAATGTGTGGTTATTCGCCAAACCTCTACCTACCTACCTATGTTCTTGTGGTCTCATCATTTTGTAGGTGCTATCACTGAACAATAAAATTATTCTAATTGCCTATCTTAAAATTAAGAAGTTCCTATTAAAAGTCCTATTCGTCGTCACAAAACGAAATAAGTACACAAACCATATTAACACGTTGACTGCGAGAGTCAAGCCCTTAGAGCCAGTTGCAGTCAAAGTGTAAACCATGTAGGTTAAACTTTTCCATAATTCCATAAATGCCAAATAATGTTTACACCAGCTCTTAAATATTTGCATAATTACTATGTACCTACAAGAATTTTACGTTAATGAGGGTATATTTATCAAAGTATATTTATTTACAATTTAAAGAAAAAAATATGAAAAATCAATGTCAATATTCAAGGGGACGAATTAAGTCTTTGGTTCACAAACTATTTACATATGACTAAATCATAGAAGGTGGAATATAAATAAAATAAATCTAATCAAATATTGCTCATCCTAACACAAAATATGGCATCTAAATAAATAATACTCATTATGAGATCAGAAACCAAAGATCTGATAAAAGCACCAAGTCAATTTATGTAAAAATGCGATATACATAAATGCGATACTGGAGGGGTTCTTATTCGTTATGCCTCATGAAATTTCATAAAAAAAATTGCAGATACAGTTGCCCTGTATTTCACGGCCATTGATTAGTTAATTAAGCAAAGGCGAATAAGTGTCCTGTTAAAGCAACGCTTAAAGATGTCCGTCCACCGGACCGGAATCGGAGCATAGGCAGCGTAGGTACGCGGCGTCGATATTTACAATATGACGGGCATCGATATCGGTAGGTATGCCCGTGCACGCTATAGGTACCATAGAAATCAAAACAAAGCGTCAAATCCTTACGCTGCGTATTCGATTCCGATCCGGTGGACATGCAGATTTACAATGCGACGTAGGCGGTTCGATTGCGTCTTGCGCCGCTCCGGTTTATACGTTAAGTGTAATATTTGTATTACATTTATGTATGTCAGCCAAAAGGGATTTACCATGGTTTAATAATACAAGGTATGGCATTCCGAGACATCACGGTCACGTGGGTGACACAAGTCCTACGTCATCGACGACTTCGGCGAATGAGACGACGATATGTTTTCCGGTGTTACCTAGTCGCGTAAGATCGTAACTCCCCGAGCTCCATAAATTACCTGTACGAATCTGATAAAACTATGTACTAACCATTTATCATAACTACTCGTGTTTAACTAAAACGATTAACATCTTTTATGTATTTTTTTAAATTGACTATTTGTTTCCCAACTTCATGTTTTGTTGAAATAAGTGGCAACTGGACTGTGACGTAGCATGTGTCACTCCCGGAGTGCCAGGCCTTGTTTTCTTGGACCATGGTATTTACAATAATGCTGTGCGATACTTAGCACATCTTAATCTACAATATCCAAATATATTTTTATTATAAAATATTGAGACATAACATTGTGCAATATAGTATAATATGCAATAGAAGATATACATAATATTTAAACAATCACTAATCATTTGCAGTCATAATAAATTTGCACAAAACGCTCACTGAGCGTGTTACTTGCTGATAACCATTGTAACTATTTAAAACTCTGCATTAAATTATGATTTTACAAGAGATTCTTTAAAATTTAATTGGATTTCTCAGCAAGTATACACAGGATTACACAAGGCACGAAATAATTAGTTAGGTTGTGTTTCTAAATATTATCTATAGAGAATTCTACAACAGCAATAATACTTAGGTTTAAGAAGATTATCCATGGATTTTGATTATGTAGAAACCTACAATACTTGTAGTTCCTAATTTTTCTGTCGCTGTTTGTCATGAAATATGATTGCACATAAGAAAATTTAGGAACCCAGTATTTATAATAAGAATGCACACAGTACATTAGAAATATTAGAATGAATTTAATTTCAAGATAATCGTTAGCATTATTACGCGTATTAATTATGGTCTCTAAAATGGTATCATAAAGTACAAATTTGGTAAAACTATCGGTTATATTTCACTGCACTTCCTTTAAATTACCAAACGTCGTCAAACAAACAAGGGAAAGATTAATTTATCACTATCTAATCAACACCACAAATTCTTAACACTTAGCTCATTTAGAGTCAATTTCACCATCTACAGTCTTAAGTTGAGTAACTGTGAACTGTAACCGCCATCAGTAACAGAAGAAACAAAGTTACAGGCTTAAGTCCTGGTATGGTGAAATAGGCTTTAGTAACATACTTTAAAATGGTATATTGTATAATACTGGCATAATTTAATGTACGCAATGTCCCATAATAGCACCGACATCATGATCTAATCTAATTTAGTTAGCCTATCGATACATTTAATTTTTTTTTATTTAACTATTGATGAGAAGGTTAACCTTACATAATAACTTTAAGCTGGATATAGTTTATTAGGATGAAATTGTACCAAGAAAATATGTAACAATGATATATTTTAAGATGTCATTGCCAGTGGGACATAGCATATGGATCTCGATAGAACGGGAATATAATTTAGTTATTATAATTACAGATAAAAATTCTGAACTATATTGTGAGCTAATAGTCTATTGTTGTTTGCTTCCCCGTCTCTGGCAACTGAAATTGTCCATTCCAACACTCATAACCGTTCACTGTCTTGCCTTGCTTATGCTTTGAAGTAAATGATGATTTATTGTTAAAATTAAATAAATTCGGTTAAATTAACAGTTCACTTGACGCTATCGATTGACCTTTCTGGTGATGCAATAACGTAATGTTTCTACCTATCAAAATTTACTTCCTCACAACACACGACTTCGAACCGTGTAGCGAGTTTATTCTCCAAGAATAATGATAATTTATCTGGAGAATTCTGAACCATGTCACGTGACGTGTTTGTTGAACTATATTTTACTAAGTAAATCATCACAAAACCAACACATTTGCACCAAATTCGTAAATGAGCAAACCAATCTCAATAGAGACATTTAGAACAACAACTTGGTGTACGAAAACGTGCAAAATCGAATGAAGACGTTTAAATATTTTGTTAATAAAATGGCGTAACACGTTGTAAAAAGTGGTTGCATATAGTTAAACCACCTTTCCAACGTACGTAACACGGTTCCCTCGCATCCTACCCAACCAATCTATCACGCCTAAACCTCAATTACATCTATCAACACATGTGCCAACTGCCTGATAAATCTGGTAGAGTTCCACCTAGATATCTGCAAATTATGAGGGTAATAGTTCCGGTGATACTAACTTTAACTTTGTCACCAACTAACAGTCGTACGTTTAAGTCTTATTCTTGCCCACTTCACAGATACCTTGGTCGCACTGTGCCAAGTGTTTGACTGACCGCACATTGGCTACTGTCACTACTGTTTTATCGCGTAAGCTACCGAGCGGTGTCTTGCCACTCAAACGTCCATTCTATTGCTTAAGCCACCCCCCGCGGTAGCATAACCCGTTGGTCCTAGCTGAGCATCAAACGCGACGCCCACATTTTTCGTATTTGAGCGTCGCATAAAGTTTATCGCTCAGCCAGGACAAGGGGTAAGCGACTGTCACGCGGAAACTGCAGTTGTTCGAAAGACGCCAAAGCCCGTTCAACCTTAGTGTTGTAGGCATGTGTTGATGACGTGTAGAGAGTTTAGTGAGCGTGTCGACCCCTGACGTGGAAGCATTGGCACTAGGCGTCGCCTGGGGCGGCGTGTCACGAGGCCTCGGCTGCCACGGCCGGGGACACCGGCCCGCGCACCGCCTCGATGTAGTCTTTGATCAGCGTCGCGATCTGATATGCCTGTGGAGGGAAAAAGGTGTAAAGTTGTTATTATGCGAGAGATTATTAAAAGTCCGGGGGACACTATCAATTATAATATTTCCGTTATAGAGAAGTCAAAACGCAGGTGAAACGATAGGTGAAACTGTTGTCTGTGTGCCAGAGGGATACAAGATACACTCATACAGCGTGATGAGCGAAGCGAGCTGCTCACTGCTCTCTAGCACGAACTAACTAGTTCGTGCTAGAGAGCAGAGTGCGTTTAACTTAAAAGACTGCGTCATTGTGATCGCGTGTCTCTAGGTACAACATACTTGGTCTGTGGAGAGCACCAGCTTGGCATGCTTGGTGTCGGAGCGCGTGACGAGCAGCAGCGCGCGCGGCGCGGGCGACACGGCCAGCAGCTGGTCGTGGTCGTGCGACACGAGTGCCGCGCGCGACCCGCGCCGCAGCAGCGTGAGCCCGCGCGCGTCCACACCGAGCCACAGCGCGCGCGGCCAGTTCGACGTGAACGATTGCTGCAAGCGATACGAACTTAGTATCGCGAAGTATAAGCTTAAGTCCTAGATAGCGGCCACCGTCTTTCGAACTGGGGTAGTGCGGGGCGGGTAGTCATAGTGGTAGGGCGCTCACCATGACGTCGAATATAGTGGCGCGCGTGAGAGGCCAGGAGGAGGCGAGCGTGAGCGCGCGCTGCATGGCAGCGTGCGGGGGCGTGCCGCGCAGCGCGAGGTGGTGCAGCCGCACGGCGGGCGCGGGCAGCGCGGGGAGGGCGAGGCGCGCGGGGAGCACGGCGCCCGCCGCCGCCGCGCACTCAGCGCCGCCGGAGCACTCGCCGTGGACTACCTGCGCGTGGAGCGCTGCTAACATCACCTGAAAACAAAGGATATATTAAGGGCTGGATGATCGCAAGAGGTCGTACTACAGCGGCGGCGCCTTTGCAGCTTTGATTCCCAGCCTCTGTGCGACCTGGGTTCACAATGATAATAGCATCGTCGCAGAATCGTCAACATAGCCAGTTTAGGTATTCTAAGTGGCAATTCTGCGACTGCTAAACCAGTCACTTCACTCTGAAGCGACTGGTTTAGCAGAATAGGGGCGCGCAGTGGCTGTTAGTAGTTAATGATCACTAGAAGTTGACGTTAAAGAGTTAATGATCACTAAAGCGCACTTGATTACAAGAACTTCGTGCCGTCGGGTCGACTGGATTAAAATGACAAGGGACCGGAACAACTAGCGATCTCTGATGTCGGGAGGGCAAGTCAAAGTGTCTTATGCTATCCTCTTGTATGTGAAGATAACACATAATTATAACAATTTATTCATAATATATCATAAAACACACATAAGTGTGTTTTTGTATAAATTATTTTATCAAAGACAAAACTGTCTATAGGGTGCGTAGAGTGCCCCCCACAATCCTATAAGTTGGTTACAGTTTGTAAGTTTTTTTAATTTTTTTTCTTTTTAACTGACTTTATTTATTTATTTTTATTGAGGTAAACCACAGCGTGATAATTTATATTTAAGTACTTAAAATATACTTAACAATAAGGCCAAAAAATGTTAAGAGTTTATTAAGTTTCACGGTTTAATCTTACGTAAATTAAAGTAAAGTTAATGGACGTCATAACGTAAAGAGCTGATCCGGGGGTACTTGCAGCGCTGTATGGTATGTAAACCGTACACTGTCTAAACAAAAACATCGAACACCAACGGCGTCGTGTCAAAAAGTGAGTGCGCCGTACATCCCATGCATTTGGATCGCAAACCAAACTCGACAAGGGGCCGCGGCCGGAGTGGATACTCACAGCCTCTTCAGTCTCAATGGGCAGCCGGTCGTGGCGCACAGAATGGAGCACTTGGTAATAGAGCAGCTCCATCTCAGCCGCGCAACTCGTTTGCAGTGGTCGCTCGCCGAGAAATAGCCGTTTCTTGAACACTAGTCTGCGAAGCAAGGAATAAGAGTTAGGCGACAGGGTTGATGATTATGTTCTTGCACTATGCTAAACTCAATTTAAAGGTCTTAAGTTAGTTCGTGTAAATCGATTAGTAGGGTGTCACTTTAAAAAAAATTAATGTCGCTCGCGTGTGTTCTTGCTCTTACAGAGTCGCGTGCGAAGTGAGCCGCCTTGCCGACCACATGCCATTCCTGTGCGACGAGCGAAGCGCGCAACACTCTTTCAGACTGCTCTGTAGCACGCACTAGTCACGTAACGTTACATACGTTACGTTACGTTACTCCACTGAGTGTGCACACACTCTGTATTAACGCTTTTTTATCTACCTGGTGACCTATTTATTGTATGTATGTTTATACCTGCAAGCCGCAGCAGTGGCAGGTGCCTTCTCCCACCTCGCGAGCACGTCGCCGACGCGCTCCGTGCCCGCCAGAGCGCGCTCGCCCGCGCCCGCGCCGCCCGTCGCTCCGCCCGAGTGTGCACACACCTCGTACAGCGCGTAACCTTTATGAAAACAAATGAAAAGTCAACAATTGTGTAAAAATTCACATGCTTCAATAATATAACCGGAAAGAGAAAAACAGAAGTGAATCACGGAACTGAGTGTCTACCGTGAGTTTTAACTATCTATACTCGCTAGCGACTGTAGTTAACTGGGTACTAAAATGCGCGGTACTAATATTTACGTAACTACTGTAGTAACGTCAGGCGATCTAACTGTGACAACTCATGGTAGACACACAGATTGCGTTAAGAACAAATCGAGTTTTTATAAAGTTTTTAAACTTTCACGATCATATTAAAGATTATTTATCGGGTATTTATCGCGTACACTTTTAATCTTTTGATCGAGTTTTTATAGTTTATCACAGCAAACTAAGCGATTTTCTTTAGGATTTTTTGACACACCCCTTTGATGTATTCCGACTCCAGAATCAGATAAAGTGCGACAAAAAGTACCTGTAGCTGAATCGTTGAGTCCAATCTTCTCTCGCAGCATAGTGACTAGATGGTCGGCAGTGGCGGCGGGACCGAACACTAGCCCGTGTTGTTTGCCATCCAGTAACAACACGCGCACATGTAACGGACGCCTGGCGGCTGCACACAACACTTCCTCGCGAGAGGGCGCTGCTAACCGCCGCGGGACTTGGGCTATGCTTAGCGCCACCTGAGGGAAGTAAAGCATGATAAATATATTGTAACTACGAGACGAAAATCACACATACTAAAATATTGACATAACATATTTATATATATTATATTATAAACTAGCTGCAGCCCGCGGCTTCGCACGCTTTTTTCCGGAATAAAAGGTAGCCTATGTCCGGCCCCGGGATACCATCTACCTCGCTGCCAAATTTCACCAATATCCGTTCAGCCGTTCTTGAGTTATAAATAGTGTAACTAACACGACTTTCTTTTATATGTATAAGATATGTTATGTCCCACACATACTAAAGTTTCATTCACTGCAGACAGACACTCGCGTATTCCCACACTTCCCAATCAGCTTGCGTGATGCGGCAGTATTTACTCGTATAGGGATGTATTTGTCCTCCAAAATGAAGTGCAAAAAGCTACAAAAGTAAAAAAAAAAGAGCTGCTGATGACTAAGTACACGATAAAGTGTTTTATTTATTATTCATGTAACCGACTGGAACCGAATGTAGCCGATTCGGCGTAACCGACCCGAGCGTGACGGTGAACCCTAAAAGAGTCTGCGTAAAGAAGTTGTCAGTATTAACAGTAGTGTACCTGCTCAGCTCTGCGGGCGAACTTGCCCTCCTCGCCGGTGTGCAGCGCAGTGCCGCGATAACGCAGGTGAGCTAGCAATAGGCGGCGCAGCGGCTTCACGGGAGGCAGCGCCGCGCCGACCGCGCAGCAGAGTAGCGCCCAGTGCCGCGCAGACACGCGAGACGATGGCTCGGGGTGGTCTGTCGTCTAAAGTAAACAATACGAGTGTCTACCATGAGTTGTCACAGTTAGATCGCCTGACGTTACTACAGCAGTTACGTAAATACGCAGATAGTATAGTTCGCTTTATTATTGGTACCATGAGCTGTGTTGGTGCTTACTACTTACGTTATAGATACACCTTGTGTAGTTTTGCTTTGTTATGTTGGCGACATTAGAAAACGATACTCACCTCACATTGAATATTTTCATGTCTTAATATATAATGTACGATGATAGAGACAGAAGATAATGATATTATTATCCGTCAAATGTAGAAAGTCGCCTGACTCACTTATTTAAATGAAATCTAATGCAGCACAATATACTTATTAATTGGTTCCGACTCGCTCGCACCCCCTTAACTCGAAGTGTTTACAAACAAAAATGCTAAGAACAAGTGTCTCGCAGTTCTACTACGTACTATACATTACATAGATATTTTAAATTACATACGTATAGAAAATACCTAGAACACTCGGAACAAATATTTGCAGATCGTACAAATATTTGTCCCAAGGCGGGATCGAACCCGCAACCTACTCCGTCGCAGGTGAACCTTCGCCCGCCGCGCCACATCGGTCGTCCTTATCCCACGTTAGTGGTTGTACGTGGTAGGTTAACATTTTGCAATAAATCACACAAATTCTCAAAAGCTTCTTTGGATAATATTTATTATGTACATAATCTACAAAGTTTCACAAACTTGGTGTCAAATATAGTTTGAAGTGGATTTCCAACTAGAACACGTCATGTCTGTCGTCTGGGTTAGTTAGAATTAGATTTGTCAAGAGATGCAGACTCTTCTCTTAAGCTGCAATACAGTTTAAGACAGCCTGGTGAGCTGGACTAAATCAATGACCCCACTAACGCTGGTAGATTGCTTGTCGGTCGTTGCTGGTGGTCCCTGCTTGTCGTCCGTCCCCGAGTCGTTGCTTGGGGTGCTGTTGTTGTTGGCGAGTGCTGCTGTGTGTGTGGTACCTGCTTGATGAGCTGCACATAGAGCTCCGTGAGCAGCGTGTCCTTCTGCAGACAGCGCTGCAGCAGCGCCTGGGCCAGCGCCACGCGGTCGTCCGTCTCCGAGTCGTTGCTGGCGGTGCTGTTGTTGTTAGCGAGGTTGCTGCTGCTGCTGTGCGCGCTGCCACTGCTGCTGCCGCTGTCGCCAGTCGACAGACCCGCGTGGCTCATTATGTCCTGCAAACAATTACAACTTTTATTACCTACAATAAAATCGTTAACGGTAACCAAATCAACAGCAAGCCTAGGGGTTTTAGCTCTTCTTGGTTTCGGGCATACGACGCGAATTTGCAATTCTCGAAAGTAAAGGAATATCTTGTCTGTATCGGGGTGAACCCTACGGTAGGGCTCCAGCACTGGAACATCACAGGCTCATAGCACGAGAGATGGACGCCTTAGTACCTACCTTGAATATCTGCATGGCAGCCACATCCTCGGCCTCGTTGAGGCGAGTGAGCGAGTGAGGCAGTGAGCGCGCCCATGACCAGTAGCCCGCGGGAAACCCCTTGTAGCATTCCCCCTGACTCTCGGCCGCCATGTCTAGACGCACTTTCTCCAGCCGGTGTTTACTCAACCTGGAATGTTGGAGCAAGTAAGTAATCTGTCGCCGGAATACTCAGATCAGATTTGAGCTGGTCGATATTTATACATTTTCATTGAAAACTGTCAAAAACCGCAACCGAGACGTGCTCAAAAGTGAAACTTTCATCTGAATAAAAGAAGAAAGAAAGAAAATAAATTTATTTGGACCCTTACATAATATTATTGTAACGACACATTACAATAATAGACAGGTACAAGAAACACATAAGATCGTAGATAAGTAACGAAAAAAAAACATAAGTTTATAGTGTGTTACATAAGGGGCCAAAAAGGTCCCTGTCTCAGCTTAAGGCTCAGTTAAAACACTTACCTTAGCGATAAGGCCGCCCTTTGCACTTCCTTGTTTCTCAGCATTTTCTTCTGTATTATATTTTGTGTTTGTGTGGTACAATAAAGAGTTATCTATCTTCTATCTATTTACCTTCTCAGCGTATTCCTCAAGAAATTGCCCGTAGATCCCTCAGCCGGTCGCCGCAACATGCCAGAGTCGACCAAAGCGCGGCGTGCGCTCTTCAACGCGCCCGCGAGTCTAGAACGTTCGGAAGCGGGCGCGGCGCGACGCGGCGGCTCGTCCGCTAAACCGTTGGCTAGGACGGGGCTGTAGGCGGCCATTAGCCAGGCCGCTTCGTTCTTTTGAGGTGATTCAAGGACTATGCATCTGTGAATAACCAATGTTTGATAAATTAAGAGTGAAAACTATCTTTAGCTTCTTTTGCTCTAGTTTAAGAATCTATTGTTACCTAAACATAAGCATAATGTTTCACAAATAAAAAAATAAAATATAAATAAATTCCTCGAAGAAAGATAAGAGGAAAAAGAACGCAGTAGACAATAATACAGAACTGGCCCCTCTTTCGATCATCTGCGTATTGACTTCGCGGGGCTGTTTGATAACCAAGAATATCTGCTAGCTCAGTAACAATAAAGTCGACAATTCTCTGACCTGTGCCCATCATGTTGTCCATGATGGGTCAAGCTGATAGTAAGTCCATTGTCAACAGGATCCATGAGCAGTGCTGCTATGTTGGTGTAGGGATATTCAGCAAGCACAACTTTGTCGGCCGGCCTGACTAGAACTACGCCTTCTGAGCCAACGCCTAGTAACACGTTTGGACCTGTAAAAGAGTAGAATGTTATACATTTGTGTTATTCTGCATCCGCCATATTGAATTTAGCGACGTTACAGTATTCAAATATAACTTAATGTACCTAAGACGAGACGAGTTTTTGGTCAAATAGTGGAGATACCTATATAAATAAGCTGGGTCGCATTGGCGTTCGCATCTACGAAGTTCTTTTGACAACCAATGAAGTCACCCTGCCGGAAAAAAATCCTATGTCCTTCGACGTTTGCTCTGTTTGATCTTCAACGTACTTTATTTTGCATAGGAAATCTTACCATGCGCCCAATAACCCTTATACGTAACAGGAAACAGCGTGACTCCATACAAGGGGTACTGCATCACGCAGGACAGATACAACGCCTTGGCAGTCAGCTCCACTCGCCCCGCGCCGTATTGTCTGTGAGCTTGCGCTAGGATGTTTGCCTGCGGAGGAAAGATGTTATAAATTATTTTGTTAATACACTATCCCCCCTTTCCCCTCATAGGTTATGTCCGGATGAGATTATCTTCATAGATGGCATGGCATGTAGATTTTGTTAATTATGTGCTATGCAAGTGCGGTGAGCAAAGCGAGCAGCACGCTGTTACACGTGTAACGACATGGCATACCCGTGCGGCGAAGCAAGCATTGCTGTGTTACGATTCGTTTAATAATTTATGTAGAGTTTAGTCGTGTTAGTCAACACTTAGTTGTGGGTTTGTTGTCAATACATCCGACTCATTTGCAAGTCGAGGTTCGTCTACCCATGCAAATTCAACCTGAGTAGGTAATAGTTATAGAAAGTAGGTAGGTGTGCATAGAGTTTTGGCTTGCAAATTGGACTCACCCACTGGTTGTTGGGCCTGGCCCGCGCTATCCGCTGCGGCAGGAATTGCTCCGGCTGTGCGTAGTAGGCGCGCGTGTGCGGCGGCGGCGGCGAAGGCGACGGCTCGCCGAGAGATACTTGAGCTTGCAGGCCCGCGAGTTGGAGCGCTACCTTCTCTGATACTGGAAACTCGTCCATCTGGCGGAAGGTTTTAGATATTAGTCTGGATCAGCGAGAAAAAAGGCAACAACATCCCTAATTCCCGGCAGAACACTACGTAATGTAAGCTTATTATATCGGTTGTCCGCTGACCCGGTTCCCGTGCTTTGTTTTTTTATTTATTGAGAAACATAACATCATTAAAGGTTTTATTTTATCACACACTGTGCCTATGTCTGTACAATACACACCTTGACGACGCTGTGCACGGCCTGCGCGTACAGTAGCGCCACCTCGACGGGGTCGTGCGGCAGCTCTCGGCCGCCGCGGAAGAGGCGCCGCTTGAACACGAAACGGTTGTCCGCTGACCCGGTGCCTGGGCCTTGTTGCCTGGATAATACAGCAGGGCTTTAACTTTGTTTTTGATACGGCCACAATACAGATAAATGTATGTTAGAACAAGTTTGAGTGAGAGTGGGAGTAATTGTGTGGGTGTATGCAAGACCCACACCTGGTAGTATATGGGGCAGGCACAGAGGTCGACGTTCGGGGTTTCAACTGTGTCTGCCCTGTCTGTGCCCCAATCGGAGGGAGGAAACGTGACGGATGACTGGGGTCGGCGAGTGTGTGGAATGGTGGGCTCGCCGGCTATGTATGGGAGGAAGAGGGGACGCCAGTCGGGCCGCCGCGGTAGGTTTAAATGTTCCCGTGGTTCGGCGAAAATGGTGAGAGGGGTCACCGGAGAGGTTTTAGTGGGTATTACGTCCTTATCAGGACGTCAAGTTCCACATAATTCTGGTCCCCCCCAGGCCAGTTTATTCGTTAACGAATTTCCTCGGCCGAGAAAAAGAAAAAAAAACATAAAATTGCTACAATACAGCTTTCACTACCTTGACAGAAAATCATCTCGTTCGACATGCATGGTGCATTCGTAATTTTTCAGTTTATGAAAGAAACTCAAGGGATGGATGAAGGAAAAACGGGTAATTGTAAATAATAATAATAATAAATAATAACTAATAAATGATCTTAAGTAATTCATACTATTCTTCATGAGCTGCAGACAGCTCCAGTTGGACCGCTAAAAACATGTTACTCAGACAAACACTCACATTTCCCAAGCCGCTATAACGTCGTACAGATACTGCGTAGCTCGCACATGCTCCTCCTTGGTCCCGCGTTGTTGGTACACGGCCCAGCCGGCGCGCGCGTTAGCAGATAGCCCCAGTTTGTCCGCTAGCCGGGCAGCGGCGGCCGCTGCCGTGTCCGCTGGGTGGACGTCGATTGCCTTAGTCCGGCCGTCGAGGAAGAAGAAACGACAGACTATTGTGCCAAGACGTCGCATTGCCTGAGGTAAATAAATGTTTATGTAAACTTAATGTTCTCAAGTTGGTTAGATATTTCGTTTGTCAACTTGAGCTACAGTTTGATGGTGGTTTCAGCCTTAGGACCCTTCAACTCAGTCCATGATTTCGTAGGAGATACAATGCCTACTTTGAAGTAAACTCACAGCAATCTCCACAGTAGAGGGTGGCAGATGCCTGGGCGCGGCGCCCCTGCAGTTATCCAGGCACCACTGCGCGCAGTGCGCGGCGCGCGGCACGTGCGGCGCGCACGCCAGACGCGCGCGCGCTCGCAGCCAGGCGCAGTAGTAGCGCGCCAGCCCCCGGGACGGCTGCCAGGCGACGGCGCAGAGGCAGAGGATCAGCCAGACGCGTTCAGCCCACTCTTCTACTGGGCAGTCGTTGATCTAAAACCAAATGACTGTCATTCTTAATCGTTCAAAAGACGCAGCTATTTTAAGCAGAGACACGGGCTACAGACCTGCTGTGCGAATACGCAAAACCCCCCATCTTATATTGACATTTGAAAGCCCTTTAGGCCTTCATAATTTGCTATTGTATGGATATAACCATTGCTTTCAAGGCCATTCAAAGGGTTTATTTTTTAAGGGTTTTTTTAGGGTTTTCAAATGTCAATTTTAGGAAGGGTAATTTTAATTGCGTAATTGCACAGCCGGTGAGGGCTGCACTTTTGACCGATTAAAGATATTATACATTAATTTACCCAAAAAACAAGACCATAACAAAAAACTGTATAGGTACATTAATAGGAAGGGTAAAATGGATGGAAATGGATGGATTAGGCGCGGACTATTCAAAAGTTTAGGTAAGATGGCGCGCGGTGGGCAAATTTTCCTTTGAAAACGTCATAAATAAGCTACCACTGCCCACCTATAAAACACACTCTACGACAGTGGCTTTGAGCTAGACATAGGCGCTTTAAGGCGAAAACAACTTGCAGTAATAAAGAACAGTCTGAAGAGATTACCTGTCTCACACACTGCACTAGTATTTCGTCCCGCAACTCCTCTCGCTCCAGTCCCTTGGCGATCAGAGACTGTATCACTTGCGTCTCCTTCTCGACGCCGAGCTCGCCGCGCATGTAGCGACATAGTTCCTGGATTCATACCACTTTTATTACTTAAGATCTCTTTTGGTTTTAAAACAAGACTCTTTCAGTATTCAAACCCTTGTAAGTAATCGAACACTGAAATAATTCACACTAACACTCAGAAATTAAGTTAATTAAGCTATTTTCTAATCTATCTGGCAATTACTCGGCTGACTCGCTAATATAATATTTTAAGAATAATAGAAAAATAAAATTATTAGCGATTACAGACAGATGAACATCTCTGTGTGGTATCGAAGCTCGTATTCAAAGGTAAGTTGATTGTTGATACAAATTTGTGGAGCTGGATATTGTTAAGTTATGATGAGAAATGGTATTCATCTATGCATTACATAAAAATTGCCAAGGGTTTTCCAATTTTGTCAAGTAAATTATAGTTACTCTTAGGTATGTTAAACTGAGCTGTTAAAGCTACCACACCAATACATAATGTAAAGCGCGAGTATTTAAATCACTTACCCTGAATATATTAACAGCAGCGGTAACACTCTCTGGATCATGAAGTTGCAGATGCGAGGTGGGAATATTGTTGCCCTTGTGGTAAGTGATCATCTCCTCTTTGGTAAGTAGCTCCATGGATTTGCTTTTGCGCGTCAGTGTTGCCATGATGGTTCCTGAAGAAAAAAGTTTGCGTCTGTAAATGACTTGCTTGCAGCTTTACAGGCCACTGCCTGTAAAGCTAGCTTTCTATGGCTCATACATCGGGATACACTCATCCCGATGTATGAGCCATAGAAAGCTGCCGTCCCATTCTAGCACGTGCGCACTTGGAATTTGTTTGTAAAGGCGTATGCACTGGTTTATATAATAATACCATATGAAGCCCTCTTTTCTCCATAACACTTTATTCGAAGCGTGACGAGGCAATTCTAAGGATTATTTACATGATTTAAGCTTTTTTAAGTTACAAACCTTCAGGCGACCTAGGATGATCATTGAAGTACAGTTTAGCGAACTCAGCGAGATCATTGGTCGCGTCCGCAGGAGGCGTGGTGGGGGGGACGGCGGTAGCGGGGGGCGAGGCAGCCTCCATCTGTCGCAGCTGACGTTCCACGCGTTCCTTGCGACGCACACTGCGATCTGTACTCTGTTGGTAGAGGATTGGGATTAGAATGATTTGGCAAACGTCCAAGTAGACGGTATTCAGTAAATAATGAGCTGGAGAGTTCAAAAAATAATGAGCTTAGATGCTTCTCGACGCTCAATATTTTTTGAACTTTGTTTCTTAGTAATAGAGCAGCATTTAGCACAACTTACAGGCACATCTCCATTCATCAATGGAGGTGGACTGATGCAGGTGTCCATGGGTATAGGCGGAGGCGGCGCCGCTTTCTCTTTTACGGCTACTATTACTGGAGACATGGGTCTTTCCACGGGGATGGTTTCCGGCGGTTTGTTGGCAAATCTGTAAAACATTTTATGAACTATAAGTTTTACTCACGCCATAAAGACTATTTTGATGTCGAGCAAACATTATCGTAATTCGTTCTCTTACAAAATACCTTTTGTCACTACGGTACCTATGTAGTTTAAACCTTCTAAGGCATTTGTCATCAACTGATCAAGCAATGCACAGGCCTAAGACTTTAGTAGCATTCTGTAATTTACGGCTTAAAAAAGGTTGTATGATGTGAACTGGTTTTTAGAACATAAATCTTCTCTGTAAACAATTTTTTTTGGAAATCATTCTACACGTGAAAATCTTTATTGGCTTTCTGTTGCTATTATGTAAATTGATTAAGTAAATAAATAAATAAATGGCTGACCAATTGTTGAAATAAAAAACAAAAATCATAGTTGATCAATTGATCATGTAATCTGAACATCTATGTAACTTACCCATTAGCATTAATATTGTCCGCGGGTGGTGAAATCACGTCCGCGTTGGGCCGCGGGATCACAGACTCGTAAATCGGCTCCTTGCCGTTTACAACAGACAGCTTCCCGTTTGGTATCACTCCGTTTGTCAGCTCAGGCGGAGTTGTGTCTGTGGGAAAAAGGAAAATTGATTTTATGTTAGCTTAGACTTTGCACCACCGCAACTCTTCAAGCGGGTGTCATAAGAGGCGCCTAGGGGATATCCACCGGGGGTGGGCAGAAGCGCCCCCTGCAGAACAATTCTACCACCGAACTGCGATCCCCAACCCGCATGCCCAGCGTGTGGATTATGGGCATTACCCCCATGAGATAAAATCCAATAAGGCGCCCGTCAGGGGAGGCCTGTGTTCAGCAGTGGACCAATATAGGCTGTTGAGGAGGATGAGGATTGACTGTTCCAAGGGTAACCAAGGGAAGACCTTATTGTTGGAGATTGCTCTTCTGCTCGAGAGATTGTACTTTAGCTCTCCTTTCCACTTAGTCAGTGCCAGGCATATTGACTTATTATTTCCTGTGTTTAAATGTGCCCAGTCAAATGTGTAAGGGGCGTGGTGAAAGGTAGACCGCCGAATAGGGTATATGCATGCGACTTCAAATAAGCTAATTATTTTTATTTGTATTCTATATAGAAATAAATCTACATATTTATTATTGTATTTTTTTATGTTTTAATTATGAAATTTAATCATGATATTCGCAAAATTTCTAAACGCATCGCTATTGGCTAGAGCGAACGTGACGTAATGTAATGTAAAGGGTTTACATTTCGTAATGTCATGAAGCTTTGGCGGGATATCTTTTTCTATTATTTCGCGGTTGTTTGGTGTTTAAAGCGTAAGCAAAATTGCTCCCTTGTGAATGATTTTAGTTTTTCAAATTATAAAAGCTGCAAGGAAAATACGTTAAAGATATTTAATTTTACAAAGGTACCTACTTATTAGTTCCTATTAGCCCTAGCGATTGACGAGATAATTTATCAAATCATATTTATTTTTGTAGCTTACACTTAGGAAATGTGTAATTTGAGCTCCGTCAAATATTTCGATTTTCAAAGGGCTCCGTTGCTAAGTTTCTTTTATAAAAACAGCGACTCTTAAACTTTCTGAGAACGGCTGCTTTGGATAAACGAAACTTCAGATGGAGTGCACGTCAAATTATGTTTAGGTTGAATTTAAACCAATCTAAAACCATTCTATCATCTATCTATCATCTCCGTGCAAATAACAACCACATACACTATCTGGAGTACCTATCTTTCATTATGCATACGTGACGATGCTGCAACGAAATCAATTCGTTATTATTGAATTTGAAGCCATAGTGTTAAAAAATTTGAACAAAAGTATCACATTTCGGACATAAAAAAAAAATTTTAAAAAATCGTAGACCGTTGCAGATAGATTTTTTTCTTCTTAGTTGCCACCCTGCCCTAACCTGCGGGGTTATCCATTAATTACCGGACAGCCTGTAATAGACATAAAGTACTTTTACACTTTTGATCTAGATTGAAATCGATTAGGTAAATGAACATAGAAAAAATATTGTTGCATGCATTAGATTTAAATTACCCTAAGACGTAAAAAGAGAAAGACAATATCAAACATTATTACCGGAATAATAATATAAAAAAAATTGCTTTTTTATGCACCGCTTAAATCTAAAATGGATATTATCGAACATCTAAGTTATTGGATTTAGCTACTTCGTTATACAAACGACACATTCTTCGTGGAGGAAATCTCTTAAGCTCGCCCGGTCTCATAAGAGTCTGGGCAACAGAAGCGGTAGCTTCTGTTGAACACCTGGTAATATGTGTATGGATGTACATATGTAGAGCTCCTGAGGACACAGGAGCTACTAGTGTGGGGATATGGATGTTTATGTATGAGTGAGGTGGCCCTTTGGCCTGCTTCGTTACATCGCAGAACACAAACTTGGTAAATGACACGCAAAGCTTACCTCTACCCTTCAAAAATCATAAAAATCTTTTCATTTGCTATTGTTAGGTGACAACATTAGACGGTACGGAGAATATGACTGGATGAGACGGGCCCAAGATCGACAGAAGTGAAGAAGAAGGAAAAAGGCATATGTCCAAGATTGGATCAGGAAGGCAATCCCTAGGGAATATCATTGGTAGCCTACCAATGATATTCCGTAGGTAATTAAATTCGTATGTACCTTTACTAAGTTGTGGCGGCGGCGGCGGCGGCGGAGGCCCCGCGGGCTCGGGGAGTGGACAGATAGGGGGCGGCGGGAACACTGGAGACGTCACATCAAAGTCGGGTTGCATCGGCGGTGGTGGTGGGGGTAAGATGAGAGATGACGTCATAGGATCCCCGTTTACAGAGCCGTTCATTGACGATGTCATGGCGTCGGTCATTGATGTTCTAGAGAAAATTACAATTCATTAGACACAAAAATAATAATGCGAATGGAAAATAGGGAAACCTAAAGTATTTTTTATGTTTATGGAAAACGGTGAGAAATACCTCCTTTTACTTACCTCATAACACCATTCATAGAACTCGACATATTTTCATTCATCGAGCTCCTCATAGTTCCGTTCATAGATCCCGTCATGTTCTCATTCATAGACGTCCTCATAGCTCCATTGATTGATGTAGTCATGGCCCCATTGATCGACATCGTCATAGGTCCGTTGACGGATGACGTCATAGACCCGTTCATGGATGACGTCATCGCCGGCTGCATGATGGATGTGAGGGGGAGGGAAGATGGCGGCGCGGGGGGGATTGAGTCAGAGTCTGCGCCGTCTGGCTTGCGTTGAGCTTCGGTGTGCGCTTTGCTTAGCTCGTCTATTTCTGTAGCCAGCACGTGTTCCAGCTAAAACGAGATTGATGTTAAGTTTACAATTTTGATTGACAGTAATGATATGCATTCCTGAAATTGCAGATGGTCTCACATGCCAATAAGAGAATCTAGACCTATGTTGTCTGTTAAAATGCGGCGAGAGAAACGAGCCGCATTGTGTAACAACATGCAATATCAGTGCGGCGAGCGAAGCAAGCCGCAAATCCTCACACAGTGTGGCGCGCTGTGTGCTGCCTTCTAGCATACGTTTCAAGAACTCCGCTGCGGCTGCGTGATGATGATACAGCTTATTCGATTTTTATAAATCCTACCTCTTGATGTAAGTCATCGGCCAGCCTGTCCATAGAGTCGCCGATCTCGGCTATAGTCGGCTGGTGCGCATCGGGCTCGCCGTCGGGCGCGCCGCGCTGCGTCGGCACATCGGCTAGAAAGTCGAACAGATTGTCCAGGTTTATGGACTCGGCTCTCGCCGCGGGACACGACAGGCCGCGGAGTTGGTCCGCCATTGTTTCTAGTTCAGCTCGCTCTTGGTTCGCTTTCTCGGCGAGGCTGCAATGGAAATTGAATGTTAGATGATGAGGATAGAGTCGATTTTTCATTATAGAAACAGTGTGTGTGTTGTGCCACAGAACTAGTTTTGCTGAGCTTTGAAGTTAATACACTTTATTGACAAATGTTCCGTTACGCTCATTGCGTGTGGTTTTAGCTGAGCGACGCAGCTTAGCTCTAGTGGAAAAAAAAATGACGGAATGCGCGAGCTCCTACCACGTCGGAAACAATACTTTAGACCAAGAATTTCATGTTGCTTTTTCCACAGTCCGTCTAGTGTAACTCACCTGTTCCTTTCCTCTCTCAGCTTGATTTCCTGGTTCACCCTCTTCATCTCCCTCAAAGCCGCAGCCACCTCCCTCGCGAAGGCGCCTCGTAGATGCCTCTGCAGCGTCAGCGCTGACCGCCGCAGCCTCAAGAAATGCGCGCGTTCCTTCCATCCGCGCCACGCCGCTTGCAGGACGATGGCGGCGTTTCGCCAGACGAGGTATTGGCGACGTTTCACGTTGCCTTTGTACCACTGGTAAAAACGAACGTGAATTAATAGAAGTTATATCGGTAAGACTTTCAAATAATGGTCAGCAGATTAAAATATTCAAGATAATATTGTATGAAGCGTTGACTTGTTGTTTAACCTCACAATGCACAATGTTTGTGTGTTCATTATCTTCATTGATATTATTTAGATTTAATAATATAATAATAATATTAAATTTATTCAAAAGAACTTAGGGCTAAATGGATTACAAAAGAGTCAATAATATCTAATATAGGTATAAAATAATACATGTGCCTGAACTAGGTAATCCTGTATCTCAGGCAGAAAGTGCTTTAAACTAAAAAATAATAATCACATCAATCAGTAGTCATAATATAACAAAGCAACGGTGCAGATTTGTATACTAACTTTATTATGCTAAATACGCTAAACTAGTAATATGTAATAAAGGTGCTTAGATACAAAAATAATTAGCCTACTTTAAACAAGCCAAAGATTTGAATAGAATATATTTTGTTTATCACTGCAACTTCCTATCGCCGCGCCGGTCGAGTGATCATTCGGAAACCCAGGACAAGATGTAAATTCTATGTGAATGAGAGAGTATCGAGATTCCGAAGACAACGTCGACGACGCTAATGTGTCTAAACTTAATAGTGTAGAAGATTAATTAAGAAAGCTTACTCCACCACCATAGGAAACAACTACTTGGGAAGAGAGAGAGAGTCTAAGGCCCGGTTTATGAAATCTTGCTCAGTCATATGAGTGACGTTTATTCCATAGAAAAGCGTTACTCAAGCATAGATCGATGACTGAGCAAGCTTTCATAATACGGCCCTTAGGAGCACACCTTCTGAATCCTCAAAGCGGAAGACTGAATCAGCGCCGTCCGTTTCGCTTCAAGAGGAGCGTGTACTGATGAGCGCATAAATATTTTCGTCCGACCGATCTGCCAATCGTTGACCGGTGCGTTCACTATCGACGTTATTGCTCTGCAAATAAGACACAAATTACTTTAATTTCAACAGTACCCCTCTTAACAGCACTCATACGTCAACTGCTGAACGTGTCCCTCCTAAAAAAGGAGGGTTTCGTCATAATCACCACGCTTGCCGGCAGATTGTTGATAACAGTAAAGGTGTTAAAACACATAGAACGAACCTGCTGCCCTCTCTCCTCTGGTAGGTTCCCATAGTCGGCTTTTACAACATCCACGGGCTGAGTTGGAGTGCTCGATTCTTACGTCGCGAACGCCACGGCCATCAATAGGCCTACTTAGCAAAATAAAGATTATTGGATCAAAGAAAAGTGAACTGTCGGACAATAGTTCTAGGTTTCATTTTTACTTACGCAACATCAGGACTGGCGGGCCGGGGGTGTGGCAGCAGACATCTGTACCGCACTTGGAATTGTGGTGTTGGGAGATGAACTGGGTATCCATCTCGGCGGATTCTCACTACAAATAAAGAAAAAAATATATTATTAAATAGCTTTTGCCCGCGGCTTCGAAAGCGTTTTCTCCGGGATAAAAAGTAGTATCTATGCAAAATTTAAGCCCGATCCGTGCAGTAGTTTTGTCGTGAAGAGGTGACAACAACAACTCTCGCATTTATAATATTAGTGCGATGGAAGATTATGACTTTTTTTTAACCCTTTATTTACAAAGTAGTTTACAATTCAATAATAAAAACAAATTAGAACAAGTATTTACAACTGAAACAATTAAGCTAACTGCAGACTGTTGCAAACAATCTACAGGTAGCTCAACTGATCCATATCAATACCAGTCGGAAGCGTCCTTAAGACGCTGGCTGCATTGCCCCGCTGCATGGCAATGCTGATGCGCTGCGCCAGATACCCACCAGCTCTCGGGTCACGCGTCGTGTCAACCAGACGCTCAGATAACTTTTTAAAAACCCGGAGAGCCTCGGTACCCCCACGGACCTAGGGTCTCGATCCCAAAGGGAGCAAATGTGTAGGCTCTGTCGAGACCTGCATATTTGCGTCTCTTGAGATCCTCGGCCGAATCTGCCGCCGCACCAGCCCTCACGGATGTCCTCGGAAGATGGGAAGGCGCAAGTGTGTCGACGCATGTAGCGTCCCACACAATAGGCATCCCCAACTCCCAACAACAAGTTAACTACAAAAGAAAACGCTATATCGGTGTGTAAAGCCGGATACTGACCGGCGTAATGTAACGTGTTACACAGCGAGCGTTCGCGCAGTCAGTACGGGGAAAGAAAGCGCTCGCAACGAGCAACGAGACGGATTTTTGACGTTTCATGCTCGCTGCGAATGGTGCATTACGCCCCGTAACACCGGTCAGTACTCGGCTTTAGAGGTCGACGCAAAGTTCGAGAGCTCCCCATAGTTTATAGCGATTTGATGATAACATTCAATTATTGTTAAAATAAATAACAAAAACATGTATGCTTACCTATTTCGTTCATGCCCAGATACCGTAGTTGTTCAAGCACTAGCTGATCGTCAAACTTGCCAGCTTCCTTCATATCATTCGGCTTAATGCAGCGCACATACCTAGAAGAAAACGTTTGTTATTACTATTTGTACCTTACACCACCTAAATATAAAGCCTACTTCAGAACACGACGAGACAATAATAAAGTTTGTGTCCCTGACTGTTACACCACGTTCACGCGCAAAAGCGTCTTTTATATGGCTCCTTACATCTATAATAAACTCCCAGAGTCACTGCGTAAACTCCCTTGTTCATTGTTTCAGAGGAAGTTAAGATCATTCTTATCAAAAACCGCCTATTACACTGGAAATGAATTTATTAATGATAAAAATGTTAATTCAAATATTACTTGACCCATCTTAACTTATAGTACATACCTGACATGATTGTATTGTATTGTTGTATACATATACTCTTTTTGGTTTATTGACATTTATTATTTAATTATTCTTCGTTTATTTTTACATTTTTATTAAATGTTGTTATTGAATTGTAAAAAAACCATTGCCGCCTAAAGGCAGAAAACAATGATCCAAATTTATCAAATATGAAAGATCTTTACAACATTGTATTTTCAAGCAATAAATGAACTTTTACTTTTTAACAGCAACAAATATGTTGCAAGATACGTCAAAACTAAATGAAAATTCTGCTGATACTAAGTATCATTGGATAATACATACGTAGGTGTTCTATGAAGATATTTGTAACTGGGTTAACTATCATTAGACAAGAATGAAAGCATTTAGATAAGGAAACTGTCGCCATTACGGTGTATCTTTCACTTTGGAACTGGTACAAGCACTTAGGCCCGTATTATGAAACTATGCTGTCATCGATCTTGCTTTGAGTAACGCTTTTAACATACATAAAATCACTGATCGATGACTGAGCAAGCTTTTATAATATGGGACTTAGACCTCTCGTAGGTCCTCATTGCGAGCTAAGATAGGGTTGGTTTCTTCACTCTTGAAGAAACCATTGGTTTTAGCGCAAGCTTGAGGTTATTGGACTGTCTTGGGCATCGTATCTCACACCGGGATGAACCAATTTGATGTAGTTTATTTTTTTGATAGACGATTTAGGTAATTTAGTGTTCTTAACTGTTTTTGATGAAAATGGTGCAGTCATTTTAATTCTGACAAGTCAATCATCTCTGTAGCTGAGTTATAGAAAGTATCGTGGGGTTTTTTTTTTTGTGATTTGAATCAGTTACTACCACAGGCAATCTCACTCACCAGACGTCGGTAGCTTGCAGCATGTCGACTAGCGACTGCAGTTGACATCTAAACGTGTCAACGACTGTGGGCCGCCCTTTGGACGTCCCGCGCTGTGTCGTGCTCATCGAGTTAGGACTAGACAGAGACATATCCTGGAATAAACATTGCATTCAAGTTAATAACGAGAAGATACAGAAAAAAAGTTCTGATCAATCTACTTAGCCTGCGTGATCAATATTTTGTATTGTTTTGGAGCGCGGCAGCTGCCTTTGTTACCAACATCAGAAATCTAGGCTCTGCCTTCCGATTCTGCAGAGTAGATACGTAATTCATATTCATTTATCGTTTGTGAATCAGGTAATTTTTCAGTCTGTACATAAGACTTATTTTAGTTCGCTGAATTCTGCCGCTTAGGCGTACAAACATTTCATTATACATGTGAAAACTGATTAACAATCAGAACGTTTTTATTTGACTTAAAAGCATGCAATTTTATAATTTATTTCCAATATTATCACTTCTAATCAATGCCAAATTATGCAATTTAATTTAAAATAAAATAGTTAATTAATTAATGTCAGCTGAAGATGAACATGTCAAAAAATAAAATAAAAATGTATGATAGTCAATTTAAATAAACAATGTCAAACAATAGTACAGTGGAAACTACTACTAACAGGCGGAAACTATTGTAAAACTCGTAGTAGGTTTTACAATAGTTTCCGCCTACCAAACTAATGATGATTGGGAAACGGAGTCATCATTAATTCGTCACCATCATCATTTTTAACCTGTCTTCACCTGGGTTTAGGCCTCCACAATCTTGTACCATTTTCTACGGTTTTATTCGTTTAGAACGACGACGATTTCGTTAATGTTTACTTATAAAGTCCAAATCTATACACATATGTCCAAGCGGTGCCAAATCCTGCACATAATCCGCCAGCTCCCTCACAATCTGATTGGCCGACCGACTATAGTGATCTATGAACGCATCTTGCTGAGTATCTCTGTTCTTATCCACGAAGCCTTGCACACTATATACAGTGTGTTTTTTTAACTGTGACAGTACGGGGGCACCCATAACCAGAAGAGATACAGGTGCAGTTTCTTTTGAAACTTCAACTCCTTTTTATAAAAATATTGTGGCACTAAAACTTTTTTGGTCAATCTTGAGTAGCGCCTTAATATGAAACGAATTGGTAAAAAAAAATGTTTATGCCTATCGACTCAGTCCCTTATAAGGATAATTTTATTGTATCGGATGAAAAAAATCTGAGTAGCGGAAGTTAGTCAAATTTAATAAAATGTTTTCACATACGAAGCAAAATTCCTCCAATAAACATCATAGTAGATTCTAATTGCACATTAAATAACTACACAGGCTATTAATGTAGGCAGGATCTATACTCACATGTCCAGGCGGTGCTAAATCCTGGACATAATCCGCCAGCTCCCTCACAAACGGATTGGCCGACCGACTCAAGTGATCTATGAACGCATCTTGCTGCGTATCTCTATTCTTATCCACGAAGCCTTGCACACTGTATGAGACCGCACCCGCGTAGTGTTGGACCCCGAATTCTTCCTCCCATTTCCTGCGAGAACCCTTTACGAAGCTCTGGTGTTCTCCGAACTCGCCTTGGATGTTAGTTAAGTAAGCGCCGTCGGAACCCTAAAAAAAATTGTTTATTAGTAGCTAGTTAGCCCACAGCCCTCAGCTTCGCTCAAGTCAATACAATCCTAACCAGTCCAGTCCAGAACTTCTGGTTCAATTGCAAGAATTATTTTTCTAGTTGATATACTTTAGTCGACTAAATGACTCTGTAGCACCAGAAAAATAAATACGCAATAGTATAGATAGATATACTACTATAAACTGTGTATACTGTTATACTGTGTCTGTCTATCTGTCTGTTACCTTTTCACGCCAAAACGGCTGAACAGATCTCAATAAAATTTGGCAGTGAGATAAATGGTATCCCGGGGACGGACTTAGGCTACTTAAAAAGCGCGTGCGAAGCCGCGGGCAGAAGCTAGTATTATATAAATGCATTCACATGAAACGAAGTAAATAACGATCACTTATTACAAGTGTCATTTGTCAGATCAAAATGCATTAATTTAGCTTATTCTCACCCAGCCTACTACTAAAAACCTTTAGTTTCTTACCTTTGGCATATGGCACTGCTCGCTCAGCAATTTGAGCAGGCTTCGGGGAGGTTTCTCCAACAACTCCAAACAAACAGCGTTGTCCGTGAACTGAATCTGATTGTAGAGAATGCCTTCTTGCCGGTACTGGAACAAACACGAACATTCTCATATATTTTCTTTTCCACAATTACAATCCACTTGTAAAAATATTGGGTATGAAGTAAGTAAGTAAAATTACTCACTGTGTGTCATGTTAATTATGGTTGATGAGAATAGCCTGGCGGATTTCATGTCAGTTATTCTCAAAGGGCTAGCTTTCAGCTTGTTACCATAGCTTCTCATTAGCATAATTTATACACAGCTGTTCGAGCGAGTTTGCGGCGAATTTCCAAACGAGAAAATGTCTAGCACTCCCATAGCCCGTGGGTTCAACTTTAGCAAAATAGGTAACTCACTATCTCTTGCTCCAACGCGAAGACATAATTATTGAAGAACATAATATGCAGCTTCCCATTAACATACTTTATTCACAGCTGTTCGAGCGAGCTTGCGGCGAAGTTCTCAAACGAGAAAATGTCTAGCACTCCCATAGCCCGTCGGCTCAGTTATAGCGAAATAGGTAGATACTCACTATCTCTTGCTCCAACGCGAAGACATAATTATTGAAGAACATATGCAGCTTCTCATTAGCATAGTTTATACACAGTTGTTCC
Organism: Eupithecia inturbata; assembly: GCA_963662085.1. NCBI lineage: Eukaryota > Metazoa > Arthropoda > Insecta > Lepidoptera > Geometridae > Eupithecia > Eupithecia inturbata. The sequence goes on from OY759192.1 coordinate 3,894,287, forward strand.
AGCGAGTTAGCGGCGAAGTTCTCAAATCCGAATATGTCTAGCACGCCCATAGCCCGGGGGGCTTCGCGGCCGGGCGCCGAACAACTGTTGACGTGGCGGACTAGCCAGGCGAAAGTGCGGGAGTACAGGGCGCGTGCCATCGCGTGCCGGTTTTCACGGGCCTGGGGAGCAGGAGGGTCCGTTAGGAAGACATTGGTTATTATTACACATTACTCAAATTATAAGGTTTAGTTAGATAAATGTAGGAAATCCTCTACAGCGTTTATTTATTTTTTCTAGTTGGTACAACAATCTACCACTCGGTAGGTGTTATGTTCAAATCACCACATACACATACCCTAGTATGTGACGATTTTAACAACCCTCAAGTAAAGGTCGTTCGTTCACCTGCGGCACACCGAGCAAGTCCAGGTTGTCTGGCAGAGATCGCTCTTGAGCGATAAGACCGCCAATTGTCACTTTGTTATAATTGTTTCTTTTTGTTAATTGTTTCTTAGTTATAAGTGTGCAATAATGTATGTTCTATCTATCTATCTATCTATCAAGTGAAATGTCCAAGAGTCCTGTAAGGTCTAAAGGAAATAACTGTCAAAGCACTTTGAAACATATCCTTAGTAAAAAGGCTTGCTACAAAATATCAGATTATCTAGAGGATAAAAATCCTTGGGACGACTTTTGCTCCAACTCGAAAACTAACAACCCAACAAGGTAAAGTATTTGAGTTTGACGGCGCGTTCGCGTCTTCTAGCGCTAGTGTGTTTAACTCTAACTCATTCACCTCATGCAGCCTCAAGGGTATATCCGTAACATTTCCCCGCACGTTGATCTGCCGCTCCAGCAGTACTTTGTGCGTGGTCGCCTGCGGCAGACCGAGCAAGTTTGACAACGCGTCCACCGCGTCCGCGTCTTCTGGCGCTAGTGTCGTCCTTTCTCCGTCCACATCCTGGAAAATAAGTCAATACTAAAGATTTAGGTTATGACTTCTTAGGTCTACGCTACAAGTTTTCCACGTTTACCGATCTTGCTGTCCAGCAATAAATAGCAAGAAGTTGATGGATGGAATTATTCTATTCTATTCTAAACCTGGAACTGAATATTCCCGAGTTAAAAAGTTGCAGCCAGCATTTTGAACAGTTACTCGCACATATGCGGAGGCACTTGCAACACCGTCAGCGCTAGATGCAACAACTCAAGCTTCCTTTGTTCACCCACCACCCCTGCCTCTCCCTCAAACCTATAGTTACAAAATACAAACCTGGAACTGTATATTCCCGAGCCACAGCACAGCAGCCAGCACTTTGAACAGTCCCTCGCACATATGCGGAGGCACTTGCAACACCGTCAGCGCTAGTTGCAACGCCTCAAGCTTCCCCTGTTCACCACCTCTGCCTTTGCGCGCCTCTTCGTCTTCGGGGTTCAGGTATTTGAAGTGGACGTCGTCTCGGAGGCGGAGTGTGTTGCTAAACTCTGCGTTGTGCTGGAGAAAATAAATGAATTTACGAACATTGACTTAGATATGACCATCTCATGATTCACCTCGGACAGTACAGAATAGTATCAACAGGTAGGGAAGATATCTGTCAGTCAGAGTCAGCCACAGAAATCTAAATAATATGGCACTTATTATTTAGATTTCTGTGGAGTCAGCATTTATCATCATTATCCCGCCGACACAAACAGCTTCGTATAAGCCTTCTACATATTTTGCACGCCTGATCTATCGTTCTTATGCGAGTCTCATGCCATCGGTACAAGGTGGTCGACGATATCCTCCGAACATCTGGCATCAGCAGTCATGACCTAATTTAAATAAGTTTCTTTAGGATACTTTGTTTTCTAAATTAAGTGATTTAGGTAAAGTCTAACATATGATAACCTGTCAATACAAGTCGATGCTCCTTTTAGTAACGCCAGACCTTTGCTCACCTTAGCACCTTCAACGAGCTGGTAAAACACATGGTAATTCGTCTCCCTCGGCGCCGGTCCCGTTATTCTAGCTCGTTCTAGAAGGAAGTCCCTGAGCACAGCGCCCTTGATGCCCCCTCGGTGGTCCAACCGGACCTCGACGAATTTACCGAACCGTGATGAGTTGTCGTTGCGGACTGTTTTTGCGTTTCCTGCCAGAGTCAAAGGTGAAGAAGTGATTATGGATAAGAAATCAAATAATATTTCTATTTTTTTTAGTTTGTTTGATGAGAGGTGTCGCGTTGCTCAATTATATGGTTTTTTTTTATCATAGTGCGTAAGCTCTCACACTCAGGGTAATTTCTAAGAAATCAAATAATATCTCAAACATTTTTTTTTCGACTTCGACTGAACCCGCATCCTTCCCTCAGTACGGGGTTATGGATAATTTTGTACTATTTAGTTCACAGTCCCCCTTTCGACTTATCCGTTTGCGCAGGGATCCGAATTGGGGGGATTGGGGACGATCCGTCGTCTTTGACCAGATGGAGTAGGGTACCTACCTACTTTACAACTAAGCGGTTTTGCCAATACAATATTATCAAATCAACATCTGCTAGTTGCTTGATGCTCAAATCGATTAACTTTGATTGACTGAAATTAGATAGAATACAGAGGTTGCTACTATACTGTGGTCTTTATTGCTGCAGGTTGTACAGTAATATCCACAGAAATATATCTAAATAGAAGGAAAGAGTTCGCCGATTTGTATAGAAACCAAGCGTGTAACATTTTGCATGGGTACTTTGACGTCACGAGTGTAATTTAGTGATGTAAAACACCACAATTTCCTTTATTGGTGGTGTTTGAACAATGAATTATTGAACAACATGGCATTTTGTTTTTATAACCTGTCCTCTCCTGACCGCATTCCACGTGTGACACGTGGAAAGCGGTCGAGAGCAGACTGAATTTCGCGGAGAGCAAAGAGGCTCTCCAGCCTCTTTTCGGCACGCGAGGTAAATAAACGTTTGCTTCTATCTACATATATTTCTGTGGTATAACGAACCAAAAGCTTCCAAAACAGTATTAGCTTCTAAGATCTGCTGCTCTGCCCACGAAGCAGTACCGCCAGCCGCGCAAAGGTACTGCAGGATCAGCTTGGTGGTCTCGGTTTTACCGGCGCCACTCTCCCCCGATATCACTACCGACTGGTTCTTTTCACCGCTCTGGAACAAATCGTCATGACTTGAATGTTGAATGAATACAAATTTTAAGTCCCAAAATGCTTAGTTACAGTAGGAAGAATCACTCGAGGTCCTCTCAAGCAATAAGTAAAGTTTATGTTATTCAAATCAAACGAATTACAAGCGTTATGTTTAATTTGATTAAATATAAGTCCAGATTAAACAGAGTTCCATTTAAAATGGTCCATAAGCCGGCAATCAAAGAATATTAATTTAAGTTTTTCTGAGAACACCTATTAGAGGTAGGTGACTGCTGGTAAATTGAGTCACAGTCTGAATCACCGTATCTACGGATGATCTCTTTAGTCGATTTCTTATATCTCGAAGAGTTATATGCATTCAAGTGTACCGCTCACTAATTTAGGAAACTCCCGAATTTACTATTCCCCTAGTTTTAAACAAAAATAAGACAAATGTTTGGCAATTTGTAAAACGCTGGGTCCAATTACGTTACGTTGATGTCGTATTTACGATGGATATTTGTAACAACATATTTATTAACTTCTTTAATAACTATAGAGAACCCTTACCTGTAGAGAGCTGTAAGCAGACTCTGCTAATGCAAACACATGAGGCGGCAATGAACCAAACGCCTTGCCTCTGTAGTTCTGCATTTCCTCCTGTTATTCAGCAAATAAACATTAGAAATTATTTTGTAGTTGAAAAAACAAGCGACTGTTTCTGTTATTTTCTATTATACACGCCCCATTATCATCATCGGCCTATGCTAGCCCACAACTGGACATAAAGGCCTCCCCTATTGAGCGCTATAACGCCCTGTCTTCAGCTAGCCGCATCCAGCATCTGCCAGCAGTCTTTCGCAGATTGTCATCCCAGCCACACACTTCTTTCTAGGTGGTAGAGACAAGGTTATTTAGTTCTGCGTACTCATCTATTTAGGATTTTACTCACTTCATAAACTAAAGGAACAATGAACGTTCAGTTTCTTGTCATGGAAAGGAAATGCTATATGAAAGTGAAAACTTATTGTGTGATGATCGAGAGATAACAAGAAGTGTTAATATTGCGTAGTCAATTAGCAGGAACACTTTTACTTGGCGGTTAATTAGTTTTTATCGCATTTGCATAAATGGGAAGTGCAGGCAATCAAACATTTTATTACTTAGTTAGATACTGAAAAGAAGTGAAAAGAAGCAAAGTTTGTATCGTTATTGCTAAATAATTGAAACAAATTAGAATTAGTATTAACAATTGAAAAGTTAAGCTAACTGCAGACTGTTGCAAACAATCTGGAGGCAGCTCAACTGATCCATATCAATACCAATCGGAAGCATCCCTAAGACGAAGGCTGCATTGCCCCACTGTATTTTTTATTTGGTTATTTGATTTTGAATTAGCTATGATTTTGTATCAAGAAAATTACACAACTTATGAAGAAACTGGTTCAAGTAACCAAATCATAAGTTACGAATCAAAACATAAGTCATTTCAATAAAGCGCAGGGTTCCTGAGATCTCGACCAAATTATGTGCGAAACAGTGCACTTTCATGAATAATTTTTATCGTATTTTTTTTCCAAATGAAATGAAATAGCATTTATTTGCATAAATATAGGTTTGCAATGGTGGTTTTACAATAGAGTTTCACTATATTTGACCTTTGAGTCGTGCAAATGTTTAAACTTAAAAATAACTATGAATAAAGAATAATAGATTAAATAACATTAAGTAAGTACTATAATGTCAAAATAAAAATTATGTGCATTTAAATTTCAAATAATCACTTATATTATAAAAACAGATAACACAAAGCCAGTTATATAATTTACGATTAAATTCATTATCTGTCAGTTCTCTCATGTCAAGTGGAAGTTTGTTATATAACTGTATGGCCATTGCGTAACAGTTCTTTTTACACATTTCTAGTCTAAATTGAGGCACCTTTAGTGTTTTTGTACTATTTTTCTTCTGTATATAAACTTTTCATCCCTATCAAACAATGTTATGTTATTTCTGACAAATTTTAGCATCTCGAAAATATAGAGTGAAGGAAAAGTTAACAGTTTATGCTTCATAAATAAAGGTCTACAAGAATCTCTCCGTTTAATGCCAAATATGGCCCGAATACACTTTTTCTGCGCAACGAAAGCTCTCTGAGCATCCGTTGAGTTGCCCCATATTATGACGCCATATCTCAAAACAGAGCAGACATGACTATGGTAAACTGTCAATGCAGTTTCAATATTAGAGAGGTCCTTTATTCTTCTCAGTGCAAATATAAATTTATTAATTTTCTTACACACATTATCAATTTGTTTCTTCCAATTTAAATGTCTATCAATAATAATTCCTAAAAATTTTATGTCAAATACCTGCTCAATATCACTGTTTTTGTAATTTATGTAAATTTTATCTTTAATATTATTGTTATACGTGGTTGGTAGCATGAATTTAGTTTTTGTTGTGTTAATTTTTAAGTTATTTTCATCTAGCCATTTAATTACGTCATTAAGAGATTTGTTCCCTACGCTCATAGCATTTATAATAGATTTTTCTTTCGTCAATATTGTAGTATCATCAGCAAACATGATTGTGTACTGGTCAGTAGCGCTTGGTAACTCATTAATATAAATAATAAATAGTATGGGACCTAAAACACTGCCCTGTGGCACACCGTGGCTAATAAAAGAATAAACAGATCTGAAGCTTTCTTGTGTATTAGATTCAGAAGACATTTTTGTTATTTCCGTGCATTGCTTTCGTCCCCTGAGATAACTTTCAAACCAAGAGTATGCAGGACCCCTTATGCCATAGCATTCCAATTTATCTAGCATACGGTCATGGCAGACCATGTCAAAAGCCTTACTCATGTCTAGAAAGATGGCGACTGCCAAAGAAAATAAAATATGTTTTTGTAATTCCAGTTGTTTACCACGGGGATCCCGTGAGTACTGAGATCTAGATTGACAACCAAACCCGTTATTGCGGTCCAATTTTCTGTCCGTAGTAGAAAACTTCATTAGTTCCTCAGTGTCGTGTAACCCAGGATTTATGTTCCTACTATAATCAAGAAATATGTGACCCTTTCCAATAACACCTTTGGAGCTTCGCAAGATTTTTTGCTTTAAAAACCTTAGATATTTTTTATTTCATAAAAAGTATAAAAGATATGTTACTAACCATAGAGTAGCATGCCAGTTCCTTGTATGGATTCACTGCGACTAGAATGGATCCTGTGTATGTCTGGAAAATTGCGCTAAGGAAAAAACGTAACCAGGCTAAGCCTTATTTATTTACTTATTTACCTATTACTTATTTTTAAACCAACAATCATTTCTGTAGGTATCCACGCAGGTCCTGTTTTCCCTGATAGGTACGAGGGGATTGTTATTTATTTGCTCGGTTATTCTAAGTCGATACATAAAAACCTTTCATATTCTATTGATGACCACTGTTTTGATACCCATCATTTAGTTAGCTCATCGACTGTTCGTTCAGTTTTTTTAGCACGATAGTACCTACCTAAATGAGTAAGATTTTTCGACAGTGGGGATAAGTACCCAGGTACGTCGTTTTTTCAGTGTTTGTTCACCAGGGGGCAAATTCTCGCCAATTTATCACTCGATAATTATCAAAAGAACTGTAAATTTTGACAGATCTTTCATATAAAAACTGTCAAAATTTAGTTTTTTTGATATTTATCGAGTGATAAATTGGCGAGAATTGCCTTCCAGGTTCTCATAAAAAAAGAAATATGTCAGACCCTTGTTAATAATGATAAAACAGCATCAAATACCTCCATATTTGAGGTTGTTTTACGTTGTTTTGAGCCGGAAACTTCCAAGGTACTCGTATTTCTTACTCTACATTCCACCAATACACGAGGAAAGACACCCCGCTAAGCTACACTAAGCCCTATCCCCTTAACAAAAGGATACATAAACCAGGTCGTGAATATATCTCCTCTTCAGGTTGTCCCTGATGGCTTCCTCCGTGATCTCCGGCATCATCGTCATGTCGGGGACGCCGGGACCCGTGTCATTCTCCTTCTCCTCCATCTTGCCTGTGAACAAACAAAAAAATATATGACTAGACTAGAAGATACACATGGATACTAAGGCCCGTATTATTAAAGGATGCTCAGTCATCGATCTATACTTGAGTAACGCTTTTCTATGGAATAAACGACACACAAGCATAGATCTATGACTGAGCAAGCTTTCATAATACGGGACTAAGTGCCTTTTCATACGTCCCGGTTGCCGGGTAGCCGGTGCCGGTACTGGGTGATGAAGTGTATGCAAATTACGCCGATACGTGTAAAAGCTATCGTACATACCCATTGCTCATACACTTCGCCGGGTACCCGGTTACCTGGACGTATGTATGAAAAAGCACTAACTGTACTTTTCCTACAATATAGCTGTACGTCTCGGAAATAACTCTCCGAAATAACATTATTTGTTTACCAACGAGGAGAGCATTGCAATTTTTCTATTTCTATGGATTGCTGTATTTAAACTGTTTGCGATTTAGTTTCCGGCCTGCCTTGTTAATTTAAGCCGTCTAATAACTACGCGAATGGTTCACAGATTAAGCCTTTCAAATCTCGCGAGTAGAAAGATCGATTAAGATTACGCGCAGATATAACAGATGATAAAGATCTAATAGATCTTGTGCAGCCGAGCAAAGCACTGAGCGGTTGCCGACGCCTGAAAAAAGTAAATAAACGCCAACAGAGAGAATAAAATTGAATAACCGATGACTTTGCCAAGCAGTCAACTGCTGCAAGTTACTGTACCAGCACAACACTTTACAGCCGAAATCATTTAGGAACGTAATTCGCTTGACTACCACAATCTTATTACGTAGAGCCGACTCGCAGCAAATTTTATTATAATGCCACTTGAGGCGTTCTTAGACTTACTGACAGTATTATTTCTACGCTGTCTAGACTAAATGCAATAAAGGATGTCGAAAGGGTTTTAAGACCACAGTCCTAGGTCACTATAATGCAGCAAATGCACTTCTTAAAGCTTTTATTTTGTGTGGAGTGAGATAACTTCATACAAACTGCAGTGTATAAATACCAAATGCCGCATGAAGAGAAGTAAAATGTTGATCAAAAACACAAGCACAAAACCTTAGAACTTTTGAGCACATTTAGATAAAATTACTGTCACTTGGTAAACTATAGAAGAGTGCGGAACTGACTCTTACTCGCGAGCAACTGAAAATGGAATACTGAAGGCATTGTTTATTTGAGATTAGTCAAGCGTAAGACAATGTCGACCTACCTAACGCCTACGCCATATCATGATCATAAAGCCACGAACAATTCGTTAGCGTCAACTTTCTACTCAAATACACAGAAGCTTTGTCGCTACCGAAACAAAACAACTCGAAATCAATATTTGTTTAACTTTCCACAAATGTACACTATGTTTCTCACCCCCAGCCGTCAACGAAATGTTTTCATAGAAGCATGAACGCAAATAACGTAATATCATTACGTCAATAAAGCTCAGAACTCCCCTCAAGGGAAGCAATGTTCTCTCAAAGTCGAACGTCTGAAGGGGTATTCTGGTTTTATGAGTGAAACCAAACTTTTTCGGACCAACTTTACTGCACTGAACTGAAAAATCAAAACATGAGATCTACGTAAGATACTATATACGTAAGACTATTTTTTATGAATAATAACCAATTATAAGTTACACAAGACAACGCTTTTCCGCTTGGTTTTTCATAGAGACAGAGTAGAAGCTTCAATATCGCAGCAGTGTTGAAGAATGAGCAGGTTAACAGCTGATCAAATCTTTCTTGTCAATGATACTAAAATCACTTGTTGCATGAATGTTCCAGGAAAGTGTGGCTCCCCAATAAACCCCGAGATGGAATATCAATTTATATCGATCCTTGGCTTGCACGAACACCCCTAAGGCACCCTTAATACGTTTTATGGTGTTGATCGATTGATAACAGTTATTATAACTCATAATTCCCCCAGAAAATTGCTTTGAGCTGATGTCTGGAAAAACCCTTATATTTTTAGCGTCGAATTTTTCTATGAAGAAACATTTGTAAAGAAAATTTGGGATTTCATTATGAAAGAAACCTGGCAAGTTTTAGATTCATTTGGACTTTTTTATTTTATTGTTGATACTGTCGTTTGAAACTTTTTACAAGTATTCGTATTTAATTTTTTATCCTTTCAACGTTCAGGTTTTTTAGCGTTAATAGATAAACATTTACGTACGTGACACAGCACTGAATTGAAATTAACCTGATGGTAAAACATGAGAGGAATTCCACCCGCCGCCGGTAAATACAGGTAGAATCTTGAGCTGACCCTGACAAAGCATGAATAAAAGTTACCCTTGAAACAACAGAGGTTACCACAGTTCAGAACGGCAAGTTATCGGGCGGAAATGTCACTTGTGGATAACAACCACATCGAGCCCTTCCCTCTACTATCGTAACATTCGCACAGATCCGCGCTCATTCATGTCATGAGACAATGATTCCATTGGAACATTATGTGAAACTATTTATATCACAATCAGCTGTGCTAGTTATCGTAAAGGAAAGCCTCGATTTGTGTTGTAATCATTAGAGGAACATGGCATCTGTAAAACTTTTAAATTAAGGCTCGAATACATAGAAAGTTACGACGATTGTTTGTAAAATTATATAACAAGTAGAGCTCTAACATTATCCGAAGTTCTAATGAAATCTTCATTCAAGCCTGTTATTGAGTTAGAGTAGGGAGGGAAGTGCCTATACGAGTACATTATGACAGCAGCTTCGCTTTATATTGTCTAGACGAGGTACTATAGAATACAGAATAGGGTAGATTCTCAAAATTCCGAGAGAATATTTTTTCTCAAAATACATAATGTATCATGAAACGAATACGGTCAAGGTTCAGCTGTTCTACTTATTCTACAAAGGATGTAATTATCGCTGTCCTAGATAAAAATGGAGATGACATTTGCCGATGTGGCGCGTCGGGCGATGGTCCGCCTGCGACGCTGGAGGTTGCGAGTTCGATTCCCGCCCAGGGACAAATGTTTGTACGATCTGCAAATATTTGTTCTGGGTATTTTATATGTGTAATAAATAATTGTGTAATAAAAATATCTATCTATGTAATGTATTGTATTAAGTTTATCAGTCATCCCATAAAACCCATAAAACAAGCTCTGCTTAGCTTGGGACAGCATTTTTTATTTCGCTTTTAATTACCAAACGAAAAAAATTACAAACGAGCACAAGGAAACCCTCGGTAGAAACAAAGAGAACGTATCACAGACCGTAATCTTGTTACTTATTTATCAACCTATTTATGGTCTGACAATATACCCGGTCCAGTTTATTGAATTAAAATCGTATGTGTTTTCTATTGAACACAGCCCACCGCGAAGAGGCGCCATGTCTGTCCACTAATGCTATTATACCAAGCGGATGAATTAAAGCCAACAACTTATAAGTGGACTTCCGTGGGCCTTATAGCACTGCGACAGTATCTGCGCGTGCTTTATTGCCGTTTCGACTTCAAAGCCGAAGCTTGTAGGTTCAATTTTAAATAGCAAGCCGATGGTGGGTAACTCTAGCACCCAATTCATTAGTAAAGGGACACTTCTTAGTTTATTACATCTAAAAGTAAATCGTGCAAGACTCACTTTGTCAGGAAGTCTTTGAATGTAAGGCCAATTATGCCACTCAGGGACTTCGTTGGCACTAGATTTTAATGAATGGAGCAATACCTTTAAGCTCATAGAGCTGGAAATAATTGAATGGTGAGTTGACATTTTTATATCAAGGGGCCGCTAACTGATAGCTTTTGTCGACAATTGGGGGAGAATAGTTCAGTTGATAATGAAATTGCTCCGACACGTTACGAATACGTGTAAATATCAATTTCGAGTTAACCAAATATTTGTCAAAATTATCCGTTTTCAGTGGTATCATTTCCTTTTGCCTGAATAAATATTTCGCTTTAAGCGATAAGGCCGCCAATTCTGTTACCTTCTGTACCATACTGCTTTACATATAAGTTTCTGTGAATAAAGTATTATCTATCTATCTATCTATCTAATGTTTATTACTTTTTGATAAGTTCCAACTTCTTATAAAAGGACCCATTTTCAGCTCATAAGACTTTAGTTATTAAGCGTCTTTCTAAGAATAAACCGGGCGTAGGCGAGCTCGATAAGAAAATCCAGGATCGCCAGTAAAAAGGGACTAACAAGGTCACATGGAGGGTGCGCGTGGGAGTCAAGCAAAAGTGCCATGTCCCGGGAGCAATTGGTAATTTTGTCTTTTTATCCTGCTCTTACGAGACCCTTAGGGAGTGCTCCGCTACTTATGGGATAGGACATCAGGAATTTTATGTAGCGGTGATATTTGTAAACATAAAGCCTAAGATGTGATGGTGGTCATAAGCAGATTCTTTAAACAGTTTTTTGCGGTTGTTTTACAAGATTCTGTGATCCAATTTATTTTAGAGTTGTTATGTTAAGACGGCGCTCATTAGGGAAGGCCTATGTCCAGCAGTGGACTAAAAGGTCGATGATAATGTTAAAATGTGCAAGTTTTTTTTATCCCGCCCGTCATGGTCTGATGGCACCTGGTGTTTATAGTCATGTCGTGTCGGTAAATTCAAAGCTTTTTATCAAGCAACGCAATACAGATCACGATCGATTTAATATCGAACCAGTATCTCATTCGATATGGTGTTTACCATGCCGTGTTCTTGTGACATTGATGCATAGACTTGGTCACCAGCATATTGTAGTAGAGCTCTAAGATCGTATATCATGTCATGGATGCTATACGTTTACTGTATTTGTGATAGAGTAGGGCATCGGTCGTAAAGTATAATCCTCTGGGCTACAAGACCATCTCTAGGTATAAATCTTCACAGTTATTTTCTAAAGCTAAAAATGTTAGCTATAAAACTTCTTGTCTAAATAATCTTAAGCACCTAGTTTTTTGAGCTTAGCGCTGTTCCTTTATTGCCACAGTATCAATTCCATCTCTGCGAGGATTTCTCAGACAGGGACCAAGATCATTTTATGCACGAACAAACAAATAAGGGGGAATATAAGATCATATTTATAGACGACATAATGACGCTGTCAAATGAATAGCAGCCGCAATCATAAGTGTCTATCTCCATTGTCCTTAGAAAGCCAGGGCGGCGTGACCGAAAGCACTGAACCCGGACCAGAGGTCATCCAGGTGAACCCTTCTTAGATTTCAATCTAATTTATAATTTAGAAAGATTTGTTTCGTCTAAAAGTACTTGAAATTGTTGACAACTTTAATCGAATTCCAAAACACATATACCTAAGCTTAGCAGCTTCTTGACCTGGTTTGCGTTTTAACGATTAGTTTAGCTGCAACTGTCATCGGTAAAACAATAATTTTGAATCAGAAAGCGTAAATAAAAATAAATAAATACTGCTGGACAATCCACACAGCAATCCAATAAGATTACTTACCAGTAGCGTAAACTTAAAATTTAAAATACCGGTGCCGGATACCCGGCGGCGAAGTGTATGGGCATGTACGATAGCTTTCATAGGTACCGGTATAATTTGCATACAAATCGCCACCGGGTGTACCCGGCGACCGGGACGTGTGAAAAGGCACTAATTCTTTCATACATGATACATAATATATAATTATAAGTGGTCCTGAAAAAAAAAAAAAATTGCAACCTGGTTCAACCGTACAACCGAGATAAGCCTAGGTCAGGCTTTAAAAGTAATACAAAAGCCCTAGAATTCCTTTGACGAGCCTGGACAGACTTGTAATTACTAATCTGAATGTAGATTCAAAGGAAGATTATGAACTGACTTGCTAATCGTTTTAGTTGTCATGAATACTAATCAAACCTATAGTACTAGTTTCTGGTGACTACAAAAATCTTTGAGCGACTCAACACCGTTAGAATTAGCCAAATTCAGCGCAAAGTTTAGACAAGACAAGGCACAGACTCCTTTTTCGGCTATTTTGCAACATCTTCCTCCTTGTCCTAACTAAGCGAGAAACACGACGCGACTCCCACATTTTTTTAAGCTTCAATTATACAACCCCGGAAGGCAATTCTCGCCAATTTATCACTCTATAAATATCAAAAGAACTGTCAAATCTGACAGTTCTTTTGATTTTTATCGAGTGATATATTAGCGAGAATTATCTTCCTCGAAAGCAATTATCAAAAGAACTGTAAAATCTGCAGTTTTTCGATATAAAAACTGTCAAATTTGACAGTTCTTGCCATATTTATCGAGTGATATATTGGCAAGAATTGCCTTCCTGGCAGGCGTCGCGTTTATCGCTCAGCTAGGGCAAGGGGTGGTTAGATTTAGACTTGAACATTACCGACCTAGGTTTCCGCATTCCGGATATCTGCAACGATCACAGAAAGGAAGTTACTGTCGTAAAAGGCGTGGTTCACACGGTCGTCACCGAGCGTGGCGGCCCTTATACGCATGAAATCATAGCTTACGGTGGAACAAAGAAATTATCTCCAAGCTATGCAAGCCATGCATGCATAACAATGTTTACAATCATTACGCTAGCGAGTGATGAATAGTGATGATGATGGACCCGATAACCTTATGGAGAAATGAACCTTTGAAAAAGTTTGGGATTGACATAGACTAACGCTTTCGGCAACTTTTATCACGGTAAACTTTTGAATTAACAGTATTGGCTAAAGGAATATATCTAGGAGAGAGAGAGAGAGACACAGATAGAGAGAGATAGATTATCTAGGAACGGTTTTCTGAACGAATAACAACCTTATAGTTACATTGTTAGAAATGAGATCAGGTTTGATATTTTACTAAGATATTTACCGAACATAATCGCGAACAATCTTAAGTAAACAAGACATTTCATTACTTTCATCTCCTTTGAAACTCGAGTCTAAACCGTGCGACCGCAAAATGAGGAGGGAGCTACGCTATCTAGGAGGGAAAAGGGGGAAGGATACATTCCTTTACCTAATGTGGAAGACAATGGTCCCAGGGATCATGTGAAAGTTATTTAGGACCTGTCGGCGTGGTGGTTTTATACACAAAAACATTTTGTAGAGACTTCGGGACTGACATTGATTACGGTGACTGAATCGACACACGGTGCAGAGTTAAACGTGGTCAGAATAAGATTGTGTGTAAATGAGGTTGTATTATGTGCGTGAAGTCAACTAGTATTCAGTTGGAATAAAACGGTTTGAGAAATCAGTTTTATCTCAAATTCATTTTTAGCCGTAAACATGTATTGCGGTGGCGATCGCGGCGTAAGAATCGATGTGCTGAGAACATGGATGTCGTAAAAGCAGACTAAGGGACCCCCCTTAAGGGCAGTAGGTTCCTTCTGTGTATTTTTAACACCTTCACTGCTATCACAAATCCGCCTAGCGTGGTGATTATGTCAAAACCGCCTTGTTTGAGGAACGCATGCTCAGCAGAGGACATTTACTTTTATGTGTGCAGATCAGAAAACACGTGCTGAGTCGGCACGTCACATATTTATTTAGCGTATTCCTAGTTAAAGTTGTATGATCTATAGTGAATTAGTTTATTTGATCAGGTGTGGATTGTGGATCCTAGAAATTTTATTGATAAGTGTGTGGGTTTCCTATGAAATCAGAAACGGTAATGGTAAGCGAGAACAGAGCTTGGAGCCTGGTATTTACTTATGTTAACGTTGAGCTAAGTAAAGGAAGAATCCCAGGATTGTACACATCGAAGCCATGTGGAAGCAGGCATGTCTTTATGTACCTCACTTAAAGCATATTTGTAACAGCGAATTGAAAGTAACGGGCAACATAAATTAAATTTATAATCGCAATAAAAACAACCGTTTGTTTATAAACCGGTTTAATTTTAGACTTTCATCCCGAATTAGTCCGTCGCTTCTCTTTTTACAGTCACCAATTAAGGGCATAAGACTGTCGACTTCAGTCGACATGAATAATCTGTTAAACGCTCTGCTTTCAAAGCAAACAACGCGGAAAGTATTGTGGTGTGGCTCTTACTACGGTACAAAACGAGAAAGATAAGTCGATTTGTCTTCATTTAACGCTTTTACTTTCGATTTTAAGCCATCACAGATAAAGGAACGGAAATTAATTGAAAATAATGATAGCGACAAGCCCCAATGAGTCCACCGGCCTACTTGCAAAGTGACAAATGTGCATTAGCTAAACTTTCACTGGGCAGACGAAATAAAACACGCACGGCTAGGATAGTGATGATGTCCTCCAAGCTGAATTTCGGCTACGGGCCGGCCAGTCTCAACGGAAACGGACACTAGCTATGTGACCAGGACATATTATAGTGCACAAGTGTGTACCGCGGCTGCGCCAAGTCTTATACGGGATACCATTTACCTCCCAAATTTCATAGATATCCGATCAGCCGTTTAGGCGTAAAAAGGTAACACACACAGACAGACACGAGTTTCTTTCGAATTTATAATATTAGTATGGATATGGTGTACTTGTGTCTTACGTAATGTCTTGTGTATTGTAGGTATATGATGAAGTCAGGATTGTCGTCGTAGTAGTTGAGATACGTGCCTACTGTCTAAAAACCTAGCTTCTGAGAATCACAATCAAGTAGAGTTTTACCCCTAGAGTCGCAACGATTTCATAATTAAGAGCTCTTAGAAAACTTATATTCATGCTGCATGCATTCATCTTTTTACCGTAGAGACGCAACTCACATTTATATCTCTTTGATTACTGACTGAGTTTCTTCTATGAGTTCTAGTTACCATAGTAGGGGCGTAGTACCACTTGTGTCAGGTATTATCGGTCCTTGGAGATGGATTAGCCTCTGTTTATATCGGTTTAACTTAAGCCGCTTTCAGGAATTAATACGTGTTGATTGAAGAGAAAATAATATGTCAGAATAACGTCTTACAAATGGAAAATTATTACCATTTCATTTCCATGTAGACAGGGCGCTATGGCGCTCATGAGGGGAGGACAATACACATATGTGTATTGTCCAGCTATGGACTTAGTATAGGCTGATAATGTAGATGTCATCGCCGTATCGTAGACACAGCCCGTTTGTAGAATAGCTAGGTAGATCGCAAATCGACGTATTTCAATTAATTGCCTATACCGATTGATGTACGATCAGTTCAACAATATGGCTAAACGTCACTTAGCCATCTCGACGAACGAAATTAATTAGGTATTTTAAAAAATCAGACTTAATTTTGCAAACGGCCTAGCCGATCTACAAACGGGCTGATTCTACGACCCGGCGGCGACATAGATACGATCACCAACTAAAAACCCTACTTGCCTTTGGTTGATTTTACTTCGCACGTATCGAATTTACGAACATATGTGCGTTATGTTAAACAGAGATTATAACTTCATCTCTCGATTGTAATCTCTTCGCCTCTGCATAAAGAATCTATAAATCAGATTATATCGCTTATTTTACACGCGGTATAAAATTCACTATCCAACCTCCCACGCTAGGCGCCGTTGTAATTTACATCAAATCCAAAAGAAAAACACAGTCTGAATAATACAAAAGAATAAAATAAAAATCCCACTCCAGAGCTAGCCAACGGTAAACTAGAACGACACTTGAGAACAGGTACAAAATATACAGAAGGCGTAAAGTTCTCAAGCTGGGAACTGTCAAAGGATAAATGAATGCTCCCACAACTTAGTTTAGTCCCAGAATGAAGGTATCATTGAAATGCCTATGCGAGCATCTTCGACGATATTATTTGACACTATTACCACCAGAACCTGCGCTGTTTACAAATACAAAATTATTTATTGACAACAAAAATTAACAATTAGGCATACATATTAAAAATTCGAAAACTAAAGAGCTAACTATAATATGTGTGTATGTCTATTTGATTGGCTACGGCCCCACACTAGGCTCATGGCCCGTGTCGTGGGGCGTTATGATAGTGGGTAGTTACAGTTTTTAAGTTTTTTCGCATATACATCTAACACACATTGGTCGACGTTTAGCCTGAATATCAGGATTTGTTAGAAGTTTTACGATACATAGTTTATTTCACGGTAAGGGATTTTTTTTTGAGGTCATCATGTTACTGTTTCAAGATTAAAGTAATAAAAGTACCGAAATGAGAAATAATAATAAATAAACAAATTGTTTATTACCTAAATGAGAAATAAATCGCTAAAGTCGTTCCCGTACAAACAAAAGTTTGAGAAGCTCAATCGCTAGGAATTACCAACAACCACAGTGCGAGAGGTGTGGGTGTCCCCGTGTGGGAGGGAAGCATTGGCGTAGCTTAATTGATACATTTGAGGAAGATGGAATAAAGAAAATTACTGGTCATCGTGGTCAGAATCACCACTTATTGGCTGTGAGAAGGGAGGTATAAGATCGATAGATTAAATAAAGCTTTCGTCGTTTAGAAAAGATGTTTGTTTCTTTGTAATTTATTATTATTTAATAATATAACTACATCTGATTATATTCTACATTATTTTGAAATTTAGGACGGTAGCATTTCTATAAAAGCAGCACGCTCGCTGTCTCTGGTTCACTTTTGCTAAAGTCGCCGTAAGTTCAACACCTTGCTAACGTACACTGTTACTATGCCCAAATTGCCATTGATTTGAATTTATTGGTTGTGACTATTTTTTGTGAAATAATTTTGAGGTTATTGAATTATTTTGTTGTTAGCTTGTTTTTTTTATGTAAAATTTATAGAAACCGCTTATTCGATGAATTCATATCGAACATCGATCGATAGGTTGGCATGTTAACACCATTGTACACAAAGGATTTTAGCAATATCGAGTTTGATAATATCTTCAATATTTACCACGTTCCTCGTTCAGGCATACTGCCCGAGGCTAGCTCGGGACTTTACGAGGATATAATGCAATAAAGGCGTAACAAAACGTGATTTCGAATGAAATATCGATCGGTAAACTATATTAAGCGACATGAATCTGACAATGTTGTAGGTTAGTGGGAAGCTGGCCTAAAGGCCTGCTGACATTAGTTTTTCAGAGCGCTAAATGGTTAACAACCTGTCTTTCTGCGTTGGAATAGAGGGCATCTCTTTCTACACTATGCAAACTGAGCGAGACTTCAGACCCAGAAAGATAGCTAACGCGCTTGCAGTGTAAAACCACATAACTGACAACGAGTTCTGATAGTACCCAATAAGTGCAGCTATGTAGGGATACCCAGGAATTATCTTGCCCGAAATAGGCAATTCTAGCGAATATTAGCGAAACTCTAATTTAAAAAAAATCTTTTAACACACGTAACAACCTAAAGCATTTATGTTAATGCGTTCACCGCCTATCTTCAGCGATGCGACCCGGAGCTGGAGGGGCGCTGCTAGCACCCATAGGACGGCAAGTGCGTCGGTGGCAGTCCAAAAGTGTTAAAGAAGCCCATCCGTTTTGCCTTATAAATACGATTCATACACGCAAGTAATATAAATAAATGTTATTATCATCACCTATATGGAATCCTCCCAACAACTTCTAAAAGTTTACATAACTTTTATCGGGTGAAAACGTTTCATTTATTTCTCGACTCTTAACGAGTTTGCAGAGTTTCCAGGAGCGTAGGTATCATTTGTACCAATTCTCTGAAACTACAGCTCGTTCCTTCGTAAAATAACAAGATCTTTTTACGTAAGCAAAGCTTTGCAGGCTTTTTACACGGACTGGTAAATCGTTTAAGTTTGTAGTGGATATTCATCGAACAGGCATACCCTCCATCCACATCTAAGTACCTACTATATTCCAGCCCAATTCGATGTACAATGTTTATATTTAAACAAACCGCCCATACTTGACCTAAAATTCACTGTTGTTCTTTTTATACGCAATTTACATTACTTTTTACTTTCCTTCAATAAATATTGCTTACAGTTATATCTGAAACTTGACGCCAAACAAGTGATTTTAGTTTTTTTGTGTTGTGGTTTGTTTACAAACATTTAACATCGAGTTTGGCTAGTGTCTAAGTAAACAAATTGCCGTTTAAATATTCTATCCAACTCTGCCTATCGGTAGGAGAATTGTTGACGGACAAAACTCTACTGTGTAGTTATCCAAAATGAAGGAAATACCTACTCAGATAGTTATTGGGAATGACTCCCTAAAAGTTGCGATAAAAACCCACTGTAACTTACAGTAAGGCGGTAAGTGATCACAGCTACGATTACGACCTGCTGAGTCTATGCCGAAACTTCGCAGTCACTAATCCACAAGGAGACCAAAAATTTAACAGAAGAGAAAACCAATAACACTTTATTTTTTACTTGATAATAATTTATGGTATAAAATTTTTAATAAACAAACAACCTAGTTTTTTTTAAATCTATAAAAAAATAGGAGGTTAAATAATGTATCTTTATCCTGCGGTTTCTTGCCAAGTTAACCACTCACCAGGTCATCTGTGGACCTGAGGGCTTCAGGTTTAATAAGACTTGTCTAAGTGCTGGGAGGTTTTATTTAACACATAGAAAATCACAATAACAGAATAGAAGAATTACAACTAGTATTTACACTAGTACTTACATCTATTTATTAAAAATCTAAGCCGTCACCAGAAGGCAGTGCCCAGACTGCTGGCAGCACTGCCACGTTGAATGGCAATGTTAATTCGTTAACCAAAATAGAAGCTATCATTCTTATCACCTGCAGACACTATGAGAAGTTTGGTAAGAACTTATAAATGGTGTGTGCCCCAGGACCCCAAGGACCAAGGTTTCGAGCCCAAACGGCTCAAATAAGTAACCTCGGTCAATATTCCCACATTTTCGCCGTTTGAGGGACTCCGCTGATGTTGCTGCGGAGCCGGCCCTTACCGATGTCCCTGCAAGATGTGAAGGCGCTAGGGTATCTACACACGTGGCATCCCAAACTAAAGGCCGACCCATCTTCCAGGGAATCAGATTCATACCGTTAGGTCTTTTACCATCATCTCGCATATTATAAATCTAAGTGCTTATTTTGTAAGCCTAAAGAAATTATTGACTTCTGACTTCTTAATTCCGAGAGCAAAATACGAGATAATAAATAAATAAATAAGGCGTGGATCCAATTTCAGCTCAGAACCTCTTGGCTTCTCGAGCTTCAATTAAGGTCGTGTTGCCTAGATCCAACCTGTGCTAGTTTCGAATTGCTTTTTAATTTTTCACGCTGTAGTCTGACCTGCAGGGCTATTCAGACTCATCGTTACAGAGTCATCTTTAAATATTTTAGCGGTTTTAAATATTTTCTGGGTTCTGCAAGCAATTTGACTACCAGAAAAGTAGTTTGCCACAAATCGTAGAACATTTCGTACGAACCCATGTTACAATAATGTGTTATATACTATGGATATACTGGAGCTTTGGTTCTTGTCAAAGATAATTACAATTCAATAATAAAAACAAATTAGAACTAGTTTTTACAATTGAAACAATTAAGCTAACTGCAGACTGTAGCAAACAATCTACAGGTAGCTCAACTGATCCATATCAATACCATGTAATACGTGGGTATGCGCCAGATATCCACCAGCTCTCGGGTCTCGCGTCGCGTCGACCAGACGCTTAGATATCTTTTTAAAAACTCGGAGAGCCTCGTTACCCTACGGGCTCTGGGCCTAGGGTCTCGACCCCAAAGGGAGCAAATGTGTAGGCTCTGTCGAGACCTGCATATTTGCGTCTCAAGAGACGCAAATATGCAGGTCCTCGGCCAAATCTGCCGCCGCACCAGCCCTCACAGATGTCCTCGGAAGATGGGAAGGCGTAAGTGTGTCGTCGCATGTAGCGTCCCACACAATGGGCCTCCCCAATTAGCATGGGACTAGTGACATGCCGTCGGGCCTCTTACCATCGTCACACAACAGACCTTTCGGTGGTTAATAGGTTGATTTTTAGTAATAAATCTCTTATATTATTAATTGCTCCAAAAGTAGCACCATGGACGAATGGTAGCACTAAATCGAAATTTAATAATACATGGGATCATAGAAAATGTTTTACTATTTATGGAAAACTGCTTTTAGAACGCAGAAAATATTAATAAACCGCCAAGTGCGAGTCGACTCGCACATGAAGAGTTCCGTACCGTAAAAATTAGGCATTTTTTCAAAGAACATCAAAATTTCACTTGTTCGGAGACCCCTTTAAATTTTTATCTTTATTATATTTTTAGTATAGGTGTTATTACAGTTGAAGTGTTACTTATTTATAGAAAGTTTTATGTGTCTACCTATTGTGGTTCAAGAGATACAGCCTTGACAAACGAAGAGCAAAACTAGCCATATAAAATCACGTTTTTTGTATGGAAGCCCGCTTTAATGTTGTTATAGCGGCAAGAAAAAAATACATTCTATGAAAATTTTAACTGTCTACCTCCTACGGTTCATAGGATAGAGCCCTGTGACAGACGGACGGACGGACGGAGGCTTAGTAATAGGGTTCCGTATTCACCCTTCGGGTACGAAACCCTAAAAACCGTTTAAATGTTTGAATTTCGCGCGAATCTGTGTCAAAGTCCGTGTCGATGACTCCGTAACGAAGAGTCTGAACAGCCCTGCGTGAGATGAGGCGTGGGAGATTAAAAACTAAGAGTCGCAAAGCAGAAGTTATTTCAAGTTAATCTTTTGGGGCGTTGAGGTATTTTTGTTTCGCTTATTTTGAGGGCTTAATGCTGTAAGTTTAGGTTAAATATTTACAATCTGACTATATACAGTTTATTTCACAGAATAGCTTTTGCTCGCGTCAGGAGAACTATTATAAGATACATTTCTAGAATGCCTTTGAAGAGGTTCTAGAAGTACATTCTGGTTTGTATTGCCATTAAAGCAGCTGCCTCACCGCTGCGCACGGAGAGTGTACGCACGTGTGAGCTTCGTTTTGCAAGAAATGTATGTCATCACGTCCATTGCAACCCACGAACACTACGCACGAATACGAGATTAATGACGTAATTGCTACACACGTGGCTTGCTCTAATATGGCACCCACGCAGCTCAACGCTATGCATGTGGTACACGCCTGCGTAGCTTCACTGCGGGAAGTGGGACGTCAAAACTATGCTGCGCTACAATTTTACATAATCCTGGGTTAATTATCATGTCTATTGTGTGGCACTTTGTCAAGCAAACGAACCCAAACAGCTAAAATGCGCCGCGTGACCTTGCGCAGCGTGCGCCACGGTGGGGCAGCGGCTTTATAGCAAAGCAAACGATATCTAGGCTTGGCTAATGCGTTAGTTCAATGCGCCTCCATAACCTAGACATACCTAACCTAAGGAAAGTCTAAAGGGCAATTAGGACGTGTAAGTTGAAGAGTATAAAGTTTGTTCTACTCACGTGCAGCTTTTTCCTTAGGTTCATATTTTAACTCAGGCTGATCTTTATACCCAATCAACTTTTTGTACGAAAAATTTGGGTGTTTCGTATCGCTCATGTGGGCAAACTGCTTTAGTATTCTCATCGTAAATAAAACAAATAGGTACAAACTTTTGTAAAAATAATTACTTAATAACAAAACCTACAGCTTTGAAGCGATTTTATTTCATGACGCAAGTCAAATTAGATAAATAAAATTATTGCATTGTCTGCGTTCTATCTATCAGATTTGAATTTCGAACATACAATGACCCTCGCGACCTTCTTCTGTAAAACCAAGCTAACCTTTTTATAAACCAAAGAGTTTTGTTAAATCGCGATCGCGCCACCCATACTTTTCACTCAGGCGCCACCACAATGAAACTTTATGAAAGTTTTCGGTTTTGTATCGCTGAAACTTTTATTATTATGGTGAGGATTTTTACTATCAATACATTAGATAATGTATTGATACAAAAAATCCGGTTTACTTGATAAGTAAGATAAATAAATAGCTAATAATGCTAGAGTCTCTCTATAAAGTCTTTCTATAGAGGTAGAGTCTTTCTATAAAGTATAAAGTCTTTCTATTGCCTAGCTGACCTAGTAAGGTAAGCTTCCGCAAGTGGGCAGCTAAGCTTGCCGTAACATTGCACTGAAGTGCGAAACGATAAACGCTCCAGGGAGAATTCCCGTTCAATAATTACGGCCTGGGATTGACTGAATATTGGCTTTCTGATTGCGAATTCTGTTCTATTGAACTGGGTCGTGTTTGAGTTTGGTTTGGTAATAACCAAACCGAACTCAAAAATAAATTTCATCAAACCTGTTGACCAGATAATAATCTGGTCAACAGGTTTTGAAATTTGGGTTGGAGAGAAGTCATCGGTCAGATTAATTAAGTATCTCGGTTAAAGAATCGAATATATTTATGTACCTAAACAGAGAATTTTATGTACGAATACTTAAAAATACTGATAATTGCACACACGCAGTGAAAAAATTACACATTCAAGTTCGAAAACGGATGAGAGACAAATGAAATGATGAATGGCAAAACCAAAAATTTGCTTCGATGATAACTGTCTTTAAGTATTTTCCAACAGTATTTCTTTTGTTTTAAAATCCCTTGGTTACCAAAAATATCTTTGATTCTAGAACCGAGTACCAGTTCATAGATAGTTAAACATTAGTTGGTTTAGGGAAGTTTATCAGTAATCTGGTACCGGTAGTAGTTTACATCACAAGCTTACTTTGGACCAAGATGATATTGCGTGAAAATGCCCAGCATGTTTTTAAACTTCGTGGAACCACATTATTTCTGCAGCTGCAGTAAGTAAAATATTCGTAAGTCTTTATTTCACGTTTTTCCGAGCTTTCGCGGTAAAGCTTCTAGTTTCGGAAAAAGCAATAGTCTCTCTAAATTCCTGGCTGCGGGGAAATAGAACTAGGAGTACATACGTACTCTTATCTATTCTGTGGACTATCCACTTTGCGACAGGAATCGGAATGGCACTCGGAAATAGCACTATTTTAGAAATACTAGTTTCTTCCCGCGGCTTTGCACGGTATGCTTTATTCCTGGAATGGCATTCTCGCCAATATATCACGATAAATATGGCAAGAACTGTCAAATTTTACAGTTCTTTTTTTTTGCCATATTTATCGAGTGATAAATTGGCGAGAATTGCCTTCCAGGCTTCGAACTACCGGTATGCAAAATTTGAGCCCAATCCCTTCAGTCGTTTTGGTGTTAAGAGGTAACAAACATTCAAACGTTTGCATTTATATTATTAGTGTGATAATGGGAGCAAGCAACTGTTATTTTCTCCAGGCTTCGGCATGCTTCCATTGCAGCTATAATTATTATTCGTTAAAATATAAGCTCCACTATTTTCTGTCTCAGCCTAGTCTCACTTGGCAGACCTCCTAAAAACTTCCAACTATTGCAGGTTTTACGGCCTCCATCATTTCCGGTTATAAAACAAAAGTGTTCTTCCATAATTTTTCTTCTACTTCGGCGGTAATATACTCCATAATGTACATAAAAAACCAGAAACGAACATAAACCACACATATTAAACTAAAAACAAAGCTAGATATAGGTACATTTATAAAGCTGGCGCGATTGTCTATTGTTTTTAGGGTTCCGTACCCCAAGGGTGAAAACGGAACCCTATTACTAAGTCTCCGCTGTCCGTCCGTCCGTCCGTCTGTCACAAGGCTCTATCTCATGTGAACTGTAGGAGGAAAACAGTTGAAATTTAATATGTACTTCTCTTGCCACTATAGTAGCAGTATTAATAAAAATAAAATAAATATCCAAATTAAAGGGGGGCTTCCGTACAACACTGCACGCGATTTTTATGGCTATTTTTGCTTTTTTGTTTGCCAAGGCTTGTTTGTATCTCTTGAACCTCGATAGGTAGACACATGAAACTTTCTATAAATTAATAACACTTCAACTGTAATAACAACAAATACTAAAAATATAGTAAAATTGAAAATTTAAAGGGGTCTCCAAACAAGTAAAAATTTGATGTTCGAAAAAGCTGTCTGATTTTTACGGTACTTCCCTTCGTGTGCGAGTCGACTCGCACTTGGCGGTATATTTCATACAATTATCCTCGCTGATGTCACAAATCCAGTAAGTATAGGAAAAACATAAGGATATCACGCCAGCTTTACAAATTTATCTATTATAACCAATATCTCAGTATTTTACGAATATAATCTGCTCTATCTTCCAATTATAGTTCACAACAGTCTGAAATAAATGATTTAATTTTTTTTATTTATTTGATGGGAACACGTACAGCCGAACGTAGAAACTCCTCCTTTTTTGAAGTCGTTTAGAAAACGCGTGATCCGTGTATCTCTACGGTAGTGTCGTGGACCTCTGGGAATAAGCCGACTCAAGCCCGCGTAGGAATCGTCCCGTCCATCTCAGGCCGTGGATGTCTTCGGAGCCGACTAAGGGAATACACCAGAGGAAGGTCAGCTTCCTACTTTGTATTACTCAACATCTTCCCTGCGATCATCGATCCGCCTCCTCTGTTTGGGGAGGCATTCTATTTATTTCTTTTATTTGGCAAAAATACAGTACACAATAATTAACATTAAAACCGTAAGATTCACATAAACCACAGGAATTTCCGCCATTGAATAACACAATATAGCTAAATTAAATGAACAGATCAAGAAAATCAATTAGCACGTTTTAATATACAACCTTAATTAAAAACTATAGAATAACAAATCATTACGAGGTTTTGGGAACGCTTAATATAACTTCGCTACGTTACTTCGGCAATGACATATTAAATATATCAATACTTGTCAATTTAACGTTGTAATATTCACAAACTTGTGGCACGTTCAACAGTGGACTCAAGTTCAACCATTTTTTCCTGGATTAAAAATAGCTAGTTTCTGACTACAACCATAGACCATTGCAGACCGAAAAGTAAACAGATGTCATGACAATCGTGTTATGATGTTACACTATCATCTTGTTTTTTTTTTGAGTCGCTTTGATCTGAGCATTAAAAACCGAGGCGTTGATTTTCATAAAAGAATCATTGAACTTATAAAGATACAGTACATTTTCTAAGTTATTTCTCAAGACAGATATTTAGTTCTATAATAAGAGGAAAAGCCGCTTTGTGTCACTAATAAAATAGTTAAGTTACCACAAGTTCTACGTTTCAACGTAGAACTTGTGGTAACTAAGCACGTAACGTATACAGGGTGTAAGCCTGCCCTGCAGGTGAATACAGGCATGTAATGTAACCATAAGGTAGGTAAATACTGACCGGTGTTACGGGGCGTAACGTAACGTGTTACACAGCGAGCATTCGTGCAGTCAGTACAAAGAAAGAAGGCGATCGCAACGAGCAACGAGACGGATTTGAGCACACAGCGTAACGTATCATGCTCGCTGCGAATGGTACAGTCAGCTGCTAAAATATGTATACACTCCCAAGTTTTCAATCTGGCTTAATGGTAAGTGTATTGTAATTGTGATAATTTATATATCGCATTCTGACAAGTACTTAGACTACTTTGTAAGAAAAATGTGAGCTTGGACTTTTATTGGAAAAGTTCAATGTAAAATAAAAACTTCAAAAACTTGGGAGTGTGTAGATATAGCAGCTGACTGTACATTACGCCCCGTAACACCGATCAGTACCCGGCTTAAAAGCATGTAAAACTGGAGCCTCTGTTATAGCCAGATTAGAGCTGTTTCACATAAAACAGGCTAGTGCAGACAATTTTCATTATCCCTGTGAGTAGAGTTTAAGTTGAACGAGAGGCTACATTCAGTAACTAGTATTTTGTTGTAA
Organism: Eupithecia inturbata; assembly: GCA_963662085.1. Classification (NCBI taxonomy): domain Eukaryota; kingdom Metazoa; phylum Arthropoda; class Insecta; order Lepidoptera; family Geometridae; genus Eupithecia; species Eupithecia inturbata. The sequence continues at coordinate 3,921,133 of OY759192.1, forward strand.
CTTTTTTATGTTATTGCCCAAAATAAGCATAATTAGACGATTTCGGATGGTGCCGTAGTTAACTCTCTTTTTCTTTTATGACCGTACACTCACACTAATATTATATATGTGAAAGTTTGGATGTTTGTTACTTCTTCCGGCCCAAACTACAGAACGCATATGGCTCAAATTTAGCATAGATGTAGTTCTAGGCCTGGAATAAAACATAGGCTACGTTTTATTCCATAAATCAGTTCCCATGGAATAGAAATAACTTTTAAACGTTTCCATAGAAACAACGCGTGCGAAGGGCTCACGAATCATCCTGTATACGATTGCGCACTATTGGGCTATTAAAGTCTAATCGAGTGGTTGTGGCCACCAAACCCCTACAACCCATTATTTGAGTTTTAAGTCTAGGATTACGTTTCGTCACGTTTAAGTGCTTAACGGGAACGGATGTTTTGTTAATGTGATAGTGCTTTATTTGGATTTCATTAATTTTGTGGTTGGACAGTTTTATTGTTGTGGTTTTGAGGTGCTTTGTGTCTTTGGCTACTATGCGACGACCTGCGAAAGACAACACGCAGATGCTGGATGCGGCAAGCTGAAGACAGGACGCTATGGCGCTCATTAGGGGAGACCTATGTCCAGCAGTGGACTAATATAGGCTGATGATAATGATGTGTCTATGGCGCTTTGATAAAACTGAATAACATATAACACCCAACCTCATATCCGCATGACCAGCCGACACCGAGCGGGTCAATTCAGAGATATTCGTGAGTGTATCACTCATACCATTTCGCCGTTCATTGCATTTTGATCAGGAATAAAGAGCAAAATAAAATGAACCAGACCTAATAGTATGTCTGTGTGTGTTGAGTGATACACACACAGACATACTATTAGGTCTGGTTCATTTTATTTACCATCTACATATACCAGCAGAATAGAATACAGACGCACTGTCAGCGCTTCTGAGATCTCATCTCACGAATATGACAACTTAGGGAAAGTTTTCATTAATTGATGGATGTGCTGAAACTGTACATTTACAGACAGAAGCTAGTTTAGAAATAAACAGGTTAAACGTAGGTCTTTATAACTATATTTTATAAGGTTAACGCAGGATGCTGAGCAGCACCAACAGTCTGATAGGGGTTCTGGCTGACAGACATTGCTGTAAACTGCAAAGGCACTGGATGTCAAGCCTGATCAAGCCTTGTGCCAAACAAATGTATTATTTAAATTATCTCTGTTATGTGTACCTTTTTGTTTATCTGAAACTGTGTGACTTAAACTACTCTAATCTATGGATCTTTGTGTTGTATGAATCAATAAATTAATTTGAATTTATCGCACGGGAGTTTTGCAAGGGAGTACAAAGCGAGGCGATTGCAAAGCTCGCCGCGCGCTCGCTGCGCACACCTCTCAACTTGAATTCGCTTGTAAATCGCCAGTGTGATTGCTATGATGGCGCTCTTATTGTTAAAATTCTTTAAACAGACGACTGTAGACCTATTTATCCGGCAATAGCAGATTAGATTAACCCAATTCCGACGCAAATAAAACTAGATCACACATGTAAAAATCCAACGCCTTGCGTCCTTAACGAAATTCTCTGGACGTAGTGAACATCCGAGAGCACTAATGCAAGGTAACAAGGTTTGGAATTGTTTGGCTAGTTAGTGGGTTGTATTGTTGTGGAAACAATTGCGTTGGCGTTCGCAGATTGAATAAAGCATTTAACCCGTGACTTGCATACTTCTAAGTAGAGACTAGCTGAGTAGAGGACTAGCTGGTTAGCCTGGTGACTAGAAAAAAAAAATAGATTTTTCTTTGTAAGTATGAAAAAAAATTTGATTTTCATTTATCATGCACATTGTTCTTACACTGTGGGCTCTTTTAGGAAGAAACAGATTCCTATAGTCAAATAGCAAATTTAAAAAATGACTGACTGAATACAAGAAAAAAAAAATTTTAGTAACAGAGAAAATATTCTCGTACTACCCCTAATATACTACCACGGTTTAACGAATATCTCGTCATTTTTGTTTTTTTTTATTAACCACTGTGTTTTTCCTGACTCATTATCATAAAAATATTTGTAAAACCATCAGGCAGCTATAAAAGCGGTCGAGTCGGCCCAGCATTGTTCCATTCCCGCAGACAAAGCTCAAAGCATCGCAGCCCTCACAGGCGGGCGAGCGATTACTATAGCATAAACCGTGGCTCGGCTAGACGCAGTCATTTTGCTCTCGCTGCAGCTTGAAGCTCTAGTTCAGAGATGTAGTGCCCACATTGAGCAAAAATGTGTAGCTAACAAAACTAAATAGGCTTGAGTTGAACATGAAAAAAATGTGATGGCTTGTGTTGTGTGGCTTAGAATTTGCACCACCGCAACTCTTCCCGCGGGTATCGTAAGAGGCGAGTATGGGATATCCACCGGGGAGTGGGTAGCAGCGCCCCCTGCAGAACAATTCTAGCACCGCACTACGATCCCCAACCCGCATGCCCAGCGTGGGGATTGTGGGCATTACCCCCCGTGAGATAAAAGCCAACAAGGCGCTTATCAGGGGGAGGCCTGGGTCCAGCAGTGGACCAATATAGGCTGTGGAGGAGGAGTTGGAGGTGAGAGCTCTAACACCATTCTTGACAGTTCAGACCCTAACTAAAGCATATCGCGAATTTCAAAATTGTGAACAACTGATGGTAACTTTAGTATAAACTAAATTATAAAGTTATAGTACTATCCCTTAGTTAGATACTTATTTAGTCTCATGCAATGCACCACCTACAATTGATTTGGTACCTGAACCTAATCATCAAGTCAAATAACATAAGTTGATGGCAGATGCAAAGGAACAACGGTTACTAAGAAACATTTTTTTTAAACAATTTCAAAATGATTATGATGCTCTCCTAGCCGAATTTCGGCCACGGCAGCATGTCTCAACGTAGACTAGCCAGGTGCGCAGGATATATTATAGTGCACGTGTGGGCGCAAACACAGGTACAATCTCTATTCCCTCACTCTCATAATTTCAAAATAATGGTCAGTTGGCGCTACTTCTCATGACTAAGCGCGCGCACCACTGCTAGACGTTTCCACGTTTTCGAAGTCTTCCAGCGTTTGGACTCTGCATTACGCTCAACAAACACAACTGTGGTAATATGAGGTTTTATGCCACTGTTCGTGGGGGCCTTTGTTTGAATATTTCATGATGAGACAAAAGAACTCTGCATGTGTGTACGACCACAAATAGTTAACATAAATACCGAGTCTCTCTATAAGAATTCCCTTCCCGCATTTGAAGGCGAAATTGGTTAATTTTACGTCTGCTAGTACTACCAGCATAACAAAACTTAAAGCGCAGAATCTTCCTGGGATCTTCACAGAGTTACCTCGCTGAGGTGTAAGGATTTCTTGTGGCTGTGCCAGAGGTGTGTGTGTTCCTGATATCTGTGGGCCGTGCGTATACTCCGTCCTACACTTTTGGCACAAAATGCAGGTGCAAGTGTACTCCCGAAGAGTCTCGTCAGTTTAACTCTGTGAGAGACTCTCCGCTATTCTTACAACTCTTTACACAGCTGTAGCAGGCTGTAACCCTTACAAAATCTGGACTACACTGGACTCATAATTTACCCACTACTTCATAAAACTTTATGATTGATTAAATTCTTGGTAGAATAGAAACTCCCTACGTGTACCTATTTCTATAAGCTCAGTTGAGACATTACAAAATCAATCATCGATAAAGTTAAGCAAACCCCACATTAACCTAACCAGAGCCGTAATTTACAGTTATGTAATCTGGAGTAACATTTATAGGCGATAAATCCAGCGGAGCACTGTCGAGGCGATGCTTACACTATTACGAAACAAGTAAGTGCATCTTTAATGGCCTTTTAAAATGGACCAGACGATATCTTGAACATTCACATACATTGATAAGGCTAGATTAATATTTAATTTGATGATAAATAAATAAATAAATAAATAATGCTGGACAATCCACACAGCATCATCTAGCCCCAAAGTAAGCAGAGCTTGTGTTATGGGTACTAGAGGACTGATAAACTTAATACAATACATAACATAGATAGATATTTTTTATTATATATAGAAAATACCCAGAACACCCGGAACAAATATTTGCAGATCGTACAAACATTTGTCCCAAGGCGGGAATCGAACTCGCAACCTTCTGCGTCGCAGGCGGACCTTCGCCCGCCGCGCCACATCGGTCGTCAAAATCATCACCATGATCACCGTTTTATTTTACTACCTATATGTTGTTTGAATGTAATCTACTCACAATAAGGACGGTTTTTACAAAGATTTTAATAAATTGTAATTTAAATGTCCAACGGGTAGAATACATGCCTACTGTAGATTTTGTTAGGAAGCTTTGTGTGCATTTTAAACCTGCTCGTTAATGTGGGGTTTGCATAGGTTCCTGACAAAATCTTAATGGGGTACATCTCATCTCTACCGTAGAATGTAAGGAGTTATTCACCCCTTTCCCGCATCGAACCAGGTCACAACCACTCCCAGTTCTGGCCTAGAAACCCAATTACACATTCAAGTTATTTCGTATGCACTTTATATACATAGATTCCCAGTCACTGTTGTCAATGTTATACAATGGAAACTGCTTTGCCATGTGTGGAAAAATATATAATGCACTACCTAAAACTATAAAAAGTCTTCCGTTGACAAAATTTACCAAAGAACTACGACTCTGGCTACATTACATTACATAGTAAAATATATTATAAGTGAATTTATAAACTGAAATTGTTGCACTGATTATTATCTCTAGAATTGTTTAAGTGTATTATTTTGTTAAGAAAAGTATGTAAACATAAATTACGTTTATAAATAAAGAAAATTACAATTAAAGAATATTAACCCCTGCCTGATGTTGCAGGCGTCCATAGAATGCGGTAACCGCTTGCTTGTTTGCCAATAATAAAAAAAAAGGAAACTAATTAGAAATAGTATTTACAATTGAAACTAACAAAAATTGTATAATGAAAAGTGAATGCCAAAAGGAAAAATTCATAATAATCGTAATCTGTGACAAAATAACAAAATATTAAGCTATTAGCTAATATAAACATTAGCTATAATTATAACTTAAGCTACCTATCTATGTACATATTTGCAATTAATGAATCTGAATACAGGAACCGACTAAAGCAAATCACATAACAGAGCGTAGTTCCATGGCCGCACGATAGAGGCGCTATACCAAATTGTATGAAAAACGAGACGTCACGCTCACGTCTCGTTACTAACGTCAGCGGGACTCGGGGCCCTGATTCACAAACAATAAATGAATTCTGACCTACTGAATTCTGCCCGCAGCTTCGCACGCGTTGTTTCTGTGGAAATGTTTATTTCTATATCATGGGAACTGATTTATGGGATAAAAAGTAGCCTGTCCAGGCCTAGAACTACATCTATGCAAAATTTCAGCCCCGTCCGTTCGTTAGTTTTGGCGTGAAGAATTAAAAAACAGCCAAACTTTCGTATTTATAATATTAGTGTGATGTGATTCTGATAATGATTGATTAGTCCTAACTAATGTGGTCGCTTAGCGACAAAGTCCCTTAATATTTGTTTAAAAAAAAAAAAAAAAAAACTATATGTATTTTTTTCTGATATGTAAACGTCAGTCTCTATCTACTGATCCTTTTGTTAACGCTTTCACTGTCCAGCCTCGACGGTTCGACCCACAACAGGGGCGCGCCGCCGCGCCGCCGCCATGCCAGCGCGCTCCCTGGATCTGTAGATGGGCATTGCGTGGTGGGCAATGAATGTCTTAGTAGTTATTAGTAGGAACCACAGCAGCGTTAATTATTACTTACAGTCGAAAAATACAACAAAAGTTAGTCAAAACAAAACGCGTCAAATGTCCTCAACGCACGAAACCTGCGGTTGGAAACAATAACAAATCCTGACTTTTTGCTGACCACACACATTGTTACGGAGTGATGATGTCATTTCCAAATAATTTGTGTAGGTCAGTTGACATTCGTAACATGCTAATTTGTAATTATTGTGATTAAACTGGAACCTTCATTTAGGGTTCTACGAATTATTTGATTACTTGATTATGGCTGTTATATAATTATAATAGTGCTTTTTGCGTATGTGATGATTAGTGCAATCCATTTCATTTATTTTCAACTATAGGAACAAAAAGTTCTTGACATAACAATTACATGAGTTTAGTTAATATAATAGTTATGTTGCTTTGACATAATTATCTGTTTATATTAGGTCCTTACATATGAAATTGGCGTTTTTCGTACTGGCCACTTTAATCACAAATTTCTCCTCTTTGGTAAGGAATTCCAAATTCAAATTTGTACAGCTATAGACTCATGTATTTGTGCTTCGATGATCGTCATTCATTTGTTTTTTTTCTTCTGTTTTTTTCTGTTTGCGTCACTCATTTTACAAAATGGAAAACTTAAAATATCGCATTATTTACGAGTACGAGTTCCGCCGTGGCACTAGTGCTGCGGAAACAACTCGAAGGGTGAATGATGTGTATGGCGGTCGTGTTGCAAAAGAAAACACAGTTCGTTTTTGGTTCCAACGTTTTCGTTCTGGAAATTTTGACCTGCAGAACAAGCCCCGTGGACGGCCTGAGACTCAAGTTGATAATGAAGAGTTGAAGGCTATTGTGGAAGCGGATCCATCGCAAACCACGTCCGAGTTAGCTGCAGGCTGCGATGTTAGTGATAAAACTGTTTTAATTCACTTGAAGCAAATTGGGAAGATTAAAAAGCTTGAAAGGTGGGTACCTCACGAATTGACTGAAGCAAACCGGCAAACGCGCGTCGACTGCTGCGTTACATTACTAAACCGGCACAATAATGAAGGTATTTTAAACCGAATCATTACCTGTGATGAAAAATGGGTTCTTTACGATAATCGGAAGCGCTCAGCGCAATGGTTGGATCCTGGCCAGCCAGCCAAATCCTGCCCCAAGCGAAAATTAACCCCAAAAAAGTTACTTGTAAGCGTTTGGTGGACTAGTGCCGGTATTGTTCATTACAGTTTTCTCAAATCTGGCCAGACTATTACGGCTGATGTCTATTGTCAGCAATTGCAAACCATGATGGAAAAGCTAGCGGCTAAACAACCTAGGCTGGTCAATCGCTCCACGCCACTGCTGCTTCACGACAACGCTAGACCACACACTGCGCAACAGACGGCTACTAAATTAGAAGAGCTTCAATTGGAAAGTCTAAGACATCCTCCGTACTCCCCGGACCTTGCTCCAACAGATTACCATTTTTTTCGAAATTTGGATAACTTCTTGCAAGGGAAAAAATTCAACTCCGATGGGGCAGTCCAAATCGCCTTCAAAGATTTTATTGATTCCCGTCCGACTGGTTTTTTTAGTAAAGGGATCAATGAACTACCTATAAGATGGCAAAAGTGCATAGAAAATAATGGTTCATACTTTGATTAATTAAATATATTATATTAAAAAATATTCGGCTTTTTGTTCCTCCCATACAAAACGCCAATTTCATATGTAAGGACCTAATATTAGTTGCAGAAGCCACTGACTCCTGAAACACAGTTTATAACTAGTTCAGGAGCCTATGGACTGACCTAATGTCTGTTACACTAGCTTTTATGTCAATAAATAACATTTTTATTATTTGATATTATTTTATTATGAGTGCCTCATCTTCATCAGCCCTCGTCACGATGACTGTGGGATAGTCTGACAAACACGCACCTGTACCACCACACCTCATATTGAAGCGCTGACGTGCAAATTACGTAGGGCAGGGTGTGAAATTCGAAGCAGACATGAAATTATAATATACAAACAGGTTTGTAGTAGGTATTCGGTATACGTAGTTGTTATAATTGACGACCGATGTGGCGCGGCGGGGGTCCGCCTGCGACGCAGGAGGTTGCGGGTTCGATTCCCGACTTGGGACATGTGTTTGTACGAACTGCAAATATTTGTTCCGGGTGTTCTAGGTATTTTCTATGTATGGTAAAAAATACATATCTATGTAATGTATTGTATTGTGCTAAGCTCTGCTTAGCTTGGGGCTAGATGATGCTATGAGGATTGTCCAGCATTATTTATTTATTATGGGTTAGTTTGCGAACATTGTAACCAGAAGATTGGAGTTGAACTATACTTAGGTGAATTCTGAAATACGTTGTTTGTTGCGTTGTCGTCTTAAATATTTGTGATATGATTATTCCTACCACTTATTATAACATGAAGCAGGTTTATACCTGGTTCAAAGAGATTTTATTAAATCGAATGGAAATCGAAATAAGGACATGGGCATTGGATATAAATATATCGAAGGAACATCACATCAGGTAGCGAAATATTTTCACAAATCTCTAACGTAGAGCTGGATTCAAAGGGGTTTTTTATGAGTATTTGTGAGCCGCACTGCATGGCCTATCATGCCGCTGCCAAAGCGTGTCCTGGTTCAACTTACTGTGGCGTGCCGCAGTCTGTTGCAAAACGGTTTCTAAAACAGCTTTTGCCATTTACGAAACTTTTATAAAACATTTATTTAGGTTTGTACCCACCTGTCGTTGAAAATGAAAATAACTTGAGGATAAATTTATGTAACTAAATATTCGTATGTGACTTCTCATAACAAAGATCTGTTCTGTAAGCAAACACCTTTACATTAATATATAACACAATGTAAACTTGACGTCTAAGCACGTCGTAATTTACACAATGTATTAGGGTTTAAGTTAGTATAAAACAACTTCCACATACTGCCAGGAGAGAACGAAGACAGAAGCGAACGCTCTCAAAATCACACTTCACATCACAGTAATATTATAAATGAGACAAGTTTGTGTTTGCTACTTCTGCACGCCGAAACTTCTAAACAGATTTAGCTGAAATTTGCATATATGCATAGGTGTAGCTTTAAACCTGGAATCAAACATAGGCTTTACCATACTAAATCAGTTCCCATGGAATAGAAATAACCTTTCCATAAAAACAAAGTGTGCGAAGCCGCGGGCAGAAACTAGTCTGTTAATAACATCTCTAGACTTTGTTATACTAATTAACAAACAATGTTGTAGCTTCCACAACATAATCAGGTCATGAATGCTCCCAGGAGCCCGGGATAACAAAGCCGGAGTGGACTGGGTCTGCTATTATCACTCGACATTTCAACAATTATTGCTTTGGTTTGTAAGCAATTGTTAGATTGTTCCATTTAGAACACGTCTAAATGGAACAATCTAACAATTGCTTAGTCCTGACAAAATCAAAATGCTCTTTAATGATGATGCATTGCAATATCTTTTATATCTGTTTACCATCACCAATGAACAATATTAATTGAAAGAGGCTGTTATCTCATATTCTGCAACTCCCAGATTGAAATCAAGGAGAGAAGAAATCAGACGATTGGAAAATGTTCCACGTAGGTTTTTGTATTGTGACAGGTTTCTCTGAATCAAAGAAGGCATTTCCATCAAAGATTTTACGATCTGGAAATATTCCCACGGGTAGAAAACGTAGAAATTCCGTTTCCTGATAAGGACGTCATGCAACACAGATAAATCAAAATATAAATTAGCATTGTTTACATGAGAAAAACTGATGTAAGTTAGATAACCAGCTAATAGGAGTCTTTCAATAGGAGTAGGTAGAATCTGGGGCGCTCTCGAGTGCTCTAGGAGCCGGGAGCGTGCTCTTCTAGGCAGTTTTACGGTTACTGAACCCGAGACATGCTGTTTGGCGTATTACTTACCATGTTGAGAGCTCTTAATGCTCTCCATTGGGGGTTTGGACCAGTTTTGAACTTTTAGGTTGACTAATCAGCCTCTACTCTTAGTGTTGGGGGGTTATATAAATTCATTATGGTCTCTCGGGTTTCTCAGTTTTTTACAGGGTAGCTTTTTGACATGGGATTTTATGGCCAAATCCAAAACAATGAGAAATAGAGAAAGGTTGGAACTGCGTGGTTTTTTTAATCTACTACTTGAGCTAGCATTTAAACTCATTAATTTAAAAACAAACTGACAAAATGCAAGGTTTAAAAACCCTTGAATTTCCCACTGGTTTTGCTGTTCGGCTACATTGCAAGGACTCAAGTAGTCCACTGGGTGATAAATAGTCCCTATTTAGTTAAGTTCTGTTAGCATATTCACAACAAGCAAGGAACCGTCGAAGCAAAGTTTCCAGTGTTCCATAGAAGCCGAAAGATCGTAGCCTGGCGAGTCACGCACAGAGCTAAGGTTCCGTGTATTTTATATGCAAATTTATGTGGCTTGTATGTTGCCGCCACAGCTGTCTGATACAAAAAACAGTTTGGGTCATTTTATGTTAAGTTTTATAGACATCTATAGAATAACAACGTCTGCGTTTCGGCATTCATTTGATTGCTTGTATTAAATCTGTTTCATCTAAATAAATGAAATTTATGTAAACAAAGGTTTATCATTCATTGATTCCTGTTATGGTTTCGGTTTTATCCTAAGGCAAATGCTTTTCCTGTTTGCAAAAATGTCGTAGGTATTTTTGGCGGATTTAATTCTGAAAGAGGAAAATATTTATGTAAACCACAACGATAATGATTAATGAAGTAGTTGACATAATATGGGAACACCATAATATTGTCCTTATACCTAATTAAAGAAATATATTGTTGTTGCATTTTTATTTAAAATTTGAATTGTTACAATTCAATAATAAAAACCAATTAGAACTAGTATTTACAATTGAAACAATTAAACTAACTGCAGACTATTGCAAACAATCTACAGGTAGCTCAACTGATCCATATCAATACCAATCGGAAGCGTCCCCAAGACGCTGGCTGCATTGCCCCGCTGTATGGCAATGCTGATACGCCTCGCCAGATACCCACCAGCTCTGGGGTCACGCGTCGCGTCGACCAGACGCTCAGATAACTTTTTAAAAACCCGGAGAGCCTCGGTACTCCACGGACCTAGGGTCTCGAATTCAAAGGGAGCAAATGTGTAGGCTCTGTCGAGACCTGCATATTTGCGTCTCTTGAGATCCTCGGCGAAATCTAACGCCGCACCAGCCCTCATGGATGTCCTCGGAAGATGGGAAGGCGCAAGTGTGTCGACGCATGTGGCGTCCCACACTATGGGCCTTCCCAACTCCCATGTGACTAGTGTCATGCCGTCGGGTCACCATCGTCACGCAACAGACCATTCGGTTCGAGAATAGCTGGTACGTTAGCAGTGACAAAGGCGCGCCGGATGATGTCGTTAAGGCTGGCATGACGAGATATCCGACCGGCGGCCCTAGTACACGATAATCCGTGATGACCAAGCTGTTCGACAGCAGTACCGCACTGACATTGAAGAGGCGCGCAACACCTTGCACCCAACCGAAGACATGTTGCGATACGGAAAGTTACGGGATCCAATAAAGTGCCATGCCAATGTTAAATGAAGGAAATGCTTACAACTAATGTCCTGACCCCCATTTAGAAACGGCCAGGAGATGAGCACGATCCGCAGAGCTGGAGCATGTTTGTAACAAACAATTCCGTGTCACACAGAGGCCCGTCCCATTGCCGTTTGGACAAAAGAGATTTTGGGGGAGCAGCATTGGGGCAAGCACTATGCCAAGCCGTTCAAGCTTCGCCTAAAAATGAAATTTTTTCAACGAATGAACTAGTGCTGTAGACGGAAGACAGAAACGCTGGAAGGGCTACACTTGATATTTTGCGTATACCTAAGCCTCCCAATTTGATAGGCAGGGAGGCCTGCGACCATGCCTTATCATCTAAAGCGACTTTTAAAACCGATGATTTTAAATTGTAGGTACTATTTTAAACCGAATTTTATTGCTGATTTTTGTAAATTTTATTGATTGATTTAATCCAAATTTCATTGCTACTTTTTATGTGAAATTTGTATTTTTATTGTACTATTTAATTTTTATAAGTAGTGTAAGTGGTTATTCGTGAAGAACCTACAACCGTTGGGGCAAACGTGTTCTCGAGTGGATACCGCGACTCGGCAAACGTGGTGTAGGACGCCCTCCGGCCAGGTGGGATAACGATCTGCGAAAGACTGCAGGCAGATGCTGGATGCGACAAGCTGAAGACAGAGCGCTATGGCGCTCATTGGGGGAGGCCTATGTCCAGCAGTGGACTAAGATAGGTTGATGATGATGATGATGATGATGAAGTGGTTATTTCAATGACCGTTCTAATTGAATAAATTAATTGAAATTTAGCCTGAAAACATGGGAATTTCACATAACGCGTCGCAGACTATGTTGTACCTATACAATGAGATGAGATGAATAATACCCGGATTCTAAAGGCCCAAAGTTCAACACTAGTATTCCATAAACACAAGTAGCACACGTTTACACTTCCGCAGCGACCACTTTCCGGAATGACAATGACTATTGTCTATTGTTAACGCGTATGGAGTGTGTATGCGCCTTTAGTCCATATGGTGCGTGCATCATTACCTAGTTGATTGCAATCGCTGAACAATGCAGTTATGCGATTGAATCTTAGGCCCGTATTATGAAATCTTGCTCAGTCATAGATCTATGCTTGAGTGACGTTTATGACATCGTAAAGCGTTACTCAAACATAGATCGATGACTGAGCAAGCTTTCTTAACACGAGCCAGGATTGAGTGTACATGAAGTGATGTATAGATAATTCTTTACTTTAAAAAGTTTCAGGTGGCTCGAAGAGATTGCTCGGAGCTATAATGCCGTTTCTCATTATAGTTATTTCTGTGGTGTGGTGTACATTAAAGAGTTTTGTCTTTATCTTACTACGGTTATCTTAATGAAGATCATGCGTATAGCAGATATTGAGATGGAGCACCTTTAGTAAGTAGTAGAAAGCCTTTGAAGTATTATAGTACTTCATTGTGGAACACTATCGTCGCTGATACTGGCAGAAAAATGTTGAATTAAACCCTAGGAACACACTGTTAGGGCCGATATTCCTTCTATCTAAATATGGGCCGACGAGTACCGGATTTGAAACCTTTATCATGTGCCAATGCCAACGTACAGTCACTGACATATTCAGTTGAAATGTTCAAAGGGTAGATTTGAATGGGAGAGACATCGCCATTCTAGCTTTAGAGACACTGCCAAACCATGGATCAAATTGTTACTTGGTATCGGTATCTATTGTTGTATGACATGAATTCAGGCAGAGTTGTTAGTTGAACATTCAGAGTTCATACAACTCTTAAAAGATAGTAAGAGACAAAGTAAAGATAGTATGAGAGCTTCGTATCTTAAGAGATATTGTTTTGGCAGAATTGCGTCAAACCAGACGCAGAGCCATAAGACAAGATATTGTTTTTTATAGATTTTTACCTTTATGCACAGCTTTTGCTTTTGCCAGCCGGAATATAATCAGTGCTTATAAAAGGAAATACGAGAAACAAACAAATTGTACTCTTGCCCTTGTATTGAAACTAATAACTTATAACAGAAATATGGTGGACGTCTCAGCAAGTCAGCAAAACCACATGGTTAAATAACCTGTATGGTATAGCTCCAGGGACTAACTTTTTTCTCCTGCAGCGTTTTAAGTTAACTTTAGTTACACCTTACTCGAAGGTGGTGGAAGCCGTCCTACGTGTCAATTTGACAGGTTTATTCGTGATGTGTCCGAGGCAGGAGTCCACCCTTGTGTGGGTATATATATGTATAATACACACCTGCGGTCGATGCCTCTGTTATTTGATATTCGTCACGGCCTCCTCATTGTACGACCTGAAACAAATTATATAGACGTAAGCTGTATGTGATTGATTACCAAATAAAGGCATAATTTGATTGTTTTGAAAAAACTAAAAACTCTTCGAGTCCCTTAATTTTACACTGTTTTTAAGATTTGCGGGACAAATACTAATCAGATATCTACCATTAGGCAAAAAAAATTAGGGTAGCACCTCGGGATCATTCTGTATACAAAAGCGAAGTAATGTTCAAAATCGGTCCATAATTGACGAAGAAATCGACGAACATAAATTAAAAAAAATATACGCACAGCCGAACATAGAATCTCGAATCTTTTTTCGATGTCGGTTAAAAAGGGTCATTTGTATGTTTGAAAGTCAAAAGTAGGTAGTAGAGTAGCACAAGTGAACGTAAGAAATTAAAATTGGTACTTTTAGGAACTGTTGCAACTTGGCATATATCTTACCTAACTCTTTTATCGGCAAACTTGCAGTAAAGTCGAGACCAAGTCCAGTCTTTACAATAAACATATTTTGGTGGGATCATTACTCTGCCTCTCTAAGGTGATTAGGTGAGAGAATGAGTGTATGAAATTAAATAATCCCTATTTTTAGATATTTTTACGCTAAAAATGTTTTGATTCCCCACAGATAACCCTTGGATGATGGGTTTACAAATTGAACCGTATTAATATCTTGGATAAACCGAAAAGTCTCATTAATTTGATATCGAAATCGGCGCTGAGAATATTTCAATTTTCCATCAGCGCGAAATACGAATATTAAATTCAATCAGAATGAATCCAGGTCAAAGCGTGACGGGAAAAATAATAAGTAATATAATCACCTTATTTCGGGATACTAAACCTAATTCTATAGAATTTTGATATAAAATACTGTCGAATATTTGGTTAACGCAGGAATATTTTAGGACTCGTAACGGGATGTTTGCACTCAATATTCGGTATGCATAATATTTATGCTTGGTTGAGTCACTCATGCATCTATTAAAAGTTCGTTAAGTACACAGTTATTATGTTATTTTAGGCAAGAATATTATAATGCGGTTCCCTTTATAGCATACGGTACCGGAAAAATATGTAGGTATATTGAATTGTTCAATCGATTTTGACTAATAAATTATTTCATTTCATTTTGAGAGTTCAATGTGCCCACTGGCAATATTTCTAAAGTCGGGTACTGACCGGTGTTACGGGGCCTAACGAATGTGTCTTGCTGTGAATGAAACATCCATTCGCAGCGAGCATGATACGTTACGGGCCGCCGCCGTGTGGTAAAATGTGCCTCATTGCTCGTTGCGAGCGCCTTCTTTCCCGTACTGACTGCTCGAACGCTTGCTGTGTAATGTATGTACCACTAACACATTACATTACACCCGGTAACAACGAATGGCACCCAGTTTGATGTCTCAGCTGGAAAACAGCATTGTCCCGACAATGACCTGCCAACAAAGGGTCTTTAGTCTTTGTTTGCGCTACCTACCTGTTCTTCGGTGGACAAACGTTTATCAGAATTTCACTACTTTCACACGAAATGACCAAGAAGTATGCAAAAAAAAGGATTAAATCCGCTATAATAAAAATCATCTGTCTGTCAGCTTTTCACGCCTAAACGGCTGAACGGATCCCGATTTGATTCTTCTAGTAGGTATATTATTCTTGTGCTACGTTAATAGAGGATTCTGAACTTCGTGCGGTTCGCGTGGTATGACTATAAATTTGTTAATTTAACTGATCGGAAGTGACAATGTACGCTGCCAACTTTGCAAATTACTTTATATCAACAATATCATAACTTCATAAGTAAGTAGGCGAGTAAGTACTACTTATACTTACGGAGTAGAGTAATTATGGTTTCTTTAATGGAAATATCTTAAAACACTAGAAACAATTGCATATACCATTCGCATGTACGTACATATTCACTGGCAAATATTTTAATCACATACCTATTCACTGCCTCATGCCAATGTCAGTTACCTATATAGGTATAGGTATATAGGACTAGTACCATCATTTCGTGGGAATATTATAGTAAATTCATGTTTAAAGGCATTAAAACAACATGTCACCTCAACGCCATGGGAGGGGCTCATACAAATATAAAAAAAATCTAGACACACCGTCAATTATGTGTCAGAAAGGATTAAGCAGTATACCAGACTTTACAATCACCGTCACTCATCAATTTTTGTACCAACTTTGCCTATCTAACTGACACAAGTAATTCTTCTAAACTCAAATAAACAGCGGGGTCCCCCACGCGCTCTCATTAAGCTTTCATTAGGCAATAGTCATTAAAAGCTAGCAATGAGCAATTTCCGCCTGATTCCTAGGGACGTTCGGAGCTGCATTCTTAGCACGCGAGGTGAAATATGGCGATAGTATACAATAAGTCAGAAGTATAATATATACTATAGTATATTATACTAC
Source organism: Eupithecia inturbata (assembly GCA_963662085.1). Taxonomy (NCBI): domain Eukaryota; kingdom Metazoa; phylum Arthropoda; class Insecta; order Lepidoptera; family Geometridae; genus Eupithecia; species Eupithecia inturbata. Next base: position 3,937,315 of record OY759192.1, read on the forward strand.
CGGTGGTGATGGCTGTACAAGGAACCCCTAGGTACCATTCCTTTTAGAGCTCCTGGGTTGAATGAAACGGATTTTTCTACTACGGAGTTTATATCCATTTTTAGCGTTTGTCTATTTTGAAAGTAGGTAGGTAGACTAGAAGTTGTATGTAAGACTTTCGAGGAGTTAATTTCACACATTCAATAATAGGAACCTATTAACTATACTATGGTTATGGCACAGATTTCATAATATAATACTATACCTAATTATGAAATCTGTACTATGGCCATTTTTTGCTGTTGTACAAACCATTTCATTAAATTAAAATAAGGCTATTATATAAAAAAAAACTATTACACATTCTAGCGGTGGTAAATCTGCCAGAACACCAAACAACTGCAGCTATTTCACACCCCTTTATTTGCCGATGAAGTCGTCTGAGACCGAAGACGAAAATATGACTTTCTTGGAACTAACCCAACTAAATTAGTATCAGAGGTCAACAGCCGTTTGATATAAGCCATATTCCTCAGCTTTGCAGACACGCAAACAATAACGAGGAACAGACAGAAGCGCTCCGCAAAACAGGGAATTTACTTCAAACAGATATCGATTGGAAACAGTTGCGGCAAGCCTGGAAGGTTATATAATGTTAAAACTAGGTTTTATTGTGGAATTGAGACGAACAATGTAGTACACTTACTAAAGACTTACATTTTTTTAAATTTCTAGCTAGCTTTTGACCCAGAATAGAGCATGATTAAGTCCAGAATTATCAGGAATCCACGACAATCTGAACCACCTGACACATTCTTGATTGGGATACATAAATACTATAAACATAGCACCTATGATTGGGTGAAAGCAAGCATTGACAAAAGCACAGGACCGTGGTTGATGGCACAAACCTCGGGAGGCCTATACCCAGCAGTGGGTAAAATCATGCCGCGGATAATGATGAAACTTTGACAAACAGACATACAACAAGGAACCGTTGTTACATCGGATTTACAGTGACCCTTAAAAATAATTGCTCACATCCTTTTCAACGCCACGGACTTAAACTCTACATTAAGGCATATCCAGCCACCTTGTATTGTATTGTAAGAGAACAGACAGCATTCATACACAAATCTAATAGACCATTACCAGTTTTCACATCTACTCGCTATGGTACAGGCAAGATCAATGAATGAGGCTCGACAATAAGTACTTGTGAGATGTAACACATTGTATGGCCGTTATGTGAATGTATGTGAGAAACACACTGACCAATAGGGCTGGTAGAGCAAGGTGTTGTGAATTAGTCACCTGAAGAATCTGGTTGATTTGTTTATTGCATAAGCAATAACACAAAAAAAAACTGATATTCTAAATAGCACCTTAAAAAGATTGAAATAAACAAACAATCAAAGAGATAAGTAACTTTATTTCCTAGTTTTACTTATGTTTTACTTATAATTTGAATTTTGTGACGTGTCCAAGAGGCCTGTAAGGTCTAAAGGAAATAAAGCACTTTGATATTTTATTGATTCACTGTTGGACGTGCACCATATCCAAAACTGAGGCATTCTTACCATAATTTTTAGTCTGGTTATAAATCAGCATCATTATGATTATATACACTGCTGTGTATGGCCTCCAAAACGTTGTGCCATCCACCAACCACGGTCGTGTGCTAGCTGCATCCATTACGACGTCGTGTAATAGGTGACCGAGGGTGTGCAGAAGAATCGACGGGCGGGGTGATAAGTAAGAGAAATAATTAAGCTAAGCTATTTTTCAGGTAGGCCCAAATCAAAGATAGGTTAGAAAGCTATAACGTCAACCCTGCACCATGTTTACCATGAGGCAGGCGCAAAGTGTCTATAGATATGCGATCTGCCAGCAATCGTGATTAAGGCGGCCGAAGTCGGATGGAGGCGAGGTTCTTGCCTAGGAAGCTAGCGTAGCAGCCCTGTGCCATGTTCACCATACACACAATGTGTCTATAAATACGCTATCTGCCAGCAATCGTGATTAGGGCGGCCGAAGTCGGAGCGAGGCGAGGTTCTTGCCTAGGAAGCTAACGTAGCAGCCCTGTACCATGTTTACCATAGATACAAGGTGTCTATAGATACGCTATCTGCCAGCAATCGTGATTAGGGCGGGCAAGTCGGATGGAGGCGAGGTATTTGCATTCGTGTCATCACGCGAACCGCTTGCTTTTCCCGTTTACACGAACTCTTTTGTACGTATAGTAATACACACCCATATGGGTTAGGTTGGTACTTGTATGATAGAGTTATGATTTTAACGAGGTCATCGCAAAAATAATATATTTTGTTATTATTTTAGTAGGTGTTAAGTGCACGATAGAAGAAGCTGCTAAGATGAAACACGCTTTCCTAGAACTTATTCACTCTGGATTTGAAGACTCAAAGATTTTATTGGAAAATGGACAGAAGCTTTATTAAGGTACTATACAGTTAAAAAGTGGTAGTTTGTATGTTTTTAAGGTTTAAATGGCATCTAAGGGCAAATAAAAATTGTAGTAGGTTTGTTTGTGATGAGCTATCTAGGGATCAACTGGTCGAATCTTACAATTATTTTAGTACTAGGTGATATATTTCTATAACTGTCCCTAAGCTCTTTAAGCTATAGGTATGTTATCTATATATCAAGTGAGTGCTGTCGCGGGCAGAAGCTAGTTTAATAATAGTGATTGCTATAAATCATTGACATACTAAGTGAACCTGTCTGGGCGAGGCATATAATTGAATTTTCGTTACAAAAATTAGGGAGGTGTCCACCCGCACCCTCTCCCTAAATACGTGACTGTTAACCATTTACAAAATAACAACCCAATTTACTTCATTTTGAGCCAAAATTGTAGTAAATCAAACTTCAAGGTAGATAAATCAAATATGTAAGTAAATTTGCCTTTAAAAATATTGCTATCAATTTTCTTTAGGTGTTCACCAAAATAAAATCAGACAATAAGCTCTCTTTACGCGTCTACTTAACTGTAATTGCCCGGTTACTTTTTGAAGAATACAAGTCTTAGAAATACTAACACCAAACTAGTTTGGATGTTTAGAACGAGATCTTTGCGAGAAAGCTCTAAACAGCTGTCGACACACCATCATCACTCGGCAGCTTTTAGAGGTAGTTTTCGGTACGCGCCGCAGCAAAGTGCTGGAACAACATCTCACCTTCACCTTCAGTGTTTCCAAAATTTCAGGACCAAACGTAGAATTTTTATATTGGTCCACCAGAAAAATACTGAAGATATCCGTAATGAAATCTCTTTTCTTTAGTGTCCATAGTAACTAAGCTCTACCCGAACCTCGCGCACCTCTTTTTACATAGATTTCTAATAATAATTCAATTTATTTATTAAGACCATTTTACAGTCCAATGTGTTAGTCGGCTTATAAGTATGGGTTAGTACTAAAAATTAATTAATAGTTTTGCCAAGCCCACTAGAACCTATCTAAGCTCTATATGTGTTCTTGTTGTCAATTATTATTATTATTTTATGTTCTTGTATTTTTTATTGTTGTATTGAAAATAAAACCTGTAACTGTTCTATTTATTCTGTTGTTGTTGAAGTGAAAAATAAAGCTGTACCTGACCATTCCCTACTTTATAAAATATTATAAGAATCTCTATTGTTTTTCCAAATAAATAAACTATCTATCGTAAGTATTATTTTATATCTGTTGATGTAGGTACTTCCTGGTTTTAATGTTGTGTCTCATCTCGTAAGTGACGCCGGCGCCCGCAGCAGGGTCCGACGGATGACCAGCGTTGTGGTAGCCGACGGCTATTACAACATATGCTGAGTCGGACGCATTTTGTAGTTTAAGTTACATTAATGTACTTAATGTATGTAACTCTGAGTAGTGTGTAGTTGTTATGAGTTCTTAATTTAATTATCTACATATCTTGTATGGTAATAGTGTTAGTTTAGTAGTAATTATAACTGTAACAACTAAATGCATATCTACAGTCCGACCAGAAAGAGTAGAAATTAATTATCGAGGAACTTAAGTTTACTTTAAACTGGCAACCCTTTATGAAAGGCCCGTGTGGCCGCTTTAGTGAATTTGTCGCTAGATACAGCTTTTCTTTGCAAAATTATATGCACGTATTTAGCTTAAGACACTTAGGTATATTTTTTTTAAATACCTATAAGTAAAAGTTTATATAAAGGTATTTAAAAATCATGCTAATATTATAAAATTAAAGCATTGGTTTTGTTGAGACAATAATATTTTATTTTCAACCGCCCAATAACAAAACAAAAAAATATTATATAGGTAGGTACTGATTTATGTATATTTATTTTCATAACAATAGAATACATAAACAGAATTAAAAAAACAGACGTGTAAAAATATTTTCTTGTAATCTTGCAGTTTTTGTTTGTTGGACTAACCAAAATAATTTTCCGCTGGCGGCAACACTGTAATTTCCCTTTGAATCGTATTTTGAAGTGCAACCCTTTATTTTTGATACTTTACTTATGTTTGGTTTTAGGAATATCCGAAAGCAATGTTATGAGGATTGTTGATAAAGGCACAAAAAATAGCGGAAAATTTGGTACCCCGCGAAGCACAGAAAAGAAAGTGCTGGATGATTTTGATATTAGTGCTACCAGACAAAAAAATTCAACATTTTTATTCAGTTAGGAAAGAAGTTCCTACATTGTCGAAATTGCTAGCTAAAAGAAGATATTAACTTTGACGGAGGTAAAGAACATTTAAGACAATTGTTAAAAAATATATATAGAAAAAAACAAGTATCAAAACGTTCTGCCGTAGTTTATAGTGATACCATGTAAACAATATTATAGTGGCGCGCTCATTCATTTTCTACTCTTTTTGGTCGGACTGTAAAGCTACAAATAAAGATTTTCTGATTCTTAATCTTACTTAAAAGACATACATACCTGACGGCGACGGTGCGTGAAAACCATTGTAATTGATGACAAACAAGAATCAGCTATAACTCAATCCAACAAAAAACAAGATCCTATGCCCATTAAGAACAAATCACAAAACAACAACTGTATCGTTAGTAACGATTAGTTACGTTCTTTTTTTTAAAATTTATATTCTTGTTCCTCTAACTTAATCAGAGACTTTATACAACCTTATTTTATATAATATTTTTTATAATATAATATACGTATTTCTATTTATCTTATGTGTATTGTTTATATCTACTTATTTTTTTTTCTATCTGCTTCACATATGTATGCTATATTATATATTTTAATACATATATGTAAATCATATATTTTATCTATCTATTTCTTAAGATTACCTTCTTTGCGATCTTTATACAATAATTTAGAAACTTAGGGCGTAGAAACTTATCATTAATTATGTCATGTAAATTAGTGCATATAATTTATACGTCCAGTTCGTTTTCAATGTTGAACCTTTCGCGACCAAAAACTGGGCAATCAAAAAGAATATGTTGCACGGTTTCTTCTGTGCCGGGTTCACAGATGCACGTCGGGATACGTTACGTTACAACAGTTACATTACAAGTCTATGACCAATTCAAAATATTAACCCTTCTTGTATCATATCAATCGTCATTCGAATAGATTGGACACGCCAAAGCTGACCAATCAAGAACATAAAGTAACGTAACATAACGAAAAGTGTTTCCGGGATGTTATTATAAGATTAATTCCCGTTTGAACACATTTTGGTCCAACTACTCCGTTATATCAGTGAGTTGGACTGGCTAGGACCTATTTCGGTAGGAGGATTATGCATAGTACCTACTCCTATGCGCGATGACAGATCTTAGTTTCCACAATCTAGAATTAGGATGGGACATATTGGTAGAGCACTAAAAAAATTGTGATTGTGCTCTACCAATTACATAAATTTTTGTCGCGAGGAACGGACTGCTTTTATTATTTGTTGATATTTTCCTGCACGGACATGTTAAACATAAATTACAGAGCTGTGGTTTGCCTCCATACGTGAGTGAGAGCATTTCTTTTGTTCATGATCGAGGCTCAATCTGATGCTTCACTCGACCGCGAAGCATAAAAAGCCAATAAACGGTATCATACGAGGTATTTGATGTAACGATTATCTAGGCTCTGCAGTGGCGCGCAACTGCGTGTGTGACGTCTAGGCTCTAGGGTTACTTTATGAACCATACTAGCTGCTGCCCGCGGCTTCGCACGCGCTTTTTAAGTAGCCTATATCCGTCCCCGGGATACAATTTACCTACCTTTCAAATTTCTCAGGGATCCGTTCAGCCATTTTGGCGTGAAAAGGTAACACACAGACAGACAGATAGACAGACATACAGAGTTACTTTCGAATTTATAATATGAATAGTTATGGATTGTGCGAGTGGAATAGTTGCGAAATAGCTCAAGACATCTTATTTTTAATTTTGCTCCCATAACACGTCCCGTGCGTGCGCTGTACGGTCGGAACGTCCCTTGCATTTAGACCGCAATACAACTCGCCTAGGGACCAGCGGCGCGGGCGGGGTGAGGAAGGTCCGTCTAGTGGGAGGCGAAGAGTTTCCATTCTATACGTTAGTAGTATTATATATTCTCTGACAGTAGTTATGGTAATACAGTGAGTCAGTCGCGTGTCATTACCGGACGCCGCCGTGCGAGACCTTGCACGCCACGCCACTTCTGTTTCTGTGGTAAAGTCGGGTCAGTTTAGGTATTGACAGAGAATCGTTACAGAGATATAATCGATCAAAAAACTTAGTAGGTGAGCATTTTTCTTGATTTATTAACTGGCGCATACCTTGACTGATATAAATTAATTTTTAACTCAATTCTTTGCGTGCCTTTTCGGTATGCAGCGGGAGAGGAAACTGATGTTGGACAGACTCTCGCACTGCGGGCAATATTTTATTCTTTTTCACTTTTCCGCTAGAGGGAAAAAATACGTGAAAATAATCAATTACTTACAACATTATTTCCTATTTTAACCGACTTCAAAAAGACGAGGTTCTATGTTCAGCTGTATGTAGGTAAGTTTTATTTACTTTTTTAGGGTTCCACGCCCGAAGGGTGAAAACGGAACCCTATTACTAAGCCTCTGCTGTCCGTCCGTCCGTCTGTCACGTTGCTATATCTCATGAACCGTAAGAGGTAGACAGTTGAAATTTTCAGATAATGTGTATTTCTCTTGCCGCTATAACACCAAATAATAACAATAAAGTAATTTCAAAATTAAAGGGGGCTACCATACAACAAACGTGATTTTTTTGGCTATTTTTGCTCTTAATTCGTCAAGGCTCTCTTGATTTACAATAGGTAGACGATAAAATACGTGTCTGAAATTAAATAGGGTACCAATCTAGTGCATGGGAGCAATTCTGTCATTTTTAAAGTAAGTCTAACTCCTCAGTGTTTGTAAAACGCATTTTCCGAACTACAGAGAAACACATAAGAATACCTAAGCAAAATTTTAAGTTCCCGCCGATACATTGACACTCCAATGTTTTTTTCTTTTTTTATTGCTTTTTGGCCAGTCAAACCAAGACGTTCCATTTTCAAATGAGGTTTATCACGTCTCTGTATCTACATACTTATTCTAAGTGGGTTTTTCAATTGATTGTTAGTGTATGATTAATAGAAGTAAAAAGTAAGAAGTAATTACAATAATAGATAGATAAACGGTGGTAATTTCGAAAACTTACTTAAATAAATTTAAGGATATTATGTATATTAAGGATATTATATTATAATGCATTTTATTCATATTAGACATCATGTTTCATAGTAACATTTATTGCTTAAGACCTACACAATCGATATCTAAAATAAATAGTGTTAGTTTTATTTTTCAAAACGTCCGGGTTCGATTCCTGAGCTGAGTAAAAGTTTTTTTTTTAAATGTATGAATGCTTTTTTTCTTGTTACTAAAATCGATGACATGGTTCCTAAGAGATCTTCGTATGTTCGTGTGTGTAGTTTCAGACTTTCCCATAATGACCGATCTAAATGTGCCACCCTGAATACTAAGTACCTACCTGCCTATGATATTATGATGCCTTTTTTCAGCTATGAGTAGAGGAAGATGATTAGGATGTCATAATAAACCGCCAAGTGCGAGTCGACTCGCACACAAAGGGTTTTGTAACGTAGAAATCAGGCAACTTTTTCAAACATCAAATTTTCACTTGTTCGGAGACGCCTTTAAATTTTTAATTTTATTATATTTTTAGTATTTGTAGTTATTACAGTTGAAGTGCTACTTATTTATACAAAGTTTAATTTGTCTACCTATCGTGCTTCAAGAGATACAGCCTTGACAAACGAAGAGCAAAAATAGCCAAAAAAATCACGTTTTTTGTAGGGAGCCCCGTTTAATTTGGAAATTTATTTTATGTTTATTATTTGTTGTTATAGCGGCAAGAGAAATACACATTCCCTGAAAATGTCAACTCTACCTCTTACGGTTCATGAGATAGAGCCCTGTGACGGACGGACGGACGGACAGCGGAGGCTTAGTAATAGGGTTCCGTTTTCACCCTTCGAGTACGGAACCCCAAAAACAAAACAAAAACACAAAACAGTTTACTAAAAAGTACATTTAATTTCATTTAAAATTGTAAACGTATGTTAAAACTAGCAGTCCTACGAAATATAACTCTCCCCAGTTATGTAAATAGCTATTACCGGAGATTATGTATACCTATATTCTTTACAATAGTAGTCACATTAATCACTTAACAGCGGCTCACCAGCGACAATTAAGCTTTCAATGCCACAGTGGTTCTCCCCTCGCAGGATCTTGAAGAAGCCATTGTCACCCCAGTCCGTGTTCCAGGAATTAGTAATCAGCCAGTATTTGGTACCGTTCTCAACTCCCCAGCCGAGAATCTTGACCGCGTGGAGGCCGACCACACCGCCCTCGACGTGTTTGTAAACTCCGCTCTTGTAAGCGAGAAAGTCCGCGTAAACAATAAACGCCGCCTCAACTGGACCATTCATAAAAAGTTCCGCGCGGATATGATCCTCTCTGCCATGCACTGAGAAAACGTGCTTCCCGTATTTCTTGTCCTTCTTGTAGACCACGTTGTAGCCATCTTCGCACGATTTCAGACATTTAGGAGTCTTCGTGTCGCCGCTGCACGGCATCTTGTTCCCAGGAACGTGGTGCTTGCAAGGAGGAATCACGTACGGTCTGCAACCTTGACTAGAGTTGTAGTTTCCGCCCGAAACTAACCCGAAATGCTTCCAGTATTCCCAGGCTAGCGTAGGGATACCTCCGTGGCAACCGAGTCCGCAAAATGGGCAGTAACTCAGTAGGTCCTCAGCAGAAAAGTGAAAATGTTTCGTGGCGTTTGAGTAGGTGCAAACTCGGTCGGTCATCGCTTCCACAGCACCGAACGCCCAGCAACTCCCGCAGCATCCTTGATCTCTTACTTCATTTAAAGTCGGACAGTCGGGCCACTTGTTACGGGGGTCGAAATTGTCCGGCAGGCTGGCGATTAGGTCGGCGTCGTGTTCGACGTTCGGGAGTTTCAATAAGTTTGTGCTGCCGTCCGGGAGAACGCCCATAAGTTTTTGGATGTCCTTCATGCAAGTGTCGTGGGGAAAGTTTCTGCCGGCTTTCCATGTTGGTTGTTTGGAGTTAACGCGTTCGATGAAGGCGTCAGAAAGCGGGTGCAGACCGGCGGCGGCGGCAAGCACGCACGCGAGCGCGAGGAGCGTCGCACGCAAAATCATGGTTCTTTTGTTTTTCGATTTGAACAGTCGAGTGGGTCGTTGCTTGAACGAATGTGGCGCGACGACTGGAAGGTGGCGGCGGTATCGGTACTCGCAGTCCGATACGAGGTCTAGATACCGGGTGACCGTGCCTGTCGAAGGTTAACAGTAACAACATCTCTAGCTAGTCATAAATAAAACAAAGCAAACAGATAAATAATACGGTCGAACGGTTTACAGTGATAAGCAAATAATTGTTTGGTACCCATCGATGTAGTAAAATTTGGTGCCTATCCGTTGGAAATAATTCGTTGGGGTGAGGATCATGAGTCATGAGCGAGCAGCCGGTGTCAAACCTTTCGCAGTCCCCACAGATATCAGAAGGCAGTCCCAAACAGATGATTCCTCCTACTTGCGTACAATGCCACCACAGGTACACAGTGGAGGACATTGACCCGGTGGCGGCGTGCGGCGACAGAAATCTGACCGCGCGTCCCATATCTCTGTCTCGTTTTCACGTATACCTCTGTCTTTTTCGCGTCGCAGCGTATCTTACTGCGCCGTGTCGTCTGCTACTTCTCCGCTTATTCCGTTTATCCACCCTAAAATAACCAACCTAAGGGATACTCGGAAATGCGTGTCCATCTATCCACCCTGAACGGGGTGGATAACCGGAATTCACATCTGATTATTCTTCCGAGTTTTTACCCCAAGTAGATACAGTTTGAATAAAATTATCTATTAAACAAAAATTTGCATCCTCTATTTCTAAAAATAACCTTTTCACTAAACAAAAATAATTATTACTTCTCTACTAACTAAAAATAAATTACAAAGAGTGCCAAGACGGGCTGGTAGTATTTTAAAAATTTTGCACTATGTCCAGAAAATGACTAACACTCATAATTTCATTATTGAGTATAGACGTAGTTGTGTATTCTGCATAAATTCATCCCTATTCCGAGTGTTGTCAGTCAGCCGAAGGGACCACTCGAGCGAGTCGTTTTATTAGCTATTTTCAAGCCCATATGGTATAGTATAGACCCTGCATAGGTTAACATGACAGACTTATGGTAGTCTGACCTTTACCTATTCTTCCGCAAAAGATCCTTGCCATCTATTGAGTTGAGTTCTAAGGTTAAGTTAAAAGGTTAATAGGTACATAGAGTTATTATTACTACGAGTTAATATTTCAATGGGTTAATGAAGTTTTTTTTTTTTGGTGAACACCTTGACGGTTAAATCAACGAACATAATGTTATAAGATCTGACATTGTATATTAATGTTGTATTCTTGCAAATAAACTATTTAATTTGAATAAAAAAAACTGTAGAACTTTCTCCTTTTTCAAAAAAGGGGAGTTCTATATGTTTGGCTTGATTTTTTTGTCTATTTTTTATGTATTTTCGTCGATTTCTACCTCAGTTATGGACCGATTTTGATGATTCATTCGCTATTGTATGAAGAATGATCCTGAGATAGACCTATAAACATTTCGTTCCCGAGGAATTAGTATTTGTCCCGCAAAACTTAAAAACAGTGTAAATATTAGGTCCTTACATATGAAATTGGCGTTTTGTATGGGAGGAACAAAAAGTCGAATATTTTTTAATATAATAAATTTAATTAATCAAAGTATGAACCATTATTTTCTATGCACTTTTGCCATCTTATAGGTAGTTCATTGATCCCTTTACTAAAAAAACCAGTCGGACGGGAATCAATAAAATCTTTGAAGGCGATTTGGACTGCCCCATCGGAGTTGAATTTTTTCCCTTGCAAGAAGTTATCCAAATTTCGAAAAAAATGGTAATCTGTTGGAGCAAGGTCCGGGGAGTACGGAGGATGTCTTAGACTTTCCAATTGAAGCTCTTCTAATTTAGTAGCCGTCTGTTGCGCAGTGTGTGGTCTAGCGTTGTCGTGAAGCAGCAGTGGCGTGGAGCGATTGACCAGCCTAGGTTGTTTAGCCGCTAGCTTTTCCATCATGGTTTGCAATTGCTGACAATAGACATCAGCCGTAATAGTCTGGCCAGATTTGAGAAAACTGTAATGAACAATACCGGCACTAGTCCACCAAACGCTTACAAGTAACTTTTTTGGGGTTAATTTTCGCTTGGGGCAGGATTTGGCTGGCTGGCCAGGATCCAACCATTGCGCTGAGCGCTTCCGATTATCGTAAAGAACCCATTTTTCATCACAGGTAATGATTCGGTTTAAAATACCTTCATTATTGTGCCGGTTTAGTAATGTAACGCAGCAGTCGACGCGCGTTTGCCGGTTTGCTTCAGTCAATTCGTGAGGTACCCACCTTTCAAGCTTTTTAATCTTCCCAATTTGCTTCAAGTGAATTAAAACAGTTTTATCACTAACATCGCAGCCTGCAGCTAACTCGGACGTGGTTTGCGATGGATCCGCTTCCACAATAGCCTTCAACTCTTCATTATCAACTTGAGTCTCAGGCCGTCCACGGGGCTTGTTCTGCAGGTCAAAATTTCCAGTACGAAAACGTTGGAACCAAAAACGAACTGTGTTTTCTTTTGCAACACGACCGCCATACACATCATTCACCCTTCGAGTTGTTTCCGCAGCACTAGTGCCACGGCGGAACTCGTACTCGTAAATAATGCGATATTTTAAGTTTTCCATTTTGTAAAATGAGTGACGCAAACAGAAAAAAACAGAAGAAAAAAAACAAATGAATGACGATCATCGAAGCACAAATACATGAGTCTATAGCTGTACAAATTTGAATTTGAAATTCCTTACCAAAGAGGAGAAATTTGTGCTTAAAGTGGCCAGTACGAAAAACGCCAATTTCATATGTAAGGACCTAATATTAAGGTTAGTCGGATTTTAGTTTTTTCAAAACAATCAAAATAGTTTATTATTTGGTTTAAGATTGTTGTTATTTTGGAAGCAAATAACGTTACTGATTCTGAATAGTTCGTAGACTCTCTAATAGCCCAGACACGCTCCATCTTACCTGCGAGCATGCCTGCACAAACATGTTTGCGCAGGTAAGAACGTGCGTGTAGACAGCGGAAGTTCTGCTTGTGCAATCGTTGACATGCTGAAGATAAGATTGCGCAGTTGGATTACGCAAGCACGACGGAGCGTGTGGCCGGACTATACAATTCCACCCTTTTTCCGATGAAAATGCAGACTTTGAAAGTATGCAGTCATGTTAAGATGTTCTAGAGACTATAAGACCACACAGATTACAGATGTTGGAAGCAGTGACTGGTTTAATTACATTGATTACGACAAATACACCGCTAAGTGCGAGTCGACTCGCACACGAAGGGTTCCGTACCGTAAAAATCAGGCAACTTTTACAAAGAACATAAAATTTTCACTTGTTCGGAGACCCCTTTAAATTTCAACTTTATTATACTTTCATTATTTGTTGTTATTACAGTTGAAGTGTCTTATTTGTAGTAAGTTTCATGTATTGTGGTTCAAGAGATACAGCGTTGACAAACGAAGAGCAAAACAGCCAAAAAATAACGTTGTTTGTATGGAAGCTCTCCTTAATTTGCATATTTATTTTATTTTTATTATTTGCTGTTAAAGCGGCAAGAAAAATACACAGTCTCTGAAAATTTAAACTGTCTACTTCTTATGGTTCATGAGATAGAGCCTTGTGACAGACGGACAGACAGCGGAGGCTTAGTAATAGGGTTCCGTTTTCACCCTTCTGGTACGGAACCTTAAAAACTACCAAGATCCAATGTAAATTCATAATTAGCTATGCGGTAGATTATTGCCTACATGCATAATTATCGGGGTCTGTGTGCATAATAAAATAAACGAGATATTAAAACTGGAACGACCATATTATTTCACCGATTTCACTCTTTTCACTTTATTTTGATATGGTGAATTTATACAAAACAAACCATTATCTAACAATGAAATTAAATGAATAACTCAACGCTATAAGAGCGATTATTGAGTGGCCAGTGTACCTAAAAGGTACCAGGGTCCCATCGAGCGAGAGGAGTACTCGAATCCGTTTACATAAGTCCTTCAGACTTCAGTGGTGTTGAACGGGCAAACTGAAATGGGCCGTTCGGGTTCGGACATGGCGCTTTGTTTCGGAAGTGGTTTTGTTTATTGAAGAACTCTGATTGAGTTCTGAAGGTTTCAGGGGTTGAGTACCTTTTGATTTTGAATAGTACTTGAACTAATGCTTTTTATAAAGAAAACGCAACATTTCAATGGGCCTTCAGGGGATTCATAGGAATGCTGAACACTCACGTACAAATCAAGCAAGATATCTACCCGTGAAGACTAGTTTTCCCACACATCTCTTCATACAAAATATACAAAAAAGTTTATTTAATTATTAAAATATTACATTAAACTTTGTTCCGTGCTCGGAACCTCATTTTAAGTATCAAATACCTGAATTAGGATAGGAGGCAACGCTCTTTCTTATCATACGTTATTAAGATTCTTACAAAAAAAAAACATTTTACATAAGTGCGTATAACCATGTAAGAAGAATAATAATAATAAAATTAATAAAAATAATAATATATATATATAATAATAATAATATGCTCTCCGATATGGCCTTACTGGCCCTGAAGTTCCGTACTATAAGTACACACCGGCGCCAGTTCTCGAAAATGGCCGTGCCACGCTCTATTGGGACCGATCTATCATTACAGACAGGACTATTCTTGCGAATAAGCCTGATATTGTACTGATAGATCGGTTAGAACGGAGGGCGGTGCTCGCTGATGTCACCATACCACATGATGTTAACCTCGTTAAAGCTGAGAAAGATAAACTTAGCAAATATCTTGACTTGGCCAACGAGGTTGTCAGCATGTGGGATGTTGATTCAGCGACCGTCGTCCCGATAGTCGTTTCAGTTAACGGCGTAATAGCGAAGAGCCTCGATCAACATCTCAAGAGACTCTCGCTAGGAAGTTGGATCAAGGGTCAGATTCAAAAGGCGGTACTCCTGGACTCGGCGCGCATCGTCAGGAAGTTCCTCTCTCTGCAGCCCTAGTCACCGGCCGCTTAAGGCTAGCTTCGTTGCCGGTGATTCACCGTTTTGATATATTTTTTACTGTAGAATAGTTTTATAATATTTTATTTTCTATAGTAAAAAATGTATTTTATAACGAGATTAAAAATAAATGAAGTGAATAATAATATTTTCTACAGTAAAAAATGTATTTTATAACGAGATTTAAAATAAATGAGGTGAATAATAATAATTAGGCTAGCTTCGCGGCCGGTGATTCACCGTGTATATTTTTTACTGTAGAATAGTTTCATAATATTTTATTTTCTATAGTTAAAAATGTATTTTATAACGACATTTAAAGTAAATAAAATGAATAATAATAATAAGCATGTTTTTATTTATTTTAGAATGATAAATCAATGTTGAATAATTTTTAACAAATAAGTAGAGGGTAGATTTAAGTCTTCATAAATTTTAACATGGATTTTTTTGATATAAACTGTATCACCATTACCAAACCTTGACACTATTTAAGCTTTGATACCTTGAGAACGTATAATTGGTTGAGTACGAGCCAATGTTCACGCTAGTTATCGTGAACTCGTCCCAGTTCCAACGCGGATGGGACGACCACCCCAGCCAAATTCGATGTGATAGGTTTGTCAACAAACCAAAACGGATTTAAAAAAAAATACAAATTTGGCGTTGAGTTTCGTATATAAAATTTAGTAAGTAAATAATAATTTGATTGTTTTCAAGAAACTAAAAACAGACTTAGAATCCATTAATTTTATAGATTTTAAGTTTTACGGAACGAATACTAATCTTTAAAAATTAAACGATTTTATGGGACAACCTCGGGATAATTCTATATACAATAGAGAAATTAATTTTGAAATCGGTCCATAATTGACGGAGAAATCGATGAACATACATACCTACATACATTCGAATATAAAACCTCCTACTTTTTTCGATGTCAGTTAAAAATAAAAACCTTAGTATAAATCAAGCAATAAAATAACATAAATAAAGAATGTCTACTTCTGACTAGACATTATCTTGGAGGAAAATGCTAGCAATAATTTATAATGTTTCTGTATTATAATAATTACCTATCCATGGCTTTACCATTCTCCTACACATAACAAGTGATCCCTAAGACTTCTTTTACTTCAAATTTTACCATACCTATAATCGGTTCTAGAATCCAAGATATTTTATGTCAACAAAAGCATTTATGAGTGATAGCTTGACGAAGATAACAATCACAGAAAACTTCCACAAGGCAAGGGCATAACAAAACAAAAACTTCAATAACACGTAATGTCACAAGCGCGGCAAAAAGGGTTCTAATACGAGTACGAAAACGGACGACAGTCAAATGAAAAGATGAATGAGAACTGTCAAAACCAAAAATTGTTTTTAACTTCTGCGATTTGCTCCGATGATACCAATGTCATTAAATATTAAGTGTCCACAATATTTCTTTGATTTATTAATCCCTTTGTCTACAAACAGAATCTCGGATTCTAGAACAGGGCATAGTCCTTTACGGAAACCAAATGGTCTATTTCGCCTATCTATACTATTAATATAAATTTGAAAGTAGCTCTGTATGTCTATCTGTCTGTTACGCGTAAACGGATCTCAGTGAAATTTGGTAGGGAGGTAAATGGTATCCTGGGCTTGTTTTTATCCCGGAAAAAATCGTGCGAAGTCGCGGGCAGCAGCTAGTAGTAAATAATTGGTGAAGTACATATTCCATGAGCAAAATAACTTTGGAGAAGTCGTACGACGCGACGTACGTCTTGCACGACTTCTGCCAAGTTACTTTGCTTCGTTTTCAGTCCCATTTTTTGTCAAGAATGGGACTGAAAACGACAGCGGGATAGCACGCTGTCCCGCTTTGATCATAATAAGATGTAGTATTCTTGATCGAAGTGTAAGATTAAATAAGCGCTGTCACTCTCAATCCTATTCTTTATCTACACAATTTATACCTCCTACCTACTCGTAGTTTAATTATTTTTCTGTGCAAACAAACACTGGACACGTGCGGCGTCGAGGGGGTTAAAATATTCGGTCATGGGGTTGTTAACCTGATCACGTAGTAGGTACCTACTTGGTTAGATACTCATAATTTGGGAAGAATAAATTACCTATTTATGAGTCATCGATCTCTGACTTAGCTTTTAGAAAGAAAGCATGTTATCTTTGAGTAGCTTGTCGATTAAACTTAGAATATATAATACATATTATATATGGTAATATTATATATATCCATTTAAACGAAATCCTCTCATAAACCACAATACAAAACAAGCCAAAGATTGCAAATTAAAACTACTTGGAACTAAGTAAATAAATAAGTATTAAGTAAATGAATGATTATACAAAGAGGTATCTATTTAATTTCGAAATTCTAGTAAATAGCTCAAATATCAGTAATATCTCAAATAAACCGGCTTGTAGCGGCATAATGCTGAGACAGGGACCTTTTTGGCCCTTTATATAAATAACACACTGCGTTATCTGTTTTTTTTTTATCTAGGTATAATCTTGTGTTTTTTTTTTACTTGTTTATTATTGTAATGTGTCTTGTTATAAATAAATAAATAAATAATAAAATAAATAAATAATGCTGGACAATCCACACAGCATCATCTAGCCCCAAAGTAAGCTAAGCTTGTGTTATGGGTACTAGATGACTGATAAACTTAATACAATACATAACATAGATAGATATTTTTTATTATATATAGAAAATACCCAGAACACCCGGAACAAATATTTGCAGATCGTACAAACATTTGTCCCAAGGCGGGAATCGAACCCGCAACCTTCTGCGTCGCAGGCGGACCTTCGCCCGCCGCGCCACACCGGTCGTCAATAATATAATTATATGTCGTGTGATGTATCATTGGGTCCAAATAAATGTATTTTCTTTCTTTTCTTTGTATAGTATACGTATATTAGTTAAGTAATTACATTATTGTGGCAGAGATATGATCCATAGCTCAGATTGATGCTCCAGCATGTTATTTGTTTAGTATGCGCTAATTCACTGCCAAGCTTAAGGTGGTTTGGTTAGGTAGTGTAGTGACGCTTAAAAATAAAATCGGTTTTTTACTTGTTTCTAGGTTCTACAAGTAATTTAGGTTTATATAGCAGATAAAAAGTTCTGCGCGCATGGTAGGTACCACGTGGTAGGTACCGATGCGACCCGGAGGGTCACGCCATCGCTCTGCAAGCACGGTGGGTGCGTCGGTGGCTGTCAAAGTGCTCAACTGTTCATCAGATCCTGCTTTTGGTGTAAATGCGCCTTATTCCAGGGATGCGTAAAAATAAAGTTTATAGGGTAATTTACGCCCAATCTGAGTTTACGGTTGAACGCACAAACATCCGAAAGTTCCCAGGCACCTGTACTAATTCCGAAGAATTGTTTCCGAGTACAACTCTCGGTTGTTAAGAAACAATCGTAAAAGGGCCTTTCGTTATAAGGGTCCATAAATAGCTTGGCGCCTTAGCAGTTGTGACATCCATTTTATTGAGATTGGTAGATATATTCTAAAATATTACTTAAGCACATATTTGTTGATAGCATTAAGATGAATGCCGCGTCTGCGGGATAGGATTCCCTAGTAGCTTTTATTCTAAGTTAGGTTTATCTGGACACTTAGGGTTCTCACTATCAAAAGAATCTAGACTAATATATACGTCATATCATGACGGTCATATGAATATTTAATTTATTTTATAGACCAAATAGACGGGCTCAATTCTGCTGTAATATCAATCGCTACACTACGACAACCACAGAAATCTGAATCATTTCTGTGATGACAACGATATCGTCGGCGGAATCGTCACGTAGAATACCAAAACGTTGTGACGACACGGTTGTCATAGTCAAGCGATAAGTTTTTTTGAATAGAACCCCATGTCATTGGTATAACTTTACACACTTACCGCTGCGATTTGGTGGGTACTGACCGGCGGCGTTATTGTATTGTATTCATTTATTTCAGATAATTAAATCCATATTACACATACACAAAACCAAATAACATTCAAAATTACAGTCAATAAAATATAAATACGTTTAGTTAAATTTGGCAAAATGTGTCCACATTGGAGACAGACAATGCTGTTGTTTTTAATTAGGATGCTGTTGTGACTGGCCTTCGTCCTGCTCATCAGAGATGCTGTTTTCTTCCGAATGATGGCGTGGAAACCATCAGTTCGATATTGAGCAAACATCTCTGAGGGGCTACAAAAACGATTTTAAATATCAATTTAGATGACAAAGCATGGTGGCAGGCTTCCCTGCCTGTCAAATTGGGAGGCTTAGGTATACGCAAAATTTCAAGTGTGGCCCATCCAGCGTTTCTGTCTTCCATACACAGCACTAGTTCTTTAGTTGAAAAAAACTTAACTGCGGATCGTGCCCGTCTCCTGGCCGTTTCTAAATGGGAGTCAGGACCTTCATTTAACACTGGCACTTTATTGGATACCGTAACTATCCGTATCGCAACATGTCTTCGGTTGGGTGCAAGGTGTTGCGCGCCTCATCAATGCCAGTGCGGTACTGCTGTCGAACAGCTTGGTCATCGCGGGTTAACGTGTACTAGGGCCGCCGGTCGGATACCTCGTCATGCCAGCCTTAACCACAACATCCGGCGGGCCTTTGTCACCGCTTACGTACCAGCTATTCTGGAACCGAATGGTCTGTTGCGTGACGATGGTAAGAGCCCCGACGGCACGACACTAGTCCCATGGGAGTTGGGGAGGCCCATTGTGTGGGATTACATGCGTCGATCACTTGCGCCTTCCCTTCTTCCGAGGGCATCCGTAGGCGCTGGTGCGGCGGCAGATTTGGCAGGATCTCAAGAGACGCAAATATGCAGGTCTCGGCAGAGCCTAAACATTTGCTCCCTCTGGAGTCGAGACCCTAGGTCCGTGGGGTACCGAGGCTCTCCGGGTTTTTAAAAAGTTATCTGAGCGTCTGGTCGAAGCGACGCGTGACCCGAGAGATGGTGGGTATCTGGCGCAGCGCATCAGCATTGCCATATAGCGGGGCAACGCAGCCAGCGTCTTGGGGACGCTTCCGACTGGTATTGATAAGGGTCAGTTGAGCTACCTGTAGATTGTTTGCAACAGTCTGCAGTTAGCTTAATTGTTTCAATTGTAAATACTAGTTCTAATTTGTTTTTGTTATTTGATTGTAACTTTTAGAGTTAACACTATAAACTACGGTCCTACGGTACTACGGTCTTAATTTTTTTCACATAAATACCACTCGGTTTGATGTTAGGAATTCTAACGATATTCTACACATCCAATTCTGCTCAGGCATACAGTTTATGGTAGACTAAACTCTCATACAAACACTACACTCATTTTTTTGGCATTTGTGTGACAATTTACTAAACTATTTTATTAAAAAGCTCTAATTCAAAGGAACATCCTCCATAATCCTTTGTTTCTTTTGAAGGGTATCGAAATAAAAACAACACAAATGCGGTACAAAAAATCCTTTTAAAAAGATGAAAGTTTCCAGGTGAACGGATTGCTGGTAATTTATGATTATCAAACAATATTTATGAATAGGTTTCTCGATTGAAAATTCCAACTCACGCAGTGGAAAAACAACCGTGGACGTGGTTTTACTCAGGAAGAATTGTCGTCGTGATTTCTTGTCGCGATTCCTGTCACTTACATATTCGCCTACTTAGAACATTTCTAGAGGTAGTTAAAGATAGATGAACTGCGCCCATATTTCGCCACAAGCAATCACGACACGACATAAAAGCTTCCTGAAAAAGCCCATAGGATCTTTAATAAAGCCATCCGGGATAAATCGATATATTATTGACGTATTATCACATGGTCTTAATAGGGTGTAGGTATTAGCTACATAGCCCTTATGAGCTGAGCTATTCTGATTGACACTAACAACGAGGAAATACCTAACCGAGATGATAAGGTCGTCAGTTGTTATATTACTTCATATTATATAGCATTACTAAATGCTACATAAATAGTGCATACATGTGTTATTCGCAGTTATTATTTATTTAATATAGTTTTAGCTCTACTAACATACTTTGGAATGGAACCTAGTTTATAAACAGGTTGCATCAAAATATTCAGCAGTTTTTTTTATACATACTTGTATACTAAGCTGACGACCGATGTGGCGCGGCGGGCGAAGGTCCGCCTGCGACGCAGAAGGTTGCGGGTTCGATTCCCGCCTTGGGACAAATGTTTGTACGATCTGCAAATATTTGTTCCGGGTGTTCTGGGTATTTTCTATATATATGTATATATACTTAATTAAAAAAAAATATCTATCTATGTTATGTATTGTATTAAGTTTATCAGTCATCTACCTCTAGTACCCATAACACAAGCTTTGCTTACTTTGGGGCTAGATGATGCTGTGTGGATTGTCCAGCATTATTTTTTTATTCTTTATTTTATAAACAGGTTGCATCAAAATATTCAGCAGTTTTTTTTTATACATACTTGTATACTAAGCTTCTGCCCCATATATCATCGATACATAATTAATTTCTTATCAACTACATGTATATATTATATAAATGTTTCTGTGTTGGTAGTAGCTATATAAATCCTCACAATTATACCATTCACATGATATCATTGCGTTTTCTCAAACTACCAACTGTGACTTTGTTGTCTCGAAAGTTCCTTTTCATCTTTAAAGGAAAGTAGAAAATAAATAATAAACCGCCAAGTGCGAGTCGACTCGCACACGAAGGTTACCGTATATATCAGGCTACATTTTCAAAGAACATAAAATTTTCACTTTTTCGGAGACCATTTTATATTTTAAACTTTAATATATTTTTAGTATTTGTTGTTATTACAGTTGAAGTGTTAGGTACTTATTTATAGAAAGTTTCATGTGTCTACCTATTGTTCTAGAGATACGGCCTTAACAAAAGAAGAGGAAAAATAGACAAAAAATACAACTACAATACAATAAACGTTTTTTATATGGAAGCTCCTTTAATTTGGATATTTATTTTATTTCTATTATTTGTTGTTATAGCGGCAAGAGAAATACACATTCTCTGAAAATTTCAACTGTCTATCTGTGTAACTGTTGAGAAAAATGAGAGACCATACGTGGCAGTGGCAGTCGCGGCTTAAGGATCGACCCCTCCAACTTAGCCCGTGGATGTCGTAAGAGTTGACATGGCACCCACCAGAGGAAGGGTATTTTTTAACACCCCAATTGCGATCACCGCTTGCCAAGCGTAGTGACTGCCTATGGCAAACCCCTTTGTCACGGCACGTTCAGCAGTGGACGTTTGTGTGATGATTTTGATGAGACCTTCCTTATGTATGAAAAAGTCACTGGTAGACGTCGCGCAAATCCTTAATAACTCCAGCGCAGTCAGTCACTCGCGCTTACTTCCGAGAGTTCATAAAGATTAGCGCGACCTCTACCAAACTAAAGAAACGAAGAGGTCCTGTCTTATACAACTTATTTTAACAACCAACATTTTAAATAGACCAAGTGTCATTTATTTTTAACAAGCCTAGTCATTAATTTCTTTTCGTGTAATACCACATCATATTTCATTCATCAAAGCAGTAAACTCAGCCTTTAATAACTCTAGAAATGCCCACCATTTTGTAATTTAAAAGGAAATTATTGTCGTCGAATTCTATTTTAGATTCGATGCATTTATTTATTCTAGAGTCGTACGATAATTAACATACGACGGGACATCCGATTTTATTTTTATCCATTTGAAGTTTATTCACACACACGGTCGGTTTGTTCAGATCAGCCCAGCATACATTTTACGTAGCATGAGACGCGTAGATCGTTAGTTTGTAACCAATCTAGACAGATTGTAAACTGACGAAAAACAGAGAACAGGACGGTATCACAGGCAATGCAATATAACGAATAAGAATATTTGATTAGTAACTCAATCAAAAACTAGGACAAACTGATAAATACCCGTTAAATAATAATAATAATAATAATGTGTTCAGATCGCGTAAGTTTAAAACTGCTTTGGAATAAAAGTTATGCCACTTATTTTTGCATTGCGACACAAAACGGTATCTTTGTCAGCATGGGTTGCTTGTAAACACGTTACTAGTCTTCCGACAGAGCCGTTTAGTATTTCCGATCGTCTATTTATACTATTGCTGCAATAATTCAATAGAGATTCGTAGAAAATTTTGCACGATCTACTTGAAAAGTTTAAAATTATTTAATATAAAAATCGACGATGTAATTGATGTTGGGTTCTAGATTCTTGGCGCGGCCCTAACCGCCCTAAAGCATGCCAGCGCCAGCCAATAAACGTCTAATTTTTAAAACTGCTTAATTTTTTTATTATTGATTTGATATACATTGTGTCTTATCTATGAGCTTTTTAGGTAAGCCTAAAGGAATAAACAAACATATTATTTTTAAAATCGCTGGACAATCCACGCTACACTATAAGAATAATTTTAAGATCTATGTATAAACCTGAAACTTTATTAATAAATGAAATCTGAACATCACCTAGACCAAATAAACGTTATTGACCTGCTGCTGGTTGGACGGACCGCGACTACCTTGTAAACGTGCCAGTAGACACGACATGCTCAACGCTCTGCTAATGATACCAGCGCGGCCATTAAGAGCTAAACGCTGTGAACATGAGCTAGGACAAATAAAACGAGCCCAAGTGTCTGTGAATTATGTGCTCTTTTGGATGTTGGCCACGATTTCTATTGCTACAATTAGTTCACAGACAAGACGGGCAAGACATTATACTCCAGTCGAACTCGATGTGAAATGTTTGAAAATAAACAAAGCAAAAAAACACAACACATGCTTGGTTAAGTTTCATTCAGACATAATTGTTAGCATTATTTATTGCTGTAGGCACAAAAATCGACAAGAAATGTAAGTTGCGTAAAAACGGCAACAAATATCATTTATGTTAAGTATAGGCGGTTCGTTTACAATCTTTTCACATCGAATATGGATGGAGTATAGTTTAAAACTAGTTGTTTACTCGCAATCAAAAACTGAAATTGCGCAGACATTTCCACCATAACAACTTGATGGTTTAGGATACTTCT
The DNA here is from genome assembly GCA_963662085.1 of Eupithecia inturbata. Taxonomy (NCBI): domain Eukaryota; kingdom Metazoa; phylum Arthropoda; class Insecta; order Lepidoptera; family Geometridae; genus Eupithecia; species Eupithecia inturbata. The sequence continues at coordinate 3,961,111 of OY759192.1, forward strand.
TTGTCCGCATTTGGATTCAAGACTGGTCCATTAAGCGTGTTTTTAACTTCGAAAAAAGGAGGAGGTTCCATGTTCGGCTGTATGTATGTTCGTCAATTTCTCCGTCATTTGGAATTATTCGTCGATTTGGATGATTCTTTTGCAATTGCATAGAGATAATCCCAAGATGACACCATAAAAAAAGGATTCCCGAGGGATTAGTATTTGTCCCGCAAAACTTAAAAACAGTTTAAAATTAAGGGATTCAAGTACATAGGTTCTTAATGTTTTGAAAACAATCAAATTATAGTATAATCCAAAAGCAGCAGAATCTTCCTAGTATCTTCACGAAGGTAGAAGAGACTTCGATGAACTAGATAGAGTATTATCATGTATCCCTTGATAGAGATATGGCGTAGATAAGACGTAAAGAAGTACCAATGAGTCGACCTTTTTGGAACGCCAGAACCATCTTTTTGCCAAGGGTTTTGACGTGTCGTACTTTTAAAAACGGGCTCATAATAATAACACCCGTTCCACGTTCGCATAACCATGCGATTGTTATCACAATATCAGACAGGTGCAAGTTTATTGTGTTTTTTGTTTCCAAGCTTGCGGAACATCGATTCGCAATAAGCGCGGGCGACCTTTCTGTCAGCCCTAAATGGTAGTTATTTGTAATTCAGCTTTTTTGTACTGGCTTTTATTAAAGTTGATTAGTTGATGCATGGTCGACGTGTATGGTGGATGTTTTTTTTATTTATTTCATCGAGTTACTAGCAGATAAATAATAATTTTTAATTATGCTGCGTAGTTTTTGAGTTAGAGGTGCTATACAGGGTGTTAGATAGATAGATAGACAATTCTTTATAGCACACTTTACGGAACAGTTAACAAATAAAATAAAAATTACAAAAAATGTGACAATTGGCGTTCCGCACAACGTTTGTCATTATGGAAACTAGGGGTAGGTGGAACCAAGTGCAATAAATAGCTTGGGGTATTTTTTAACCCTAAACGCCTACCCGTTACCGCCTACCGATGATTAAGAATTTTTTAAATATTTTTTTCGAAATTTGAACTATTAAGTGCTGTACATTTATATGTTCGACGATAACATCGCTTACAATTTTTTTTAATTTCATTTGGCATGTTAGCCCTTATTAATGAAATTAATATTTACGTGAGATCTAGGCAAACAAAGCCACATGCATGCAAAATGTTGAAAAGTGCAAATTTTAAACTGAGAGTTCAACTTTTGACAGAATTAAAAAAAATAACGTAGCGAGTATCTCTGATCTTCTAATTCACTGAAAACTTGTCTAGTTCATGGCAACGGTATGCCACCTGTCAAAACTACATTAATATTAGTAAGCGCTAGCTAAGTAAAAAAAAATTGTAAGCCATGTTATTACGTACAAATACTAAAGTTACAGCACTTAATACTTCAAATTTCGGAAAAAATCTTAAAAAAAGGGTTTTCAGTGTTCGCCAAGCTATTGCAATTGGTTCCACCAACCCCCAGTTTCCATATGACAAAAGTTGTGCCGAACACCCTGTATATTGTGTTCTTCAGTCAGAAAATTGGTAGAAAATTTGTGCTCATGTTGATGAGATGTTGTTGAACATCTAACTAAAAACTACAAAATTAGATTGGTTCAAGGATCCAGCAAAATGCCAAAATTTAAATCCTAAACTACTTATTCCCTACAAGATTTACGACCAGATATATCCAGACCTTTTTTTGCCCCGATCAGAAGGTGCATTACGATCGTCGAAAAAAAGGCAAAAAGCAAGGCGCGTGCACACCTGCTACAGATAATACACATCTGCCGGTAATGAATATTGAACGTTTGGATGTAATTTGCGATTCGTGTGAGCTTAAATGCTAAGTAATAAAGTAACTCAGTTGGAAACGTTGGAATGGAGGTAGTTAGGGAGATTAAGCTGAGGGAGCTGTGTGGTTTCGGCTTAGAATTAGCACCACCTCAACAACTCCCGCGGGTGTCGTAAGAGGCGACTAAGGGATATCCACCGGGGCGAGCAGCAGTGCCCCCTGCAGAATTATTCTACCACCGAAATGCGATCCCCAAACCCATGCGGGTTTGGGATAGCAGTTCGGTCCCCAGCGTGGGGATTATGGGCATTACCCCCCCGTGAGATAAAAGCACATAAGGCGCTTATGGGGAGGCCTGGGTCCAGCAGTGGACCAATATAGGCTGTGCAGGTGGAGGAAGGAGTTTAAGATCTAATCGAGTTCAACTAAGGACATTTGTCGAGTGTGCGGACGCGAACGAAATTAAGTTTCACTAAGTTGAGGAGTTGAGCTATTGTCGAGTAATTGATTGATTCCCAACGTCTCACGTAAGACGCGCATATTCCCAATGTCTCACGCATAACATAACTATTCGCAGCGTTTCACGAGAGACGCAACTATTACCAACGTCTCACGAAAAGTATTCCCATCGTCTCACGAGAGCCAAAGCATCGTGATGATGAGTAATTGGGCTCTCTACTTTTGCATAGCGAGTCGAAAGCTCCTAAATTACCTCAGAAGTATATGATATGACAATGCATAAGAGACTTTCTGAGCTGATTAACTTCATCTCTCACAAGATCGTTTATAGAAATTCACAAACAATGCTAGCCTTTGGCCATTACCTTCACCATGGCACACTGACCTGCGAGAAGGCCCTCGGGGCAGGTCAATCGTGGCAGCCAGACCAACTCCCGTTATGGGCAAAACCGCGATCCAATCTGTCAGATATTTTGTAACCGCCGGGCATTGCTTTGCCCCGGATCTCTATGGCTATGCCCTATGCCGCACAGTGTGCAAGCCGATCACGAATGTCACAACACGATGCTTTACCAAATGACGATGCTTTGGACTTAGAATATCACCATTATTATACCTCAGAATAACTATATACTTAGTACTGCGTTGGTATACCTAGACCTTGTTCAAGTAACTTTGTCTGTAACCACAGAAATTTAAATAATAAGGCACTATTATTTAGATTTCTGTGTCTGTAACCCTTTTACGAGGCTAAGGCCAAACGAGCGTGATTTTTTGAGTTGTGTGTGTGTCGCGTAAAATCAGTCTCTTCATACAAAAGACCCGTTTGTGCCACACGATGAGTTCTCATTTGTTTAATTTAAAGTACGCATTTTACGCACGTCTTAAATCTCAAAAATTCCGCTCGTTTGTCCTCAGCCTTAACGCATTCACTGCCCAGCCTCGGCGGTGCGACCCGAATTGGCAAGAAGATAGATGGTATCGGGAACGGGGACGGACAAACATAGTGCAAAGCCGCGGGCAGCAGCTAGTCCACAATAGATATTGGATAATAAACTTATACTATAAAGCTCTTAAATTTCATTGCAGAGGAGGGAAATTTCTGAGCACTTACGCAAATAACCAATGAGGGTGCGAAGCATTCGGTTGTCGAAACAAGAGGGTCTCCTATATGTAACTGGACCATTTTGTTAGCTTTTTCTTCAAGTTTTTCTTGGGATAAGGCAGAATTGTGCAGCAGTGATACCTAAATTGTATCTGCACTCATGTCAATCATTTATAATAATATTGTCCAGTTATCCTCACGGCACACCTGATGCGATAGTGTTCCATGAACACGAGTGATAGGGATATTTTTATAGTGATCATGATTATTTTACAAATATCACATCAAATTATGATTTGATCTACCTATTGTATGTTTGGTTGCTTTGAATGGTTGGATGTAACAGGCATGCATTCTAAATAATGTATGGTTCTAAAATTTGGAAATAAATAATTTATTAGTCCTTGTAACGAAGCAGGTGGCTAATGATACCATTAAATGTAGGTATTTTCTTCTTAAGTCTACATTACTTTTTCTATGTAAGATAATGCATAATTTAGTTTATATTATAACACTTTTTCCTACGCGACGTGTAGTTCCGAGAGTCCTACAATCTGCGGCCCGCAACTGCAGGTCACACCGAACCGCACAGGCTGTGTGCAGTGAATGCGTTAAGAAAGCGCAGCCATTAGCTTAATAATGAAACGCTGTGACTTCTCACATGGTTGAATCATTACTGTCCATACAATATGAAGAGTAAATAATGATTGATCATCAAAAGGTCGGGAAACCTATCTGCCAGCGGTATTTAGGTAAGCATTGTCAGATATAATTAACTTTTCACCTATTAGACCGGTATTGGCTTAGTGGGAGGTATGTTATTTTCGAAATCGGAAGGTCATGGGTTCGAATCGTGAGACGTCTTGCAGTTTATGAAAATGTTAGTTATATTTTGTGTACTAAGCTGTTAAATTACGAGTACAAACTATTACTGCTGGTAATGACTGATTCGTGCCTAGGCATTATAATGTTCCTTTTAATTATAATTTAATTGTCTAGAAAAAAATGTTTTTAACTTGTGCGGGACAAATACTAATTCCTCGCGGACCTAGGGACTACGCTCTATTAAACAGCGATTTTTTTTGAAATCCATCCATGATTATCGGAGAAATCGATGAAATTCACAAAAAAACATACATATAGCTGAACATAGGACCGCCTTTTTTCGAAGTCGGTTAAATATATAATGTATAAGAGTTCGTCTGGAGAAAGGAGGAGGATGGGACTGTCAAGAAGGCGTATGAGAGAAAACCATCGGGACGAAGACCAGCCGGCCGCCCTGGTTATCGCTGGACCGACGAAGTTGAGGCCGGTCTCCGCGAACCCAGGAGGCCAATTATTTATATTTATTTATTTATTGAGCATCTATCATATTCATACATCATATCATACATGAATGCCAAGATCCACTTTGAGTCGCTGAACCACAGGAGTAAATAAATAAAAAAAACTGCTGGACAATCCACACAGCATCATCTAGTCCCAAGCTTAGCAGAGCTTGTGTTATGGGTATCTAGTACCTACTAGATAACTGATATATGTTAATACAATACATTACACAGATATATATTTTTTACGTATGTAAGAATTAACGTTCTAGCCAGGTTACAGAGATTCATGACTTCGATTACTCTTACAAGTCTAGATTTGCACTTCTCATCTTGGCAGGAACTTCGCGTCCCATTCACGGTAACTTTTTTTATTAAAGTTAGTCGCCGTGTCTAGTGAAGTTAATATGGGAGCGAGCACTTTTATTTTCCTTCTATCTTAAGAGCGTTGATAACTTGGTTGTTTTGTTTTATATTACGACGAAAACACGGAGTTTCCGTTTTCACTGGACATTTGCAAATATTTTTGTACTCATTCGACAGTGGTTTTGATTTGCGGCGAGTTTAGCGGTTATTTTTTAAGTTATCAAATTACGCAGGAAGTTACTAAGTTTTATTTGTCGGTTTATTTGCAGCGGAATCAAAGTCCAACGTGGTTATCTTTTGCATGACGACCCTGAACAACATCTGATTGAGCACTTCTGCCAAAAGCCATCCGCTTTTAGCTGCTGCCAAAGAAAGAGATGATAATCTCATGGTATGGCTGACATGAACTTACCAAGATTGTCAAGTCGTCATGTTAAACCTTTCTGCTCTTATTCCTGTTCCTGTGTGTATTCCTGTATGTTATTTTTGTGTAATTGAAGATTAAGTTTTTTATTTTTATTTCTAATGTGTTGTGTAAATGTGTGTTTGGTGGCAAATAAATGGTATGTCTGTCTTTCCCATCATTAATGGTGACGCAAAAGACAGTTAGTGACGAAGCGTAGAAGCATGGAGTGTGTAACAAAATGTGACTAACATTACTGTGAAGACACAAGTGTCTTGTAAAGTTACACAAGGTCCTACATTACATCGACTGCTATTGACATAGTGACTGACGACAGTTTCTCGGAAGTTGCACGCCGGATCCGAGAATAATGATGACGCATTATACTGATTTTAGTACCGGTTGTGTGACGTCACGAAGTGTAAGTTGCAAGTCTTTCGAAAGGCGTTGAGCAAGTTCAGGGACAAACTGACACCTGGTTTGAACTGAGTAACTGACCGCTGACGCAAGTGATACCTGTCTGTATTTGTTCGTGTTAAGTTGTAGGTACTAACACTTTCATGGCTCAAGACACACACGTCTATCTGCACCGCCTCGTCGCGCCTGGGCAGTGCATGCGTTAAGCTCAGCGTGATAGCATTGTTTATTGTTTCTCGTTAGTGAGGGGAACGCTTTACTTAAACATTGAAGGGATTGATTAATTGCAATGCGGGAGCGTAAAGTAGAATTTCATTCTTCAATCATTATTTTTGCAGCACGGCAGAGGAGTTAGTAGGTACATTTTTTATAACTTTGGGGCAGGTTTTGACAAGCAGTAATAACTTGCCATGCGTTGCGTTTACTTAGCTCGTATGTCCTGACCATGTAGTGATTCATTTCGACCAAGTTAATATGACTAAATACGAGTTCAGTCTAACTAGTTCGCATAATCCTCATTATTAGCAGTGATTTACTAATCCTCCTCATTAAGCCAACCTTCCTCGAAGAGACTGATCTAGAATCTTCTAATCCTGGGTCATTAGAACTAACCATGCTAGTGAAGACACGCATGTAGATAAGAGGGCTTCCACGGAGGATGCTTGCATCATGAGTCATCGTGATCTTGATCCCGTAACGTCTGTCGTGTTTTGAAACAAGTTCCATGACTAACGCGGTTCGATTCTTTGACTTATTCTTTAACGCATTTGTAGGAAGTAAAAGGACTTGTAGAAATTCCAAAATGTTATTAACATAAAGAGAGATTCTAGCGCTCGCCGGTAAGTATGTAGTACAGTAGGTACCTACTGACTTTATGGGTCCGCTACCTATCTTACACCTGTAACTCGCACTTGACCAATCAAGTGCGTAGGTAAGTTACTTCATTATCTTGTACCCCTGTTACCCCTGTATTGTTCCTACCTAAATAAATTAGCGGTAAACTCCGATAATGGATGGATAATCTATTTTTTAGCCAGTTCTAAGCTGTGTTAGTTTTCAACTTGTCTAGATCTCCAAATACCTACATTTGGTTACGATTACGATTAATAGTTCCGTTTACAAATTAAAATCAAACCTGTTGTTTAGGTTAGGTCTACAATAAATACGAGCGTGATAGGTCGCTGAACTTTTGATTGACGCTCGACGATGTTATATTTACGATTTTTGCAATAAGTTTCATTGCAAAGGGAGAGTAGGTACCTACCTAAATACTAAATTCTACAAATTTATTCTAAATACCACGTCGAATTTATAGTAGGTACACCTATCTGACTTTCTGTGTTGATATTGTTACTTATTAGTTATTATCTACACCTATACCTACCTATAATAAATACCTAGAATCGTATGCATAATAGGGAGATAAAATATTATATTTATGTGCCAGTGCGACACAGCTGTGCGAGTGATAAAAATTCTGGAACTGGGAGCGGACCGAACGTTGAATATCCATCGGTTTTACCCTGCGCAGGACGAGCGACCTGCGTATAATAGGTACAGCTTTATAAGTCCAGAAGTACTAAATGAAATGCTCTGCAATGCGTAACGCATTTGAAATACTGCAAATATCCTCTTACCCCACGATAATAAAGCACCACAAACACAATCGACCAGCCAACAGCCCTTTCGAAAATTTACGAGGGCTGCGCCCGGGCGAGGGCCATGTTATTGTGCTTTTGGGGGGCGCTGTGGCGCTCTAGGGAAAATCACGACAAACCAGCGCATAATATAGCCCCGATATTATTTAATTTTAGGCGAAATTAAGCAACTTTTCATTGATACATACCCACAAAAGGAAAATCTCAGGATGTAGTATCGATCACATGTACACAAATCACAAGAAATGAGTTCTAATTTCACTACACTGAAATAAAGCTTAAAAATAATAGTTTCCTTACAACACACTACGTTTTTATATTTTTTCATTCAAATTCACAACAACATAAATTTCGTGTAAAAATGCATACGTCAATCTTTAACAAAATCCGCTAGCTGACTGAATGAATGAAAACAAGCTATGAATGAATGAACTACCGCAGTGCGCGAACGACTGAATGAAACAATTTATTTATTCATCTCTGCCATCTATTGCTAAGTAGCAGTACTTGCAGTTCATTTTATATTTATTAGATGTCGTGCTACGGCTTATTTATCATAATCGACAATTCTTATCTGTGCGTTTTTCTTGCTATCTCGCACAACTTTAGTCTTGTGTCTAACTTCATTGTATTGATCTGTCAAGTCAATTTTGTAGTTTTCTTTCTACCTACTGTCATTCATTAGGTTACGTCAAAAATGGAGGAGGAACGTCTTTTTGACGAGAGGGTTTCTATTCGGGAATCAACTCGCCCCCTGAAAAAATACGGGAGCACTTGCAATCACATGAAAAGGAATGAAGAATACATCAAGCATGTAATGTGTAAAGGCGATACCTTGCAGGGGCTTGCCCTAAAATATGGTGTAACTGTAAGTGTAATACTTATCATTATGTGTTATTTTCCTGTATTATTGTTTGATATTGTGTTTGTTTTGTTATACAATGTGTTCTTCGATTGCCGTAGATGGAGAAAATAAGGAGGGCGAACCGATTATTCGCCACGGACAGTTTGTTTTTGAGGGAGTATTTGTTGATACCTGTCACCAAAGACTCTCCTTTCTACGAGAATGGGGAGCGTGTAATGGAGTCAGCACCGCCGAGCCACCGAGCCTCGATCGGGGGCATGCCTTCTGCCAGGGAGTTCTCCCCGGGGAGCCCTGACGAGAAGAAGACCTTCGACGAGTTCCTCAGTAGACTGGACTCATCGTTAGCTGACATCAAGAAACATGTAGAGAAGACAAAGGAAAGTAGCGAGTGAGTACCATTTGAATGTTATTATAAAGTAGGAAAGTCGGAGGAGAAAACGAAACATTGACCTAAAAAGTATGGCAACTTTTAGGTTTTTTGGTTGAAAACCTTCACTTTGTGGCCTACTAGAATGTCTTATGTAAACTAAATTATCAGGTAAAAACAAAACTTATGTTTGAACTGAGATAAAGCATGTAGGTATTTGTTCGCTTTCAAAACTTTCCAGCAGTTATCAAATAAATGTGATAATAATATTTTGTTGGAATTTTGATGCAATATGTATGTTTCTCAATTTTCTTGCTTAATAATTTAGCTTTAGTTTTTGTGGCACAATATATTCTTGATTCAAGATATTGTTGGTTGATTTCTATACTCAGCTTGAATAAACATCTTAATCTTAATAATCTTAATCTTAATAATCTTAATCTTAATTTATTTAAGAAACAAAATCCACAGCCCTGAAGAACTAAAAATTTACAAGCTTATTCACAAAACATACTGCCAATAACAGATTTACTTTTTGGCTTTTTTTTTATAGTGATAGTCGACAATATGTATTAAATTATATACATATTGTCCACTATCACTATAAATAAAATTTACTCAAAATTTAAGTAAAATTATAAAGCTTAAAATTTACATGGACATTATAAAACAAAGAATACACATATATATGTATATTTCTCCTAAGTTAAGCTGTCCCAACCTATGGAAACCATTTTAACTTAAGATTCTTAACAATGTAATGAAATCAAAAAATCATATATAAAATACTAAAAACAAAACTCATAAATTTAGACTGCCCTAACCTATGTAAACTATTATAACCTTAACACTGACTGTAAACCATAAACACACTGCAATTACAAACTCAAAATGCACTTTCCTAGTAGTTGTGATAGATAGTAGACCTGCAACACATTTTTTTAAACATCTGCAGATGGCATCATTCTCATTTTTAACTATGTAACCTTTTTTTTTCCATAATAAACAATTTATTTATTTGTTTTGAGTGGTATTTTTATGAAACTACAAGAAATAAAGTTATTGCTGCATTTTTAATCTAATTGATGAGATTGAAATTGTTATTGAAACCATTTCGAAGGCTAAGCACCCTATGTTATGTCACATACACTATTTAAGTTATTTACGATTACCTCACACCTATCCAATTATTTTTATAACAGATACCAGACCAGACATTAGTTATCAAAGTGCAATATAAGTCTGTATAAAAGTAACAAGCAACTTTATATTTGATAATAACTTATTACATAGCAGCTGTTTACACTTGAACCAGTTAGATATTAAAACTTGTGGAATTCTAATAAATATAAAAGTGAATTCTTTGAATATTAAAAAAAGTAATATGACATAATTTAATGTGCTAACAATTTCACATTTGTTGTAAAATAAAATAAATTAGGTAGGTAGGTAGGTTCAAAAGTTTAATCACACAAGGGAAGCTGCTAGTACAGCAGAATGAGAAGACACCAAGATTGAAATATTTTCTTAACTGTCTTACAATGTTTTTTTTTTTTTAAATCATTATTTTAATCATTAATGTCTTATTGTATACTTTATTTAAATTATAAAGCTGTGGTTTAGCACCTTTTTGCCGACATCTTGCAGTATTTAAACCTTATGGTCTTTCCATAATGATCATACATTCAAAGGAACTACGAAAATTCGCGAAAATTATTAATATTAGAGGATTCCCTTAATACCTAAACTAGGAGAGCAGGTATAGGTACATTGCGAGTGTGTATTTAATGGTGCACTCCCTATACATTTTTCACTGCTTTTATTTTCATTCCAGCACAAAACAATTGATTGACATCACATGATTTGTTGAATTGATTGTGATTCAAATCATCTCAACCCTGCTTCTATGTCTTGTATTTTCGCATCCAAGTGACGAAACACAGCTGTCAACTATAGTACCTATAAACAGTTACGTTTTTCTAACGGAAATTTTCGAGTCAAATGCCAATAATCTTATTAAAGTAAAAAAAAAGAACAAACATTTTTGCAAGTAGTTTGATCTGAATCAGCCAAGGCCGGACCGCAGTTGAGCACACAGTTAATAAGGCTGTTCGCAAAAGGGAACTTTCTATGCCAGTCACATGATGTTTTGTATGGGCTGCGCAAAGAATCAGCTGGTTTTTGCGCGATTGGACGCAAGAGTTTTGTACGTAGCTGAAGGTTGTAGGTTCCTATATATTTGTATACTTTAAATATACCTACCTAATGAGGATTACTGATGCTCCTAATTTCTAAAGAAACTTCTCATTGATAAACCCATGATAAAACTAACTTCGATTACTTTTGGAGCATTTGGTTATATGTATTTAATAATAAATTGATTCCTTTTTTTGAGACTATAGAAAAGTAACATCTTTTATGAAATCAAATAATATCCCAAAAATTTTTGACTTCTACGGGACTTGAACCCGCGTCTTGCCCTCAGTACGGGAACAACTACACAACGAGGTCAAGTGACATAGGAGTCGAAAAACTCTGGGACTTCCATCGGACTATAGCGCCGTTAGCGTAAAATTTTTGGGATATTATTTGATTTCTTATAAATTAACCCCGTGTGAGGCTTACGCACTATAATAATAAAAACGTTACAGATCTTTTTTATCTTTTTCTACGGTCATTAGTAATATTAAAATAAAATATAAAATAAAAATATATTAAATAAAAGTATTTATGTTGATTTATAGTTTATTACGAATCACAAACTTAATCAACCCAATTTAACCCATTATCAGGAAGGTTTCGAAAAACCCTGAAACACGTTCAATAGTTTTGTATTCTTAGTGTTCTCTGTAGTGTCTATAGTGGTTTTATAGTGTTGTGTGCCAATTGGGCCACTGGTTAAAGAGTTACAAAAAACACCACAATAACTTCAACCCCTTTTTTAACCCCTTCAGGGGTAGAATTTCCTAAAATCCCTTCTTAGCGGGAGGTTGTGTAGTAACAGGTACCTGCTTTTCAAATTTCAGCTTTCTCTAAAGCTTCAGCGGTTTGGGCTGGGCGTTGTCCCCAGAAAATCGCTTGTTCTTTTGTGTATTAAGATTATCAAATGCTCTAATCGCAGAAAACCACTATAAAACCACTATAGCGCGTTCACTGCCAAGCTTCAAAGATGCGAACCGAGGAAGGGCGCGTCTCGTCGTTAAGCAACAAGCCGCCCACGAAGGCGTGGCAGTCAAAGTGTTAGGAAACCTATTAGATGCTGGGTATAGGTTTTTTTTGCCTTTTCAGCCTCTGTCTTGTTATTTTCGCATCATAATACGGTCTGCGACTTTGACTAAGCCGTCAACTCATCTTGCAAGAAGACTATCCGAAGTTCTACAGCCCAATCTTGGCCACCATAAAATACATTACATTTTACATATTGCGTCAAGATTGCTGATTTTATGCGTATGAAACTGTAGCCAATTAATAATGCTGTATTTATCGCATTCTCAACACATCGTAGAGCAATTTATTTATTTACCCAATAGACCGTGTGCTACCGATTTAGTGTGTAGTAAATAGGTAGTTAGATCATCTCTGTTATAACAATAACAATTTTGATGAACCGCGATGATGGTAAAAATATTCTGCATTTTATGTATGTACCTACGACTTTATGTATAACACTAGCCAAACTCGATGTCGAATGTTTGTAAACAAACCTATAATTAACTATGTTACCGCGACTTTTTACACGCAATTTACATTACTTGTCGATTTGAGATCCTTCAATAAATATTGCTTACTAAGCAAGTGAGTTTTAGTTATTTGTGTCGTGGTTTGTTTACAAACATTCTACATCGGATTTGGGTAGTGATAGGCACATTATCATAGGATGAGAATTTAAGACGTGTGATGTAGCATCTGAAATACTGCAGGCAGATGCTGGATGCGGCAAGCTGAAGACGGGGCGCTATGGCGCTCATTAGGGGAGGCCTATGTAAAGCAGTGGACTAATACATTTATAGGCTGTTGATGATGATGGAACAAGTAATGTGATTATGTGATACACATTCGTAGAAAAAACGTTGATAAACTTCTGTGCACTTTTAACCAGGACGAAGAACCTATTGGTTCCGTGACCCCCGAATACTCAAACGCAACTCAGATATGAGCACTTCTCAAGTCGCGTTTTTTGCAAGTTTTCTATGAAAATCTGTCAAAAATTCGCCACTTGAGACGCGCTTATATCTGAGTTGCGTTTGAGTATTCGGGCGTAAGCTACTCAATATCGTAGAAATACGTAGAATACCTTCTATTTAATTTACTTACCATCTTTCCATCATTGCATTGTAAGCAAAGTTCTCTTATTTTATTTAGGGCTTACAAATATTCGAAAATTTTGATATTCGAATATTCGATTTTTTTTCGGGTACTATTCGAATAATTCGAATATTATTCGAATAATAGAAAATTGTTATAATGACGTCTTCTTCTATTATTTTATGAGTTATTTAACAAAATAACACAAAACAAATAAAATTAACAAAATGTTGTGTCGTCGTAACAACATAGGTGATTTACACGCACAATCAACCACAAATTCTTAGTAAAAAAACAGTCTTCAAAATCTAGGTTAGTAGGTATTTTAAAAATATCTGCAATAAAATTTTACCCAGTATCAAGTAGATAAATAGAAACGGTAAGTAACTGTTACACGTTAGTATCATAGATAAATGAATTATTTCGTCCATGGTAGTAAGTAAATTAACATTTTATAAAATTTATATATTTTAATAATTTAAAAATCATGAAAGTGCTTTGTTTCGCACATAATTTGGTCAAGATCTCAGGAACCCTGCTGTCTATTGAAATGACTTATGTTTTGATTCGTAGGTACTAATTATTTGGTTCCTTGAACCAGTTTCTTCATAAGTTGTGTAGTTTTCTTGTAAATAAGCAAAAACTTGAATTTTGCGCTTACGCCGTTTCAAAAACGCGAAGTCATATGCCTATCCTTTTCACTAAATGGCGCGCATTACGCCCTAATTCTAAGTGGGGGAACTGGGATCTGCACTGTCACCTCGCATGGGAGTGTATTGTGCATTGTCCCCCTGCCTAAACAGGCCCTAAACAGCCCAACTCCTTGAAGTACCGGAGCAGGACTTTTGGTGACTGACAGCTTCGTTTCAGCTTTTCTGTGGGTGTGGATGGGGTTGATGCCTCAATGAGACTCTTCAGTCCCGTCTTGTGTCTGGCCTCCTCTATGGCCGTGCAGAGTACCACAACGTGTTCCACAGTCTCTGCACTGGTTTGTTGATTTTATTCTTAGGGACGCTGCCATTGCTTCCTGATGTATGTGAACATGCAAAGGCGTTAAACCTAGTATTATGTCTAGTGCTGCTGATGGGGCTGATTTCCTGCATCCGCATATGAGTGTGCAAGCCAGTCTTTGACCTACCTATAGCACCGTAGGTTAGAACTGAACGGACCATGACTGTATACAGCCATAGGCACAACTTAGGTTTGAGGCCCCAGTCCTTGCCCACCACTCGTGTGCATTGCCATAAGACTTTTGTGGCTTTTAATATAACATGATCTAGGTGTTTGCCCTACAGTAGTTTACTGTCTAGTCATATGCCATTTACCCTTTTAACACAATGTCATTTACGTGAGAGACAGAGATAGACAGAAGAGTCTCGTCAAATACGCGAATGCACTACGTAGTCACGCGCGGCACTCCCGAGTGTTTCCGAACCCTATAACTTTGTCATGTTGTTAACCCGAACGACGTAAACTTGTATTGTCTTGTATGGATATATAGCGCGAACTTTTGTTTGACATTTTAAGCACATCAGAGTTCAGAGTTTTGTGTTATTGAGTTAAATCGAATATTCGAATATTGCAATTTCAGTATTCGAATATTCGAACTAATCTAATATTCGAATAATTCGAATATTCGAATATTCGAATGCAAGCCCTAATTTTATTAGATCTCGTCCCAGTTTCAAAAAGACTTGGAGCAATATGATGAATTAAAACTGCGTTGTATGCTAATTTGAATTTTCTTATCACATCTATTCTGTACGACGCAGCGGGGGTCATCGGCCACGACAGCGTTATCAACGTTATCACACGACTCTGATTCGACCCTTGGTTTCTTACAACTTACTCTCAAATAATAATTAATGCTCGTGACTTTGGTCATCTGTAATCAATTCTGATCTCAAACCTACAACTTTTCCTACAAGGTTTGTAGGCGTTAAGCATCAGCAGCTCTTATACGATTTTGGTTACACGGTTTGTGGGCATTTGGTAGGCATTCCTGATCCTTAATCCTCGAGTTTTTTACTGCCAAAGGTGTGTGGATTTCATACAATAACCTCGCGGAATAAACTAAGGAACTCGCGTATCAAGTCCCACCCACTCGTGACAAAAGTTATTTTAACCGGCGGAATATGCCCTAGACGCTAGACGCCACAATGGAAACTTCCTTCAATTATCCGACACCGAAACTAACCTTAATCCCCCAGCTTAAAGACTACACTGGCTATGTGTGCAAATAACCACTCAACGGTCCGGAGCGCGCGAGCGACTCTAGCCTCAACTGTCCGCGCGTTTTCGTACCTTACGCTAGCACTGCGCGGCCGCGACCTTTTCGACAAAAACGTTTGTAATTTTAAAACTACTATAGCTTTAGTAATATAAAAAATACTATATGAAAGATAAAATAATTTCAAATCTAATAAAAATAAAAATAATTAGTTCGATTGAAAAGCATAGCCTGTAAAAAGGCTTAAACTTACCGATTTGAACAAAATTTAAGGAAACTTTTTTACTTCTAATTTTATCTATAAAATGAAATAGTTCTTGCAGAGTATTATTTATATTTAATAATAAAAAAGTAAATTATCTGGCCTCTCTACAGATACCAATATCTTAATATAAATATTTTAATTTCTATAATAATAAATTAAAACTATCTGCCTACTGCTCACAAGGTCAGCGGTGAAAGACGCACCACCAACTTCTTTAATTTTTTGTTCGTAATTTTTGTTGCCACATGCAGAAAATAAATATTCCCATAGATGAAATATTTATTACAGAGCCATCTAGTAGCTGCCAACAGAACTAATTTAGGCTGGGTTCGTCAAAATATGATTAAAACGGTACTAAGTCGGATTGGTGACTGTACTCCCCACGGACAGTTGAGGCTACTTTTTTTTCGGTGACTGTAGTCACCACGGACTGTTAAGTGGATAAGCGTGTTTGCAAAAGCCAGCTGTAAAATGATGTTATGAAAATACATTTTGAGTTTCTTTGTTCTGGCTGGTGTTGATTAAGTTCAGACCATTCAGAGTGACAGAATTCGGCTTGAATGGGGGTTAATTACGCTTTATGAATCGTGGCGCGGTCTTTTAGCTAGCGGCTAGTAATCAACAAAACAACAACAGTTCAGTCAACAGTGCAGTTCTCTTGCGAATAAAAATAAACTTCGACCGTATTCCTTTATTTAAGATTCTCTAGTAGAACTTGTTATTCCGTGATAAAAATTAGTCTCAAGGTCATTCCAGGTCTACAGCTACATCTTTACTGAATTTCAGCGCGCTCCGTTCTGGCGTGAAGAGGTAACGAACAACCAAAAATTTACTTAACTTTCGTATTATTGATATTCGTGTGATTGTAAATGAAACACATCCTTTAATCAATATTATTCCACCTTTTAATTAAAATTGCTGCCAAAAAACAAACAATTTGACTGTAGGGTAATAGCTATTTTAAAGGTGCCATAGGACGTCAGGCGTAAGCGTGAAAGGGGTAGTATAGTACCTTAGATGGCCTAATGTCCACTCCCCTAGACATTTCTACCACGTTTAAAACAATAATAGCTTTAAATTGCTCGTATTATGATGTCTGGTTGTGGCAGCTCAATTCATCACTCATTCATTCATATCATTTGTTTCACACACTACATCATCTACTTCATTCTTACGAGACATCATTATGTCTCGTAAGAATGAAGTAGATGTTGTCACAAACATAATTCATTGAAATCTTTAGAATATTCTTTAAGTTGTTTTCCCTTGGGTAATATTATGTAATATTGTGGTAATAGTGGTGAGCGAGTTTTTTAAAAGAGACGATACTATTGGTGCATTTCTCCAATGGAGTATAAAAAGCAACGTACATTCATAAATCAAAGTAAAATTAGATCTATGTATGTACACATTAGCGGAACGTAAAATCAGGTCAAAACGCAACGTACGTATTAGCGAAACGTAAAATCAAGTCATAATTTTTGACGACCGATGTGGCGCGGCGGGCGAAGGTCCGCCTGCGACGCAGAAGGTTGCGGGTTCGATTCCAGCCTTGGGACAAATGTTTGTACGATCTGCAAATATTTGTTCCGGGTGTTCTGGGTATTTTCTATATATAATAAAAAATATCTATCTATGTTATATATTGTATTAAGTTTATCAGTCATCTAGTACCCATAACACAAGCTCTGCTTATTTTGGGGCTAGATGATGCTGTGTGGATTGTCCAGCATTATTTATTTATTTAATCGCGAATACCTACGACTGCAGTTGCCTTAGTTAATTCGCTATTGTATAATTTGGAAGCTTTCCAAATCGAAACGTATTCCGTTGAAATAAGTTTTGTTCGTAAGCCTGGGCCAAATACTGCAGTGCATGTAGGCCAATGAAGGAAACTTGCATCTAAATTTCCATTCTATATATTAGTACTTGTGTTTTTATTTATTTCCTATCTTTTGTCTTCGATCTAAGCGTGTTCTATGTGTTCAATCGTGTTGCTATGGTTGCAAATAAATTAATCCATACTTAATATTATAAATACGTAATTAACTCTGTCGCTTTGTCTGGCTGTTACCTTTTCACGACAAAATGGCTGAACGTATCTTAATAAAATTTCGCAAAACGAATATTCGCGACGGAATAATTGGCAAGGGGATAAATGATGTCCCGGGATGGACTAGCTACTTTTTATCCCTTGGAAAACGCGTGCGAAGCAGCGGGCAGAAGCTCGTATGAATTTAATATCTATTCAAAGTTTGGATACCTACTACCTACACTTTGTATATCGTGTTTATTTCGAAGGATATATTTAATCAAAAGTATTGCCCATAGAGGAGTTACAAAATCAAAATGCAAAATTGTTATAACTGCGTTCTGTGAAGCTGCAGAGATTTATTATCCTTAAGAATTAAAAACTAAAGTTTTTATAAGTTCACAGTACCTGCACCGAAGCTCTATAAACCTTTTTACGACGTCAAGACCTTTTAGTACGTGTAGGTGCAGCTATTACATCAGAGATTAACCTAATACGTTATCGTGCTTCGTGTAGGTATAAAACGAGAGTTAAACCTTTTCTACCCTTGTAGGCCTAGATAAGACTTATCTTACTAGGCCTACAAGGGCCTACCTATCGGTCTAATACCTGGCATTAGGCCTACAGGATCACTACGTATAATAAACATTGTCCCTCGCCGCGTCTGTCAGTCTGTCTGAACGCGATAAAAGCTGGATTTTCATACGGTTACCGAAAGGATTTTCATTCATTTTCACCTATGGATGGAATGATTAGGAAGGTTTAGGTGTATAATGCATTAGGCCCTTATTAATACACCTAAACTTTCGAAGCCAATTTACACGACACTCTAATGACAAGGGTTTTGTGTAAATTGGCTAAAATATATGACTGGCGTGCATCGGGTTTATCAATAGAGATACATAAAATATGTGAAAACAATGTATTACAGAATGATCCCTAAAAAGATTTATATAAATTTCTATCTACTACCCCTGCAAGGCAGGGAGGATTGCTAGTAATGAATATATTCTGAAGAAAAAGGATATATTCTGAACCATTCACACAGCATCATCTTGCCCCAACTTTAAAGGAAGCAGAGCTTATGTATGTGTTGTTAGTTGAATAAATTAATTCCTGGTAATATATTCGGCTATTATACATCTAAGCCCCGAAAAAATGTTTATAAAACAGTCAGATTAACTAGATGAGCAAATGTGTATATGTTAAAACTATTTCTGAATCTTTAGGCTATGAATTTATGCATGAGATATTAATATTTTCTAAACATAATCGCGTTTGAATCTGAATGATAAATCTTGAGTTATTCGAAGGTTGTGATGTTTCGTGCAGTAGCTACCAATAGAGAGATAGTCGATCGTATAGCAACTTTGTGAATATTTTGTTGATACCAATTGTTGACCAAATTACAAATAATCCATGGCCATCTAACCCAAAAATTAACCACATAAGGCATATGTAATTTCATCGACAATTTATCTCGTAACACATCTAGGTTTCGTTTTTATACAATTACATTAAACTCCACATCATCAGATGTTAGTCTTCACGCCATAACTACAGAACGGATCGGGCTGAAATTTTACATAAATGTAGTTCTAGACCTGGAATAGTAATTAAGCTGCTACTTCTGCTTCCGCCCGAAAAAACGCAGACTAAACCGCGGGCAAAAGCAAATCGCGACCTCACCTAAAATATTGAAATTATTAATTTTTATATTTTGACTAGCTGCAGCCCACACGCACGCTTTTTTCCGGAATAAAAGGTAGCCTATGTCCGGCCCCGAAATACCATCTTCCTCGCTGCTAAATTTCACCGAGATCCCTTCAGCCTTTCTTATAAATTTCTTATAAGCCTTTTTTATAAATAGTGTAACTAACACGACTTTCTTATACATATATAGATATTACGGTACAAGACTTCAGACGAAAAAGCGGCCAAATAGATCAGAGAATTAACTAATGTACTCTTTTTAACTCTTCAAGTTCTGTGCTCCTTGACAAACGGCATTCTAATCCTCTTATCATATATTTAGTTGCGACCGGATAGCGCGTCCCATAAACACGGTTAGAACCATAGATCTAAGTAAAATCTGTAGATATGGCACGTTCTCCCAGCGCATACTCAACAACAGGCCTGTGTTATAACTACACACAAACAGTCGCTCACAATTACATTTCTAACCTTGTGCAATAATTATAATGAACAAACATGAGGGCATTGCTGTAGTCTTGTCAATAAATCACACTAGTACGTCGTAGCAAGCACGCGTAACACGAACGCCGGCGGCGTCCGATTATGACTAAGGTGGGTAGACCTAATTGCTCCTAATTTGAGACTTCCACTTTCGAGAAGCTAAGTTCCTCATCTCCCCTTTTTTACTTAGATCGATGGCTAGTACCCTATCTATTGAGCTGTATTATTTGATATGCCCTTACGTGCCCTATCGTTAGATCGTACTTGACCGCTATGGAAGTTTTTTTGTGTTTTCAATGACTTTGGTTCAGTCGCCGCGAAATGTGTACTTAGTGTTATTTGCTACACTTCAATATAGCTATGTTTACTAGCTAACGCTTGCCATTTCATTCGCGTAGACTATAGGATAAAAAGGCTTCCTACAATTTGTTAACTTATTCAGCCGTGAAAATGTAATAAACAGACAATAAACAGCCAGAGTTACTATCGCATTTAAAATGTGCTTTTATCTATGCCGTGTAACTTATTTTTATTTCTCTGCTTATGCCTATAATTCTCAATTCCAGATTCGTGAAAGACCTAGAAGACGGCTACGTCCGACACAGGCCGACAGCACGCCTACGGCAATCAGCATCGATGGGTGCATCGACGTCGACATACAACGAGATAATACCACCTCCGCTGCCGCCGCCGCCCACTCTGACGCAGGGACGACGGGTGGATACGTCACTACGTCGCCTGGAGAGGGCGCACGACGACCTTTTTCAGTTGTAGCGGCCGAGACAGCGCAGGTGAGACTAGTGATGTCATTACTCTTCCCAGTGCCCACTCTAACGCAAGCACGACGGGTGGATACGTCACTACGTCGCCTGGAGGGCGCACGACTACCTGTTTTAGTTGTAGCGGCCAAGACAGCGCAGGTGAGACCAGTGATGTCATTACTCTTCTCAGTGCCCACTCTAACGCAAGCACGACGGGTGGATACGTCACTACGTCGCCTGGAGAAGGCGCAATACGACCTGTTTCAGTTGTAGCGGCCGAGACAGCGCAGGTGAGACTAGTGATGTCATTACTCTTCCCAGTGCCCACTCTAACGCAAGCACGACGGGTGGATACGTCGCAGATGTCGCGGATGGATTGCGCAGTGTCCACTGTGACGCAGGGACGATGGCTCGCTACGTCGTCGCCTGAAGAGATCAATGTTACGTCATTGTTCGACATTATACCGTCTGACAATAAGACAAATAAATATTAAATAATAAATGATGCTGGATAATCCACACAGCATCATCCAGCCCTAAAGTAAGCAGAGCTTGTGTTATGGGTACTGGATAACTGATATACTTTATACAATACATACATAGATATATATTTTTTATTGTCCATAGAAAATACCCAGAACACCCGAAATAAATATTTGCAGATTGAGCAAACATTTCGTCGCAATCGTCGTATAGGAAGGATCTGCATTTTAGCCACTTTACAGAAGAGCACTTTAATGTTTTGGAATTGGATGTTTCGTCATATTTTGTAAACGTAAATCAACGTAAAATTTTCAATAGTTATTATTTCTAAAAAACTATAGGTTTTACGATATGACCTACATGAAAAACCCAAATTTTGCCTAGTTTTCGTAAAAAGTCACATGCTTCATTGTTCTGCGGAGACTTAAGTAACGGATGTAATGGTACGAAATTATAATTCGGAGCATCATTGCAAAATTCACGGCGCATTGTATTATCCGCCTTTATTTTGGGGACTTTCAATCAAATCAACTGGCGTATGTGAATGTGGTAACTAGGAAATAAGACGACTAATACCTCTGTGTTACAAAAACGTTATATTTAAAAGTTTTACATCTCGAGACACTGCGGTACACGTGACGAAAAGACGCCATGGATCTTCCCGGATGCAGGTCCATGGCGCTAGATCGGGGATCAATATTTTTATCAAAGTTGGACTTTCTTATTTGGACGGTTTGGTAGACATAATTTCGGGGTATTACCGGCGATTGAGACTGGAGTTGGTATTAGATGTGCATTTAAAATGATTTTCGTCTTGCCCATGGTCATGATAAGACCAACGCATTTGGAGGCTCTACCAAGGTCACCGGGCATTGAAATGAGATCCTAAATGGTCGGAATCATGGCTAAGTTATCGCCTGAAAAGGGAAGGTCAGAGTACCTGCTCGCCGTTTATTTTGATGCCTACCCCTTTTCAATTTAGAACTGAAAACACGTGCTGCAACACAGTCGACAACAGTTTCGGAAAGATGACGTCTGCCGGCGGCTTCCCTTGCTGTAGTATGGTGGGTTTTGAGTTCCGCCATAGAGAGTGAGGCCATACTCTTATACTCTGTATCTTGACAAATAACAACAAAAATGAAAAAAGAAAACATTTTTTTTATCTTATTTTCCTTTACGTTTATGTAGGTTTCTGCAAAAAAAAAAATTTGCAAATAATCAGATCCGACTCTGTTCTACGACTGCGACGATTTGTCCTGGGGCGGGAATCGAACCCACAACCTCCCTGCGTCGCAGGCGGATCTTCGCCCGCTAAGCCACTGAGGTCGTCAAGATTGTCAAGAGACATCTCGATGATGTCCATGATTTTATGGCCAGTCTAGCAAGCCGACTATAAAGATCTTGGAATAGATATTTCTGTCTGACATTTTGAAAAGCTCTGATTCTTATCTTGCACGGAACCTCGATTTTTATCAGAGTTCAAACCAGTTATTTGATTAATTTATATTTTAATGTTTTCCAGATATGCGCGCCTTCAATAAACGCGTTGCGTTGTGTTGAAGCCACACCGATCGTCAATAACTTCGATCGTTTGATATCGATCGCGAATTTGACGTTCCATGAATCGGACACCGGTGAGTGATCTTCTAGATTGGACCCTAGTTACAAGTGTTACCGTATAATATTGTCCGTTTCATAATAATAAGTGTTATGCTAACACTATGCCAGTAAGTTAAAGTGTAACGTAAAACTACCTGATTAGCTTCTATCTATCGCTTGAGAAACCGATGATTAGTAAACCTAGGTACCTTGATAAACAATAATGAAATGAAATATTTATTCCTATAGATTACTATAGATTACTAGATAAATTGAATCAATATGCTATCAAAACTAACTAAAATTAGCAAAAAGAAAATGTTTACTCAAAACGTCGTGTATAAGTCTAAACGTAAATATTATTGAAAAAGTCCTCAACACTGACTTTGTCTAATTCAAGTTTTTTCTATCAAGTAACAGTATTTCTTATAAACTGTGGTTTTAATCATTATACGTACCTATTTATATAGTTTATATTATATTTATTGTATACTTTGTATAGTATAACATTTTATACTCCAAAAATCAACAGATCTAAGCAAGGCAGTCTGTTAGAATAATTTTATTTATATTTATTCTAAACGTTATTATGGCACTAATGTATAAAGTTGTTGAGCTTACAAATGTATAAAAAACAATGTTTATGTTTAAAGTACGTGTATATAAATAATTCAACGTAATACGTATAAATTAAAACAAAATAATAAATTAAATAATAGCGAACCTGGATGAGATTAGCACAGGAACGTGTGGAATGGCACAAGAGTTTGGACGCCTATACCCAGCAGTGGATGAAGTCAGGTTGTGGATGATGGCGGAGGTGATTAGAAAGTTTATTTGTGTATCGTAAAATGTTAAAGCGATAGAAGATGTTATGATTTCGCTTTAGTAAAACACAATTTGTAATGTCAAAAGTTGTGTTCTTCGCACACATTCGCAAATTTTTAAGTACTTCGTAGTCACAAAAAACTAATTATTCTAAGTAACTTTATGTAATGTAAATACATATTGTATAGGCTAATCAAAATGGTCCCATAGTAAAATTGTTATTAATTTTATAAACTAAACAAAAATTTAAACTCATTTACCTATCCAATTAAGTATATCATATTCCTGAAAATATTATAATAAATAAATGTTTGTTTATTCAGGCAACTTAGTCTAAATAATAATATTTATCTTTATTACATAAGATCTTCAAAATTAATTCTATCAAATTTTAAGATAATTTTTGTCGCAAATTGGATAAGTTTATTGTATGATAAATTAAATGCACATGTTCATTTTAATTTGTTTTTGGTCTCTCCCGGGCCAAAAGTAGCACTAAATTGTAAAAAAATGTTACTAAATTGTAAATGTGCCTTTTAGATAAATATTTAATAGGACTGTTCCTGCAGCTGTTGGTTGGCACCTTTAAATGTATTGCACGTTTATAAGTAACTAGTTTCTGCCTGCGGCTTTGGACGCGTTGTGTCTATGGAAACGTTTAATAGTAATTTATATCCCATGGGAACTGATTTATGGGATAAAAAGTAACAAGTAGTAGTTTTATTGCAGGCTTAGATCTACCGCAAAATTTCAGCACAATCCGTTTAGTAGTTTTGCGTGAAGAGTTAACACACATCCATCCATACATTTAAACATCCAAACTTTCGCATACAATATTGTATTATATTATAGTGTTCTACATCAGTGATAGATAACTTAATCTCTGTATGCATAATCTGACTTCATAGCCAGCTGAGTTTATTTTATTTATGATAAGAAAACGTGCAGCTATTTTCTGTTGTAATTTCTTAAAATGGATACTTCATTTCTGCCTTGCCAAGTTAGTTTAGTTTTATTCACAACCAAAATCACCAGCAATATTGAGATATTGCGAGTTGTGCCACAAAGATATAAACTTGTCGTATGATAAGTTTACAATGCAAATTCGCCGCTACTTATAAACCTCTTCTAGGGCGGATCGTCCCTGGTCGCGCGGCAAACAATGTTTTTTGTATATTCTGCGTTTAGTTTTTTTAGATAAGAGTCGTTTGTTATCTTTTGATGACATATGTACGTCATGAAGAGAAAAAACACTGCTTTTGCCACACTATTGCTTAAAGTAGAGATATTTTAAAAGGCACGTCAGGATGAAAAATTATCTAACTTGGCATTTTCAAATAGAAGTCAGATGCAAGGTGGCCTTAGAAAGTTTTGAAACTGCAATATAAAATGGCTGCATTTATTGAACTACTGGTGCTATGTTTAAGTTTCTAGAATGGCAATGGCCTTTATTAAAATCAAATAATAAAAACAAATTACAACTAGTATTTACAATTGAAACAATTGAGCTAACTGCAGACTCTTGCAAACAATCTACAGGTAGCTCAACTGATCCATATCAATACCAGTCGGAAGCGTCCCCAAGACGCTGGCTGCATTGCTCCGCATTTTAAGTTTCTTCGACGAACACCTTTTTAATCTCACCATTGTATGTTGCATCGAATTTGAAAAGTAGAGTGTTTACGGGTATATCTCAGACTTGCAGCTTTGCTGTGTTTTTCAATCAGCCGTGTTTGTCGATTTGTGTTATACAGGTTATGAGCCTGTATCATACACAAACGACTTATGACATGACTCATGTATGCCTCCTGTTGACGGAAGCTTAATGCATAACGTAGCTTATGAATAGAGTACGTCCCGTACGTCGCTTGCGTGTGACAGTGATGCCAGATGCAAAAAAAAAAAGTTACTTTACCTATTCCACGCTATATTTTCTGTTTGGTAGTTCGACTGACAATTAAATAGTGGTGTCCTAATGCTTTAACGTATTCGATTTTTCATCACAATCGATTTTGTTTATGAAGGAGTTCTAATCGATTGTGTTATTTTGCTTAATGTTTTGTATTATTTTACAGACATACTCAGGCGTCTAAATGATATAATTTTTAGAATTTTCAATTTTTATTTTTTTATTTTTTGGCATAACACGCGTTTTTCCGTGATAAAAACTACGAGAAACTACTCGCAAGACATATTTTCAGAGTTACTGTGGTAAACTAATTTTTTTTTATATTGTCATTACTTTTTCATGGAAAAACCATCTAGAATAATCATCGTTACATACTATGTCGGCTCGAACTTTCGTAAGTCCCCATATTTTTGAGTCGACAGATTCGCATCTCTATTTATCAAAAGTAACTGTGTCTATGAAATATTGCATTCTCTCATCATTCACTCACATGTCAACAATTGAGGAACTTCATAATCGTGCATCAAACAGAAAATAAGATCGTGGAAGAGGTATAAGTTGCAAAATAACAAAGTTAACGCGGCATGCTTTATCTATTTATTTAGCTTATGGTCAGGTGGGCCATTTCGTCATCAAGAAATGTGAGTACATCATATAGTTTGCAGTAATTTGCAATATTGAAAAAGGGGAAGTTGACGAACTTTTCGAGTAAAAATCAGCATAGGAATAAATAATACATCAATAATCTGTATGTGATATCGTGTCTAACTGTTATAGTAATAAAGTCGAAAGTATGTTAAAAAGTAAGCCCATTTGTACACGAGGCGACTAAATAATCGCTGGCTCATACGATGTACACTAAAACTGGTTTTCGCATAATTTTTTTATGTGAATACCACGAATATTATAGCAGCTGCCACGATCGGCTGTTGGCAACTATAGGTAGTCACCGCCAAAAAGCGTTCATATGAGGAAGACTCAAAAATTTCGTGTAAATACAAAGAAACAGAAACCGCTAAAATACATTCCTTTAGCAATATTAAAAAAATAAATGTTTTCCTGTCAAAGTTTATAAAGAGAAATCGGAGTTAACGAAGCACAAGTAAGAAAAAAATGGATTTGTAAATAGTTTTAAATAAGAATACAAATTTCACGAGCGCTTTGATTTACGTCCTATTTGGTCGACGGGTTTGGTTTGGCGGCTTTTGGCATTCTTAAAGCCGCCAAACAGAAACAAACACAAAGTATATGGAGTTTTCGTCTGTGCAAAGCTTTTTGGCAGTGACTGGTACGTCACCTCGTGTGAAATGGGCTAAGTAGATATATATAAATATTTAAAGTGCGAACAATTATTTTATGTTGCGAATGCAAGCTTTTACTTTTGTAAATTGTTCATTTTGTTTATTTATGCTAATGGAGCTTTATTAAATATGTTATTACCCGTTCTACTGGAGTTTTAATAATACACTAAATTCAATAGAAAAAATTTATTGTAAATAAAAATATAATATACTTACTCGATTTAATAATATAATTCTTACGTATCAAACCAACTATGTATTTACAGTCAACGTATTTACAATTATTTCTTTACTGAATTGTGATGTAGGTACTTGAAGATGTAACGGAATTTACAAAAACATATTATAGCCCTTGGCCCATTAGACCCTTTTACCTTGTTTTTTATTTTTGTTACGTATCATTTATGTCAAATAATAATACTCATTATTTATTTACAAAGAAAATGACAAAAGAATAGAAACAAATTAGAACTAGTATTTACAATTGAAACAATCATAATACATACTGTTAATCATAATAGCTAATAACGTATTTGATTCGTTATTAGCTATTATCGTAGCATAGACAAAATAAGATTGCAGATTAGGTAATTGGCTGTTTTTTTTGAATATTGATATGAAATGAGATACATACAAAAAATACTATTAAATAATAGAAACACATCATCATCATCAACCTATCTTAGTCCACTGCTGGACATAGGCCTCCCCCAATGAGCATCATAGCGCCCTGTCTTCAGCTTGCCGCTTCCAGCATCTGCCTGCAGTCTTTCGCTGATCGTCATCCCACCTGGCCGGAGGGCGTCCTATACTACGTTTGCCGAGTCGCGGTCTCCACTCGAGAACACGTTTACCCCAGCGGTTGTCGGTTCTTCGCGAGATATGGCCAGCCCACTGCCACTTCAGCTTGCTAATTCTCTGAGCTATGTCGATAACTTTGGTTCTCTGTCGGATGTACATATTTGTTACGAATCCTATCCTTCAGAGAAACTCCGAGCATAGCTCTTTTCATAGATCGCTGAGCGACTTATAGAATACATAAAAACTAGTATTTACACTTGAAACAGTTGAGCTAACTGCAGACTGTTGCAGACACCCTAAAGGAAGCTCTGTGATCTATATCAATACCAGTCGGGAGCGTCCCCAAGAGGGTGGCTGCATTGTTTCGTTGTATGACGATACTGATGCGCTGCGCCAAATACTCACCAGCTCTCGGGTCACGCGTGCTTTCGACAAGAACAAAAATATATAATAATATTATACAAATATACAAATTAAGTTGATTGTCTCCCTTAAATTGTCATAAAAATATTCGTATTTTTTTGTTAATTATTTTGGACCAAACAAAACGTTAATAATTCTATTAATAGAATATAGACGTTAGTGTATTGCTTATGTATGAATGAGTGAGGAGACCCATCACATAATGTTTATTTTCTAATTATTGATTTTATTTAGACATAGTATAACTTTGCTTGATATATTTTATGTAAAGAACCCATGGAAGATGGTCCCCAAGATACAGGTGTATCCTAGTTTGGGGATCAACGATGTAATAATTTTAAGTCTCAAATATTTTTCAATACACGTTATTATTATTATTATGAATATACCCCGTTATCTACGTAGCAGCTTGGTGGCAGACGGTACAGTCTGTACGGTACAGGACGGTCTTTAGTGATGTGACAATGTTTTCCAAATAAATTATTCAAGAAGGAAAGGAAACAAAACTTATATTTTTATGTATTTAATACATGTCATTCAAAATAGATACCTAATTAAAATTTGTTGAATAAAATATCTTTAATAACAATAACAATTAATTTATTGTTATTATCTCGTTATTATCATAAAAGGTTCAATACAGATTACGAGGTCTGCTTATGAATATCCAAAAATCGGTTTTATGGGAGACAAACACCTTAAACATCTCGCGATACCAAATTGTCCTTGTGATATCCTCTATCTCTATATTTCCTACTGATTAACCTACTACTAATTGAGACGCGCGCTAGAGCGTCCAGCCAAGTTCGGATTTGATCTTACCTTTCTAGCTGTATGAGAAATACACAATTCTTTATTTAACAAAATTAAATATTAAATGTAAGTTAGTAAGGTACATTCATTTTGTATTTCACATCACAATCATTTTAATTTAAACTACTATCGTTATTGCCCTACTATTGTAATTCTTTTGAAACTGCATCGTTAGTAGATATATTTTTTTTACTACACAATATTAGTAGGTATACTACAAATTACTAATATTTTGTTGTAAAAGTTGCAGAAAATTGTCTTAGATTGATCTAAGTTATTTACAAATTTAAAACAACTGGGTACAAATTCGTTATCAAATATTATGTACATTATGCGCCATGTTTTATTATCCTAATAACTTCACAAACCTACCTTGTGAAATTATTAGGATAATAAACCATCCTAAGTGGGTGCCTCTTCTATTTGGTCGTGTATAAAAATAGAGTCCAAAGTCCTATTTAATAGAAAATCCAGGTCGTTAGATATCTTGTTGAGCATTCGATCCGTGTCCGGCGAGTCGTACGCTTTGTTCCACTCCCTATTCACTTGTTCTATATCCGATTTTGTATCTTCTTTCACTTCAGTGGACGGGAGCGAGGTGGACGAATACTCTGATTTACTTTTTTTTAGACAGGACTTGACAGGAGGGGAGGGTATTCTAGACACGTCAGGGGTTGATTGGACGCATATCGTGCAGTATTCTTTGGATGTACCGAAGTGTTTGTCGTAGGGTTCGAAGTTTACTGAGCAGGTTAGGAGAGGGGTGTTTGTTTCGGGCGGGGGGGTGAGGGCGCCTAGCTCCAGACAGACCGTGGCCATGTACTCCGGCTGGCGCGGTGTGCGGGGGATGAGGTCGCAGGCCGCGTGCGAGACGCGCCGCTCGTAGCGGTGCGGGCTGATGATGGACTCTTTGTATTCCACGCAGCGGACGATGTCCGCTACACTGTCGGGGTTCGATAGTCTTCTGAAATAGATATTTACATCTATATGAGGATCTTGAAAAGGTTAATATTGGGAGATGTATGTATTTTCTCGTGATCATGACCACAAGTCACGACTGGAAAGAGGTTGTACAACGTATAAAATTTAGCAGCATCCTAATAAGTCGCTACAAACTTCTACATTCTTAAAACTTTTTTTTTTTAATCTAATTTATTGTTAAGGACTTTTACTATGTAAAGTATGTCAGTCCTATCATAACCTAAACTTAGCAATAACAAACAAAAGAAAAACAAACAACAAAATCAAGCATAATAGTCAATTTGTAGGTAGCTATATACAAAGGAAGTCACTGATGCATAAAGATTTTAAACAATGAAATGGCCGCTATTGAATTTGGTTCTGCTAAAATGTTAATAAATGTTCCTAAATCTAATCTATTTAAATTAAGTTCAGTCATCAGTGCCGCCCTTTGATCTTTGAACTTGGTGCAGTCCATCAAGATGTGGTGCACATCATCTTGGACTTCACAAACTTCATAGTTTGGAGAGTCCGTTTTTTTCATAAGGAACCCGAATTTCTTTGATGGATAATGACCAGATCGTAGCCTATGAGCGATAACAATAACAGATTTACTTATCTTAAAACTGTTTTAAATTTAGGTCTTTTCATAGTATAATTCCTCTCCTCTAGTAAATTCAGGTAAGTGAAACTCTTCCTATGGGTGCTATGGGGTAAGGTACATATTTGTGGTCAAAAAATATTATGGCAGTCCTTTTTGGCTCGGTTCAAGTCCTACATCGCGAGAAAAGTGTTGCAACTAGCGAGGCAAGCGGTGATCTGACTGGAAACTGCTCTACACTAAAGGCGACTTCTCCTACTTGACGCTAAGACATACTTCGGCTCGCTGAGCCTTTGTAGTAAAGACCCACGTTATACAAAAACAAGAGTTCTAACTAACCAAGCATGCTGGTTGTAATAATCACCTGGTAATCCTATCTGGAGTCTCCAGCCCCGGAGCGCGCCAGTACGAGGCGATGGGAGACACGGGAGACGAGCAGCTCTCGAGCATGCCCGCCGCGCCTCGGCTCTCCACCTCGCCGCCTTGCTTTATGTACACTGGGAAGTATAGTCGATTAGGGATTACACTTTGAAGTTGTAGAGGGCCTCACCGCATTTATCGCCGCGGAATTTGCATAAGCCGATCAGTAAATGCTCTATCTATAGAAATGGAATCGTTTATTTGTAAATTCAAAGCACATGCGTATCTGCTTATGTAATAAAAAAGAAAGCTTTGAGGGACGACGCGACTTGTCACATGGCTTATAACATGACAAAGCTTTTTCTGTTTTTGACCGCGTCGATAATTTGTGGTGAGACCTTTAGGTGAATATCAAGAACAAGTCATCCCGAGGCACGTCATTGCAAGGACTGTCATGCAATGTTATTCAAGATCAAATGGGACAAACACACAAAGTAACTCAAGTTTTTAACTGTTTATGATAATTATGTGAGTAGGTAAGGTACTTACAACTAAGCGAAGTATCCCCAGCCGGCGACTCCTGCCAGTGTGTGCTGGAGGGCAGGCTGAGCACGCGCCGCGCTGAGTGCAGACACTCCTCGTCGCGGATCACGTAGCACACCAGCATCGCTATTCCCTGAAAGATGACGTAGCTTGGTTGGTAGCAGCATAAACAATTTTATTGGTAACAAATTGAAGTACAAGTTTACAAGTCAGGCAGTGAATCAAACGTTGTGGAATGTTCGAAGCTTCCAATCTGCGTCAAAGCATCCTCGAAAAATCAATGCGATTGGATCCTTATTTAATTTTCTGCAATGTTTGGACTTTGAGATGGAGCTGACTAAACAATCACTAACGATTTGATGCAGTTTGAAGACCCTTTGTTGGATCCTCTAATATTGGAAGATTGAACATCCGCACTATATTTGATTTTTTAAGATTGTAACATCTAGTTTATTGACTGACATTAGCTAAAGCAGCAGCTGACAGCGCTGCGACGTGCGCCA
The DNA here is from genome assembly GCA_963662085.1 of Eupithecia inturbata. Taxonomy (NCBI): domain Eukaryota; kingdom Metazoa; phylum Arthropoda; class Insecta; order Lepidoptera; family Geometridae; genus Eupithecia; species Eupithecia inturbata. The sequence continues at coordinate 3,992,808 of OY759192.1, forward strand.
GCTGCCTCTCGCCAGGCTGCGCGTACGCCACGCCGGCCGCCTGCGCCGCCGACGTCGTTAGCAGCAGAACTAGCGTGTGTCTCACCACTCGACCTCTGAAACAGTACAGAGCATGTGATCGTTGGGGATCATCTGAAGGTCGGGTACTTATAAATCCTTTGATATTTCCCTACGCAGTTTAGTTCTATTTTTCTAGTAAACTGTTGCTCCGTGGTTTCATACACAGTCATGCATCTGGAAGCTGAATCAGTCGACAGGTCCTAACCTGTCGACTGATTCAGCTTCCAGATCAGCTGTGTCCCTACCTATTTGAGGTAATGTAACTATATAATAGGTAGTACCCTACCCCTGTGATATTTTCTTTATATTTTTATTTAGAACCTTATTTTTGACAATGGTGTCGATTCTGTTGTTTTAGAATTAGCTAAAATTAGGATTTAGGAATGTTAAATAGACGAAAGCTATTCTATGTTTCAACAATTAGACTGGCAGGTTTAAAATTAGGATGACAGATCTAAAACAACTCAACTTAGTTATAATAGCTATAACCCTATTATTTGCATTACATTTTAGCTATGATTAGAAACGTCGTGTAAATTTATAGGCAAAATGCTGGATAAGAACATGACTGACTAACTGACTGAATGTCTGTCATCTTATTCTTCTTCTTCAATTTGTAGTATCCATAGTTTTTAGGTAAAACTATCTTAGAAAATTTAGAAATCGTAAAATTTTAGTTAGGAATCCTAAAACAACAGAATCGACACCAATGCCCTTTTACAGCAGCCCTAGTAAATAATTTTATAATTATTTGGTTTAACTTGATTTTTGACGATGACCATTTACAGCAGGTCTTTGTTTTGTGTTGCTTTCATTATTTATTTTGTCATAATAGATAGGTATCTTTATTATAAGCGAAATGTATATTGATGTAACCAAGTGCGCATTAAGCTCCTACTGCGAATAAATGTATGAGTATGAGTTATATATTGCGTCGTATTGTAACTGGAGGTTAGATTTGGGGTAGATCGCTAATCTCTAGAGGGGTTGGAGCAGAAGAACCACTTATGCATTCATTTAATGTTAGTCCGCCAATTCTGATAGGACTCCTAACGTGACCGACTGACCGTCTTCACCAACACTCACCACCACTACTAGTACCAATAACGTTCAACACCACTAAATGTTGCCAACGTGCTATTGTTTAACGCACCTGTCTTTCAAAAAGTTCCTCCTCTCCGCTGGTACTTTATGCGTGATCGTCCGCAACCGCAGCGCAGCGCACAACGCCAGCGCCAGGCAGAGTAACGCTAACAAGGCACAGCCGCCTGCGCACACGGCTGCCGCGGCGGCCCCCAGTTGTAGCGGCGCGCCACCCCATAACCGCGCTGTTAGCCATGCGAGCGCGCAGACGCCTATAACGAGAACTGTAAATACGTTATTTGGTTTTAGGTTTTATCCGGATATGAAGGGTAAGTTAATTCGGTCTCTATTTGATTAAACATTTTGGTCCTTCGCGCCGGATTTAACGGTCGGGACAGTTTTACGAAACATCATCATCATAATATTAGCCTGGGATCGCTCACTGCTGAGTAAGTATAGGATTCCTTGGCGTTTCTGCAAGCCTGCCCTGTGCTTCAGGCATCCATGTGCGTGCAACATGCATTTTTGTACATACATACTTCGTCGTACTCAGAGTCGTAAAACGACATGAGCAATAGCTTATACTGAGAAAATATTATGTTATTTTATTTTGCAATTTGACCAGCCTTACAAGGCCGCCTATTGCAGTCAAATTCCATTGAGATCATTATTTTTTTATTGTTAGTGTGTTCATTTATCCAATAATTCTAGCCCCTCACCTGCTAGCAGCCCCACAGACGGCGCCCTCTGCGCTCTGCCCGCCAACTCCGCCTGCAGAATGAGCGGCTGGGCGCAGAGCGCGGCGCAGCCGGCGCACCAGCACGCGGCGCACACCCAGCCCAGCGGCCCGGGGCAGGCTTGTTCCTGTCAGGGGAAGGAAGAGGTCAGTCATACTCCCAAAAAGTATAAGATTAATTATTTTGTTTGTTTGACGGCAAGAAAGTAAGAAGTTAGGACTTCACCCTAACTTCTTAAACTAATGTAAACAAAAATTAAGTAAAGGTACAGTCCGATCAGAAATAGTAGAAATTAATTATCGAGGAACTAAAATTTACTGTAAACTGGCAACTCATTATGTAAGGCCAGAGTGGCCGCTATAATGAATTTTTCGCCAGATTCAGCTTTTCTTTGCAAAATTATATGCACGTATTCAGCTTAGATCCTTACCTATTTTACTAATATTTAAAAATCATGCTTATATTACAAAATTAAACCATTCCAAAGGTTTTATTGAGTAGATTTATTTTCATAACAATAGAATACTTATACAGTATTAAAAAAAACAAATGTGTAAAAGTAATATCTGGAAATCTTGCAGTTTTTATTTGTTGGACTAATCAGAATAATTTTCCGCTAGCGGCAACACTGCAATTTCCCATTGAATCGTATTTTGTAGTGCAACAAGGGGTGGGTAACAGTGCTTTCAGAATAGGAGAATTGTTGATAAAGGCACAAAAAAATACGGCAAATTTGGTACTCCCGCGAAGCACAGAAAAGGTCGACCTAAGAAAGTGCTGGATGATTTTGATATTAGTGCTATAAGACAAAAAAATTCGCCATTTTTATTCAGTTAGGAAAGAAGTTCCTTGATTGTTTGGTTCTTATCCAGGACAAACATTTATGTAATGAGCATAAATGTGAAAAATTATAAACTGCAATGTGTTTTAAAAATATATTAAAAAATATCAATTATCAAAACGTTCTGCCGTAGTATATGGTGAAACCATGTAAACAATAGTCGCGCCCTCATTTCTTTTCTACTCTTTCTGGTCGGACTGTACCCACCACGGAAGAGAGGTACCCACATACCAAACATTGAGGTAAGTATGTACCTAAGCGATGTTTTCGCAGCCTCTAAATTGCAAACGTAAGAATATTCAGTTTTATAATGGCAAACAAAATCAATGAAACTGCAGTAAATGGTTTCTTGTTATGATCTGGCCTATTTATATCATGCATGACCTAATGATATTTAGAACACGAACTCCGTTCAGGCGTAAAGTTATATTATACCTAGTACAGACATGTCAGCCACAAGAAAGCGATAAAACAGTTCACATCAAACCTGTCTAGTATCACACTCCAGCAGGGTCAGCATTGCCGCAGAGTGTGTTCCAGCAGTGGCAGCCTTCAGCAGCACTGGTAGCCTGGCGCATCTGCCAGGCACCAGCGCCAGGAGCTGAAGAGCGGCTGCAGCCAGGCACATCGCTCCGCCGAGACTGGCTGAGATCTTGACTATGCCGCGGAGGTCTTTTTCTGCATCGGTCTGAAATTATTAATCTTTAATATGTATTATTTAATTTAAATGTTAAGAAAGTTTGTCAAATAAGTAACCCATCCTATAGAGAAATAGAACACAAGCTACCCGACTCATACGATTCATCATAATTATCATCCACCACAACTATCCCTAAGAATTCATTAACTCTGTGTTCTGTCATCCATTCCATGAATAGATCAAATCAAATCAAATTCATATATTTTGCGAAACATGGGTTACAGAGATGTTAGATTAAAATAGAATGAGCACAACCATGATCAGCTTTACAGCATGCAAAGTCACGATAAATGTATGTAAATAAATACAAAGTCAATAACTAAATTAATTAATAATCAATGAATTGATGTCATGAGCTTTTTAACATAGGCTTCCCTTGTATATTTTTTCATCGTCTTTTGCGTTTACTCTGCACGGATTTTTCGAAGCATCTAACTAGAGTATACTCAAGTGACTTTGGTCAACTTACTAGAGTAGACCGTGCGATGGTAAAGAGTGCTATGGTGCCCAGCCCGCGGCACCGGCAGATGACGTGCGTGGGCTCCGACACGCGCACCTCGCACGCCTTAGTGCTCCACGATCGAGGCTCTGAAGACGTTCGGAGACCACACGCTAGTTTGGATGCTGTGGATTACGTTAGAATGTTAAAGTATGGAAGGACTACTGTTCTGCAGCTAAACTCCCTCTTGTTTATAATTATAAAGGCTTTTAGAAATTGCACTGATACTTACCAATAGCACTATAGTTCTTGACATGCGTAAACACAAGCTTCACTCTATGCTGCAACGTCTTGTCGACTCCAGGCCCGCTAACAGTCAACTGGATTTGCTGTGACGCTATGAGGTATTCCATCTCCCGCCCGGTCCTAGAAGACGTATTGCTACAAGAGATCAATGAGAAAGCGTCAAAACAAAAATTCAAACAGAATACAATGGAAGATGAGAGAAATCAACGGCGAAGAAAAAACTAATCGTATGATAGCTGGAAAAGGAACTCAAGCAATACCTTTAAAACAATGAGACAAACAATTCGAAAATAAACATATCAGTAGATTCTCTATATTAATTTAACATAAATCTAGAAAGTTGTTCAGATTCATTTTTCAAAATTAAACGCCCGTTGTCTGTAGGTTTTTGCACAACTGTGTTCAGGCACTGTTCAAGTAAAGTAAGACAACGTAAGAAAACTTAAGACAACTTACTTAAACTCAATAGATCTCCTCAACGACGGCAACCTAGTCCCCATATTATGATAAAGCACTGCCACGACCGACGCCATTCCTGTTCTTGCCACAAACTCCACTCCAGCTGAAGCCAAGTTCCACTCCTCCATTCCAGATTGAGACTGTAGGTCAAAGTGCGCTGCTTCGTCTCTAGGGGTTTTGGTTTTAATGGTGAATTCGTTGTAGTGGTGTTCGATGTTTTCTTTCATGCCTGCTGTGTCCGCTATTGCGTTTTGGAGGTCGTATATTTTCTAGAAGAGATTAAACAAAGTTTCTGGTAATTATTAGGATTATGTACCTACCTAAAGAAAACAAGAAGGTATGATCTTATAATAATGTTCTTACCTCTTCATCCAAAAACGCATCCGGATGCCTCAAGAGGGTATCATATATCTTCAACAGATGGTCAGCGCTCTCCAGCCTATCCTTCGGCTGTCCAGCAGAAGATAACAAGTAATACAGCATTTCTCTCGAATGGTAGAGAGGTTGTGTGCCTTCTCCGGGATGCGAGGGCAATGACCGGAGTACTGCACCGTATTGTCGAGTGACGTCTGAGACGTTGCCCCAGGAGTAGCCGTAGGATATCTTTTTGAACTGGACAAGACAATTTTTAAGATTTAAGCGGGGCATTGATTGAACAACATCAATTTGTTTAGATTGGTGATTTGTATAGAGGAAAAGCGGGACTTGTCGATGTCTAGAGTGACAGCAAAATATGTGTAAAGAAGATCAGAACGAAGAAAAAAAGAAAATGTGGATGTTTGTTACCTGATCGTAGATATCTTTCAAGGAGTCCGCGACGCAACCGGAGAAATCAGGTAACATCCATTTCACGCCGCGTTGCACCGTCTTCGGTTCACAAAATCTTGAAAAATAAGACAATATTGATCAGCTTACAGAAGCAAAGCAGTCGCAAAAAAAATATTACTTTGTACAGATATAATGTCACAGGTACCTTGTTGTTTCACCCGTGTGCCCCGGCGGGCAGGTCGCGGACGCGTAGGCTCCTGGAGCAGTCTTCTTCCACTTCAGCCCGTGAGAAGAGTCGGGAGCGCAGGCCTCGTCGGTAGCGCCGAGTGCCCACATGGTCACTCCTTTCGCGTTGGTGCCAGCGATGGAGGACACTTGACATCGGAATTCTCCTGATTTCTGTTTGAGAAGATTTAATTAACTGTTATTGTATTTTCCGTAACTATGCATTCAAAAAACCGGAGTTGTCAAGAAATCCCGCTATGATAAAGTCACAATATAACGTTTCACCATTATCATCATCCTCAGTCAGATTTTACTTTATACTTTTCTACTTTGTCTTTGTCACACCATTGAGCAGGTCTAAAGGCCAGTCTACCCAAGGAAAGCCAGCTTACCTGCACATTAAAAAGCTTGAGCACACTGCCAGCAGGATACAGGTCCTCCCAGACCTCCCTCCCCGGCGCTAGTGGCAGTAGCGTCCTCTCCCGCGCCCAGCTGAACCCGAGCACCCCGTGGGCTCTGCCAGCGCCGGCTAAGCAGTTTATGCTGACGTTGTCTCCCTGGAAAGGTTGGCATAGAGAAGAAATGTTAACAAAGGTTTTTGCTAGGAAGAGGCTCTGGGTAGACTTTGGTTTATTTTGGGCTAATTCTATAAAAATGATACCTTAAATCCCTTCGGCCGAACAGTCTAAAATCTTGCGGTCCGAAGTGAGACTAGGCCATTTTCATTACTTATAAAGTAAGTCGGTTAAGAGGCGAACCTAGCAGGTTTGGTTGTCAAACTAGGCTGAGATCTCAATACTCACGGGATCCCCGTGGTAAAAAACTCAAATTACATATAATTCTAAATTTTTTCTTTGGTTCCTTGAATGTGAAAACACAATTGCGGTAAAAAAAAACATTAAAGTGTCTGTTTCGCACATAATTTGGTTGACAGCTCAAGAACCCTGAGGTGTATTGAAATAATTTATGTTTTGATTCGTAGGCTATTACTAATTATTTAGTTCCTTGAACCAATTTCTTCTTAAGTTGTGTAGTTTTCTTGTAAATAAGCAAAAACTTGATTTTTGCGCTAACGCCGCCGGCCGCGTCCCGCTCCTACGAACGCGAAATCCTATGCATATTCTTTCACAAAATGGTTCGGATTGCGCCCTCTTAAAAACAAAGGATGATAATGCTGCTTTGAAAAATTGAGCCGTTTAGGTACAGTGTAATTAGCAAATGCAATTACGTCAGCAAGCGATTGTAAATTTTTATAAACGACACCATCGTCCGGTACTTTAGTTTTGATAAGTACCTTTTCAACAGTCAAGGTAGAAGGCACCAGCCGAATGCCAGGCGGTTTCAGCACCGCCAGCCTCAGCGCCCGGCATCGTCTCCGCCCCGCGTCGGAAGCAGCGCAGGACCACTTGCCTCCATCGAGCGCCTTTGCCTCCGACACGCCGAGTACGGACATGCGGCGCCGGAGAGCGTCCTCGGAGACGGTACGGGTCCAGATGTCTCTAAAAGATTATTATACTTTTAATTCGTTGAAAAGAGTAAATGTAGATGCACTGAAGCTTCCTTTGAGCAGAATTCTATTTCAAAAGTACTTTTAGTCGTCATTGAATGTATGGATGGATCATGCCAAGTATAATTTAAATGCTTTATTAAGTATAATTTAAATTTGCTGACGTAATTGCAATATTAATAATGAGTTTCAAAATCCGTTAAGAATGTGATCCTGAGATTTAAGCGTCTACTGTACTTATTATCCGCATCACTATAGCATGAGATCATCCGCTGCTGGGTGTAGGCCTCCTTTTGATTTGACAGCCTTCTCTTGTGCTGTACGTATATTGGTCGTTAATATTATGAGAAAGAGTATGTAGATATTTACCGAGTTAGATCATATTTCATAGTTTTTGGCTAAGAACTAAACCTCCGAGATTGTTTCTGTAGCGCATCAGGAATGTTTACATTACAGATGCACATGTTGATGAAATGAACTCAATTGTTCGCAAAATGATCGCGTCCCTGATGCGCCGCACCTGCGACAGCACCCACAGCTTAGTTGCAATTGTAACTGATAGTTTTGGTTTCATTTCAGGCATCATGAGTCACTGGGTTGTAAACCAACATCGGCCGCTCGCCCCACTAGTAATTCAATAAGTATACCTTTAAAATTTATATTTGCTCATATTAATATCCTCATGACATCGTAATTGAAATAATTATTATTGTTATTTTCATTTTATTTTTTGTTTTGCTTTGTAGTTATACTAACCATTCTCAATTTTAATTATGTGTTACTAACAAAATGGATACATAAGTCTGAATAAATGAATTTTCGATTTCAATTTCAATTGTATAGGAGTGTACTGTACTAGGAGGGAACATAATCTGTTCTTCAAATGGTAATAAGCGTCATGAAAACTGGCTTAATAGCGTGATATACCATTACTTTTTATTGCAGGATTCCCATTTCCCGAACATTCACTTCCTCGGAAAAGTAGAATAAAAATTCAGTAGGATTCCAGGGTTTTTTTGCCAACTAAAGCTTTAACGTGAGCCAAACTCAGTGAGTTTATTTGTATGTTCTTTGCTCTGGAGTGAGCAAACTCAAAGCCCACTAGCTAACTAAAAGCTTGCTGCTGCTTCTAACATTTGTTGGTGAAGAGAACAACATAATCGGGGGAAGACCACCGTAATACTGGCTGCATGAAGAAATAAAAGATAAGGACTGGTAATGAGCATAGAATTGCAACTCCAAATTAGGAATCTACTTTACCTTCATGCGTATATAGAGGTAATTCAGTGATTATACGATTAAATACTAGCACTAACATTGTTCGTACGGCGCGGCGGAAATTATTCTGTTGTAAATATAACAAGAAAGACAAAATAAGCTAAGCTCAGGCTAGAGATGTTACATTTACTACACTAGCTTCTGTCAGCGGCTTCGCACGCATTTTGCCTGGATAAAACGTAGCCTGTAGTAACTACTCTAGAACTACGTACGAAGGTAATTTTTCAGTTAATCCATTCGTAGATATGAGATGATGATGATGTCCTCCTAGCCGAATTTTGGCCACGGCAGCCAGTTTCAGCTGAGACTAGCCAAGTAGCCATGTATGTGCGCAGGATATATTATTGTGCACAAGTGTTTGCAAACACAGGTGCACTCTATTCCCTCACTCTCGTAATCCGATGAGACAGCGGACCGATAGATGTCGATCGATGATGATGTCTAGGTTCTACCTGTGGCTTTAAACGCAATTTTGGCTGGTTAAACTAACCTACATCTTATTCCAGTTCCAGAACATTCTATCTTCAATATTATTGGTACTTGCCTCCATGTTACATGGCATTAGGATTACTTCGTATTATTATTTGTATGCTAGCTTTACTTAATCATTGTACCTATGCACTTTTTCCATATATTGTTCTTGTTTCTTTGGGTAAAATAAAATTAACTTATCCGATCAAAACTTCAGCCGTTTAAAATTTCACCCCTAGCGGTTCTGTAGTTTTGGCTCTGCCTCATGACAAAGAAATTCACATACTGTCGTCTTCATATTTTTTGCTGGATAGAATAAATAAATAAATAATGCTGGACAATCCACACAGCATCATCTAGCCCCAAAGTAAGCAGAGCTTGTGTTATGGGTACTAGATGACTGATAAACTTAATACAATATATAACATAGATAGATATTTTTTATTATTATAGAAAATACCCAGACCACCCGGAACAAATATTTGCAGATCGTACAAACAAAGGATAAGAGGTATAGTAAGATATACCCACGGGTAATATCTCCGTAAGATATTCCAAGAAAGTATACCTTCGCGTAATTTATTTTCGTAGAAGCTCTCTTGGTAATCCAATAAAACATATAAATAGAATGAGAAGACAAACAAATTCTGGGAACTTTTATAGTATAACTCAATTGTGTTTTGCTTAGGGATATCCACCAGGGGTGGGCAGCAGCGTTCCTGCAAAACAATTTTACCACTGAACTGCGATCCCCAACCCGCATGCGCATGAGGATTCTGGGCATTACCCCCCGTGAGATAAAAACCAATAAGGCGCTTATCAGGGGGAGGCCTGCGTCCACCAGTGGACCGATATAGGCTGTGGAGGAGGTGGAGGTGGTGTTTTGCTTATCAGAATACCACCTGAAGAACCACATGTAGTTTTTATTTGTTATAATTAGAATGAATGTCTCCATTATAATCATTGAGAAGATTTTACTTTACCAAGTCCAAAATGTGCCTACCCATTACATTTCACACATTAAATTTAAGCATGTGTTTTAGAAATAAACTTATTAGATTACTACGCTCTACTCAAAGTAGGAACTGACCTCGTGGTCCCATTAAAGTTGACCTTGACGCCATCCTTGTACCAGGTGAAGGCAATGTTGGGGGATCCGTAGGCCATACAGCTGAGGATGAACTCCGACCCCTCCCATACTTCCGGGCGCTGGTTTACGATCAAAGCCTGTGAATGAGAAAAAGTCTATATTTACATATTAAATTACCATTAAATCTTTCATTGTCCACGATGCACATGGCTAGCAGACTGAGAATTGAATACTATATTAAGTTTAAATAAACCGGTCGATTACTATCTGTACCTACTCGTGCCCTAAGGGTTTCGTTCCATATCCATATCACATTTTTCTCGTAACCCACAGTTGCAGTGGCAACTGAGAGATGCTACATGACGTGTAGTATAGTAATGGGGTCTCGTTGTCACTCTTTGGGTACGGAACGGTACATTACTGTTTCATTCCAGATAGAAGAATATGGTATTTCGGGTAAGTGTGCAATATCCTATGCGTTTCATGGTTAATAATATATGTACTTTCGTGATCCAATACTCAAACTTTCCTACTACCTACCTCAAGTAAATAAGTAACAATACTTTTCTTTTTTTCCATTCGTATTCACTACGCTAGGAATTCAATCACAAAATCATTTCCTTCACTTGAGAATTAGTAAGGCTGCAACTGTGTGAACAGCAGGAGCGGATTTTTGACAGCTTCTAAAGGTAATAGTTATCCCACACAGCAGGTCTACTCATATTGCTATAAAGGCGAATGTTTGTGATCTGGATTAACTTGGCCTAACACTTGGAGCATAATCCGGCGCTATTCATGGATTTGAAGCAACTTAACCTACTTTAAATCCGTAAACAGCACGAGTTAAGCTAGCAGAAACAAGTTGTCTTATAAATAGTAAAACCCTTTCCATACCCGCTCCCGCTAATGCTTTCTACCGAAAATGCACCTTTGAACGTTACAAAACAAAAAAAATAAGTTGATTTGCTACGTCGTAGACCAAGCTACGAACTTTGCTACGGCGGCGTAGCAGATCTACGAAATGGCATGCGTAGCAATGACTTTGGTTTATTGAAATTTGAAATACAGAAACAAAAGCGGTCTGACATTTATTTTGACAAGATTTTGTTCTATTTTCACGTACGAGTAGGTATGTGTGGGACAAATCTTGCAACTGATTTTTAGCCCAGATTTCCTCAACCGATTTAGCTGAGCGTACTTATGTAAGTTCGGTGACAATGCAAAGTTATAGTAGGTATCATCTACTCCCATAACTATCTGGTCTGATGATGGAGACAGGAGGTGGCCATACACTCCTGAACGAAACGACGTAACCCCGTCGAGTTTGGGTTCGTTGGATTTATCTTCCCAAGAACTTTGGTCCTAGATGATGACCAGGGTTCTGATGATGGAGTCGGAGGGAAGCCATACGAACTAATAAACGACGTAACCTCATCGAGTTTGAACTGAATTTCTTAATAAAAGCTATTTTTTATAAGTTTTTTTATATTATTATTATTCACTTCATTTATTTTTAATCTCGTTATAAAATACATTTTTTACTATAGAAAATAAAATATTATAAAACTATTCTACAGTAAAAAATATATCAAAACGGTGAATCACCGGCAACGAAGCTAGCCTTAAGCGGCCGGTGACTAGGGCTGCAGAGAGAGGAACTTTCTGACGATGCGCGCCGAGTCCAGGAGTACCGCCTTTTGAATCTGACCCTTGATCCAACTTCCTAGCGAGAGTCTCTTGAGATGTTGATCGAGGCTCTTCGCTATTACGCCGTTAACTGAAACGACTATCGGGACGACGGTCGCTGAATCAACATCCCACATGCTGACAACCTCGTTGGCCAAGTCAAGATATTTGCTAAGTTTATCTTTCTCAGCTTTAACGAGGTTAACATCATGTGGTATGGTGACATCAGCGATTATCATTATTATTATTATTATTATGATACCATCTTACCAAACCTGCAAAATACTCGACGCGACTCAACAGTATAAATAAAACACAAATGATGTGAGCATGAGTAAAGGTACACAAAAGCAGTATCGTATGTTGAAACGAGTCTCTTTGTCATTCAAATTGGTTAAAAAGCTGAAGAAAATGGTTAAGCTGAAGAAATTGCACATATAATTTTAGAAAATACCTACCGAAGTGGTTCAAGTGGATCTGTTGACCTTGCTTTAGAAATTTGTGTTAATGTGTTTAAGAAAATCTTTCCTTTAATCTTTTGGTCCAGGCAACTCGTAAGCGAAACCGTAGGCTAGTCTTTTATAATTAGCTTTTATCTAAGTGATTTTTTCAACACGATTAAGTTTTGGTACATTGCTATTAGAATGTATTAAATTTCCATGGCATTACACTACACATACCATGCAATTTAATAATAACGTAAACTCATCAGCGCATTATGTCATGACAAATGACACTAATTCTTGCGAATCGCCCGCTTGAGCTTCACTGAGGTTCCAAACAAGGCGTAGTAATACATGGAAGGTAATATCTTCCTGAATTACTACTTTATATCATATCGTCATATAAGAAATGTACTGTTTGAGCGGCAAGGCCGCCAAGTTCATCGCCTTACTATTCGATTTTGATGTGTTGAGTTAAGTAGATCCTTACCAAAATAAATGGTTTACGTAAATAACCTAGATGAAATAGCCAAAGCTTATAACAAGAAAGTCTCAATTCGTGGAAGATCAAAATCAATAAATACATTGCTGTCAAACAAAAATATTGTTAACAACCACGAACACTTCTGTTTGTATTGGTTCAAGTTCTCGGAAATACATTTTCTACTCACCTCTTCAAAGAAACATTGTAAAAGGCAAAAAACTATTTAACTAAAGGAGTTCTCTATTGGCGCTCACTTCAAGTAGGGTTTGTTATTCTTATTCCACAAATATTGTAACGCCCCCCCGAAAATCGCCTCTCCTTTTCTTTTCCTTCCGCCTGCTAATAGCTGCGTGAGCGACGCATTCATTTTAATTTCTAACGTAATGTTAATGATAAGTTTGGCCAACTGATCGTCTAGGTAGTGGTAGGACTCATACGTTGTGTTATAGTAGTAACTCGATTCTTTTAGGTGATAAGGACAAACGAACTAATCTAACCGATAACTTAATTCCTTACATTTATAGTACCTATTAATTTATTATCATACCTAAAGTTTCGCAGGTTTGAAGTATTTATGTACTAAGATTATACGATAAACATGGAGTAACTGTGATGTTCAGACAGGTAGTTTTCTTTAATTTCGGAGTCTAGGATATTAGTAGCTTAATAGTTTTGTAGATAGCGAGATAAGCATCCTTCGTTCTGATTTACTGAATTTAATACGACATAGGGCAACAGCCCCTCCGCCGCTGTTGCCGGTGGTTCTCGACCCAGACAGGATAACCTCCCTCGTAAGGTCTACATATTGACAGGCTAAACTACCAATATGAGACAAGGGGACATGTCACAAATAGTCATAGTCGTAAGGTCAGGCCGTCAGTAGGGGACAAGAGGACATTATCTTTTATCAAAATTCCTAAGTCCAGTCATAGTCAGTTGAAATTTAATAGCATTCATGGGCAATATTACTTTGTGACATTTAATTCAAAACAATCATTCCATCATCTTTCACATTAAGTAATCAGTTCTCTATTTCTCTGCGGAACCCAACTCTACTAAGCAAACCCCGCTCAGTACCGAAGGGTCCCTAATTTGCGCACTCGGAGTGCATACAAAAGTTCTATCCACAGCCTATCTATCGGCTATTTCAAGACTAGTGCCCCAATTCGTTATAGAATTGATAATGGACTTAAGCCCTATAGGAATTATTTCCTATAAATTACTGGGCCTCTGTATTAAGAGTTTTGCCCGAAAAGACCACAGCTTTTCATAGTAATAAACACCTCCTCTCATGGGAGTTTAAACTTAAGAATTCAACAACTTCCAATTTTCAGATTAGTCTGTAAAACACAATCTCATAATAATGAGATATAATAATTTATTCACCCGAGATTACTTCTCATAGCTTATAAAAGGACTCTCTCATTACCAGAGGCATATCCAGGGTGGCATTCGCACCAAGCTATTGTTAGATATAATTTTAGTGGGCCTCTGTACTAAGAGTCTTGCCCGACAATCCTTCAGCTTTTCATAGTAATAAACACCTCCTCTCGTGGGAGTTTAAATTTAAGAATTCAAGAGCTTTTAATAGTAGGGTATTTCCAATATTCAGATTAGTTTGTAAAACATAAGTTTATGATAATGAGATATAATGATTTATCCAACCGAGATTACTTCTCATAGCTCACAAAGGACTCTCTCATTACCAGAGGTATATCCAGGGTGACATTCGCACCAAGCTATAGTTAGATTTATCAGAATATAATTAATCTCTCTACTGGAGATACCAAGAATACAGTTAAATAAGCACTGTAAACATTAGATCATAATGACACCTGAAACCAAAATAACCCACTATGTAAGCTTCAAACGGCTTTAGTAATTATTCAATTAGACTTTTATTTATCCAACCGAGATTACTTCTCATAGCTCACAAAGGACTCTCTCATTACCAGAGGTATATCCAGGGTGACATTCGCACCAAGCTATAGTTAGATTTATCAGAATATAATTAATCTCTCTACTGGAGATACCAAGAATACAGTTAAATAAGCACTGTAAACATTAGATCATAATGACACCTGAAACCAAAATAACCCACTATGTAAGCTTCAAACGGCTTTAGTAATTATTCAATTAGGCTTTTATTTATCCAACCGAGATTACTTCTCATAGCTTATAAAGGACTCTCTCATTACCAGAGGTATATCCAGGGTGACATCCGCACCAAGCTATGGTTAGATTTATCAGAATATAAATAATCTCGCTACTGGAGATACCAAGAATACAGTTAAATTAGTACTGTAAACATTAGATTATAAAGATACCTGAAACCAAAATAACCCACTATGCGAGCTTCAAACGGCTTTAGTAATTATTCAATTAGGCTTTTTACAACCTTTGGTAAATTAGTCAATCTTTAGACTCTGTAATGGAAATTTTCCTATAATTTTAAGGGAAAACACAGTGAGATACAGTTTCGCACAGCTCTATTTCTAGGAGGTATTACGACAATCAGTATAAAGCAAACACAATGTAATATATCAATATTATATGGATTAATTAGTCTCCTGACTCTGGAGCGGACCGATGAAAGTTTCCTAAAGATTCGACACAATGAAATTCAGTACATGAACGATACCCAGTAAGCAAGCATAATAAAATTCATGCCACTTAGCTTGTCTGGAAACAG
The DNA here is from genome assembly GCA_963662085.1 of Eupithecia inturbata. Classification (NCBI taxonomy): domain Eukaryota; kingdom Metazoa; phylum Arthropoda; class Insecta; order Lepidoptera; family Geometridae; genus Eupithecia; species Eupithecia inturbata. The sequence goes on from OY759192.1 coordinate 4,008,077, forward strand.
GTCAGCTCTCGTACCCTGTAACACTGACTTTAGTTGTACACTCTGTAGGTTCCACGGGCTAGCGCCATGGACCGCAACACTGAATCTATCCTTAATAAGCAAATTTTATTACCAACACGTTATTTAACTTTTAACATTAATTTTCAACACTGATCTTACTAATGATATTCAATTTCTTTATTATTAACACATACTTCAACAATAGATTTTAATTATTAATCTCCGCTAAAGCCCGCGCCGCGATCCTGACTTTCATTAGAGAACCGTCTCAATTCGTAGCCAGCCGTGGTGAACCGCCGACTGTCCCCAGCCTACCCCTACAGCTATATATATCACCTCTCACTAAACACCCCTGAACGACGCGTATCCTATCTTTAAGGTTCAAATTAACACCAATTTTCAGTATGAAACCGTTCCCACGGATTGCACGCCAGGCTTTCAACGTAAAAAACCTTTAGGCGCCACGAACACTCGAATTAAACCAAGAAACCCGTCATTCACGTCTCCAACATATAGATTAATATTTCGAGTGTCCAACAACCCAATTTTTGTGCTGTATTTCAATGGCTGTAAAAAACTTCTCTCATAAATTAGATTGTTTAATACGGCAAATTCCTAGAACTTGTTCAAACATCGATAATTCTCCCATGAACTGGCTTGGTTTTTGGATAACGCTCGTTCCATTACCACGTTCTGGTGAAATATTTAATATTTAGACGAGTGTTTCTATGAAGGCGTCTCGACTAATCTATTACCAACCTCTCATATTATTGATAGCAAAAACTTTTAGTGTTGAATCCCTATGACTGTAAAAAATTGTCATAAATCCGGTCATTTTATTATGGAGAAAAGATCCGCTTTAGATATGTAGTAATCTTTTCAAGTCTTCGGTAGTTTTTTTATTTTAACGCAGACGAATTGCTTCCATCCTGTGAATGCCGAATCTAAATTGTTGACCGATACCTAACCAGCCCTATTAAGGGACCGAATCTGTCAACTCTATCTCCAATCCTTCACCCTATAAAGTTTATGACTATCTGATTTATTTTATATTTGCAAACAACATCCAGATTGAGATCTGTGCTGTTACAATCGACCCCAAATCTTTACGTAAGTGACCCTTTTAATAACTGAAATAAAGATTTCTCCCAGTAACTTGGAATTTGCAAATATAAGTCTTAGGTTAGTTCCTTATTCTCAAATATAGTCTCAATTTTATTAGCTCTTAATCCGTTGAACCTTGAATTCATACATATTTTAATGTAATTTGTGTGCATTTGTGTGTGGGGTAATGTGTGTGTGTGTGTGTGTGGGGGTGTGTGTGTGTGAGGGTGTGTGTGTGAGGGTGTGTGTGTGTGTGTAAGACCAGATGAAAAAAAATTTGGAGAAAATTTTATACATAAATAATTATTGAAGACAAGAAAATGACAATTAAACCAATATTGTTTTACCAAGCTCCTTGATAGAATAAGTACAATTGATTTCGGTACCTCGGTTGTGAGTCGAGATCACTCCTAGCGAATAGTTACCGAACGATTTCTTTGTGAACTTACATTATGTTTACGCACGAAATGCTCGATAACTCCTGCACAACTGTCCGTTACCTGTATCTCAATTCGACTGATAACTCAATTTTGATTTAACAGAAACCAATCATTTTAAATCTGGAATATGTGTATAGTGTGTTCAGTTCGAACCTATCTTTGTATAGTATGAAATTTCATGAAGTCAGACCGAGCTGCAATTTAGATCTCAGATTCACTAAAATTATCTGATATGATCTCTTAACCTAGCACCAAAATTATTCCTTCATAAAATTTATTTGAAGTGCATGTATGATTCAATCTTCATCAGATTGTCCCAGGTTCTGAAATGTGATAACTCACATGGGCTATCCAGTCTGATTCTAAAGGTTATCTACCAACCATTCATACAAGTTGTTCGCTCACTTCTCTCACACCAGCTTAGACTATGCCTAATAATCTCTCATTATTTACAATCAAATCCCTCTATCAATTCACTCATGCTCCCAAATGAATTAGCACACTATTCTAACCAGTGACACAGAGCTTAAACGATTTACAATCCAAGTTATCTCAAAATTTTTATGGAAAGTTTTCTTATCTGTTATCCCACAACAATCCTATTAGAATATTTACCCGACAAGAATTTTTCTTTCGTTTTTCCCCATTTTCACCACTGACTCTTATACGAAATTTGCATCCAATATTTTCCCAAATAAATCTGAAAAGCGTAATTACTCCAAGTACGAGTGGTTAATACACCTATATCTTAGATAAAGTCCACTACCTCTTCTAGATCCTATTTAGCCTTATTCTCTATTGCTTAGGGACGGTGCGGTCCTTGTGATTTTTATAGTAGTGAATTCGCTTTAACGCCTTTATAACGAAGATGATGTCTAAAGTTTCTTATTTATTTTCTCTAATCGAAAGTTTGCGAAGAAAAGGGAATTTTATTTATTTATTTGGAAAGGCCGCCATTTCCAACCCCTACATTTGGAATCATAAGAGATTTGCTTCTACGAGTGTACATTTTATTCAATTAATCATTATTTTATTCAGATTTAGCATCTGCGCAGTTCAAATTAGTTAATTAGAAGCTAACGGAGTCCTGTGCTTCCAAATGTGCCCTTCCCCAAGCCACCATTTAATTTTAGTTTTATTTTTGTAATTAATGTATGTAATATTAACTTATCTATAGTAAACGTGACAAAAATCGGTCTACAATTAGCGAACAATTTTATGAATTTAACATTCTCTTCCTTCTATAATCCAATCAAGCTTTAACTGTGCTCTATTCTTAAATTCCTCATGAATTTTTTCTCTGCAATGTGAGTATAAAATCAGCTCATTTAATTTTAGTTTTATTTTTGTAATTAATGTATATAATATTAACTTATTTATAGTAAATGTGACAAAAATCGGTCTACAATTAGCAATCAATTTTATGAATTTAACATTCTCTTCCTTCTATAGTCCAATTAAGCTTTTACTGTGCTCTATTCTTAATTTTCTCATGAATTTTCTCTGCAATGTGAGTATAAAATCGGCTACTGCCTAATTTATTCAACTTATGTAATTAACATACCTGTAGGTATCCAAGACAATAAGAATAGCTAAGTAACAATGCAGGTAACTTATTTACTAGTTAGTCGTAAGAAACTTAGTTTTAAAGTAACTTATATTTATACTTAACGACATTAATACAAGGTAGTTAACTAACTTACAAGTAAAACATTTTTTTTTTCATTTATCTTACATTCTAATCAACTACTATTATTACCAATTAACTAACACAAATCAACTATCCTAAATTTTAACCTAATTCAGATTTCAGCTCCAACCTGATGGGACCTTCGACCTTCGACCTTTCCTTCTGTTCGTTATTTATCTCATTTTCCAGTCATGTATAATATTTAGACAAATGCATTGCATCAAATTTTCCTCTGATCATTTTACTTTCAAGTTCCATCAAGATATAACCATTTTGATATGGATTACCTGCTATTACATAAGGACCTTCGTATAAAGTCTCAATTTTCTTAGTCACTTTCTGCTGGGCATTTGATGTGTTTAATTTTCTTATCTTTACTAAATCTCCCATTTCTTTTGTAATGATTGAACAACATGGTCATACATACGTTCCGTTGGCATGTTTGATAACCTGACATTCGTGGCAAATCCTTACGAACTGTTTTACCTGCTAAGTTAATCATTTCCAATAAGACTGATCTCTTACATATTTTATAACTTTATATGCTCCTTGATGTCCCATTTCTAAATGTACCTAATTAACGACATCTTCTTTCAATACCTGCGGTAGATACACTACTTTTCCCATTATTTCCCCCAGCTGGATATATAAGACTTCATTAATTAATTCACATCTATCGACAATCCCTCCTATTACCTTTCCTGTTTTATTTTCTTCGGTACTGGGAATTCCTGTATGGATTTTACTTTGCTGGGATCTGTTTGTAATCCTTCTGTCGAAATAATATATCCTAACATTTTTACTTCCTTGCAAAAGAATTCACATTTTAACAAATTGCAAGTTAATCCTGCCTTAGATAATTTTCCCAAAACTATGTCCAAATGTTCTAAATGTTCTTGAAAAGACCCCGTAGTTATTATTGCTAGATCATCCAAATAATTTACACAATAATCTCTAGTTTCATGTCCCAATATTACATCCATAGCCCGGCTGAAACTTCCTACTGACGTCTTCAATCCTTGTGGTAATACATTGTAAACATAGGATTTTCCATTGAATGTGAACCCCGTATACTTTTTACTGTTTTCCGTAATCGGTATTTGGGAATACGCATTGTTTAAATCAACTACACTGATGTAATTAGCCCCATGGAATGAATTCATGATATCTATTTGTAACGGTGGTTTTTCCGTTCCCGCAATCATGTATTTATTAATTTCCCTGGCGTCTAATAGTACCCTTATCGAATTATCTCGCTTTAATGTGAATGTTGATGGACTGCAATAAGGTGTAGCTGATCTACTGATAATCCCTTGTTCTTTCATCTCTCTCAATTTCTCCTCAAATTTTCCTCTATACGTGTACGGTACCGGATAACTTTTCTTGACTATTGGTTCTCGGGTGTTCATTTTAATTTCATGTTCATAACAATTTGCCCTCTTCCTTCATACTGTAAGACTAATCCTCTTTCATGTTGACCCATATTAATCGTCGCACTTGTTCATTTTCAACCAATCAAACCCTAATATAATCGGACAGACTAGCCCCGGTACAACTATAAAGCCTGTGTTTTTCTTATAAGAAATTATCTGTAACGGCAACAAGACCATTTTCCGGATTTCCACACTTTTGTGACCTACTGCAGTTTTAATTTGGAACGCTTTTATCGGCATGGACGGGATATCACTACCTCGGCTTTGTTTGATTGTATTCCAGCATTCTTCAGATATACTAGTTATATCACATCCTGTGTCTAATAATCCGATAATCTCGTGTTCAAATATTTGTAACTTAATTTCTGAACTAAAATCCTTCAACCCTTCCTCCTCTATTCCCTCTTTAAAAACCGACCTCGCTGATAATTGATACATCTGATTCTGCTCTAATTTTAATTTTAGAACTTCTATAATTTGCTCTAACAAATGGAATTTTTTTTTTTAACTCCCCTACTTTATATCCTAATCTCTCCCTTCGCTTCCGTTCATTAGCCCTATCATTTATAGGAATTCTAATTCCATTAATTTTTTTTTTTTTCTAATTTTTGACCTGGTTTCCATCCCATCTTATTCATTATATCTAACGCCCGAAGTTAAAGCTGATATGGAAACACATTTATCAGCCCTTTCTAGTTTAAATCTACTGTTAACTACGGAACTACTTCTACTCCATTAATCGGTGCCGATGCTGTTGTCCCTCCTAAACCTTCTGTTTTCCGTAAGGTCTTGACCAATTTTGATAGTTAGGTCGTCGATATTCTCGTTCCTTGCTGGTTTATATCGTCCATGTTTCTTAAGTACTCCGCCATTCCTATTAATCTCTCATATTTAGAAGTATACCAGCCTCGTTGCACATAGTTTGGGTAATGTCTAATTATATCGGTCAATAACCGCTTTTCTGGGAATTTAAAGTTGAGCATTTGTGCTTTTCCTATCAACTACAAGTAGTGTCCCGACATGTTGGAGTTTCCACTCGGTCCCAATTTTCTTAATTCATTTTGTTCCTTTTCACCCGAAAAGGTAGCTAAGAAATCCACTTTAAAATCTTGCAACACCTTCCATCTTCCCTTATAAATCCTTGCCCATTCCCTTGCATCCCCTACCAAGCAGTCCTGTATAATGTCCATTTCGTAACCATGGCATGCCATTTTCTTCAAATAATTTTCCAGATCTTCCAGGAACGTTACTGAGTTAATTTCAGTCTATCCCCAAATTTCGACCTTTCATTGTTGATATTTCTTACATTATAGCTTATTCTTTTATAACGGTACATTTTTATTCCAATTGGTTAGTTTCTTTATAATATTTTCTCCACTGTACTTCCACTCCCACGGCCTACATCGGTCCATCGCCGGCTGAAGTCCTTAATCCTCACGCTAGGTATGCGGTTTGTTCTACAGGGGCGCTGCTGCCCACCCCTAGTAGATATCCCTTAGTCGCCTCTTACGACACCCACGGGGAGAGTTGGGGTTGTGCAATTCTAAGCCGGCACCACACGGCTTGCAGTTTCAGCCTTTTTTAGGGTTCCTTGATCATTAATTCCTTTCTAACTTGTTCCGCCTCTCTTTTATTTCTAGTAAATGTCTTCTTCTTCCTCATTGATACGCCCATTCTGAATGGTTCCTATAAGTAATCAAATCACATAAGTATCGAACTCACGTTTCTGCAATTCCTTATGTATTTAACTATTTTAGCGTTAAAAATGTAATACCCCGACCCCAGAACTTCGTACTCTTAAAACCGACCCCAAAGTAAGCTAAGGCTATGTATTAGTTACCAGCTACCTGTTATACATAATACCACAGATTAGGCAATGTTACTTTCATAATAATAATACCTATTACCTACAACAGAATCCGTTTTGAGAAACATAATCTCAATAGAGCTTTCTGTTTCCTAAGTTATATAAATCATAATAAATCATGTTGAAATGCTTACAAAAAATTATCATCCAAACCCCAAGCCAAGCAGAACCCGCGCTACGGGCAACTGATATTCTCAATAACATTACGCAGTCTTACGATACATAAAAAACACCAATAACACTCGAAACAACCATTCGCAGCTCGCACAGACACCCGTCACCAGGCAGGAATCGAACCCTCAACCCAGGTACCGCGACGCCTAACCCGTCGTGCCACATGTTCGTCAAACGTTGGTCTCGCGATTAATACTAATACTATTTACATTGAAGTAATATATTATTTGTTTGTCCTTTTATACACCCTCCATTTCACATGCAACAAATTGTGCGAAAAATTCGCACTTTAGATTACCTAGCTTAATTCTACCTAATATAATTAAATCTACAATAATATTATCTAGTTTATTTCTACTCTACCTTAATATTTCTCGTTCTATACGACCCCCATTCTTCTAAACTAGGTTACTAAATCTAGGTCTTAAGCTAAAATTAATTAATCAATTTGCCTATCTTATAAGTACATATGTTTATTCGTGGTTACGCTACATTAAATTGAACGGATTTAAACCCGCGCTTTATAACTAAATCTACTCTAACCTCACTAAAAGTAATAGTTTTCTTAGATTATTTATATGCTATACTATAAAGTTCTTAGCGACCCCCTTTCTCTCAGCATAAATCTAGTTCTCTTACAAATGTAACTAACATAAGTACTTATTTTAAAAGAATACCAATCTAATGAAACTTTTGTTTATGTTGAGCTGGATATGTTTCTATTATAAGTCTAATTAATATCTATATCCTGGATTACGGCACATTAAATTGTAACGCCCCCCCGAAAATCGCCTCTCCTTTTCTTTTCCTTCCGCCTGCTAATAGCTGCGTGAGCGACGCATTCATTTTAATTTCTAACGTAATGTTAATGATAAGTTTGGCCAACTGATCGTCTAGGTAGTGGTAGGACTCATACGTTGTGTTATAGTAGTAACTCGATTCTTTTAGGTGATAAGGACAAACGAACTAATCTAACCGATAACTTAATTCCTTACATTTATAGTACCTATTAATTTATTATCATACCTAAAGTTTCGCAGGTTTGAAGTATTTATGTACTAAGATTATACGATAAACATGGAGTAACTGTGATGTTCAGACAGGTAGTTTTCTTTAATTTCGGAGTCTAGGATATTAGTAGCTTAATAGTTTTGTAGATAGCGAGATAAGCATCCTTCGTTCTGATTTACTGAATTTAATACGACATAGGGCAACAGCCCCTCCGCCGCTGTTGCCGGTGGTTCTCGACCCAGACAGGATAACCTCCCTCGTAAGGTCTACATATTGACAGGCTAAACTACCAATATGAGACAAGGGGACATGTCACAAATAGTCATAGTCGTAAGGTCAGGCCGTCAGTAGGGGACAAGAGGACATTATCTTTTATCAAAATTCCTAAGTCCAGTCATAGTCAGTTGAAATTTAATAGCATTCATGGGCAATATTACTTTGTGACATTTAATTCAAAACAATCATTCCATCATCTTTCACATTAAGTAATCAGTTCTCTATTTCTCTGCGGAACCCAACTCTACTAAGCAAACCCCGCTCAGTACCGAAGGGTCCCTAATTTGCGCACTCGGAGTGCATACAAAAGTTCTATCCACAGCCTATCTATCGGCTATTTCAAGACTAGTGCCCCAATTCGTTATAGAATTGATAATGGACTTAAGCCCTATAGGAATTATTTCCTATAAATTACTGGGCCTCTGTATTAAGAGTTTTGCCCGAAAAGACCACAGCTTTTCATAGTAATAAACACCTCCTCTCATGGGAGTTTAAACTTAAGAATTCAACAACTTCCAATTTTCAGATTAGTCTGTAAAACACAATCTCATAATAATGAGATATAATAATTTATTCACCCGAGATTACTTCTCATAGCTTATAAAAGGACTCTCTCATTACCAGAGGCATATCCAGGGTGGCATTCGCACCAAGCTATTGTTAGATATAATTTTAGTGGGCCTCTGTACTAAGAGTCTTGCCCGACAAGCCTTCAGCTTTTCATAGTAATAAACACCTCCTCTCGTGGGAGTTTAAATTTAAGAATTCAAGAGCTTTTAATAGTAGGGTATTTCCAATATTCAGATTAGTTTGTAAAACATAAGTTTATGATAATGAGATATAATGATTTATCCAACCGAGATTACTTCTCATAGCTCACAAAGGACTCTCTCATTACCAGAGGTATATCCAGGGTGACATTCGCACCAAGCTATAGTTAGATTTATCAGAATATAATTAATCTCTCTACTGGAGATACCAAGAATACAGTTAAATAAGCACTGTAAACATTAGATCATAATGACACCTGAAACCAAAATAACCCACTATGTAAGCTTCAAACGGCTTTAGTAATTATTCAATTAGACTTTTATTTATCCAACCGAGATTACTTCTCATAGCTCACAAAGGACTCTCTCATTACCAGAGGTATATCCAGGGTGACATTCGCACCAAGCTATAGTTAGATTTATCAGAATATAATTAATCTCTCTACTGGAGATACCAAGAATACAGTTAAATAAGCACTGTAAACATTAGATCATAATGACACCTGAAACCAAAATAACCCACTATGTAAGCTTCAAACGGCTTTAGTAATTATTCAATTAGGCTTTTATTTATCCAACCGAGATTACTTCTCATAGCTTATAAAGGACTCTCTCATTACCAGAGGTATATCCAGGGTGACATCCGCACCAAGCTATGGTTAGATTTATCAGAATATAAATAATCTCGCTACTGGAGATACCAAGAATACAGTTAAATTAGTACTGTAAACATTAGATTATAAAGATACCTGAAACCAAAATAACCCACTATGCGAGCTTCAAACGGCTTTAGTAATTATTCAATTAGGCTTTTTACAACCTTTGGTAAATTAGTCAATCTTTAGACTCTGTAATGGAAATTTTCCTATAATTTTAAGGGAAAACACAGTGAGATACAGTTTCGCACAGCTCTATTTCTAGGAGGTATTACGACAATCAGTATAAAGCAAACACAATGTAATATATCAATATTATATGGATTAATTAGTCTCCTGACTCTGGAGCGGACCGATGAAAGTTTCCTAAAGATTCGACACAATGAAATTCAGTACATGAACGATACCCAGTAAGCAAGCATAATAAAATTCATGCCACTTAGCTTGTCTGGAAACAGGTCAGCTCTCGTACCCTGTAACACTGACTTTAGTTGTACACTCTGTAGGTTCCACGGGCTAGCGCCATGGACCGCAACACTGAATCTATCCTTAATAAGCAAATTTTATTACCAACACGTTATTTAACTTTTAACATTAATTTTCAACACTGATCTTACTAATGATATTCAATTTCTTTATTATTAACACATACTTCAACAATAGATTTTAATTATTAATCTCCGCTAAAGCCCGCGCCGCGATCCTGACTTTCATTAGAGAACCGTCTCAATTCGTAGCCAGCCGTGGTGAACCGCCGACTGTCCCCAGCCTACCCCTACAGCTATATATATCACCTCTCACTAAACACCCCTGAACGACGCGTATCCTATCTTTAAGGTTCAAATTAACACCAATTTTCAGTATGAAACCGTTCCCACGGATTGCACGCCAGGCTTTCAACGTAAAAAACCTTTAGGCGCCACGAACACTCGAATTAAACCAAGAAACCCGTCATTCACGTCTCCAACATATAGATTAATATTTCGAGTGTCCAACAACCCAATTTTTGTGCTGTATTTCAATGGCTGTAAAAAACTTCTCTCATAAATTAGATTGTTTAATACGGCAAATTCCTAGAACTTGTTCAAACATCGATAATTCTCCCATGAACTGGCTTGGTTTTTGGATAACGCTCGTTCCATTACCACGTTCTGGTGAAATATTTAATATTTAGACGAGTGTTTCTATGAAGGCGTCTCGACTAATCTATTACCAACCTCTCATATTATTGATAGCAAAAACTTTTAGTGTTGAATCCCTATGACTGTAAAAAATTGTCATAAATCCGGTCATTTTATTATGGAGAAAAGATCCGCTTTAGATATGTAGTAATCTTTTCAAGTCTTCGGTAGTTTTTTTATTTTAACGCAGACGAATTGCTTCCATCCTGTGAATGCCGAATCTAAATTGTTGACCGATACCTAACCAGCCCTATTAAGGGACCGAATCTGTCAACTCTATCTCCAATCCTTCACCCTATAAAGTTTATGACTATCTGATTTATTTTATATTTGCAAACAACATCCAGATTGAGATCTGTGCTGTTACAATATCTTCAAACTACGTGCTAGCCACTTACCAGGAAATAGGTACTAAAAAACCGGCCAAGAGCGAGTCGGTCTCTTACACGAAGCGAACGGTTTCACAATTGTAAAAGATTTAACAAAGTACTTTTTAAATAAGCTTGTACATTGACCATGGATCAGTATCAGGGTCCCGTTGGCACCTTTTAAGTACCTAGTAAATATATAAAGAATCTAGCAAGTATAAACCTGAAGTTGAACAAAATTTTGTTCATTAAACTGGTAGATGCCAGATATCCATGTAAACAAGGCACGTAGTAAACTGAGCTGAACACTTGAGCATAAATATGATTTATTGCAGGTAGAGACTGCATATTATATAATTAAAATTCAGCGTACCTATATCCCTAGTTATGTTTAAGTTCTTGTAACGGTGCTGAAATATGGGAAAGAAAAATAATTTAGGTACGGGTATGGTTGTATAAAGCTTTGTTGGCTTGTTTCCTGTCTTGAAACTTCACAAACTTATTGCAATGTTATTTAAAATTGTGTGCTTTACTTGCAAGGGTAATTAGGTTAAAGTAGGGAAATTAGTTTCAACACTTTCTAAAACTAATGATAGGTTTTCATTTTTAACGAACATAAAAGCTCGCTACCTATCCAGCATTCATTCAATGCTAGACACTAGACTAGACATTCTGATCACTGCCAAGATTGGATCAGCCCAATTCGCTATAGCCAAATAGATACGAAGTATTACAAAGATAAACTTAAGTTGCAAGAAGGTTACAAGCCATATCTAATTTGAGATAGAAGATAGTCCGATCCGATCGCTGAACCATAAACATGCGTCAATCCTAATTATTGGGTGCGTGACTTCCCTTATCTAAATAATAACTATGGCCTCCGTGCCCTATCGACTCGATTCGTTCGTGCTCAGTGCGTAATGTAATCAAGGATTCCGGGGAATCCTTAACGTGTAAGACAGGGGTGTCTTACACGTTATCACGTACCTAAGCACACGTACCTAGGTGATGACATGTTCATTTCCTGCTAGGTGCAGATTCTCAACTACTTATTCAGCTGAGCATCGTGATAGCCGTTTGAGTCTAGGCGTTCCTTGATATAATTAGGACGCACTGCAGTTACCATTATTTGGAATGGTTGCGCCCCTTTGTTCCTACACCAGAAACAGAAAAGTGGAGAGTTTCTTTATTGCCATGAGACTGTACAGACAATTTTTGAACACCTAAGTGTCGTGTTTTTTAGGGTTCCGTACCCGAAGGGTGAAAACAGAACCCTATTACTAAGCCTTCGCTGTCCGTCCGTCTGTCACGTGGCTATATCTTGAACCGTAAGAGGGAGACAGTTTAAATTTTTGGATAATGTGTATTTCACTTGCCGCAAAAACATCAAATAATAAAAATAAAATAAATATCAAAATTAAAAAATGTTTGCTCCTAATTTGTCAAGGCTCTTGAATTACAAAAGGTAGACACATAAAGCTTTTGTATAATTATGTAACACTTCAACTGTAATAATAACAAATACTAAAAATAAAATAAAGTTTAAAATTTAAAGGGGTCTCCGAACAAATGAAAAGTTGATGTTTTTTGAAAAAGTTGCCTGATTTTTACGGTACGGAACCCTTCGTGTGCGAGTTGACTCGCACTTGGCGGTTTTTTTTAATTATATTACACCTAAATACTAGGATGTAAAGTGCTGTTATGATTTATGTACCTACATTTCTCACTTCCAACCTTATGTTGGTAAAGTTTATAGAAAGAGTAGATGTGTCCCGAAAACGTATAGAAAACGTATAGAAAACGGGCTTTATTTTCTTAACCTTACATAAAATTTGATAATCTTAAGTACTCAAGTGCTTTTACCGGCAAGAGCATCTGAATATCTAGGTAACGCTAAATTTGAGCGCGTAACTGAGCAGGGACGCCAGTAAGGATTTTGGAAAAAAAACACGGGGCTATGGAAACAAAGTTCTATTGTACTAGATAAAGGTAGTGTTATACAAAATAAGATAGGTAGTAATAATAACCTTAGGAAAAACTACTGGCACACCGCCAACAGAAGGACACTAGCGCTAGAAAATTCACATTTCAAATAATTAAAGTTTCACGAAGGACATGGAGCTGCGGCGCTGGTTTTTATTCCACAATTAGAAAGGAGGAACTTTGCCGCTGGATGGCCTATTTGTGAGCGTCCTTACGACTCTCGGGCGTGTTAGATTAGATTCTACGACAATCATACGAGTCTCAGTCGTGCACTAGTAGGTTTTTACTAATAAAGTTACATTATTTGATGTCAGTAAGGTGTGTGAGACTATCCAAGATCGATTAGTAGACCGCCACCTACTTAGATTTTGGAAACTTGCTTCCAGGCATACTAAAGGCAAGGTATACTTAAAGCTAAGCTAAACTTAACGCTAGTATTAAAAAAAAACTAATACATACAATTATATAATTACAAAAAAAATGCCATACAGCGGGGCAATGCATCCAGCGTGTTGGGGACGCTTCCGACTGGTATTGATATGCATCAGTTGAGCTACTTGTAGATTGTTTGCAACAGTCTGCTTACTTAGCTCGATTGTTTCAATTGTAACTACTAGTACTAATTTGTTTCTATTATTTGATTGTAATTTTCTTTGATAAGTAACAAACTAAGAAATGATATAGTAGTTATGAAGAGGCATAACGAGTGTACACAAAAGCAATGTAAAAAAAAAACTAAATAAGTAAACAGTGTTCCTTTTTCAAACACCCTACCAATCAACACATCGAACGTTTACCTTAACACAAATGTTTTCTTTTTAAAATAATTGAATGAAATGAAAATGAAAATGAAAAAATGAAAAATATTTTATTTACCTTAAAACTACTATACACAATTAGCCTTAATTCTATGCCAATTTATACGATCTAAGTTACAAAATAAAATTACCTTGTGCGTAGCAGTGTTTAAGGAAATATGGTCTTCACTCAGCATTATGCTGGGTGCACACTAATTGTTTGTTTATTCGTTACTACTAAATAGCCAGCGTTTCACCAAACAAAAGGGTTTATTTCAGCTGTCAGACAGAAATATGAATAGATAAGCAAAAAATTCAAAAAAATTATTAATAACTTAAATTCTCGAATCGAGTTCGTCTGCATTGCCACCGTGGCGGAAAAGCTTTGTTCTACATTTTTCCATGAAATAGGCTTTGGTATTTTTTAAACGTTTTCCGTAAATTATTGGCTGGAAAAGGCTTTTGGCAAAGAGATATCGTTACTATGCGACCTGAGTGCGACAATAGGTATTCGTTGCCGAATCAGGTAGAAAAATATAAATAGCCGCTTAATGCTTGTATTTCATTGCCCTAAAAAACAGTGTGTCTAAACTATACTCGCTAGCGACTGTAGTTAAAAAATGTATGAAAACTTGAACAACGCCTCTAGCGGATAGTTGGGTACTAAAATGCGCTGTACTAATGTTACGTAACTACTGTAGTAACGTCAGGCGATCTAACTGTGACAACTCATGGTAGACACACAGGTTCTGAGTTCTTAAGAGCGTTTACGACTAGCGCGCGATGTGTATGGGACTGACTTGAAATGATTTGCGCGCGGCGTTTTAAAGTTGTTTTAAAATATTTACAGAAAAATAATAACAACACAATAATAAAAATTTTAAATGTATGGTTTTAAAGAAGATGATCTACTTTATTGGTAAGCTATTGTTATATTAAATTAAATAAGGTAGATATGTAAAAAATCGTTTAAAATTCGTAATAGTTCACAGTTTTTGAATGTTAATTTCTCATAGTCAGACACCAAAACCAAACATCTTTTAAACTAACTAATTTCCCAATATTGATTGGTTATTATTTTTTGTTAATTAGATATATCAGTATTTTCATAATATTTTGAGCTTCGAAACTGATGTTGAAAGGGGAATTAAGAAAACCTTTAACAAGTTATCTTGATAGAACGCGTATATACTATATTAATCGAAATATTTTCTTAACTAAGTTATTTGGACAACGAAATTTACTAAAATTATTATTAATTAACATACAGTGTAAGATAAGTGGTTCATGATATTAACGGGTTTGAAAAGTACTGTTTTTGAGCCAATCTGCGCATGAAAGGCGTAAACGCTCTTAATTTGACTTGTTTTAAGCAATGAAATGCTAGCCTTAATAAAACAAAAATGCGTTACTCAGGTATTGGTTGTAACTATTCTTGTATGTATGTATGTATGTATGTATGTAAGTGTTGGTATGTAATTAACAAGGATACATATTGTAACTAAATTATTCACAAAAAGTATCTACTAACTGGCAGTATGTCTGTATGAAGGTTGACATTATTTAATGTTTTATTAACATTAAAATATTATTCTATTTACTATTTTGGAAAAAAACAAAGGTGCTGGGTAAAGGCCCCGAGGTGCGTTTATCCGATAAAGCTAGCATGGCCATCTGCGGTCAACAGCACACATAGTCCTATCAAAAAAAAACCCGAGTTGCGTTTTATTATGGTTCTAAAATAGGTAGTAAATAGTCTGTTATAAAAGTTCTCCTAAGTTTTGCGCACGAGCAGGGACACTGACAGACCTCGTATTTTAAAAGCTCCACTTAAAATTGGCCTTATCCCTGTCTAAACTTCTTTAATAAATAGAGACGGTAAAAGCTTTTCATAGAATTTTATAAGTAAAATCTTTGAAATACTTTATCCAGAGTTGAGCGGAGTGGATGCAGATCGCAAACATTTTTTCGTGGAGGAACACTTAACTATCCGGTGTGGTGTTTAAAACTTACAGATTTTGTTTGCGAAGGAATACCAAGGTTACGACTAACATAAAGAACGAACTTCGTATATGTGAGGTTTTCAATAGATCAATAAATTATTTCAAAATAGATTCGAAAAACGTAAGAGATCCGGATGTTGGCATTTTATTCAGTGTTAGAGCATTTTTTTTTAAGATTAAGTAGAGTAGTAGCTGTGTGTGTACACACCTCCCCTTTTTAACCCTCAATGTTTGGACTGTAAACTGCGCCTATTTTTACTGAGACTGTTTCGGTCTATTTACCCACCACATTGCCCACCAATAGGTCGTAAAAAAATCAGTTTATTTTTGTTGCCATGGCCAAAATCAAAATGTTTATAGGTACATACTATTTAACTCAACTTAGAAGTAAGCATATCGTAAAAGATGCCTAAGCAGAGCTCTGTTTCTCACACTAGGTCTCTGTGGGTAGAGCCTGTGTGCCAGATTTCAGTGATTCGCTTTAGGCTCTCACTGTCAATGAAGCTATAAAATCCTTTGATTCGTAATTTGACATTTGGGGGTAAAGGTGGAATTCCCCCCAAATTGTTATAAAGGGAGATATCCTCTGTACCGGGCCGACCCAGCTGGTCCACTTGCCCGGGGTCTTTCGACCAACAGTTGATGTTGGTTAATCGTATATGGTCAGTTTGTAACTGAAACATGCGTTTGCGCGATCTAGGAATATGTCATATTTTGCATTGCAGAATTTGTTGGAATTTGTCTTAACGACATCTAGCGGAGATTCATTGAAGCGCTTAGGTAGGTTACTAGCTTCAGTTTTCCAGTGCTATTTTTCTTGAACGACTCTATTGACGTTAGCTTTGTAGTTCAGCTAACTTCTACTAGAGGCCGCTACACAAGAAAGAAAATAACCTTAATTATTATAACTACCTGGCTATAAAATCTTCTCATTCACGTCAGCAGCAACTAATAAATAACTTTTTGTATAACGTTGGTTATTAATTTTATTGCGTGTTTTATAAAAGTAGAGTAGGTTATAAAATAAGTTCCTACATACCTAAAACCTATATCTACCTACTTTCGCTGTTGATTTTAATTTGAGCTGTCTGGGTTATCTAAACCAAATAAACTATCTATCTCTGTCTTGTATTGTAACTATTTAATTTTATGGGCTGTATACAATCTTAAAATATACCTAGCTTACAAAAAGTTCATGAGGTACCTAGGTAACCTTATTAAATAAGCAATTGCAAAAATAGATTTGCAGCATTACCATCTCTGATCCATAGGGATCGGGTAAGACGGGGTTGAGCATACCCTATCATTGCCTGTTTCTGCGTTAAAGGAGTGGATGGGCAAAGAGGTTTTGCCCAGAAGTGGGACAGTAACGACTGGAAAAAGTAAGTACAGTCAGCTGCTCAGATTATGTATACATACCCAATTTTTCATTTTTGTTATACTTTTCAAATAAAAGTAATTGTAAAAAGTAGTCATCGTACTTGTCAGAATGTGTTTATATGTATAAATTATCACATTTACCATTTAGTCAAATTGAAAACTTGGAACGAAAAATTGAAAATTGAAATCGTAACCTAACGACAAATCTTTCACTGTACAAGCTACCCGTCTATAGAATGCTCTGCCCCTGGACATCAGACGTGCCAAATCACTCCCTATCTTTAAAAAACTGCTTCATCAGCATTATCTATCCTTGTAAAAGTTAGAAAACCAAAATTTTATGTTTAAGTAAGTTAATTATAATGTTTGTAGATACCTTATAGTATGTAGTTTAACTATTATTGTTTTTCTTTTATTTTTCGAGTGCCGCCGTCTATTTTGTTCTTACATGTCCAATCCATCCCAAGGTTGCCTGGAAGAGATCGCTCATAGCGATAAGGCCGCCTTTGTACTCTTAGCATCTATTTCTGTATTGTTTTCTGTCTTTGTGTGGTACAATAAAGAATTATCTATCTATCTATCTAACCGTATTATACTCGTATTATTAAGCGAAAATAAAAAACCAAGTTATTTTTTTGATATTCCCTACCGATAATAAGGGCCTTGTCATTTCCGTCTCGTTATCTAGGAATTTTGCATTTTCACACGTCTCTATACAGCTCATACAGCTTCATACACAACATCTCACAATCGAAATGCTTAGAACCTAAGTGCTCAAAATCCTATACAATGTAATTCTCAAGCCCACGACACGATAGCCTCTTTAAAAACTCGTAAAGTTCTGCAACATTAGGTAGGTACTTTCCTAATTTTGCTATTAACCAGACGAATTCCTTCAGAGCCGGGCCGCAGTTGTTGTACCTTGACGGCAGAGCTATAAGTCAAGCTATATAAATGGTAGCCTATCTAAAAGTATGAACTATACTCGGTTCTATAATTCAAGATATTTTTTGTAAACAATAGAGAAAATATTCGAAAATATTTAACGACACTGTTATCATCAGTGCAAATCGCAGAAGATCGAAACAATTTTTGTTTTTGACAGCTTCAATTCATTTCTTCGTCTCTCGTCCGTTTTAGAATTGATTATGATTTGCAAAAGTCGAACCTGCACCAAAAAATAAGGTTACGCTAAGAAAATCGAAAAAGTTGAGTAATTACGGCGATACTTAATAAGGACTTATGAAGGTATTTGGTTAAAAAGTTCCTTCAATCAGATATCAGAAATGTGCGCCCCTATACGTTATCACTTCGCGCATTTAACAGTCCCAATCAAGAGTCTGAAACTTTGCAGCGCGGGATAAGGAATTGCCTCATTTTTCCCCTCAACCCAGAAATATGGTCCGAGAGAAGTTTAATTGTTTGAAATGTGATTCTTCTTGCGCTTTACTGAATGGGATCTAAACTTTCAGGATATTTTGTTTGTTCTGTTTTAAGAGTTTTAATTATCCGATTGAAAGTTTTGTTTTGATACCATTTGATTTATAATTATTTGTGTTAATTAAGGCTTTATTTACAGTTCCACTGTATCTACAGCAATATGTCTAAGTTCTTATAGCGCTCGAGTACTAGCCACTTCTTACGGTATGCGAGCGGTAAAAGTACGCCATTTAACGTGCATTGATTTCGTAAAGCGTGAGGCTAGTTTTTGATTCACTTCCTCTCGCTGCTCGCATACGCTTGGCCCTTTTTAGGCATGATAGAGGAGAGTATAGCTCACGTTCGAGAACTTTACGTAAAATTTAATAGACAAAAATCTTCGCTGGTTTAAATATACTGTTGCTTTTCACGTCAGAAATAGCACCAGACCGTGAAGTATGGAAAAAAAATAGGGGCGCTAGGACAGTGAGTCGCAGAAAGCGTATCAGTCTACGTTTATACCTACTTACATGTAGACTTAGAGCAGACTGCATCTCGAAGTGCAGCGTGGCCGGCAGCAGCCTGAGCCTGTCCATCCTCGACCTGCTTGACCCCAGTCTCGCCAGCGCCGCTTTCAGCAGCTCAGCTTCCTTTCGCGAGCCCCATACCCGCACCCACACCGTCCGCGCGTTGTTTGTTGCTTCTAATGAACTGAAAATGAAGTTATAATAAATGTACCGTACCAGTTAGATGTTTTAGACCATGGGTAAATTTACAAATCCCTGGTACAAGTCAGTGAGTTCGTTTAGAAAGAATTTGCGTGACAGTAACTGTAACAATTCTAATGCAAAACTAGATTTGCATGATCGATCTTCAAAACTCGGCAATCGTGCAAAAATCTTATGTTCGAAACGAAAAATTAACTTAACTTAAATTCTATATTCATTTTAAGTAAAATAGCAGTAAAAATGGTCTCACCTCATGTTTAAAAATTCAATTCCGTCCTCCAAAGTGATGTTCGATGCCTTCAGATAGCTCGTTATCTGAAACGTTTAGGAAGGTAACTGTCAGTTCGTGATATTCAGTTTCACTCAGCTGATTTCAAAGTCCACCAAAGCTTAAGTTCATCGTTTTGATCCAATATCTTATAACTCCAGTACCAATAAAGATTGACCTCTATTACAAGACGTTAACGTTCTTTTCCTGTTAGCATTTAAGTAGCTGTAACAAACTTTATAATAGTTGATGCGACAATGCGAAAGTAACTCGGTCAGTCTGTTATCATTTCACGATGAAATGACTGATGATGATTATGAACTAACCTGCTTTACTACCTCTTGAGATATGTTGATACTTGGCTGGTCTACAACTTGTAGTCTCGTGTCAAAACGGATGGTGGCTGAAAAATATTCACTATTACACTACTAATTCATTAATTAGCTACAACTTTAACCTTATGAATTGCTGTCGTGATTGTAGGTATTTCCTGGCACTAAAATTATAGACTTCTAGAAAGAATTATATCGTTCCCTGATAAAAATTGCTTAACATCATAGCGATGACAATCAGAATCAATTACTTTTATTTATTAAGGTTATAATAAGCTCTTCTAATGTTAATGTAATAATAATAAATGTTAATTGATTAATGTAATAAGTTAAAGGTTAATTGATTTTATCCTCTGTGGCTGTGATGATAGCACATCGTTACGAAATCGATTCGCTGGTCTTCGGAATGAAAATAGGCATAGTAATATACATCGCAAAGACCTCAGGCAATGGCAATAAGAATAAAGCTCTAGGTTAAAAATATCAAATTAGTATCTATTATTTAAATTTAGAAGTAACGTCCCAAGATTAAGCGATTGAGCAGAGGTTCATATCAAAATGTCGGGGTAGTGTCGATCCGCCCACTCTCTGTCTTACTACCTACCTGCCAACGTTTCATCTGGTAAAACTTACAAAAGTCTGTATCTTTCGGGTTGCAGTCACAAGTGGTCCCGTCTTTGCATCCTTCAGAGCATTCCTCTATGCCACACTCTGAAAAATAAACTCAGCTCTACTTAATTGTGAAAATAAATTCCAATTCGAGCTCTCTATTGATACAATCTATTAAAATATATATTTTCACACGAAGATCCGTGGATCTAGACGTAGAAAAATACATTGGCTACTTTTTATCCCATATATCAGTTCCCATGGGATAGAAATAACCTTTGCACAGTTTCATAGAAACATCACGTGCGGAGCCGCAGGCAGAAACTAGTTGTTCATATATTTCAGAAACATGCTTTAAGTTCTATAAATTACCGCCAGCACCTGTTGGAACTAGAAATATGAGCATTGTAAAGTTAATTGCTCTGCTAGTTTCGTTTGCACAACTTTAAACTGCAGATTCTGATGTATTTTGATGTTACAACATTGCTCAGGTACTTGTTTGTGATTCGCGAATTAAAACTTATGGAGAGAAAAACATACTTTACATTTTAAACTCTAAAACTTTTGAAACTATCATGGTTAAACTAAGAGCAGAGAGTGATTTTTGTTATTCCGTGGTAATTGCGCATGCAAATGTAACGAAATAAAATACCTAAACACCGCAAACCATGGCAAATATCCCGTTATAATATAAGAACTTTCACGTCTAACCACAAAAATCATCGTAAGCTCCCCGAAGCCTTTACATGGAATATGTTCGTTTGATCACTTAAGATTTACGCTGTATTGGGAGGAAGGTAGGTTACATACCTGGTGAAGCAATCTGCGATTCACAGAGGTCGCCGGTGTAGCCGGGAGCGCATATACAGCTAACCGCGACCGGCCCCATCTGTCTGCGAAAATATTTGTCTTACTTCGGCATGAAAAAAGAAAAACCTTGTAATATGGCACAAAACAGAGATGTGCTAAAGTGAAACTCCTAAACGTACCTAAAAGGCAAGATAGGTATAAAAACTTCTACTTAAAAGTAGAATGGATAATATGAAGGCTTTATAAAAAAATACCAATTACTAAGCGATTTTATAATTATTGTTTGAAATAAAATAAAAATCTTAGAATTATCCATACAGATGCATTATTGAGGAACTCTTGGCACGTGAGTCAGAAAGAGTGAGCTCTTTCTAAGTCAAAGTCCATAACTCTTTATTTCCATAAATACAATAAATGCACACCTTTGACCTTTGACCTTATCTAAATAAGGTCAAATTCTTAATAATTAAACACTGACACGGAAATAAAGTGATATTTTTGATTTCAGTCGCTTCGGTATGAAGACTAAAGTAAAGAAGCGACGAAGAAACCTTTAGCCTGTTAGTTGTTATTTTTCGAGTTGGAGCAAATCCCGTCCCGAGCTTTTTTATCCTCTAGATAATCTGATATTTTATAGTATGTAGGCCTTTTTACACAAGAAGGTTTTGACAATTTGATTGAATCTATTTACTGATAATTTTTGCAACTCACTAGGAGTTTTGTTGTAGAAGCGTATACATTGCCCTTTAAAAGATATATTTATTTTGTCATAGTTGTGGGCACAGCGAGTTTATGTTTATTTCTTGTATTAAAATTTGTACATCGCTATTTTTAGGGAACTGATTGATACTTCTATGAGTGTACAATAGGTTTTCATAAATATATTGACATGGTACTGTCATTATGTTTATTTCTATGAATTTATCACGTAGGGATTCTCTGGGACCCATACTATAGATTGCACGAACATCCCTCTTCTGCAACACAAATACGGTGTTAATATCTGCAGCGTTCCCCCACAGTAGTATACCATAAGACATAATACTATGGAAGTAGCTGAAATAAACAAGTGTAGATGTACCCACATCTGTAAGATGACGGATTTTTTTGGCGGCATACTCTGCAGAACTAAGTCTCTTCGATAGCTTATTTATATGTGGGCCCCATTGAAGTTTATTATCTAAGGTGTTTCCTAAGAAAACGGTACATTCTACATTTTTTAACGATAAGGTGATGGTTTAGAATCCCAATACAATTTTAACCGTTCAAATCGATTTGAACGCTTATAAGCATTAGAGCATGTTCCAAAAGTAATACCTACCAAAAAGGTTTTGTTATCAGCCTGAAAACTGGTGTCATAAAGCTTCAAGCTGTATGGACGCCTCTGGGATCTCGAGCTGCGAGTCTTACTATAATGTACCTAACGAGGAACATCGGCACAATCAACCTACTTGGAGAATTACTTTCACTTCACTTGTTCGGAGACCCTTTAAATTTACAACTTATTATATTTTTAGTGTTTTTTGTTATTACTTATTTATTGAAAGTTTCATGTGTCTACCTAACCTTTTTGGTTGGTATTACTCTATGGTATTACTATATACATGTACAGTGCATTCACAGTTATTTTACCTCTGACAGATGTTTTCTGAGTGTTGGTATAACTGTCGAGTCGTCTTGAAGAGCTTACAGATATGTAAAAAAGGGTTACCCGTCATAAACATTTTACCCAATTAAACTGGAAACTAGAATGTTGATCTGTTGTTTATTATTGATTGATATAATATTATTGGTACTTACATATTATGTTATTCGAATATTGGTACAACTGTACTGATTTTGTATGGAGATTCAAAATACCTGATTAAATATTTAAGAAATATCGTATTATATGTACCATTATCACACAAAGTGTAATACTAAATCGGAATAGTTCGATAATATTAGCAATACTGTTTTTTACACTTCGTGGGAGTCATAGAACTTATATATGGCAATATAACGCTCAGATTGCCAACCTAACAGCTAGAGGTAAAATAACTGTGAATGCACTGTAGGTATGCATATATGCGTTCAAATCTATTTTAACGGCACGGGTAACGGTAACGGGATAATTAAGTATAAATAACATAAACTAGTTCGACTTTTTAAAATTTTTTATAATTATTTCGATGTCAAAACATTGTTTTTAGATTGTCTCATTAAATTTTGATTCTCGAGGAATTGCTATGTGCGCCGTAAAACGTATCTAAAACATTATCACATGATAATTTTCACAATCACTGGTAACTTATGGTTTCTATGGCAACGGGCGTAAATAAGAGGTGTTCGGTCTTTGCTCAAATAAACATAGGGTAGTTTAATCTAAGCTAGCTAAGGCTATCAGCCGATTTCTTCCTACCCTCTGTTGGGAAATCGGTGAATGAACTGGATATGACGTGCTATCTTCTGCACTAACGAACGAGTGAAAAATGAACCCTCACCTCTGGCTGTTCGATTTCAACCGCCTTACAAGTTGGACATATTCACGTTTAATTTTGGAAATCTGAATACCAAATTACAAAAACTGTTATTTGTATTGCCGTGCAATTACTAACTAAAAAACTGTATTAAACACTCGCGAGTGAATGTCTAGTGCTGTGTGTGTAACGAGCAAAGATCAGTGCATATCCTTAGGTATTTTCGTTAGGTACCTACCGCATTACATATTTCACTTCAAAATCTTCGGTCCTTCGATTTATATTTAGATTTACTACCAATCTGAAACATAGGTGTTCAGATTCCACAAGAGGTCTACTTTGAAAAATATATTATAGTGTTGACGAATTGCGGATTGCATAAAACGAAAGACGATCGATTCGTTATTTCGATGACCCTTCTATGAAAACGATTTTGACATTTATTTCATTGAGATCTCAAACCAAAGGTGTCATTTATTGATTGAGGCGTTTGAAGCAACGCACGTTTGCACGTTCAGTAGAAAGGTTGTTTGTTTCGTGCGATCCGTCAACAAAGACTCTTTTTTGAGATTTCGTGTTTCAAAGTAGGCCTCCTTTCATTCGTCATTTCATCCATGTGTCATCAAAATAAATTAGACTCGAATTTTAACCAGATGTCGACACTGGATCGCGCTTTCGATGTGTTCCGGGTTTCAAACTAAATTCGAACCGGTTTAAAACCCATTTTTATTATTCAGAATTTTGAAGTCGGTTTATAGTTTATGGGGTTTATGGGGTATATGCCGTACTCTAAAGGTGAAAACCGAACCCTAATACTAAGCTTCCGCTGTCCGTCCGTCCGTCCGTCCGTCTGTCACAGGGCTCTATCTCATGAACCGTAAGAGTTTAAACTTTGTGTCTTTTTGTAACAGTTGAAACTTTCAGAGAATGCGTATTTCTCTAGCCGCTAGTATAAACATAAACAAAATAAATAAATTCCAAGGAGCTTTCAAAAAAGAACGTGATTTTTGTGGCTGTTTTTGCTCTTCGTTTGTCAAGACTGGATGGATCGCTTGATCCACAATAGGTAGACACATGAAACTTTCAATAAATAAGTAACACTTCAATTGTAATAACAAAAAATATAATAAAGTTGAAAATTTGATGTTCTTTGAAAATTTGCCTGATTTTACAGTACGGGACCCTTCGCATGAGAGGCGACTCGCAAATTATTTAGTTGTGAGTTGATTTGAGCTTTGATACGCTAATTAAACCAGATCATATCAAGATTTAATATAGTCTTTTAAAATTGTATTAATTCTACAGAATGAATAGCGCATGCGCTAATTTATATTCCCAACGTTCAATAAGAAGTTGATTACGAGGAAAGCGATTCAATTAAGTTAAAATTGATTTCATGTTAACTTTTTCATGTTTCATTAATGAAAAAGACAAATCTTATTAACTATTTCATAATGATACATCATCAATACATCAGTACTTTGTTGTGCTGTACACTGAAATCGTTGCTAGGTCAGGCTGCCGGCTGCCTAAAGCATCCAAGCAAAGGTAAAGAACAATATCCACCATTCTTTGATAGGTGTCAGCTGTAGACACCTACTGGTGGCAGACGGTAATGGATAAGAAACACATCTACAGGATAATCACACATGGCTTGGAATGTTCGAGAAACGAGATGCATCTTGTTTGAATTGATACCTACTGGTCTGACAATGCGTTTGCATGCACTGGAATCGCACAATCGTTTGAGCATTGGACTGGATCAATAATGGAGCCAAGGCGTTCCAAATAGTTTTAATAGTTTTAGATTACTATGTTATTACTAGTATACTATATTTTACTTACAGTATACTGTCCCAAGGTGTCAAGGTCAAAGTCAAAACTCTTTATTTCCATAAATACAATAAATGTACACTTAGAAAAGGTCAAATTCTTAATAATTAAACACTGACACGGAAATAAAGTGATATTTTTGATTTCAGTCGCTTCGGTATGTAGACTAGGTATTTCACATCGGTATGTGTAGCATCCCAAGGTTGCCTGGAAGATATCGCTCAAAGCGATAAGGCCGCCCTTTGTACTTCCTTGATTCTCAACATTTTCTTCTGTATTATATTTTGTGTTTGTGTGGTACAATAAAGAGTTATCTATTTATCTATGAAAGTAGTCGAAAGTAGGTACTATAAATCCTTAGATCGCCATGACAGCTTTATCGGACTATAGCGAGCACAGAGGACGCTTCGCCGGTTAAGTTGGGCTATCCCACACCAGGGCCACAACTTACGAGTAGATGCGAACCTCTGCATGATGTGTACAAATGTATTGGACAGGCTGCCGTTTCTAGCGCGCGTTACCAAAGCGCGCGCTTCAAAACGCGTAATGTGTACTCGCTTTATGAGAAGGTACTCGCACTTATATCCAAGCGTGTGAAGTTTTTTGCTATAAACATAGACCAGAGAATTTGTTTTGAGAACTTGTTTGGAACTGGAAACTGGTTTTAAAAGGTGACGATACTGAGACATTAAAACAAACATTATTGCAGTAAATTTCACAAATCGTACAAACATTTGTCCCAAGACGAAAATCATACCCGCAGGCATATGTAAGCTTGCTATCAATGAAACTAAAACTGTACGTTATAAACTAGTTTCCACAAATATTAATAAAAATCTTTATTTTAGATTGCGCGACGAAGATACTCGTACATAAAAGCTGGCTTTAAGTTCAGCTTCTACATCCCTAGAGGAAACCCCTAAGAGACAGCCTACAAAACAAAACGTAACCCAAGTGGCTCGGAACCGCTTCGGAATAATGTGCATTTAACTTGTAACGAGAGAAAGTTCTCGACAAATATTGTAAGGAATTCCGCCGTGGACCTCGGGATTTGTATTGCTGAAGAAATTGCTCAATGTTGCAAACAGACCCCTTTAGTTGTAAGGTACAGACTAAGAAGATACATACTACCTATACCTACATTGCCTACAATTGTTCTGCAATAACGTTGGATGGTATCCGTTCTTCAAATGCATAAGAATACTTACGCGATGCTTAGTTCCGTTGACTGCGTTTGTGTAATCGCCGGTAGTACTAGTGCGATTCGGAAAAATATTTCGTAGTTACAGTAACATGCTTGCTTAAAGCTGTTTGAGTTGAACAGAGGAAACACGCGGTATAGGTATCACGCGATCGAAGCCACAGTCAGAAATATAGGAGGTCCCTATATTACACTGATATCATGACAAAAATTTATACCCGCGACCCTAAAAATCAATCACTACCCTAATATCCAATATGAAAGGTAGCTCAATAAGGGTTACCTGCAAGTGCCGCCGTTTTTGCACATGTTGGAGGTCCTCGGACAGAGGGGGCCGACGCCGCAGTCAGCGCCGGAGTACCCCTCGAAACACGAGCAGAAGAACTCTCTGTGAATAAAGATATGATTTGTTTTGTAAAAGTTTCAGTAAATTTTCTTAGAGTGAGGAAAATGCGGGTCTATCTCAAATCGTTATTAGTTGTTCGATAATCTCAGAAACACTGTGTTTTGTTTATATTGTGTTTTGTTTTGGACTCAGTTAAAGTTTAAATTCATGTTCTAAATGAAACTGTGAACTTTATGCAGAGTTCAAAACAAAACGCAATATATGCGAAATATATTTCCTTTAAAGTATTTTTATTGAACTTACTGCATCTTCTGACCTGTTTTAAAATATGACCAATTTCTTTCCGTCTAATGTCTCATCTATGTCATCCGCCTAATCTATGTTACCGATTTGCAGCCAAGAAATGGCGCATTTCTCAGCAAGCGCTTCAACACATCTATTGAGTTTATTTGGCCCAAGATTTAGACAGATTTTCGCAGCAAAAAACATGGATCATCCAGCTATCTAGGAAATAAAATAAAATGCACAAGCGGCAATACTCAAGGGTATTGTGAAGTTTACTTTCAAAAGGCTGCTGCAATCAGCGCTTAAGAGCACATTTACAATAACAAGAATGCTATTTGCTACTGCATTCTACAACTGTAATTTTATAGAAAACAGCTGCTAAAAACGACATTTTGTAATATATTTCAGCTTCCCTGTAGGTCCTTAAAATAGTATATACGTCATAATCTAGCCACAAGCCTACTTTATTATTTTATTATAATGAAAGCAATATTTCAAATTCTTTCTATAGCTTACTATGGTAGGAATGGTTTGTTGGCCTTTCCAAATGCAAAATCTTTTCGATATAATCTAACGCGAATCTTTTGGGCGGTACAATAATTTCGCAAGCAAATGGCTCACTACCCTCATCGTCAGCTTTCCCGCCCAATCTGCCCTTCTCATCGAATTTTCACGCTCTAATTGACTGCCTCAATGGGTTCAAAGATCTCCACCTATTTAGATTTTTTATATATTCCTATTGCAAACGTTAAAATAATATTTGAAATATTTTGGCCCAAAAATTCTTTGAATCGCTCAACATTAGATAAAACCTCAGTGATACTCATATAATTTATCACTAAAATTATAAAAACGAAAGTTAACAAACAAACCTACTTGGATGGATGGATGTACTTCCCTAGTTGTAGTTGGAGAGCTAAAATATCATAAAGGCTACAAAAACAAAAAAAAAATAACAAAATTATTATTTATCCAAAAACGCGCGCAAAACGGCGGGCAGAATTTTGTAACTTATACTCACTGAAAGTCTTGCCTAGCATTGCAATGCCCCAGCAGCCGGCACTCGATGGCGCTGCACGAGGTGGGCCCGGGCGGATCTGCGGGCGCGCGCACTGCGTACGTCACGTTGAACCCAAATACGTTCAGAAGGCCTAGGGCTCTCAGCTGTGTGCCTTCCAGATGGTTCAGGATGAGTTCTACTACGAGGACCGGGCTTGTGACCTAGGACAAAGGAAAATAAATTAGTTATTCCCGACGTCTCACGTGAGACGTGTTCATTCTCATCGTCTTACGTGAGACGTGTTCATTCCGCACGTCTCACGAAAGTCAGAGCGTCGTGATTTATAATCTACGTCATATTGAATTCCCTCTCAAAATTAATTTCGTAATAAATTCGTGTAATTTCTAGAGCGAAGTGGACGAATTAATTTTCATATGTTTAATTTTCTGGTTTGGATCTAAGTCACTCATTAGACTTGCTCATGATAGATAACCCTGTTAAAATTTTATATATTTTGACCATGCAGTAACAAAGTTAAGGTCGTAGAGGAGGAAAATCAAAGTAGGTTTACAAAATACAAAAATACAAATAGCTAGCTGTAGCTAACCTGTTCATTCTTATTGAATCTACCTACATAATTATCCATTTGGGTGACGAAAGTTCTTTTCATTGAATTAATAGGCCTATCATTGGGTCATCATTAAATTAAGTCATATTTTCTGTTAGCACCATATATTCGCTGAAGCTTTCCATAAGCCAACATTTGACTAAAAAGTCAGTGAAAATGCCTCATACAATTATTTATGAAAGCATTCTACAGAGTGGCGTTTACACAAGGACCAAGCAGTATTTGGCACTTAGCCAACAACGAAATTACAGTTTTATTCCTTTTTGCCAAGTATAGCCTGGAAAAACTTCGCCGAAATAATGTATTGCGAAAATCCTTTGAAAGTTATGTTCTGAAACTTGACGGCATGTTAGAGACGAGTTATTTGCGCAGGGAATAATAGAGCAGCATTGTGTAGAGGTAGATCTTGCTGTAATGAATGAGCGTTCGTGTTCGTGCAAAATTCCAAGCATTGTGCTAAATAACGATTGAAGAACTCACGTTCAATTTGTTTTAATTTTGGTGCCTTTTTGATTTGAAACTTAGACACAGAAAATAGGTAAATGGCACCTAAATCAAAACATCCTAATAAATTATTTAAACAAATGTAACCCTGTATGTCCGTCGAAGAAACTGAAAGTGCAGTTTGATTATTGACCAAACTGTTTTTTGCAAAAACTGTCTAACAAAATTGCCCATCTATTTTGGAAATAAGCTATATCTAAGCTAATTTTAGTATTTTTTGTGTCCAAGTTATTTTTATGATTAGGTTCATGCTATGCCAGTCGCTTGTACTGCCATGGAAAGAATGTAGGATAATGTAATGTTATATTGTACTCAATTCTCTATATATTTATTGTTGTCATCACATTGGTCTTATAAATATTATAATGTCTTATATTAGTCTTATAATCATATAATGGAGTAGTTTTAATTTCTTTGGGTAGTATATAAGTAAGTATCACAATGTGAACCCTGTTGGGCGTAACAACAAGTGGAAGGCAGGGGCAAGGGGAAGGTGGAGGTTGTTTTTGGTAAAAATATGTAGGTACTAAGGTGAGTAGGTAGTACCTACCTGTCTTGTCTAAGTAAATAAAAATTATAAACTTTATAAAGTAAATAAAACGGTTAATTTTAATAAGACTAAGACAACATGTACTGTAACAAAAATATAATTATGTAGGTACGCACGTTTAGTAAAAAAAGATAAGAATAAATTAGGTAATCAATTGTCGAACCTACAAGATTGGTAGCTCGTATTATTACAGTAGATATTCTTACGAAGGCATTGTAACTATTTTAAAGCCTCGGGCAGTTCAATCAAAAATTTTATTGAACTGCCAAATGCCTTCGTTCAACTCGAGGCAAGTTTCATCAATGCATGACGTAGAATACCAGGATAATACGAGTACCAACTCTTCCTCCCGTTGCTTGTACGTTTCATATGGACACCGAAAAAAATTTTATGTAAATAACGACTTTACAGGAAATAAGTTATGATTTCAACATATATAAAAAAAATGCCGGATTTTCTACTCTGTAAATTATCTTGACGAGCACAGACTTTCATGTTTTTATTTATACGGCTTATCGAGTCGATGAGTTTAATCACACTATCTTTTGATCCTTTTTTCCTTCGGTCAACTAAATCTACCTAGCTATGATCTCTTTCAATGGCGCAGGATGCGAGACACAGATAAGCGACTCAAGCGTAATTCCAAAGGTACAATAATCTCTCTATGTCCCAGACTAAGCCAAATGTTTGGGAGAGATACACAAAACGCAATTTTGGCAGTAAGGTTAGTATGTAATCTCTGCGGTTTTCAAGTTGGGAAAGGAAGATTAGGAAAATTTTAAACGTTTGTGTTTGTGAGACCTTTAATTCTGCAGCGGACCCATCTAGGCTGTTTGAAACATTCACACCAGCACCGTCAATAGCACTTATGCTGGATTATGCTCGCTGCAATTTATTGCGAGTCTGTAATTTCCGTTAAAAATTTGAAATTCATTCGAAAACTGTTAATTTCAACGATGCTTCTGAATGTAATTTTTGGAATAATATAATTCCGAGTTTTAAATAAATGTGTCGTTGATTTTGTCACAGCAATATTACAATATATTTTTTGGCTTTTAGGTTGAAAAGTTCTTTAAAATACAAGATTAATTGAATACTAAAAGGAATGCTAGGCAATATCGAACATCAACATCACTGACAGATCTTCATCCACACTACAAACGACATTAGTTGCTCCTATTTAGTTTCAAAACTAGTGGCTGCTCGATAGGGTATTTTATACTTTATTCGTACATCATTAGCGTTCTCTTCTAGGAGCATGGCCAACCTGATTTATTTCGTTAGCTATTAAAAAGATGCAACGCATACCTCAAAATAGTTGTTCATCGTGGTATAGCTCTTACTAGTTATATATATATCTTCAGCCTCACGAGGTTTCACATATTTCTTCTTATTCCTAGCAAGGGTAAATCCATCACCGTGCCAAATTTCAAAATTTTATAAACTTATTAATCAGATAGATAGATTGAATTTGGAAGTTATGAGACAAACTTCAAGAAAATTACTAAAATTCCATACAAAGAGGTCCTATATCACCCCTGTATAATTTATGCAGGCACTTGGCAAACTTTGGCAATTACGTGTGGTTTTTGAACCTTGGAGCTGACAATAAGTTATATGTTTGTGTTGGAAGTTGACAAGATGCAAATTGCAAACTGTTGACTGTGGTTGCGTGGTCGTATGCCTATTATATCGTGTGAAAAAGTTATAGTATTTATTTATTTATTATGGGAGGTGATTTTGGTACAGGAACTGAAATTAATTTTTTCTAAGGGGGCGCCATTTCAATGTTTTCATGTTCAACAGTCATCATAAAAACACAAACTTTTTCTATTTGCCAAGATGCTCTCACCCATATAATAGTTTCACTCAGTTATGCCACACAGATGACATTTGTAACAACACAGGACACTATAGCCATTAACAGCCTTATATTTCACAATTACCACAGGTATTAGCAGTTCTTGGAGAAACGTTTATTCATCTCACCATGCCCTCTACTGCACACAAATTATTTCTTGCTATTTGTCACTAACCTACCTACCCTTCCGTGCTTTCGAGGACACACCCTTACAAAGTAATTTATCCTTATTTACTCAAGCTAGTGTGGTTAATTTGAATCAATTAACGATGTCACGCAGGAGTTTACAGTTTTAATTTAATTTAAGAGTTACACAGACATGCGAAAAGTGTATTATTGACGTTCAAAAGCTGTAGTAATCATTAACATGGTGATATTATCGTCTTGCGTATTCTATAGTTCCTTATGCCCGGCGATCTTGAGCACATCTCATCTAGTCATGGCCTCCGTGTCGTCCAGGTAATTCGTTTATACAATGGTCCAATGTTAAATTCAAATCCAGAATGCTTTATTTATTTAAGAGCATACAGCTCAGGATGTTTCGAAAATAATCACTTTATTTTAAATCGGTTATTAAAATTAAATATGTTCAGTGGGAGGTATGCGGCCTGTTTATTGTTTAAAGTAATTTTCGGTTTGAACTTCATTCTTTTAATTAAGCGGTGAGCTCTTTCACTGGTTACAAAGCCCGAACGGTGATATGAGGCTTTAACCGGACGATGACAGATTGGATTATAGCCAATTAACGGCGGCGTGCGTTCGAGCATGGAGCATGTTGCGTCTGATTTTATTTGCAGTTAATTTATATGCGTAGCCAGCAGGTAGCAAAAGCTAAGCTGGTAATTATGTAAATACTTTCGGAAATAAGTTATGTATAAGTACCTACTTTAAATTAGATCTATTAACTGCAGAACAAATGAGTTAATAAAACTGAATTAAAGTTCTTCTTAATTTGTGCCTTTTGACATTTTAGGCATCAAAATAAAAAAAATACGATTGTTTTATTGTCCTCCCAACAGCAGCAATGTAAAAGGTTCTTTGCACAACTTTTTCTGGGAATCAAATAGTATCTAAAGTTTTCGACTCCTACGTCACTTGACCTCGTGGTGTAGTTGGACATTCCCGTACTGAGCGGAAGGATGCGGGTTCAAGTTCCGTCGAAGTCAAAAATTTTTGGGATATTATTTGATTTCTTATTCTGGGAACTTCTCGCGCACAGAGGTATAGAGAGATGCCAATCCTTTATGCTGAGTACAAAACCTAGTGTTGCATTAGAAGCTCACGCACACACAGCAAACAAAATAAAAACAATACTACGCGTTGTGTGCTTGTCATGCACACAAGGCATAGAGTGCAACTATTCGTTCGCACACTAGGTTGCAAGTGATGTTCGTACAGCACCACTACAGACACAACAATATGCATTTACGATAGGGATTGCTTGACGATAAAACGTAAAACGATAAGTGTGGAGTCCGTAAACAGACATTGCTTATCTTTTTTATGAGTTACTACTAGAAGTTATCGTAAAAAAAAAATACAGATTTGTGGATAACGATTTATTCAATCGGACGATCGGTTTTGATTTATTATATAGGTTTTAACAGCATTACCAACAAAATATAGCATACATTTTAATCGACAGTAATCTTACTGTCGATTAAAATGTCTGTCCAGTTAAAAGCCCCTCCTACTCTTTTTCTTGCTCCATCATCAGACCCTGATCATCATATATCTGTCACCTATTCCTTGAGACGATTCTAATAAGCCCAAACACGATATATTTTACTACTGGCCCATCTGAACCTGATGCTGCAGCATTAGGTCAAGGTTACCATGTCTTTACAATACACAGTTACACAGGCACATCACTAACTCACGACTACGAGCAGTGGCCGTACCACGCGGTTGAACGTATTCTGTTAGCTTCAATATGTTAAATATCCATTGCGGTATTAGAACTTAACGTTCGAATAGTCATTAGTACAGAGAAAGCGTTGTAAAGAGTTTACAGCAATATTGTGACTGGCGTTCAGACACATAGTAAAAAAGTTGCAAAATCAAGAAATCAATCAAAGTATAATTGTTTTTAAAGTTTTAGTATGAAAAACATATTATTTTTAATACTTTCCGGTGGTATGAGATTCCTATTCCGATTCTTAATTTCTCTTCTATTTTTACAAATTACTATGGAACGACACGGCATTTTGCTAGAATATGATAATCCGTTGTAGCCAACGTTCGAACTTCAACTAAATGAAACGATTAACGCCGCGAGCAATGTGTTCTGTTTTTGGCCATATTGCTGCGACACCGGCCCCGCCCCCTTTTCACATCTCCTTAGTTTCTAATAACTGTGTTCTCGCGGCATTATAATGAACTGTGAATGGTACATAAAACGTAACCTCACGGAATAAACAAAAACACAATGGCAAAACTATACAACCAACTAAACCGAAAAATGGAGTGGAAACCACGTAAAAGTGTTCTAATAAAAGTTGAAACTCAAAGTGCTCGTTAGTAGCTGCACACATGAATATTCCAGGAGAAAAAACCGACACAGAACGGTATTATTTCAGCTCTGACCGCTAACGATGAAATACACTGGCCAGCAAAACTAAGTATCACCCTTTTAAATTTTTTTTTTTTTTTAAGTTGTAGAAGCTAGAGATTTTGAATAAAAAACATTTTATAGCAAAATTTATCAGCTTTCTATGAAACTATGGTAAACTATAAATTATTAACATATTTAACTTAAAAAAAAGATAAAACATTAAAATAGCCATTTTTAGGTGTGTCCAAATACCCAATTAACATTCTATGACTGTGTTTTATTTAATTTTTAATAACTGGTATTGCCTCCTCGGGCTCTGATTACAGCTACTAGCTGGTTTGGCGCGTGACTGGACACGAGGAATTTTGGGGAATATTCTCCCATCCTTCTATATGTACTTATACAAAATAATAATAAAGTATTTATTGGTTTTCTTGATCAAATATCAGATAATTATAAAGGATACTACAGAAAATTACAATAATTGAATAAAACAATTACAACTAGTAGGTATATATACACTTATATCTGTCTGTGTGGCTAGCAGCATTGCCACGTTGAATGGCAATGCTAATTCGTTGACCGAAATAGAAGCCACCGATCACCTGTCGACTCTATGAGAAGTTTGTTAAGATTTTTATAAATGTCGTGTGCCCCAGGACCCCAAGGACCAAGGGTTCCAACTAATAAATAATTTTTATATAAAAAATTAAACTCTTTTTCGAGTCCTTTTTATTTCGAAAGTATATATTGTGTACTTAAAAAGTTATTGCAATTTTGAAACTTTGATACTTGGCAGGCCAGTGTAGTTGACCTGGAAATTACTGCAGTAAAATTAAACGAAGAAAACAAATCCAACGGGTTTGGTTGCCAAACTAGGCCTATATCCAGTACTCACGGTAAAAGACTCGAATTAAATAAAATTCAAAATTTTTTCATTGGTTCTTGAATTGGAAAACACGATTGAGAATAAAAATTTCGATAAAAAATCATGAAAGTTCACTGTTTCGCATATAATTTGCTCAAGATTTCAGAAACACTGCGGTCTATTGAAATGACTTATGTTTTGATTCGTAGTTTATTTATTACTAATTATTTGGTTCCTTGAACCAGTTTCTTCATAAGTTTCGTAGTTTTCTTGTAAATAAACAATAACTTGATTTTTGCGCTTACCCGTTCCAAAAACATATGCTTTGTCCAGCTCTTATGAACCCGAAATCCTATGCCTGTCCTTCTCATAAAATTGCGAGCATGGCGCCCTCTTAATGTACAGTATTAAAGTCACACAACAATTTTTAATTAAACTGATGCTTCACTCTAAGTACATTCTTAAAACTTAAAAGTTTACTTTATGAACAGGCTCTTAATATTTTTTTTAACATTAACGTTGAAGGGATATGAAGGAAGATAAACGTCATATCAACGAAAATATAAACGCTTGTTTCCAGACTTATCTGTTTTTGTTTACTGACGTTACAAAAATATGAATATGACACTCACACAGTCTTGGTTTCACCATGTTTCGACATAATTTCATTTTCTGCGATCTTCCATTTTAGGTGTTTTATATGCAAAGAGTCGGTGCGATTTCGCGCCAGAACGCTTCCGACTGTGGCGGTCTTGATATCGGATATTGCGCGATGATAATGGCCATGCTGGATGAAAAGCTGGTGTGTCCACCCAGAGCTGGTATTTAGTGAAGGCCAAATTCGTTGTTACGTCACGGCCGTCTGGGGTGGTGCGTGTATAAAATAAAATATAAAATAAAGCAGGAAAATAAATGCATAAAGGATAAAACAATACAAAAGCCAAAATTACATATTTTAACACAAGACACTAATAATCAATACTGCACAAATCATAATAAAAGTAACACTTTATATAAAATTATTTACCTAATAAAAAACAGAGCCAAAATACAGGTCAGGCTGGCACATCGTCGTTCGGCCGGGTTTGGGGTACGGTTATTTTATTAATTAATTGCTTAAAATAAAATAAAACTGCGTATTTATTTTTTGAGCATTAATTTCCTAGCATCATATAACAGACCTCTCGTTAATCTTAAGATTCTCAACCTCTTCCCGCCCAGAAAGAGGATTACCCTTTTTAATTTTAATTTAAACGTGTTAATGCTTTATAAGTAGCAAAACTGTAAGTTAACTGATTGTAGAAACTTTTTCTCAGTTTCGTCACGAACTCTTGAACGCAGTTGAAATGCTGATTGTATAAAAATGCCATTTGGCCGAATGCCATAGACGGACTGGCCCTGTCATGCCAGCGTCGCCTTGATATGACACTCTACGAGTGGCCTATAAGTTAGAACGACCATGGAATTTAAGCTGACAATAGCTGTTTTAAAAGAATTGGTCACTCGGATTCCGTTATAATTATAATACATTATACCTCAATTCCTTCATAATCGTTATAATTTCAGCAGCGAGATGTTTATTGCTGCATATCGAACTCCCGTGGCAAAGATCCGTAACAGCATTACGAACAATACAGGTTCGTCATTTCACAGGAAAGCTGACATTACCTTTTATGAGTTAAGTTTCATACGTCATCATAACTTATACAAAGAAGAGCTACAACGCCTACCGAACGTGTACATTTGTACATAATGCATTATGCTCCCTCATTACGAAGTTACTTTGAACACTTTGCGTGCAGTGAACTGGAGGAAGGCATACGAGACTGTTAATACTGTCATGTATCCATTTTAACTGCTTTGTAGTTAATTTATAGTAAGTATCTATATGCGTGTAAAAATTTTAAAATAACGATTAATTTTTCACTTCGGTTGCTCGAAAAGTGTGTCATTATAGCGTAGCTTCGCTAAGCTCCCGCTGGACTAAAATTCGAGCTTAAGCTCTAGGGCCAGGAGTAATTTTTCTTTTTAATTTTTGTCTGTTATCAATGTTATCATCAACCAGTACAAGACATTTGGTGCTCTGGGTATTTTCTATGTATAATAAAAAAAATCTATCTATGTTATGTATTGTATTATGTGTATCAGTCATCTAGTACCCATAACACAAGCTCTGCTTATCTTGGAACTAGATGATGCTGTGAGGATTGTCCAGCACTATTATTATTATTATTTGTCCTATTACATAAAGACAAAATTTTTTGGTGATTTTGGAGATTCCATATACAAAGAACTTACATTATTTTTGAAAATGGAACCGAAGCTTCCTCCACGGTAGAATGCGTACTTTGCGTTGCGCGTAACAAAGACATAAAAAAAATTGGTATTACCGCGAAATCTCTTCTAGTGTACGCCGGTAGCTAGGTTCAATTCCACTATAGCGCTGTGTGGCTGGTTAAACAGCTGCTTGTAAGTCATCTACTTCACGCCCGAAAACAGAAAACAAACAGAAAACATGTGCACTATTTTACTGAAGGTAAGTTTTGATTGTTTTATTTTCTCGCAATTGAAGTGAAAAGTACAGTATTTCAATCGGGCCAAAACCGCCCATTTTAACTCGGTCTGGTCATTCTCCCTCGCTGCGCTCGGGAGTATAATAACCTCGTATATAAAGGGGTTGTTTACTCCCCAGTAAAACAATCTACTATTTTTCCTTAAAATTTCATATTCTAATCAGAAGGCATTTTGTTCATGAACTGGTAGGTACCTAGCTGCTTTGAAATAAATACCTTTAAGTATTAAAAAGTAGATAAGTTTGGTTCTAGTTTAATTTTTATACAAATTCCACAATACCCTAATTATAATTTACGTAACAACAAATCAACACTTTTAAATATTTCCATGAAGGCAAACTAATTTATTTCATAACTGCAAACCCAACTCAAAACTAAAAGCGTGCGCTCAAGTTTCAATTTATTTAGTTAGAGTTTGAGATCCAGATACAAGTACAATAAGCGGGTTCTATAAATTTAACATAAAAAAACGAGCTAACAACAAAATAATTTAATAACCTCAAAATTATTTCCTCAAAAATATTGTACCTATACTGGATTCTTAAACCAAGTTATCTATCCGTCTCAGCTTGGAAGTCGGAGAAACATAGTGATTTTTTTAATTTTTGTGGACCGCTAGTCTGGAATAGTTTTGAAGGATTTCTTTATATGAAAATAATTTCCGTCTGCTCACACTTTTCCACCGCAATTATACGTTCTGTTATATTATGATCATTAAAGTTCCCATTATGTACTTCTAACATGATCTTGTATGTACCTACTTTTATCATTGGTAGCTGAGGACAGCGAAAGCTAAGCAGAGAGACATCACAACGATTCAATTGGTACCTACCTACTTACCTTGATCATTTATATAAATGAATAAACACTTTACAAAACAAGAGAGCAGAGTCCCGCGTTGATGACTTTTAAGCAATCATCCGCAACAGAACAGCAATCTTGATTCGCCGCGTCAGGGGCGGTACCAGTAGCCATCTGAAACGAATTGCTGGAAGGCTGGACACGGACTGCGCTTTCATGAAGCACTGGACGCGCACACATAGTGCCATGCGCTCATGAAGGTTGTTTGTCCCAGATTGTGCGTTCCATTAGTTTAAGATGTTTTTTATTTTACTTTTGTTTTTATTACCTATTCTATGGCTGAAATATCGTGTATCTAAGCTGAAATAAACTTATTGAATTGAATTGAAACATTAGCTATAAAAACATAAAAAAGTTCAAGTACGGCTTCTTACATTTTTAACATGAAAAGCGGAAATTTTCTTTTATCTCATCCTTATTACAGAATACAAAAAGCTGAGCAGTTGCCCTGTAAATATTTAAGATAAACTAACCGTGTTAGAAAGTCGGTAGCTCGGCGCCGAAGGAATTACCTCTTTGTTAAAGGTACCTTTAACTTGGCCGGAGTTAGGAAAGGGCAAACGCTTACTTTTACATATCCATGAAGGAAGAATTGTCAATTGGAATCGAACAGTAAGCCCGACCTAGGTACGCATCGGCGATGAAATTGCTAGCCCCGAGCAAACATCAACCTATCTGGAATTTGAACCTTAAGCTAAGGGGACTTATTTGAAAGCCTGGACAGAGCTCCAGCCAACAAGTTCACAGAAGGCTTTGGCGATCATTGTGGAGAGTTCCGCTTTTTATTAGAATTTCTAGATGCTGTTGAGGTGATACGGATTTTCTTTTTAGTTGAAGAAAGTAGGGACACTCATTTCTTGGTACTTAATAAACTCTACTTCGAAACTACCACGTAAATTCATCCTCAATGTTCTTTCTAATTTGACTATTTTTTTCTTTCTAATGCCTAGCCACAAAAATACCTCGCTAATTGATCCGCAATGTTTTAAAGGTGTTTGAGGATTCTTCAATCTCTAATTACAAGTTCACATGGAAATTTCTCGTAATCCGGTCGAAATATCCGGGAAATTTGAATTTAAATCGTGCTTGAACAACTATTGGCCAAATCCGTAGCGTGCTTTTACTTTTTAATAAGAAGCTACGACTGTGAACTGTTTGATACAAGAAGTACGGACTAGGCTCTGCAAACTGTATTAACTCATCTAACTCCGTTCTCACACGAATCGGTCAGGTTTTAATCGCTAACTACGCCACATACCCACATAAGTATTGGCAGCTGAACTGAATTATTGCATCTTACGCGGGTTGTGAGATGATGGCCGTACGTCGATGGTACTGACTTCTCTGATTTGTTCCAATGCTACAAAGCGTTACCATTGATATCCTTTGAACTTTATTGGCCAGCGACTGTTTAAATAGGCTCTCACTGAAATGGCGATCCGTCCTTAAGCTGAGTTCGATCAGATCGCCGCGGAAAGCCTTCAGTAAAAGGACAAGTTTATTACAGTGATTTGCGGCAACTTGAATAGCACATCTACTTACTGGATGAAACCAGGAAAAGGGTTCTAAAAGGGGGGTATAAGGGTTACGAGACCAAAACCCTACGATGCGAGCGCTATCGTTTCGACACGCGATAAAAGCGCTCATAAATTCCCCACATGCAAAATTTTTTTTTGTTTATTGTCGAATAATCAAAGGAATTTGATGGGCCTCTCGATGTATCTAAATTACATGACGTAAAGGAGTATTAACAAGGGGTTGGCTATTAAAAATAAAGGGAGGTCTGAGGCGTTTACGTATTTCCAAGTTGTATTTTAGGTTATCGAAACACGAAGCCGAATAATATGAATCTTAGAAAGCAGGCTAGCCACGACGACTTTAAGAGAGAGAGAGAGATAATTTCTTATACCCAAATAATGTAAGGAGATAATTATAAAAGCTAAGCTTCTATCACATTTTTAAGCTCATCCAAATATCTACTTATCTATATAGAGGTATATACCCGACAACCCCAATTCTAATAAAGCAAGCACTAGACAATGGTAGTGCATAATGGAGCTGGAGCGGGCCCTAATGACCTGAGGTGGTTGTACACTGGATTAGGGCGACGCTGAGAGCGTCTGAGTGGAAGATATCTATAGTGATATAATGAAGCAGTTGGGTTTCAGGTTGGTCTTTTAATACCTACTATAGGTTAGTTTGTTCTAAAGGTCGAATTCTGACTTGGTTAACGAAGTCAGAGCCGGAGTTCAAGGCAATACAACATCAAGGCTTGATGTTGAAATGACGACTTAAGCTTCTTTCTGGTAGGTCAAGCCCAAAGAGTATCGACTTATGCTATTGCTTGAAAAGTTAACCTAGAAGCATCTAGATTTGAAGAGCTTCACAGCTTTTATTTACGCTCGAAATCGATATCGATATATTAGGTACTTACTTATTAGATTGGTTGAGCGAAGAAGCATACTTGCGGGGTGGTTTAATGTAGAGGAAGTTGTTACGCACAGCAAAAATATAAACATTTTTCATTTGCTACAGACTCCAGCCACGTGCTGCCAGATCTTATTACAACCCAGTACGGTATAAAAGTCCCAAACAGTCCCTCATCGCGAGTAAACTTTAGTTTACTCTTTAAAACATTTTCCGGCATCTCTCAGCAATTATTCTCGTTCAAAATTTGTTTGCAAATAATTTGTTTGTACACTGGCTTGCAAAAGTGTATATTTTACGAAAAATGGGAGTTTGGATAAGAACTCTGGAGCAAAATTTAAGCATTAATGTATTTACGTTGCATTGATGTTATGAAAAGTAACTAATATGTGTAATTATTAATTAATGTGTTTACGTTGTATTGATGTTATGGAAAGTAACTAATATGTGTAATTATTAATTAATGTGTTTACATTGTATTGATGTTATGGAAAGTAACTAATATGTGTAATTATTAATTAATGTGTTTACGTTGTATTGATGTTATGGAAAGTAACTAATATGTGTAATTATTAATTAATGTGTTTACGTTGTATTGATGTTATGGAAAGGAACTAATATGTGTAATTATTAATTAACGTGTTTACGTTGTATTGAAAAGGATAATGTTAACTTTCTTTAAAAAGAACGTGGGACAAACTTCGCATGGCTAAGACAATTCTGAAATTGTAAATTATTTTCCAATTTAAAATGTTTATGTATTTCTTAATGTTTATTTAAAAACCATACTAATATTATAATTTCGAAAGTAAATCTATCGGTTTATCTGTCAGTCTGGCTGTTAATTTTTCATGCCTAAACGGCTGAACGGATCTCAGTGAAATTTGGCAAGGAGGTAGATGGTATCACGGGGACAGACATAGGCTACGTGAAAACGGAACCCTATTACTAAGCCTCCGCTGTCCATCCGTTCGTCCATCCGTCCGTCCGTCTGCACAGGGCTCTATCTCATGAACCGTAAGAGGTAGACCGGTGAAATTTTCAATGAATATGTATTTCTCTTGCCGCTAAAACAACAAATAATAAAAAAAAATATATCAAAATTAAAGAGGGCTTCCATACAAAAAAACGGGTTTTTTTGGGCATTTTTGCTCTTCGCTTGACAAGGCTTTTCCAATCTTTTGAACCACAATAGGAAGACACATAAAACTTTATATAAATAAGTAACATTTCAATTGTAATTACAACAAATACTACAAATATAATGAAGTTGAAAATGTAAAGGGTCTCCAAACAAGTGTAATATTTTAGTTTTTTGAAAAAATTGCCTAATTTTTACGGTACGGAACCCTTCGTGCGCGAGTCGACTCGCACTTTGCGGTTTATTTTTGTTTTTTATTGGTTTTTTTTTTGTTCAAATAATTTTAGGCAAGTAAAATCAAATGGAATTATCGTACCCGCCACCTTTTGCGTCCCGTCAGTAGTCGTAGTCAGGCGGACCTTCACTAGTATTTCCTGCTATTTGAAGGAGAGCATCGTAAGGGAATGGTTCCTAAAATAACCAGTAGCAGGAAGGTGCCCAGAATATACAAAATTCATGAAAAGCCAATTTATCCAACGTAATTAAAATAAATCCGCTAATACAACTCAATCTCTAAAGTCTTTGTGATTTATTTAACCTCATTCGCCGAAAGAGTCTTCATCTTGAGCATCATTAATTTTAAGAGTAAATTAAATCAGAAAAGCTAAAAGGTGTTCTAACTTCGGTTATTTTATAAAGTCTGCAGTTACCTCAATGTTTCAATTGTAAATACTTCTATTTCTAATTTGTTTCTATAATTTGATTGTAATTTTTTTGGTAATAAATATATATTTTTTTATTTTATTACCAATATCTGCGATAAAGCCCCTGGATTCAAAGCTTGGTTCAAAGTTTCGAAAGGATTTTTTTAACTTCCTACTCCAAGTATGTTTCTACCGAATTAATCAAAATGTTTCACTTTTTCTTTCAATAAACAGAAAGATTACAAAGTAAGATGACAATGAGAGTAATTTATACAATCATAATTTTGTACCATGTTACAGCGCGTTGAAACATCAACGGTTTTCGCGTTCTATAGTAATGTTGCTGATTTGACATCGAACGACAAGGAAAGTGTCTCTTGTTAAAAAATAAATAAATAATGCTGGAAAATCCACACAGCATTATCTAGGCCCAAAGTAAGCAGAGCTTGTGTTATGGGTAATAGATGACTGATAAACTTAATACAATACAAATAACATAGATAGATATTTTTTATTATATATAGTAAA
This sequence comes from Eupithecia inturbata, assembly GCA_963662085.1. Classification (NCBI taxonomy): domain Eukaryota; kingdom Metazoa; phylum Arthropoda; class Insecta; order Lepidoptera; family Geometridae; genus Eupithecia; species Eupithecia inturbata. The sequence goes on from OY759192.1 coordinate 4,051,639, forward strand.
TACCCAGAACACCCGGACAAATATTTGCAGATCGTACAAACATTTGTCCCAAGGCGGGAATCGAACCCGCAACCTTCTGCGTCGCAGGCGGACCTTCGCCCGCCGCGCCACATCGGTCGTCTCTTTAAAAAAGTAATGATAACGGTATTCTTTCCTAAAAATCTTATTTGTTATTTATGAAATATTTTTGTTTAAAATATTGTAGCGCATCTTTAATGGCATAAAATTTCACGTAAAAATCATGATTGTTTAATATTACGAAGTGACTCATTCAATGCAGGTAGGTAGCAACATACTTATACGATTATACCGCGTCCAGACAAGTTTACAGAATGACAGACCTATTCTAAGTAGGTACGTAGGTACGTGCTCAGATGCTCACAATGAATAGTGGTGAACAAAACGCAAATTGCCAATAACAAAGAAGTCAAGTCACTTGAGGTCGAGATTTCTAGACCCAATATAAATTTTTTGCCCTCTGTCTTGTACCTACCTAATAGCCGTCAATATAATGGTAGCTGACAAAGTGCAGCGCATTCGAAAAGAAAAGTCTCACATTTTAATTCTAGTAAGTTCTACGTGAAAATGATAAAACAAGTTCAAGGGCTAAACATGAATTAGAATTTGGAATCCTCGCAGATCCTGAGTATACAAGGTGCCACTTTATTGCTGTACTAAGCCGAAAGCCGCTTGACTTTGACTTTGGGGGTTGCTGTGCACTCTATACCTAACTGATCCGCATGATTGATTTTCAGAAATACGTTTTTTTAACTTTTCATATTAAAAAAAAACCTTTACATTTTGTGATAGGGATGTCACTTGGCTTAGTGTTTGACACTAAGCCAAGTGACATCCCTATCACTCACGCACACACACGACAGACCACGGCGGCCGGCGACTGCTAATGTGAATGGTCAAGAAACTAATTACGTTACGTAGTAGAATCTACCTCTATATACGCCGCCACGCCGCCCGCCAACCTGGGCGTGACAGCCAATGAGAATCGACGGGCGGTGACAATTGAAGGTCAATAATCTTACGCCGCCGTCTGCCCGTCGGGACGTGACAGCCAAATGACGGCTAAGTATGGGCGGTGACAATTGAAAGGTCAAGAATCTTGCTGATGTAGGGTTGTCACTAACATAAAAATGGGCTAGTTGGGATGAAAGTTTCAAGATTTTTTTCAGTAAAAAACCTTGAAACCCGGAAAGTGCTGAAACAAAAAATGTTCGTGCACGCTATTCGCTTAAAGTCAAAGTCAAAAACTCTTTATTTCCATAAATACAATACATGAACACTTAGAAAATGTCAATTAAACACTGACACGGAAATAAAGTGATATTTTTGATTTCAGTTGCTTCGATATGTAGACTAAAGTAAAGAAGCGACGAAGAAACCTTTAGCCTGTTAGTTAGTTGTTATTTTTCGAGTTGGAACAAATCCCGTCCCAAGTTTTTTTATCCTCTAGATAATCTGATATTTTATAGTAAGCCTTTTTGCACAAGAAGGTTATGACAATTTGTTTGAATTTATTTACTGATAATTTTTGCAACTCACTACGAGTTTTGTTGTATAAGCGTATACATTGCCCTTTAAAAGGTACATTAATTTTGTGCAGTCTAGTTGTGGGCACAGCGAGTTTATATTTATTTCTAGTATTAAAATTATGTACATCGCTATTTTTAGGGAAACGGTTGATATTTCTATGAGTGTACAATAGGTTTTCATAAATATATTGACATGGTACTGTCATTATGTTTATTTCTTTGAATTTATCACGTAGGGAGTCTCTGGGACCCATACATTAGATTGCACGAACATCCCTCTTCTGCTACACAAATACGGTGTTAATATCTGCAGCGTTCCCCCTCAGTAGTATACCATAAGACATAATACTATGGAAGTAGCTGAAATAAACAAGTCTAGATGTATCCACGTCTGTAAGATGACGGATTTTTGTGACAGTATACGCTGCAGAACTATGTCTCTTCGATAGCTTATTGTGTGGGCCCCATTGAAGTTTATTATCTAAGGTGTTTCCTAAGAAAACGGTACTTTCTACAATTTCTAACGTTATTGGTGCCACGTTATTGGTGCTTAGTACACCAATAACGTGGCACCTTGTATGCCACTATATATATGTGTGTGTATATGTATATGTGTATGTAGTAAAATTATGTGAACCTAAAATAAAATAAAACCAGAATCACTTTGTACTAAACCTCAAAAATATAGTTTCGTCTAAATCTTGTCTAAATCGAAATTTCGAGTTAACTTATTGAATCGAATGATTAGAACGGCAAATCCTCAGGCTGACAATAAACAGTGAAATGTTTATTCGAATGTCAATTTCAAGTCTCGCTTTTGAATTTACACATAGAAGTATTGAAAACTACATGCTCATTCGAATGTCAAATTCAAATCGTGAGAGCACAGGTATGGAATTAGGAATGAACATGTGCTCTGCAAACGGGAGTAGGACGGAATAAGGCCCAGATGGGGTCCAGGTGAATAATGCATGCTCCAGCTTCATGCTCGGAGGACAGATAAACTTTCTGTACACTTAGTGTCGTGGATAAGCGACGGCACGGACTTGGAATTTGTAGATCTTGTTGGAGATTTTCTCGGCTTTGAATTTTTGAATACTTGAGGCATTGAAATATGGAGCCGGATCGTAGAATGAGTTAGCTAGTTATGCTAATAAGTTGTAGCCACTCTTCTATTGAAACATTTAAGAAGCACTGTGTTCTCCTAAAAATACAAGTGCCTGTTGAAAAAAAACTTAAAAGCGACTTCAAATACCTTAAGGCCTTCACTGGTTTTTTTAATTTTTACGGATCCAATGGTTATCCCTCGGAAACAACTATTACGGCACCATCTCGTGATAATTTTCTATACAAAAGCGAAATAATCATCAAAAGATTACGGAGAAATCGGTAAACAATTAAAGATACAAATAAATACATACAAACAGTACAAACAAACAGTCAAAACTAGCTGCTCACAATTTGCATTTTTTGAAGGCGGTTAAAAAATTATTGGTCAACGAGATTTGAAAACTGAAACGAGAGTTCAAAATCTGAAAAACAAGAGCAGATTCATCGGTACAGAAGCAAACACGTTTGTAACAAACAATTAGATAGTCCTTAAAAAATGTTTTACGTTGTTCGTTTAACTAAATATAACCACTATAATAAATACTTGTAGAAAGCAGAAATTAAAAATTATTATATTAGACTGCCCGCAACGCGCGGAACGAACCACCTGAAGATACTTTTCGTTGTTTTATAAACATAGACAAGTGTTCATGATCCTCGAGCTACAAAGAAAAAGCCCGTGAGACAACCCCATGCAACAAAGTAAACCTTATTAGAATAAAAAAAAAAACATTCCTCAATCAAGGAATGAAGGAAGGAATGTTTTTTTAGGTTCTTTTTAAGTGTAGCCTGCTCTTATTCATCCGAAAACATAAAGATACTGAATCTCATAGAGTAACCCCTGACCTACATAATACAACTGGTACACTTGTTTTTCGACGATGGGAAGGCAGAAAGGACACCGCGCCCCTTAAGCCCCCAAAGTGTCCAGCTTAGCCTCATACAAACACGTTTTCAAGTCTTGACAACGTCGTTTTGTCTAGTCCAAAGTAAGTATAACCCTTCATTGGTCTAGTCATGTTCATTTTAAACTTGAAATATAGCATTTTAGTAAGTACTTAGGTACTTACTTATATGTTTATTGTTTTCTCTACTAATCCTTTGATTTTTTTACATCTTTTTTCTATATGTATTATGTCAGCATGCCATGTCACGCCGTGCTTCGTAGCAGCTCGCCATGGCGAGACGTTGCATGTTACGGCAACGGTAGTGGTGTAGTAAAAAACATGGAATTAATACCAGCTACTTAGTATGCATTTTTTTGGTAGGAAACAAATGGGTCACCAAACTTCATGTACCTAAAACTTTTCTTAGATAGGTAAAAGCTTTTGAGACACCGTGGAGTTCATTTTATGCGAGTATTAACACATCTTTTATGCATGCTCGACCAACACAGCTATGCTATGCATGCATGTAACTTTAGAATGTACTTAATATCAGTGGCTTTGCATATTTTGAGCGGTGTAAAACGTTGGCTGGCATGTCAATAATTTTGCCGAGAAACGATGAAAACCGTTTATATTTTCGCAAATAACTTTAAGGTACGGCCTACGGTTGTAAGTACAGACACGTTATTACTATGCCCCTGTATTTTCTAGAAATGAATTACCTAAAATATTAAAATCCGACTCTGCAAAACCTCTGATAACCTACTGTTTAGCATGCAGTGTCCACCTTTAACTGGTTGTGCAATCAGCTATCTCAATAAGTGTGTATTTTTATAAGATGAACGATTGTAACACCCACTGGTAGACAAAAAAACAAAAAAAAAAACGATTGCGATATATTCGAAATATCAAGTTGTCAAATTATCAATATTAAATATTACGTCATAGTCGTGAGGGTTTACATTTCCCTGCCAACCTCGGCTTTGTTATCGTATGTTAGATCGTTTCTTCGTTCACAGTACGCCATCGACCTGATACACAATAGACGCCTAATACCTACTTATTTGCTATGCAAACAAGTCTGTCAACCAAGTGAGGTGTGCGGGCGCGAGGAAATGAGTGCTAATTGGTCCGTTCAAGGTTACGACAAATCATAAACATTATTAGGAATGGGGTAGGTACTTACTTAGTTTCTATGAAAACAATAACATGTAACAAGGTATATTTACTAATAATATTATAAATGCGAAAGGTTGCATGTTTAAATGGATGGATGGATACCTATATGGATGTTTTTTACCTTTTTCTCTGAACGGATCGGGCTGAAACTTTGCATGCAGGTAATTTGAATCCTGGAATCAAACATTCCTCCACACACTCTTCCTGTTCTTTTAATCTCCTTACCGCCACATACAACTTTAAATTTTCCCTATCGCCTTCTACCCATTCATACCTATATATACCTAATCTTAGATTTGGTAATAAAATAATTCAATCTGATATCAGTATAGATGAGTGCAATTAAATTAAACACATATAATTTTACGTACCAATAATGTTTTTATTCGATCAATCATTTTTTAAATGAATCAGCTTTGTAAAAATTTCTCTGACTGTAGGTTTACAATCTGTAGACTTTATTAAAAATGCATTTATTATAGGTAATATAATAAACCCATATCGATATTCTGATCACGACCCGGCCCGAAACGGCACATCACTACATGCACGTGCTTTATCAGAGAAAAAAAAATTCAAATATAAAATTGGTTATCAAAGAAAGGGATGCACAGTTGGTGACGTCGACCGGCCAATCAAATTAAGTTGAAATCCGTCAAAACTAAAATATTTTGCCAAATTTTATTCTATTAAGAAAGAAATCAGCTTACCTGTAAAATGTTATTTCATCTTTTTAAAATTTGAGGTCTTGCTCTCTTTTCCACACCATTATAAGCTACGAGGAGCCATTGCATCAAGGATATGTAGTATGCGAGCGCAGAACTATTCATGGGTCACTGATCTGGTCGTTACGGGCCGAACGTTAGAGGGCGTGGATTTATATAAGATATATTTGCCTAATGTGTTACCTGAAACCGTTCGCCCTATACTAGGCGTCTATTCAGTATCAGGTCGATGCAGTAAGCCGCCGTCGACGTATCGTATCGTAAACTCCATCAAGACGATCTGTTAAAAAACCTTAGGCACCTACTAAGTACACATTGTAATAAATAAATGTTGTATTTTTGTACAGGTTTTCCTCTGTGATTTTTCCACAAAGCTACAATAATAAAAATAAATTGCTACCCAATTTTTCCTTAATTCTAATAATGAAAAGGTTTTTCTGCAATATATAGGTTCTTTCGTAACTAAAGTACAGTAGTATAAAGTACGCAGCTATTTGTCCAAGTAAACAAGTCGTCTAAGCGCCCAGTGCTCCGACAGCCCGAAGCGTGACACGATCAAAGGAAATGATCTCGGCCCTATTAACAGGCTTTTCTAGGGCTTAAAGGACACAAAATAGAAATGATAAAGGGAATTTTCCCGCAGCTACCCGAAATATTTAAAATAGAAAATTCTACAGAAAGGAAACATTCCTTTATTTTTAAAAATAAATTCTGCATATACAGAATTTTGAAAAACTACTGGCCTTATCCGGTAATTGAACCCACGAAATCTTAAAAAAATATATATTTAAAAACTACGAAAACGTGTATCTGGCCCCCGAGGTGAACCTATTTAGGATCTCATTTACCCTTACCCGGCTCTCTTAATATTTCACATTATCCCTTCAATTATGCACCTCAAACCGTAGAAGCTTCTAGACTATAGTAACAAAGTAATTACTTAATAATTACTGGCGAATCATGTATTCTATTAGCTGAGGGAATTTTATTTCTACATAAGTGTTTATTCTAGGTATATTTCAGTCTAGGAATTCTGAGGCTAGAGTTTGCTAAGGAATAAACGGCTGTGTTCGCTAAAGTTGCTCACTTTAGCGAACAGGGTTACGATAAACTTTTTTTTCATCGAGCGGTATGATAGTTAGGAGCAAGACATTATTTATGAAACACAATATAGGTAACGTAACGTATAATTTTTATAAAAGCCGCGAACTACTTCATGAGGTTGACCGATATTATGTAAATGAAGTAGGTACTACGGATTTTAACAACGGAGGCGTATATACTATCGTCTAAATAAGTGGCGGTATAGCAAGCGACGTTGTTCTAAAAATATAATGAAATGACATGTTAATTCAGTTTCTTCAAAATCAGTCATGACAACAAAACGAAGATAACAAGGCATGTTTAAAACTCAGAGTTTCCAAGTCTCGCCTGACCTGAGCTCAAATAAACTCCCGTGATTATATTTAAACTGGCATACTCAGTTTTGTCTGCGAACTCAGAAAATTATTTATGTCTTCCCTAAAACAATTTATGACACAAAATTACAAAGTTCAAGCGTCCGGTGGTAAAAGATACCTGTTAATTGTATTTCTGTTTGTTGATGTGGAAAGTTCAGAGGAGCTTATATATTTATAAGTGACCCGTTTCACTTCGTTCGTATATAATGGACATACTAACTAACATACCAACATGTTGTTAATATAAATCCTGCGTTAGCATTATCAACTTTAGGATCGCTGAATGCAAGGAAACATTTATATACTAAATATTATGATGTGTTCCCGTTGTCCCCATCGACGTTTTCTGTTATGGGGAAAACGGGAAGTAACTAACGGCGGAAGTTCGTGCTGATGTAAAAAGTTAAGTTGTGTGTTTGTCACAAAACAGCGCCAAAATGACTCAAGGGACTTGGTTGAAACTTTGTATAATAATAATAATAAATAATATTAAAAAATATTTATTCACAGAGATGGGTTTACAAAGTAGGAACAATCTATTTCATATTAAGTGTCGTTAGTTGCGTCTTTCATTACGTATATGTATGTATATCTACTTGTAGTACACCTTTTACGGTCATAAATAATGACACCTCGCTCTAACTAAGTTTGCTAACTTGTATTTAGACACGAGGGCTCAATCCTCTGGCTACTTAAATGTTCACAAATACTTTGTATGTATAATAGAAAATTAGTTACAGCAGTGAAACATGACAAAAAAAGATATATCCCTTACATATTGTACCAATTACTTCGAAATAAACCTTCATTCTAATTAATTACAACAAAGTACTAGAAAAATAAAAAAAAAAAATAACAAAATATATGTATAGTATGCATACAGTTCTTGATCTGGGCGAATACAAAAGGCCACTTTTATCCCATAGAACTCGTGCAAAGCCTCGGGCAGATGCTAGTTTTAAATGACATAGGACTCTCAATGCATGGTTCCAAAAGGTTTTCTCGAGAAGATTCCGTATGGTTAAAGCAAACAAGTGGCACTGTAGGGGAATTGCCGAGTGTTTCACAAAGTTGGAACTCAATTCGCGTGAAAACAGTTACACTCGCCACCTGCTGACAAAGCTACGTCTACACGATACGAACAAGGTTTCTGCAAATACTCTGAATCTTCTATATATATAAAAGAAAGTCGTGTTAGTTACACTATTTATAACTCAAGAACGGCTGAACGGATCTCGGTGAAATTTGGCAGCGATGTAGATGGTATCCCGGGGCCGGACATAGGCTACCTTTTATTCCGGAAAAAAGCGTGCGAAGCCGCGTGCTGCAGCTAGTATAATATATTTATAAATGTTTTGTTCCACCTAACAGCACCATAGACATTCGAAATGAGCTTTACAATATCGTCCAAAATCGGTATACCTCGATGTTGCGCAATTTAATAATTGAAAATAGAATTCGAGTCAAAACTATGTAATGTGAGAACAGTCAGAAATAAATAAATATAATGAATGCTGGACAATCCTTTATTAGATGATGTTGTATAGCATTATATAACTATTGAAAGCAGAGCTTGTGTTTTGGGTAGGTACTAGATCAGTTATCACTATTCACCTTACTCATAAATAAATAATAGATAAATATATATTTTTTACATAGAAAACACCAAGAGCCCGTAACATATATCTGCAGATCGTACAATAATTTTGTCACTCCTTGCGTCTCAGGCGGACCTTCGCCCGCTGCGCCGCTGATCATCGATTAGAAAAGGTTAACCTAGCTTCGTCTTTGGTGACTCTACCCATGATTTTATAATATTTATAACGTATACTGTATTCCACAGGAGTTGTCGGAGTAGAGATGTGCGAAGAACAAAAATAAAGGAAATAAAGGTTAAGAAAGTATTTTGCACCCGAACTTTGCAGCTCCCTCTTGTTGCAACCCATGACAGTTTATTGTAAAATATAAGTCGGAATTTTTCGTTCGGGAGCTCTCTCAGCAATTTCACTTAAATTTTATTTTCCGTAAAATGCAGGTTTGCTTTCAACAAATATCTACTTTTGTAGTCACATGTTGTTTGTATTGTAGGGGATGGTAACTGAAATTTGTTTTATGGTCGAAACCGTTTAAGGTTATTAATTTGTTTTTTATAGGATGTGTAGGTTGATCAAACGCGGCCAGCGAACGGGTACGTTCTAAAAATAACGCGTTTTTCCTGTAACTGAATCAATGCATTTCTACAAAATAGGCGTTGTTTTGTGTATTATTTTTTGCTTACAAATATCCGATTCAATTTGATTTTCATTGGGATTTGCAAGCCCTAAAAGTTAATTGGCGAGGTAAGGCAGTGTTGTTTTCACTAACTAAAAACAGGATTTGCGAGGTAAGGCCGCACTTGTTCCGAGTTACAAGAAACACGAGCAATTGCACGGTTTAAAGTCAAGTTGTATGATTTTCGTTTGTTTCTTGAAATAATAATCACTTGTTAATAATAGTTTTTTAAGCATAAAAAAAAATTAAGCAGTGATTTAAAAAATAGACTTGTTATTGTAGTTCAAGCAAATGTTGATAATTATTTTGGTATAAATATTATGTCAAAATGATGTAGACCTTCGGGGATATTGGGGTTTGTTTCGAAGCCTTTTTGGTCGATAATCGAGTTCGGTTCTGTTTTTTATTTCTTTACATAAAGGCATATAACGAAAATGTATTCTATTATTATTAAAGAATAGGATATACGTAACCATAACATTTTTTTTGGTGATCTTTATTCAATAGAATCTACAAATTAGAGCTCCCAAAACAGGTCTCCGAGAGTTTTTGCCTAAACATGCATCGGGAGAATTATTATAAATACATAAAAAAATAGATTTCTAAAGTTTTATCACTTTATTTCCGTGTCAGTGTTTAATTATTAAGAATTTGACCTTTTCTAAGTATACATTTATTGTATTTATGGAATTAAAGAGTTTTTGACTTTGACTTTGTTTGTTTTATGATTATTGTAGTGGAAGAAACGAACTTTTAATAAGAAGTTATTATTATTTCAAGCAACAAACGAAAATCATCCAATTTGACAATGAAACCGTGCAATTTCTCGTTTTTTTTTTAATAGCCCTCTTAACAGGAGCATGGTACTACATAGTTACTTTTACAATTTTACGACAATATAAAAAATGCCGGAGTATAACTACAGTATGTTACTGGTACAACAGATAATAAGTGCCAAACCGGTAGGTAGGCACTCTAGAGATTACCGAAACAAAGGACTGACAGGCCGTCATAAATTCTTTTCTGCTTTAGTTTTATTACAGCACCATCTAGATACCCGCTGTAAAGCGGAGCGGCGCGGCGGCCATGTTTGATATCATTTATCACGTGATTTCGCGCTGTGATTGGTTGGTCGAGTTTGCAATCGCTGTGTTGTAGTTTTCTCGTAAACATCAAATATGTGGCGTGAATGGAATTTGTTCTTTCTCCGACCGTATCGGTGTATCGAATTAGAGAAGTTCAAACTTAAGCTGGTAGAAAGTTACGGCCAAGTTGACGTTTGTGTTTGACAAATGTTAACGTAGATACTTATGAATATATTCTCGAATGTGTAGAAAAGGAGCGGCTAAAGAACGAATCACCGAATAAATAAAATACTAACTCGGTAACAAATCGTGACTACAACGCTTTTACAATGGCACAAAAGCTAACGTTTACAAAAGAAAACTTACAGTCAACAATATCAAAGAAAAGTTGCCTTTATGACAAATGTATAGCGTTGTAAATGATTTGTGTTGATTGATTGCTTATCTTTTGAGCCTCTAGGGGCGAAGACTTATGTGAGAAAATGTCTGAGCGAAGACGTGTTTCCATAAATATTTTGGCCATGTCTTGTTGAGGGAGACACTTTTGCGAGTGAACCATGAGTGTACTCTATTTAGTTTGTGTATCACTATAACATATTTTAATAGCTTTTTAGGTTTTTCCGTCCACACTATTGCGTCAAATCATTAAGAAACAGTGGCAGTTTTAAAGAATTGACGTAACTTTTCTCATACCATTCCTCCTCTAGTTATTACTTCAACCCCTCTGGAGAATGCAGACTTTGAACTTATACGTACAACCTAAATACAGGATAACTTTTAAAACAATAAGTAGGTAATGGATAGTATTTACTTAAGCTTGGTTGGCTTCCTTTCAATGCGGAGTGCATTGAATCCATTTAATTTTATTATGCGGAACGGTTGAAGTTTTCTGTAAACAAAAGAGCAATAGTAACCACTTTTATTTTATAACTGGTTAATTATCCGTAGGCTGAGACAGCAGCGAGTTTTTGCTCTGTCCGTAGTTACTATTGCTATAAACGTAGGCACCTAAGTATAACCAACAATAATAAAAAGGTTGACCAATGATGTGTGAACCCCGTGGTTTACACATCATCGGACAACCATTTCTAGCGCAACCAACAAATGTTGTCTATGCCCGCTACACACAACACGCTATAGACAACATTTTTGTTGCTTGCGAAAATCACATAAAGATTTCGTTTATCAAAGACGGTTCGTTTTATGAAATTTTGTAAAGATATAGGCTTGGCATTTCCTCATTGTATATACTGTAGGTATGTGGCGGGTACCTACAGTTGACCTGAAATTTTAATAATAGGGTCCAATGAACAAGGTTATATCTCAATCACAAAGCAATCCGTGATTCTACGGGAATAAATAAACGCCATTAAAATTCATAATCCATTTTGACGGCAAACATTTTTGCATGTTAGTTATTTGAATTTGGAAGCCCATCAATCTATGCGTTTACCGCGTGAATTAGAAGGTTGAGTGATCGACTTTACGATGGAGTTTTACAGCGGTCTACAAAAACCAACGTAAATACTGGTGTAATAAGCGTTTAGCTAAACAGTGTCTAAAGAGTTACACATTTTTTAAATTTATTTTAACACTTTATTGCACTAAGGTACAAAGGGTGGGCTTAATGCCGAGGCATTTTCTACCTGCCATGTGTATAACAAGAGTTTAACTCTCATTACCACAAAACTGTTTTTAGCGCGTGTCTTTTTAGACAACGTCTAACTCAATCAGTTCGGTCACATTGCAAACCATTCGTTCATCCGTTCCATATTCCGCAAATAATGTACGAAGAAGTCCTTTATTTTAGACATAAAATAATGTTTAATTTTGTTTCATACTTATGATTTTTATTTATTTTTTTGATCATTGTTTCATCTGTAAGATATGCAAGTATTTTCGATCAAAACCTTTTTTCACCTAAACAAAAGGTAAAGGTGAAAAAAAAACCAAAACGAAACGACTAAACGTGTCACTGTCACACAGCTGTAATTCAAATAGTTGTAGTATTGTCCCGAAATGTATCGACGTAGTTTATGTCCTCTTCATCGAATAAGTCCACAAATTCAATGATCATATCCATTTTAACACCAAACACTTCCAACGAATAGGTATTAATAATTCTGAATTCTGTCACAACTAGCTCTCTAGACATTCGTTAGACAAACGCTTTCGACTGTTTAAAATTTAAACTATGTCTAAGCCTTGTCTAACTGTAAACCGTCGTAAAACGTAGTTTTGTGGTAACGCTTTTGTTAAACACGCGCTCAACAGATGTATTAGCATCCTCCTTTTGTATCGTCAAGTAAATATTCTCAAAATAGCCTATATTACGTGGACCTGTCAAATGTCACCGTCGCAAAGCGCGGATTTAGGCAAAGCCATTATGAAAAAGAAGTTGAAGGATGAAAGAAGGAGATATTTAGATTATTTTTGTTAAAAACTACATAAATAAAATGCAAAATGAAATGATTGTATGGTATGCGCATTGTATTACATCATTAACATTGTATTACTTGAGACTGGTGATTAAACGGATTTTTCTAATAGATGTCTAACTTTTTTGTGGTACAACTATTAATGTTTTATTAAAACCTGTTTGGGTTTAACTTATGGGTGTACATTCCCTGAAATTCGTTTGTGTATACACAACACAACATACTCAACATAGTTTTATTTAGTATGGGGGTGATTCCGTATAAAGGGAAAATGTATAAAATTGGATCGATGAAAAATGTTAGGCTATATCGATGAAAAAACTTATTTGTGAAAAGGACCTTTTGGACAGATAATAAGAACTTTCGCAGATCATATTTTGTTGAAAATCAAATAATCTAAAAAAATCTAGTTACACCAGTACTTATTCCAAGGATGTTTGCACAAAATATAGGGGAGCTGAGTAATTAAAGCTTCATACAGCAGTCTACAATCTGACTAACAAACTCCTGAAGATGGATGGTCTCCGTTCCACTTCCCGCTCTCATTTTTCCAGGGCATAATGTAATAGAAATGTACAAATACGAAACGTTAAAGTTTGTCGTGTTGTTGGAAACTAACTTTGCTTTGGTTTCTCGCACTGAAAGCGAGTAATCATCAGTGTTAACATTAAAAAAATGAACCTGATACACGGGCATCTTGAAGCAGTCAGGATCGACTGCTTCAAGCTGACGACTGCATAATGAACTACAGTCTTCTATTTACATACATACACGGAACCGCTCGAGCAGTTGCATAGTTCACTATGCAGTCGCACCTTGAAGCAGTCGATCTTGACTGCTTCAAGCTGGCCGTGGATCTAGGCTCTAACAGGTACGAGTACCTACTTAGATGTCTAGTGGAGTCAGATATTTTTTCAAAATACTACCTAAATACTACATAAATAATTAGAGTACGAGTACCTATTTACATAGATGCCTAGTGGAGTCAGATATTTTTTCAAAATACTACCTAAATACTACATAAATAATTAGAGTACGAGTACCTTTTTACATAGATGCCTAGTGGAGTCAGATATTTTTTCAAAATACTACCTAAATACTACATAAATAATTAGAGTACGAGTACCTATTTACATAGATGCCTAGTGGAGTCAGATATTTTTTCAAAATACTACCTAAATACTACATAAATAATTAGAGTACGAGTACCTATTTACATAGATGCCTAGTGGAGTCAGATATTTTTTCAAAATACTACCTAAATACTACATAAATAATCAGAGTACGAGTACCTACTTAGATGCCTAGTGGAGTCAGAGGTTTTTTCAAAATACTACCTAAATACTAAATAATCAGAGTAGGTATAGCATAAACTGTACCAGGTACTTATTCTTTCTTGATAGACTTATTTGCAGACTACATCTACAACAAAATGAAACGTGTAGGTATACTGATTCGTTGGCGACGATATAATACAATGCACCCACTCATTACACTTCATACTATTGTTATAAATGCGAAAACATGGATGTATGGATGGATGTTTGTTACCTCTTCACGCCAAAACTACTGAACGGATCGTGCTGAAGTTTTGCATACAGTTTTAAGCCTAAAATAAAACATAAGCTACTTTTTATGCTATAAATCTGTTGCCATGGGATATATATTACCAAAGTTTCCATAGAAACAACGCGTGCGAAGCCGCGCGCAGAAACTAGTTCCTAATATATTTCATACATTGCCCTACAAAAGAATACGATCTGTGACTTTGGCTGATATATGCTCGCAAAAATTGAGTTTCCTCTAAAGAAATACATATAAGACCTTCATACAGTACAAAAATATCTATTATTATGAGACACCTATATCTCAACGTTGTAAAATGAAATAGTACTTATGTTTTGATTTTTAACACTAATTTAAACTTGCTATTTGACTGTCTGTTTTTAAAATTATCATCTATAAAATGTAAATCCGTTATAGGTCGTAAGAAAAAATTATATTATAAGTTTATGTAGAATAAGGACTGTGGATTTTGTTAAAATAAATAAATATCTAAACACACCCAAAAAATCATGACCCTCTTCACAGGCCGTAAAAACGCGGCAAAGGATATACGCTCCACATAACGGTGCCTTATATTCTATTGTAATATTATTATTTAATAAAACAATGGGTGTTACAATGGGTGTACCACAGGGATCTATCCTCGGTCCTTTCCTATTTATAGTTTATATTAACGACCTGCCTCATCTTGTAAAGGATAATCACGAGATCGTATTGTTTGCTGATAATACTTCATTAATTTTTAAAATGAAAAGACAAAACACAAATTTCGACGATGTGAATAATGCAATCTCAAAAGTAATCCATTGGTTTAGTGTCAATAACCTTTTGCATAATGAGACCGAAACGTATTAGATTTATTCTACCTAATGTAAAACTAGTAAAGGCTGATGTAACCGTCAAAGGAGAAACGTTAGAAATTGTTAACAGTACAGTGTAACAGTAGTAGTTCTTAGGAATAACCTTAGATAGTAAACTTCAATGGGGCCCACACATAAAGGACATAAAGGAGCTACGCAGTCAAAAAAATCCGTCATCTTACAGACGGGGATCCATCTAGACTTGTTTATTTCAGCTACTTCCATAGTGTTATGTCTTATGGCATACTGCTGTGGGGGAACGCTGCAGATTTTAACACCATATTTGTGCTGCAGAAGAGGGCGGTTCGTGCAATCTATAATATGGATCCCAGTGAAAAATTTAAAGAAATAAACATAATGACACTACCATGTCAATATATTTATGAAAACTTGTTGTACACTCATAAGAATATCAATCGGTTACCTAAAAATAGCGATATACATAATTTACATACTAGAAATAAGAATAAAGTCGCTGTGCCCTCAACTAGGCTACACAAGATTAATGTATCTTTTAAAGAGCAATGTATACGCTACAACAAAATACCAAATGAGTTGAAAAAATTATCAATAAATAAATTCAAACAAATTGTCAAACATATCGTTTGTAAAAAGGCTTACTACAAAATATCAGATTATCTAGAAGATAAAAAACATTGGGACAAGTTTTGCTCGAAAACTAACAACCTACAAGGTAAAGGTTTCTTGTTCGCTTCTTTGCTTTACCTTAAAAATATTGAAGTGAGCAAAAATCAAAGTAATTTTTCTTTTTCTAGTTTTACTTATGTAATTTGAATTTTGTGACGTGTCTAAGAGTCCTGTAAGGTCTAAAGGAAATAAAGCACTTTGAATTAGGAATAGAGATTGTTGTAGATTTTACATTCTGCGTGTTTGAAATCATGTCCGAATCTGGCTCATTTTGAGGAAAATGTGACGGTGAATCTTGTTGTTTGGATGTAGTACCAACTAGTCTTTATTCAAACAATATTTGCGTTCGACTTCTTTGGCGCTGAACACTAAGATGGTCCAAATTCAATAAAGATAATTGCGGCGCACTTATAAAGAGGATTAAAATCTCATTACTGCCCCTTTTAGCGGGCTCTTATAGAAAACACCACCTTTGGGTGCACTTAAAGGCGAACCAAGTCGTCCTTTTCGAATAGATGGGATGAAAATATAATTTTACGTCCCATCTATTCGAAAAGAGGCGAAGGGTTCCTCGATAAGTGCGAACAAAGTGGGTCATTCCAGCGCACTTAATAACAGTGACGAAATGACTTTTGAATTTGGAACACTAAAAGTTTGAACGCAATTCGCTTCAATAAAGTCCTGGCCGGTAATAAAAAAGACGACCGCTGTGGCGCGGCGGGCGAAGGTCCGCCTGCGATGCAGAAGGTTGCGGGTTTGATTCCCGCCTCGGGACAAATGTTTGTACGTTCTGCAGATATTTATTTCGAGTGTTCTAGATGTTTTTATGTACCAATAATAAAAAAGATCTATGTTTTGTATTTGTATTAATTATATCAGTTATCTAGTACCCATAACAAAAGCTCTGCTTAGCTTGGGGTTAGA
Source organism: Eupithecia inturbata (assembly GCA_963662085.1). Taxonomy (NCBI): domain Eukaryota; kingdom Metazoa; phylum Arthropoda; class Insecta; order Lepidoptera; family Geometridae; genus Eupithecia; species Eupithecia inturbata. The sequence continues at coordinate 4,068,339 of OY759192.1, forward strand.
TGATGCTGTGTGGATTGTCCAGCATTATTAATTAGAAGTAACTTGGTTATGTACCTAAATATAAATATTCGTCACTACTAAAAGCATCTTTTATTTATTTTTCTCGTATGATGATTTTTTCTTATAATTTAGGATGAAAAGCAGAGTGTGCCATACGGAACCAAAATTATTTAAACTCGAGCGAAGTACTTTGAATCACCCTCGCTACGCTTAGGATTTAAAAAATCCAAAAAGAACCAATAGGTTTGAGCCTTAATTTGATACAATACATTTGCAAATTACCTTTGTGTCTTTGTGGATAAAGTAGAAAATAGTTTAGATTGATTGTCTCAGTGGATGAAGTGGAAAATAGTTTTGAACTCAAAGCCACCACAGCCTGATAGATGTATCATTTCCTAACCACAATTTCCAGAACAGTTTACCTACTGGTGAAAAATGAAATGATGTGTGTATAACTTAGAAGCGAAATAGATTTTCTGTTTTTCAGAGGGAACCAGGGATCATTTGTAATTTTTTTAATAGAACGTGTAAATAATTACTATCATCCTGGTTACGTGATAAAAAAAACGTATTAACCCTATGAAAAGATATATCAAATATGTTGATTCAACTTCGGCTGGTTGTAATTAGGGCTTCCAAAATTACGGATATGTTAATTACGTAACTGATAACGAATTTTAGTGGTCCAGTTCCGTAACTACGTAATTACGTAATTTCTAAGATATTTTTTAATCGAAAGTTTTCTTTAATTACTTTGTATTTATAGGCAGCACAGGAAGAAGTGAAAAATTACATAAATTAAACAAATTTTTTATTTATTAATCAATGAATCAATCAAGTAAAGTACCTACAGTATGGACTAGTCACAAGTTCACAACACAAAGACAAAATTTAATATCTAAATATCTAAACGAAATGTTTATTTACTTATTCCGAGTTTCCTGAAAATGAGATCTCATAAAAGACAACGCATTTAATGATTTATCACTTAATGAACTTCTCAATTTACTGCAAAAATAACCGGCCGAAGAAAAAGCACGTTCGGCTTCAACACTTGTTGGTGTAATCGATAGCAAATAATTATACGCTGCTGTTAAGTAAACTCCTCGACCACCGCCAGCGCTGTCATAGATGCACATTTCCACTCTAACGATGGATTCAAGATCTGTGTTAACTGTAGATTTGTTTACTTTTGTGGTGGCTTTGCGTATCTCTTTTTCCAATTCCTCGGCCACAGTTAACTCTTCATCGTTGGAGTCTGTAAGTGCTGTGCTTATTTGTTGTTCTGGACTTTGACTTGTGTTAGTTTTAAATTTCAGCCTTTCTAATAATTTTGTTATGTATGTCCTTATATAATCTGACGTCGGTTTTGTGAAGGTTTCTGTTGCCATGGCTTCGTAAAATTCTTCATTGTTATGTAAATACTGTAAAATACCAGATACACTCGTTCGTCTTTCTTTTATTCTATTTCTAAGAGAAGTAGCAAGCTTTTCGCTGAGTTCGTTAGACTGACGATCAAGCTTATGTAACATAAACTGAAGAGCAGCATCTGCCGTCAGTAAATTTGAATCCCGGCGACACAAAGACATCACTGTAGTTTTTATAAGATCTAAACTATGATGAATATCCTGCAGATCTTGAATTTCTTTTTCTGTAAAGTTAATATTTGATTTCAAATCCAGTAATGCCTTGAAGACACATGACTTTAATTTTAAAAATCGGCCAATCATATCGGATAAGCTGTTCCATCGGGTTTTGCAGTCGAGTATAAGATCCAGGCTCTTTCCACACTCTTCTGCGGAGTATTTTTGCAACAAGTCGTTTTTCAAGGGTGACTTTTTAAAATATTTAACCACGTCTCGTACTTTTTTAATAGTATCTTTGTACAGAAATTCATATTCTGGTATTCTTGGTACTTCGATATCAAATCCTCCATAGTTTTCTTCAGAATCTTCAGAGTCATAATCCGGTTCATTATCTTGAAGCTCTGGTTCTGGAGTTGTCTGGTTCTGTGTCTTATAAAGCACATCAAGCACCGCAAGTTGTATGCCGTGGGCAAAACACAATTGATGGTGGCCGTCAAAAGCTTTGCCCATTTTAACCATCACACTGGCTCCGTCTGTTGTGAAAGCAATTATGTCTTCAAGGCTGAGTTCGAAGTTGCTCAAATGTTGTTGTATTAATTGAGTTCCTACATCTGCTGGTATTGAACCCTTTATTCTTACTAGACCAAGATTTTTGTATTTAGCTGGTTCTAGATCTTTGCTGTGGATATTTATGTTCATATACCTTTTATTTCGGGTAGAGGTCCATTCATCAAATGTCATTGTAAACCTTTTGTTTTGAGACTTCATCTCCTTTAATAGATTTATCAATGTGTTTTTTGTATTATCACTTAGCTCTAAAACTATCTTGGTTATAGTTGATGGCGATTTCGGTAGATCATAGCCTGATTTTTTGAAAACATACCTCAGGTCTTCAGAAGAACAAAATTTGCTCAAAGGGATACCATCCAATGCTGCCATTCTAGTGACTCTAAATTCCATGGAAGACTCACTCACATAATAATCCGTGAGTTTAGTTTTCTTTTGGGGCGGTCCTTCTTTTGGGCTGTCTTTCGTTTTTCCTTGAATTTGAGCATTATCTGACGATGATTTTGAAGTACTCGCTTGTGGCAACTCAGTGATATGCTTAGCCCGCAAGTGAGTATGTAACGCTCCAGTCGCACCACCAGGCGTTTTCAAAACTTTCTTACAGTGCTTACACTCGACGCTTTGTTCATTATCGGCCCGTAAAAAATGTTCCCAAATTAAAGATGTTGTCCGTTTGTTAAAAAACTCTTTGTAAACTGTCACTTCTTTGTTGAAGACCTAAAAAAAATACAAAAATTGTAACCAAAAGCTTTCCACCCGCTGTTAGATATTTTTTCGCGGTAAAAAGTAGACTATAATACTCTCTAGTCTTACAGTGTTTCGACATAAAAGGACTGTAAGAAAAACTAGGCAGCGGCGCCAGTGTGTGGTGCGGCATAATGTATTAAATGTACTAATTACTACATTATACTAATTTCTCGCACATTACGCAATATTCCTCCAAATTTTATCTGCTGAAACTACATGAAAAGCACGCGAACGTAGTCCACACCTATGCCATAATAATAAGTAGTTATAATCTGTCAAAGCTGATAAAGTAATGAAATAATCATACACACGTTATTAATTTTCACTTGTATAAATCATCCTATAGAACATTAATAGATGCCATACTTACATATTTTAGTAATTCCATACACTTAAAATGAAAAATGCCCAGTGTTCTGTGTACACACAAACACAGGTATTCAATAAAATAACTTTATTGACCAACTCAGTTCGTGACCTAATTAGTAATGAAATGAAACTTACACTACAAAGAAATCATAGGGCTGAACAGAACACACACATAGAAAGCTGCGGGGATTTTTAGCGGACGATTAGTTAACAAAATTATACTGTATTACGTGCGTGTCAAAGATGAATGTTGCGTGCGTTATCCAACCGCGGGCAAGTACCAGAACCATAGATACTTACCGGATGGCGGATTGAATTTATTCTCGGGGGAATACCCGTTTGTTTAGTATCAGTGTTGACTGGGTTGTCGTCTGATAATGTTTTATGTTGCCAACATACCAAAAACTCACTAATTTGTGATATCAGGGATCAATTATTTATTAATCCTATACTTACACGTATTTACGGATTTCAACCCTTCAGTTACGTACTTGTCATAAGTTTAAAATCTTTGCGTAATTACGTAATTGCGTAATTACGTAATTACGTAATGGAAGCCCTAGTTGTAATAGCTTTAATTATATAAGAATTATCCACCAGTTCCTAGTCGCTCAGCGAGCTATGGAAAGAGCTATGCTCGGAGTTTCTCTAAAGGATAGGATTCGTAACGAATACATCCAACTGAGAACCAAAGCTATCGACATAGCTCAGAGAATTAGCAAACTGAAGTGGCACTGGGCCGGCCATATCACGCGAAGAACTGACAACCGCTGGGGTAAACGTATTCTCGAGTGGAGACCGTGACTCGGCAAACGTAGTGTAGAGCGCCCTCCAGCCAGGGGGATGACGATCTGCGAAAGACTGCAGGCAGATGCTGGATGCGGCAAGCTGAAGACAGGGCGCTATGGCGCTCATTAGGGGAGGCCTATGCTCAGTAGTGGACGATATGTTGATGAATTAGATAAGATAGTACGTTACAGCTTCACACTCAACATTTTAACGTGAAAGATAAGAACCGCCGAAGTACGTACTTACCTGCCATCGACAGAATCTAAACTGAACTTCACATCTGGCGTGAAACAAACGGCAATATACTGTTGTTTGTAAACATTTACATTTGAACAGTTTATTTGAAATCGGTAAGGGATCAGAAAATAAGCTGTTTTATTCATAATGTTTATACCTCTGTTCTTGTTTTGTTATCCTTAGTTTAAGTAGAACCTACCTCCTTAAAGACTTCGCCCTTACTCAGTAAGTACAACATTGTAATTCTCTGTAGTTTTTTTCGCTTTTTCTTACCTGTGTACTGTAGTAATTCTGTACTGAATAATTTTCTGCTATTTTCCAAAAAAAATCATTAGCCCTTCTCAAACGATCTTTTTATTAAATAGGTACTTACTTGCGCTTCATTAGAATTTAAAGCTAAAAAATAAAAATTTGCGATTTCAAACAAACGAACCTAACGAAATAGAAAATACACAAACTATATTATGAAAAAACCCAAAAGAGCTCATAAAAGTTTAGTAATAAACTAAACTTTTATGAGCTCTTAATTTCCTATGTAATTTAATTTCTGCTCCCTCCCGGACAAATCCCTTGTATTTTGGCGGGAGACTGTTAAAGAATAACAAGAGGTTCTGCAAACGTTTCTTATCCTGATAAACAAAGAAATGAAATAGTTTCGCCTAGAAATAGTGAAAATTTGTTGGGTAATCCTAAACTAAAACAAAAATATTGGCAATTAATAGTTTTTTCTAGTCTTGTTCTCATGTCTAAAATTTGCTCTACTACCTAAATTACAAAGATCTTAGGTAGGTTTGCGGTTGGTAACAACCTGGCTATGTGAAAGATTACTTCACTCTGTGTAGCTTTCAGTTTGTTTCAGAAGAAGATTCAATGAATTGCGACTTTAAGTCGCCACCAAAGTCGCTTGTCTACAGTCTCCTAAACTGACTAGCGTCAGGATTAGCTCACCGTATGTTTGTTCTGAGTGGGCATGTTATCTATAATATCCAGCGCTTGTTACAAAGTTAGCTAACTATCCGATCTGTGAATTTACTGGTACGGAAGATAGTATAATGCTTACGAAAACTGTTAACTACTGTTATGGAGTTACATTACCTAATCTGTGACTAGATCAAGTAATGAAAGTATTATTTCGCTCTCCTGTATTTGGTTTGTTGGGTTCCTTTTGTAAAACCATTTCGTATTCCTTCTTTGCTGTCAAGTCACACCAAGGTTACTAGAAGTATTACGCACAAAAAACTTAATATTCCCTCGTTTAATAACGTATATGGCAAGCGAACCTCTCAATACTTAATACCATACCTTATAAATAATTTGGCATTCGAACTTAAAAATAAAATCACTCAAAATAATATTAAAGCCATATTGACAAAACGTTATTTATCGTAACTTAATTTTATTTAACTGTCGAGCATTACTAGTTAGTAATTTTCCCTAAAATGTTATATATATTTTAATGGGTTTACATTTGCCATGGAAAGGAGCATCCTATAGCTAAACTCAACGCAGCGTTGTCACGGGCCTGATGCACGTGATTCACGTGAATCACGTGTGTACAACTTCGCACCGCGCCTTACAGCTACACTCGCACAGGACGGACGGTGACACCGCTGTGTTTGTTGTGTGCGTAACTGCCTACCGTGTGTACAAATTTATACTTATTGCTATTTTTAGAGAACCATAGTGTCTAGATAAACCTAACATAGGATTTAAGACACTACTAACCAAAAACATGTAATCTCTTTGACAATAGTTTTTTTCCATTCTACCCAAAGAGATACACGGGTGACTTAGCCTACTTATGATTTAATCTGAACTCAAATAACTATTCAACGATTTCAAATAAGAAACCTAAATTACCAATAAAGGTTATTATACATTCAGCCTAAGCATCTTACGAACAAAGTTCCAGAACAAGGTTCATAAATAGAAAAAATAGAAAGCTCAACTGTTCCTCAAAGCATTCGCATAATTCCATTAAACGGTTTACAAACGCTTCCGCATCACCAATATCACAATTGAGGAGGCCATTTACCAAGATAACATCTTTGAATACAGAAAGCTATACCCATTAAGTCAGGGAAGTCTAGCTCTTGAGCGCCATTAATAAGAACCAAGATGCCGTGCAAGATTTATGCTGGTGAGGTAATAAAGGCCAGTAAGGCATTCGATTGCTTCAATGACATTTGAACATTCTAGCCATCCTCTAAGAATTGATGAATGGAGAAGCATTGAAGGGTTTGCAATAACTTTTCCTGACAGGCAGCCTTGCAAATGTGTCTAAAACCAGATTAAGTACAAGTGGAACTCACCTGCCGAGGGTTCCGGATGATGCCAAGAATGATGCTCAGTAGGTGAGTGGTCTGTAGCCTTGCAACATCACACTAACATTATAAATAAGAAAGTATGGAAGGATGTTTGTCTGAACATGATCGATGTTGGTCTAGACTTGGAATAACACAGCCATACTTTTTATCTTATATACATACATATTATATCAGTTACCGAGGGATAGAAATAAACTTTAATTAAACGTTTCCAAAGAAAACAAAGGTGCGAAGCCGTATTGGCTGGTCACACTCACAACTCTAAACTTTTAGCCAGTGGTGTTAAAAAATGATGTAATTGCAGCGAGTCCTAAAAGCCTGAAGTCTGAAGGCCTATTCTAACGTTCCATGCATTAATTACGTTTTCATGTGACATAAAGAATTGAATAAAAACTCTGATAATGTCCACATTGAAGGACCAAGAACGGCAAGAACACTCGAACTTATGTCCCAAGTTTTAATCGTGCCCGACCATTCGGGTGGAAGAGTTAAACGGTGTCCGAACTAGAACAGTCGTAAATCTGAACTGTACTAGACTACGACCACCGCTGGTTGCTTTGGCACAAAGTAACAGTAGCGAAGCCGAGCTGTTTGAACTGCGAAATATTGGAGGAGATGATATGGTGGTTATTCAATTGTTTTTTTCTTAGCTCATCATCACAGAGGTATACGAATAAACGCTAGGAGAACGTATGGTACGTTCTCCTAGCGTTTATTCGTCGTAGCGTTTAATCTACAGATTTTACTTAGATCTATGGTTTAAGAGGGCTATTCCAAAAAACAACACAAGAATAAAAAAATTTTGGTGGTCTTTATTCAATAGAATCTACAAATTAGAGCTCCCAAAACAGGTATCCGAGAGTTTTTGCCTAAACATGCATCGGGAGAATGATTATAACTACATAAAACAAGAAGTTTTCTAAAATTGTTATATTATTATTGTAGTAGAGAAAACGAACTATATTAACAAGTGATTATTATTTTAAGCAACAAACGAAAATCATACAATTTGACGATGAAACCGTGGAATTTCTCGGTTCTTTTTGTAGTAGCCCTCTTAAACTAAACGTTTATACGGAAACTTTAACAACTGAGCCATTTCAGTGTCATCCAGTTCAGTCAGTTCTTTTAAGAAATTGTTTTAAAATACCGTGCGTCTCGATTTTCAGGAAATAGATTATGGCCTATGTTAGCTACTATAAAGGAAAAGTTCTAGATGGAATGGAGTTACTCCTTAAAAAGTCAGCTGTTACATTCAGATATGTTAGTGAGTGTATCACTTATTAATATATTTGCCGCTCATTGGCTGTATTTTAAAATAAAAATAAAATAACATATGAACGGCGACTAAAGTATTAGTGAAACATTCACGAAAACATCTGAATTGACCGGCTCCTAGCCATTTTAAAATATCAGTTTTTCCTGTCAATTAATATGATAAATTAAGTTATGACAAAAGACAAAACATTTTATGTTTTAAAGTTCAGCAAAATACGAAGTGATCCTTTAAGGGTTCCTTTAGAGGAACGAAACTCTAAAAAAGCATAATTTTACTCAGAGAAGACGCTAAAAACGAAGAGCGGACGAGATTTAAGGCCGGTTTGCTCTTCACCTTCATTTTAAATTCAATTCCTTCCTATTCTTGGATTTGAGCCAGCTTTTGCATTACCCGCTGTGCCATCTACAAAGCCTTCTTATACAATGTCCGAAAAGGACGATAGCAGAATTTAGTCTTTTGAAAACCTTTAAGCTTTCGGGCTTGCAATACAACGGAGTGGGTACATATGTAGATACTATAAATACCTCTAGGAGGATGGAAAAAGGATTGACCGGATTTTACAGAATGGAGGTAGATTAAGATATATCTATGCTGATTCATTGTTGACATCCAGCTGCTTTTAAGTTCACTAAGACAACAATACCATGCCGCCACCATGGGTGTCCAAGTAAAAGGCCAGCAGCTACTTGAAAACTAAATTTTTTAATCAGTGCACCCGTTATGACCTACGGAGCTGAGACGTGGACACTCACGGTAGGGCTAGTTCACTAGTTCAAAGTCGCTCAGCGAGTTATGGAAAGAGCTATGCTCGGAGTTTCCCTAAAGGATAGGATTCGTAACGAATACATCCGACAGAGAACCAAAGTTATCGACATAGCTCAAGGAATTAGCAAGCTAAAGTGGCAGTGGGACGGCCATATCTCGCAAAGAGTCGACAACCGCTGGGGTAAACATGTTCTTGGGTGGAGACCGCGACTCGGCAAACATAGTGCAGGACGCCCTCCGGTAAGGTGCTAACTGGATGACGATCTGCGAAAAACTGCAGGCATATGCCGGATGCGGCAAGCTGACGACAGGGCGCTACGGGGCACATTAGGGAAGGCCTATGTCCAGCAGTGGACTAATATAGGCTGATGATGATGAATCCAACAATAAAAAATAATGCTCTACCTTCTTTATATAAGTTTTTCTTAAAAAACTTCATGATGTAAATTATAGGGTAGTCAAAGTCAAAGTAAAAAAACTCTTTATTTCCATAAATACAATAAATGTATACTTAGAAAAGGTCAAATTCTTAATAATTAAACACTGACACTAGTCACGTTATTGTGGACGGAATAAAAAGCGGAACTGCTGAAGTAAGTCGGAAACCTGCGTCAAAACTAGGTAGTTTCAGTAGGTATAAGAAAAACAACAAACCACTTAAAAAATTGCAAAAACTAACGAGGGAATCTAGTGACATGTGCACCGTCTTAATATACATTACAGACTGAACAGAGGGTTGGAACCAAAGTTAAGGGTTAGAGAAACAGCAGGAAATGGATGCAGGGATTGACCAGCAGTGATACAATACATAGTACTACGAATTCCTAAACCATAGAAAAAATCCAAAATGTGAATAAAAGTTGATATTGAGTTATGAAATACTGAAATATTGGAATACACAGTGTATAGAGGCTTATATTATAATTTTCAAAAACAAATGGAAAGAAAATTCAAATTTATTGATAGTTTGAAAATATAAACGTGAATTTGGCGTTACGTTCTGTTACCTTGTGTATAAAAATGAAGGTACCTAAAACGATGCCTGTGTTTATTTGATGCCTTTCAATTAAAACAAAAATTAATTAGAGGATTTGTTTATCTTTGTCAAGACGCGTTTCTTGTAAAGAAAAGCGTAACTAGATAATTTCGGGGCTCGCCCGAGGTCTACCTATTCTGTCCACCTTACCGTTCATAATTAATTTAGAAGTAAATTATATTTGTACCTAGGTACCTACCGAGGATAATATTTATTTCAATACTAACAGCAAAGCCATAAATTAGTCTATGAATAGATATATATTATTTTGATGTTACGAAATCATTTGTGTAAATGGCCAAAAGGTGTCCAAAAAGACGAATGGCTTTTAAATTACTGTAATACCATAGATAAATGAAACGTAATACTTACCTTCCTTCTCATACAAAATGTAACCTTATGCTTAGTATTTATAAGTAAGACGTGTTAGAGCCAATTAAATTTTAGATTTTAAGAGATTGCAAATTGTGTGAATTCCATCAGGGAGTATAAAGTGTATCGTAGACTATAAATCAGGGCGCCCACAATATCAAAGCAGCGATGCTGACACCCAATTAATCTATATATTTATATTAAAACTGTAAACAGGTCCAATTCCGTACATAGAAGATATTATGAAAATTTTCTTTGGAGGGACTCTGTCGTCGGTACTGAAGCCAAAAACGTATTTTTTTTTGTTTTGTCAGTCTGTCTGTACCTTGGTCGCGCATCACGCCGAACCTACTGTATGAATTCAAATAAAACTTGATTGAGAATAAGACTTGATTTTAATTCATACTACGAGGAAGGATATAAAAATACTTTTGATCCCGGAATTCAGTAGGTACGGTTCCCTTGGGAGAGGGGATAAAATTAGTTGTAATTCATTAACGCATCGTCTGATTTAATTTATTATTTTTTTTTAGAAATAGTGTTGCAAGATCGAATTTAACTAAATCAGTAGAAAGTCGAGTAGAAAATCAGTAGATTGAAGAAAAAAATCTGAAAATTAAAAAAGAAAAACTGGTTTTCGAAAAATGTTCTATTTTTTTACTTCCAAGACGCACCCATTAGTGTACCTGCCTACGACCTAATAATATCTATTTCAGGCAAAGTAAATGTACAGATGGTCCATGCGATCTTCATCTTCATCAGAAGGTTGCGGGTTCGATCCCCGCCTTAGGACAAATGTTTGTACGATCTGCAAATATTTGTTCCGGGTGTTCTGGGTATTTTCTATATATAATAAAAATATCTATCTATGTTATTTATTGTATTAAGTTTATCAGTCATCTAGTACCCATAACATAAGCTCTGCTTACTTTGGGGCTAGATGATGATGTGTGGATTGTCCAGCATTATTTATTTATTATTATTTATTATCTTCGTTTGGTGGTTCCGTTCAGCTGGTCCAGTTGACTGTACCACCGACAAATTTATTTTTCCCCTACGAGGTACAGTCAACTGTACCACCGAAGTTTTATCATTCAGAAATATATTTCTTACTATGATATACAATCAACTGTACCTACCTACTACCGAAAAAACATTTCGTCGGTTTCCTCACTAGGCTGTAATAATGTAATAACGCTTTAAAAAGGGCTCATTCCCAGAGCTCCACGGCTCCATTGTTCTCAAAAAATTAAGTTTCATACATTGATTCCCAAGAAGTTTAAAACCTGTTTATGGACAAGAGCACCGTCCGAAATTAAGCTTTACCACTTTATCTTAAGATTTTATTGTTCTACTTGGTACCCTGTACGCAGTACAAACTACATTTACTAGATGAATATGCAGTAGGACATTTAGAATTAAACTGTATATCGACGGAAGATATTGATTTAAATTCTAAATTGAACTCTAATACTTCAGCCCTACGGTCTAGAATTCCAGCTGCCTACTGCACTTTATGTAAGTACAGCCAGCAACACAGTCTCAAAGTGCGATGTAGAAATTAATATTTTTATTCTAGAGGTATAGCCAAAAAAAATACTTAAGAAGAAAAATAACTACATTTGTTGTTCTTGCGTTAATTTATTTGACGACCGATGTGGCGCAGCGGGCGCAGGTCCGCCTGCGACGCTGGATGTTGCGGATTTGATTCCCGCCTCGGGACCAATGTTTGTACGATCTGCAAATATTTGTTCCGGGTGTTCTGGGTATTTTCTATGTATAATAAATATGTATATGTAATGTATTGTATTAAGTTTATCAGTCATCTAACACCCATAACACAAGCTCTGGTTAGCTTGGGGCTAGATGATGATGTGTGGATTGTCCAGCATTTTAGTTTTTAGCTTTTGTTTTGTTAACAAACAGTTATACTAGTCTCTTATTAGCCTTATTAAATAGATAATATTGCAAGTGTTGTTCTTCGAGTGTACCTAATCAACACCGTTACCCTCATCTCATAAAGATATAAAAATAAACAGGGCAAAAGTTATTATTATAGGTAAGTACTAGGTAGGTAAGGAAAAAAAAAAATGATTTTATTATTCCATCTGGCAGATTTTGCTGTTGAATTCTGAACTTGTAATTTACATTGTAATATATTTGTAAGACTATAATCTGCATCACTCATATAATATAATATCTTTGTTTATAACTTTAGTTTTTTTTTTAAGGCAATTGACCATACATAAACTTTGGATAAAAAGTTTTATAGAAACTATTTATTTATTTATTTAAGAAACAAAATCCACAGCCCTTAAGAACTAAAAATTTACAAGCTTATTCGCAAAACATACAGCCAATAACGGATTTACTTTTTGTATAATGTAAAGTTAACGCTGACTGTACCACTCGTGTACCCCTAATAGTAATCAGGATCGCTTGTTGTATTTCATGCGTGTTTACTCAGTTCGAAAATTGTATTTTGGCGCAGAATTATATTTAATACACGCTGTAATACAGTTACACGGTGCTTAGAAATATTATTAAGGCAATTATAGTTCAACAATTCATCAAATTCAATTCAATATTGTAGGTAACCACCTACCTACCTACCGTACCTACATGCACCTAGTAAGTACAGTCGAGTGCTTACCTTACCCATGTACAAAAAACTCTCACGTAATTTAAATAAAAACTAGCATAATCAAATCCCAAAATATTCATTAAATTCTATTGCCAATCAATCCCCTCAAAAGTGTCAAGTTATTGGCTGTTCAATTCATAGAACTTTTCTAGCCGTTCAAGCTGGCTACACGAGAGTTTTATTCAAAACTTCGCTCGATGCATAAACCTCACTCTAATTGTTAGCCTTTAATCCCGGACGGCATGCTATGGTGCGTCACAGGGAAAAAATACCAATAGAAAAGTCATTCAAAAGATTCACTCATCGAACACTTACAAAAACATCAAATATATCAAGCAGTGTTTTCTTGCTCTCTGCCTGATGATATCTGATAAATTTGAATTGTTCATGCCACTACTAGACCATGATCTGATCTGCGCGATGTGAACGTCTTGTAAGGTCCATCTTGTATAGGTACTACGTCAATAATGGACCTTATTTACGTAGTAACTATACAAGACGAGGTTTGCACCCGCACGAATTTTGCCTTGTCTGCCCATAAACATAGTTGTTGATTTGCTAAGCTGAACTACACTGAGATGTCTTGTCTAGGTATCAGTACGAGGAATTCTAACTGCGTCATCAATAAATAAGGATTCTCGCCTTCATTCTAGAGTGAGTGCTGAGATCACGGATGATAGAAGCGAATGGAGGAAGAAAACATGTTGTGCCGACACTGCACAGGTGAGAGGCAAGAAAATGATAAACACCACCTCCACAAAATGCTAATTGAGCGAGTGAGTGAGCGAATATTAGACGCGTTTTGTTGATTGCTCCAAGTGAGCCTTCTGGCTGTCGAAGCCGCATGTGTGCAGCGAGTGGTCGGTAGTTTTTCACTCAAAACGGGGCAAATGGGAGCACGGCATTCAATCTGTCCCGGTGTGATTAAAGCGCCCATCAAAAGATATAGCTCAGCTTTTTCTACCGTACCGTTACATGTCGATAAATAAAATAAATACACCGAAAAGGGTACAAAAGCATTTTATGTCTAGTTTAGACTTTATCTAATACGCCTGTTTTTGTCAATATAAATTTTGCGCTTCTTTTCCATCATATATCATTATGGCAACCATCCCCCCCAAATCTCTGACTTTGGGGGTAGCATAATAATGCACATAGTATGTGTAGTGGACTTTCTTCGGCTGAGATATTGTATACATCGTTCACATTATTTTATGTCATGTGTTATCAATAATGTATTATATGTTTTTATTTTTTAAGTAAATCAGCAACAATATTCTGTCGTCCTTAAATGAAGCGATTGAAATATAAGGTTATAGAGCGGTATTTTACTACGAAGGTAAAAGTTAAAAATTATTTTAATTAAAAGTTGTAAATAATAAAATGGGAAATGTTTCATGAGAAACGAATTGAAAGGGAAAACTTTTTAAGAGAAAAACATAAGGAACTATTCTAATCATCAGTAACCTGATGATTAAAATAGTTCTTTATGTTAGCTCATTGCAGAATATTTTAAATAGGGTATAAATCAATCCTCAAAAACTTTGATTTTATAGGAATATATCTGAGTTTGCGGGAAATAATAAATAATGCGAGCTTCACACAGCACCTTTGTGTTATAGGGCAATAGTACCAGAGACCTTAGAAGGTATGAGTTTTGCAAAGTTTACTAAATCTATAAAAAACATTTTTCCTTTCATACATTTAACACTAGCAGTGCCCCTAACGGATACTGAGAGGAATCTCTTTCCATAGTATAACGATAATAGTTTCATACGAAGTCGAATCTGGTTTTGAATGATTTTGAGTGATTTGTTGCATTTTGGCAGAACGACTTTGACAGGTAGTAAATTATTAAGTTCTGTAAAACTTTTTCCACTTGGTATTATGTAAAGTCATACCTGAGTATCAGATGACTAAATATTATTTTCATAAATAGGAATCAACACAATTTCTATCAAAAAAAACTCAGACCTGGCGCCCCACACTAGCCCGTGATTGTGACATCTCTCTAGAAGCCTTTGAAAAATGCGATCAGAATAGTGCCACTAGGCACTGAGTGGAAAACCCAGCCATGCGTCATACACTAGATAATGATTGGAATTTATGGTCCATTAAATTCTATTCCAATGATAATTCAAATGATAATTCAACTCACACGTGATCCTCGATAAGCTAATTTACTGCACTTTTATACGAGCGGGAGTTGATTTGCGTGGGGTAATCACAGTTTCACAGCTTAGTCTCTGAACGGTGGAAAGGTTGTTGTACTATTAGCATTTATCAGCATTTATCACTTCCATTAAGGTTCTCCTCGACAGACACGGCCTATGGTGGCGGCCAGTACAATTTGCAAGGGAGTACAACGTAAATTGTACAGGCCGCCACCGCAGGCCGCGTCTGTATAGAGTGGCTTACACCAAAAACTTAAGTAAAGCTGACGATCGCGCACCTTTCCGAGGCATGCCGAAGGGCTATTGTTGTGTACTCCTTTTCGCAGATTCAAGATGCAATAAAAACATCAACGCTAAGGAGTCGAACGAATCTATTTTTAGAATTCGCTGCGGGATTTCATATCTCGTAGTTTTTTGTTTTGAGAAGATTTTAATAATATTTGAATGCCAGGAAGATAATATTTGCAAAGCAAACGCAATAATATATTGAATGCGATATGGAGTCAAAAATATATGAAGCTGGGGTATGCTCTCTTTTAAATTTTTGAAGCAGATTGCCATTTTCTCGGCTGTTAACCTAAACGAAGGAGACTGGTTTTTTGTATGTATTTACATCTCGTTACATGTGGACAAATGGGACCAACTGACATTTGATATGAACACCTCTATGAAAAGTGTAGTGTCTCTACATAACTAAATATTTTCATTAAACCACCGTAGTTATATATGTACAGCTACTACAAAAACACGAAAAACTTATAGTCCAGTCAAAGTCAAAGTCAAAAACTCTTTATTTCCATAAATACAATAAATGTACACTAAGAAAAGATTAAATTCTTAATAATTTAACACTGACACGGTAAAAAAGTGATATTTTTGATTTCAGTCGCTTCGTATGTAGACTTTAGTAAAGAAGCGACGAAGAAACCTTTAGCCTGTTAGTTGTTATTTTCCGAGTTGGAGCAAATCCCGTCCCGAGCTTTTTTATCCTCTAGGTAATCTGATATTTTATAGTAGGCCTTTTTAAACAAGAAGGTTGCAGTGCACTGCTACGACTAACGTAGCAATGCTACATCACTTCTACGAAAAGCGTAGAGCCTCTACGCAGCTACATCATAACCAACGTATGCATTTACCCAATAAACTTGAAGGCCCTTACATTTTACTTTAAACCATCGTACCATTGGAACGGTTGCAACGATTTTAATCAAACAAATATAGTTCAGAAAACTCCCAAATATAATGTTCAAAATCAATTTTTTGAACGGCACATATATTTTGCAACTTTAAATAAATGTGACATTAGGTTTACCTTTGTTATTTATTTTGTCTTAAATTGATTGAATAATTATTGTCCACCTAATTACAAAAAAAACTTAGTTTATAATTATCCTTGAATTAATTAAAGTAATTAAGGCCTAGTTTCCATTAATGTAATTAAAAAATTCTGAGACAAGTTACAAAATTATATAGTGAAGTTTATTAGTTTATTAGTGAAGACGGCTGAGAAACCAATTTACAATTTTAGCGACGACGGCTTCGGCAAGAAGACGCTACGATAGCCTCTTATAACTATAATGCTGTGAATACTTTACAAGGTAGGGATGTGTATATTAAGAGAAGATTCTTCCTCATTATCTAACCTAAAAATATAGGTTTCCATGTAAGGTGGTTGTTATCAAACCATTTTTTATTCCCAGTCGTTGTTTACTTTAGTAAAAGTATGATTACCCCTAAGCGGTGTTCTGCTTTTTTGGACTTGCGTATAATAAAACATTTCTTCATAGCAATGAAGAGTGTAAAGGAGAGGGGCTATTCGTGTAATCTACTCAAAGCAGACAAACGGGAGTTTAGAAACTTTTGGGATGTAGGTATTACCAAATTGGTCTGGTGGTGGGAACTGAACCTATAACTTAATCAGCGTTTATGCGTATTTCCAACCAGTGCGCCTCAGATCGTCATAGTAATACAGTCATTAGTTAGATTACCGTATAAAGTCTCGTGCCAAAACCGATCGGTTGCAGTACCAAGGCCGTTGTGATGTTACAAGCGCGTTTAGCAGAGCATCCGAACATTCCCTGGTGATTAGCCGGTAATTATGCAAAATGCCGCGGTCCCGCATTTACATAAACACACGGCTACAGGTTGAGCCGAACTATGTAAATAATAAGATTGGTTTTGCATACAAAAAGGTTTCAAAAGGTTTGCCGTTAAAAGGACCAGGACGGTCCTTTTGACGGAAAACCTTTTGAGGGAAATATGTATTCACAATAATTCACATTGATTGAATTGATCTAATTTACAATGAGGTGAAACTTATAATTACTAGTACTTATAATTATTATCTCATTATAAGAGGCCTGTCCTGTCTAGCAGTGGACTAATTATGGGCCGATGATGATGATTGATCCAGCATCAGATTGATTCAAAGTTACCAATGTGTACTTAAAAATTATCGCCGTCCAAAACCTCCCACACCT
This sequence comes from Eupithecia inturbata, assembly GCA_963662085.1. Classification (NCBI taxonomy): domain Eukaryota; kingdom Metazoa; phylum Arthropoda; class Insecta; order Lepidoptera; family Geometridae; genus Eupithecia; species Eupithecia inturbata. The sequence goes on from OY759192.1 coordinate 4,085,711, forward strand.
ACCGTAGTTTGGGAGGTTTTTTACATTTTAGAAAATATTGTGAAAAAAAACAAATGCACTAAGAACCAAGTCTGAACCAAGTCTTTTAAACAAACAATTTCTCACGTAATCTCACCTGAATACCAAATATCATAACAAAGTACATTTCTGTCGCAAGTCTTATCCAAGATATTTAATTACACAATAGCACTGAGTCGTCTCACTCTGCTTTTAATTTTATAAACAGTTTCTGTAACTCCAAGTCAAAAGAACCATTTAGGTATGATGGCAAAACGACAGAAGGAGGTAGGAAAGGATATAAATACGTTTTTTTTACAATTACGAGTAAAAAACCTTCTCGAAAACTGATTTTAATTGTATGTTCTACCTGGCCTACAAAAATATAATGGTTTACCTACCTATCTTATCTTTAGCAGCATCACGCTGAACACACATAGTTAACAGTATCCAAAGAAACGAACAACTGTCAATAATCTGAAGCCGACTAAATTGGAAGTGTACTAGTATCGATAGTTTTATGAATAGTGTACTTAATTACCTACATACCCACATAGGTCGGAATTTCATAATGCCATGCCACTAGCATGAAAACTAAGCAACCACAAGACCAATTTTTCTGGCACCTAAACATCCAGTGGTTGAACACTCTTTGTTATAGAGTACGCAAGATGAATAAATGAGAAATTTATTCAAGAGAGGAATGGGTGGGCTGCATTACTTTGCCAATTTGTTTGTTCAGTTCCGCGGTTGGACCAGTGCTAGGAAAGTTAGATTAGTTAGACCGCACGCAGGTGGCTTATGTTGACTTAAAATAGTGACCACTATTCAACTAGGTTTTATCATAATTTAAGAATTGCTTTCGTTTTATTTTCATCCAACTTCTGCTAGCACATGTTAATTCATGAATTTATATTTTCATAATATGTTTGAACTCGCACCCGCACTGCGTAAAGTCGGCAGTGCTCTAACCAATTACCTATAATATACTTTTTTAGGTAAATTTTCATGACAAATGTTTTATCTACGTTAGATAATCACTTTAAAAATTAATAAAAGACTAAAGTAGTAAGTAGGTACCTACTTAAACTTTTATTTGAATTTGTATCTACAAGAAAATTATACACAAGGAATGGCTATTCTCTACTTTCTTCTAAAGTTTATCACAACCATTTTATAATAAGGTTAATCGCGACCCTATTACCGTATAAAAGGCACATAAATAAACAGCAAGAAGAGAAGGCCATGACTGTCGACAGCAGGCACTTACCGCATCGTAATTATTACAGCCATTTGTGTCTCTCGGCTCGTTGATTCCGCGTCCCACTATATCAATCTGATTAGTCTCCGGGCGATAGTGCGTGATTGATGTCCTACTCCTAACTCGACTGGCTATTGCCATCTAGCTAGCCCGTCGACAGGATATAGATGCTAGCACGGGTGTGTAAGGCTGGTATTTAAAGTCAAAGTTAAAAACTCTTTATTTCCATAAATACAATAAATGTACACTTAGAAAAGGTCAAATTCTTAATAATTAAACACTGACACGGAAATAAAGTGATATTTTTGATTTTTATCGCTTCGATATGTAGACTAAAGTAAAGAAGCGACGAAGAAACCTATAGCCTGCTAGTAAGTTGTTATTTTTCGAGTTGGAGCAAATCCCGTCCCAAGCTTTTTTATCCTCTAGATAATCTGATATTTTATAGTATGTAGGCCTTTTTACACAAGAAGGTTTTGACAATTTGATTGAATCTATTTACTGATAATTTTTGCAACTCACTAGGAGTTTTGTTGTAGAAGCGTATACTTTAAAAGATATATTTATTTTGTCATAGTTGTGGGCACAGCGAGTTTATGTTTATTTCTTGTATTAAAATTTGTACATCGCTATTTTTAGGGAACTGATTGATATTTCTATGAGTGTACAATAGGTTTTCATAAATATATTGACATGGTACTGTTCATTATGTTTATTTCTTTGAATTTATCACGCAGGGATTCTCTGGGACCCATACTATAGATATCACGAACAGCCCTCTTTTGCAACACAAATACGGTGTTAATATCTGCAGCGTTCCCCCACAGTAGTATACCATAAGACATAATACTATGAAAGTAGCTGAAATAAACAAGCCTAGATGTATCCACGTCTGTAAGATGACGGATTTTTTTGACAGCATATGCTGCAGAACTAAGTCTCTTCGATAGCTTATCTATGTGTGCGCCCCATTGAAGTTTATTATCTAAGGTGATTCCTAAGCAACCGGTACTTTCTACAATTTCTAACGTTTCTCCTTTTACATTTACATCAGCCTTAACTTGTTTAACATTAGGTAGAATAAATCTTATACATTTCGTTTTGGTTTCGTTAAGCAAAAGATTATTGACAGTAAACCAATGGACTACTTTTGAGATTGCATTAATCACATCGTCGAAATTCGTGTCTAGTCGTTTCTTTTTAAAAATTAATGAAGTATCATCAGCAAACAATACAATCTCGTGATTATTCTTAACAAGATGAGGCAGGTCGTTAATATAAATTAAAAATAGGAAAGGGCCGAGGATAGATCCCTGCGGTACACCCATTGTAACTACAGACCCCGAAGACCGTTTTCCATTAATGTCAACTCTTTGTATCTTATTACTCAAATAAGATGTAAGAAGACCCAAAGAGGTGTACCTTATTCCATAGTGATGTAGTTTCCGGATTAATGTTTCATGGTGTACGCAATCGAATGCTTTTCACAAGTAGCAAAAAATGCCTAATGCATCTTGCGACTTCTCCCAAGCGTCAAAAATATGCGTTACTAACTCTACAACGGCATCAGTAGTTGACCTGCCGCGAGTAAACCCGAATTGCTTACTATGTCGCAGGTCATTTCCATTGAAATGCCTAAGCAATTGATGTAAAATAAGTTGACATATGGGCCCTAACATTTTTGCTGAAAGACGTCCTAGGCCTTTCCAGAATGACCGTCCCATTTTAGGATAATATACTTCTTTTTGATACGTCAGTGGCCTTTATTAACAAAGAAAATAACAATCAAATAATAAAAACCAATTAGTACTAGTATTTACAATTGAAACAATTAAGCTAACTGCAGACTGTTGCTAACACTCTACAGGTAGCACAACTGACCATATCAACACCAGTTGGAAGCGTCCACAAGACGCTGGCTGCATTGGCCCGCTGTATGTCAATGCTGATGCGCTGCGCCAGGTACCCACCAGCTCTCAGGTAACGCGCCGTTTCAACCAGAGGCTTAGATAACTTTTTAAAAACCTAGGGAGCCTCGGTACCGCATGGACCTTGGGTCTCTACCCTAAAGGGAGCAAATGTGTTGGCTCTGTCGAAACCTGCATATTAGCGCCTCTTGTGATCCTCGGCCAAATCTGCCGCCGCACCAGCCCTCACGGATGTCCTCGGAAGATGGGATGGCGCAAGGTGTCGACGCATGTAGCGTCTCACACAATGGGCCTCCCAACTCCCACGGAACTAGTGTCATGACACTAGTTCCGTCAGGCCTCTAACCATCGTCACGCATCAGACTATTCGGTTCGAGAATAGCTAGTAAGTTAGCGGTGACAAAGGCCCGCCGGATGATGTCGTTAAGGCTGGCATGGCAATAATAATTAGACCTAAACCCAAGAGTACTTAAATAATTACGAAGCTGCAGAATAAGAGACACATAACGTAAAAAAATGCAACGTCGTGATTTCTCTGGGTATTACTTTCCTAAACTAGTTTCTACTTTATAACTAACACATCCACGAAGATAACATGTAAGTAAAATACGTATCCATTTGTGTGTCACGGCTGGTTGGGTTCAGCATAGCGTTATATCAATCTGATTAGTCCTCAGGCGGTAGTGCGTGCTTTATGGTCTAACTCTATGGGCTATTGTCATCAAGCCGTAACAGGATATGGACGCTAGCACGGTTGTGCAAGTGTTGTTTGTGTTGTGTTGTTTTTATGAAATAGGGGCATTATAATGCTGTTGAAATACTACTGTAATCATCATTTCAACCTCTAGACGTATATTGTACAAAGCAAAAACCTCCCCAGAAAATAATTATGTCGGGGAATAATTTTCTAAAGAGAAGAAGTTCTAATCAACATTGATGCGGTGTTGTGCTGTGTGTGCCAGATAATATTTAATAATATTAACACTGCAGTGAAGTGTTAATGTGTACCTAGGTTCTCTATCTCACGGTTCACAAAAACCTAAACTTAAAATTAGTATATTCTGTGCTAAATTCGCCAACAACTCGCTTCAATCTAACATTATAATTTTGTATTGCGGACGCGACACACTCGTTTCTCGTTTAGTCAAGCTTAGCGGCTTTTAGATAAGTTTTTACTATTGTTGATATTATTTTACATTTGTATTCAAATAAAATAGGGAGAGAATCACACAAAGTTAAATCTGAATAAATACTGATGACCACCAAAACCAATCTGGCGGCATCAAAGTTTCTCTGAACGAATTGGCTTTTTACTCCGGCCACGAGCATAGCGGGCATTAATATAAAAGTAAAATACAAAATGAATGCCAATTTATATCAGTGAGATTCAACGTCTGCGGTCAACAGCTCAGTAGAATCAAGTGTTTGTAATTAGATCGCTGCTCTTGATGTTCAGTTGAACACAGCCAACAGGACCGTAATATTACATTTTATTTTTCAGAAATTTCACACAGAGATTTGCAAGTGGTGGGATGAAATAGGTTGAAAAAGATAGGTAAGGTGCAAAATATTATCCTAAATTACAAAAGAGGGCTATAATTCTCTTCAAACTATTACCCAACTCTCACTCTATTTCGTGAGACGTAGTCTATTCCCAACATCTCATGAAATATAGTTTCTATGTGTCACGAGAGTCAGAGCATTGTTATTTACAATCATAAATAATTCTATTATTCATGTGGTCATTTGCATATCGAATATATAGAAAAAAACGACTAGCTCTTAGATTACGCAACTTCTTAGCGCGCTAGATGCCTACGGTCTTGGGGTTAGTTTCAGACTTGACAGAACACATTCCACGAGACTCTAACTTTCTATATGTATAAATGTTAGCTGGTGTGATAATATCAGCGTAGGCATTGCAGTTAACGCATGGTGGTGATTACGATAACCTGAGTGAGGTTATCGTAATCACCACGGTGCGCTAAATATGTGACGAAACGTTGCATGTTCTCTCACTCAATCATCCGAATTAGAAATCATCCAAATATTAAAATATCTAAAAAATTGTACCCAATTGTTGTTGTAATTTGTCCCATGCGTAAGTATTGTAAACTTACGCATGGGATACTTGCAAAATCAGTCCCACAGTTAAACATTTAGGCATTAATTACGTGTACGTTGCTATCGGTTTACCAAAAAAAGCTTTGCCTTAGATACTAAGCAGCCTGCATGGTATCTAGGGCAAAGCTTCTAATAATGCATGTGTAAGATGCAGGTATAAGTCCATTTATGTGCGAGATAATTGTTAGCAATAATCCAAACCTAACCCAAAACAAAATGCAGGATGGAGACCAGCCAAAAGAAGTCTTTAACTGGATGTTATCGGGACAACTCCCGATAAATGATTTGTCGACGCGGGTTGCAATTCAATCAAAACTCTGTAGCTTCCGGTGACGCATCTTTAACTACTAAAAAGTACACTCAGCGAAATCCAATAACTATAGCGTATGTAGGGGTTGCATTATCCGATAAATTAATATAAATTTTCTTATCCGGAAAATTCGGGTAGTAGTGAGCCTTACTATCCGGATATCCGGATATTTCGGATAATTCGGATAATTTATAAATATACATATAATTTAAATTAAAACAAGGAAAATGGGTTCTGTATCAGTCAGAATGTATTAATTAATACTCAAAAAAGTAAGAATAATATTATTTTTAAATAACAATAGAATCAACATAGAAACTAAACAATATAGAGATTAAAAATAACAATATCAGAGACTGTTTGCGGAGAGGAAAATATATGTGATTGAAAAAAGCCTTTAATTGAAAACTCTTTGTAGTGCTAAAGTTAAGTGTTATCTAGTTTCTAGTCATCATGTTGCATCATGACAAGAAACTGGTGTCCATGCTGTCTGTGGAGTGAATTTGGTCTTTATCTGCTTATTAGAGGATATTGGTGAAATCCATAGCAAGGTCTGTGTAGCTGTACAAAAATCTGTAAATTCGCTGTAATCAGAGATCTCAATGGATAAGCCTAGAGGGCAGTCAATCTACTTTATGTGGACGACGAAAGTGAATAACACAGACAAAGTTAATTAGCATTCAAAATCATCCCGCATCATTTCTAACTTTATCATTCTTCAAATTAGAGTTCAAAGTAAATGAAGAAAATGCTGTACTGGGAATTCAGTTGCAGACTCATCAAAGACTGGTCTATCTCCGATTTCTTTTAATTGTGTACGTTGACGCATTGCTCCGTGCCTCGGGGTACTATTTCCGAATCGGATGTCCCATTAGGAAGTTTGAAGAGTTGCAGCTTTTCTCTATAAGAAGCTTTTCTTTAACTTGCTTAACAAAGAAAATTACAATCAAATAATTTAACTGGTCGTTAACCGTTTCTATTGATGTTCCTGTGGGACGGAAAAATATACCGTCGTTTTAGGCTATACTATCTTCTTCCTACGGTTTAGCTTGCGCTTATGTTTGGGTAGGAAGGTAAGCTTACTATATTCAGATTATCGAACAAATTTATGAGTTTAAGTTAGCCTACTAAACAGAAACTTTAATTTAGCTCATGCAGGTAAGCGGATCCGTTTAGACCGCAACAGAAAGCTTTCGAGTGTGGACTAATAAACAAGTAATTACAGAAGGCGGGCAGCGCCGTTGTGGCGGCCAGTAAGTTATGACATCGTAAATTAGTCGGTTGTCAGCATCGTTGGCATGACGGCGGGCGGATTAGCTGTGGCTGGGTGCATCGTTCTTTAGGTTAGAAATATAGCCTCTATAAAAAGAGTTTTATAAACAGGGTGTTCCAATCTACGAGGTTCATGCTAATAGGGGTTTCTTAAATTCTAATCTGGTTCAAATGAACCACCATTAATATTCTGTCCTGCATTTTTTCTGCTTAGAAGTAACTGCTGAATTTATTATAGGGTTTGGCAATTTCTAATGCAATATTCATCGTCTGGGATTTTATCATTTTTGTGAAGTTATCTTGTTCGCTACTATCAAACTACCGGTCAGTTCAAATCAGTTCATAGGAACTCATCATCATCATCATCAGCCCTTGTCGACCCACTGCTGTATGTCGTCAGTACTGTGTGTATGCCATTCGCCTAGGTCCTGCGCTAATCTGGGCCAGGTAACCTACGGTTTTGCACCTGTCATCGACACGTCGCGCCGGTGGACGTCCTCTATTCCTATAACCGTCTCTTGGCCACCACTCAGTGTTTTAGTCCACCTGTCATCACTCCGTCTGGCTAAGTGTCTTACTCAACTCCATTTGAGACCCAACATCCTCTTGAACATTGTCTTGAACTTTAGTCCGAAATTCGCAGAGGAACTAAAACCTATTAATTCAGGCCTCTCAGAACAATGAAACTGAGACTCACTGAATCCGAATTCATTAGTGCGGGCTCTCTTCATATACTCGCCCTTTTAATTAGTTCATAGTGAATTGCTTGATCATTGTTTGCACTGGAAGAGGGACACTTTCGTTAGTTTTATTAGATCTATAATTTAATTATTACTCAATGTTATTAGGTATAACATTTATTAGTTTTATGTACTGTGTAGGGGAGGCACGTGCAGCAGTGGACGTATCTATGTGTGCTGATGTGGTGAGTTGCGGATGTACTCAAAATTATTAAATTACCTCTCGAAAATTAATACATGCCATTTCTGAATTCCATGGCCTATTTAACTGTAAAACTTATTATAGTTTCATCTAATGACAATACCTACGTAAAAATGACGTCATGCGACGCTTATTCTATTGGTCAGCACATCTCCGCTATACCAGAGAATATATAATTATTACTAACGTATAGAATGGACACTCTTCCCCCACCTGACCGAGCTTCCTCACCCCACCGGCCCCCAGTCGGGTTCGGTTTGCGTTCCAAATGCACGGGATGTACGGCGCACTCACGGGACGCAGATTTCATGTAATGATTTTGACAGACGACGTCGACATTGTTCCATGTTTTTGTTTCTTTGAACAGGGATATACGAAATTTCTTCTGTTTTGAGGTTTAATTTCACTTTTTGTGACAGGAAAATAAAATATCTTTGAGTATTCGCAACTAGACGTCACACACACATTTACTCGTGTAGCGCAACGCAGTTGCGCATAAATGTGCCGAGATGCGAGTTTTGTATAGAGAAATGGCTGAGTGTCCGGGGTGTGGCTATACTTAGGTGAAAACCGGCACGAACTAAAATTTCGCAAACGCATAAAGCTTTATAGCGATTAATTTGAACTCTTTCCAGCAGGTGCTCTCATTCCTTTTTAAAACTTTGGAGTGGGTGCTTGGGTTTCCCAGTTCATGAAAGTACTTTAATAATTTATGACACGGTCAGCTAAACTTAGCCACATGTGCGTCTTGTGTTATGTTACCGTGCAAGTGTTAAACTTTTGCCCTAAAATTGTAAACTAATGGGAGTTAGTATCGTGCGGGATCGGAGAGGCCTCCTTTAGATTAATTAAATATTATTTATTCAGAAATAACAATGAAATAAAATCTTAGACAGATCTTCTAGGTTGCGGTCAGGCAGAAGAATCTATTTCATCGTGCTATCTTCAGTAGGCCACGAGGACGCTGAATATTCGTTGTAGATTATTTAGTTCGGGGCTAACAATCATTTCATTTAAATCCAAAACCCAAGTTGCCTAGACAAGGTATGTAACTACCTAAGCCCCATACGACACGACTACCTAGAAACGGATTGTAAACGACACTGACTAATGTTTCTTGTAAGTATTCTTAGGAAAACTTGGATATATAATAGAGATCAGATACTTACATTCCTTCCACCCAAAAACGTGAACAAAATCGTCTTACGAGTACGTGTCATATGTCATCTTTTACGGCGTAAAGTATTGTATCAAAAATTACGGAATACGGGACACATCTAATAATATTTAAAATTCTCCTCTGATCAAAACCTCCTCTTGGTAAATTACTCGAGAAGCCACATAAGACCATGAATTGTAAATATGGTAAAATATTATTTAAGTACCTATCTTAATATTTGAGAGGCAGACCAACTAAAGGGTGCCAAAATGGCACTACTATACAGACGGTCATCAATAAAGTTATAGTTACAACACAAAACTGTTATGCCTGATAAAAAAGTTCTGAAACCAAGTCACTCAGCTAAGTCCCGCACAATAAACAGCACGTTAGCAGCAGGTTTACTAAATGTTGGTTAGTTGTGAGCTTCCCAGCATCGCCATTACTTCTCTAATCTGCCATTATTTAGTTCGGATGAGTTAAGTGGTGCTTGGCACTGTTTGTTCTGAGAAAGTGCACATTGCACATGTTGACCTTAATCGTAGCCATTTCAAATCAACAAATGAATAGGGTGGTAGGTACCTGCAGAACTAAAACCAACTACGTTGATCATTATGGACTCGTTAGTAGGTTTTTTTTGCTAACAAATACACTTTACGAGTTCCCGTAAAACGCGATATGAAGCGGGTTTGATTTCCGTCGCGGCGAGTTTGATTTCCGTCAAAATATGTTCTGCAGATGTTCTGTTCTGGGTCTAGGTGTCAAATTATATGTTTCCCCAACGCTGCACCACAAACACCCTGACTCCGGGCTGCTACTTTGAATTTTATTTGCTAGAATAATCCTAATAATAGTTTTTGACCCGACCCAGGATTTTAACCCGGGACTTCATTATCTGCAGTTGAATACGTAGCCATAGAAGTCAAGAAACAATACTACAATATTTGTAAAACCATTTTTATAGGATAACCTCTGGGACATTCGTACAATTTCAAATGTTACATAAATAAGCTGCATCGTAATTTCGATTCGTCGGTTAGTTGGGTCGTATTTTCAGCGCAATCCTTTATCTTTTTCGCGCAAATATTTCCTTTCTAAAACATTCAAACGAATGCCCCAACACACTCGAAGATGGGTCTCACTCAATGCATGTTGCGAGGACAATAAATATTGACGGGACCCTTGTCAAATGGGATCGCGGTCGATGTTTTGTACACTGTAGTTTAATATTTGTCGCTATTATGTTAACGATTTTGACTTATAAATGCGAAGAATTAGTTTGAAGTTCGTTTATAGAACACCTTTTTGTATCCATCGGAGAAATAACTTTTTCTTTATTTCGGCTTTGCGATTTTTAACTATTTCTATGTTTCATGATTGAATACGGATTGCTTAGTAGATTCTGTTTAAGCCTTTAGAGGAAGATAGCATAAAAGTTATAATTATGAATGCAATACTTTGGTAATGTACATTGTACATATGTAGATAACGTGAAATCTCTAGGTAGGATTACCTACCTATCGATCCATAGACATAAAGTTTAAATACACTTGTGTAAAAGACAGAAATCACCACATAAGCTAACTAATATTTATTGTAATTAGGTAGCTTATATGCATCTGTATATTAAGGTATATTTCCTTGGTTGAAAAAACTATACCTACCATCTTTTTCATTTGTAACAATATTAAGACATGTACTCAAAGCCCTGAAGAATTGTACGATAGTGTCTACCTTTATTCAACGTATTGGTATTCCCGAGAGCCTACTTCCAATATTTTGGCAAAACTAAAATATGGAATGAAGATCGTAAAAGTTAAGGATCTTTTTGGATAAAGCGTCGAATGAGGCTTTATTGAAGGTTCGCATAATAATGCAGAAATTTTCTTTTGGCTGAGAGTGCCTGGCTGCCTTTAAAATAGGTTTATTGCAACTTCATCGCTCGCATAAATGCCAGATTTGCGAAGAAAAATTTAGAAAATTATGTAAAAACTGATTATACTTTAACGTAAACATTTTTACTGTTAAATTGCGCAAACATGATGGAAATGGCTATTAATAGGTACTATTTCAAATACCTTTCAAATAAAGATACATTTATTTGGCTTCACAGGAACAGCACAGTTATAAGTATAATCAGTTAAACATAAGTAAGTATAAGTATATTTCAATAGGTGAAAGGTAGAGTTACACATGAGGATTAATTAAACAGATGACTGAAGTAGCAAGTGTAAGAAATGATGTAGGTAAAGCAAGAGACGAAGATAGAAACATCTAAAACAGATAAATTAAAGCGTAGGTAGGTACTTTTAAAAAGAACAGAAATTTGAAATAACATGCCTACTTAACTAACGTAGAACTAAAACAAATTATTCTAGATAGGTACAGTGATAACAAGAATGTGAGTACAAATATTGAAAATAATCCACCACACCACCTGCTACTTAGGTACTTACTTACTTACTAATAACTTACTTTATTATTACTACACATAGTTCTGTTAAAAGTTCTGATAAAATGAAGGAACAATTGTTAGAATAATCCTAAAGTAGGTTCAAAAACGTGCTGCCATTTCTTTACTCCGCCTTTATTATAGACTAAAACTCTCTGTGCTTAAATAGATTTAAAATGAGAAGATTTCTATTCAGTATATTTTGATGGTCATAAATTAATTCTCTCTTTAGAGTTCTGGGATCTCAACATCTTCTATAATAATAAAAATAAATTATCGGAGAACTAGTTTTTCATGTTATTTTTATGAGACGAAAAGCGTTTGGGCTCGAAATGGATTTATATAAATGATTCATAAAATTTGAGTTCTTCTTAGATAATCGAAATCTTTAATCAGCTGTAAGTAACGTTCGTTGTTTTCATAATTCCCCCGGACTTCGACAGGGGATTATCATTATTCACTTTCGCGCTTGGCCTTTCCAATTAGCCAGTGATATACGGCCGGCCATCGGTGTTGCTCTCGTTTTCTTTTTGCTTGAGCTATAATTCTATAATTTTTGTTGTCTAGATGCCACCTGACGCATCTGATCACACTTTTCCTATGTACACGGGTTCCTGTTTGCACAAAAGCCTGCTCTAGCAATAAACGCATAAGGTTCATTGATAGTATATTCAAGATTAAACATTGTTTTAACCCTCATCAGCACACATAATTCCACTGCTGGCCCCCCCCTAAACAAGGGGGGTATTGCCATAATCACCACGCTGACCGGTTGGTGGTGATCGCAGTAGTTTACATAAATTCTTTGTTTACAATCAAAATCAAAGAACTATCTTTGAAGGTCCTGATTGCCAAAGTTGCTAGCTAATAAAACTAGCATCGTGACAAAAATCTGAGGTATGCTAGCTACATGTGCCTCGCCCCAAAATAAAATTATTACATGTATCTACATATGTATACCACTTAGTCATATCAAACAACAAAAATTATATTATCGCAAGTGGCAAATTGGCACGATAACTACCATTAGTGGTTCATTTCCCCTGAGCCTTAGATAACCTCTAAGCCAACTGTAAATTCAGCAATTATCATCATTCATTTTCCCGCAAGCTCTTTCCAATTACCCGGTGATGTATGCCCCGGACTCGGCAGTTCTCGTGTTCTTTTTGATTGTGTTCTTCTAATATTGCCCGTTTATCTGAATTCAAACGGTTCAGTGTATGATTGGATTCATTTTTGTATGGCTTTGCGTAGTTGGCTTTGGCTTTGCTAATTAATTTGAATCAACAAAGTTTTTTTTATCTAGTAGGCATTGTATTGTAGCTGTATTTGTTTATTTGCAATTCTGTAGGTTTGCAATATGCGAGCTTTATTGAATTATAGGAGTATTGCTAATTAAAGGCTAATTATTTGATACGCGCTTTTTATTTGGAATGCAGATTTTCACTAAATTCATATTTTACCAGCTTGCATTGTAATAATGGAAATTGAAATGATGAACATTTCTCATTTATAGACAATATTTAAGTTGAATTATTATTGTCCAACTTTTACCATTGTGTTGATAAAATATTTAACATCAACAGAACCACCGCTCTAGACAAGCTACGGAATGAACTAGCTGCTGCTCGCGACTTCGCGCGCACTTTTCAAGTAGCCTATGTCCGACCCCGGGATACTATTTACCTCCCTGCCAAATTTCATTAAAATCCGTTCTGCCGTTTACGCATAAAAAGGTAACAGACAGACAGACAAAGTTACTTGAAAATGTATGGATAAGACAAATAATAATGAGATTGCTACTTGGTCGTTATTTATCTTACTAATTTATTTACTTTTCTTTTTAAAGACTTTGAATCCATTTACATTCAAAGAAAACAAAACAGCTTAAAAACAAAACAAAGTTAACAGTGAATTCTAATTTATAGGGATTTCGGCAAGTTATAGGTACGTCTTAAAGAGTTCGTTTATTTCAAATAATTAAAAGCTTTAATCTTTTTTCAGGATCTTTTAATAGCCTTCGGTATATAAATAACTTATACATCATTTATTTTTCTCTCGCAAGGTTAATGCGATATACAAAAGGTTATGTTTACATGCTCGTAATAGACTCTAATGATAACCTGTTTTGTGAGAGACTGGTGTCTGAAAAGCCTATATTACAGGTCACCAGTGCTCTCACTGCGCAAATCTAACACAGCAAGTTTAAACTAACAATAGATAGATGCTTACAAGACAATAGTAATACAATACAATATAATAGGCAGGTTTCGTAAACTCAACGTCAGGTTATCGTATTTCGTACCTAATTAATTAAGGACATACTAAAGTATAGTTACTCGTATTTCGTGTCCATTTTAAAAGATTGAGAGGGTTCAGTTGTTTGAGTTTTTGAAGTTAATTCTACAATTTTGATATTGTACTAAAGTCTGACAAAGTTTACCGTTAAATATGGATGAACCGAAAAGGAGTACCTAACCTCTTTACCTATTGTATAGCAACTTCAGACCACAGACCCCTCACCCTAAGAAAAAGAAACTTATTTGTTTTTTCTTACAGAAACATAACTGATGTTTTTTTAGTGACGAATGAGGTTTTTTGTTACACACTGTCGAATGTTTAAAAACATATATATTTTTACACTTTCAGTTCTTCTTAGAAGAATCAGGAAGGTATCCTATGATTTACACGTTAAATCGTTAAGCCGGGTACTGACCGGCGTTTGACAGCGAGTGTTGGGAAGTCAGTACGGGAAAAAAAATAAAGGCGCTCGCAACAAAATCCGTCTCGTTGCTCGTTAGCAATAAGACATATTTTTGCCGTTTTTTGCTCACACAATAGCGAAAGAAATTACAAAATCGGTCCATAATTGACAGAGAAATCGACGAACATACATTAAAAAAAGCATACATACAGCCGAACATAGAACCTCCTTTTTTCGAAGTCAGTTTGAAATCCTTAACACATAAAGATAAAAAAAATCTGTCTTCTTCTTCCAGAACACTATTTGGGCACATTGCTATCTAAACAAGCACCGCAAACCCGCGACCGCCACACGCAAAAAAAAATCTTTTTATTCTGGTTGGTTTCCTATGCAATAAGATTTATTATCGAAAATCTCATTTGATTCTGAACCGCTCATGAGTTTCTCATCGAGGGCTGACTCTTGTGTCACATTGGTGGTCACTGGGGATTCTTTGGAGAATAAAATATGTTGTTTATTGTTTTTCCAACGAATACGCTTCTTGATATTGTTGTTTCGTGATTGGGATTCAATTTATTTGAGTTTGAAAAAATACATAACACTGAACCTTTTTTTATAGATTTTCAATAGATATTTAGGCCCAAGTAGTAGACAAGCTCTGGTACTTAGACCTAAATATTTTTTTCCTTTTGTGGATACCAGATACAAGTTAAAATAAAAAAAATATAAATAAATACTATATAGAGCGGACCCACTGCGTGACAGAGATCGTAGAAACACGAAGGGAAGTAATACTTTATCGGTCGCGTTTTTAATCGCAGTTTTAAAGTAAGAGCGCACAACTGCGTTTTCCAAATAATAAAATCCTTAATTACCTTAGAACCCAATAGATATCATCATCATTTTAGCCTTGTATCGCCCGCTGCTGGATATAGGCCTTTTTTCGCTTTTGCCAGTCCTTTCTGTCCTGTGCTTCCCGCATCCACGAATGTTTTGCGACCCCGATGATATCGTTCACCCATCTTGCTAAAGGGAACCCAATAGATAAGATAAGATAAAATGTTTATTTCGAAGTCTGAAGTCAACATTTATTATTTATCTAGGAGATACAGATTTAGATGGCATAGACCTTTTGTGAAGATAGGAGGATGTCCTGTGAAACTTCGTAAAGCCTATGCCATTTAAATTTGAGAATCTACGCCAAAGCGCCCTCTTTTCTGTCTTGTCGAACTATTTTTCAGCAATATTTTTTTAAGAAAACATATCCTTGATCATTTAATAAAAAACAAATCATTAACGATAAAAAACAAACGGCGATCACAGATATCGACATCAAACCAGTTGAAAATTCAAATTCAAAATTCAAATTCAAATTCAAAATATATTTATTGCGTCAAACATGGTATAAAGGTGGTTTAGTTCTAAGTAATGCACTCATGTCTCACTATATTCTAGCATGCAATAATTATGGTGGCAAATTAAATTGGATATTATTATTTATTATCTTACATTTAAAAACTCATTGATGTCATAAAAATTCATTTCATTCAGCCATCTAAGCAATTTGATTTTGTATAAATAATTATTTAATAATTTGATTTCATTTGGTAACTTATTGTATATGTTTACGCATAGAGTCAAACAACTTTTTGAAAACTTGGCTGAACGCGGGGTATCTTTTAGAATAAGTCTATTCGGATCTCTACATAGTCTAGGGTGTTTGTCACATGCTTTTATAAATAAGTTTAAATTATTTCTAACAAAATTTGATACTTCATAAATATAAAGCGACGGTAGAGGTAATAAACCAAGCTCCTTAAACAAGGGTTTGCATGACTCATCCGGGGGGATTCCACAGATCGCTCTGATGCATTTCTTTTGTGCTATAAATGCTCTGTTTTTATCAGTGCTGTTGCCCCACATTACAAGCCCATAGCGAAGAGCAGATTCAATATGGGCATGAAAGGACGTTATTGCAGTTTTCACATTTGTGACATTTTTAATTTGACTTAGAGCGTACACGAATTTGTTTAATTTTTTATTTACCATGTCTATATGTGCCTTCCAGTCCAGATTTTCGTCAATTATTACGCCTAGAAACTTAATTTGCGGAACTTGTTCTATTTTCGCTATATTTAGATTAAAATTATATTTTATATGTTTAGATTTATTGAATTGAATATATTTGGATTTGTCAAGATTAATTTTAAGATTGTTAATGTCAAGCCATTCAATAATTTTATCAATTGTGTTATTAATGTCAGATTCATGGTCAGTTTTATTATATAATTTTTTATCAGATGTCACAACTACACAAATGTCATCAGCATATAAAATGCACCTATGTATAAAATACCAGAATTAACATAAAAACAAACGTCATGTCCGTCCGCGATTCAATTCTCCGCCACATCCATCGTATTGGAACGGGCTCACATTTGACACACACTCTGTGTAGATCAGGGGCTAACGTTAAATATATTTTTCACGTTGATCAAGTGATTTGATGTGCGCATTAAAATAAAAAAAATATTGAGCTGGGGTCAACACACACATCTTATAATGACAGTAGGCGTTTTTCCTAACGTCTCAGAGAGCTTAGCATAAACATATTCAGATAGAATAGCCAAAAATGACATCAAATGCCTACATACATTATGAGGTATCACAATGGCCTATTGCCTCTCAGACTAGTTTAAAGCTACCGCATGCAACCCATCGCATCGCATCACTAAAGCTTATTTAGACAACATTTGACAAACGCGACACGAGCTCGCCCGTGTCAATGCTGCTTTAAATCTATATCAATAGCGAACGCAGCTGCTGACTGTATGCGATTTACTGTTATATTTTATACTTGTAGGGTTCAAAGTATAATTGATGCACTAAGTTTGGCAGTAGTTAGTGAAACGATTGCTTGCTACCAGGCGTAGCCCTCTACGGCGTAGAACTGCTACGGCGAAGATACGAGCAATTCGTAGAATTCGTCATAGCGTCTTCAACTACAGCAAAATTACAAAGGAATCTCATTTATTTTATATCTAGGTATTAGTTTCTGCCCACGGCTTCGCACGCGTTGTTTCCATAGAAACGTTTAAAGATTAATTTATTTCCATGGGAACTGGTAAGTTTGTTTAACCTTCAATTATTCTTCAAGAAATGAAGTTATTAAGTTGAGTGAAATTTCTACAAGTTTGTGATAAATATTCTGTGCATCTTGATTTCCTGGTTTAGGGAGCAGTCCGCGTCCAGCAGGGCAAAGATGCGCGCCCCGAGAAGCGTGTTTTGTCTCGATAACTCGAGAAAAATGGCGGTATCTCGATTTATCGACCGATGCTAGCATGCAGCACCAAATGTCATCACGTCTCGTCACGTGAACGATTTTAGTGAATGTGTATCTTATCTGTGGTAACCTTTCTCGTCAAACGCTAAAAAGCACGCCAAATTTTCTCAACTTTTGACAGTTTAGCGCGGGATAACTATCGTTTTTCAATTTGAGCACGAGAATTCTCGAGAACATTTTCTTGAATATTTTCTTCGAATTTTATTGGTCATGGCGGTCCCGTATCATAATTATTTATTGACGGTGTATAATAACAGAGAAGACCGAAAAATACAAAGAAAACGTATAAGAGATGTTAGCAACTATATTTATTATTATTTATTTATTATTTTATTTTTACTTAAGGTTTGCGCGATGGCATCTGGCAGAACTACTAAAACAGAAGTTGGCACGGAAATTTTCGCCCGCAAATGTTGAGAAAATAGCTTTACATTCTTTTTTTTTTCGTGGATTTTTGACTGGTTACCTTTCTACCAGTGGAAATGTTCAAACTACCAATAAGGCGCTGAAACCTATGAAGTGTAGTTTATTTCTTCCGTGCAATTCACAAAAACCATAGACAATTGAATGAACTAAACGGTACTCGACAACGAGTATTATGTCTTTCATGGTGCGCATGTTAGAGTAAACGAAAAACAACTGACGACGACAAAAATAGACGTCACGCGCGCGACGTCTTTCATGGCGCGCATGCTAGTCCCCCAGGTAACCGAGCTACCCGTTATTTCTTTTAAGCTACATTTGTCGTAGAACCTTTTAGTCGTTTTTGCGACACGAAGTAACAAACATCCGAACTTTCGCATTTATAATATAAAGTATGATGTGTCAGTGTTATTCAATCAACTAAATCCTCATTGAACCACAACCACATCGGTAACCACGCACTAATCCAGACCAACGTGAAACCGATACAGCGGCGTTGTCGAACTGAAGTGTGCTGCAATGCTGTAATTTGACTGTCATATCACTGTTTTGAATTAAACACGTGAGTTGACACATGGCCGTGATAGAATAAACTGTAGATTATCAGCCGGTAAGCTGATCATCTCTATGATTACTTATCAATGATTTAATCACTTATCAACGTCTAAAGATTCTTATCAACGAAAAAAACACTATTATTATTAATAAGTAAGTAATCAATGATCAAAACACGAAGAACAGCAACAAACATGCGGTTGTTAGAATGAAGAAAAATAAAGACTGAACTTGGAAGTAAAGTTTGACCATATTTACATGATTCGCTGCATCCGAAGAGATTTCCTAATTAAATCGGTAGCCTAGTTTACCTAATGGTACCTATTGGTGGTTATTGGTTACTTAGTGAAGCTAGGATTTAACTTCTCTCGCAATGGGTTGTGTTCCAAGTATGCTTGGGCAAAATCCGTGAAATAGTTGCGAGAATTTTAGGCTAATGGCATCGAGTAGGTAATCGCTTTTAGTATCATTGAATATAATTCTGCAGTTCACATTCTAAAAGTACTTACAAAAGTAAACAGTGAAAATGGAAAGCCAAGTTTCCTGATTTGAAATCACCGATAAAGGCCAACCACATTTTAGAACATGTACAGGATCAAAAGGAATATTATAGAACTATAGTATTGAAGCCAGCGAACGGTGAAAAGAAAAATATTGCACGGAAATCCGGATGAAAGCGACTGTGTCATTATTTATAGAAAATTAGGGTAAGTTAACAACAGAAAGTTCCCGGAACTTCGGGAGTAGAGCAGTCAGATTGCTTAGTTTTTCTCAACTTGGGTAGGCTCGTGCGAAGTGCCGTGACAATTTTTTATTTATTTGTTTTTTTCGGGACCAACAGTCCCATAATTTTTTTACTATTTACTGTTTTGTTAAAGAGTATCAAAAAACCCGTAACGATAAGTAAGTATTTATTCAAAGTTATTCAAGTTATTTCGTTACTAATTTTCAAATTGGTTTATATTTTATTATACAATTATTTTGAAAAATTAGGGTCAATGCCTGCTAATTAATTTGACGATCAACAGCTGTCGTCAGTTTTGACAAGGAATTACTTTTATCTCTATGTAGTTCTCAATCAATTAAAAATGTACCGTTTAATTAATAAGTGAATTCAGTATACGTAGGAAGCAGCACAAAAATGTTTGCTCGCTCTCCCCATCCCTTCAGCCTTTCATGTAATGTACCAATCGAGCGATGAATATGTATCTTAAACATCTCAAAATTTGTTAAATATGGATTACCCAGATAATGCTCCGGAATCAGGTGATCCCGCCATCCATCAAGTTAGTGGCTTATCTCTCTCAATTCATCCCAAATGCTTGATTTGGGCAAACTTTATTATTGTTTGTGGCTCGATTCTGATTAAAGGCTAATTTGACAAGTAATACAAACTTTAGGTAGAACGTGTTAGAGTTAAACCGTGCTGTAGCGGGACGTTTAATAAATACGGCTAATTTTGATTTCGGAAGAGTGCAGTGTTCCCGTGGGCGCAATAAAATATTATAATATTTTTTCTTTATAACGCGGGTAGCATCGCGTGGTGCAACTAGTAGGTAAATAAACGTGACAAATACCCCTGAAGAGTTATTAAATATTAAATTAAATTATTATAGTTGTATTATGATAAATTTGAAGTAAAACTTGTGTTATTATTTGTTAAGTCAGTTTTTAACAAGACGGATCTCAAACCTATTTTATCCCACAAAAACTAAAATTCATACCGAACACTCATACCACAAACGAATTAAGGATTAATATCTTTTCAGTACAATCATCAGTTAGTTTAAGGACTTACCATGTAAGCTACTCGAAAATTTGTGATATTTATTTCTGTAAACATTTTATTTAATGTTATTATCATAGGCGCAATATCTCGCGAGCCATTCCAGGGGCAAAAGCTAGTGCAATATTTCAATGTGAAACTTTTTGTTTCTCCTCGCTTTTGATCTCTTTTTTAAGTAAAACTGGAGCAATTACGAAGAATATACAATTTGCTGTAAAACTTTGACGAATAAAACTTTAACAAGTCGCTCGGTATGTAAGTGCATACTTAGATTGTCAGCTTTGTGAATATTACTTTTACTTTGTTAGTTGAAGGTTAAGAAAACACGAGGTCTAAACAAAAATTATACAATAGTATTTTGAATTTGTACCATTTTAACCTTTAATGGCTTATCTTGGTACTTCGGTACATTCCTCAGAACTTAGTTTTGCTCGGGACAAGTACTGCTTCTATACTTCCCCATCTCATAAGATGGCTGCTAATTAACATTCGATTGCTGTCAGTAAGTAAATTGACATACATTTTTTAGTAGAAAGTTCAAAGTGACAGCAATTACAATAACGACAGCAATCGGTTAAAAAGACACTATGACAAACGATAAAAGAGCTTCCACTGGTCTTAAGTAACTACTTAACCAGCCGGTAATACCCACTGTTGATTATAGGCCTCTTGTATCGCTACTAAAATCACAGATAACTTTATTGTGTCAATTAAAGATGTTTTGTTTCACTAAACAAAAGCACGTTGGACAAACGATCTAATTTATTTCATTGTATCGTCTCTGGGGATAAATGGACGAACATTCTAATTGTCAAATTAAAACAACCAATTCCATGTTTGAGATTGTAAGCGGGTTACATGTTGGTTGGTATTGGGCAGACTTTTTTAATACACGCCTGTGTAAACACATCATCACATCGATATAAGCCATGCATTTAAACTCAATCGACCTTCGAGCAAACCTCAACACATAAAATTGAGAGTATTTTTAATGGTTGTCGCTTCATTTTCCACGTGACTGGGCACAGGGACTCGACTCTGAGGCTAAGATTTCCGAGAACCGTCACAGTAGACACTGCTCGTCATGTTCTACTGAAATTGTATTGAGATTTGCACGAGATTTGTTTTTCTCGTTCCGTTAGTAGAAAAATTGTTGCATCGTAGTAAGGGTCTGAATAGACAATGCTGTCGTATTTACCTCTCTGGAGTTCTATTTAAAACTGCTCAAGCGATTCAATACATGCAGTTCTCGTTCCTTTTAGGTTTGTTAATGTAAAAATTTTCTGTTGTTGAGTTTAGGTTGCATGCTGTTTTATATGAGGTCTTATGTTCTACCAACTATTACAAACTAATGTAAAACTACTTTAGCTCGCGGCCTTGCTTGCGTTTTAACTGGATAAAAAGTAGCATATGTTTGTCAATCTTCTAGAAACTAGAGTACATCTCCATTTAAGCCCGATCCAGTCAGATTGATGTAGGCGTGCAATATTATTAAACATCCATCGCCTAAACATTCACATTTATAATTTTAGTACGATCTGTGTTGCCACATTTATCTTGGTAAGATAAAGGAATACCGAAAATTTAATCAAGCTAGCAGACGTTTACCTCATTTGGTTTGACGCCCAGTATGCTGAGTGTGAAACTTTGCAAAAATTTCGTTAACTCGACGATCGAGTTTATCGAGTATACGCCAAACGCGAAGTCAACGTAAAATGTGTGAGTGTGAACGCCATCATACTTTACCAAATAAAGTTAGGTTTACTCGAAACGTTTTCAAGTTATCTTTTTTAGATGTTGGCCTCCCTTCACATATGACGCGCCCAAATTGTAATGTAATATTTCGTGGTTACTACGTGGCATTAGGAAGGGACTTTTTAATTTAGTATACTTATAAGTTGTCTATTACATTTGTTTTTATCTCTTTCTAATGCTTACGCGAAAGAGAGAAAAAAGTAGTTAGCGTTTGTTTGGCAAAAAGTAAACAAACACGACTTGATTTGGAGATAATTGAACACGTAATTCTGATTTTGAGCGGTTTTGTTGTGAATTGTGACGATACAATGAGAACAAGTGGGCCCCAATTTGAAATGATGGTCACATATATGGAACAGTAAGTACCTACCTTGTACCTAAAGATACGATCAATTATGAGATTCCTTTTAGACTTGTTGCTCATACCACCATCACCACTATTTTAGGCATGGGGATCTCAACAAACCTACTGGCCACGCTAGAGGGAGAATCGAAGCCATTAACCGTTGGGAAGAGCTCACAACTCTTCTCAACAGTGATGCAAGCGGGGAGAAGAAGGATACTGAAAAATGGAAAAAGGTATTTATCATAGGTTACTTATTTTACTACACCTAAGTATATGCTTTGCATGTTGCACCTAGATACTTTGTTTTGTTGTATCTACTCACAAATAGATAGTATAGGCAATCCCATTAGGTTGAAACATAAGTCTCATTATGCCTTGTTTACTTACCTACCTACTTAGTTTTTGTGTGTTTGTTATAAGGTGTAGAGTGTTATAAAAAACAACACTAAAAAGAAAGCTGCTCGCATTAATGTGATCCCCATCAATCCATGGAAATTTTCCAAATCATATCATGATGTAGAACATCTATGTATACTTTTGGCAAAATGGACTATGAAGGTATCTATTTTATAATAATTTGGTACATGTGTAATTGATTGTTCATTTATTTTCAGTCCTAAATTGCTCCGCCTGCTTCACCAACACCAACCCAGACAGCACTAGTACCATCAACTTCTGGGCAAGTGATTCTGAGCAGTCAACATCCGCAGACACCTCAAAATACACCACGTCGACACCGCCACTCGACTCCTCATAATTCCCCGCGTCGACGCCACGCGGCTCTTCACAATTCACCGCGTCGACGCACAAGACCAATGACAATAACAGACAGGGTGGCTTATGAGTTCCAGCAGTCTGACACTGAGTGGAGGAAATATTTAATGGATAAGGAAAAGAGGGAGGCAGAAAATCAGGCTGAGCAATTGCGATTGAGAGCAGTAGAATTGCGCTTGCAGGAGCAGTGGCAAGAGATAGTTAAAAGGGCACTGGAAATATTAGAAGAGAAATTAAAATAATCTGTTGCCACTACTCCTGGTAGGATATATGGTGGTATGGCAATAGATAGGACTTGATTAAATAAAATAATTATAATTAAGCTTAATTTTATTGTTCTCTCCTGTGATCTCAAATATAAAATTATGAACCTTTAAAAAACCCACTTTCTTATTGCTTATGTAAGTAACCTTCTAATTAACGGTTCCCTCATTGCCCTTCCTCTAATCAAATCTGTGGTACCGCCTCAAGCATTCTAAGCGCAAAATAAAGACGGGAGTGTATGAAGAAATCCATTTTCAGCACAAAAATAAACTTATCTTATCACTTCGAGGAGGGTGTAAACAATCATCAAGGTTCCGTCTCACTTCGAAATATCAAGTGAATGACTTTACATAAAAAGTTAACTTATTTTAATTGCTCACCCTCAAAAGTTTACGATATTTGCCGTTCACACTCGCATAACTGTCAAAAAATTAAGTAAACTATCAAATTCACGTTTTACGAAACTTTAAAAGTAATGGTAAAGGATTCACACTCGCAAAAAAGTTTTCTAAACTTCCCGCTTGTAGCGCTGTTCATTTTTCTATAGAAAATATGGATAACGCAAACTTTGTAGTAAACAGTAAGGCCCGGCGCCCATTATCGGCATCGGCAAGGAAAAGGATCCTTCGGCATCCTACATGCAAGCGCACACTATCGGCAATTATGCTTTGGCATGCTGCAACGTTCTTAGGGATGACGAAGCGTCCTTAAGGATGCCGCACCGTCCTGTAGCTTGCCGAAGCGTCTCAATATCGTATTTCTCATCATAACAGTCTCAGAGTTGTTACAAGCTAGTTGTCTGAATTGTATTTAATATGGTGGACTGGGATCTAGTGTTCATAGCAACTCTTGCTGAAGAAGAAGAGAAATCTAATCAATCAAGAAGATTTTGGGTGAACAACCTTTGGAAGCAACGATATATGTCCGGTGAATTCAACAATTTATTCAATGAATTACGTTATGACGTTCGAAAATTTTATGATTATTATAGAATGAGTTATGAAAATTTTGAAAGTCTGGTTCATTTGCTTCGACCTTACATGGAGAAAAAACAATCAAGATTTCGCTCACCTATACCTGTTGAAGAAAGATTGTCTGTGTGCTTGAGGTAAGTAATAAAAAATACTTTAATAAGTTTAATCATATTTATTATTTTTTAATTCACATATACTCGTACAGGTATGATTCGAATGGTGACTTCAGATCGCAGACTGCATTACTATTTCGTCTGAATCTATATTTCTTGCTGCGCCGGTCATAGGACTGTCGTCGTGGAGCGATTGTTGTTGACATTCGAATCATATTATCTTTATTTTTATTCACATTAGCTTTGCCGCAGGTAAAAAATAAAATGTTAAAAAGAAATTACAAATTCTGGTAATCATTGGTTTCAATATTCTGGTAAGCACTGGTTTCAATGTTTTCGTCTTGGCATCTAAGTAAGGGTGTCGGAGTATATGTCAATGTTGATTGTATGTTGTCCTCGTTATTTACGGATGTTGCTTGAGGTGTGTAATAAGAAAAATCGTCCATGGTGTAGTTTGATTGATTCACAGGAGGTTTTTGTTTCGATGTGGATGGTTCATAAATAGATCTTGTAGTTTCAATATTCTGTGGTGCTTCTGATAGTTCTGAATATTCGATTTCTGCCTTATTAACAAGAAGCAATACATCTCTTTTTACTTGAAGTTGCAATTTTTTCGGTAAAGATTTTACCGTAGCAGACATTGATTTAAAAAATATATCTATAGGATGTTCATCTTCGTTTTTTTTAGAATCTATATATTCTTTTAATATCTCAGCTGTGGTTATGTTTTGTGATCGAGGACGCGACTTTTGAGAATCTGAATGTGACATTTGTGATTGTGGCCGTGATTGAGGAGAATCCAAGAAAGAATCTTGTGTCTCCTCGGAAGAAGAATCTAAATTAGATACCTGCGCTCTATTTTGTAAAAATGTATTCAAGAATTGGAGTTCTCTTTCGTGTTTTATAGGCCTTTGTGGCTTTGCAGAATCACCACTTTTGCTTATTCTATTTTTCATCGCTTTTCGATAGTTGTTTCTGATATTCGTCCACATCTTGAGACATTCTTGAGCTGAAAATAATATAATAAACATATAAATGAATGGTTTGTTAGTTAAACGTATGTGTCCGGCACCCGCAACACAGGTGATATTATGTATAATGTTTCGTAATCCGTATTGTATGATTTAAAATATGATTATCAAAAGTGCCTAGTTATATTTATTCTAAATTTTCTATATTTTTTTAAAATTGGTATTATTCAAATATTTTTAATAATATTAATAGGTACCTAAGCTATATTTAAAAATATAATGTTTCTTTTCAGGTTTTTAATAACAGGAGTCAGTTTCAAAACTTTAGCATTCAATTACCGAATGGGATTTAGTACAGTTCGTTGTATAGTCCATGAAACCTGCCGTGTAATCTGGAATATTCTTGGCCGTGTCGTTCTGCCAAAACCAACAACAGCACAATGGAAGATAATTGCTAAAGACTTTGATGAAATATGGAATTTTCCAAATTGTATTGGTGCCATGGATGGCAAGCACTTCAAGATACGAGCTCCAAATAATAGTGGAAGTATGTATTTTAATTATAAAAAATTTTTTAGTATCGTTCTGCTGGCTGTAGCAGATGCTAAATACAGATTTGTCATTGTCGATGTAGGTGCTTATGGTAGAAATAGCGACGGTGGTATATTAGATCATTCAAAATTGGGTCTAAAATTGCAAAACGACACATTAAATATTCCTCGAAATGTGAGCTTACGAGGAATAACTGAAGAATTACCCTATGTTTTTGTTGCTGATGAAGCATTTCCACTAACGAAAAATATAATGAGACCGTACCCTGCGAATCAATTGGCAAATATAGAGAAAAGAGTTTTTAATTACAGACTAAGTCGAGCAAGGCGTATCGTGGAGAGTGCTTTTGGAATTCTTCAATCAAGGTTTGAAATATTTCAGAGGAGAATGCAAGTACAAGCAAAATATATAGATAACATCATTTTAGCCTGCTGTTCTTTACATAATTATATCATTAACAATGCAACGACGGAACTTCCAAACCCACTACAGGAAAGCGATATTTTAGAAGGTTCCTTGGATAACAATGTAGTAGGCGATAACGATATTATCATGTGCGAGGGTATGGTCGTTAGAGATCAATTCAAACAATATTTTAACTCTGAACATGGGTCAGTTAGTTGGCAGAATAATATTGTCAATAGATCATAAAATACTAACGATCTATAAGTCAATGTAATTAATCATTATCATATTGATGGTACTTATTATAACTCAATAAAAATAAAATGTTTAAGATGCTTACTTACGTGTTTTATTGAGTTCTTTGGCGATTTGCTCCCACGCATTATGTTTCATGTGTTGGTCACTGTAGTGACGCGATTTTATATTGTATAAACACTCATGTAGACGAACTAAATTAATAAGCTTTTCTTCCGCCATGACATTTGATGTGACAGCAAACAACCGGTACACACAGCGATTACCTCGATTGTGTTGTGTGAGTCAAATGATGCAAATGGCGGATGCCTCCCCTCGCCCCGCAGGGCAAACTATCCCCCGAGTGTTGCCTCGGCGCCGGCGGCGTACTGAAGGTTGCCGAAGGATGCCGAAGCATCCCGAAGCATTCTCAAGGCTGCCGATACACCAGCCTCAAGCATACCGAAACGGTATTTTTGTTATTACGACCACATATCACGGAAATTTCTACTTTATTGCCATTTTGTTATAGTATATTGCTATTTGCCACCTAAAATCCTCAGTCGTACCGATGCCGATAATGGGCGCCGGGCCTAAGGCAGTACACACTCAGCATACGACCTTTTACGAAGTCGAAAAAGGTTATGTCACGTTACTCATAATAAAGAACTTTTGACCGAAAACACTGTTTATCGCACCGCAGGCTATAAACAAAATTCACATCGTCTGCTATCGTCAGGTCAGGCCAATTTGTTCCATATTTAATTTGTCCGCGCTCTCGGAAGAATAATAATCCTAAAGAAATATTGATAGAATAGAATATAATTGAATATAACTTTATGGTGCCATCAATACATTTATAAAACAAGAACTTAATAACCTTTGGATGGATAGGATCGGTACGTATTGAAGCTGACGGTGGCGTAATTGAAGAAGTATTAAAAATAATAGAAGTACTTTAAAAGCAGAAACTACAACAACTAAATAACAAAATAGGGCAATAAAAGACACAAGAAAACAAGAGTGATTACAAAATAAAACAAAATTGTATCTGGAAGACTTATCAAGAGTGTAAAGATAGTGTTGATGAACCATAATGTTGAAGATGGGAAGGGATTTAGCTTGTCGGATAGAAACAGGAAGGGCGTGGTGAACGGCTAGTCTACTTCGTGCTTTTGAAATTGAGGTGTTCGTCGACGGCCACTCGGTATTATCCCTCTCTGGCCTTCACTGGACCCGAGGAAAAGCGCAGTAAGTACAAAGATAAACTAAAGTTACTGATACGCTTACGCCGAACTCCGTGTGGTGAATTTATTATGACGAATTCAATATAGTGTGATTTCTTAGTAAATAATTTCATTAGCAATCTCAAGAGATTGAGTTTAGTACCTTGTCGCTTTAAAGGTAACTTACTAGAAGAGCGTGCGTGTTCTGTTAGCGCTCCTTATTATGGTACTAAAGTGAATCCAACTGTACTATTGCTGATTATGACAGTGCATTCTATATTTGTGCACTGCAGTGTACGAGCAAACTTGTTATCGCTCACCAACTGAAACAATAGACTCTGCCCGTCACTTTGTCACTAACTACATTGCAATAGCGCTTGCAGTTCGCACGCAAATATGACCCGTATTTTTATAGGATGAGAATCATTACTTTGCCGTAGCACAGTTATAAACTAGCACGGAAAGTAAAGGCTTTGTCTGATTAAGTACCGTCATTTTCTTTTAGCGATGTTATTTAGATATTAATTATGTTATTTGTGGACGATTTTGCATGAACAACTTTGTAGTTAGTCAGATGTTTTATAAGTTTGTAAAAATAAATGTTCTTATTCTTATCTTATTCTTACTGATTATGGCAATATCTCTATAATCTGCATGCAGTTTCAGTTTACTTTACCAACATGTTGCTTACTCATATAAAAAAATCCAATAATTTGAATGAGTTATCATATCTTCTTAAACCATAAGGAGAACACTAGGCACAGTCCTTTCATACATACGTTCTTCACATAAGTCATTTAATTTCTCACACACAGTTAGGAGACAATGGTGCCTGAAAAAGCTTTATAAACCTGTAAACTTCTCGATGGACCAACTACATTGTAGCGGTCGCAGGGAGACGATAAATAAGGCGGTCAAGGATCGCTATTTGTGGCGTCAGCGTCACATGTGGGAAGTCTTTATCCACTTGTGAAAGTGGGCTGATATGTTGATGATGTCTAACAGCTACACACCTATACAACGTGAAAGTTTGAGTTTCAAAAACGACACGAAACTCCAAATACAATAGAATAAAGTTAGAATTTGAAACAGCATTCCAGATGTCAGTATTATGGAAGTGAACATGGAGCGAGTGCTCATATCAGTCTCTCGAGAGAGCAGTGCGATGAAAAATGGCGCTCTTTGTCATTTCGATTATTGAAATACGCAGTCCAGCGCGACATCAAGATTTATTTATTTAGACGCTTAAAATAATTTTGTCTGTTTAGTGACCTAAAAACAAAGGGCATTAGGGAGACTTTTGAGACGTTTGGGACAATCTCACCAGAAATTTATTTTATAACACCTATACCGAGTAGTAGAGTTAAATAGTGCGTTGATCTGTATCAACGCTTCAACTGAGCTTAGAAGTGATGATCGTGTTGAAATTCTTTGGTGTTAGCATAATTTATCGTTTTGGTTTCGGAAGTGTTTTTTTTTCGACGTATTTTGCCGTAATGTAGTGTCTCGCCAATGAGCTCGTCATCGCAAACTCCACTTTTGTTCCTTGATCATGCATTTGTTTAAAAATTCCGGCAGGTAGAATCAAGCAGGACTAGTTCTCAAAAAAATCACAGATTTTAATTCACTGTGCACCTCTGTAAGGTATTGTTACTTCTTATTCGATAGCCGATCCGAATGAAGTCTCCGCTTTACGATCGATAATCATTATAACTTTATACGCTTTAACAGCCTAGTTTACAATAATCGTAAAAGTTTAGTAAAATTACCGTTTCCCGGAATGGGTCCAAACTTTTCCCTTTATGGGTTTAGGGTAATGAAGGTCCGAATTTAAGATCGACGACATTTGTGAACCGAACTTGAAGGGTTCCTAAGGAATTTCTCCTTGTAATGTGTTAGGTGTACTTTGGAAAGTCGAAGCCCTGTGTAATGTTATTCTAAAAAGGGTTTAACGGAGAACTGATGGTCGTGGACCTTTGATAGAATGTAACGGTTTTTGGGTTCCTTAAAAAAAAGGCCTGAGCTCAACGTAAAAACAAAAAAAAATTAAATTAAAAAATAAACAAATTAATTACTTCTACACGACGTAGAAACGTGTAGTTTTATATATTTATTCATCAGCGGCTACTTTTCTTCGAGACAGACTCTACGCTGAAAAATCCGTCACTAGAGCTCATTAAATAAAAGTAACTGACTAATACGGTCGAGTGTTACCTACTGTGACCTTATTAGATAAGATTCCGTATTTATTTCCACGCCCGTTTAATCAGCCAGCCTCGGAAATGTTTGATGTGAAACCGTTTTGATCCTATAGACTGAATAATGATAGAATCTTTGTTAAGCTTTATTATTTTAGTGCGTTTTTGATTGTGTATTCAATCTTAGGATTGTAGATCAACATTATTTATGCCCGAGGCCTGTATTCGAACTACGGATAAAAGGTTGAGACATTGCCAATCAACAATACTAGTGAAGCTAATGCCTACTGAATAAAAACTTATTTTAGGAAAATCACTATCTGCTTCCAGTACTTTCCAACATGTAACTGAGCTTTAGGGAACAATCCTTTAACAAACAAGAATTCCAACATTTCAATAAACAATAAACCCTTTCAAACTCCCGACAATATTGTCCTAATAGGGATCCTCTTACAAGGGATCTTCTTTGACAAACACATTATATTGACAATAAGTATTACGGCAAACACTGTAGCGCTGAAAGCCGTGTTAAATTTAATTAGAAGCATTTGGAGTACGAATGTACAGGGCTGAATGTGAAAATTATAAAATATCCCCGCCTGTAATTACCGCAATTGTAACTAATGCCAGACAAAGAGTACCTACCTAGTTAGAGCCGATGCGTCTAGATAACATGATGATGTCAGACTCTGGTACACTGTCATAATAAAATGCTCTTAGTAGTAGGAACGCAATTGTCGAGTAAGGATTTTCACTTATGGATAGAAATATTTTGTTACTCAAGGTTGTGTAACACAAATTTACACAAATTTCCTCGTCACGTTTAATCCAGCACCCAGTGCGCCTCTGTTTCTGAAAATTTGAAATTTTCTTACGCGTCCCAAATTAACTTTTCGAATTTCCCATCCGAGGTGGCTTGCCGAAGTTGTTAAGTGAATAAACGCATGATTATGTAATTTTACACTGGCACATATAGACTTAGGTGTGGGTTGAGTGTGAGATTATTGTATATCGGATGAAATTGGAGCCAATTACTTTATTATGAAATCCGATTACTCGGCGTCGCTTGCAGTCTCAAAGTCATGTATGATCCGGAATGGTTTGATAAGATGTGTAGCTAGCTTAATCAGATTTTTAGGATGTGGATGTGGAATTTGAGGCACCTGGCAGTATCGCGTATAGATACCTACTTATTTTATGTGTGTGTGTATGCTTATCTTAGGTATGTGAGTGGTTGTCACCTATTTCTTTAGAAAACTACTTCTTTCAAAAAACAATTTTCGAACAGCAAAAAAATAACAAGGGGAACTTCCGAGACATTGCTAAAAACCCTCCTTGAATTTAATATAATGTCGCAGCTGCATCGCAGTCTAACACGTAGAGACCATAAAAAGCGGGAAAAAATAGATGTTTCGAATTTCAAACGTGTCGAAGTATGAACGAATCTTACCTTACACAGGAGGATGGATCTTTTCAGGTTGTATTATTAAAAGTCACCAGATTATTTTTTGGACATGGGGTGGTTAACGCCATCACGTATAATGAAAGTGATAACTAGTGGTTACGACGCGACCAATGTGTCAATGGGTCGCGCTACTCGAACGCTGGGTGCTAACCGGGAAAAATAATACTTACATACAATTTAAGCACACGTTTAAATAAATAAAAAAAAAATTAACTATTATTTGAAATTTCTTTTTTTATACACACACAACACATTGTGTGTGTTATATAAAAAAAATGGTTTCCACAGAAACCGTTGTGAAAATACACTTTCATTGAGATTAACAGTAAAAAATACTAGCCCGTAAAAATAACAGAAGCTAGTGTATGCAAAAAGGTTATAATCTGCTGCCAGGATAGGGATAACGGACATACCATATACATCCAGCACCGCTACCGTACACCACAAAGATAAGCATTCAAATATGGGCTTACACGATTAAACCGTACATACATTTTACAGTGACAACAGTCAGATTCTCGTTCTACCGATATCATTTTGCAACATAAAATTTTGTGCAACTTGAAAGCATAATTTTGTAGAGTTATTGACAAGCAGGAAATTTAATGCTAAAATAATAATATTCGTAATATTTTTTCTTGATTTCAATTAAATTTCTTCCAAAAAAAGTTCATACTCTGTGATTGCACGTTGCACGTTACGTGTACCAACTGCCATGGGGTAGGTAGGTGGCTCCGGGATTCCATATTTAATAAAGATTAGGCGCTGCTCGAGTGGTAAGGACCAGCCAGGCTTATCTGGAAGTTGATGTTTTATTACGCGAGCCTTTTTGGAACGTTTTTGGTTACGTAATAACGTATGTAGAGGTATGCTTGACCGGTTTGAACTCAGCCGGTAACTCATTGTCGGAATATGTCTAGGTAGCCGTTTACTTCTCACCATCCAGCCTCTGTGGTGCAACCAGAAGGGGTGCGCCACAGGTGCGGGGTGACGCAGATCATCAAGTACGTTGTGGGCACTGAAAGTTTTAACTAGCAATAT
This sequence comes from Eupithecia inturbata, assembly GCA_963662085.1. NCBI lineage: Eukaryota > Metazoa > Arthropoda > Insecta > Lepidoptera > Geometridae > Eupithecia > Eupithecia inturbata. Next base: position 4,118,285 of record OY759192.1, read on the forward strand.
TTAATGAATTACTTTAAAATATTCGATTCAGGCCATATTCTTTAGATTCTACAAGTTTGTCAAAATTAAAGAACGTTGAATCTATCCTGAGGTCTACGTGTCTAACTACCCCTAAATTTTACTACAGACATTTAGAACTCTTGATAAGCAAATACATGAGATCTCATGGGGTCTTTAGATATAGTGGAAACCATTCCCAAAGTGTTTATGCCCCGTTGATATAAGGAATACCGCTTAAATTCTGATGTTCTCTACTCCAATTCACTCTATGCTAGTCCAGTTTTTATAAAAGTTATATACTTCAAAGGGCTTATTGTTTTACGATCCATCAAAACCAGATCAGGGCATAGGGTTAGTGGAATCTGGTCCACAATGGCGCCACCGTGTAGGCAATTCAGAGGGCTTTGACCCTTAATCACCACTGATGAATAAATGATAAGATCAAAACATTAGATATCGTTCTACTAACTGGAGGTTCTGAAGGCGAAAGATTATATTAGGTCCTTACATATGAAATTGGCGTTTTGTATGGGAGGAACAAAAAGTCGAATATTTTTTAATATAATATATTTAATTAATCAAAGTATGAACCATTATTTTCTATGCACTTTTGCCATCTTATAGGTAGTTCATTGATCCCTTTACTAAAAAAACCAGTCGGACGGGAATCAATAAAATCTTTGAAGGCGATTTGGACTGCCCCATCGGAGTTGAATTTTTTCCCTTGCAAGAAGTTATCCAAATTTCGAAAAAAATGGTAATCTGTTGGAGCAAGGTCCGGGGAGTACGGAGGATGTCTTAGACTTTCCAATTGAAGCTCTTCTAATTTAGTAGACGTCTGTTGCGCAGTGTGTGGTCTAGCGTTGTCGTGAAGCAGCAGTGGCGTGGAGCGATTGACCAGCCTAGGTTGTTTAGCCGCGCTAGCTTTTCCATCATGGTTTGCAATTGCTGACAATAGACATCAGCCGTAATAGTCTGGCCAGATTTGAGAAAACTGTAATGAACAATACCGGCACTAGTCCACCAAACGCTTACAAGTAACTTTTTTGGGGTTAATTTTCGCTTGGGGCAGGATTTGGCTGGCTGGCCAGGATCCAACCATTGCGCTGAGCGCTTCCGATTATCGTAAAGAACCCATTTTTCATCACAGGTAATGATTCGGTTTAAAATACCTTCATTATTGTGCCGGTTTAGTAATGTAACGCAGCAGTCGACGCGCGTTTGCCGGTTTGCTTCAGTCAATTCGTGAGGTACCCACCTTTCAAGCTTTTTAATCTTCCCAATTTGCTTCAAGTGAATTAAAACAGTTTTATCACTAACATCGCAGCCTGCAGCTAACTCGGACGTGGTTTGCGATGGATCCGCTTCCACAATAGCCTTCAACTCTTCATTATCAACTTGAGTCTCAGGCCGTCCACGGGGCTTGTTCTGCAGGTCAAAATTTCCAGAACGAAAACGTTGGAACCAAAAACGAACTGTGTTTTCTTTTGCAACACGACCGCCATACACATCATTCACCCTTCGAGTTGTTTCCGCAGCACTAGTGCCACGGCGGAACTCGTACTCGTAAATAATGCGATATTTTAAGTTTTCCATTTTGTAAAATGAGTGACGCAAACAGAAAAAAACAGAAGAAAAAAAACAAATGAATGACGATCATCGAAGCACAAATACATGAGTCTATAGCTGTACAAATTTGAATTTGGAATTCCTTACCAAAGAGGAGAAATTTGTGATTAAAGTGGCCAGTACGAAAAACGCCAATTTCATATGTAAGGACCTAATATTTTTTCTGCGAGGATTTTTGTGTCACTTCTATAACATACAAACTTATAAACCGTGTTTGAATTGATTTTCGAGAGGTAGGTACTCGCTCCTGTAGCGAGTTATCATGTCTTTAAAGTGACACAATTAATACCTATTTGAATAGTAGGGTTTGCCACAGACCTTTATTGTATTCAACAAACCATGAAAGTTATTATACGACAAATTATTGCTGGTCAGCCATATACATTGTGGTAGCCTATGTCCATTGGATGTTCATTTGTGCGATATGAATGTAACATTTGAATGCATTGTCAACGGTGCTTGCTATGCATTCTATAGAAACGGACAGTGCCTTAAGAAAAAATCGCCATATTAGGGCGGCGGCGGCTGGAACATAGATCGTTAATGTTTACTAGGTATGTGTGAAACATTACTTTATTTTATTTCCACCTGTTCAAATTCCCGCTGGGAGTAACACAAAACAATAGCTTGGTATCTTTTTACTCAATATGTAGTAATAAATTTTCTGGATCAATGGACATGTGTCAACTTAGAGCATTAAACCAGAACGGAGGCGACACTCATAGGCGTACCCCCTCTTGCAAAGGTACAAGAGCGGCGGTCATACCCGTTATATAAAACTAGTTGCCGCGCGTCGGCCGCCAGTTGTCGGATTGCAATGCGCGCAGAATAAGCTCCGGTGAAAATGCCGAGTTGCAGTGTTTTTTGGTGCAAAAATAGGTCAGAAACTTCAAACCTACAAAAGGATAATATTACATTTCATCTGTAAGTATTATTTTGTCCGAATACTATGAAATAATGCACTTATTTAGCTAAAATAGAAAAATATTCGTCTGTACTAAGGTGTTGCCAGTAAGTTATACAGTGTAATATTCTAGAGCAAGTTTCGTAGTTGAGTTAACACTAAAACTGAATATTTTATTTTACAATCATTATTAAAATTTTCCTATTGTAATGAACCAATAATGATTATTAAAGATTCGTGTGATTTTTAGGGAAATACTGCAATATCACCGCATTTATATGGGTACATTTCAAAATAGCAAAGATTTTTAGAAAATACTGTTATTAGTTAATTTATTATGCATGTTTTAGATTATTATTACACTTTCAAGTTGAATTATATTTTCAGTCGACATTTTACTAAAAAATATCAGTTTCAACTTAAAGAATCTGGCAGCACCTCAACAAATTTTGTGATGGGACTGCACAATCAGAAATATCGATATTCTTTTTGTTTTAATTTATAATTTTTTATATATGTAAAAAAAGTATTAAACCGAAAATAAGTGCTGGACAGCACAATCGCGAATATCGATATCATTTTCTTATACAGGGTGATTTTTATTAGTGGATGATAGTTTGAGAAATGAATCTATCCTTGAAATTGAAACTTCCCCCAAGAAATTTAGGTTGAAATAAGACAAATATTTTATGAAATATGAGAAATATTTTTGGACATACCATAGATAAATTAGTTTTGTAAGGGTAGGAGAGATCTAAACACTATCACCTATATTATCAAATGATGACCTATGTCTTTTAGACAAAGTAGTTCAATTTCGTACAATCATCCCACAAAATATCAATCACTTATAAAATTTCGTTATTCTTTTTCTTACAGATTTCCAAAGGATATTGGGATTCGATCTGTGTGGGTTAAAGCTTTTTTTTTATGCTATATCATTCCTTGTGGCTCAAGAAATTGTGATATAAATGAGGATAGTTTAATTTTTGTCTATGACATTGACATGTGTTGTAAATTATGTTCAAAAAGGAAAAAAAAACTTATCTTAAGCCAAAAAGTAGACATAAAGTCTTATTCTTACAGTGGTTGTTCAATCCTACAGTCCTTACATTTTATGTACTTCGTGACAATTAAAATTGTTAAACCATATATCTTGTTTCTATGTTTGCTTTGCATTCCTAACAATCTTCTAATAGCTTTTAATATTAATTAATTTTAATTTTAATAGCTAATGAGAGGTTATCTTAGAATAGTTTAGCAAGCTTTATAAAACGAGGAGAACAAATAAATAGCTATTAAGGTAAACTTTATTCGACCACAAAATACCAAATAAAAGCATGTTGTCCTTTATGTGTATAACACTGCTGCATCCAGTAGTGTCTGATTGTCTGACGCTGTATTTTTACAGGATTTCTCAATATTGAGGTTTTTTTCTAAAATAGGCATCAAGTATACGTAGTTAATTAGCCCCTGTGAAATAACAATGTACGTTAGGAAAACGAAAACCTAACTGTAGAATTTTACTTTGCAATTTGTCTTTTTAAAATTACGTTTAAACATACATGTAGTGTATTTGTTATTAAAACCCTTTATTCTGACACCCTACTTGATGGGTTGTTTATGACAATTGAAATTCTACTACACATATTATTAGTAAAATATTATGGCTTTCGAGACTCTACAGATAAAGTGAAATCTAATGATTTAATGATTGAATTATTTAAAGTCTGTCCAGCCGTTAAGACTACAGGTGAAACCAAAGAATGATACATAAACACATTCAGAAATTATTACCCTCCGCTCTTTCGGCAATTGGGTAAAAATAATCAAGTGTTCCTGGTAAACTTTAGAATTCATCGATAGTCGAATATCGATAATATCAAGCACTAGCATATTTAATTATTGCTGTAATTGTGTTGTATACTGACAGACATCATTACGTGTGCGACTGTGTGAGTATGCGATTGTGTGCGCGTAGTTTAAGATTGTGTGCGATAATAATGTAGTGTGCGTTTATAGCGACGTGATTGAAAAGTCTACGTGTGTTACCTCACCCCCCGCTGAAAGCGGCAGAATTTTTTGGGTATGTATTGTTGCGCGTGTCTTCTCCGTTCTGGTTTAATGCTCTAAGTGTGACAAGCAGGAAAATGTGAGTATAAAACCGAGATACCGTGAACATCGAGAAAAACTTGAAGAAAAACTTACAGCCAAAAGAAGACAAATCAGAAGAAGAATAAACAGCCAAGTGCGAGTCGATTGCACACGAAGGGTAGCGTACCGTAAAAATCAGGCAACTTATTCAAATAACATTAAATTTTCAGTTATTCGGAGAGCCCTTGAAATTTTCCACTTTATTATATTTTTAGTATTTGTTGTTATTACAATTAATGAAGCGTTACTTATTTATGGAAAGTTTCATGTTTCTACCTATTGTAGTTCAAGAGATAGCCTTGACGAACGAAGAGCAAAAATAGCCAAAAAAACAACACTTTTTTTGTATGGGGCTCCCATACAAAAAAGGTGTTTATGTTTGGTCCTTCAATTTTGATATATACTTTATTTTTATTATTTGTTGCTATAGCGGCAAAAGAAATACACATTCTCTAAAAACAATCATGTGTCTACCTCTTACAGTTCATGAAACAGAGCCCTGTGACAGACGGACGGACGGACGGACGGGCAGCGGAGGCTTAGTAATAGAGTTCCGTTTTCGCTTTTTGGGTACGGAATCCTAAAAAGCAAAGGTATAGTCCGAATTCATAATAATTCTTAGTTTGTCTCGTTGCGAAAAAAATAAACAAAGGTCCTAAAAGTTAACCGACTCATCAAAAAAAAATCCGCACAATTTATTCCAGCATGTTCTTATTGCGTAGTTCCTGTACCATAATAGCGGTCAGCTGACAGAGGTCGACCCCTGTCACGGCCATTCCTGACAGGAAAAAATGTAACGGCCAATATCATCTCTGTGAAGTCATGGCCGAAATGAGAATTGATGTGAAAGATACTTATAATTGATTCTGTGGATGCCTATTGTATCTAATAGCTTGGACAATTGGAGTTGACGGGTTCGATTACTTATCAATCTAGTTTGTATCCAATGTTACAACATAATAAGTACCTACCTACCTTAAATCCTTCTAATGCTTCTTTCAAATGAACAGAATAATCAGCGATGCCTATTTCAGCAAACTATTGCTAATAACGCTTTTTCAAAGTTTCCCCTGTTTTGTAGCTCTGTAATAAAAGTTGAGCGTTGAGGAAAGTACAATATAGAGTTTTCGGAATATTACAAGCACAATAAATAATTAAAAATAATTTTATAAAAAAATTGAGGTTACTTGGTTATTGCCGTAAGTACAGGGTAACTATATAAACTGCATCATGAAGTTCCTACGTCACAAAAAAAAAATACAAAAAATAGCTGAACTGGTGACTTCCTAAAGCATAAGACGGATGAGAAGCTCTTTGACAAACTTAGTGCCGCAATGGGAGATGGTCTGCCTATGATGCAGAAGGTTACCGGTTCGATTCCCGCCGCGGGACAAATGTTTATACAATCTGCAGGCTGTTCCTGCTGTGCGATTCTCTGGTCTGAGCGTTTTCTATGTATTCTATTATTTATTACGTAACAAAAAAATAACATTTTAGATTAATTGTTGTATCTTATAAAGCAAGAGGATTTGCGAGGTACCTGACATTCGTTTTATTAGTTTACAGATTATTTTATATATATATCTATGAGTTACTTACACTAATTACCCCAACTTGAGGTAAGTAAACTTTCAGAATTTCAAACATGTTCGATATTTTCATTTGAAGTGGTTTTCTCTACATTCAGTATTTAAACAATAGAATGGTATGTAGTTTGGTTCAACGCTTTTACAAAATATACTTTTCAAATACCCTTTGTACTCTTCTGATCGTTTACAAAAATTCAAGAGCTCAGAAATATTTTGACCTTAGATAGCTTAAGCATGGTATTCCTTTAATAGTATCGAAATTATCCTATAAAAATTACATTAAACTTTTTTACTTCTTTGGTTTGTCGAAGTACATTGTTGTTTTTTTGATACAACAATGTACCTACTTAGACAAACAAAAAAAACAAAAAAAAATTCGTACTTACGAGCTTTCTGCACTCTTTAGCAAAGTTTCTAACTCTCCGATGCGGTACTAAACACTCGGTGCATAATTATAAAACAGCCGTAAACGCAATCACAGCTGTGTTATAAATAAAACAGGTTAGATCAAGAATTGGGAGGCGCATTTTGACAATTTTAAAGGAAAGTTAAAATATTGCGAATTGCACCTATAAAAAGCATATGAGCGTTTTTGGCCGTCATGGCAGTCGCAGCGCAAGAATCGACCCCTCTAACTCAGTCCGTCGATGTCGTACGAGTCGACTGAGGGAACCAGGGAGCAGGTCGAGTCATTCATGTATTCGTACTTATCACTTTTACTATTTGCTTCGCCCATTCGTGTGTTTTGATTTTATTCGTAATAAAATGCAGTCCATAAGCGAATAAAATAACATGAGTGATACACTCGCGAACACACCTGAATCAACCAGCTGAGAAAGTGCAGCAGCTTCCTTCCTTCCGAGTATTTTTGACACTTTACCCTGCTATAACCAATCCGCCTGCAAGCGTGGTGATGAAGCAGTGGACGTATGTTTCCTGTTCATTGGTGCACATGAAACAACAAATAAATGATTTCAAGATGTAACGATACTTTGACTCCTGGTTTTTGTTCGCTTTTACTAAAAATCGATTACTATCTTACTCATGACATAACCTATAAGAATAAGAAATAAGAAATGTTTATTGCAATTACTTAAAAAACTATACACACAGGTTCTGGAGTCGCCCCTTAAGCAAAATTTGCTTGTGTTGGGAGACCCCGCTCTTACCATTTATACAAAAACAATATTTAAGTAATTTACTTATTAACGAATAGGATAATTATAGAAAAAAATTACTTTGGTCGTTCGTGATACCTATTTAAAATATTGAAAACTAACTTCTATGTGCCAACTCTAAAATAGTAGTTGTCTTATGGAATTGGTATTCCAAGAATAAATTCAAACAAGATTCAAGACTTGATTTTTGATAGCTTTTTATTGGCTGTTTGTGCTGAAGTTTACATTCAGACTGGTATTGCATTTTAAAATTCGAATTTTGAGCGGCTTGCTGGCGTATTAAAATTTGTTCGTAATTTAAAAATGTTAGAGCCTGGGAATAACATCTAAACCTACGAGTACCTACTGGATTACCTTTTTATCAATAAGTAACTGAAACGGTGTGAGGTAGGTATGTATGATTATATCCGTCGTAATAAGTGTGCTTTGAGGGTAAGTGAGGATATTAAAATTCATATTATTTTAATTAACTCGGTGAAGTTTTATATGCACTTGTGTTTGCATGATTAGGTATCTTTTTTCTGCTTGTTATGTATTTGATGTGTCTGGCAGACAATATTATTACTCATACTACGTCGTAGAACCACACCAGTCTCCTTCAGTTTTTCATCAACATTTGCAAAGCCTCAAAAAAGAAAAGTATACCTAGAGTCCCCAACAATAAAGCTGTAAATGTGCGTGCACATATCAATGAATTATTATTAAGTGCTAATTATGATTCTCGTCACGTCGGCCGCGGTCTCAGGGAGCCGCGGAAAATGCTAATGGAATGTACGACTATAATAGTGAATTATATTAAAACTTTTATATTTATTTATATTCCTACCTATTACCTACCACATTGTATAAGTACTTACTAAGGATTACAGAATTATCGAAATATTAGGTACAGATAGAGTAAAAAAAGTTTTTAAGTGCTTATTATACGTAGGTTGCTTGGTGTTCTTCTTAGAGATCTGAAAAACTATTTGTTGAAGCAAATAAGTTGTAAACTTTTCTTTAAGCAGCAAGTTAGACAATTTCTATCGAAATTTAAAAATAAATTATCCAAAAATATAAAAAACCTTTACTCCATAATAACGACGTAAAGATGTAATATTAAAATACTTACAAATTTGTAGATAATAAAAAAATAGTATCTAAAACCTTTCATTTTATCAATTCAACGTATGTGTTTCATTCAAAGCCTTTCAGCCAAAATGTCCATCCAATAAACTAAGCGTTTCCAGATTGCATCCAAATATCACGGGTGACACTATTCCGAATGGCATACTGTCATCGCGTATAGCCATACCCATGACGCACAGCTGGGAGACGACAGCTGGATTACAAGTAACGTTGGAGGGCTGGATTAGATGGTTTATTACTAGCCGACACAATATTCTGTGCTATGGTACAGAATACGATGATGGCTGGTCTAAGGAGATGGTTGTGTCTAAATTGTTATTAACCCCCTTCGTGCTGTCGTTTAGACCCAAACTGGCAGCAGGGAGCCCCGTGTAATCACAGGAGAGCAGCGTAGCATAAAATGTTACTCGGCTATTTTCAAGTTTTTTTTTAGATTTTTAGATATTTTTCCGGATATTCAACTATTTAATGCTGTAACTTTTTTGTACGAAATAATATGGCTTTTATTTTTATTAATTACATTTAGCATGTTAGCCCGTACTATTAAAAACAATATTAGTCCCTAATAAATAGATGAAATTTTGGAAAAATATCGAAAAAAAATTATAAACATTTATGAAATAGCCAAGCTGCTTTAAAGGGTTATAAAGCCGCCAAGCTATTGCACTTGGTTCCACCTACCTGCAGTTATCATAAGGCACACGGTCTGCCGAACACCCTGTAGATACAAACTGTAACACAAGTTTTCAAACTTTAACTTAAAAATACCATTTTACCAGAAAGAGAGCTGTCTTGTTTGAATAGTAATAAACCTTCTTAGCAATAATAATAATAATCATGGCATCGACTTGGATTGGACGTTGGCCCGGAGCAGGTAAGACTTTCAGGTAGATATCCCTAGAGCATCATTATTGAAGAGATACAGTTTTTGTCGCAGTCGGTTTCAATATTGACCGAGCTTTTCATCACCACCCTTTGACTAGGCATTGCCACTAGTAAATATTTGATTTAAGCTCCAACCGAACGCTATACGCGTCGATGTTTTTCAATGGCCTTAAACGGAATACGTAACTGGGGGCTGCACGTGGCCAGTATTTCTGAATGCATTTGCATCCGAACCGAATTTTCGTGGTGTTCCGGCTTAGTGGGCAAGTAGCTTAATACATACGTCGGTTAAGTGAGCAAGCAGCTTTAAACCTACGTGGTTTGTCTGGTGATTACATCTCGGGCAGAGCTGATAATAATAATAATACCTCGGGTGAAGTTATCTCATTATTTTTCATTCATACATATGTGACATAAAATATCTTGGATTCTGAAACGTGCTATAAGTAGGTAGATCATTTAACATATTATCTTCGTAATTAAGTTTAAATTAAAGAGTTATCCTACCTCACCGCTAGACTTCTTTGAGATGGTCGTAGCCGTGTCGCGCTGCCCCATGTGTGGAAGCCCATGTAGATCAAGCTAAGATATTTTTCAACGAAATATTACCATTTGCAACTACCTCTATAATTTCCAGCTTCGCGTCGCGTCGCGTCGTATGCAAGAGCCCGAACACGAGTATAGCCTCCTGCAACTTGCAATTATTTCGCTAACTGCCTTATTTTCCGCGTTGAATATTAACGAGTTGCTTTTGTTTCTTTGTCTTCAATTTCCATCTCTAGTGGTTTCTATGTACTCGTATAAATAAGTCTTTACATTTAACTAATTCTGTTTCTAACAAAATTATTCCGTTTGTAAGAAGGTTTTGGTTGAAAAATATACTAAAGGTACAAAATATACAGTGAAAGCGTTTTTACGTATGTTTGTTTTATTTATTTATCGCAAAAACAATTACAATATGCAATGCATTTTGTACCATAAAAACCTTGTGAGGTTTGTCTCGTACTCACATTCGTTTTGTCTTTACTTTATAAAAAATAGCTGATCTAGCCGATGTTAATGAGGTAGCTTACCGCCTACCTCATGAACATCGGCTTCTCGCTCACGCCCTTCTTCCGCTCGATGGAGACCAGCTGGGTGATGGTACGAGGACAACCACCCCAGCATTGCTCAGGCCTCTAACGGAGAGGGACGCCCTAAATACTCCGGCACATGCCTCGCCCTCAAGGGACAACAAGAAGGATCCGTCCAAGACGGGTGATCACCGACATGGTAGCGGTCGAATCCAACCGGGTACCCGCAACCGTGTCAAGTGCCGGTGTGCCGTCAAACGAATCGTCTGGTGACGAGTGGTTTGACGACGCTCTGGCACTAGGGTGAGAGAGGAAGTATCGATGGGTTTTTAGTTGGTATGTCACTAACTACTAACACTCTGTTTAGTGGAGAGCCCAACATACCCCACTAGTCCTCCTCAGGCTCGAGGTAATGCGTAAATAGCATTTTCCCATCGGAAACAAAAATAACAAAAAAGGTCTAGCACTAGCGTCAGCGTGCATTGTGGGAGAAAGCAAACAGGCGTGCACAGTTAGTTGCATGCGCGCGAGTGCAGTCAACGCAGAATCAGCGTTCCATGCAAAAGTTAGGTAGTAAGATGATTAAATTTTTCATTAATTAATTACGTAATTTATTTTTATGTAACATTTTGTTTGTTTTTAATGTTAATGTATTTTTTTTCTTACAGGGCCTCATTTATTAACTTTATTTAGGTAGAAAGTTCTGTATTTATTTTTATAATTTATTTCCTGTTTAAGTGTAGAAGGTAGAGAGTTTACAATGTTTGGAATTAAGTAGTTGTTAGTACGTCTTCCGTAGAAATTGCGCTGTTTAGGTATATACAGTTTTTCTTCTGTAATTTTCCTTGTTGTTATTTTATGTTCTACTGTTTAGGGATTCGAAGATCGGAGATCGGTTTCGAAGGGTCTCGTTTTTTCTGTCCTTTTTTCCACCTTTAGTATCTCAGCAACTACAGCTGCATACTACATTCAAATTTAAAATAATAATACATTTAGTGCGCCTGTACAGATTAAAAGATAATAAATTAAAATAAATAAAAGAATTTAAATGAATTTTAATTTTAGTACAAATTGTGTTGTCGAAATTTTCAAAGAGACCTACAATGTCAAGTGGGAAATCCAATGAAAGGTGTCAGGTTGCACATTTCAAAAACGTTACTGAAATTTCTGTAGGTTTCATACTTTTTGAAATATTTGAAAAAAGTCGAAAAATTACCAAATCCCTCCTTTTATATTGTGAAATTGTGGTTTACCTATGTAATATTGGTTTAGGTAGGTACAAGTTAACCATAAAACCACAGCTGTTATATTAAAAAACGCCCGTTTAATAACGACTGTTCGACATGAATTACAATATCCATTATTACTATTGGATTCTATTTCCATTTGCACACAAACAGCTTATTTATCACAATATTTCATACAGATACAGCGTCAGCCACTTTATTGTTTATGTCATCCAGTTTTACCCACATTATCTTAAATTACGACACCGTTGAAACTTCCAGCGTATGAATAAATAAGATGTGGAAATGTAAATATATGACTTAAACTTACCTGAAGCCATTTTATCCTCGTTATGTTCTCCTCTGTGACAGTTAGAGCCCGTCTCTCCCCCAACTTGTACGATTCGTCATAGTACATGTACTCGGTGAAGGTTAACCCACTGGTGGTGTACTGTTGGGTGAAATATATCGATATGGTCCCGTTCACTATATTCTCGTGTTCAATGATCCACTTGCACTTTATGGGGACGGGGAATGCGTTGGGGAAGTTGGGGGTCTGGATGACCCCAACGGGGCCCCGGAGGCGGCCCCCGCAGGGCTGGGGGCCCTGGTGCTCCCTGCCTTCGGAGCGCACGTAGTCGATGACTATAGTGATGAGTGTGATGCTGAGTAGCCGACGAATCGTTAGCCTGAAACAAGAAAATTTTTGAGTTAGTTTTTGTCATCAAAATATGTTCAGTGAGTTGTGACGATAAACCTATTACGAACATAATTTGTACGGTTCAAAATTTAATTTCTGTTGCCCTCTGTTTCAGTCAAGGGAAATTTGGTAAGGTATATACATTAGATCAGATTGTCCCAATATTTGTTCTTCTTTTTCAGAAAACTCTAGACACACTACTCTACCAAATTTTGTGTCAAAAAAGCACGAACAAAGCTTACATTAATACACCAGACCCGCCACAGTTCCCACTTCCCTTCCGAGCTTATCATGAGATTCCAGACAAACATTCTGAATGTTGATAGCCCCTCCGCAAAATATCGAAGTATTTACGCAAATAAAATAACTTTTTATTACGTAATCAGATATGGATGGAGTGGGTGCGGGATGTCCGATAAAGTATGGCTAATGCGTTGCTACGATGTTATTGGTTGGAAGATTCGCATCGTCTCTGTATTGTCTTTGTTGTGTCTGTATATGGCATTGTGGCTCAACAATTGATTTATTTGATCGAATCAGGTCCCTTGGAAAAGGCCTCTTATAGATATATTTGAGCTTAAGGTAAAAAAAGGTTATTATACTACGCCTGGAAGTTCCTTAAAATTTTAACCCTGATTTCTGAATTGTGAACGGGTTAATTCCAGTTGCGAAAAAAATGTGACCAGTCATCAACACAAATTCATCCGTTATAATTGGAAGAGCACAAATAATAAAAAAGTATATTTGAACACAGGTCTATTACAGAGGATTGTTCCATCTCTCCACGACTAATTTGTCCGACCACCTCTGTAATTGATGGGCCACATTTGTCCGTAAAAAGTTTCACTAACAGGGACTGTTTTTGTACCAGCTCACTTTATAAGGCTTTCAATTTACTACGTTTTTATCTAGTCTTATAATTTAGCAAGATAAAGTTAAAAATACAAAAATAACCAACTTGAAAAATATCATCTATCTTTACACTTCAGTACCTTGTCTTTCTAAAATTAAATTAATCGTCGACCGTGATCAACCTGTCAGTAAGCGGTTTTTTGTATAAAAAGTAGGTGGAGGTGGTCCTTAAATTTAGTCTAGTTATATTGATAACTGTGAGCGTATTATTATTTATTTCTATATTCTTTCAGCCGCCTTTAGATATATTGCTGAAGTTAAGTCTTATTCTTTACGTAAGATCTTATATCGTTTGATTAAATCGCGAGTCTTAGTGGTGGTAGTGATTGGATCTTATTACCTTGAGCACTACTCTATACTATCGCACCGGCCACGTAGCGGCACCAAACAAACTCAAAGCTCACCACCACACAATGCCACACAGTGTATTTTAGATTTGATTTGAATAACACACAGTCAGTAGGCAACGACGGTTAGTGGTTACCATTTAACATCAGCTGGTCGCCTAATTGCTAGTTCCGGCACTTAATATTCAAGTTTTGCTTAGTTTGGAACTAAAATCAAGCCTGTAAGGAATATCCAGCTCATTCACTAGATAACCTACTAAAACAAGATCCGTCAAGTGCGAGTGAAACTCGTGCGCACGAAGAAGAGAGCGTACGATGATGATGAGGCAAAAACCGTACTAGGCATTTTTATACAAGACGCCACTCTAGTTTTCCTTCAAAATATAAATATCTTTTTAATATCAGTAGGTACAAATTCATTAATTTTGCAAAATCATAACAACAGTTCACGCTGGGTGGGCAAGGTTCAGGTACCAATGTCAAGTGGATCTAATCGCAATAGCTCAGATCGATGCTGGTGGTCGTCTTCAATATTAATGTTACACATCACAACACGTACCTATACCTAAAACTCCTAACTTTCCCCGCATGAATCTTTTGTAGGTAGGTCCTCGACAATCTCAAGACATGTTTATTCTGAGTCCCTCCTCAGCGAAAGCCCTGGGTTGTTTCATTCGACAAAGAGATTCAATTTACTCCGGTATGTTAAATTATTACGCCATTTTGTATTGTGATCGTAATACAAAGCTTGGCCAGAATGAGTTCGAATGAGTGACCGACTTAAAAAAATGCGGTTATTAATTTTATTTCGTTTGTGCTTTTGTTCTTTCCGCTACAAAGCTTTGAATGAAGGTAATCGTGTCAGTGAACAAATGTGATTGTATAAGAATGGGTGTTTTATTGTTTATTTAATAAACGATAAAATAAAAGCGAGAACTTATTAATGTAAATCTAAAATGGATAATTAATTTCTGAACAATAAAAAGGGCCACCGAAATCCAGCAAAAAAATCCGAGATATAATGAAATAATCGACGTAATGCAAACCTACTAGTTGCGTGCAGAAACTAGTAGGTTTGGCTTCGCGCGCGTTGTTTCTACGGAAACTTTTTAAGGTTATTTCTATCCCATGGGAACTGATTTAGGGGATAAAAACCTATGTTTTATTCCAGGCCTCGAACTACCTGCCTACAAAATTTCAGCCCCCACCGTTCAGTAGTTTTGTTGTGAAGAAGTAACAAACATCCATCCATCTAAACATCCAAACTTTCGCATTTATAATATAAGTGTGTCTTAAGCTGAGTACTGACCGGTGTTACGGGGCGTAATGTACCATTCGCAGCGAGCATGATACTGATACGCTGTGTGATACTGATAAAGTCCGTTTCGTCGCACGTTGAATTGCCATGTCGTAATATTGACTGCAGGAATGCTCGCTGTGTAAAGCCTGGGCCTCTTGATCACTACGCAGTTCCTTCGCTGCGTTATCCGTTATGCGGTGTCGGACACATGATCGTATGAAAAACGTCTAGAGTGGTCTTTTGTTTCATCGTAGTCTGCGTCAACGCGGTAAGGAGTAGTACGCAGTATGCAGCGCACTGCTGAGTCGTGCCGGATTAGAATTTGTACCACCCCAACTCTTCCCGTGGGAGTCATAAGAGGCGACTAAGGGATATCCACTGGTAGTGGGCAGCAGTGCCCCCTGCAGAACAATTCTACCACCGACATGCGATCCCCAACCCGCACGCCCAGCGTAGGGATTACGGGCAATACGAGATAAAAGCACAAGTGCTTTTTTACGGTAATTCTGCGATACCGTAAAGTTGTAACACGCTTACAAGGAAAACATTTGAGAGGAAATTAATTGAAAATATTAGGTCCTTACATATGAAATTGGCGTTTTTCGTACTGGCCACTTTAATCACAAATTTCTCCTCTTTGGTAAGGAATTCCAAATTCAAATTTGTACAGCTATAGACTCATGTATTTGTGCTTCGATGATCGTCATTCATTTGTTTTTTTTCTTCTGTTTTTTTCTGTTTGCGTCACTCATTTTACAAAATGGAAAACTTAAAATATCGCATTATTTACGAGTACGAGTTCCGCCGTGGCACTAGTGCTGCGGAAACAACTCGAAGGGTGAATGATGTGTATGGCGGTCGTGTTGCAAAAGAAAACACAGTTCATTTTTGGTTCCAACGTTTTCGTTCTGGAAATTTTGACCTGCAGAACAAGCCCCGTGGACGGCCTGAGACTCAAGTTGATAATGAAGAGTTGAAGGCTATTGTGGAAGCGGATCCATCGCAAACCACGTCCGAGTTAGCTGCAGGCTGCGATGTTAGTGATAAAACTGTTTTAATTCACTTGAAGCAAATTGGGAAGATTAAAAAGCTTGAAAGGTGGGTACCTCACGAATTGACTGAAGCAAACCGGCAAACGCGCGTCGACTGCTGCGTTACATTACTAAACCGGCACAATAATGAAGGTATTTTAAACCGAATCATTACCTGTGATGAAAAATGGGTTCTTTACGATAATCGGAAGCGCTCAGCGCAATGGTTGGATCCTGGCCAGCCAGCCAAATCCTGCCCCAAGCGAAAATTAACCCCAAAAAAGTTACTTGTAAGCGTTTGGTGGACTAGTGCCGGTATTGTTCATTACAGATTTCTCAAATCTGGCCAGACTATTACGGCTGATGTCTATTGTCAGCAATTGCAAACCATGATGGAAAAGCTAGCGGCTAAACAACCTAGGCTGGTCAATCGCTCCACGCCACTGCTGCTTCACGACAACGCTAGACCACACACTGCGCAACAGACGGCTACTAAATTAGAAGAGCTTCAATTGGAAAGTCTAAGACATCCTCCGTACTCCCCGGACCTTGCTCCAACAGATTACCATTTTTTTCGAAATTTGGATATCTTCTTGCAAGGGAAAAAATTCAACTCCGATGGGGCAGTCCAAATCGCCTTCAAAGATTTTATTGATTCCCGTCCGACTGGTTTTTTTAGTAAAGGGATCAATGAACTACCTATAAGATGGCAAAAGTGCATAGAAAATAATGGTTCATACTTTGATTAATTAAATATATTATATTAAAAAATATTCGACTTTTTGTTCCTCCCATACAAAACGCCAATTTCATATGTAAGGACCTAATATTTGAAATGCTTTCACCGACAATGTGAATTATTATTGCCGAGCGATGCCACAGGATTTCAGCCAACGAGATATTTATTATTATTATTATTTATTTATTTATCATAACATCATAACAGGTTTTTTTTTAAGTTTTCAATACCGTTGTGACGTCATGAACAGGTGAGCAACTCGGTGTTTTTGTCAGTATCTGTGTATGTGATATCTACCTCTGAGTCAGTAACCTACTACATACACTAATGTTACTAATACCGCACTAATATTGCACTACGTGTGAAAGTTTGGATCGATGTTTGTGATCCCTTCACGCACAAAACAACTAACCAGATGAAGCTGAATAGACCTGGAATAATAAGTTATTCCAGGTTCCAAAGCTGATTTTGAAACTAGCGTGAAGCTGCGGACAGACGCTAGAGGTTCATTATCAAAAGCAGCGTATTCACTCCAATTATGTTCATAAAAGGACAAGACTCACAGGTAAGTATTTTAGTTAAAGCGGGAATGAGAATAAAAACACACATGTATTATAGTGTAAATAATTACACTAAAACACCTGAAAGCTTATCTGGAAAACCTCACATGGAACATTATCTCACGCGTGTCATGAATGCTGACGTACCATAAACAATGTTCATCATCATGAATTTCATTATATGCTACATCACACTGTGTATGTGTAATGTGACATAATAATGAGATTCATATCTATTACCGAGTTTCAGAACGCGATATTCGCTTTATGATTCTGGTTAATGCAGAACTAGTTGTAATGGTTTAGTTTATAAAATAAAATATTATATAAATTTATATTTGCTTTAGGTGGCTTTCGTGTCACTGCGGCCATGATAGGCCTATTGTGATCTTGTGTGTCTTTTATTAAGCAATCTACTTAATAAGACTGCGGTAAATATTCAATTTATTTTTATTTTAAAATACCTTCTACGAGCTAACTTATAAAATAATCACATGAATATTTTTTGTTATTTATTATCATTTAATACCTACGTAAAAGTCCTCATTTGTTTCAATAAGATATCAAAGCTTTTCAAGACTTCTCCATAATCAAATCACTGTCATGTGTTTGTTAGTTATCAGTAGACAAAGTGAATTCTTCAATTATTTCACAAACTGAAGGCCTAACCGTTGTTAGAAATAATCCGCCAGACTTAATTCAAACACACTGAATGATATTGATCAGATTTTTAAAAATATGTCACATGAATATTTTATTTTATATATGCCCCAAAATTAGATGTTAACGCGAAGTGAAAAAAAAAGAATTAAAAAAAAGAAAAGAAAGAAGAAAAGGTAAAAAGCGGTAAAAACAATTTGAATGTTATTGATTTTACGGTCAACGCGATTTCATATGAATGGATACTTTGCTTATATTCGTATGACCTTTATAAAATAACTTTCGTTTGAACCCTTTGGGAAAAGAAGTTTAATTATTGTTTTTCTTTGAAGACATTTCTTTACTTTAGGCGTCTGTCTGTCTGCGAAGTCATTGAACGGGCATGTTCACCACTAACCTCACTTTATTTCACTAAACTGAAAAATTTACAACCAAAATATTTTGGTTGCAAAAGATATACAGAGTTAGGTATTCTATTCATGGTTGGACAATTACTTAATCCAGACTAATCCAGTCAGGATTAGTCTGGATTAAGTAATTGTCTAACCAGAGCTTACAACTCAAAACGATATTGTAGGACAAAAATCAACTATTATGCTACAACTTAAAAAAAAAATTACGGTCGTAGACCTAACATTTTAGCTACACTTGGGACATGAAGCCTTAAATCCGATTTTGACCAAAATTTCATAAAAATCTGAATAACTTTTGAACGACTGAAAATCGCGGAACTTACAGGGGGGTTAAATCGATAGGCATTGAGGTCACCCATCGCCCTGCCACTGATGATCCATCCTTTGACTTTCATTGTAACTGGTTACAATATATATTTACTCGTGAAATTTTCAATTTGTGTACAATACTTTGACAAATATTTGAGTGTAATAAAAATACTCAAATACAATAGCGTTTAGAAGAAATATCCAAATTTCGACAAGGCAATATAGGCAAGGCATACGTCGCAGCAGATCGAAGAAATCTCAAGGTTCTGGCCGTTCAGCGCTATCAGCCGTTACTGCTGTCTGCACAGAGAATTTTTACATTTATTTTCTTTGAGTCGTGTTTTGGTTAATCTGTAACGATAAGGCTGGTGTAACTACATAAATAATGCTTGGAATTTTTGCACAATCCCAAAGTAAGCAAAGTTTATTTTATGTTTGGGCCCTAGAATGCTGAATTGTGTTCAGAATCTGAACGTGCATGGACATTATAACTGAAAAAAATATTATTGGCCCGCATTACTTTTAACCAAAACCAATTAAAACTTTTTTTAACGAGTTGTGAGTAGCCATAACAATAATAATTATAAAGGTTCGCAATTATTTTAGTATCATCTAAAAGTATTGCTGAGTAGAGACTTTTTTTAATTAGAGACGTTTTAAGTTATTCATAATCCCTTTGATTAAATTAATAACAATAATTTAAGATAGGATGAAATGTTATGAAAGAGTGTATGTGCCATGTATTGTTCCATCACTCATAAAAATACATTTCCTTTATTGATTGGGATTCAGAGAGCGCCAAAGAGACTATTTCAATGCCTGTGCTGTCTATCGTCCATTTGTCTGCTTGCTTACCTAAATATTCACTTCGCTGCGTTCAAGTGTATTTTGCAGCTGGGTTCACTTCGGTGGATGTGCGACTTTATTTGTATACCAAAACATAAAAATATAATTTACCAACAAACCTAGACAAACTGGGTATATAATATACGTAAATATATTACTGGACATTTTCACACACCATCATCTAGCCCCAAATTAATCAGAGCTTGTGATATGGAAACTGGATTACTGCTATACATATTAGGTACATACATCATTAATCATAATAAAAACCCAGATAAGTATTCCTATGGCGAGTCTTTAATAGGTATGCATTCACTCTTCTCGGGGATAGGCTATAGCGGCTGTGCCTCCTGGCCCTGTTTCTTCTTCGCCCATTAATATGGGCAGGTAGGTCTGGTGGGTTATTGTGGTTGTGTTTAACCGCCACCGCCGCCGGTGCCGCCTGTAGCCTTGGTGCAATCTGGCCCTACCGGGTAAGATACCTGGTTGCCCAGCGAACCGATCACCGACCGAGGCAGCGGTCACCAGTGATAGCACGAAATTTGGTGAGTAGCCTCTTAGTTAATAATGGACTCCTTGGCGTATGATTTGCTTTTTTTCTTCCATGGCTGGTCCGATGGTCTAGCGTGCTGTGGGGCGACCTCTCTAACATGCTGGTGTTCGGAAGCGTTTGCTTTACTAAACATGTTGGAGAGGAGTCTGTTTATGAATTCTCCCGTTCTCTTTATCTTGAGGTCTCCAAGAATGGTGACGTTTCGAACGTATCGCGGTGCTCCCACGATATTTCGGAGGGAGATGTTTTCCATTCATTGATACGGGTACCATGATCATGATCATGGACAGAGCCATAGCATACGAACCTCTTATAGCCGCTCCTTGTGACAGAATTCCCAGTAAATCAATACCAAATAAACACTACCGGATACAACTATACGAGGACCAAAAACTTAACTGTAACTTCAAGCTCGTGTACGAATGTCACTTAGCATTAGAAAGGATATCCACCAAGAACAGGGTCACCTTTCAATGGATCAAGGGACCTAGCGGATCGCTAGGTAATGAATTAGCACGGAGGGATCGGAAACAACCACAGGTCCATCGCCTTTCCTGCTCCTGCCTTTCTCATTACTCCAGACATGGACTAGGCTCAGAACCAGAGAAATGCATAACGAACGATGGACACGCCTGCTGGAATGCAGAAAAGCCAGAGCGGCGCTTCCATCAACATTACCAAAGCTAACGAAACGCCAACTCAACCTAAACATAATGGACCTGCGTATCCTGGTGGACACTGCCCACTGAACAAGCACTTATTCATAATCGGAGCGACGGACAGCCCGAGAGGGCAGATGCAGAGGGGCCTCAGTGACGACGAATCAGCTCCCACGTAGTCCTGGAATGCGAGGGAGTAACAGTACAACGAACATAAATCCTCAACATGCCAAGGTCACTGTGATCACGCTATTATGAATATTTTATATCCGCAGAGCGAACTAAAGCAATTTACCTAAATTGGTTGATACCTTAGTTACATATTGTTTGTAATGTTATACCTACCTATAAATAATTTGTTAATAAATTTATATTTTCTTTTAGCTTTGGATTTTATTATTTACTCACAATAACAATTACTTTACTTAGAATGGGTATTGTTACTGTGAGCTACGGTAGTATATAACAAAGTTACTATCTACCCTGGCTATGCCCTGGTTTCGAGATCGCTATAATTTCGTTTGTGGTGGCAGAGCCGACGTAGATTACTAATTAGTTACTCGACAAGCCGAACTTCGACAATAGAGACGAAGCTATTCCAACCAAAATAATTTGATTACACCCGTAATTTTTATCTTTATTTTATTTTTATTATTTGATGTTATAGCGGTCTGAAAATTTAAACTGTATACCTCTTACGGTTCATGAAATAGAACCCTGTGATAGACGGACGGACGGACGGACGGACGGATGGATGGATGGAAGGACGGAAGGACGGACAGCGGAGGCTTAATAATAGGGTTCCGTTTTCACCCTTCGGGTACGGGACCCTAAAAATGAATCCCTATTTCATTTGGTCACGGCATCACGCGTGAACGGCTGGACCGATTTTGCTAATTCTTTGTTGGTGCCACCTTAAACGGGGATCAAGACAAAAGACAACATATACAAAACACGATTTAATTTTGTCGACGCGCACAATGTCCTATAAGCACCCAGCACTATGCTGTATGGCTGTAGCATTAAAACTATACACTTTTTGAATTCAGGAGTAGGTTATTTCATGATAGTGATCCAAATCAAATCTAGAAATTCTTAGGTGAACAATTAAAAAAATCTTGCTAGGAAGGAAGTATCACACCAATAATGTCCATTCCGCCTTAAATCCGTTCTAGATTGTGACCCACGGGAACTTGCGCTATGCAGACAGAGCAAGTATTGTGGCAACGGGCAACCTTCTTCTTAAACTGCGCCTTTAAGACACCGTTTAAGATGAGGTTTATATGAAAAATATTAAAAAGTTGACAGTGTCTTCAACTAAAGTTGCTCTGTCTGCATAGCGCCCCAATTTAACATTTTATATTAGGTATAATTCAAAAATATCTTATCGTATATGGCCAGTGTAGTGTGTATAGGTTGAGTTATCCTTAACCTATGGCCGGAAGCGGGTCCCTGTGGGTAGTCTATCAATACTTATTATTATCTTAGTTGCAAAGTGGTAACCGGTCAGAGGGCCCGACTTGGAAAGTTTTGTTAACGATTGATTAACTAAGTTTACAAGTTTGTTGGTAGACTGGAAGCTCTTCGTATAACGGTTTTGTGGGGACGTAGACCGTAGCCTCCATGTTGTTTTAAGCATGAGAAGCGCATCTTTAATGTTTTATGGGCAGAATTTACTCAACGAATTTACTTACCTACGACAAATAATTATAAAAAAAATTGCCTGTGTTATTAAACAAACTAAGTAAAATTGAGAATTTACTTAAGTATTGAAAGGCTTCGATGTAAGGCTGGATGTTTAGCTTCTGAATAGCGAAGTCACTTCACTAAAGATACCAATCATATCTGTGCATAGAGCGCCATGTACTAGCGCATCAGAACCATATCAAGGTGCAGCCGATAATTGCATTCGGGTGCACATTTGAAATGTTATTGGCAAGATGCCGTGTGATGCTGCTTGCCAATACTTAGGTAGGTACTTAGATGTCGGTTTTAGAAGATGAGTGACTGTGATTATGTCTCTAATTAACACAAGCATAGCTTGTTTTACAATGATGCTATTTGAATTTTCAAGCATTAATTATTTATTTAATTTCATAAAAAAAATACATTTGCTTGAAAAGGATATTTATAATATTTAATTTAAAAAGCCAGATTACGTAGTAAGCCTTCAAGAACAATGGTCTTACGAGAATCAACTGTAACATCAGAATGTCTTTGTTTCTGGAGAATTCACAAACAATCTGAAAGCGCAGGTAAATTTCATAGGAAAGCCCGGTTCGTAAACTTTGTAAGAAGTAAATAGCAACGTGCTTATTATTAGACTTATTTTAGTGAAGACTTTTCAAAATACTGAATAAACAACCAAATATCTACATATAAGTTAGAGCTAGGTACTTATACATAGGTACAGGTATATGTACACACCAACGCACAACACTTGAAGGCTTCATAACATTGTAGGTATAGCAAAACATAACAGACTATATTTATTATATATAAAGTGTGAAGTGGTCGGTCGTCAATTCTTGAAACTTTAATAGAACCCATAATTTAGTCAATTGGTTAAGGAAGTCCACTTCTACACATACGCCTCCCCTAGAGAGACCGTCAATGATCGCTGCGCTGCTCGCATACATCAGCGGTTTCTCGCCACCTTCACCAGGTCGTTAGTCCACCTCCTGGGTGTCTACCATCACCTACACCTGAGTTATTCATTTAATGAACATTTAAGTCTGTGCCTACCTTTTTTTACATTTTGACCTTTCTGCCGCCTTACAAATTTTTTCTTCGGTAACTTGGTCACTTTTTAATTTACCTAATTAGTTTAATTTATAATAATATCCTTTATTAACACAGACAATTAAAATTAAATGATACAAACAAATTAGAACTAGTATTTACAATATATAATAATAATATGATAAATAAAATAATAAATACTCACATAACCTACCAAAGTTGTCGGAATAATAAAATTAAAGTCCGCTTTGATAAGCTACATGGTTTTATTTTATTTTAATAATACTATTATTCTATTAAATTCCTTTCTGCACTTTCGATTTGGACAGACTCATCTTTACCAGAGTACCGTATACGTGTGGATTTTCCAGAATGATGTATTTATACATAGGTAATCTTAACTACATATTTTAGGTAGGTATTTATATTATTTACATCAAAATTCTCTGATTCTACTCTCTTCTTAAATCTGTCAACAGAACGTATTCCATTAAATCCATATTCTATCTGTGGCAACACAAAACCAGTTAAATAATAGACTCAAAGCCTTGCCTCGTCAATAATTTTATTCAAACATTGGTTACAATTGAATTGCGAAATAGGATAATGTTTGCTCGCTGGATACGGCATCAATTATAATTTCATTAAAAAGGGTATTGTATGGTTATTAATACACTGATTTGTACCCGATTATTGGAGTTATTCCCAAAGTCTCAAGAAAACGCACCTATGGACAACATGTCACGAATGTCAGAGCGTCGTGATTTACAATCCACATCATCTATTATTTATCTTTTTTATTAGTGCCTTTACCTCAAAAGATAAAATAATTAGATTGTAATTATCAATGACAGCTGTCAAAATGACAGTTACTGTCATAAGTGACAGTAAACGTCAGAAACTTTTGTAAAGTATGAAAATAACAGCTATAAAGAAATGTCAGCATATGTCAAAATTACACCTAATTATTGACATTGTATGACCCAAGCAAAGTGAAGCTAAAGATAAATAAAGCAGCAGCATCATCTAGCCTCAAACTGAAGCAGTTAGGGGTACTAGATAGCTGATATACTTGATACTTTGCAATTAATTAACGAATGAATCTTTATTTTTCAGACAACTTAGTCCATAATTATTAATTGATAGCAATGCATTTATAAATATTTTTAGTATACTTAGGTACATTGATAGAAATAAATAATGTCCTAGTTGAATTTCGTCCACAGCGGCAGTCTCAACGAAGACTACCTATGTGCGAAGATAGTACGCTATGGCTCTCATTAGGGAATGCTGAACCAGCATGGACTTGGTGATGAATGATATCGAAACAAACTCAGTGTGAGTACAAACTAAAGCAAGCAAAAAAAAAATTAAGCAAACTTTATTTTTCAACCAACGCTATTGAATAATGCTAATGACTTGCCGACGCCATGCGCCATATCCACTATTAGATATTTGTTGTTATACGCATTTCAAACGTGATCATGAATATTCATGAAATGAACTGTCATCATGAAAAACACATTATTATTTTTCCTTAAAGATAGGAATTATGGCTGTTAAAATGGTATTCCTTGATGGATTCAGAAAATAAAATAAAGGAGCAAAACATCGCGGTCACCAAATTATTGTAGTTTACCTACAGCCTATGTCGGTACGTAGGTAGCACATACCTATCATGCCACATCTCTATATATGTACATCGGGTTACATATTGAGCCTCCTCAAAATCATAACACCAACAACTTTCTACCGAGAACAAAGACGCAAAAACAAAAGTTATTATTCATGTCGCATCCACGGATCTTATTCTGATTCCAAAGCTTTCTTATTGTTCTTGTATACATTTAAAATTACTCAGAAGCGTACCTTACCTACCAGTAAATGCTGGATTTCCGATTGTCCGCGGAACAGCGAAACAAAAGGGAGAATGAATCAGCGAAGTTTTCATACGAATTGGGAGCAAGTGTTATACGGTAGGCATATCGGTTCTGAGCTGTCTCTCGCCAGCTATGTCCACCATGTTTAAAACCTACGAGAAATACCTATAAAATGTTACACTGGTATTTGTATTTTGTATTTATTTATTACACCGTAGGTACATATCATGTTATATCATGTTACACTTGATGTCGTTAGCTATATAATTTATATTATAACAATCACACACACACTTTTGATATAGGAAACACCATAAAGAAATGTTATAAAAATTAAAAATAAACACATAGTCATGACTCTTCTACAAATTAAATAAAAATAATTGAACACACACTCACACTTTCGTGTGGAATTGAACTTTATTTTCAATCAATCTTGGGGTAAAAAGCTCAAATAAGGTAAATTTGCATTAATTTTAGAATAAAGCCCCAGTCCGTATTCTGTGCAGAACAGAACCTTTCGTTTCCAATGTTCAACCACGGTCTTTTATTCTCTAATGCTACAAAAGTAGGAGGTGCCTAAATGTTATTTAAAAAAATTAATAGATATAAAACTCTGGATTCAAAGGTAAATGGGTCACATTTTTGGTAATTTTTAGTAGGTACGCTATTTTACTATCGTCATTGTAACGTTAGGGCACACTTTTTCTGTGGGTAGTTATTGAGTTTATCTTTGTTTCAGTTACCTTCTAATTTATTCGTTCATAAATGAATATAAATCACAAAAGACTCTTCTTTCTTTGCGAATACATTTACTAAGCATTGAAACATCTCTAGATTGAAGTTAGTTGTGGAGCTATTATTCCAAGCTGGCGTGACCGTCTTCAGTTTTTTTAATAGTTCGTCATAGTAATCTTTTCAATGAAAAAAAAAAAAAAAAACTAAAGATGAGCATGGAATAACTGAGTTCGAGACGCGCGATACAGCGTGAGCCAAATTCGGAGAGAAACAGGGGACGCAATAGCCAGTATGTATATTAACGTGAACCATCGGGCACGCTTTTGGTCCCTTTTGTATCTCAGACATTAATCGGAAAGGTCGGGCCCTTTTAGAAATGTGTAAGGTATAGTGAAAACCGTGGTTCCCACGATGGAACTACAGCTGGATAATTAAAACGGTGAACTGAAAAGATTGTGTAAATGGAATTGTTATCGGAGGACAGTTCAGGGTAGCCCACTAATATAAACAATGCGGGGTTATGGGGAACTTTACAATACCTTGGCCATAGATGTCCTCCCAGGCAAATTGAGGCTAAGGCGGCCAGTCAGCAGAGGTTAACCATGTGTGCAGGACGTAGTTTAGTTTCAGATCAATGATTTGCCTCGTACTAAGTCCATCTACTAGTGAAACCTTCCAATTTATATCACCTAGCATACAATACGAGCACAGAACACGTTCCTAAAACTACATGAATAGGTACAAAATCCAATGCGGTAGCGCATTTTTCACATTAAACGTACGTGCCCGCAATAAATAGAACATTTCCATGCAAATGTGTCCCGTCGGGCCGGCATACAATACTCTCTTCAATCAATATATGTACTGCCTATTTATTTTTTATTGCAATAATCCTGTGGAGTTTCGCAAAATATGAAAAGGATTATAAGTTATATTGCAATGTTTGAATAGCACGACCTCTTTTAGCTGAAGCTCGTTTATCTGACCGAGTTTGTTTACACTGGCCGTGGCGGTCCCGGAGTAATAGTCAACCCCTCACACTCAGCCCGTAAGAGCCGACTCAGAGAACCTACCAGAAGAAGGACAGCAGCTTCCTTCTGTATCTTTAGCAGCTCCACTGCGATAACCAGGCCTGCCACACGTGGTGATTATGGCAAAACCCTCTTAGTGAGGCCGCATGTTCAGTTCAGTGGACGCAGTGTGCTGATGTGTGCGGGCCGCTCGCTTGAAGCTAGTTGTTCGATCATCCTGCTCTTTAGTGACCGTGCGCGGACAGCGAGCTTATTGCTAGCTGTCGTCGCCGGAGACTTGCGGGAGCTGTTATATAGCCGTGCTTTATTTAGGTTCATGTTTGCTATGTCCTTCAGACTCATAGGTTTGTAACCACATCATACAAACTAGAAGGCAGAAAGACATTACTTTTTTGAAAGTATCCCTCTCACAACAAGCTCTAATACTCTTTTGTCATTAATACCAGAATTAAGTTTTTACTTGCCGATTTTGGAAAGTGATATCATTATTGCAAAGAAACAAACTACGTGGTACCGTCAGTACCATACACGCATACAATGTGTACGTACGATAGGGCCGTTAGTGTTGGTAATTTGTGTCAACCCCCTTGGCGGCGAAAGCTATAACGGCCATTATTTAGGACGTTCTGTAGTGCGGTCAAGTGTTACGCCTCAGTGATGAAAAATTTGTTTAATGAATGAGTAGAGATCGTAAGTTGGAAGTCTACGCAGTTTTGTAACCGAAATTTACTGAACATCGCTTTTTAATCACAGCGAAATATAATAGGTTTTGAAAAAGGAAGTAACGTGGCTTATGTAACACTATATTTAAATTGAAATGAATAAATAAACAAGTATAAGTACCTACTTGTATAAAAGAAAAGTTTTTGACAAATCGAAAAGATGTTCGCTATCTTATCATAGAGTCTCCTAGGCATCGATGTAATCAATGTAAAGTATGTACCTACTTACAACCGAATCGGTTTGATGATCGATGTGGCGCGGCGGGCGAAGGTCCGCCTGCGACGCAGGAGGTTGCGGGTTCGATTCCCGCCTTGGGACAAATGTTTGTACTATTTGCAAATATCTGTCTCGGGTGTTCTGGGTATTTCTATGATTTAAAAGACTATCTATCTATGTATATCAGTCATCTAGCAACATAAAATAAACTCTGCTTAGTTTTGGGCTAGATGATGCTGTGTGAATTGTCCAGAATTATTATTATTATTATTTATTTAAATCAGCAACTTTCCATCTTTTCAATATCAGAACCTCAGTTGTTGCCAGTTTCTAACATAAGTACTTTCAAAAACTCCAGTTTCTCAGCTTCTTTTGTCAAACATACAGGTCCTCAAAAGACACGAGTAACTCAGCTAATTCTAACAAACATACAGGGTCTCTGGACCGTTTTGTCTGGAAAGTGTTCCATACACCCGCGGAACCGAGGCTGGAAACTGTTGCAGTTTGCTGTAATAGCATGATAATGGAGCTTCATTTCTACTAGGATTACGAATAAAATACATGAGGTGATGAAGGGTGTAATCAGTCCCATTCTGATAGCGCGGATCATACTTATCTTCTGATTACATATTTAATTTCTAAATTCTGCGAGTGACTTAGTTCAAGGTTGCAGTGATTAGACATATTTAAAGTGACCCAGTTTGTATGATCTTTGTCTTGCTATCCTAGTCTGTCAATGTCTAGATTACAAAATCATTTCAAGAACCAAAATACCTAAGTTCTCATGAATACGCTATTCTCTTCCTATTCCCAGATAAAACCAACAATCAGTAAGGCTTTAGGGATCCAAACCTTCGATTGACTCTTTGATTTACTAATATTGATGTTTGACGAACAAGACTGTAGGTAACAACTTTATAAGACTAGTCTCCAGCTTTATGGGCCTGATAGCACCTTACTGATTTTTAATTTTTAATATTGTGTAGGGGGGTGTACTTATGTATAGAAACATCACTGCAAAATCGCCAAAAGCAAAAAAAGGAACGTGCCAACTGCATTTACATTGTTATAGTTTTACCGTATCTTCCAAAAACACTGGCCGTAAAATCAGCATAATAAAACTATTTGTCTCTCCGTGGGATGCCAGACTGGTGCACAATCGCAGCATTGATGACTCCATTACCAGAACTGTATCCATCTCGTGGTCGCTGATTTTTTGCCAATTTATTACGGCGATAAAGCAAAATCTACGACGTAGCGGGCTCTACGACGTAGCAAGCTCTACGACGTAGCAAGCTCTACGACGTAGCAAGCTCTATGACACGTAGCGGATTAACGGGTTCAGTCAGTAGACTACATTTTATGCCTACTTGTTTTAATTTATTTACTTTGTGAAACTCATATTAGATTTACCCATGTTCTCAAAGGTGCAAAAATATCAACCTGCATAAAAAAAATGTGGTAGCGTCATATATTATTTTTCCAATAGAATAAATAAAATATGACGCTAATGAAAACGATGCTACCAATCAGCCACACTCGTATCGTATACTCGATAGCAGTCGTTCGTTCAGTTAATTGAAATCTTCTCATGTTCGCAGATCTATTGTGCTTTTGATCATTACACACGCGTGAAGAGGGATTTGATATACGAGTAGTACAATATGTATTTGAGGGTGTCGTGGAGGTTGCGGCGTGTGAATCGACCGCTTCAATTCTGTCCGTGGATTTTGTTTAAGGCGACTTAGGGAGACTACCAGAGATATGGCAGCAACTTCCTTCTGACACAGAAGAAAGCTAAAAATACGGTTATATATGCAGAGAAGTTCTGTGTATATTAAGCACAAAAAAAATAAGAGAAACAGAGTAAGTCAATAGAAGGAGACTTCAAATAAATGGTGGGGAAGCACAGAAATAAGTTAAGATGCAAAAAGTTCGCCGATTTGTGTTGAAAACAAACGTGTAACATATTGCATAGGTACTTTGACGTCACGAGTCTAATTTATTGACGTAAAACACCACTAAATTACTCAATTTCCTTTATTGGTGGTGTTTCAACAGTTAATTATTGAATAACGAGGCATTTTGTTTTATAACCTGACGTCTCACAAGGAAAGCGGTTGGAAGTGGACTTATTTCGCGGCGCGTAAAGAGGCTCTCCAGCCCCTCTTGTCGGCACGCGGATTAAATAAACTTTTTGCTTCTATCTATAGAGGTATATATTTCTGTAAGCGGAAATGAGGGCAATAAAAGTGGGCTTGCGTGTGATTTGGACTGGTTTAGTTCCTATTTTAGTTGCATCTCAACAAGCCTCAATCATGAGTAACTCTGAGAGGCTGAAGTCGCTCAGAGATTTTAGTATACACAAAATAATACCATGCTAGAATATTATGGCATGTACCATTTACCAAACAATGGAATACTTAATACCAAACAATGACATTGGAAAATGAATACCTTAAAAAATATGCACATTCTCTTCGTGAAATCAATGTCCGCCTATGGAGACCACAGTAATTTTTTTGCTACCCTCCGTTCATATATACATTAAATAAATACTTTACGCGAACGCGGACGCAATTTGTCGGCGACAGTAATTCCTGCATTTTTATGAGATTCTCTGAGCTTTGTGAATGAAATGTTTATTTACTCGGAACCAACTTTACGCAGCCGCGCTATAAATAACCGGGACGTCTCGGGAGCACTCTGTAGACGAAAGTTTAATTATTTACAAACAACGACTTTATTCCATTTTTCTTTTTAATCTCCTACAAGACATATTTCGGGGAATTTCTTGACATGACAGCTGAAACAAAAATCTTGAAGGGAGATCTTTTAAGATTAGCCAGACAAAAACTACACGAATTTGGAATATTCGAAGAAATAATTATACCTAGAATACACTTATATATAACATTAAGCTTTATGACCTACAGTCGTAATTTTGAAACAAACTTTTTTTTTATAAATTATTCGTTCAGTTTAACATTAATGAAACCATCTTCAGAAACTTCATAACACCAAAGTAAATTCCATGAAAAGCTTTAACTAGAATTTACCAAACTAAATTCATCTCACCACTCATGCGACTAACATACAGGGTAAAACAACATAAAAAGTTAAACTCTATTATCTTAATAACTAAATTTTATTGCTGGAACCTAAAACATTAGGTACCCTGCAGCCCGCAGTCAGCAAAACAAGTTCAAAACAGAAATTAAGTCAATTTCTTGCACCGAAAGGCGTAAGTACACGAGATCTGTCGTTGGCAAATACGGACTTGCTAAAGTACTTTATACTAGGACCTTCGCTTTTACGATTTACTCTAAAGCGGAGTTAAGATTATAGCTGTGCGATAATATAATTAATGAAATATTGCAAAATGTCTTGATTTTCATCGGATACTACAATATCTCTCAGATAGAGAATCTCTCTTATCGGTTCTTTTTATCGTTACTATACTACTACTCCATAAAAGCTGACCCGACAAATTGTCAGGTCCAAAAAATCTCAAAGAAAAAAGCATTTTCAGTATATCTATAATTTTCCGGGAAATATTTCAATTATTACTTTCCGAACCCAAAATCAATATCTCATCCAAAATATTTGTCTATCCAAATACTCTGCCCGTGAGCTGAACTGCTATGTACAACTTTAAAAAAATCTATCCCATGTTAACAACGAAACAGTAGGAATTTCACTTTTATCTAGATCGGAAGAACTCTCAAAAATCCTGCTGTAGGTAAAGTACCCATCGTCTAAAAATATTCACATATTCCGACCGTTATAACACGGTACCGCACTTCTACAAACTCATTTCCTCAAGTGGGTACGAGTGAGTGCACACTAGTCTCTGCTTCTATTCTACAAGCAATTACGTTTGATATGAGGTAGTACGGAGACGAACACAGAAAGTGTGTTAGTGAGACATTTCCACATCTCTAGCAAGCACCTCTTGCACACGTGAGTACGTGACATGCTTTTCTGGAAATGTGAATTAAATCAGCGCGTAACGAAGACAAGAAAAGTTTAGACCAAATTACAATACCTATTGTTTTGCCCTGGCCTATATATTTATTTATTAGAATGTTCCTATTTCCCCATTGATCTATTTGTTTGTCAATGAATTACCTTGTATATTCTAATCAATGGAATCAATACAAATAAGTTAATAATATTTTGTTGGGTATTTTACGTGAAGTTTTAGATGCGTTACTGAAAAAACCGATCTCCAACACCTGCCCTTTGAAAAATCTGGTTTTTCATCATCTTATTTCCAATAGAGTCTTATAAGCTTGTTTTTCAAATCTGGCATAACACCAGCTCTTACTCCAGGATTTTTTGCATTCACATGTTATTAATACATTCCTTTTCCATGTTTCAAAGCTTGCATTGCGAACATTTGAATGTCAAGTACGAGCTAAACTTGCTTTAGTTTACTTTTCTAGTACACAACAGATGAGTAAGGAACAACCTTTTCAGTTAGAAAATACAACTAACTGTGTTCCCTAATGAATTACGCTGTGACAAAGTCAAAATTTATAAGGTGTTTTACTTAGCTTAGTTCAGTTTGGTTAATTCTGTTTTAATATAAAGATGAAGTAGACATAGCAAGAGAGTAAGAAGAGATAGAGCAGCAAGAGAGTAGAAGGCCACGTGGTAGTCTTTGTAATTAATTAATAGCATTACAGCTTTTGAAGGTCCAGGGGGACAAGGTGAAACGATGTTCAAATTGTGTTCAGGCTGTCAAGCTTCCGACGACAGCTGACACCATATGGGATAACTAGAAAGAAGAAGGAGAACTAGTAAGAAGAACATGTTCTAATAAAGTAATTTTTTATCATTAATCTTCCTTAAAACACAAGCAATTAGAACTCAATTTACTATGCACAGTGTGCAAAGTGACAGACGCAGAAACTCGCAAAGCCCCGAGAAAACTCAAAGGGAAACTTTAGAAGCATACTTACTATTGAAACTCGACTAGCACTTTTACAAGTTCTATAGAGGTTGGACTTTATTTATAAACATTGAGTATTTTAATCTTCAATATTGTTCATTATTGGTTTATCTTTCAGGCAGATCCTTGCGCAAATAAAAACCTACTGACTTCTTTGCATAAACCCTGAACAATCAAACAAACAGCATTCAATAACAGAGTAAGTACCCTCAGATTTTCTAGTTTTCCGAAAAGCTTTAACTATTAAAAAACGAAGGCGATCGTGCAAAACGAAGGAGTTGGATACAAATAAACACTTTGCTAGGTATCAATGGAAATGTTTTGTTTTCTTTATGTAACTAAAAAAAACTTGTAGAAAAAACAAAACACTGGCATTGGTAAAGTGAGGTAAGTGATTATTTGTATTTTTTTTTAATTACTTATTACACCTAAGGAAATTTTAAGATAAATTGGTATGATGACTGAGGTTCATCCCCAAGCAATGAAACTATGAATACGTGACTCTGCTCGTTACTTTTAATGGTTTCGGCGATAATTTTGCTGAGGTTTGGCATACTTTGAGAACTTCGCGAAACTACGAAAGTGATCCCCAATGACAGGGCTTCAACAATATCATTACCTAGGATCGGCGTTATTAAAAATAAAAGGATATATCGTTTTATCTTGTGAAATGGGTATTTAGAAAGAAGCCTACGATGCTAGGCTATGTTATCTAACCTAGAATGTACCTCTGCTGGGCAAAGGTCTCACCCAAACTCTTACAGGTTTTATCTTAATGCTTAAGTTAAAAAATTATTCATTGTTAAAATTGTTTTTTAATTAGGAACAAAAGTTATTTAATTTAAAAGTGATATAAGTTCACTTTTGTTCTATACTGTTAATAGGATAATTGGAATTGGCATTGTGTCAGCACTTTTCTCATATTTTGTTGCTATCGTTATCTTTATTGCTTTTATACCTTTACGTCTGAAGGAAAAGGGATAATTGGCTAGCCCTTGTACTAGTAAGCACTAGAAAATAATGATTATTTCTGCATGTTAAACTGGTCCACATCTGTTTGCAGAATTTAATTACGATTATAACTAGCTTAGTCGCGGATATAGATAATTAGACATAGCGACAATAATATAATATCACGCATTAGCGGCTAATTCCGTGCCATATTGATTGTTCACCAACCTTATTAATATTGTTAACGATCATAATTATCTACGTACATATGTATACTATTCCTCATGTATAGCTATTTATGTATTTCATTAACGTTAAGTTTAATATGAACGCATAGGATTAGGGTCTTCTTAACATTATCACAGTATATATATAGATGGAGCACATACCTAATTAGCGGAATAATATAGAGAGACAACATCATCCGATTTTTTCAAAATGGCGCACTTTGGCAATTTTTCATTCATATCGGTATACCTATTAAACAATATTTTTATCAACAATTCTAAATAGTATTCAAAAAGCATTTTAGTTCCAATAAGAACTTATTGAATTTTTGAGTTCAACTATAAAAAATATTTATGTTACCAGTTTATATTTTATTTAAATGTAGTACGGTGTTTCCAACTCGCTGTTGTAGGCAAGTCGATACTGTTTATTGACATTCTCGATATGGTTTGGTTTACGCCACATCTGTATAAAATAGACAGCAATATTTGACTGCCATTCTATGCAATAAACCTCATTGAAACTTTGCGGGTTAAAGTGGAATAAATGCCAATTTAGCGTTGCATATGAAACGGATATCCCAATCGAATGCGAGATGAAAATGAGAAATCAAATTTGCTCGTTACCAATCTCTTTTTTCCGATTGTTGTGGTCAGTTTGCGAAAATAAAAAAATGTATAAAACAGACAACGTACAAAACGTAAAAATTTTAAAGGTTCGTCGACATAATATGCAATGAGACTTGCATGTATTTTGTATGACCCTATTCAGAAAATTTAAACTGGAGTCCATAATTCGTTCGTTTATGTGATTTTATGGAATGTGTATTATTTTTTTTTGCTTTGAATTTATTTCATTTAAATATCTCGCAAAACATAGTTTCATGACAGGTAAAAATTATAATTAATATTGATTCTGAGAATCGTATTATGTTCAAAGAAAAGTTTCTTTTGAACTCACCTTTGTGATGCTCGCTCGACTGATTGAGATATTAAAGTTTCAGTGTTTAAATAGGTTGCGCTGAACCGGAAACGGGCTCCAATCTTGTTAAATAAATATTAAACTGGTTTAGGTATGGAATAAGCCAAAACGAAGATGTTTAAATATTTTCTAACATTTTTCGACATAACATTATTATGACGTAAATTTAACGACATATCCGTCCTTGATTTCTAGCCTTCTATCCACCACAGCTTCATCTTAACTTAGATACCTGTCTATATATGTATGTATGTAAGAGATGTGATCAAACATTAACCACTTTCATGGAGGATGATTATTAAGGTCAACTGGAGTGGCTGCTTAATGTATTCAAATTAGGTTGCGGCCACCTCGGACTGGCTATTTCTGAAAAATTGCTATCAGGACATGGACGAAATAATATGAAATTGATAATTTTAATTTTAGATGGAATATTCTATTTTGCCGTACACTTATCGCTCACTTTAAGGTCTGTTAGACCATGTGAAAAGGACGATTAAAGCACAATTTTCGACAATTTAATGTCATGCCCAAAATAGGTTCATAATTTAAATAACAGATGAAATAACCAAAATTTTTAATAATATCATTTCAGTCAACAGATAAGTCTGTGCTCATGCTGGTATTGACATAACTAGCAGTTTCCTTTGGTCTTTGAAGAGCCCTTACATTAATTTACTTTACCTTGTTTACTCTTGTATCAGAAGTGTGATCAAAAGGAACTGTACCAAAAGGAATTAGTGAGCGCTTGATTTTATGATTTTTTTATATTTATCACACTCGGTATACCTTGTTGATCATCATCGTCATCAGTTTGACGTTAGCTTTTGTTGTGCAGAAGCCTACTTTGGATCTACTTGGGAACCTACTAGAGGAAGGGCAGTAGCTTATCTCCTTAACACCTCCACGAAGATCACCATTCCGCCTGCCAAGCGTGGTAATGGGTAATAAGGTGGTAACCGAAGCGACTGAAATCAAAAATATCACTTTATTTCCGTGTCAGTGTTTAATTATTAAGAATTTGACCTTTTCTAAGTGTACATTTATTGTATTTATGGAAATAAAGAGTTTTTTGACTTTGACTTTAATTATAGCAAACCCCCCTCGTTTTGGCACGTTCAGCTGTGGACGTACATATGTATATTGTATGATGAGGAAGCCTGCTATCCAACTCGCCATCACGTTAACGTATTAGGCTGTTATCATGTAAAGCGAAACTTTTAAAGTTGTTTTCAATAATAATTTATTTTATCTGAAAATAGCTCCCAAGAATTATGACAAACATTGAAAAGAGTTACAAGTATTTCGCTCTGAGCTGGAGAGCGTCGAGCGGGATAGGATGGTAGCTAACTATTTTTTTATTATTAAATTTTATTATTTTCTTCAAATAGTAGAGAAGAATCTCTGGATTCCCATTTTAATTAGAAGGTAGTCTTCGCATATACCTATTAAAGTTTATAACTGATGTTAGCTTACATAGCAATCTTTTTTCGCCAACGCCACAGAATAAACAATAGGTTCACCATAGTCTGATGATTGATTTGCTTCTCCCTAATTAAGGGACATAATAACTGATAGTTCGCGTCATGTAATGATGTCTTCTTACGACAGCTTTACTCTGTAGGTACTCTGCTGAGCTCAGAGTACAGTCAGTAGCGAAAGTAGTTTCAAAAAGTAGTTGGCATTATTAAAGAAATGTCCATAAATGTTGTATAGTATACAATAAAATATATTGAAGGTATAAAAAACCGCTCGTTGTCAAAATCGTACGTACAATGAGAGTGCTTTTATCGGGATGGTAAAAGTAAAAGCGCTCTCAAAGTAAATGTCCGACCATTATTTGTGCAGTTGTAATTGTTGCATTGCATTTGATCGCGCGCGGGTTATATACCACACTGTGTCATTGACCGTGACCAACCTGATCCATCTTCGCTTAATAAGGTAGCTAGAGTTACATCAGCACAGTGAACCTATAACTATTGTATCAAAGTTCAAAACACTTGTGATGCGCAATACCATAATCATACATTACCTTCCAAAATAAAATAAAACGTGCCGCCCGGAAATGCATACAATAATCTGTTTCAATCAGAAACTCATCAAAAACCGAAATCCTTAGGCCTACTCCCAAGAGATGTTATTAGTAAATCAGAGTAAACTAGGACTTACTATTTTTATACAGCGGGAGGAAATGGTGACATCTGATTATATTCGATATCTCTGCAAAATCCTGGCCTAATAATGATAAAATAAATAAACAAAACTGTGTTTTTTATAAAAGCATTTAAAAAATACACATACTACACATAAAAACAATCAAAATACAGCAGTCATCTAACAGACTTATATCCCGGCAGACTCATAGAGACAAAAACGAAAATTACAAGTGGCTGTATGCACAGGCAGTCATTCGTTACAATCTTAGACAAGCTAAGAATGATGATCACATATAAATCAGATTGATAATTTTATCGATAGCGCTGTATTTGGTAAATTCTCGAGGGTCCAGCTGAAAGCAATACGATCCCTCGAAATGCGGGTAATCTTTACAAATAGATACGCCTTTTTGTCATACGAGATGGACAAATTTGGCAATGCGGGCAAACTACAACCGGGAACTTTGTATATTAGTGGTACATAATGTAAGAAGTTGAACTTCTGGACATCTTATTGTTACAATAAAGAATTGTAATAAGCAGTAGTGCAGGGCAATGTAG
Source organism: Eupithecia inturbata (assembly GCA_963662085.1). Classification (NCBI taxonomy): domain Eukaryota; kingdom Metazoa; phylum Arthropoda; class Insecta; order Lepidoptera; family Geometridae; genus Eupithecia; species Eupithecia inturbata. The sequence goes on from OY759192.1 coordinate 4,156,244, forward strand.
CCAGCGTCTTGAGGACGATTGGTATTGATTTGGATCAGTTGATCTACATTTAAGTTGTTTGTAGCAGTCTGCAGTTAGCTCAACTGTTTCAAAGTAAATTCTAGAAAGAAATAACAATTATTTCTTTAAATGTATATTCTTTCTGTAGCTAGTTTTTTTGTAGGTTATTTATCACTTTGTTCATATTCTGGAATCCTGCTACAAAGTAAACTGAAAGATAAAATAAAATATGTAGAAGACAAAAACAGATAACAGTTAACTGTTATTATATCTTAACGACGATATTGTACCTGTTGGTTCAACCGGAGTGCACTCGACTGTACTTCAGCTCGCTGCGCTAAATGGGAAAGCACAATAAGACTTTTCTTTGTGAGTAGACTTTTTTTAAATTGAATTTTATAAGTGACCATTTTCTGTCGGGGCTTTGCTTGCGTTGTAGACATAAGTTAGGTTCATTTTGTGTTGATAAAACATACCCTTTGTTCTCTCTCATTTAAAATCCACGGCTAGGTACTTAAATGGACGATACGAGTAACTTTCGTTTAACAATATTAATGAGTTACGAAGTATTCTTCTATTAATCTATCACTTATGTTTTATTGTTAGTTTATATTTTACCAAGAAGGAGAATACTGAATATTAATTAATTACTAAGTTAGCCATTAAGACGATATATTCTTTGATGTATACATTGCTAATTAATTGAACAGAACTTCCGAGTTAATGCTAAAGTTTATCAGCCCATTCATCCAACTGATCTATAATATCTAAATATATTTGACCCAAACTATTCGTTATTAATTCAATAAACTTCACTTACAGTTCAAATATAATTAATGGGCCAACCCCAGTGAATGGGTTTAGATCAAGATATTAAGTACAAGTACTTAAAATTCGTGTATTAATAATACTTAATATGTTTAAAGGAATTTTGAACTAAAAAAAAAGATTTTATAAGAAGCCAGCATTCTCCAACTAAATGGGCCCAATCTTAAAATTATTCTTAAACATCTATAAAAAATCGTAATCATCGATGTTGGTTACCTCTTATGATCAGAAATACTTACTTCATTGGAAAATAAAATGTGTTCATGTTGTTTTAGACTAAAAATCCGTTTGATTAACCTTAGTGGGTATTTTACCAGTATTATCTTGCCCCAACGTAAGCAGAGCTTGTGTTTTGGTTACTGGTCCCATACATGAAACACCCAGACTCAGAAGGCTGCAGAAATACCCGCAGATCATACAAACATTTGTCCGGCGGCGGGAATCGAACGTTCTTGGTGGTGTCAAATAGCTAACACGTCGAAAATAACTATCTATGCCAGAAAGAGTGACATCAAAAAAACTCATGTGTAGCGATTATTAAAGGCTAGTCTATTAAAATTTTATAAAGAATAACTTACCATTTCCCAATATTAATAAGACTAATAGCTAATACATTTAAATCCAGTCAGAATTTTCATAACAAAAAGCGTCATATAAGGTCATTAGCTAACAAATTGCCAATGATAACGTAATTTCGCAATTTTTATAAGTTATTTTTAAATTTTGTAATTTGTAATGAGTAAACCAACTGTATGTGTGTGTTTGAATAAAAGAAATAAAGGATTTACTTACATACTTACTTTTTTACTTTTAATTAACCGTGTCTTCAAAGTAAAGTATTATTTTCATGAAAAAACCTTGAATAGGCTCTTCTCCTGTTTTAAGATTCAGGTGAACCCATTCAATTGGCGTTTTTCGGCAATAATTAAATTTATGTTTGACGGAAAAGGTAAGGAAAGGAAATAATGCTGACAGCAAAAGAAAAAATATTACCTTAGGTTTGCGCTCGAATTTCGAATTCCTTCTAAAGTTACTTCTCTTCATTTTTACTCTCTACTCATCGACCAAGGAGGTTTCCGCAGCCTCCCGCGCGGAATACCTGATCGAAGTATCTACTGCATGCAATTACAAATTCACAATAAACGAAATCAAAGAAATAGCTACTAAGACACATTAAAACAAAAGACCCTGCGATTGGTTTTTATTTCTGGAATTCATTGCACAGCCGCAAAAATACTTAGCTACTGATGGCCCATTTTAATTCTTCCATAGGCAATTGCGTGATCCGCTTCGGCCTATGTTCTTCTAATTCAGTGGAATAGAGTACTAATTTGAACAAATTAAACGAAACGAAACACGTAATAGTGTATTTTGGAGAATAAAAATAGACCTCCTGATCCCCTCAAATAATCAAACGCAAATCAGATTTGATCCGATGCGGTGTCAAGTTGCGTTTTTTTGTCAGTTTCAAAGAAAATCTGTAAGAAATGTGTAGTATTCTGGAGACATTACCTTTCATACATTCAAAATAAGAACTACCAGCCTCAGGTACCGCACCCAATGACTTGCCTTTCGGACAGCGGTACACCAAATAATGATATTGCTTTCTTTTACCTTCGTACGTTTGTACCTAATCATAATGACATGGGTACTTTATGATGTGCTCACGCACATTATAAAGTACGCAGTGCGTGCGGAAATCCGCAAAATCTACTTATATTCGTAAAGCATTTGCGCGTTACGTCACATTCGCGGATGATTGCGATTGGGCTATCAATAAGGGAATGGTTTACGAAGAGTTTCGCGGTGTTCGAAGAAAAATATTTCAAGAAAATTAGGTGGCGTAAGTTTATTTATGAAGTTATGCCATTGCTTGGTACGAACTTCAAGGACAATCAGTTAGGAACATGGACACCAAGCAAAATCTTATTCATATAACATCAAAGGATTTCCTTTAAACTTAAGCGCTGCTTGGTAGAATAGGTATTTAAATTTTATGTGCACGCTAGCTAGCCCTGTTACAAGTTTTAATGACTTCGAGATAATTATGAGCCTCGTTCGAAGAATATTTATGGTTTGAAGTACGATTTCATTTCATAAAATGAGACGTGAAAAAATTGCTGAGGGAAGGTGTAAAGTCGAACCCCATTTGCACAATTTTTACCTCTCGAACACAAAATGATTTTTTCTATAATACATCCTTCGGTGGCGGTCTATAAAATCTCAAAGATGATTGGTATCTAGGTTTCATTGTTGAATTTTGTTATTTTGTAAATAATTGTCTTCTGTCAGTGTCTCCTGTCAGTCTCTAGTAAAAAAAATTGTCTACATAACATTAAGCACCAAAGTAACTTTGGCTTTAAATGTGTTGTAGGTATGTAACGCAAAGTTCATAAACTCCTAAAGGTGTAAGTAAAGGAAGCTGACAAAATATTTCAGTTCTCGCATCTACAATCATTTGGGTAGGTATAACAATATATTACCCAACTTTACACCTCATAACACAACCAACAACACAAAATCTAAAACAAATAATAATAGCGTAGAACTGAAACTTGGCAGTTCGCTCAAACCGCAAACTGTCGCGAGTTTGGCCTCTTGTGACTTCATTGTCTGTCTTCAAATATTTTGGGAACGAACTCAAACCTTTGTTTGGTCCTTTGTACTATTATTAACTAATACTAATATTATGCTCGGAGTTTCTCTGAAGGATAGGATTCGAAACGTATACATCCGACAGAGAACCAAAGTTATCGACATAGCTCAGAGAATTAGCGACATAGTGCAAGCTGAAGTGGCTGTAGGCTGGCCATATCTTGCGAAGAACCGCCGACCGCTAGGGTAAACGTGTTCTTGAGTTGAGACCACGACTCGGCAATCGTAGTAGGACGCCCTCCGGCCTGTTGGGATGACGACCTACAAAAGACTGCAGGCAGATGCTGGATGCGGTAAGCTGAAAACATGCTATGGCACTCATTAGGGGAGGTCTAGTTCAGCGACTAATACAGGTTGATAATCATGATGATGATGAATATGCTCTCTTCGCAAAATTACCTAGGTAATTTACAAAGATTAATTAGACGAGTCGCAAAGAAAAAGCTGTTTGTTATTTATGAGAAAAGAAAGAATCATCAAGCATGAAGTTCATATATTTGTGATTCTTTAGTGGAAAACATTCCTTTTCAATAGGAGTTTGCTACTTATACTTATAGGTAGAATATGAAATGGAAGCCTATCGGCTTACCCGTAAAAAACACTTGTGACAATTGACTTCATTTCTATTCGCGGGACTTTTTATTTATTTTATCGCAACAACAGTAATTTCCATCTATAAACAGCTCGAACTATATTTCCTTTTTATTAAGAAGTAAACATCCTTCGGGTACGCTCCGGTACGAACCACGACACTTGAGTAATGTACTTGTAGTATATCACAAGTTGTAATTTAGACCGAACTCGATTTATAGGGGTTTTATTGAATATTACAGGAAAACAATCACTTTCAAGGACTTGGGAATGGCGTGTGGAAACTGCCTTATCGTCAGGGTGCTAAATAATACTTCTATGGCGGTAAAAAGGAAGTGACCGTAGTTTTTGGGTCCAGTCACTTTCAATGTTAAAGTGTTTTATCGTGAAGGTCGAAGGATTTTTACTCTTTGGTGGTTTTTGTAGAGCACATTTTACAAAAACACAGCCTAAACAAATTCAAAATTACTGATTTGATTCTTTCACGTCGTAGCCGTGGATTTAATGTCTTTGGAGACAGTTTATCTTAGATAAGAAACTGAAAACTATTTGCAGTTATGATTGAGCTGCATCAGATTTCATGGATAACTCGTATTACGTCACGAGACGCTGTAATTCACTCAGAAATCATGTTGATTTTGGTAACCTACCAAAATAATATGATTAAGTACTTTGTATTTTCATTGGACTTTTTCGCTCTACAAAGTAGAAGTAGTGACAATTCTAGTTGTACGTTTTCTATTTTACGTGTGCATTCTTATCTCTTATCATTTGTGGTGCGTATTCCAACTGATAATATTTCGACCTTCACTAAGGAAGAATTCTGGCCGAAGGATGTGCTGTTCCGACGTTTTCGTGGACGATTACCGGTCGCAGCACATATTGCGTGTCACACGTCGCCGACACTACGTGCTAGTTAATAGGTTTATCTTATGTATGTTAGACTAAGGTATATATTTTATATGGGCCGTAGTTTTTAAGTACTTTACATCCTGTACTAGACTAATGTTGCCTGAAATAAATGATTTATTATTATTATTATTATTATTATTATTATTATTATTATCTCATTACCTACCTCCATACTCATAAACATCGTAGCATAAAGGCCTTAACATTGTAAAAATACATATCACCCAGGTGGCACGCATACATTTTTCTCAGCACATTTCACCCGATACCACAGTAAGAGTTAGATATAATAAATAAAAAACTGTAAACCCTACGTGCTCTGAAAAAATCCAAGTGCTCGAAACGACAACTCGGGCTGCTATAAATCCTGTACGCAACGAAGTTATTAAAAAAGAATCAAGTGGAACCCGCCAGTAATGTAATATGGGGTAGTGTGCTCACGCTCCGACGGCCTCAGATCTTTAGTTATAGGGTGTGCAAGCTTTTCGACGGCGGTGATCCGTGAAAACCTCGGGAATTCCGATACCGGGTCCGCCAGCTGACTAAATGGTTACAAATCAACTATGTTTCTAGCGTTGCCAATGCCACTGGATCGCATTTGCGTCTGCCACGAGAAATGATATAAAAATTTCACCTCTAGTGCAGTATGAATTTTACTAACATAATTTGAATGTTTTGAAAGAACTCAAAAGCGACTTCTAATTCGTTAATATTTGTATTATGTTAGTGTTGCGGGACCAATACCTACTAATCTCTCGGGAATAATTTTTTTATGGGACCACCTCGGGGTCACTATATATATAAGCGAAATAATTTTAATATTGGTCCATAATTGACGAAGAAATCAACGGTCGTACATAAAAAAAATACCTGCATACAAACAGCCGAACATAGAACCTCTTACTCTTTTGAAGTCGGTAAAAACTATACAATGGTACCTCTATAATCGGAATACGATGATAGAAAATTATATCAGTGTCACGATAGAGGGGCCCCTACCCCCTACCAGCCTACTATCCTCTACGAGTCCATCGTCGTCTTCTAGAAAAACTAATCAGGTATGCACGTTTTCCATTAAACAACTGTGAAAATCCTCTCGACTAACCAATTTAGATAAAAACGTTATCTAGGCTTTGGTTTCATAGCCTGATGATTTTTGACAGCCTTTGGCTGTAGATCCCTCAAGTCATCCTGCCTGTAGGCTATTTACCTAGAACCCTAAAAAAATCAGATAAAATCTACTTAGTTTGCGCTAGATTGAGATAGTTGCGTAAATTTATTTTAGCTGATGTTATTTTATCGGTACCGTAGGTGGTAGCAATAACTTGTCCAGTGGCTTGTTCCGAAAAACGATATCAAAATTCCCAGAACCGCTTGCCTTTTAGTAGTCCGAAAACGTTATTACTTTCGCAACACCTCATAAATGCGGGAGCTTTTTTGACAACCGATGTGGCGCGGCGGACGAAGGTTCGCCTGCGACGCAGAGGGTTGCGGGTTCAACTCCCGCCTTGGGAAAAATGTTTGTACGATCTGCAAATATTTGTTCCGTGTGTTCTGTGTATTTTCTAACAAAAATATCTATCTATGTTTTGTATTGTATTAGGTATATCAATAATCTAGTACCCCTAACACAAGCTCTGCTTACTTTGGGGCTAGATGATGCTGTGTGGATTGTCCAGTATAGTTTTTTTTTTGTTTTTTTGTCTGTTTGCCATAAACTGGTATGGCCTGTTTATGGCAAAATGGATGAGAACGTCGGGAAACGAATGTGCTGAAAATACGATTGTAGTGTAGGATGAATGTTCTGTGAAAGGCAAAAGTTTAGTTATCAAATAATATTTTAAATTTTATTCTATAGTGTCTGCCTATCCTAGCCGAATTTTTGGCCTCGGTCAGTCTCATCAGCGACTTAACTAAGTATATAATTACGTGTAGGTTGTATTTAAGGGTAGGTATTACTAATAACCACTCTTCTTAGCTAAATACGTTACGTGTAACTGCTGGTGGGGAGGCGTAAGCCTTGTATCCCACTACCTAGTGGGTCTAACTAAACCCCAAAATGTTCTGGGAACTACGATGCTGAATCTTGCGCGCATGAACAAATAATATGTTTCTCTTGCAAATAACTACTTGAAAATATTTTAAAATAACCAAAGAGTGTAATGTTTGTAAGGTGCAAAAAGGTAATGAAGCGTACCAGTCCTTACTTTTTTTTTCTAAAAATCTTTTCTCATAAATACTGTATCGCTTGAATATCGTGAAAGTGACTATACTTATTTAGCACTAGCTGTACCCGCGACTTCGTTCGCGATTGCCATACCTGCCGACAAATTAGGTATTCACATTTGACCACAGTTTCTCTAATAAAAAAACTTCAATGTGCAGAATTGGACCTGTTACACAATCTAGGTGTCTAAATATAGGTATTTCCTATATTTAGGTACCTAGATTGTGATCTATTAGATCTAATTACGTAGCAATAAGATTCACTTTCGTGCGTTTTCCGTTTTATGTTTAATTTTACTTACCAACTTTTGTTTTGTGATACATTTTATAACTATACCTTCTTACTTCCGTAACTTCCGTTGCGTGGGTCAGTTCAGTATTTTGATTGATTTTTCGATCGATGTGCGTGACTTCGATAATCGATTAGACCTAAAAAGATAAAAGTCGAAACAATTTAGGTAAGCTAAACTGTTTCGACTTTTTATCAACATTGTGTGAGTGAAGTTGTGTGTTGATACCTAGGTAGTTAGTAGGTAGATAGTTTATTATTAAATACTTACACCATTAGGAGATAAATAATACATTGCGTTATGTGCCTTGTTAATCTCCTTTACAAAACAGTCATTGCTTTGTGATATAAAGCTTATGAGCGTTGTTTATGTTAGCGGCGTACAGCGCGCGCGGCACGGTAAAGTAAGAACAATCAACAGGTCACATATCTGATGATTTAGGCGTGCGCAAGATAAAGCGCAAGGTTAGATGAAATTAAAAACACTCACACTTGCGCAACTTAAAAATAAACTACATATATAAATCAGAATCGTGGTAACTCCTTATAGTGAGGCAGAACGTAATTACACGCTTATCGCGTCTATGGCTAAAAATAATAACTTTTTTCAAAATCTACTTATATTTTACACTTTGTACCTTGTACCTAACCTAACCTAACCGTCATGGCTCACGGAGCTGAGACGTAGACACTCACGGTAGGCTGGTCCATCAGTTCAACATCGCACAGCGAGCTATGGAAAGAGCTATGCATGGACTAATAAAGGCTGATGATGATGATGATAATGTTGACGGTTTTTTTAACGACCTTGCAACACTATTTCTAACAGAAAAAGAATTACTGAAATTGGACAACGTGTTGATGAATTACAACGAAGTACGCATTTTGACTTTCATTTTTTCCGACATGTTATTTAGGTACGTTGTTTTATGACTACGAGGCGGAATATTAAAACAAAAGCGACAACAAGCATTCTGCACTCTTTGTATGGTGCGCTGGGTTCTCGCAAGTGAACGAGGACCAAAAACAATATCCCCATAATTTAGTTTAGAAATGATTAGCGATTCACAAATGATGATACTGGGTGCTTCAGTTAATAGATTCCTAATTTTGTAAAGTATTTTAGGCGGTAAAAACAATTTTTTACCAAATTAAGATCATGATTCTCAAATCTGAGATGACTGTCGATCGCAATTCCGAGATTACAAGCTTCCTCTACTCTACCTACTTTAGAGTCGCAGGTTTTAGTACTCAACTGATAGCTATTAAGAACCTACTATTTTTTGTGGTATGGTATAATTTATTTCTAATATCAATAATCGGAACCCTAACCCTGTATTTATAAAAATCTGTCAACTTTATGGAGACTCACCAAAGTCGGGGTCCTTCCACGGGCCGTCGACAAGTTGACAAAACACTGTCGGCTGCTTATATATTCACACACTGAAATTTCGCACCAGCGCCGGTCATGTTGCTGACTTTGGTGTATAGGTAGAATTTAGTTTGTTTTATTCCGTTAACTTACCCATGACAGCATAAGAAAATAAACACTGTTTTGCCTTTGCTTTAGTTTAAGTAGATAGTCCTAGGCTTTATTATGTTGTTTGTTTAACAAATAATATCTTGTTTCAGGTAAGCACACAGACTGGGTAAATCGACAAAGTGGGTCCATTTGCAACTTGGTAATATTACAACTTAGACAAAAAAAATCAATGTAATAAAAATACGATATTTTTATATTTGATACTCATAAAACACCCGTCCATGCACACCCAAATGTCTACTACGTTCACGACATTAAAAAAAACTCGCCCTTAGAGTCGCCTGAGCCGTGCAAAGCAATAAAAACTTGCAATTCTTTGACCCAAACAGATGTAAATGGTGATTTTATTCAAAACAGTATCACCAGAGTCATATAAATTATCCCGGGACACCTTCGCCCGACAGGCGTCTTAAACCGCATCTGTCTATCGGATAACGCATTTTCCACTGAATTTTACCCTCGAGATCGCAGCTTTGTCACCTTCAGACGCTTGATAGTTAGTTATAAGTATGGTCGAAAATAAGCTGTTAGGCTGGGCCTAGCTTCTTTAAAATTTGGATAAGCCCGAACCATTTAAAGCTAAAGTATACGTCAATAATCATTAAATAGCATTGCCTATAAAATTTACCAAATGATCAACATGCAGATCAGGTTGACTTACAGAATTTCCAGTAGAGACAGCTTTTTGAGGAAAGGTTCTTTGCTATTACCACAAAACTATTTCTTCAGGACAATGGCACACCTAACTTTCATTCTCTTACACCAAACGATTACAAACGAAGTTTCGAACAACTACTAGTGTAGTAAGTACTTAGATCTCTAGCCGCGTGGCCAGTGTTACGGGGCGTAATGTACCATTTGCAGCGAGCGTGATACGTTACGCCGTGTGCTAAAAACCATCTCGTTGCTCGTTGTGAGCCTTGTTTCCCCATACTGACTGCACGAACGCTCGTTGTGTAACAAGTTACATTACGCCCCGTAACGCCGCCGGTCAGTACCCACCTTAAGCTTGTGCTTAGAGATCGAACGAGACTTAACAAAGGCGATTGCCTTCTCTGACTTTTCTAACTGAAAAGTTTACCATTCCAGCCAATGAGTCCACTAAGTCCGCTGTGATTTCAAAAAGTTTTAATAACTTTATCAGAATTATCTTGGTTTTATTTTACTACCAAACTAGAAAATTCATACGTTTTATTCTTATTTAGGTAAGTCTTATCAATTTATTTGTTTCCTAGCCTTATCTAATCTAATAAACTATTAAGCTTAGTCAATCAGTTAATGACTTATGGACCATCCATATTATGAAAGTGGCACTAACCAAGACTATGGTCTTGTTCACCACGTGTATTAAAAGACACGTGTGTACACGGTGTAGAAAATCACAATATTTGTATGCTGTCATTTCTGCCTTTAGTTTTAACACAGCTCATAATAAGTGTCGACTATTTCTGTATAAATGTACGTTTGAATCAAATGTTCAGCCAATTGCACTGATGCCAATAATCTTAAAATCTAGAAGCGTCAATGGAGTCTTTACTTTGTTTTTCTTCTCCGTTTGCCTTTTGTGTGTGACTGTGCTAAGTAACTTTGGCCCGACATCCTGCAGATAAGATAAGATAGATAAATAAATTTTTTTGACCCAAAAAAACACAAGAACGTAAACAAGAAAAAAGTGCGTGCAGTAATATAAAGTAAGACTAATACTTTTCTTTTTATTCCTTTTTTAGCCTTTATTGACATAGATAATTACAATTCAATAATAAAAACAAAGTAGAACTAGTATTTACAATTGAAACAATTAAGATAACTGCAGTCTGTTGCAAACAATCTATAGGTAGCTCAACTGATCCATATCAATACCAGTCGGAAGCATCCCCAAGACGCTGGCTGCATTGCCCCGCTGTATGGCAATGCTGATGCGCTGCGCCAGATACCCACTAAGATAACTTTTTAAAAACCCTGAGAGCCTCGGTACCCCATGGACCTAGGATCTCGACCCCAAAGGGAGCAAATGTGTAGGCTCTGTCGAGACCTGCATATTTGCGTATCTTGAGATCCTCGGCCAAATCTACCGCCGCACCAGCCCTCACGGATGTCCTCGGAAGATGGAAAGGCGCAAGTGTGTCGACGCATGTAGCGTCCCACACAATGGGCCTCCCAACTCCCATGGGACTAATAGTGTCATGCCGTCGGGCCTCTTAACATCGTCACGCAACAGACCATTCGGTTCGAGAATTATACTAATACTTAAATCTAACAATTAATATAAGACATGCGCAAAACAGTACAGTAGAACTTAATGCCATAATTATTACTATTGCATTACGACAAGGTGATATCACTTTGTGATATTTTACTCGAAACATTACGCGTTCACGGTGATGTCGGACACGGCTATGAATGCTTGCAATATTCCATCATAATCAATAATAAATAATGGTAGGATACAGCAGGCTTTCGGTGCGGAGAGACGTGGCGCTGGTGAAGTACATGATACGCGTGCTCCGCGGGGAGCTTCACCACCCGGCGGTGCTGGCGGCGCTGCGGCTGCGCGCGCCCAACGACTACTTGGGCGCGCGCCGTCGCCCCGCCATGCTTGAGGTGCCCAAATGTAGGACTAACCTACTTAAGTTTGCCCCCATGTCACTCGCTATATATCTGCTTAATATCTTATCCGCGAACAGCGTGGATATTTTTTACAATAACCTGCAGAAACTCCTAGAAATAGCACAAGTAGTTATAGAAACAAAATGTTTAGATTAGTACTTATTTTATATACTTACATATATCATCGCCTTAGGGCTAAAAAAAAAAATGATGATAAAATATAAGCTAAATGATGTTATATTGTCTTCTTAATAAATAAATAATAAATATTAAATAATCATCATCATCATCGCGAGATATGGCCAGCCCACTGCCACTTCAGCTTGCTAATTCTCTGAGCTATGTCGATAACTTTGGTTCTCTGTCGGATGTATTCGTTACGAATTCCATCCTTCAGAGAAACTCCGAGCATAGCTCTTTCCATAGATCGCTGAGCGACTTTGAATTGGTGGACCATTCCTACCGTGAGTGTCCACGTCTCAGCTCCGTAGGTCATAAATAACGGGTAGGACGCACTGGTTGAAAAGTTTCGTTCTCAAGCATCGCGGTATGGATGACGAGAAGACTCAACGTAGTTTCCCGAACGCTACCTAGCCCAGCTGAATCCTCATCTTGGCCTCCTTCTCGAAATTGTTCTTACCTAACTGCAGAATCTGCCCGAAGTAAGCGTACTCGGAAACAATTTCGAGAAGGTAGCCATATACGACGACCGGTCCTTGATCAATATGTAATATATTAGAATTACCAAAAGCAAAGCTTCCATTATTTATTACTTTCTACATTTAGCTTTTTCCCCATAGAAACATATACCCACATTAGAGTACGGAGTACGAAAATATTATGACTGTGTTTAAAATAACCCAGAACACAAATCATTTGTATCATTTGCATAGCACCCCGACCCACAGAGCTTTGCAAGAATAAGCTAATCATGCGATAATCACTTTTAGTAAAACAAATATTTCCGCAGATAACGTTAAATAACCATCAGAGTCGAGAAGGCAAGCTAGTCCAAAATAATGAGGTGTTCGAGGAAAATTTGTCGAGAGACAGAAAGCCTTCTGTTCTTTTGTCTGTTATTAATGGGCTTCAGACGTCCCGGATCGTTCTCTAGATAATAAAATAACATTGTAAATGATTCCTTTTAGGATTTCTGTGTTAAAAAAAGGGCGATTTGTGTCTGTCTGACGGAGGGATGCGCCCAATCTGGCAAAGAGCCGGTGCATCCCAAAAAGCTTGAACAAAACGTGACGGATGGTTTTTCGGTGGTTTTTGCGTTTTTACGTTCTGTCTGTACAGGTTGCAACGTTGGTAGTTTTTTTTCAAATCGTAGAGTCTTCATTCTGTTTAAATTCTGAAGCATTGAATGCAATAATCAATAATTGCCAATAGATAGATATCGTTTATTGTCAGAGAGATTTTAAAATTATTATAGCATATTTTTGGTTAATAGTGTCTTCAATCATAAGTTAAGTTTATCTAGACACTAGAGTTCTCTAAAAATAGCAAAAAGTATAAATAAATTTGTAAACACGGCTGGCAGTTACGCACACAAACACAGCTGTGTCACCGTCTTCGTGTAGCTGCAAGGCGCGGTGTGAAGTTGTACATTAGTGATCCACCAACCACGCGCATCAGGCCAGCGACCAGTGAGTGACGACGCAGCGATGATGAATACTTTGATAATGATGATAATTTAACTTCTCTGCGCTTCCTGGTCCATTTTAATATCCAATCCTTAATCAAACATTAATCTTCAGTTAAATTAATCTGTTAACTTATTAAAACTCAACGTTGCACGTCAAAATGATCCGTCAATTTGATAATACTTGGCCTTCTAATCAAATCCAATGTGCTTTGCAAAGGAAAATCCTCGAAAATTTATAAAATGGACGCGCCAAACGGGTGCGAAACGTTACTTCATCACTCACAAACCCAAGTATTTATTAATAGATCGCCCACAAAGATATTATTCACCGTTCTGTATAAGGCGCGTATGAACTCCTCGTTTTTAGCACAGTGGTAAAATCGGCGATTATAGGCTTGGCGTTAGATTTTCCAATACGTTGTAAATCCTTAATCTCGGTAGAGATGAGATTTACGTTGAGTAACTCACTTGTATCACTTTATTTCCGTGTCAGTGTTTAATTATTAAGAATTTGACCTTATCTAAGTGTACATTTATTGTATTTATGGAAATAAAGAGTTTTTGACTTTGACTTTGACTTTTGACTTTCAGTAATTCTGCAGTTTTGAGCACAATAGATTTAAGATCTTATTTTGATTCCTTAGGGTCTTGTGGGATGTTTCACAACTCAATGCTTGTGTTTCTAGCCTGACGTTCAAGATTGTGTATTGTGAGGAGGAAAACAAATTGTCAGACGAGCGGTGGAACCGTAATTAACTTTGTTTCATTAAAATCGACTCCTATATGTAATACCTATTATTTTAGATAACAGACAAAAACAAGTGGCGTCAATAACTTTAAAGGTAAGTTAATGAAACAATGAGCTAGAGCTACTGAACATTACCATGTATATTATAATAAAACTAGTTTCTGCCCGCGGCTTTGCACGCATCATTTCTATGGACACGTTTTATGGTTATCTATATCCCATTGGATCTTTTTTATGAGATAAAAAGTAGCCTATGTTTGATTCCCAGCTTAGAGGTAGCTCTAAGCTAAGAATCAAACATAGACTATCCTATGCCATTTTTTTTTTAATTTTTTGCCAATCGGTTTAGTCATTATGGCGAGCAGAGGTTATAAACATCCACCCAAACACCTAAACATCTAAACTTTCGCGTTTTTAATGTTAGTGTGATATAATTGATGATGACTATAAGTGTACCGTCGTCGCCTATATAATATTAAGAATACGTATCTCAGGTTCTTACTTAAATAAACGAGTGCACCTTAGCAACCATCCGGTTAAGGTTTCTCAGTGTAAGAAAGCCCCAAAATGAACATTGTCCACAGGGAAATTTCCTATACCGCAACAATAAAACATTATTGAATAATCTACCAGTTTCTGCTTTTGGCTTTGCTCATGTGGTGGATAAAACCTAGTCTATAGGTATAACTTCAGGTATTAGTTGAAAATGAAATAAACTGTTTTAGGTATAAGGTTTTTAAAAAGTTATCTGAACGTCTGGTCGATGAGACGCGTGACCCGAGAGCTGGCGGGTATCTGGCGCAGCGCATCAGCGTTGCCAGACAGCGGGGCAATGCAGCCAGCGTCTTGGGGACGCTTCCGACTGGTATTGATATGGATCAATTGAGCTACCTGTAGATTGTTTGCACCAGTCTGCAGTTAGCTTAATTGTTTCAATTATAAATACTAGTTCTAATTTATATCCATTATTAGATTATAATTTTCTTTGTTAGTAAAGGCCATTGCCATATATAAAAAAAAGGTATAAGGATTTTGAATAAAAAAATATACATCCTCATATGATCATCTATTAGTGAATCTGCCGAATGGTAAAAGAATATACGTCCCGGTGGATTTGTCATCACATCTATCTACAGATTATTACTGGTACACTCCTAGGCCTTCCCCTTATAAGCGACGGATCCCCAGGATTACCCATACACAAACATACTTAAGGGGTTGCATTATCCGATAAATTTACGTATCCGGATAGTTCGGATTGTTGTCAGCCTTATTATTCGGATATCGGGACAATTTGGATAATTTATAAATATACATAAAATTTCAATTAAAACTAGGACTTAGAACTTTTTTTTTTGACATAAATAGGAATCCTTCGTGTGGGGAAGCTGCGCTGCGCGGAGACCGGTCCGTGTCGTCGTCGGATCACTGACCAACCAGTGTCTAGTGATGCGATTGCGCGCTAATGTAGGTCTTGCTTGCCTTATAAGTTCAGAGACATGCACGAATGTTTTAAGTCATTTTCTTTATAGTT
This sequence comes from Eupithecia inturbata, assembly GCA_963662085.1. Classification (NCBI taxonomy): domain Eukaryota; kingdom Metazoa; phylum Arthropoda; class Insecta; order Lepidoptera; family Geometridae; genus Eupithecia; species Eupithecia inturbata. The sequence continues at coordinate 4,171,825 of OY759192.1, forward strand.
AATTTCCTTGAAAAACAAGGGTTGTCACTTGAATTTCCAGCAAAATCAACCTTTGTCACCGTGTTGTTAGGTTATAGCTAGGTTTAGGTACTACTACTTATTCATTATTTTTATTTATGAAAAAGTACCCCATAATTAAGCGAAAAGTATAGAAAAAAATGATTAAGTGTGATCTGTACAAAAATTATACTTTAATTGGTTTTATTTATCTGCTGAAAAATGAGTTATTTTGACAAAGGTTGTTTTTAATAAACCTCTTCTAAGAAATACGAGTCAAATCCTAAAAAGCATCTAACAAGCACAAGTTCACAGTGAAATAGTGTATCTTATCCTTCTTTCCAGCAAAGAAAATTTCAACTTACACCTACAAATAGGTATTTGCAAATTAATCGGTAAAACAGTCTGCAGAATGTTGCAAACAATATAGACGTAGTTCAGATACCTAGTGAAATGTAGACTCAGTGCTGAACACATAGATGCTTTTAGTAACAGTTACTTAGAAGTAATGAGCTACTAAACTTATGTATACTAAATCTGTTAGAACTGAAAACTAAACGAAACTCTGGTTGAGCTGGGGAGCTTTTGTGTTAGTTTTATCAGTCGAGCGTGCCTAGCATAAACGCTTTAGCATCGGGAAACTATTTATAAATGGGTACTACCATAACTAGATAACTATACTACAAATACTGTACAAATAGCAAGGAAATCCTTCCTTAGTTAATCTTAGATTTATATATTTCAATAACACAAGCTCTTGCTTTTATAATATGCAGGATGCTACGATCAGATAAAACAAAACATTCCAGAGATGTCTCTCCATTTCTCACCAGATATCTTATTCCACGATTACATAATGATCTTCCATGCTGAATAGTGAAGATGGTTCATCTAGTACCGAAACTGAATATAAATTAACTATTCTTATTGTAATCATCATCATCATCATTCATCAGCCTATGTTAGTCCACTGCTGGACATAGGCCTCTTATTGTAACGCTTTGCGTTAAACATTGGCAATTAATTGACATAATTATAGTTTAATCACCTAGGTGTCCTATTATATTCAGTATTGTTTACTTACCTACTATTTCCAAGAAGATAAAAATCAATCAACAAAGAAGAAAACTAAATAAAACTCAATAAATATCCTGCCTGTCGCTCGTTAAATCTCAAGCCACTGATTAACCTTCAAAAGAGTTTAACTGCCGCTATAAAAGCGACGTTAAAGAACCAGTAAAGAACTTAACGAATTATAAAACTTATCCCGTAATGTAAAGTGAACCCGCAAGCTGTATTCAATTTCAAGAAACCAAAATTATATTGTTTTTGTATAATTTCTCGTGTTTCAAAACGATTGAACTAAATGGGAATTTTACTATTAAGCAAATAATTCCTTTATCATGGCCCCGGGGAGGTTTTGGTGGCCGCTTTCATTCAAATCAAGAAACTTTCGTGCTGTTTGGAGAGAGTGATGAAAAACAAGTAAATCACAATTAGGTAACTATAGGTTTATAGTCCAATCAACTATCTTTATGGCCTCTAAGGAGCTGCGGACAAGCATCAGCTAGAGACGCAGAAAGTAGTATGATTTTATTTTTTGGTTTGGGTCTTTCTTTTCTAATAAATAGGAAAATCATCTAAATCATTTATCATCTAAATTCCGCAGAATAACTTGATGCTAAATGGGCTAACAAGGAATGTAGAGCTAATTATGTTGAATGCTGTGTGAATTGTACGACAGTCTTTCTTCTAGTTCCCGTCATTTCAACAAAACCGACTAGTTTCATGCAAGGTCAAACTTCCAGTTCCCTAAGTCTATTCTTTTTAGATTAACAAATAGGTACTTCTCCGACAAAAATACTCGTTAATCCGTTTTATAGAACCTCGAACTTTCGAGTATTTCCAACAATTAAAACTTAGCGTGCTCTTAAATTGAAGTCTTGTTTCCGCTCGTGTACAAGTCTCGAGGGACTTTTCTACTGCTTCAGTCTTTTGATGCAGCGTTTGAGACAAATTATTATTTTGTGAATTAATTTTGAACTTTGAGGGCCTAAAAAAATTGGGTTCAGTTGAATTGAGAAATAATGAACAAATTGTATTGTATGTGGAAGTTATAAATTGTGAATACTTACTTTCTTACGGAACACTAAGTTAAGGTTTTCAATTGTACTACTTCAGCATTGCCATTCAGCGGGGCAATGCAGCCAGCGTCTTGGGGACGCTTCCAACTGGTATTGATATGTATCAGTTGAGCTAACTGTAGATTGTTTGCAACAGTCTGCAGTTAGCTTAATTGTTTCAATTGTAAATACTAGTTCTAATTTGTTTTTATTATTGAATTGTAGTTTTCTTTGTCAATAAAGGCGTTAAAAAAAAGGTTTTCAATCTATGAATAATTATTTATTTTTATTCGGCGACGTAGGTACTATGACTCGGTCAACATGCAAACCATACGTTCATATCAATGCTATCAAAACCACAATCAAATTACCGACCAATGTGGCGCGGCAGTCGAAGTCCGCCTGCGACGCAGGAGGTTAAGGTTCGATTCCCGCCGGGGGACAAATGTTTGTACGATCTTTCCGGGTGTTGTGTTAATATTACTAATACCATTTGCAGTGTGACTAAATAAGTTAAATCACGGATCTCTGTGATGTAAATTAACCCAAGGTGTATGTTTTGTGTCTATCCGCCTAGGATTATGCTTGAGCACGTTCCCATCTCATAATTATGTGGTTTGTACCGCAGTTAGATACCTACAGGGTGTCCCGTAGAATTTTTTTTTGGATTTCCGTATCGTAAGACCATTCGAAAGTTGCAAAAATGTACGTAGAACACGAAAAAAATTAAAAAATCTAATAAAAGGTCTTTAGGCCTCCTTGAAGGCCGGTGCCTTCAAAATTTCAAAAAAAATACATTTTACGTCGATTTTTGACTCTGTATTTGAACCCTGAAAAAAAAATTATTATTTTACTATACTTTGGTGTGGTGAAGTACCTGAACAGATCTTTAATCTGCGTGGTTAGAAACGTTACCAGCATCTTCGTATTTGTTAGGGTTACCCTCAATCCCACCTCCAACATCCCTCAATTTTCTACTTTTTCGAATAATAATCTGTACTTGGTTCACGAGTGTTTTGTTTGTATCCAAACTAAATTTTATGCCATAAAGGTACAGTTTTAATTACAATAGTGTCAAAAGTGGATATAATACCGATTATATATTATACTTTTAAACAATGAGTTAAAGGCGAAGTGAAACTACATGTTCTATGTTTGGACCATACAAAGAACTTAATCATCTGCAGCTACCAACTGTAAAAAGACGTCATAAGGTTTATTTTATACGTAAATAACGACCTGAAAATGCAATATAATGTAAAAGATCATCCAATACAGATATGATATATCCCATTGTTTGTGAGGAGATCAACAAATTTGGACGAAAGCTTCTATTACTAAGTCACGAGTTTTACAATTACTCAAAGCTTATTTTGAAAGGTACCTCAATTTAAAAAGATACCTACCTCAAAATAAACAAAATGTTAGTTATGGAAACAAACCGAAATGTTTTCTGGAATCACCTAAAAGCGTTTTTGAGGTTGCTGCTTGTAAATGCGTTTCATTTGAATCTTGTTTGTGTTTAAACCGTCAAAAGTTCACATCGCTGAGCGAAGTTTTTTGTCGGACCAAAGAAATGAAAGGAAAATGGATATCAGCGCTTTATACGGACAAGAAACAGCTAAATTAGTAAAACGACAGCTGACTACGTACTCCAAATCAAACTTAAAACATACAAATGCTTACCAACTTCGTTGTTAGAGTTTACGCACCGATTTGGTTCTTAATCAAGCACAAAGCATCTTTTAAGGACGGAGCCAAGCATTTATATCAACTGATTATGTTATCTCGATTTGTGCAGGACAACGTCTACATAATAGCTAGAATATTTCTTAAATCTTGGTTTGTAGATAGGGTTCATAGTCGAACATTATTTGAGGTAAACAGAATAGATAATAGAGGTAGTAGGTACTTGTATCCGAGAACATGTATGACCTATACATTATGATGTATGGCCTATACATTATGGAATAGTTGTTAGCGACCGACTCGCATTTACCTGCCTACTTAGTACCTATAGATAACGTTCTCGAACGATTTATTTAGCAACGATCGAGTGAACAGCGAATAGAAAATTGTGAACCAAAAGTAATAGCAATCCAGTACTGCAGCAAGGAAATATAAAAGCTCTTCTCAAGAACCATCTTTCAATTCTACGTCATCTTCACCTTCGACGGAGTTCTCCAATCCAGCAATAGCAAGTGTGCACCCGCTCATTCATATAGGCCCTTCTAGTGGGATCGCACACGATTTTTACCTGAAAATCTCAAAACTGTTGTAGATTCTGTGATCGCAAGAAACTCACTTTTTGTGCATCCAGAATATAATATTTGTCAGTATGATTTTTGATGAAAGAGACCACATTCGGGAGCTAGTATTGCATTAAATAATTAAAGCAAGAGAAGCTGAAAATAATTCAAAACGCCGAATATTTTTGCCTTCTAAAATAAACTTCGATGCCAGTGATAACACCGAAATTATTATGTGGCAAGAATGTCAAGTTATCGCATCGCCGGTTCTTCGACACAATTTAACTGAGGACCTTCAAAAATTACAATAGATAAAAAATTGCGAATTGAAGACTTTCCTTGTCACAATCGATCTGTTTAGAGGTTTGTGAAATTAGTGACAAAGGCCTCAAAAAGCGTAACTGACGCTAAATCGAGAGATGTACTCATTAGAGCCCGGATGCAATCACGTGCTAAAATGCCAAATTTTGGTCACAAAAATAAGTTTAGATTTATTAATTTGTCAGTAACTTAAGATATATTTTGTTTATTTTCATTGTTTATGCTTTGTTTTATCCTTTAAATTCAGTAAAAACTTTATTTTTGTTTTATTTTAGCCCCACGATGTAGGCCACTAAAAACTTGAATTTAATAAACTTCAAAGAGCGGTAGAGGCCTCAATATGGGGAGTAATTTTAATTTTTTTATTACTATTTTCATAATGTACGTGAAATAACGCAACTTTCGAAACCTCTTACGTTTCTGTAACGTGAATTTTTTTCCCCATAGATTGACGGGACACGCTAACCTACATAGCTGAGTATGCCAGTGACTCAGCTTTGTAGGTATCTAACTGCGGTACAGTCAACCACATAATTATCAGCGCACTCCATCACAAGTGCATTTTAATTACGGCTTGCGTGGCTCTAACGTTTTCAATGCGACAATGACATACAGTGCCCCATTTATCCCTGGGTTATAGTTTAGCATTAAAACAGCTTAATTACTGACAAAAGAACTTACTTATTACAAAATAACAAGAATACTAGGTAAATAACAACAGTTTCAGGTTTGAATTATGTTTGCGTAACATTTTTTATCTGTATTATAATTGCTAGAAAAACATACATCGAGAACCCTATTTTTCTAAGTCGGTTAATAATTCATCTTATTTTTTAACACCAGTGTAGGTTGATTTTTCGTGTAGTATAAGCGGGTATTTATAAGAAAGAATTATTGTTAAATATCCTTACACCAGAATTTTAGTGGTGATCTTATTTTTGTATGCTTTATTTATTTTATTGTTAACAAAATCAAGAGCCCTTATGTCTAAACAGTTCTAACCTTAATAATCTAACTTAAGGCCAATGAGAGATTTACATTATACAAAATAAACATACAAAATACCGAAAGTTTAACATAAACAAAAACACCAAACAAAATACAGCCTACAGAATTATTAAAAGTACAGTTAATTAGACTAATAAGATACAATTTAACCTAATGCAATACATTTAAATTTATATGCAGCCAAGCTGCCCAAATTGGGTCGCGAGAATAAAAGGTGGAACTGGCAAGCAACCCATGTAGAGTCGCGAGCTCGCTCTTTTTTTGAATGAAAAATGCCTCTATACGGTCGGCACAATGGGTTGGAAACCGATATCATCGATTCTAGACTACCTAGAGGTCATAACAAGCCAAAAACTAACCAAAGTGTAGAAAAATCCTTTGACTGGCAAGCGACCCAAAGTCGGTCGAACGGCGACCAAATTTCGATGTCTACCAGTCTATGGATAAACCGTTTTTCTAATTGATCTTGGACGACAAGTAGATTGTTTTATGTATGTTATCTATGGTCAATTGTACGTTCTACGTGAAAATAGAAAGATTTAAGTCGAAAACCGTCGGAAAAGTCGTTGAAAAAGCAAATTAATGAAAAGTGCCGCGAGGGCGGCAAATTCAAACTTCGTTTTTGGTATCGGCCTCATTGGTTCTTACTCGGAAACGAAAAAAGATACACCCAAGCTGATTACTAACACAAACATCACCACTCTAATGCTAAGCATTCGTCATAAATCCCACTTGGCACGGGGCGGTTTTTTTCCCTCTGCGTCTATATTTTACGAGTAGTTTTACGAGCTCCTTGTGTAAACAAATTGTTTGGGCACGCGCTGTTTTTTGTTTATAATGTAACAAAAGACTAGCTAACTTGCTATTAAATCACATTTAGTACTTAAAACTTGGAAAAAAGAAAAATTATACCTACTTTACTAACTTTCGCCACGATTTTACAAATCCTCTTAAATTATGTGGTTCTCATTTAATTGTTTTTATTCAACTACAGCATATTTACATGCTAATTTGTAGGAAATTTCATGGAAAATCTAGACATATATAGATATTATTAGGTATTCCGACAAAAAGATCAAGAAATCGGCGAAAAATGTGGCATAGGCAGACGCGCGGCAACCGTGCGTACGGGACGTGCCAGCAGACGGAAAAACGCCGCGCGAGCTCTGCCAGTTGAGGGGTTGTAAAAAACGCGCCGCTCGAAATAAAAGGATGATAGAGCCGATTCCGCACCGACTCAACATTCTAGAACAGCTCCCTAAAATAATGGGCCAAAAACTTTATAGTAAGCTCCCTCTAGAGTTGAAATTAATTACAAATCAAAATGGGTTTAACACTGAATTCAGGAATCTTCTACTTGACAAAACGCTGTTTAGTATCAAAGAGATTTTAGAGCATGATTACAGTCAGTTTAATGTCAAACCCTCTAAATTAATTGACATCCTCGTGGAAACACCTAACCTAAAGTGATGGATTAACAAGAACCTTTGTTTTAAGCATATACAAAAAAAAACCCAAAAAATAAAACATATCCATAATTGTACTTTGACTATTGCATCTCTACAGCAAAATTGTATTTAGCGTGTTTTGGACGAGTCATAGCCTCATCATTTAATTTAAGTAACATTGTTTTGTACATGTTTTATTTGTATGATGTGTGACAATAAAAGATCTGAATCTGAATCAAGATGCTGGCTGCATCGCTGCGCCAGATACCCGCCAGTTCTCGGGGCACGCGTCGCTCAGATAACTTTTTAAAAACCCGGAGAGCCTCGGTACCCCGTTGACCTAGGGTCTCGATCCCAAAGGGAGCAAATGTGTGGGCTCTGTAGAGACCTGCATATTTGCATCTCTTGAGATCCTCGGCCAAATCTGCCGCCGCACCAGCCCTCACGGATGTCCTCGGAAGACGGGAAGGCGCAAGTGTGTCAACGCATGAAGCGTCCCACACAATGGGCCTCCCTAACACCCATGGGACTACGTAGTGTCATGCCGTCGGGCCTCTTACCATCGTCACGCAACAGACCATTCGGTTCGAGAATAGCTGGTACGTTAGCGGTGACAAAGGCCCGCCGGATGACGTCGTTAAGGCGAGATATCCGACCAGCGCCCCTAGTACACGATAATCCGTGATGACCAAGCTGTTCGACAGCAGCACTGGCATTGATTAGGCGCGCAACACATTGCACCCAACCGAAGACATGTTGCGATACGGAAAGTTAAAGTTAAGTTTGTTAGTGTTATTGTTATTGTGTATATTCCATATTGTGTATATTGATATGACCTGTCTCAATTTCAATAATACAAGGTGCCACGTTACTCATGTACCAAGCCGAAACTGGGTTGTTGTGCACCCTATACCGAACTGATCCGCATGGTTGATTTTCAGAAATACATTGTTTTAAATTTTCATATTAAAAAATAACTTTACGCATACGCTTTGAAAAATCCCAACCCTATCACTAATGCAAAAACGACAAAATTTTAGGGTTCCTTTTTCATGTGTAAATAAAGAATAGATTAATTCATGCTAACAATAAAACAAGGCACGTACGTAACACTTTTTTAAAATTTCGCGGTTTTTTAACTTATATCTACCTTATGAAGATTATTTATCGGGTATTTATCGCGTAACTTTTATTAAAATATCGATAAATCATCTTTATTAGGTATTTACGTAGGCGTACCTACCACGAAACAAACATAGCTACCCACAGATATACATTAGCTATAAGTTAAATTAATAGCTTAGAAGAAAAATGTACGGAACCAGCGTAAAATTGACAGCATCGGCTAAACAAAAGCGATTGAAAGGTCAAGCACCTTACTGATGAACAGCGTTGTTACATGGGCTAGTTGCGATGAAAGTTTCGAGGTCTTTTTTTTCAGTAAAAAACCTTGAAACCCGGAAAGTGTTAAAACAAAAAATGTTCATGGGAGGGGGTTAGATCCCCCTCTCCGCTTAGTACACCGATTACGTGGCACCTTGTATACTGTTACTAGAGCATAAGTACATAAAAAGTTATTTTTTTTATTTTACTAAGAAAACACCCAGAGCACCCGGAATAAATATCTGCAGTTTGTACAAACATTTGTCTCCAGGCGGGAATCAAACCCGCAAACTCCTACGTCACTGGCCATCCTTCGTCCGCTACGCCACGGAAGTCGTTAGAGCTATAAAAAGAAACTAGTGACACTTTCACCAAATGCCAATACTCACTCAAAAAATGAACCAACCATTGGTCTGTGAAATAGTTGCATTCGAACGCGACTGTACGATATTTCTTACAGTCGGACGTCGTCTTCAGAATTAATTCAATTTGTCATGTGTCCCAATAGATGTTTTAATTAATTTCTCTGCTAATTCATTGCAGCGCTGTAAAAACTAACTCGGAACAAATGTTCCGCCGCTGCTCGTTTTCGCTGAGTTTTCACAGACGGCTCCACTTTTCAAAGATATGGTAAAGGAACACTATTTGTCCAGCTGTCACTGAACACGCCCTTGTTTCCATAATATATGTAGGTATATAAATATAAATATTAGGAGTAAATATATTTATATATAAGTGTAAATAATAATTGTAATTGGTCGTTTTGTTGATTTTTGTGTCTTTATAAAAAAATAACAATGGTCTAGGTATAGAATTATTTAACCAAAGAAGTAGGTACCAACCCAAGGAGCCTTTTGATCAAAACAAGTTCTCAAATAAAACCACTTCAAAGGCAGTTAGTTAGGTACACTATACAGAATGAATAAAAGAAACCCATTCAAGATTGGTACTTGTTATTGAGATTGACGAACAATATTTTAATAACCTTTAAGATGTTTTTTTCTTCGAAATGAACAAACTGTTTCATTGGCGTTTCTCGCGACGTATTTTTTCATGAAAACAAAACGCCATAGGTTTTATTTGTGCCGATAAATGAAAGTGCTGGGTCGGCTCTTATAGGAAGGCAAACATTGGGAAACCAAACGTTAATTAATCAGGAAGAGTCGGGTAGAGATGGTAAGGTAGTCAGTAGTAGTCTTATACAAAGAGCATTCCAATGCGATCGTGTGAGGCCTGTTTACACCGAACTCATCTTGCGTGATTACTCCCTAGTTGGTACAAACAGTTATAGTTAATATTGTTATAGGTAATAAGGGTTAAATAAATCTGAAATCATCCTTGAACTCAGTTCAAGCGTTGAATTTAACACTTGCGTTTGTCCAAAGAAACGAATGAGAACTGTAAACTTTGCTGAACTATGTTTTAACAACATTTCGGGAAACCAGGCTGAAGTGGCGATTTATTCTGGTTCCTTATTCAGGTCTAGTATGTTCGTTCATGTACCAGGAAACAACGGATCTTTATTTTGTGTACTCATTTTATTTAAGAAAAATTGTCTCTTTCTTTTCCTGAGGAGCAAAAACTGTGCTTATCATTCAGGGCAATCTGAATGATAAGCACAGTTTTTGCTGCCAGTCCAGTGCTGTGCTGTGTGTGCTGTCCAGTGCTTTCTACATTATAATGTTGGTCCACTAATTTATCAATTCAATTAAAATATTCAAATAAAAGGCTATTTCAACCATTCATAAAATTTTCAATTACTTCATTCCTTAAGCTACCTACACGCATAATTTGTTTCATAACATTACCTACGCTATACCCGCGTAACACGTGCGTGCAGAACGTATTTCAAAACTGTTTCAGGCCTTAATTTGCATGTTAATTGAAAATGTGGCTGTCCCATAATATTTAATTAACACTGCTATTAAGTCTTTGTCTAATAGAAACACCTTCTTCATATAGCTTATTTAGATCAAGAGATTTGATTGCAAAATCACCATATTAGCAAATTTCAGCTCAATAATTTAATTGTTTTTAAGGTTAGGCCGAACCCTATTACTAAGCTTCCGCTGTCCGTCCGTCCGTCCGTCCGTCACAGGGCTCATGAACCGTAAGAGTTAAACAACTGAATTTTTTTAGAGAATGTATATTTCTCTTGCCGCTATAAGAACAATACATTATAAAAATTAAATAAATATCTAAATTGAAGGAAGCTTCCATAAAATAACATGTTTATTTTGGCTAATTTTGCTCTTCGTTTGTCAAGGCTTTATCTTTTGAACCACAATAGTTAGACACATAAAACTTTCTATAAATATGTAACATTTTAAGTGTAATGTCTTAATATGTTACATATTTCTTGTCTTTATGAATGAATCTAATGATATGAATCTCTTAATCTCTTTATGAATTCAATGTGTAATAACAACGAATACTGACAATATAATAAAGTTTAAAATTTTAAGGGGTCTCCCAATAAGTGAAAATTTGATGTTTTTTGATAAAGTTGGCTGATTTTTAAGGCACGGAACCCTTCGTGTGCGAGTCGACTCGCACTTGGTGGTTAGTTTATCAACGTGAATGTAAGCAATGTTTGATGCAGAAAATTTATTTCTGATTGTTAAGTCTCTTTATGAATTCAATGTTTAAAATACCCAAAAATACGCTTTAATTTGTTTCTCCAAACATTCGGTACTCAAACCCTAAGATTGTACAATTAATCATAAACGCAACCAGAAAACTTTGCGTCTACATTACCTCATTCAATATGCTATCATTGGCATAAAATATGACACAAATTGCTTTTGGAATACAAAAGAGATATCTGATGAGAGTATTGTTTGTAAACTTTGCAGACGAAAACTTTATTGTTACTAGATTTGATGTTTTGCGTTACAAACTAAATATGAAATAAAGATGAAGACTGATTTCTGGGAATCTAGGATACATATTTACAGGTTTAAGAGTGCTACGCTACAGTAACAGGTAGCTAAATATTAATTTACATAAAATTAACCTTTATACAAGGAAGATAGTAAATATATTGTAAAAAAATATTTATTTCAAACACGGTTACTAACGGATACGAAAAAAAACCTTAATAATAGTAAAGTTTTCCCGATACAATCGAATCAATATCTATCAAACTGTCTATCAAAAGCAAATTGCTAGCATGTATTAGCTAGCATGTGCTAGCGTTGCTTGTCCGAAGCTACGAATTCATCTTAGCTTTAATGTATGCAAAGTAGAGAGTGAAAATTTGATCCAGCAGTATGGGACCCCTCGGGACCATCCCTTGCTCAAGTAAAGGATCACTTGGATCCCCCGTGGACGAGATGGGAACGGACACGATCGGGTTAGCTGTTGAACTTTGCACTCGACAACATACCTACTGGTACCTACCTACCTTATTAGAATTGTTATTTTGTAAAGGTGTGGAAGAGGTGCTAAGGTAAGAGGTAAAAAGCGCCGCAAGATTCCTTTGTGGATTGATAATTTCTGGGAATGCTTATTTAGCCGAAAAATTGTCGTCTCAAATAACTAGATTTTTCTCATGAGATTGCGCATTGACTAATCGGTCTCTTTATGTAGGTGTGTTCTTAACCTTATTGGCAGTGTGTTTGTTTGGCAGCCCTGGATTTACGAGGCAGTTTTCCATTGTCCATCCAAGTCATGAAAATAATGTAACAAAAGGTGACCAAGCCTATGCTGACTGCACAAGACTGGTGGTTAATTGCTGGTGCTGACTGATAGTTTCGCTTCTACATTTTAACTATCTTTTATTGAGTGCCGACAAATAATAAAGGAGTAAGAATATTTATTTGTACAAACATAGAAAACATTGTATATGTACCTACTGAGTAAATACAAAATTGTTCATGCAAAATCGTGGAAACCAAAACATAATTATTATATAAATAACAGCTAAAAGAAAATGACGGTACTTAATCAGACAAAGCCTTTACTTTCCATGCTTTGCCATAGATTCGTGGATTCTCATCCTATAAAAATACGGGTCATATTTGCGTGCAAACTGAAAGGGCTATTGCAATGTAGTTAGTGACAAAGTGACGGGCAATCAGCTCTATTGTTTTGGTTAGTGAGCGATCAAAATTTTGCTCGTACGCTGCAGTGCACAAAAATGGACTTAATAAATAACAATAGACTTAGTAACCAATTAATAAAATAAGCACTTATGCTAATTTTATTAATTTTATTATGCTATGCAAAAGAGGACATGTTATTGTGGTTCGCTACAGCATAATGTTTGTGTTGTGGCATTCATTCTTCATCTTTCGATTCTGAACAAGAAACCCAATACCTACGTTCCGTAACGTTCCTTATTCTGAACTTGTAATAACTTACATTTACAAAATAGATAAAGATTACTTCCAAAGAAATTGTTTTTTTGTTTTTAATATCCTGTGATTTTAGCAAAGGCCTTTAAATAAACAATGATCATAACCACTGCACCCTACAAAGGTTTTAAAAGAAAAATCGAGAACAAAAACAAGGAAGGGATTACAAATTGAGGCAGAAGCGTAATCCTGGATTGTCCACAAAGAGGGTTACTTAGATCATAAAGAAATAAAAATGTATAGGCCCCAGAAGCTGCAATGTGGTTATGCAACGTCTGCGGGCGGTGCCAAGACTTAGCAAGTTGGCAATACTAGTGTTGTGTTAAAGAAGTAAAGTAAAATGTGTTAGAATTTTATATGATCGAAAAATCTTGACATATCGTGCTACAATTTAGCAGCTAGATCAAACGATCAGTAAAGAAATAGGGAAGTACCTACCAACTCCAAGAACTCTAAGAAATACCCTGAAGACACAGAAGCTATCGAAAGATGATATTTTTTTACTGTCAACCACATCAACCAAATTAGGCATTTCAATATTTTGTGTAAGTTCAGTTATGTACTTATAATGATATTTGTGTTTATAATTTTAAAATCCATGATAGCCATTGTCCCAATCTCTCATTTTCAAAAGCATAACAACAAATTGTTCATATACACTATTTCCCTCTCATCGGATATCCTGCCCACGGCTACTCTCCTCAGGGAAAAGTTTCAATAAAAGTTCCTACATACCGCCCGCTTGATTTAGCCCGTTCAAAGATAGCCTTTGTGCGCCGCACCGAGAGCACGCGGGTCCCACAGGAATGCTCTTTTGGACACAAACAGAACATTCCTGGATCACTAATAGTAGTTCAGGACGCTGGCCGTATTTTCATACGCTATTTTATCGGGCCTTTGATCTTTGACTATTGCTCGATCTGGAAATATTCCATAGAGCCGCCATTTTTGAGCATGATGTCTTCGAAGCATTTGTTGGACCATTATCCGATGGAACCTTACTATAACCGATCTAAAGGTATCCCAATGATGCGTTGTGGTGTGCCGCTCTAGATCAGGCTTTTTAGTGTCTAGAGGTTGAGTCGCTTTTAGCGTAACACTAGTAGGTATTTTCTTCATCATTATCATTCCGAACCTATGATATTACTCTGAGGTGTAAGCCCGCTATTGCTTAAACTAATTTAATATTTTTGTCCTAAGCTTTAAGCGTCCAGCAATTGTCCGAGACTATTACTTAGCCGTCGATATATCGACGGCTAAGTAATAGTCTCGATATATCGTATTGTACCTATCGTTTGTACGATAGGTACAATACGATATATCGTATTATACCTATCGTACATACGATAAGTACTACTTAAGCTGGCAGGTAGTACCAGTTGATTAAAGCAAAATTTCCCGCATCTACTCGTTTAGTTTTGATATCCTTTGTGGGTAAAAAGCACGAAATTGCAAGCCAAGCGTAATGCCAAGTTACGTTAAAAGTTATTCCAAGAATTGTTACGGCGTTATTTTGAATTCAGAATGTTGGTTCTGCAAAGTCCTGCGCGCAAATATTGATACTTTGGCATAGGGAGGCTTTATTAGTCAACTGTTTTGTTGGAAAACAAAGTATAAATTCAATCGAACAAGTGAAGACCACGGATTCCTATGAAATGTTAGAATAAATATTTTATTTCTAAGCTGATTTAATTTCCGTCTCGACAGAATAAAATGATATCGTAGATGAGTGAGATGATCATTTATTTGTTTCTCGGAAAATAGAGTTACCTCTTCGTTTCGATTGAAATGGAAACATATAATTGTAAAGAGTGTTATAAAATTAGATATCTGATGTTCGTCGAACAAAACAAATCTAATTTTTATATCTACACCCTAAATTAAATGTATACCTACGTACCTAAGAGCTGTTATTTTTGAACGTATATTCGGAAACTTTGATGAGCAGAGCATAATACCTTTCCTGTATGAATTAGTTCTAATTATGTTTTTTGTACGTACTAGTTTCTGTAAACACTTAAGGGTTTTTAATTTAGTAATGACGAATTGTGGTACTTTACGTCCTTCCTTAAATTCTTAGTACAATGTTATAAACCAAACACCACCGCAGTTCAAACCAGACTCAGGTAAGAATCTAAAATTCATTAAACCGGCTGGCGACCTCTGATCAGCCTCGCTGTGGTCGATGCAGCCCGTACCGCAAGATAGTGTACACTCACGAGCGATGCAGAGATTACAGCTTTTCATTGTGAAGCTACTACCCTAAAGCTAAACACTGTGATAGCCGAGCGCGAACAACATACTTCTGCGAGTATTGATCGCCGCACTTGGTGTTTAACGATTTGAATGTAGCATTTACATACTAAAAGTTCTAGCTAGAGATATTTAGCAAAGTCAATTACTTTTAAACACTTCAATATTTGTAAGTTGAAGTAAAAATAAAACTATCTGAAACATTCAAATCTAAGGACACATACAAACAACCTGAAATCAGTTTAGATGCAGCTTTACGAAATAAATTTAATTACTTTACTCACCATATATTTCCTTCGCATCTAAGAAATAAATATCAACAATTTCCAGAAAAAACTTATGCTTGACCCAACAGCAAAATTAAATAATTTTCTGAAATCATTACGCCTATACCTATAACACCAAAATCTGGTTATAATGTATTGTTGAATCCAATTTCCCGCCTTTCATTGATCCGTGTTCCATGAATTTTCCACTAATTACGAACACATTGTGCTGAAGTAAGTAGTTGAAACAATGGTTGGTTCCACAAAGCGATAGCGTTCAATTTATCATGTTATCCATAATTTCCAAACTGAAATGTTTGAACTACTATTGGAATTAGAAAAGGTACATAAGGCGCTAACCCCGACCCAGAACAGCGCCGCCACCTAGTTTATCTTATTAGTACGTTAAACAAAGAAATTTTCTAATTTCCATTGGGCAGTTTGTGATATCTATTATAAGCTTTTTTTTTAATGTCTCTGTAATAGTTTTATTTTGTATAGTAGTTTAGACAGAGATGCTAAAACAGAGTTTGGTGGCCACCAAGAGCTACTTCGCATCTTTGCCTATAATAAAAAGATAAAATAGGTGGCGGCGCTATTGTGGGTCGGGGTAGCGTGAAACAGTAAGTTCGTTTATATTTATATTATGTTTATATTTATATATTTTTTTTTTTTTTTTTTTTTTTTTTTTTTTTTTTTAGTTATTTGTTGTGGATACTGATGAATAAAACTGATTAAGTTAAGCTGAAAAAAGGATTAGATTTTTCCAAGCCAAGTTATATTGGATATACAATAATTTGATGTATTTAGAAATGTTTTTTTAAATGTCACAAGACAAATAGAAATTGCGCGATACATAGAAATCGCTCCTAATAAAACTTAAATGAAACCACTTCAGGATAATTTTCAATGAATAATCAAAATCGACTGATATTTGGCTAAGACATGGAGTAACAAACATACAAAATTAAAAATATGCAGCCAAATTGAGAATAACCTTTTATTGCAGTCGGTTAAAATGTAAGCGATAAATATCCGATATAACTTTTATTAAGCATGTTAAAAGTTTTGCCGATTGCGCAGTTAACCCCGATAATAAATACGAGGAATAGATTCATACATAAAACCTATATAATATACCACCCGTCGCACGACACGACTTGGGACCTTATATCAGAATAAAATGAGCTGAAGTGGGCAACCCAGCCGGAAGCTCGTTGCGGCACTTCCGGCGGACTGGCTCGTCATCCCGCAGTTAACCACATACATAAATTTATGTATCTACGTGTACGGTGTAAGGTGATCTCGGACGATTGTGGAGAAACATCTTTGGACTACTATACTACTTACTTAATTTTTACTAATCGGTTCTTATCGTAAACAAAATTTAATATTGCCAAGGTCTAGAAAAAATATCAGTTTCTGAAGTTTACTTGAGAATTATAAATGACTAGCTGCGCCCCGCGGCATCGCCTGCTTGAAAATTGATTGCACACCCCCTAGGCATAGTTTAGTAAAAACCAAAAATACGCGTATCATTATTTACTTTATAGTTTATTTATACCGAGTTTTGAGTGAATCGAACCTAGGAATAATAATTTTCCATATAAACTTTACCACCATTTTTACCTCTTCAGAGGTTATTTTTGAAAATAACATTAGCTTATGTGTTATGTTAGATCTTAAACTTTATACATACCAAATTTCATCTGAATAGGTTAAGTAATTACGATGATACGTGGTAACAAACATTCACACGATCTTTCGCATTTATAATATTATAGTATGATTAGTATGATGCAAGTCCCACGCACGCAACTTATCTACAATACCAAAGTTGAACGTAGTTACTTCAAGTTAAAAAAGCCAAGACCATCACTTTACATCTAAAAATGTAGCCTACAAGTAGAGCATTTAATGTACGTCTGTGCTGGTGAGAAGGCTTTGTGAATCACAACTTGTTTAATACTTTGTTGAGTTTCAATTTGACAGTCGACTTGAATCTGATGCATGATTAAAATGGGATCAAATATTGTATGGTATTCCGAAAACAGCTAGGTAGTTAGTTCAACTTGTCCGATGTAAGTGTTCACCTGAAAGATTTATTGATCTTTATAATATTGCTAAACATGCATGGGGCTAACCGATGACTAACATATCTACCTAAATTTACAAATAAAAAAATCCGAAATTCAGTCATCCAATATTTATTGGAATCCGCCCGTTGTCTACTTTTCTTAAAAGTTACAACCGGTAAGCAGTCTTTTTTGTGTTTTGTGTTAATGCCAGTCAGAAATCAAAACACTACTAGCTAAGCAATTGTTTGTGTTACAAAGTAACGAGTCTAGGGCTGTTGTTGACGTTTCGCTGTGAAGGATATCGAGGCAAAGCTTTAATGATCCTCTTTTATCAATAAAGATCTTACAAAGTCGTGTAACGTTGTACAGCGTTCCGGATTAGAATCACGACCAGTCATGTCCGAAAAGGATTCCCCTAAAGTTCGCAAGGGGACTCCTTCCATTCAAACACCAAGGTTAGGGTTCTGTTAACTTTACACATAACGGGAAGTTTCTATCAATGTTGCATTTGAATGGGTTAAGCTGCGAGTATACACTAGTTTTGTAAAACACAATGGTTTAGATTGCATGGAGATTTCAAAGTTTCGACAATCCAATTGCAGTCTTAATGTGGAGACTGTAAAACATAGAATGCACTACATTTTAGTAAGTATTACTTTATCATTTGGGAACCTCGGACAATATCGTTTCTTAGTGTTAATAAATATACCATACATTTAAAATACCAATGTTCACTAACATTCCATTTTTACGCAAACTGTCACTTCCCGCTTTGATAAACACGATATATTGAGACCATATTCATATTGAAAGCCAAAATGAACCGCGGCTGTTTACGAGTATGTGCCATAGACATGCTTCAAAACAGAATCGCCAAAAGATCTGCTAGGTTTCCTTTGAGAACAAGGAAAATAAATACTGATGACCATTAAACAATTACAGCGAATAAAGTTGGTTAAATTAAGCCGATCTTAAGCTAGCCGCAGAACCATGCCATGCTTTTAAATAGTCTGAAATTAATATTACTAAACGTATCTATCAGATACGTTTTAGTAAAGTGTGTGGCTAAGGATTCTTACTGCCGAGGCTTTGTAAAGTTTAGCTTAGATATAAATATCCAAGAAATCAGGAGATAGGTCCTTTGCGGAAACATTTGCAAAAAAACCAAGAATGATGAGTACCAATAAAATTCAGTAGTACGAGTAAATAAAATTTACGCTTACCGCATTTTGGGGGATCTCATCACCGAAGGAATTGGGGGATAGTTTCTAAGTAGGGGTTTTTTTTATTTGTTTAGCTAGTCAAGTTTTAAAAATTACCTAGCTCTTATTAAAAAATAACGTCAATGACATTCCACCTTCATGCTATTTCTGTGATAGGTAACAATAGTACACGTTTTGTGAAAGTGCTACCTTGACAGCTAAAATATAAGCTTTCTTACTGACACGCTTTCCTCGAATATCATACGTTAAAAGAAGATGTGATCCATCAGAATTCAAAGTGACGATGAAGTGAAGTGGACGGTTCATGTTCGCCTTACGAAGAAATATTGAAAAGTATGATTTAATTATCGAAGGTTTTATGAAAGTACAACAGGACCAAGAAAATGACTCCTTATTTTTGTAAGAAATTTGTTAGAATAATAATTAACACCTAGTTGTTTGTTTTCAACAGTCTAGAGTTAGCTCAATAGTTTTAATTATAAAACCTAGTTCATATTTGTTTCTATTATTTGATTGTAATTTTAATTGTGAATAAAGATATGACAGTCACGTCATATCAACAGATATTTAGATTTTTTTATATTAACATAATTTGACGATAGGTACCTTACGGCGGTACCATCTAAGATTACATTAGGTAGGTACATAGCAAAGCAATTCAGAAAAAGTGGCACAAAACAGCCATCATTATGCGTTCTCAACGCTGTAAGCGTTTATATCGCGCGTAATGCTGTAAGTACCATATTATCACATCATATCGTATCAGCTAGCTTACAAGCTAACTTTACAAAACCTGGAAAAAAAAAAAACATTTTATCTATACTATAAAGATAAAAAATAAAAAGATAAAATACAATTTATTTACACCAAAAAAAAAACAGGAACATAACAAAAAAAGTATATAGGTACATTAATAGGATGGGTAAAAATGAGTCCCTAACTCAGCATTTTGCAGTATTAGGCATTTGCCCAATACTGCGCTGGTTTTCAGTTAGAAAATTTTAAATAATTATAAAGAAAATATTGCTAGTGTCACTCGATATTTTTAGGATACATCCAAATCTGTTCAGGCATTTAAATTTATGACGGAATAAAGAAACTCACATATATACATGAACCCTTAAACCATATAAAAATTAAACTCCTTTTTTGGGCAGTCGTGTTGAAAACACACTTCACAATATCTGCATTCTAACGATGTTGTGTAAAAAATATGTGTGTGTCTGACTGCAGCGCAGAGTCTGTCCATCAACTTCTAGCTATAAATCACTCTGGTTTTTGCTTATAGCACCAGACGTTTTGTGTTTTACAAAAAAAATCCCTTGCGTCTATCCAAACGCGTCGGAGACGGATTAATTAAAATGACAATGAGTTCACGAACAATTTAGCGAGGTTTCTAGTAAACTTCGATACTTTTTATACCCTTGGAGTCATGGCGCATTCGGCTAGGAGAGGAGTTCGTTCAGGCTTTTTCCAGCTCACTGAAATGCAGTGGTTCATAATTTATTACAGTTAGTTATGTAGCCTTGGCTTTTAGAAATCTTTCCCACTATGAAATGATTTCTGGCCTGGTTATCATGTTCCAATTGAATTCTACCCGACTGATCCAACCGATCCGATACGCGAACATTTTGTTGTATAAACAGTGAATATCCAGCTTGTTTGGAAAAATCGGCAACTCGCGATTGAAGGCTTTGTGCATAGCAAAGCAGAAAGTGATTGGGGCCGAGGGCTGACTCGATTGATCGGCCTAGGAATATTTATTAAGGGCCTCATCGAATATTTTTTGTTTTTTCAGGATTTAGCTAATGGTAGATCCAGGGTGTAACTTTAACTTGAAAATTAGTCTGAATAAATCACGAAGGTTCAGTCAGGACTGACACAGTTTATAATTATCTAGCTCTCGTAGTTCTACGGGAGCTAGATAATTACAATCTGTGACAAAGCCGTGGGCAAGGACACAACATAAATAAAAAAATATTTTAACAACATTTCTTGGTTATATTGTTAGATATAAATTAACTGCTAGAGTTTTAGCCTCTCAATAAAACTAGAACTCACTATACTATACATCTAAATAGTAAAGTTAGCAGCGAATAGTTTATTTATTCCTAAATTATTTAAACCTTGCTATTATATTCACCGTTGCTAACCCATCTAAATGAAATCCTAACAGGATTTAGTAAATAAATCATAGGTACCAAATCACTGGATTCGGGCGTATCCCGTCAAAATGGTTGTTTTAATTATGCACGGCGGCGCTTGCGAGGAAGGCGACGCAAGTTTTACGTTTCGTTTGTAATACACACAGGTGTTTAGATATTACAGCATTTTTAATGTATTTATATGTATAAGTAAGAGGTTCATTATTCACATGGTGCCCATCATAGCTATGCTTATATTGGAGCTAGACAGACGCAGTGTGAAATGATCAACAGCGGTTTTCTCATGTAAATGTAATAATTAAATAATTTTCATTTGTATGTTTTAAAATAAAGCAACAAACAAGCACACTGACTCACACTTGGCAGGTTTTTGTATGCAACCATTTTAGTATCAACATAATAATTACTTCTTGACTACGTTTTTATCCTCAATTACCATAGTTGGACAATTATCTTTGTAGCGTCGCGCGCGGGGTCTACGAATTGGCGCCATTAACTACGTAGTTTAGTCACGCGCTGCTTACCGTCAGACTAGTGTTCACAATTAGTTAGGAGGAGGAGTTTCAGTTTTACTCGACACCACATATACGTCCGGGGGGGTGACATGTATCCATCATAGTTTTCCGCAATTGTTCGCCCAATTGCGTACACATTGTGATACTTACATTACCTACCTATTAAGCCCACGAATAATGTAAAGGCAACAAAAAACACTTTTGAGTATTTTGCCTCAAAAAGTAAGTCATTATCAGCTTGCTACGTCGTAGAAGGAGGCTACGCCGTAGACATTGCTACGCTAATAGCAGCTACGACGTTTTACGACTTTTCTAGTACAGTGCTGTCTAGTCAGTGCTTTTTGGTACATATAACGTTTTACTGCTTTAAAAGGCTTCGGTTGACAATCAGCTATAGTATTTTATTTCTTGTAGTATTTATCTACTCTTGCTCTCTCTAAGACACATCATACTTTTCTTTTGATTTTTTTTGCTGTATAGTTTTTAGTTAAAGTTGTCCTAACACATTGATAGTGTGTCATAAAACTTAGAACACCTAATCAAATTGTCGGTGCCAGAGCCAGTGTAATCAGGGACGCCATAAAGATAACAAGATGAGTGCAGCACACATTACGTAGTATTAAGGTAGTTCATTACATTATTGCCCTGAGTGAAACCAGCAATGGATGATGTCGCTACGGTAGGGTAGAAAACATGCTTTAGCTGAGTGTGCGCGGCACTGTACCGGCGTGATTAGAATAAATGAGAACTGTATGTTAGAACAAGTTTGAGTGAGATTGGGAGTATTTGTGTGTGTGTATGCGAGACCCATACCTGGTAGTATGGGGCAGAAATGCCCATCTGGGCACAGAGGTCGACATTCGCGGCTTCAACTGTGTCTGCCCTGTCTGTGCTCCAATCGGGGGAGGAAACGTGACGGATGAATGGGGTCGGCGAGTGTGTGGAACGGTGGGCTCGCCGGCTATGTATGGGAGGAAGAGGGAACGTCCGATTTTTTTTATTACAAAAAAAAATCTAATATTACAGGAAGATTTCTGCTCATTTTCATACAACTGATGTGGAACGCCAGTCTGGCCGCGGTAGGTTTAAATGTTCCCGTGGTTCGGCGAAAATGGCGAGAGAGGGGTCACCGGAGAGGTTTTATTGGGTATTACGTCCTTATCAGGACGTCGAGTCCCACATAATTCTGGTCCGCCCGAGACCAGACTATTCGTAAACGAATTTCCTCGGCCGAGAAAAAAAAAGGGTAGAAAATATGCTGATAAACTGAAAAAATGTTTCTGTTTAGTAATTGAATACCTGTGGAAGAGACGAGTTGTCCTACCAAATTGAGAGGTTGCCACTGGTAAGTGGATAGTTTAAACCTACCTTTAGCTTACGTTCATATTGTAATAGCTGTAATATTAATAAAAAATAAAGTTAAAGCAGATAGTAAAATACCCTTAACTACACAAATTAATCCCTAAAAATACCATACAAAATCAAACTTCTAAATATCTTTTACAAAATATGAGAACTTTTGAGCCTGTTTTCCAACTCTGCAGGCTAACAAAGAAAGGCAACAGCCACAATAATATTTTCACGATACGAACGTTATTCCGCTAACATGAAGAAATTCTGTTAGAGTGTCACATCTTCTTGCAGCAACGTATTCTAATTGCATAGACAGAAGAAAGGCTTTGTTCTCATGCGTTCTTATTTTCCGCCCGAGATCGCTTTGAGGCAATATTCTTGTATCCTGTGGAATTCAGGGCACATTTCTCGCTGTAATTTTCGAAAAGGAAACATTTTTCAGTTGCTCTTTTGACTGATATACTGGACTTAGCTGGACTTAGTAGAGTTCTACTGAGAACACTACCTCTACTATACTAGAGAATACAGTCTTTGGAACAATATTTCGATTTCTCCATCTCAGCCCATGAACGCCGTAAGAGCCGACTAAGGGAACCTACAAGTTGAAGAGCAGCAATTAAAAATACAAAGACTGCAAAGCGTGGTGATGTTGAGTAAACCCCTCTCGTTTGTACCCTCCTATCACCGAACTGCGATCCCCAACTCGCGTAGGGATTATAGGCATAACATTACCCTCCATGAGATAAAAGCCAATAGGGCGATTTTCAGGGGGAGGCCTGCGTTTAGCAGTAGACCAATATAGGCTGTTGAGGAGGAGGATGTTCAACATTGGACGTATGTGTGCTGATCAGATATACCTGACTATCTGTGGAATGCCTTGTAGTGGTTACATCAAGAAGAAGAGAAGGAACAACACGTATTGTGCAGGCATTCTATTCTCTTCTTTATCGCCATTCGACACGAGATTATCTAATAAGTACTAACTACCATGTTATAATAATCCCAAAAGCAAATTTCCAATGAAAATCCAATATAGCTACTATAGATTGATTCAATGATCGATTACATACGCTACACAAACGTGTCCCTATCAAGCCACTTATGAAATAATCCTTCTGCACTCTACGTAACTATTCAAGTAGAATCCTCGATGTCCCCATCATAATTAATCATAGCTACAGCTACAGGACTCCCACCCCTATGCCTGGGGGCTAAAGTTGACAATTACGGTAATTATTCTGGAATATTCCATAAATCACTGGAAGATTAAATAATGTCTGATGCTGACAGATGTGTAAGATGTGCCTCGCCTCCGTACAATTTGTATCATACGGGCGTTCCTATAAGTAATATTAAATACATAGAAATAGGTACATAATAATTATATGATGTTTGTAATTAAAAATAGAAGACAACCAATAGCTTCGTCTTTTGTTTTTGTTGCGAATGTGTCAGAAGTCTGAATAATATATTACAAAATAAATAAAAGTAGTCTAGTCTTTTAAGAATCTGCGATCAAAGTAAGGGTTCTCCACAGGTCTTACAGGGATTAAATAACATATCGTGCTCGATGCGCTAATACTAAGACTAATAATACTCTAAACCAACTTTCTGAGCAAAATTCGGACGTTATAACTTAGACTAAACGTTATGAAGCCTTTAACGAAGACTATAAAATAGAGAAGAAAAAAAATGCATATAATTTTGTAAAACCATGGTTTGCCAAAAAATTATACTCCTAAAGCAGGACAGAAGGTTTAACTCAAAAGCATACCTACCTACCTACCTTAATGTATATAATATATATATTCGTTTTTAAATTTTATGAAACTGACAGAAAACTGCAACATCTACCGCTTCCGCTGCCTTCGGAAAAATGTAGAAATTAGCCACGTTCCAATCAGCCAGTCGGTTAAACCATGTTAAGTTTGTGAGTTTGTAGATAGGTCGCCGCCGGATTGAAGAATCAGTTCGTTTGTAAAATGACTAGGCCGATTACAAAACGAACGCTGATTTGTTGGGAGTATCTAATTAATTTCACTACCTACAAATACTATAGTTCGGCCGTTCAGAGAATGCGTTTGACACCTATCAGTTAGTCACGACTAGTGATGGGCACAACATAACACTGAGTTCGTTACCGTTCCTCCAAAATGAAGCCGCGTTATTTTGAAGATTATTTTCGTTTTAAATTGGCGGAATCATTTAAAATTTATATTTTAGTAATTTAAGTGGAAACCAAAAAAAGGTAATATTAATATAATAAAATTGTTTTATTTATTCTTTGTTACAAAGTTACAATCTGTATTTCTATGTAATAAAGTACATTGAATTGAATGTGCGTACAGAATATTAATCAGACTCCGATTCGCTTGTGGAGGTGGTGTCTTCATCATCATATTCGCCTACATGTATAATTATATTATTATGAATAACAGAATCAATCCTGATATCTCGGTCAAAATGTTCCATAATCAGGTTTTTAGTCTTCTCAACAACCTTTGCCCAGTCATCTCTAGTGACTTCCCCGCATGCTTCTTTTAATAGGGTCATCATCTTTTTCGTGCTGAATGGCGGGGAAGTATTGTGGCGGGCGGCGTAACCTTTTATTTGAGCCGAGATTAGCTCAATCGCGTTATATTGGCAATGATACGGTGGAATTCTTAGAACGCGATGACCGTACTCCAGAGCCAGTTCATCGATTTCGTATCGCACATTTGCCGCTTTATTTTCTTTAACTAATTTAATTAGCTCGGCTTTTAGCATCTGCATATATGCGTCAATGCCTTTTGCTTGTAGCCAAGCCACCATTTCTTCTTTTTTATTAGCTTGGGTAGGTGGTTTCTGTATTTGAACAGAGTGATAGGAGGCATTATCCATGAATATTACAGAAGGATCTGGTAGGCTGGGCAAAAGCACGTTCTGGAACCACTCTTTAAATGTAGAGGCATTCATTTCCTCGTGGTAGTCATTTGTAGTTTTTGATTGAAATGCCAGTAATGGGTTCTCCACAAAGCCGTATTTTGCAGAACCTGCGTGGCATATTATCAGACGGGCCCCCTTACCCATTGGTACTTTCGACGTCGACGCTTGTGTATCATCCGTCCAAGAACGAGAAACCGTGTGATTGGCGTTTAGCCATGTCTCGTCAATGAACACGATATTATCCCAGTTATCAATATTTTTTGCTTCTCTCAAAAAACTTATCCGTTTTAAAATTATGTCGTATCGTTCTAATAACATTTTGCCAGTAGAGCCGAACTTTTCTTTATTAATATTTGTTATCGTTCGTTTTCTAACTCCAAGCGCCTGAGAGACGTGTTCTTGTACTTGTTCGACAGATATCAGGGGTCCGCCATTTTGCCGCTCCCGCTCAAAGTAATCTTGCAGCTTGATGATAAACTCACGGGCTACATTTTTCAATGTTTGTCCACGTTTAGGCATTATTATGCACCAAAAGTAAAAAGAACGCAATACAAAACACAATGGAAGTCCGATTTAGCACCGATGTCAGTTTGAAAAGCAGAAAAGCGTCACAAAATGGCGGCCCATAACGCCATTTGGGGTTACCATTTTCAACCTAAATATAA
Source organism: Eupithecia inturbata (assembly GCA_963662085.1). Taxonomy (NCBI): domain Eukaryota; kingdom Metazoa; phylum Arthropoda; class Insecta; order Lepidoptera; family Geometridae; genus Eupithecia; species Eupithecia inturbata. The sequence goes on from OY759192.1 coordinate 4,198,155, forward strand.
AAATGCTACTTTCTTTCGCGCGTTTGGTTTAGTCGTAGTTTTATTTTTATATTTAATAAAAGTTGTCTAAAGTCCATTATTTTCAAATTGTTAAAAAGAAAAACAAAACGTATTATTTTATAAAGTATAACTGTTTAAGAACAGATTACGATACTGTTATTGCCTGTTATTGTTAGCACAGCACTACAAATATAAAGCGCTGACATTACCTTGTAATAGCGCAGTATAGATTTAGAAAAATATTGTTTACTAAGTTATTTGACACTCAGTTTGGCACAAAATTATAAAATTCATTGATTATTGATATAATAATGTTGTTTTAATGCTCATCAATTGTTAAAACGGTAAACAACCAGCAAAATTATTTTTATCGTAACTGCAACGCCATTACAAAGTTACGTCGTCAGTTCAATCGCGACGTGTCAGGAACGCATTCTCTGAACGGCCGAAGTTTAATGACTAACATTACTTTTACTACACCATTGCATCCATCACCGACTACTCTAACAACTCAACTTGTAACCGAAGCTTACCTAGACGATTTGCGATATCCTAGACTATAGTCTGTGCCATTTAAATTGAGAATAAAGTTTGTTGACCTCTTTTTGCTTTTACAAAAAAAGAGGTGTAACTCAAAAATTGACAATTTTGAGGAATAAATAAATAAATTTAGATGTATATGTCAATTATTATTTAGTTCATAAAGAGATTCAATATGCTTAGTCTTTTAATTTTCTAATTTTTCTAAAGGTACAAACTATGTTAAATGCACATTTTCAATTCATATGATGTTTTTGTCAATTTTGAGACTTTGCACCTACGAATAATTTTTGTTTTGTTTTTTCATAACATAAACCAAACTTGAGTAACATAAACCAAACCTGAGTAACACCTACTTTCTTCCTGACTTCACGGTGACGTCACACACCAGGGGCTCGCCATCTTTGGACCACTATTTTGTCGCTTTCAATCATTCGTGTTCGAATAGCGCTTGCTGTGTACGTCCTTGAGTATTTCATAAAACTTATTATCATTTTTGTTGAACTTTTGTTGTTAGCTCTGTTACGTATTCGTTGAGTTTTTGTTATTATATATGTGTTTTTTTTTGTGGTTATTTGTAAGAAATGGAGACATTGGTTACGCTATGGATTCTATATATGAAACTGTTGTCAGATTTGTACGTCGATAGATTTTTATACTTATACGAAACTGTCGACAGATATTAATGTCACACCCAGCTCGTCCGAATCCGACGAAGAAGAAGATACAAAAACTTCAAGTGACGACGTCAATTGATGTTTCTGTATCTTCTTATTGTGACACTTACTCGTAAAAGTATATGTAAGTTTGTGTATCTTATTTACATTTTAAGATATTAAATAAAAATGTCACAAACGGATTTAAGATTTTTATGATCGTTACCTACCAAATATAAGAACAAAATTAATGTATTAAATTAGGCTCCAAATGTTTGTCACCTCTGACTGAACCGCAGAAGGTCAAAAAACTTTATTGTCAATTTAAATGGCGTGGACTATAAATAAATAGAGTTGTCATGAGCCAGATAAACTAAGTCACAATGGAAGATAATGTTTGCAACATTATCTTCCATTCTGCAAGTAAGCTCGAACGCGACCCTAATCGATTACGCACCTCGGGAATGGTAGATACTTTGCGAGTGTGCTGCCTTAGGCTCTTTAAAGAATTACCCACTGTCCAATTGCATGTAATGCAAATAATGCAATTGCTTGAGTGGAATGGTGATGGGTATTAATGGTGGCTTTACATTACCATTTCCAAATAATCTGTCAACATTTTTAATCTACTAAATTTCACGCATTAAAGGAATTGAAAGGCAGTTTAAAGAAAACATAAAACAATCAAACTCACGACAGCTATTTCGATTGTATGACAGCAATAAGTTTCAGATATCAACTGCGACTGCTGTAAAGTTGGTAATTTGAGAGCATTGATTGTGTATATAATGCATTAAGTTCACGATAATCATCGCCATTTTATCACGCAATTAGTTTCAACAAAATACGTGAAATGTGCATCGTAGACCAAAATTGACGATATCCGTTGCCAATTTATGAACGCAATAAGTTCTCGGATTCCAGCTATAACTGTATTACTCGCTGGTTCGCTGTGCACCAATGCATCCTCGGGGTCCGACGAATCAGATTTTATGTGGTTGGCCAGTCACGTACCTACGGATTTCCACAAGAAAGCCACCGGATTGACCAATCACGTTAGACTTTCGTAATGGGTTGTTACGACATCCATGACTTGTGAATTATTAGTTTTATATTTTGTTTCGTATAGGAAAGCTTATGAAGAGAAAACTATTTGTAAATGCCATTATAGAGAGCCTATATTTTATAAACGCTTAAACGAAAATATCAAAAACAAATAGTGTGTGTTTTGAAGTTTAATCGTCCCAAGAGGTGCGCTTTCGGTGGTTCAGGCAGCGGTTATGGTCAGCTTTCGAAGGAAATACTTATCACACGCGCCATGCGAGCGGTGGACAAACGATCCACTGCAAACTGTCAAAAACCGCTCCCGCTCCCACTTCCTCCCAAAAATGCACCATAACATTGTTGAAATTAATAAATAGAGGTAAAAATCCATCAAACACGTAAAGGAAACAAACATTTTACTTTATTGTACACATACTTCAAACGTAACGTGATACATATCCCCCAGAACACATCTTGCCAGCGATCTTATCAGTTCTTCATACATTTAAACCGAGTGTTCTCCTAAATTGAATGATAAAATCGACCGTACTCCGCGCTTTATCATGCTCTATTGCTATTCATGACGCCTCTACGCAATTTGTGTTGTAAGACAAACTTGCTGGTATTGCTAGGGTTTAGTTTGAGAGGAATTCCCATTAAGATTCTGTTCTGCTTTGAAAGAAATATGAAGTTTGTAACTTTTGCGATTGAACATTATCGGGAACGGGACTAACTACTGACTTCATTTAAGATAATCATTACCTTAGTATAAAAAATCTATTTAAAGAATTGGCATCAGAATTTTGCTTAGCCATAGCTTGAAGTTGAGAGCAGTTTTTAAGTAGTGTTAGAGGTCCTATCTATTCATTTTTTAATCGAAGCTTTATTGCCTTGTTAACTATTCCTTTATAATTCTGAGCTAAGCTGCACGTGACTGCATGTAATTAGAGGATCAGAAAAAGATAATCTTTTAAAATGTATTTTTTGTGTAAGCTAGTTTTTATGACACAAATGAGATTTAGTTCATTCAACAAAATAAAATGCATACGCTAAACGTAAAATAATAATAATAATAATAACAGTCTAAGTTTTTTGTGGTTTTACCTCCAGGGCGACAGTCTAAGTCCCTTGTGGTTTTGCCTAGCTCTGAATCCACTCAGTACTCTACTGAGAGATTCAGGAATAGGCAATCGCCTTTGGAGAGATGGTGAGGTCATTTCTCACTTGTTGTATATGGGTGACCTCAAGCTGTTCGCGTCGATTGGTTACCACAGTTAATGGCGCTTCTGAATGTCACACAGATATAACTCTCAGTACTTGCACAGACACAACCAAGTAGCCAAAATTATACAACAGCAACTTGCTCTCCGATATGGCCTTACTGGCCCTGAAGTTCCATGCTATAAGTACACACCAGCGCTAGTTCTCGAAAATGGCCGTGCAACGCTCTATTGGGACCGATCTATCATTACAGACAGGACTATTCTTGCGAATAAGCCTGATATTGTAGATACTAATAGATCGGTTAGAACGGAGGGCGATGCTCGCTGATGTCACCACACCACATGACCTCGTTAAAGTTGAGAAAGATAAACTTAGCAAATATCTTGACTTGGCTAGCGAGGTTGTCAGCATGTGGGATATTGATTCAGCGACCGTCGTCTTCCCGATAGTCGTTTCGGTTAACGGCGTAATAGCGAAGAGCCTCGATCAACATCTCAAGAGACTCTCGCTAGGAAGTTGTGTCAAGGGTCAGATCCAAAAGGCGGTACTACTGGACTCGGCGCGCATCATCAGGAAGTTCCTCTCTCTGCAGTCCTAGTCACCAGCCGCTTGAAGCTAGCTTCGTGGCCGGTGATTCACCGATTTGATATATTTTTTCTGTAGAATAGTTTTATAATATTTTATTATAGTAAAAAACATATTTTTTAACGAGATTTAAAATAAGTTATGTGTATAATAATAATAATGCTGGACAATCCACACAGCATCATCTAGTTCCAAGCTAAGCAGAGCTTGTGTTATGGGTACTAGATGACTGATAACCATAATACAATACAAAATAATACTGAGTTTTGATTTTCCGAACACCGTCTTTTGTTCACTCACGTCCATATGCAATGGCAGTGCACGCACAAGCTCCTGAGACTCTACATCGGGAGACACGCGACCGCAGCAATAATCTAGGTCCTGCTAGATTGTCGATGTGACTTTGAGACCAGAGTGTTCCCGTCCTTACTCTACCTACTTATATTTATTTATTCTTGAAACAGGGGCATTGGTAGAACGGCATTAGTAGCCGACGTGTTATTCTGATTTATTTTCTACAGTGTTTTGGGGAAAAATAACTTTTTCAATTATCTTTACGATTTAATATTTGTAACGGCTGGTTCCTAACCGTGGGTAAATTGGTTCAAACCACAGGCTCTGTTCATTTTAATATCTGTGAAAAGTTTGTTACTTGAATGAAACGCAGGTGCAAAAAATTATGCTATTAGGTAATGCAATCACGGCTGACTTGCGGGTTCCACAAGCAAATATTCTTCCTTTTCGTGAATATCTCTTAATCCGTCAGTACATTAACGTTAACGATAGGTTTAAGTTAGCATAATGTTTATTAGGATATAATATAAAAGGTACCTTTGCGGTTTGAAACGGCCAAAACGTAAAAGGGATATATTTCTATCATGAAGGTGGAAATACATAAACCAATATGGTGTACCTTATCGTACAAAATCCCCGTGTGTTTGGCGCGTTAACTTTCCTTATCAATCTGAGCCGAATAATCTCCGTGGGATTCGAATTACGAGCAAACCTACACACGTTCGACTTTTGTGTAGTACGACTGTCTAACTTAACAAGTACATTATGAAATAACTAGCTTCTGCCTGGCAGTTAGTATATCATAGAACAAAATCACATGCATCGACTATACAAGTTTATGTTTCCTTCCATAAATTTAGCTCGGAGAAACTGTTATTTTAGACACATTTATAGACAATGTGTCCAGATCTGCCCTAACGCTATTCTGCTATAATTATTTTGCATCATTGATCCGATTGAAATGATTATGATTAGGTAAGCAATCGATTGAGTGTGAGAACACAACAAACTGATTGATAAATGAGAAAATTCGTAAAAACGCTTCAATAAATACTATATCTCTAAAAATCGCATTGTAAGGTTAAATTATAGATAAGGTAGGTATTTTTTTTTACTTTTCTGAATACAATAATGGAAGTATTTCGACTAATATTTGTAATTTTGTACATTTAATTTGGAATAATAAAAACAATTCTGTAAAATATAATGTTTCTAATCATGCATTTACAACCTTCTATATGAATTGTTAAAATATTTTTATGACGTCAACATTTTTGCTTGATATTGGTAGAGCTAAATTCTTCTGTCTCAACATTTTGTGTAAACCAATATAAATGAAAAAAAAAAAATGCTGGAAACTAATATGACTAAATATTATAAATAAATATTTATATTATATTATATTATATAGTAGAGAATTAGGTAGAGCCAAGTTTTTCGGTAGAGTTTAAATCACAGCCGATTAACTAAACAGTGAAATCGGTTGTCCTCCCGCTTACATTAGGGAGTCCCATGAGTGCGCTCCATTAGTCGAGGGCAGGTGTGAGATTTGCCGAAACCCTTTAATCTGGGGCTGGTTGAGGTCACTCATGTTTGGTATCTGTACCTGTTAGTCAATGTACCTTCGGATTTGTTGGGGCTTTTCTTTCATCATCATTATTTCTGCCAAAAGATGTCTACAGCTGGATAATAGGTCTACATTTTAGATAGCGAAATAAGAAATATGAAATGTTTAGAAATAAGAAATGTTTATTGCAATTACTTAAAAAACTATACACACAGGTTCTGGAGTCGCTCCTTAAGCAAAATTTGCTTGTGTTGGGAGACCCCGCTCTTACCATTTATACAAAAACAATATTTAAGTAATTTACTTATTAACTAATAGGATAATTATAGAAAAAATTAAAATAAAAAATGAATAAGGAAAATCTAAGATTATAATATTTATACAGAAACTGTTTAGACATGTTAGTATTTATAACAATAAGTAGACAGCACATTTAAACAGAACAAACATAATATTAAATACAAATTACTTGAGCTGTCACTAGAGTTAAAGCCTCATCCTCTGCACAATATTCTCAACTTCATCATAGGTTTTCGTCATCAGCCATTCAATTACAGCTTTTTTACATATAAAATATAACATCGAAAATATTCCTATTTGTGCATTGAGATAATTATAAATATATGACGATTGCCATTTATATTGTCTCATCGCAAATGTAGTTTTAGCCGTTTCACTGCGTACCGGGTGTTTCCTTCTACGACTACTGGTGTTATCGAGTTCTTTGTTATAAAACAGTGATCTATGCGTTTTGAGGATTAACTGAAGTATATAAAGCTTTCTTACTGTTAGTAGTCCTGATTCCAGGTAGAGACTTTCTGTAGAGAAACTATAGGGCTTGAAAAACATTACTTTTAATAATGAACGTTGTGCTCTCTCTAATTCTAAGAATTTAGTTTTTGTAGCCCCTCCCCAAATCGGCAAGCAATATCCTATGACCGATTGACCAAGTGAGATGTAAATTTGGCTGAGGAGATCAGTAGATGCTATATGACGCAGTGTTTTGAAAGTCCATATCAGTTTTCTGATTCTATTTAAAATCAGTTCAGTATGCATGTGCCAAGATAGTCTTTGGATAGCGACAATGACCAGTCATTTTGCTGCGCTTCGGGATTCGGGATTTGTTTAGAAAAAATAATTTTAAAACAATAGAAATTCTCTTCAGTTAGTGAAAGAACACTAGACAATTTATATATTGTTTGGGAATCCGTATTAAAAGCTAATGAGAGCCATGTTAGAGAAAGAAAAATGAATGCAGTTAAATGTCTAATAACTGTGTAATCTCAGCCCGTGAGCACCCTGGGTATGCCTCCTCTCCATTGCGACATTCTGTCCGGTCTTGTGCCATACTAATCCACTCTCTAAACGTAAGTAAAAATAAAAAAAAGAGCTCGAACTGTTCTAACAACACAAGTCATTTACAACGGGATATTTACCATGATTTGAGTATTGATTCATGATTTTTCTAACAATAGTTCAAGCATCTACACGATGAACCATGCACTATACTAATATTTGGTTTGTGCTTACGAGTTAAAACATTTACTTTATTTTATTACCTTCTGCCTGCAGCTTTGCACATGTCGCGTCGCTAAGACGACGTGTGCTGTGTGCAGGGACACACTAGACATACAGACAAACATGTTCGAGACTTTTCAGAAAGGGATCTTGTCTGAGTTGTCAGCCTTATGTCCCCTCGCTTGGATGTTAATACCTCTCTCACTCTCCTATAATCTACATGTACACGTCTACTAGGAGATACAGTTATGGTTTGTTTGTACCTTTATGAGTTTGTGATAACCGTACGGTAACGGTCCGTAGGTACCTAATCACTGAAAGTACCTACTAGTCCGATTTTGTAAATTCTTTTGCATAAAGAAAGCTACAGATAATACATTATTAGTTAGGTATTTTAGTTAGTTGTTTGATTGTTTTCTGTGATTGGGGTCTAGACTCAACTAGGTATTAACCTAGCCTGTAATAGGTATACAACCTCGAATTCCAGACACAATGTTTAACAAGACCTGTGTCTTGTTGAACATCTGAATTATTAATGGCATTCCAGAATAGGGCACTGAATAAATGATTCATAATACCTTTGAAAGGTACGTACATAATTTAGATTGTGTGAGTTGGATATGTAGGCAAGGAATTGTAAATTGGTTGTTTTGTGTAAAACTGTGTGAATGGCTATTCATGAGTTCTTGGTAGAAAACTGTGTAGCTATTATTGTAACGTCTCTAATGTTGGCAGATGTTGATATTTTCGGTTGGTCGCTGGGCTAAAACTGCTGGTACAAATATTTGTGTTCCGTCACGATCTAACAGAGCCTAACAGAACCTCTTTCCTTCCTAATCTGTAAATCATAATCTGTAATCAAAGAGACATAAGGAAGCAAACCAGAGCTGGAGTCGGGTTTACTTGAGAGCTTTTTTTGAGGTTTACGCTAAATGAATTGGAAATGATCCCGAACAAAGAACCCTACTTGTTAGTTATTTTAAAAACACCTCTAAAATATCTCTCCATTGTTTTTAGAGATATTATTACTTAAAAGTAACTAGGTTGATTTCGAGAAGGTAATTTTCTAGGTATTCGAGCACTTTGTTTATGATAATTTTAGTTTTTCAGAAAGGCAAAGGACAGAGGAGGATGGCAACAATAAAATATGGTTTATACCCACCAGTGTGACTGAGGGCTGGCCTGATATGTAAAGCTATTGAACCCAATTCTTAGTCAATTCTTAGTCCATCCCCGCTGGTCCCAGATAAAACTTTGTTGGATTATTCAATAGGTATGTATTTGTTTTTCGATCCCGCACACTAATGAAGCAAGTTGGACGCTGTTGGGTTCAGAAACTTTGTCCATTTAGGAATAATGTCCATGTCGGCTCAATGGATATTGAGGGATGATGAGGAGAGGATTGTCTTTTTTTTTTTGACTCGCTAGTTCTAGCATTTGCGATGATTGTCTTAAACTATTATCTTAAAATTTTATACTAATATATTGTTAGAGGCGGCAAGAAGGATCTAAGAGAACTTCTTCTTAGCTTCTCTTTTCCGCCCTTTCTTGCACTAGCTAGCACAAAAGTGTATCAACTATCTAGGTATTTAAAAAAAGGGATCAAAAATAGTTCAAAAATAGTTATATTTAAATTCGAAAGGTCCATAAAAAAACATTACTGCATTTCCGTGATCACGATTCACCTTCTCCTCCACACAGGCCCGGATTAGCCCCTAGTTCCACAAAGCCCGGGCGTAAGCCTAGGGGCCCCCATGGTACAACATTCATATCCCTAAAGTCTAGCTTGCCCGAAAAATTAACATTTATAGAATCGTTAAATATAAAATAAATGCCCATTTTTTAAGCAAGACAGACAAGATCCGGCGTGTGCGAGTGTGACTCGTGCGCCAAGGGTTTCGAACGTTAGTCATGTATATCAATATGAACTATATGTACCGGTTAAGGACTTGCTATTTAATGAATACCTGAAAATAAAAGGTTTCAGATGGATCAGTTTGCAAACTTCGGAGTATAGACGGTAATTGTAAAATTTTGTACTTTTTTCAAAATATTTCGAAAAGTATGTACTTAACCTACATAAATTTCAAAACCGGTTTTGAAATGTACAAACTGATACCTTTCATTTAATACCCCAGTTGACCTTCTAGGTCTCTTTTTAAATTTCGACACCACAATTTGTACCTACTGAAAATTTTAGTTTTAATTCTATAAATTTGTACAAGCCCACGAAATGTATTATTATTTTAAATTACAAGGTAATTGCTGCTGTTGTTGCTGCTGTGGATTAAAGAAGGAAAAAAAGGACAGAAAAAGCGAGACCATAAGGGTTTCAAAACCGATCTCGAAACCCTAAAAATGCCAAAAAGAAAGTGCATGTAGAAATATTGTAAGGCAGCGGGGCCCTTAAATGCCTAGAGGAGGACCTCTAGGCATTTAAGGGCCCCGGCGGGACGGATTAAGATTCCAGGAGGAATCTTAATCCGTCCCTGCCTCCACAGCCTATATTGGTCCAATGCTGGACGCAGGCCTCCCCTGATAAGTGCCTTATTGGCTTTTATCTCACGTGGGGTAATGCCCAAAATACCCACGCTGGGCATGCGGATTGGGGATCGTACTTCGGTGGTAGAATTGTTCTGCAGGGTGTACCCCTTAGTCGATACCCCTTAGTCGCCTCTTACGACACCCGCGGGAAGAGTCGGGGTGGTGCAAATTCTAAGCCGGCACCACACAACAGTGATCATGATCACTGCAACGCAATGAAAACGTAGGAATAAATAGACAAGATCCGTCAAGAGCGAGTGTGACTCGCGCGCCGAGGGTTTGTATATCAATATGTACTATAGGTACTGGTTAGAGACTTGGCTATTTGATGAATACCAAAAAATTTAAGGTACCTACATTTCAGATGTATCGGTATGCAAACTTCTGAGTACAGAGGGTAATAGTAAAATTTACGAGTTTTTTCAACATTTTTCAAAAAGTATGTAATCTACAGGAATTTAAAAATTGTTTTGAGATGTACAAATTAATACATTTCATTTAATATCCCACTCGGTGAGGTAGCTACCCCTTTTGAATATTATCGCTATTTTCGATAATATTTCAAAAAAGTGGTCCTCTTACATACTTCTCTATATTTTCTCTATCCATTTTTACAAACGTTACATACATTTCAGATGGGTCGCTCTGCAGACTTCGGAGATAGGGAGGGGGAAGAATGGGTATTGTTTCGAGTTTTTTCAAAATAATTTCAAAAAGTATTAAACCTACAGACATTTCAAAAACTTTTTTGAAATGTACAAATTGATACCTTTCATTTGATACCCCTTTTGTCATTGCAGGTAATCTTTTAACATTTCGACATCACAATTTGTACTGAAAGTTTTCAAGTTCATTTTGATTTTTTTTTTCTTTTAATCTGTAATTAAATGTATTATTATTTAAAATTTCACGTTATTTGCTGCTGTAGTTGTTGAGATATTAAAGAAGGAAAAAAAAAGAAAAAGCGATGCCATAAGGGTTTCGAAACCGATCTCCGATCTTCGAAACCCTAAAATCAACAACACAGATTACGCAGTAGATACAAGATATTAATTCCAAATTCAATAATTTTTCTGATACTGAAAAAACGAAAATGACCAAAAAAAACAAAAAAGAAACATTTTTACAAAAAGTTTATCCTGTTATTGGACGTATGTTAAGAGAATAAGCTTGTCAATTTTAGTTCGGGGCTGTAGATTTTGTTTAATAAATAAATAGACACACTGTCCTCCGGCGGATTCGATCATGCATGTGCCCCAATATCAAACGGTTTTGGACTTTTTACACTTTTCATGCGAAAATCTAGTTGATGATTTGAATGATCGTGTATACTTATTTAAATTTTTGAAGTATTTGAGAGTTCAAGTTATCAATTCTGCTTTACAGCAGACGTTGAAACTAACTATAATTTAGCTTTACAGCTATTATGACTATTATATAGCTACTGCAGCCAAATCCCTGAAACGAGCAACTATTCGGCACCAGCGGCTATGTGTCACAATAATGGTGAAACTTAATACATTACACACAATAACGGTATCTAATGTTCCGTCATTTCGGCGGTTAGAGCATAGTGCTTATCCTAGGATTCGAGTGTTTAGAATTAGTGTTGTGAAATTTTACCCAACAGTACCTAGGTAGTGCCTACCTACCAAGTAATTTCAGTATGCAGTAATGTCCACATTTTTTTATTCAATTTAATATTGTTTTAACTTTATTGAATCACACACGGCTTATATTATAGGTAATAAAATCTAGTTTTTTCGTACCTTGCCTTTTGCAATTTTAAATGACAACAATCGTACCGTGGAGTTTTCAACCATGTAGCCGCAACCAGTAAAAAGGTAGTGCCAAAAAAGATAAATCTTGCTGTTGGTGCCCGCGCATTTGTCAACGAAACAAAGCTTCCATTTTAGTTACAGATATCTGAAAGCCTGATCACGACTCGACCACTACCTGCCACTACTACAGAACGGATTATGTTCCGTTTTTCACAGAAGGTTTGTGAAGTAAATAGAGTTCTCTTTTACTGCACCTACTTACATAGATAAAATATGTAAGATAGATAGATAAGATTTTTTATTAAGTTCACACACAAACAGCACAGAAAAACATAACAAATCAACAAAAACAGTATTTAGGTAAGTATACATTAGGAAAAAAAAATTAAAGCAAAAGCCAAACAACCAAAAATAAACACAATACTAAAATAGACACCTACCTACCACCAGTGCACAAGCCCAAAGAAGATAACGATAAAGAGTGCGAGTAAGATATCGTATTAAGTATATCAGTCATCTAACACCCATAACACAAGCTCTGCTTAGCTTGGGGCTAGATGATGATGTGTGGATTGTCCATCATTATTTATTATTTATTTATTCATGGCTTTGAATCGCGGTTGATAGGGGAAGAAAACTAAATGTGGCACAGACGATCCCACCTAGAGTCTTTCCTTATGTTTTAACTCAGAATAACTAGTGTAGTAGGTTTTACCAAAAAAATATGTAAAAAATAGTTGTCGAATTTCTTTGGTCACATACACTGCCAGTCACAAATAACCAACCACACAAATACCTATTTACATGACAACAACCAAAACCAACTGACAGACGAACGTAGTTCCTCTTCGATCATTTCACTGGTATCTTGTGAAAGGAACTACAGGTACGTGTTGGCCCACGCTATTCTTTAATACGACTGCTGCGGTGCTTAAATCGTGAAACTATAGCCAGTGCAGCCGCTGTGCTGTGCTCCAAATGTTCGATTGTTTATTTTTTACAAACCATTGCGCTGCGTTCAAATGAATTCCTCCAAAGAATAGCCATTATTTACGATATAATTATTCCAATTGAAGTGTTTTTGAGTTGTTTAACGTTTTGTCGGACGATTGACTCAACTTGACTTCTGTGTTGGCAACTTGTGTCTTGTGCGGACTTTAAACTTTTCTGACAGTTTATTCATAGAAATATAGCTAATGGCCATAAAAAGAGACTCAGATTGACCTGTTAATATTTTTTATTTAACAATACCAGTAAGATTTAAACCTTGTAACTAAACTTTGGATTTTGAACTCTTACGGTGGGTACTGATACTGACCGGCGTGTTACGAGCGTACGTAATGAAACGTGTTACACAGCGAGCGTTCGTGCAATCAGTACGGGGAAACTAGGCATTCGCAACGAGCAACGAGACTGATTTTAGCACACGGCGTAACGTATCATGCTCGCTGCGAATAGCACATTTCGCTCCGTAACACCGGTACGCACCCGGTCTTGACAGACTTTTGTTCTTTTGTAATATATTTCTAAATTCATAGTAGGTATTATCGGTGCCTAAGTAATTTATAGGAAACAGGTAGGTAAGTTGTATCAGAATCACCTGTTAAATGGCAATAACCATTGGGTGATTTCAAGTAGATACCTACCCATCCTGTAATTTATGCACTGAACAGATACAATAATTACGAACCATGCTCCTTGGAATTAAAGTTTGGGACTGTTGGTTACGAATTTACTTACACGGAATAGAACGACGACAGTGTAAGTTCTTCCGAAAATTCTATAACTTTTAAATTATCTTTTTTGCCTAGCATAGCATCCTATCGAATTGCATTGTGTAACCATCATCATTGATTGTATCGTTGAATTGTGTTGAGTAACCGGATAAATGCCAATAGCTCTTAATTTCCGTAAATAAACCGGACAAGTTGTAAGTGATAGAGATGTGTAGATTAAGATTTCTATTGGTCCAATTTTCTACCACAAAACATTTGTTTCATAACCTAACATAAATAGATTTGATTCATTGATTAGTCGTCAATGGTTGACTCAGAGTCCGTAGTAGAGGGCTGTGCGCATAATCTTACAAATAATTTGGTAATTTCGAGTCCTGTCTATAATTTTTTTGACTACACCTTGTTTCTGTCTAATAACATTCTAAGCCCTATTCTTCTAAGACGTGAATGGTTCTCGATTACTTTTATCGTAATCTTAATGTGTCCGCTGGTACCAAGCGTACGTACTTTAACAACTAAATCAAGCAGAATATTATCATGTAACACGACAATCAAACCGCAGTAGTGACGCGAAATCTGACGCGAAATCTTCGCAAAATCAACTTTTACACCTCTTATTAACAGGCTTTTGTTTAGCCTGTTGTGCTACATCAAGAAGTTGCCTACTGATACTACTTCTATCTGATAATAAGGTCGTAAGGTGTATGAGCGACAATGAAAATGTAGCTGAACCTAATTTTGGGAAGGATTGATTATTAGGATTTGATTATCTTTTTCCTCAGGTTAATCGTCACGCTACGCGCTAAGCGTGTGAAATTGTACCTACGTACTAAAGGTGTCATTAGTATGTACCTACATTGTACAAGGTGCAGTACAAATATTAAAAAAATATTATTCCTTGAAAAGAAGAATGGCAAACTTTCCATGTCAAACATCTTCCTTCTAGAATCAATATTGTTCAATGAACGTCAGTACTTTTCAAAATTATAGGGGCACTCAATTTGTTATAGAGAAATTTTTATTAGCACCACAATTTTTGTAGTTGGTTCTGTTGAAGTGCTTAACATATTTTATTTTAAATTCAAAACCTCTTAAAATCCAAACAAAACTCCGTACAAAACTTCGTACAAAATAAAATTACAATTAAATAACAATGGCAGAATAACCAAGCTGTGTTGACTTCTAAAAGAAAAACTTTTTACTGATTTCATTCCCAATGCCATTCTACTTTCAAACTATCGCCGTCCAATAAATAATTAAAAGTGTAAAACTAAGGTTGAACTTCTAAGTTAGTTCGATGATTTTCCCGATAGAACCTGGATTGGTAATGGGCTGGCGCAAAGAGCGAACAGGCATTTCAGTCAGCACTGAAATGAGTGTTGAAGTTGCTCCAGGCTAATTAGGTGCTGAACAAACAACATGAAGTGTCAGGTTGTCGTTTTGTGGATTTTTTTTTTTTTTTGCTGGACAATCCACACAGCATCATCTAGTCCCAAAGTAAGCAGAGCTTGTGTTATGGGTACTAGATGACTGATAAACTTAATACAATATATAACATAGATAGATATTTTTTATTATATATAGAAAATACCCAGAACACCCGGAACAAATATTTGCAAATCGTACAAACATTTGTCCCAAGGCGGGAATCGAACCCGCAACCTTCTGCGTTGCAGGCGGACCTTCGCCCGCCGCGCCACATCGGTCGTGGATTTTTGTTGATTTGGTATAAACTTGCATAGCGCTGTTTAAGCAAAAAAAACATCTTGATTTTGCTCGTGCCTATTGATTGTGAAGGTAGACCAATGGTTCTGTAAATATTTAGTTGAAATATAAACGAGTGGTTATCTGGACTCGATACCTAATAATTTTAGTAAGCTTACGGGATACCTGCTAACAAAATCACTGACCTTTATTTCGTTATTGCCCGTCAAAGCTAAAAGAGACAGACCTCAGAGACCAACAAACAACATAAAAAAATATAATCGTCGATTTTGCTTGTGATTCTTCCATTTTGTCTTTTGAGTTTAGTTCTTTTTTGTGTTTATTAATACATACAATATAAAATAATAGCTGTTAACACCATAGTTTTTGCTGTTCTTAACCAACTATCTCAATGGACTCTTCAAAATAATTAAATTATTCCGTCAGAAATTATACAACTTGCCAATAATTCAAACAAAAATGTACCATAACTTCTTCCAGCTGCGGCTAATGATAATTTACTTCAATAGAAAACGCATTGCACTTACGAAGTAACCGGGATTGGGTGGACTCAATGATTTGGTTAAGTACTTTGTCTTTACGATCAATCAAACTCGCGGCGTTGATCAGAATCGACTTGTGATAAATTTCCCTTGGTGTACAATAAACAATACACTGTGTAATTTTTATTTCTAAACATTGCGCACGTTGGACTTCAGTGGCACTTATAATTAAGGCATAGTAATCTTTGCTTAGCATACATTTTGGTGGTTCGCATTGGAAGTAGATATGTACGCGCTACAAAACTTGGTAAGATACCTGTAGCTAATAATCTAGGTACCCACCTAGCTATCTAACTGGCAGTTTTCTAAACACATGTTACTTTAATAACTATAGTTATTCATGCGGCTTTGTAAATAAATAGACTGAACACATGAGTGTTCAGTCTATTTATTTACAAAGCCGCATGTAAAACTGCATTAACCATTATTTACCTCATTCACTCACCTTTAAATCGACAAATCGACATTCCTATCTGTTGGTTTATGAGGTTCATACTACATGTTTATTATTATGTATAGTCTATAGTCTAGTGTAGGTAGACGTAAGTTAGGTACTAAAAAGTTTAGTACCTAACTAAACTTTTTTTGATGATATCTTCCACAATACAATTATTGTTTTGGTTCCGATGATTCCAAAGTTAAAATTTATTAACAAACTTTTGAATTGAATTTAGTGGCCGGTAAGTAATCACACGAGAATGACGAGTTATAGTTGTAAAATCCGTTTATTATTATAATTGGAAATAATTACCAGTCATTGATAAACAGTTAAATAACGCTGAATCGCACTAAAAGTTTAATTAACCACCATATTGTGGTGCACATGTACAGTGGATCGAGGGCAATATGTATCACACCTCGCATTTTGATGCAGCCGATGTACCGAGCGCAAATTAATATTTAATCAGAGCAATGGGTATCACAGGGCTGTCACTTTTAAAAAAATTGTGGCAGTTAACGCGTTATGTGACACATTATGTAACGAAGACCAACCGTACCTACCTGTAATGTCCATTACCTTCACGTTACCGAACTAGGAAGTTTCTGAAAGCGATCGGCAGTTTAAAGTTAGTTTAGGCAACTAGTGCATGGTAAGTTTGGTCTTTTCCACGAAGTAGCAATTCTAAAAGCTGTTCTGACATGTTTTTGATAAACTTTTGTAGTTCAGTGGCCGAAGAACCCGCTGAGATGCAGGTGGTTGCGGGATCGAATTCTGCCTTAAACTCATTATACATTTTACAGTGACAAAATGGCTTCCCACAAGCTTCAAGCGAGTGACCCACAAACTGTCTGTCATCTGACGCCGTCAATATAAATGCTTCTAAATGTTACGAGTTAAAGCCCATATTTGAATACACATTTTTGTACTGTGCGGTAGCGATGCGGCCTCAGGGCCGCATCGCTTTGTCTGCAACAAACTTAAGAGCACATTAAATCTTGTTTTATAAAACATGTAAAACCTCACGTAAAAAACTTTTTAAAGTTTCGCGATCTGTTAACATATTAAACATTATTTGTCGGGTATATAACGCGTACCTTTTGTTTTATTTTCCCCTACGTTTCCATCGCGTTGCAGCGATCGTGGTCGCCCCGTGACCATGATCGCTGCATTGCAAATAACGTAATACAAAATATTCGAAAAATACACCCCACAGTTTACATCGTCAGGGGTTTAAAAACTGGTAACATTACAAACAAAATACAAACAAACAAAATACTCATCAATAAATTATTAGGACCGTTTTGTAGGTAACCGACCCAGCTTTTTATTACGTTTCAGTTGTTGTTTTTCGTAAAAGTCATGAATTACAGAAATATTTTATGGAATAAATTATGTAAAGTAGCTAGGTTGTACTGGCCTTATTAACATAAAATTACCTACGGTTTAAGTATAAATTGTCAATTTCAACTTCAATTAAATTTTTCCAGTCAAATTTCTTTCAGAAAAACAACACAACGTAAATACAATGAAGTTCCACATTGTTAAATATATTATAATTTTACAATTTTAATAGTTGTATGTATGTATAGCTGACCCGACAGACGTTGTCCTGTCTTGACTATGAATATTGAATTCGAATGTTTTTAGCATCTTTCTTAGCTTTTTCTTTCATAAGAACTTTTTACATTGGCAAACACAACAAAAAAAGATCTAGCGAAATCGGTTTAGCATTTCACGCGTGATGCCGTGACAAAGGGAAATAGGGATAAATTTTTATATAGTACATATAATAAATAAATAAAGAATGATAGATAGATTGATGTGCTGATCCGGGTGATGGTGTAGGTACAGTCAGCAAATATTGCAAATAATCAGCTGCCAAACTGTTTCCGAAAACAGCATTTTGCTCTATATTCAGCAGTTTTGGTTTTAAAATTTAACTTTCTTCACTAGAAGTCTTGTAAATGGCTACCGCCATTATTTTTCAACAATTTTATATAATTTTTTTTATGATAAAAAGAAAAAAATCTGCAGTATAGCCCAGTGGCTAATATTACAGGAAGATTTCTGCTCATTTTCATACAACTGATGTGGGACGCCAGTCGGGCCGCGGTAGGTTTAAATGCTCCCGTGGTTCGGCGAAAATGGCGAGAGGGGTCACCGGAGAGGTTTTAGTGGGTATTACGTCCTTATCAGTACGTCGAGTCCCACATAATTCTGGTCCGCCCCAGACCAGACTATTCGTAAAAGAATTTCCTCGGCCGAGAAAAAAAAAATAAACAACAAAAAAGGAGGCTAGGGTTTGCATAACGTATAAAAAATAAAAGACCTTTATTTTACCTATGTACCTTTTATCCAAACGCATGTTCAGCATTCTGGTACAGTCACCAAAGTGGATTTACTTCCCCTTGTGTCGATGTACCGCGGCTGCTACCATAGCGGTTTGAAAACCGTTGAATATGTCACGCGTTGGACGGCCGCCAAACCCAGCTTCGTATAACCACGTATTAGCTTTTTACCGCGGCTTCTGTCGCTGTCTGTTTTAATATACAGGGTCAATTTTTGAGACGGGACAGTAATGGCAGGTACCTTATCCGTTATATTTACAGGAAAACGTTCCTAGGAGATCAACCATAACTTTTTAAGATATTCTAAATTGCATTCACAGATTTTTGAAAAAATGTACAGTCAGCAAGAAAATGGTAATTTAACACAAACACTTTTTGATGCCAATCAAACGTACGTCGTAGGGGTGGGTGGTCTACCCTACCCTACAACCAACCCCTAGGGTAGGTTGTAGGCCTAGCTCCTGGATTTTAACTGACTGGCATTAAATACGAACCTAACGTGTTTGGTTGTCTGAGCTAGGCCTAGATATACTACTTATGTACGGGTATAAAACTCGAATTACATAAAATTCGACATTTTTTCTTTGGTTCCTTTAAGTATAATAATAAAAAGTGCTTTAAGAGTCTTCACGATTGAGAAAAAAATTACGATAAAAGGAAACATGAAAGTGCACTAGTTGTTTTGAAAAATCATTCAAGATATTCTTGAGGCTTTCTCCGGCCAGGTACCATGCGAGCGAAGCAGATGGCAAAAGCTAGTCTAAAAGAATGATCAGCCCAAGATATCGTGCCTTTTGAATCTTTTCATTGAAAGGTACATATTCGCCGTAGAAATATTTGTTTCCGACTTCCGAATAGATTTGGCAGCCTAGGAAATGAAGCTGCTATTGGTAGGTATGTATTGGAAATAAAAGAGAATCCAGAATCCGGCAAATCGAAATTCCTAGTAAGCAATAAAGTGAAACCAGAAAACATTGTAAATATTGGATCATCTTAATGCGTCCAATGAACCGGATGTGAACAACAATCAATAAACTCACAACGTTATTATTAGACGCGATTTGTACATAAATTTACCATGTGGCTAAGCTGAAATATATTCAGCGACGACTGAATTTTCGCAAGAAATTAACCAGGCGCCAACCAGTTTAACAGTAGCAGTGAAGTAATTAATTTGAGCTTTCGTATTGATGTTGACATTCCTCATCAGTACACAGAGGTCCACTGCTAAACTCGTCTCCCACAAAAATTATGGGGTTTCCATAATCACCACGCTTGGCAGGCGTATTGGTGATCTGACCGCAGTGATGGTATTGAGCAATACACATAAGAAAGGTGCTGGCCATTCTCTGGTGGGTTCCCTTTGCACACTCTTACAACATCCACGAGCTGAGTTTTAGGGGTCGATTCTTACACCGCTACCGCCACGTCACATATGGACATTAATACAATGTAAGTAACCCTGCATAACTAAATCTTAGTCGACGTGAATCTTAACGAGTAGATAATGCTGATGATAATGTTTTATGTTTCAAAACAGTACACTTATAAATTCGATAGCGATAGGTCCATTTCACACAGACTTGTCACTGGTAAATGGAACAAAAGTGGACATGGGACGAGAGGTACTCTAATTATTTAGGGCAACGGGCACTGATACCACAGATTAACTATTACCTGCTACATATATAATACGCCAGATATCACCCATTCAAGTTCGTAAGTAGTAATTACCCTCCCCCGTGTCAACGAAATAAATTCCGCGAATGTGTGGAATTTTTAACGATATGTAAATTTTGCGTGGCCATTAGGCAGTGTCCATGCAAATGCCAGGCTAGCAGAATAAATGCAGCCTTCATGTTTACCGGTTTATTGCTAAACGATGCCCATAAATGTGACGTTGACTGTAATCCTTTTCTTTTTTATTGTCCACGCGTGTTGTATGTGGTGTGGGCAATATGAGCAAATTAAACGGGGCACGAGGGAAGCTCACTTTTAATTAACTACCAAATGTTTGGAGGAGAGCCTTAATTCTATTTAACTCTCTTTCTCCTTCGCGAGTGATCACTCTCGTTGTAGAAGGTATCAACTTTACGAGTACCTAAGTATTAAATTGTTTGTTGTAGCGTGTGCTAATAATATACTAGGTCAACTTTTAACGCCGTGATCAAAGAGTAGTTATTGATATCTCATTGGCAATGTTATTTTCATCACAGCATCTACGTTTGCCAATCGCAGGCAAATGAAGAGAAGAATCATGCTGTTTCCAGATCGTTCGTTAAAATTCGGTAACCAAGTACCAACACGATAAAAATTTATTGGATAAACACAAAGTATAAACAACAAAAAAAAAATCAATCGTGAGTTCTTCAGAAAACAAACTACTTTCCTAAGAACCCTACACCGGGTTTTATTTGTAAATTAAATATATATATATATATTACATGAAGAAAATCATAAGTTGTAATATTAATTTAAATTCAAAACCAATATTACCAATTCCTGTTCAGTGAGCGATTGGCGCGCTACTGACTCGGGAAATTCCTTTAGGCAGCACATTCCATTTCACTGAAGTAGTCTGCTAGCTAATTCAATTACCTTCAATGTATCTTAAACGTGATCCACTCAAGAGATTCTCAGTGAAGATGAATGGGAACTTGACTTTTTGAAAATTAGCTTAAAATGAGCTACTGTGTCTTCCTTCATCCAGGTTATTTAACTAAAGTCAGTTACTAAACCGTATTTACTGATTCTTTCACTATTGTATAGAGAATGATCCCGTGGAGGACCCATTTTTATTCCCGAGGGATTAGTATTTATCCCGTTAAACTTAAAAAGCAACTTAATATTTATGGAGAATCACGACTAGCTACAACAATTTTGGTGATATCTGCGCCAATTTTTATTAGATTTTGATGATTCTTTCGTTGTTGTATAAAAATTGATTTTGAGGTGGTCTCCTATTAGTTTGATTCTCGAGGAATTGCTATGTGCGCCGTAAAACGTAGGTTTGTAAAAATTCTTCAGAGTATGATAATTTCATTATCACCTAATGGTTTTCGTGGCAACGGGCGTCAACAGTTTCATCCATGTGTTATCAAACTAAATTAGACTTGAATAATAACTAGATGTCGCCAAAGTAAACTCAATTTTTAGCAGGTGAACATAGACCTTCGGTCAGGAAAAGTAAGGGAGGGGTGATTCCGTTCGTCAGAGACTTAAGTAGATGAATATTTAATTTGAAGTCGATTTATCGTTTTTGAAAACACGCCAAATTAAATCTCCCTGTCAAATTTCACTGAGATCCGGTCAGCAGCTTAGGCGTGAAAAGGTAACAGACAGACAGACAGAGTTATTTTCAAACTTATAATATTAGTGCGGATATCATCCCGTCATTAATACTGTAGGAGAGTTTATAATAACAAACTTGTCTAAATCATTTCTTTGTCAAACACAGAATTTCGTAAAGTTGATTAATTTAATGAAATACTTATTTGATACTAGCTTCTGCCCGCGGCTTTGCATGCTTTAATTGAAATATAAAAGTAGCATATATGTTATTCCAGGTTCAGATCTTTACGTGCGCAAAATTTCAGGATCCATATAGTAGTTTTGGCGTTGTCCTTGGCCAAACATTTTCACAACAGCACAAACTTTCGCCTGTATAATATTAGTAGGACAGGATAGTGAAATGCTGAAAATTGTATTTTTATAATACGTTACGTTAATTTTAATAATATTTCGAATAAAGTTCCAAACCAAACGAATAATAAAATATGCAATGTCTGTTACATAATGTATGTATGTATACATAATGTATGTACCTATAATGCGACAGTTCTATGCGTTTCCTTTTACTTGACCGGATATGCTGTTATTCCAGTCTTCGCATCGTATTTTATGTCGCTCGTTCCTTTTGACTCTCTCTGCAATAAGAAGAGTTATCGAATAGTAGGAAATCGAACAAGTGAGAGTTTTGACCTGTGTATCAAGTAGCGAAGTAGTCTAGTAAATCTTTGAGGAATAATACAGTTTGTTACACGCAGATTGTTCCAAGTCGGCATATTTTTTTCCGGTATCTCCAACAATCATCGTCCGTCATATTTCAGCAAATTTAAACAAAATCTTAATGAATTGTACATTCCTCAGGAATAACTCCGTCGATTGGTGAAAACTGTATGAAATATGAAAAACCGTTCAATAGTTCTTGAGTTTATCGGTTTCAGACAGACAGATGCGGTGGGTGACTTTATTTTATAATGATGTGTCATTTTGGGAAAGTGTATTATTAGAATTCAGTCAATAAAAGCACTCTGTTCTTCTTTCTTCATAATAGAAAAAAAAAACTTACTTTTTGTCAATATTTTATTAAACACTTTTCTTAAAAAATACTCGTTAAACTTTATAACTTCACTGAATGTGGAACATTTTCTTAGAATTTTATTTTCTTTGTTAGCTCGAAAGTAGTTGCTACTTTTTTGAAGAGTCAAATCCTATTTTCCATTGTTACCTTTGTATAAAGAGAGAACACCAAAGTTAATTTTGTTCTGAATTGAATTCACGAAGTCGAAAGAGGTATTTATGACTGAATAATCTCTTGTGGAATAAATCAAATTAAATTAACTCCACTGCACTCGCATTGTTTTTATTTTCCAACAGATCTTATCTCTTCGCAGCTCACGTGCTCTGATCCTGCTCTCATTGTACAGCCCGCTGGCACAGGATAAGCGCAAATAGCTACACCACATCACTTAAATAATATATTATGCCGTTACGTTGCGGAAATTTTACAAAGTGATTTTGATTGGTTTTTTCATGGTGTAATGTTGTAACCTCACCATGAAAAAACTGAGCTTTTCTTCTACAATAAGAGTAAGCTGTGGTGGCTTGGATTTTTTTATTTAGTCTTATAGATTGTGTTACAAGCTTGGTTTTAACCTTGTCTGATTGCATGGCATGTCAATTTGTAGAAGGGAGGGCGGAGCACACGAAATGCATTTTGTTCGATCATTATCAGAGGTTTAGCGCGAAATTGTCACTAAGCGTTACGCCGTTTTTCCACCGCCGCCGTCACCAAAACGGCACCGACAACCATATGACGACGATGTAGCCACACATATAATTACGTGCATTTACTATGGCCGCCTGTCCACCGCACGCCAGTCACCCGAGCATCATCATTCGGCCGCCGAAGATATGAGTAGTTCGGCGCGACCGCTAGAACTCAGCCTGAGATTGTGACGAACCGATTTTTGTTTTAAGCCTCCTCTTCACTATCGGCGATTAATGTTACTCGTATGTTCGTCTGTCATCGACAAGGATTTTTTTTACATCGTCCTTGCCTTTGAATGTATAAAAGCAGAAGAAGTGGTTGCCGGTTCAACCTAGCCATTCCTTAAACGCGAGTACCACCAACTACAGCTACAACAAACTGAACCACGGAGATTGTCGCGGTGGACACACTCGATCGCCGCCATCACGTCATCTTGAACTCGGCCTGAAATAATATTGTTATCGATGCCGTTGTGACGGTGTTGACGGTAGCGGTGGACAAACGACGTTGAAGTTGTTGTGTCATATACCTCTAGACCATCTCTACGGGGAGTGTCTAGAGACGATTTAATGGAGAAATCGGTGCGATATTTCACCGTGTAGATAAAAACTATAATTTAGTTGCAAGAATAAACTATAAAAGGCTAATAAAACATTTAGAAGACAACAAACAAACTCTTTTATTAACATTAGTTTTATTATTTTAAGTAACTGAAAAAGCTGCTGGGTAAAAACCCTTCGTGTTCACGTTCCACTACCTTGTACAGTTTTCTCTTAAAAAAATGTCAAACTGAAGCTTTTCTGTTTAATAGCTTCCCAATTTGATAGTTATCAATGGAATGTAGCAGCTGCTGCTTTAAACTATGGTCACAGCCTGAAGCCAGAATTTGCATTCATACTGAAATAAAACTTCATCATGCAGGCCGGGACTCATCTACCATTCGTACAGAAAAATAACGGGATCATAATATCTGAACAAATAATAATATGACTGTGACTCTTGTGGAACAAACTAAGACTTATTGAATATCAGTCACACATTTTAAACAAGATCATAGGACCATATGTACCTATTTGGAAGAGAAAAACTATTACTCATTTATTCTACCGTAGGTGGGTAATTCTCACAGGGCTCTAAAATACGTGTCCGGCTCGAAAAAACAAACAAAAAGTATACCCAACCCTTTGATTTGTTTTTTAGATAGTAGATTAGGCTAAATTAATAAGGGAGGCCTATTTTAGTTGGTAATTTTCTTATTCTAAATTATATAATAGATTCAGGCGTTACTTTGCGGAAATCCATTGTAAATATAAGGATGAAAGATATTTAGTAACAATTCCGCGAAAAAACCTTCTCAAATAAGATCTTACAAAAGGTAGTCCGTGTAGAAGACCACACCAACCACAAAATGAAAGAACATCTATCAAAGCAAGTCGTCAACTAGAGTCGTTCCTCCACGAGACATCATCAGGACACCATAATACTCGACCTTGACATTGAGAGCACCGACCAACACCGGAAGAGTCCCACCAGAGATGTTGTCACACCGAGCTCCGCGCGCCAAGTCTTAAGTGACTTGGCGCGCGGGAACTAGTTGACGACTTGCTTTGATAGATTACAAAAAAATAATTCTGCCACGAAAGTCAACCAAATAATTAGTTTTCGAAGAATGACCCAGGTATACTAGTGGATACACTTAATGTCGTTAGTTTTCACTTGTGTATTTTTAGTGGGTTTCTACATATTTGTTACTTTTTAGTTCTTGATCCTATTGAGAAATTAAGACTTGTGGGACCATGGAAACAAATAATTTCCCGAGGAGCACTAAAAGGAGACATCGCAGATGGACCACGGGCAAAACACGATACCAACCAGTCTTACTAGTTTAAAATGTTTTAAAAAATAATTTTATATAAAAATAATTTAAATAATTTATTAGCTTACTACTTTAACTTATTATTTAAATGCAATCTAAGCCTCTGGCTAAAAACAAAAATTTGGTCCAACTTGCATAAAAATAATGTTTGCTAAGTCAAAATTTCGAGTATCCAAAGAGTATTCAAATCTAAATTAAAATTCGCGTATCTCATTACGAAAGCAGCCCGTCCTAGTTTTGGTTCGCATTCTTTGCAAGTATTTTAATTAGTGAAGCATTTTCTTTCATTAAGAACGCTCCTCGCTTCTCGTAATTTTATAAAAATCCTTAGGGAATATGAGGGATTGAGCGGTTCTAGGTAAATAAGTTTTCAGCTAGATCATGCATGCACCTTTGTATGTATGGTGGACAAGTTTTGCCGTGGCGGTTGTAATCACCGTTAAGACGCTTCAATATAATAATAATAATAAATCATTTATTGTTCTCTTCACACAATATCAAAGCAGCTTTTAGATTTTTTATTTCAAAGTCATCATACAAAAATCAGATCACCACTAAAATTCTGGTGTAAGGACATTTAACAATTTTTCTTTCCTATAAATACCCGCTTATACCCACCTATACCTACATGAAAAAACGACCTACACTGGTGTTAAAAAAATAAGTTGAATTATTTTAAAGGGTTCTCGATGTATGTTTTTTTAACAATTATATACAGATAAAAAATGTTACGCACACTAATTCAAGCCTGAAACTGTTCTTATTTACCTAGTATTCTTGTTATTTTGTAATAAGTATGATATTTTGACAGTAATTAAGCTGTTTTATTGCTAAGCTATAACCCAGGGATAAAAGGGCCACTGTATGTCATTGCCGCATTGAAAACGTTAGAGCCACGCAAGCCGTATTTAAAATGCACTTGTGATGGAGTGCGCTGATAATTATGTGGTTGATTGTACCGCGGTTAGATACCTACAAAGAGTCACTGGCATACTCAGCTACGTAGGTTAGCGTGTCCCGTCAATGTATGGGGAAAAAAATTCACGTTACAGCAACGTAAGAGGTATCTAAAGTTGCGTTATTTCACGTAGATTATGAAAAAAGTAAAAAAAAACTAAAATTACTCCCCATCTTGAGGCCTCTACCGCTCGTTGAAGTTTTTTAAATTCAAGTTTTTAGTGACTTACATACATCGTGGGGCTAAAATATAACAAAATTAGTTTAGAAAGTGTTTAATGAATTTAGAGGATAAAACAAAGCATAAACAATGAAAATAAACAAAATATATCTTAGAGTTACAAATGATTAAAATCTAAACTTATTTTTGTGACCAAAATTTGGCATTTTAGGACGAGATTGCATCCGGGCTCAAATGAATCCATCTCTCAATTTAGCGTTAGTCACGCTTTGTGAGGCCTCTGTCACTAATTTCACACACCACTCAACAGATTAAGTGTGGCAAGGAAATTTTTTATATATTGTAATTTTTAGAAGGTCCTCGGTTGAAATGTGTCGAAGAACCGGAGTGATGCGGTAAATTGACATTCTTGCCACATTATAATTTTGGTGTTATCACTGGCATCGAAGTTTATTTTAGAAGGCCTAAATATTCGGCGTTTTGAATTATTTTGAGCTTCTCTAGCTTTAATTATTTAATGCAATCCTAGCTCCCGAATGTCTCTCAAAAAAATTCTCTTTCATCAAAAATAATACTGACAAGTATATTTGCTGGATGCGCAAAAAGTGAGTTTCTTGCGATCACAGAATCTACAACAGTTTTGAGATTTTCAGGTAAGAATCGAAATAACATAATCAGTTGATATAGTAAATGCTTGGCTCCGTCCTTAAAAGATGCCTTGTGCTTGACTATGAACCAAATCGGTGCGTAAACTCTAATAACGAAGTTGGTAAGCATTTGTAGGTTTTCAGATTTGGAGTACGTAGTCAGCTGTCGTTTTACTAATTTAGCTGTTTCTTGTCCGTCAGCGGTTTAGACCGCTGATATCCATTTTCCTTTCATTTCTTTGGTCCAACAAAAAACTTCGCTCTGCGATGGGAACTTTTGACGGTTTGAACACAAACAAGATTCAAATGAAACGCATTTACAAGCAGCAACGTCAAAAACGCTTTTAAAACATTTCGGTTTGTTTTCGTAACTATAATTTTGTTTCTTTTGAGGTATCTTTTTAAACTGAGGTACCTTTCAAAATAAGCTTTGAGTAATTGTAAATCTCGTGACTTATGAACGATTGTTATTGAAGCTTTCGCTTTATGATCTCCTCACAAACAATTGGATATACTATATCTGTATTGGATGGATATTTTCCATTATATTGCATTTTCAGGTCGTTCTTTACGTATAAAATAAATCTTATGACGTCCTTTTGCAGTTGGTAGCTGCAGATGATCAAGTTCTTTGTATGGTCCAAACATAGAACATGTAGTTTCACTTCGCCTTCAACTCATTGTTTAAAAATGTAATATATCATCGGTATAATATCCACTTTTGACACTATTGTAATTGAAACTGTACCTTTATGGCATAAAATTTAGTTTGGATACAAACAAAACACTCGCGAAACAAGTACAGAATATTATTGGAAAAAGTAGAAAATTGAGGGATGTTGGAAGTGGAATTGAGGGTAACCCTAACAAATACGAAGATGCTGGTAACGTTTCTAACCACGCAGATTAAAGATCTGTTCAGGTACTTCTCCAAAGTATAGCAAAGTAATAATATTTTTTTCAGGATTCAAAATTATATGTATAAAAAAAATCGGCGTAAAATGTAATTTTTTGAAAACTTTGAAGGCACCGGCCTTCAAAGAGGCCTGAAGAACTTTTCTTCGATTTTTTAAAATTTTATTCGTATTCTATGTACATTTTTTCAACTTTCGAGTGGTCTTACGTTACGGAAATCCAAAAAAAGTTTCTACGGGACACCCTGTAGGTATCTAGCCGCGGTGTGAACGTGCTCAAGCATAATCTTAGGTGGATAGTAACAAAACATACACCTTGGGTTAATTTTCATCACAGAGCTCCGTGATTTAACTTATTTAGGCACACTGCAAATGGTTTTTTTAGGATGTCATATTATTAAATAAATAAATAATGCTGGACAACCCACACAGCACCATCTAGCCCCAAGCTAAGCAGAGCTTGTCTTATGGATACTAGATGACTAATAAACTTAATACCATACATTACTTATATAGAGGTATATAAAACATAGAAAATACCCAGAACACCCGGAAAGATCGTACAAACATTAGTCCCATGGTGGGAATCGAACCCGCAACCTCCTACGTCGCAGGCGGACTTCGCCCGCTGCGCCACATCGGTCGGTAATTTGATTGTGGTTTTGATAGCATTGATATGAAATGATTATGGTTTTCATGTTGACCGAGTCAACATGCAAATACATCATAGTACGTCTCTGAATAAAAATAAATAATTATTCATAGATTGAAAACCTTAACATAGTGTTCCGTAGGAAAGTAAGTATTCACAATTTATACCTAAACTTCCCAATACTGAAATGACAATGACAATTTTGTCATTATTTCTCAATTCACCTGAGCCCAATTCTTTTTAAGCCCACAAAGTTCAAAATTAATTCACAAAACAATAATTTGTCTCAAACGCTGCATCAAAAGATTGAAGCTGAAGAAAAGTCCCTCGAGACTTGTACACGAGCGGAAACAAGACTTCAATTTAAGAGCACGCTGAGTTTTAATTGTTGGAAATACTCGAGGTTCTATAAAACGGAGTAACGAGTATTATTTTCGGAGAAGTACCTATTTGTTAATCTAAAAAGAATAGACTTAGGGAACTGGAAGTTTGACCTTGCATGAAACTGCAAGTCACGAAAAACGGGAACTAGAAGAAATATTGTAGTACAATTCACACAGCATTCAACAAAATTAGCTCTACATTCCTTGTTAGCCTATTTAGCAGCAAGTTATTCTGCGGATTTAAGATGGTAAATGCACATTATTTTCCTATTTAATAGAAAAACAAAATTATACTACTTTCTGCGTCTGTAGCGGGTGTTTGTCCGCAGCTCCTTAGAGGCCATAAAGATAGTTAATTGGCCCTAATTGTGATTTACTTGTTTTTCATCACTCTCTCCAAACAGCACGAAAGTTTCTTGATTTGAACCAAAAGAGGCCACCAAAACCTCCCCGGGACCATGATAAAGGAATTATTTGCTTAATAGTAAAATTCCCATTTAGTTCAATCGTTTTGAAACACGAGAAATTAAACGAAAACAACATCATTTTGGTTCCTTGAAATTGAATACAACTTCCAGGTTCACATTACATTACGGGATAAGTTTTCTATTTCGTTAAGTTCTTTACTGGTTCTTTAACGTCACTTTTATAGCGGCAGTTAAATTCTTTTGAAGGTTACTCTGTGGCTGTGGGTGGAGATTTGACGAGCGACAGGATATTATTGAGTCTTATTTTAATTTTCTTCTTTCATGATTGATTTTTAACTTCTTGGAAATAGTAGGTAAGCAAACCTAGGTGATTAAACTATAATTATGTCAAATAAGCGTTACTTAAAGCATCTATGCTCTCAGTACGGAGTCTACATTTCACTAGATATCTGAACTACGTCTAGATTGTTTGCAACATTCTGCAGACAGTTTTACCGATTAATTAGTAAATACTAGCTATTTGTCGGTATAAGTTGATATTTTCTTTGTTGGAAAGAAAGATAAGATATTATATCACTGTGAATTTATGCTTGTTAGATGCTTTTTAGGATTTGACTCGTATTTCTTAGAAGAGGTTGACGCGATACGATATTGTACAGAATATACCATATACAAAAACCGACTATATAATGTAAACCGAGAATGACAGAAGTGACACTTCTATCATTCTCGGATATCTTGGATCCAATAGCGTCTAATTGTTCTTCTTAGTTATGCCAATTTTTTTAATCTACTGTATTTACAGGATCTTTAGATCAACGATGATCTTCTTCATTTGATATGCTATTTTTGTCATGACACCTACGAGTTGTTCTCTATGACTGTACATTTCCAATTATCATTTTAAAATAAGTATACAGATTTCAGACAAAACTTAACTAGGAAACTGTGAAAATGTCTGTCGATCGATTTTTGCGCAGAAAGGAGCCAAATAATGGAAAGTATACCAACTCCGGATCCTGCATCCATATTAGTTTCTGCTACAAGGTCTGGGGTTTTTGTGCTACAAGAGCACAAAAACCCCAGTTTTTGTGCTCGACTTCGTGAAAGACGCTGCCACTACGTCAGCTCAAAAGCTCGCATGATATCTGCATTATTTTTAAAATTTTCTGCAAAAATATGGTTATTTTACATATTTTTTCAATTATGTACCTTGCTTATATAATTTAAACACTTTTACATATTATTTTTCCTGGCTAATCAAATAACCGTTTTGTTAGATATAAGTACCTACTTGAAAGTAAATAACTCGCAAGCTCTTCAAAACGTTTTTTTTTAATAGCAATTTTATTCCTTTTTTTTTTTGGTTTTGAGCAATAAAGTTACAAAATAAATCATGTTGACGACGTTATAATGGCCACCGCCCACAGAATGGAGGACATAATTTCTGATTTTCCTTTAATTTCAACATGACATTTACATATATTAATTTTCCAGACATATTTTTTGCAAAATATTTAGGTATCACAGAGAATAGGGATAGAAGTTTCCACAGTTGGCCAATTCATAGGTACTTTAGGGATTGCAGTCCGGATAATCGGATATCCGAATTATCCGGATATCCGCTAATTTTCATATTTGAATAATGGGAGCACCTTTATCCGTATAATACGAATAATACGGATATTTAGTTGTTTTCTCTAATACACAACACTACAGCGTCCAGTACGTTAGAAATCGTATATACTTAAGCAATGTTACCAATGTTACGGCAATTACCGTGTTCTACGGCTTTCAGGTAACAAAATAACAAAATACACGGCCTACAGCTGCAACCCTGTGGCCGTAGAAAAATTCTATGGCTTTTCGCAAATTCTTCGGTACGTAATTAATTTATCGATAAATATATCAATTCATTTATTCGCGTTCAGTTTTAGAGTATTCCATTGTTATAAATCTATGGCTCGATTCTATATCTGAATCCGAATGCCAACATTGCAAAAGTTGTCTATAGAGTCGTAGACTAATATTCTACACCAAACAAATATTGCATCCCTATTTTCATGTGTATCCAATTGAATAGAGAACATTGTCGAACATTTAAAGACATTTTATTAAAAACAACCTTTGTCAGAATGACTCATTTTTCAGCAGATAAATAAAACTTCCAATTAAAGTGTAATTTTTGTACGGATCACGTTTAATAATTTTTTCTATACTTTTCGCTTAATTATGGTGTACTTTTTCATAAATAAAAATAATGAATAAGTAGACATTGTACCTAAACCTAGTATAACCTAACAAGACGGTGACAAAGGTTGATTTTGCTAGAGACTCAAGTGACAATCTTGTTTTTCAAGGAAATTAAATATAGAGAAAATTACTTAAAACACAATTTTATTCATCAGAAAATATTATAAGAACCCCTACTTAACAGAAAAAAGTCTTATTTTATTCTTTTAACTACCTAGTTAAAAGAATAAAATAAGACAGTTTTCTGAATATTCATCTCCACTGCTATTATCAGAGCTATCAACATCTACCCCATTCCATTGTCAGTACCAGTCAGAGTTTTGTACAACTCATGGTTTTTTTTTTTGAGAAATGGAAGTCACTTTTCCAATTAATTAAGTTTTGCCCTTTCTATGGGAATTTGACCACCAGAGCCGTCACAAGGCAGAATGTTACCTAATGCATACAAACTTGAAAATAGCACCATTTGGCTAATGTTGAATTGTATTTCCTTATTTTGAGCAGTGATATGGCTGACCTGTAATCTGTTTCCTAAACACGGTTTTTTTACCTTACGTACAAGGCCGCCTAAAAAAATTCATTGGCAACACTGATTTAAGCACACAATTTTTGTGCAGTTAAAAATATACATGTCATTCGTGCATGTCTCTGAACTTATAAGGCAAGCAAGACCTACACTAGCGCCCAATCGCATCACTAGACACTGGTTGGTCAGTAATCCGACGACGACAGGGACCGGTCTCCACGCAGCGCAGCTTCCCCACACGGAGGAAGGATTCCTATTTATGTCAAAAACGTAAGTGCGATGGAAAGAAGTAAGCCGTTTTTATTTAATATATATTTTAGTTTTTCAACCCATTTGATCGATACTCTTATTTTTAATCTTTATATTAATTCGTTTTTATGTTAATTCTATTGTTTTAATAAATAATTTTATTATTTGTTAATAAATAATTTTAGAATGGGTTCTTAATGTATTGATTAATACTCAATAAATAAATACATTAAGAACTCATTTTCCTAGTTTTAATTTAAATTTTATGTTTATTTATAAATTATCCGAATTATCCGAATATCCGGATATCTGAATAATAAGGGTGATAACAATCCGAATTATCCGGATACGTAAATTTATCGGATAATGGACCCTTAAGTAATTTTGTGAATGGGTAATCCTGGGGATCCGTCGCTTATAAGGGGGAGACTTGCGCCTAAGAGTGTACCAGTAATAAGCTGTAGATAGATGTGATGACGAATCCACCGGGGCGTACATTCTTTCACCATTCGGCAGCTTCACTAATAGATGATGATATGAGGATGGATAACTTTTATTTAAAATTCTTATACCTTTTTTTTATATTATGGTAATGGCCTTTACTAACAAAGAAAATTACAATCTAATAATGGAAATAAATTAGAACTAGTATTTACAATTAAAACAATTAAGCTAACTGCAGACTGGTGAAAACAATCTACAGGTAGCTCAATTGATCCATATTAATACCAGTTGGAAGCGTCCCCAAGATGTCGCGTCGACCAGACATTCAGATAACTTTTTAAAAACCTTATACTTAAAACAGTTTATTTCATTTTAACTAATTCCTAAAGTTTTACCTATAGACTAGGTTTTATCCACCACGTGAGCAAAGCCACGAGCAGAAACTGGTAGATTATTCAATAATGTTTTAAAGTAGCGGGTTAGGTAATTACCCTGTGGACAATGTTCATTTTGAGGCTTTCTTACATTGAGAAACCTTAACCGGTTAGTTGCCAAGGTGCTCTCGTTTATTTAATTAAGAACCTGAGATACGTTTTCTTAATATTAGGATATTAAATAGACGACGGTACACTTATAGTCATCATCAATTGTATCACACTAACATTATAAACGCGAAAGTTTGGATGTTTAGTTGTATGGATGGATGTTTAAAAACCTCTTCACACCATAATGCCTAACCGATTGCGCTAAAATTAAAAAAAAAATGGCATAGGTTAGTCTATCCTAGCTTAGAGGTAGCTCTAAGCTTAGAATCAAACAAAGGCTACTTTTTATCTCATAAAACAGTTCCAATGGGATATAGATAACCATAAAACGTGTCCATAGAAATGATGCGTGCAAAGCCGCGGGCAGAAACTAGTTTTTTTATAATACACATGGTTATGTTCAGTAGCTCTAGCTAATTGTTTCGTTAACTTACCTTTAAAATTATTGACGCTACTCGTTTTTGCCTGGTAATTTAAAATAATAGGTTTTACATAAAGGAGTCGATTTTAATCAAAACAAAGTTAATTAGGGTTCCACCGCTCGTCTGACAATTTGTTTTCCTCCTCACAATATAGGTACGGACACCATTGTAATTCAGCGTGGTGCAATGACCAGCTTAATTATACAGAACGGTGAATAATATCTTTGTGGGCGATCTATTAATAAAAACTTGGGTTTGTGAGTGATGAAGTAACGTTTCCCACCCGTTTGGCGCAATCCATTTTATAAATTTTCGACGATTTTCCGTTGCAAAGCACATTGGATTTGATTAAAAGGCCAAGTATTATCAAATTGACGGATCATT
This sequence comes from Eupithecia inturbata, assembly GCA_963662085.1. Taxonomy (NCBI): domain Eukaryota; kingdom Metazoa; phylum Arthropoda; class Insecta; order Lepidoptera; family Geometridae; genus Eupithecia; species Eupithecia inturbata. The sequence goes on from OY759192.1 coordinate 4,232,615, forward strand.
TTGACGTGCAACGTTGAGTTTTAATAAGATTTTTATTTTTTTTGTTATTGTCTAGTAATCACATTCTAAATTAATGTTAAATACACTAGAGTATAATTACAATCTAGCCATAGAATTGGCTAATGGGTAATTTAGTTTTAATTTATTTTTATAACAACATATTACTAAGAACGTGTCCATTGGCACTTTTCTTATTGTCTCTATACTTAAGGTGAAGACACTTTGTTCATGTGTTCTTTAAGAAAGCACTTATGCACATACACTATAATTATCACTACACTAACTCAAAAGGTTTTGTTCTTTTGAGCCTTCTCACGATGTCCGTGTTGTCGAGGAGCTGGATTGCCTCGACGTTCACATGATGATGAAGCCTCTGTTCGTGAGCCTCTGCGTATTTTTGTATGACTGTGTCGACAAATTCAATATTTAGGTCCCGATGAATATCGTCATTCTTACGTACCAAGGAGCATTAACAATTGACCTAAGTACTTTGTTCTGGAATCTTTGTATGATTGCTACATTTGTCCTTTTTGTACAGCTTCAGAGCTGTATTCCATAGGTCCAAATTGGCATGAGGACTTGTTTATATAATAGAAGTTTATTGTGTACTGCTAAAGTAGAATTTCTTCCAATTAGCCAATACATCTTTTTGTAGCGGATCTCTAACTCCTCTTTTTTCTTTTTGACGTGAGCTTTCCAGCGTAGCTTCGCGTCTAATGTCATGCCCAAATACTTCGCTGTATTTTCGCATGGTATTATGGCCCCGTTGATGAAAACTGGATGATATTGATCTCTTTTATTGGTGAAGTTGATGTGACTCGACTTCGATTCATTTAATTTTATTCGCCAGATTTTGGTCCAGTTGTGTATTTTATTAACAGCAACTTGAACCTTTTCGGCTGCCTCTGCATGCGTTTTTCCAGTGGCTATTATAGCAGTGTCATCGGCAAAAGTTGCGATGGTGTTGCTTTCATGTTCAGGGATGTCATAAGTATATAATAGGTATAGGACCGGACCCAATACACTTCCTTGTGGCACTCCAGCTTTGATTTCCTTTATTTCAGAGTAAGAATCCTCTTGCCTTATTCTAAAGGCTCTTCTAGCTAAATATGATTTAATAATTTCTACGTATTCTATTGGTAATATACTATTTAGCTTTATTATTAGACCTGCATGCCATACTTTGTCGAAGGCTTGAGCAACATCGAGGAAGATTGTAGTACAGACTTCTTTATTTTCCAGTGTTTTCTCAACTAGATTCGTTATTCTGTGGACTTGATCTACTGTAGAATGTTGTTCTCTGAATCCAAATTGATGCTCTGGAATGAGTTTCTTTTTGTCTAATATTGGTTTAAGCCTTTTTAAGAACAGCTTTTCAAATAGCTTTGACATGATTGGAAGCAGAGAGATTGGTCTGTAGGATGTAGTCTCTTGAGGTGGTTTTCCTGGCTTTGCAATCATGATTACTTCCGCAATTTGCCATAAATCTGGCACATATTTCAGTCGAAATGAAGCATTTATTAGATATGTTAGTTTAACTAATGCTTTCTTTGGTAGATTATGTAATACTTCTCCAGAAATAAGATCAAACCCAGGAGATTTTCTTGTATTTATTTTTTGTTTTATTTCACGCCAAACTTCTTTAGGTGAAACAAGCTTTATATCTAGGTTTTCATCGCAGATTTCGGTTGCATTAGGGTAACAGTTTTCTTGGCTTTCATTTGGCTTGAAGATGTTTTCTAAATGTTCAGCAAATACTTTAGCTTTTTGCTCATTGCTAACGGCCCATTCCCCGGGTCCTATTTTTATTGGTGGGATCTGATTAATAGGTCGTTTTATGTTCTTTGTAGCTTTCCAAAGAGAGTAGTCAGTACTGCGGTCATTGGTTAGACTTTGTAGATTTGTTGTATCAGTGTTGTGTTTTTGGATTTGCTTTTTCAGTTTCTTTGTTAGAAAATTCAATTTATTTTTGTCTTGCGGAGATCTTGTTTGGTGCCAGCGGTTTCTTTGTCGACGCATTTCATCGATAAGTTGTTTTATTACGAGGGGATAGACATTCATAACTCTTCTTGATTTGATGGCAGGTGTAGCTTCCCATGCACTTTGCTGTATAAGTTTTATAAAGTTTTCTAAGTCCTGGTCGAGTTGCTCGGGAGTTTTCAGTGGAACTTTTAGTACTACTTTAGAGTCCAGGTCAATTTTAAATTTCTCCCAGTCTGTAGTTTTGTTTACTAATGTTGGATTTCTTTCAGTATACAAAATCCTTTCGCTCATTTCAAGGTATATCGCAGAGTGGTCGGAGTTCATATCGTAGCTCTGCGTTGCTCGTAGATAGTTTGGAGATATATTTTTGTACACAAAAAAATCAATGAGGTCAGGTATTTTTTGTGGATTGGTTGGCCAGTACGTTGGAGACCCTGTTGCGATGACATCGCATTTTTCTTCTCTTACTGCGCACATCAGCTCTCTTCCCTTTGTATTGGTTAGTCTGGAGCCCCAGTAGGTATTTTTGGCGTTAAAATCACCCCCTAGGATGAATTTTTCGCCTAGCGTTTGAAAAAAGATTTATTAGATTAGATTTATTAGATTATTAGATAGATTTATTAGATTAGATAAGGCTAGGAAACAAATAAATAGATAAGACTTACCTAAATAAGAATAAAACTTATGAATTTTCTAGTTTGGTAGTACAATAAAACCAAGCCAATTCTGATAAAGTTATTAAAACTTTTTGAAATCAGAACGGACTTAGTGGACTCATTGGCTGGAATCGTAAACTTTTCTGTTAGAAAAGTCAGAGAAGACAATCCCCTTTATTAGGTCTCGTTCGATCTCTAAGCACAAACTTAAGGTGGGTACTGACCGGCGTTACGGGGCGTAATGTAACTTGTTACACAACGAGCGTTCGTGCAGTCAGTACGGGGAAACAAGCAACGAGATGGTTTTTAGCACACGGCGTAACGTATCATGCTCGCTGCAAATGGTACATTACGCCCCGTAACACCGGCCAGTACCCGGCTAGAGATCTAACTACTTACTACACTAGTAGTAGTTCGAAACTTCGTTTGTAACCGTTTGGTGTAAGAGAATGAAAGTTGTGGCATTTTCCTGAAGAAATAGTTTTGTGGTAATAGCAAATACTATCCTTTTGCGATCGACAGTCATCTCAGATTTGAGAATCATGTTCTTAATTTGGTAAAAACTTGTTTTTACCGCCTAAAATACTTTACAAAATTAGGAATCTGTTAACTGAAGCATCCCGTATCGTCATTTGTGAATCGCTAATCATTTCTTAACTAAATTATAAGGATATCGTTTTTTGGTCCTCGTTTACTTGCGAGAACCCAGCGCACCATACAAAGAGTGCAGAATGCTTGTTGTCGCTTTTGTTTTAATATTTTGCCTCGTAGTCATATAACAACGTATCTAAATAACATGTTCTTGTTGAATATGGAATCACGATGACTACTGCACCTGGGAGGAATGGTCTTTGACGTAATTAAGTTTAAAAAGCCTGAGTGAAAGCACTCAAAACTGAATTTTGGCTCTGGTGAGAGGTTACGGTCAGTAATGTCTGTACTTTCCTTTTATAATACAAGACGGCAGTTTTCAGACAAAGTTATAGGTATTTGGTAAAGAAGTGCTGGAACAATATCCCTCCCCCTATCCGCAATGTTAAAACTAAGTATACATCTAAATTAAAGTTCAAAAAGTTTTTATTGCAAAAACAAATAGAAGGTGTTCCTAAGCACTTCGTATGCCAAAAATTACCTGCCGTCGATATTTTTTCTGTTTTAATATTTTTTTTATCACACTATTGTTTTATTTATTTATATAATATTTGAAATTATTTTAACTTAAATCTTTAAAAAATCATAAATACTACTTGCTACACAACCACAATAATTCATAGATACCTACTGGTCCGTTTTTCTCGTTCTTCTCGTTCTCGATCAGGTTTTGGCTGAAAAGCAGTGTTTTTGCTTCTAAGCATAAAAGTCACTAAGCCATGGCCTATTTGTCGTGCTGCAGCACACACAGACTTGCCTATATTAAGTTATATCTAAGTTTTACATTTTAAACATGTTCATTTTATTATTTAACTCTATTGTGCTTACGTTTAAAATTGTGTATTTATGTTAATGTACGTGTCTGTAGTACCAAATTTAATTTTTGTCTATTTATCTAAAATCTAAACAAATGTGAACAAGCTACAGAAGGGCCAAAATCTGCATCAATTCATTCTAATTTTATTCGTTCACCCGTTGAGTTAAGAGCAATAAACAAGGGTAATTTAGCAACTTCTGCCGTAGCCTATCCCACTCATTAGGCGAGGCCAGGATAATTACTGAGCACAGAATGCTAAATAAGTATAGTCACTTTTACGATTAAAGCGAACCAGTATTTGTGAGAAAATATTTTTAGAAAAAAAGGTAAGGACTGGTACGCTTCATTACCTTTTTGCACCTTACAAACATAAAACAGTCACGACTCTTTGGTTATTTTAAAATATTTTCAAGTAGTTATTTGCAAGAGAAACATTTTATTTATTCATGCGTGCAAGATTCAGCATCGTAGTTTCTAGACCATTGTGGGGTTTAGTTAGACCCACTGGGTAGTGGGATACCAGGCTTACGCCTCCCCACCAGCAGTTGCCTGTGACGTATTTAGCTAAGAAGAGCGGTCATTAGTAATTCCTACCCTTAAATACAACCTACACTTAATGATAGACTTAGTTAAGTCGCTGATGAGACTGGCCGAGGCCGAAAATTCGGCTAGGATAGGCAGACACCATAGAATAAAATTGAAAAAAATATTTGATAACTAAATTTTTGCTATTCACAGGACATTCATCCTACACTACAATCGTATTTTCAGCACATTCGTTTCCCGACGTTCTCATCCAATCACTCCACATTGGATCTCCAGTCTTTCAGGCCACTATACCAGTTTATGGCAAACAGATAAACAACAAAAATAAATACATAATACTGGACAATCCACACAGCATCATCTAGCCCCAAAGTAAGCAGAGCTTGTGTTATGGGTATAGGTATCAATATCAATCATCTAGCTAGATGATTGATATACTTAATACAAGACATAACATAGATAGATATTTTTTATTATATAGATAGAAAATACCCAGAACACCTGGAACAAATATTTGCAGATCTTACAAACATTTCCCAAGGCGGGAATCGAACCCGCAACCTTCTGCGTCGCAGGCGGACCTTCGCCCGCCGCGCCACATCGGCTGTCAAAAAAACTCCCGCATTTATGAGATGTTGCGAACGTAATAACGTTTTCGGACTGCTAAAAAGGCAGGCGGTTCTGGGAATTTTTATATCGTTTTTACGAAACTTTGAAGCCACTGGACAAGTTATTGCTACCATCTACGGTACCGGTAAAATAACATCAGCTAAAATAAATTTACACAACTATCTCAATCTAGCGCAAACTAAGAAGATTTTATCTGATCTTTTTAGGGTTCTAGGTAAATAGTATTATAAGGCTACAGGATGACTTGTGGGATCTAACTCTAACTGTGGTATCGGGTGAGATGTGCTGAGAAAAATGTATGAGTGCCACCTGGGTGATATGTATTTTTACAATGTTAAGGCCTTTACGCTACGATGTTTATGAGTATGGAGGTAGGTATTGAGATAAGAATGCACACGTAAAATAGAAAACGTACAACCAGAATTGTCACTACTTCTACTTTGTAGAGCGAAGAAGTCTAATGGCCGGCTATATAAAGTACTTAATCATATTTTGGTAGGTTACTAAAATCAACATGACTTCTGAGTGAATTACAGCGTCTCGTGACGTAATACGAGTTATCCATGAAATCTGATGCAGCTCAATCATAAGTGCAAATAGTTTTCAGTTTCTTATCTAAGATAAACTGTCTCTAAAGACATTAAATCCACGGCTACGACGTGAAAAATCAATTCAGAAAAATTTATTATGTTCAGGGATCCACCTCTTGCAGTATTTTTGCAAAATGTGCTCTACAAAAATTACCAAAGAATCAAAATCCTTCGACCTTCACGATAAAACACTTTTACATTGAAAGTGACTGGACCCAAAAACTACGGTCACTTCCTTTTTACCGCCATAGAAGTATTATTTAGCACCCTGACGATAAGGCAGTTTCCACACATTCTTGAGTCCTTGAAAGTGATTGTTTTCCTGTAATATTCCATAAAACTCCTATAAATCGAATTCGGTATATATTACAACTTGTGATATACTACAAGTACATTTCTCAAGTGTCGTGGTTCGTACCGGAGCGTACCCGAAGGATGTTTAACATCTTAATAAAAAGGAAATATAGTTCGTGGTGTTTCTAGATGTGTTTTTGCGATAAAGTAAATAAAAAGTCCCGGGAATGGAAATGAAGTCAATTGTCACTAGTGTTTTTTTACGGGGAAGCCGATATAGGATTCCATTCCATATTCTACCTATCTCTAGGTCATTTTGCCAAGAGAGCATATTCATCATTATCATCATCATCAACCTGTATTAGTCCACTTCTGAACTAGGCCATCCCTAATGAGTGCCATAGTGCCGTGTTTTCGGTTTACCGCATCCAGCGTCTGGCTGCAGTCTTTCGCAGGTCGTCATCCCAACTGGCCGCAGGGCGTCCTACACTACGTTTGCTGAGTCGTGGTCTCAATTCAAGAACACGTTTACGCCAGCGGTCGTCGGTTCTTTGCGAGATATGGCCCGCCTACTGCCACTTCAGCTTGCGCTATGTCGCTAATTCTTTGAGCTATGTCGATAACTTTGGTTCTCTGTCGGATGTATTCGTTACGAATCCTATTCTTCAGAGAAATTCCGAGCATGTTAGTATTAGTTAATAATAGTACAAAGGACCAAACAAAGGTTTGAGTTCGTTCCCAAAATATTTGAAGTCAGACAATGAAGTCATAAGAGCCCAAACTCGCGACAGTTTGCGGTTTGAGCGCACTGCCAAGTTTCAGTTCTACGCTATTATTATTTGTTTTAGATTTTATGTTTTTGGTTATGTTATGAGGTGTAAAGTTGGGTAAGATATTGTAATACCTACCCAAATTATTGTAGATGCGATAACTGTAATATTTTGACAGCTCCTTTCACTTACACCTTTAGGAGTTTATGAACTTTGCGTTACATACCTACAAAACATTTAGAGCCAAAGTTACTTTGGTGCTTACTGTTATGTATTCAACAATAAAACCTAGATACCAATCATCTTTGAGATTTTATAGACCGCCATCGAAGGATTATTATTTAAGAAAAAATCGTTTTGTGTTCGAGAGATAAAAACTGTGCAAAGGGGGTTCGACTTTACACCTTCTCTAAGCAATTTTTTTACGTCTCATTTTATCAAATGAAATCATACTTCAAACCATAAATATTCTTCGAACGAGGCTCATAATTATCTCGAAGTCATTAAAACTTGTAACAGGGCTAGCTAGCGTGCACCTAAAATTTAAATACCTATTCTACCGAGCAGCGCTTCAGTTTAAAGGATTTCCTGAGATGACATAAATAAGCTTGTGCTTGGTGTCCATGTTCCTTACTTATTGTCCTTGAAGTTCGTACCAAGCAATGGCATAACTTAATAAAGTTTAGGCCTCTTAATTTTCTTGAAATATTTTTCTTCAATCACCGCGAAACTCTCCATAAACCATTCCCTTATTGATAGCCCAATCGCAATCATCCGCGAATGTGACGTGCGCGCAAATGCTTTACGACTTTATATAGATTTTGCGGATTTTCGCACGCTTACGCACATCTTATAGTACTCATGTCATTATGATTAGGTACAAACGTACGAAGTTAAAAGAGAGCAATATCATTATTTGGGGCTCAGCAGTCCGAAAGGCAAGTCATTGGGTGTGGTACCTGAGACTGGTAGTTCTTATTTTGAATGTGTGAAAGGTACTGTCTCCAGAATACTACCCATTTCTTACAGATTTTCTTTGAAACTGACAAAAAATCGCAACTTGACACCGCACCGGCTCAAATCTGATTTGCGATTGATTATTTGAGGGGATAAGGAGATCTATTTTTATTCTCCAAAATACACTATTACGTGTTTCGTTTCGCACATAAAGTTGTGCAAATTGGTACACTATTCCACTGAATTAGAGTAACATAGGCCGAAACGGAACACGCAATTGCGTATGGGAGAATTAAAATGGGCCATCAGTAGCAAAGTATTTTTGCGGCTGTGCAATGCATTCCAAAAATAAAAACCAATCGCAGGGTCTTTTGTTTTAATTTCTCTTAGTAGTTATGTAATTTATTTAATATACATAGGTACAATGACAGAATAAAACAATTAAAACTAGTATATACACTTATATCTATTTCTTAAAAATCTAAGCCGTCACCAGAAGGCAGAGTGCCCAGAACGCTGGCAGCATTGCAACGTTGAATGGCAATGCTAATTTTTTGACCCAAATAGAAGCCAGTACTCCGATCACCTGTCGACTCTATAAGAAGTTTGGTAAGATCTTTATAAATGGCGTGTGCTCCAGGTCTCCAAGGACCATGGGTTTCAAACCCAAACGGCTCAAATAGGTAACCTCGGTCAAGATTAGCGTATTTTCGCCGTTTGAGGGACTCCGCTGATGTTGCTGCGAAGCCGGCCCTTACCGATGTCCCTGCAAGATGTGAAGGCCCTAGGGTCACTAGACACGTGGCATCCCAAACTAAAGGCTGACCCATCTTCCAGAGAATCAGAGTCATACCGTCAGGTCTTTTACCATCATCTCGCATAAGGCCACGTGGTTCGAGGTTAGCTGCCACACTGACGCTCTTAGTAGCTATTTCTTTGATTTCGTTTGTTGTGAGTAAGTTTAGAAACAATTCGAAATTCGAGTGCTAAGATATTTTTTTTGATATTTTTCCTTCCGAAACCGCAGTCAACATTATTTCCTTTCCTTACCTTTCCCGTAAACCATAAATTTAATTATTCCCTAAAACCGCCAATTGAGAGGGTTCATTTGAATCTTAAAACAGGAGAAGAACCTACTCAAGGGTTTTTCATGAAAATAATACTTTACTTTGAAGACACGCTTAATTACTTTATCATTGGTAATTTGATAGCTGTTGACCTTACATGGCACTTTTTGTTAGGAATATTCTGGCTGGATTTAAATGTATTAGCTAGTCTTATTAACACTAGTCCCATGGGAGTTGGGGAGGCCCATTGTGTGGGACGCTACATGCGTCGACACACTTGCGCCTTCTTGTCTTCCGAGGACATTCGTAAGGGCTGGTGTGGCGGCAGGTTTGGCCGAGGATCTCAAGAGACGCAAATATGCAGGTCTCGACAGAGCCTACAAATTTGCTCCCTTGTGGGGTCGAGACCCTGGGTCCGCGGGGTACCGAGGCTCTCCGGGTTTTTAAAAAGTTATCTGAGCGTCTGGTGACACGACGTTTGTCTCGAGAGCTGGTGGGTATCTGGCGCAGCGCATAAGCATTGCCATACAGCGGGGCAATGCATCCAGCGTCTTGGGGACGCTTCCGACTGGTTTTGATATGGATCAGTTGAGCTACCTGTAGATTGTTTGCAACAGTCTGCAGTTAGCTTAATTGTTTCAATTGTAAATACTAGACCTAATTTGTTTTTATAATTGAATTGTAATTTTCTTTGTCAATAAAGATAGTCTTATTAAAATTGGGAAATGGTAAGTTATTCTTTATAAGATTTTACTAGACTAGCCTTTAATAATCGCTACACATGAGTTTTTTTTTTGATGCCACTCTTTCTGGCATAGATAGTTATCTTCGACGTGGTAGTTATTTGACACCTCAGTGCTCAGTGGACAGGGCGAAAGTCCACCCGCGACGCAGAACGTTCGATTCCCGTCGCCGGACAAATGTTTGTATAATCTGCGGGTATTTCTGCAGCCTTCTGAGTCTGGGTGTTTCATGTATGGGACCAGTAACCAAAACACAAGCTCTGCTTACGTTGGGGTAAGATAACGCTGGTAAAATACACACTAAATAAAACGGATTTTTAGTCTAAAACAACATGAACACATATTATTTTCCAATAAAGTAGGTATTTCTGATCATAAGAGGTAACCAACATCGATGATCATGGTCTTTCATAGATGTCTAAGAATAATTTTAAGATTGGACAGATTTAGTTGGAGAACTAAGGGTATATCAACATAAAATTAACTTAGCTTATGTCTACAACGCAAGCAAAGCCCCGGACAGAAACTAGTCGCTAATAAAATTCAATTTAAGAAAAGTCTACTCACAAAGAAAAGTCGTATTTTGCTTTCCCATTTAGCGCAGCGAGCTGAAGTACAGTCGAGTTCACTCCGGTTGAACGAACAAGTACCATCTCGTCGTTAAGTTCTAATAACACAATACAGATAGGTATCTGTTTTTGTCTTCTACATATTTTAATTTTGTCTTTCAATTTACTTTGTAGCAGGATTCCAGAATATGAACAAAGTTATAAAATAACCTACAAGAAAACTACCTACAGAAAGAATATACACTTATAGAAATATTTTTTATTTCTTTCTAGAATTTACTTTGAAACAGTTGAGCTAACTGCAGACTGCTACAGACAACTTAAATGTAGCTCAACTGATCCAAATCAATACCAATCGTTCTCAAGACGCTGGCTATATTGCCCTGCACTATTGCTTATTACAATTCTTTATTGTAACAAAAAGATGTCCAGAAGTTCAACTTCTTACATTGTGTACCACTAATATACAAAGTTCCCGGTTGTAGTTTGCCCGCATTGCCCAATTTGTCCATCTCGTTTGACAAAAAGGGTATTTGTAAAGATTACCCGCATTTCGAAGGATCCTATTGCTTTCAGCAAGGATTCCCTCGAGGATTTACCAAATACAGCGCTATCGATAAAAATTATCAATTTGATTTAAATTCGATCATCATCCTTAGCTTGTCCAAGTTTGTTATGAATGACTGCCTGTGCATACAGTCACTTATTAATCATCTGTATTTTGTTTTTGTCTTTTAACACTGTCCTAATTCACACTAGGAGTAACTCTTGGAGTCTGCCGGGATGGAACTCTGTTACATGACTGCTGTATTTTGATTGTTTTTATGTGTAGTACCTACCTAGTACCTATTATGTGTATTTTTTTAAATGGTCATTAGGTAATGGTTTAATGGTTAAAAAAAACTGTTTTTGTTTATATATTTTATCATTATTAGGCCAGGATTTTGCAGAGATATCGAATATAATCAGATGTCACCACGTCTTCCCGCTGTATAAAACTAGTAAATCCTAGTTTACTCTGATTTACTAATAATATCTTTCGGTTTTTGTTAAGTTTCTAATTGAAACAGATTATTGTATGCATTTCAGGGCACGTTTTATTTAATTTTGGAAGGCTATGTAGTATGGTATAATTATGGTATTGCGCATCACAAGTGATTTTGAACTTTCATACAATACTCATAGGTTCACTTTGCTGATTCAACTCTAGCTACTTACCAATCGAAGATGGATCAGGTTGGTCACAGCTAGTGCCACAGAACTCGCGCGCGATCAAATGGGATGGAACCATTTCAAACTGCAAGATGGGCAGTTGAACATTTTTCACGATTTTGAAAACGTGCGGTTTGTATACTTTTAAAAGATAAAAAAAGATAAAATACATTACATATACCCAAAAACAAAAAAAAGTGTACATTAAAAGGAAGGGTATAAAGGGGTCCCTAACTCAGCATTTTGCAGTATTAGGCATTTGCCCAACACTGCTCAGGTTTTCAGTACCTTCAATAATAATATATTTTATTGCATACCTATACAACATTTATGGACATTTTTTCAAAAATATATATAATATATAAATAATAATAATAAATGAATAACCTGACTGAACCTATTCTGAGCTCTGCAGAGTACCTACAGAGTCGAGTTGTCGTATGACCACATCATTACATGACACGCGAAATATCAATTATGTCCCTTAATTAGAGAGAAGCAAATCAATCATCAGACTATAGTGAACCTATTGTTTATTCTGTGGTGTTGGCGAAAACAGATTGCGTTACAGTCTGTTATGTAAGCAACATCAGTTGTTTACTTTTTTAGGTAGGTATATGCGAAGACTAATAATTGAAATGGAACCTTTAATAGAATTAAATAACAAAATAATACATAGCTACCATCCTATCCCGCTCGACGCTCTCCAGCTCAGAGCTTGTTACTCTTTTTAATGTTTGTCATGATTCTTTGCTGCTATTTTCAGATAAAATATATGTAAAACAACACAAATGGTTTCGCTTTAAATGATACCAACCTAAAACTTAATTGTGTTGGGAGTTGTAAAGTAGGCTTCCTCATCATAAAATATACATAATGTACGTCCACTGCTGAACATGTCCACCACCCCAATGAGGGGGGTATAGCTATAATTTGGACTGAAGGTGTTGAAGAAAGAACCTGAAGCCCTTCTTCTAGTAGGTTCCACAGGTAGATCCAAAGTAGGCTTATGCAGAACAAAAGGTGCATCAAACTGACAATGATGATGATGAACAACAAGGTACATATACCGAGTGTAATAAATATAAAAATCATAAAATCAAGCGCTCACGAATTCCTTTTGGCACAGTTCATTTTGATCACACTTCTGATACAAGGGTAAACAAGGTAAAGTAAATAAATGTAAGAGCTCTTCAGAGATCAAAGGAAACTGCTAGTTATGTCAATACCAGTATGAGTCCAGACTTATCGGTTGACTGAGATGATATTATTAATGATTTTGGTTATTTCATCTGTTATTTAGATTATGAACCTATTTTGGGCATGATAGTATATTGTCGAAAATTGTGCTTTAATCATCCTTTTCACATGGTCTAACAGACCTTAAAGTGAGCGATAAGTGTACGGCGAAGTAGAATATTCCATCTTAAATTAAAATTATCAATTTCATATTATTTCGTCCATGTCCTGATAGCAATTTTTCAGAAATAGCCAGTCCGAGGTTGCCGCAACCTAATTTAAATACATTAAGCAGCCACTCCAGTTGACCTTAATAATCATCCTCCATGAAAGTGGTGCATGTTTGATCACATCTCTTACATACATACATATAGATACCTAGGTACCTACTTAAGTTTATATGAAACTGTGGTGGATAAAAATCTAGAAATCAAGGACGGATAGAACACTACGAATACGAAGGGGAAAAGACCGGTCAAAATTATTAGAAAATATTTAAATTTATTCGTTTTAGCTTATTTCATACCTCAACCAGTTTAATATTTATTTATCAAGATTGGAGCCTGTTTCCGGTTCAGCGCAACCTATTTAAACACTGAAACTTTGATGTCTCAATCAGTCGAGCGAGCATCACAAAGGCGAGTTCAAAATAAACTTTTCTTTGAACATAATACGATTTTCAGACTCAATATTACTGTTAATTATATCGCCAAGTTACTTTTCCTGTCATGAAACTGTGATTTACGAGATATTTAAATGAAATAAATTCAAAGTAACAAAAATAATAAACATTCAATAAAATCACAAAAACGAACGAATTATAGAGTCCAGTTTAAATTTTCTGAATACGACTCATACAAAATTCATGCAAATCTCATTGCATAATATGTCGACGAACCTTTCAAATTTTTACGTTTTGTATGTTGTCTATTTTCTACATATTTTTATTTTTCGCAAACTGACCACAACAGTCGGAAAAATGAGATTAAAATAAAAGGTAAATAATGATAATCGTAAAGGGCAAATTTGATTTCGCATTCATTTCATCTAGCATTCGATTGAAATATCCGTTTCATATGCAACGCTAAATTGGCATTTATTCCACTTTAAGCCGCAAAGTTTCAATGAGGCTTATTGCATAGAATTGCAGTCAAATTTTGCTGTCTATTTTATACAGATGTGGCGTAAACTAAACCATATAGAGAAGTTCAATAAAATGTATCGACTTGCCTACAACAGCGAGTCGGAAACACCGTACTACAATTACATAAATAATTACCTGGTAACAATTTTTTTTTCTATTGGAACTAAAATGCTTTTTGAATACTATTTAGAATTGTTGATAAAAATATTGTTTAATTGCCGATATGAAAAAAAGCTGCCGAAGTGCGCCGTTTTAAAAAAATCGGATGATGTTTTCTCTATATTATTCTGCTAATTATAGGTATGTGCTTAAACTATATGTGATATTGTTACCAATACCCTAATCCTATGCGTTCACATTAAACTTAACGTTACTAAAATACATGAGGAATTTATTTAAAATACTTTATTGCACACATTTAACAAAAGTATACAAAATAGGTACTTACAATGTTTTAATGAAGAAAGGTAGCAATAAAAATCACAAAAAGTTAAAAAGATGGTTGAGTTACCTAACTAGAAGTCGGGTAAAGATTACTTAAAAAATGCTCACGTGTCAACTTTTTAAAACTATCCTTTGATTCGACTTTTCTGATATCATAGGGAAGAGAGTTCCAGAGTCTAACAGCCTCAACAGAAAATGATTTTTCCCGAAAAGATGAGCTATGTGCCGGTATCTCTAGGAGTAGATTGCTGGATGATCTGAGTGGTCTGTCATGTGAGTCAGCCAGAAATGAAAGACGATTTTTGAGATAGGCAGGAGCAGAAGGATTTTTAAGTGCAGAAAAAAGAAAACAAAGTATTCTGACGTTCCTACGTCTCACGACGTTCGTACGTAGGAATAGTATACATACGTAGATAATTATGATCGTTAACAATATTAATAAGGTTAGTGAACAATCAATATGGCACGGAATTAGCCGCTAATGCGTGACATTATATTATTGTCGCTATGGTTAATTGTCTATATCCGCGACTAAGCTAATTATAATCATAATTAAATTCTGCAAACAGATGTGGACCAGCTTAACATTAAGATATAATCATTATTTTCTAGTGCCTACTAGTACAAAGGCTAGCCAATCTCCCTTTTCCTTCAGACGTAAAGGTATGAAAGGGAATATAAAAGCAATAAAGTTAACGATAGCAACAAAATACGAGAAAAGTGCTGACACTATGCCAATTCCAATTTTCCTATTAACAGTATAGAACAGAAGTGAACTTAAATCACTTTTAAATAAAATACCATTTGTTCCTACGTAAAAAACAATTTTAACAATGAATAATTTTTTAAATTAAGCATTAAGATAAAACCTGTAAGAGTTTAGGTGAGATCTTTGCCCAGCAGAGGTACATTCTAGGTTAGATAACATAGTCTAGCATCGTAGGCTTCTTTCTAAATACCCATTTCACAAGATAAAACGATCTATCCTTTTATTTTTAATACCGCCGACCCTAGGTAATGATATTGTTGAAGCCCTGTCATTGGGGATCACTTTCGTAGTTTCGCGAAGTTCTCAAAGTATGCAAAACCTCAGCAAAATTATCGCCGAAACCATTAAAAGTAACGAGCAGAGTCACGTATTCATAGTTTCATTGCTTGGGGAGGAACCTCAGTCATCATACCTATTTATCTTAGAATTTCCTTAAGTGTAGTAAGTAATTAAAAACAAATACAAATAATTACTTACCTTACTTGCCAGTGTTTTGATTTTTCTACAAGTTTTTGTAGGTACATAAAGAAAACAAAACACTTCTATTGATACCTAGCAAAGTGTTTATTTGTATCCAACTCCTTCATGTTGCACGATCGCCTTCGTTTTTTTAATAGTTAAAGCTTTTCGGAAAACCAGAAAATGTAAGGGTACTCTGTTATTGAATGCTGTTTGTTTAATTGTTCAGGGTTTATGCAAAGAAGTCAGTAGGTTTTTATTTGCGCAAGGATCGGCCTGAAAGATAAACCAATAATGAACAATATTGAAAATTAAAAAACTCAATGTGGATAAATAAAGTCCAACCTTTAATAGAACGTACTTGGCAAGTTACCGTACCTCTATGACATTCAAATGTTCGCAATGCAAGCTTTGAAACATGGGAAAGGAATGTAAATAACATGCGTCTGTGCAAGAAATCCTGGAGTAAGAGCTGGTGTTATGCCAGATTTGAAAAACAAGCTTATAATGCTCTATTGGAAATAAGATGATGAAAAGCCAGATTTTTCAAAGAGCAGGTGTTGGAGATCAGTTATTTCAGTAACGCATCTAAAACTTTACGTAAAATACCAATCAAAATACTATTAACATATTTGTATTGATTCCATTGATTAGAATATAAAGGGTAATTCACTGACAAACAAATAGAAAAATCGGAAACATTCTAAAATATAATAACTATAGGCCAGGGCAAAACAATAGTTAATTGTAATTTAGTCAAAATTTTTCATGTCTTCGTTACGCTGATTTAATTCACATTTCCAGAAAAGCTTGTCACGTGTGCAAGAGGTGCTTGCTAGAGATGTGGAAATGTCTCACTAACACACTTGCTGTGTTCGTCTCCGTACTAGCTCATATCAAACGTAATTGTTTGAAGAATAGAAGCAGATACTAGTATGCACTAACTCGTACCCACTTGAGGAAATGTGTTTGTAGAAGTGCGCTACCGTGTTATAACGGTCGGTATATGTGAATATTTTTAGACGGTGGGTACTTTACCTACAGCAGGATTTTTTGAGAGTTCTTCCGGTCTAGATAAAAGTGAAATTTCTTCTGTTTCGTTGTTAACTTGGGATAGGTTTTTTAAATGTTCGTACATAGCAGCTCAGCTCACGGCCAGAGTATTTGTATAGAAAAATATTTTGGAGTTGATTTTGATTTTCAAGTAATACTTGAAATATTCCCGGCAAATAACAGTTATACTGTAAATGCTTTTTCCTTGAGATTTTTTTATAGAGAATGATAGAGAATGATTAATACCGCCATATTTAAAAGATAATCTCTTTCCTAGCAAAAATATTATCCGATATAGTATCCGATGAAAATAAAGTCATTTTGCAATATTTCATTAATTATCTTTTGACGACCGATGTGGCGCGGCGGGCGAAGGTCCGCCTGCGATGCAGAAGGTTGCGGGTTTGATTCCTGCCTTGGGACAAATGCTTCTACGATCTGCAAATATTTGTTCCGGGTGGTCTGGGTATTTTCTATATATAATAAAAAATATCTTTCTATGTTATGTATTGTATTAAGTTTATCAGTCATCTAGTACCCATAACACAAGCTCTGCTTACTTTGGGGCTGGATGATGCTGTGTGGATTGTCCAGCATTATTTATTTTTATTTATTTATCTTATCGCACAGCTATAAACTAAACACCGCTTTTCAGTAAATCGTAAAAGCCAAGATCTTAGTATAAAGTACTTCAGCAAGTCCGTATTTGCCAGCGACAGATTTGCCGTGTTTATGCCTTTCGGTGCAAGACATTGACTTAATTTCTGTTTTGAACTTGTTTTGCTGACTGCGGGCTGTACCTAATATTCTAGCAATATAGATTTAGTTATTAAGATAATAGAGTTTAACTTTGTATGTTGTTTTACCCTGTATGTTAGTCGCGTAAGTGGCGAGATAAAATTAGTTTGGTAAATTCTAGTTAAAGCTATTCATGAAATTTACTTTGGTATTGTGAAGCTTCTGAACATGTTTTCATTAAAGTTAAACAGAACGACTAAATAATTTGCAAAAAGGTAGTTTGTTGCAAAATTACGACTGTAGGTCATGAAGCTTAATGTTAAATATAAGTGTATTCTAGATATTTATTTCTTCGAATATTCCAAATTCGTGTAGTTATTCTCTTGTTATTCTTAAAAGATCACCCTTTAAGATTTTTGTTTCAGTTATCCTGTCGAGAAATTCCCCGAATTATATCTTGTAGAAGATTAAAAAGAAAAATGGATTAAAGTCGTTGCTTGTAAATAATTAAACTTGCGTCTACAGGGTGCTCCCGAGACGTCCCGGTTGTTTAAAGCACGCGCTGCGTAAAGTTGGTTTCGAGTAAATAAATATGTCATTCACTAAGTTCTGACAATCTCGTGAAAAGTGCAGGAGTTACTGTCGCCGACAAATTGCGTCCGCGTTCTCGTAATGTATTTATTGCCTGGAAGAGATCGCTTCTAAGCGATAAGGCCGCCCATTGTACTTGTGTCTTATGTAATGTCTTTTGTATTGTATTTTTGTTGGTGTACAATAAAGTATTTTGTATTGTATTGTATTATTTAATGTTTGCATGAACGGAGGGTGGATTAACAACAACTGTGATTTCCATAGGCGGATATTGATTTTACGAAGAGTATGTGCATATTATTTGATGTACCAATTCATTTTTCTATTTTTTTATTCATTTTCAAGGTTTGGTAAATAGTAAAGGCCATAACTCTCTAGCTGGTATTATTTTCTGCATATTGAACTCTCTGAGCGGCTTCAGCCTCTCAGAGTCACTCATGAGGCTTGTAGAGATGCAACCAAAATTGGAACTGAACCAGACTAAATCACTCCCAAGCCCGCTTATTGTTTTCCCTTTCACTTTTTCCACGTGAGACGTCAGGTTATAAAACAAAATACCTTGATGTTCAATAATTAACTGTTCAAACACCACCAATTAAACCGCCAAGTGCAAGTCGACTCGCACACCAAGGGTTCCGTACCGTAAACATCAGGCAACATTTTCAAAGGACATCAAATTTTGCACTTGCTTGGAGACCCATTTGAATTTTCAACTTTATTTTATTTTTAGTATTTGTTATTATTACAGATGGAGTATAAAATAACAGTGGATAATTAAAGAAAGTTTCATATGTAAACTACTTATATTGTTCAAGAGATACAGCCTTGACAAATTAAAAGCAAAAAAAAAAACAAAAAAATCACGTTTGTTGTATGGGAGCCCGCTTTAATTTTGATATTTATTTTGTGTTTATTATTTGTTATTATAGAAACATAACAAATACACAATCTCTGAAAATTTCAACTGTCTACCTTTTACGATTCATGAGATAGAGCCCTGTGACAGACGGACGGACGGACGGACGGACGGACGGACAGCGGTGGCTTAGTAATAGAATTTCGTTTTGACCCTTCGGGTATGGAACCTTTAAAAGGAAATTGTGTAATATGACTCGTGACGTCAAAGTAGCTACATATGCAAAATGTTACACGCTCGGTTTCAATACAAATCGGCGAACCCTTTGCCTTTGCCCTTTGCCCTTTGACTTTGCCTTTGTCTTTTTTTTCTAGATATATTTATGTGTTTCCGCACCATTCATTCGAAGTCTCCTTCTACTGATTTATTCTGGTTCTTATTCTTTTTCGTATTTTTTTTGTGCTTAATATACACAGATTTTTTGTGCATATTTCACTTTATATTTTAATTCCTTCTGTGTCAGAAGGAAGCTGCTGACTTTCCCATAGTAAATCCCTAAGTCATCCTAAACGTCATCCACGGACAGAGTTAAAGCGGTCGATTCGCGCCGCAACCTCCACGACACCCACACATATACCACTCGATATCAAATACCTATTCACGCGTGTGAAATGAGCAAAAGCACAATAGATCTTGCGAACGTGAGAAGTTACTAATTAACTGAACGAACGAGTGCTATCGAGTATACGTTACGAGTGTGGCTGATTGGTAGCACGGTTTTCATTACCGTCATATTTTATTTATTCTATTGGAAAAATAATATATGACGCTATCACAATTATTTTTTATGCAGGTTGATATTATTGCACCTTTGAGAACATGGGTTTAACGAATTTGGATTTCGTAAACAAAATCACTTAAAATCAGTAGGCATAAAATGTAGTCTACACACAAAACTCGTTCGTTAACGTGTCGTAGAGCTTCCTACGTCGTAGAAACCGCTACGTCGTAGAGCCCACTACGTCGTAGAGCCCGCTACGTTGTAGATCCCGCTACGTCGTAGACTTTGCTTTATCGCCGTAATAAAATGGCAAAAAATCAGCGACCACGATGAATACAGTTCTGATAATGGAGTCATCAATGCTGCGATTGTGCACCAGTCTGGCATGCCACGGAGAGACCAACAGTTTTATTATGCTGATTTTACAGCTAGTGTTTTTGGAAGATACGATATAACTATAACAATGTAAATGGATTGAAAATAGATTTAATTTTTTTTTTGTTTTTGGTGATTTTGCAATGATATTTCAATACATACATTTGCAATGATATTTCAATACCCCGCTAAAAATTTAAAAAAAAAATTAGTGAGGTACTGTCAGGCCCATAAAGCTGGAAACTAGTCTTATTATTATAAAGTTGTTACCTCCAGTCTGGTTCGTCAGACATCAATAATAGTAAATCAAAGAGTCAATCGAAGGTTTGGATCCCTAAAGCTTTACTGATTGTCAATTTTATCTGGGAATCGGAAGAGAATAGCTTATTCATGAGAACTTGGGTATTTTGGTTCTGGAAATTATTTTGTAATCGAGATATTTACAGACTACGATAACAAGAGAAAGTTCATACAAATTGGGTCACTTTTAATATATCTAATCGCTGCAACCTTGAATTAAGTCACTTGCAGAATTTCGAAATCAAATATGTAATCAGAAGATAAATATAAACCGCGCTATCAGATGGGACTAATTACACCCTTCATCCCCTCATACATTTTATTCGTTATCCTAGTAGTAATGAAGCTCCATTATTGTGCTATCACAGCATACAGCAATAGTTTCCGGCCTCGGCTCCCGCGGGTGTACGGAACACTTCGCAGCAATAATGCAGACCACGTTTTAATTAAAACAAAACGGTCGAGAGACCCTGTATGTTTGTTAGAATTAGCTGAATTACTCGTGTCTTTCGAGAGCCTGTATGTTTGACAAAAGCAGCTGAGCAACTAGTGTTTTTGACAATACCTTAGTTAGAAACTGACAGCAACTGAGGCTTTGATATTGAAAAGATGGAAAGTTGCTGATTTAAATAAATAATAACAATAATAATGCTGGACAATCCACACAGCATCATCTAGCCCCAAGCTAAACAGAGTTTGTGTTATTAGTACTAGATGGCTAGTATACATAATACAATAAATTACATAAATATATAGTTTTTAGGGTTTCGTACCCGAAAGGTAAAAAGGAACCCTATTACTAAGCCTCTGCTGTCCGTCTGTCCGTCTGACACAGGATTGAAGTTTTCACATGTGTATTTCTCTAGGTGCTAGAACAGCAAATAATAAAAATAAATTAATATCAAAATTAAAGGGGGGCTCCCATAAAAAAAATGTGATTTTTTTTGCTTTTTTGGCTCATAATTTGTCAAGGTTGTATCTCTTGAACTACAATAGGTAGGCACATGAAACTTTCTATAAATAAGTAACACTTCAACTGTAATAACACGAATACTAAAATAAAACAAAGTTGAAAATTTAATGTAATATTATTAGAATATAATTTTTAAATTACATAGGTATTATAATATTTATGTAATTTAAAAAATTTGATGTTCTTTGAAAAAGTTGGCTAATTTTTTGGGTACGGAACCCTTCGTGTGCGAGTTGACTCGCTATTGGCGGTTTATTTTATTAATAGAAAATACCCAGAACACCCGGATAATAAATTTGCAGATCGTACAAACATTTGTCCCTAGGCGGGAATCGAACCACCAACCTCCTGCGTTGCAGGCGGACCTTCGCTACATACTTCCTACTTCTAAACCAATAATATTTCACCGTGATTAAAAATCGGTGTTCAGTAAATTTCGGTTACAAAACTGCGTAGCCCTTTAACTTACGATCTCTACACATTCATTAAACAAATTTTACATCACTGACCGCACACATTTGACCGCACTACAGAACGTCCTAAATAATGGCCGTTATAGCTTTCGCCGCCAAGGGGTTGACACTTAAATGTTCTGAATTACCAACACTAACGGCCCTGCCGTACGTACACATTGTATGCATGTGTGTACTGCTGGTACTACGTTGTTACCTGCTAGGTGATATGGAGTAACGATATCACGTTCCAAAATCGGCATGTAAAAACTTAATGCTGGGATTAATGACGAAAGAGTAGTTGAGTTTCCTGTGAGAGGGTACGTTCGAAAAAGTAATTACCATGTCTTTCTGTCTTCTAGTTTGAATGATGTGGTTACAAACTTGAGGCTAAAGTACAAAGCACACATGTACCTACCTAAAACACCGCGCTATATAATAGCTCCCGCAAGCCTTCGTCCATTCGGCGACGACAGCTAGCAGTAAGCTACCGGTACAGAGCGGTATGATCGTACAGCTTGCTACAAGCGAGCGGCCCGCACATATCAGCACATTGCGTCCACTGCTGAACATGCCTCCCCCAATCGAAGAGGTTTTGCCATAATCATCACGTGTTGCAGGCCTGGTTATCGCAGTGGAGCTGCTAAAGGTACAGAAGAAAGCTGCTGCCCTTCTTCTGGTAGGTTCCCTGAGTCGGCTCTTACGGGCTGAGTGTGAGGGGTCGATTATTACGCCGAGACCGCCGAGGCCAGTGTAAACGAACTCGGCCGGCTCGGCCGGATAAACGACCCTCAGCTAAAAGAGCTCGTGCTATCCAAGCAATACAAAATAATTTATTTTCCTTTTAATATTTCGCGAAACTCCGCAGGATTATTGTAATAAAAAATAAATTGGCAATACATACATTGAAGAGAGTATTGTATGCCGGCCTGGCGGGACACTTATGTAAGGTAATGTTCTATTTATTGCGGGCACGATTAATGTGAAAAATGCGCTGCCGCATTGGATTTTGTACCTATTCATGTAGCTTTAGAAACGTGTCTGCACTCGTATTTTATGCTAGGTGATATAATTTGGAAGGTTTCACTAGTACCTAGATGGACTTGGTACGAGGCAAATCATAAATCTGAAACTAAACTACGTCCTTCACACATGGTAAATCTCTGCTGACTGGCCGCCTTAGCCTCAATTTTACCTAGGAGGACATCTATGGCCAAGGTATTGTTAAGTTCCCCATAACCCCGCATTGTCTATATTAGTGGGCTACCCTGAACTGTCCGCCGATAATAGTTCCATTTAAACATCTTTTCAGGTCACCGTTTTAATTATTCGGCTTTAGTTTTATTGTGGGAACCACTGTTTTCATTATACCTTACGCATTTCTAAAACGGCCCGACCTTTCCGATTAATGTCTGAGATACAGAAGGGACCAAAAGAGTGCCCGATGGTTCACGTTAATATACGTACTGGCTATTGCGCCCCCTGTTTCTCTTTGAACTTGGCTGACGCTGATTCGCACGTCTCGATAACTCAGTTATTCCATGCTTGTCTTTTGTTTTGTTTTTTTTGTCATTGAAAAGACTACTATAACGGACTATAAAAAACTGAACACGATCACGCCAGCTTGGAATAACTGAGCTCCAGAACTAACTTTAATCTAGATATGTTTCAATGACTAGTACATGTTTTCGCAAAGAAAGAAGAAGAATCTTTTGTGATTTATATTCATTTATGAACGAATTAATTAGAAAGTAACTGAAACAAAGATAAACTCAATAAATTTAAAAGCTTAGTTTGGTTACTGGAAACTTAAAGAGATATTAATTTTAATAATACTAGACGTTACACTTATTTTGTCATCTTTCTTTTA
This sequence comes from Eupithecia inturbata, assembly GCA_963662085.1. Classification (NCBI taxonomy): domain Eukaryota; kingdom Metazoa; phylum Arthropoda; class Insecta; order Lepidoptera; family Geometridae; genus Eupithecia; species Eupithecia inturbata. The sequence continues at coordinate 4,256,144 of OY759192.1, forward strand.
TAGAACTTTAGTAAGAAGGTAGGTAACCAAGTATTTGCATAAATCTCAGTCTAATAGCTTTTGTAGATAATTTATTTCACACTAGTATGAGATGAGATTAACGGTAGCATATGTCCTTAACTTATATACTATCTATCTCCTTGCTGAATTTCATAAGATCCGTTCAGCTGTTTAGACGTTTAAAGGTAACACTCAAACAGACAGAGATAGATTATAATGTTAGTATGGATAGATTCACAATATTATATCCACATTACCCACTATACTAAGATTACGATCAGAGTGGACAAAACAAGTGGAAACTGATCCATTAGTGGATCTGCAAAGTGGATCAGAGTGGAATGGAGCAAAAACCCGCAATAAGTAGCAAAAAATCTTTGTGAGATGATAAAATCCATATTAATCAGGATTTGCGTAGACGTGAAGAATCACTTGGACAAATTGGCGCGCAGATATACTCAAGGCATAAATTATATTCCAAAGCGGATTCCAGTCCCTTATAAAGCAAAGTACGTGAACGGTGCGATAGCTAAGCCAATATAGTTTACAGAGCGTGAAAGCCTAGGGTGAATTCGAGCCAGGGTTGAATTCATAGAGAATCGCTTTTGCCTTCAGCAGCGTGAGAAATTATAAATTTAATGTTATTATTTTATCCTTCATCTTTTATTAAGACTTCAAGCTTTTAGTGAAAATATGCCATTCGACAAGACAGAGATAAGTATTGAAAATAACTTTAAATACAACTTTATGAATAAGTTCCCGAAAATTTGATGCTTCTCTTCATAAGGTACGAACTTTAACGTTGTTCGCATTGTTCCAAAAGAAGTTACGCGCAAGTTTGAACAATTTTATCGCGCGTCTTGTCTTCTGCTGAACTTTTTGCGTCTTAAAGAAGCATACACCTATATAAACGCGTGCCTACACGTTAAATAAACGATGCAAGTGTCTAAAAATTTGGTCCATAGCATTGAAGGATAATGGTGAGGATGTTTGGTAGAACGAGCGCATCTATCTAGGTACTATCTAAGAAGATGAATTTCAATAAAATACGAAACACGTCTTCCATCAACACTGTTAAAAAAGGTTTATGCAAAATTTGAAGTAGGACCAAGGAATCACTTTGTCCGATACAAACTTTGCCCTCCACTTTTTACCCCCTCAAGGGTAGAATTTCGGAAAATCCTTTCTTATCGGATGCCTACGTCATACAAAGAACACATTCTATAAGTTTCAGGTCTGTACGATCAGCGGTTTAGGCTGTGCGTTGATCCGTCGGTCAGTCATTCAGGACAAAGCATTTTATAAAATTATAGATCATATCATAATTTGAATGACGCGACGCCGCGACGTGCTGATTAATTTTTTTTTTCATTCAATACCTATTTCATAGAAACTTCTATTTGGAAACCATTTCTTTATCCAAAACAGAAAAACGAAAATGTAAAACCGATGTAGTCCCGGATCAGTTCCAACCACAGATAACAGAATACCTCTGTGGTTCCAACAAATGCTTTGCAGCTATCCATACTCCTAACTTAACGATAATGTTGGCTTGCTTCCGTTTTATTAAGTCATTATGTACCTGGGGTTTGGGTAGGAGTGCTACGGCATACGTGGTGTATGATAAGCTTCTCGTTACATGACGCATAAGACTTACCTTTCTACTTGTAAACTTCTCTTAACCTTAACAAGGACTCAGCAATGTATTTATTTTTTTGTTTACTCATTCTTCAAATTACACAAGGAAACAAATGCTGTTGTTGCTGTTTTCTGTTCTAATTTGTTTCTAATAATTTTCTTTGTTAATAAAGAGACTGTGTGTTGCTAGATATATATAATAGACTACCTACTGCCCGCGGTTTCGCACGCGCTTTTTAAGTAGCCTTTTTCCGTCCCCGGGATACCATTTACCTCCCTGCCAAATTTTATTGAGATTCGTTCAGTCGTTTAGGCGTGAAAAGGTAACAGACAGACAGATAGACAGACAAAGTTACTTTCGAATTTATAATATTAATAATTAATATGGATTGTAAACAACACAGAAACACACCTGAAACACAGGATTACCTAGTTCAGGCTAAATTGTTATACTTAGCTATACATATTCGTTTAGTGCACTAATGTATTCTCAATTTACGTTCTTTGAATACATTTTTATTTTTTATTTTATATATTTAATTGTATTGTTTCCACCAAAACTGATTAAATACTTGGTCAAACAGTAAATACCTAGGTACTTTCCTTTAACTGGTTAGGCACAGTCGATTAAGGCTATACTTACATTTTTCGTTCCATATTTAGTATGGGACAATATTTACTGGAACGCTTCTAATTTATAATATTAAGAAGGTACTATAATTGTGTTGTACCAAATTTGTGACAGCGTTCACTGGCACATATTTTATTTGAATATTAATGTTCATTTTAATAGAAGCCTTCTTGGCCCAATAATTACCCTTCTAACTCAAACAGAAAGTTATTTTATTAGCAAGCTTTATATCAGATTATGTTTGAGATTTAGTATACTTAGAGGAGTAAATATTGACTTGTCTTCCTTTACCTTATCTGTATCTCAATTTAAATATTTTTGATTTCATCATCATCAGCCCGTATAAGTGCACTGCTAAACATAGGCGTACCCCAAACGACGACGCCATGAACAGCGGTCTTTCACCGCCTCCATCCATCGACTCCCTGCGACCGCTGCAATGTTGTCGGTCTATTGGGTGAGAAGTCTTCCCACACTCCGTTTCGCATTGCATCGCGGTCGCGTCGCCACTCGAGAACCTTTACTTCCCAGCGGTTATCGGTTCTGCGAGTTATATGACCTGCCCACTGGCACTTCAGCCTGCTATATCTGAGAGCTATGTCGGTTACTTTGATTCGTTTACAGATACCGAGCACATTCTTTTTTATTTACAAAGTGATTATTAGCTTCAGGCTTCCCGGCGGCCGGCGGATACCTTGATCGATGGCCGGTCATAAAACTTGGGGTTCATTATCATTTCGTAATTCATTGTGTTCAATTTATTTAATGTTTTATCTAAGTTAATACTCATAAGTTTGGTTCGTGTCATTTAACAAGACATCAAAAAAACAAACAGAAATACCTAATATTTCATTCAAAAGATTTGATAACAAATTATATAAATAATAAAAGACAACGTCAGACGAATTATTAAATGAAGAGGTTCAGCTTATTTATAACATTGTTCATTATTATTCATGAATATTTATAACATTATCATGATTACAATCAACGTTTTTTCAGTTGAGTGAGTATCTTCAAGAAAACAAAGTATAGTATCATGGCAACCGGTACATTACGAGCAGTAGGCGTAGGGTAGAGTAGGGACTGTCGCCGCAGCTGCAGCGGTGAGGTAGACCCATCGCCAAAAAAAAAACTTTTCAACTGCGTTTTTGTATATTAAGCTTTTTTCAATATACAGAGTGGTGTTCTTATTTATAATTGTCATACGATAATTTTTATGGACGTTTTTGAAAGAAATTTTCATACACCACTAAGCCCGACGAAGCTACTGATCTTCAGATTATCTTTCAGAGAACACTACCTACTACCCAAGTACCCAACCTATCAATTCATTATTGCAATTTTCATGAGTTTGGTTTTTGGAGGAGTTTTTTTGAAGCTGGAGCACGTAGGTAGGTATCCCTCCTGGGGCGTCTCCGGACTTTACCCTAGGTACCCACCACCATTACGAGGAAAGGGGTGGGTACATTACAATACGAGTTAAGGGGGAAGGCAAATAACAATTACGCTTTATTTAGTCATCTATTTTGAATTGTAATGGCAATAAAGATGTTATTTGCTTATTCAGATTTACTTACCGTTTGAAAATATTATGAAAGCAATGGTTGGTCTCTTTTCAAACTAATATACCTACCTTTATGCGTTTGCTTATAATAATAGGTAGGTTTTATGCATTAGTACCAGCATACTTTGACATACATACCTTTTTATTTATTTATTATTCATTTTGGTCTGACCAATTATATTTATTTAATTTGTAGAAGAGTCATGTCCGTCTGGTTTTTATTTTTTTGAACATTCCTTTATGGTGTGTCTATGTCAAAAGAGTGTGTGTGATTGTTATAATATTAGGTCCTTACATATGAAATTGGCGTTTTGTATGGGAGGAACAAAAAGTCGAATATTTTTTAATATAATATATTTAATTAATCAAAGTATGAACCATTATTTTCTATGCACTTTTGCCATCTTATAGGTAGTTCATTGATCCCTTTACTAAAAAAACCAGTCGGACGGGAATCAATAAAATCTTTGAAGGCGATTTGGACTGCCCCATCGGAGTTGAATTTTTTCCCTTGCAAGAAGTTATCCAAATTTCGAAAAAAATGGTAATCTGTTGGAGCAAGGTCCGGGGAGTACGGAGGATGTCTTAGACTTTCCAATTGAAGCTCTTCTAATTTAGTAGCCGTCTGTTGCGCAGTGTGTGGTCTAGCGTTGTCGTGAAGCAGCAGTGGCGTGGAGCGATTGACCAGCCTAGGTTGTTTAGCCGCTAGCTTTTCCATCATGGTTTGCAATTGCTGACAATAGACATCAGCCGTAATAGTCTGGCCAGATTTGAGAAAACTGTAATGAACAATACCGGCACTAGTCCACCAAACGCTTACAAGTAACTTTTTTGGGGTTAATTTTCGCTTGGGGCAGGATTTGGCTGGCTGGCCAGGATCCAACCATTGCGCTGAGCGCTTCCGATTATCGTAAAGAACCCATTTTTCATCACAGGTAATGATTCGGTTTAAAATACCTTCATTATTGTGCCGGTTTAGTAATGTAACGCAGCAGTCGACGCGCGTTTGCCGGTTTGCTTCAGTCAATTCGTGAGGTACCCACCTTTCAAGCTTTTTAATCTTCTCAATTTGCTTCAAGTGAATTAAAACAGTTTTATCACTAACATCGCAGCCTGCAGCTACATAACTCGGACGTGGTTTGCGATGGATCCGCTTCCACAATAGCCTTCAACTCTTCATTATCAACTTGAGTCTCAGGCCGTCCACGGGGCTTGTTCTGCAGGTCAAAATTTCCAGAACGAAAACGTTGGAACCAAAAACGAACTGTGTTTTATTTTGCAACACGACCGCCATACACATCATTCACCCTTCGAGTTGTTTCCGCAGCACTAGTGCCACGGCGGAACTCGTACTCGTAAATAATGCGATATTTTAAGTTTTCCATTTTGTAAAATGAGTGACGCAAACAGAAAAAAACAGAAGAAAAAAAACAAATGAATGACGATCATCGAAGCACAAATACATGAGTCTATAGCTGTACAAATTTGAATTTGGAATTCCTTACCAAAGAGGAGAAATTTGTGATTAAAGTGGCCAGTACGAAAAACGCCAATTTCATATGTAAGGACCTAATATAAAATATATAGAGTGTAACGACATCAAGTGTAACATGATATAACATTATGTGTACCTACGGTGTAATAAATAAATTCAAAATACAAATACCAGTGTAACATTTTATAGGTATTTCTCGTAGGTTTTAAGCATGGTGGACATAGCTGGCGAAAGCCTACCGTATAACACTTGGTCCCAATTCGTATAAAAACTTCGCGATTCATTCTCCCTTTTGTTTCGCTGTTCCGTGGACAATCGGAAATCCAGAATTTACTGGTAGGTAAGGTACGCATCTGAGTAATTTTAAATTTATACAAGAACAATAAGAAAGCTTTGGAATCGGAATAAGATCCGTGGATGCGACATGGATAATAACAGCTTTTGTTTTTGCGTGTATGTTCTCGGTAGAAAGTTGTTGGTGTTATGTTTTTGAGGAGGCTCAATATGTAACCCGATGCATATAGAGATGTGGCATGATAGGTATGTGCTACCTACGTACCGACATAGGCTGTAGGTAAACTTTATTTTATTTTCTGAATCCATCAAGGAATACCATTTTAACAGCCATAATTCCTATGTTGAAGGAAAAAAAAAATGTGTTTTTTATGATGACAGTTCATTTCATGAATATTCAGGATCACGTTTGAAATGCGTATAACAACAAAAGCCTGATAATAGATATGGCGTCGGCAAGTCATTAACATTATTCAAGAGCGTTGGTTGAAAAATAAAGTTTGCTTGAATTTTTTTTGCTTGCTTTAGTTTGTACTCACACTGAGTTTGTTTCGACATCATTCATCACCAAGTCGATGCTGGTCCACAGCTGGACTAGCATTCCCTAATGAGAGCCATAGCGTACTATCTTCGCACATAGGTAGTCTTCGTTGAGACTGCCGCTGTGGACGAAGTTCAACTAGGACATTATTTATTTCTATCAATGTACCTAACTATAATAAAAATATTTATAAATGCATTGCTATCAATTAATAATTATGGACTTAGTTGTTTGAAAGATAAAGATTAATTCATTAATTAATTTCAAAGTATCAAGTATATCAGTTATCTAGTACCCCTAACTGCTTCAGTTTGAGGCTAGATGATGCTGCTGCTTTATTTATCTTTAGCTTCACTTTGCTTGGGTCATACAATGTCAATAATTAGCTGTAATTTTGACATTTGCTGACATTTGTTTATAGCTGTCTTTTTCATACTTTACAAAAGTTTGTGACGTTTACTGTCACTTATGACAGTTACTGTCATTTTGACAGCTGTCATTGATAATTACAATCAAATTATTTTATCTATGTTTAAAATATCTAACAGCCAAACGACGTTCCTAAAAACCTTCTTGACTTAAACTAAAGTCATTTACAACGGGATGATTACCATGATATGAGTTCTTTTTTTTTCCAATGTGTGTGTAGTGTTAATAACCATGATGGATTTAAAAGATTTAGTAAAGCAGGTTGACTCAGTAGAAGAGATTTGAATTAGCGCTCCGGCGGCGTCGGCGCCGCAAGTTTCAGTAATCACAGAGGCTGGAGCCTTCAAAGCGTTTGTGACGTCGGCAGCTCCATTTTTTACCATTTTTCTCGCTTTTAGGGCTTCTTGATGAAGGAATGTAACCGTATATTCTTTTTCACTATTTAAAGTCACCCTGTTCCTAAAACACAAGCTTTGCTTTTTTTGAGGCTAGACACTGTGAAAATGTCCTCGTTATTTACCCAAAAGTGTAAATGTTTATAACTAAAATACAAGAGTTTACAGTCATTTGGTTCCAACACCAAAAACTCAGCTTAGTTTGATGTGTGAATTATTTTTTGATTTATTCTTTATTCATTGGCTGAGTTTCGCATTACTTTAATTAAGCAAAACTTATTTACTTTAAGTAAGCTGTCAATATCACATGAATTAATAACATAACCATTATTGATCACGATATAGGTAACAAGGCTAAAGAGTCTTCGGGAGCTGGTACTCTACCACTGAAACTGGCACCCGGACTTACCCAACAATATTATGTGAAGTTTCTTTGTGGGTGTCGATCAAATAAAACTGCTGATGTAACTGCCTGCCAAAATTGACAGTCGTTAATGAGTTAGGCTAGAGTCCACATGAATATTAAACTTTTAAAATAACTTATAAAACATTAACTAAAAGAACTGAATTCTTTAAACTCTCCGCCAATAAATAATTCCAAAATCATATATCACGTAACACTGCACTGCATACGGAACCCCCGCCGCGGTACCATAACTCCCACTTGTCGGGTTTTATTTCCGTTTAACTGCAGCTCTTTGGCTTTGTCTCAGAAGGCAATGTGGCTTTTGACATGCTAATTCAGCTCGCTGCAATCGTCATTCAATTAATAATGAGATTCTCTCACACCGCATTATGGAAGTTGCCTAGAGAGAGTGGCAAATCAAAGCAACTGTACTGTATAATCCGCACGATATCACAGTGAGATGGAACTATGTCCGAATTATAAAATAAAACTTGTCGGATTTTAAGTGACAGTTCTGTAACGTTATAGCGAAGAAGTTCTAAGTACCTACGCAATAATCCATACTATCCATATATTCCACTATAATATAATATAATAAATCGGAAAGTAACTCTGTCTGTCTGTTACCTTTTCACGCCTAAGTGGCTGTACGGATTTTGATGAAAGTTGGCAGGGAGGTAATTGGTATCCTAAAGGCGGACATAGGCTACTTGGAAAGCGCGTGCAAAGCCGTGGGCAACAGCAAGTTATACATAAAAACGTCATGCGATTCAGTTGTTACACGAGCATCAACGCGAGTTGGCTAAGGCTACCGACCATGCGTCAGTCCCGTCCCATTCAACGGCTATTTCTTTCGATTTTCATTTCAAATGCTCGAAAATGCACATGGGTTTTGTAAAAATCCATGCAATGGGTTTAACCAACGAAAATTTTGCTGAAATGGCGTGAATTTTGAAGTTCAGGTAGCCTGCAACAGAGTGAATGTGTAAATAAAGGCATCTAGGTCTTCGCTTAACTTTGTTGTGCTCAGATAAGTTTTAGATTGAGATCTAGAACTGAGTTTCTTAACTCAAACTCGGGCAGTTGTGATATTTGAGTTGTAAATGTCCTTAGACAAGCCGATGCAGTCGTTAAGCCCTTCCCTGAGCAAAAGTAGCGCCGCGCCCTCTTTTTATGAACGGAAAAAATCTTGTCTTTTCGTCTTACTGAATGGCTTTCAAAGACTGTACAGTTACAGAAGCGTTGCGCTTTCAGCAGCGAGGTAAGCAAACGGTCTTATTAATAACTAGCTTGGGCCCGCGGCTTCGCATGCTTTTTAACAATAAAAAGTGGCCTATATGTTTTTCGTGGGTTGGATCTTGGTGTGTGCAAAATTCAGGCTGATTCATTTAGTAGTTTGCAATTTTTTCGCCCAAACATCTTCACAACGGCAAAAGTTTTTACCTTATAACTTTTCAGAGATTCATATTACCTACAGTTTTCATGGTCAGAGATTTTCTAGTTTATTATGTACCTTAGTATTGGCAAGCAGCATCACACCGTATCTTGCCAATAACTTTGCAAATGTGCACCGGAATGAAAATATCGGCTGCACCTTGATATGGTTCTGATGCGCTGGTACATGGCGCTCTATGCACAGATATGATTGGTATCTTTAGTGAAGTGATTTCGCTTTTCAGCAGCTAAACATACAGCCTTACATCGAAGACCCTTTCAATACATAAGTAAATTCTCAATTTTACTTAATTTTTTTAATAACACAGGCACTATCTTTTAATATTTATTTGTCGTAGGTAAGTAAATTCATAGAGTAAGTTCTGCACAATAAACTTTATTGATGCGCTCCTCATGCTTAAAACAACATGGATGCTACGGTCTACGTCCCCACAAAACCGTTATACGAAGAGCTTCCAGTCTACCAACAAACTTGTAAACTTAGTTAATCAATCGTTAACAAAACTTTCCATGTTGGGCCCTCTGACCGGTTACCACTTTGCAACTAAGATAATAATAAGTATTGATAGACTACCCACAGGGACCCGCTTCCGGCCATAGGTTAAGGATTCACATAACTCAACCTATACACACTACACTGGCCATATACGATAAGATATTTTTGAATTATACCTAATGATAATAATAATAAAATGTTAAATTAGGGCGCTATGCAGACAAAGCAACTTTAGTTGAAGACACTGTCAACTTTTTAATATTTTTTGTATAAACTTCTTCTTAAAGGCACAGTTTAAGAAGATGGTTGCCCGTTGCCGCAATACTTGCTTTGTCTGCATAGGGCGTAAGTCACAGTGTTTCACAATCTAGAACGGATTTAAGGAGGACTGGACATTATTGGTTTGATACTTCCTTCCTAACAAGATTTTTTTTATGTTTCACCTAAGTATTTCTAGATTTGATTTGGATCGTTCAGTGGTAGGTTCATGATAGTTATCATGAACCTAACCTACCTCTATTCCTGAATTCAAAAAGCGTATAGTTTTAATGCTACAGCCATACATCATAGTGTTGGGTGCATATAGGACATTTTACGCGTCGTAAAATCTCTAGTAGATAAGAAAGCAATTGACTGCAGAGGTCTCCAGCCAGCCAATCTAGGTTCGCTATGTAGATAGCTAGTACAGTTAAAAGTGGCAAAGTGCAAAATGTAAATCTTTGTCTGCAGCGGCCATTGGAAGAGTCTGTCAATAAAATAGACCTTAAACGCAGACTTGCTTGAATGAAATAATGTAGCAATGGAATAGCCCTTCTACCTAGTTATAACCTAATGATTGCATAGACTTCCTGATTACTTTGAGTACATAAATAAGTATCTGCGGCCTATTTCAGTTTCTTTATAGATACGAAAGTCATCAACTTCAGCTTGCCGCATCCAGCATGCATTCAGGCCGGTATGGGCAGAACGCCAGTTAGGCGAGGCCTAGCTATGTCAAGCAATGGTTTGGTAGAAGAGAGTGTATACTCTCATATAAGCAAGTATACGGGGAACTACCATACGGTATACGGCTTATCTAAGCTGCCATTCAAAACATAGGGTGGCGGGCGATGACGTGTCCGTAGAAGGGAAGGCGTAGTGGCCCACGTGGATGCGTGCAACGGTCGCAGTTTTGATTTCAGACCTAGAACAATCGTGATAAAGTACGTGGCGAACGACCACGTAGTGAAGATACTTTTCTGGAAATTGAAAGATTTCCTTATTGACATTATCATGCTTTTGATCAATTATTAACGATGTTAATGAAAGCAATTCATTATTTTCAACGAATTTCACATATATCGTTTGATTTTGTTGAATTTTACGCGATGCGTTTTCCGATATCTGCCATCAGCATTGCCAATATTGCCATAAGGCGGGGCAATGCAGTTAGCTGAGGACGCTTCCGATTGGTATTGATTTAGATTAGTTATACCTCTAAATTGTTTGCAAGTCTGCAGTTACCTAGCTTAACTGTTTCAGTTGATACTAGTTTTAGTTTGTGCTGGAACTTTATGTGCTAAAAAAAATTATAAAGAAAGAACATTAAAAATCACCGATGCCGACGGTCCTGACAATAGCTGAGTAGAGCTATATCAATGCAGCTGGATCATGTTCCTGTGGACATTGTAGAACGCGTCACTTCACTGCTACTTATAAAGAGACATTTCAGTTTCATCGGAGACTAACAATCTCGAGTTCTTGTAGTGTTCGTGTTTTTCAAACATCTGTTTGATAACGGATCTTTGGGAATTAATATTTAACTATCTTCTGCCCGCGGCTTAGCACGTGTTCTTCCGGGATAAAAAGTAGCTTTTTATTTTAATCCAGGTGAAGAACTACAACTATGCAAAGCGTCAGTCGGATCTATTGTGTTTTGTCGTGAAGAGATAACAAACATCCAAACTTTCGCATTTATAATATTAGTGTGATTCAATTATTTTAATAAATAAAAGTTGTGTTAACATTTGAAATATATTTTGTAAATTAATTATTGTATTATCTGTAAATCTAGTATTGGTACCTACTTACTAGTTAATGTAAAATCATAAAACCACAAAACATACCTATTACCCTGTTACAGTTAATTTGAAAACATAACACCTTGCTGAGGTTCCACCGAGATTGATGGACAGTGAATGTGTCAAACTAACGTAGGTTTATTTATTAAAAGACCATTCAGACATGGTCAATGTTATTTATTCAGCTAGGTACCAATAATGTACCGGTCTGTTCACTTCCGACTCGGTCACGGCGCAACCTCGATAGATCGTCTCCATCAGCTTACGTACTTGCATCTTGTGACTGCCCCATTGACATAAACGAGAACATTGGTTTACATTAAAACGTTGATTGCAGCGTCCCCTGGTGACTTAACACCATACAACTTAGCTAAGAACCTTTCTACAGAAAACTCTGTCTAAATCGATCACACCGCTCGAGCCGAGCGGTGTGATCAAAGGACTATCCACGCAAAAGATTTTATAGCCAAAAACCGGAAAAATGTATTCCTTATTCATCGACTGTTCGTCTTTTACTGAGTTTCATCGGGAGAAACAAGAAGCTGGTTTGAATGGCGTAAATATTTTTCTGTATCTTGGCGTTTGATTGGTTTTGCACAAACTTCGGGGAATTTTTTTCTCCGAGTTACCAGAATTTATATTATGTCACCAAGTTTGTTTTGCAGCTTGTTTTGAATAGAACAAGAGCAAGGAAAATGCAAAAATAATAAAAAAATCTTGATTAGTTAGAATTTATAAAAATTGTTAAAAACGTAAAAATCTACTATGTAAAAATCTTAAATAAACGTTCGCGTGGTGTTGCCGATTGCTTGTAAATAGTTAGCCTTTTTAAACTTTAAGAAACATTTATTGAAAAGTACAAACAAAAGCCTCGATACCTGATTTGTTGAAACCGGACATGCAGTTACAGCACTACGTGGGAATATAAAATCGGCTACATACAAACATACATACATAGGGTGCCAACCTCATAAATAACCCTCTTAGACTAAATACTTGGTAGGCAGGTAAAAAGCCTAGTAACCTTCCTTTCTATGCGAAAAACCAAAGATTTTGACAAAATAAACCGTTCCGTCACAAATTTTATCAAACGACACCAAACTCCTCATTTGTTTTAATTTTTATACCATTTTAATTTGAAGTTATTGCAAAATAATTTTCAACACGTGACCGTGAAAATTCACTACAAAGCACTGCAATTAGTTTCCTGTCGACACCCTGTTAAGTGTAGATGGAACGCCATTGTTCTCATAACATTGCGGACTGTAATTATTATATCTACAGGCAATCAAAATCAATCCAACAATAGGTTGCTATGTGGGCAAACAGCGGTATCGGAGTTGCCAATTACATTTGCAGCACCTGTCGTGCCAACGCGTGTTGGATGTGAGGCAGCCCGAATTTTAGATTTGTTGAACAATGTTACAGGCATTCTAGAAAATATGAAATTGGCACTCCAAAACAAAGCATTTCTCTGAAAAGTCTAGGTACATTGTTACAACCTCCACTGCTATGACTTCGCACGCGAAGTCCTCCAGAACCAAGGGTGTCAACTTTGGTTTTACGAGCTTAGGAATTTCGGTTCCTTTCTGCATAGTACACCCATTTTGTATACCCTGTTCAAACACCAAAAACAACGTGTTCATACTAGTGACTTTTCTATATCGTACAACAAACAAAAATGTGCAGTCCATGCCTAAAAATAAACAGTTTCTTATCACGCTACTCGTGTTGTACGCAGTAGATACACGCAGTTGGCAGCTTTTTGCGAATCTCATCGTATCTCGGAGTACTTAGGTGTGTACTAGCAACCGTTTGCACTATATTCTTGTACTGTTGGCTTCACATAAAAATGTCAGCAGATTTGTATAATGCTCGCTTCGCTCGCAGTTGTAGCTTCTTGAAAAAAAATTGTAACTAGGGGCCTTCACACCTTAGTCACCCCAGGGCCTCTGGACCTCTGAATCCGTGGTCCAGTAAACAAGAATGTAGAACTTGATATCCCTACCTTGTTTTACCTATCCTTGTTTTGCTTTTAGAAAAATATTTCGCTGAACGCCCGCTGGTTTTATTATAGACATTATTATATCCCAACTCGAAAAAGATTACCAGCTCTACATTCTACTAAACAATAGTTACCTAGTTTACACCTTTCGTGACGTATTTACGACTCGTTTGAATAGGTTATAATGTCTTTGGCCGTTCATGACCTTGGCAATGGTTGGCACGTGTTTAGTACAATTGCATTGTATAAATAACAAACAGTAAATACTTGTAAGTGCATACAGACAGAGAACAGCCTATCAGTAGGTACCTACAGTTGTATCCGGTATCTTACGTAACTCACTAATACACCAATCAAGTGCATTGTCCATTTGGGGTCACGAATTTAAATAACAGTGCAGCAGTGGTTTAGCCTTACTGGAATAGAGAGGGTAGGTATTTATGTTAGTAATTTTCGAACCGAACCAATGTGGTAATTTTGGACAATGAACATGAACTAAGTGGAATGATTATTATTTATTCTACGGTGGTAAAATAGTCAGCAGGCGCCACATTATTATTTTTAACGCATTTACATTTTTTATTTTATATAATTATGTATTTGCATCAGCGGGGCGACCCGCGAGGGCCGGGCCCGCTGCCGCCTGCAGATGGACATGTGCGTCGTGGGCCAAGAAACTGTTAACTGTCGGCTTGGAAGGAACTTTGTATATAATATGGTTATATTCTCTACAAAATTATCTTCTATTCTATCTGTTAAAGTATTTTTTTATACACAAAAATGATATCTAGTTACACACAAGTGGAATAAAACCTCCTTACCATAGGCTTAAAAATAAATCTGCGACCACACATCCGCGCCGATAATTATAATATGCAAAGTAACCATAACCCTAACATTATCTCTTGTGAGAAGGCGGGGTCCACCCCGGAAGGGCAAGGGCTAGCATCCACGTGAAGTTGTTTCGTTGTTTACCAGTTTTGCTAACTCAAATATTTTCACAAGAATATTGGATAAATATGAAAGTGAGGCACAAGCTTTTATAGCAGCCACGATTTTTTTTATTCAAGGAAGAATAAAAACATTGATAGCTTCATTAAAAATTTTCAGCATGTCCTCTTTTACGTTCAGACCTCACTTCCAAATTCCAAATTTCAAAATTTCAATAATACTTATTGAAATTTATGAGCTTGGTTACTATTTTAATAGTTTCACAAGCAAAGGAAAATTTAGGCTGAATCTAGTTTAAACTAACCAAATGAACAAAAGACCACAAAGGTAACTCAATTTTTTTTTTATGTTTTTTAAGTTTACAAGAAGTAAAAGTAAATAAACGCGATAACATACCCTTTAAATAATACTAATATCTTTACAAGAGTTTTAACTTTCATGTGTTTTCTGAGAATGTCGTTTCTTGAATATTTTAGACCCGCAATTTTCCCCTCCACTCAAAGCAAACAAGTTGCACGTAAGCAAAATGGTGGAAAGTCAAGAATACTTCAAGTTCACAATAATCACTTAAAATAACACATTGATTTCGACACAAAAACTATATTCAAAAATGCTCAAATAATTATATAATAATGATTTGAGCATTTTTGAAAGTGATTGAAACCAAATAAACTAAACTTCTTACAAATTTAGAAATTCATTACTTGCTCTAATGTTATGCAACAATTCAGGGATTATTAATTAATTTGAGATTTATGAAAGCCATTCAAACTAGATTGCATAATATTAACATAACTATACTTTTAAACAAGGTTCTGAAATAATGACGGTTACAAAATCGTTTACATTAAATCTTAGATCGATTTCTAAATCTATAACATAATAATTTATGGTTTTCAGGAAGAAATAAAGGTAGTTAAACCTAGAGTTTAATAAACTCACCCGCGAACTCTTTATCAATTAAAAATTATAATCTCAATGCTTACGAGATTGAATACCATTTGAATTGAATTAAACCTTTTTCTAAATTCCTTATTATATATTTAAGGAATTTTAATAGCAGCGAAATCTAAACAAAAACCAAACACCAATTTAATATTGAACAATTAGAACTTGAATAAATGAGTATCAAAACATTATTTATTTATAAAAAAGTTAACTAACCAAAAATTTCTAACTACGAGTTACGTAGTTTAAATATTATTTAAAGATTAAAATGGCAATTTGCAGACATTAAGGTTAAGCGTGGTTATTTTAAAATAAGGGATCTTCAAACTGGTTAGCTGAAGGTTCGCTTCGGCGACGGTTGAAAATCTCTGTACCCTCCAATACAATTCCGTGAGACAGATAGTGTGTTTTTTCCGTAAGAAAATTAAGGAAAAAACACTATCCTGAGAAATTTACATAATAACCGGTTTTAAGTACCCCCTGAAGATTTGAGAGGAGGATTCTTAGTCTTATTTTACTATTTTCAAGCCTTTCAAGAAACGTTGTGAAAGAGGGCTTTATATCTCGGGTGGCCGGAAGCCTGGTTTGGTCGGAGAGGTTTGAAAATAGCTATAAGGAAAAACCTCTTAGGAAAGATGTAGATCTTTATTACTGTCACATACACTTCTAGCCTTGTTTGTATATTGCACGCAAAACAACTAATTTTTATTCAAATATCAACAGGATTTCTGTGCCTACACAGCTTGCTGGGTAACCTATAATAATGGCCGGCCAGTCCTTATTAAGCTTTTCAACAACATTCCTACCTACAATATTTGCGATACTAAGGTAAACACTTGCCAATTACGTTCCAACTCGATACAAAATGGCTATTTCGGTAATTACGTACCCAAGTAAAAATAAATCCGGAATTTTCCAGCATTCAAAGATGAAGGCCAACACAGCATATTAGAGGTCATTTATAAAACAAATCGTTCTTGTAAAAACGTTAACACAAATGCTTAATAAAAGTATGGCAGAGGCTTAATTTGATAACTCAGATGATAAACGGTTGGCAGTTATAAAAACAGATGCGGAAGGATTAAGAGTTCCTAATTAAGTAATTATGGGGGAGACTTTTCAAGCAATTATCACACATAGTTATACGTCACAGTTTATAAATTCAAACGTTTGTTGCGTATCTGAAACGATGAATTTATCTTGCAAACAATGAACACATTTTCTTATAAGTGTATAACTATTCCCGGGCACAAAATACATACCTTTGTATATCTATTTTTCCCGACGACTTCCTACCTACCGGACCTACTTACTGGAGTTGCCGCGTCTGAGAAGTCAAGGCAGTGTGTAAACCTGCTGAAACGTCGGTAAAATTTAATAAACTAACGCGATAAATACTCATGAATAGTTTTAATATTATGTGTTCAGATCGAGTAATTTAAAAGCATTTGCATTTAGGTACCTACAATTCAGTTACTGTTTTCTGAATGTATGGCGTAAACAAGCTTGTTATGGCCTTTGTTTAGCCCTTACATATAGGATGATGTTGGTTAAGTAGTTGTAGGTAGTTTACCTATAGTACCACACTTCGTATGTTACACTGTTGTTGAGTAATCAAGTTTAGCCAGTTTGGTTGAGCACGTAAACACAACAATCACAAGTCAAAGTTAGTTTATTAAAGTTACTCTTAAAGCTACTCTCAGCATAAACCCGGTGGAGTTGTGAAATCAGGGTCCCATTCATAACGGTGACTGGTGGACATTGTGAAGTTAGTTAAGGCAAAAATACGTTAACCTTAATTTAAATACAATCTATGCACCATCTATCTTACCTCCCTATGTAAAACATCTTTAGACCAGACGCGTTACGCATTTAATTCTTATGACGCACTATGCGCGGTCGCTGTCATGTCAACAGCGTGATAAGCATGGGCATTGAATGGGTTATAATAAGAAATGTAGTACCTTTGGACATTGGTCATCATCATCATCATCAGGCGTTAATTACCCACAGTTGGTCTTAGGCCTTTCTTCATGTTTGCCATTCACATGGTTGTTTTAAATATTAACTTAATGTATAAAATTTACATGACTTTAGTAGAAATATACACAACACAAAATTACAAAGCAAAATAAGCTGCTGTGAGAACGATATTATGCGCAATATAATTAATAAAGATGTGTCGCGAGTATTAACACCCTTCTCCATATTGAATTGATGATAAATTTTCACATATAAAAACATCTAGGCAACCTAGACGGGCATATCTTATGACGTTGAATCTAGATCATTCCGGTAACATTCTAGGTAACATAGGAATTGTTGATTGATCATCATTTACGCTGAATCCCCTTGTTTAACACTAGAGCGTCATGCATGTTTCGCCTTGACCTGGTACTCCTGGTAGCTGATTAGTGAACTCAAGGTCCTAATGAATATTGGCTCTACTTTTAATTAAACTCTATGGGCTTTATTTATTACAACCGGAAGTACCTATTTTGGGGCTTTAAACTGATCTTACTAGTTTCTTACTGCTTCCTACAACAAGCTGCCATTTTCCAAAAACGGACCTTATAAATTACAATGCTTCACGACATTTTATTTTGTTTTTGTACATTATGATCAGGTACCCAGCTAATCCTATAAATAAACTGTTTGCCAATGCACGGTGCTACAAGTCACCTCCATGTTTATTGGGTCAAAGCAAAATGACGTTGCCCTTTCCTTGCATGGCGCTAAGGTAACAAGGTACGGAATACCGTTAACTATTAGCGTTGCACTTCCTAATTTAATTTCGCAATAATAGATTGTCTTATAAAATTTGAGTAAATTCAATATTTTAGTGTCATAGATCACTTTATAAGTATTGAAAACGCAGCCTATTATAAAACATATTCCTTGGCACGTTTACCATACGTTCATGACACTATTGCAAGAATTCATAGGAACGTAGCCAACGTAGGCTTTATGATATTTGAGTCAGAGAAATATTATTTGTAGGCGTAAATCAGGATTGGGACGTCTTGCATTTACGAGATCAAGAATGCACAAGCCGACAACTTCATTAAAAGATTACCTATCTAGGTATGTACTTAAGTCACAACTTCATACATTCTCTTGTAAGGTGCCTATGTTATTTCTGTGTCAGTCAGAATGACGCACATTCAAAAGCTCTAGTCTAGACTTCAATAAAATAAATTGGCTTTCCGTTATGTGGCACGAAAATGGCAAACAAAAAATCTCTCGATGAGCATGGGTAATGCTGTCAAACCATATTTACAAATAACAGTTGGGTGGGGTGACGGTCCCCCTCCTTGTGTTCAATTCAAAGTGGGTTCACAATCAGGTTCGACTAGGTATCCTTACACAAGCTTTGAGTCAGTGATCTCAAGTTGAGACTCAAACTAGTTACTGCCTCATCGAGCGTAGATCAACAAAAACAATAGCCTTACCTACAGATAGTATGGGTACTCTGAGTATTTATATTGTGCCGCTAAAATATACTCTAAGCTACTTGAGCTTTAGGTTCGTATTGGCGGCAAAATGAGCACCGCAATGCAACCGGCATGCAATACATGTGGAAGAAATATTCGGTCCAACGGTAAATTTATATAGATCACCCTGGAATGTCACGGTGTGGGTGTCTCGTATTTACATGGCAAAGAAGCAGACCAGGGCAATGACCGGAAGGAATGAGACTAGTAGTAAACAAATATGTAATAAATGCTATAGAACTCCTAATTATAGACATTCATCAATTACGAGTGTAATTTTTGAGATTTTTTGAGATTCAGCGCGCGCGGCTATGTGCGCCTAGATTAAATCGGTCCATCACATGGCCGTTGATATTTAATATATTATACGTTATTTAAGAAGTCAGTCAGATTCCACAATTAGCTTTAAACCGTAGTATCGATATGCAAACAAAGCGAGCATTGTATAGCTGCCAAGTCGTAACTATTGTTGGCAGTGATTCAGTGGTTACTTGCACAAGTTGTCAAGTTCGACTAGTCGTCTACGTTATTTATTAGGGAAAGTTCAATGACAACCTCTCAACTTGGGCTGCCAATAGATAATGATAGCGGGTCTTGTAACATGTTAGGCTGACTGTACTGAAATTATTGGAGAAATAGGTCACGGCCGCACTGCAGGGTGGTAGGCAGGCGGCTAGATTGCTTCTATGGTAGCTAAGCGCGTGGCTAAGATTTTAAAAAATCAAAACAGACATCGCCTCTCTTCATCCAGGCGACTATCTAAGCTAGACGCTTGCAGTGTGGCCGGTCTCGTAAATTTTCATACGTTTGTTTTTTGTTCTTGTTTACCATCTAGCATACCTACATATACCTGCATATCTATATAGCCGGTACGGAGAAACGTACAAATGTCTATTAGATTAGTGTTGTATAGCAAATTAATAAATAAATGCAGAATCATCTGGCCCTAGAATAAAAAAAAAAAAGCTTTATTGTACACCAACAAAATACAATACAAAAGACATTACATAAGACACAAGTACAATGGGCGACCTTATCGCTTAGAAGCGATCTCTTCCAGGCTACAAAATACTTGGGTATTTTCTGAAAAGGCTGTATGCTTCGAGCTTTAATGCTCTAAGGCTGTATGTTTCTTTTATTTGTGTTTACTTTTCAACGCCGGTAGATTATGGGTAGAGTCCATTAAGCTTTGAATTTACATACCCAAGGTTTTTCATTACATTTCAACGTAATCCTGAAAAAAATACATTCATAACGCAAAGTTCAACCAAATCTTAAGCGGTTTTCTCTACTCTTTTATCTATTTATCATATATATTTTGTTATAAAAGCTGTAGTAGTTCTGTGTAAGCGATGGGCTTAGCGGTAAATTTGAGCGGAAAACTGCATAGTTCGTAATCTTATTATTTTAATAAAAATTAGATAAGATTAAAATGCTGTTAAAACCAGTATAGTTTTATATATAGTTTTATAACAGCACTTTTGAAGTGGTTTATGCACACTGCGTAACCAAAGGCTAGTTTTCATCAGTCTTTAGTCAGCACACACACAAGGTGATAAAATAATCAAATGGAGAATTTACCTATTCGGCGGCACGTATATAAGAAATCACTTAATTTAATAAAAAAATTCATAAAAATACTACACAGATGATTAACTTGCACGTCCTGGCATACATTTGTTTGCAGTCCTACTAAAATTAAAACGACGAAACTTTCTAAAGAGGTGAACATGTGCTTAGATAAGATCCTCAAAAATACTGAACAGATCAAGGTGTATGTAGAACATAATCCATAATACAATAGGTAACTGGATACTTTTCACCCGGAAATAGCGCGTGCAAATCTGTTCGCAGAAGCTAGTTATACATACAGAGCCTTGGATTGCTCATGTCAAGCAATCAAATGCTCTATGTGCCGAAGACGAAAATCCCCAGAATGCATAACAGTTACAGATGATTGCAGCGCCAGAGATATCTTTGCATTTTTCTAACTATTGCCAAATCGAACATAACTATTGATAGTCTCTCCCACAAAAAAATAAATAATTTTTTCTCGTCTAATAGTCGGGTCTGCTTTGGTCGTCATCTTCCACTTCGCTGTACCAAGATCTATGGAAACAATCCATGACAAGAACTCTGAAATCTCAAATTTAATGATCTGGATATCCCAGCTGGTCATGGACTATTGAATGAAGTGTATTCATGATTAGCACATAGGCAATTTACGCAATTTGCAAATAAACTTGCCAGAGGTAGATGTTGAATGAGATGATGACCTTGTTAGCAATTATGTAGTTAATAAGTCTATTTAGTTGTTCAAAGAAGAACATCTCGTTAATTTAATTTAACAAAGCTCTTCTTTTTTCGTATGTTTTAGAAGGGCGCAATGCGCGCTATTTTGAGAAAAGGATAGGCATAGGAACTCGCGTTCATAGAGCATACGCTTTTGGAATGGTCTTTACACAATTCCAAAAACGTATGCTCTGTATCTCTCTATCGAAAATAAAGATTTTGATTATATACAAGAAAACTACACAACTTGTGAAGAAACTGGTTCAAGGAACCAAATAATTAGTAAAAACCTACGTATTAAAATATGAGATATTTCAATAGACCGCAGGGTTCCTGAAATCTCGACTAAATTGTGCGCGAACCAGTGCACTTTCATGTTTTTTACCGTATTGTTTTCTCTCAATCGTATTTTGACATTCAAGGAACCATAGACAAAAATGAAATTTTATATTATTCAAGTTTTTTACTACGGAAATCCTGTGAGTACTGAGATCTAGGCCTAGTTTGACAAACAAATCAGATTAATTTCACTTTGCTGGGTATGTTACAAAATGTTAAGTAGGTTCAGAGGTAACTCAGGTTAAGGTTAAGCTTTCAGTCACCGCGTTGCTATTTCGGTAACACAAAAATTGCTATTTTTATTGTTGTTATCTACTTAACTTGTCTTCGGTTTCATTTATGAAAGTTTACCACTTCATAAAGACTGCTTCCCAGCATTATTATGAAATGGCCTCACATCATTACAATCCCTTGATCTCCACAATACACGATTATCCCATAGACGATTCTCCCACGAGTTCTCTCCTCCGTAGACCGAGACACGTTTTCGGTGACTTCGTTGACCCAATCACCGTCGCTAACCCGGAGGTGACGGCAACAAGTCCCGATTCGCTTCCACACACTAAACACCCGACCTCGAAGAATTTCCCGCTTCTGCCCATAGGTGCATTCGTGCACCTAAGCGAAACCTACATTCCCTCTTATAGCATCAGGCAACAGCCCAAGCCGAGGCTTGCACCTAAGTGGTGGCCCTTGTGCGTGTTGCCCCAACATAACCTTACCGTCGGCGAGGCGCTGTCTGCGCCCGCCAAAAGTCCGGTAACGCTGTCATGGCAATCTGCGGTCAACAGCATTATAGCCATTTCGAAGAAAAAAGATTAATGAAAGTTTAATTATTCCACTCACTGCATAATCTTCTCGTAGCTTGGTTGGCCCTATGTTTTATGCAAAAATACCTACCTACATTATTAATATTTTGGGTATGGCTATAAGCAAAGAGGGGTTTTCCTTGTATAAATAACTGGAAATTTCTTGCTCCGTAAATAGACCAAGATAAAAAGCCGGCTTAGATAACCGCGCGACTTAAATATGCACAAACTCCTGCTTAGTATAGAACCAAGAGACTAGATCGCATTTTGTTTCATGGCCACAAAAGGTTCGTGATTTTAATTGACACCTTTGATAAGTGGGAATTTCTACAACTCACATTTTAACGGTGCCGTTGCATGACAAATCCTTGCACCGAACAACACACCAAAACACTCACAATACACTATTTCCATTCTTTGAACCAAATAACGCACTCGGCATCGTCATTCATTCACTCCTAACGTTTGCTCGACGGACGCAGGTTCCACGTCCTTTCACTTCGGCGTTCTCCGAGGTACTGAAGTCCTGATACTGTAAAGTAATGCCATGAAGATGTAAGAATTTTCCCACCCTACGCGTTCCGCCACTCGAAATCGCTTAACGTACTCTAACACTTTGGTAGAAATTGTTAATTAAATTGAAAAACTAAAGAATACTTTCGAAATTATCGATAGGTATGTAAGTGTTGCTTTGTCTCCGTTGGGTTGTCCATCAATATTCTCGCTATTTCAGTGCTTAGCAAATCTAGAGACATTCAAGATTTCCCAATAACAGAATTGATATTTAAAGGTTTACCTAATTTCAGTTAGGGTCATCCCTGATCTAAAATCTCTTTATTTTGTTCGACAAACTGAGCAGCTTTGGCGCTTGGTGTTTTACAGAATTTTTAAAAATTCGGCCATATAAAAGTAATTTCAGTTATTAGACCAATTATTAATTGGTCTGAGGTTAGGGCAGTCCGGACCTAAAAGCTCTACAGATTTATAAGTATAGCTTTGTAATGGATATTTAATCGTTATCTAAGACGAGTTATGGTGTAGTTTTTATTTGTCTAACAAAGACAATATAAAATGCAATTTTTATGTAGTAGAGATAAACTTAAACCTAGTGCTAATGTCATACTTCCACCATAAATTCCACTTTTCCACTGAAACAAAGCTTTTCTCGTTGTTCGACAAAACCGATATCGCGTTACAGAACTTTATCCCTTCCCCTCATTTGCTAAAACAGGCCTTTTTCTCATTTAAAAAATATTTTGTTAATGTTATCTTAGGGTTCGGAAGTCCATTAATCTGGTGCCATCGACAACAGCACCTCAAAATCACAATATGCGTAGGATGACTGCTGAACATGATGCCCCATGATGATGGGGACGAGAGGAGCGCTAAAATTGCGCTTACTTACCTGTAGTTACTTTATTTTCTAAGAATCTTAAACTTTCTGCAATATTTTTTGGTTAATCCAATTTGATTTGGTTAAAAATTTTGGTTAAAAAGTTCGCAAATTTTTTGGGGAAAATTTTCTACCTAAGTAGGTTCCATTTCCAAAGTTTCTTACCCGGAGGGGTACCCTGAACTTAACACAAACTCTGCATAACTTGAGGCTTGATAATGCTGTGTGAACTGTTCAGCACTATACATTTATAACTTAGTATTTTAGCTGAAGCACACACTATCAGCTTTTTTTTATACTAATTTGGTTTATCGCTCTAGGACCTCTTGTCTACGAGACCAGTGTTTGATAATTGATGACTTGACCATGGATCACGGGTTCAGATTGAGATCTTGAGTTTTTTTACGTTGATGAGTAGTCATTTGTTTTAGGACTCCTTCTTTAATCCTCAGGGAACAATAAGATCAATTTCATTAACGAATGCCGAATTAGAAGCAGATTCTCTTTCCAATAATCATCATAATCATCATTATCCATGACGCTACAGCTGCGAGTACCTTCCATTATCTATTTTACCTTCTGTTTATCTACTGACCATCCCATTTGGAACGTGTCAATTTACCTACCGGAATTGAAAGGGCTACCTCAAGTACCCCTTACACTAATGGTTTTCAATCAGCACGTTTCCTGTTATTTGTAGGACATTGTGTGCTCAGTTCATGAAGGCATGAAACCAGATCAGTAAACAGATTGGCTGACCGAATCCTAACTCGATATCCTAATTAATAATAGTAAAATACCTACTGTATGTAGGTTACTTTCTTGGTAGGTTTGGTTGGTAGGATCAAGTAGGATTATGAAATTATTTTACCAATGGTAAACTTTACTCGCGCAAAGTTAAAGTTAGAAACTAGTATAAGTTACTTATGTCTTGGTACCTAATCGATAATTTTTTGGTTTTATCACAAAATCCTGCAGATACGTTTATTTAAATATCAACACTTTTTAAGGTACAGTGAAAAGGGCACATTGGGTTAGGTCAGTTTAGCAGTAGACTGATTTGACGATGATGAAAATGTACGTAATACTACCAAAGTTTACCACCAATAATGATAATTAGAAGTCCCTTTGGTGTAGAACGTAGATAATTGTTGCTGAGCCAAAAACAGAATGTTTCCCGAATTTAATGCGAAACTTTACCCTCGTGTGAACAAAGGAACTTCCTGCGATACAATATTATTCCTAACAAACAATTTCTGTTTTCAAGAACTATAGGTTACTGAACAAAAGTAAGCGCTCAGTATAAAGTTACTAATATCAATATGAAGAAATAGTTATATCGAAATAGGCCGGACATTGCTTTCTAGTTTGTTAAACTAAAATAATAATATTTATTAAAATATATATATATATCTATGGTATAATCCAGGTTCCGAATGAGATACAGCCGCGGGCAGAAGCGAGTACCTATGACATAGGATTATTTAGAGATTTATTTTTACAATATTTCCTTAAACTAATTTACAATTACAATCTTTGCTTCGGGAGAGTAGTAGAGAGTAGTAGAGTTTAAATGTAGGAATAGGTTTTTCTTCGAACTCTTATAATACCTATACGATGAGATGAGTCCTTACAGATTAGATACCACAGATCAATGTTCCTAATGGAATTAAATGAATCTGTGGCAATTATCATGCTAGCCGTAGGCAAGTGCTGATTGTACATAATGTTGCTGACGGTACCTGTGATCACGAAAAATTTACTGAGGACACAATCTATTCTGTAGTCGAATATCAACCCATTTTTTACACGTAACGCCAAAATTAATATTTCGGTAGGTAAAACCAGAAATTGATCTGGTAGTGATCGCTCTTGAGCGATAAGACCAGCAAGTGACACTAAGTATTTAAATTTTATTTTTGATGTCAGTGTGCAATAAAGTATTTTCCATCTTAATAGATTGAATACTGGACACAACCATTAGTGTGCTTCACTATCAGCAATCAATTTTACCGTCGCTGCTGACTCCTACTACCTATTGACGCAGCGCTTGACACTAACTAACTATTGACGAAACTCAATATCAATGCCGTTGCTCAATAGTTACCGGGCTTTTGGTAGGTACCACAGGTTTCGAATTAGGCACTTGCTCTACGTACACTTATAATACTTTAATTTTGTTGTAGGTAGAGGTATAAAAGTAATTGATTGGGCTAGAAAAAAAGTAATTGATTGCGCTATAAAAAAAGTTTTAAACTTTCGGATTTGTATAGCTGGTTAGAAAAATATATTATCGTGTATATTGATCGCGGCGATGGTACCATTTGCTTTAATTTTCTCACCCTAAATAACATTAAATAAAATATGGGTTAGGTAAGGTTATAACATTAAACTTTTCTCGTTAAATACATCTTCAAGGTATTCACAACCGCCCCGGTTCAATACCTAGCCGACATAATCTTTGCATTACCTATGTATCACGTCATATAAAATCTGATTAAAGCTTGCTAAACTTGATTTTAAAAACTTAAGCCACACGGTATTCTGTTAGCTTAAGTTTAGCATTTTTTAATTTTTTTTACCATAAGCTTCTTTTGTCAAGCGATGACTCTTAAATTTTTTACGACTATGTAAGTATGAGAGTATTATTTTACCCACATGAAGTTCTAAATTCCTTTTTTTTTATTTCGTTACCTCAGCAACTACAAACAGAGTAAGACACATAAAAAAAAACCTAAGTACGTTGTTTAATATAGTTCTGAAGTTCATAGTTCAGATTCTTTATAGGAAATTTGCACCCATGCGTCAATAAGAATTAAACTAGGTACTGTGCCACACAAATAGTTATTCCATAAAATATATCACTTACGTGTGTTCACTCCAGCAGGTCTTACCAACGTGATCATCACGTCAGTCTTTCATGTAAACACCTACTACATTATCGGAATCTACTCTTGGAATTTTCTGAATAATAACTTGAGGAATTCACTTTACGTTAATTTTCATTTCTGATTGACAAACCAAATATTGTACAATATTAGCATTTTGGACTTTGGTGGATGGTACACACTTAGGAAGGTTTATTATACCCAACGGAACCCATGGAAGTGGGTAAAACCCGGCTGCGGATGATGATAAAAATGAATCATAATAACCAAAAACGTAAAATACATTCCAAAAATACCTATTTGATAATACTTACCACTCTTATAAGGTATTTTAGCATACATAGACGCTTGTCTGTAACATCGTATTAAATGTTGGGGCGAACCGTGCTTACGTTTCGCAGCCCTTTTTCAATATGAACGGAAGACCAAAAGCTGCAAGTCATGGAGAGATCTATCCATTGAACCCGGTGTGGCGTGCTAAAGCGTGAGTTCTACCTAAAAAACCTTCTTCATTGTTACAGATTACAGTCTATTTTAACGGTACCTAGTGGTGTTAAAGACCATGAATTATAGCGTAGCTATAGTCAATGAACTTTTGTAGCATCGTGCTATCTACTTACCTTGTACTTGTGTTGTTGTTCTTATACTTGTACTTACCTTGTATAATACGAAGGTGGATATGGAATACATACTAATATTCTGAGGTTTGAATAAGGCGCGAACCCAACGGGTTTGGTTGTCAAACTAGGCCTAAATCTCATCACTCAGGGGATCCCCGTGGTAAAAAACTCGAATTAAATAAAATGCAAGATTTTTTCTTTGGTTCATTCAATGTGAAACACGACTGAGAAAAAACAATACGATAAAAATAAATCATGAACGTGCACTGTTTTGCACATAATTTGGTCGAGATCTCAGGAATCCTGCGGTCAATTGAAATGGATTATGTTTTGATTCGTAGGTTATTACTAATTATTTGATTGAAGAAAACTACACAATTTATGAAAAAAAAGACCAGTTTTCTCATAAATTGTGTAGTTTTCTTGTAAATAAGCAAAAACTAGATTTTTGTTCTTACGACTACGAAAAACGTTTGCTCTGTGCGCTCCTATGAACGTAAAATCTCCTATGCCTATCCTTTTCACAAAACGCCGCGCATAGCGCCCTCTAAAATCGTTAAAAATCCAAAAAAAATGAAGATAAAAAAAGTGTTGCAGGTTCATAGAACGTCTTCCGTCTACCGCTGACAGTCAACAACTGCAATACACTTAGCGGATATTATTCCCGGTCGTCTAATTGAACTGTGCGATGTTAAACTTGGGGTAAGTTGGAGACGACCGAGGCTCAAATTACACAGAACTTTGGACATTCATCATTATCTAGCTCATAACTGGTGAACTGGTGGAAGTATGTGTAGTTATTATTGCGTCAGCTATTATTAAAACATGAGGACATTTAAAGTTGTACGTATATTTTTACTATTGGAGGTGTTTGTTAGTTTATTTGTTATAAATGTTACTGTAATCCGGAACTAAGACCGAGTTACAAAATATTTTGCCAAAATCTTACTAATTCGATAGAGGTTACGTTTTATCTAGTTACCACGTGAGTGATGCCATGGGCTTGGTATTGTACATACCTATGGAATTCGGAATACCGAATTCCATAGGTATGTACAAAACCAAGCCATTATAATAATAATGGTGTACTTCTTAAACAATCTGGAAGGTATCGAGATAAATAAAGAAAGGTCAGGCAGGCGGAATTTAAGCACTGTACTTATAATAACTAAAGTTTATGTAAAACTTATTGTGAAGAGGAAATAAACAAATATTATATATATTTAAACCCACAACTTAACCCTTTCTGCGAAGTAAAATAACGAATAACACAACTATGCTTTCATCCTGGTTTTAGACGCACGAAGAAATTTGTGGCCTGAATCGTATTAAACGGGAAAATTCGCTAGTAGGTTGTTGTTTTGTTGTGTTGTTATGATTTCAAGGTTCAACATTTTTTACATTTTAATTTTAGTCTCATAATCTATAGATCATATCACACCGGTTCAAGAAAGCAAGGGGAGTATGCAAAGGGCGTAATGAATAGATAGGTGTTTTATTTTTGTGTGTTGGTACAATTTCTTTGTATATTTTTTCATGATGCAGCCAATTCTTATGATTTAAGAATGCGCAGCAATATTTTTCTAACGGTGCTTTGAATATTTTGCGACCTCATGTATTTTCATTAAAGGTTCAAACAAAAGTTAAGGAAAGGGAAAACTACAAAAGCCTGCTGAACATTTTAAAAGTAATATAGCTGACGTTAATGATAATCACGAGAATGGCAACATCACTAAGCTTTTGTTTCGTGATCAAAAGCTTGGTTTTAAATAACACCGTTACTACTCTCACAGTAAGCTCAAAGTTTAAAAAATGTATCGCGACGCGTCGGTTTCTCAACACAACAATGTCCATCAAATCACAAATCATTTTATTCTTGTCATATCAAATCATGTTGCTCGAGCGCTTTGGGACAAAGACTAAGATCAATTATCATCTTAAACCTAACGTTTTGGGATGGTCTAAGATTATCATCGATTGCTTATAGGTAAGACTGCTATCATCGCCACAAAAAGTGACTCGTCTAATCAGATAACAAGCACCGAAAGACCTGCACCGAAAGACGAACATATTTTAAGCAAGACGGATTGTGTTGGTGCCACGAAAATATTTAAATTAGTTATTAAAAAACTGATGTACAGCTCTTCTCAAATTACTATAATAAGACTTAGTATAATTTATACCGTAGCGTATAAATTATACTAAGTCTAGTAGTAGTAGACAGCTTCATCGATATGCAAATCCATTAACAAATCCCTCAGTAATTTTAACATAATTATGTAAGGTGAGAACATCGGCCGCACCAGCAACCATACCGGCTACAAGTAGACCAGCAATAACACCAGCATTTCAACCCCTGCACGTCAAACCACTAGCTCCGCATGCCCGCGCCGCCGGATTTGAGAGATCTATTTAGTAGAACAGTTAGTCATGGTTGTCGAAAAAAAGCAATATTAATTATCATAATAATTTATTTAATTAGCTATTTGTAACAGAATGCGTTTGATCGAGGGAACAGAATTCCAGTACCTAGTCATTTTAGTCAAGCAAGCACGGAGTGAGTTCGTTATGTAAATTTACCTATTTCAAAACGCTCGGGCGAGAACGTAAAGCGTAGAGCTCCTCGAGTGTTAAGTTCACTTTAATGTACATAATGAGTGTTACGCTACCTGTTAAACTGAAGTAAATGCACAGGGAAAGTAATTCAAGCAAATGTGAATATCGTTTGTTATTAATTTATCATATATGTACCTACCTATTTATTAATATGTCAAGAACAAAAGGCTTTCCCTTCGCACACTTGAACAAACGTGTCATCACTAAGCACGTGCGCCAGATGTATCAAAACTGTAAAAGCTCAAAGCAAGCAAAAATTCCCCGTCTCATGGGGAGCCATCTATCATACATTTCATATTGTCGTCTATAAGTTGTGCGACGAATTACTAGTGCAAGCAAAAGTTCCCGTCAAATCGCTTAAGTTTTGTAATTTTTACCATCCGTAGTGTCGGCGACCGATATACTTAAGTGTAGATTAATCGGTTAAGCTAGTTTTAAGATTTTATTTCCACGCATTGTCAGTCGAACATTCTAGAGCTTTCGAGAGACAAACACGTAGAAAGCTTTGGAAAGTCCTAGAATATTCTAGAATAGTCAGGAACATGTGAGAACTTTCTAGAAACTTATGGAAGCCTATGGAACGTTATGGAAGTCCGTAGAACATTCTGGAAATTCATGGAAGGATTTAGAACCTTGTGGAATGTTCGAGAATCTAGCCTTTCATGTAGCTATTTGTCAAAAGTTCTAGAACGAATGGAAATGTTAGACAAGGACGACAATGCGTAGGATGTGTGAGTGAGACAAAGCTAGTTCACTAGAGAATTGGAAATTATTCTAGTAAGTTTTGAAAGGGCCGACGGAGGTATAAAAACCTGAGCTTGTCCGTCGGTCAGTAAGTTCTATTTTAGCAGTCAATGTGAAGTGATCTAATACGGAAAAGTGAACAAGTTCTGATCTGCTCTCAAGGCCCGAGCCTGAAGAAAAGTATTCTAAGTCTTGTGTGAATTCCTGAAAGTTTCAGTAGTGCTTTAGTGTTCGTGTGTGCGGAAATAAACAGATATAATTGGAAGGTTGGACTTTCACTGCATCTTCAGGGATTCCTTCTAGTATACGCCGGTAGCTAGGTCCAATTCCACAACAGCGCTGGGTGGCTGGTTAAACAGCTGCTTGTAAGTCATCTACTTCACGCCCCTCGACTACGTCACCGGACAGCAGACGCAGACCGGGTTTGCCGAGTGCCACGTGTAGAGCACCGAGTTGAAGCTTTGAGCTCGCAACCCGCGAAGCTTGGCATTGCCTGCACTGACCCTTGGCCTGGCGATTGAGTGCAGAAGCTGGTATCTTGAACCGATTGCACTCGCCGCAACAGCTGGTCCTTCGAGCCGGATCTGCATCACTGGATACTAGTGACGAGAAGAAGTGGTTGCTGTTAGTAACTACCAGTACTAGAAGATACGAGAAAGTGCGTAACTGCAGACAAGAGCAGTGGGTGATTGGTGGACAGTGGAAATATGCCTGTAACGAGAAGTGAACCGTCAGATTATCTACTTGAGGAGGAGCTCTCTAGCGCGGAAGCCACGAGAAAGCCGGCGACAACTGGTAAGTCGTCGGGTCCCACAAGTATGACAAGGGGCATTATGGATACCACCACAACGCTCACGAAAGGAACAACGCTGAAGGAGCGGGATGTTGCCCGTGCTTCATCAGAGTGCTTGTCGAGGTCGAGAGCAGAACGAAAGAGAGCACTGCGTGAGTTGGATCTCCGCATGGTTATCAGTCAAGAAAAAATGGCTTATCACCAGGAAAAAATCACTCAAGCTGAAATTCAGAATGAAATCCTCCAATTGAAGAAAATGGAGGAAGAAGAGGAAGCTGAAAGTTCTGCAGAAGAAGAGCCTGAAGGTAGAGAGGATGATGTCAGATATTGGGTTGAATCTCAGATGAGCAGGGTGTCCAGCGAAGGGCATTCAGGGCTAGAGGGGCTGTCCACGAAGGGGCGACTACGGGAAGAACTTTCCTCGGGAAAACACTTCAATGAACGTCTAGACCCGTGTGCAGAGATTAAGAATGACATCAACTCCAGGGAAGAGACAAAGGATAGTGGCATGGATGCCCTAGCCATCGCAATCCTGAAGGCAATTAGCTCAGTACAGAGACCAAGCGTAACACTTCCGCCGCCGGCATTCATGTATGAACTTCCAGAATTCGACGGCAGTTGTGAGAAATGGCTGGCGTTCAAGACAGTGTACGAAAATACGCAGGCGCTATTCAGTAACGTCCAGAACATGGCGCGGCTGCGGAAGGCGATTAAGGGAACGGCAGAAGAGGCTGTGAAGAGCGTCCTGTATTCAGACTGTCAGCCAAAAGAAGTGATGGAATCGCTTCGCCGAAGATTCGGAAGACCAGAGATCTTGGTTTTGGCCGAATTGGAAAAACTGAAGAGCCTACCAAAGACTACAGACAATCCTCAAGACGTGTGTGTATTTGCTAGTACGATCAACAACACCGTCGCAGCGATAAGAGGATTGAATAAGGCGCACTATCTAAATTCACCGGAGATGATACGAGTGATCATTGAGAAATTGCCTATGATCATTCGGTATCGCTGGTTTGACTTTGCCGCAGACTACGAAGATCCAGACCTGGCACTCATGGCTATGTTTCTGAACCGAGAAGCGGATCGATGTGGGCCTTACGTGACGCTGGAAACTACAGACGCTGGCAAGAAGGCAAACTGCCAAGCCACGCACGCTACTGTAGAAGCGGAAGAACAAGGGCGGCGTACCTGCCCGCATTGTGAAAAGAACCACCACATCGAAGATTGCAGGAAGTTCCAAGAAGCATCAGTGTCAGAGAGGTGGGACATCGCTAAGAAGACGAAACTCTGTTTCAATTGTCTTCGAGGTAGACACAGGAAGGAGTCCTGTCGCAAGCCATCGTGTAAGAAGTGCCACAATGGGCATCATCGGCTTTTGCACGAGGAAAGAGAACCTAAGTCTCAGCAACCGAAAGGCAGTTCAGAGAAAAAAGAAGTAGCCAACAATTGTCACTTGAAGAACCAAAGGAGAGCGTACTTGAAGATGGTGCCCGTAGAGATCTACGGTCCTAAAGGAAAAGTGCAGATCTTAGCTCTTCTAGATGAAGGTTCGACGGTCACCCTGTTAGACCAAAAGGTGGCAGAAAAGGTAGGACTCAGAGGACCAAAGGAACCGCTGTCCCTTGAGACTGTAGGCGGAAGAGTGATCAAGAACGACAACTCTATGAAGATCAATATGAAGTTGAAAGGCCTACATGCAAGTCAAAAACGACAGATCAGTGGGGTACGAACAATTGATACCTTACGACTAACGCCTCAGAAGATCGAAAAAGCAAGGTTGAAGGAGTGCAAACACTTGCAGAAGATAGTCGATAAGCTGCTGTACGAGGAAGAGTCACCGAAGTTACTCATCGGACAAGATAATTGGGAGCTGATAGTTTCGAGGACGACGCGCAAAGGCAAGAGAGGCCAGCCGGCCGCCTCCCTGACTCACTTGGGTTGGGTACTTCATGGAACGGATGGCGAGGAAACTCTTCATGTGAGCTACGTCACATGCGCACACGTCAACGTCAGCGACCAAGTGATGAGTAATATCAAGAAGGAGCGCTTCGTCAATGACTCACCAGGCAGAAAACCTTGCCGATCGATGACTGACGTGGTAGAACGTACCGCAGAGCGCTTGGAGAAGGATGCTCGAAAAAGGGAAGATGAACGCTTCGTGAAGGAAATAGAAGCACTTCGGATATCCAGGGAAAATCATACCGTCAACAATGAGTCAAGGTGGGCACCCAAGAGAGAGAAAATCCAGAGTAGACTCAGCCAGAACGAGACGTGTCCACAGGGAGCAAAGAACATCACCACGCAAAATGGAGTACCAAGGTGCATCTGGTCTGCCACCAAGGGGGAAATGCACGTGCACATATCCACATCACTAGGGGGAGAGTGCACAAAGAAGAATTTCGATTCGGTACCTGCACGGACGTTGTTCATGACACGTAGACGAGCAAAGAGAGCGAACATGTTGAAGCACAAACAGTTGCGCTGGATAACGGAGAAAAATCCAGCGGACGACGGCACTTGGGAACGAGACTTGGACAAAGGCCATCAGAGGAAAAAGAGACTTAAATGTCCTAATGGAAAAGAAGATACGTGGCTTAAGGCGCGCTCAGCGAGATACAGAATGACTGGAGAAGAACAGCAGGCAGCTGCAACCGCCCATGTGAATCTGGAAAGGGCAACAAGGAAAGGTCTCCAGAGCATCGACGTCAGCAGCAAGAAGCTGAACTTTGATCGCCGCCGCCGAGATCCCGGGCGGAGAACATTTATAAGCATCCTTAGAGCCCCATGCTCCAAGGCGGAACTCCTAGCTCCTGGTAACAACAGAGGAGGAACAGAACGTCGTGACGACCGAAACAGACTCAACGGGGTTTGCGTACCTAAAGCCAGTAGAACTGCGTTTTTCACCGAGGAAGAGCGACAGAGCGGCGGGATACGTGACAAAGCAGCACGACGAGTCTTCTACGACACAAGAGTCGCCGAGACGAAGGAGTGTGTTAGAACACAAGGGGGAGGATGTCGGCGACCGATATACTTAAGTGTAGATTAATCGGTTAAGCTAGTTTTAAGATTTTATTTCCACGCATTGTCAGTCGAACATTCTAGAGCTTTCGAGAGACAAACACGTAGAAAGCTTTGGAAAGTCCTAGAATATTCTAGAATAGTCAGGAACATGTGAGAACTTTCTAGAAACTTATGGAAGCCTATGGAACGTTATGGAAGTCCGTAGAACATTCTGGAAATTCATGGAAGGATTTAGAACCTTGTGGAATGTTCGAGAATCTAGCCTTTCATGTAGCTATTTGTCAAAAGTTCTAGAACGAATGGAAATGTTAGACAAGGACGACAATGCGTAGGATGTGTGAGTGAGACAAAGCTAGTTCACTAGAGAATTGGAAATTATTCTAGTAAGTTTTGAAAGGGCCGACGGAGGTATAAAAACCTGAGCTTGTCCGTCGGTCAGTAAGTTCTATTTTAGCAGTCAATGTGAAGTGATCTAATACGGAAAAGTGAACAAGTTCTGATCTGCTCTCAAGGCCCGAGCCTGAAGAAAAGTATTCTAAGTCTTGTGTGAATTCCTGAAAGTTTCAGTAGTGCTTTAGTGTTCGTGTGTGCGGAAATAAACAGATATAATTGGAAGGTTGGACTTTCACTGCATCTTCAGGGATTCCTTCTAGTATACGCCGGTAGCTAGGTCCAATTCCACAACAGCGCTGGGTGGCTGGTTAAACAGCTGCTTGTAAGTCATCTACTTCACGCCCCTCGACTACGTCACCGGACAGCAGACGCAGACCGGGTTTGCCGAGTGCCACGTGTAGAGCACCGAGTTGAAGCTTTGAGCTCGCAACCCGCGAAGCTTGGCATTGCCTGCACTGACCCTTGGCCTGGCGATTGAGTGCAGAAGCTGGTATCTTGAACCGATTGCACTCGCCGCAACACGTAGGTATTGTAAGTTTTTTTTTTGGATTGTGAAGGTAATCAGAAAATAGTTTCAAAAATAAAATATGCAGATATGTTATCCCAGCGTGCTTTATCTACATACCACGTGAGCGAAGCTGTAAAAGTATAAAGATTTATGGTAGGTACAAAATTATTTATCTGCAATCATTTAATTTCTTTATCGATTAGATCACGCTTAAACCAATAGATAAAAATAAGTTTTTATTTTTCTAACTTACTTACTAGAAGGTAGGTATTGGTTCCTGCAAGAAAATAGAGGTGGTACCTAAACGTTTAAGGTAGTAACTGATTATTTTCTACTTCTGGCCCGAAACGGCGGTGCTTCCTTGTTTTATTCCACTGGTGAAAACGAATTGAATTTACGTTCTTCGGGCAGCTGGAAAATTAAGGATTTATTTGGTGTTAACTTCTCGTGTTTCCCTATAATTTTATGGCATTTCATCTGAGACAAAGTAAAATAAATGGATGGCCTGGAAGAGGTTGATTTATTTCAAGGGTGCTTCGAGATTTCTGTTGCGTAAAGGGAGATTTTCAGACTTCAAAGAGATATCCGCTCACGAATTTAACTGAGCATGTCTGCAAAAAACGTTTGTGTATTTTTAAGGTTCTACAATAGCTTATGAAGTAGCCTTATTTTATTACGTCCATGCTTATATACATAAAACTTTAATGGAGTAGGATGCGTCCAGAAAAAAAAACACCTTATCTATTCAAGCGGCTATTTACACAGTATGCAATCTGATTGATTACAAAATAAAAGCTCCAAACCAAAAATATACCATTGTGTTGATAAAAATATTATCAAAAAGTAATATATCTATAAATTCCATTCTATCTTATGTAGTCTTTTGTATAGTGTTTAATAAAGAGTTATCTATCTGTCACGAACATTAACTACGTATAATGATCGTGAACATTATTCTACGATACTGCTTGCACAACAAAGAAATCACCTTACAAATTGGAAAAGCTTAAAACTTTACTACTCTCCATTAGCTGGTGGTTCCGAACTCCCGGTGGTCTAAACAATTCGGATATCCAAAAAGTTATACCGTGTGAGATTTAGTTCAAACAGTTTTGTTCACTTTGGGCTGTAATTGGTATCCAACAGGGTGTTATCGATGAAAACAATTCCTGTGATCAAATTTTATCGATAACTTATACTCGTTTATACGGATTTATTATTTCTTTATGTGTCTGTGAATTTTATATATTATCGTATTTTCTTTAGAATTGTATAAGTTATTATTGTAGGTACATTTTAAGACATTGCACGCCCAATAGGGCATAATACATTGTGACATTCCATTAGATTATAACTACTTTTATAACATGTATTTCATGCAATAAATTTGATTGACGGTTTGAAAGATTCGTGTATAGTCTTAATCAATGGATCTAGGGCTTGATGTTTGTTCTTTATGGCATGACCATGTACTAGCCATGCCTACAAGATGATAGTAAATTCGTGATCCGTGTTCTTTTTGCTTCCTATTTACGGAAAGAAGGATCTGATTAGATTAACTTTTTATAAACGTAAAATAGAATTAATTTTTGAAATTAACCTTATTAGGAGACATTAAAAAAACGGGTCGTAACCATTCAAAGTTAATATCCTATGAGTAAAAGTCAGACTAATATTATTTAAGCGAAATTTCGATTTTTGTTTAGGTATTTGGATATTTGAACGGGTTGGCGTAGATGTACTTGTTTTTAAACACATTATCTTTTGGCTACATAATCCATGTAGGTTAATTTAAAGCATCAACAATTCAGAATTAATAATGCCTACTAAACTAACTAACCAATAGGGATATTTGCTTGGTGCTATGCTAGGGAACGTTCAATAGAAGCACAGTTACAACCTACATAGTAGGTAAACCTCGACAATATTGAACATGGTTAAGAAGGGAGGGACCTATTAGCGGGGTCCTTCTAGTCCCAACAGTCTACAAGGTATTATATTAACTAGCTTTCGCCCCATTGCAATGCTACGTACGGAGATAACGAACCAATGTCTCAGTTAAAGACTTACTAAAACAAAACGCAGTCGGTCCCTTCACCTTATTATCGTTAGGACAAATAAAATAAATAACTCACAACAATTTCCTCACCATTGATTCCCCTATTCACTACGCGCTATCAAAGTAATATATGTAGTTAGTTATAGTTTCCACACTGGCCACAGGTAGTTTAGTCAAAATGCTAGTCAAAAATCAAGTTGCAATCGACTGTACCTATATTTTTCAAAGCCGGTGAGTGCCGTTACGGTGGCTGAACACCAATACGCATTCGAACTAATACGTTCTCCGGGGCTTGCGAAGCCGACGCGAAATAGGCCGATAGATGAAAATATCCCTGGATGGTTAAATGGACTGCACTTTGATAAATAATATTAATGAATTATTATATTTTTAGTTTTTGTTGTTATAACAGTTCAAGTGTTACTTATATAAAGAAAGTTTTATGTGTCTACCTATTGTGGTTCAAGATATACAGCAGTATGGAAGCCCCCTCTAATTTTGATATTTATTTTATTTTTATTTATTGTTATAGAGGCAAGAGAAATACACATTATCTGAATATTCCAACTGTCTACCTCTTACGGTTCTTGAGATATAGCCCTGTGACAGACGGACTGACGGACGGACAGCAGATGCTTAGTATAAGGATTCCGTTTTTACTCTTCGGTATCCGTACCGAAGAGTAATTCGTAATGTAATTCGTGTTTTTTTAAATTCGTGTTTTTTTAAAAAAACACGAATTACATAAAATTTTACAATATTTTCTTTAGTTCCTTTAATGTGTATTGAGCAAATCAATAACGATAAAAAGAAATATGTAATCGCTTATAATTTGGTCGAGATCTTCGAAACCGGTGTATTACAATGACTTATGTTTTGATACGTAGTTTATTACGAGTATTTGGTTGAACCAGTTTATTCATAAGTTGTGTAGTTTTCTTGTATATATGAAAAAGTTGATTTTTGCGCATTGCGCCCGAGGGCGCAATGCGTAAGCGCACCTCGCGAATTTAAAAAAAAACCAAAGATTCATAATTCACAAGGTAACTACTACGAAACAAGTTAATCAAGTTGAACCATTAAATATTGAACCGTTGAAGATTGAATACATCCTATCTAGAGAGTAGGTGCCTATTTTAAGCGGCCAATGCAGCGAGCTCATATCCAGTACAAAGTGCCCTCTCTCCCGAATTCTCTTTGAGTGCAGTCAAAAGGCCAGTTCCTTAGCACACGGTACTCTTGAATCTAGGGCTCGCTGTGTCCTCGTACGTCAATAGACCCTCTTGACCCACTAAACTAACATTCACATCATTTCCCGTTCAGACCTCGAGCCCACTTCAAAGGTTCCACCCATAAAAATTTCATGAAACGACTTTTTGGTGCGACGCGGTACATTTGAACAACCGCTACGGTAGACTCTTTCAGATAAAAATTTAAGGAAATTTGACTTCAGCACTTTAATTATTCAGTCTATTATGAGAGGGATGTTGTAGTTTCTATAAACATATATGAGTGTGTAACACCCCCCCGTTTTAAACGCATCGCCTACCTGTCATCCACCCTTTCACCCCTAAAACCATAATTTATAAACTAACTTAATCTCCCTACTTATTTCATTATAGCTATTGTTCTTAAAAAGTAGCCTATGCTCTCTGGGATATGCACGGCCTATATCCCTGCTAAATTACAATTTTGATACGTTTAGCCGTTTTATCGTGAAAAGTTTACTGACAGACAGACAGAGAGACAGAATAACTTTCGAGTTCTTAATATTAATAGGAATACTAGTACAATAATATTATGAAATCTGTGATATGGATAAAAGTATTCTTACATGGTTTGTAGAGTAGTAAGCAATTTTATTTTTATTTTAATAAACTAGGTACGTATTTGCCAAACCTAGTTTTTCCATCAATCTTAGTAATTTAGAGGAAACAAATTGTCTTCTATGGAAGAAAACATGCTTCTCGCATTAGAACAGCTCCAACAAAACACGATTACGAATTAACTAGGAAGGTTTTGGATTTCTCCGTTTCTTGAACTAAGTACATAAATGTTATCAATATTGTTTTTACATTCAAGGATCAAAAAAAAAATTTCGAATTTTATGGAAGTTCTGAGATCTAGGCCCAGTTTGACAACCAAACCCGTTAGATTCGCCCCTAAGGTATTTGCATTCGCCGACCTTGATGGATGCTCGCCAAACATGAAAAATAAATCTACCGATACGATACACTTGGCGAATGGCGAGCCCTAAAGCAATAATGGGAAAACTTATAGTCTGACATCCAGTGGATGGTTCTGTCTCCTATGACCTTGACGTTGGTGACTTGTAAAATGTTGAAACCCTACTAGTACATAATAGTAATGGTAGGTGGCGCTTTTCCTCGCAGAACTAGGTAACTACCTACTTCCAGTACCTACCTACATGCTCGTAAAAACACTGGAAATTAAATACTAAGTCAGTTTTAGTATTTCATTTAGTAGGCAGTAGCTATTCTACTTAGACCGCCTACTTGATGCCATTCCTGGTAAATTACAACGAATAAAAGATGAGTAATGCTAACAAGACGTTTTTAAACCTCTGTGGTGTGGCGTAGTGCTGACGGTTATGAAGAATATGATGAATTTGATGGTATTCTTATATTTTATAATTTATCTTTCATAACTAGCTGTATTCGCTGTTGTCCGGCGCCGCACTAGTGGCGTGCAATGCACCACTTGTATTATCTGTATGACACCAAAAATGATGATAAGTAAATATTTTTTATGTCTACTTCAGGAGCCGAAGTTATGGTGAGTGATAGATATTATATTATCACCGTGAAAATGTAATTGTTTGAAAACTTTGAAGATCTGTGGAGATATAATTTTATTTTATTTCTAAATAAATATTGTAATCTATCAATTACGCAACTAATGTCGTAACGTTGTAACGATTGTCGTTATAAAAATCCAAAAAAAAAAAATACAGGGCACCCAAGCGTGCATCAGGTGAAGTGCAGCATGACTGAGGTGCAGAGTAGAAGCGCAGCAGGCGGTGCGCAGGTGAAGCGCAGTACAAACACCTTTATTTCACTAAAATTGCGTTAAGGATATAAAACAAAATGAAAGAGGAACTTCATACTCACAAATATCACAGTTTTATTTCCATACAACACAGCATAGAACACAGGCACAATCCTCAAAGCTTACTTCACAAACACCTATTTAGGAGAAAATTGTGACTTGACTGCGTTCCGCGAGTTCCATTTCGCCTTTATATTCTCCCCAGTTCAACCGTAGCTAGCAATAGTATACTTATTATTAGCTACGATTGGTTGGAGCAAACGGAAAAGCATTACTTGTAAAAATAGCTAAACAATACTTAAAATATTCTTTCCTATCAATTTACAAAACATCGTACAAAATGCTGTAATATGTAGCCGCAGCCAGATCGTAGAACCAGCCCGTTTGTAGAATGGCAAGGCCGTTTAACAAACGGCGCCGTTACATTTGGACTAGCTTTCAGTCAGCCAACTCAGATCGTTTATCAATCAGCCGTTTTACAAACGGACTGATTCAACGATCATACGACATACACATATCTGAGTAGCTGACTGTACTTACAATTGGAATTAACTATCACAATCAGTTTGATAAAAAAAATCGTTATTGCACTACTATTGTAATCTCTTTTTAATTTACATTATTAGTAGATAAGTATATTTTTTACCACAAGATTTGTTAGTTCAGGGTAACAGTTGCAGAAAATTATCTTATGTCTAAATTATTTACAAACTTAAACTACTGGGTAAAAATTCGTTATCAAATATGTACAATAAGCGCCCTGTTTATTTCTTTTCCGAATAATTTCACAATGTACCTAAGTGGGCGCCTCTTCTATTTGGTCGTGTATATTTCTGGAGTCCAAAGTCCTATTTAATAGAAAATCCAGGTCGTTAGATATCTTGTTGAGCATTCGATCCGTGTCCGGCGAGTCGTACGCTTTGTTCCACTCCCTATTCACTTGTTCTATATCCGATTTTGTATCTTCTTTCACTTCAGTGGACGGGAGCGAGGTGGACGAACACTCTGATTTACTTTTTTTTAGACAGGATTTGACAGGAGGGGAGGGTATTCTAGACACGTCAGGGGTTGATTGGACGCATATCGTGCAGTTTTCTTTGGATGTACCGAAGTGTTTGTCGTAGGGTTCGAAGTTTACTGAGCAGGTTAGGAGAGGGGTGTTTGATTCGGGCGGGGGGGTGAGGGCGCCTAGCTTCAAACAGACCCTGGCCATGTACTCTGGCTGGCGCGGTGCGCGGGGGATGAGGTCGCAGGCCGCGTGCGGGACGCGGTGCGCGTAGCGGTGCGGGCTGATGATGGACTCCCTGTATTCCACGCAGCGGACGATGTCCGCTACACTGTTGGGGTTCGATAGTCTTCTGGAACAGATGGAAATGATAAGGAATTTAATATAAATCTGGGAGAGATATAAACTTTTGTAGTGATCATGACCACGAGTGGAATGAGTGGAATGAGTGGAATGAGGTAGCACAAATATATATATAAAAATACGAAACTTAGCAGCATCCTAATAAGTCGCTACGAACTTAGATAGATAGATAATTCTTTATTGTACCACACAAAGAAAGAAAACAATACAGAAATAGATGCTTAGAGTAGACGAAGTACAAAGACGGCCTTATCGCTATGCGCGATCTCCTCCAGGCAACCTTGGGATGGGCCGGACATGTAATAACAAAATAGACTTCTACATTAAAATTTTCTTAAATTT
Source organism: Eupithecia inturbata (assembly GCA_963662085.1). Lineage (NCBI taxonomy): Eukaryota > Metazoa > Arthropoda > Insecta > Lepidoptera > Geometridae > Eupithecia > Eupithecia inturbata. The sequence goes on from OY759192.1 coordinate 4,298,204, forward strand.
AGGTATTTTCTAAGTATAATTCTTCTCCTCTAGCAAATTCAGGTAAGAGAAACTCTTCCTATGGGTGCTATGGGGTGGGGTACTTATTTGCATCTATAAATATTATAGCTGGCATTTTGGCTCGGTGCAAGAAAAGTGTCACAACTAGCGAGGCAAGCGGAGATCTGACTGAAAACTACTATACTCTTTAGGCGACTTCTCCTACTTGACGCTAAGACATATTTCGGCTCGCTGAGCCTTTGTAGTAAAGACCCACATTGGTTGTAATCACCTGGCAATCCTATCTGGAGTCTCCAGCCCCGGAGCGCGCCAGTACGAGGCGATGGGAGACACGGGAGACGAGCAGCTCTCGAGCATGCCCGCCGCGCCTCGGCTCTCCACCTCGCCGCCTTGCTTTATGTACACTGGGAAGCATGATGAGTTAGGGTCAGACTTGGAAGCTATAGAGGGTCTCACCGCATTTCTCAACGCAGAATTGGCGTAAATCGATCAGATAATGCTCTATCCATAGAAATGGAATCGTTTATTTGTACCTTTAAAGCTATAATAAGTACATAGACAAGAAAACAGATTGCTTGAGTCAGAAAACGGTACCACTATTTTTAAGATTTAAGGGACGACGCGACTGGTTAGGCTTATAACGTCACATAGCTTTTTCTGTTTCTGAACACGTCGATAATTTGTGGTGAGACCCTTAGAAGTTAGGTGAAAATCAGGAACGACTCATCTCAGGCACGTCATTGCAAGGATTTCCATGCAATGTTATTCAAGGTCAAAAGCTACAACCGCACAAAGTAACTCTCAAGATCTATATAAGGTACAAACTGTAAATGATAGGTGTGTAGGTACGGTACTTACAACTAAGCGAAGTATCTCCAGCCGCCGACTCCTGCCAGTGTGTGCTGGAGGGCAGGCTTAGCACGCGCCGCGCTGAGTGCAGACACTCCTCGTCGCGAATCACGTAGCAAACCAGCATCGCTACTCCCTGAAAGATGACATAGCTTGGTTAGCAGAATAAACAATATTATTGGTAACAAATTGAAGCTTACAAGTCAGGCAGTGAATCAAACGTTGTGAGAAGTTAGAAGCTTCCAATCTTCATCAATGCATCCTCGAAAAATCAATGCGATTGGAGCCTTATTTGATTTTCTGCAATGTTTGGAATTTGAGATGGAGCTGACAAAACAATCACTAACGCTTGATGCAGAATGCAGACACTTTGTTGGATGCTCTAATATTAAAGAATGAACATCCGCACTATATTTGATTTTCTAAGATTGTAACATCTAGTTTATTGACTCACATTAGCTAAAGCAGCGGCTGACAGCGCTGCGACGTGCGCCAGCTGCCTCTCGCCAGGCTGCGCGTACGCCACGCCGGCCGCCTGCGCCGCCGACGTCGTCAGTAGCAGCACTAGCGTGTGTCTCACCACTCGACTTCTGAAACAGTACAGAGCATGTGTTCGTTGGGATCATCTGAAGGTCGGGTTCTTATAAACCTTTTGATATTTCCCTTTCCCTTCCTTTTTCCTTTAGGAACTTAATTTTGATAATTCCCTTTTACAGCAGCTCTAGTAAATAATTTTATAAATACTCTGTTTAACTTGATTTTTGACGATGACCATTTACATCAGGTGTTCTTTGTTTTTTGTTGATTGATTATTTATTTTGTCATAAAAGATATCTTTATTATTAGTGAAATGTAAATGACGCAACCAAGAGCGTCATGTGCTCCTACTGCGAATAAATGTATGAGTCTCAGTTAAATATTACCTATCGGAAAATGGTTCAACGGTAGTTAGCTCACCGTACTACAAACTCAGAATTGGCGAAAAACCCAAACAAAATGACGTATTGTAACCGAAGATTAAATTTGGGGTGGAACTCTGTTCCCTAGATGGGTCGGAGCAGAAGAACCACTTAATCTTAAATCATAAATCATTGATTCACAGGCAATGTAGGTACAATCATCGTCATCATCATCATCATCATCATCATCATCATCAACGTATCTTAGTCTACTGCTGGACTCCCCCTATGACGCCATAGCGCCCTGTCTTCAGCTTGCTTGTAGGTACAATAAATAGGTCTTTATAATAATAAATGACACTCCAATACATTCTGCCTCGTCAAGGCGTGCAAAATAAATGTCATGCATAGGTTAATTCTTTTTTATATTAAAATTAAAATACTCCTTAACGTCATAAAAACATTTACCCATGCATGAGCCACATTTTAAGTTTTATTTTAAGTAAGCTTAATGGAAAAGCTTTAAAGTCATTGGGTAATTTATTATATATATTTATCCTGACTTACGAGCATTCGTTTAATTTTAATGTTAGTCACCGCCAATTCTAAAAGGACTCCTAACGTGAACAGCTGACCGTCTTCATCAACACTCACCACCACTGCTAGAACCAATAACGTTCACCATCATTGTTTAACGCACCTGTCTTTCAAGAAGTTCCTCCTCTCCGCTGGTACTTTATGCGTGATCGTCCGCAACCGCAGTGCAGCGCACAACGCCAGCGCCAAGCAGAGTAACGCTAACAAGGCACAGCCGCCCGCGCACACGGCGGCCGCGGCGGCCCCCAGTTGAAGCGGCGCGCCGCCCCATAACCGCGCTGTTAGCCATGCGAGCGCGCAGACGCCTATAACGAGAACTGTTAATACGTTATTTGGTTTTAGGTTTTGGTTCTTCTTCCCTAAGATTAAAGATAAGTTAATTTGGTCTCTATTTGATTAAACATTTTGGTCCTTCGAGCCGGATTTGACGGTAAGGAAAGTTCTACGAAATATCATGATCATAATATTAGCTTGAGATCACTGCTGAGTAAGTATAGGCTTTCTTGCACTTCAGACACACTTCAGGCATCCACGTGCGTGCACCATGCATTTTTGTACATACTTCGTCGTACTCAAGAGTCGTAAAACGACATAATCAATAGCTTATACCTCTACTGAGTACATATGTTATTTTGTTTTGAAAGTTGACCGGCATAAAGCCGCCTGTTTCAGTCAAATTACTTGAGATCATTTTTTAGGGTTCTGTACCCGAAGGATGAAAACGGAACCCTATTACTAAGCCTCCGCTGTCCGTCTGTCCGTCCGTCGGTCTGACACAGGAACCATAAAAGGTAGACAGTAGAAATTTTAAAATAATGTGTATTTATTTTGCCGCTATAACAACATATAATAAAAATAAAACAAATTACAAAAATAAAAAGCCCAAACAAAAAACGTGTTTTTTTTTGCTATTTTTGCTCTTCGTTGGTCAAGGCTGTACCTCTTGAACCACAATAGGTGTGACACATGAAACATTCTATAAATAAGTACAATTTCAACAAACATATGACAACAAATACTAAAAATATAATAGAAATGAAAAATGAAAGGGGTGAAAATGAAAATATTAAGTAAAAATTTGATGTTGTTTGAAAAAGTTTCCTGATTTTTACGGTACGGAACCCTTCGTGTGCGAATCAAGTCGCACTTGGCGGTTATTCTAGCCCCTCACCTGCTAGCAGCCCCACAGACGGCGCCCTCTGCGCCCTGCCCGCCAACTCCGCCTGCAGAATGAGCGGCTGGGCGCAGAGCGCGGCGCAGCCGGCGCACCAGCACGCGGCGCACACCCAGCCCAGCGGCCCGGGGCAGGCTTGTTCCTGTCAGGAGAAGGAAGAGGTCAGTCATTATCCTAAAAACAATAAAATTAATTGTAATGTTTTTTTAGCGGCAAGAAAATTGAACGAAAATTTAAAACAAAAATTAAACTTAAACTTAACCCAGATACCAAACTTTGAGGTTTGTACCTTAGCGATGATTTCTCCTTAAATTGCAATTAATTGCATTTAAATTGCAAACGTAAGAATATTCCGATTATTTTTATTTCAAACAAAATCAATGAAACTGTAATGAATGGTTGTATGTTCTGAACCTGCCTTTTTGTATCAAGCATGACCTTATTATATTTAGAACACGATACCCGTTGAGGCCATATGTTATATTATACCTAGTTATACTTATACATCGTACAGACAGGTCAGCAACAATAAAGCGATAAAACAGTTCACATCAAACCTGTCTAGTATCACACTCCAGCAGGGTCAGCATTGCCGCAGAGTGTGTTCCAGCAGTGGCAGCCTTCAGCAGCACTGGCAGCCTGGCGCATCTGCCAGGCACCAGCGCTAGGAGCTGAAGAGCGGCTGCAGCCAGGCACATCGCTCCGCCAAGACTGGCTGTGATCTTGACTATGCCGCGAAGGTCTTTTTCTGCGTCGGTCTGAAATTATTCATTTATAATATGTATTTATTTATTTAATCTGTAAACAAAGTTTGTCAAATTAGTACTGACTTAACCTACCCATTCTATAGAAATAGAACACAGGCTACCGACTCATACGATTCATCATAATCAACATCCACCACTACTATCCCTAGGAATTCATTAACTCTGTGTTCTGTGATCCATTCAATGAATATATGTCATGAGCTTTTTGACATCAGTTTCCCTTGTATCTATTTTTCATTGTTTCTTGCGTTTACTCTGCAGGGATTTCTCTAAGCATCTGGCTAGAGTTTACTCAAGTGAATAGTCACTTGAGTTAACTCTAGCCAGATGCTGGTCAACTTACTAGAGTAGACCGTGCGATGGTAAAGAGTGCTATGGTGCCCAGCCCGCGGCACCGGCAGATGACGTGCATGGGCTCCGACACGCGCACCTCGCACGCCATAGTGCTCCACGATCGAGGCTCTGAAGACGTTCGGAGACCACACACCAGTTTGGATGCTGTGGATCACGTCGGAAAGTCAAAGTATGAAAGGACTACTGTTCTGCAGCTAAACTCCCTCTTTTTTATGTTTATAAAGGCTTTTAGAAATTGTACTGATCACTTACCAATAGCGCTATAGTTCTTGACATGCGTGAACACAAGCTTCACTCTATGCTGCAACGTCTTGTCGACTCCAGGCCCGCTGGCAGTCAACTGGATTTGCTGCGACGCGATCAGGTATTCCATCTCTCGCCCAGTCCTAGAAGACGTATTGCTACAAAAGATTGATGAGAAAGCGTCAAAACAAAAATACAAACAGAATACAATGGAAGATGTGTAATATATTAAATAAGAGGTGAAAAAACAGCTAATCTGGAGATAGGAACTCGCTCTATCTAAATGTGAGACAAACAATATGAAAATAAGCATACACTTTCTATAATTCTAATTTAACATTAACCAAAAAAATATTTCAGCTTCATCCTTACAAACGCCAGCAGGTTTTTGCAACTCCTAAACGTTAACACTTCAGGTTAAGTAAGACAACGACAACTTACTTGAACTCAATAGATCTCCTCAACGACGGCAACCTAGCCCCCAGATTATGATAAAGCACTGCCACGACCGATGACATTCCTGTCCTCGCCACTAGCTCCACTCCAGCAGAAGCCAAGTTCCATTCCTCCATTCCAGAGTGAGACTGAAGGTCAAAGTGCGCTGCTTCGTCTCTAGGGGTTTTGGTTTTGATGGTGAATTCGTTGTAGTGGTGTTCGAAGTTTTCTTTCATGCCTGCTGTGTCCGCTATTGCGTTTTGAAGGTCATATATTTTCTGGAAGAGATTAACAAAGTTTCTGATAATTGTAAGGATTATGTACCTACCTAAAGAAAACAAAAAGGTATGATCCGCTTATAATGTTCTTACCTCTTCATCCAAAAACGCATCCGGATGCCTCAACAGGGTATCACATATCATCAACAGATGGTCAGCGCTCTCCAGCCTATCCTTCGGCTGTCCAGCAGAAGATAACAAGTAATAGAGCATTTCTCTCGAATGGTAGAGAGGTTGTGTGCCTTCTCCAGGATGCGAGGGCAATGACCGGAGTACTGCGCCGTATTGTCGAGTGACTTCTGAGACGTTGCCCCAGGAGTAGCCGTAGGATATCTTTTTGAACTGGACAAGACAATTTTTAAGGTTTAAAGTGTGGCATTGATTTAACAACATCAATTTGTTTGGATTGGTAAATTGTATAGAGGAAAAGAGGGACTTGTCAATGACTAGAGTGACAGAAAAATACGTGTAAAGAAGATTAGAACGAAGAAAACAAGAAAAAGTGGACGCTTGTTACCTGATCGTAGATATCTTTCAAGGAGTCCGCGACGCAACCGGAGAAATCAGGTAACATCCATTTTACGCCGCGTTGCACTGTCTTGGATTCACAAAATCTAGAAAAGTTAGATGGGCTAATTAAATAGGCCACACTCAGCTTACAGTAGCAAAGCTTAAAGGTCGCAAAAAAGATCATTACTTTGTACAGATATAATGTCATGGATACCTTGTTGTTTCACCCGTATGACCCGGCGGGCAGGTCGCGGACGCGTAGGCTCCTGGAGCAGTCTTCTTCCACTTCAGCCCGTGAGAAGAGTCGGGAGCGCAGGCCTCGTCGGTAGCGCCGAGTGCCCACATGGTCACTCCTTTCGCGTTGGTGCCAGCGATGGAGGACACTTGACATCGGAATTCTCCTGATTTCTGTTTAAGAAGATTTATTAACTATTTTTGTATTTAATTCCTTGCTGTCCGCGCTATAAGAGCTTCATTTCAGCCTGGCCATCAATGGCTGCAATGTCGACCGCGCTGTGATTGCCTGGACCTACGCCACGCTTCGCTTTAAGCCATCTTCAGCCGCGGCCAGCAACCCACCCATTACAGACCTTGGACGTAATGTAGGTACTATTTCCGTAACTATCGATTCGAAAAACGGAGTTGTCAAGAAATCTTGCTAAAATAAAGTCACGTTATCATCATGCTCAGTTTGATTTTACTAACAGCTGGGTATAAGGCCTTTTCGGAGGAAAGATGTCGAAGTAGCATCGTACTAAGAATGTTCTTATTTTTTTAATTTTGTGTTTGTCTTCATTGAGGAAGTCTAAAGTCCATTCCACCCAAGGAAAGACAGCATACCTGTACATTAAAAAGCTTGAGCACACTGCCAGCAGGATACAAGTCCTCCCAGACCTCCCTCCCTGGCGCCAGTGGCAGTAGCGTCCTCTCCCGAGCCCAGCTGAAGCCGAGCACCCCATGGGCTCTGTCGGCACCGGCTAAGCAGTTTATGCTGACGTTGTGTCCCTGGAAAGGCATAGAGAGGAAATGTTAACAAAGGTTTTTACAAGGAAGAGACTCTGGGTAGACATTAGTTTATTTTGGGCTAATTCTTTAAATGGTACCTTAAACCCCTTCAGCCCGCACAAGTTTGACTAACCAATTTTCATTACGTCGGTTAAGAACAAAAGACGATAATGCTGCTTTTAATAACTGAGCCGTTTAGGTACAGTGTAATAAGCAAATGCAATTACGTCAGAAAGCGATTGTACATTTTTATGCACGACCCCATCGTCCAGTATTTTAGTTTGGATAAGTACCTTTTCAACTGTCAAGGTAGAAGGCACCAGCCGGATGCCTGGCGGTTTCAGCACCGCCAGCCTCAGCGCCCGGCATCGTCTCCGCCCCGCGTCAGAAGCAGCGCAGGACCACTTGCCTCCATCGAGCGCCTTTGCCTCCGACACGCCGAGTACGGACATGCGGCGCCGGAGAGAGTCCTCGGAGACGGTACGGGTCCAGATGTCTCTAAAAGATTAAAATATACTTTTAATTCGTTGAGAAGAGTAAATGTAGATGCACTGAAGCTTCCTTTAAGCAGAATTCTGAAAGATTTAAATATTTATTTATTTCTACAATGTACAACTATTTTTACAAGAAACCTAATGCAATAGTGTACCTTTATTACTATATACATATTATTAATTACATTAAAAATTGATTAAACCTTATACATAATTATATGTAATAAAATAATTTTGTTGTACATCCATTATTTTAAATATATAACATAATAAGTATCATAATAATCAAGAATTAAAAAATACAAATATTCGTCAGACCTAGTAATTAAAATAACATAAAATAAAAATAACATATTAATGAACAAATTTCGACAATCCAAATTACACAATGTCAACCCTATTAGAATAGCATAGAATAATATTACCTATGAAATTAGCTCAGGGAGCAACAAAACAGGTCGACTCTCTCCGCCACAAGATTGAGCGTGTGGATGCAGCGCGTCAGAGGTGCTTTATTCAAAAGATTGGTCCGTCCTCTTGGTACAGCCAGTAGGGCGGGCCGCCTCCGTCGGTGCACGAACTTCTCAGGCACATTTAGCCGCATTACCTCTAAAATGCCTGGATTTGCGATCATCCCACGAAATACCATGACCAAATATAGAGCAAGCGCTGCATCTCTCCTCACCTCCAGCTTGTTGTATCCAACCATGCCAAGGATGGATACATCAACGGGAAGAATGGATAGATGCCGTAGAGCTTCAAGTACAGTACATAAAATACCGTAAATTCGTTGAGAAGAGTAAAGAAGACGCTGAAGCTCCCTTTGAGCCGAATTCTATTTAGGACGGACTTTTAGTCGTCATTGAATGTATGGATGGATCATGCCAAGTATAAACTGTTTTTAATCATGATTTTCAAAATTTGTTAAGGATGTGATCCTGAGATTTAAGCATCTACTGTACTTATTATCCGCATCACTATAGCATGAGATCACCCACTGCTGGGTGTAGGCCTCCTTTTGCTTTGACAGCCTTCTCTATCCTGTGCTGAACGTATACTGGTCGTAAATATGTTTAAAAGGAGTATGTAGGTACCTATCTACAGAGTTAGATCATATTTTATAGTTTTTCGCTAAAAACACAAGCTCCGAAATTGTATAGGAGTGTCATAAAAAATATAATCTGTTCTTCAAATGGTAATAAGCGCCACGAAAACTGGCTTAATACCTCTAGAGTGATATACCATTACTTTTTATTGCAGGATTCCCATTTCCCGAAACATTCACTTCCTCGGTAAAGTGAACAATAAAAATTTAGTAGGATTCCAGTGTTTTTTTACCAACTGAAGCTTTGACGTGAGCCAAACTCAGTGAGCTTGTTTGTATGTTCTTTGCTCTGGAGTGAGCAAACTCAAAGCCCACTAGCTTACTAAAAGCTTGCTGCTACTGCTAACATTTGTTGGTGAAGAGAACAACTTATTCGGGGCAATACTACGTAATGATGGATGAAGAAATAAAAGATTAGTGACTCGAGGAATCGAAACTTTAAACGAGGTCTGAACTTTACCTCCAGGCACTTACGTTGATAATTCAGCGACTTTATTTATTTATATATTTTTTTTATTTACATTTATTTGTAAGGACTTTTGTTGTATAAATTAACATGTCAGTCCTATTGTATACACAACCAAGTCAATTCTAAATATAAGTTTAACAAATATAAAATATAAAAAACAACATAGCTAACAAAACTAATCTTCTACCTACCTACTTGTGATGGCTCATGGCCTTAAGCGGCTGTAGAGCTGATTCAGTTGTCGGGTGCGCTAAAATTTTGTGGGAAATTCCTGTGTCTGGTCTGTTTAAGCCGAAAGCCACAGCGAGCGATTGTCTTTCTTGCTGAAAACGGACACACTCGTCTAAGAAATAGTGAACATCTTCCACAACATCACATGTATTACAATTCGGTGTGTCAACGACTTTATAGTACGATTTTAAACGCATTTAAAAGCTCGCGATTGCAAACAAATTCAATTCAATAGGCACCCTGTTTAAGTATGTTATAATCAGTAGATGGACCTATTCCACTAACCAGAATGACTAGATCCGGATTTCAATCTGTCGCTGTAAACATAATCTGTAAAACATTTAATTCCTGAATTCATTTCTTTCGTTTGTACCTACGAGTGTTTTCATAATGAATGTCACTTCTAAACTCCTTTTATTGTATGTTATGGATTACTGTCAGCTGTTGGCACTTATTGTGAGCAAGTTGAAAATATTAGTAATAGTGTTGTGACGAAGTAGAATTATACCTAACTTACATCCTCTCGGATGTATTTTTTATATCTACTCAAAGCTACTCTATCATAAAAGATCTAAATGAGTTTTAACTTCTATAGAGTTGTTTCGTCTTGCCAAGTACTTACTTAGTTAGGCAAATGAGAAGGAGCCGACAAAGAGTAAGCGATTTTTCACAAACCCTTTACATTTTCCTAGAACCGACGTAGAACTGTTACACCTATTTTCAAAAATATTTCAGGCATTACCTAAGTCTTTTCTCTCTTCTTGTCTTTTGTCTTCTTCTTTTCTACACTATTATAAAAATATAAATTTAAGTATTTTGCCCCATCACTAGCATTAACATTGTTCGTACGGCGGAAATTATACTGTTGTAATTATAACAAGACGTCTTAGGAAAATAAGCTAAGATCAGGCTCGAGATGTTACATTTACTACAATAGCTTCTGTCAGCGGCTTTGCACGCATTTTGCTTGGATAAAACTAAACTTTACTCTAGAACTACGTAGGAAGGTAATTTTTCAGTTTATCCATTCGTAGCCGAATTTCGGCAAAAAAATAGAATTAGAATCCACAGATCACCTTCTGGGAACTTTTATCGAATAACCTAATTATGTTTTGCTTTTGAGAATATCTTCTGAAGCACTACGTTAAGTTTTTATTGGTTCGAATAAGAACGAATTTTTCCATTTATAGGTAGGTACAAGAAAGGTCATTGAAACATTTTTTGTGTATCATTTATGTTTGAGAGATAATATTATAGTATGAATTTTGCAAGTCGTATGTTATGTAAGAACAAAGAGTAGTAGTTAATTACATAAATAGGATAACACTTTCAATGCCCATAACGGATACAAAGATGTTCCCCGGTAATGAAGCGCACTTGTTGGTCGCACCACTGAGGCTGAGCAGTGAATGGGTTAATATAATCATTATGGTGATTTTACTTTACCAAATTCGAAATGTGCTTACCCGTTACATTTCAAACATTTAATCAATTAAGCATATGTTTTGGAAATAAACTTATTAGATTACCTCTTTCTTTACTCAAAGTAGGAACTGACCTCGTGGTCCCATTAAAGTTGACCTTGACGCCATCCTTGTACCAGGTGAAGGCGATGTTGGGGGATCCGTAGGCCATACAGCTGAGGATGAACTCCGACCCCTCCCATACTTCCGGGCGCTGGTTTACGATCAAAGCCTGTGAATGAGAAAAAGTCTATATTTACATATTAATATTAACTCTTTCAGTGTCCATGATGCACATAGCTAGCAGACTAGGCATTGAGTGCTATATTAAATTAATATAAACCGGTCACGGTATCCGGATACCGTGACCGGTTTATATTAATTTAATGACTCTTATGACTCTTTTTATAAAAATTGTTTTAAAAAGAGTCATAAGACCGGTCTTATGACTCTTTTTATAACAATTTTTTCGTTGTACCCCACTGCGACAGACATACAAACACAAGACAAAGAGATGTTATAAACAGATAACAGGCAAATATTTTGTTTATAATTAGTTTTTTATTTCACGTCACAATTTGTTCGCTCATAAAAAAATTATAAAATAATAATAAAATTAATAAACATTATTGAAAATTTAAAAATTGGTCGTAGATATAAAACGTTTTCTCTACGAGCCAGTTTTTTAGCTTATTCTTTAAATTTTCGAAAAGGGCCCTATTACTATATGTAGTATAGTAATAGGGCGCTTTTGTCTCTCTTTGGGTACGAAACGGTACAATACTGTTTCATTCCAGATAGATCCGGGTAAGTGAGCAATATGCTATGCGTTTCACGTTTAAATAAACTTTCGTGATCCAATACTCAAACTTTTCTACTCTCTACCTCAAGTAAATAAATAACAATAATTTTCATTTATTTCCGTTCGTATTCGCTACGCTAGGAATTTAATCTCAAAATAATTTCCTTCACTTGAAATTTAGTATGGCTGCAACTGTGTAAACAGCAGGAGCGGATTTTTAACAGCCTCTAAAGGTAACAGTTATCCCACACAGCAGGTTTACTCATATTATGAAAGCGAAAGTTTGTGAAGTTTTGAACATGTTTTTTAACCATTAAGTTCTATTTAAGCTTTTAAACAGATTTGGATTAACTTTGCTTTACACTTCGAACATAATCCGGCGCTATTCATGGATTGTAGGTCACCTAACCTACTTTAAATCCGTGAATAGGGAGACAAAAGCCGTTGGCAGAAGCAAGTTATCCAATAAGTAGTTAAACCCTTTCCATAACCGTTCCCGCTAATGCTTTCTACCGGAAATGAACGGGACCCCTGAACGGAAAAACTAAAAAAAAATGTTTAATACTTCGTAGACCATGCAACTTTGCTACGGCGTAGCAGATCTACGAAATGGACTTTGGTTTGTTGAAAATGTTGAAATACAAAATAAACAAAAGCGCTTTGACATTTACTTTGACAAGGTTCCGTGCCATTTTATAATGATAACATCTCACTAAACCTGAAAAAGCGTGAATAAAACACATATAATACAAGCATGAGTATACATAAAAGCAGTATCGTATGTTGAAAAGAATCTGTTTAATATTCAAATAGAACTAAACAATGGCTAAAAAGCCGAAGAAATTGCACATTGCTTTTTGTAGACGCCATAGTGGTTTTAGTGGGTCTGTTGAAACTTGAAGCTTGCTAATTGTTGTTTAATTTCCAAAAATCTTTTAGATTTTGTACTTTGTGAAGGTTGTACTCCGAAACTTCTGGCCCATCTAAAAGTTATTTTGTTATAAAAATTAAATGAAAATTATTACCGTGGAAATCGAGGTGTAAGAATCGTCCCGTCCAACTCAGCCCGTGAGTGTCGTACTACTCGTGGTCGGCGACTAAGGAACCTTACTTTGGTAAGGTTCCTGAGGAAGGGCAGCAGATTCCTTCTGCATATTTTTAACATCTCTACTGCGTTGACCTGCCAAGCGTGGTGATTACGGCAAAACCTCCCTCGTTTGGGAGAGGCACGTAAGGTAAGTAATAATAGAAAGCGGCCCCCGAGTTACGTTTAATCCAAGCACCACGTCAACAAATTCGCAGGCTAGTCTTGTAAACTATTTATTAACTAATTATTTTTTTTATAGTAAGGTTAAAGTTTTAATACATTGCTATTCAAATGTTGTGAATGTAATAGTTATGTGTAAAGTTAAACTCATCAGCACGTTATTCACGACAAATGTAACCGATGATTGCTAACCGCCCGCTAATGTGTCGTTTGAGCCTAATTTATTGTCTTAATCACCGGAAGTTACAAGGTTCAGTAATAGATGGAATGTAATATCTTCCTAAATGACGACATTAAATCATATCATCTTACTTACAAGAGTGACGCAATGACCCGAAGTGGATCTTAGCCTCCGACACCAGACATCGCCAGTTGTCCCGGTCCCTTGCCAATTCAGTCCAGTCGACGAAAACGGCAAGAATTTCTAGTAGGTCTTTCTCAATTTCGTCGCTCTAGTGTTACCTCGGATGACATTAATATGTCATCCGAAGCCCGTTGTCAAGGCCAAATGGCCTTAGGCCACTTGGGCGACCCATGTACGCTCTACTGGATGCCCTTTTGGACTAAATGCTATGATGTACGGCTCGGACACTAGATCTTCTATTTCTATATAAATATTATTGTCTGATAATTAATTAATTGTTTGTGCGGACAGGGTGCCCAGTTCATTTCCTTTCTATAAGATTTTGATGAGTGTGAGTTAACAATTTTTTTTGCAATTTGCAAACATAAATGATTCACATAAATAACCGAGTCAAAACAGTTAAAAAGAAAACATTATTACTCCGCGGAAGAACAAAAGGAATAAATACACTGCTATCAAATAAAAATATTGTTAGTTACAATTATCACTTCTGTTTGCAATGGTTCAAGTACTCGGTAACACATTTTCTACTCACCTCTTCAAAGAAAAATTGTAAAAGGTAAAAAAACTATAAAGTAAAAGAGCTTTCTATTGGCCCTTACTTAGGTAGAGTTTGTTCTTCTCAATCCACAATTCTCTTCAAACTACGTGCCAGCCACTTCACAGAAAATACAAAAAACATACCGGCCAAGTGGAACTCCATCTCCTACACGAGGGGTTCCATACGTACAAGATTTATCGTACAAGATTCAACACTGTAATTTTTATATATGCTGATACATTGAATGTGAAAATAAAAGTTTAGTATAAAAGTTAAAATAAAAGTTTTATCACCTATATGAGATCTCCATTTAAAAGAAAGGTTTAGTCATTTTCCCCATAATTTTCAAACTTACTTTATTTTCATTACTTGTCATATTAGCTAGTTTGCTGCTACCTATTTCGGTTCCTAAGACACCTACAGCTCGCTAACAGACAGAAAGGTGGACGGAGGGACAGCGGAGACTCAGTATAAGGTCCCGTAGACGCCCTTTGTGTACAGAACCCTATAAAAATCTAGCAAAAATCTAAAGTAGTTTAACAAAGTATTGTTAATTAAACTGGTAGATGCTAGTTCTTCCTGTAAACAAGGCACGTTGTAAACTGAACTGAACGCTTAAGCAGAACTATGAGTTATTTAACTATGTGTTATATTGCAGGTGGAAGCTGCATGTAACTAAAATTCAGCGGATATGCTATGAGAAAACACTAATTGTATTAAAGTATTTAAATGGTGCGTTAGAGGAAAGATGTAGGTACGGGTATGGTTGTTGATAATTTTGTTGGCATATTCAAGACTTGAGTCTTGAAACCTCTAAAACATAATTATTGCAATATTATATGAATTTGTGTGCTTGTCTTGTAAGGGTAGGTAGGTAGGTAAATAAGTATCAAGAATTTTACATACCTGAAACTAATGATGGACTTATAGTGTTTACCGAAAATAACAATTCTCCACCTATCCAGCTTTTATTGCTGGACACAGTTCATTCTGATCACTGTCAAGATTTGATGAGCCCAATTCGTAATAGTCACTTGGATGCGAAGTATTACGAAGATAAACATAAGTACATGAAGGTTACAAGCCATAACATAACAAATTTGTGGTAAAAGACCCGAGTCCGATCAGCTCGCAGAACCATAAAGATCCGTCAATTGTAATTATTGGGTTCGTGATTTCCCTTATCTAGATAAGAACTATGGCCACCGTGCCCTATCGACTCAGTTCGTTCGTGCTTAGATCAAGAATTCCCCCTGTCTTACACATTATCACGTACTTAAGCACACGTAGGTGCCGACTTGTACATTTTCTGCTAGGTGCAGATTCTCAATTTCTTATTCAGCTAACCTTCGTGATATTAATGAGTCTATAGTCGTCTCTTGATATAATTACAACGAAAAATTAAATTAAAATATTTTTTTTTTTTTTTTCATTTAAAATAATTTTTTAGACAGTTTTTACCTTATTATTCCTATAGCAGAAACAGAAAAGGTACTATTTATTGCCATTACAACGTACAGAACACTTAGAAAAGTCATTATTTTAAAATAAATAATGTTATCTTACTAGAAAATAAAATTGCTGTTTTGATTTATTCGATATCTTAAGACCCTTAGTCACTTGAGAAACATGTCGCTTCGCAAATCATTGAATTTACTCAATGACCCCAATTCAGTGTTTTATAAAAGCAGCACTTGGACGAGGTCCTAAAATTGTAAGCGACCCTACAACTTTAGTTAGAGTAGATGAGGCAAGGAAATGTCTAGATAGATAGATAGATAGATAGACGATGCTTTATTCATCACCTTATAAAAACAGATAGTACTCAATAAATATAATGAAATGAAATGTCTAGAAGCTTATAGTTAGCTTTTCCTTTCTTATACACTATCATAACATTACGATTTCGTCAAGTAGGTACTAGGTTTTACCGGCAAGACAACCTGAATGCTTAGGCACCGCTATATTTGTATGTGTAACCGATTAGCGACGCCAGTACAGATTTAGAAATATCGCAAGGAGCTTTGGAAACGAAGATCTATTGTACTAGATAGGTAGGTACTAATAAAATCCCAGTAGGTAATAACCTTAGGAAAAACTACTGGCACACCGCCAACAGAGGGACACTAGCGCTAGAAAATTAATATTTCAAATAATTAAAGTTTCACGAAGGACGTAAGTGGAGCTGCGGCGCTGGTTTTTATTCCACAATTAGAAAGGAAGAACTTTGCCGCTGGATGGCCTATTTGTGAGCGTCCTAACGACTCATAGTCGTAATAGATTAGGTGCTCTGACTATCAATGTGACAATCATACGAGTCTCGATCGAGCACCAGTGACTCATAAAAATTACATTATTTGATATCAGTGAGATGTTATGCGTGAGAAGACTCAAAACCGCATTAGTAGGCCGCCACCTACTTAAAATACTGAATTTTGATTTGTAATTTTGCTACCAGGTACACTAACTAGGTATACTAAAAGCTTAAGATATTTATAAAAACTTAGTCTTAACGATAGTACAAAAAAGCACAAATCAAAAAACCGGCTAAGTGCGAGTCGATTTGCTCACGAAGTGTTTAGTTCCATACTTGATATACTTTCCTAAAAGAAAGAAGGGAAACCGTAAAAACAGAATTTTTTGATGGGTCTCAAAAATAGCAAAAAGCCAAAATGACGCGGTCACCCATCCAAGTACAGACCGCGCCCATCGTTGCTTAACTTCGGTCATCGTTGTCCCAACTGGTATGGACGTTGCCCCCCTTAGATATTAAAAAAATAACTTTATTTTTATTATTTGCTGTTGTAGCGGCAAGAAAAATTCACACGCACATTCTCTGAAAATTTAATTTGTCTTCCTCTTTCATGAACCGTAAGGGCAATTCATTTGCTCTTACGGTTCATGAGATAGAGCCCGCTGACGGATGGACGGTAGCACGGAACTCTAAAAAGGATTAAAATATGAATAATTAAATAATGTTCCTTTATCCAACCAACACATTAAACGTTTAACTTAACACAAATGTTTTTATAATAATTGCTTATTTTACCATTGAACAGCCAGCGTTTCACCAACAATGAGATTAATTTCAGCTGTCAGATAGAAATACGAAAAGTTGAGATAAAAATGTTTATTTTTAATTAAATATTCAAAGTTCCAAATCGACTTAGTCTGCGCCACCGCCGCGGCGGAAACGCTTTGTTCTACAATTTTACTATGAAATAGGTTTAGGTATTTTTAAAAATTTTCCGTAAATTTTTGGTTGACAAAGTCTTTTGATAGAGAGATATCGTTCGAATATTCAAATATTTTCGCAATATGGCGAGAAGATTCGTTGCCGAATCCTGTAGAAAAATTAAAAGATTCGCACGTTATCATTTTATTTCATAGACCTACAAACAACAATCTATGCTCGTAAATAGTAGATTGTATCACAAGGGAACAAAATAATGTATTTAAGACAAGAGCGATTTTTTTTATCCTAAGCGTAGCGAGGGATTAAAAGTACGTCGCTCGAGGTTAAATAATTTTGATCCCGTGTGGCACACTCTGCTTTTCATCCTTATCTCTAAGAAAAATAAATAAGAGATGCTTTTAGTAGTAACGTATATTTATATTTACCTTAGGTAGGTACATAACCAAATCACTACTAGTTAATGATGCTGGCCAATCCACACAGCATCATTTAACCCCAAGCTAAGCAGAGCAGCTTGTGTTATGGGTACTAGATAACTGATATACTTAATACAAATACACTACGTAGATAGATAAATGTTTTATCATAGATAGAAACATCCAGAACACCCGGAACAAATATCTGCAGATCGTACAAACATTTGTCCAGAGGTGGTAATCGAACCCGCAACCTCCTGCGTCGCAGGCGGACCTTTGCCCGCCGAGCCACAACGGTCGCCTTATTTTCTACTGGCCAGGACTTTATTGAAGCGAATTGCGTTCTTACTTTCAGTGTTCCAAATACAAAAGTAATTTCGTCACTGTTATTAAGTGCGCTGGAATGACCCACTTTGTTCGCACTTATCGATGAAGCCTTTGCCTCTTTTCGAATAGATAGGATGACATAGTAGATTGTATAATATGGGAGCAAAATAATATTTTTACGGCGAAGGCGTTTTTTTTTGATTTTTTAATAGAATCCTGAACTTAGCGAGGGATTTAAAGTACGCCGCCCGAGCCAAAAATATATTTTGCGCCCGAGTGATACACTCTACTTTTAATCACCCTCTATGAGAAAATAAATGGTGCCTCATATTTTATTGTAACATTATTATTTAATTAAACATAGAGTAACAACTAAATTAAAATTAAATAGTTTCTAATAATAAAACAACTAAAAACTTATATTGACATTTGAACATTTTCGCAATTATGAAAATTTATTGTTAGTTTTATTAGGAATAGAGACTGTTGTAGATTTTACGCGCTGCGTGTTTGTTGTTGTTGAATTACTGGCTGGAACTACAATACCAGCCAGTAATTCAAACAATATTTGCGTTCAATTTCTTTGGCACTGAACACTAAGATGTTCCAAATTCAAAAAGTGCGCGGCAAAGATAATTGCGGCGCATTTATAAAGAGGATTAAAAACTCTTTACGCTACAGTACCTACTGTAAAGGTCCCGAGGTATGTTATTATATAGTTTTGATACAGACTATCCGTCATAAAAGTTTTTAATAGTTATGTGCACAATATGATTAAGCAAAAACTGAAAAGACTGAATAGGGACACTGACAGACCTCGTATTGTAAAAGCTCAACTTAAAATTTACCGTGTCCCTGTCTCAACTTCTTTATTAAATAGATATGGCTTTTCATAGCATTTAATAAGTAAAATCTTTTAAATATTATTCCAGAGTTGAGCGGAGTGGATGCAAATCGCAAACATTTTTGCGTGGAGGAGCACCTAACTATGCGGTGTGGTGTTTGAAACTTACAGATTTTGTTTACGAAAGAATACCAAGGTTTTGACTAACATTTTTAGGAACTAACTTATTCTATGAGAGGGTTTCAAAGCATCTTTTTTTTCTCAATAATACGTATTAAATATCTAGAATCTATAAACAGCATTTAAGACAGAGACCTCAAACCCATATACAATAGAAATGTTCAAGCCTCATACCAAATTTCCTCACGGCACGATGGCATCTTTAAAAACTTGCAAAGTTCTACAAGATTACCTACTTTCCCAATTTTGTTATTAACTAGACGAATTCCTCCAGAGGCCGCAGTTGTTGTACCTTAACGGCAGAGCTATAAATCAAGCTATGGAAACAGTAGGATGTCTGCAAGTATGAACTATACTTGCTTCTAGAATTCAAGACATTTTTGTAAATAAAGGTGTAACGTGTTAAATATTTAACGACGATGATACCATTGGAGCAAATCGCAGAAATTCGAAACAATTTTTGGTTTTGCTGGTTAAAATTCAAAATATTTTTGTCTCCCGTCCGTTTTCGAATTGACATGATCTACAAAAATATAACTAGCACCAGAAAACAAGGTGTCGCTAAGAACATTCAAATTACGGCAATTGGTAACCTAATTATGACGAAAGTAATCTGGCAAAAAGTAATTTTAATATCTGAAATGTGCGCCCTAATATGTTATCACTTCGCCCGTTTAACAGTCTCAATTAAGAGTCTAAAACTTTGCGGCGCGGGATAAGGAATTGCCTCATTTTTCCCCTCAACCCAGAAATATGGTCCGAGAGAAGTTTAATTGTTTGAAATTTGATTCTTCTTGCGCTTTACTGAATGGGATCTAAATTTTTCAGGATACTTTTGTTTGTTTATTTACAAGTTTTAGTTATCCGATTGGAAGTTTTGTTTTGATACCATTTAATTTAAACTTAGTGCTTGCAGACGCTCGTGGCTTTTTACGAATGAGAACACTATTTCTAACATGACTTGGACATTTGGACAACTATCTTTGTAGGTAACAATACAAATATTGTTGCTCGTCACGTCTACAACAGCACCAAACTGAGGAGTGAGGAAAGAAAATAGAGGGGCCTTTGCCTTGCAGTGGAATGACTCAGGCTAAAATTATTCCTGACATTTTAAGTCCTTGCTTGAACTAAGTAGAGGTGGCACAGAAGACAGAAGCTGTGGGTGATCTGCTGTGTCGAAGGTCAAGAGTGACACCCACGTTGGGGAAGATGCGCATGGTAGTGGTTTCGGGGGACAGCAAGAGGGAAAGAACGGCAGGGAATTTTTGAAACTTCTTAAAGGAAATCTAACAGCAGGAAGAAACGATCCATTGAAAACAGACAAAAATCTGGTTTCGCTTCCGCTTCCAACGCCTACTTGTAAATGTAGTCTAGATGGAGCTTATCTGTCTACTTTTATACCTACTTACATGTAGACTTAGAGCAGACTGCATCTCGAAGTGCAGCGTGGCCGGCAGCAGCCTGAGCCTGTCAGTCCTCGACCTGCTCGACCCCAGTCTCGCCAGCGCCGCTTTCAGCAGCTCAGCTTCCTTTCGCGAGCCCCATACCCGCACCCACACCGTCCGCGCGTTGTTTGTTGCTTCTAATGAACTAAAAAGTTAAGTTATAATAAATTCACACCAGTTAGATGTTTGAGCCACGGGTAAATTTACAAACCCCTGGTACAAGTACATACACCACGAGTAAATTTACTAACTTTTTTTTAACTCGCTATGGATCTCAGGTAGTTAAAAATGAGTTTGTTCAGAAATAATTTGCGTGACAGTAATACATATATATAGTAATATTAGCATGATCGATCTTTAAAACTCGGCAAACGTGCAAAAATCTCAAGTTCGAAACGAAAAATTAAGTAAACTAAAATTCAATATTCATTTTAAGTAAAATAGAAGTAAAAATGGCCTCACCTCATGTTTAAAAATTCAATTTCATCCTCTAAAGTGATGTTCGATGCCTTCAGATAGCTCGTTATCTGAAACGTTCAGGAAGGTAACTGTCAGTTCGTGATATTCAGTTTCCACTCAGCTGATTTCAGAGTCTACTATAGCATGAGTTCATCGTTCTTGATCCAATACCTTATAACTCCAGTACCAGTGAAGATTGACCTCTATTACAAGACGTTAAAGTTATTTCCCTGTTAGCATTTATGCAGCTGTAACGAACCTTATAGTAGTTAGTTAATATAATTTAGAGTAGTTAGTTGATGCGAAAATGTGAGAGTAACTCGGTCAGTCTGTTATCATTTCACGATGAAATGACTGATGATGATCGTAAACTAACCTGCTTTACTACCTCTTGAGATATGTTGATACTTGGCTGGTCTACAACTTGTAGTCTCGTCTCAAAACGGACGGTAGCTGAAAAAATATTTACTATTACCCTACTAATTCACCAGCTACAACTTTAACTTTATATCTATTGATTCCGTATGACTTGCTGTCGTGATCGTAAGTATTTCCTGTCGCTATAATAATAGACTTCTAGAAAGAATTATATCGTTCCCTGATAAAAATTGCTTAACACCATAGCGATAACTAACGAAATCAATTATTTTTATTGATTTAGGCTTATAATAAGCTCTTCTAATGTTAATGTAAAAATAATAAATGTGAATTGATTAATGTAATAAGTTAAAGGCTTATTAATTTTCTCCTCTGCGGCTGTGATGATGGCACAATCGTTACAAAATCGATTCGCTGGTCTTCGAAATAAAAATTGCCACGGCATTAAACATCGCAATGAGCTCAATCAATGGCAATAAGATTAAAGCTTTAGGTTACGGAAATTAGTATCTGTTATTCAAATTTAAAAGTAAGTCTCAAGATTAAGCGATTGAGCAGAAGTTCATATCAAAATGTCGGGGTAGTGTCGATCCGCCCACTGTCCTACTACCTACCTGCCTACGTTTTATCTGGTACAACTTACAAAAGTCTGTATCTTTCGGGTTGCAGTCACAAGTGGTGCCGTCTTTGCATCCTTCAGAGCATTCCTCTATGCCACACTCTGAAAAATAAACACACCTCTACTTATTTGTGAAAATAGAATAGAATATAACTTTATTGCACCATCAATACATTTATAAAACATGAACTTAATACTAATTACATCTAATGTGTGTGTGTGTGTGTGTATACTAATTATATGTAATGTGAATAGATATTTTCACACGAAGATCCGTGGATCTAGACTTAGAAAAGTACGTTGGCTACTTTTTATCCCATATATCAGTTCTCATGGGATAGAAAATAACCTTTGCACAGTTTCATAGAAACATCACGTGCGAAGCCGCGGGAAGAACTAGTTGTTCATATATTACAGAAACATGCTATAAGTTAAATAAATTACCGCCAGCACCTGTTGGAACTAGAATTATGAGCATTGTGAAGTTAATTGCTCTGCTAGTTTCGTTTGCACAACTTTAAACTGCAGTTTCTGAGGTATTTTTATGTTACTACATTGCTCAGGTACTTGTTTATGATTCGCGAATTAAAATTTATGAAACTATCATGGTTAAACTAAGAGTTGTTATTCCATGGACATGGCGCAAGCAGCTGTACATACAAAAAAAAAACTCGACGCCACAAACCATGCCAAATATCCCTTTATAATATAAGTACTTTTAACATCTAACTTCTATACCACACAAATCGCAAACATCGTCCATTCGGTAGAAATAGAAGCTCCCAGAAGCCTTCATATGGAACGGTTCGTTTGATCCCATAAGATTTACCCTGTATAGGGAGGCAGGTCAATGGTGTAGTAGTACCTATTAATACTCGGAGAATGGCAGTGTACATACCTGGTGAAGCAATCTGCGATTCACAGAGGTCGCCGGTGTAGCCGGGAGCGCATATACAGCTAACCGCGACCGGCCCCATCTGCCTGCGAAAACATTTGTCTTACTTCGGCATGAAAAACAGAAAAAACTTGTAATAGGGCACAAATCAGAGATGTATGCTAAAGTGAAACTCCTAAACGTATCTAAATGGAAAGATAGGTACAAAAACTTCTACTTAAAAGTAGAATGGATAATATAAAGTCTTTATAAAAAATTACTTATTGCTAATGCGATTTTAAAATTAATGTGTTCTTGATTTTATAAAGATATCATGTGAATAATAGAGAAATATAATAAACATTCAAGAATTATCCATACAGAAGCATTTATGAGGTACTCGCATTGACAAAAAGTTGACGTCACTATTGGGATGTCTACTAGGTATTGTCAGATGTCTACCTCTTAACGTTCGCTACACCATATATCTCTCTCGTAAAGCCACATTTGGACTACCTTAAAGAAGTACGAGGCACGGCTGCAAAAACCAACCTTGAAATTCTCCAAATTACACAAAATAAACTAATCAAAGTACTATTCTTTATGATTACCTAACCTCAACTAACAAAATTTATAACGAAACTAAACTTATGAAAATATCTCAAATCTATCACTAAAACACATTTATAAGAAAAATATTAAACAATGACATTCACTCAGAAGTAAAATATACAAAAAATATACATGTTAACAAATGGAACCTAAGAAATGCACGTAATAAACGTCTAAAGAAAGCTAGGACTAACTTTGGCAAGAAAATTATGTTTGAAGGAGTGCATTTATATAATAGCCTACCTACCTAAAAATATCAAAGACCTAAAAACTCTAGCTCAGTTTAACTCACCTTAAATGCCACATTTTTCAAAGCTGTCCCTAAAAATAGTCAACCTTCTTATATTTTATATTTAAGAAACTTTACGTGATGTTTTTGCGCCTTTATTCTGCTATGTACAGTATTTTTACTAACTACCCTCATTATTTTGATTATTTGCTCGTACCGAACTACTAACAGATTTAAGCTTATTTTGATTCTCACCAGTGGTTATATATCTTTTGAGAAGAAATAAATATCTTAAACTATAACTCTTCGCAGAATCTTGATGAATCAGAAAGAGAGAGCTCTTTCTAAGAAGTAGAGCACGTTCCAAAAGTAATACCTACCAAAATGGTTTTGTTATCAGCCTGAAAACTGCTGTCTTAAAGCTTGAAGCTGTATGGACAATGCCTCTGGGATCTCGAGCTGTGAGCCTCACTATAATGTAAGGAGAACATCGGCACAATAAACCTACTTGGAGAATCGCTTTTAAACATTTTACGTTTTATATCCGACGAATCGGTCGATAGAAAGTCTTTGTAAAATTTTTAACCGACATCAAAAAACGAGGAGGCTCTCAACTCGGCTGTATGTTTGTGTTATATTTCAGCCAATAGTTAACCTATTTCGCTGATTCTTTCACTATAGTCTAAGGAATGATTCTGAGATTGTCGCATAAATTTTTCCTGAGAAATTAGTTTGTTTATTCCGTCAAGCTTCAAACACAACATAACACTTTTGAAAAATCACGACTAGCTACAACAACTTTGGTGACATCTTCGCCAATTCTTAATAGATTTTTATGATTATTTCGATGTTGTATAAAGATTGTTTTTAGGTGATGCATTTAAATTTTGATGTGCGAGGAATTGCTATGTGCGCCGTAAAACGAATCTAAAACATTATCACATGTGATGATAATTTTCAATTATGGTTTCCATGGCAATGGGTGTAAACAAGAGGTCTACTTTGAAAAACATATTACAGTGTTCACGGATTGCGGATCGCATAAAACGAAAGACGATCGATCCGTTCTTTCGATGACCCTTCTATAAAAACGATTTTGACATTTATTTCTTAGAATTTTATCTGAAACCAAAGATGTCATTTAGTGTCGCGTCAGAAGCATCGCACGTTTGCATGTTCAGTAAAAAAGTTGTTCGTTTCATGCGATCCGTCAACAAAAAGTTTGTATTTCGTGTTTCAAAGTTGGACTCCTTTCATTCGTCATTTCATCCATGAGTCATCAAACTAAATTAGACTCGAATTTTAACCAGATGTCGACACTGGATCGCGCTTTCGAAGTGTTCCGGGTTTCAAACTAATTTCAAACCGGTTTCAAACCTATTTTATTTATTCTGGAATTCGGAGTCGGTTTATAGTTGTTTAAAACACGGCAAATTATTTAGGTCTAAGTTGACATGAGCTTTGATACGCTAATTAAACCAGAAGACCCTTAACAAGCTTTAATAAGCTTTTTAAATTGTATTAATTCTGCAGAATGATTTAAATATTTCAAATTTTTTAAATGATAACTCTTAACTTCTTCTTTTTCTCTTTCTTACTAATTGGCTGCATTGACGTACTTACCGAGTTATTATTACAATTGTTTTTTTTTGATTCTTGTAACTGACTTTGCTTATATTTTTCGACTACTATGTTTCTAGCTATATACAGATTATGTACTTACCTATCAAAATAATCTTTAAATATACCACATAAGCTAAATCTACGTATTGACGTATGTATATGTATACAATAAATAAATCTGAAATCTGATTATCTATTCAGTTAAGGCGCTTCCCCGACCCACAACAGCGCCGCCACCTTTTTATCTAATTATTAAATTAAACAATGGAATTTTCCTATCATAAGCTTTTTTTAATGCCTTTGTAATAGTTTTATTTTGATAAGTTTGGACAGAGATGCGAAAACAGAGTTTGGTGGCAACTAAGAGCAACTTCGCATCTCAGCTATACAAAATAAAACTAGTACAGAGGCATTAAAAAAAGCTTATGATAGGCATTACAAACGGTCCAATAGATTATTGAAAATTCCTTATTGTAATAATAAGATAAAACAGGTGGCGGCGCTAGCTTAGGTCGAGGTAACGCCTTAAGTCGAAATTGATTTCTTGTTATCTTGTACAGCTGATCTTTCATGATCTTTCATTATTGAAAAAGAAAAATCTTATTAACTATTTCATAATGTAAAATCATCAATACATTGATCAAAACTTTGTTTTGCTGTACACTAAAAAACGCTGCTAAGTCAGGCCGTAGCCTAGAACATCCAAGCAAAGGTTTAATAACAATATCCCCCATCCTACTGGTAGCAGACGGTAATGGATTAGGATCGCATCTACAGGAAAATACACGGCTTGGAATGTTCGAGAAACAAGATGCATCTTGTTTGAATTGATACTGCACTGACAATTCGTTTGCATGCACGCTGGAATCGCATACCTAATCGTTTGATCTTTGGCCTGGATCTGTAATGAATCCAAGGTGTTCCAAATACTTTCAATAGTTCTAGGTTACTAGGTATGTTATTATTTGTTATTGGTTTGGATCAGTTGAGCTGCTTGATTTGAATGAGCTCGAGGATTATCATACTATCAGCTAGGTTCTAGATTATAAAAGCTTACCTACTCAAAGTTTAACACCTACATTCTGGCAAATGTAATTAAATTATAAAATACATAATATAATGTATATGTATAATATAAAAGTATAAGTGGCAATAGTCATTTTCCTTTCATAAAAATGTTATAATTTTCCTTTTTGAATTGACCGGACCAAAATAATGTAACTCTACAGCGAAACATTAAAGACACGCACTAAATGTTATAGTAGAGTATATAACTTATTGCTTGATTTGTGGTACGAAACCAATGAAATAGAAGCGCCTAGACAGTGACAAACGCTTATAAAAGGGCAAAACTTTTACTGGTTACTTGATTTTTTTGTAGTGAATTTAAATAATTGTAACTACTACTTTTTCTCGTAACATACACAGAAAAAAACTTAGGATATCATAAATTTTATTTATAAATTAAATGCTATTGATCGTATTAGTAATAAATAAAATAGCTCCAAAAAAAATAACAAATTCAACGGCTGAACGGGACCACGATAAAACTATAGCGGATTACGGAACTCTACTAAGAGCATAGAACCAACTACCGGAGCATGTTATCACCGCACCCAGCTTCTATTCATTCAAAAACAAACTAAAGGTGTGGCTCATCGAGAAGGCGTACTATAAGGTCGAGGATTTTCTTAACCAAAAATTGTGATATGTGATATAAATTTGTTATTTAAATTATTAAGTTACTTATTGTATTCATTATTATTTTCTATGGAATTAATTTAATTTTTATTTTAGGTACATAAACAATTAATTATTATATTAGTATTTAAAATTATTATTTTATTTGTTAGAAGGTACCAATTTCAATTACATTTGACTTGTAAACATGATTTTACCAATAAAATGACTATCTATCTATCTGACTATAAATAACATCGCAAGTAGGATAAGTATATTTTCAACATCATATAAATGAACATAGTGCTACTACCTCTAGTTGCGGCGCTTGAATGCACATAACTACGTTAAATTATTTCAGAGTTTAATTTGAAGTTTATTTTAATAGGAGAATAAGTAATTGTGTTGTTAGGCAGGTTTTGAAATTTGTAATTTTTTTGACAACTACCTTATGAGCCAACTGCTCTTTATTATTAAATAAGTAATGGTGGTGTAGGTAAGTAAAGTTGGCTTGTTATTATTATGTGATTATTTTGTAAGCCCACAGAAAGCTGATTAAATAAGAGATAACGAACTTAAATTACATACATCCACACTATTTCTTTTACAAAATGGCGGCATGTTCAAGGATATAAAAATATATTTACATATTACGAGTCAAAAGGATTGCTCTAACAAAAAAAATTCCAAGATATTGTTATCTCGAAATCTTCTTAGTGCAGTGAAGTTCGCATAATAATGAAACCGAATGGAAGAATTTGAAAATCAGTTGTGTCCGGACTCTAATGATGTCGTCATTAGAGTCCGGACACAACTGATTTTCAAAGGCGATAATATTTATAAGGATTTGTATGTTTTCAAAATAATAATTTTTTAAGTTTGAAATGGATTGTTTTTGATACTTGAATGCCTGAAAGCTGGTGCGTAATGGTAATGCGATTTTTATTTTCTGAGAAATCGGAGCCTTTCTGTTTCAAACCACATTTGAAAACAGTCATTTATCTGGATAAATGGAAAGTGGACTGGTCCACTTTACAATTCCACTCTAAGGTATCAAGTATTTTTTTTGGTGTTTTGACTTTTCCAAGTGTTGCACAAGTTTGCCGGAACCGGATGGCGCAAAAGTGGTATCGTAGTAAAATATTATGCCATTAACAACTTAATTGAACGCCTAATATAATTTTGAGTCAACAATATTTACTTTTCATCAAAATATATAAAGCATTAACTCCTTTAGCAAGGCTTATTGATCTTAATAAACAACCTTAAACAACAAGAGGATATTTGGAACATACCTAAGTTCCAAATAACAAAGTTGCTACATCGTAACATCTTTCGTTGCAAGCTACAACCCACAAAAAGTGGTGTGATTTATGTTTGACGTGCGTGTGTATGTGTGTGTCTGTCTATGGCATCGTAGCTCGCAAATGGATGAACCATTTTTTTTGCGACTTCTAAATTGTCATCAACCCAACGTGCTTTTTGAAATCGAATTTTGGCCATCACTCGGTTACTGCTTTTGTATGTTCAAAGAATATCGGTGCAGCCGTTTAAATGTAGGAAATGATGGTTCATAAGATAATAAAATGTTCGTCGGAGGTTTTTGATTTTTTATTATGTTAGTTTCTTATCATTATCAATGCAACTAAAACTGTTCGCTATAAACTAGTTTCTACAGATTTGAATAAAAACCTTCATTTTAGATTGCGCGACGAAGAAAAGTTCAGAAAAGCAGGCTATAAGTTCAGCTACATCTCTAGGGGAAACCCCAAAGAGACAGCCTACAATACAAAACGTAACTCAAGTGGGTCGGAACCGCTCCGGAATAATGTGCATTTAACTTGTAACGAGAGAATGTTCTCGACAAATATTGTGAAAAATTCCGCCGTGGACCTCGGGATTTGTATTGTTGAGGAAATTGCTTAATGTTGCAAACAGACCCCTTAGTTGTAAGGTACGGACGAAGATACATGTTCTTAAAATGCATAAGAATACGTTAGCGATGCTTTGTTGACTGCGTTTGGGTAATCTCCTGAACTACTAGTGTGATTTGAAAAAATATTTTGTTGTTACAATAACATGCTTGCTTAAAGCTGTATCTAGGTACGATGCGACCGAAGCCACAGTCAGAAAGCTAGTAGAACATTATATTACACTGATATCATGACAAACATTAATATCCGTGACCCACAAAATCAATCACTCCCCTAATATCCAATACGAAAGGTAGCTCAATAAGGGTTACCTGCAAGTGCCACCGTTTTTGCACATGTTGGAGGTCCTCGGACAGAGGGGGCCGACGCCGCAGTCAGCGCCGGAGTACCCCTCGAAACACGAGCAGAAGAACTCTCTGTAAATAAATATATGATTTGGTTTGTACAAGCTCCAGTAAATTTTCTTAGAGTAAGGAAAATACGGGCCTATCTCAAATCTCTGTCAGTTGTTTAATAATCTCCAATTAAATAACACGGTTAGTTATGTTTACATTGTGTTTTGTTTTGAACTCAGTTAATATGTAAATTTATATTTATGATAAAACTGTGAACTTAATGCAGAGTTCAAAACAATATAAGAGAATTATATTTGTCTTTATTGATCAGTCTCAAAATGTGACCTATTTCTTTCTGCATAATGTCGGTAATCTTTGTATGTCACCGATTTGCAGCCAAGAAATGGTGCGTTTCGCAGCAAGCGCTTCTACACTTTTATTAAGTTTATTTGGCCCAAGATTTAGACAGATTTGGCAGCAAAAAACATGAATCATCCATCAATCTAGGAAATAAAATAAAATGCACAAGCGGCAATACTCAAGGGTATTGTGAAGTTTACTTTCAAAAGGCTGCTGCAATCAGCGCTTATAATACACATTTATAATAACAAGAATGCTATCTACTACTGCATTCTACAACTGTATACATTAAGCAATTTTATAGAAAACAACTGCTAAAAACGACATTGTATAATATATTTCAGCTTCTCTGTAGGTCCTTAAAATAGTACATATGTCATAAACTGGCCACAATGTACTTAATTATTTTATTTTAATGAAACTAATATTTTAAATTATTTTTGTAGCGTACTACCTCTAGAGAACCTAGGCCAAGGAAGGGATAGCGGTAGGTAGGAATGGTTTGTTGGCCTTTCCAAATGCAAAATCTTTCTTTCGCGTAATCTAACGCTTAATCTTTTGGGTGGTACAATAATTTCGCAAGCAAATGACTCACTACCCTTATCGTCAGCTTTCCTGCCCAATCTGTCCTTCAAACCGAATTTCCACGCTCTTTTGACTACATTAATGGGTTCCAAAGATTTCGCCGATAAATTTCACGATATTTCCGAAATTTTGACATTGATTCTGAGATTAATTATTAAATTACTCATGAAATGCATCACGTTAAAGTTATTTTGCTTAAGCCCAGCTTTATTCGATTATTCTCATTACCTTTCAGTTAGCGGTTTTATGCGGCAAGAATTTGACAAGCAATATTTTAATCATTTTATGACTTTGTAACAGTTGCTTGTTGTAGGTTCTATTGAATTTAAATTTTATCAACAATAAAATTGAATAAAATTATTGAACTGTTTTATCAAAATGTTAAAACTTATAATATCAGTGCTTTTCATTACTATTTAGATTTTTATGCCTACCTATTGCAAACGTTAAAATATTTTTTTTTAAATATTTTGGGGCAAAAATTTCATTACATCGCTCAACATCAGATAAAACCTCGGTTGCTGAGTATCACTTTTCAAGAAAATTATTAAGGCAAAGGTTTGAATACCTACTTACCTATTTGGAAAGATGGATGTTTGTTATTCGCCAAGTTGTAGTTGGAGAGTTTAAATAGCATAAAGGCTACATTATCCCAAAAACGCACGCAAAACAGCGGGCAGAATTTTGTAACTTATACTTACTGAAAGTCCTGCCTAGCATTGCAATGCCCCAGCAGCCGGCACTCGATGGCGCTGCAGGAGGTGGGCCCGGGCGGATCTGCGGGCGCGCGCACAGCGTACGTCACGTTGAACCCAAACACGTTCAGTAGGCCTAGGGCTCTCAGCTGTGTGCCTTCCAGATGGTTCAGGGTGAGTTCTACTACGAGGACCGGGCTTGTAACCTAGGACAAAGGAAAATAAATGAGTTATCAAATCAAATAGTTTATTTGCAAGAATACAACATTATTAAACAATGTCAGATCATAAAACTATTTTAGTAAATGTATTCAGCCTGCACTGCCTGTAATTATATGTTAAATTCAACTATTTTTGTCAATGATAACAATTCAAATTTCTAGATATTCGTTCACAGTAAAAAAACATTTTTCAACTAGCCGACCTCTTAACTTTTTCCTAAATAAATTTCCATTTAATTCTTTTACTTCTTCCGGTAATTTATTGAAAATAGTTATACACATGTTCTAAACATTTCTTTTATAAATATCTCAATGGCACTGGTGTTTATAGAGTAAATTTTTAAACATAGGCCTATTTTGCCGAGTTATTACATCGCTAGCTTTTGAAAGTATGTTAGATATGATTTTACAAATAGACAAATTTTCCTAATATACATACATGCGAGAGGAAGAATCCTGCAGTTCTTGAAGAGAGGCTTGCAACTATCAAGGAACTAAGACCAGTTTATCACCCTGAGACATCTTTTTTGAATTTTAAATACTCTATCCACATCTGCTGAGTTGCTCCACACTAACAACTCGTACCCAAACCGAAGACAGGTAAGCAGCTAGAGCGGTGTCAAAAGAAACGGTCTGGCGAACCCTATTAAAACAAGTTCGATTTATATATACATCGGACCACAGTATCTTTAAAGGTGTACAATGGAAATACATGTAAAAAAAAATAAGGCATTTAGATTTTTAGATTGGTAACCGCTTCAAAAATGGAACACTAGGATTATAAATACATGTAAGATACCATCAGTGGCTATGGATTTTTTTATGAGATAAAAAAGTCTTTTATATTTTATTACACTAAAAACTTAAATAAATATGTGAAACGTAATGTGACTTTATTGTATGAAACATAATACAACATTTTTTATGTAGGGCAACATTACATTTTATACACTACATATTAGTATTTTTATGACAAAAGCCACATCGTGTTTGTTTGTCTTGTTTGTCGATAAGATGTCCTTTACTATCCAATCTAATAGCATCAGGCACACGTTTTATAACTGCCAATGATGATCTGGGAATTAACATGCTTGCAGTATTGGTGTCTGAATCTTTCATTAGAAAGTATGTGGAAACAATATCCCTCGTAAACGATAAAATATCATATGGCGTACCGTTTATTTTTTTTGTAGCTGGCGATATTTTATAAAGTTGAAAAGCGTTATTGACTGCAATATTCAGTGGAAACATGAGCAATTGCCAGTACCATCTCTTCAGACGATAGCAACCAACATTGTGATCGAACCGGTCCACGCCTCCCATAAATTTATTGTAATTTACGAATCAAGGAGGTGGGTCAACATCCTTCTTTTGTTTATCACAGTAACGTTTGACTTTGCTAATGGGTTCCGAGCCGCATTGAGTGGATGCTACCGTAACAATATTATTGTCGTTGTACCTTACGAGAGTGATATTAGATAAAATATCGGTACATTGGTTATGAGATCCTCTGCTTGTTTTTTGTATTTCTTTTGTATCCTCAAGGCACCTCTCAACAGGTGCCTACTCAGTTCGGTTAACTCGAATAGTTCCAGTGCCATCATGCATGACCCATTTTTTGTAACTAATCGAGAAGTGGCAATGATGTAAAAAAAATATCGAAATAAAAACTGTAGTTACCCTGGGGCAGTTTTGCTATCAGATCTAGGACCACTGAGGCACCAACACCTAGCTCAGGATGGGTGTTACCGGTACTAGCTCCCTGATATAGCTCACCATAAATCAAGTAACCAAGTCGGGTACAAACTGACCAAGTTTTAAAGCCAAAATTGATTTGAAACTTAGACACAGCAAAACAAAACATACTAATAAATTATAAATACAAATACAATACAATACAAATATTCTTTATTGCACACCACATAATAAAAAAAAAGAAACATAGAACACAAAAACAAATTAAGATAATGTACAATGGGCGGCCTTATCGCTAAGAGCGATCTCTTCCAGGCAACCTTAGGATGGACAAGAATTGACTGAAAAAGTATAGACGGTGGCAGCAATGAATATTATACTTAGACATAATTATATACTTAAACATAGATATACTAGTATATATTACATAACATAAAATAAACATAGTAAACATACAAAATTACTTAACAATTAGATGTTAAGGTGAGGAAATGTTCATAGACCATATTTTTGAATATAGGGAGAGACTTAGCATGTCTAATAGAAGTGGGTAGGGCATTCCACAGCTCTATGGCATGTACAGTAAAGGATGAGCTATAAGAATGGAAGAAGCGGAGAGTTTTCAGTTGAAGAGTGTGTGTTGAGCGGAGGAAGCGGCTATGGGTTTGATGGAGGTATTCCAATCGTTCCTTGAGGTAACGGGGTGTATTTGGGACGAAAAGGATAGAATATAGGAGTGAAAGGAAGTGTGCGTCCCGGCGAAGACGGATGGGCAACCATTTAAGCTTTTTGCGGTACTCTGTGATGTGGTCATACTTTCGCAGACCGAAGATGAAGCGTATGCAGAAGTTTTGAAGCCGCTCAAGCTTGTCAAGCTGTGTATGGGTTAGATCTGGATAGCTGGCGTCGGCGTAGTCGAGGATAGGAAGCAAAAGTGACTGAGCAAGTGCAATTTTGGTGGATGTTGGTAAAAAGTTTCGCAAGCTTCTGAGCGAAGCCGCCGATGCGAAGGTCTTTCGGCTAACTTCTGCCAACTGAGGTCCCCAGGACAGTTGGTTATCTATGAGAATCTCTAAGTTTTTAACAGTTTTACTGATTACAATTTGTACATTGTTAAAAAAAACTTGCGGAAGTAGAACGCCGCCCTGAGGTACACCGGCACTCAGTTGACACCAGGAGGAAACGTTATCGTCAACAGTAATGCGTTGCCGGCGACCAAACAGGTAACTATGAAACCAGTGAATTACAGTTGGAGAGATGTTAAGAGAGCGAAGGATACCTAATAGAATGTCAAAATCAACGTTATTAAAAGCACTACTGAAATCTAGAAGGGAAAGAATGATTGCTGATCCGTTCCAGATACCATCTCTTATGTCGTCGGTAATCTTGATGAGGGCTGAAGTAGTGCTATGGCCTGGGCGGAAACCGGACTGGAAAGGATTAAGGAGGTTATTGGAATTAAGGAAAAGGCTGAGTTGTTGGTGCACTAGTCGTTCAAGAACTTTGGATAAGAAAGGCAATATGGAAATTGGACGGAAATCAGAGAAGGAGGAGGGCTTAGATTTCTTAGGCAGTGGGGTAACTTGTGCATCTTTCCACGTGCTGGGAAAAGTACCACTACTGATAGAAAAGTTGAGTATGTACGTAATGACATGGACGATATCATCAAGGATAGGAAGAATCATTTTCTTACTAATGCCATCGGTACCGACAGCATTAGAAGAAATGGTGGAAATGCTCTTCTTAACATCGGAGTCGGTAAAATCGCAAAAGTTGAAAGGAACAAAGTCAAGAGTAGAGATTAACGAAAGAGATTTTAATGTTTGAGATTTAATAGTTCCCTCAAACTGAGAACAAGAGGAAAAGTGAAGGTTTAATGCGTTAATATCTAAGTCTTTTGAGGGATTACTAAGCCGCGATTTACCAACCCCTAGTGATCTGAGAAACTTCCATACCTTAGCGGGGTCATTATTTTCAACAGACTTATAGATGTGTCGGCGTTGTGCATCCCTACACACCTTATTGCAGTGATTACGAGATTTGATAAATCGTTCTTTGTTTTCAACAGTAGGTTTCAGCTTGTACCTGGCCTTGGCCACAAGTTTTTTACGAAGCTCAGCTTTTATTTCATCTGTAAGCCAAGGAGCAGGAAGATGTTTCATTTTTACTGCTCTAACTGGGGCATGCTCGTCATACATATTAGTTAAAATACGATTAAAATGTGAGAGTTTGCTGTCAATATCAACTGCATCTAAAACCTCAGACCAATCAACGTCACGTGCGTCCTTCCGCAGGGTCTCGACATTCATCGCACCAAAATTGCGCTGAAGAAGGATTTTAGGCTTGGCTTTAGGTGGACGAATTTTGTAGGAGAGAAAGATCAAGTCATGATATGAGAAAGCATCCGCTGGGCACTGGCCGTGCTTCGCGACATGGGACAGGGAGGAAACTAACATAAGATCGAGAAGGGAAGGATTACAATTAGGAAAATTATGAGTTGGGTTTAGGGGAAGAATAGACAAATTACTGGACTGGACAAGACCTTCTAACGAGCATGCCCGGGAGTCGCGTTTTAACAAGCATGTGTTAAAATCGCCCATAATAATGGTATGGTCATATAATGGAGTTAGCTCATCAAGAAGGGTCTCAAAAGAAGGGAAGTAATTGGTTCGGAGAGAGGGTGAATAATAAACGCCAAGCAAAATTTTACGATGACATAGGAGAACCTGGATAAATAGATGTTCACCCGCACTGGACGGTGGTGGTTGCGCAGACATATCAATAACAGTGTAGGGAATATGAGATCGAATGTATATGGCTACGCCCCCACCACCAGCGCCAGTGCGGTCGTTACGAATGAGTTCGTACCCGGGAAGCGAGTAAAGGACAGAAGACAAGCAGGGTTTTAACCACGACTCTGAGATAAGGATTGCGTGAATGTTAGCCAGGTTAAAAGACGCCAGCATATCCGTAAAATGAGCCGGAACGCTTTGTGCGTTAATATGCACTACGTTAAAGTTTCTAGGAACATTGGAAAAAGTAGACTCTAAGGTATCAGAAAGAGTTGGGATGCTCAAAAAACTATCGTCGCTGCCGCTTTGAGCAGAAGAGGGACATGACAAGAAGTCGTCGCCGCTACTGATATTCATAGTTATGGTCAATATAAGAACTTATTGTTTTATAATATTAATTAAATATATATTGTATATATTTTACTCAATTATAATTTGTTTCTATTTGTGTTGTGCCCATCTGCCAGTTATCAAAGTTGAGAAAAAACCTAGAAAAACCAAATAAAAATTACTTACAAACAGTGAATAAAAAGAAAAATAAAAGAAGAATTTTATCCACGAAACACAAAAACTTACAAAAAAACCGATCCGACCGGATAACATACATCAGTGCTAGCTACACTAAACTGGTTATAGACAACAAAACAAAATTAAAAATTATTAAAAATAAAAAAAAAAGAACTTTATATAGCTCGTAAAACAAATGCGCGGATTGGAACGTAAAAGTGTAAAGTTGTCATTTAATTTGACATTTTGATTCTGACAGAAACAAAACGTCATAGAAAATGTATAGTCATAAGTAGTCGTGCAAAATGTAAACAAAACAAAGATTTAATAATGATGAATAATGATAATGAAAAAAAAAACCATCGATCGGATCATTAACTAAACGAAGTCGAGGTAGCCATCATTGTACAGGAAATCACTTTCTGGGGGCGGCTCCTCGGCGGCCTTTAGACGGGCCTGCAATTTCTTTAGCAGCCGCAGGCGCAGGGGCCAGAGTCGGGAGCAGCACAGGCACCGCAAACAGCTCTGCGATACTGGATACTCGTTGCCGAGACCCATCCGCGCCAACCACGAAAACAAAACCCTGCCTCGTCCAACATTTCGTCACACCGAAACGTTTACGAGCCTCCATGAAGGTGTCGTGACGCGTCTTCGTGAGAAACTCCGACAGAGTTATGCCGGTGTCCTTTAGCGCAGTTTTGGATGTCCACAGTTTGTCGCGAAGGGCCACATCTCGGAGCTTACAGAGTATAGGACGAGGTCTGTTGTTAGCAGACCGTCCCATACGATGACAGCGGCTTATGTCGGTTTTAGACACACCAGTAACCTTCAGCTTGTCAACGAAGGTTCTCACCGCTACCTCCTCAATAACTTCCTGACTGCCTTCCGGAACACCATGAATAAGAAGGATTTTACGTCTTCCTCGCATCTCCAACCTGTCAATCTCGCTGGCTAGCATCACTACTTGATCTTGCAGAGCTCGCAGTGACTTGGCAATGAAAGTTTTGAAGACAGCAAACTCACTTGCAAGTGCTGCCACATCGCTGACCGGTGACTGGGATCTCTGCAGCTTCTCTTCGAACTCAGCCATAGCATCAGAGAAAACAGTGCTTAGCTGCGCCATGGAACTCTGAATGGTGTTGGGGTCCATTTTGTCAAATTGGAGGTTATAAATAATGCAGTGCAGTTGATTTGTGTCTAACTTTGTGTGTAGTTTGTTGTTTGGAGAGAAAACACTTGATGGCAGGTAGGGTGCACAAATATTAGGTCCTTACATATGAAATTGGCGTTTTTCGTACTGGCCACTTTAATCACAAATTTCTCCTCTTTGGTAAGGAATTCCAAATTCAAATTTGTACAGCTATAGACTCATGTATTTGTGCTTCGATGATCGTCATTCATTTGTTTTTTTTCTTCTGTTTTTTTCTGTTTGCGTCACTCATTTTACAAAATGGAAAACTTAAAATATCGCATTATTTACGAGTACGAGTTCCGCCGTGGCACTAGTGCTGCGGAAACAACTCGAAGGGTGAATGATGTGTATGGCGGTCGTGTTGCAAAAGAAAACACAGTTCGTTTTTGGTTCCAACGTTTTCGTTCTGGAAATTTTGACCTGCAGAACAAGCCCCGTGGACGGCCTGAGACTCAAGTTGATAATGAAGAGTTGAAGGCTATTGTGGAAGCGGATCCATCGCAAACCACGTCCGAGTTAGCTGCAGGCTGCGATGTTAGTGATAAAACTGTTTTAATTCACTTGAAGCAAATTGGGAAGATTAAAAAGCTTGAAAGGTGGGTACCTCACGAATTGACTGAAGCAAACCGGCAAACGCGCGTCGACTGCTGCGTTACATTACTAAACCGGCACAATAATGAAGGTATTTTAAACCGAATCATTACCTGTGATGAAAAATGGGTTCTTTACGATAATCGGAAGCGCTCAGCGCAATGGTTGGATCCTGGCCAGCCAGCCAAATCCTGCCCCAAGCGAAAATTAACCCCAAAAAAGTTACTTGTAAGCGTTTGGTGGACTAGTGCCGGTATTGTTCATTACAGTTTTCTCAAATCTGGCCAGACTATTACGGCTGATGTCTATTGTCAGCAATTGCAAACCATGATGGAAAAGCTAGCGGCTAAACAACCTAGGCTGGTCAATCGCTCCACGCCACTGCTGCTTCACGACAACGCTAGACCACACACTGCGCAACAGACGGCTACTAAATTAGAAGAGCTTCAATTGGAAAGTCTAAGACATCCTCCGTACTCCCCGGACCTTGCTCCAACAGATTACCATTTTTTTCGAAATTTGGATAACTTCTTGCAAGGGAAAAAATTCAACTCCGATGGGGCAGTCCAAATCGCCTTCAAAGATTTTATTGATTCCCGTCCGACTGGTTTTTTTAGTAAAGGGATCAATCTAATATAAATAAAAAATGTCTAATACAAAAATTAAACTTTAAGTCACGATAGCCACTCGTTTGTGAGTTATTTGTTATTTTATCGTCATCGTCACATATCTGACATGATTATGGTTTTTATTTTAACAAAATCGACCTACTACTTTGGAAAAAATCATTTTTTATTAAATAGAGTCATTAGTGAGTAATAAAAATTTTAATTATCAATAAAGTATATACGAATTTTTTTTAATTTTTTTTTCTATTTTTTTGTCCATAATTTTTGATCTAGTTTCACCCCCTTTCGGGGTTGCACTTTATCCAGGGACACTGCATAAGATATTATCTTTGAAAAGGCATATGTATATATCAAAATGCATATGGCTGCTTTCTGCATAACTAGATCCGGTAGTCCAATTGTTTTATAATAATTCATTGTAAAAAAATTGTACCTACTGAAAGTTTAAGAAAGTTGCGAACTGATCTGGTAGATCCGGTAAGTGACATTGCAAAACCATAATGCAGAATGTAATAAAGTACATAGGTACCTAGGATGTTTGAAACATTCACACACAGTAAAAAATTAATAACATTAAACCAGCACCGTCAATAGCGCATAAGTGCTGGATTATGCTCGCTGCAATTTATTGCGAGTCAGTAATTTCCGTCGCAATACCAAATACGCGAACGAAAAATATGAAATTCATTCGATATCTGTTCATTTCAACGATGCTTACGGATGTAAGTTGTGAAACAATAAAATTACGAGTTTTAATTAAATATGTCGTTCATTTTGTAACAGCAATATTATGGTTTATTTTGTTTTACCCACAAAAGCCCTTTAAAATATAAGATTAATTGAAAATAGGTAGGTACTTAAATTAATCTTAGGCAACATCACTGTCAGGTATGTTAGTAAATTCAATTAGTTACTAATCAAATACCTATTTTTTTAGAACACAGCAGTAGCTTGACAATATTTATAAAGAGTGCAACTGAACCCACAGCACGGTTACAGGGACATTGCAACTATCAATGCAATACAATGTCCCTGTAACCGTGCTGTGGGTTCAGTTGCACTCTTTATAAATATTGTCAAGCTACTGCTGTGTTCTAAAAAAATAGGTATTAGCGAAGCTAAGAGCGATAGCTCTTACTAGTCCTTAGCTTCACGTGATTTCACAGATTTCTTCGGATCAAGGGAAAATCCATCACCATCACAAATTTCCACTTTTTCAGTACGTATCAATCAGGTATAAATGCGTTTTTGCCCAGGAGGTGGCTAGTACAAGGCACTACTGTTTATTCTTCCTCCATCACGTCCATTTTCGGACAAGTCACCAAAAAATTCTTACTACACAATCCGTAGCTAAAATAATGTGTTATAGCAAATTTATTTTAGAATCTACCAAAAACAAAACTTAATTTGTAAAAAAAATAACAAAAACATGACGCCACGCCAACTCAAATTCAAATTACGAAGTGGAACAGCGATACGCGCACCGAAGCGTATACTTTTTTGCATTCTGCAAAGAGGTTAATTCGAATTTCGAATGAAACCTCATTGCGCTGGTCTCTTTGTTTAACATCTCCCTAAGTCTACTTAGAATGAATATTATGTACAATACAATACAACCCAAGGGCTGTTATGAGATTGAATTTGGAAGTTTTGAGACAAACTCCAAGAAAAGTGCTAATATTCCATACCACCTCCACCTCCACAGCCTATATTGGTCTACTGCTGGACGCAGGCCTCCTCCTGATAAGCGCTTTGTTGGCTTTAATCTCACGGGAGGTAATGCCCATAATCCCCACGCTGGGCATGCGGGTTGATTCCAAATTCCATACATTAGGGTCCTATATCACCCCTGTAAAATGTATGCAGGCATTTGGGAAACTTTGGCAATTATGTGTGCTTTTTGAACCTTGGAGCTGAAAATAAGTTATATGTTTGTGTTGGAAGTTGACAAGATGCAAATTGCAAACTGTTGACTGTGGTTGCGTGGTCGTATGCTTATTATATCGGGTGAAAAAAATTTAGTATTTATTTATTTACTAAGGTAGGTACATAGGTGATTTTCTACCGAAACCGAGCTGTATTTTTTTTTGAAGGAGCGCCATTATAATATGTTCATATTAAAAGAAGGAAAGAAAATCATTTATTTCGTCTAACTAAACAATCATAATAACAACACAAAAATTGTCTATTTGCCAGAAGGCCCTTCCTCACCATATAATTATTCATATTCCTCACCAATACATAGTTTCACTCAGTTGTGCCACTCTCATGACATCTGTAACAACACAGGACACTATAGTCATTAACAGCCTTATGTGTCACCATCACCACAGGTAATCTAAATCCTTGGGGAAGCCCTTATTCATCTCACCATGCCTTCTACTGCACACAAATTAATTCTTGATATTTCTCACTAACTTATCTATACTTATGTTCTTTCCAGGACACACCCTTACAATGTAATTTATCCTTGTTTACTCAAGCTAACGTGTGTTTAATTTGACTCAATTAGCGATGTCACGGAGGAGTTTACCAATGTAATTTTATTCAAGAGTTACACAGACATTCGTTAAATGGATTTTTGTCATTCAAAAGCTTTTGCGATTGTCAACATCATTATCATGGTGAACGTGTGGTATTATCGTCTTGCGTGTTCCATAGTTCCTTATGCCCGGCGATCTTGAGCACATCTCATCTAGTCATGGCCTCCGTGTCATCTAGGTAAATCGTCCATACAATGGTCCAATGTTAAATTCAAATCCAGAATGCTTTATTTCTTTACTAAGAGCATACAGCTCAGGACCTTCGAAAAGTATTAAGCTTAATTTTGAATCGGTTACGTGATATGTAAATAGGTTAGGTGGTAGGTATGCGGTGTGTATAAAGTCATTTTCTGTTTGATCTTCATGCTTTTAATGAGCCGTTGAGCTCTTCCACTGATTACAGTGATTACGAAGCAGCTTGAAAGGTTATAGGAGGCTTTAACCGAACGAACGATGGAAGATTGGATTATAGCCAATAATCGGCGTGTGTTAGAGCATCGAACATGTTGCATCTGGTTTCAGTTTCAGTTAATAAATCTGCACAGCCAGTAGGTAGCAACAGCAAAGCTACTCCTGCAAATAAAGTTTGTACAAGTACCTACCTACTTTAAGTTAGATCTAATATCTGCAGAATGATAGAGTTTATAACACTGAATGAAAGTTACGCCAAAGTTGCTTAATTCTTGCAACAGCGGGCTCTTTTGAATTTTGGGCGTTAAAAAACTTTAATTACCTACTTCATTTATGAGAATACATTCATCAAGATTTATATTGTCCTCCCAGAAGCAGCAAAGTAAAGAAAAGAGGCTCTTTGTATAACACATACTGAGGACGGCGTTATAATCAACTGAAAATAATACACAAACATCATAAAACGTGACCTCACGGAAAAACCAAAACACAATGGCATAAATAAAACACAAAACTAGACAACCAACTAAACCGCAAAAATTAAGTAGAGCTCATGTAAAAGTGTTATAATACGTGTTGAGAGTTGAAGTGCTCGTTAGTAGCCGCACACGTGAATATTACAAGATAAAAAACCAACACATAACGGTATTACTTCTGCTCTGACCGCTAACGATGAAATAGTTGACCTAGAAATGACTGCAGTAAAATTAAACGAAGAAAACATTTATGTACTTAGTAAATAAAAACAAACAACAATGAAATAAAACGGATGCTAAGTACATTTTCAAAACTTAAAAGCTTACATTATGTCGAGGCCTTTAATATGTTTAAACTTTTACGTTGAAGGGATGTCCCTTCAACGTTTAACATTATATTTTCGTTGATCGAAAATAATGTTAATCTTCCTTCATACATATGAAAGAAGATCAACGTAATATCAACGAAAATATAAACGCCTGTTTCCAGACTTATCTGTTTATGTTTACTGACGTTACTAAAATATGAATATGACACTCACACAGTCTTGGTTCCACCATGTTTCGATAACATTATATTTTCTGCGATCTTTCATTTTAGGTGCTTTATATGCGAGTCAGCGCGATTTCGCGCCAAAACGCTTCCGACTG
This sequence comes from Eupithecia inturbata, assembly GCA_963662085.1. Classification (NCBI taxonomy): domain Eukaryota; kingdom Metazoa; phylum Arthropoda; class Insecta; order Lepidoptera; family Geometridae; genus Eupithecia; species Eupithecia inturbata. The sequence goes on from OY759192.1 coordinate 4,340,553, forward strand.
TGGCGGTCTTGATTTCGGATATTGCGCTTAATGGACTCGGATGATAATGGCCATGGTCCATTACTGATTTGATCGTTTAGAGTCTTTGCTTGATCGTTGTGAAGTCAAAAAGCTTATTAATTTCGAAGCCTTAAAAATTAAATTGATGTTTTAACTCTGAATCACCAATCTGGCTGTCGACCAGCTGGTCGATTCAGATGTATTCGTGAGTGTATCACTACTACCATTTTCGTAGGCTGCACTTAGATTACAAATAAAAAATCAATATAAATTGAACCAATGAGCGACGAAAATAGAATAAGTGATGCACTTACGAAAGATCTGAATTGACCAGCAGGTGATTGATTAAAAGAGGCAAATTTTTATGACTTTCAGTAGTTGATGAAAGATATCACCCTCATTCCATTGAAGAATTTCGGTAGACAGTAGTAGTGGGAGCGTATTTTTATAGTTTTTATAGAGTTTGTGACAGCGCTAGGTATTTCCATTAAAATCTGTCAAAATGCCCTTTTGCATTCATTTTCCACCGAAAAAAAATGCAACTGTTGGGATTATTCCATGATTATTGATAATGATTACTTCGATATAAAAAGTCTGGTGAGTTTTGATAAAAAACAAAATTGTAAGATAAGTGATTGTAGAAACTTATTCTCAGTTTTGTCAAGAGCTCTTGAGCGCTGTTGAAATGCTGATTGTATAAAAATGCCGTTTGGCCGAATGCCATAGACGGACTGGCCGTTGCAGTTATCTTATAACTGGACCTGTCATGCCAGCTTCACCTCGATATGACACTCTGAGTATTCCATATATTCTTATGACCTACGTGAGTCCTATAAATTGAGTTTGAGCCGACAACGGAATTTGAGCCCACTATAGCGGTTTTAAAAGGTTTGGTGGCTCGGATTACGTTTTATTACCATTCTTTTAACAACTTTTAATTAATAACAATAATTTATCATTTATTCCTGAAGTTTACACATACCTATCGAAATAATCTAGAATTCTAGATAGTTAGGTACTAATTCATCTGGTGAGCTACATGTAGATTGCTTGCAACTGTCTGCAGTTAAATCAATTTTTTAAATTGTAAATACTGTTTCTAATTTGTTTCTAAAATTTGATTGTAAATTTGTTTGTTAATGAAGGTCATTGCCATTACATAATTCATTATTTTGAATCAAACTGGCTAAACCCGGTACCAATCGATTGATCGAGCAAAGGAAAAAACACCCCATAGCATTAATATAACACGAAATGAAAAATTATACAAGATTAAAGACTACGCTGGTCTGTAATTTAGACAACATTTGCAAATAGCCAAAACGGCCATTTTTCTTGAAAATTTTACGTTACCTCAATTCTTTCAAAATCATCATCATTTCAGTTGTAGACGTTAACTACTGGATCTGTATCTGGGCTGGTTGACAGCTCGCGGCGTAGATACGGGTGTCTTTATGTATGAATATTATTTTATATTGTGTTTTTTTATAAGAATATTATTATTCTCCAGTATCAAATTTAATATGATTTTTGTTGTTATATTTTCTAGATATATAGTTTAGGATAAGTTAGATATATTTTCCTGTAAAGTTATCTCTCTATTGTCAAATAAATAATTTGTAACAGCTTAACGAACAATACGGGAGGCCTATTTTAATTCCACTAATTAGTTTTTGTGCAAATTAGTCTAATTCAGTGCAATAGACTTCCAATTGGCCAAAACGAAACACGCAATTGCGTATTAGGAGAATTAAAATAGGCCCCCAGGTTCGTCTTTTCACTGGGAAGTGGAGCTCACATTACCGTTTGTGAGAAGCTAAATAACACCCTCTTCTTATTTGTGTTAAGTTTCACACGTCATCATAAATTATACAATGAATAGTTGAAACGTCTAACGTATACACAGTACTCTACATTTGTCCCTAATGCATTATGCTGCCTCATTACGAAGTTACTTTGAACACTTTGCATGCAGTGCAAGATGAACGCATACGAGACTGTAAATATATGGGAATGTCCTGTATCCCTTTCAACAGCTTTGTAGTTATTTTATAGTACGTACAAATGCGTGGAAAATCTTTAGAAGGCAATGAATTTTTCTAATTATTTAAACATCTATGTTCTAATCAGAAAGCATTTAGTTTATGAACTGGTAGGTAGCTGCTTTCAAATCCTTTATGTACTAAAAGACAGATAATTTTGGTACTAGTATAATTCTCATATCAAAAGGATCCTTTCACTTTCACACAGGAAAATTTACGTAACAACAAATTCACACTTCTAAATAATTCCAGCGAAGGAATACTAATTAATTTCATAACTGCAAACCCAACTCAAAACTAAAAGCGTGCGCTCAAGTTTCAATTTATTTGGTTGGAGTTTGTATTGCAGATTTATGATAGGTTCTTAACATAACTTATATCCGCTTTAACTCGCATTTGGAGAAAAATAGTGACATTAATTGAGGATCAAAATTGCCGATTCAAGTATTAAGATTGCTGATTAGATGGTTAAGGTGGTCGCAGATGAGAGGCGCACAGCTACCATACAGCACAAAAATGTGCGTTAGATTAAGGTCTTCAATTCGTAACATATAGATACATTTCATTATGTGTGTCGTCAGCTGACACCATGAATGCATCATACACGTCGCCGCCGCAATTTAATTTATAACGTGCACAATTTTATAAGTTTTAGTTAATTTTTTATATTTCTATGTATGTTAGATTTAAGTTATATGTTGATGTGGACCGTAGAATTAGTTAATAAGATCTATACTAATGTCGTCTGAAATAAATGTATTTTTATTATTATATTATATTGACGGCATCAGATGACAGACAGCTCGCAGGCCACTTCGTTTGAAGCGAGTAAGAAGCCACTATACCCTATACACTCTTTTCTTATTATGTTCTTGTGTTTTTTGGATAAATAAATGCATTTATGTTAACTTTATCTTTGTTTTGTAATTGTAAAATGTAAATAAAAATAAACAAATTAAATAAATAATGCTGGACAATCCACACAGCATTATCTAGCCCCAAGCTAGGCAGAGCTTGTGTTATGGGTACTACATGACTGTTTAACATAGTAAAATATATTACATAGATGTTTTTTATTATACATAGAAAATACCCACCATTGTACACCCGGGACAAATATTTGTAGATCGTACAAACATTTGTCCCATGACCAATGTTAGGTATTATATATTGGTATTATATATTGTATGTAACACATAAACCCAAGAATCTTTTTTTTCTGTTGATATAAGCCAGAGTATGAAAAGAGTAGGTAAGTTTTCTAAGTTGACAGATTTTTATAAGTCATCTTATGAGGATTATTTTGTTTGCGGAAAATAGACCTCTCTTCGACCAATCTACGACCACCTTTTATAAAGATGTGTAGTTTCGACACACATTGACGCTCGGGCTGGCAATTTGGGAATATTTTGGAGCACTGCGCATCTAATATTCAGCGGAGCTACCCGCTGGTAGACACTGCCTTAATGTATCGTAAGTGTGGTGATGTACGCTTATTATTACTACCTAGAGCCTATAGGATGAGTCAAATATTTAATGGGAATTTTAGCCACTAATAGACCTCGCAAGAGCTACTCACCTCCCATGCGTAAAAGGTTTGCGAGCGGTGAAAGGCCCCCCTTTCACCGCTCGTGAGTTAAAGAAAATACTGACTGGATTTGCTTGTTGCTACGATCAAAGCCTGCTAAAAGACGGTTTCCCACGCTCAGAAACGTAAGTGCCAAACTAGAAACGTCAATTGTTTGTCAAGAAGTAGGGTTTCAATGCTTGAACAATCGTTATTGAAATCCGTAGCGTCCTTTTACTTTTTAATAAGAATATAAGATTGTGAACTGTTTAATCCAGGAAGTACGGATGACGCTCTGCAAACTGCATTAACTCTGCTAACCCCGTTTTCACACGAATTGGTCAAGTATTGGCAGCTGAACTCAATCGGATTGCATCTTACGCGGATTGTGGGATGATCAAATTCTAATCAACTCTACAAAACAGTGTTGCCTATGTCAATAACGTCGGTCGATGGCACTTGACATCTCTGATTTGTTCCGGTGCTTCAATGCTTTACCATTGATATCCTGTGAACTTTATTGGCCAGCGACTGTGTAAATAAGCTATCAGTGAAATGGCGATCCGTCCTTAAGATTGAGTTCAATCAGATCGTCGAGGAAAGCCTTCAGTAAAAGGACAAGTTTATTACAGTGATTTGCGTCAACTTGAATAGCACATCTACACGCTGGATGAAACCAGGTAAGGGGTTCTAAAAGGTGGGTATAAGGGTTACGGGCCCAAAATCCTACGATGCGCTTTCGTGTCCATCCGCGTTAAACGCGCTCATAAATTCCTCACATGCTAAATTATTTTTATCCTTTAAAAATCAAAGGAATTTGATAGGCCTAGAATGTATCTAAATTACATGACATAAATGCGTATCAATATGGAATTGGCTTTTAAAAATAAATGGAGGTATGAGGCGTTTTGTATTCCCATGTTGAATTTTAGATTGTCTCTTATATCTATCATCATTATCTCAATAATAAATATAGCGGTTAATAAACATAATGACTACTTAACAACAGTAACTTTTAAAAAGCTGAAGCAAATATGTATAAAAACGTTTTTCGTTTTTATTACACCGCAGTCCGGTATAATAGATAAAAGTCCCAAACCTCGCGAGTAAACTTTTAAATCTACTTTAAAACATCTTCCAGCTTATCGATAATTGTCGTTCAGACTTTGTTTGCAAATCATTTGTTAGTATTTACACGTAAAATGGGAGTTTCAATAAAAACTCTGGAGGAAAATTTTGGCATTAATGTGTTAACTTTGTATTCATTTTATGAAAAGCACATTATAATCTCAACTTTTATGTTGAAGAAAACATGGAGGCAACTTTGCATTGCTGAGATAATCTGTAGAATATATTAGTAGAACGCAATTAATTTTAATTATAAGAAGTTTTACTTACTAATTTATTTGTTTTATACATACATCAAATTGAATTTTATTTCGGTTGTCTTCAATCAGGTATACCGCGTGGCCCCGCATAAATTTACAATGCGCACCCTGAAACCATCTGTATCAAAAGATAGACCATTGACATGTTAGTCTACGATTTCAACTAGTGTCATTTTAGCGCTCAGACAGGAAGCTACCTTTATCAAACCTGCATTTTCTGTACCTCAGGCTGTCTTTCGCCGCCTACGCCAGACTACATAAGTCATCAATTTTAAGGAAAGCATCGTAAAGGAATCGCATCTCCAATAATCCGCAGCAGGCAAGGTGCCAAAAATATACAAAATTCATGAAAAGCCAATTTATACAACGTAATTAAAATAAATCCGCTAAAACAAATCAATCTCTAAAATCTTTGTGAATTAAATAACCTCATTCGCCGAACGAGTCTTCATCTTGAGCGTCATTAATTTTAAGTGCGAGACCAGAAAAGCTAATAGGTGTTCTAACTTCGGTAATTTAATTTAATTATATTAGCATTGCCATACAGCGGGGCAATGCAGCCAGCGTATTGGGGACGCTTCCGACTGGTATTGATATGGATCAGTTGAGCTACCTGTAGATTGTTTGCAACAGTCTGCAGTTAGCTTAATTGTTTCAATTGTAAATACTAGTTATAATTTGATTGTAATTTTCTTTGTTAATAAAGGCCATTGCCCTCCTAATGCTAAAAATTATATTGTTATTATCTGCGATATAGCCCCCGGCTTCGAAGCTGCTCGGTTCAGAATTTTGAATGGAATTTATTAACTAGTTACTCCATGATAGATCTAAAATTAACTTTGTACTAGGAGGACAATATCTACTATCAAAGTGATAAACTACAAACACAAAGCGCAGAAACATCAAAGTTTTTGGCGTTTTTTTCACCGTTACTGTTTTGACATCAAACGACAAGGAAAGTGCCTCATATTTTGTGAAAAACGTAATCAGCAAGATATTCTTTCCTATAAATCTAATTTATTATTTTTATGAAATATTTTTGTTCGAAATATTGTAGCTCATCTGATACGATATAAAATATCACGAAAAATCATGATTCTTGATTATTACGAAGGGACTCTAAGGAACATACCTACGAATGTACTGCGTTCAGAAAGACTGACAGAATGAAAGATAGGTACATACCTACTTGGTAGGTACGTGTCAGGTGTTCGCAATGAAAAGTGGTGAACCAGACACAAATTGCCAATAACAAAGAAGTCAAGTCACTTGAGGTCAAGAGTTCTAGAAACAATAAAATTATTCGCCCTCAGCGCACGTCGTGTACCTGCCAAATAGCCGTCAATACAATGGTAGCTGACAAAGCGGAGCACATTAGAAAAGAGAAGTCTCACATTTTAATTCAAGTGAATTCTACGTGAGAATGATAAAACAAGTTCAAGGGCTAAACTTGAATTCGAATTTGGAATCCTCGCAGGTTCAGAGAAAGTGCGTTTGACATGTAGTAAAATCAGTCGGAATCCTGAATATAAGTTGTTATGACTTACATTTCGTTCGTGGCTTGTTATACATCTTCCCGTACTGCGCATGCGAGATGCTACGATAAAATAATATTGAAAATAATATGTGAATCTAAAATAAACCAGAATGACTTTGTTCTCTAAACGTCAAAAATATAGTTTCGTCGAAATCGAAGGTTCAAATCCGCTTATCGACCCGAATTTTCGAAATGACAAATCCTCAGGCTGACCAACGATAAACAGTTTATTCGAATGTTTTCAAGAGTCTTTTGAATTTAGAACTAAAAGCATTAAAAACTACATGCTCATTCGAATATCAAATTCAAATCGCTAGAGCAAAAGTATGGAATAGGAATGAACATGTGCTCTGAAAACGGGAGTAGGACAAAATAAGGCCCGATGGGGTCCAGGTGAATAATGCATGTTGCAGCTCCATCCGTGGAGGACAAATAAACTTTCTATACACTTAGTGTCGCGAATAAGCGACGGCACGGACTTGGAATTTGTAGATCTTATTGGGGATTTTCTCGACTTTGAATTTTTGAATTCTTGTAATGAGGATTTGAAATACGGAGCCAGATCGAGTAGAACGAGTTAGCTAGTAAAGCTAATAAGTAAAACATTTAAGAAGCACTGTGTTCCACTTTAAATACAAGGGACTGTTGAAAGTAAAAACTAAAAAGTGACTTTACATTCCTTAATGTTTACTCTCGTGATCATATCCTATACAAAAGCAAAGGAATCATCAAAAGATTACGAAGAAATTGACGAACATACAAAAAAACAGCCAAAGAGTCAACACACGCTGCTAACAACCTCCTTTTTGAAAGGGGTTAAAAAAAAGATTGGTAAATGAGATTTGAAAACGGAAACGAGAGTTCGAAATCTGATAAACTAGAGCAGATTCCTTGGACTCACCTTTTAAAAATAGAAAATAGAAAGCAGATTCACCATTTAAAAATAAAAAGCAAACACGTTTGAAACAAGCAATTAGGTAGTTCGAGAAGGCATTATGTAGGCGAGAGCAATTACTAACATTGAATAGCCTTCGACTGTGCCGGTGGGACCTATTACATTCACATGTTATTTGCAGTTGCCAGGAAGGACTGTTGACTGTTTATTTATGTTGTCTTGACTTTTAGCTCTATTTTGGGTTAACAGGGTTAACAAAAGATTTAAACAGTGTTAAATGATGTTATTCTCCACGTAAACGTGGAGACTTTTGAAACGAAAAGGATTCAAAATGTTTAAGATAAATCTCTAATAATTAAAAATAGGTCCTCCACACCACAAGGGCATTTGAAACGAAGTTAAGGCATAATTTTATAAAAAATGTTTAACGATGCTCGCAAAACTACAAAACCGCTATAAATACTTGCAGGAATTAAAAACCAGAAATATAAGACTGACCCGCCGCGCCACTTGCGAGACGAACCTTAAGATAATTTTGGTTGTTTTACATAGACAACTTTTCATGATCCTCGACCTACAACAAAGAGCCCGGAGCCAACCCCATGTAACTTATTTTTTAAATCTATTTTATTAAAAACCCCATGTAACAAAGTAAACCTTTTCAGAATAAAAAAACATCCCTTTAGTGTTTTTATTGATACGTACAATTATCCATCAGGAACTTAAAAATACTGAACCCCGATAGTAACCCCTGACCTACATAATATAGCTAGTATACTTGTTTTTCGACGAAGGGAAGGTAGAAGGGACACCGCACCCCGCCCCCAAAGTGTGCTTAGTCTCATACTTATACGTTTTCAGGTATTGACGATGTCTTAGTGTCTAGACACGTTAATTTTAAACTCGAAAGCTAGCTTTTCTTTCTGTTTTCTGTTTTTTTTTAACTATACCTACGAAATATTTAAATTTTTATTATATATATATATTTTAATCTTTTAGCAACTTTTTTTATGTCAGCGTGCCACGTCTCGCCGCGCTTCGTAGCAGCTAGCTACGGCGTAGCGGCGGCTTAGCCATATACATGGAATAAATACCAGCCTACTTAGTATGCGCTTACTAGCTAGGGAAGGAATGGGTCACCAAACTTCATGTAAGTTTTTTCTCAGATAGAGATAGAGCTTTTGAGACACCGTGGAGTCCATTCCACATCTTTTATGCATTGTCGACCAACACAGCCATGCTATGCATGCATGTAACTATAACACCAGTGGCTTTGCATATTTTAGACGGTGTAAAACACGACTGGCACGTCAAGAATTTAGACAAAAAACGATAAAAACCGTTTATATTTACAAGAAATGAATTACATAGGAATATCAACTTGTCAAATTATCAAATTTTTATATGATAGCATTGTTCTTAGGGTTAACTTTACCTTGCCGTACTAAGTTTTGCTATCGAATGTCAGAATGTTTATTAACTCACAGTAGGTACGCCGCCGTCGACACATCGCATCGCAAACTTCATCGAAAATCCTACATCAGGTATTACCTACTTAAGGTGCCTATTTAGTACGTACATACATACATTGTACATTATTTAAACTAAATGTTTTATTTTTGTAAGATGTAAGATTTCCTCTGTGATTTTTCGACAAAGCTTAAAAATATAAACATAAATTGGACTCCAATTTTCCCTTTATTCTTATAATCGAGAGAATAAAAGGAAGGGATGGCAAACGTTTTATGTTTCTACGTAAATAACGTATAGTAGGTACCAATAGCGTAAAATAAATAGATTTTTGTCCAAGTAAACAAGTCGTCTAAGCGCCCACTACCCGAAGCGTGACAAGATCAAACGAAAGATCTCTATTGACAGGATTTCCTAAGGCTTAAAGAGTCTAAGCGCAAAACAGAAATGATATATGGAACTTTCCCGTTGTTCTATGTATGACAACCGTTTCTTTATAAATGAGTAAGGGTAATTATTTAGTTATTCATGTCTCCGAGACCGTTCATTTGGCCAGAATAAAGTAAAGTATAATCCACGCGCGATCAGAATGATAAGGAACCATATAAATGTAAAAGTCCGATCCTGTAAAAACGCAGGCATAGGTGTGCATTCTTTATATGTACATATATTACCTCTATATAAAAAATAATCCCTGTTTCTCCGGCATCACGCGTGAACGGTTTGACCGATTTCGCTAATTATTTTTTTGATGTGTTTGTTACTTTCAGGAGAAGGTTTTTATGGAAGAAAAAAATTAAGAAACTTACGCGAAAAAATCGAATTATAAATTAACCAATACGAATTTTATATTCATAGTTGAGATAGGACAACGTCGGTCGGGTCACCTAGTATTAGCATACATATGTTTGGTTATAATCAATGAAGAAGCGAGTAAAAACTATATCACATTCACATATTTTATGAAATGCTTCAGCCGAAAATTTGTAAACGTGTATAAATGATATGGCCCCCGAGGTAAACCTAATTAGGATCTCCTTTACACTTACCCGACTCTCTTAATATTTCACACTATCCCTTCAATTATGCACCTTAAACCGAAGAAGCTTCTAGTCTACAGAAACAGGGTCATTACTGGGGAATCATGTATTCAATTAGCTAAGGGAATGTTCTTTCTAATTATGTATTATGTTTAAGTCTAAGAATTCTGAGGCTTGAGTTTGTTTAGGAATAAATGGCTGTGTTCGCCGAAGTAACTCGCAGAGGGTCACGTTAAACTTCTTCTCGTCATAGGTAGAGTCATCGGGCAGCATGAGACCTATATGAAAGACATTATTTATAAAAGACGATATAATGTAAAGTAAGGTATGAGGTAATTGGTAGTTATAATAACATCTATAAAAGCATTCTAAAGACAGCATTATCGCATTATCATATTGACCGTTTTAATATAATATTAGGTAGGAAGTACGGATTAAAACAACGGAGACATATCCAATAATGTCTAAATTAGTGAATGTATAGCAAGCGAGCCGTTGTTGTCCTGGAAATATAATGACTTATTAATTTCGTTTCTTTATCAAAATCTGAAATGATAACAAAGCAAAGGTAACAAAGAAAGTTAGTAGTTCATAAACTCAGAGTACAGCTCCAAGGCTTACCTGAACTAAAGGCCTCCTCTCTAATAAACTCCCATGATTATATTTAGACAAGCATACATAATTTTGTACAGTCCGCGAACTCTGAAAGTTATTTATAAAGTCTTCCTTAAAACAATTTATGGGATAAAAAAAAAAAGTTCCAGCGTCCGGTGGTAAAAGTCGCGGTGTTAATTGTATTTCTGTTTGTTAATGGGGAAACTTCAGAAGAGGAATGAATTTTGAATTTACCCACTTGGCTTCGTTCGGGTTTATGGACATGCCAATAGACCAACATCTTGTAAAGGTAAATAAATCCTAAGTTATCACTATCAACCTCAGGATCGCTAAATGTGGGCAAATATTTTTGTCTACTAATATTATAAAGACGGACGTTCTTGTGTGTTTGTCACAAAACAGCACCAAATCAAGGACTGTATGCATACAAAGGTTTCAATCAAGTAACTTTTGTATGCATACAGTTTTTGATCTGGGCAAATACAAAGTCTACTTTTGTCTCTGCTACTTTTAAATGACATAGGACTCTCAATGCATGTTTCCAAAAGATTTTTTCGCGAAGATTCCGTACCGTTTAAGCAAACATGCAGTCGAATTGAGAAGTGTTTCGCAAAGTTGGAACTCAATTCGCGTGAAAGCGATTACACTCGCCACCTGCTGACAAAGCTACGCCTACGAACAAAGTTTCTGCCTTGAAAAAATACTCTGACTATGTTTATAAATGTTTTGGTCCACCTAACAGAACCATTGACATTCAATATGAGCTTTACAAAAACATACCACGATGTTGCTCAATTAAATAATTGAAAATAGAATTCGAGGATATGTAATATGTGAGACCAGTCAGAAAAAATAATATAAATAATGCTGGACAATCCACACAGTGTCATCTAGCTATGCATCTCTAAAAGTAAGCAGAGCTTGTGTTATGGGTACTAGACCAGTTATCCCATAACACAAAAATAAATATTAGATAGATAAATATTTTTACATAGAAAACACCAAGACACAAAGATCTGCAGGTTGTTCAATAATTTGGTCACTCCCAGCGGTTAGCTTTCTGAGGTAAATATCTACCTTAACTGTCACATGCTATTTGTATTGTAGGGGATGGTATCTGAGATATATCTGACAGTCGAAACCGTTATAGTTTAAAAATTAGATTTTCATAGCAGGTGTAGGTTTTATGTCATAAAGCTCTAAATAAACGGGGCAGTAGGTAGGTAACGTTCTAAAATTAAAGCGTTTTTCCTGTACCCAATTGAATTAATGCTGTTTGGAGATATGCTTTATTTCGTCTCTTCAAGTAGGTTTTTTGCTTCCATTTGGAAAAAAAATTAAAATTAAATTAATCTACGATAAACAAAGCTTTTTTATCTATCTGAAAAGTGATTTGCCGAGGTGAGGGAATGTTGTTTTTACTAAACAGTGAATTTGCGAGGAACTTGCTTGTTCCGAATCTTTAGATGAACCTGTTACAGTGAATAGGATCATACCCAGTACCTTTCACTATTTTACGACTAGATACAAGCCGGAGTATAACAAACAACATTTATCAAGTCGGTAGGTGTACCTACTGTAGAGATAGCAGAAACAATGGACTGATAGGCCGTCGATAACTTATTTCTGCTTCCAGTTTTATTACAGCATCATCTATGTAGATACTTGCTGTAAAGCGGAGCGGTGGCGATGTTCGATATTATTTATCACGTTATTTCGCGGTGCCATTGGTTGGTCGAGTTTGCACTCGCTGTATTGTAACTTTCTTGTAAACATCCAATATGTGGCGTGAAGGGAATTAGTTAGTTATCGAATAAGAGAAGTTCGATCGTGAAGCCAGTAGGTAAGTTATTTGTCATGTTGTCTTCTTATTTGATACATAATTATTTTCATAGATATTTCATATATTTGTCTTAGTCGTATTTTTCTTTAAAAATAAGTGTAGTCATGTAAAAAGTTACTGATTGAGAAACTTCAGAGAGCTTTAAAAATCATAATAATATTTGCTGAGACGATTATTGCGGCTAAAGAACGAATCATCATTGAATAAAATACCAACTCGGTTACAAATCGTACAGGAAAAAAAAACAAACACACACTCAACAATATAAAAGAAAAGTTCTCTGTATGACAAACTAGCTGCAGCCCGCGGCTTCGCACGCTTTTTTCCGGAATAAAAGGTAGCCTATGTCCGGCCCCGGGATACCATCTATGTACCTCGCTGCCATATTTCACCGATATCCGTTCTGCCGTTCTTGAGTTATAAATAGTGTAACTAACACGACTTTCTTTTATATATTGATTTGTATGTCTATAGGTACCCACGTGTTGTTGATGGCTTATGTTTTGAGCCTCTAGAGGCGAAGATTTATGTGAGAAAATTTCTGAGCTAAGACGGGTTTTTATTTGAGTGTGGGGGTTTTCATTTTATTTTTGTCTCTCTTTAATATTTTTTTTCGTGTAGCTTTTGTTAATGTTTTCCATTCCACATAATTCTGTACAACCAATTTAAAACAGTAGCTCTTTTTTGTTAAGATACACTAGGTAACAATGAAGGCCATATCAAACTGGGTTCAAAAATGATAATTGAAAATTTGATTTTGTTTTCTTGTTTTGAAAATTTATGTAAGTACTATCAGTTAAATACCTACTGATATTTAATTCGGTGGTGTTCGGCAGACAGTGTGCCATATGATAACTGGGGGTAGGTGAAACCAAGTGTAATAGCTTGATAGCTTTTTAACTCTGAAAAGCCTCGGCTTAATAGCCGAGGCTAATAGCCGAGGCTAATCTTCTAATGAAGATTTTTATATTTTTTTCTTACTTCTCTTTCTAATTTATAATTTGAACTCAAACCTATACTTATATTTAGCTTGTGTGTTCTATTTTGAGTATGACGTAACTTTTCTCATCCCCTCCCTCTTCTAGTTATTACTTCAGCCCCACAGGAGAATGCAGACGTTGAATTTTAAACGGAAAACTTAAATACGGGATACAAAAGTTTTTAAATAAACAGTAATGGATAGTATTTACTATAGCTTGGTTTGCTTGCATTAATTTTACTTTATTATGTGAAACTGTTAAAGTTTTCTGTAAACAATAGAGCAATATCAACCAGTTTTATTTTGTTTACTTAGTCTAACTGCTATAAACGTTTATAGCATTAGTACGGATAAATTCTAAGAGCTAAGTTACCCTACCTACTAATACATGCCCAACGATAATGAAATGGTTGTCTAATGATGTGTAAACAACGGTCTAGTGGGCAGAGACATCGTCTGCTGCTTGCAGAAATCAAATAAAGACTTCGTATAATCGAAGAGAATTAAATTAGTTAAGCTTAGTATTTTTTCAACGTACCTTTAAATAATCATGCTAATTTTAGAAACATCTTACACAATATATTTCTGTGCACTACATACATGAACACTGAAAATTAAACATTCCTTTTTTGGCAAGTCGCATAAACATTGTTTTGTACATAGCTGGTACAGTTGACCTCATATTTCCTAATTTTAACAAAAAGAAATCGGTTCCATTGAAACGTCAATCACAAAGCATTCCACGATTGTACGGGATTAAATAAAAGGCATTGAAATTCATAATCCATTTTAGGCGGCAAATATTTTTGCATGTTTTAATTTGAAATTAGAAGTACGCGTTTATGAATAAGAAGGTTGAGTAATCGACTTTACTAGGGAATTATAATGTTTTTTGAACACAATATACTCAACATCGTTATATTAGTTTTAGCTGACTCATAATAGAAAAACGTTGGGTGATTTTGGAGTTGTACGTTATTTTGACTGTATCTACCTATATCTACTTACCTAAATGAAATGTCCCTAAATTTGGTTAGCTTTACCTATAAAAACTGATCTACAGTGATTTCAATAGACTTATATAGGAGGACAGTCTTTTCAATTCTTCTGTGTATTTTTTGCAAATAATGTAGATATATTTTTACCACATTTTCTTGTTTTATTAATTCTATTTTGTAAGCTTAACTGATACTACAAAGGGATATTTGATATTCGGATCAATGAGGAAATATATAGGTACACTATTTCAATAAAATAAATTTTTGTTTGTGAATTGTCAAAAGGACCCTTTGAACAGACCAATAAAAACCTTCATGGGACAAGGATCACATGAAAATTGGAACACAAATAATGGAAATAAATCCAGTTAATACTTAATCTAAAGAGATTTGCACAAACGGGCAGCTGGGTAATATGACAGCTTCATACAGCAGCCTACAATCTGACTTACAAAGTCACGAAGACGGATGGTCTCCGTTCCACTTTCCGCTCTCATCATTCCAAGGCATAATGTAATATAAAATGAAATAGGAAACATTAAATTTTTTCCTGTTGATGGAAACTAGGTTTACTTTGGTATTTGCTTGGTTTGCTTGGGCTTCATCGCACTAAAATCTTCAGTATCGACTTTTAGAAAATGATATACTCGGATGGTCTATCGGCCTTTTTGTAGGTTTCTAGACTTGGTCAAACAGGCGCTAGTATCTAGATGCTATCGAGTCACAGAATAATCAAAAACCCTACATTATTAGACTACAGTACTTATTTTTTACTTACTTATTTTGGTACCTCTACCAGGAACTTATTTTTTCTTGATAAAATTCAGACATTGCTCTCCAGTCAAAACAAATATTCTGATTGCAACGTTGGCTTAAATAAGTTTGCAAAACAAGACTTCCATATAAAAAAAAATAGACCTTTATAAATTAGAGAAACATCTATACACACCCATAAAATCATGACCCTCTTCAAAGGCGGTAAAAACGTGGCAAATACGATATACGTTCTACTAATATTCCTTCACATTGAGTTTCATATTCACCCCTACTTAATTATTATGTATATGGATATGGAGGGTAGTTTTAATTGCGTCCCATGTTTTAAAGAAAGTTTCCTCTCTCTAAATTTTATTTTCTTTCTTTTGCTTTTTAATTTCTTTTGGATAGATGACTTCGAATGTGCTGTCTTTATTTACTTTATTGATGTGCAGCATCCTAAGTGTTTCCTTATTTGAATCATAAGCATGCAGCCTGTACCCATTAGGAGTTGCTAGGTGATAGGTGGTAGAGGTGCATGACCTCTTTGGTGATAAAATGATTCGGTTTAAACCTGGGACATTGTCTGACTGCCAAATCTGACCATGATTAGATTGGAGAGTACAGTATTTAGGTTTCTGTATGCGGTAGTTTTGAAATATTGTCAGTGACATGGTTTTAAGAATTCTAGAGACAAATTTGAGAGGTGCAATGCAAGACAGCGTATATCCATAGTTCACAAAGGGACATCACTGCTGAGTGCTGGTGCGTAACTAGAATACTTCATCGGCTGGTGCTGAATAGAAAAGACTGCCCTTTTATATTATTTTCAAAAATACGAATTTCTTACAATATTGTTGGAATATCTATCAAACGAAAATGTTGCCGATTCTAATACTATTTTATAAACAAAACAAAGATGCAAGATGTAAGAGTGAAAATGTAAGCTATTAAATCTGGCCAAATATACTATACCTATATTGTAAGGGTACAGAAATGCATGTAATTGACTGATAAACCACCTCTCTGTCAAATCTGGCTAAGCACTGACCCGTTTCTAAAAAATATTGCCTCCATTTAAATATCAAACACAATCCTCTTCAGCGACAAATGAGAATTAGCATAACAGCCAAAACCCGCTATGTGCAACGTATGATTGCTGAAAATTTTCCGTCCCTCTCCCAATCACAATAACCTCGTAAATAAAAACGAAAGAAAATATCATCAGAAGATAACTGGGACACCACCATAAGCAAATGAGAAATATAATTTTGGGCCATCTTGCTTTGCCGTTTTTTTCGGTTTTATATTTTACGCATGTTTTCTTGAGTTCAGCCTTCATGAACCTTAGGGGTATTTAAACTTGCATTTACTACAATACATCGCAACATTCACAACATTATTGTTTCTCAGTAGACATGTTGGTATATGGTTTTGAACTCAGAGCCATCCCAGCCTATCATTTCCAAAGGACATGTGTGTAACGTAGAACAGAAATAGGTACATTATATTCTGTATAATCTGGTTTATTTTCGGCAAGAAGCGGGATAGATATTGATTTTTGACACTTTTCAGTGGTCTTGTTAATACTCTATTTCTACTTCCATGAAATAAATATTTAGAAAAGGTACAAGGTATTTTTTCTACCTTTAACAGCAAAGATAGTCAAACAAATTGATTCAACTCCAACTGGTTCGAATAGCTGTACTAAGATATGTACTTTACAGCTTCACACTCTAAACTTTTACGTGAAAGATAAGAACCGCCGAAGAACGTCCTTGCCTGCCATCGACAGAATACTAAATTGAACAAATGTAGCCGCATTTGAAAGTCAAGATCGGCAGAGAGACAGGATTTCATCTCCAATATGATCCGCGAATTGTCTAGCTTCACATCTGGCGTAAAACAAACAGAAACGGGAAGATATTGTTGTTCGAAAACATTTACAGTTGAATAGTTTATTTGAAATCGGTATGGGATCATGAAATAAACTGTTTTATTTATAATGCTTATACCCTTGTTTTTTGAGGGTTTGAAAACAGAAAGGAATTTGATATTATTGGTTTTTATAGATAATGCTACCGCTTTAAGTGCCTACGCTTTACTCTGGACATTGTCGGTTTAGTGTTAACGTTTCTTTATTCCCTTGTTTGGGTTTTCACTGTTTCTACCTTTTCAAATATTTGATACTTGCTTTATTTCGGTTGGGTATTGCTTTATTGATAAAATATATTATATTTTTTGCTTTTTCATAAAACAAAATCATTCGCCCTATGTACACAAACATGAATATAATATGACGTAAACAATATAGGTTAGTACCTACCTACCTACGTGCGATATAAATATCGCAACTTCTCAAAGAAGTCTCTTCAGAAATAAAAATACACGAACAAATAACAATGTTAGGAAAAACCCCAATTTATTAATAAACTTTTATGAGCTCTTCATTTCTTATATAATTTAATTTCTGCTCCCTCCCGGACAAATACCTTGTATTTTGGCGGGAGACTGTTGAAGAATAACAAGAGGTTCTGCAAATGCTTCTTATCTTGTTAAACAAAAATGTGATTACGTTGCCCCTTGAAATGTTGAAAAATTTTTAGGTTGTTGGTAAGTTAGTAAGAACCTAAATAAAAAAAATATAAGTTTTTCCTAGTCTTCTTCTCTATAAGTCTAAAATGTACACTACCAGGAAATGTAAAGCTATACATATCTAAACTTACCATGTTCTTATGTAGGTATGCGGTAGGAACCTACCTATCAGTGGAAGATATTTTTACTCTGTGAAGCTTTTAGTTTGTGTCAAAAAAAATTCAATAAATTACAACATTAACTTGCTACCGCTTTTTCGCTTGTCTACACTCTCCTAAACTGACTTGCGTCAGAATTAGCTTACAATATGTCTGTTCTAAGTAGGCAAGTTATCTTTAATATCCAACGCTTGTTACAAAGTTAGCTAACTAACCGTTCTGCTTGCTTACGGGATCTGTAAACTTGAGACACGGAGTTACGTTACCTAATCTGTGACTAGAGCGAGTGATGACGACATAAACTCTCTCATTTTCTGGGTTAGGACTGTACCGTTCCTTTGTAAAACCATCTCATATTCCTTCTTTGCTGTCAAGGTTCTAAGTACTCTGAACTCAAACAATTATTAAACTAATCTGAACAAGGAAATCAATACACAAAGCATTAGATGGGAAGTTGTGATTTGTTCAGCCTAAGCTTACAATAAAAGGGTTCATAAATAGAGAATAGAAACAGAAAGCTCAACTATTCCTCAAAGCATTCGCATTATTCCACTAAATGGTTCAGAAACGCTTTCGCATCTCCAAGATCACAATTGAGGAGGCCATTTACCAAGATAACATCTTTGAATACAGAAAGCGATACCCATTTAGTCAGGGCACTCTAGCTCTTGATCTCCACTAATAAGAACCAAGACCCGTGCAAGATTTATGCTGGTAAGGTAGTAAATGCCAGTAAGGCAATCGATTGCCTCAATGTCATTTGAACATTCTAGACATCCTCTGAGAATTGATGAATGGAGAAGTGCTGGAGGGTTTGGATTAGATTTTGCTGACAGGCAGCTTTGCAAATGTTTCCAAAATTATGATTATGTGCAAGTTTGACTTACCTGGCTAGGGTTCCAGATGATGCTAAGAATTATGATAAATAGAGGGGTGGTCTGTAGCCAAATTCTAATTCAAATTGCTCTATTTCCTTTAGATCTTACACCTTGGACACGTCACAAGCCAAGGCTTGTGAGTATGTTGCGAGCAACATACTATATAATGATCATCACAACCGTTTGGGGTTGGTATTGGCTGGTCACACTCACAACTCTCAGTTTTTAGCCAGTGCTGGTAAAAAAGATGTTGTTGCAGCGAGTTCTATGAGCCTGAACTCTAAAGGCATATTCTATCGTTCCATGCATTATTTTCTTTTTCATGTGACATAAGGAATTGAATAAAAAACACCCACAATAAAAGACCAATAACACTAGAACTTATGTCCCAAGTTTTATCGTGCCCGACCATTTGGGTGGAAGAGCTAAACGGTGTCCGTACTATGAAGAACAGTCGTAAATATGAACTGTACTAGAATACGATGACCAGCGGCCGTTGCTTTGGCGCAAAGTTACTGTTGCGAAGCCGAGCTGATTTAACTGCGAAGAACAAAGATTCAAGGAGTTTTATTGATCGTCTTTTAATTGTTTTTCCATGAGCTCATCCTTAGAGATTATAATCCGCACGCGATCACAATGGGGTGGAACAATTTCGAACTGTAGGTAACAAAAGCGTAGACGGCCGTCACCGGAAACCCTTTTGTTCGAAGCATCTTGAGGCATTTTCACCTATTTACAAGGTTTCATCCTATTTCGACAAAGTTGTATGAGAAATGTGACGTGTATACTTAATTACTTTAAAAAGATTCCATCTTATTATTATTTTTAGTCTAATCGCGCACATATTATACAAAGATATCGATTAAATTAGGTAAGTTCAAATCGGCTCATATTCAGCTCAATCTATTTGTACCTTTTACAAAATTTTAAATCGGAACTCTCAAGTGCCAAAATGCCAATAGCAAAAACATTCAATTGTTTTTCCTGTGCTCGTCATCATGCATGGTATGACATTAAAAGGTAGATTCCTAAATAATACGTATAATTCTCGAGCCAGCGATTTTATCAACCGGTTACTCTCTAACATGTTTGGAAAAGCAGACGCTTCCGAGCACCAGCATGTTAGGGAGATAGCCCCACAACACGCCAGACCACCGGACCTACCTGGAAAGCGGAAGCACAAGCCATACGTCAGAGAGTTCGCAGAAAGCAGAGAAGCTGACACACCAAATTTGGCGCCACCACCGGTGGCCGCTGCCTCGGTCGCTGATCGGTTCGCTGGGCCTTCCCTGGGCAACCAGGGATCTCACCCGGCAGGGCCAGATCGCACCGAGGCTACAGGCGGCACTGGCGGTGGTGGCTAAATATCCATCCTTACAAAACCAATAGACCCGCCCATAGTAATGGGCGGAGACGAGCCAGGGTCAGGGGGCACAGCCCCGATACCCTATCAACAGGGGGTGAGATGAAGATGAAGAGAGCCAGCGAGTTTCCGGCTCAATCATTTTGCTTATTTTTTCAAATTTTGTAATATGAACCCCAGTCTCCAGTTAGTGAGTCCATAGTCACGGTAATGTACCGTGCCAAATCTGGACCCTGGAATTTCACATACCTAACGGCCATTCCAATATCCGGTCACTGTACCTTTTATTGACTGGTCAGCTTAGGATGCTGTCGATAATGATGACTCAAAGTTCCACGTCAGTTGTTTTGATAGTAAAATATTTTACTTGGGCTCCAAGTAGGTACTTTATATTTATAGGTTGACGTATACTCATAGATTGGGAAAGCAAATTATGGCTTAAGAAAATTCTGACTCGTAAAGAATCAAGAGTAAGTTTTCATGGAGAATTGAAAAGAGCCTTTTATAAAAAAGAAAATTATATAAAAACAAATTCGAACTAGTAATTACAATTGAAAAAATTAAGCTAACTGCAGACTGATGCAAACATCTAGAATTGAGTGGAAGTTGTCAAGAAAATTATGAGAAGAGAGAAAAGATGAGTCATTTCAGTCCATTTCCTTTTAATGCATTTTTTATATTACCGATATGGTATTTACAATACCGTTCGCTTACTTTTCGATTTTCAGGAAATAGAAAATAGCTGCTATACAAGAAAAGTACCCACCTACATAGTATAATAGAATGAGGTTACTACTCAAAAAAGTCCAGCTAGCATCTGAAAATATAAGATTTTGCCCGACTATAAACATGAAAATTAAAGAAAGGTATGACAATAGAAATAGTTATTCACCATTTATTACTATGTAAAAAATTACTTAACTAATGCAATGGCAGTTCTTTTCCTTTTGAGGTGCAACGAAATCCCGGTACACTAAAAAACAAAATATAACGTCGTTAAAAACGAAAGCGGCAGAGCTTTAGGGCCTGTTTGCTTTTCACCTTCATTTTAAATTCAATCAATTCCTGTCCTTGGATTGGGGCCAACTATTGCATTACCCGCCACCTACAAAGCCTGCATAAGGAATGTCCAAAAAGGACGAAAGCAGGATAAAGCCTAATGAAATCGTTAAACAAAATGCTATAAAATTGAGCCCCGGAGGTACATAAATACCTACGGATACCTCTTGGAGGCTAGAGATAGAATTGACTGGAGTAACAGAATGGAGGTAGATTTATAAAATTCTGGGCCGCTGTGTTGGCATCCGGCTACTAAGTTTCACGTTGATCTTCGGGATGAATGGAATATAAGAAATATACAATTACATAGAATTACATACATGATTTGACAGCCTGTAAAAAGCCTAAGCACGTCATGATGTTGGCCAATACTTAGCGAACATGTAACTGAACCCTAAGGAATGTTAAGCTAAGCTATTTTTGTAAAAGTTCCAATAGATGTTAATTTTGGAATCATTATAAAACTTGTATTTATGACACGTTATACCTGCTGGAGATATAAACCCAGCAAGTTATTTATTAACATCAAGGCTTAGAATAAAGAGAAGGAGATCTTTGCCCAACAGTGAGATATTGGAAACTAATTATGAAATAAAACGTAACTTATTCTAATCGCTTGTAATGTAATACAAAGCTCTATTAGTGCTGAACTGCAAATCAATCAAACGGTTATAATATAATATGATACATGTACAGCGCTATAATGTACATTATCGAACACAATGCCTCCGCAATGGTGTATGTACTGTGTGAGACATAATCGCTACACGCATGTTTATTGTAACACGCTTCTATAGGCTTCATTACTCGATTATTCGATATTGTTCACGATTTACTTATACAAGCTTCATACATAAAGGACCAACTAGCTTAAATGCGTGGAACTATTCTTTATTAGCAAAAAAAAAAATTACAATCAAATAATACAACTAAAATGTATATGGATCAGTTGAGCTACCTGTAGATTGCTTTCAACAGTCTGCAGTTAGCTCAATTATTTCAATTGTACATACTTGTTCTAATTTGTTTCTATTAGTTCATTGTAATTTTCTTTCTTAATAAAGATTGTTTATGAAAATAAACAAATGATTAAATGCTAGTCATCTAATATTCCAGGGTTGCCTGGAAGATAGCTCTCATAGCGATAAGGCCGCCCTTTGTGCTCTCAAGGTCCTGGGAATTTCCTTATGAACCTTAACGTGAACCCGTTAAGGTTCATTTCTAGGAAATGAATTGGCGCAAATACCCCTTAAGGTCTGTGGACTTTTCGTGCTTCCAGTCTACATACCATAGGTATACGGTCTGTGGACTGAACCCTTTATGTAAACGCATGAAGTTCCCGTTATCAAAGATCAAGAAGTTGACATCATGGTCAATTTCAGAACATTCTCACTCATATTGACCATTTTGTAAGTTAAGCCACTATACAACACAGGGTTACTGGTTAATTAGTAATACTACGTGAACTTCAGGTTCTGCCCATCATCACGAACACGTTCGTGAAGACGCCAGGTGTTAATTCACTAAATTTCATGACATCTACCTCCCATACAAAATAAAAAAGCACTTCAGACCGGAACCCAAGGAATTAATATAGATCGATCTACTTCTTCCATTCTATTTGACTCTTCCACTGTTATTCTAAGAAGAGACTAGTGTAGACTTAAGCATTAAGGCAAAAAAGTGCCTAAAAAGTATCAGTGAGGGATTGCACATAAATATTCAATCCACAATTTGTTTTAAAGTTAAGTTTCAAATTAAGCCTCTATATCATTGGATTTTAAGGCTTAGGTAAGTCCTTTGTAACAACTACTTAAATTTGCTGAGGTTGGTATTCTTTCCCGTTATTTTTCGAAGAAGCATAAGGTTGACCTAGGCAAATTCTTACTGAGTCATGAATGCAATAAACTAAGTATGAAATGTACCTACAGTACCTGACTCAGTCGTAGAAGTACTCACTATTAAACAGTTACACAAAGTACCAAGAACCTGATTGTTAATGGTCTTATCGACACATTTCACAAATAAAATCCACATTCACTATCAACTATTTCATACAAAAATAAAATTATCAAAACAACGCATCAAAATAGATGTAAACTTTCAATTATGTTTGGCACAATGAAATTTTTGTCAGTAAGAATGTGTTTTTTTTTCAAGCCGGTTGTTCGTTTTTGGAAACGGCATAGAGGTTGATTTTGGATAAAAAGCCTCCATTTTCTTAAATACGTAGGTAGTCAATGGTGATTTGCAAAGAAATAGGCCTACGTTCCGTTTTTGTACTGGTAGTTTTTCTCTATCTCATATTCTTTTAGTATGTGGCGCATCTACTAAGGCATTGAATCCGTAAAAGTTGTTATTTAAAGTTAGTACTCAACATTTTTGATAGTCTGATAACTCATTGAAAGAAACACCCCAATTATTAATTTTAATCAAAAAACCTTAAGGCACAACCCAGTTCATACCAAGAAAACTTTATTCTACCGCATTGAAACATCCCTTTTGGTTTCATTGGCAATTGACTATCAATAACACGTTATTCGAAAAACTAGCTGTTACCCGCTAATTCGTTAGCGTGGTAAAATTTATGCTACCCGATCTTTTACAGTGACAATAATAGACCACCTTTATTAACCAGGGTAGGTCAATAAAATGTAAAAAAAAAAATACCCAGAACGACAAACTGGGAGCCAGCAGAATGGTCAATTTCAGTTGACCCTGATGTCGTTGGTGTGAGAATTCGCCAAAATTTAGAAACAGAGTTCTTCATATCCCCAAACCAATGAACTCCAAACTATGAATAAATAATGTTGATATTGAGTTATGAAATATTTAAATAGGTATCAGAATACGTGAGGCATAGAGTTTTATAATTTCAAATGCGAATGGGGGGAAAATTCAAATTGAAGGTTTGAAAATTAAACTTGACTTTGGCGTTACCTTCCGTTACTTTGTGTATAAAAAAATTATGTAAAACGATGCCTATGTTTATTTGATACCTTCCAATTAAACCAAAAAAATAATTAGAGGATTTGTCTTTGTCGAGACTCGTTTGCTTATTGTAAAGAAAAGCGTAACTAAATATTTTCGGGGCTCGCCCGTGGTCTGCCTATTCTGTCCACCTTACCGTTCATAATTAATTTGAAAGTATATTAAATTTGTACCTACCTATTGATATTAATTGAAATGTTTTTGATTTTCGACTGTGCTGTATCTAGTCGTATAAAAGGTAAGGCCTTCAGGCGTAGGCCCCGTTGCCTGGGCTTTATTTCTGTAAGTACAATAAAAATAAGGCAAATTTTAGCAAGGATTAGACAGTTTCACAGATCGTTATTTATTTAATTCGAGTTTTATACTAGAAAAATGCAATAGGATAATATTTATTTCAAAGTATAATACCGTACCGTACCGTGCGTAAATGGTCAAAATGTTGTCCAAATAGAGGAATGCCTAATAAAGTATAAAAAAATTACCTTCCTTCTCATAAAAAAGTTAACCTTTGGTTTTGGCTAAGTACCTATTTAAAAACAAGACTGCAAAGTTTTGATTATCGAATCTTATTAAGTATTATACCAAAAATTATTAGGTATCTAAACATGATAATAATTTTTGGTATAATAAATACTTAATAAGTCTTATAAATACCCAATCACACACCCTTCAGTTGTAAGCTAGTAAAGCCGATAAAATTTTCGATTTAAAATGATTTGTTGTTTGTGAGTTCCAACAGGAAGTATAAAGTGTATTGAAGACTTTAAATCAGGGCGCCCACAATATCAAAGCAGCGATAGCATGCTGACACCCAATTAATAACCGATAAAATTGCCAAATTTTCATCTCCATACAGTGTCGGCCAAACGTTAATTAACAGGGATAACGAGCTACCGAGAACAATGAAGTTTGAAGCCCCGTATAAAGACTAGGACAAGGGCACCGTCCGAAATTGAGCTTAAACTCTCTACCTTAAGATCTAAATTCTCCAATTTGTTACCTCGTACGAAGTACGAACTACAAGCTTGTGGATGTATAATATGTATTACCTATAATACATATTATACACCCTAATATGTAAAATATATCAGTGAACAGATTCATGGGTTTTTTAAAAAACACGATGTGTTATACCGGAATCAATTTGGGTTTCAACCAGGAAACCTTCAACCAATGACCTTCTCACGTTATTTACTGATCAAGTCAATAAAAACCTGAATGATAAAAAACACGTGCTGGTCTTGCTTATTGACTTTTCCCGTGCGTTTGACACCCTAGAACATGTTCAGTTAATAAAGAAGTTAGCTAATTGCGGAATCAGAGGTCCTCTATTGAAATGGTGTGAAAACTACCTCCAAAATCGTAAATATAACGTCAGAATTGGTAACACGAACAGTGACTATATCGCAGTAACAGAAGGTACGGCTCAAGGATCCGTCCTCGGACCGCTTCATTTCTTATCGTATGTAAACGAAATGAGCAAATGTATAAACCATACCACATGCTACCAGTTTGCCGATGATACATGTCTCGTCGCAGCTGATGATGACCCGAATAAAGCTCGTGACCTTCTACAAATCGATTTCGATAGCATATCTAAATGGTGTCACGATGCAGGACTGGTTCTGAACGCTAGTAAAACTAAAATGTTAATCATTAAATCCCCTTACATAAAAAGACATCCTCCTACCAATTTAGTTGCCCACGATCACAGCTGCTTGCATTCCAACAGCGAAAATTGTAAATGCGCCCTTATAGACATACTAGGTAGTCATATGTACCTCGGCCTTATAATAGATAGAAAATTTACCTGGTCTAATCACATTGAGCAGGTCTGCAATAAATTATGACATTTCCTAGCAAATATCACAATCCTTAAAGATCGTATCCCCTTTAAAGTCAAGCTCATGCTATATACTAAAGAAAATAGTATCAACTAATGTTAAGCTGCAATTTAGTGATGATGAATTGGGTCTCTTTGAGCATTGTAAAGTACTGCCTGTTCACACTCATTTTAAGTATATGCTGCTTAAAAATTATTTCTTCGATGAAAGTATTCGATATGTTGTTAGTCACCCTATACATACACGAGCTGTTGCTCGAAATCAGCTTATCACTACGCGCGCAAACAATGCTTACGGCGAGCGGACGGCCAGTTATCTGGTCCCTCGGCTTATAAATGAATTACCTACCGAACTGCTTGAAAGTATAACGCGTAAAAACATCAAATATAAACTTAAGGCGTACCTATTATCCAACCTACATAGGCATCAATAACTTTTCGAAAAGTTGTTGATGACTATGTAGGTTCGATGGTTTCGATGGTTTGATGATGGGTGCGTTGTATGCTTTGAGTTTATATTTGAATCAATCAATTGTCTACCCAATCCCAGTTACCTACATGTTATTGTAATATATATATTTTATTTTTTCTGTAATCTTAATCACTTAATCACACACTGTACCTACTATCGCAAGATTGACTCATTAATAGCACTCCTGTACAAACCTCTGTGGTTTTTAGGTGTTATTATTAGTTTTATATTGTAATAATCTTTTAGAAGATAAATAAATAAAAAAAAAAAAAAAAAACCTAGTGAGATTTGTTAGTTCAATTCTTATTGAACTCTAACACCTTAGCCCCATGGTCTCCAATCCCCCAACGAATCTACATATGTTAGTACAGTCAGCAACATTGTTAATCAATAAATTACTAGGTAGATATAATTTTCTTTCTGTAGCCAAAGAAAATATCGATCAAGAAATATACTACTCATTATGAAATATTTTAAATGCTTGCGGTTATTCCCACTGAACACTGAATTTATACTCTGTCTGTAAGCTGGACTACTTTTTCTCTTGACCGTAACATGACAAAATTAATAACTTCGTTTTTATTTCCATGAAATCTACCACAAACTTAGGATACAAAGCGTTTATAAAAATGATATAGAATTAACGCTGACTGTACCACTAATAGTAATCAGGATCTCTTGTTGTATTTCACGCGTGTTTACTCAATTCGAATATTGTATTTTGGCGCAGAGTAATATTCAATACAAGCTGTAATTCAGTTACTAAGTGCTTTGACTGATAATTAACGCTATTAATTCTGCAATCGACCAAATTTTCTTCTACATTATAGGTACACTATTTGTTTCCTAGTGAGTACAGTCAAGTGGTTAACTTACCCATACGCAAAATACTCCTACGTATATAAT
Organism: Eupithecia inturbata; assembly: GCA_963662085.1. Classification (NCBI taxonomy): domain Eukaryota; kingdom Metazoa; phylum Arthropoda; class Insecta; order Lepidoptera; family Geometridae; genus Eupithecia; species Eupithecia inturbata. The sequence continues at coordinate 4,367,948 of OY759192.1, forward strand.
GTAGGTATAATAAGAAACAGCGTAGGTAAATGTTGCATAATGTTTAAAAAATTCTTTATTTTTACAACTTCTCGATGCATTTTTAAGTACCTACAATATAGGTAATGGCACTTCATAAATTTTCAAATTATTTTGATACGGTGTATTGTATATCAGTCCAAAGGAACACTAAAAAAACATACGCTGTGAAAATGTGTTATGTCTAAAGAGCAAAACAAATGAAAATAACCTTTTTCGAAACGAAACATACCTAATACTTTAGTAACTATAATACTACTTTGCCAACACAACCCAGAAAATTCATGGAATTCAATTGCTTTTCCCCTTCAAAAATGTAAATGTTTTGGTTGTTCAATTCACAGAACTTTTCTAACCGTTCAAGCTCACGTGGGTTTTATTCAAAACTTCGCCCCATGCACAAACATCAATCTAATTGTTGGCCTTTAATCCCGGATGGCTGCTATGGTGCGTCACACGGAAAAAATAACAGCAGCAACGTCTTTTAGAAGGTTCACTCATTGAAATCTCATAATAATGATCAAAGTCAACAAGCAGCCTTCTCTTGCTCTTTACGTTATAGCTCTAAGGCAGCCCGATCATGATCGCGCGATGTGAACTACTATCGGATACTACTACTATAAGATACATATACTAGTAGGTACTTCTAGTATACCTACGTAAATATTATCCGTGCTGGTAATCCGCGAGGTTTTGCATTGATAAGGATTCCACCGTCTGCAAACGCCCTTAATTAATGACGGCTGATAGAAGTGAATGAAGACACAAAACTTGCTATTCAACCACGCATTAGTGGGAAAAGAGCAAAACATTATGTACAGCGCCATGAAGGGCTAGTAAGCAAGTGAAAGTATTTATGACGAGTTTTGTCGGTTGCTCCAAGTGAGCTTTCTGGCTGTCGAAGCGGCATGTGTGCGTGCAGCGAGTGGTCGGTAGTTTTTCACTCAAAACAGGGCAATGGGGACACGGCATTTAATCTGTCCCGGTGTGATTAAAGCGCCTATCAAAAGAAAGCTCCGATTTTTCTACCCTTGCATGTCTATAAATAAAATGTCAACGACCAAAATCACTGAAATTGGCCCTCCAACTTTTTGGAGCAGCTTGTTTCAAATGATACTATAAGCACCTACGGATCAAAGAAGGATAAATTCAGATTAGATGTATACAATGTGCCACGTAATTGGTGTACTAAGCGGAGAGGGGGATCTACTGATTCATCCCAAGAATTTTCTTTTGTTCTATGACTTCCGGGTTTCAAGGTTTTTTAATAAAACTAGCCCAAGTAACAACCCTAATATCAGCTGTTCATCAGTAAGGGGCTTGACCTTTCAATCGCTTTTGTTTAGCTAATGCCGTCAATTTTACTGTGGTTCCGAACATTTTTCTTCGAAGCTATTATTTTAACTTACAATGATTAATGTTTATCTGTTGGTAGTGTTTCGTGGTTCTGTAGGTAGGTACCTACGTAGACGTACCTACCACTACTAAAATAAAGACTATCGAAATTTTAATAAAAGATACGCGATAAATACCCGATAAATAATCTTCATTAGGTAGGCATGTTAAAAAACCGCGAATTTTTATAAAAGTGCTACGTAATAAGTTTTTATAGCAACCGTTCCTCAAACTTCTGTAGAAAGTGTTATAAAAACCGCCAGACCGCACTAGCAATTATGTCATACCTCAATGTTGCGATTGAAATATACGATTACAATATGGCTGTATTTTCCCGATAAAGGAAAACGGTAGAAATAACTTTAATTAAAAGTTTAAATAAATACTGGGAAATGTTCCATGAGAAACGAATAGAAAATGGATTTTTTTTATGTGATATCATACGATTATATTTTATTCATTAGTTTCCAGTTCGCTGCAATATATTTTACAATCCGTTAAAAATGAATCTGCAAAAATCCCATTTTTATTTAAATATAAGTCTAAGCTTGCGGGAAATAAAATAAGATAGTAGATCAGTGATTTTGCTGGACGTTTCACACAACATCATCTCATAAACAGGCTTTGTGTTATAGAGCTAATAGTACCAGAGACCTTAGTAGCTATGAGTTTTGCTAAGTTTACAAAAACTATAAAAAACGCTTATCCTTCCATACATTTAACTACTAGCAATGCCCCTAACGGATACTGAAAGGAATTTCTTTTCATACCTAGTATAACGGTTATAGCTCCATAACAGTCGATTCTGGTTTCCGAATGCTTTCGAGTGATTTGTTTTCTTTGACACAACAACGTTAGTTAACTATCACGTTTTCGAAAGCTTTTTCCGTTGAGTCGAGTATGAGTAATATAATTGAAATAAAAATGAACGTACAGAATTTCTACCAAAATAACTCACGCCCCACACTAGCAGCCATTGAAAAATCCTAACGGAACATTGCCACTAGGCACTGAGTGGAAAACCTGGGCACGCATCAAACACTAGATAACGATTGTAATTTATGGTCGATTAAATTATATTCCAATGGAACACTCACACGTAATCCCCGATAAGCTTATTTACTGCACTTTTAACCGAGCAGGAGTTGGTTTGCGTGGGGTAATGATTGCTTCACAGCATAACCTATGGCCGAGAGACAATGAAAGAGTTATTATCAAAGAGTATTGTAGTACTCTTCGCATGTATCACCATTTATCACTTTCATAAAGCCTCTCCTCTTGATAGACGCAGCCTGTGGTGGCAGCCAGTACAATTTCGCTTGCAAATACAAAGTACAACGCAAAATTGTATCGGCTGCCACCGCTGGCCACGTCTGTCGGGGAGAGGCTTGCATCAAAAACTCCCCGTTTAGCTGATCGCGCAGCTTTCCAATCAAGTTATAATAGTTTCAGACGAACTCAATTATATGTAGGTTTGAATGATTTGTTGCATTTCGGCAGTACGAGGTACATATTTAACAGTAAGCGGCAAACTCTCACGTTCTCGTTAACTTTTTCCTTTTTGTTATTTCGAAAACTCGTACTAGGCTTGCAGCTTAAGATCATATCCGGAAACAAAAACAATATCCATACTACCATAATAATAAAGGCCATTTCATCGTTTTCTTAACGTAATAACGCGTATACTGCGGGAATTCAAATCGCTGATTTCTTTGTTTTGAAAGGAGTGGAATAATTTATTGCCAGAAAGATAATATTTGCAAAGCAAACACAATACTATATTAAATGCGATATGGGCTCGAAAATATTTGAATCTGGCGTATGAGGATTGTATTGCATGTGAAATGATTACCATTTTTGAAAACAACTAATATTTGCTCGGCTAATAACCTTAACTAAGGAAGATTTTTGTTTAATTTAGTTTCATGTGGACAAATGGGACCAACCATTTTTGAAAACAACTAATATTTGCTCGGCTAATAACCTTAACTAAGGAAGATTTTTGTTTAATTTAGTTTCATGTGGACAAATAGGACCAACCATTTTTGAAAACAACTAATATTTGCTCGGCTAATAACCTTAACTAAGGAAGATTTTTGTTTAGTTTAGTTTCATGTAGACAAATGGGACCAACAATTTTTGAAAACAACTAATATTTGCTCGGCTAATAACCTTAACTAAGGAAGATTTTTGTTTAATTTAGTTTCATGTGGACAAATGGGACCAACTGACTTCTTACTATAAGAACACCTCTACAAAAAGCGTAGGAAATGTTCACAACTAAATAATTTCGTAAGAACATCGTAGTTAATATATTATGTACAACTACTACAAAAAACCATAGAGGCCAGTGTCACCTGCACACTGGGCTCTATGGTTTTTTGTACGACTGACGTAGCACTGCTACATCGCTTCTATGAAAAGCGTAGAACCGCACGAAGCTACGTCTACACCAAATAATGCATTTAAAAAAGCCCCATAAGGTTAGATGTTGAACCATCATACCATAGAACGATTGCACAACATTTTCATCAAACAAAGCTTAGAGCACTCCCAGATATATAGTTCGTAATTAGTTTTCAGCAACATTCGTTTGCACAAACCTTACAACCACATTACCATCTCCTTTCTGACGTCGTTAATAAATCGTTAAACTCGTATAGTTTAGGAATAACGGCACGCTCTATAACACGAATATAGAACCTCCTCATATTTTAAAAATTGATTAAAAATGGCGGCATCTCAAAAACGATGCGTCGTAGCTCAAACATAATAAAAAAAAATTAACCATACTGTTCCAAATCGACTTCTAATTTTTAAAAACATTGTAATATGGTTAAAACGTAATAGTAACTTTGTTATCTAGTCAAATAAAGATGTAGTCCTAGAGCTTCTAACCCCTTTTTAGCAAACAAAGTGGTGCTTAGCTTAATTTGAGGCAAATTTCAGAAAACAATGAATTACAATGTTTGTTCGATTTGTTAGGTGAATCGAGTATGTAAAATTTAGTAGGTATGTTATTAAAGGCTGCTGATATAGTACATACAAAGAAATTTCCTAGAAAAAAATACTTTTTTTTGTGTATCAGTTATGGTTATGACCTCGCTAACGGTTGCTGAAATACAGAGTATTTTCGTTTCAACTTTCACCCCTACTATGAACCTCTTAGAGTTCGAATTTTCAAAATTCCTTTCTTAGTGCTCAATTTCGTACGAAGATCTACACACCCTGTAAGTTTCAAGTCTCTATGATAAGTGGTTTGGGCTTGTCTATGATTCAGGACCAGGTTATTATTAGTATGCATAGATAAGGGATACGTATATTTGTGTCAGTTTGACGTACACAAGCGGTGGTTTGGAATTAATTCACAATTAAAATTAAAGGTAAAGGTTAAGGTTTGGTTGCCTGGAAGAAATCGCTTTAAGCGATCAGGCCGCCAATTCTTTTATCTACTGTACCATACTGTTTTATATTTAAGTTTCTGTGAATAAAGAATTATCTATCTAAAATAGTTCGTTCACAAACTTTGCAAATACTATTTTTATGTTCTGAATATAAACAATTTTGCTAACCTAGGTTCTGCAATTTTAGATAAATGTGACATTAGGTTTACCTTTATTGTATGTTCAGTAAGTTCTCGCTCTAAAATTATTTCCCATTACCTGAAACAAGAATAATCTGATAAAATTGATTGAAAAATCCAGTTGATTACAAAAATAACTAACATATTAATTGAATGCTTCAACTCATTAAAAAGGAATTGAGTCCTAGTTTCATTAATGTAAATACAAAATTCTGAGACAAATTACACAATTATTTAGTGAAGTTATTTCCCAACGGCTGAGAAACCAATTTACAATAAAATTTTAGCGACGGCTTCTGGCTTGAAGGTATTTTCCAAGATGGCGATACGATAGCGTCTTATAATGATAATGCTAGGAACACAATTACCAAGGGTTTATTATATTTAAAGGTGGTTCTTCCTCATTATCTAAGCCAAAAAATAATAATTTTCTTGCATGTTTCTTATTCCTAGTCGTTGTGTTTGTTAGTATAAGCGCAAAATAACAATACAGTACCTACTACGTAAAAGAAAGGAGGTTACCCCATAGCTCTGTTTGTTTTTTTAAGACTTGCGTAACATTGCTTCAAAGCAGTGAATAATATAAAAGAGAGGGGCTACCCCCGTAATTTATTCAAATGTAGACAAACGGGAGTTCTGTAACTGTTATGATGTAGGTATTACATAATTGGTCCGGCGGCAGAAACTGAACCCGTTATCATCAGCGTTCAGGCGTCCCTTCAACCACTGTGCCTCAGAGCGTCATAGTAAAACAGTCATTAGTTAGATTACCGTATAAAGTCTCGTGCCAAAACCGATCGGTTGCAGTACAAAGGCCGTTGTGATGCTACAAGCGCGTTTAGCAGAGCATCCGAACATCCCCTGGCGATTAGCCGGTAATTATGCAAAATGCCGCGGTTTTGCAGTACATAAACACACGGCTACAGGTTGAGCTGAACTATGTAAATAATAAGGTTTGTTTTAGCACGTATTTAGACTGTGCTGTGAACCTTATGAGCGAAATATAGATTCACAATTCACATTGAATACATTGATCCAGCGTCAAAAGTTGATACAAAGTTATCATGTGTCCTTAAAAATGATCGTCAGTTAGGTAGGTTTGGAAGTTTTTATTGATATTATGTTTATTCAGGGAATGAACCGGTCTTTACAGGCTCTCAGCCAGTTACAAATTACTTAGTTAATATCCGTCTTAACTAGTCTACTTGAAAGATATTCCATATCAGGAAACTTTGAAAATTTATTTATTTATTTATTTCTAAAATGTACAACTATTTTCACAGGAAACCTAATGTAACCTAAACCCAAACCCAAACCTAATGTATTATTCTGATTAATGCTGTCGGCATGTTAAATACATGCAAATTTCCTGCAATCACCTATGAGATAACAGTCAATGGATGTGTCAGAATCTTTATACACGAAGTCATATAAATACGTTTGTCACAACGTCCATTAAAATAATCAATTTCTTAGTTAAAATAAATCCACCTGAATACCAAATAACATAACAAAGTACATTTATGTCGCAAGTCTCATCCAAGATATTTAATTACACAATAACATTGAGATATCTCACTTTGATTTTCGTTTTATAAACAGTTTCTGTAATTCGAAGACAAAAGAACAGTTAGACTTATCATCATGCTAATATTATGTTGGCAAAACGGATGAAGATATTATGAAAGGATTTAAAAATGATCTTGTATTAGTGGTACAAAAGTTATTTGAGTTGTGTAACACAACTTACACAACTTTTTAATACTTTATGTGCCCATGACGCACATATTCATACATGGCAACGTCGAACTTGTCAGTTTGACGTTGACGTGACATCTGTGACTAGAACTGTTTTGTTAACATTTACCAATATAGTTTTCTCTGTCTTGATGGCGTCTTGGCTTATTTGTTGTGTGTCTCTTTAGTTTTATCTAACATATAGTTTAAACTCCTGTAGGATAAGTGTTAACTTTTCCGTCATAACTAATTGTTCCATGATGTCCCTATTGTTACAATAAATGAAATGAAACATTTCACTTTCAGCACCACGGGACGACGCGCCTCTAGGGCTGGGCAGTGTGACTAGGTGGTGACCTGTGGTCACTAGTACTTCATAATGCCACGCCACTCTCTTTCTTTTGCATCGAGCCGAAATATCCAGTGGTTTTAGTGTACACAAGATTAATATGTGAGAAATTTATTCAAAAAAGGAATCGGAATGGGCTGTGCCACTTTGCCAATTTATTTGTTCAGATCCGCGGTTGGACCAGGGCTCGGTAAGTTAGATTAGTTGGACCGTAAGCAGGTAGCATAGATTGACCAAAAATAGTGACAACCACTTAACTAGTTTTTAATATATAGGCTTTAAAAACGACAGCCGCCGGAATTGAGTGATTTTTAATTGTTATTCTGTTAACGGTTTAGTTTGGATTGATATGTTTAATGTTGCTTTAGTTTTACTTTTATTTACCCGACTATGCTTGCTAACTATGCTCGCTGTGGGGGTATTAAATGGTGGTAGAACACTGTATTGAAGAAGAACTATCTTATACTACGTATCGACAAAGCTTGCGTCTTGTCTATGGACAAATTATTTGTTCCCCGCAAGATACGCGAGGTAATAGAGATTGGACGACGGTCCAACTTCAATAGAGATAGAGGTTGGAACCTATCACCCGCTTGGCAGCCGTACATTTTCTCAACTTATAAAGTTTATCACATCCATTTCATAATGAGGTTAATCGCTACTGGAAGAAAAGGCACATAGATAAACATCAAGAAGAAAAGACCATGACTGTCGAAAGCAGGCACTCACCGCATTGTAATTATTACAGCCATTTGCTCGGCTCGTTGGTTCCGCGTCCCGCTATATCAATTTGATTAGTCTCCGGGTGATAGTGCGTGCTTAATGTCCTACTCTTAACTCGATGGGCTAATGCCTTCAAGCTAGCCCGTCGATAGGATATATGTAGATGCTAGCACGGGTGCGTAAGGTTGGTATTTGACATACGGTCCTTATCATTTTTGCTGAAAGACGTCCATGGCTGAACCTGGGCTTCTAGGCCTTACCAGAATAACCGTCCCATTTCAGGACAATAATTAGACCTAAGAGTACCAAGAATACTTAAATAATTTCTAAGCTGTAGTGTAAGAGACTCATAACGTAAAAAAAGCAACGTCGCGATTTTTCTGGGTATTATTTCACTAAATTAGTTTCTACTTTATATCTAACATATCCACGGAGATAACATCTAAGTAAGATACGTATCCATTTGTGTCTTACGGCTGGTTGGGGTCTGCATAGCGTTATATAAATCTGATTAGCCTTCAGGCGGCTTTATGATCTAACTCCATAGAGCTAGACGTTAGTCAGATGACGATAGCCCATAGGCTATTGTCATCAAGCTAGTGTGACAGGATATGGACGCTGGCGCGGTTGTGCAAGTGTTGTTTGTGATGTGTTTTTAAAATAGGGGCATTATAATGTTTTTGAAATACTACTTAAGAATAAAAAATATATTCAGAATTCGGATATTTCTTCTGAACGCTGTTGATTTTGAGAAATTTTCTTTCACTCAAATATTTGTCAAAGTATTTTACTCAAATTGAACATTTCACGAATAAAACAAATTATTTATACGGCTACAGATAAGTAATTTGTGTTTTCAAGGCCGTTGGGGCATACCCAGCCTTAAGGGAAGAAGACCTAATCAACATTGATGCCGTGCTGTGCTTGTGTGTGCCAGATAATATCAAATAATACTAACGCTGAAGTGGAGTGTAAATGTGTACCTAGATTATCTACGGTTCACAAAAACTTAACTTAAAATTTGTATATTCTGTGCTAAATTCGCAAACAACTAGCTTCAATCTAACATTATAATGTTGTATTGCGGACGCGGCACACTCGTTTCTCAATTAGTAAAGCTTAGCGGCTTTTAGATAAGTTTTTACTATTGTTGATATTATTTTACATTCGTATTCAAATTAAACAGGGAGGGAATCACACAAAGTTGAATCTGAAGAAATACTGATGACCACCAAAACCAATCTGCAGGCATTAAATAAAAATAAAAATAAAATTTATTTACTTCGGACAATTTAAAATCCATTAAAGTTTCCCAAAGAGCATAGCGGGCATTATTATAAAAGTAAAATACAAAAAGAATGCCTATTTATACCAGTGGGATACAACGTTTGCGGTCAACAGCTCAGAAGATTCAAGTGTTTGTAATTAGATCGCTGCTCTTGATGTTCAGTTGAACACAGCTCACAGAACCGTAATATTACATAATCTTTTTCAAAAATTACACGCAGAGTTTTGCCAAGTAGTGAAAAAAATAGTAGATGAAAAAGGTTGAAAAAGATAAGTACGGTGCCTAATCCGCAATTACAAAAGAGGGCTATTATTCTTTTCATTATGTAAATGAAAAATTAAACTGTATCTTATCCATTTACTTATCAACTTCCTTTTTCTTATAAAGGTACTAAGATATTCCTTTAAAATTTAATAAATATTCTTTGAATAATTTTTCTTCAAATATTAGATCCAACGGAGATATTGCCATGAAATCCTAAAAAATACGTTGGTGTTTAGAAATGGAATGACCTAAAAAGCGCATAAAGATGTCCACCGCACACGATAATAAATAAGATAATAATAGGATCCCAGCTGACTTACCGAGGAAATAGTTAGCTGTCAATATAGACGTTATTTATGGACAACGATTGAACTAAATCGAATCTGCGAAAACGAATTATCTCAAACTTTTTCAGACCAAAGTTTACTTGAGGTCGGTCAATTGAGTAATTCCCAACTCCCATCGCACGCTTGACTTTTCCCATCGTCTCACTCTATTTCGTGAGACGTAGCCTATTCCCAACATCTCACGAAATATAATTTATATGTCTCACGAGAGTCGGAGCATTGTTATTTACAATCATAAATAATTTTGTTATTCATAATGTGGTCTTTTGCATATCGAAATTATACAAAAAAAATACTGGCTTTTACGCAACTTTGCTACCGCGCTAGATACCTACGGTCTTGGGGTTAGTTTCATACTTGACAGAACAGACTCCACGCGACTTTATCTTTCTATATGTATAAATGTTGACTGGTGTGACAATATCAGCGTAGGCATTTCAGTTAACGCATGGTGGACATTACGATAACCTCACTCGGTACGGTGCGCTAAATATGTGACGAAACGTTGCATGTTCTCTCACTCAATTATCCGAATTAGAAATCATCCAAATATTAAAATGTCTAGTAGTTTGTACACATAGCTCAGATAATTAGCAAGCTGAAGTGGCCGGTCATATCTCGCGAAGAACCGTTGACCGCTGGGGTAAACGTTTTATCGAGTAGACACCGCGACTCGGCAAACGTAGTGTAGGACGCCCTCCGGCCAGATGAGTTGACGATCTGCGAAAGACTGCAGGCAGATGCTGGATGTGGCAAGCTGAAGACAGGGCGCTATGGCGCTCATTAGGGGAGGCCTATGTCCAGCAGTGGACTAAGATAGGTTGATGATGATGATTGTACTCATTAAACTTACGTACCATAAGCCCATTTATGTGCGAGATACGCATCTTCAACTACTGGAAAGTACACTCAGCAGAGCCCAGTAACTATAGCTTATAGTGTTGCTTTTCCATCTATATTTTATAAATATTATTTTATCGGTTGACGACCGATGTGGCGCGGCGGGTGAAGGTCCGCCTGCGACGCAGGAGGCTGTGCGTTCGATTGGCTAAATGTTTGTACGATCTGTATATATTTTTCAGGGTGTTCTGGGTACTTTATATGTATAATAAAAACATATCTATATAAGTAATGTATTGTATTAATTATATCAGTCATCAACTACCCATAAACACAATCTCTGCTAGATGATGCTGTGTGGATTGTCCAGCATTATTTATTTTATTTGTTTATAAATGCCTACAATAACTTTTCTAGCTTTCTCGCAAAGTAAATCTGCCCAGTGAAATTTTAATCATAAAAATCGTAACCAAACCGAAATCAAAATTCTGCCAAATAATGTTTTTACTTTTCGCAATAATTTGAAGGTAGAATTCGACTTTTATTGCGGTTTAAACCATGGTCACACGTTGACCGACTCATGGTACTCGTTGATTCACTTGTGTGATCGAAAATCTTCTGTGTGACTCGGCCAACATTTACCTGCACTAAAGGTGAATTAAGCTCTAGGAGCAGTTCTGACTCAAGAAAGACCCTGCTGTCCAATTTATCAACCTATGGTTATAATTTTCCACCACTTTCATGTGTTCCTCTCTCTCTCTCTCTGTTCAATACCGCAACCAGTTCATCAAACTGACTGTACAAATCGAGCAAATATGTGGTCGAACGTCAACTGCCAGACATGCAATAGTCTAGCGTATCTTCGGGATCTCTGTTAATATAGGGAAGTGAATAACACCCTGCTTGTTTTACGACGTTAGTTTCCTTAAGAACCTAAATCCTTCGTATGATCTCATGATATCCCGGTTTATTTTATGACACAAGTTTCTAGGAGCATTTATCTATTTTAGATCGTATTTAGTTGGACTATGAAGGTTTTATTAAACTGCATACTCATTATCCAGCTCATAACAGTAAAAGCTGATTAAATCTTAGATAATTATTCTTAAAGTTTTATTACTTAGGCTTTTCTTCTGATTATGAGACCTGTTCGTCAAGTATTAAAAACTAAAGCCCAAGCATAAGAGCTTTCGTTTATTGTTCTTTATTGTTATCAATCAAGTGTTTATCTATCAAATCAGTTGAATATGAGCACGTGAATATAGCTATGTTTGTTCTAAGCATAGAATACCTTTTAACAAATTCTTATCTCGATACGTTACATCGGAACCATACATACTGATTGCTGTGCCGGTATCCGGACATTCCTTGTGCGAGCTTATACATATTGTAATTCCACACATCAGAGGCATCTACTTGATCGAATACGTGGTACATTCCCTGGCTCGATCAAATCGAATTGATATGGAGAAGATTGTTGTCGGTTGATGCTGTACAATATGTTGCATGACTGTTTTAGAGACAAAACCTTGAAATTTGTTATAAATCTAGTACTTGGAGAAAAATATTAAAATCCACAGCAAGAACTGGGTAACTCCGCAAAAATCAGAACCTAAGTTGGTTTTAATCAGCGGTCTCAATAAATAAGCCTAGACGGCAGTAAACCTACTTTATGTGCGTGACGAAAGTGAATAACACAGACATAGTTACATAACATTCATAACCACCCTGCATCATTTTGAACTTTAACATTCTTCAAATTAGAGTTCAAAGAATGGAAAAAAGAGGAACAGTAAATGCTGTACTGGGAATTTAGTCGCAGACTCATCAAAGACTGGTCTATCGCCGATTTCTCTTTATTGTGTACGTTGACGCATTGTTCCGTGCCTCGGGGTACTACTTCCGAATCGGATGTCCCATTAGGAAGTTTGAAGAGTTGCAGCTTTTCTCTTTAGGAAGCTTTTATTTAACTTGCTGTGTACTGTTTATTTTGATGTTTAATTCCTATGAGACGGAAAAATATACCGTCGTTTTAGGACTATACTATCTTCTTCCTACGGTTTAGCTTGCGCTTATGTTTTGGTAAGAAGGTAAATAAATAAATAATAATAAATAAATAATGCTGGACATTCCACCCAGCATCACCTAGCCCATAGCTAAGCAGAGCTTGTGTTATAGGTGCTAGCTGACTAATATACATAAAACAATACATACCTACAAAGATATTTTTATCATACATAGAAAATACCCAGAACACCCGGAACAAATATTTACAGATCGTAGGTACAAACATTTATCCCAAAGCGGGAATCAAACCCGCAACCTCCTACGTCACAGGCTCCGCTCGCCGCGCCATCGGTCGTCATCTAAAGTTTAGACCGCAACAGAAAGCTTTTGAGTGTAGACTAATAAACAAGTAATTACAGAAGGCGGCAGCGCCGTTGTGGCGGCCAGTAAGTTATGACATCGTAAATTTGTCGGTTGTCAGCAACGTTGGCGTGACGGCGGGCGGATTAGTCGTGGCTGGGTGCATCGTAGGTTAGAAATATAGCCTAAAAAAAGTTTTATAAACAGGATGTTCCAATTGAAGAGGTACGTACATGCTAACAGGGGTTTTTTTCAAATTCTAATCTGCATCAAATGAACCACCATGATTAATATTCAGCATTTTTTTTTTGATTTGAAGTATCTGCTGAATGTATTATAGGTTTTGACCATTTCTAATGCAAGATTATAAAAAAGGGGTGTTATTAGTTCGACGTATGTACTTATCTGTGTGAGTATGTCTGTGTCATCGAGCTCCCAAAATGATGAACTGATTTAGATTTTTGTTTGAAAGGTGACGTTGTCGTTAGTTTTCTTAGCTTTGTATGATGATAATCGGTGCAGGCGTTCAAAGTTTAGGTTCTAAATAAAATCTGCATCGTCGGGGATTGAATCTTGTTCGCTGGTATCAAGCTTTCAGTCAGTTCCAAACAGTTCAGAGGAACTAAAACCCATTAATTCAGGGCTCCTCAGAACAATGAAACTAAGACTCACTACATCCGAATTCATTAGTCTCTAGCCCTCTTCAAATAATCGCTCTTTTAATTAGTTGATAGTGAATTGCTTGATCGTAATACATTACCTTTTCCAGTAAAAACTAGGTTTACTGGAAAAAATACACTTTCGTTAGTTTTATTACATCTATCTATGTTTATACTATTTCTTAGAGTTATTTAATTATTTTACTCAAAACTATTTAATTAAACCTCGATTTTTTTTTATAAAATATGTGATATTTACGAATTCCTTAACCTATTCGGCTTCAAAATTTTAAATCAAGTACGATATACACGAAACTTAACATAGTTTTATACTGACAGTATTAAGAAAGAAAGCACGGCGGCAGAATCATGTAAAGCGAATTCGATACCATTCTATTAGATATTTAAGCAAACATCTCCACTCCACTATAAAATAAAAACCGGCATAATTATGATTTCTCAAACGCATAAAGCTTTATAGCAATTTATTGGAAGTGTTTCTAGCAGGTGCTATCATTCCTTTTCAAAACTTTAGAGTGGGTGCTTGGGTTCCCAGTTCATGAAAGTACTTTCAGTATTTATGACACGTCTCGGTCAGCGAAACTTAACCACATGTGCGTTTAGTGTTACGTTACCGTGCAAGTGTAAAACTTATGCCCTAGAAATAACGTAACGGGATTTAGTAGCGTGAGGGATCGGAGAGGCCTCCTCTGGTGCGTAGATTATTTTAAATATTTATAATTATAACATTTAATCGACAGCGACTGTAGCGCAGAGTGCGAAGGTCCGCCTACGACGCAGGAGGTTGCGGGTTCGATTCCCGCCTCGGGCCATTTGTTTGTACGATCTGCAGATATGTGTTCAGGGTGTTCTGGGTGTTTTATATGTAAAATAAAAATATATATCCATGTAGTATAATGTATTAAGTATATCAGTTATCTAGTACCCATAACACACGCTCTACTGAGCTTGTGGCTAGATGATGCTGTGTGAACTGTCCAGCATTATTTATTTATATTTTAATTATTTAATAATAATAATAAGATCTTTATCTGCAGACAGGCATAAGAATCTACTTCATCCTGCTATCTTCGGCAGCCCACGATGTCGTTGAATATTCGTTCTAGATTGTTTAGTTCGGAGCTAAATATTATTTAATTTAAATTTGAAATTAACTTTAATAGGTACCGCACGTACTATTTATATTATGCATAGCTATTTATAAGTACCTACTTAAAGCTTAAGAAGGACCCAGGTCACCTAGACAAGTATGTACCTAAGTCACAACTACCTTGCAACGGTTAGTACACGACACTGACTAATGTTTCTTGTACGTGCGCCTTCTCAGGAAACTTGGATATATAATAGAGTTTAGTTACTTACATTTCTACTACCCCAAAAACTATAGCCAACGTATCATACGTAAGCTTTTACGGCTTAAAGTATTTTATCAAAAATTACGGAACACGGGATACATCTAATTTGGTTTAATTATTCATCTCGATTAAATCCTCCTCTTGATTTATTAGTTGAGAAGTCACATGCACAGTGCGTTAGCAGCAGGTTGTAAGCTTCCCAACATCGCAATTATTTCTCGAGTCCGCCATTATTTAGTTCGGATGAGTTAAGTGGTGCTTAGTACTGTTTGTTCTAAGGAGGTGCAAATGTTGAGCTTAATCGTAGCCATTTTAAATCAACAAATGTGTAGGGTGGTCGGAACTAAAAGCACCTACGTTGTTCATTATGGTGTCGTTAGTTGGGTTTAATCTGTGTTTTATTGTTAAGATTTTTTGTGAATAAAATATCACTTAGATTTGTATGCTGCCGTAAACCGGTGTATTAAGCCGATCGTTGCGGGTTCAATTTCTGTAGCGGGTCAAATAAAATTATGCAGAAGTTTTTTTTTCTTTGTCTGGATGTCGTCATTTGTTTGATACTGTTGTTAACAACAATTTCGATTTAATATCCTAAGGTTTTGGACATTATTCTACGAAAATTACCACAAATGTTACTAAAATAAGCGGCACCGTAATTATGATTGATTGGATATTCGGGTCGTATTTTCAACGCAACCATTTACTCTTTCAGGGAAAATAAATGTTTCCTTTCTGAAACAATCAAACGATTGCCCCAACATAGGCGAAGATGGGTCTCACTCAAAGCATCTTGCGAGGTCAATAAATATTGCCGAGACCCTTATCAACTGGGATCGCGGTCGATTTTTTGTACACTGTAGTTTAGTATTCGTCAATATATGTTAACGATTTTGACTTAGAAACGTCATGAATTCGTTTGAAGTTCGTTTATATATCTATGATGCCATGATTGAATACGTAATTACGTATTGATTCGTAGAGATACTGTACAGACGTTTAAAGGAAGATCGCTTATAAGTTTTAATAATGAATGCAATACTTTGGAAGAGTACATTATACAAAGTTATTGAGTTACCTTCGGAGGAGGGAACTTTTATGCAAATCCTACCTAGCTATTTATACAGATAAAGGTCAAATTCACTTGTGTGAGCAACATGAACAAAATAGGTAACACATGTGTTTATTATAATTATATAGCTTACATAACATTTAAGAGCTACCTGTAGATTGTTTGCAACAGTCTGCAGTTAGCTAAATTGTTTCAATTTTAAATAGGTACTTGTTCTAATTTGTTTCTATTATTTGATTGTTTTTTTTTGTTGTTAAAGAAACATTTCAGTGTGATTTTTTTATTTCCTTGGTAGAAAAAACCATAGATACAACGTTTTTCATTTCTAGAAAACTACCAGAAATGTACCTATTCAAAGCCCTGAAGACTTGACGATAGAGTCTACCTTTATTCAACGTATTGGTATTCCTGAGAGCCTATTTCCAATATTTCGACAAACAAAAATATGGAATGTAAGATCGTAAAAGTTAAGTATCTTTTAGAATAGAGCGTCGAATGAGGCTTTATTGAAGGTTCGCATAACAATGCCTAAAATTTTATTTTAGCTGAGAGTGTCTGGCTGCCTTTAAAGTATATTTCTTGCGGCTTTATCGTTCGATTTGCAAGAAAAAATTTAGAAAATTGTTAAAAAACTGTATTAATAACGTAGATAATTATACAGTGTAAAATTGCGCAAAATTAATGGAAATGGTGGACCATTCGTAAGTCTATCAATTACCTTTCACTTAGATAAGTTCTAAGAAGGTTAGGGACATTGTTAGAATTATCAAAAAATAGGTAGGTTCAAGAACTTGCCGCCAAGGCTTTAATCCACCTTTCTTACAGGCTTAAAATTCTCTGCTCGAATATATTTTTAAATGAGAAGATTTCTATTCAGAATATTTTGATGGTCATAAATCCATTCCCTGTCAAATGGGGTCTTTTGAATTCAAGGTATCTCAAGATTTGTAATAATAATCAAAATAAATTATTCGAAAGCGCAAATGAATAGTTTTTCAGTTTATTTTTATGGGGCGAAAAGCGTTTTGGGTTGGCTTTAGGTAATGGATTTTTAAAATGATTCATATAATTTTGGTTCATCTGAGATAATCCATATACGAACAACCAGCTCTAGGTAAAGTTAGGTAGCTGTTTTCGTAATTCCCTCGGACTTCGATAAGGGATTATCATTATTTACTTATGCTCTTGGCCTTTCCAGTTAGCCAGTGATGTACGGCCGGCCATAGGTGATGCTCTCGTATTCTTTTTGCTTGAGCTATTCTAGGGTTTGTCTAGTCTATCATTTGTTTTGATTAGATGCGTCAGATGGATCAGACTTTTCCTGTGTAACAGGTTCATGTTTGCTCAAAAGCCTGCTCTAGCAATAAATGCAAGGTAAGATTTCACTGATACTATATTCAAGATTGAATTTTGATCCTCATCAGCACACATACGTCCACTGTTGAACATACCCCCCAAAAGGCGGGTACTGCCATAACCACCACGCTTGGCAAGTGGGTTGGTGATCCCAGTGGTTTTCTTAAATTCTTTGTTTACGATCAAAATCAAAGAACTATCTTTGAAGATCCTGATTTATTTATTTCTTTGGCACACAAAACAGAACATAATCAAATAGTAAAAAAATAGAAAGCCACTATATTATGATCTAGATTGTATCCCTAAGTATGTGTACACATTATGAATATTTAAGAGCAGTTCTGTGTTAACAAATATAATATGAAAAAGTATAAAGCATGCATTAAAACTAGATTACAAAGTTCATAAATAAAACATTAAATTAATAGACTTGTTTTGAGTATGTAGGTACCTAGCTACTATAATGAACTAATTAAAAAATATAATTACTAAAAAATTTAGACCACTGTTCTTTATGAGAGTGGTTTTAATGTCTTTTTTAAATTTCTAATAATCTTTTGTTAAAAATGTCAATAATGTCACTGTTATTAGTTAAATGATCATTGTACTGACGACTCATTCTGACCATAGGGTTGTAATAAGAGGTATTATTGGCATGGACCCGTAGATAGTGTGATTGCCAACGTAGCTAGCTAATAAGGCTACAAAAATATGAGGTATGCTAGCCACATGTGCCTCGACCCATAAAGAAATTGTCACATGTATCTATGTATAGGTATACCACTTAGTCAAGATAAACAAGAAAAAAAATATGTTATCGCAAGTGACAAATTAACACGATAGTGATAGTGGTTCATTTCCCCTGAACCTTAGATAACCTCAGCTTGAAATTCAGCTATTAACGTCATTCATTTTCCTGCAAGCTCTTTCCAATTACCCGGTTATGTATGCCCCGGACTCGGCAGTTCTCGTATTCTTTTTGATTGTGTTTTTCCAATATTGCCCGTTCATCTAAATTCAAACGGTTCAGTTTATTATTGGATTCATTTTTGTAAGAATTTGCGCAGTTGGTTTTGACTTTGCAAATTAATTTGAATAAACAAGTAGGTATTGTAGTTGTACTTATTTGTATTTGCAAATCAGTAGGTTTGCAATATGCGAACTTTATTGAAGTTAACTTTATTGAGGAATGCTGCTAGAAGCATTGCTAATTATTTGATGCGGGCTTATTATTTTAAATGCTGATGTTCATTAAATCCATAATTTACGAGTTTGTATTGTAATAATAGATTTTCAATTTCTCATTAATAGACAATATTTAATTTTAATTCTTCATGTTCCAACTTTTTTCATTGTTCTGATATAATATTTAACATCAACAGAACCACCGCTCTAGAGAAGCTACGGAATTATTATAAACTAGCTGCTGCCCGCGGCTTCGCTCGCGCTTTTCAAGTAGCCTATGTCCCTCCCCGGGATACCATTTACCTCCCTGCCTTCAGCCGTTTAGGCGGCAAAAGGTAACAGGCAGACAGACAGACAGAGTTACTTTTGAATTTATAATCTTAGTATGCATAAGACAAATAATAATGAGATTGCTACGTGGTCGTGACCACGTAGCAATCTCATTATTATTTATTTTTCTTTTTAATGACACAAGTTTGAATCCATTTAAATTCCAGAAAAACAAAACAACTTAAAAACCAAACAAAGTTAACAGTGAACTCTAATTTTTAGGGATTTTGGGTAGCTACACTCCTTACAGTGATCGTTTATTTTAAATAATTAAAAGTTTTAATCTTTTTTCAGGCTCTTTTCATAGGCTTCGGTATAATATTAAATACATTATTTATTTTTCTCTCACAAAGGTAAATGCGATATACCAAAGGTTATGTTTACAGGATCATAATAGACTCTAATGTTAACCTGCTTTGTGAGAGACTGGTGTCTGAAAAGGGTTTAGGAGATACTAAAGTATAGTTATTTCGCGTCCATTTTAAAAGATTGAGAGTGTTCAGTTGTTTGAGTTTGTGACGTTAATTAAACAATTTTAATTTTGAACCAAAGTCTGACAAAGTTTACCGTTAAATATGGATGAACCGAAAAGGAGTACCTAAAACACTTTACCTAATATTGTATCGCAACTTCAGACCACAGACCCCGCACCCTTTGAAAAAGTAACTCATTTGTTTTTTCTTACAGTAACATAATTTAAGTTCTTTTAGTGACGAATGAGGTTATTTGTTGTATACCGTCCAATTTGTAAAAACGTATGTATATTTTAAAACACTTTCAGCTCTTCTTAGAAGGAAATATTTTTCTATTGACCATAAGTCATGAATTTGAAGCTAAAACATATTAAAACGAAGCTTTGTGTTAGTGGAAAAAATGGACAAAGGTTAATCGGAAACATCGCGCAACAAAACCTTTTAATTGGTAATAATCAGAAAGGTATCCTATGATTTCCACGTTAAATCATTAAGCCGGGTACTGACCGGCATTTATAGGGCGTAATGTTTTTGACAGCGAGCGTTCGCGCAGTCAGTACGGGGTTTGCGATGAAACGTCAAAAATCCGTCTGGTTGCTCGTTAGCAATGAGACATTTTTTTTTACGTTTTATGTTTTCTATAAAACAGCGAAAGAATTTTCAAAATCGGTCCATAATTGACGAAGAAATCGACGAAAATACATTAAAAAACATACATACAGCCGAACATAGAACCTCCTCCTTTTTTCGAAGTCGGTTAAAAATTCAAAACACTTAAAGATGAAAAAAATCAGTTTGCATCTTCCAAAACACTATTTGGCAAATCTAATTTAGCACATATTGCTATCTAAGCAAGCACCGTAACGAAGTCGCGAAAAAAATCTTAATAAATCTTTTTATTTTTTTTGTGTTCTTACGGAATAAGATTTATGTCGAAAATCTCATTTGATTCTGGACCGCTCATGTTTTTATCATCGAGGGCTGACTCTGGTGTTTCTTTGGAGGATAAAATTTGTTGTATATTGTTTTTTTGCAATAACTACGCTTATTATATTATATATGTACATATTGTTATTTCGTGATTGGGATTAAATTTATTAAGAATAAAAATATATAACGCTGGACCTTTATTTACAGTTTCAATAGATATTTAGTCCCAAGTAGCAGAGCTTGTATTGTGGATACCAGATATAAGTTGTTATTGCTGTTCGATATAAACTATCTATTTTACTGTACTGACCTGAGATACCTATTGGCTGATTGGTACATAAGTACCTAATTACAAACATTTGTCTCGAAACGGGAGTCAAGGCCGCTACATAGAGTGGACCCACTGCGCGACATAGATAGTTAGAACACGAAGGGAATTAATATTTTATGGGTCGCGTTTTTTACTATTTACTTATTCCAGTTTTAGAGTAGCGCACAACTGCGTTTTCCCAATAATAAAATCCCTATTTACCTTAGAACCCATCATCGTCGTCATTTTAGCCTTGTATAATCCGCTGTTGGATAAAGGCCTTCTTTCGCTTTTGCCAGTCTTTTCTGTCCTGTGCTTCCCGCATCCACGTATGTTCTACGACCCTGATGATATCGTCAACCCATCTTGCGAGGGGAACACAATAGATAACATAAAATAAAATGTTTATTTCGAAGTCTGAAGTCAACATTTATTATTTATCTAGGAGATACAGATTTAGATAGCAGAGACCTTTTGTGAAGAGGGAAGGATGTCCTGTCAAACTTCGTACGGCCTATGCCATTTAAATTTGAGAACCTACGCCAAAGCGCTCTCTTTTCAGTCTGGTCGGACTATTTTTCCACAATCTTTTATTAAGAAAACATACTTTGAACATTCATTAAAAAAACAAATCAATAACTATAAAATATAAACGGCAATCACGGATATCGACATCAGTCCAGTTGAAAAAATGCCGGAATTAACATAAAAAACAAACGTCATGTCCGTCCGTGATTCAATTCTCCGCCAGATCCATCGTATCTGAACGCGCTCACATTTGACACACACTCTGTGTAGATCAGGGGCTAATGTTAAATATATTTTTCACGTTCATCACCTGATTTGATGTGCGGATTATAAGTGTAATTTTATAATAAATTGACCTGGAATTTAAATACTCATCTTTTATTGAGAGTGTGCATTTTTCCTAACGTCAAATTTTAACAAAACTTCTCAGAAATCTTAGCGTGAACGCTCTAGACAACATTTGTCTAAGATATAATAGCCAAAAATGACATCTAATGCCTACATACATTATGAGGTATCATAATGGCCTATTGCCTCTGAGACTAGTTAATAGCTACCGCATGCGACCGTCACTGAAGTTTATTCAGACAACATTCTTGTTAACATGTTCTTTTTATACTTGTAGGGATCAAAGTACATTAAAATAATGCACTAAGTTTTGCAGTAGTCAGTCAAACGATTTCTTGCTACGAGGCGTAGCCCTCTACGGCGTAGACATGCTACGGCGAAGATTAAGTAATACGAGCAATTCGTATAATTTGTTATGTCATAGTGTCTTCAACTACAGCAAAATTACAAAACTCATTCATTTTATATCTAGGTACTAGTTTCTGCCCGCGGCTTCCCACGCGTTGTTTCAATGGAAACGCTTAAAGGTTAATTAAATTTCATGGGAACTATTATAGCGGAATTAGTCTTTCTTAATTCAAACAGGTTCACTAACTCAGTTTATTACCAGTTCATTCTTTATTCTTCTTTATTTGAACAACCGCTTGTTCGTGACTGATTACTAACTAATCAATGATCAAATAGCTTGTGCTTTTTCTTTTCAATTTGACGTTGATAAGAGATTCAATCATTGATATGTTAATTATAGAGATGATCAGCGCATGAACAACCAGCTGATAGTCTACAGTTTATTCGAATACAATTTATTCTACCATCGTCATCTGTCAACTCACGTGTTTAATTCAAAACAGTGATGTGACAGTCAAATTACAGCATTGCAGCACACTTCAGTTCGACAGCGATTGCCACTGTATCGGTTTCACGTTAGTGATTAGTGCGTTGTTACCGATGTGGTTGTGTTGTTATTGTGGTTGTGGTTCAATGCGGGGATTTTGTTAATTGAATAACACTTTCACATCACACTATTCCACTTATATTATAAATGCGAAAGTTTGGATGTCTGTCTCGCAAAAACGACTAAACGGTTCTACGACGAATGTATCTTAAAAGAAATAACGAGTAACTCGGTTACCTCGACGCGGACTGCTCCCTAATCCAGGAAATCAAGATGCACAGAATACTTATTGCAATCTTAGAAATTTCACTGAACAAAATAACTTCATTTGTAGAAGGATAGTTAGGATGTTTAACAAACTTACCAGAAGTGAAGCTAGTGCATATTTACACGAGTCGCTGCATCCGAAGAGATTTCCTAATTAAATATCGTATCCAAGTTTACCTATTGGTACCTATTGGTGGTTATTGGTTACCTAGCGTGTGTTCTAAGTATGCTTGGGCAAACTCCTTAAAATAGTTGCAAGAATTTTAGGTTAATGGCATCGAGTGATCGATCGTTTAGCATCAACGAATTGAATTCTGCAGTTCACATTCCAAAAGTACTTACATAAGTAAAATGTGAAAATAGAGAGCCAAGTTTCCTGATTTTAAATCACCAATGAAGGTCAACTACATTTCAAAACATGTATAGGATCAAAAGGAATATTATAGAACTATCGTATAGAAGCCAGCGAAGAACTAAAAAGAAAAATATTGCACGGAAACCCGGATGAAAACGGCCAAAAACTATGCCATTATTTATAGAAAACTGGGGTAAGTTAGCAACAGAAAGTTCCCGGAACTTCGGGAGTAGAGCAGTCAGATTGCTTAGTTTTTCTCAACTTAGGTAGGCTCGTGCGAAGTGCTGTGACAATTTTTTATTATTATTTTTTATTATCTGTTTTTTTCGGCACCAACAGTCCCATAAAACTTTACTATTTACTGTTTCGCAGAGTATCAAAAAACCCGTAACGATAAATAACTATCTATTCAAAGTTATTCAAGTTACATCGTTACTAAGTTTGCTAATTGGTTTATATTTAATTTTACAATCATTTAAAAAAAGAGGGAAAATGCCTGCTAATTAATTAGACGATCAACGGCTGTCGTCAGTTTTGACAAGGAATTACTTTTATCTTAATGTACATAGTTCTCAGTCAATTAAAATTAAACCATTTCATTTATTCTTTAATTTTTAATTTATTAATAAGTAAATAGTGTAAAGTGAGTTCAGTGTACGTAGTAAGCACCACAAAAAATTTTTTGCTCGCTCTAATCATCCCTTCTGTAATGTAACAATCAGGCGATGAATAGGTGTCTTAAACCTGTCAAAGTTTGTTGAATATGGATAACCTAGATAATGCTCCGGAATCAGGTGATCCCGCCATCCATCAAGTTAGTGGCTAATTCTTCTCAATTCATCTCAAATGCTTGGTTTGGGCAAACTTTATTGTTTCGCTTTATTGGCTCGATTCTGAGTGAAGGCTTATTTGACAAGTAATACAAACTTTAGGTTGAACGAGTTAGAGTTAAACCGTGAGCTAACACCGTGTTCTAGCGGGACGGGAAATTCTTTTTTTACTTAACTTTGACTTTTGATTTCGGAAGAGTGCAGTATTCCCGTGGGATAATCAAATATTGTAATATTTTTTTCTTTATAACGCGGGTAGCATCGCAGGGTGCAACTAGTAGGTAATTAAACGTGAAAAATACCCCTGAATAGTGATTAAATATTATAAATTACAAAAGTTGTATTATGATATAATAGAAGTAAATTGTGTTATTATTTGATAAGTCAGTTTCTGACAAGACGCATTTCAAACCTATTTAATCCCACAAAAACTAAAATTCACACCGAACTCTTCCCACAATCGAATTAAGAATTAATATCTTTTCAGCACAATCATCAGTTCGTTTAGTTACCCACCATGTAAGCTACGTTTGTGATATTTATTTCTGTAAGCATTTTATTTAATATTATCATCTTAGGAGCAATATCTCGCGATTCATTTCATATATTTAATATATTTCAATGTGAAACTTTTCATTTCTCTTTTGATCACTTTGTGAGTAAAACTGGAGCAATTACGAAGAATATACAATTTGCTGTAAAACTTTAACGAATAAAAATTTTACAAGTCGCTCGGTATGTACTCGTAAGTGCATACTTAGATTGTCAGCTTTGTGAATATTACTTTCACTTTGTTAGTTGAAGGTTAAGAAAACACGAGGTCTAAACAAAAATTATACAATAGTATTTAGAATTTGTACCATTTAAACCTTTAATGGCTTGTCTTGGTACTCCGGTACATTCTTAAAAACTTAATTTTTTTCGGGACAAGTACTGCTTCTATAATTCCCTATCTCACAAGATGGCTGCTAATTAACATTCGATTGCTGTCATTAAGTAAATTGACTTACATTTTTCAGTAGACAGTTTAAAGTGACAGCAATTAGAATAACGACAGCAATCAGTTAAATTAGCACCTATCAAAAACGATAAGTAGTGCTTCCACTAGTTTTAAGTAAATACCCACTGCTGATTAGAGGCCTCTTGATGTATCACTAATTAAATCACAGAAAAAGATATTGTGTCAATTAAAGAACTTTTTTTTACGTTTCCATTATATGCGTTTATTTCCGCACACACAAACACTTAGCACTAAAGCACTACTGAAACTTTCAGGAATTCACACAAGACTAATAACACTTTTCCTCAGGTGAGCCTGAGGAAAAGTGTTCTTAGTTCAAGTTGTGATCTTTATTTTGATTGGGAGCAGATCAGAACTTGTTCACTTTTCCGTATTAGATCACTTCACATTGACTGCTAAAATAGATCTTCACTGACCGACGGACAAGCTCAGGTTTTTATGCCTCCGCCGGCCCCTTCAAAACTTACTAGAAGATTCTCCAAATTTCTAGTGGACTAGCTCAGTCTCACTTACACATACTACGTATTGTCAGCCGTCTTTGTCTAACATTTCCATGATTTTCTGAAAGACCTATATCTTTCTTAACTCGAGAACTTTTTGCTGTCCTAATACAAATACAAATACAATAAGTTTATAACCAAAAGCTTATAAAAACACATTATATATTAATTATAAAATTATTAATGGATTACATATTCTTTATTGACAAAGAAAATTACAATTCAATAATAAAAACAAATTAGAACTAGAATTTACAATAGAAACAATTAAGCTAACTGCAGACTGTTGCAAACAATCTACAGGTAGCTCAACTGATCCATATCAATACTGCATTGCTCCGCTGTATGGCAATACTGATGGATTACATAGGTTTTAGACTTTTAATGATTAACTATGATAATGTTCTTTCGATTCGTTCTAGAACTTTTGATATATACCTACCCGGAAATCTAGATTCTAGAACAATCCACAAGGTTCTAAATCCTTCCATGGATTTCTAGAATGTTCTAAGGACTTTCATAACATTCCATAGGCTTCCATAAAGTTTCTAGAAAGTTCTCAAATGTTCTCGGCTGTTCTAGAACATTCTAGGACATTTCAAAGCTTTTTACCCGTTTCTTCACGGCTCTCGAAAGCTCTTGAATGCTCGACTGACATTGCGTGGAAATAAAATCGAACGAACCGCCAAGTGCGAGTCGACTCGCACACGAAGGGTTCCGTACAGTAAAAACCACGCAACTTTTTCAAAGAACTTTAAATTTTCACTTGTTTGGAGACCCCTTTAAATGTTGAACTTTATTTTATTTTTAGTATATTATTATTTACAGTTCAAGTGTTACTTAATTATTAAAAGTTTTATGTGTCTATCTACTGTAGTTCAGGTGATACAGCCTTGACAAATTAAAAGCAAAAAAAGCCAAAAAATTCACGCTTATTGTATGGGAGCCTGCTAAAGCAGGCTCCCATACAATAAGCGTGAATTTTAGATTTTGATATTTATTTTATTTTTTTTATTTGTTGTACGGCAAGTGAAATACATATTATCTGAAAATTTAATCTGTCTACCTCTTACGGTTCATGAGATATTAGCTACGTGACAGACGGACGGAACATGTTGGTATTGGGCAGACTTTATTAACACACACCTTTGTAAACACATTATTACATAGATTAAAGCGGTGCATTTAAACTAAATCGGGCTTCGAGCTAACTTCCACATTTATTGAGAGTATTTTTAATGGTTGTTGCTTCATTTTCCACCTGACTGGGGAAAGGGACTAGACTCTGAGGCTAAGATTTTCGAGAACCGTCACGTTGCTCTACTAACACTGTATTGAGATTTGCACGAGATTTATTTTTCTCGTTTCGTTTGTAGAAAAATCGTTGCATCGTAGTAAGGGCCCCGAATGGACAATGATGTCGTATTTACCTCTCTGGAGTTCTATTTAAAACCGTTCAAGCGATTCAAAACATGCGGTTCTCGTTCCTTTTAGGTTTGTTAATGTAGAAATTTTCTGTTTAGGTAGGAGTTAAGGTTGCATGCATGCTGTTTTATATGAGGTCTAATGTTCTACCAACTATTTACAAACTAATGTAAAACTACTTTAGCTCGCGGCCTTGCATGCGTTTTATCTTGATAAAAAGTAGCATATATGTATGTTTGTCAATCTTCTAGAAACTAGAGTAGGTACATCTATCTATTTCAGCACGATCCAGTCAGATTGATATGGGCGTGCAATTTTATTAAACATCCATAAAAGTACGATCTGTGTTGCCACATTAATCTTGGTAAGATAAAGGAATATCGAAAATTGAATCAAGCTAGCAGACGTTTACCTGATTTGCTTTGACGCCTGGTCAGGCGTAAAAGGCGTAAAAGGTATTTTACTAAGTCGAAAAAGATTAGGTCACTTTACTCATAATAAAGAACTCTTGGCTAAAACCACTGTTTATCGCACCGCAGGCTATAAACAAAATTCACATCGTCTGCTATCGTCAGGTCAGGCCAATTTGTTCCCTATTTGCTACTTGGTGAACAGCTAGTCTACTGCGTGCTTTTGAAATTTCGAACAATTACATAGGTAAAATGCTTGCACTACGCTCATACATATGTGCTGTAGATATCAACATATGCAGGTCTATGCGACAAGGTCGCACGTAGTTCTTAGCTTTGGTTTTCACTGTGACGAGGAAAAGCGTAGTAAGTACAAAGATAAACTAAAGTTACTGATACGCTTACGCCGAAATCCGTGTGGTGAATTTATTATGACGAATCCAATAAAGTGTGATTTCTTAGTAAATAATTTAATTGGCACAGTCTCAAGATATTGAGTTTAGTACCTTGTCGCTTTAAAGGAAACTTACTAGAAGAGCGTGCGTGTTCTGTTAGCGCTCCTTATTATGACAAGGTACTTTAATCCAACTGTACTATACTGATTATGGCAACACCTCTGTAATCTGCATGCAGTTTCAGTTCGCTTTAGCAACATGTTGCGTACTCATTCAAGAAATACCAATAATTTAAATGAGTTTATCACATCTTATTAAACTATAAGGTGAGGCCCGGCCTTTCAAATAAAATTTCAAAACGAACGTTCTTCACACATATAAGTCATTTAATTTCTCACACACAGTTTCTCAGACACTGGTGCCTGACAAAGTTTTAATAATCTGTAAACTCCCCGATGGCCCGAAGACATTGAAGCGGTCGCAGCGAGTCGATAAATATAAGCTATTTGAATCGCTATTTGTGGCGTCATATGAAGGGGGCCTATGTCCAGTTGTGAACGTGGGCTGATTTGATGATGTGTAACAGCTCACACCTATTCAACGTTAAAGTTAGGGTTAAAACGGCACGAAACTCCAAATACAATAGAATTAACCAAAAAATAGAGTTTCAAACAGCATTCCAGATATCAGTATTATGGAAGTGAATATGGAACGAGTGCTCTTATCAGTCTCTCGAGAGAGCAAGAAGTTTAAAAATGGCGCTCTTTATCATTTCGATTATTGAAATACGCAGTCAAGATTTATTTCTTTTAGACGCTTTAGTTTGTCTGTTTAGTTACCTAAAGACAAAGGGCTTAGGAAGACTCGGTACGTTTGGGACAATCTCACCAGAAAATTATTTTATAACACCTATACCGAGTATGGAAAAACGTCTAGTCAAAGTCATAATGAACCTAAAAAGCGTGTGTTGATCTGTATCAATGCTTCAAGTAAGCTTAGGAGTGATGATCGTGTTAAAATTCTTTGGTGAAAGCATAATTTATCAAGATTTCTTCGGGGTTTCCATAGTGGTTTTCTTTTTTTTTACTCTGTTTCGACATATTTTGCCGTAACGAAGTGTCTCGCCAATTAGCTCGTCATCACAAACTCCATTTTGTTTGTTGATCATGCATGATAATTCCGGCAGGTAGAATCAAGCAGGACTAGTAATTATCTAAAAATCACAGATTTCAATTACTCTGTAAGGTATCGTTCCTTCTTATTCGATAGCCGATCCGAAATAAAGTCTCCGCTTTACGATCAATAATCATTATTAACTTATACGCTTTAACAGCATAATTTGAAATAACTGTAAAAGTTTAGTAAAATTACAGTTTCCCGGAATGGGTCCAAACTTTTCCCTTTATGGTTTAGGGTTTAGGGTAATGAAGGTCCGAATTTAAGATCGACGTCATTTGTAAACCGAACTTAAAAGGTTCATAAGGAATTTCTCCTTGTAATGTGTTAGGTGTACTTTGGAAAGTCGAAGCCCATTGTAATGTAATTCTAGAAAGAGTTTGAACTGACGGTCGTTACCCTTGAAATAGCATGAAAGAGTCTTTGGGTTCCTTAAAAAAACAGCAAGATAATTTGTTGTTTGGCCTGCGCTCAACGTAGAAACGAAAAAGAAACAGAATTACAAAACTAATAAAAAAAAAACTTTTTAGTAATTTTTTTGATAATTATGATTTCTTTATTTATTACCAGCTGCGCCCCACGGCTTCGTCCAGGTGGAAATTGATTGCTCACCCCCTAGGTGTAGTTTTGTCAAAATAAAACTTATTACGCTTATAACCCCCTCAGAGGTAATTTTAAAAAATAAAATTAGCATATGTGTTGTTCTAGAACTTAAACTATCTATAAATCATATTTCATTTAAACAGGTTATGTGGTTTCGAAGAAACGTGGCATCAACCATTCACACGAACTTTCGCATTTATAATATTAGTATGATTATTGTTTTATTATTTAAATTACTTCTACACGACGACGTAGAAACGTTGTGTAGTTTTTGATTATTTATTTATGTTTCATCAGCGGCTACTTTTCTTTGAGAGCGTAGTGTCTACGCTGAAAAATTCGTCACTAGAGCTCAATAAATAAAAGTTACTGACTAATCCGGTCGAGTAATACTGTGTTCTTGTAAGGTTCCGTATTATATTTATTTCCACGCACGATTAATCAGCCAGCCTCGGAAATGTTTGATGTGAAACCATTTTGATCCTAGACTGAATAGCTTTTTTGTTGAGCTCTAGTATTTCAGTGCGTAGGTGTTTTTGATTGTGTATTCCGTCTTAGGATTGTAGATCAACATTATTTATGCCCGAGGCCTGTATTCGAACAATTCGAACAACGGATAAAAGGTTGAAACATTGCCAAGCAACAATACTAGTGAAGTTAATGCCTACTGAATACAAGCTTGTTTTAGGAAAATCACTATCTGAATCCAGTACTTTCCAACATGTAACTGAACTTTAGGGAACGATCCTTTAACAAACAAGAATTCCAACATTTAAATAAACAATAAATCCTTTTAAACTCGCGACAATTTTGTCCTAATAGGGATCCTCTTACAAAGGAACTTCCTTGACAAACACATATTGACATTAAGTATTGCGACACACACTGGTAGGCGCTGAAAGCCTTGTTAAATTTAATTAGAAGCATTTGGAGTACGAATGTACAGGGCTGAATTTGCCTACCTAGTTAGATAGAGCTAGTGCGTCTAGATGACTGAGACCCTGCATGGTACCTTGTCGTTAAATAAAGCTCTTAGTAGCAGGAACGCAATTATCGAGTAAGAATTTTGACTTATGGATTGAAATATTTTTACCATAAAACCTTGTGTGGCACAAATTTCCTCATCACGTTTATTCTAGCACCCAATTATTCTAGTCCCAAATTAACTTTTCTAATTTCCCATCCGAGGTGGCTTGTCGAAGTTGTTAAGTGAATAAACGCATGATTGTTATATTACACTGGCACATATAGGCTTAGGTGTGTAGGTGAGTTGAGTGTGAGACTATTGGATATCGGATGAAATTGGAGCCAATTACTTTATTATGAATTCCGATTACTCGGCGTCGCTTGCGGTCCCAAAAACATGCATGGTCCGGAATGGTTTGTTAAGATTTGTACGTAATCAAATTTTTAGGATGTGGATGTGGAATTTGAGGCACCTGGCAGTATCGCCTATAGATTTACCTAGGTACTTTTTTTACGTGTGTGTGTGCTTATCATAGGAATTTTCAATAGACGAAAAAATTAATAATAAGGGGTAACATCCGAGACTAAATAATATAACAATAAGAGAAAATTTATCTATTCTATGAAAATGTTTTTAGGTTTTGTTTATAAAATACACACACAATGTGGAAACCGTTGTGAAAATACACTTTCATTGAGATTAACTGTAAAATACTAGACCGTAAAAATAATAGAAGCTAGTGTATGCAAAAAGGTTATAATCTTCTGTCAGGTTAGGGATAACGGACATAGCATATACATACAGCACCGCTACCGTACACCACACAAATAAGCATTCAAAAATGGGCTTACACGCGTTATCTTTAGATACATTTCAAAGTGACAACAGTCGGATTCTCGTACTACCGATATCATTTTGCAATATTATTTTTTTTGCAACTTTAAAGCATCATTTTGTAGAGTAGAGTTTTGTAGTTATTGTCAAAACAGGAAATTGAATGCTGAAAAAATAATTTTCGTAATAATTTTCCTTGAATTTAATAATTTTCTTTTTTGACAACTTGATAGCTAAACCTTGTCCCATTTCAAAGTTGTGTGCTTCTAATCTAGTGCTTTCCGTGCTTTATGATTGCACGTTACATACCGTGTTCCAACTGCCATGGGGTAGGTAGGTGGCTCGGGGATTCCATATTTAATAAAGATTAGGCGCTGCCCGAGTGCTAAGGATTAGCCAGGCTTATCTGGAAGCAGATGTTTTATTACGCTAGCCTTTTTGGAACGTTTTTTATTACATAATAATGTATGTAGAGGTATGCTTGACCAGTTTGAACTCAGCCGGTAACTCATTGTCGGAATATGTGTAGCCGTTTACTACGCTCACTAGCCAGCCTCTGCGGTGCGACCAGAAGGATTTGCAACAGGTGCAAGGTGACGCAGATCATCAAGTGCGTTGTGGGCACTGAAAGAGTTAACTAGCAACATCTAATGAATTTCTATAAAAAAATTAACTTCATTTTGATTCAGTCAATTATTCTTCAGATTCTAAAAGTTTGTCAAAATTAAAGAACGTGGAATCTATCCTTAGGAAAGTTTTACTACTTATAAGCAAAAACATGAGAGAGTATCTTTCGATATGAGTGAAATCCATGCCCAAAGTATTTATGTTCCATTGATATCAGGAATCTCGCATAAATTCCGATTAAACCATTAAATTCTCTACTCGAATTCACTCCATGGTAGTCAAGTTGTTATGAGAGCTATACTTCAAAAGGCTTATTGTTTTACGATCCATCAAAACCAGTTCAGGGGATGGGATAAGAGGTATCTGGTCCACAATGGCACGCAGATAATGCACAGGGCTTTGACCCGTGTTCACCTAAATGATGGATAACTGATAAGATCCAAATATTAGATATCGTTCTACTAACTGGAGGTTCTGAAGGCGAAAGTTTGTATTTCTTCAGCGAGGATTCGTTTGTCACTTTTATAACATACAAACTTATAAAACCGTGTTTGAATTGATTTACGAGAGGTAGGTACTTGCTTCTATAGCGAGTTTTCATCTCTTTGAAGTGACAAAATTAATTCATATTTGTATAGTGAGGTTTGCCACAAACCTTTATTGTTTTCAACAAACCATGAAAGTTATTTAATGATGAATTATTGTTGGTCAACCATATAAATTGTTGTAGGAGCTTATCAGGGAAGCCTATGTCCATTGGATGTTGATGTGTGTGAAACATTATTTTATTTTATTTCCATCTGTACACATTTCTGATTCTAATAGCACCACAAGACAATGGCTTGGTATCTTTTAACTCAATGGTAATAGATCAAATTATCAATTGGTCAAATTATGTCTCGGATACAAATCCGAGACATAATTTGACATTGATCGACATTTGATCCAGAAAAATGCGTGGGTTGTCCACGCCAAAAGAAGACAAATCCTTTTGTTGAGCTTTTCTATCTCTTTAAGAAAGGGTTTTATGACATTTACGTACAAATAGCAAATATTTTGTCCGAATTCATAGTTCTTAGTTCGTTGCGAAAAAACAAATGAACAAAAGGTCCCCCCAAAAAGTTTACCGACTCATCAACAAAAAGATCCGCAGCATTGTTCCAGCATGTTCTTATTGCGTAGTTCCTGTACCGTAATAGAGGTCAGCTGATGGAGGTCGACCCCTGTCACGGCCATTCCTCACAGGAAAAAAATGTAACTGCCAATATGATAATTATGAAGTCATGGCCGAAATGAGAATTTATGTGAGAGATACTTATTAATGATTCTGTGGATGTCTATTGTATTCAATAGCTTGGACAGTTGGAGTTGACGGGTTCGATTACTTATCCATCAAGTTTACCATTAAGTTTAGGTACTTATTATGTAGTAACATTGGTAAGTATCCAATGTTACTATATAATAAGTACCTACCTGGAATCCTTCTTATGCTACTTTCAAATGAACAGAATAATCAGCGATGCCTATTGCCAAACTAATTGCTAACCACGCTTTTTCAAAGTTTTTCCTGTTCTGTACTCTGTAATAAAAGTTGAACCAAGTTGAAGATTTGTCCAATATAAAGTTCTCGGAATGTTAGAAGCACATTAAATAATTAAAAATAATTTTATGAAAGGAATAGAGTTAACTTGGTTTTTACCGTAGGTACAGGGTAACGGTAGGTAGCTGAACTGGTGACTTCTTATAGCATACGACGGATGAGAAGCTCTTTGACAAACTTAATGCCGCAGGAGGTTAAGGGTTCGATTCCCGCCGCGGGACAATAAATGTTGGTCCGATCTGCAGGCATTTGTTTCTGGTCTGGGCGTTTCTTATGTAATTTATTTTTTATTTCCATTTTTGATAATTTTTATTATGTAACAAAAACATTACATCTTAGATGTATCTAAGTAGTTGTATCTTAAAAAGCTTACGAGGATTTTCGAGGTACCTACTGACATTAGTTTTATTAGATTACAGTTTATTTTAATCTGTATATGAGTTACTTACACCAATTATGTCTCTAACTTATCCCAACTTGAGGTAAGCAAACTTTTAGAGTTTCAAACATGTTCGATATTTTCATTTGAAGTGGTTTTCTCAACATTCAGTATTTAAACAATAGAATGGTATGTTGTTTGGTTAAACACTATTACAAAATAAACTTTTCAAATACCTACTCTTTGTACAGAAGAGTACAAAGAGTAGGTATTCGTGTTATAGTTAGATCGTTTACATGATATAGTTTTTTTTACACAAAGCTATATACATTCAAATACTCAAGAGTTCAGAAATATTTTGACCTAAGGTAGCTCAAACATGGTATTTGTTCTAATAGTATCGAAATTACCCCGTAAATATTCCATTATACTACTTTAATTCTTTGGTTAGTCGAAGTACATTGTTGTTTTTTTAAAACAACAATGTACCTACTTCGGCAAACCAAAGTTCGACTTCGAATTCGTTCTTACGAGCTTTCTGTACTCCTTAGCAAAGTTTGTAGAAGTATTTGTAGTAAATCCTTCCATGGCCACCGTTCCATTTCCGATGCGGTACTAAATAAATAAAACAGGTTAGATCAAGAATTAGGAGACGCATTTTTGACAATTTTCAAGGATAATTAAAATATTGCGAATTGCACCTATTAAAAGCGTATGAGTGTCTATAGGCCATTATGGCAGTCGCAGCGTAAGAATCGGCCCCTCTAACTCAGTCCGTGGATGTCATACGAACCGACTTGGGGAACCAGTGGGTCCATTCAGATGTATTCGTACTTATCACTTTTACTATTTGCTTCGCTCATTCATGTGTTTTGATTTTATTCGTAATCAAAACGCAGTCCATGATCTGACAAACTAATATGAGTGATACACTCGCGAATACATCTGGATCAACCAGCTGAGGAAGGGCAGCAGTTTCCTTCCTTCCGTGTATTTTTGACACTTTACACTACGGTCACCAATCCGCCTGCAAGCGTGGTGATTATACCAAAACCTCCTTGTTCGGGGGAGGAATGTTCAGCAGTGGACGTATGTTTCCTGATGATTGGTGCAAATGAAACTAATAAATTATTTCTATGATGTAATGATACATCGACTCCTGGTTTTTGTTCGCTGTTACTAAAAAAATTAATTACCATTCATTATTATTATTATTTCTCATGACATTTCAGCGTTTAAATTACCTATATCTGTCGTGATACCTATTTAATAATAATAATAATAATAAATAAATAAGAAGTTGGATCAAGGGTCAGATTCAAGAGGCGGTACTCCTGGACTCAGGAATTCCTGGGTCAGGAAGTTCCTCTCTCTGCAACCCTAGTCACCGGCCGCTTAAGGCTAGCTTCGCGGCCGGTGATTCACCGTTTTAATATATTAGGTCCTTACATATGAAATTGGCGTTTTTCGTACAGGCCACTTTAATCACAAATTTCTCCTCTTTGGTAAGGAATTCCAAATTCAAATTTGTACAGCTATAGACTCATGTATTTGTGCTTCGATGATCGTCATTCATTTGTTTTTTTTCTTCTGTTTTTTTCTGTTTGCGTCACTCATTTTACAAAATGGAAAACTTAAAATATCGCATTATTTACGAGTACGAGTTCCGCCGTGGCACTAGTGCTGCGGAAACAACTCGAAGGGTGAATGATGTGTATGGCGGTCGTGTTGCAAAAGAAAACACAGTTCGTTTTTGGTTCCAACGTTTTCGTTCTGGAAATTTTGACCTGCAGAACAAGCCCCGTGGACGGCCTGAGACTCAAGTTGATAATGAAGAGTTGAAGGCTATTGTGGAAGCGGATCCATCGCAAACCACGTCCGAGTTAGCTGCAGGCTGCGATGTTAGTGATAAAACTGTTTTAATTCACTTGAAGCAAATTGGGAAGATTAAAAAGCTTGAAAGGTGGGTACCTCACGAATTGACTGAAGCAAACCGGCAAACGCGCGTCGACTGCTGCGTTACATTACTAAACCGGCACAATAATGAAGGTATTTTAAACCGAATCATTACCTGTGATGAAAAATGGGTTCTTTACGATAATCG
Organism: Eupithecia inturbata; assembly: GCA_963662085.1. Classification (NCBI taxonomy): domain Eukaryota; kingdom Metazoa; phylum Arthropoda; class Insecta; order Lepidoptera; family Geometridae; genus Eupithecia; species Eupithecia inturbata. Next base: position 4,403,811 of record OY759192.1, read on the forward strand.
GAAGCGCTCAGCGCAATGGTTGGATCCTGGCCAGCCAGCCAAATCCTGCCCCAAGCGAAAATTAACCCCAAAAAAGTTACTTGTAAGCGTTTGGTGGACTAGTGCCGGTATTGTTCATTACAGTTTTCTCAAATCTGGCCAGACTATTACGGCTGATGTCTATTGTCAGCAATTGCAAACCATGATGGAAAAGCTAGCGGCTAAACAACCTAGGCTGGTCAATCGCTCCACGCCACTGCTGCTTCACGACAACGCTAGACCACACACTGCGCAACAGACGGCTACTAAATTAGAAGAGCTTCAATTGGAAAGTCTAAGACATCCTCCGTACTCCCCGGACCTTGCTCCAACAGATTACCATTTTTTTCGAAATTTGGATAACTTCTTGCAAGGGAAAAAATTCAACTCCGATGGGGCAGTCCAAATCGCCTTCAAAGATTTTATTGATTCCCGTCCGACTGGTTTTTTTAGTAAAGGGATCAATGAACTACCTATAAGATGGCAAAAGTGCATAGAAAATAATGGTTCATACTTTGATTAATTAAATATATTATATTAAAAAATATTCGACTTTTTGTTCCTCCCATACAAAACGCCAATTTCATATGTAAGGACCTAATATTTTTTACAGTAGAATAGTTTTATAATATTTTATTTTCAATAGTGAAAAATGTATTTTATAACGAGATTTAAAATAAATGAAGAGAATAATAATAAATAATAAATCATTTATTTCAGGCAACATTAGTCTACGGCCCATATAAAATATATACCTTAGTCTAACATACATAAGATAAACCTATTTACTAGCACGTTAGTTAAACCTCCATATGCCAAATCTAAGGTAGTTTACCTATGGAATTATATTACAAGAATAAATTCAAACAAGATTCAATACTGGACTTATAATATGTAATAGCTTTTTATTGGCTGTTTGTGCTAAAGTTTACATTCAGATTGATATTGCATTTTGAAATTCGAATTTCAAAAATTTTTTTCGTTTTAAAAAATGTTAAAGAAATTCCTGGGAATAACATGTGAACCGTACGTTCACGTACGTATACCTACTGGTATTTTATCAACATGTATGTACATACTTCATACTTACCTCACACCGTTTCAATTGAAACGGTGTGAGGTAAGTATGTATGAGTTATATCCTCCCTAATATTGTGCTCTGTACGTAAGTGAGGATATATCATATTATCCTTATTAACTTGTTGAAGTTTATTGTGCATTTGTATGTTCATGATTAGGCATCTTCATTCTGACTTTCTTGTATTTGTTGAGGCTGACAGACAATATGTTCCATACCTGCTACATCGTGGTTTAACTAAACAACATTCCTTCGGTTTTCCATCGAAATATGCAAAGCCCCAAAAATGAGAGGTATACCCCAAAATAGAGTCCCCAACAATAGAGCTGTAAATGTGCGTGCACATATCAATTATGAAGTGCTGATTATGATTCCCGTCACGTCGGCTGCGGTCTCAGGGACCCGCGGAAAATGCTAATGAAATGTACGACTATAATTAGTGAAGTCTATTGAAACTATTTATTTATATTTATACCTACAGATGTCATTGAAACTTTTTTGAACAAGATTAACAAAAATTTACTGAACTTATTTGATAAATTACTATTTCAGGATTCTGAAGCAGAATTTTCTGAACCAAATAAGTTCATATCATTTAGGAAGACTATTTCTATAGAGATTCTTTATCAATTATCAAAAAATATAAACAGCATGACTCCATTACAAATAAAAAATACTTTAAACTAGAACAAGTGAGAAATAATAGCCATGAAAAAATCTCGCTTCCAATAGTGCAGGATTAACCGGATCACAAAAAATATTCATTTTATCAATTCGCCGAATGTGTTCCATTCAAAGCCTTTTAGCCAAAATGTCCATCCAATAAAATAAAATAAACGTTTCTAGATTGCACCCAAATGTCGCGGGTGACACTATCCCGAATGGCATACTGTCATCGCGTATAGCCATACCCATGACGCACAGCTGAGACACGACAACTGGTTTACAACGAAAATTGGAAATAGTGATGCAAAGAGCTCCGTGTAATCACCGGAGAGCAGCGTAGCATAAAAAATTACAATGAAAAATACACATGTCATAGAACAATGTAGTAGGAGTAGAGTTTGTTATATACGGGTGTTCGGCAGACCATGTGCCCTATGATAACTTGGGGTAGGTGGAAACAAGTTCAAAAGCTTGGCTGCTTTTTTAACCCTGAAAAAATCCTTAAAATAGCCGCTCGGCTATTTTGAGGATCTTTTTTTTTAATTTTCAATGCTTTTCCGGAGTTTCAACTATTACTATAACTAGCTATAACATTTTATTTAGCCCGTACTTTTAAAAGCAATATTATTCACTACTAAATAGTAGCAATTTTGGAAAGATATCGTAAAAACATTATTACCATTTTTGAAATAGCCAGCTGCTTTACAGGGTTAAAAAGCCGCCAAGCTATTGCACTTGGTTCCACTTACCTGCAGTTATCATACATATGGCATACGGTATGCCGAACTCTCTGTAGATACAAACTGTAGGTAACAAAAGCTTTTAAAATGTAACTTAAAAATATCAAGGACTCCTTGGTTTTACCAAAAAAGAGCTGTCTTGTTTAAATAGTAAAAAAAGATCATGGCATGGACGGATGTGACGTTGGCCCGGAGCAGGTAAGACTTTTCGGTAGACGAAGCATCATTAACGAAGAGAGCTAGTTTTTGTCAAAGTCGATTTCAATATTAACTGTCCTAGACACGACGAGCCTTCATAGTTTGTGGGTGTTAGCAACGACGACTTTATGCGGACTAAATATAAGGCTAAAAATTATGCAGGACAAATTCTACATAGCTACAGAATAGATAATAGTGTTTATAGGGCATAGTTGTCGGCGACCGACTCGCAGGTTTATAGATTAATTTCTCGAACGAATGGAAAGAAACGACAAGGACAGGAAAAATGTTCTACAATAAAGAAAGAGATAGGTATAGTATAAATGTAAGGTAAGGACGGCTGACAATATGTAAGGTAAATGAGCGAGACGGAGCTAGGTCTCTGGATGTTAGGCGAATTTGCTAGTAGGTTTTGAAGGGCAAACTTGGGTATAAAAGCGAGCTTTTCGGCGTTTATAAAGTTAAGTTCAGTTCTAAGCGATCAGACAGTGGTTCCAGAAACAGTAATAAGAGTGCGAAGCAGGAAATAAAGGCAAAATACAGAAAAAGGAATCTTATTTGGAAGAAAGTAAATACAGTCCACCACAATTAACTTAGCTTTTCATCACCACCCATTAACTAGGCATTGCTACTAGTAAATATTTGATTTAAGCTCCAACCGAATGTTTTACGCGTCAGTGTTTTTCAATGGCCTTACACGGAATACGTAACTGGGGGCTGCACGTGGCCAGTAGTTCCGAATGCATTTGCATCCGAACCGAATTTTTGCGGTGTTCCGGCTTAGTGGGCAAGTAGCTTAATACATACGTCGGTTTAGTGAGCAAGCAGCTTCATACCTACGTGGTTCGTCTGGTGATTACATCTCGGGTAGAGCTGATAATAATAATACTTCGGGTGAAGTTATCTCATAATTTTTCATTCATAAGTGTTTTTGTAGACATAAATATCTTGGATTCTGGAATGTAATTTAAGTAGATAGATCATTTAATGACAGTCGTAGCCGTGTCTCGCTGCCCCTTGTGTAGAAGCCCAAATTATATCAAGCTCAGATATTTTATAATTAAATATTAGGTCCTTACATATGAAATTGGCGTTTTGTATGGGAGGAACAAAAAGTCGAATATTTTTTAATATAATATATTTAATTAATCAAAGTATGAACCATTATTTTCTATGCACTTTTGCCATCTTATAGGTAGTTCATTGATCCCTTTACTAAAAAAACCAGTCGGACGGGAATCAATAAAATCTTTGAAGGCGATTTGGACTGCCCCATCGGAGTTGAATTTTTTCCCTTGCAAGAAGTTATCCAAATTTCGAAAAAAATGGTAATCTGTTGGAGCAAGGTCCGGGGACTACGGAGGATGTCTTAGACTTTCCAATTGAAGCTCTTCTAATTTAGTAGCCGTCTGTTGCGCAGTGTATGGTCTAGCGTTGTCGTGAAGCAGCAGTGGCGTGGAGCGATTGACCAGCCTAGGTTGTTTAGCCGCTAGCTTTTCCATCATGGTTTGCAATTGCTGACAATAGACATCAGCCGTAATAGTCTGGCCAGATTTGAGAAAACTGTAATGAACAATACCGGCACTAGTCCACCAAACGCTTACAAGTAACTTTTTTGGGGTTAATTTTCGCTTGGGGCAGGATTTGGCTGGCTGGCCAGGATCCAACCATTGCGCTGAGCGCTTCCGATTATCGTAAAGAACCCATTTTTCATCACAGGTAATGATTCGGTTTAAAATACCTTCATTATTGTGCCGGTTTAGTAATGTAACGCAGCAGTCGACGCGCGTTTGCCGGTTTGCTTCAGTCAATTCGTGAGGTACCCACCTTTCAAGCTTTTTAATCTTCCCAATTTGCTTCAAGTGAATTAAAACAGTTTTATCACTAACATCGCAGCCTGCAGCTAACTCGGACGTGGTTTGTGATGGATCCGCTTCCACAATAGCCTTCAACTCTTCATTATCAACTTGAGTCTCAGGCCGTCCACGGGGCTTGTTCTGCAGGTCAAAATTTCCAGAACGAAAACGTTGGAACCAAAAACGAACTGTGTTTTCTTTTGCAACACGACCGCCATACACATCATTCACCCTTCGAGTTGTTTCCGCAGCACTAGTGCCACGGCGGAACTCGTACTCGTAAATAATGCGATATTTTAAGTTTTCCATTTTGTAAAATGAGTGACGCAAACAGAAAAAAACAGAAGAAAAAAAACAAATGAATGACGATCATCGAAGCACAAATACATGAGTCTATAGCTGTACAAATTTGAATTTGGAATTCCTTACCAAAAAGGAGAAATTTGTGATTAAAGTGGCCAGTACGAAAAACGCCAATTTCATATGTAAGGACCTAATATTACCATTTGCAACTATAATTTCCAGCTTTGCGTCGTATGCAAGAGCCCGAACACGAGTATAGCCGCCTGCAACTTACAATTATTTCGCTAACTGCCTTATTATTCGCTTCCGTTTTTAGTGGTGAATATTAGCGAGTTGCTTTTGTTTCTTTGTCTTCAATTTCCATTTCTAGTTTTCTATGTACTTGTATGTGTTGTCTTTACATTTAACAAATTCTGTTTCTAATAAAGTTATTCCGTTTCTAAGAAATTATTGGTAAAGGCATTTTTACCTATGTGAAACAAGAGAAAGAGAAAGTAGAAATCCTATACAAAATCATTAGTTCAGGATAAGTTACGCAGATACAACATTTTAAACAGAAGGTACCTATGTATTTATAAATATTAGGTACATTCAGAGTGAACATGCAGTTGAAAAGCAAAAATAAAACAGCATAACCAACCACTGCTACAGCATCTAACTGTATTACACTAGTGGAAATGAAAATAAACAAGATCCGTCAAGTGCGAGTGTGACTCGCGCGCCGAGGGTTTCGAACGTTTGTCAAGTATACTAATATGTGTGCCGGTTAGAGACTTTGCTATTTAATTAATAACTAAAAATTTAAGATCCATTTCATATGGTCATCCAGTTTGCAAACTTCGGAGTATAGAGAGTAATGGTAAAATTTTCGCCTTTTTTCAAAATATTTCGAAAATTTTGTAACCTACACGAATTTCAAAAACTGATTTGAGATTTGCATACCGATACCTTTTATTTAACACCCTACTCTGTAAGGCCTACCTTACAGAGTAGGCCCCTTTTGAAAACGAATCCCCGCCTTTTTGACCATTGTTCAAAAGTGTTCTCCTATACAAATGTCTGTAACTTTTGTATATTTTTCCTGTAAAAAATAGATCCATATAGAGGTATTATGTACAAACACTACATACATTTCAGTTGGATTGCTCTGCAAACTTCGGAGGTAGGCGGCGGAATGGTTATTTTTTCGATTTATTTTTAAATACGTAAAATATTATTAAACCTACAGAAATATAAAAAAACTGTTTTGAGATGTACATATCAATACCATCCATTTAATACGGTGAGGTAGCCTTCACTTTTGAAAACAATTCCCCCTTTTTGTAAATTTTTCAGAAAGTTTTCTACTTACAGACTTTTCTATATTTTTCCTGTAAAATAGAGATCCATATCTACACATGCTATATACATTTCAGATGGATTACTCTGCAAACTTCGGAGATAGGGGAATGGGTATTTTTTCCACTTTTTTCAATATATTTCAAAAATATGAAACCTACAGAAATTTCAAAATCTGTTTTGAAATTTACATGTGTATTTGAACTTGTAGGTCTCTTTTAAAATTTCGACATCACAATTTGTACTGTAAATTATCATATTAATTATTTTATTTTTAATCCGCATATGCGCACGAAATGTAGTATTATTTTAAATTTCAAGTTATTTGCTGCTGTCAAGTTATTAGTTGCTGAGATATTAAAGACGGAAAATAGGACAGAAAAAGCAAGACCATAAAACTACACACACACACACACAAACACAGGCTTTTATCACACAGCCCACACAATCAGTTAAAAGACTAAGGGGAGGTTCACACGTTCATGGTTTAGCCAACACGATAGTAAAAATTTGGCTATTATTTATATTGGCCCTGCTAAGTACGTATATCATGCATCAAGTTATTGAAATGAATAAATTACTGACTGAAATTAATTATGTTTTGGTCTCGTCCATACCATTGCTTTAAAAAATAGCAGCTCAGTAAGTTACTTTAAATTCATAGTGTGAAAGTGAAACGCATTTAGTCCACGAAGATGTTTTTGCTAAAATGATTACATTCACTGATCACTCTTCCTTTGAATGGTCGTCACTTTCTGTGCCAACGACGCAAATGAACGTGTTCAACCGCCTCGATCTGCGGCGCGCCTCTACGGGTCACACCGCAGAGACATAGCAGTGAATGCGTTAAGGAAATAACATGAGATTAACATAAGACTCACCCATGCTATTCACGTTTGCTGAAAATTTTATGCTCGGCTGTTTTTCAGCCAGACTGAAACTACTATTGGATTTACTTATTGGCGATAAATTTTAAAAAATAATAAGCCATTTAATATCGACTGTTCGAAATGAAATACAATACCCATTATTGCTAATGGGTTATATTTCCATTTGCACACAAACAGCTTATTTATCACAATATTTCATATAGATACAGCGTCAGCCACTTTATTTATGTCATCCAGTTTTACCCACATTATCTAAAATTACGACACCGTTGAAACTTCCAGCGTATGAATAAATAAGATGTGGAAATGTAATATGACATAAACTTACCTGAAGCCATTTTATCCTCGTTATGTTCTCCTCTGTGACAGTTAGAGCCCGTCTCTCCCCCAACTTGTACGATTCGTCATAGTACATGTACTCGGTGAAGGTTAACCCACTGGTGGTGTACTGTTGGGTGAAATATATCGATATGGTCCCGTTCACTATATTGTCGTGTTCGATGATCCACTTGCACTTTATGGGGACGGGGAATGCGTTGGGGAAGTTAGGGGTCTGGATGACCCCAACGGGGCCTCGTAGGCGGCCCCCGCAGGGCTGGGGGCCCTGGTGCTCCCTGCCTTCGGAGCGCACGTAGTCAACGACTATAGTGATGAGTGTGATGCTGAGTAGCCGACGAATCGTTAGCCTGAAACAAGAAAATTTAAAGTTAGTTTTTGGTCATCAAAATATGCTATTCAGTAAGTGTGACGATAAACCTATTACAAACATAACTTGTAGGGTAAAAAAGTTATTTCTATTTCTCTCTGTTTCAGTCAAGGGAAATTTGGTAAGGTTCATTTAATCAGATTGTCCCAATATTTGTACCTCTTTGTCAGAAAAGTCTAGACACCCCACTCTAACAATTATTTGTCAAAAAAACACGAACAAAGCTTAAATTATTACACCAGACCCGCCTCAGTTCCCACTTCCTATCCCAGCTGATCATGAGATTCCAGATAAACATTCTGGATATTGATAGCCCCTCCGCAAAATATCGAAGTATTTACGCAAATATTATAACTTTTTATTACGTAATCAGATATGGATGGAGTGGGTGCGGGATGTCCAATAAAGAATGGCTAATGCGTTGCTATTGGTTGAAAGGATTCGCATCGTCCCTGTATTATGTTTTTCTTGTATATGGCATTGTGGCTCACCAATTGACTTATTTGATCGAAGAGGATTGTCCCATCTCTCCACGACTAATTTGTCAGACCACCTCCGTAATTGATGGGCCACATTTGTCTGTAAAAAGTTTCAATAACAGGGACTGTTTTTGTACCAGCTCACTTTATAAGGCTTTCAATTTACTACGTTTTTATTTAGTCTTATAATTTAGCAAGTTATAGTTTAAAATAAAATAACTTTATTGACAAAGAAAATTATAATTCAATAATAAAAACAAATTAAAACCTGTATTTACAATTGAAATAATTAAGCTAACTGCAGACAGGTCCGTGGGGTACCGAGGCTCTCCGGATTTTAAAAAGTTATCTGAGCGTCTGTTCGACGCGACGCGTGACCCGAGAGCTGGCGGGTATCTGTCGCAGCGCATCAGCATTGCCGTACAGTGGAGCAATGCAGCCAGCGTCTTGGGGACGCTTCCGACTGGTATTGATATGGATCAGTTGAGCTACCTGTAGATTGTTTGCAACAGTCTGCAGTTAGCTTAATTGTTTCAACTGTAATTGATAATAATTGTAGCCTGTTAGGAATATCCAGCTCATTCACTAGATAACCTACTAAAACAAGATCCGTCAAGTGCGAGTGAAACTCGTGCGCACGAAAAAGAGAGCGTACGATGATGATGAGGCAAAAACCGAACCAGGCATTTTTATACGAGACGTCACTTTAGTTTTTCTTTGAAATGTAAATATCTTTTTAATATCAGTAGGTACAATTTAATTAATTTTGCAAAATCATAGCAACAGTTCACACTGGGTGGTCACGGTTCAGGTACCAATGTCAAGTGGATCTAATTGCAGTAGCTCAGATAGATGCTGGCGGTCGTCTTCAACATTAATGTAACACATCACGTAGGTATACCTAAAACTCCTAATTTTCCCCGCATGAATCTTTTGTAAGTAGGTCCTCGACAATCTCAAGACATTCAGTGTTTATTCTGAGTCCCTCCTCAGCGAAAGTCATGAGTCTTTGTCATTCGACAAAGAGATTCAATTTACTCCTGTATGTTAAATTATTACGTCATTTTGTATTATGATTCGCAATCGTCATTTGTACGGGTTCTAGTTCTAACGGAAGATCAGCGCTGGCTAGGCTTCCAACGGGAGCTTTGCCAGCATTATGCTGAGTAAGGACCTTTTTATAACAACTTTATATATGTACCTATCCTATAAGTGTGTCTTGTCTTTTTAACTGTTCATATTGTTGTTGTTATAAATAAATGTCTTCTATGTCTGTCTTCTATTTCAATACAAAGCTTGACCAGAATGAGTTGGAATGAGTGACCGACTTAAAAAAATGCGGTTATTAATTTTATTTCGTTTGTGCTTTTGTTCTTTCCGCTACAAAGCTTTGAATGAAGGTAATCGTGTCAGTGAACAAATGTGATTGTATAAAGATGGGTGTTTTATTGTTTATTTAATAAACGATAAAATAAACGCGAGAACTTATTAATGAAAATCTAAAATGGATAATTAATTTCTGAACAATAAAAAGGGCCACCGAAATCCAACAAAAAATTCCGGGATATAATCGAATAATTGGCTTAATGCAAACCTACTAGTTTCTGCACGCGGCTTCGCGCGCGTTGTTTCTACGGAAACGTTTTCAGGTTATTTCTATCCCATGGGAACTGATTTATGGGATAAAAACCTACTTTTTATTCAAGGTCTAGAACTACCTGTATGCAAAATTTCAGCCCGCACTGTTCAGTAGTTTTGTTGTGAAGAAGTAACAAACATCCATCCATCCAAACATACATCCATCTAAACGTCCAAACTTCGCATTTATAATATTATCAGTGTGACGTCTTAAGCTGAGTACGTACCGGTGTTACGAGGCATAATTTACCATTCGCAGCGAGCATGATACGTTACGCTGTGTGATAAAATCCGTCTCGTTGCTCGTTGAATTGCTATGTCTTATTGATTGCAGGAATGCTCGCTGTGTAAAGCCTTGGTCTCTTGAGCACTACGCAGTTCCTACGCTGCGTTATGCGCTATGCAGTGACGAACACATAATCGTATGAATAATGTCTAGAGTAGTCTTTTGTTCCGTCGTAGTCTGCGTCAACGCGGTATGGGATAGTAGGTACGTAGTATGCAGCGCACTGCGTTTGCTGTGTCGTGCCGGGATAGAATTTGTACCACCCCAACTCTTCCTATGGGAGTCGTAAGAGGCGACTAAGGGATAGCCACCGGTAGTGGGCAGCAGTGCCCCTTGCAGAACAATTACCATCGACATGCGATCCCCAACGCACGCCCAGCGTAAGGTTTATGGGCATTACCCCCCATGAGATAAAAGCCAATAGGGCATTTATCAGGGGGAGGCCTGCTTCCGGCAGTGGACCAATGTAGGCTGCTGAGGTGAGCGTACTGCTTATAGATCAAGAGACCAAAGCGTAACACTTTACCTTACGCCCCGTAACGCTGCCCGGTCATTAAACACCTTGTAATTGACGACCTTCTTTCTACGTTACCGAACAACTGCATTATTGTAAATCAATATGTTACTCCTGCAAATCAATAATTAACTAGTTGATTTGATTTAGAAGCTGTCAAAACACCGATTGTGTAACACCTAAATCAATAAAAAATAAACAAATAGAAAACACCTGTATCACATAAGAGTAACGTTCTTCAATAATGTGATGAAATTTCTTTTTTATCAGCAATATGTTTGGTCGGCAGAAACTACGTTCGGCGGTGGTCAAACAAAATTAATTGGACATTCAGCGCCTGAATCAACATCGTACCTCCTCTCATTAATTATCTCCCTGTTCATTTCAACTATGTGTTATCTAAGGGAGTCTCAATTGAACAGAAAAAGCTCTGGTGCTTTTAGCAGATGTTACTGTTGTTTCCTTAGTTAGGTTCTCTTTGAAGCAGTCTGGGTTTAGCTAGAATTTTAGGGGGGTTAGAAGGTGCCAGTTGGTACCAACTGGTACTTTTGGCTTTAGAAAAGTAAAAATAGTTTAATCTTATAAAAATAAAATCTTCGGAGGGCTTTCGGTGTTCCTAATTCTTAAAATGAAGTACCTACATATTAGGTATCTACGTAATTTAATACCCAGCAGTGAATAAAAACTATTTTCGAGTTATAAAACCGATCGTAAGAATTCAATAATACTCTAATATTCTTCTGTATTCATGAATTTTGATGAGGTCGTATGGACTAAAATAATTTATTTTATAAATAAGGTATTCTTTTTTGTGTGTACAAAAAAGAATACCTTTTTTATCCAATCCGAATGAATGAATGCTCAAATTATGGAATTAAGACCTTTTCATAAGCTTTTAAACAAATATGGAATTTTGTATTGATGGTTTTGGTTGTATTTTATTCTCATCAATGACGCCCATTCAACCAATGCCTAACACGGCCCGTGTTAGGCATTGGTTACCCTATCAACCAGTGTCAAGCAGTTTATGACTGGTTGTAGTTAATTAATATAGTTTTGCTCGCTTTGTCCTCCTCTGCTTATTGCAGGGCTAAGGCGGGTAGCCTTCGCCCCGCCTCATTCATTTAGTCATGTAGTATCTGCTTGTGATTCAATGATAACACATGGGTATTTATTGAGAAAAATATGTTGTCAACAACTCCGATGAAAATAATAATATCATGGGCCTAGCTTGTTCAGAACAATACGCAAAACATTAAGGAAACAAGAAAACTTTTAAGAAATTCGAGGTCGCCCATAATGATTTGTCATGTCGTAAAAAGACTGTTTCGCCTCAATTTTTCCATCAATTCGAATGTAAATTTAAAAAGTTTAAAAAGTAAGTAACATCATTTTTTTACGGTAATTATGCGATACCGTCAAGTTGTAACACGCTTACAAGGAAAACATTTGAGAAGAAATTAATTGAAAATATTTGAAATGCTTTCACCGACAATGTAAATTATTATTGCCGAGCGATGCCACAGGATTTCAACGAGATATTTCAGCTTTCAAAACCGTTGTGACGTCATGAACAGGTGAGCAAGTCGGTGTCTATGTGGTATCTACCTCTGAGTCAGTAACTTACTACACACACTAATGTTACTAATACCGCACTAATATTATACTACGTGTGAAAGTTTGGATCGATGTTTGTGATCGCTTCACGCTAAAACAACTAACCAGATGAAGCTGAAATATTGCTTACATGTTTTTTAGACCTGACCAGTCCAAAGCTGATTTTGAAACTAGCGTGAAGCCGCGGACAGAAGCTAGAGGTTCATTATTAAAAGCAGCGTATCCACTCCAATTATGTTCATAAAAGGACAAGACTCACAGGTAAGTATTTTAGTTAAATCGAGAATGAGAATAAAAACACACATGCAATAAAGTGTAAATCATTACACTAAAACACCTGAAAGCTTATCTATAAATAGCAGGAAAACCTCACATGGAACATTATCCCACGCGTGTCATGAATGCTGACGTACCATAAACAATGTTCATCATCGTGAATTTCATTATATGCCACATCACACTGTGTATGTGTAATGTGACATAATAATGAGATTCACATCTAATAACGGAATTTCAGAAAGTGGGACTCGCTTCATGATACTGATTTATGCAGAATCAGTTTTAATGGTTTTGTTTAAGGAATAAAATATTTTTGTATATGTTCGTGTCATTTATAACGCAATCTACTCCATAAAACTGCGGTACATATACAATTTATTTTTATTTAAATAACCTTCTACAAGCCAACCCTATAAAATAATAATAACATAAAATAAATACATATATTTTTGTTATTATATTTTGAAACCTACAAAAAGCGTTCATTTGTTTCAATAATCTATCAATGCTTTTCGATACTTCTCCATAATCACTGTTATTTGTTTGTTAGATAAATTAAGACAAAGTGCTTTGTTAAATTATTTTACGAACTTATGGCATCTAAACTGCAAAAACAAGCTTTGCAGCTTTCTTAGCAAGCTTGAAGCTTTCTTAGCAATAATCCGCCAGACTTAATTCAAACACACTGATTTATATTCGGATGCCCAGTTCTGAATTGTTCTACATCCAGTTATAATGATCAAATTGTTAGACATAAATGTTTTATGGTAATATTTACTTCAAAGTTAGATGTTAACGCGAAGTGAGAAGAAATAAAAATAAAATAAAATATTTATGGATGGTACGGTCAACGCGATATCATATGAATGGAGACTTTGCTTTTATTCGCATGAACTTTATAAACTTCAAGCTTCAAATCATTTATTCCCTTAGAGTTCTAAGGGAATAAATGATTATGAGATGTATTCACAGTTGGTCGTAAGATACAACGTGTCACCATATTCTGCTTTTCTAGCATACGAATGTCAATAGAATTAAACTAAATAATACAACAACTTTTAAAATTGACTTTCGTTTGAACCCTTTGGGTACGGAAATCTTATTATTGTTTTTCTTTGAAGACATTTCTGTACTCTACTTTCTGTGACGTCAGTGAACGGGCATGTTCACCACCGAACCTTATAATTTGGTTGCAAAAGATATTTTTACCTATACACTAGCCAAACTCGATTTAGAAAGTTTGGAAGCAAACCACCTAACCTAAAATTCAAAAAAATTCAGTTGTTGCGTCTTTTTATAAGCAAATTACATTACTTGTCGATTTGAGATCCTTCCTTCAGTAAATATTGCTTACAATTATATCTGAAACTCGACGCCAAGCAAGTGAGTTTTAGTTATTTGTGTAGTGGTTTGTTTACAAACATTCTACATCAAGTTTGGCTAGTGTATAGGTCTTCTATTAGTGGATATCTGGATTAGTCTGGATTAAGTACCGACATATCCTGAGCTTTTAAATAACATACGTTCGAAATTTTATTTTTCAAGTGAGTGACTTAATTTTGTCTGAGCTTAAAGTAAAAAATCAAGACAAAATGCCGCAGCAGATCGAAGAAATCTCCAGGGGTCTGGCCTTTCAGCGCTATCATCCGGTTCTGCTCTGTTACAGATTTTATTTTTTTACATTTATTTTCTTTGAGCCGTATTTGGATGAGCGGCTACTCTTAGACTGATTTACATAAAATAAATAAATAATGCTGAGATTTTCACAAAACATTATACAGTCCCAAAATCAAGATCTTGGGTTATGCATACCAGATGGCTGATTGTGTTTATTAAACTCACGAATACACCTTTAAGGAGAAAAAAAAGGCCCTCGCCCAGCAGTGGGACTTTCATGACAATTTTAAATAAATATAAGTTGCCTGTGCAGTCCTGATATGCGATACTATATTTGTACATCAAACATAACAATTAACTATCAACCCTAGACAAAGTGGAATAATACTTTATCACTTATTGGCCACTTTTTCAAACATATTGGTCGATAACTTTTGATCCAGTTTCATGTCTTGTTTTGGAGATTGCTGTTATTCGGGGGACGCCCTGTTTACGTAAACCCAGATATACCTATGTAGAGTCTGCACTGAAGTGAACCGAGCTGCTAAATTCAATTATTATGGTACATACATACATTCTATGTAGTAAACACAAATTAATTTATGATATCCGAGTAACCCAGGTTTTTTTTGCAGTTTAGATGTCAACACTGGGAAAACGCAATTACCTACCTTATCTAGGAATATAAATACAAAAGAAGTACCAAAGGGCTTCGCGATCTCAACAAGCTCCTCTCAAATAAAAACACTTCAAAGGCTTAGTAAAGTAGGTACCCAAAAAATAGATACATAGATAGATAATACTTTTATTCATCACCTTATAAAACAGATACTACTTATTTTAACATATAAAACGTTATTGGGAACAGCAATGGAACTAGCGGCCTTATCGCTTAAAGCGATTTCAAAACGATTGTGAGAAAAATTAAGAATTAATAAAAGAAAAAGAAACAATTTAAGATACTTGTAATTAATATTGACAAATATTTTTTTTTTAGCAATGTGCGAGATTGTTTCTTCGTAATTAATAAACTGTTTGATTGCCGTTTCGCGCGACGTATCTTGTATGAAAACAAAATGCCCTAGGTTTTATTTGTGTCGATAAATGAAAGTGCCGGGTTGGCTTTTAGGTGAAGGCAAACATTTGGAAACCAAACGTTAATTGATCAGGAAGAGTCGGGTAGAGTGGAATTGGGTAGGGCAGTCAATAGGGGGCTTATACGATGGTCATTCGAATGCCGATCGTGTGAGGCCTGATTTGACCGAACTCATCGTGATCAATACTCCCTAGTAAGTAAACTAAGAGCACACTTTGTTACCTACAATTATGGCAATTTGGGCAATCAATAAATCGTTCAGTCCAAGCGCTAAAGAGATACTTGTGTTCGTCAAAAAGGTGTGAGAACTGTGAACGCGTTTAATAAAATTGAGTAATACCAACATTGGGCAAGCCTATGTTGAAAGGCAAAACAATCAATAAAAATAAATGTCATAAACTTACAAAAAATATTATAATGTATCTAAATGAGATTATAAGTTTATTAAATAAATCTTTTAAAATTGAATTGAATTAAATAAGGCAGTTCCAAAATATTTGATTAATTAAGCCCTTGTCTAATAGAACTTTCCATGTAGACTATTTACATATGTATTAACATTAACAGTTATGATAACAATTGCACCTTGGTTAGTTTTAACTCCCTTTGAACTCAGAAAATTAGTTTTGTTTACAATGTTCCGTCAATGTTTTGATGTGATAACAATGTTTCGATGCTGAATAATTTGTTTCTGATTGTTTAGTCTAATTTATGAATTAAAATACTCGACAATACGCTTCAATTTGGTACCCCAAACTTTTGGGACTCGATCTCCAAGATTGTACAATTAATCATAAATACAGCCAGAAAACTTTACGTTCAATATGCTATCATTGGCATAAAATATGTCAAAAATTGCTTTTGAAATACAAATGAGATATCTGAAGACAATTGTTTGGAAACTTTGCAAATGAAAAGTTTGATGTTTTGTTACTGGATTTGATGTTTTTCATGACTAACCTATTAATATACAGATGTTGATGATTTAATTCTGAGAGTTTAGCATCCATATTGACAGGTGTATGAGCGCTACCAGTACCTACATATTATATCTAAAGTTTACAAAAAATCTTATTAGGGTAAGTGATGAGTTGATAAGAAGGTAACATGTGAAAAATATTTAAAACACGGTACTTAACAGTTACGTAAAATAAATAGTAGTTTTTCCGATAGATCAATATCTATCAAACTGTCTATCAAAAGCAAATTGCTTGCATGTTTTACACTTTGTTTGTCCGAAGCTACAAATTCATCTTAGCTTTAATGTATGCAAAGTAGAGAGTGAAAATTTGATCCAGCAGTATGGGACCCCTCGGGAGCATCCCTTGCTCAAGTAATAGATCACTTGGATCCCCCGTGGACGAGAAGGGAACGGACGCGATCGGGTTAACTGTTGAATTTCGCACTTGACAATATACTTGTACCTACATATGTCTATTGTTATTTTGGGAAGATGTATTCAAAGAGGTGCTTAGTCTAGGGACATCATTATACCCGGATCAGGCGAAAAGGCACCGCAAGATTCCCTAGCTAGTGAATGAAACATCTCTGGGAACACTTATTTAGACAAAAATTGTCTTCCCGCACCTCTAAAAATCTATTTTTGAAATTCTGATTGACTGATTTGCCTCGATGTGTATGTCCTAAGCCTTATTGACAGGGTATTTGTTTGTTTTCACAAAGCAGTCTTGTCTCTGAGTGGCAATTTTAACATTATACTGGAAAATTGTAACAATAGGTGACTTAACTGGTGCTGACCAGGCGAGACAGCGCGGTTGGTTCTTTTTTTTTAAATAATTATTTAGTATAACTATATTTTATTGAATTGCGACGAAAAGAGACATGACATAAGTCGCCATGCGGGGTATCGGACGCGCTCTGTGTTACAATGATTGTCGTTACGGGAAGCGACTTACGCGGATTCTTATTGCAAGGAACCATTCGTAAATTGTATCTCTTCTGTTTCAGAAAAAGGAACTCGAAACCTGCTGTTTAGGGTTCCTAATTCTGAACTTGTATTTCAACTTTCTCCTACAAAGTAGATAAAGATTTTTCAAAATGATTCGTTTTTAGTATACCTAACCTATCCTGCGACTTTAGCAAAATCCTTTGAATAAGCAATTATCATAACCACAGCCCTTATAAAAAAATCACTTTAAAATCCAGAACAAAAACAGGGATGGGATTACAAATCTAGGCAGGGGCATAATCCTGGATTATCCACAATGAGGGCTACTTAGAGTACAATAAAAATGGATAGGCCCCGGGCAAAGCTGTGGTTACGCAACGCCTGCGGGCAGTGCCAAAACTTAACGAGTTGGCCATAATGGCGCATTGTGATAACGAAGTTAGATTTTAAAATCTTCGAACAATCAGAAATTACGTGCGAGAATCTAGTAGCAAGATCAAACCATTTGAAATGAACGGACGAGGAGGAATGAACCTACCAATTTCAAGAACTCCAAGAAATATTAGGTCCTTACATATGAAATTGGCGTTTTGTATGGGAGGAACAAAAAGTCGAATATTTTTTAATATAATATATTTAATTAATCAAAGTATGAACCATTATTTTCTATGCACTTTTGCCATCTTATAGGTAGTTCATTGATCCCTTTACTAAAAAAACCAGTCGGACGGGAATCAATAAAATCTTTGAAGGCGATTTGGACTGCCCCATCGGAGTTGAATTTTTTCCCTTGCAAGAAGTTATCCAAATTTCGAAAAAAAAGGTAATTTGTTGGAGCAAGGTCCGGGGAGTACGGAGGATGTCTTAGACTTTCCAATTGAAGCTCTTCTAATTTAGTAGCCGTCTGTTGCGCAGTGTGTGGTCTAGCGTTGTCGTGAAGCAGCAGTGGCGTGGAGCGATTGACCAGCCTAGGTTGTTTAGCCGCTAGCTTTTCCATCATGGTTTGCAATTGCTGACAATAGACATCAGCCGTAATAGTCTGGCCAGATTTGAGAAAACTGTAATGAACAATACCGGCACTAGTCCACCAAACGCTTACAAGTAACTTTTTTGGGGTTAATTTTCGCTTGGGGCAGGATTTGGCTGGCTGGCCAGGATCCAACCATTGCGCTGAGCGCTTCCGATTATCGTAAAGAACCCATTTTTCATCACAGGTAATGATTCGGTTTAAAATACCTTCATTATTGTGCCGGTTTAGTAATGTAACGCAGCAGTCGACGCGCGTTTGCCGGTTTGCTTCAGTCAATTCGTGAGGTACCCACCTTTCAAGCTTTTTAATCTTCCCAATTTGCTTCAAGTGAATTAAAACAGTTTTATCACTAACATCGCAGCCTGCAGCTAACTCGGACGTGGTTTGCGATGGATCCGCTTCCACAATAGCCTTCAACTCTTCATTATCAACTTGAGTCTCAGGCCGTCCACGGGGCTTGTTCTGCAGGTCAAAATTTCCAGAACGAAAACGTTGGAACCAAAAACGAACTGTGTTTTATTTTGCAACACGACCGCCATACACATCATTCACCCTTCGAGTTGTTTCCGCAGCACTAGTGCCACGGCGGAACTCGTACTCGTAAATAATGCGATATTTTAAGTTTTCCATTTTGTAAAATGAGTGACGCAAACAGAAAAAAACAGAAGAAAAAAAACAAATGAATGACGATCATCGAAGCACAAATACATGAGTCTATAGCTGTACAAATTTGAATTTGGAATTCCTTACCAAAGAGGAGAAATTTGTGATTAAAGTGGCCAGTACGAAAAACGCCAATTTCATATGTAAGGACCTAATATGTACCTGATGATGATGATATAGATAACAGGACGTAGTAAGTAAAGATAATTTTATCATGGCAATTTTCTCATTAGATTTTTTATTAACTGCCAACCATATCAAACAATATTAAGTTGCTAGGTATTTTAATACTTTGTTTAAATATAAGTAGTTTATTGGTTTTAAATTCATGACCAAACCATTGTGTTACAATTCTTTCTTTCAAAAGCTTTGACCACAGAACAACAAATTATTGATTTAGTATTATTTCCCTCCCGTCGAAAATGCTCACAGCTGCTCTCCTCAGGGAGAGTTTCAATAAAAGTTCCGAGTCCGCTTGATTTGACCCATTTAAAGATAGCCTTTGTACACCGCACCGCGGGCACACGGGAACCACAGGAATGCTGTTCTGGACACTAATCGAAAATTCCTGTATCACTTATAGTAGTGCAGGAAGCTGGCGTATTTACTTACGCCTTTTTATTAGGCCTGTGATCTTTGACTATTGCTCGGATATGGGTAAATATTGCCTAACTAAGTCCTCAATCTTATTGTATTTTGCATATCGTATGTTGTATGCTCTAGTAGACCCTGCCAAGAGTTTTTGTTTCAAACAGTACTATTTGAATCAAAAACTCTCGGAAAGGCACTACTCGTTTTGAAGTTTTGGCATACTTTGCAGGTAAAATGCACGAAATTGCAAGCCAAGCGTAATGCCAAGTAACGTTAAAAGTTATTTCAAGAATTAGAGGTATTACTGCGGTGATTTCAATTCAGATTGTTGGTTCTTTAGAGTTCTGCGCGTTGATTGATACTTTGGTGCCTACCTACATTGAACCATAATGTTGTATAATAAGGTATAAATTTAATCGAGCAAGTAAAGACCACGGATTCCTAAGAAACGTTAGGATAAATATTAAAAACACAGAATTGCTAATACTGTTATATAATTGTAGAGGTATATCCAATGTTCGCCAAACAAAACAAATTTTATTTTTATCCTACTACCTAAATAACATTTATACCTAATAATAATAATAATTCATTTATTTCAGACCATAGAAAACTTACAGATCTTATTTAACTTATTCTACGGTCTATAGTATATATAGTATATATACCTTAAAACTAGCATAAATAAAAATATAAAATCTAACTTATAAAGGTACACTAACAAGCAAAGTACCTAAGACCTGTTATTTTTGAAAGTATTTTCAGAACCTTTGATGAGCAGAGCAAAATACCTTTCGTGTATGAATTCGTTATAATTATAATTTCTGTAAACATTTAAGTGTTTTTTAATGTAATAATGACGATTTATGATACTTTACGTCCTTTCTGAAATTCTTAGTAAAAAGTTAGAAACCAAACACCACCGCAGTTCAAACCAGACTTAGGTAATTAAATCTAAAATTAATTAGATCGGCCGGCGACCTCTGATCCGCCTAGCTGTGGTCGATGCAGCCGGTACCTGCAAGATAGTGTACACTCACGAGCGATGCAGAGATTACAGCTATTCATCTACTACCCTAAAGCTAACACTGTGATAGCCGAGCACGAACGACATACTTCTGCGAGTATTGAACGACGTACTTTGCGAGTATTGAACGACATACTTCTGCGAGTATTGAACGACATACTTCTGGGAGTATTGAACGACATACTTCTGCGAGTAATGAACGACATACTTCTGCGAGTATTGAACGACATACTTCTGCGAGTATTGAACGACATACTTCTGCGAGTAATGAACGACATACTTCTGCGAGTATTGAACGACATACTTCTGCGAGTATTAAATGACATACTTCTGCGAGTATTGATCACTGCACTTGGTATTTAACGATTTAAATGTAGCATTTACATATTAAACGAAATACTTCATTCTTATTATCAATACTCGCAGAAGTATTTCGTTTAATATGTAAATGCTACATTTAAATCGTTAAATACCAAGTGCAGTGATCAATACTCGCAGAAGTATGTCATTTAAGTATTAAATGACATATACTATATAATACTTCTATATATATAATACTTCTGCGAGTATTGATCGCCGCACTTGGTGTTTAACGATTTGAATGTAGCATTTACATACTAAACGTTCTAGCTAGAGATATTTAGCAAAGTCAAATATTTTTAAACACTTTACTTCAATATTTGTAAGTTGAAGTAAAAAATAAAACTATCTGAAACAGTCAAATCTAAAGACACATAGAAACAACCTGAAATTAGTTTTGATGCAGCTTTACGAAATAAATTTAATTACTTTTCACCCAATTTATTTCCTTCGCATCTTTGAAATTAATATCAACAATTTCCAGAAAAAAATATGCTTGGCTCAACACCAAACATAAATAATTTTCAGAAATCACTACGCATATAACTACAAAACCAAAATCTGGTTATAATGAATTGTTGAATCCAATTTCCCGCCTTTCATTGATCCGTGTTCCATGAATTCTACACTAATTAATTACAAACACATTGTGCTGAAGTAAGTAGTTGATACAATGGTTGGTTCCACAAAGCGATAGCGTTAAATTTATCATGTTATCCATAATTTCCAAACTGAAATGTTTGAACTACTATTGGAATTAGACAAGGTACTTAAACGTGATACAGTCAGTTCGTTTATATTGAACTATTACAGTTATTTGTTGTTGATGCAGATGAATAAAACTGATGAAAAACTATTCGATTTTTCCAGGCTAAGTTATATTGGATATTCAATAACTTGATGTATTTATAACTGTTTTTTTAAATATCACAAGACAAATAGAAATAATGCGCGATATACAGAAATAGCTCCTAATAAAACTCTAGTGAAACCACTTCAGTATAATTTTCAATGAATAATCAAAATCGACTGACATTTGGCGAAGACATGAAATAACAAACATACAACATAAAAAATATGCAGCCAAATTGAGAACAACCTTTTATTGCAGTCGGTTAAAATGTAAGCGATATATATCCGATATAACTTTTGTTATGCATGTTAAAGTGTTTGCCGATTCAGCAGTTAACCCCGATAATAAATACGAGGAATAGATTCATAAAACCTATACATTATACCACCCGTCGCACGACTTGTGACCTTATATCAGAATAAAATAAGCTGAAGTGGGCAACCCCGCCGGAAGCTCGTTGCGGCACTTCCGGCGGACTGGCTCGTCATCCCGCAGTTAACCGCATACATAAATTTATGTATCTACGTGTACGGTGTAAGGTGATCTCGGACGATTGTGGAGAAACATCTTTGGACTACTACTTAATAAATTTTTACTATTCGGTCGTTATCGTAAACTAAGTTTAATATTGCCAAGACCTAGAAAAAATATCAGTTTCTAAAGTTTACTTGAGAATTATAAATGACCAGCTGCGCCCCGCGGCTTCGCCCCCTTAGAAATTGATTGCACACCTCCTAGGCATAATTTAGTAAAAATCAAAAATACGTGTATCATTATTAACTTTATAGTTTATCTATATCGAGTTTTGAGAAAATCGAACCAAGGAATAATAATTTTCCATATAATTTTTTTAAACCAGCATTTTTCATCTTCATAGGTTATTTTTGAAAATAAGATTAGCTTATGTGTTATTTTAGATCTTAAACTATATAGTACATACCAAATTTCATCTGAATATTTTAACTAGTTACGGTAATACGTGGTAGCAAACATTCAGACGAACTTTCGCATTTATAGTATGATTAGTATGATGCAAGTCCTACGCACGCAACTTAACTACTATACGATTGTTGAACATAATTACTTCAAGATAAAAAGACCTAGACCATCACTTTACATCTAAAAATGTAGCCTAGATGGAGTATCTTCTTATGGAGATTTCTATTTCTTCTAATCCATGTAGAGCATTTAATGTGTTTATGGTATGATGAGAAGGCTTTGTGAATCACAACTTGTTTAATACCTACTTTGTTGAGTTTCAATTTGACAGTCGACTTGAATCTGATCCATGATTAAAAGGAGATAAAATATTGTATGATATTCCGAAAACAGCTAGGTAGTTAGTTCAACTTGTCCGATGTAAGTGTTCACCTGAAAGATTTATTGATCTTTATAATGTTGCTAAATATGCATGGGGCTAACCGATGTCTTCCAATATCTATCAATATTCTTAGATAAAAATTTAGAAATTCAGTCAGCCAATATTTATCGAAATCCGCCACGTTGCCTACTTTTTTTTCTTAAACGTTGCAGCGGTTAAGCAGTCTATTGTATTTTGTGTTAACGCCAATCAGAATACACAAAACACTACTAAGCAATTGTTTGTGTTACAAAGTAAAGAGTAAATCATCTAGGGCTGTTGTTGACGTTTCGCTGTGAAGGATATTACTATCGAGACAAAGCTTTTACGATCTTCTTTTATCAATAAAGATCTTACAAAGCCGTGTAACGTTGTCCAGCGTTCCGGATTAGAATCACGACCAGTCATGTCCGAAAAGGATTCCCCTAAACTTCGCAAGGGGACTCCTTCCATTCAAACACCAAGGTTAGGGTTCTATTAACTTTACACATAACGGGTAGTTTCTATTAATGTTGCATTTGAATGGGTTAAGCTGCGAGTATACACTAGTTTTGTAAAACACAATGGTTTAGATTGCATGGAGATTTCGGAGTTTCGACAATCCAATTGCAGTCTTAATGTGGAGACTGTAAAACATAGAATGCACTGTATTGCAATTATTGATACCAATGAATTGGTAAATTTACTTATCGCGATCTATGTTGGTATAGATAATAGATAGTAGGTAGGTTACTTTATCATTTGGGAACCTCAGACAATATCGTTTCCTAGTGTTAATAAATATACCTTACATTTAAAATACCAATATTCACTAACATTTCATTTTTACGCAAACTGCCACGCCCCGATTTGATAAACACGATTTATTGACACCATATTCATATTGAAAGTCAAAGTGAACCGCGGCTGTTTATGTGGCATAAACATGCTTCAAAACAGAATCGCCAAAAGATGGTTTACTCTGAGAACAGGGAAAATAAAATACTGACGACCATTAAACAATTACAGCGAATAAAGTTAGTTAAATTACACCGATCTTAAACTAGACGCAGAATCATGCCATGCTTTTAAATATTCTGAAATTAATATTACTAAACGTATCTAATCAGATACGTTTTAGTAATAAGTAATAAGTGTGTGGCTAAGGATTCTTAATTCCGAGGCTTTCAAAAGTTTAGCTTAGATATAATAAATACCCAAGAAATCAGGAGATAGGTCCTTTGCGGAAACACTTGCAAAAAGTCTAAGAATTATGAGTATCAATAAAATTCATTAGTACGAGTAAATAAAAATTTACGCTTACCGCAGCGAGGTAATTTTTAAGACTTGGCTAAGGCCAAGTAGAACGTTATAACGTTAATGACAAGAAAACGTTAATGACATTCCACCTTCATGCTATTTCTGTGATAGGTAACAATAGTACACGTTTTCTGAAAGTGCTACCTTGACACTACTAAAATATAAGCTTTCTTACTGACACGCTTTCCTCGAATATCATAGAATATCATAAGTTAAAAGAAGATGTGATCCATCAGAATTCAAAGTGACGATGTGAAGTGGACGGTTTATGGTTTACGAAGACATTTTGAAAAGTATGATTGAAATATCGAAGGTTTTATGAAAGTACCAAACTAGAAAATGAGGGTACAGTTTTAGTGTTCTAATAGATCTTCCTTTTCTGTAAGAAATTTGTTAATAATAATTAACACTTAGTAGTTTGATTACAACTGTCTAGAGTTAGCTCAATAGTTTAAATTGTAAATACTATTTCTATTTTGTTTCTATTATTTGATTGTAATTTTAATTGTGTATAAAGATATAACACTCAAGTCAGATCGACAGATATTTAGATTTTTTATATAAACCTATTTTTGTCTAACTTAGAAATAACCTTACGGGGCGCGGTATCATCTACCCAAGATTAGATTAGGTAGGTAATCAGAAAAAGTGGCACAATACAGCCATCATTACGCGTTCTCAAAGCTGGAAGCGTTTATATCGCGCGTAATGCTGTAAGTACCATATTATCACTGCATATCGTATCAGCTATAGCTGCTACGACATAGAAATAATGTTTTTTTTTTTCAGTTTTTGTAAAGTTGCTTGTACACTATAGTGTACAAGCAACAAAAACATTAACAACATTATTTCCATACTTTAAAGAAAATATTGCCAGTGTCACTCGGTATTTTTAGGATACATCCAAATCTGTTCAGGCATTTAAAGTTATCATGGAATAAAGAAACTCACATACATACATGAACCCTTAAACTCCTTTTTAGGCAGTCGTGTTGAAAACACACTTCACAATATCTGCATTCTAACGATGTTGTGTAAAAAATATGTGTGTGTCTGACTGCAGCGCAGTCTGTCCATCAACTTCTAGCTATATATCACTCTGGCTTTTGCTTATAGCACCAGACGTTTTGTGTTCTATAAAAAAATACCTAGAGTCTATCTTAACGCGTCGGAGTCGGATTAATTAAAATGACAATGAGTTCACGAACAATTTAGCGAGGTTTCTAGTAATGTAATGGACCCGGCTTCATGCGTGTATTAACACCAGATTTTAATTACTAATATCATCTACAGTTCATCTGTTTGTTGAGACCTTAAAATATGCGACCTTATTGAATAATGCAGTTAATGGTTCGATACCGTATAGAGCAGTGCGTTTTAAGTTATCAGATCGAGTTCTTACCCTTGTGGAAGCCTCCAGTCAGTTAAGCCGGGCTTCAGGTAGATTAATGACCTGTGGTCTGTATTTAAGACCTATTGATTTGTTCTTATTCGTTCAAGACCCCTGTGTCTCTCGGTTTCTGGGCTTTACCAAGGGCAGTCCTACATCAACGGAATGCGATAAGTATGTGTATTTATATTTTTAATACGTGGGGCCCCCACAGACTGCGACATATATACCGCTATGTAGGCTATATATGTGTTAGGTTCTACTAGAAATAGACCACATCAATTTCAATATAGATAATGCTCATGATAGGATAGTCAATAATATCTTAAAATAAAGTATCAATCCATCTGTGACTTAGAACTCTGAATGGCTTTATTTAGCTGAGAGAAAAACTTATTATTTACTTAAGGTGATCTGTTCTTTGAATCAATCGGATATTACTATATTGCGAAACACAGTCGCTATATAACTCAGTAGAGTTTTACGGGAATGGCCTCAAAATAGGCGGGATTTTCCTAAGAAAAACACAATAATAAACAATAACTCATACGATTGATTCTAGCTAAAGTAGGGGTTGATTAAGTTTATGTAATAGGTCTCTCGGACTCGAAATTTGAGAATCGCCAATATCAATCGTATGCTGTACGCACAAGGACGCGATAGACTTAGCTTTTAAACACGAGCCAGGTACACACGTTCACAACTGACTCTAGCTCTAACACTTTCTTAAACAACACTGACGTTAGATAACTAGATAGGTAGATCGATCATCGATAGATGGATCAAACAACTAGGTATTCCGTAAATTATCGCTCGGATTTCGGAGGCTTCGGTATCGCGTTAAGGCACTCAGTCGTATCTCGTGAGTTCCCCGTTGCCAGCCTATATATATGCTCTTCCAGAAGCGTCCCCCCTGACGCGGGCGCGTCCTGTAACGGATCCTAGCGGACCCTATCGTCACATGCCTCTCTGCTCTGATATCAGACCCTCTCCCTCGTTCATTGATACAGCGTTGCAGCGTTCAGACGCTAGATGTCGGGTCACGCTCCAATAACTGAGATGGATCTCGCTGAAAATAATGGAAAAACAACCATTAATTACCGTATAGGTAATCGTTAATCTTTCTTGATAGTATACACTTAGATTACGCCAATTGTATGGCATATGATTTTCTTGTTTATAAGATGAATCTTGATTAATTCATCCATTTATGTTCAATGTGGCGCCTACATTGAAAATAAATGTTTCATGCATTTATAAGCTTAATAATAACATTCCATTAAAATAATAATTCATTAGAATTAGCCATGATTTAACTCCCTTAGTGTGAATGTTCACAGCGATATTCTGGAATTAAGACCTTCCAAGAAACGGCTAGACAATTCACACAAAAAAATATCCTTTGTTTTACGGCAAGAAAAAATCCATAGGCGTCCTTTGACGGTTGGTTCGGCGATTCTGCACATGTCTAGGTATCGAATTTCTGCTTATCTCAGAAGCAAAGCTCTTTAATAGTTTTTGCAGCCTTCCATGAATTTTGCCCCCAAGCTAACCGCTTAGGATAAATTTTAACTCTTAACAGATGTAGAAAACGCTTTCAAAGCCCAAAAAAAATTGGGTTGTCTCTCAGCATCCATTATATGGGCTGCGCAGATAAATCAAAGATAATTTGTAAAAACAATTTATGTGGCAGAGGCAAGGTACCATTACATTAAACTTCGATACTTTTAACACCCTTGGAGTCATGGCGCGTTCAGCTCGGAGAGGAGTTCTTTCAGGCTTTGTCCAGCTCACTGAACTGCAGTGGTTCATAATTTATTACAGTCCGTTATGTAGCCTTGGCGTTTAGAAATCTTTCTCACCATGAAATGATTTTTGACTGATCCAACCGATCCGATACGCGAACATTTCGTTGTATAAACAGTGAATATCCAGCGTGTTTGGAAAAATCGGCAACTCCCGTTTGAAGGCTTTGTGCATAGCAAAGCAGAAAGTGATTGGGGACGAGGGTATTGGCTGACTCGAAACATCGACCTAAGAATATTTATTACGGGCCTAATCGAATATTTTCTGTGATTCAGGATTTAGCTAATGGATCTACAGGGTGTAACTTTAACTTTGAGATTAGTCTGAAAAAATCACGAAACACAATTATGTAGCTCTCGTAGGACTACGAGAACTAGATTATTATAATCTGTGTCAAAGCCGTGGGCAAGGCACACAAAATAAATAAAAAAAAACTTTTAACAGCATTTTTTGGTTATAATATATAAATTATCTGCTAGAGTTTAAGCCTCTCGATAAAACTAGAACTCACTATACTATACAGCCTAATAGTAAAGTTAGCAGCGAATAATTGATTTATTCTTAAATTATTTAAGCCTTGCTAACATATTCACCGTTGCTAACCCATTTAAATCCTAACCGGATTTAGCAAATAAATCAGAGGTACCAAATCACTGGATTCGGGCGTATCCTGTCAAAATAGTTGTTTTAATTATGCACGCCGCTTGCGAGGGAGGTGACGCAAATTTTACGTTTCGTTTGTAATACACACAGGTGGTTAGATATTACAGCATTTTGAATGTATTTATATGTATAAGTAAGAAGTTCATTATTCACATGGTGCCCATCATAGCTCTGCTTATATTGGAGCTAGACAGACGCAGTGTGAAATGATCAGCAGTGGTTTTCGATTGTAAAAGTAATAACTAAATACTTTTAATTGGATGTTTTTAAATAATGCAACTAACAAGCACACTGACTCACACTTGGCAGGTTTTTGTATGCAGCCATTTTAGTATCAACATAATAATTACTTCTTGACTACATTTTTATCCCCAATTACCATAGTTGGACAAATCACTTTGTAGCGTCGCGCGCGGGGTCTACAAATAGTTTGGTCACGCGCTGCTTACCATCAGACATAGAGAGGAGGTATTTCAGTTTTTCTCAACAGCACATATACGTCCACTACTGAACATGCCTTCCCCAAACAAAAGACAAGGGTGGGGGGGATGACGTGTATCCATCGTCGTTTTCCGCACTTGTTGTTACGCCCAATAGCGTACACATTGTGATACATTACATTACCATTAAGCCTACCGAAAGACAACAAAAAACACTTTTGAGTATTTTGCCTCAAAAAGTAAGTCATTGTCAGCTTGCTACGTCGTAGTAGGAGACTACGCCGTAGCCGCTGCTACGGTAATAGCAGCTACAACGTTTGCTACGATATTTTGCTACGACTTTTCTAGTACAGTAGAGTTCAGTGCTTTTTGGTACATATTACGTTTAACTGCTTTAAAAGGCTTCGGTTGACAATCAGCTATAGTACTTTATTTTTTGTAGTATTTATCTACTCTTGCTCTCTATAAGACACATCATACTTTTCTTTTGATTTTTTTTGTTATTTAGTTTTTATTTAAAGTTGTCCTAACACATTGATAGTATGTCATAAAACTTAGAACATCTAATCAAATTGTCGGTGCCAGAGCCAGGGTAATCAGGGATGCCATAAAGATAACAAAATGAACTACCGTAATACTACGTAATGTGTGCTGCACTCGCACACATTACGTAGTAT
Source organism: Eupithecia inturbata (assembly GCA_963662085.1). Lineage (NCBI taxonomy): Eukaryota > Metazoa > Arthropoda > Insecta > Lepidoptera > Geometridae > Eupithecia > Eupithecia inturbata. The sequence goes on from OY759192.1 coordinate 4,433,198, forward strand.
TACGGTAGTTCATTACATGGCCCTGAGTGAAACCAGCAATGAATGATGTCGCTACGGTAGGGGAGAAAAGATGTTGATGAACTGAAAAAATATTTCTGTCTAGTAATTGAATACGTGTGGAAGAGTCAAGTGTCACTACCAAAGTGAGAGGTTGCCGCTGGTAGTAAGTGGATAGTTTAAACCACCTAGCTTACGTCCATATTGTAATAGCTGAAGTTATAATAAAAAATAAAGTTAAAGCAGATAGTAAAATAACCTTAACCACACAAACTAATCCCTAAAAATAGCATACAATGTCAAACATTTAAATATCTTTTACAAAATATGAGAACTTTTGAGCCTGTTTTCCAACTCTGCAGGCTAACAAGGAAAGGAACCAGCCACAATAATTTCACGATACGAACATTATTCCGCTAACATGAGGAAATTCTGTTAGAGTGTCACATCTTCTTGCAGCAACGTATTCCAATTGCATAGACAGAAGAAAAGCTTTGTACTCATGCATTCTTATTTTCCGCCCGAGATAGCTTTGAGGCACTATTCTTGTATCTTGTGGAATTCAGGGCACATTACTCGCTGTAATTTTCAAAAAGGAAACATTTTTCAGTTGCTCTTTTGACTGATATACTGGACTTAGCTGAACTTAGTAGGGTTCTACTGAGAAAACTACCTCTACTATACCAGAGAATACAGTCTTTGGAACTATATTACGTAAAGTATTAGACTATCTGGGTGCCGTGGCTGACGCGGCGTAAGAACCAACTATGTAGTAAGTAAAACTTCTGTAGTAATCTGTGGATAATGTGATTGGTTGTACATTTAGAAACACACAATAAGAACATTATATAATAAGTCTGCATTGTACAATCGTTTTTTGTCCTGAATAAAGAAAATAAAAAAAAAAAAAAAAAAAAAAAAAGAATCGACCTCTCCAACTCAGCCCGTGAACGCCGTGAGAGCCGGCTAAGGGAACCTACAAGGGAAAGAGCAGCAGTTTCCTTCTGTGTATTTTTAAAACCAGTGGAGGTGTTAAAACTACAAAGCCTGCAAAGGCTGGTGATGTTGACTAAATCCCTCTCGTTTGGGGAAGGCATGTTCTAAAGTACCGGAGGGTACTTTAGAACCATCGGACTGCGCTCCTCAACTCCCATAGGGATTATAGGCATTACCCTCCATGAGATAAAAGCCACTAAGGCGATTTTCAGGGGGAGGCCTGCGTCCATCAGTAGACCAGTATAAGCTGTTGAGGAGGAGGATGTTCAACATTGGACGTATGTGTGCTGATCAGATATACCAGACTATCTGTGGAATGCCTTGTAGTGGTTACATCAAGAAGAAGAGAAGGAACAAGACGTATTGTGCAGGCATTCTATTCTCTTCTTTATCGCCATTCGACACGAGATTATCTAATAAGTACCAACTACCATGTTACAATAATCCCAAAAGCAAATTTCCAATGAAAATCCGATAAATTGATAACATAAATTGATTAAATGATCGATTACCTACGCTACACAAACGTGTCCCTATCAAGCCACTTATGAAATAATCCTTCTACACTATACGTAACTAATCAAGTAGAATCCTCGATGTCCCCATCATAATTAATCATAGCTACAGCTACAGGACTCCCACCCCTATGCCTGGGGGCTAAGGTTGACAATTACGGTAATTATTCTGGAATATTCCATAAATCACTGGAAGATTAAATAATGTCTGCTGCTGACAGATGTGTAATATGTGCCTCTCCTCCGTACAATATGTATCATACGGGCGTTCCTGCAAGTAATATTAAATACTTATATGAACATAGAAATAGGTACATAATAATTAAATGATTTTTTGTAATTAAAAATAGAAGACAACCAACAGCTTCGTCTTTTGTTGTTAATGCGAATGTGTGAGAAGTCTGAATAAAATACAAAATAAATAAAAGTAGTCTAGTCTTTTCAAAATCTGCGATCAAAGTAAGGGTTCTCCACATGTCTTACAGGGATATCGAGCTCGATGCGCTAATACTTATTACTTAATACGCTAATACAACTAATAATCCTCTAAACCTGCTTTATGAGCAAAGTTCTGACGTTATAACTTAGACTAAACGATATGAAGCCTTCAACGAAGACTATAAAATAGAGAAGAAAATAAAATTTGCATATAATTTTGTAAAATCGCCCATCTTTTACATAGTTGGCCAAAAAATTATATTCTTATAGCAAGATAGAAGGTCTAACTCAAAAGCATACCTACCTACCTCAATGTATATATTTTTTTGTTTTGAAATATCATGAAACAGACAGAAAACTGCAACTACCGCTTCCGCTGTCTTCGGAAAAATGTAGAAATTGGCCACGTTCCAATCAGCCAATCGGTTATACCTTATTTAGTTTGTGAATTTGTAGATATGTCACCGCCGGATTGTAGAATCAGCCCGTTTGTAGAATGACTAGGCCGATTAAAACGAACGCTGATTTGTTGGATAATACTAATTAACTTCACTACTTACAAATACTAATGACTAACATTACTTTTTCTGCACCATTCATACATCGCTGACTACTCTAATAACTCAACTTGTAACCGCAGCTTAGACGATTTACGGTATACTAGACTACCTACATAGAGTTGTCATGAGCCAGATAAACAAAGTCATATGCAAACATTATCTTCCATTCCGCAAGTCAGCTAGCGCACGACCCTAATACATTATGTACCTCGGCAATGGACTTTGCGAGTGTGCTGGCGTAGGCTCTTTAAAGAATTACCCACTGTCCTGAAATGCTATTGTTTGAGTGGAATGGTGATGGGTATAAATGGTGGCTTTACATTACCATTTCCAAATAATCTATCAATATGTTGAAACTACTAAATTTCACACATCAAAGGAATGGAAAGACAATTTAAATAAAACATAAAACAATCAAACTCACGACAGCTTTTTCGGTTAAATGACAGCAATAAGTTTCAGGTTTTAGATACCTACTGCGATTCAGAGTGATTTAATAATTAAAGTTGGTTATTTGAGAGCATGGATTGTGTCATTAATGCTTTAAAATCACGATAACCATTGCATCACACAGTTTCAACAAAATACGTGAAAATGTGCATCTTAGACCTTTTTTGACACCAACATTCATGATATCCTTTGCCAATTTATGAACGCTATAAGTTCCCAGATTCAAGCTATAAACCGTGATGTATTACTCGCTGGTTCGCTTTGCACCAATGCATCCTCTGGGTCCGACGAGTCAGCTTATAGGTATGTGGTTGGCCAATCACGTACGGATTTCCACAAGAAAGCCACCGGATTGACCAATCACGTTAGACTTTCGTAATGGACTGTTTACGACATCGATTATGTGATTTTTAGTTATGTATTTTGTTTGGTATAGGACAGTTTTGAAGAGCAAAGCATTGGTAAATGCCATTATACCTTTATTTTATAAACGCATAGGAAAATATCAAAGAAAAATATTGTTTGCTTTGAAGTTTAATTTTCCCAAGAGGTGTGCTTTCGGTGGTTAACATTGCGATTTTTGTCAGCTTTCGAATGAAATACTTATCACACGCGGTATACGAGCTACCGCTCGTATACCGCGTGCGACAAACGATCCACTGCGAACTGTCAAAAACCGCTCCCGCTCCCACTTCCTTCCAAAAACGCACCATAACAACGTTGGAATTAATAAATAGAAGTAAAAATCCATCAAACACGTAATGGATACAAACAGTCTGCTTTATTACACATACTCGTAAGTACTTCAAACGAAACATGATACATATCCCCCAGAACACATCTTGCCAGCGATGTTATCAGTTCTTCATACATTTAAACTGAGTGTTCTCCTAAATTGAATGATAAAATCGACCGCACTTCGCGCTTTATCATGCTCGATTGCTATTCATGACGCCTCTACGCAATTTGTGTTGTAAGACAAACTTGCTGGTATTGCTAGAGTTTAGCTTGAGAGGACTTCCCATTGCGATTCTGATCTGCTTTAGGAACATGAAGTTTGTAACTTTTGCGATTGAACATTATCGGGAACGTGACTAACTACTGACTTCGTCTAAGAAAATCATTACTTTATTAAATAATATATTTAAAAAACAGTCAACTTTGAGCAATCATCAGAATTTTGCTTAGCCATACCTTAAAGTTGAGAGCAGTTTTTAAGTAAGAGAATTTATGTTTAATTTATGTTACCTACCTATCTTTTCATTTTATAATCGAATATTTTCTTGCCTTGTTAACTCTCTGTGCTAAGCTGCACGTGACTGCATGTATTTAGAGGATCAGAAACAGATAACCTTTTAAATATTTTTTTGTGTAAGCTAGTTTGTATGACACAAATGAGATTTGGTTCATTCAGCAAAATAAAATGCATACGCTTAAAGCAAAATAATACTGAGTTTTGATTTTCCTAACACCGTCTTTTGTTCACTCACGTCCATATGCAATGGTAGTGCACATGCTCCTGAGACTCGACATCGGGAGACACGCGACCGCAGCAATAATCTACGTCCTGCTAGATTGCCGACGTGACTTTGAGACCAGTGTGTTCCCGTCCTTACTCTACCTACTTATATTTATGTATTCTTGAAACCGGGGCATTGGTAGAACTGCGTTGGTAGCCAACGTGTTATTCTGATTTATTTTGTACAGTGTTTTGGGGAACAATAACTTTTTTAATTTTCTATACGTTTTAATATTTGTAACGGCTGGTTCCTTTCCTTACCGTGGGTAAATTGGTTCAAACCACGCGCTCGGTTCATTTTAATATCTGTGAAAAGTTTGTTACTTGAATGAAACGCAGGTGCAAAAAATTATGCTATTAGGTAATGCAATCACGGCTGACTTGCGGGTTCCACAAGCAAATATTCTTCCTTTTCGCGAATATCTCTTAATCCGTCAGTACTTTAACGTTAACGATAGGTTTAAGTTAGCATAATGTTTATTAGGATATGATATAAAAGGTACCTTTGCGGTTGCAAACGGCCAAAACGTAAAAGGGATATATTTCTATCATGAAGGTGGAAATACATAAACCAATATGGTGTACCTTATCGTACAAAATCCCCGTGTGTTTGGCGCGTTAACTTCCCTTATCAAACTGAGCCGAATAATCTCCGTGGGATTCGAATTACGAGCAAACCTAAACACGTTCGACTTGTGTGTAGTACGACTGTCTAAGTTAACAAGAACTTTTTTAAATAACTAGCTTCTGCCTGGCAGTTAGTATATAATAGAATAGAATCACATGCATCGACTATACAAGTTTATGTTTCCTTCCATAAATTTAGCTAGAAGAAACTATTTCTTTGTGTAAATACATTTACATACAAAGTGCCCAGATCTGCCCTAACGCGATTCTGCTGTAATTGTTTTGCATCATTGATCCGATTGAAATGAGGTAAGCAATCGATTGAGTGTGAGAACACATCAAACTGATTGATAAATGAGAAAATTCCTAAAAACGCATCGGTAAATACTATATCTCTGAAAATCGCATTATTAGTTTAAATTATAGAAAAGGAAGGTAATTTTTTGTTTTATTTTCTTTTCTCGTTACTATTATGGGATATGTATTTCGACTCATATTTGTAATTTTGCACATTTAATTTGGAATAATAAAAACAATTCTGTAAAATGCCCATAATGTTTGCTTGATATTGGTACAGCTTAATTCTTCTGTCTCAACATTTTGTGAGAAACCATTATAAATGAAAATTAATGCTGGGCAATCCACACGGCATTAATTAGTAAGCAGAGCGTATGGGTACTAAATATTATATTTTTTGTATATAATTAGGTAGAGCCAAGTTCTTCGGTAGAGTCAAAATCACAGCCGATTAACTAAACAGTGAAATCGGTTGTCCTCCCGCTTACATTAGGGAGTCCCATGAGTGCGCTCCATTAGTCGAGGGCAGGTGTGAGATTTGCCGAAACCCTTTAATCTGGGGCTGGTTGAGGTCACTCATGTTTGGTATCTGTACCTGTTAGTCAATGTACCTTCAGATTTGTTGGGGCTTTTGTTTCATCATCATTATTTCTGCCGAAATATGTCTACAGCTGGATAATAGGTCTACGTTATAGATAGCGACAATGACCGGTCATTTTGCTGCGCTTCGGGATTGGGGATTTGTTTTGAAAAATTCATTTTAAAACAATAGAAATTCTCTTCAGTTAGAGAATGATCAGTAGACAATTTATCTATTGTTTGGGATTCCGTATTAAAAGCTAATGAGAGCCATGTTATAAAAAGAAAAATGAATGCAGTTAAATGTCTAATAACTGTGTAATCTCAGCCCGTGAGTTCCACTGCTGGGTAGGTCTCTCCATTGCGACATTCTGTACAGTCTTGTGCCATTCGAATCCACCCTCCCTCTCTAAAAGTAAGATAAAAAAAAATAGAGCTCGTACTGTTCTAGACGTTTAAGACGACGTGTCTTGTGTGCAGGGACATACTAGACATACAGACAAACATGTTCGAGACGTTTCAGAAAGGGATCTTGTCAGAGTTGTCAGCCTTACGTCCCCTCGCTTGGATGTTAATACCTCTCTCACTCTCCTATAATCTACATGTACACGTATACTAGGAGATACAGTTGTGGAGTTAGAGTGTGGAGTTAGATAAGTAGGCAAGGAATTGTAAATTGGTTGTTCTGTGTAAAACTGTGTTAATGTCTATTGATGAGTTTTTGGTAGAAAACTGAGTAGCTATTATTGTAACGTCTCAAATGTTGGCAGATGTTGATATTTTCAGTTGGTCGCTCGCTGGGTTAAAAATGCTGGTACAAATGTTTGTGTACCGTCACAATCTAAAAGAGCCCAACAGTGCCTCTTTCCTTCGTAATCTGTAGATTAAAATACATAAGGAAGCAAACCAGAGCTGGAGTCGAGTCTCTACTTGAGAGCTTTATTTAAGGTTTACGTTAAATGAATGAAGTGATCTCGAACAAAAAGCCCTACTTGTTAATTATTTGAAAAATACCTCTAAACTATATCTCAGAATTGTCTTTAGAGATATTAATACTTAAAAATAACTACGTAGATTTCGAGAAGGTAATTTTCTAGGTATTCGTGAGCTTCATTTTTGATAATTTTGGTTTTTCAGAAAGGCAATGGACAGAGTAGGATGGCAACAATAAAATAAGGTTTATACCCAGCTGTGACTGTGTGTGACTGAGGGCTGGCCTGATAAAGATATGAAAAGCTATTGAACTCCACTCAGTTATTTCTTAGTCCATCCCCGCTGGTCCCAGATAAACCTTTGTTTATCTGGGACCAGATGGTTTATTCAATAGGTATGTATTTGTTTTTCGATTCCGCACACTAATGAAGCAAGTTGGACGCTGTTGGGTTCAGAAACTTTGTCCATTTAGGAATAATGTCCATGTCGGCTCAATGGATATGGATGATGAGGAGAGGATTGTCTTAAATTTTTATCTTAAAATTTTATATTAATAAATTGTTAGAGGCGGCACGAAGGTTCTAAGAGGACTTATTCTTAGCTCCTATTTGGCGGCTTAGTTTCCCTTTCGTGCACTAACTAGCACAAAAGTGTATCTACTATCTAGGTATTCAAAAAAAGAGGTCCTTATAAAAATAGTTTCAAAAAAGGTATCTTATTCCTATTGTTGCAGACGATAACCTGGATGACCTGGTTCGCCCTGGGACAGTATCCCAACTTGGGTTCGACGTGCGTTCCTTTCCTCTTCCGTAGCTGGTAGACGCACGCCGCCACGCACCCCTGAATGCGTATGAAGCTGTAGTACGATGACCTGATCTTCCATCCTGTGGGGGGGGGGGGGGGGGAACCTCGACTTCGAAGAAATGAAAGGCAGGATAAATCTTGAATTTTCAGGTTTCGGCTGTTCCTAGGTTTCCCTACTATTACTTGCTGTCTTCCTGTTATCTTGCTTCATTACTTCTTGCCTCTTCGGTGGCTGAGCTGCGACTGACGACCGTAAAAAATGCGCTTATATTTATATATTTATATGGCCGCGTGTTACCGGCAAGACGCCTGCGCGCTTTTGACCCAAATTCTCCTAACATTTTCACTTGAGCCGAAACCTTTAAATCTTTATTTCTTTGTTATTCTCTAATAGAATACTTATAAATCTATGTTTTTACATAACAAAAATAAGCCTCATTAATATAAAATCATAAAATCTAAACATTTTCAAGTAATAAAAAAGTTCCTAGAACAAAAACTTACAAAACCTCAGTTCGGAACATTTTTCCTTATACAAATCTTAAAATATCTCTAAAACTAATAAACCAATTTACATAATTCAAACTGGAAACGTAGTTTTAAGCCTAAACCTTTCAAGTAACACTATTTTTATTATCAATTATGAACAAACAAAAAAGTACAATTTCAAGTTACGTAAAACTTAAGCAAATTGACGTCTTCAGATAACAATAAACTAATCTATCAACATAATCAGCGTTACATTATGGTTTCGTCGCCGACACCGAATTCGAAAGGTCCATGAAAAAACATTGGTACAAAAGTTGTTCCGTGATCACGATCGCAGTTCGTTGGTAGAATTGTTCTGCAGGGGGCACTGCCCCCGGTGGATATAGTCCTTAGTAACCTCTTACAACATCCGCGAGAAGAGTCGGGGTGGTGCAAATTCTAAGCCGGCACCACACAGCAGTAATCACGATCTCTGCAACGCAATGAAAACGTAGGAATAAATAAAAAACAACACAGATTAGGTACGCGGTATATACAAGATATTAATTCACATTTCAATGATTTTTCGGATACTGAAAAAACGATAAAATAAAATAAAATAAATAAAAAATTAATAATAAAATAAATACTTATAGATTTTTACAAAAACTTAATTCTGTTATTGGCCGTATGTTTATAGAATAAGTTTGTCAATTTTAGTTCAGGGCTGTAGATTTTATTTAATAAATAAATAGACACACTGCGCTCCGGCTGATTCGATCGGATTAAACACATATGGATCGGTGTCGCAATATCAAACGGTTTTGGACTTTTTACACTTTTCGTGCGAAAATCTGGTTGATGGTTTGAATGATAGTGTATATTTCAATTAATAAAGTATTTGAGAGTTCAAGTTGTTCAACAAAAGAATAAATTCTGCTTTACAGCAGACGTTGAAACTAACCATAATTTAGCTTTACAGCTATTATGACTATTGTACAGCTACTGCAGCCAAAGCCGTGAAACGAGCAATTATTCGGCACCAGCGGCTATGTGTCACTATAATGGTGAAACTTAATACATTACACACAATAACGGTAAATATTTAGTATGTTCCTTCGTTTCGGCGGTTAGAGCATAGTGCTTATCCTAGGATTCGAGTGTTTAGAATTAGTGTTGTGAAATTTTACCCAACAGTACCTAGGTAGTACCTACCAAGTAATTATAGTATTCAGAAATGTCCGCATTTTTTATTTTCAATTTGTATTAACAGTATTGAATCATACACGGCTTATATTATAGGTAATAAAATATAGGTTTTTCGCACCTTGCTACCATTTGTAATAATAAATGACAACAATCGTACCGTGCAGTTCTTGAGGAATTTTCAACCATGTAGCCGCAACCAGTAAAAAGGTAGTGCCAAAAAAAAAATCTTGCTGTTGGTGCCCGCGCATTTGTCAACGAAACAAAACTTCCATTTTAGTTACAGTTATTTGAAAGCCTGTTCTCAACTAGACCACTACCTGCCACTACTATAGAACGGATTATGTTCCTGTTTTCAACAGAAGTTTTAGGATGTAAATAGAGTTCTCTTTTACTACAATAATATAATATAAGTAAAATAAACGAGTAAATTGTGTACTTGTTTAAAAATACGTTTCGTGTTTCTTCTTAGAGATTTAACTCATTTATTTATTTATTCCTGGCTTTGAAATCACGGCTGATAAGGGAGAGGGAAGTAAAATAAACGTGGCACATGGTATCCCACCTAGAGTTTTTTCCTCAAGTTTTACCGCAGAATAACTATATATTTTGTAGTTGGTTTCACCAAAATATTCAGTTAACAAAAAATTATTCCAATTTCTTTGGTCACATATACCGTAAGTCACAAATAGCCCGCACCAGTTGACATGATAACAACCAATACCAACTGACAGACGAACGTAGTTCATTTTCTATCATTTCACTGGTATCTTGATAAGTGAAATGATAGAAAATGAACAATGAATGAACCTATAGTTCCTTTCACAGGGAAAGGAACTATAGGTACGAGCGTGGGCCAACGCCCACGCTCCACGCTATTCTTTAATACGACTGCTGCGGTGCTTAAATCGTGAAACTATAGCCAGTGCAGCCGCTGTGCTGTGCTCCAAATGTTCGATTGTTTATTTTTTACAAACCATTGCGCTGCGTTCAAATGAATTCCTCCAAAGAATAGCCATTATTTACGATGTAAATATTCCAATTGAAGTTTTTTTGAGCTGTTTAACGTTTTACCGGCAGATTGACTTAACTTGACTTCTGTGTTGTAGTGTCTTGTAATAATTTTAATTTTTTCTGCCAGATTATGCATGGAAATTTAATGGCCATGAAATTTGAGGCTCAGATTGACCTTAATATTTTTTATTTAAAAAAAACAATAAGATTTAAACCTCTTAACTAAACCTTGGATTTTGAACTCTTAAGGTGGGTACTGATACTGACTACTGACCGGCGTTACGGACGCAATGTAACGTGTTACACAGCGAGCGTTCGTGCGTCAGTAGGTACGGGGAATGAAGGCGCTTGCAACGAGACGGATTTTAGCACGGATTTTAACGTATCATGCTCGCTGCGAATAGCACATTACGACCCTTAACACCGGTACGTACCCGTCTTGACAGACGTTCCATTCTTTTGTAATATATTTTCTAAATCCATAGTAGGTATTATCGGTGCCTAAGTAATTTATAGGAAGGAGGTAGGTAAGTTCTATCAGAATCACCGCAAACCTGTTAAGTGGCAATATCCTTTGGGCGATTTCAAGTAGAACCTTTTAGGTATACCTACCGTGCCTGTAATTTATGCATTGAACAGTAACATGCTCTTTGGAATTAAAGTTTGGGACTGTTGGTTACGAATTTACCTACACAGGAACAGAACGACGACAATGTTCTTCCGATTATTCTAGAACTTCTAACTTACCTATCTACCTAGCATGGCATCCTTTCAGATTGAATTGTGTAACCATCATCGTGGATTGATTCCATTCAATAAACCATGGTAAACGGTTAAATGCCAATAGCCCTGAATTTCCTTGAATAAACCGGGCAAGTTGTAATAAATTAAGATTTCTATTGGTCCAATTTTCTATCACAAACATTTATTTCATAGTAACTTAATGTAAATAGATTTGACTCATTGGTTCGTCAATGGTTGACTCAGAGTGCTTAATATGGGTTGTGGGCATAACCTTACAAATACTTTGCTCGTTTTCGAGTCCTTTCTATAAATTTTTCTGGCTAGATACACCTCGTTTGTGTCTACTATAATTCTAAGCCTTTTTCTTCTAAGACATGAATAGCTCTCGATTACTTTTATCGTAATCTTATTGTGTCCGCCGGTACTAAGCGTACGTACTCTAACAACTAAATCAAGCAGAATATTATCACGTAACACGACAATCAAACCGCAGTAGTGACATCAGACGCGGGTGTACATAACCCACGCCATTATCATATCTAGCAGGCACTACATCCAGAGATAACCAGCCCCGAAACCTTCACAAATACAACTTTAACACCTTTTAATAAGGCTATTGTTTATCCTGTTGTGCTTCATCAAGAAGTTACCTACAGCTATCTGATAATAAGGTCGTAAGGTGTATGAGCGACAATGAATATGTGGCTGTGCCTAATGTTGGGAAGGATTAGGGAGGTAATTATCTTTTTCCTCAGGTTAATCTGGCTACGCGTGAAGCGTGTTAAATCGTACGTACTTTAGTACTTGTATGATTTCAAACGCTTCACGCACCACACCACTCCTGAAACCTTTAGGTGTCAGGAGTGGTGTGGTAGGCAATAGTTGTAGTATGAAAATTGTGCAGTACAAATATAAAAAAGTAATATTCCTTGAAAAGAACAATGGCAAACTTTCCATGTCAAATGACATGGAACGACAACAACTAAAATCGATATTGTTTAATAAACGTTAATACTTTACAAAATTATAGTGGCACAGAATGTGTTATAGGGAAACTCGTATGAGCACCACAATTTTATGTTTTGTTGATTTCAAATAAATAAGAGCTTTATAATACGTTTGAAGGCTAAAAGGCAATTCAGTAAAATAAAAAGCTTAATAATGTGAAATGATTTTATTACTAATGTTGATTGAATTTAAACTGACGACCGATGTGGCGCGGCGGGTGAAGGTCCGGCTGCGACGCAGAAGGTTGCGGGTTCGATTCCCGCCTTGGGACAAATATTTGTACGATCTGCAAATATTTGTTCCGGGTGTTCTGGGTATTTTCTATATATAATAAAAAATATCTATCTATGTTATGTATTGTATTAAGTTTATCAGTCATCTAGTACCCATAACACAAGCTCTGCTTACTTTGGGGCTAGATGATGCTGTGTGGATTGTCCAGCATTATTTATTTATTTATTTATATAAACCCACAGATCACATATTCTGTAATCTGAGTACAAACCATAGATAAATTAGTCGCTGATGATACAAAAATTTAGTCCGGGAATCGAATTCGCGATAAGCATTCTGCGTCTGAGGCGGATCTTTGCCCATTGCGCCAGTACTAATCGTATAAATAGTTGTAGGTATCAATATTATTATCAACCTATGCCAGTCCACAACCTAGACAGTGGCCTCTCCTACTGAGCGCTAGGAAAAAAAAAAACTAAAGTTAGCTTGTAATTTTTGGATGATTTCTTTGTTTCCTTTTTTTTTAATATTTTTTTGCATTCTTAGGTATCTTTATTTTTCTTTATTAACAAGTATAATGTAAAACCATCGCTCGCCTACCTATTTTTAGTAATTTCACGTTTTTGGAACTCTTTCCACTTTAATTTCGGAGGAGGGCGTTGTCATCTGCGACACAGTTTTTAAAACTTCTGCAGATGGCATGGTTTTATTTTATAACCATGTATCCATTGTGTTTGTTCCATAATAAACGATTTACTATTAAAAAAAAAAGGACTCGTTTCGGTAACAAAAGATAATTCTAGTCTCGCTAAACCATTTCCATTTTAAAATATTTTTAATTCAAATTAACAGTGTAGTGACTGCCTATAATGTTATTTTTAGTGATAAACATATCTCAAACGGTGCCTTTTGAAAGACCAGCAAAATTCAGAACCCTAGGTCCAAAATAAAATCACAATTTAATAACAATGGCAGAATGGCCAAGCTGTGTTGATTTCTTAAAGAAAAACATTCTCATTATTTTCATTCCCAATGTTATTCAACTTTCAAACTATCGCTGTCCAATCAATAATTAAAAGTTCAAAACTTGCGTTTTGAGCTGCTAAGTTTGTTTGGTGATTTTCTTTTCTGGACCCGGACTTGTATTGGGATGGAGCAAGGGGCGAACAGTCTTTTCAGTCGGCACTAAAAGAAGTGTTAAAAGTTCCTCCAGACTAATTGGGTGCTAAACAAACAAGTTGAAGATTCAGGTTGTTGTTTGGTGGTTTATAATTTGGCGTAAACTTTGCAATATGTAAGAAGTTAGATCGCTGTAATGAAATATTTTCTTGAGATGAGCAAAACCAAAATATAATCTCAAATTCCTTCGTACAATACCTATTGATTGTGTATGTAGACCGATACCTCACAAAAAATAAGATTTTCCTAGCAGAATCAATAAGTGGTTGTCTTGACTCCAAACCCGAAATTTTTATGAGACTTACAGGAATTTACTTAAGAAAACCTAACCACACTCTCTGAATACGTGCTAACAAAATCACTGACCTTATTTTCGTTACTGCCCGTCAAAGCTGAAATAATTCCTACTTACAAAGTTTCTTGTTCACATTCCAAAGTAGGTACCTCAACATAAACACTTATCAATCATTTTTCTGTGAAACTTATCGAGCGGTGAGTAATCATACGAGAATGACGAGAATTCCAGCTGTTAAGTCGTTTATTAACTTAAAAATAATTAACAATTGTTGAAAAACAGTTCAATCAATCAGTGCAATGAATCGTTCTAAAAATTTATTTAAGCACCATAATGTGGTGGTATTAGAGCGAGGGCGATGTGCATCACACCTCGCATTGTGATGCGTTCAATCCACCGCACCCAAATTAATATTTAATCAGTGTGTCTACCATGAGTTGTCACAGTTAGATCGCCTGACGTTACTACAGTAGTTACGTAAATATTAGTACCGCGCATTTTAGTACCCAACTATCCGCTAGAGGCGCTGTTCAAGTTTTCATAAATTTTTTTAACTACAGTCGCTATCGAGTATAGATTGTTAAAACTCATGGTAGACACACAGAGCTATGGCACTCACAGGGCTGTCACTTTTTAAACAAATGAGTACGCGAATGTGAACGCCTTATTTGACACACAATGTGAAGAAGAACAACCATACCTGTAATAAATAAATAAATAAAATACAAATTGTTTAATTCAAGTGAGTGACTCATTAAAATACATTTTTAAAATACATAATAATAATAAAATACAATGAAAAAATTATTGAAATGAATGAATTAATTAATACTAGTTCTAATTCGGTTTTATTATTGATTTGTAATTTTCTTTGTCAATGTCAATAAAGATATTATCTCCGTTTGAAAAAAAAATTAAAATGTAAAATTAAAACAAATCAGACAGAAAATTATCAATTAACTTTAATGTAAGGACACCGACAGACAGACAAATATGCGTAATGCCCATTACCTTCACGTTAGCGAACTAGGAAGTTTCTGACAGCGAGTTTAAAGTTAGTTTAGGCAACTAGTGCAAGGAAAGTTTGGTCTTTGCCACGTTGTTGTAGCAATTCTAGAAGCAGTTCTGACGTGTTTCTGACAAACCTTTGTGGTTCAGTGGCCGACTGAGATGCAGGTGGTGCGGGATCGAATGGTGCCATTTCGATTTTATGGAGCTGCGTTAAAGCAAACAAACATTTATCCCTTATATTGTGTATGATCTGCCGCTATTTGCTATATTTTTAAAATATTCCAAACAACAAGCTATTTTTACAAAAAAACTACACAAAGAATTCAAAATATTTGAAAAATGCACCCCTTTCTGCGTCGGGTGGTTAAAAGGTGTCAACCCTCCAATGCAAACAAACAATAAACTCATCAATAAATAATTAGGACTATTTCGTAGGTAACCGACCCAGCGTTTTAATTACGTTTCAGTGTTGTTTTCCGTCAAATAATGTATCGACAGGTTCTTGCGGTTGCACTTTTATTCACTGATGGGTTTGGGAGCTAGAAAACCACAGACAGACATACAAAAACACACGTCAACTAAAACACCCCTTTTTTGGGTCAAGAGTTAAGGTAAGACAACAACAATATTTAAAAAAAACGAAAGATAATTGTAATGTGATTTACATAAATATACTTACGATTTAAGCATAAGTGTATTTCAAACTCAAAAACACAATGAAAATTTTACAATCCACTTATCCTTCAGAAAAACACAACACAACGCAAATGCAATAAAGTTCCTCATTGTTATAATTTTAAGTTTTAATAATTGTATATAATAATGTGTTGATTTGTGTGATGGTGTGGGTAGGTACAGTCAGCATTAAATATAGCAAATAATCAGTTGCGTAGAGTTCGCGTCACGTAAAAAGAACGAGTTACTGTTACTGTTTTTGAAAACAGCATTATGCTCAGAAGTTATGGTTAAAATTAAACTTTCTTTACTGAAACTTTCTTTACCCTAATAGCTCGTACGGGGTTGAGTGCTAAAAATTCAAACTATGGGGTCAAGGAGACCCCTTGGGAGCAGTTGTATGATTGTCTTCATACACACAAGGCACACTTTGATTCTACTTACGAGTAACTAAGTGAAATAACAAATTTAACACATCTCTATCTCTGAAAGATAAAATGCCTACTGACTACCCTTCTGGCAGATTCCGACCTAAAATGAAAATATCCTTGTCTGATCTCAAAACCATGATCAGCATTCTGGTGACTGTACATTGGTGACAGTTCACCAATGTAGATTGAACTCCCCTTGTCTCGATGTACCGCAGCTACCATAGCGGTTTGTAACCATTGAATATGTCACGCGTTGGACGGCCGCCAAAACCAGCTTCATATAACCACGGACTAGCTTTTTACCGCGACTTTTGTCGCTGTCTGATATAATTTATTATTGTGTATTATGATATCACATGCCAAAGGTCAACGTTTTTCACCGGGCTTTAGTAAAGCATGTCGGCAATTGATGTTTAACTTAGGTCATGGATTTAAACTGATCGACAAAAAATAACTGATAACTGATATCTGTCGCCACTGGATCGAAGAATCAGCCTGTTCTTAGTCTAGGCGGATTCAAAACAGCACATTTCAGATGTGCCGTTTTTAATCATGTTATTTTTGTCGTTGATTCTACATGCATCCACAAGCCACACTTTACAAATAATTGTGACTTCCGCCCGTTTATTTCATTATCCGCATGTTGGCCAAGTCATGAAGAGCTTTGACAAACGTATATTTGTACCAGCTGTCAAAACAAACCAAAACGAATGACCATTGTGGCTCAGCCCTCACAATTAAAGCATCAACACCTTTAATTCGCAGCTACTGTTTTTATTTCTGTCTCCTCAACCAGTGTTTACTGTCTCTTGTTCACAAATAAAAATGAACCGTGGGATAGCTTCCTTTTTATTTCAGATGTTGTGGTCGTGGCGTCACAGCAGGGCGCAAATTTACTGAAAATGTTGATGAAGGAAGATTACCAAAATATTTGTTTGTTTGTCTGGAAGAAAAACTAGCAAGGATGTATTGAAACGTTACGGGAGATAGGGGGTGCATTCGAATAAAAGTAGGGCTATATAAATAATAATGTAGACAATTTGGATAAGTTTAAAATTACAAATGGAGGTTTAGGAATGAAGTAGGTACTACGTACCCCGAACCTAACATGATCTGATAGTTATGGAAAGGTAATCCCGTCGCTATCCACTTTGCCGGCTTTTACTACCAATTGTAAGAATCAAGGATATCATCGAACAGGGTTTAGCTCTCTCATTTATTGGTATGTCTGTTTTCAATATTGTGATAGGTGTCTTATAATTTAGGTACTGTCACAAATCCTATGACTGTCACTAAGTTAGAGCAAGCAAGCTAGTACTAAATCAGAACCCTCTGAAACCGAAACACTAGAGCTTTATTCCCAAAATAGCGTGCAGCGTTAGCGTGCAGCGGCTCTCGTGAGCCCGCCTGATGAACGACCGCTGCTATCTCAATCTGACTGATACGAGTGATGGAAACGACACTTTAACCTTTTCATCTAACATAGCTTTAGCATCTAAGCCTAAACAATGTTTTGATTCTGATCGGTTAATTTGCTAAACGTATAATTTTGTTATAGAGCCCTATTTACTAATAGCATTTATTGTTAGTAAGACAGCATGATTTTACTATCCATGTTGGAATGCGAAGGCAATCACTATGAGAATCATTTTATTGTAAACGTTCTAAAGTTTTTATTTTTCGAATAAAACATAAAAGGGGTGAGGTATTTTGTAGCATTGGAAGATGCTGGAGGTAATCTCAATGGTATCAATGGTTTTTAAAAATAATTCAAGATATTCTTGAGGCTTTCTCCGGCCAGGTACCATGCAAGCAAAACAGATGGCAAAAGCTAGTCTGAAAGAATGATTAGCCTTGTGAATTCGCCGTATAAATATTTGTTTCGGGCTTCCGAATAGAGTTGGCAGCCTAGGAAATGAAGCTGCTATTGGTAGGTATGTATTGGAAAAAAAAGAGAATCCACAATCCGGAAAATTCAAATTCCTAGTAAGCAATAAAGTGAGTAAGAGGACATTGTAAATATAGAATCATCTTTATGCGTCCAATGAACCAGATGTGAACAACAATCAATAAACTCGCAACGTTATTATCAAACCGCGATTTGTACATAAATCTACCATGTGGCTAAGCTGAAATATCTTCAGCGACGACTGAATTTTCGTAAGAAATCAACCAGGCACCAGTTTAACAGTAGCAGTGAAGTCATTAATTTGAGCTTTTGTATTGATGTTGACTTTCTCATCAGCACACAGAGGTCCACTGCTGAACATGTCTCCCACAAAAATATGGGTTTTCCATAATCACCACTCTTAAGCGCTTGGCAGGCGTATTGGTGATCTGACCGCAGTGATGGTATTGAGCAATACACATTAGAAAGGTGCTGGCCTTTCTCTGGTGGGTTCCCTTAGCACCCTTTCAACATCCAGGAGCTGAGTTCGAGGGGTCTATTCTTACACCACTACCGGTCACATATTGACAATAATACAAAGTAAGTGACCATGCATAACTAGATCTTAATCGACACGAATCTAAACGAGTAAGTAGATAATACTGATGATAACGTTTTATGATTCAAAACAATACCTACACTTTTAAAGTTAATATCGATAGGTCCATTTTACACTGACTTGTCCCTGGTAAGTGGAACAAAAGTGGACCTGGGACGAGAGGTAGATATATAATTACCTACAGTACAATACGCCAGATATCACCCATTCTAGCGCGTAAGTAGTAATTACCCTCCCCGTGTCAACGAAATAAATTCCGCGAATGTGTGGAACTTTAAACGAGATGTAAATTTTGCGTGGCCATCAGGCATAGTCCATGCAAATGCCCGGCTAGCAGAATAAATGCAGCCTCTGTTTTTACCGGTTTATTGCCAAACAAAGCCCATAAATATGACGTTGACTGTACATTTTTTTATTTTTATTATCCATTCGTGTTATAAGCGGTATGGGCAATATGAGCAAATTAGACGAAACAGGAGGAAAGGTCACTTTTTATTATCTCACAAATGTTGGGAGGAGGGCCTTAAAGTAATATTTTACTCCTTTATGGGCGATCACTCTCGTAGTAAAAGGTACCTTTCAATTTTGCAAGCTTCTAATCATTACATTAAATAAATAAATAATACTGGACAATCCACACAGCATCATCTAGCACCAAAGTAAGCAGAGCTTGTGTTATGGGTACTAGATGACTGATAAACTTAATACAATACATAACATAGATAGAAATTTTTTATTATATATAGAAAATACCCAGAACACCCGGAACAAATATTTGCAGATCGTACAAACATTTGTCCCAAGGCGGGAATCGAACCCGCAACCTTCTGCGTCATTGTATGTTTATTGTATTGTTTATTGTACCGTTGCTATTGCTATTGATATTAGGTCAACTTTCATCACAACGTGTTATATTCAACACATCACCTACGTTTGCCATTCGCGCGCAAACCAAGATGAGGATCATGCTATTTTTGGACGGTTCATTAAACTTCGGTAAGTCACGCTCACAGTACATGTCTAGTTATGGTCGAACTTATAAAACCTACCTAGATCAAATTTATAAAATTCAATTTAGACTATGGTACCTTATAAAGTTAAAACTAAATACTCGGGTGATCCTGATGGTTTATTTAATTACTGTGGAGGATTGCCTATTCATAAAAAAGTGGAATTGAATCTACTAATAGGACAATACTTTCGTACAGAGATCCAAGTTCCTAAAAGTCACACCAAGGTTACTAGAAGTATTACGTACAAAAAACTTAATATTCCCTCGTTTAATAACGTATATGGCAAGCGAACCTCTCAATACTTAATACCATACCTTATAAATAATTTGCAATTCGAACTTAAAAATAAAATCACTGAAAATAATATTAAAGCCATATTGACAAAATATTATTTATCGTAACTTAATTTTATTTAACTGTCGAGCATTACTAGTTAGTCATTTCCCTAAAATGTTATACATATTTTAATGGTTTTGCCATGGAAAGGAGCATCCTATAGCTAAACTCAAGCGCAGACAATAAACTATATCTATCTATTTATGTTCAATTTATGTGCTACTTTGGGAACTCTTCAAAGATATCATCAATAATAAAAAAAAACAAGTTAGAATTTTTTATTATTACTTATTTTTTCTCAATTAAGTCCACGTTCTCTAACGTAGGTAGATACTGTTTAAGGTTTTTAAATCAGCTTCCGATAAATGGTATTCCATCAAGGTTAAACCAGTATTACCAATTTCTATTCAGTGAGCGAATGGCGCGCTACTGACGCGGGAAATTCCTTTAGTTAGCACGTCCCGTTTCACTGAAAGTAGTCTGTTAGCTAATAAAATTATTTTTTTTTAATTTTTACTGGCAAAAAAAAATACAATTCTATAATAAAAACCAATTAGAACTAGTATTTACGATAGAAACAATTAAGCTAACTGCAGACTGCAGACAAACAATCTACAGGTAGCTCAACTGATCCATATCAATACCAGACGGAAGCGTCCCCAAGACGCTGGCTGCATTACCCCGCTGTATGGCAATGCTGATGCAGATACCCACCAGCTCTCGGGTCACGCGTCGCGTCGACCAGACGCTCAGATAACTTTTTAAAAACCCGGAGAGCCTCGGTACCCCACGGACCCAGGGTCTCGACCCCAAAGGGAGCAAATGTGTAGGCTCTGTCGAGACCTGCATATTTGCGTCTCTTAAGATCCTCGACCAAATCTGCCGCCGCACCAGCCCTCACGGATGTCCTCGGAAGATGGGAAGGGGCAAGTGTGTCGACGCATGTAGCGTCCCACACAATGGGCCTCCCCATCTCCCATGGGACTAGTGTCATGCCGTCGAGCCTCTTACCATCGTCACGTTAATTCAATTTATAATAAGTGATCTATTCAATAGATTCACAATAAAGTTAAATGGGAACATGACTTTTTGAAAATAAGCTTAAAATAAGCTACTGTGTCTCCCTTTTTACAGCCAGTTATTTTTTTCAACTAAAGTTAGTTTTATTCAATGTTAATTATAATTAAATAATATCCCAAAATGAATAACAAAAACCTTAATTTACTTAGTTAATTGATGAAACTATTATATGACCCACATGAATATTATACTTTATCATAAGTGCTTTATTATGAGGCCGTAAGATACAGCAGGTATTCACGTTTTAAAATGTTTACAATCTGATTCTGGCAATACATATATTATTAGGTCTTCAAATGCGAAATGCTATTTGATTAATATAGTAACGCGCTTACAATCTCAGTTGCCATTACGGCTGTTCAAAAATTTATTTTATTAACATCGAACTCGATAGTTCAGTGAGGTTTAAAATCACTCTAAAGCGTAAATTGTTCTTGTATACCTTTAAACCACCTCATATAGGGGTGTGAATAATTTCAGTGAATTTATAACTTTGTAATGCCTGAACAGTTTTGGACGTACGGGGTATCGCTAGAGTTCTTACATCATCTCAAGTGACACTGGTTATAGAGATTGAACAATAAATGTGGCTTTCGAGTTTTTATTTCATACTTATCTTTCTTAACTTCATTACTTAACTTCAAAACTGCGAAATAGAAGTAATAACTCTTATCTTGTTTGAGGTAGTAAAATAATGTCCAGTATTATTACATTTTATGATATTTTATAATAATTCTGTCTCTATATAAGTTACCTACACAACGTGGGCGTATGACATATCCTGCTGCAGAACATAATTTTATTTTAATTCAAGCAAAATCGTTTTGCGTGAGTAAACATAGAACGAAATGATAACAACGCATTCATAGCAATGAGTCATGTCATGAAGTGGAGATAATGGTAGTCTATACCTAGGCCTAGATGATAAATCTCTGCATTGTAAGCGCCACGTCACACGATCACCTTTCACTATTACAATAAAGTGATGATAAGATATAATTATTCACCATTAAGTTTAATAAATTAACAGTTTAAACTTATCGTTTTTGAATTAAACATTAAAAAAAGACTGATCAAACGAAACCTTTTTCTGCAAGGAGAAACGGAGAATCAACATAGATCAGTACCTAGCGTAAATAAAAATATAGAAATTTCATCAACAATCAAACAAAGTGCAAGATTTATTTTTAGCCGGTATTAATTCTTCTTTGTCTTAAGCGGCATGCTTTTAACTAAATGTTATTATTACCGTAAGCACATGTACCTACATCTAGTGCAAGCCATTAGCGATCCATTCGCTCTCATCTATTCATAGCTTACCTAGTCAGTAATAATAGCTGCGCTGAAAGGTATACGACTAGACATTCACTAATTTGCAGGGTTTTACAACGTGTCTTAGGATTCCTTGCAAATCTTCAAACAAAATTCCAAATGAGTAGATATTTTCGGAAACCTAACTTTAAGTTATAATCAGAAACATTATATCATCCCGTGTACGTTCAGCTGAACATAGGCCTCCCCAAACGACGCCACAAATCAAAAACATTATTAAAAGAACATTAGATATTTTGTCGAGGTTAACCTAAACATTTTAGTCTTATTTTATCAGAGAATTTCAAAAATGTCTCATCAGTGAATTCCAATTTCAATTACATTAGCCAAAAAATCTGGAAACCAAATGGAGTCTTCGCTAAATTAAATTTTTGAAGAATTTATTAAATGCGATGACTAAGTCGGCCTCATCTTTTGATGATGAGGTACAGACTCCCGCATAAGTTGTATATTTTAATATGTAACGGTAATTATTTAAATGTAATAGGTATCTTAAACCTATGCTTTTGATTTTGATAGAACAGAACTCAAATCATAATTATACAGATAGAACAATGAACTCAAATCATAATTATAAGTCCCGGTTTTGATTAAAAAAATATTAAATCACGAAGGTGATGAAGATGAAGAATAATGACGTATAGATATCTAAATTACGAGGTATTCACTTTAATTTATTAGTTAAGTTTATTTATATCTCTGTTAATTGGCCTAAATGCCAATGCGTATGCTAACTTGTACGTTATATTAACAGTACTAATGTCGAAATTATTTATTATTTCAGTTTTAGGTCAGCGAAAGGTTAAAAGTAAATTTAGCAAATACCATTCGGACATTCATACTGTAGGGGAACATAACCTAACATAATTGTTTAGAACATTTCGTTGTCATGGCCAGAAAACACAGCATTACATAAATACTATTAATGAATCATACAATAATTTCAAGTAGTGAAATGCTAAAAATTTAATTTGTAGTGTTCGTTATATTTATTATAATGGTATTTCGAAAGAGTTCCATACCAAACGAATAGTAAAATATGCAATGCCTTATTGTTATGTACAATGCGACAGGTACATAATATGCTAATAAATAATTTACATTATTTCTTTCTTTCTAATTATATCTTCAGAATCCATTTTGTCTAAATAAGTACTTGACCGGATATACTGTCATTCCACTCGTCGTGTTTTATGTCGATCCGTCGCTTTTTGTTCTCTCTGCGATAAGAAGAGCTATCGAATATTGGGAAATCGAATTACTGACTGAATGGCATCTTTGACTAGTATTTATCTGAGGATCAACCGTAATTTTCTGTTTTTATTCAATAGCAAAGCAGTTTAATAATTTTTTAAGGAATAATTCTGTTTGTTACACGCAAATCGTTTTCATGTCGACTCTATTGGTTATTGGTATATAAGTACGCGGCGCACACCAGCAAAGTTTCCAGTCGGCATCATTTTTAACTGACTTCAAACAGGATGTTCTCAGTTCATCTGTATGTTTTTTTGTATATGTATGTATTTGATATCTCCGCCTATGGGTAACCGATTTTACTGATTCTTTCATTATTGTATAGAGAATGATCCCGAGGTGGTCCCATAAATATTTATTGTATTGTATTGTATTCGTTTATTTAAGATAATAATCCATATTACACTTGCATACAATCAAATAAAATTCAAAATTACAGTCAATAACATAAGATTAGATAAATTCATGATATCAGGTCTGTTCATGAGCACCGTTACATCGACCAACCAGCAGGCAGTTTATTATTTTACGAGTGAAGTGATTGCCAGGGATTTCGTATAATAGTAAAACAAGGCCGCGATAGGTTAACAGGTTTGTTATTTTATTATCTTTTGGATAACTTAGGAGAATAATAAATTTACGTGTTTGAATGCGTTAAATTGTAAGTGCTACAGTCTTATTGATTGTGTTCCGGAACACTATAAAGTGACTATAATTTTTATAAATTTACGGGTTTTACTATCTGATGGTGACATAATTATTTATTACTCTAACTGTGTTAGAGAACCCCGTTATACCTTATCGTTAGGTTACGTACAGAAAATATTTACAAGGAATACAAAAATAAATAAATATTATTCTAGTGCTTGGACGTGATGTTTTTAGTGTACGAGTTTATGAATTGTGTGTTTAGTTTGGTAGTGCACACCGCTCTCGTAAGAGTCCGGGCAACAGGAGCTACCAAACCAAAGTGAGTACATGTGCGCGTGCAGTTTGTGAGTGAAGTCCCGAGAGCACCGGTCTCATATGTCCTGGCTACATGACTTACCAAACCAAGTGAGAGTGTGCGTGTGTGTGTTTAGTTTATGTTTTATGTGTAGTGTGCGTATATGTGTTAAGTTAGGTACTATCAAACTTGGTGTACCTACTATCAAACTTGGTTTACAATCAAACTTTCTTAATCAACGCAAAAAAAAATTATAGCAACGCAATAAATTGTTGTGTAGTGTATAAACGTATGCGGAACCCCCGCCGGTGCACAATTCCGGCTCACAGTTGGCCGACGTTTTTAAGTTTTACGGGACAAACAGTAATCCTGCGGGATTATAATCGGTTTAAAATTAGCAAAGACATCGTGTAACAAACATAAAACATAAAAATACAGCTCGAAGTCGGATACAAAATGACTACCGCAAGTAAAACGTACCATACCAACACAGGTGGGTATACATTTACCTAACCCTTTTTTTTGTTCTATCCACATTGTGGTGAGCCGGGCGGACAGTGAGCAAGGGCTGTGTTTACGAAAATAACTTTTCAACTCGATAAAAAGATTTCACTGACGCTTTTAATAAAATAAAACGTAGAAACATGTTTTAGGAGAACATAAAATAAAACTGTTGAATTTGGAGCGTTTGGGAATTTGGAGAGTACAATCAGTATTATCTTATGTAGTCTTTATTATTACGAAGCATTCACTGCCCAGCCTTGGCGGTGCGACCCGTGCTAGCCGCCTGCCGCCGCGCTCCGGCCTGACCGCCCACTCGCCCGCTGTCGACAACTAGGCGATGTGCATCATGGGCACTGAAAGTAATGAAATGCGATGTCATTCCAAAGTGTAGAACTAGTTGTTGGTAGAGACCCAAACAAGTCAGTTTCAGTACGTGGAGAAAATTTGCTACTTGTCAGTAATAAGTAAATAAAGCTAATCGATCAAAATCCCTCAGAATTGGCTTAAATGTCGAACTTTAATTAGTACTAACCCATGTGAGGCCTTATTATATCAAGATAGCACGCTTTCAGTGTATTTTTAATCAATTAATTCGCGTATTGCCTGCGCTTGCACGTTTTTGTATACAATTCATGAGTCATCCTTTATAGGTATGAACAACTACATAATTTGAATGTCTTATGAATAACTTTTATTTCTAACATGGTTCTTTATTGACAAAGAAAATTACAATTCAACAATAAAAACAAATTAGAACTAGTATTTACAATTGAAACAATTAAGCTAATTGCAGACTGTTGCAAACAATCTACAGGTAGCTCAACTGATCCATATCAATACCAGGCGGAAGCGTCCCCAAGACGCTGGCTGCATTGCCCCGCTGTATGTCAATGCTGATGCGCTGCGCCAGATATCCGCCAATTTATTTATTTCTTGATTCAATAATTGACAATTTAAGACTAAGCTCGACCAACTTCTCATGGAGTCCACAGGTTATCGGAATGCTGGCTTCTATTTCGGTCAACGAATTAGCATTGCCATTCAACGTGGCAATGCTGCCAGCATTCTGGGCACTCTGCCTTCTGGTGACTTAGATTTTTAAGAAATAGATATTAGTGTAAATACTAGTTAGAATTGTTTTATTCTGTTATTGTAATGTTATATGTGCTAAATAATCATCAGACCAAGAAGCCTTCATTTTGGTGGACTACTGTAAAAAAACATGTGGTCCACCCAAGGAGACATCATAGGTGGACCGCGAACAGTTGACTATTCCAACCAGTCTTTCTAGTTTGACTGAATTATAAGTTCGTTAAAAAAACCAGACGAAGTAAATATTAACTTTTTGCGCAGATATTATCTAAAAGAAACCACTGACAAGCGTTTGGTGTGTTGCTTGTATAAAAATAATGTGGCAAGTTAAAATTTCGCCTGAGTATTTTCAATTATAAATTGAGTATCTCATTACGAGAGCAGCCCGTCCTAGTTTTGATTCGCATTCTTTTTAGCAAGTATTTTAATTAGTGAGGCATTTTCTTTCAATAAGAACGCTCCTCGCTTCTCGTAATTTTATAAAAATCCTTAGGGTATATGAGGGGCTGTGCGGTTCTAGGTAAATTAGTTTTCAGCTGCATGAAATCTTTTGTATGGTGGACAAGTGACGGTGGTAATCACCGTGACGCTTCAATATCAAAGCAGCTTTTAGCTTTTATATTTTAAAGTCTGATCATAATAAAATCAGCTTTAACCACCACTAAAATTCTGATGTAAAGAATTTTCTAATTATTTTTTCTCATACCATCATTTTCAATACCCACTCGTCCGAAACCAAGGCGAAATTTTAAAAGAGATCTTTTTGGTCAAATGGTTTATCAAATGACAGGTATTTGTTTGTATATTTTAAAATTTTTTTGGAAATTTCTGTAGGTTTCATACTTTTTGATATATTATAAAAAATATAAAAATATTTAAAAAATAGTCAAAAACTACACATTCCATCCCCTATCGCCGAAGTTTGCAGAGCGATCCATCTAAATTGTATGTAGCAATTGTAGATTGTAAATTGTAGGTATAAATCTATATTTTACAGAAAAATATAGAGAAGTCTGTGAGTAGAACACTTATTGAAAAATTTAAAAAAAGGGGGGATAATATATAAAAATTGGGTATCCTCCCAATTTTTCCTAGTGGTGTATCAAATGAAATGTATTGGTTTGTACATTTCTTAACAGTTTTTTAAATGAGTACATATTAATATAATCGACAGACGTTCAAAACCCTTGGCGCGCGATTTACACTCGCACTTGACGGTTTTTGTTTGTGTACCAAAGAAATTTTTTTGACGGTAATGAAGCTGTTTTATTCCTAAGCTAAGCCCTGTGTTGAAAAGGGCCCCCGTATGTCATTGTCGCATTGAAAAAGTCAGAGCCACGTAAGCCGTAATTAAAATGCACTTGTGATGGAATGCGCTGATAATTATGTGGCTGACTGTACCGCCGTTAGATACATACCTACATACCGTTGCTCTGTGGGATGTGAACGTGCTCAAGCATAATGTTAGGCAAATAGATACAAAACATAACTTGGGTTAATTTTCATCACAGAGCTGACGAAAAAATTAAATCATGGATGATTAATTATTTTCGTCACACTGCAAATAATGTCCACTGTGTGGATTGCCACACAGTGGACATTATTTGCAGTGTGACGAAAAAAATTAATGACAATTCCAGCAGTATTTATTTAAAACAAATACTGCTGGACAATCCACACATTAAGTTGTAAGTATTCACAATTTATTCCTAAACTTTCGAATACAATAGGATTTCTCATTATTCCTCAATTCAAAATTCAAATTTATGTAAATCAGAAAACAATAATTTGTCTCAAATGTGGAAACTAAAGATTGGAGCTGAAGAAAAATCCTTCGGGGCTTGTACACGAGTGGAAACAAGACTTTAATTTAAGAGCACACTAAGATTTAATTGTTCGAAATACTCGAAAGTTCGAGGTTCTATAAAACAGATTAACGAGTCTTTTTTTCGGAGAAGTACCTACACACAGCACAAAATAAGCTCTATATTTTTTGGTAGCCTATTTAGCATCAGCTTTTTTACTATTTTTATTCTATGAGATAGAATAGAAAGACCCAAAAAAACATATTATTTACAAAAGGTACTTTCTGCGTCTGATGGGGATTTTTGTCCGCTGAGCCAGTTAATTGGTCTCTAAACCTTCAGATACTATACGCACAATTTATTTTTCTCTTTGCCAAAGCTTAATCACATATTGCATAGATTCTTGGGATGGAGTCCCTAAAACCCTACTGCTTCCACTGGAGAGAGCGCAGCGCGCTGTGCTTAAAGTCAGTAACTTCCTGCCCTATAGATTCCCTACTGCTGCACTGTACGAAGAAGCTAATGTTTTAACAGTACGTCAATTATTTTTATTGAGACTTATAGTAAGACAGCACAGATTCTGCCCAGCAGAGCAAGCTAGACGGCGTGCTTACAAAGTTTTTGACGGCCTACAATCGACTACTGCTTTTCTTCATCGTTTTCCATGTTTTCTAGGTGGCTATTTATACAATAAGCTATCTAAAGAGGAACGTTTGCGTGACTTTAGCTACTTTCAACTAAAATCTAACATCACTAAATTTCTTAAAAACCATTCGTATGATAGTACCAAGGACTTGCTAATTGTAATTAAATAATTTAATAAATAATACTTAGCTTAATGTAATTATTCGCGTAATCCATTTCTATTTTAAAAACCTGTATGTTATTTTAGATTTATTATTTAATGTTATTTTAGTGACTATTTACTTAATTGAAGTTTTATATATCATTTATTCTTTATGTAACCAAATCTAAAAAAAAAAAAAAAAAGAAATAATGTTGCATTCTATCATTGAGGACATCAGCATTATTTTATAGTTGCGACATTGTAGGGGGAGTACAGCAGCTGTACTCCCCCTACAATGTCACTAGACTAAAAAGTCTGTAATATAGGCAGCTGCTGCCTATATTACAGACTTTTTAGTCTAGTTTAGACAACTGAGGCTAACATAGCTATTAGTTATTTGAATAAGTAATGTCAGCCAATTGCTATGTAATTATTTGTAAAGATTCTTTTTGCAATAAACTATTATTATAGATAATAGTGATTTATTTGTTTTTCAGCTCTCTTCAAAGAGCACGG
Source organism: Eupithecia inturbata (assembly GCA_963662085.1). Classification (NCBI taxonomy): domain Eukaryota; kingdom Metazoa; phylum Arthropoda; class Insecta; order Lepidoptera; family Geometridae; genus Eupithecia; species Eupithecia inturbata. Next base: position 4,462,350 of record OY759192.1, read on the forward strand.
AAGTTTTTTGATTTGTATGAAAGCTGCCATCAAAATCTCCCCGGGGCCATGAGTTAAAGAAATAATTCGCTTAATCGTCTAATCCCATTTAGTTCAAACGTTTTGAAACACGAGAAAAGAAACGTTAACATCATAATTTTTGTTCCTTGAAATTGAATACAGCTACCGGGTTCACTTTACATTACGGGATAAGTTTTATATTTCGCAAAGTATTTATCGTCGCTTTTATTGCGGCAGTTTAACTCTTTTGACGGTTTATCCTGTGGCTGGAGATTTAACGAGCGTCGGGATATATATTGATTTTTATCATACTTTTCTTCTTGATATTTTGTGTTTTTAACTTCTCGGAAATAGAAATAAGTAAACAATACTGGTAATAAGATATCTACCCGATAAAATTACTTAGTCAGTGTATTACTTAGTCAACGAATTACGAAAGTTTAACTAAAGGAATTTAAACTCGAATGGTTCATTTGAATTCGCTTTTTAAAAACTGCGGTAAGCATTATTCCGTTCATGGAACACCATTTAATAATCTTGGAACTTATTCCAAGATTCTCTCACTCATCTTAATGAGTGAGAGAGAGAGGTGTGGAATCGCTTACTCACTGCTTTTCTAAGAAACACATCTCTGGAATGTTTTGTATTATCTGATCGAAGCATCCCTTCATATCGCTGGTAAAGAAGCATGAGCTTGTGTTATTGAAATACATAAAAGTAAGATATCTAAGAAAGGATTTCCTTGCTTTTTGTATGGTCAATAGTTATCTAGTTATGGTAGTACGTAGTTATAAATAGTTTAACGATGCTGAAGCGATAACGCTAGGTACGCTCGACTGTTTAAATTACCACATAAGCTCCTAAAAACTGAACGAAACTCAGGTTGTGCTGACACAATCTGAGTTTCGTTCAGTTTTCAGTTTAAACAGATTAATATTACATAAGTTTAGTACTCATTACTTAGATGTTGAGTAGTCTACATTTCACTGGGCATCTCAACTACCTCTATAGATTGTTTGCAACATTTTTTAGATAGTTCAACTGTTTCATTTGTAAATACCTACTTATTTGTATGTATTAGTATAATAATATATAGCAAGATATTTTTACACTGAGAATGTGTGCTATTTAGGATTTAATTCATATTTCTTCGGAGAGCTTAACGCAATACGATAGTGTACAGAATTTATCATTCACTTTTAACATTCTCTGATCTCTTGGACCCAATAGATAGCGTTCAATTGTTTTACTTATTTATACCAATTTATTTAATTTACCGTATTCACTGGATCAGCAGATCAATGAACCATCGCAGATCTCCAAAATTAGATATGCTACTTTTCTCATGATACCTACGAGTTCTTCTATGACTGTACATTTCCTACTTAAAAATAAACAGTTTTCAGACAATGTTAACTAGGAAATTGTGAAAATATCGGCCGATCGATTTTTGCGCTAGATAGGAGCCAAATATTGGGGAGTTTGCCAACTCCAGATCCTGCATCCATATTAGTTTATGCTAAAACTTTGGTTTACCTTCTACGGGAAAGACGCTGCTATGTCGTCAGTCGACAAAAAGCTCGCATGATAAATGTACATTATTTTTAAATTTTTCTGCAAAAATATGGTTATTTTATTATCTTTTCAATTATGTACCTTCCTTATATATAATTTTTCCTGGCTGGTATGAAATAACCGTTTTATTAGATTTAAATACCTACTTGAAAACAATAACTTGCAAGTTCTTCAAAGCTTTTATAAATAAAGTAACAAAATTATTCATGTTGTCGACAATGAATGGAGGACATAATTTTTGATTTTCCTTTCATTTCAACATGACATTTATTTTAATTTTCGAGACATAGCTTTTACAAATTATTATTCACAGAGAAAAGGGATAGGGGTTTCCACAGTTGGTAAATTAATAGGTACGTTAAAATACATAGGTATGTTGGTTATTGGGTAATCCGTCGCTTATCAGGGGAAGGCTAGCGCCCAGGAGTGTACCAGTAATAAGCTGTGGATAGATGTGATGACAAATCTAACGGGACCTACACTCTTTTTTCACCATTCGGCAGCTTCAGTAATAGATAGTTGGATGGCTAAACCTCTATTCAAAAACCTTATACGTAAAACAGTTTGAATCATTTTCAACTAATGCCTGAAGCTATACCTAGACTAGATTTTATCCACCACATGAGCCAAGCCACGGGCAGAAACTAGTAAATTATTAAATAATCTTTCATTGTTGCGGGTGGTTACGTAATTTCCCTGTGGACAATGTTCATTATGGGGCTTTCTTACGCTGAGAAACCTTAACCGGATGGTTGCTAAGGTGCCTAGATTACCTACTCGTTAGAAATAACCTGAGATACGAGAATTCTTAATATTAAATATACGATGCACTTCACTTTTATTGTAATAAACATTTTTGTTAAGTTCACTTACTGTTTTTTTAACTTACCTTTATACTTATTGACACCATTCGATTTTGTCTTTTAATCTAAAATAATTGGTTTTACATAAAGGAGTTAAGCTACATTTTAATGAAACAAAGTTAATTAGGGTTCGACTGACAATTTGTTTTCCTCCTTCCAATGTAGGTACGGAATCTATTGGAATTCAGCGTGATGGAATAAAAAGCTCGATTAGACAGGACGCTGAATAATATCATTGTGGGCGATCTATGAATAAAATCTGGTTTTGTGAGAGATGAAATCGTGGTGTTTCACATTAGTTTTGGCTCAATCAACTTTTACCAGATTTCGATGATATTCCGATGCAAATAACAAAATTATACGGCATTTATCAAATTGACGGATCGTTTTGACGTGTGAAGTTGAGTTTTAATAAGTTGACAAGATTAATTTAACAAACATTTATTTTTTTAATATAGATTTGATATTAAAATAGACCAGGAAGCGCAGAGAGGTGAAGATACCGTCAATGATATTAAGGGTGATTGATTGTGGCATTGAGTGCTTCAAAATTAAGACACAATGGATTTTAATCAGACCCACTAGCAACGTTGTAACCTGTACCGATAGGCTTGGAATAAATTAAATACTTCATGTTTAAAACCAAAATGGATTTTAACATTACATTGACTTTTATCATAAAAAAGCCAAATACCACCCAAAAACCCTCTTTCACGTTTTGCTTTCAAGCTTTCAAGCGTCAAGCTTTTTGGGATGCACTTGATGCTCTTTGCCAGATTATGCACACTCCTCCGACAGACAGACACAAATCGCTCATTTCTTAAAACTGAAATCCTAAAAGGAATAATTAAAAATGTTATTTTATTATCTGGAGAACGATCCGGAACGTTTCAAGCCTATTAATAACAGACAAAATAACTGAAGGCTTTCTATCTCTCGACAAATTTTCCTCAAACACCTCATTATTTTCGCCTAGCTTGCCTTCTCGACTTTTGACGGTTCGTTAACGTAATCTGCGAAAATTCTTGTTTAAATTAGAACAAGATTATCGCGTGCTCAGCTTATTATTTCAAACTTTTCTCTGGTAGAGCTTATAGGTAGTTTTAAGATAATATTTTGAAACCATCTGTTACGTTATTTTTCAGGCATTAACATCCAAAAACTAAAAAGAAAAAAAACCATTTAAAATCTTAAATGAAAATGTGAATGTAGGTCCAACGATTTCCTCTGAACGATAAAGCCTTCTTGCCGCTACACCGTAATGTTAACTGAACTTTATCCTCGTTCAGCAAATAATGAGTTTATACTTACTGGCCGTGAAACAAAGAACCTCTGTGAGTAATGAGCATAGGATGTCGGGCCAACCTTACTAAGCGCAGCCACACACAAAAAGCAAACGGAGAAGAAAAACAAAGATACAAAGATCGATATTAAGATTGTTGGCATCAGTGGACATTCGATTTACACGTTAATTTATACAGAAATAGTTGACACTCATTTTGAGCTGTGGTAGAAAACAAAGGCAGAAATTAGAGCATACAAATGTTGTGATTTTCTACACCGTATTTGCTTTTAAAGTAGGTACTATTTGCATGCATTAATTTACCTAATGAATGATTATATTAATTTCATTTCCTAACAAATAAACGTTTTTATCTTAATTATCTTTCTGGGTCGTCATCAATTTGCAAATACCTACCTACTTATTTTTATCCATTACTTTTTATTTTGCTTTGTAAATAAAGATGTAATTTCACTGAGAATTTGTGTTTGTTAGGTATGTTTGCTTTGACTGAAAGTATTTCGTAGAAGAGGTTGACGTTATACAATATTGTACAGAATCTCACAAGACCAAGAACACAGATAAAATTGCGACCGCCCACAGAATGGAGGACATTATTTCTGATTTTCCTTTAATTTCAACATGGCATTTATTTTAATTTTCCAGACATAACTTTTACAAAATGTTATTTACAGAGAATAAGAAATTCCACAGTTGGCAAATCTATAGATACCTACTACTTAATATTTTTTTTGTTATTCCAGCCGGACCTGGAAATATATCTACATTCTTTTAACAAAATACGCAGCTGAGTGCTATGGTTAGGCCAGGTTTTACACAAGATAATTTCCCGGTGGACAATGCTGATTTTGGAGCTTTCTTCTGAAAAACCTCAACCGGATTGTTCCAAGATGCCTGGATTACCGTTTACTTGAGTAAGAACCCGAGTTAAGAATATTTACATGTTAGGATATTAGGCGATACACTTATCATCATCAGCACTCGCATTTTATTTTAATACTTACACATTATTGTTAAGTTCAATAGCTGTAGACAACTGTTTTGTTAACTTACCTTTAATGTTATTGACGCCACTCGTTTTTGCTTGCTAATACCAAAATAATTGGTAGTACATAAAGGAGTCGAGCCACATTTTAATGATACAAAGTTGATTAGGGTTCCACCGCTCGACTGACAATTTGTTTTCCTTCTCCTAATGTAGGTACAGAATCCATTGTAATAGCGTGGTGCAATAAAAAGCTGGAAGGAAGTTAAATAATATATGCGCGATCTATGAATAAAATCTTGCCATCTTACCTTCGTTTTGGCTCAATACATTTTTATTTTTCAATTTTTGGTGATATTCAGATGCAAAGTACAAAATCAACGGCTTTTATCAAATTGGCGGATCTTTGTGACGTTTGACGTTGAGTTTTGATAAGTTGACAGTTCAATTAAATGGATTTGATATTAAAACGGACCCAGGAGGGAGGTTAAAATATCATCAATGGTAATGGGTGATTGATTGTTGTAGAATGTTGCTGTGCAAATTTACACAAAATGAAGGCAAGACTAGGTTTTAATTAAAAAACCACTAGCAAAGTTGCAAGATAGGCTACGAATAGTTAGATACAACCTAGGTACTGCATCTATAAATTCATTTACTTTCGAACTAACCGTGAAAACGCCAAAAACCTCTTAAATACGCCACGCTTTCACGTTTAGTCAAGCATTTTGGGGTGCACGCGCCCTCTCCCAGATTGGGCGCACTCCTACGACAGACGGGCACTAATCGTTTATTTTTCAACACCGAAATCCTAAAAGGGTTCATTTACAATGTTCTTTTGTTATCTGCAGCGATCCGGGACGTCTCAAGCCCATTAATAACAGACAAAAGAACAGAAGGCTTTCTGTCTCTCGACAAATTTTCCTCGAACACCTCATTATTTTCGACTAGCTTGCCTTCTCGACTCTTGACGATTAGTTAACGTAATCTGATTATCGCATGATTAGCTTATTCATTCAATTCTCTGTGAATTGGGGTGCTATTATGTCAAATGATTTGTGTTCTTAGATATTTTGAACACTGTCGTGATCTTTTATTTATGACAGAAAAGAAGAACTAAAATCTCACAGGATCTAGTATATGTAAGAGCTTACAGATACCCTATAATATCAGTTAGTTTTAAAATAATAATGTTGAAGTGAACTTAGTGGACTCGAGGCTAGAATCGTAAACTTTTCTGTTAGAAAATTCAAAGAAGTCCTTTGTTAGGTCTCGTTCGATCTCTCCGGTCAGTTCCAGTATTTTAGCACATAGCGTAACGTTTTATGCTCGCTGCAAATGGTACATTACGCCCCGTCACACCGGTCAGTACCTACTCGGCTAGAGATCGAACTACTACTACTAAAGGCAAAAAGCTCTAAAACAATTTAGAGCTTTTTGCCACTAGGAGTTGTTCGAAACTTCCTTCATAATCGTTTGGTGTAAGAGAATGAAAGTTAGATGTAATCCTGAAGGACTAATTTTGTGTGGCTAAGATTATTATCTACCTTTCCTCAAAAAGCTCTCTCTACTGGAAAATCAAAGTAAAAGTCAAAGTCAAAGTCAAAGTCAAAAACTCTTTATTTCCTTAAATACAATAAATGTACACTTAGAAAAGGTCAAATTCTTAATAATTAAAATGATTCTACAAGTCGATCTGCTCTGCAAGTCGACGCTGATGATTATGGTAAATTTTATAGGCAATGCTTTTTTATGATGCTTGACGTATACTTAAGCTTTAAATGGTTCGGGCTTATCTAAATTGAAATGAAGCTAGGCCCAACCTAACAGCTTGTTTTCAACCGTACCTATGCCTATCAAGCGTCTAAAGGAGACAAAGCCGCGATCTCGAGGGTAAAATCCAGTGGAAAATGCGTTATCCGATGGACAGGTGCGGTGTAACCCGTCTGTCGGGCGAGGGTGACCCCGAGATAATTGATATGACTCTGGTGATACTGTTTTGAATAAAATCGCCATTTACATCTGTTTGGAAAAAGAATTGCATGTTTTTATTGCTTTTCACGGTTCAGGTGACTCTAAGGAGTTTTTTTAATGTCGTGAACATATATTTAGGTGTGCGTAGACGCGTGTTTTATGAGTATCACAAAGAAAAATATAATTTTTTTATTACTTTGAATTTTCTTGTGTTAGTTGTAATATTTCCAAGTAGTCTCCTGCACATAGACCCACTTTGTCGATTTACCCAGTCTGTGTGCTTACCTGAAACAAGATATTATAATTTGTTAAACAAACAACATAATAAAGCCTAGGACTATCTACTTAAATTTAAGCAATGGCAAAGCATTTAGCAGTTTATTTTTTTATTCTGAAATGGGTAAGTTAACGGAATAAAACAAACTAAATTCCTACCTATACACCAAAGTCAGCAACATGACCGGCGCAGATGCGATATTTCAGTGTGTGAATATTATAGGCAGCCGAAGTGTGTAGACTCCATAAAGTTGACCGATTTTTATAAATACAGGGTTCCGATTATTGATATATTTGAAATAAATAATACCCTACCACAAAAAATATTAGGTAGGTACTTAATAGCTACCAGTTAAGTACTGAAACCTAAACAAATGTCGACAAGCTACAGCAGGCCCAAAAGCTGCATCAACTCATTCTAGCTTTATTCGTTCACCCGTTGAGTTAAAAGCGATAAACAAGGGTCATTTAGCAACTTCTGCCGTAGCCTATCCCACTCATTAGGCGTGGCCTAATAAGTGGGGTGGTGTGATGCCACAGAATGCTAAATATGTATATAGTCGCTATCACGATATTAAAGCGAGACAGTATTAGGTGAAAGGATTTTTAGAAAAAAAGTAAGGACTGGTTTTGCGCTTCATTACCTTTTTGCACTTTGCGAATTACATAAAACTGTCACGACACTTTGGTTATTTTAAAATAATTTTCAAGTAGTTATTTGCTAAAAAAACATTTTATTTATTCATTCACGGAAGATTCAGCATCGTAATTCCCAGACCATTGTATCCCATTGTGGAATTTAGTTAGACCTACTAGGTAGTGGGATGCCAGGCATACGCCTCGCTCTCCTTCCCAACCAGCATTTGCCCTTTATATACAAAGAAATGCATTACACACCACGTTTAGACACACGTATAGAATCGAACTAGCCATCATATCGGCTAGTCACTGATGAGACTGACCGAGGCCGAAAATTCGGCTAGGATAGGAAGACACTATAGAATAAAATTGAAGAAATTATTTGAAACTAAATTTTTGCTATTCACAGAACATTAATCTTACACTGCAATCGTATTTTCAGCACATTCGTTTTCCGACGCTCTCATCCAATCACTCCAAATTGAATCTCCAGTCTTTCAGGCCACTATACCAGTTTATGGCAAACAGATAAACAACAAAAAGCTCCCGCATTTATGAGATGTTGCGAACGTAATAACGTTTTCTGACTGCTAAAAAGGCAGGCGGTTCTGGGAATATTTATATCGTTTTTACGAAACTTTGAAGCCACTGGACAAGTTATTGCTACCGTTGATAACGATAACAAAACACATCAGCTAAAATAAATTTACGCAACTATCGCAATCTAGCGCAAACTAAGAAGATTTTATCAAATCAAATTTGATAAAAGTCTTTAAATTTGTGCTAGATTTTTCCCTATCGGTCTGATCTTTCCAAGTTGAATTGGCTGACCTGGGGATCGACAGCAGCATCTTCCACAACAACCACCTCGCATGGCATGCGCCAAGCGTGGTGAATATGCGAGCGCGGTATGAAGTCTAGGTTTGGTCTACACAGCATTATTTTTATCCCTTCGATTAAAATGCAGCAGATTTTGAATTTTATACGAAACATTCATGCACTATTACATTATGAATGTTTCTTCGAACTCGTCATGAATTTTGTACAAAAGGTGAATAAAATCTAAAGCATTAGTTAGTTCGCTGGCCGTTTTGGGCTGCGCCATAAACTCCTGAGGCGATTATTCTTTGGTCAACTCGGAAAAAGGTACTCTTACCGCAAAAAGACGTGCCTGTCCAAAAAAATTGAGGAATTCTTACAGCACAATTGTGATAAGCTGCATCCTTACGCTACTCGTTTTCTCCACCTCATCAGCACACACGTTCATGAACAAACATACCTCCCAAATAAGGGTTTATTTTTGCTATGATCACCACTATTGGCATGTGGGTTAGAGAACGCAGTAGAGCTGTTAAAAATACATAGAATGAATCTGCTATCTTTAAATAAGGGTTTATTTTTGCTATGATCACCACTATTGGCATGTGGGTTAGAGAACGCAGTAGAGCTGTTAAAAATACATAGAATGAATCTGCTATCCTAGCGTGGATGGTTCCTTTAGTCGGTTCGTACAACATGTACGAGATGAGGTGGAGAGGTAAATTTTTAAGCTACCTAGAGTGTTGCGTGTTAATTATTTCCTTTTACTATTGTTCTTAAACATTACATAAAAGCTTGGTGCTTGGCCCTTTCATCAGATCCTTGCTTGTTGCTAGCCAAGCGTCCTTCTAACGAAAACGCTGAAACCAGTTGAAACGATCCATTTTCTCTTTAATTAGAATCGCATACAAAATTTAACTTTCAAGGAAGCTTTTGAACATCATTAATATTTGTAGGAAACGTAACTTGAAATGTCGCACTCAGTGGCTGTCTCTGGCTGGCTGCCGGCCAAATCTAGGGATCTAGGTAAATAGTATTTTAATACTATATACTATATGTGTATAAGGCTACAGGATGACTTGTGGGGTCTGCAGCCAGGGCTTTAAAATCCTTAGGGGACCAAAGCCTTTTAGATAGCTTTTATCTAAATTGGTTAGTTGAGAATATTTTCACATTTGTTTCATGGAATAGTTCATAGTTTTTCATAACAAAAAAATGTTACAAGTCAATTATCTAAGCATGATATACAATTCTATAATTGTACCTACTTTAACATAAAAAGTACATTAGAAAGGCTGGTAGGGGGTAGGGGCTCCTCTATGGTGACGCTGATAACATTTTCTATCATTGTATTCCGATACCATTGTGTAGTATTTAACCGACTTCAAAAGAGAAGGAGGTTCTATGTTCGGCTGTTTGTATGTGGGTATGTTTTTTTTATGGACGTCCGTCGATTTCTTCGTCAATTATGGATAAACATTGAAAATTATTTTGCTAATATATATAAAGTAAATGACCCCGAGATGGTGACATAAAAATTGTATTCCCAATAGATTAGCAGGTATTTGTCCAGCAAAACTAACATAAGTATACAAATATTTACGAATTAGAAATCGGTTTTGAGTTTTTTCAAAACAATCAAATTATGTTAGTAAAATTCATACTGTACTAGAGGTGAAATTTTCATAACATTTCTCATTGCAGACGCACCGGCGATCCAGTGGCCTTGGCAACGCTAGAAAAATAGTTGATTTGTAACCATTAAGGCAGCTGGCGGACCTGGTATCGGAATTCCCGAGGTTTTCACGGATCACCGCCGTCGAAAAGCTTGCACACCCTATAACTAAAGATCTGAAGCCGTCGGAGCGTGAGCACACTAACCCATATTACATTACTGGCGGGTTCCACTTGATTCTTTTTTTATAACTTCGTTGCGTACAGGATTTATAGCGCCCCGAGTTGTGGTTTCGAGCAGTTGGATTTTTTCAGAGCACGTAGGGTTTACAGTTTTTTATTTATTATATCGAACACTTACTGTGGTATCGGGTGAAATGTGCTGAGAAAAATGTATGCGTGCCACCTGGGTGATATGTATTTTTACAATGTTAAGGCCTTTACGCTACAATGTTTATGAGTATGGAGGTAAGTATTGAGATGAGAATGTACACGTAAAATAGAAAAAGTACAACTGGAATTGTCACTACTTCAACTTTGACGAGCGAAGAAGTTCAATGGCCGGCTATACATAGTACTTAATAATATTTTGGTAGGTTACCAAATTCAACATGAATTCTGAGTGAAATACAGCGTCTCGTGACGTATTACGAGTTATCCATGAAAACTGATGCAGCTCAATCGGTTATGATTGAGCCAATAATTATCAGTTTATAATCTAAGATAAACTGTCTCAAACGACATTAAATCCACGGCTATGACGTGAAAAAATCAAGTTAGAAAATTTGATATTGTTCAGGGATCCACCTCTTGCTGTGTTTTTGCAAAATGTTCTTAAAAAAACGAAAACTTACGAAAACCACCAATGAATAAAAATCCTTCGACCTTCACGATCACATTGTCGCTGGACCCAAAAACTACGGTCACTTCCTTTTTACGGCCATAGAAGTATTATTTAGCACCCTGACGATAAGGCAGTTTCCACACGCCATTCCCAAGTCCTTGAAAGTGATTGTTTTCCTCTAATATTCAATAAATCCCCTATAAATCGAATTCGGTCTAAATTACAACTTGTGATATACTACAAGTACATTTCTCAAGTGTCGTGGTTCGTACCGGAGCGTACCCGAAGGATGTTTAACTTCTTAATAAAAAGGAAATATAGTTCGAGGTTTTTATAGATGGAAATTTCTGTTGTTGCGATAAAATAAATAAAAAGTCCCGTGAATATAAATAAAGTCAATTGTCACAAGTGTTTTTTACGGTATCGGTGAGATCTGACTTCGGAAGTTTGTAACAAGTACGGATGTACTCGTTACGAATCCTATCCTTCAGAGAAACTCCGAGCATATAAGTATTTAGTTAAAAATAGTACAAAGGCACAACCTATTTATATTTGGGCAGTTGTTCCTAAAATATTTGAAGTCAGTCAATGAAGCCACAAGAGCCCAATCTCGCGACTGTTTGCGGTTTGAGCGAACTGCCAAGTTTTAGTTCTACGTTATTATTATTTATTTTAGATTTTGTGTGGTTATGTTATGAGGTGTAAAGTTAGGTGCGAGTTTATAATACCTACCCAAATGAATGTAGGTGCGAGAACTGAAATATTTTGACAACTTGCTTCACTTACACCTTTAGGAGTTTATGAACTTTGTGTTGCTTACCTACAGAACATTTAGAGCTAAAGTATCTTTGGTGCTTAATGTTATGTAGTCTTTTAATGTTACAAGAGACTGAAAGAAGACCATTATCTACAAAACAACAAAATTCAAGAATGAAACCTAGATACCAATCATCACTCATCTTTGGTATTAATATAGACTGCCATCGAAGTATGTATTAAAGAAAAATTGTTTTACGATCGCGATATAAAAACTGTTCGACATAAAAATAGTAATTTTTTCACGTCTCATTTTATCAAATGAAATCGAACGTTAAACCATAATATCCTTCAAACGAGGCATCTTCATATCTCAAAGTCATTAAAACTTGTAAAAGGGCTAGTGTACACATAAAATTTAAATACTTATTCTACCAAGCAGCGCTTCAGAACGATTTCCTGAGATGTTATATAACTAAATAAGATTTAGCTTGATGTCCATGTTCCTTGAAGCTCGTACCAATATGGCATAACTTCATTGTTAAAATAAAAATAAACCGCCAAGTGCGAGTAGACTCGCACACGAAGGGTTCCGTGCCGTAAAAATCAGGCAGTTTTTTCCAAGAACATCAATATTTCACTTGTTAAGAGACCCCTTTAAATTTTCAACTTTATTTTATTTTTATTACTTGTTATTCTTACAGTTGAAATGTCACTTATTTATAGAAATTTTCATGTTATCTATTGTAGTTCAAGAGATACAGCCTTGACAAATGAAGAGCAAAAACAGCCTAATACACATTATCTGAAAATTTCTTACGGTTCATGAGATGTAGCCAGCCACGTGACAGTCGGGCGGAAGGACGGACGGACGGACAGCGGAGGCTTAGTAATGGGGTTCTGTTTTCACCCTTTAAGTATGGAACCCTAAAAACCTAGGCCACTTAATTTTCTTGAAATATTTTTATTCGAACGACGCGAAACTCTCCCAAAACCATTCCCTTATCGATAGCCCTATCGCAATCATCCGTAAATGTGACGCAACGCTCAAATGCTTTACGACTATTTGTAGGTTTCGCGGATTTCCGCACGCTCACGCACATTTTAAGCAACCCATGTCAATATTTTCGAAATTGGAGTGCAAAACTGAGTATTTATTCTTACGAAACCGCAATCAGTAATATTTCCTTTCCTTACCTTTCCCGTAAACCATAAATTTAATTAATCTGTAAAAACAGCAATAAGGTGGGTTCACTTGAATCTTAAAACAGGAGAAGAGCCTACTCAGGATTTTTTTTTTATGAAAATAATACTTTACTTTGAAGACACGGTTAATTACCATCCACCATTATCATTGGTAATTTCATACCTATTAACCTTAAATGGCGCTCTCTGTTAGGAAAATTCTGACTGGATATAAGTGGCTTTAAAGTGGCTTTTAATTCTGGCTGTATTAATATTAATGGTAATTTATTCTTTATAACGTTTTATGAAGATACCTACTAGCCTTTAATAATCTCTACACAGGAGTTTTTTTGAGAGAAAGAGTGGCATAGATAGTTAATTTCGATGTGGTAATTATTTGACACCTCAGTGGCGCACAGCGGGATAGTCCGCCTGCGACGCAGAACGTTCGGTTCCCGCCGCCGCCGGACAAATGTTTGTATGATCTGCAGGTATTTCTGCAGCCTTCTGAGTCTGGGTGTTTCATGTATGGAACCGGTAAACAACACACAAGCTCTGCTTACGTTGGGGCAAGATAACGCTGGTAAAATACCCACTAAGGTTAATAAAAAAAACGGATTTCTAGTCTAAAACAACAAAAACGCATTTTATTTTCCAAAAAGTAGGTATTTCTGATCATAAGAGGTAACCAACATCGATGTTTATGATCTTTCATAGATGTTTAAGAATAATTTTAAGATTGGGCCGATTTAGTTGGAGAATGTTGGCTTCTTATAAAATCTTTTTTTTTTAGTTGAAAATTCCTTTTAACCTAATAAGTATTATTAATTCTACTTAATATCTTGATCTAAACCCATTCACTGGGGTTAGCCCATTAATTATATTTGAACTTTAAGTGAAGTTTATTGAAATAGTAACGAATAGTTTGGAGGAGCTTCAGAGGGTCAAATATATTTAGATATTATAGATCAGTTGGATGAATGGGCTGATAAACTTTAGCATTAACCCGGAAGTTCTGCTCAATTAATTAGCAATGTATAGATCAAAGAATATATCTTCTTACTGGCTAACTTAGTTATTAATTAATATCCAATAATCTCTTTCCTGCTAAAAGATAAATTAACAATAAAACATACATAGAAGAATACAGGAAGTATACCTCTATAATTGAAGTAACTCATTAATATTGTTAAACGAAAGTTACTCGTATCGTCCATTAAGTACCTAGCCGTGGATTTTAAATGAGAGAGAACAAAGGGTATGTTTTAATAAACACAAAATGAACTTAACTTATGTCTACAACGCAAGCAAAGCCCCGGACAGAAACTAGTCACTAATAAAATTCAATTTAAGAAAAGTCTACTCACAAAGAAAAGTCTTATTGTGCTTTCCCATTTAGCGCAGCGAGCTGAAGTACAGTCGAGTGCACTCCGGTTAAACGAACAAGTACAATCTCGTCGTTAAGTTCTTTTTTTTTTTTTTTTTTTTATTGTTTAACAAAATCAACAGCCCTTATATCTAAACAGTTCTAACCTTACTAACCTAACTTACGGCCAATGCGAGATTTACATTATACAAAATAAACTTACAAAATACCGACAGTCTAACATAAACAAAACACAACAAACAAAATACAACTTATAGAAATAATAAAAGTACAGGTAAATTAGACAAATAAGATATAATTTAAGCTACCGCAATAAATTTAAATACATATATATATGTACTTGCCTTGTTCTAATAACAGAATACAGTTATCTGTTTTTGTCTTCTACATATATTATTTTATCTTTCAATTTACTTTTTAGCAGGATTCCAGAATATGAACAAAGTGATAAATAACTACCTATAGAAAGAATATACACTTAAAGAAATAATTGTTATTCCACTCTAGGTTTTCCTTTGAAACAGTTGAGCTAACTGCAGACTGCTACAAACAACTTAAATGTAGATCAACTGATCCAAATCAATACCAATCGTTCTCAAGACGCTGGCTACATTGCCCTGCACTATTGCTTATTACAATTCTTTATTGTAACAATAAGATGTCCAGATGTTCAACTTCTTACATTATGTACCACTAATATACAAAGTTCTCGGTTGTAGTTTGCCCGCATTGCCCAATTTGTCCATCTCGTATGACAAAAAGGCGTATCTATTTGTAAAGATTACCCGCATTTCGAGGGATCGTATTGCTTTCAGCTGGACCCTCGAGGATTTACCAAATACAGCGCTATTAATAAAAATATCAATCTGATTTATATGCGATCATCATTCTTAGCTTCTTTAAGATTGTATGAATGTCTGCCTGTGCATACAGCCACTTGATATTTACCTGATTTTCGTTTTTGCCTTTATGAGTCTGCCGGGATATAACTCTGTTAGATGACTGCTGTATATTGATTGTTTTTATGTGTAGTATGTGTATTTTTGAAAAGCCTGTAAAAAAAAGAGCTATTTTTGTTTATTCATTTTATCATTATCAGGCCAGGATTTTGCAGAGACATCGAATATTATCAGATGTCACCACGTCTTCTCGCTGTATACAAATAGTAAGTCCTAGTTTACTCTGATTTACTAATAGCATCTCTTGGGAGAAGGACTAAGGATTTCGGTTTTTGTTGAGTTTCTGATTGAAACAGATTATTGTATGCATTTCCGGGCGGCACGTTTTATTTTATTTTGGAAGGTTGTGTATGATTATGGTATTGCGCATCACAAGTGTTTTGAACTTTCATACAATAGTTATAGGTTCACTTTGCTGATGTAACTCTAGCTCGAAAATGGATCAGGTTGGTCACGGTCAATGACACAGTGTGGTATAACCCGCGCGCGGTCAAATGCAATGCAACAATTAGAAACTGCACAAAGAATGGTCGGACATTTACTTTGAGAGCGCTTTTACTTTTACCATCCCGGTAACAGTACTTTGGTTGCCTGGAAGAAATGTACTTACTATCTGTTTTATAAGGTGATGAATAAAGCATTATCTATCTATCAAAACGCTCTCATAGTACGAACGATTTTGAAAACGAGCGGTTTGTATACCTTCAATATATTTTATTGTATACATACAACATTTATGAATTTCTTCAAAAAAGCCAACAACTTTTTGAAACTACTTTCACTACAGACTGTACTCTGAGCTCAGCAGAGTACCTACAGAGTAAAGCTGTCGTAAGAAGACATCATTACATGACGCGAACTATCAGTTATTATGTCCCTTAATTAGGGAGAAGCAAATCAATCATCAGACTATGGTGAACCTATTGTTTATTCTGTGGCGTTGGCGAAAACAGATTGCGTTACAGTCCGTTCTTATGTAAGCTAACATCAGTTATAAACTTTAATAGGTATTTGCGAAGACTACCTTCTAATTGAAATGGAACCTCCTGAGATTGTTCTCTACTATTTGAAGCAAATAATATAGTTTAATAATAAAATAATAGTTAGCTACCATCTTATCCCGCTCGACGCTCTCCAGCTCAGAGTTAAATGCTTGTAACTCATAATCATAATTCTTTGCAGCTATTTTCAGATAAAATAAATTCATATTGAAAACAACACAAAAAGTTTCGCTTTAAATGATAACAGCCTAAAACGTAAATGTGTGGCGAGTTGGAAAGTAGGTTTCCTCGTCATACAATATACATATGTACGTCCACTGCTGAACATGTTTCCAAAACGAGGAGTTTTGCTATAGTTACCACGCTTGGCAGGCGGATTGGTGATCTTTATCGAGGTGTTAAGGAGATAAGCTGCTGCCCTTCCTCTAGTAGGTTCCCAAGTAGATCCAAAGTAGGCTCCTGCACAACAAAAGCTAACGTCAAACTGATGACGATGATGATCAACAAGGTATACCGAGTGTGATAAATATAAAAAATCATAAAATCAAGCGCTCACTAATTCCTTTTGGCACAGTTCCTTTTGATCACACTTCTGATACAAGAGTAAACAAGGTAAAGTAAATTAATGTAAGGGCTCTTCAGAGATCAAATAAACTGCTAGTTATGTCAATACCAGTATGAGCACAGACTTATCTGTTGACTGAGATGATATTATTAATGATTTTGGTTATTTCATCTGTTAATTAAATTATGAACCGATTTTGGGCATGAAAGTAAATTGTTGAAAATCATGCTTTAATCATCCTTTTCACATGTCTAACAGACCTTAAAGTGAGCGCTAAGTGGACGGCAAAGTAGAATATTCCATCTTAAATTAAAATAACCATTTTCATGATACTTCGTCCATGTCCTAATAGCAAGTCTTCAGAAATAGCCAGTCCGAGGTGGCCGCAACCTAATTTGAATACATTAGGCAGCCACTCCAGTTGACCTTAATAATCATCCTCCTGAAAGTGGTGCATGTTTGATCACATCTCTTACATACATACATATAGACAGGTAGGTACCTAAGTTTATATGAAGCTGTGGTAGATAGAAGGCTAGAAATCACGGACGGATATTACACCACAAATTAAATAGAAGGGCAAAAGACCGGTCGAATAAGGTCAGAACATGTATAATCATCTTTGTTTTAGCTTATTTCATACCTAAACCAGTTTATTATTTATTTACCAAGATTGGAGCCCGTTTCCGGTTCAGCGCAACCTATTTAAACACTGAAACTTTGATGTCTCAATCAGCCGAGCGAGCATCACAAAGGCGAGTTCAAAAGAAACTTTTCTCTAACATAATACGATTTTCAGAGTCAATACACTATAATAATATCGCCATGTTACTTTTCCCGTCATGTTACTATGACTTACGAGATATTTCAATGAAATAAGTTCAAAGTAATAAAAATAATAAATATTCGATAAAATCGCATAAACGAACGAATTAAAGATTCCAGTTATAATTTTCTGAATATGACATTTTTATGTTTTGTACGTTGTCTAATAACATTGATATTTTTATAAGTGGTTCACAAATATTCGTGATTTCGTGGTCGCTATTTTCGTTTACTCCCACCTGTTCTGTTGAGTAGTTAACATCTTTTCACCGTGTTTTGGACCTCACCCTTGGCCTTCGACGGGAAAAGAATAATATAATGCTATTAATTCGTTACAAAGACTACCTGGTGACCTTCTTTTCTTACTCTCTTGCTATGTCTACTTCGACTTTTCTAATAAACCAGAATCAACCAAATTGAACTAAGCTACGTAAAACCTTATAAACTTTGACTTTGTCACAGCGTAATTCATTAGGGAACACAGCTACTTGTATTTTCTAACTGAAAAGGTTGTTCCTTACTCATCTGTTGTTTAGGTACTAGTAACGTAAACTGAAGCAAGTAGAGCTCGTACTTGGCATGTTACCAAGTATTCTATGACATTCAAATGTTTGCAATGCAAGCTTTGAAACTTTGGAAAGGAATGTATGTATAAGAACATTATGTAACTATGCAAGTAATCCTGGAGTAAGAGCTGGTGTTATGCCAGATTTGAAAAACAAGCTTTTAAGACTCTGTTGGTAATAAGATGATGAAAAGCCAGATTTTTCAAAGGGCAGGTGTTGGAGATCGGTTATTTCAGTAACGCATCTAAAACTTCACGTAAAATACCAATCAAAATACTATTAACATATTTGTATTGATTTCATTGATTAGAATATAGAGGTACAGGGTAATTCATTGATAAACAAAGAGATCAATGGGAAAATCGGAAACATTCTAAAATATAATACCTAAAGGCCAGGGCAAAACAATAGGTAATTGTAATTTCGTCAAAATTTTTCTTGTCTTCGTTACGCTGATAAACGGTTCACCAACCGAATCCTAGCGCTAAGCAGAAGCAACCTTCGCATCATGACAAGAGCCCTAACTGGACAATGTCGCCTTAACAGGCACATGTTCAAACTGGGTCTAAGCGACACACAATCCTGCAGATTTTGCGAAGAGGCGGAGGAAACGCCTCTCCACCTGCTAGGAGAGTGCGGAGCACTGATGCAAAAACGTAGCATCCATCTGGGCAAGCACCTGCACAGCCCAGACGAGCTACGAGCCATCACCCCGAAGAAAATCCTGCAGTAGCAGCTGCAAGGGTTAGTGGCGAACTATGAACGTCGCAGCTTCAGGGCTGAACAATTGAGTGGCGATCACAATAGGCCTTTCATGGCCGCAGTGACACGAAAGCCACCTAAAGCAAATAAAAAAAAAAAAAATACGCTGATTTAGTTCACATATAGAAGAGGTGCTTGCTTGCTAGAGATGTGGAAATGTCTCACTAACACACTTGCTGTGTTCGTCTCCGTACTAGCTCATATCAAACGTAATTGCTTGTAGAATAGAAGCAGAAACTAGTATACACTCACTCGTACCCACTTGAGGAAATGAGTTTGTAGAAGTGCGCTACCGTGTTATAACGGTCGGAATATGTGAATATTTTTAGACGGTGGGAACTTTACCTACAGCAGGATTTTTTGAGAGTTCTTCCGGTCTAGATAAAAGTGCAAATCAAGATTTTTTAAATGTTCTTACATATCAACTAAACTTACGGGTATGTATAGAAAAATATTTTCGATTTGATTTTGATTTAGGGCTTGCGTATATAATAATTGAAATATTTCCCGGGAAATAATAGTTATACTTTAAATGCTTTCTCCTTGAGATTTTAGGACATGACAACCTTTGTCAGATCAGCTTTTATAGAGTAGTAGTATAGTAACGATAAATACCACCATATTTAAAAGATTATTTATTTCTGAGCATAAATATACTGACGAAAATAAAGTCATTTTGCAATATTTCGTTCATTATCTTATCGCTCAGCTAGAAACTAAACACCGCTTTTCAGTAAATCGTAAAGCCAAGGTTTTAGTATAATATCTTATATTTTAGTACTTCAACTTCTTTATTTTTGGCGCCGCTTGCTTTTCGTTACGACTCTGTCAGTCTCAGTAAGGGGTGACATAAACTTCAAAATAATATGATCGGTACAAAACTATTGTGATCGGTATAGTGAAAGCAGAGAAAAATGTTAAATTTTGCTTCAAAATGATTTATCTAATTTTAATAGGATAACACAACATGAAAAGCATAAAGCACAATGATTAAAGCAGCAAAGATATTAAACATACTTCAGCAAGTCCGTATTTGCCAGCGACAGATTTGTCGTGTATGCCTTTATTATACTTTTCGGTTCAAGAAATTTACATAATTTCTGTTTTGAACGTGTTTTGCCGACTGCGTGTACAGTAGGTACAGACCTAAATGTTCTAGCAATAAAAATTTAGTTATTTAGTTAATAGAGTTTAACTTTGTATGTTATTTTAGTCTGTATGTTAGTCGCGTGAGTGGCGAGATGAAATTAGTTTGGTAAATTCTAGTTAAAGCTATTCAAGAAATTTACTTTGCTGTTATGAAGCTTCTGAACATGGTTTCATTAAAGTTAAACAGAACGACTAAATAATTTGCATAAAGGTAGTTTGTTGCAAAATCACGACTGTTGGTCATGAAGCTTAATGTTATATAGAAGTGTATTCTAGATAATTATTTCTTCGAATATTCCAAATTCGTGTAGTTATTCTCTTGTTATTCTTTAAAGATCTCCCTTTAAGACTTTTGTTTCAGTTGTCCTGTCGAGAAATTCCCCGAAATATATCTTATAGAAGATTAAAAAGAAAAATGGAATTAAGTTGTTGTTTGTAAATAATTAAACTTTCGTCTACAGGGTGCTCCCGAGACGTCCCGGTTATTTAAAGAAAAAACTTTACGCAGCCGCGCTGCGTAAAGTTGGTTCTGAGTAAATAAATATGTCATTCACTAAGCTCAGAGAATCTCGTGAAAAATGCAGGAATTACTGTCGCCGACAAATTGCGTCCGCGTTCTCGTGTTGTATTTATTTAATGTATGTACGGAAGGTGGCTAAACAACAACTGTGGTTTCCATAGGCGGATATTGATTTTACGAAGAGAATGTGCATGTTTTTTTAAGGTAATAATTCATTTTCCTATGTCATTAAAGGTTTGGTGAATGGTAAATGCTATTATATTCTACCGCGGTATTATTTTCTGCATATTGAACTCTCTGAGCGGCTTCAGCCTCTCAGAGTCACTCATGATTGAGGCTTATAGAGATGCAACCAAAATTGGAACTGAACCAGTCCAAATCACTCCCAAGCCCGCTTATTGTTTTCCCTTTCACTTTTTCCACGTGAGACGTCAGGTTATAAAACAAAATACCTTGATGTTCAATCATTAACTGTTTAAACACCACCAAATAAACAGCCAAGTGCAAGTCGACTCGCACACTAAGGGTTCCGTACCGTAAAATTCAGGCTACATTTTCAAAGGACATCAAATTTTGCATTTGTTTGGAGACCTATTTAAATTTTCAACTTTATTTTCTTTTGTATTTATTATTATTACAGTTGAAGTGTTACTTAATTATAGAAAGATTCATATGTATAAGTATTGTAGTTCAAGAGATACAGACTTGACAAATTAAATGCAAAAATAGCCAAAAAAAAACGTTTGTAGTATGGGAGCCCACTTTAATTTTGATATTTATTTTGTGTTTATTATTTTTACTGTAGCAACAAAAGAAATAAACATTCTCTGAAAATTTCAACTGTCTACCTTTTACGGTTCATGAGATAGAGCCCTATGACAGACGAACGGACGGACGGACGGACAGCGGACGCTTAGTAATAGGGTTCCGTTTTGACCCTTCGGGTACGGAACCTTTAAAAGGAAATTGTGTAATAAGACTCGTGACGTCAAAGTAGCTACATAATATGCAAAATGTTACACGCTCGGTTACAATACAAATCGGCAAACCTTTGCTTCTATCTAGATATATTTATGTGTTTCCGCACCATTCATTCGAAGTCTACTTTTACTGATTTATTATATTAACTTAATAAAGAATACTCTATCATCGTATCATATATCTGTGCGTCTGGTCGACGCGACGCGTGACCCGAAAGCTGGCGGGTATCTGGCGCAGCGCATCAGCATTGCCATACAGCGGGGCAATGCATGGATCAGTTGAGCTACCTGTAGATTGTTTGCAACAGTCTGCAGTTAGCTTAATTGTTTCAATTGTAAATACTAGTTCTAATTTGTTTTTATTATTGAATTGTAATTTTCTTTGTCAATAACGAGAAAGATCAAACAAACTGGGTCTCTTTCAATATATCTAATTGAAAGAGATATAGCTGCAAACTTGTACTAAGTTATTCGCAGAATTTAGAAATCAAATATGTAATCAGAACATATATAATTCACGCCATCCCCTCATACGTTTTATTCGTAATCCTAGCAATAATGAAGCTCCATATCATGCTATCACAGCATACAGCAATAGTTTCCGGCCTCAGCTCCCGCGGGTGTACGGAACACTTTGCAGCATTAATGCAGACCACGTTTTAATTAAAACAAAACGGTCGAGAGACCCTGTATGTTTGTTTGAGCTACTCGTGTCTTTTGAGAACCTGAACGTCCTAAATAATGGCCGTTCTAGCTTTCGCCGCCAAGGGGGTTGACATTTTAATGTTCTGAATTACCAACACTAACGGCCCTACCGTACGTACACATTGTATGCATGTATGTACTGCTGGTACTACGTTGTTACTAGGTGCTGTGGAATAATAATATCACGTTCCAAAATCGGCATGTACAAAACTTAATGCTGGGATTAATGACGAAAGAGTAGTTGAGTTTCTTGTGAGAGAGTACGCTTGGAAAAGTAATAACCATGTCTTTCTGTCTTCTAGTTTGTATGATGTGGTTACAAACTTGAGGCTAAAGGACAAAGCACACATGTACCTACCTAAAGCACCGCGCTATACAACAGCTCCCGCAAGCCTCCGTTCATTCGGCGATGACAGCTAGCAGTAAGCTTACTGTCCGCACACGATCAGTACAGAGCGGTATGATCGTACAGCTTGCTACAAGCGAGCGGCCCGCACACATCAGCACACTGCGTCCACTGCTGAACATGCCTCCCCCAATCGAAAGGGTTTTGCCATAGTCATCACGTGTGGCAGGCCTGGTTATCGCAGTGGAGCTGCTAAAGGTACAGAAGAAAGCTGCTGCCCTTCTTCTGGTAGGTTCCCTGAGTCGGCTCTTACAGGCTGAGTGTGAGGGGTTGATTATTACGCCGGGACCGCCACGGCCAGTGTAAACGAATTCGGCCGGCTCGGCCGGATAGATAGATAGATAGATAATTCTTTATTCACAGAAACTTATATATAAAACAGTATGGTACAGAATTGGCGGCCTTATCGCTTAAAGCTATTTCTTCCAGGCAACCAAAGCTTAAAATATACTTCAAAGGATGGCGGAGCTAATTAAACATATAAAACTAATACAAACTATAACAAACTAAATAAACATTACAAAATAATTTATATTGCTTTTAATATTTCGCGAAACTCCGCAGGATTATTGTAATAAAAAATAAATTGGCAATACATACATTGAAGAGAGTATTTTATGCCGACCGACGGGGCACATATGCATGGAAATGTTCTATTTATTGCGGGCACGTACGATTAATGTGTAAAATGCGCTACCGCATTGGATTTTGTACCTATTCATGTAGTTTTAGGAAAGTGTTCTGTGCTCGTATTGTATGCTAGGTGATATAAGTTGGAAGGATTCACTAGTAGATGGACTTGGTACGCGGTAAATCATTGATCTGAAATTAAACTACGTCGTGCACACATGGTTAACATCTGCTGACTGGCCGCCTTAGCCTCAATTTGCCTGGGAGGACATCTATGGCCAAAGTATTGTTAAGTTCCCCATAACCCCGCATTGTCTATATTAGTGGGCTACCCTGAACTGTCCTCCGATAATAGTTCCATTTACACAATCTTTTCAGTTCATCGTTTTAATTATTCAGCTTTAGTTTCATTGTGGGAACCACGGTTTTCATTATACCGTACACATTTCTAAAAGGGCCCGACCTTTCCGATTAATGTCTGAGATACAAAAGGGACCAAAAGCGTGCCCGATGGTTCACGTTAATATACATACTGGCTATTGCGTCGCCTGTTTCTCTTTGAACTTGGCTGACGCTGTATCGCGCGTCTCGATAACTCAGTTATTCCATGCTTATCTTCAATTTTTTTTTTTTTTTTTCGTTGAAAGTATTACTACATATATCGGACGATAAAAAAACTGAAGACGGTCACGCCAGCTTGGAATAAATGAGCTCCACAATTAACTTAAATAAATAATAAATAAATAATTAGTAAGTAACTGAAAGAAAGATAAACTCAATAAACTTAAAAGCTTAGTTTGGTTACTGGAAATTCAAAGAGATATTAATTTTAATAATACTAGACGTTACACTTATTTTGTCATCTATCTTTTATAGAACTTTAGTAAGAAGGTAGGTAACCAAGTATTTGCATAAATCTCAGTCTAATAGCTTATGTAGATAATTTATTTCACACTAGTATGAGATGAGATTAACGGTAGCATATGTCCTTAACCGGTATACTGTCTATCTCCTTGCTAAATTTCATAAGTTCTGTTCAGCTGTTTAGACGTTTAAAGGTAACACTCAAACAGACAGAGCTAGATTATAATGTAAGTATGGATAGATTCACAATATTATATCCACATCACCCATTATACTAAGAATACGATCAAAGTGAACAAAACAAGTGGAAACTGATCCATTAGTGGATCTGCAGTGTGGATCAGAATGGAATGGAGCAAAAACTCGCAATAAGTAGCAAAAATTCTTTGTGAGATGATAAATTCCATATGAATCAGGATTCGCGTAGACGTGAAGAATCACTTAGACAAATTGGCACGCAGCTACACGCAAGGCATAAATGATATCCCAAAGCGGATTCCAGTCCTTTATAAAACAAAGTACGTGAATGGTGCGATAGCTAAGCCAATATAGTTCATAGAGCGTGAAAGCCTTGGGTGAATTCGAGCCAGGGTTGAATTCTTAGAGAATTCTTTATAATTTTTATCGCTATTGCCTTCAGCAGCGTGAGAAATTATAAATTTAATGTTATTATTTTATTCTTCATATTTTATTAAGACTTCAAGCTTTTAATGAAAATATGTCATTCGACAAGACAGAGATAGGTATTGAAAATAGCTTTAAATACAATTTTATGAATAAGTTCCCGACAGTTTGACGCTTCTCTTCATAAGGTACAAACTATAACGTTGTTGGCATTGTTCAAAAAGAAGTTACGCGCAAGTTTGAACAATTTTATCGTGCGTCTTGTCTTCTGCTGAACTTTTTGCGTCTCAAAGAAGCATACACCTATATAAACGCGTACCTACACGTTAAATAAACGATGTCAGTGTCTAAAATTTGGTCCATAGCATTAATGGATAATGATAAGGATGTTTGGTAGAACGAGCGCATCTATCTAGATACTAGCACATCTTACGCAGGTTATACCTACCTACTTGTAGGATAGGTACTTGCGCAATGGACCAACACTTGAATGCGGAAAAGGGTACCTACATTATCTCAGCCGAAAGACGACATTCACTCCTGGCCTTCCTCAAAGACCTCTACATTAACCGGCCTGCGCTGCCAGTGGTTTCCCGAAAGGATGCATCGTTAATCCAGCAATAGTACTTTTTCGATAAACTAAACAGGTTAATATGCATGTGCAAAAGGTAATTTCCTCTTTACTTTAAAAAAGAAGTGGCCTGCTTAATTTTAATAAAATTTAAAGATAACCTTAAATTTTATTAAATTTCTTAAATAACTTTCGTGTCTGTTTCAGAAAAACAATCTTACGTTCATCGAAATTGCCAATTAAACCCCGAACGTTGGATGCATATTTTTTTTATTTTACAATCTGATTTATGTCAGTATTATCGGAATGGTAAAACTTTTCTATGAAAAACTGTCGTAAAAAGTAATTTTTCATCTGAAGATTAAAGGGCTAAAGGCACCCGCAAGTTCGGAAGGTCCAGTCATTACGTGCAAATGAAGTCGTGTTTGAAAAGGGCTTATTTAGGAACTGGCAATGGAGAGTGTGAAAAAGGCTTGAGGGTGTTTGAAAGAGGTTGAGAAATTATTTACGTTTCGTATTCAGGATCATGAATAGGGACCACTGGTCGGCTGACTGTGCTTAGAAAATGAATATTTTATACTCGGTTTTCTATGGGCACTTAAAATCGAAACGTAGCATTTGGGCAATATCTGTATTAGTCTTGGTTGCAGTTTATAATGGAACACACAGATGGACAAATATTACCGAAACTCAAAGCTATTTCCAACTGGAAACAGATATAAAACCCACAGAAAAAGTTTGCCCTAACGTTACAATGATGATCGTAAAATAGCTACTAGGATTTACCAAAAATGTGACCCATTTACCTTTGAATCCAGAGTTTTATATCTATAATTTTTTTTAATAACATTTAGGCACCTCCTACTTTTGTAGCATTAGAGAATAAAAGACCGTGGTTGAACATTGGAAACAAAAGGTTCTGTTCTGCACAGAAATACGGACTGGGACTTTTTTCTAAAATGAATGCAAATTTACCTTATTGGAGCTTTTTTACCCCTAACATTGATTGAAAACAAAGTTCAATTCAGCCACACACGAAAGTGTGAGGCTGTTTCACAACCAAACTGATGCCACCTAAATCGACTGTCGTAGATGTTAACATCCGATGATGATGATGATTTAAACAATCCTGAATTTAGAGAAGGTATAGGAATGTCGAGTAAATCCATACTTATGTAGCTATGTTTCCAACATTTATCGGTTTATACCTACACTAGCTGCTGCCCGCGGCTTCGCACGCTCCTTTCCGAGATAGACAGTAGCCTATGTCCATCCCCAGGATACTATTTACATCCCTGCCAAATTTTATTGAGATCCGTTCAGCCGTTTAGGCGTGAAAAGGTAACAGACAGACAGAGTTACTTTCGAATTGATAATATTATTAAGTAATATGGATTGTAAACAATTGTATGGTTTCCACTAAAACTAATTAAATAATTGGACGACCAGTAAATACCTATTTCCTTTAACTGGTTAGGCAATGTCGATTAAGGCTATACCTACATTTTTCGTTCCATATTTAGTATGGTTTCATGAACATATATTACTGGAACGCCTCTAAAGGTACTGTAATTGTGTTGCATCAAATTTGTGACAGCGTTCACTGGCACATATTACATATTATATTTGAAAATTAATGTTCATTTTAATAGAAGCTTTCTTGGCCCAAAACCCTTCTAACTCAAACAGAAAGTTAATTTATTAGGAAGCTTTAGTTCAGATTACGTTTGCACTTTAGTGCACTAGAGGAGTAAATATTGACTTGTCTTTCCTTTACCTTATCTGTATCTCAATTTAAATATTTAAATATTTTTAATTTCATCATCATCAGCCCGTATAAGTGCACTGCTGAACATAGACGTACCCCAAACGACGACGCCATGAACAGCGGTCTTTCACCGCCTCCATCCATCGACTCCCTGCGACCGCTGCAATGTTGTCAGTCCATTGGGTGAGAGGTCTTCCCACACTCCGTTTCGCATTGCATCGCGGTCAACTTGTACTTCCCAGCGGTTATCGGTTCTGCGAGTTATATGACCTGCCCACCGCAACTTCAGCCTGCTAAATCTGACAGCTATTTCGGTTACTTTGATTCGTCTACGGATTTCTTACAAATTAAAAAAAAACTAGACTAGACTAGACTATTGGAAATCCAGCATTTACTGGTAGGTAAGGTACGCATCTGAGTAATTTTAAATTTTTCAAGAACAATAAGGAAGCTTTGGAATCGGAATAAGTTCCGTGGATGCGACATGGATACTAACTAATATAATAATAACTTTTGTTTTTGCGTCTTTGTTCTCGGTAGAAAGTTGTTAGTGTTATGTTTTTGAGGAGGCTCAATATGTAACCCGATGTATATAGAGATGTGGCATGATAAGTATGTGCTACCTACGTACCGACATAGGCTGTAGGTAAACTACAATAATTTTGTGAAAAACGATGTATTGTTCCTTTATTTTCTTTTCTGAAACCATTGAGGAATTCCATTTTGACAGCCATAATTTTTATGTATAAGGTAAATTAAAAATGTGTTTTTCATGATGACATTTCATTTCATGAATATTCAGGATCACGTTAGAAATGCATATAACAACAAATACCTAATAATAGATATGGCGTCTGTAAGTCAGTAACATTATTCAAGAGCGTTGGTTAAAAAATAAAGTTTGCTTGAATTTTTTTTTGCTTGCTTTAGTTTGTACTCACACTGAGTTTGTTTCGAAATTATTTATCACCAAGTCGATGATGGTCCACAGCTGGACTAGCATTCCCTAATGAGAGCCATAGCGTACTATCTTCGCACATAGGTAGTCTTCGTTGAGACTGCCGCTGTGGCTGAAATTCAACTAGGACATTATTTATTCCTGTCAATATACCTAAGTATAATAAAAATATTTATAAATGCTTTGCTATCAATTAATATTTACGGACTATTATACTATTAGTTGTCTGAAAAATAAAGATTCATACATTAATTAATTGCAAAGTATCAAGTATATCAGCTATCTAGTACCCCTAACTGCTTCAGTTTGAGGCTAGATGATGCTGCTGCTTTATTTATCTTTAGCTTCACTTTGCTTGGGTTATACAATGCCAATAATTAGGTGTCATTTTGAAATTTACTGACATTTCTTTCTCTGTCTTTTTTTTGCCTGGAAGAGATCGCTGTTAAAGATAAGGCCGCCGATTGTTCCACATTATATATAATTAGTATTAAGTTCTTGTTTTATAAGTGTATTGATGGTGCAATAAAGTGATAATCTATCTATCTATCTTTTTTCATACTTTACTAGGGTTTGTGACGATTACGGTCACTTATGACAGTAACTGTCATTTTGACAGCTGTCATTGATAATTACAATCTAATTATATTATCTTTTGAGGTAAAGGCACTATTATAGAGATAAATAATAGATGATGTGGATTGTAAATCGCGACGCGACGCTCTGACTTTTGTGATACGTCCATAGGTGCGTTTTCGTGCGACGTTCGGAATAACTCCAATAATCGGGTACGAATCTATGTATTATTAACCATACAATAGGTACCCTATTAATGAAATCATAATTGATGCCGTATCCAGCGAGCAAACATTATCCTATTTCGCAATTCAATTGTAACCAATGTTTGAATGAAATTATTGACGAGGCAAGGCTTTGAGTCTATTATTTAACTGGTTTTGAGTTGCCACAGACATAATCTGGATCTAACGGAATACGTTCTGTTGACAGCTTAAAGAAGAGATTAAGATCAGAGAATTTTGATGTAAATAATATAAATACCTACCTAAAATATGTAGATAAGATTACCTATGCACAAATACATCATGCTGTAAAATCCACACGTATAGGTACTCTGGTAAAGAAAATTCCGTCCAAATTGGAAGTGCAGAAAGGAATCCAATAATATAATAGTATTATTAAAATTATATAAAACCATGTAGCTTATCAAAGCGGACTTTAATTTTTTTATTCCAACATACATTATTTTAAAATATCATATAATTTAATATAGATTGTTAATACTAGTTCTAGTTTGTTTCTATTATTTAATTGTAATTGTCTTTGTTAATAAAGAATATTATTATAAATTAAACTAAGGTAAATTAAAAAGTGACGTTACCGAAGAAAAAATTTGTAAGGCGGCAGAAAGGTAAGAATGTAAAAAAAAGCTA
The DNA here is from genome assembly GCA_963662085.1 of Eupithecia inturbata. Lineage (NCBI taxonomy): Eukaryota > Metazoa > Arthropoda > Insecta > Lepidoptera > Geometridae > Eupithecia > Eupithecia inturbata. Next base: position 4,491,934 of record OY759192.1, read on the forward strand.
GGCACAGACTTAAATGTTCATTAAATGAATAACTCAGGTGTAGGTGATGGTAGACACCCAGGAGGTGGACTAACGATCTGGTGAAGGTGGCGAGAAACCGCTGATGGATGCGAGCAGCGCAGCGATCATTGACGGTCTCTCTAGGGGAGGCGTATGTGTAGAAGTGGACTTCCTTAACCAATTGACTAAATTATGGGTTCTGTTAAAGTTTCAAATATTAACGACCGACTAACCTTCACACTGTCTGTCACACTTTATATAAAATAAATATAGTCTGTTATGTTTTGCTGTACCTACAATGTTATGAAACCTTCAAGTGTTGTGCGTTGTTGGTGTGTACATATACCTATACTTATGTGTAAGTAGCTCTAACCTATATGTATATATTTGGTTGTTTATTCAGTATTTTTAAAAGTCTTTACTAAAATAAGTCTAATAATAAGCACGTTGCTATTTACTTCTTACAAAGTTTACGAACACGAGCTTTCCTATGAAATTTTACTGCGCTTTCAGATTGTTTGTGAATTCTCCAAAAACAAAGACATTCTGATGTTAGAGTTGATTCTCGTAAGACCCGTGTTCATGTTTATGTTTACTTAACCTCCTGAGACCTGTACTCAAACGATTACATAAACTTACAAAAAATATGGAGCTCACCAATTAGCACAAATTAAAATTTGGCGCGGTCTACGATGTAGGTCAATAGCTTTTATAAAAAAACTGAAATAATTGATTTTAAATATTTTTTTTTTTTTAAATATCTAACAGCCAAACTACGTCCTTTAAAACCTTCTTGACTTTAGTAAAATACTAAAGTCGTTTACAACGAGATATTTACCATGATTTGAGTTTTGTTTTTCCCAATGTGTGTGTAGTGTTAATAACCATGATGGATTTAAAAGATTTAGTAAAGTAGGTTGACTCAGTAGAAGAGATTCGAATTAGCGCTCCGGCGGCGTCGGCGCCGCATGCTTCAGTAATCAAATCACAGATAGCCCTCAAAGCGTTTATGACGTCGGCAGCTCCATTTTTTACCATTTACTTCGCTTTCAAGGCTTCTTGATGAAGGAATGGAACCGTATGTTCTTTTTCACTATTTAAAGTCACCCGGTTCCTAAAACACAAGCTTTGCTTTCTTTGAGGCTAGACACTGTGAAAATGTCTTCGTTATTTACCTAAAAATGTAAATGTTTATAACTAAAATACAAGAGTTTGCGGTGCGGTCATTAAAAGTAAAGTAAAGTTAAAGTAAAAGATATTTATTTTGCCAGAACATACAGAGGAAAATATACATATAAAAATAAACACTCAAAACATTTGGTTCCAAAACCAAAAGTTCAGCTCAGTTTGATATGTGAATTGTTTTTTGAATTATTGTTTATTCATTGGCTGAGTTTAGCATTACTTTAATTAAGTAAGCTGTCAATATCATATGAATGAATAACATTACCATAATTATTGATCACGATATAGGTAATAAGGCTAAAGAGTCTTCGAGAGCTGGTAATCTACCACGGAAACTGGCACCCGGACTTACCACACGGAAACTTTACGTAAATATTGTTGATATTTAAAATACACATAACACTACTTACTGTAATCGTAAGCCTCACAGGGTCTTGTGACTATAATGGTTTTGCCAGAATATCAGCGCCTATCTACTATTGAGTGGTAGGAATTTATGCTGAGCCGAGACCTTTTTGCTGCTGTAACACTCAGCCCAGTCCACTTTTTGAAAATATTTTTGTGTAATTGTTTTGTCGTAATATAAGTTAACTATGTCCACTTCTTTCGAAATGTATTCTTATATCTTTTTTTGTACTGCCTACCAAAATTGACAGTCGTTGATGAGTTATAGGCTATAGTCCATATGAATATTAAACTTTTAAAATAACATAATAAACCATTACCCAAAACAACCGATTTTTTTAAACTCCCCGCCAATAAATAATTCCAAAATCATATATCAAGTAACACTGCACTGCATACGGAACCCCGCCGCGATACTATAACTACCACTTGTCGGGTTTTATTTCTGTTTAACTGCAGCTCGTTGGCTTTGTCTCAGAAGGCAATGTGGCTTTCGAAATGCTAATTCAGTTCGCTGCAATCGTCATTCAATTAATAATGACACAAACTCTACATTATGGAAGTTGCCTAGAGAGAGTGGCAAATCAAAGCAACTGTACTGTATAATCCGTGCGTTACCACAGTCAGATGGAACTTTGTCCGATTTATAAAATGGAACTTGTCGGATTTTAAGTGACAGTTCTGTAACGTTGCGTTGTAACGTTATAGCGAAGAAGTTCTAAGTACCTACGCAATAATCCATACTATCCATACTATAATATTATAAATTCGAAAGTAACTCACCTTTTCACGCCTACGTACGTACGTACATACGTACGTACATACGTACGTTTAGGCTCCCTGCGGGAGGTAAATGGTATCCCAGAGACAGACATAGGCTACTTGAAAAGCGCGTGCGAATCCTCGGGCAACAGCTAGTTATCTAGTATATTAAAACGTCATTCCGTTCAGTCGTTACACGAGCATCCCAATTTTATATATAATTTTATATAAAGTTTAATATGCTAAGTTCAGGAAGCCTGCAGCAGAGTGAATGTGTAAATAAAGGCATCTAGGTCTTCGCTTCACTTTGTTGTGCTCAGATAAGTTTTAGATTGAGATCTAGAACTGAGTTTCTTAACTCAAACTCGGGCAGTTGTGAAATCCGAGTTGTAAATGTCCTTAGACAAGCCGACGCAGTAGTTAAGGCCTTCCCTGAGCAAAAGTAGCGCCCTCTTTCTTTGAACGGAAAAAATCTTGTATTTTCGTCTTACTGAATGGCTTTCAAAGACTGAACAGTTATAGTAGCGTTGCGCTTTCAGCAGCGAGGTAAGCGAACAGTCTTATTAATAACTAACTTGGGCCCGCGGCTTCGAATGCTTTTTGACGATAAAAAGTAGCCTATATGTTTTTCGAGGGTTGGATCTTGGTATGTGCAAAATTGAGGCTGATAAATGGATCAGCCTCAATTTTGCAAACTACTAAATGAGTAGTTTGCGTTTTTTTCGGCCAAACATCTTCACAACGGCAAATGTTTTCGCCTTATAACTTTTCATAGATTCATATTACCTTCAGTTTTCACAGTCAGAGATTTTCTATTTTAATATGTCGTAGATTTCAGCTTCCTTAAAACCGTGCCGGTACCTCTTGGCAGAATAAACATGGTTACATATGTGTCTTGATTATTCTACTATTGGGTGTTGTTCGTGTGCAAATTAAAGAAACACGTTGAGAGCTCCTCTTTCTCAGTTAGAATCACACTGCACTACAAAGTGCAAACCATCTTTGTAATTAGTCGGTTGAGTGAAAAGTTTACCCATTGGAGGTGAGAGGCGTGAATTCTTTGCGCCTTGTTGTCCTTGTCTCGCAGTGGTGTTTTATACAGTGCGCAGTGATGCCTCGAAACAGGTGTACTAAGCCAAAAGTAATAATAATAAGTCCAAAATCACCCCCTATTCTGGACCCCCAGGGGATCAACTTTTGATCTACATTTACATATATGAATATACCAGCATTATTTATTATATTTGAAAAAAATAAAAGCATATCTAATTGGTTTGTATATGATGTGTTCTTTTACGTGTATTCATAATTTAAGTATTATTAATAACGTAGTATTGTTAAAAAAATTCAAAGGATCTACATAAACTTTGTTAGTAATCATTTCATGACAAAACATAGGTTTTACTAAAAAAAAAAGCAATAAACATTAGTTAACGATTTTATGATGTTAAATAGTGCAACAATACCTGCAAAAAAACATGAATAGGCGTAAAACAAATCTTTATGTTTTTCAAAATATACTAAAAATATTCGAAATTCAAAAAATCGTTTATTACAAGTTGATTCTCGGGGTCCAGAATCACCCCTTTTCAGCTAAGTACACATGTTACGTGGCAACCTTTATATAAGCATCAGACCAACGTAAGCCAATTTGTAAACATGGCTTACGCGATTGCTGTTATAACAAAAAAACAAGTTTTCACAAGTAGGTACATACTGTATCGTCATCGCAGTATTTTAATATTCTAAATTCAAACTCTGGCGCCAATCACTCGTATTCGAATCGATTCAAGCGGCGTTGTATTTCGTTATGATTGTATTTGAAATTGGCATCAATGGGTAGCCTCGGGCCATACGATTTACCAAGCATAAGGCTCTTAGGCATCATAGAGGGTGCCACATCCTGAACAACCTCGGCTCGAACCCCGAGACCAACGACAGACGTAACCGTGCCACCTCCGGCCAACGAGACACTTGCAACTCTCGAAGACATCAAAAGAACTTTTCCCATATTGAAATTAATGTTATATCTATCGACTTTCGTGTGCGTTTATAAACCATCAAGCCATGTGAAAGGCGTTTTGAACTGTGAATTGTGCTGACCAACATCATCGCTGCCCCCTGGATGGAAGCCAGTCGCCAAGAGACCAGTTAAAGAGAATTCATTGGGTCAATTCGTATCTATCCAGAGGTAAGCCAATTTATTGAATAAAATATAACTTAATGATCGCTGCAGTGATGATTCGAATACCTATCTACCTAAAGTCATTGCCCCCTGATGTGCGAGACGTTGATCTACGCACAAATACTATTGTAGAACGGACAAAGTCAAAGCAATCATTAAGTACTAGAAAAGTTTAGTTTAAATACTTTTCCAGGTTTTCCGTTAGTCTCCAACATAATCACAGTCCCTCATCTTCTAAAACCGTCATCTAAGTATTGGCAAGCAGCATCACACCGCATCTTGCCAATAACATTGCAAATGTGCACCGGAATGCAAATATCGGCTGCACCTTGATATGGTTCTGATGCGCTGGTACATGGCGCTCTATGCACAGATATGATTGGTATCTTCAGTGAAGTGACTTCGCTATTCAGAAGCTAAACATCCAGCCTTACATCGAATCCCCCTTTCAATACTTAAGTAAATTCTCAATTTTACTTAATTTGTTTAATATTAATAACACAGGCACTATTTTTTAATAATTATTTGTAGTAGGTAAGTAAATTCGTAGAGTAAGTTCTGCACAATAAACATTATTGATGCGCTCCTCATGCTTAAAACAACATGGAGGCTACGGTGTAAGTCTCCACAAAACCGTTATACGAAGAGCTTCCAGTCACCACCAAACTTGTAAACTTAGTTAATCAATCGTTAACAAAACTTTCCATGTTGGGCCCTCTGACCGGTTACCACTTTGCAACTAAGACAATAATAAGTATTGATAGACTACCCACAGGGACCCGCTTCCGGCCATAGGTTAAGGATAACTCAACCTATACACACTACACTGGCCATATACGATAAGATATTTTTGAATTATACCTAATATAAAATGTTAAATTGGGGCGCTATGCAGACAGAGCAACTTTAGTTGAAGACACTGTCAACTTTTTAATATTTTTTGTTTAAACTTCATCATAAACGGTGTCGTATAGGAACAGTTTAAGAAGAAGGTTGCCCGTTGCCGCAATGCTTGCTCTGTCTGCATAGCGCCTAAGTCCCCGTGGGTTACAATCTAAAACGGATTTAAGGCGGACTGGACATTATTGGTGTGATACTTCCTTCCTAATATTTTTTTTTAATGTTCTCCTAAGAATTTCTAGATTTGATTTGGACCACTATCATGAAATAACCTACTCCTGAACTCAAAAAGCGTATAGTTTTAATGCTACAGTCATAAATCATAGTGCTGGGTGCTTATAGGTAATTGTGCGCGTCGACAAAATAAAATCGTGTTTTATTTACGTTGTCTTTTGTCTTGATCCCCGTTTAAGGTGGCACATGACGCTTAAGAACGCGAAGTTAAAACAAGATCCACCAAGTGCGAGTTTGACTCGAGCGCTGAGGGTCTGTCTTAACTATGAATATTGGATTCGAATTGGTATTATTGTCCTTCAGTTTTCTCAAAATTTCCAATTTTCCGCGCAACTTTCAAAATTTTTTCTTTCTTTTCTTATGAAAGTAAAATTCCTTCTCACAATTAATACACAACAAACAAAGGATTAGCCAAATCGGTCCAGCCGTTCACGCGTGATGCCGTGACCAAATGAAATAGGGATTCATTTTTAGGGTTCCATACCCGAAGGGTGAAAACGGAACCCTATTACTAAGCCTCCGCTGTCCGTCCTTCCGTCCGTCCATCCGTCCGTCCGTCCGTCCGTCTATCACAGGGTTCTATTTCATGAACCGTAAGAGGTATACAGTTGAAATTTTCAGACCGCTATAACATCAAATAATAAAAATAAAATAAATATAAAAAATAGGGGGGCTTCCATACAAAAACGTGATTTTTTGGTTATTCTTGCTCTTTAGTTTGTCAAGGCAAGGAACCACAATATGTAGACACATGAAACTTTCTATAAATAAGTAACACTTAAATTGTGATAACAACAAATACTAAAAATAGGTAGGTACATACATTTCAGATGGATCGTTTTCAATCTACGGAGATTAGGGGTTATTGGTAATTTTTTCGAGTTTTTTCCAAGTATTTATAAAGTATGAAACCTAGAAATATCACAAAAACGGTTTGAAATGTCTGATCTGATACCTTTCATTTAAAACCCCATTAGATTGTGGTGCTCCCTCTATAACAATTTCGACATCACAATTTGTACTACTTTTATTAATTTTTTTTTAAACTTTTTATACTTTTTTCTTTTAATCGCAAATGCGCGATGTTTCAGTTCGAAATGGTTCCATCCCATTCCGATCGCGTGCAGATTTAGGTTTCTGTCCCTATTCTAAAATCAGCATGCTGGGTTATCAAGATGTAATCAAATTATTTTGGTTGGAATAGCTTCGTCTCTATTGTTGAAGTTCGGCTTGTTGAGTAACTAATTACTAGTGTCTACGTCGGCTCTGCCGCCACAAACGAAATTATAGCGATCTCGTAACCAGAGCATAGCCAGGGTAGATAGTAACTTTGTTATTTATGCCGAAGCTCACAGTAACAACACCCATTCTAAGTAAAGTAATTGTTATTGTGTGTAAATAATAAAATCCAAAGCTCAAAAAATATATAAATTTATTTATAAATTATTTATTAGGTAGGTATAACATTACAAACCATATGTAACGGTAACTCAATTTAGGTAGGTAAGTTGTTTTAGTTCGCTTTGCGGATATCAAATACTAAAAATAGAGTGATCGTAATTGAAGTGGATAGATAGATATATAGAAAATAAATTTACGGACTAAAAACTAAGAAACAATTATAACATAAAATTACTATTGACGGTCTTATCGCTCAAGAGCGATCTCTGCCGGACAACCTGGTAAGGATAGGATCATCGGAAATACACGGGGCATCTGTGCGCATCTACTTAAAAATAAATATTAACAATATAAATTACAAAAAATACATACATACCTACTCCTATAAATAAAAATAATATAATAATAATATATATTTAAGTATATACCTACATATATTATTGAAACAAGGGCGTGTTCAGTGACAGCTGGACAAATAGTGTTCCTTTACCATATCTTTGAAAAGTGGAGTCGTCTGTGAAAACTCAACGAAAACGAGCAGCGACGGGACATTTGTTCCGAGTTAGTTTTTACAGCGTTACAATGAATTAGCAGAGAAATTAATTAAAACATCTATTGGAACACAAGACAAATTTAATTAATTCTGAAGACGACGTCCGACTGTAAGAAATATCGTACAGTCGCGTTCGACTGCAACTATTTACAGTCTGTGACTGTAATGGCTGGTACAAACGTTTGTACAATCTGCAGATATTTGTTCCGGGTGCTCTGTGTGTTTTCTTAGTAAAATAAAAAAAATAAACTATTTATGTACTTATTCCCTAGTATAACAGTATATTATTGAAATTGAGACAGGTCATATCAATATACACAATAACAATAACATAACAAATGTTTATTCGGTAATAAAAGATACAATAGCTTTAACCATAGTTGGAAACACCTTTTTAGTATAATGATATACTCGTGTTAGGTGTTTACGCTCTTCCACGTCTACAATTACGTAAATTTCCGAGGCGTTACATTTAAAAAAACATTGCAAAATACATAATAGATAATAGAGTTAATATTTTGTTGAACATATCAAGGTACATGAAGGTTTGATTTCTTTTTTATTATTTATTTATTTACACTCTTGGAAACAGAAACACAATAATAATGCCACATAACAAAAAAAAAAAACTGTTTAATGCAGGCACAAAAAGACCCATATCACATAAAAAAATACAATGCACACAATAGAAAAAATATAAAATAAAAAGATTGTACTAACATAGGTAAGACCTACCTATTTTTTATTTCCGGCCATATAATGCCAAGCTAAAACCTTAGCTGGGAAATGTTTTTGATTGGTAGGATAAGTACCTACGAACTATAACTATAATCATTAATATTGGTAATCAAGCTTTAAACCGTCTCGCTCATACCTACACCACTTAACAGAATTTCTAGTAGATAAGAAAGCAATTGACTGCAGAGGTCTTCAACCAGCTAGCCTAGGTTCGCTATGTCGATAGCTAGTACAGTTAAAAGTGGCAAAGTGCAAAATGTAAATCTTTGTCTGCAGCGGCCATTGGAAGCGTCGTCTGCCAATAAAATAGCAGACTTGCTTGAATGAAACAATGTAGCAATGGAATAGCTCTTCTACCTAGCAATAACTTAATGACTGCATAGACTTCCTGATTACTTTGAGTATATAAATAATAATCTGCGGCTTATTTCAGTTTCTTTATAGGTACGAAAGTCATCAACTTCAGCTTGCCGCATCTAGGCCTATGTCAAGCAATGGTTTGATAGAAGAGAGTGTATACTCTCATATAAGCAAGTATACGGGGAACTACCATACGGTATACGGCTTATCTAAGCTGCCATTCAAAACATAGGGTGGCGGGCGATGACGTGTCCGTAGAAGGGAAGGCGTAGTGGCCCACGTGGATGAGTGCAATGGTCGCAGTTTTGATTTCAGACCCAGAACAATCCTAGTAGTTTTTTCTGGAAATCGAAAGATTCCAGCCATTTTCATAGCATTTTTGATTTTTTCATAGCCTTCGCTTATGGACATTATCATGCTTTTGATTATTATTATTAACGATGTAAGCAATTAATTATTTTCAACGAATTTCACTTATATCGTTTGATTTTGTTGAATTTTTGTCGATGCGTGTTCCGATATCTGCCATCAGCATTGCCAATATTGCCATAAAGCGGGGCAATGCAGTTAGCGTGCTGAGGACGCTTCTGATTGGTGTTCGTTTTAGATCAGTTTAGCTAGGTACCTCTAAATTGTTTGCAAGTCTGCAGTTACCTAACTTAACTGTTTCAGATGATACTAGTTATAGCTTGTGTCTATTAGCTGGCACTATATGTGTGTTTTTGTCCAAAAACATTTATAAAGAATAAATATTTAAAAATCACCGATGCCGCTGGTACTTATAAAGAGACATTTCAGTTTCATCGGAGACGAAGAATCTCGAGTTCTTGTAGTGTTCGTGTTTTTCAAACATCTGTTTGATAACCGATTTTTGGTTAATGTTTAACTAGCTTCTGCCCTCGCCTTAGCACGTGTTCTTCTGGAATAAAAAGTAGCTTTTTATTTTAATCCAGGTCAAGAACTACAACTCTGCAAAATGTCTGCCCGATCAGTTTATCAGGTATCAGGTAGTTTTGTCGTAAAGAGGTAGGTAACAATCATCCAAACATTCGCATTTATAATATTAGTGTGATTCAATTCGTTTAATTAATAAATTTAATAACATATTTAATAAATTTAATAACGTTGTAATAACATTTGAAATATATTTTGTAAATCAATGATTGTAATATTTGTAAATCTATTATCTGTAAATCTAGTATCGGTACCTACTAGCTGAGGTTGCACGGAGATTGATGGACAGTGAATGTGTCAAAGTTACATAGGTTTAATTAATAAAATAAAGGACCATTCAGACATTTTATTTATTCAGTTTGGCACCAATAATGTCCGGTACCTTATTGGCGCCATACTGAATAAATAAAATCGTCCATGTCTGAATGGTCTTTTATTTTAATAAATAAACCTATGTAACTTTGACACATAGGTTTATTTATTACTTGTTCACTTCCGACTCGATCACGGCGCAACCTCGATAGATCGCCGCCATTAGCTGGCCTACTTCCATCTCATTACTGCCCTTAATATAGGTATTATTTACAAATTCATTACGGACAATGTACCTACACCATCAAGGGACTATCCACGCAAAAGATTTTATCGCCGTAAACCGGAATCATTCATTCTTTATTCATCAACAATTCCTCTGTTACTAAGTTCCATCCGGAGAAACAAGAAGCTGGTTTGAATGGCGTGAATATTTTTCTGTATCATGGCGTCTGTTTTGTTTCGCACAAGCTTTGGGAGAATTGGAAATTTTCTCGGAGCTACCAGAGTTTATGTCACCAAATTTGTTTGGCAGCTTGGTTTGACTAGGCACAAGAGATCGAAAGAATAAAAATACAGTTTAAAACTAACACTAGACTACGTAAAAGTCTTAAACAAGCGTTCACCGATACATTTCACACGACTTTTACATTTTCTTTGATACTTAGGTTGTCGGAGGCCTTTGTTCCTGCTTTGTACCCTACGTATGTTTATAAGGGGTGGGTGCCTTCAGCATGCATCAAAAGAAAATGATAAGAATAATCGGTGAACACTTTTACGTAGTTCGGTTTTAGTTCTTAAGTAAATATATTTTTTTCCCACTTTATTGCCGATTGCTTGCGAATAGTTAACCTTTTTAAACATTAAGAAACAGTTTTAGAAAGTACAAATAAATGCCTTCACAACGATTCAATCGAACCAATCAATCGATACCTCATTTGTTGAAATCGGACATGCAGTTTCAGCACTACGTGGGAATCTACAAACGGCTACATACAAACATACATACATAAGGTGCCAACCTCATAAATAACCCTCTTACTGTGGTAGGCGGGTAAAAAGCCATACCTTCCTTTATATGCGAAAAACCAAAGATTTTGACAAAATAAACCGTTCCGTCATTAATTTTATCAAACGACACAAAAATACTTTTTTTTTTTGGTTTTAGTTTGCAGTTATTTCTAAATAATTTTACAACACGTGACCGTAAAAGTTGACTACAAAGCACTCCAATTAGTTTCCTGTCTACACCCAGTTGATGGAACGCCATTGTTCTTATAACATTGCGGACTGTAAACGTACGAGTCTACAGGCAATGAAAATCAATCCAACAATTTATGTTTTGTAAGTTGAGCGGACAGTCGAAGGTATTACTAATCATAAACAACGTAATTGCTCGTGCGATACTTATGACTAGGAGATTGATTAGAATCTCTGAGCGTAGTGGACAATGCGTTGTTTATGTTTAGAAAGAAAAGTGCACATACGATGTTTATGCTTGTTTTTTTTTATTTCTATCAAACATACAGAAAAAATAAACAATTTATCCAGATAGATCTCGCTCAGCTGATTACAATTATGCTAATAATTCATTTTCGCAAAAAATGCCACCTACGCTGTCGTAAGAAGGGCAGAATAGGTTGCTATGTGGGCAAACAGCGGTCTCGGGGTTGCCAATTACATTTGCAGCACCTGTCGTGCCAACACATGTTAGATGTGATAAGCTGAGGATGGACCTGATTAGCCGCGCACTTAGGGAAAGACCAATTTTTTTTCTTTTTTTTCTTTTTAACTCTGAGGACTCTATGTAGTAGAGTCCTAAGGGTTAGAAAGGGAACAGCATGTTTGCTGTGTATTATTTTCTTAATTTAAATCCATAGGCCTATGTTTTTGTTTATTACGTGCCTGTTTTTTCTTTTGTATTTCCCTTATTTTTTATATAACATGTGTGTGTGTGGCTATGAATAAATTCTTTATTCTTTATTCTTTAGATGTGAGGGAGCCCGAATTTTAGATTTGTTGAACAATGTTACAGGCATTCTAGAAAATATGAAATATTGGCACTCCAAAATAAAGCATTTCTCTGAAAAATGTATTAGGTTACAACGTTACAACCTCCACCGCTTATGACTTCGTACGCCCCGTATCCGTGCTTTGGATATACAAGGTGTCACGAAAAGCGTGTATTAAGCCCAAAGACGATGACTTCAGAACCATGGGGGTCAACATTGGTTTTACGAATTTAGGAATTTCGGTTCCTTTCGGCGTAGTAGGTACACTCATTTGTGACGGATAGCGCGAGACACGAGGGACGCAACCTACGGTACTCGTGCACAGGTGTGGGATACGTGGGGTAGGGTTGCGCGCGCTTGCTTTAGCTGAGTGTGCGCGGCACTGTACCTGCGTGATTAGAATAAATGAGAACTGTATGTAAGACCATCCCATCTGGGCACAGAGGTCGACATTCGCGGCTTCAACTGTGTCTGTCCTGTCTGTGCCCCAATCGGGGGGAGGAAACGTGACGGATGAATGGAGTCGGCGAGTGTGTGGAACGGTGGGCTCGCCGGCTATGTATGGGAGGAAGAGGGGACGTCAGTCGGGCCGCGGTAGATTTATATGTTCCCGTGGTTCGGCGAAAATGGCGAGAGAAGGGTCACCGGAGAGGTTTTAGTGGGTATTACGTCCTTATCAGGACGTCGAGTCCCACATAATTCTGGTCCCCCCCAGACCAGTCTATTCGTAAACGAATTTCCTCGGCCGAGAAAAAAAAAATAAAAAAATGGTACACTCATTTTGTTCACCCTGTTAAAACTTCAAACAAAACCACGTGTTCCTACTAGTGAATCTTCTAAACCATAAAACACACAAAAATGTGCAGTCCATACCTAAAAATAAACAGTTTCTTATCACGCTTCTGGTGTTGTACGCAGTAGATAGACGCAGTAGGTACGGCAGCTTTTTGCGAATCTCATCGTATCTCGGAGTACTTAGGTGTGTACTTGCAACTGTTTGCACTATATTCTCGTACATAAAAATAGGCTTTACATAAAAATATCGGAAGCAGTTGTAGCTTCGTGCAAAAATTAGAAGCCTTCAAACCTTCGTCGCCCCAGGACCTCCACACCTATGAATCTGTGGTCCAGTAAAATTAATGAAGAACTTGATACCTGATCTTGTTTTGCTTTTAGAATAATATTTCGCTGAACGCCCGCTGGTTTTATCATAGACATTGTTATATCTCAACTCAACTCGAAAAAGATCCAGCTCTACATTCTACTAAACAACTGTTAGTTTACAACTTCTGTGACGTATTTACGACTCGTTTGAGTAGGTTATGATGTCTTTGGCCTCTCAAGGCCTTGGCAATGGGTTGCACGTGTAGAGCACTATATTGCATTGTATAATTAACAAACAGCAAATACTTGTACGTGCATTTAGACAGCATACTGACTATAGTACCTACTGTTCTATGCGGTATGGTTGTAAATATATAATAGGACGAAAGATATTTAGTAACAATTCCGCGAAAAAAACCTTCTCCAATAAGATCTAACAAAAAGTAGTCCGTGTAGAAGACCACACCAACCACAAAATAAAAGAACATCTATCAAAGCAAGTCGTCAACTAGTTTCGTCTCTTCAGGAGACATCATCAGGACACCACAATACGCGATCTTGACATTGAGAGCACCAACCAACACCGGAAGAGACCCACCAGAGATGTTGTCACTCCGAGCTCCGCGCGCCTATTTGTTAATTTTTTGCTATTGTTACTAAATATCTTTCGTCCTTATATTTACAATGGATTTCCGCAAAGTAACGCCTGAATCTATTATACCTCTATATTGGTATGGTTGTATCTAACGTATCTCACAAATACATTGTACAAACAGATACCAATCAATTGCATTGTGCATTTGGGGTCAAGAATTTTAAAAACAGCTGTATAAACTTGCTGATATTTGAGTTAGTAATTTTCGAACTGTGGTAAGTTCGAACAATGAGCATGGGTTATTAACTTACTAGAATTATTAATATATGGTGGTAATATAGTCAGCAGATGCCACATTAATATTTTAAACGCATTCACAGCCCAGCCTTGGCGGGCCGATCCGACGGGGACGGACCGCGCCGCCGCCGATGCAAGTGTTGACTGCCGGCCTGGAAGGAACTTTGTGCAAACTTCTAAGGACCCTGTAACACGTTTTAAAAAAAACATACAAAATTTCCGATAACTTAAATTTTGGGGTTTAAGTAGTAAAAAATATTTTTGAATAATAATTTAACGGATTAAAAGGAGTGGAATGATCCCAAGGTGGTCCCATAAAATTATTCCCAAGGGATTAGTATTTATCCCGTTAAACTGAAAAAGCAACATAATATTTTTGGAGAATCACGTCTAGCTACAACAGTTTTGGTGATATCTGCGCTAATTGTAAATAGATTTTGATGATTCTTTTATCATTGTGTAAAAATTGATTTTGAGGTGGTCTCCTATAAGTTTGATTATCGAGGAATTGCTACGTGCACCGTAAAAGGTAGGTTTGTAAAATTATTCAGAATATGATAATTTCATTATCACCTAATGATTTCCATGGCAACGGGCGTCAACGGTTTATCCATATGTGTCATCAAACTAAGTTAATAATAATAATAATAATGCTGGACAATCCACACAGCATCATCTAGCCCCAAAGTAAGACTTGAATTATAACTAGATGTTGCCCCAGTGTAAACAACATTTTTTGCACGTGAACATAGACTTTCGGCCAAAGAAAGTAAGGGAGGGGTGATTTGTTCGTCCGCGACATAGATGAATATCTATAAACCGGAATTTGAAGTCGGTTTATCGTTTTTTAAAACACGCCAAATTTTTAAGAGACCAAAATCTATCGTTTTGTAGTTAGGTATTATCATAAAAAACCAGACAAGGAATGCGATTTTCTGAAAATCCGTTCTGCTTGGTGCTTCCAAAAGGAGCCTTTATACAAAATTGCAGCGCGTAGCTCTTGTAGTTCCAGTGATTTCGTGATGAGTCAGTGAGGTCTGAAACACGTGTCTGTTTATTTTGAGTCAACTTTCTACGCTTCAAATTTTGACGGACCAGTAACGATTCTGAAGTTATTATCAAAACGACCTTTGACCCCATTTGAATTTTTGAATATCCAATCTTAGCGGGTGCCTTGCCTACGTCCTGAAGGAAACCCACTCATCATTTCAGCTTCGTATCTCTTGTTGTTTCAGAGATATCTTGATGAGTCAGTGGTCAATGACATTCTGATCTATTGTTTAGCAGGTGCACTATAAGTTATAAGACCTTTTAAATTTAAATCAACAAAATTAAGTAAGTATTTAACAGTCAAGATAAATTGGTACAAAAAGGTAACTGCATCAATAAATTTAATATGTATATCTTATGCATAGTTCCGTCTCAACGATAGCTAGATATTTTGTTCTATCGCTGTGTCTATTTTTTGATTTAGGTGTAGTTGAAAGTCACTACCCTCCTAGACAATTCCGTGAGACAAATATAGTGTTTTCCCCTTAATTTTCACTTGAGAAATTTACATTTTAACCGGTTTTCAGTATCCCTCTGGAGTTATGCGACGTGATACATAATTTTCAAAGTCTTATTTTACGATTTTTGAGCCTTTCAAGAAACGTTGTGAAAGAGGATTTTATATCTCGGGTGGTTGGAAGCCTTGTTTTGCCGGAGAGGTTTTAAAATAGCTATATGGAAGAAGCCTTTTAGGAAAGATGTTGGTCTTTATTACTGTCATATATACCTCGCGCCTTGTTTGTGTATTGCACGCAAAACAACTCATTTATAATTCAAATATCAAGGATTTTTGTGCCTACACAGCTTGCTGGTAAACCTATAATTGTGTCCTGCCAGTCCTTATTAAGCCTTTCAACAACATTCCTACATACAATATTTGCGATACTAAGGTAAACACTTGCCAACTACGTTACAACTAGATACAACATGGCTATTTGGTAATTACATTACGTACCCAAGTAAAAATAAATCCGGCATTTTCAGCCTTCATTGATCATGAAGCTCAACACAGCAAGCTTGAGGTCATTTATAAAACAAATCGCTCTTGTAAAAACGTTAACACATAAGTTCACTAAAGATATGGCAGAGATAAAATTTGATAACTCAAATGATAAACGGTTGGCAGTTATAATAAACCGCCAAGTGCAAGACGACTCGCACACAAAGGGTTCCGTACCGTAAAAATCAGGGAACTTCTTCAAATAACATCAAATTTTCACTTGTTTGGCCTTTTAATTTTCAACTTTATTTTATTTTTAGTATTTCTAATTATTAAAGTTAAAGTGTTAATTAATTATAGAAAGTTTCATGTGTCTACCTATTGTAGTTCAAGAGATACAGCCTTGCCAAATTAAGAGCAAAAAAGCCATAAAAATCACGTTTGTTGTTTATGAGCCCCCTTTAGTTTTGATATTTTTATTATTTGTTGTTATAGCAGCAAGAGAAATACACATTATCTAAAAATATAAACTGTCTACCTGTTACGGTGACATGTAGCCCTTTAGCAGACGTACGGACGGCCGGACAGCAGAGGCTTAGTAATAGGGTTCCGTTCTCACCCTTCGGGTACGGAACCCTAGACACGAATGAGTACCTAATT
Organism: Eupithecia inturbata; assembly: GCA_963662085.1. Taxonomy (NCBI): domain Eukaryota; kingdom Metazoa; phylum Arthropoda; class Insecta; order Lepidoptera; family Geometridae; genus Eupithecia; species Eupithecia inturbata. Next base: position 4,508,581 of record OY759192.1, read on the forward strand.
GAGTAATTATGGGGGAGACTTTTCAAGCAATAATCACACTTAGTTACACGTCACAGTTTATAAATTTAAACGTTTGTTGTTAAACTGAAACGATGAATTTATCTTGCCAAACAATGAACACATTCTCATTTATGTGTATTAACTATTCCCGGGCACAAAATACCTTTGTATACCTATTCTTCCCGACGACGTTTGAGCAGGTTTAAACACCGATGACTTGATTACCTACTACTGGAGTTGCCGCGTCTGCGAAGTGAAGACAGTTCGTAAACCTGCTGGATCGTCGGTAACATTTGATAAGCGCGATAAATACTCATGAATAGTTTTAATATTATGTGTTCAGTTAGAGTAAGTAAAAGCATTTGCGTTAAGGTACCTACAATTATGTTGCTTTCTGGATGTATGGCGTAAACAAGCTTATTGGTAAGGTAACACAATATTTTATGTCATCTTATACAATAGCCGGTGTAATAGTGTGCTATTGAACATGAAGCTTCCATCAAAACTGGAAAAGTGTGTCAAAGCCAAATTTTGATTTTATATACCTACCAATTATAATGTATGATTATTTTAAGTTTATCTGATAATTTATGAATATGCTTGTACTTTATTTAGAAAAGACATCACATTAGTGACAAATCTGCAATGTGCCCACTCCTATTTGCACGCCAGTAATGGCAAAACATGCAGGTCAAAATTAATATATCTTATATATCTTAACATAATTGCATGCTCACACCATGTTAATACTCATGTTTTGAAAATAAATGATTCTTATTCAATTCTTATTCTAAAAAGCCTTCAGCATAAAGCAGGTGGAGTTGTGAAATCAGGGTCCCATTCATAACAGTGACTGGTGGACATTGTGAAGTTAGTTACGACAAAAATACGTTAACCTTCATTTAAATACAATCTATACACCATCTATCTTACCTCCCTATGTAAAACATCTTTAGACCAGACGCGTTACGCATTTAATTCTTATGACGCACTATGCGCGGTCGCTGTCATGACAACAGCGTGATAAGCATGGGCATTGAATGGGTTATAATAAAATATGTAGTACCTTTGGACATTGGTCATCATCATCATCAGGCGTTAATTACCCACAGTTGGTCTTCGGCCTTTCTTTATGTTTGCCATTCACATGGTTGTTTTAAATATTAACTTAAAATATTATAATTTAGATGACTTTAGTAGGAATATACACAACACAACATTACAAAGCAAAATAACCTGCTGTGAGAACTACATCATGCGCAATAGAATGTATAAAGCTGTGTCGCCTGTATTAACGCCCTTCTCCATATTGAATTGATGATAAATGTTCATATATAAAAATGCAACTTAGACACGCACATGGAATCTAGATCATTCCGATAAGAATCTAGGTCACATAGGAATTGTTGATCGATTAACATTTACGCTGAATCCCATTGTTTAACACTAGTGCATCATGCATGTCTCGCCTTGACTTGGTACTCCTGGTAGCTGATTAGTGAACACAAGGTCCTCATGAATATTAGCGCTACTTATAATTAATCTCTATGGGCTTTATTTATCACAACCGGAAGTACCTATTTTGGGGCTACAAACTGACCTCACTAGTTTCTATACTGCTTCCTGCAACAAGCTGCCCTTTTTGCGAGTCCAAAAACGGACCTTATAAATTACAATGCTACACGACATTTTTTTTTTGTTCATTATGATCAGGTACCCAGCTAATCCTATAAATTAACTGTTTGCCAATGCACCGTGCTACAATTCATGTTTATTGGGTCAAAGCAAAATGATGTTGCCCTTTCCTTGCATGGTAAGGCTAAGTAACATAGTACGGAATACAGTTAACTATAGCGGTGCATTTCCTGATTTCGTAAACTAGAGCAATTGATCGTATTTTAAAATATAAATAAATTCGATATTTTAGTGTCACAGAGAATAACTATAGAAAATGCAGCCTGTTATAAGAACGTATGATAAACCATGGCACGCTTATCATACGTTCTTGACACTATTGCAAGAATTCATAGGAACGTTGCCAACATAGGCTATATTATTACTCAGAGTAATATTATTTGTAGACGTAAATCAGGATTGGAACGGCTTGCATTTACGAGATCAAGAATGCACATGCCGACAATTTCATTAAAAGATTACTTATCTAGGTAAGTACTTAAGTCATAACTTCATATATATATATTTATACATTTTTTACATTATATATTCTCTTGTAAGGACGCACATAACGCACATTCAAAAGCTCTAGTCTTGACTTCGATAAAATAAATAGGCTTTGCGTTATGTGGGACGAAACTGGTAAACACTGGTAAACTGAGTAGGTATCCCAACACAACCTTTGAGTCAGTGATCTCAAGTTGAGACTCAAACTGGTTACTGCCTCATCGAGCGAGGATCAGCAAAAACAATACAATAACAATCCTTACCTACAGATAGTATACTCTGAGTATATTGTGCAGCTAAAACATACTCTAGGCTACTTGGGCTTTAGGTTCGTATTGGCGGCAAAATGAGCACCACAATGCAACCAGAATGCAATAAAAGTGGAAGAAATATTCGGTCCATACGGTTAATGTAGAGAACTCTGGAATGTGACGGTTTGGTTCTCTCGTATTTACATGGCAAAGAAGCAGACCAGGTTAAAGACCGCAAGTAATGAGACTAGTAGTAAACAAATGCTAAAGAACTCCTAATTAAAGACATTAATCAATTAAGAGTGCAATTTTTTGAGCCAGCGCGCGCGGCCATGTTTGTTTACATAAAATCGGTTGATCACATGGCCGTTGATATTTAATATTATTATGTTATTTATGAAGTCAGTCAGATTCCACAATTAGCAGTAAACCATAGTATCGATATGCAAACAGCGAGCATTGTATAGCTGCCAACTCGTAAGAACTGTTGTTGTCAGTGATTCTTTGGTAACTTATACAAGTTGTCAAGTTCGACTAGTCGTCTACGTTATTTATTAGGGAAAGTTCAATGACAACCTCTCAACTTGGGCTGCCAATAGATAATGATAGCGGGTCTTGTAACATGTTAGGCTGACTGTACTGAAATTATTGGAGAAATAGTCCACGGCCGCACTGCAGGGTGGTAGGCAAGCGGCTAAACTTTGCTTCTATGGTAACTAAGCACGACCTATGATTTCAAAAAATCAAAACAGACATCGCCTCTCTTCATCCAGGCGACTATCTAAGCTAGACGCTTGCAGTGTGGCCGGTCCCGTATATTTTCATACGTTTGTTTTGTGTTCTTGTTTACCATCTAGCATACCTACAGTGTGGCCGTAGCCTTAGTAGTAGGTTAGAAGAGACGTTGATAATAAACATTAAAGGTATTATAGAGGTAATTGGTTGAGCCGTTCCTAGAAAACTATAAATTATATAGGTAAAGCCAGGTAAATACGAATTTCCCGGTGCGGAGTTTATATTTATTTTAGCAAAAAATAAATAAATGCTGACTCATCTGGCCCTTACAAGAATACTTGGGTATTATCTAAAAAGGCTGTATGTTTCTCTTATTTGTGTTTACTTTTCAACGCCGGTAGATCATGGGTAGAGTCCATTAAGCTTTGAATTTACATACCCAATGTTTTTCATTGCATTTCAACGTAATCCTGAAAAAAATACATTCAAAACGCAAAGTTCAAACAAATCTAGAAGCGGTTTTCTCTACTCTTTTAGCAATATTAAATATATGTTTTGTTATAAAAGCAGTCTGTGTAAGCGATGGGCTAAGCGGTAAATTTGAGCGGAAAACTGCATAGTGCGTAATGCCCTTATTTTAATAAACGTTAGATAAGATTAGAATGCTGTTAAAACTATACTGATGACAACACTTTTCAACTGGTCTGCGCAACCAAATGCTAGTTTTCATCAGTCTATGGTCAGCACACACACAAGGTGATAAAATAATCAAAATGAGAATTTACCTATTCGGCGGCATTTACATAGAAAATTACTTAATTTCCTTAAAAATTTCATAAAAATACTACACAGTTGATTGACTTGCACGTCCTGGCATACATATCAGTTTGTTGTCATACTAAAATTAAAACGACGAAAGTTTCTAAAGAGGTGAATATGTTTGTTAGTTAAAGTCCTTAAAACTACTGAACGGATCAAGATGTATGTAGAACATAATCCATCTACAAGAGGTTACAGGATACTTATCATCCGGAAATAGCGCGTGCAAATCTGTTCGCAGAATAGTTATACATATAGAGCCTTGGATTGCTCATGTCAAGCAATCTAATGCTCTATGTGCCGGAAACTATCTTAATGCTCAATTGTTCCAGACGCTGAAGACGAAAATCCCCAGAACGCATAACAGTAACAGATGATTGCAACGCCAGAGATAATTTTGCATTTTCTTAACTATTGCCAAATCGAAAATAACTATTGATAGCCTCTCCCAAGAAAAATCTATATTTTTTCACGTCTTATCGTCGGGTCTGCTTTGGTCGTCATCTTCCACTTCGCTTTACCAAGATCTATGGAAACAATGCATGAAAGAACTCAAAAGTCTTTAAATTTGAGACTTTTGATCTGGATATCTGAGCTGTTCATGGACTATTATCCACAGGATGAAGAGTATACAAGATTATAAAGCTCATAGACAATTTATGCAATTTGCAAATAAACTTGCCAGAGGTTGGTGTTGAATGAGTTGATGACCTTGTTAGCAATTATGTTGTTAATAGGTATAGTTAAATATTACAAGCAAGAACATCTCAATCGTTAATTAACTTTAACAAAGCTCTTCTTTTTTAGTGTGAATTAAGAGGGCACAATGCGCGCCATTTTGAGAAAAGGGTTTTGAGCAAACGGCATTTTGAGAAGAGCATAGGAATTCGCGTTCATAGGAGCGAGACAGAGCATACGTTTTTGGAACGGTGTTTACACAATTGCAAAAGCGTATGCTCTGTACCACTATAGTTATCAAAAATCAAGATTTTGCTTGTTTACAAGAAAACTTCACAACTTAATCGCTCATTGAATGCAAAACGGCCATTAATCAAAATTATTTGAAAATCGTGTTATTTCATAATTAGGGACTAAAGCTACAATATTTTACGTTTTGATGAAGACACCCGTCATTTTCGCTCATTTTGATGCCAAACTGATCAATCGCCTTTTTTGTATTGTGCTGACTTACGCGCCAACTTCAGAACAAAACTGCCATTTTGTCAGTTGCGACCCAGAACTCGGAGCGAACGCAGGTCAGTTCAATACAAAACGGCCACAATTCGGAAAAACACCCAACGTTTAGTTCAGTGTTCTGTGCAAAGGAGCCACTTTTTGAAATGCGTCCGTTTTGCATTCCAATTTCAAGTAAGTACATTCTGATTTTTTAATGCAACAGAGCCATATTTTGGAAAACGTACATTTTGCATTCCAATATGAAATAAAGCAATGCCATATTTCTAAATCTGTACATTTTGCATTCCAAAATAAAATAAAGCGATGCCATATTTACAAATGTGTACTTTTTGTTTTGAATTATTACAGATTAAATAATAATTAATGTACAGCTAAACTGCATGTTCTCAAAATTTGTCAATTTCAGAGGAATTATTGAAGTATTATAAAATGTTTAACTTTAAAATAACATTTACTTTATAGAGTTTACGTTCATACAGTTATCGGTTACTGTTTACCACTTCAAAATTGTTAGGTTGGTTCATAGCTTTTATATTTCCAAAGTAATTTATCTTCATCACGGATAAATAAATTGCTAGTTTTCTAGTTTTGACGAAAACTTCGCACACCACCACCTTAATTTTGCACCCAAAGTAACAATTTATGATATGTTTGTTTCGCGAGTCTATATAATTATTTACAGAATGAATAGCAGAGCAAAAATTATTTTGAGCATGGCAGTTGGTCATTCTAATGAAGAACTAGAAAACATACAAAACCGGCCCGTTATCAACTCTGAACAAATTCAAGAATGTGATATTTCAGCAAGAGTTCATCAAGACATTACAACGGGTAGTAATGTTTATTTTGATGCGGAGTGCCATCCAGTCAACCTAACCCTAACAATTTGACCTTATTTAATGTTGAAGCCGAGGACATACTACCATCTAGAACTGAAGAGAAACAAACCTTGTTCCTCGACAACACTCAGGAAACTCAAATGCACAGGTTGGACAACAAAGAGAAACGGCAAATTATAGTTTTGATACGGACTCCTACCCTGACAGCCAGCCTGATTACGATATATCGTTGTTAAGTGATGATGAAGAGAGCTTAAGAACTTGGAAAAAACCTATTCAAATCCACAAATATATTATAATATATTCATGGAAGACTTTAACATCTCCTTTTGGCAACCTAAAAAGGACCAGTGTGAAGACTGTACAGCTTACCTAAATGCAGATGATAAATCGCTTTTGCAAGAAAAGTACGACTTGTATTTAAAAGAAAAATGTCTCGCTAGATCTGAAAAGGAGAGGGATAAACAAAATATTAATGATGATTTTGTAGTGTGTGTCTACAGGCTGTGACTTAAAGACTACTTTTGTGATTTTACCCATACAGACTGTGATTTAATAATAAATAGTAAAAGGTATTATAATTGTACTAATTTAAGCCTAATTTCATATCTTTTAATGTTAAACTTTCAGCAATTTAATTTTAGATTTTTGTTTTTCGTTTTTGAAGTATAATGTTGTTCCTATGAATATTTTGAGAATTTTATTTGAAGATAATTTTAGATTACGTAAAATTGATATCGTGTTTTTTAACATAAAACGATAAAACAATGTCTAGTTTTGTGATGTTCGTTTGAATAGTTTGTATCTTTTTAGATTTACTGCGAGTTGTTTGTTTTTTATAGTTATTTCCTTAGTAAAACATTAAATAATGCATGTTTCATTTTAATATTTATTTAATTTTTTGAGATAATTACTCTAACATTGGTTAAAATTTTGAATGCAAAAAGGGCTTTTGTTGTTTTTATCAGGTTGGAAGAGTGCTATCACAGTCACTGTGAATAATATAATAACAATAATATATGTAATAATGACCACTGTGGTCATTATTTAAAAAGATAGAGCAAAAAATAAGGAAAACAATGATATATTATCATCATAACATTTAAAAATAATAACGTTATTTTTTTTCAAAAAAACATTTATTAAATTTTGTATCGGCTCTCCTGTAAAAAATAAGGTTTTTTTTTATGCAGTTCGTGTTTTTTTTTTTTTTTTTTTTTTTTTCAATCGTGTTTTCGCATTCAAGGAACCAAAGAAAAAGGGTTAACTTTATGTAATTCGAGTTTTTTACTACGTAAATCCCGTGGGTACTGAGATCTAGGCCTAGGTTGACAAACAAACCCGTTGGGTTCGCCCCATATGAATGTCACGTTACTTGGTATGTTACAAAATGTAAAGTGGTTCATATAATATATGAACCACTTTACATTTTGTAAAGGCGGTGACTGAAGCCTATACCTATTATAGGCTTCAGTCACCGCGTCGAAATTTTGGTGACACAAAAATTGTTATTTTTATTGTTATTATTTAATTAAGCTAGGTACCTGGAATCTATTATTCCATTCACTGCTTAATATTCTAGTAGCTTGGTACCTTGGTTGGCCCAATGTTTTATGTATCTGTACCTACTTATCTACCATAGGTAGGTATTAATATTGTGCGTACCTATGGCTATATCTAAATTCGCACGGTTTTCTAAGCCGGGTTCTATTTAGGTCTAGGTATTTACCGTGTAAAAAATAAGCAGAGGGGTTTTCCTTCCTTACCTTAAAAAACTAGAAATTTCTTACAAGGAAAAAAGACCTAACCGTGCGAACTTAGTTATGTACCTATAGAGCCAAGAGACTAGATCGCATATTGTTTTATGGATTCAAAAGGCACGTAAATTTAACCACCATTTGGCACCTTTGGTAGGTAGGTAGGTATGTGGGAATTTGCTACAACTTACATTTTAACGGTGCCGTTGCATGCCAAATCCTTGCTCCAAACAAAACACCAAAACACTCACAATACCCTATTTCCACACCTTGAACCAAACACCGCACTCGACATCGTAATTTCATTCAATCCCGAGGTTTGTACGACGGACACAGATTCCACGTCCGTACACTTCGGCGTTCGCCGGGGTACTGAAGTCCTCAGTCCTGGTGCTGTAAAGTAATGTCATAAGATGTAAGAATTTTCCCACCCTACGCGTTCCGCCACTCGAAATCGCTTGACGCACGCTAACACTGGGGTATCTTGAAGCAAATTCCACATTTCCACCCTGATTTAAGCCGAAAATTTCTTTGAATCGCCGCCGCGCCGACTGACATCGCTCCGTCATATCTATCTCCTATGAGTTGTAAAGTACCTAATAGAAATAATGATTCAGTTTCCTTTTTTAAAGTTTTGTCGGTAACAGTCAAAGACTTTTCACGCGAGTACGCAGGACGAACGACGACTTCTGATAATAACCGCGGATGTGTCAGATGTTCTTAAACGTAGGTAGGTACCTAGGTAGGTTAGGTACTAGGTACTTGTTTTAGACAAATTAAATGTGTTTTAAATTTTAAAGTTTCTAATCAATTATTGGCATGCTTTCAAGGTCATGGCCGCGAAACAAATCGTAGGTACCTAAGTTCTAATTATTTATGGAAAGACAAGTTTGTAGTCTCGGGAACTTTACGTGTAGGGCAGGTGAAAGACTGCGGATTGCAGCTGTGGACAGCGAGTGCACCCGCACTCACGAGTTTTGTTGTGTTTTGGAATAAGTACATAGGTACCTACCTACATAGATTGCTGTATTTCAATTTTATTTGTTTTTTGCTTATTAAAATTAGATAATTAGGAAGATATGTTCTTATAGTGTTATACCTACTATGGGTTGTACCTGGAAAAAAGTTAAAAATTGTCGTTGATGGATCAACATTTTTTTAGCGGTTTTTTTCGGTAAATATTTTCATAATCATGGTCTGATTGCATCCCCCCATTTTTCGGTAGTAGTCTTGACACACCCTGTATAATAATAAAATATTAACCTATTGGACTGCGGTGGATGGTACGTTCACAGTTCGGGGGGCATAGGTAGGTACCTATCATATCCAGCTGTACCTACTACCTAAGTATACCAACAATCAAATTGCTGATGTTATGTTAATCATAACATCCGAAAAGGTACCTAAGTAAAATATATATACCTACAGTAGGTACAAAAACACCTACCTTTAAGAGAGACAGGTACCTAGGTACTTAACATACCTACTTCGGTATTTTAGCATAACAGACAGGCACGTTTCGGAGCCCTTTTTCAATATGAACGGAAGTAGGTACAAAAGCTGCAAGTCATGGAGAGGTCAATTCCGGTGAACCGTGTGACGTGATTAAAGCCGCTTGTCTACTGCTGCGAACGCTGTGCACGCTGTGCACGGCAGTGGGCCAGCGGCTAAAGCCGCAGCGTACAGCTCAGCGTGCACAGCGTACTACACTATAGCAGGGCTGTGGCTTAATTTATTGCGTATATTTTGACCGAAAAGCCAGCTACGCATCTATAGGTACCTACACAAGCCGCGTTTCCACCGTCGCGTTCTTACCTGCGCAACTGGCGTGGGGTGGATACCACGAGAGAACAAAAGTAGTAGAGGACGACCACGGAGACGTTGGGAAGAGTTATTTAGAAAAGAAAGATTGGATGCACTGAATTATTATTAAGTACTACGTAGGGAACCGACATCCCGAACCCAATGTTTACGCCATGAGTTGTTGCCGATCGGCAACAACTCATTTAGTCACTCGCATACGCCCATCGCTACCGCATGCGACTAAACAAAAAATAAAATATGCCGTCTTGCATGTTAAAATCGTGTAAAAATCAATCAACTTATCATCGGTAAGTAAACAGAACATCAACTAAATCCAACAAAAATTACTTTTTATTACATTTTTTCTATTGCACCTGACATTTTGTTTGAAAATCATAGATTTTACAAAGTGAACCGTACAGATGGGATAAACCTTTCGTGTACTACGAAAGGTTGGTACTACAAGGTTTATCTGATATTACTTTAACACATGTCATATTACCTGGCCTATGCCGTCTACCAGTAACAATACTGTAGGTATCTTTATAATCGTCAATTAAAGCTTGTTACTATACTTCATCCAAATTCAAGGTGCAATATTTGTAAACAATTTTATTATGTTGTTTGAATATTTTTTGTATAATTTAGCCATTAGGCTTATAACAAAAATCGGCTAAGCGCGTGTCGGACACGCACATTGAGTTTATTTAGAAATTATTCATGGAGAAAGAAGTCTTTACTTGTTTAATTCAACATGCATTTGATCAACCTTTCACATTTTATCACAGAATTCATCTAATTCAAGCCATAATAAATAAATAGGTACACAGGCGTTTATATCATGAGGCAAAAGTTACAAATAATTATTTGGCTGAGCGTCAGAAACTTACTAACCTAATAAAGTTTATATCAAATAAACTTTATAAGGTTGGTAAGGCAATAATGGATTTTTATTAAACTTCATTTATTTCTTTAACGCTATGGGAGTGAGATAAAGTGTCGGGTCTAATTAAAGCTAGCATGTAGGTACTTGTTGTATACAATACCAATTTATTTTAAAACCAATGATTTTAAACGCGTAACAATTTATTTGATAATTTTTCAAAAAGTGTTCTATTTACAGACTTCTTTATATTTTTCCTGTACAATATAGATCCATATTACAATCTCTACATAAATTTCAGATGGATTGCTCTGCAAACTTCGGAAATAGGGGGGGGGGGGATGAGTTTCGAGTTTTTTCAAAACATTTCAAAAAGGATAAAATCTACAGAAATTTCAAAAACTGTTTTGAGATGTACAAACCGATACCCTTCATTCGATACCCCACTTCAGCTTGTAGACCTCTTTTAAAATTTACAACATCACACTGTACTGAAACTTTTCGTGATCATTTTTAATTTTTTTTTTCATTTATTTTAGCTTTGAATCTGCATAGGCGCACCAAAATTGTAATATTTTAAATTTAAAGTTGCTGTAGTTGCTGTGATATTAAATATGGAAAAAAAGAAGTACCGTAAAAATAAGGCAACTTTTTCAAAGAATATAAAATTTTCACTTGTTCGGAGATCCCTTCATATTTGATCTTTATTTTATGTTTAGTAGGTATTTGTTATTATTACAGTTGAAGTGTTACTTAATTAAAGAAAATTTCATGTGTCTACCTATTGTACCTAGTTCAAGAGATACAGCCTTGACAAATTAGGAGCAAAAATAGCCAAAATAATCAATCACGTTTGTTGTATGGGAGCCCCCTTTATTTTGATATTTATTTTGTTTGTTGTTATAGTGGCAAGAGAAATACACATTCTCTGAAAATTGCGCAAAAAGGCACGTGTGCGGGGGCCTATTCTGGGTGGCCGGGTGCGATAACGGCGCTTGTGATTAAAATGACAATTAATAGGTACCTCTTAAAGTTTTGTAGGGAGCTATAGATATAACTTATATTATTTGTTATAATCACTATGAAACAAGGTTCCACGTTACAAATGTTTAAGTCCTGTTTTACTTTGCGATGTGTTAATTTAGGAAGTAGTGTTGTTCTATGGGTATGTAGATAAAAATTAAAAAGAACGTTGATGGGTCAACATTTTTTTCGGGGTTTTTATTGGTAAATATTTTCAAAATCATGGTCTGATTGCATCCCCCCATTTTTCGGTAGTAGTCTTGACACACCCTGTATGGGTGGTAATAACCAGCGCCCACTTCGACCGTAGCACGTGATCGGTATCCACAATTCGATGTTAGGTGAGTACACGGGTGAGTACTATAAAATGGTGTTACAGTTTGCTATCTATGTAGGGATTGAGATTTATACTGGACCTTGTAAATTTTAGAAGACGTTACGTAACTAAGTAGTTTAAGGGTATTATTATTATTATTAGGACGTGAAGGATTAAAACAAGGCATAAATAAAATTTGCACAATTTTTGTATTATGTTTTTATGCATAAACTTCTTTGATTACAAAAACAATTCTAGATCAGAGCCTAGCAGTCGCGCTACTACCTAGGCGACGTCAGCTGTGAGTGCGTACCCTCCTATCAGGAGGCAGCCCACCCCTCTCTTTACTCTTGCGAAGCCAGCCTCTCCCCACTGCACGCCCCAAGAGTTTTTGATTATCCAGTAAGGGGTCCCATTCTCTGAAAGAAACACCAGCAGCACCGTCACATTGCGGATAAATAAATCAGTTTATTTTACACGAAACGTTTAATCATTAATTACTTAATGAATTGAGAAAAACTTTTGTGTCGGTCATCGTGTCGTGACGCAACAGAAGCACAAGTTGGTACCTATTGGTTTCATACAATTTAACAAGAGTTTCGGACTGGGTTGATCTCATCATCATCATCATCATCATCATCAACCTACATTAGTCCACTGCTGGACATAGATCGACAGACAGACATAGGCGCGCCCCTGCGGTTCGCACCGCATAGGCATGACAGTGAATGGGATATACTAAACTAAGAGCGCACTCGTGCCGATTCAGTTCATCATCATCAACCTATATATGTCCACTGCTGGACATAGGCCTCCCTGTCTTCAGCTTGCCGCATCCAGCATCTGTCTACAGTCTTTCGTAGGTCGACATCCCACCAGGCTAGAGGCCGTGCTACACTACGTTTTCCGAGTCGCGGTCTCCACTCAAGAACACGTTTACCCCAGCGGTTGTCGGTTTTTCGCAAGATATGGCCGGCCCACTGCCACTTCAGCTTGCAAATTTTTTGAGCTTTGTCGGTAACTTCGGTTTTATTCAAATTCATGCCAAGACCGATACATCGGGAGGCTGAAGCTAGGCCGTCCAGAATCTGGTTCAGCTCCTCTAGCGACTGCGCGGTTTCTGCGAAGTCTTTGCATCAGCTAATCGCAGACGTGAGATTTAGTTGCCTTCTATGTTTATGCCCCTACCTTTCTAGTCCAGCATCTTAAATATATATTTTAATGCGCTTGTGAACAGTTTCAGGATATGACATCCCCTGCCTTAGGTCTCTGAGCAATTAGAAGGACACTCATGGTGGCGGCCTCGTAGAGATATCTCAGCCCCTCGATATAACGATAGTCTACTTGGCATCGCTGTAAGGATTCCAGAACAGCTTAGGTTTCGAAGGAGTAGGCCTTCGCAACAAAAATCAGACACAGGGGCTAATTACACAGTTCGGACTTCTGTTTAATCTGCTTCACTGTGTGAATGTAGTCTATGATGTCATATCCTCCGCGGAACCCAGTCAAGCCCAGCCGTATCTCCTGGCGAGATGGTTTATGACCACTCGTGAGAACAACTTATAGGCGTGGCTGAGGAGTGAGATGGGTCTGTAGTTTTAAAGAAGGGTTTTATCTCCCTTCTTCAAAATGAGCACAACCAAACTTCCGCGCCAGGCCCTTGGAGTTCTCACACTGTGAAGGACGGTGTTATAGAAGTACTGTAGCTCCTGTATTACAGGGATTCGCCGGCTTTTAAAAGCTCTGAAGTTTTTCCATCCTCATCGGGGGTTTTTGCATATTTTAAGCTGTCTCAGAGCTAATACGATCTCGTCTTGACTGATGTCTGGCAATAAATATTTTTAAACTTACGCGATTTGAAAACATTATTGTTAGGTAGTATTATTTCATGAACCAACCCGAGAGCCATCCCGTGACCACGACAGTGTGTAAATCTGTTAAAACGTCGGGAAAAATAGGTAAATTAACGCGATAAATACCCGTTAAATAATATTAACAATGATGTCTGGCAGTTAATCGGTATAGTGGCGTGTCAGGGAGTGAAATCATAGTCATCTCGTCAGTAACGAGGGGCACGGGCCTCTTTAATGAGGCGCGTGTTGGAGCTCCGAAGGTCGCGCCGCACCATCTTTGCAATTAGCTTCTTCAGGTTTGAACTCTCTGACGATTTCGTCAGAGAGTTCAAACCTGAACGCGCTTTGGTTGCGCTTTGGTGGTTTCCAGCCTTTTTGTCATCAGCCCAAGAGTCTCATTCGAGCGTTGGACTCCTTGCCAGTACGCTGTTTTTGGCAGAACTTAATGCCCTCGTCCTTCAACGTTTCGACTAGATTGTTTAGATTGTAAGTGAAGCTTCAATTTGATATTCAGAGAGACTTGGAGGAGTTGGTGATCAGATCCGGCATTGAATCTGTTGATTAGTGAGACATCTCTGAATATGTGCTTGCTATCCGTCATGATGAAGTCGATCTAATTTTTAGTCACACTGTCGGGGGGGCTTTGCCATATCCACTTCGTTTGAGGCTGTTTCTTAAAGAAAGAGTTCACTAAGAACAGCCGCTCTTTCTCAAAAAAGTTGACAAGCATTTGGCCCCTGTGATTCCTAACTCCATAACCATGCGGACCATTTCGGGATTCGTTGCCATTCTGGGTTCCCACCTTGCCTCTAAAGTCCTCCATAACAATGTTGAAGTGAGCCTTAGTAGTTAGTGTTTTGCAAGGCTTTGGTATACTCCACTGCATCATCCGAGTGTGCTAATGCCGGTGCGTAAACCTGAATGCTCTTCATGCTTTAGCGCTTGGACAGCCAATGTATCAGGTACGCTACCGTGGTCGACAGACTGGAGATTTTTTCAACGTTGTTAAGGAGGGCCTTGTTGACGAAGAAACCTACGCCACCCTGGGGTGTTTTATCACCCTTGCGAAAGTAGAGAATTTGGCCCGAGTCTAAGGTTAAAGTGTCCTCCCACTCTCTACGGACTTCACATACCCACAAAACTTGCCATTTAATGTTCTCTAACTCCACTTCCAACTGCGTTAGATCATAGTCAAGCCTCAAGCCAAGTTGAACGTAGCAAGGGTAAAATTTTTATGTTATATTATAAACGGTAGCTTAATGTAGCCCGAGGATTTCTAGCACCCCCTGCCCAGCCGTTACCATAGCCGCTACTATGGCCTGGAATAACTAGGCAGCCGGGAACTGGGAGCCATTTTTTCAGCAGGTTAACTACGAACCTAGTTTGTGTTGGAACAACACCAATGTTTCATCCCCGAGGGCCTTCTTCAGGGTGAGTGCGGTAAGAGTCTAGCGCGTTCTGCGTCTCTTCGAACACTAGGTTAGTTAACCCGCTTACATTCATAATGAGTTAGTCGAATATCGTCTTTAGAAGTGGGTATTTACTAAATTTTATGTCACTGTCACGTCAAACTTGACATTTCTAAGACAACTTAGACCTTTTTTACCGGGGTAACAAATGGCGTTTATTGATAATTGTACAAACAATAATCAATAAACGCCATTTTTTACCCCGGAATAACGAGTCCAATCCCGTGGCCAGAAGCTATTAGGTAAGTATTCTAATAAACAATATTATATAATAAAGGGGTTTTAAGGCAGATTGGACATAAACTTACCTTCTCCGTATCCGATTAGTGAGACAGCGTGGTTCAAGTTGTTCGCCGCACAATCATCAAATATTCCTTCATGGTAATCATAGAATAGAGTAGTGTTACCGTCCAATACTGTATGGAGAAATATATTATTAGACAACAACAACACAAGCCTATAAAAGTCCACAAATGGACCTAGGCCTACTCTAATACATTATATTTACAATATAATACTAGCTGCTGTCCGCAGCGTTGCACGCGCTTTACAAGTAGGTAGGTACCTAGCCAATGTCCGTTCCCGGGATACCATTTACTAGTTCTTTGATTTCGCGCAATACGAATACTGCTCTGCGTTCAAAGATTGCTTGACAGCAATCAGTGCGTGGTCTGCAAAAGACAGTAGAGACCCTAGCAAATAAATTTGATTCGCAAGAATTGCGTATTAGTGATCAATCTGATATTATAACAAAACTTACGCCAAGTATAAATTGCAAGTCATTATCACCGGCCCCGTGTACCACGATACCGACTACAGCAGCAGCGGTGCTGCGACCCGTGCGCAGTGCGCGCGCGCATGCTTCGCTAGCTTTAACCGCATTGACTAACGCCGGGAAGAAACGCGGCAATGTAAGCGCGACAGGCGCGATGACGCCTAAATCAAGTGATCGTCTAGACTCTAGATAACGTAGCACCGGTTTCTTCATCTAAAAACGAAGATAAAATAAAACGGATTCTGAACGAAAATCGACGAAACCTGCTTCAACATCACTTGGTCATTCAAACCAGACACTACAACGGAACAGGTACTCAACTTCGTCAATAGCATCACCGCAGCAAAGTACACTGCAGTGGAGAAACGAAACATTCGGTCGGACCTGCATGCCTCTTTCGTCATTGGGATGCCTGAATGTGTGTATGACGCAGTGACGTAACCGGCTGCCTGGCTCCCCCCGGGTCCACTTCACGGACTGGTTTCCCAATCGTCCCCTCGCGCAGCGGGGTAGCGGCGGCACAGCCGACACCAGCACCGGTGCGTAACAAACTCAACGGAGCAAACTTTCATCAACGGCAGACATCGCAGACTGTACCTACACTAGGTACTACGTCTATTATTATTTGCCATTAAAATATAAGCTCATTACATTAGGTAAGAAGTCGCAAAAATTAGAAGTACTCCTGCGGGACGAGTTAGAGTGCGACGTCCTAGCATTGATTGAACATCATTTATAAATGTGAAGCAAATTTAAAACGTATTAGTTTAGACGGTTACTCACTACTAACACATTTTTGTAGAACTCTAACCACACGAGGTGGCTCATGTATTTACATAAAAAAGGTGTAAAAGCTATCGTATGTCTTGAAAACAGATCTTGAACAACTAAACTGTCAACAGAGAGGTACTGTGAAGTATCCGCAATAGAACTCATTGAATATAATGTGATAATTGTTTGTGTCTACAGGACGCCATTAGTTAGCTCAATGGAATTCTTGACGCATCTGGAAACCGATCGAGCCTGTGACAGCGGTAAGAATATTTTGTTTGTGGGTGATTATAACATCGACTGGCTGAGTGACCTATGCTCCGTAAAAACAAGTAAATGACATGCTAGCGGTTCACGATATGGTGAACGTAGTCAACTTTGCGACGCGTGTAAGCTGCGGGTCGTCTAGCTGCTTGGATCACGTGTATACGAATATTCCCTGTGAGTCAGTGGGAACGACGGCGCCGGTCGTGAGCCCCTGCAGCGACCACTATGCCGTGAGAGCCAAGCTCGCACTAGGCTCGCTAGGCAGTAGGTACTCGAACTCGAATCAAATGGCTTTCCAAGCGGCAATTAGGAGTGTTGATTGGAATGATACATTTCACAAAAATCTCCTTTCTGTTGACGAATTATCAAAGTCTGTGTACAATATACTGGCAAGTAAGTTTCAAGTGTTTCCCAGTCAAACGACAGAATTTTAAAAAACAATCCTGGGTCACACAAGATCTAGTAGGCTTAAAAAACTTACTTTTTGACATAATTAAACTAAGTGAAAAATACCCTGACAAGCAATTAATCCGTATATACGTGGAAAATTCAATATGAAAATTCAATTATTAGCCAGAAGTACGGATATTATAATAATTTTATTACTAACAGCTGCAATTCACATAAAGCCATAGTGCGCGTTGTAAATATTGAAAAAGAGAAGAGGGCTCTTGGAAGACTCACGCTGCCCGGCATCATCATCTTCCAAGTAGCAATGTGCGCGCGAGCAAATCACGGAGCGTTCGCAACACGCGGAGATAGACACGCCCACCGGTACAAGACCCGCGGAGCTTACAAGCTCGCCTCTGTGGGGCACAGGTCGGCGAAATCCGATAGACTCACTCTCGTGCTGGAATCTGCTGACTACAACCGACTGCCGGAGCATGTTGTCAATACACCCAGCCTAGGTTCCTTTAAAAATAAACTTAAGGTGCGGTGTAACTTGTGGCTCATCGAGAAGGCGTACTTAATGGTCGAGGATTTTCTGGACAAAAAAGTTTTATTTTAATTTAAATTATTAATTCTATGACATTTAATATAACATTTAACAAAATTAATATTATGAATATTTTTATTTTTACTTTATGTATCGTTATTTATTACTGATACTAATACTTTGTTAATATTTTTATTCATAGTAAATTATTATTAATGTATTAATTTAATTTTATGTATTGATTTTATGACTTGTAAATATTTACTTATACGAATAAAATGTCTATCTGTCTATCTGTGTAAAGCAGTGTCTTAAGTCACGAGCTTCATTGAATCCTGAGCGCAACTCAGGATTGTAGAATAACTCACGAGAAATTAACTAGTTCCATTGCTGTTCCCTACATTATATTTAATAAGTACTATCTGTTTTATAAGGTGATGAATAAAGCATTGTCTATCTATCTATCTATCTAACTAGAGTCCTGAGAGCAAGATGGATTCAATCACGCCCAAGACGAAGACAGCTTTATGCACGAGGAGAATAGTCTACTTTTCACACTTTAAGCGAAAAATGGTAAAAGTTTTATAACGTGCGGCGTTTGCGGCATTAGTTTTTTATTCCGTCTTTTGAACAGAGATTAGTTCAAATTTCGAAGAAGATATTATGATCTTCTTTGAAATTTGAAGATATGGTCCGTACATTGGTATACGGATCTCCTTGGTAAAAAAAATTACGCATATTTTGATGTTCCAAATTCTATCTCATTATTCTAATGAGTTGAACCCCAAATTTATTATCTATGAAAATATTGACCACGGAGATCCGCACAAAGAGATCTCATTCGATTTGGTAAAACCTTCACGTTTTTCAGTCAAAACGGCTATAATCCCTACTTGCTTTCGGTTCAAGTTACAATTTTCAAATCTTTTATTGTAAGTTATTTACTTATGTAGTGAATTTAGGTAAACTCACATTTTTACAATGTCTTTAGGTACATTATATTACCTATATTAAACACAAGTTATTGGGATAAAGTGGTACCTACTATAGAAATTAGTTAGCAAAGAAAATTTTAACATAATTATGAAAACAAATACAGCTCAATAAGTGTAATTTCATGTTCTGAACTTCCAGGCATTTTGTCATCCAAAAGTCTTTAGCAGCTAAGTAAGCCTTTTTAAAGAGTACGTTAACAATTTTTCTTTAATTTTTTTTCTTATTGATTTAGTTTGTAGTTTGGTAATTTCTTATATAATTTGATGCTTAGGCCTATATGACTTATTAATTCTAGCTAGTCTAGTTGATGTACAGGTGAGTTCCGGTTACATGACGTATTAAGTACGTTTTTCCAGCATATAATGTGAAAAAAGTCTTACCTATAGAGAGAGGTCCAGTTGAAGCTAAGAGGTTTGCCAGCTTGTCGTCACTATCTCCGATGTCGGGGTAGACTTTGCAAGAACTCGCTTTCACCGTAGCTTTATTCACGTCGTATTGACATTCTTGTTGCTGTCCTGTGTATGAATAGTCGTTTTGTAGCTCTTGACCGCCTAGCTGCATTGTTGAACTGGAAAACAAAGACATCATTTAAAGCCTGCAGGTCAAATCACAATGTATTCGAGTGTTTCGTGGGTATCACCCACGAAAGTGGACCCACGGGCAATGGACGCTCATGCTATTTACGCCGCTGATTTCCTGCATTTTAATTATGAATAAAAAAGAAAAGTAAATGAAAATAATAATTTAAAATATTTATTTTTATTTTAGGGCGCGTGAAAACGCTCGGGATTGGTTGCATCGCTATCGTCATCAATCATCATTATCAGCAGCAGCAACTCGGAAGGAACACTGCAGATAGACTTCCAACTTTTGTGCTACCTTAGCATCGATTTATTATTAAAAATGGGATTATTATTAAAGATGATGTACTAGCTTCTCGAAAGTAGAAGGCTCAAATTAGGTGCTGGGTGCACCTAATTTGAGCTCCTCAGTCATAGTCGGACCGACGGCGTTCGTGTTACGCGTGCTTGCTACGACGTAAAGTACGTCGTGATTTAGTGTGATTTATTTACAGCAATGGTCTCGTGTTTGTTCATTATAAATATTGCACGAAATTGTAAATGTAACTGTGAGCGAGTGTTTACGTGTAGTTGTTACATAGGCCAGTTGTTAAGAGTAAGAGCTGAGTAAGCGCTGCTGGGAGAACGTACCATATCTTCAGATTTTACTTAAATCTTTGGACCTAAGTATCGCTTTTCTATGGCATAAGAGCTACTAAAGCATATTATCAATGACTTACTCTCATAATACGGACATTAAAGTTTGCAGCCTTGTAGGTAGATAAGTACCTACTTTGTCGTGCCTGTGCGACTTTTTTTAAATTGTTCCTCATTAACACACATACGTGTTGAACGTGCTGCACGACAGGACGTGCCTGCGGTGGTTAGGGGTGAAATGCCATAATCGCCGTGCTTGGCAGGCGGATTAGTGATCGCCGTGGAGGTGTTAAATTACAGAGAAGGCAGTTGCTGCCCTTCCTTTGGTAGGTTCTGTTAGTCGGCTTTTACGACATCCACATGCTGAGCTAGAGGAGTCGATTTTTACGCCTCGACTGCCACGGCGGCGGCGGCCCCACGGCACGTGTTTTATTGTTAGGTATTTAAGCTAATTTTATAGTTACCTTATCGCATAGTGCGGAAATCCCCCATTACATCCAGAAGACTCAGTATCACAATCCACAAACTGTTGTTCGGACACCTTCAGCAATGTGTTGTGCTTTATAGCATATGCCCCTTCCAGGACCGCTGTTGAAGATGGTTGACAAAATGTTAAGTACGTTACGTACCACCAGCAAAGGACCTGCCTATCCAGTTTGATAATATTGTGCTTTGCGTTGCCTTTAGGTAACAAACAGGTCACGCCTTCTTTTTTTTTGTTGTCTAGTTAGACCAATACACAGAGTTCGGACAGTCAACATCAGCTCAGCATAATGATGAATAAAATGTACTACGGCCACAGCTGCACTGCAAGATGAGTGGAAGCTTAGGTAGTAGAGGAGAAAACAAACGTATGAAAATGTACGGGACCGGCCGCATTGCCAGCAATCGCTAGTAGCGTGTATGTACGCAACAAATTGTTTTTTATGGGCATAATTTTGACGGCCTTCAGGGCAGTAGATCCAAGATAAAAGGGTAGCTGCGCGCCTAGCCACCATCGAAGCAATCTACATACTGACTGCAACCTTGCGGCCGTGGCCTCAATGACAGCTAGTAGCTAATAGCAAGCAGTGGTAAACGGCAAGAGTTAAAGCCTGTTCAGACCTACACGCGTTATTCGCTTTGCAGAGCAGCAGCGGTAGGTAAGTTTCGCTTGGATTTCGCGCTTGCTTTTGCGCGGTCCGCGGTATTCCGTCGCCACCGTATTTTAGTGAAAGTAGGATTACCGGATACCCAGTCGGATTTCGGTTTACCACTCTGGATAGCGACTGCTGCTGAATAATATAAACAGTCCTTCAGGTGCGTGAAAAAGTGCTGCCAGCTAATGAAAAATACAATGTTCGTTCGTCGACGCCAGTATTTTGTTTAATTTCGTCCGAAGTGCTAGGTCTTACGCAAGTATCCCACCAAAACATAAATGTAAGATTAGAGCAAAGTTCAGTAGACGTTTCTCTCAATAAAAGAGTTGAAATCAAAATGGGTGCTAGCCAAGTAGTATAGCAGTTCTATAAATCATTGATACCATAAATATATATTCCTAATATACAACGTTATTCAATTGATTTCACAGAAAATTCGTACATTGTTATTGAACCGATTATTTTTAATCGGTTCAATCGCTGAACATAGGTACATCGCGCTCCATCCGATGCAGTCTGAAACCCCTAACCACTTCATTAATTCAGTATTACTTAGTGGAACACCCTGCAGGTCTACCGTTCCATCGAAGTGAGGGAATAGAGAGTGCAAGTGCACTGTTTGCGCGCACACTTGTAGAGTCATTCGGGGTAACTGATGGCAGTGGTTAGGTAGGTGGGCTCTGAAACGGGGCGCGGGGGTAATACATTTTATTTTGGTAGATTGGAAACGTCTATACATATAGACAACTAGTTGCGACGTGTTGCTTGACCGCGCTGTGCGTGTCACTTCGTAATTTGTCCATTGAGTAAGTGTGGGCAGGCATATGTTCGACATGGCATGAGGACACGTACTCACATACTCCTTATCATGGTCCAACAAACAAGGTCTAGCACTCCGAGAGTGACACAATGCTACGTCACTGTCCAGTTACCACTTGTTTCAACAGAACATGGAAGTTGAAAAGAAAATTAATAAGTCGATAAAAAAATACACAAAAAAAATTTCAATAGTCATTTCTGTTTTTTAGATCAGTCAACCCAGTTTTAGTTTACACGAGTAATTGTGATAAATAATTGGTTAGTACACAACCACATAGTTTTATCAGATTCGTACAGGTAATTTATCCATAAATTACCTGGACGAACGTGGAGTAATCATTTTACGATACTGGTAACGACAGAAAACAGATTCGTCTTCTCATTCGCCGACGTCGTCGATGACGTAGGGCTTGTGTCACCCACGTGGCCTTGATGTTTCGGAAGGACCTTTTTTTTATTTTACCATGCTCCATAAATAATGTATGGTTTTGGAATTAGGACAGGCAGATATTACCGCACCCCTAAGCGACAATTCCTATAACCACAGACCAGTTTATACTGGTCTCTGCTATAAATCGGCTCAGAATAGGTTTAGGTTAGGTTATTTTCCAACGCGAAGACTTACCCTACATGCAATCACTTTTTTTCAAAAATGTCTGTAAATGACAGTGCGAATTTAGTTTATTTGACTTATTGCTAGCTGACGTAATTTTTAATGGATAATTAGAACATATTTATGTCTATTAGGTATTCAGGGATAATTTACACTTAAGTCTAGGTGGACTAAAATTATGGTAGTGTCGAGCACATGGTTCGCGGATTGTAAAGCCTGGCACTGACCGGTGTTACGCGGCGTAATGTAACGTGTCACATCACAGTGAGCATTCGTGCAGTCAGTACAGGACCAGAACGCGCTCGCAACGAGCAACTAGACGGATTTTAGCACACGGCGGCGTAACGTTTCAGCTCGCTGCGAACGGTACCTACCTACATTACGCCCCGTAACACCGGTTAGTACCCGGCTTAAGAGCTGACACTCCCATGACTGTCCTAGTGCCGCGTCTTCAGAATAAAGTTCGTCTCCAATCTAATGGTATCGGAAAAAGTGTGGTAGAACTAATTGGTTGCATAAGTGGAGATGGGTGAGGCATATTGCTCGAAAGGACAGGGAGCGATGGACGCGAATACTGCTGGAGTGGAGACCACGACACCATACCAGACCGCGGGGAAGACTACCAATAAAATGTGTTGACGACATCCGATAATACAGCTACAACAGATAAGAATAACACACTGGCCATGATTTAATGTCGAGGGCTCAAGACCGTCTAGAGTGGAGGCTATTAGAGGAGACCTGCATCCAGAAATGGATCTATGAAAGGCTGCGTTGCTAATGATGAGTGTGAAGTAAAACTTACAAGCGGCGCCGAAGGCCCAACAAGAGCCGCATGTGCCTTGATTTTGGACCGGTGCCACGGCGTTCCTGTCGCGCCAGTCAATGGCGTCTGATACGGACCCAGTTTTGATGTCTGAGGCGACCCCAACCTATAGATTATAAATTTGACTTGTCTAAAGTTTTTTTTTATAAGCCCAAAGAAATAAAAATTATTGATTTCTGGATTAGAAATGTGATACGTAGTTTTTCTTTTAGGAGTTATGACTCCTAAACACTTTTTTTTTGTTTTTTTGTGTCTCATCGGCCTTACCAGATTCTTAGAATAATTAAGCGTTTGGTCAGGATCAAAATGTAAGTTTACTCACGGAACATGAACCATAGCCATCATCACCAAGGTTTGCACCACCGAAACCAAGGAGGTTTTGCTTCTCCATGGCAGACCAGTCAGAAAAGTGGTTAATGCCTGCAACAGGGATTTGCAACCTTAGGTACCCTTTTTACTACCTCGTAGATCTCAAAAGAGGGCGCTATAGCCTGGTGGCAAAGTTTTTACACACTCACTCTATTGTCTATGCACGTAGGTATAGAATATTAATATTCTAAGACCTAGACCCAAGAAGCTTATAATCTTGTTAGTGTTTTATTCAATCTTCTTGCCTAGACCCTACGGTCACTCTATTGTCTCTTTATTGCACGAAGGTGCATAGAAAATAGAGTGACCGTGCATAGATGATAGATAGAGTGCCGCCAAGCTACAGTGCTCTCTATTGAGTTCTGCAAGGTAGTAAATAGGGTATTTATATTATTTTAAACTGTATTTTAATTAAATTTAGATTAACATAACAAAAAACTCAGTTTTTTTTTATCAATTTTCTACTTGGCCATGCATTTTTGAGCTTGTTACGATGGCGTCTGAAACGGACCCAGTTTTTGCGAGTTTAATGAGGAGCTTTCATAATGACGACCGATGTGGCGCGGCGGGCGAAGGTCCGCCTGCGACGCAGAAGGTTGCGGGTTCGATTCTCGCCTTGGGAGAAATGTTTGTACGATCTGCAAATATTTCTTCCGGGTGTTCTGGGTATTTTCTATATATAATAAAAAATATCTATCTATGATATTGTATTAAGTTTATCAGTCATCTAGTACCCATAACAAAAGCTCTGCTTACTTTGGGGCTAGATGATGCTGTGTGGATTGTCCAGCATTATTATTATTATTATAATGTGAAAAGAAGGCACTTTTAGTTTGAAATTAAAATAGCATAGATCCTGGATTAGGTTGACATGACACTATCACAAGCTTTATTATTCCACAAAAGATCTCTGCTATCTATCGAGTTCTTAGGTAAATACGGTTTTAGATTTTTTGAAAACGCCACATTACATGTAGAACGCAGAAAATATTGAAAACGGCAATTAAATTGAATCATGCGCGAATCAACACGAATCAATCCACAACGCCCTCTTTTCAGTCTTGTCATACTACTTAATTAAAATAAAACTTACCATAAACTGTCAAAGAATTCCTTTTATTTAGCTCGTTGATTCTCGCGACGCTTTCCTTGAAATAATGAAACCTTTCCTCTTCAGCGGTATAGCTTTTATTGTATTTTATCTTAAAAGCGTTAAATTGATACCTAAGTTGTTCAATGTCTTCCACGTCGTACTCTTGCTGGACTGGACTAGCCAGGATCAAATGCAAAAGGCAAAGGATAAAGATAGTCAACACCATTCTTGTAGATTTAGACAAGCTAGGACAAGCTAGAACTAATCTGATGTTGTCTAGCTCTAGTCTTCTTTATATACTTTTATTTTACTATAGTTATTATCAGTAAAGTATTCGGAAAATTAAAACTGCGCTGTGTATGTGCTGAACATAAAAATTGCAATTTTATCTATATCAATACCTGAGTTATATTGATTGAATTTTCAACATTTGTAAAAACAAGGGTTATTGGTAATTCAGTGACACTGCAGGTTCTGCCCATCATCACGAAACCGTCCGTGAAGACCAGGTCTTAATTCTTTAATTCTTAAAATTGGTAGAGATATAATAAAGTAGTTACTTTCCGGGTGGTGACAAGAGATTTATGGTTAGGAGGTAGTCTAGGGCTTTATCATACTAGCTGTTTGAGAGCGGATTCGGGGCGGAGCGGGCACGCAGCGAATACGTCGCGGACGCGCAACGAACCCACAGCGAATAAGTCGCGGACTCGCATTGGTAGCGTTCATTTGATACCCCACTCGGTGAGGTAGACCGCCTTTTGAAAATTATTCCCCCGCTTTTTGACCATCTTTCCTACAGACTTTTCTATATTTTTCCTGTAAAATTTAGATCCATATCTACAAACGCTACATATATTTTAGATGGATTGCTCTGCAAACTTCGAAGATAGGGGAGGGTATTTCTTCAAGTTTATTTAAATATTTCAAAAAGTATTAAATCTACAGAAATTTCGAAAACTGTTTAAGATGCCTTACAATTTTGATACATCACTCGGTGAGGTAGGCCTCCCTTTTCAAAATTTCCCCCCCCCCCCCTCCC
Organism: Eupithecia inturbata; assembly: GCA_963662085.1. Taxonomy (NCBI): domain Eukaryota; kingdom Metazoa; phylum Arthropoda; class Insecta; order Lepidoptera; family Geometridae; genus Eupithecia; species Eupithecia inturbata. The sequence continues at coordinate 4,534,568 of OY759192.1, forward strand.
TTTTAGACCTTTTTTCAAAAAGTGATCTACTTACAGACACACTATATTTTTCCTGTAAAATATAGATCCATATCTACAAACGCTACATATATTTTAGATGGATTGCTCTGCAAACTTCGAAGATAGGGGAGGGTATTTCTTCAAGTTTATTTAAATATTTCAAAAAGTATTAAATCTACAGAAATTTCGAAAACTGTTTAAGATGCCTTACAATTTTGATACATCACTCGGTGAGGTAGGCCTCCCTTTTCAAAATTTCCCCCCCCCCCTCCCTTTTAGACCTTTTTTCAAAAAGTGATCTACTTACAGACACACTATATTTTTCCTGTAAAATATAGATCCATATCTGTATGTATTATATATATGTATATGTATTATACATGGATTGCTCTGCAAGCTACGGAGATAGAAGAGGGGGAATGGGTAATTTTTTGACTTTTAAAAAAAAAAATCAAAATGTATGAAACCTGCAGATGTTTTAAAAAACTGTTTTAAGATGTACAAACCGATACCTTTTATTTTATACCCCACTCGATGAGGTAGCCTCCCCCTTCTGAAAATGTTTTTCCCGTCCCCCCTTTTGACCATTTTTCAAAAATTGGTCTAGTTACAGACTTCTCTATATTTTTCCTCTAAAATATAGATCCATATCTACCTCTACAAACGCTACATAAATTTCAGATGGATCACTCTGCAAACTTTGTAGTTGGGGGGAATGGATAATTTCTCGGCTATTTTCAAAATATTTCAAAAAGTATGAAACCTACAGAAATTTCAAAAACTGTTTTAAAATGTACAAAAGGTACCTTTCATTTAATAACCCATTTGACATTGTAGGTCTCTTATAAAATTTCAACATCACAATTTGTACTAAAAATTCTCATTTTCAGTTTTCATTTCCATTCAATTTTTTAAAAAGTGATCTACTTACAGACTTTTCTTTATTTTTCCTGTAAAATATAGATCCATATCTACAAACGCTACATAAATTTTAGACTTCGGAGATAGAGTAGTTCAAAATATCGACATCACAATTTGTACTAAAAATTCTCATTTTCAGTTTTAATTTTTTTTTCGTCCGTAGAGGCGCACGATATTTATTGTTATTTTAAATTTCAAGTTATTTGCTGCTGTAGTTGCTGAGATATTAAAGACGGAAAAAAAGAAAGAATTAGCGAGACCATAAGGGTTTCGAAACCGATCTCCGATCTTTGAAACCTTGAAAAGGCCGCCTTTTTTTTAGGTTTTTTCAATTACTTAAACTAGGGACTCAGCAAAACTCAGATATAATGATGCCATTGATTGATGAGCGACAGGGGTGGCTATAGCGGATGTGCAGAGCTCACGGGCGCAGGGTCATAGGGGCCGCCACGTGCCCCGGTAGCCGCACGCTTCTTAAGAGTATGTGTCTATCGCTGTGCTCCGAAAGACAATGCGCCCTTGATATGCTGCAACGCTGCCGCCGCCGCCGACAGCGATAGCGATGCATATGTTTTAATTTGTTTTAAAAATCGCTAACAATCATGGGCATTAAGCTGTATTAGAATCAGGGTGTGCGGTGTATAGGTACACCCGCTGTGACGATCCGGAGCTTGGCACTCCTTAGAGCCTGCGGCGCTCTTACAGACCGCCGCCGCTATGCGAATGCATGGCATCTGTTTATATTTGTTTGAAATGAGGTCAATAATACTTTTGCATTAGGAGGTACCTATGTTTTAAAATTTACATTGCCAGGGTCACGAGATTTCAAAGGCACGTGTACGCATCTTGTGTTTTGCCGCCTATACCGGTATATGGGTAAAGCGAGCGGAGTGGTTCCTAGGTGCCAGACGGTACCTAACGGCACTCGTTATAACGTGAATAATCTATAATCTACTCGTATTTAGAGAGAAACGTAATACTTTATTACAGTAATAATCTTTGGTGGTCTCGCGCCAGTGTGGTTCATCACAGCTTCTTACCAAACGGGATGAGCATTACTGCAGATGTATACTGTGAAGAACTGAAGACAATGATGAATAACCTCGCACGTCTCCAACCACCTTTTGTCAATCGCTCGTTTCCATGCTCCTGCACGACAACGCGCGATCTCATACTGCACAACAACCGGTCTCCAAGCTACAAGAGCTGGGGTTGGAGGCTCTCCGTCATCTGCCGTACTTACCAGACCTTGTGCCTAAAGACTTCTACTTTTTCCAGAATTTAGATAACTTTTTGGCGGGAAAAAATTTTCAATACCTAAGAGGCAGTGAAAAATGCCTTTGAAGAATTTGTTGTCCCCCGTCCAGCTGATTTCTTAAAGAAAAGTATCTTTAAACTGCTACTGCGTTGGCAAAGATGCATCGATTGCATGGGTGATTACTTTGACTAAAAGAAATAAAAAATATAGTAAACAAATTTCGATAACTGATTTCATAAAAAATGCCAATTTCAAGACCAATATTTTGAAAATAGTTTCTTGAATGCTGTGTGGATTGTCCAGCATTATTATTATTATTATTATTGAATAAAATATGCAGCTACGTTATCCCAGCGTGTTTTATCTACATACCACGTGAGCAAAGCTGTAAATGTATAAAGATTTATGGTAGGTACAAAATGATTTTTCTTGAATCATTTAATTTAAATAACGATTAGGACACGCTTAAACCAAGAGATATAAATAAGTTTTAATTTTTCTAACTTACTTATAGAAAGGTATTGGTTCCTGTAAGAAGGTACCTATTACCTACACGTATAAGGAATATTATCTGATTATTTTCTACTTCTGGCCCGAAACGGCGGTGCTTCCATGTTTTATTCCACTGGTGAAAACGAATTGAATTTACGCTCTTCGGGCATCTGGAAAATAAAGGATTTATTTGGTGTTAACTTCTCGTGTTTCCCTGAAATTTTATGGCATTTCATCTGAGACAACGTTAAATAAATGGATGGCCAAGTGGTTGATTTATTTTAAGGGTGCTTCTTGTTTTTTGTTGCGTAAAGGGAGATTTTCAGACTTCAGTGATATCCGCTCACTAATTGAACTGAGCATGTCTGCAAAAAATGTTTTTATATTTTTAAGGCTTTACATTAGTTTATGAAGTAGCCTTCTTTTATTACGTCCTTGCTTATATACATAAGACTTTAAGCCTGGCCTATGCCCCGACGGCATTGAGAATACAAAATAATTATCTGTAGCCGTATAAATAATTTACTTTATTCGTGAAACTCTTCACTCCAATCCGGCTCTAAGGACCAAAATACTGTGGTGGACTGTATTTACTTTCTTCCAAATAAAACTCCTTTTTCTGTATTTTTCCTTTATTTCACTCTTATTACCACCGTGTGTTCGCTTAGATCTGAACTTAACTAAACTTCGAAAAGGCTCGGCTTTTATACCCAATTTTGTCCTTCAAAACCTACGAGAAAATTCGCCTAACATCCTGACCTACCTATCTCTTTCTTTATTCTAGAATATTTTTATTGTCCTTGTCTTTTGTTTCCATTCATTCGAGAAATCAATCTATAAATAGGCAGGTACCTGCGAGTCGGGTGCCGACAACTATTACACAATCTATGCCCTATAAACACTATTATCTATTCTGTAGCTATGAATAGTTTGTCGCATAATTTCGAGCCTTATTCAGTCCGCACAAAGTCATCTTCCTACAAACTATGAAGGCTCGTCGTGTCCAGGACAATTATTAACCCATTCACTGCCAAGCCTTGCTGGTGCAACCCGCCCCGCGCCGCGTCGCCTGCCGGAGCTACATCTGGGCGAAGTTGTCCATGTGTGTCGGTGGCAATGAAATTGTTAGTATATAAAATGCCTGCTACCAAACTATTTGCAATAAAACAATATGAAGTGTAAATTGCATATTATACTAGATACTACTAAATCAGTTAAGGGGTAGATAATAATAAATACACATTATAAAACAACATAGGTACTACGATAAAAAGGCAATGCACAAACATGCCAATGCCGCTGTTATTCTAAGTTGGGGAACTGAGATCTGCACGGCGATCTCGCATGGGAGTGTATTGTGCATTGTCCTTCTGCCTAACCAGGCCCTAATCAGCCCAGCTCCTTGAAGTACCGGAGCAGGACTTTTGGTGACTGACAGCTGCGTTTCAGCTTTTCTGTGGGTGTGGATGGGGTCGATGTCTGGCCTCCTCTGTGGGCGAGTAGTGTACCACAACGTATGCCACAGTTCCACAGGCGATGCCGCTCGTGTATACATATATTAATTTATTTCTTCATGGCTTCATCCTCGTAATATCCAGATGTTTCAGCTGTTCTCCTATAGGCCTAGCACGGAGATTATTGTCTAGAGTAGAATAGAGAAAAATTATGTCATATCGTCATCAAATGCTTAAAATATTTAAAACTCATTCCTTCAAACTTCAATAATTTACGCAATGTATGACGATGCAATGGCAGTTTTCTCTTTTCTATCCTAGAGAACAATCCCCTAGCTAGGCCTACTGGTTTTGTTTTTTTTATTCGATAGCATGCACTGCATACTTTGTCATCTGCTCTACGTAGTCTAAATAATAGATAATATAAAATGGGCACCTAGTATCTACTCAAAACTTATAATGCCAAACTCAATATGAAATATATGTAAACACACCATGACAGAAAAAAAACTGACTTTCTTGGCGTTGAAATAATGATCTCAAATCGACAAGTTATGTAAATTGCGTACAAAAAGACGCGGCAACAGCGTGGATTTAGGGATAAGTATGGGTGGTTTGTTTACAAACATTGTACATCCAATTTGGCTGGAATATACATCGATCTAAGTAAAAAAAGGGGATGAGGTACTAGGTTCTCCAAAGTGGCTCAAATTAGGTGCAATTAGGTCGACCCACCACAGTCATAGTGGTGGCAGCGTTCGTGATACGCGTGCTTGCTACGATGTGCTTTAGGGTGATTTATTGAATAAAAGACTACAGCAATGCCCTCGTCTTTGTTCATTATAATTATCGCACAAGGTTGAAAAAGTAGCTGTGAGCGAGTGTTTGCGTGTAGTTTTTTTTTGTTTATTTATCTTCTAAAAGATTATTACAATATAATTACAGTATTATTACAGTACAGTTGTAACACAGGTCAGTTGTTGAGTACCTAAGCGCTGGGAGAACGTATGGTACGTTCATATTACATATTTTACTTAAATCTATGGATGGATCCATCCAAACATTAATAATACTAATGTGGTGTAAGATGTAAGGAAGATACCGGCCTCATAGGAAGCAATTTCATTTCTTATATATCAGTTATTGGACCTCGTTGTTGAGAAATTAACAATATCTTATCGCAAGCACGGACTGGGTGGTCCGTACCGACATAAACAGCTAAGATGAGAGAGAATGCTTCGACATGTCTCATGTCGAAGCATTCTCTGCTTTGTACTAGGATTCTGTGCCAGATCCTAGCAGGCTCCGCAGATATGGTCGTTTTGCATTATCTGTAAAAAGTTTCGGTGTGTTTTTCACACCTCATCTTAAAATATAATTGCACGCTTTTACAAGCTTAGTATCCATACCTAACTAGGTACGCAAAAAAAACACGGAAAGTAAGGGCTAGCGCATACATACAACTGTTGCATCGACTAAACTGTTTCGTCGAGTTTTGTACTTTCGTGATTTCTACTCAACTAAACAGTTTAGTTGATGGAAGTGCGCATACAATCGATTTTTTTATCTCCTCAAATCGACCAGTCTTTATTCAGCAACGCTCGAGTCAAGGTATTTACATCATTATCTAATTCCAACCATCCAGATACGACTTCCATGCAAACTTCCTCCCATAGCTTCTTCAGATTGATATCTGAAGAAAAAGAACAAAAGAGTAAGGAAGAAAAAAAATAATAAAAAAAACCGTTATTCTCTCGTCTTGTCTGATTGTCTGTAGGTATAAACAGTACGAATGGTGGCCTTATCACTGAGAGCGATTTGAGTTGTGCTCTATACCTACATAAATATTATCTAACCTCTGGCTCTATTTTTTCGTTCAGAACCTTCCCTGTACTTGGCATTGTGTAGATTCGAACCGTTAACAATATCCTTACAGCGAAGTCGTGAGTTACCATCGCGTAACGAGAAACAAACAAAGTCGGTAACTAGGTGAATAATACGCAAGCAGTATAATAATGAGTGGATAGAAAGCTGTCCAAAATAATGAATATTTGCTTTGTAAACATTCAATTTCATGATTTTTTGTGTGTGTAAAATGTGGAAAAACATCGTAAAAAAAATGGGTTTCTTTTGATTTTTAGTAGTTTGATGCGATGTAACTCTTTGTTGCGAAATATAACATTTAAGTACTTAGTTCAAGAAACGGAGAAATCCAAAACCTTCCTAGTTAATTCCTAATTGTGTTTTGTTGGAGCTGTTCTAATGCGAAAAGCATGTTTTCTTCCATGGCAGAGACGACAATTTGTTTCCTCTAAATTACTAATTTTGATGAAAAAACTAGGTTTGGCAAATACCTACCTAGTTTATTTAAATAAAAATAAAATTGCTTACTACTCTACAAACCATGTAAGAATACTTTTATCCATATCACAGATTTCATAATATTATTGTACTAGTATTCCTATTAATATTAAGAACTCGAAAGTTATTCTGTCTCTCTGTCTGTCTGTCAGTTACCTTTTCACGATAAAACGACTAAACGTATCAAAATTTTAATTTAGCAGGGAGATAGGCACGTACTTATCCCAGAGAACACTTTTTATCCCGGAAGATTGCATGCGAAACCGAGGGCAGAAGTTAGTTAAATATAATTTCTTAAATCACCGACCTTTAACTTTGTATTTTAGCTTATGATATATTATGTAGGTACATAATATATCATAAGCTAAAATACAAAGTTCATGTTCAAGTCGCACTTCATGTTGTAACAAGGTTGTTACAACATGAAGTGCGAGAGAGCAGAGCTCTACAATCCAGTTTAAACGCTCCCTGCACATCATAAAAGCTTATGAAATTATCCGGCCGATAATTTGTTCCTACGCAATTATAGCTCGGGAACGATAGTGGTACGGTTTTTCTGAAAAAACGCTTAGCACTCATACATATGTTTATATAAACTACAACATCACTCTCATAATAGACTGAATAATTAAAGTGCTGAAGTCAAATTTCCTTTAATATTTATCTGAAAGAGACTACCGTAGCGGTTTAAAAAGATGTACTGCGCCGCACCAAAAACTCGTTTCATGAAATTTTTATGGGTGGAACCTTTGAGGTGGGCTCGAGGTCTGAACGGGAAATGATGTGAATGTTAGTTTAATGGGTCAAGAGGGTCTATTGACGTACGAGGACATAGCAAGCCCTAGATTCAAGAGTACCGTGTGCTAAGGACCTGTAGACCTTTTGACTGCACTCAAAGAGAATTCGGGAGAAAGGGCTCTTCGTACTGGATATGGGCTCGCTGCATTGGCTGCTTAAAATAGGCACCTACTCTCTAGATAGGATTTATTCAATCTTATTATTTTGAACGAACGGGACATACTGGTTCAACCATAAAATAATGGAAAACCACCATCATAACCCATAAAATCCATAAACCCATACCAGACCATAAAATGGTGGAATATTATGGTTCAACTTGATAAACTTGTGAAGATATTTTTGGGTTTTCTTAGATTCCGTTTTTCATAAGAAGCCGCAATACGCGCCATTTTGTGAAAAGGATAGGCGGAGGATTTCGCGTTCATAGGAGCGGGACAGAGCATACGTTTTTGGGACGGCGGCGTAAGCGCAAAAATAAAGTTATTGCTTATTTACAAGAAAACTACCTACACAACTTATGAAGAAACTGGTTCAAGGAACCAAATAATTAGTAATAATCTACGTATCAAAACATAAGTAATTTCAATAGACCGCAGGGTTCCTGAGGTCTCGACCAAATTATATGTGACACAGTGCACTTTCATGATTTATTTTTATCGTAATTGTTTTTCTCAATCGTGTTTTCACATTTAAATGTAGAATAATAATATAGGTAATTCGAGTTTTTTTTTTGTTTTTGTATCCCGTGAGTACTGCGATCTAGGCCTTGCTTGACAACCAAACCCGTGTGGTTCGCCTCACAAATCGGTTTAATTAAAGCGTGTAGGTAAAATAAATGGCACAATAAGATATGGAACTGTATTTTGATAAATCATCAAACTAGGTAACGTTGATGATTTATAAAAGTACAGTTCCATATCAATGATAGATAACCAAGTCAAGTTCAAGTCGCTACCTATCTTTAAAACCTTGGTAAAAGAGCACTATTAGTCCTGTTGTCACTGAACGCATACCTGAGTCCCTATGTATATAAGTTGTATATGTAAATGTGTAATGTATATAAATATAACGATTATGTATATGTATTATCAATATTTTATTTTTAATATTATTAAACCTACATAAAGCACACAGATCCCCTTGTACTGTCCAATGAACCTATCCATCCATGGTTGTCTGGTAGAGATCGCTCTTGAGCGATAAGACTGCCAATTCTCGCTTACTTTTTAATTTGTCTTGTTGTAAATAGTTCATTTTAGATTTAAGTGTGCAATAAAGTATATCCTATCTATCAGCCTATTTCGCGTCGGCTTCGCAAGCCCCGCAGAACGTTTTATTTTCGAATGCTTACTGGTTAAGCTATACTGTAATGGCACTCACCGGCTTTGACAAATGTAAGTAGGTACAGTCGATTGCAGCTTGCTTATTTAGTAGCACTTTGACTAAACTACCTTCTGGCCAGTGTGGAACCTATAACTACCTATCATCTTTTTATAGCGCGTAGTGAATAGGGGAATCAATGGTGGGGAAATTGACTTTGAATTATTTATTTTATTTTGTCCCAACGGTAATAGGGTGACAGGACCGACTGAGTTTTGTTTTAGAACTTCGTCTTTAAAAGGCATTGGTTCGTCATCCTCGATAGTTTAACCACAGATGTTATAATACTATAGGTTGAACTAACATAGGTACGATTGTGACAAAATTCGACAATTTGGAAAGCTAACTAGAACAACAGAGGCTAATTTGCCAAGCATGTGACACTAGGGGCGAAAGCTAGTTATTATAAATACCTTGTAGACTGTAGGGACTTGAAAAATCCCGGTAATAAGTCCCTCCCTTCCTAACCAAATTCAATAATATCGAGGTTTACCTACTATGTATTCGTAGCTTGTAGCTGTACTAACATTCAACGTTCTCTAGCACCTAGGAAGTATTCATTAGTTAGTTTAGTAGGCATTATAAGTTCTGGATTGTTGATGTTTTGAACGATGGTAACTTTCCCATATTGTTTGTCCCAAAAATTTGGAAAATGTTAAGAAATATATTCGATTCATGGCGGCGGGGTGACAAAAAAGGTTACAATTCTATAGGTTAGTTTCAGGTTAGGGACAGAATTAAAACCAACCTCCTTTGTTTCAGTATGTAAGTAGAATGCAATAGGTTTATCGGCCATGGATGAAAAAAACTAAATGTAATAACAAAATATGATATAAATACAGCCTATTTATTTTATGTTCCGTTTTTTTATTTTGCACATTTTGCACTGTGAATGTTCCAAATACAATGTCAATATAGATTTATTGTTTTGTAGATGGCAATATTTATTTTGGCGGTGCTTTCAACCACTTTTCAAACCACTTGAAGAGGTTCCTATGCAACAAATTACTCACTAGCTTTTTATTTTCATACGAAGTCTTTGATTGAACGAATTGAAAACATGAATCGCTGTATAAACTGCAGAATTAATTTGAACTGTTCGAGACAGTCAAACAGTGTTGTTTTTGAAGAGTATGCCAAAACTATCTCTATCATATCCAAGTGGATTACACCATTAAGTACCTAAATAGTAAACGCCTACATTTACTGTAATATTTGTTTTATCTCTATTAGTTGTATGTACTTACCTGCTTATTTACCAACCTTCCTGCCTATTATTGTTGCTATGAGCTACGCGACTAGTTAGTTAGTTGGTAAAACCTGGCAGACATGCTAGTGCATGCAGGTTCGACATCCGTTGTAAGACAATGTCCGCAAGATTATCAGATCAGTACTACGGACTGTTGTGAGCAGGTGTGGTATTAAGTAATGTAGACAGTAGATTATCTCAAATCTTCATTTCAAATCAAGCGTTACAATTTATTTTCTTATTTTTAATATGAAAAATGCAACAATTTACAAAATATTATTTGGTTAAGTACTTATCATAGAAAAAATATTATTACCTCAATTCTTGCTACTAAAAATATGATAAATATTTTCAGATATTATTTGTACCTGCAAACAGTTTTATACTATTATAATTATGAATATAAACATATTTACGTTAGTACCTACCTAACGTAAGCATCATTCGGACTCGCAATTCATGTCAAAATCTGTCATTTTCCTGAGGATTTTTATATCTCTTGACGTTAGTAACGTAAAGCGATCGAGAGCGTAGTTCTCTGTCCGCATGGTAAAGGCGCTGTACCAAAATATATGGAAAAAGAAGACGTCACGCTCACGTCGCGTCGTTACTAACGTCGTCGTCAGGTGGGACTCGGGGCTTTGAACCCTTTCCCCCCTTTTGGCTTAGTACACATGTGTCATGGCCCCCTGTATATTAGACATTTTAATAATGAAAACGGAACCCTATCACTAAGCCTCCGCTGACCGTCCGTCAGTCTGTCACAGAGCTCTATCAGCAAATTTTCTCAATAAAATTTTCAGAGAATGTGTATTTCTCTTACCGCTATAACAAAAATTAATAAAAAAACGTGATATTTTTGGTTATTTTTCGTTTGTCAAGGCTGTATCTCTTGAACCACAATAATTATTGGTATACACTTTAAACTTTCTATAAATAACACTTCAACTGTACTAAAAGTATGTTTGAAAATTCATAGATTTTTACTACTGGCGTTTTTAACTAATAATTTAATTTAAAAAAAAAGAAATGTTATTATAAGGGAGGTACCTAAAATTTCTTTGTTTGTTAGATTATGAGTTTAGAAGAAGCGGATAATCTCTGTTACTACTGGCACAGATTAAGTTATGTTACTTCGGTCCGATTTAGATTTTATTCAACTAAATTTTAAGGTTACCCTGAGCAAAGGTACGTGCATAAGTTGGTCAGTTTGTAATTGATTAATTTACACACTGCTTTAGTTACTTATGTATTTCAAGCGGTTTCATTGGATCAGCTTTGGTTCATTTCCGTCAAGTTTCTGATTGCTAATAAAATAACTGCCATTTTCTGACACCTTTTAAAGTCAAACATTGATGAGCATTTTCATGTTATTTAGTAGTTCAAATACACATAGACTGGTTTGGTTGGTTTAGGAACGTTAACTTTTTGATTCGATAACATTAATTTTGTGAAAAGGAGAGGCATAGGATTTCGCGTTTATAGGAGCCGGACAGAGCAAACGTTTTTGTAATGACGTAAGCGCAAAATACACGTTTTTGCTTATTTACAAGAAAACTACACAACATATGAAGAAACTAGTTCAAGGAACCAAATAGTTAGTAACTACCTGCGAATCAAAACAAGTCATTTCAATAGACCGCAGGGTTTCAGAGATCTCAACCAAATTATGTGCGAAACAGTGCACTTTCATGATTTTTTTTATCGTATTTTTTTTCATAATATTGTTTTTACATTCAAGGATCCAAAGAAAAAATTTTGAATTTTATGGAAGTTCTGAGATCTGTAACGTAAAATGTTACATTTATTATCCATAAGGATTTTCAGTGGTTAGTTTTACGCTAAGGAACTCTAAAATAAGTCTTACGTTGCGCTTTTACTACCTACCAACATCAGGCCATCGGCGCCTGCCACGCCGCTATTGGTCCTCGTGATCGAGCGAGCAAAAACGCGCGATGCGTACGTGACTAAACACAAGGTTAACAAATTCCTTTGTCTTGGCGCGCACTTAAATAGCCGCCGAACGATGCCCCGTCGTTCATTCCCCGCCTTGCATTTCAAGAGACACACGTTCTCACACAGATTTTTACCTACCTATCTAGGTAACCTAAAGTATCGTGAAGTGGTCTTAAACCATTATTATAAATCACAATTAGTACTACAAGTGTAGTTATCCCCAAATTGGGTAAGTGCGCACAATATTACTGTTTAGGATGTAAATACCTACTTACCTATTGTATTTATTGTTTGTGTATTGCATCATCTAGGTTTCATTTCATGCCTGTGCTTCCTCTTCGCAAAACCTAGCTTAACTATGCTATCACGCTAGTTACTTATTGTAATACCTACCCAGGTACATGTTTTACCTGCGGCTTGGCTTGTGTAAGAATCTTACCTAAATACTACCTATCTTTTCATGTGCTAATATTTTTTGTAGGTACATTAATGTTCTACCCACCCCTTTATCGGCGCTCACCCTGGACCCGGACCTACGGCCCTACGTTCTTCTAGAAGCCTCCGCTACAGGGAAGTGCCGTAGAAAGTGTTGAGCGAAAGTTAGGCGGGCCATAGAACTCACGACCTACCTTCATTATAAAAGGTTTAATAAATTCTCATGTTAACGTTCCTACGTCTGTGTTCTTATTTTATCCAAACCCACGTAGGACGCTACATACGTTACAGATCTAGGCGTAGTTTGACAACCAAACCCGTTAGATTCGCCCCTAAGGTATTTGCATTCGCCGACTTTGATCAATGCTCAATAAACATGAAAAATAAATCTGCCGTTACGATACACTTGGCGAGCCCTAAAGCAGTAATGGTAAAACTCATAGCCCGACATCCAGTGGATGTCTCCTATGACCTTGATGTTGGTGACTTGTAAAATGTTGAAATGTTGGTAGGTGGCGCTTTTCCTCGCAGAACTAGGTAACTACCTACTTCCAGTACCTACCTACATACTCGTAAAAACACTGGAAATTAAATACTAAGTCAGCTTTAGTATTTCATTTAGTAGGCAGTAGGTAGCTATTCTACTAAGACCGCCTACTTGATGCCATTTCTGGTTAATTACTACGAATAAAAGATGAGTAATGCTAACAAGACATTTTTAAACCTCTGTGGTGTGGTACAGTGCGGACGGTTGCGGGTTCTATTTCACCCGCGAGAATATGATGAATTTGATGGTATTCTTATATTTCATAATTTATCTTTTATAACTAGCTGTATTCGCTGTTGTCCGGCGCCGCACTAGTGGCGTGCAATGCACCACTTGTATTATCTGTATGACACCAAATTATAATAAGAAGTAAATATTTTATTTTGTTTACTTCAGGAGCCGAAGTTATGGTGAGTGATAGATATTATATTATCACCGTGAAAATGTATTTGTTTGAAAACTTTGAAGATCGGTGGAGATATAACTTTATTTTATTTCTAAATAAATATTGTAATCTAATATTGTATCTAATTTCGCAACTAATGTTGAGACTGTCGTTATTAAAATCAAAAATAAAATACGGGGCACCCAAGCGTGCATCAGGTAAAGTGCAGCATGACTGAGGTGCAGAGTAGAAGCGCAGCAGGCGGTGCGCAGGTGAAGCGCAGTACAAACACCTTTATTTCACTAAAATTGCGTTAAGGATATAAAATAAAATGAAAGAGGTACTTCATACTCACAAATATCACAGTTTTATTTCCATACAACACAACACAGAACACAGGCACAATCCTCAAAGCTTACTTCACAAACACCTATTTAGGAGAAAATTGTGACTTGACTGCGTTCCGCGAGTTTTATTTCGCCTTTATATTCTCCCCAGTTCAACCGTAGCTAGCAATAGTATACTTATTATTAGCTACGATTGGTTGGAGCTAACGGAAAAGCATACTTTGTAAAAATAGCTAAACAATACTTAAAATATTATTTCCTATCAATTTACAAAACATCGTACAAAATGCTGTAGGTAAGTAATATGTAGCCCCAGCCAGATCATAGAACCAGCCCGTTTGTAGAATGGCAAGGCCGTTTAAAAAACGGCGCCAGTACATTTGGACTAGCTTTCAGTCAGCCAACTCGGATCGTTCTTCAATCAGCCGTTTTACAATCGAACTGATTCAACGATCATACGTTATACACATATCTGAGTAGCTGACTGTACTTACAATTGGAAATACATATCACAAACAGTTTGATAAAAAAAAAATCGTAATTGCACTACTATTGTAATGTCTTTTTAATTTACATTGTAAGTAGATAAGTATATTTTTTACCACAAGATTTGTAAGTTAAGGATAACAGTTGCAGAAAATTGTCTTATGTCTAAGTTATTTACAAACTTAAAACTACTGGGTACAAATTCGTTATCAAATATGTACAATAAGCGCCCTGTTTTATTTTTGTCCGAATAATTTCACAAACCTAAGTGGGCGCCTCTTCTATTTGGTCGTGTATATTACTGGAGTCCAAAGTCCTATTTAATAGAAAATCCAGGTCGTTAGATATCTTGTTGAGCATTCGATCCGTGTCCGGCGAGTCGTACGCTTTGTTCCACTCCCTATTCACTTGTTCTATATCCGATTTTGTATCTTCTTTCACTTCAGTGGACGGGAGCGAGGTGGACGAATACTCTGATTTACTTTTTTTTAGACAGGACTTGACAGGAGGGGAGGGTATTCTAGACACGTCAGGGGTTGATTGGACGCATATCGTGCAGTTTTCTTTGGATGTACCGAAGTGTTTGTCGTAGGGTTCGAAGTTTACTGAGCAGGTTAGGAGAGGGGTGTTTGTTTCGGGCGGGGGGGTGAGAGCGCCTAGCTCCAGACAGACCCTGGCCATGTACTCCGGCTGGCGCGGTGCGCGGGGGATGAGGTCGCAGGCCGCGTGCGGGACGCGCCGCTCGTAGCGGTGCGGGCTGATGATGGACTCTTTGTATTCCACGCAGCGGACGATGTCCGCTACACTGTTGGGGTTCGATAGTCTTCTGGAATAGATGGAAATGATAAGGAATTTAATATAATACTGGGAGAGATTTAAATTTTTTCTCGTGATCATGACCACGAGTGGAAACAGGTTGCACAAATATATATAAAATATAAAACTTAACAGCATTCTAATAAGTCGCTACAAAACTTCTTCATTCTTAAAATTGGCTTAATTTTAGGTCTTTTCTAAGAATAATATAATTCTCCTCTAGCAAATTCAGGTAAGTGAAACTCTTCCTGTGGGTGCTATGGGGTGGGGTACCTATTTGCATCTTTAAATATTATGGCTGGCATTTTGGCTCAGTTCAAGTCCTACAGCCTGAGAAAAGTGTTGCAACTAGCGAGGCAAGCGGAGATCTGACTGAAAACTGCTCTACCCTAAAGGCGACTTCTCCTACTTGACGCTAAGACATACTTCGGCTCGCTGAGTCTTTGTAGTAAAGACCCACATTATACACAAAAACAAGAGTTCTAGCTAACCAAACATGCTGGTTGTAATCACCTGGTAATCCTGTCTGGAGTCTCCAGCCCCGGCGCGCGCCAGTACGAGGCGATGGGAGACACGGGAGACGAGCAGCTCTCGAGCATGCCCGCCGCGCCTCGGCTCTCTACCTCGCCGCCTTGCTTTATGTACACTGGGAAGCATGATCGGTCAGGGATCGGACTTAAAAGTTATAGAGGGTCTCACCGCATTTCTCAACGCAGAATTGGCGTAAATCCATCAGATAATGCTCTATCCATAGAAAAGGAATCGTTAATTTGTAACTCCAAAGCTATAAAAAGTACATAGATAAGAAAATAGATTGCTCGAGTTCGAAAACGGTACCTACCACTATTTTTAAGATTTAATGGACGACGCGACTGGTTAGGCTTATAACGTGACATAGCTTTTTCTGTTTCTGAACACGTCGATAATTTGTTGTGAGACCCTTATAAGTTAAGTGAAAATCAGGAACGAATCATCTCAGGCACGTCATTGTAAGAATTTCCATGTAATGTTATTCAAGGTCAAAAGCTACAAACGCACAAAGTAACTCTCAAGATCTATATAAACTGTTAATGATAGGTGTGTAGGTAAGGTACTTACAACTAAGCGAAGTATCTCCAGCCGGCGACTCCTGCCAGTGTGTGCTGGAGGGCAGGCTGAGCACGCGCCGCGCTGAGTGCAGACACTCCTCGTCGCGGATCACGTAGCACACCAGCATCGCTATTCCCTGAAAGATGACATATCTTGGTTAGCAGAATAAACAGAATAAACAATTTTATTGGTAACAAATTGAAGTTTACAAGTCAGGCAGTGAATCAAACGTTGTGGAATGTTCGAAGCTTCCAATCTGCACCAATGCATTCTCGAAAAATCAATGCCATTGGAGCCTTATTTGATTTTCTGCAACGTTTGGACTGTGAGATGGAGCTGACAAAACAATCACTAATGATTTGATTTGCAGATTGCAGACCCTTTGTTGGATGCTCTATTGGAAGATTAAACATCAGCACTATATTTGATTTTCTAAGATTGTAACATCTAGTTTATTGACTCACATTAGCTAAAGCAGCGGCTGACAGCGCTGCGACGTGCGCCAGCTGCCTCTCGCCAGGCTGCGCGTAAGCCACGCCGGCCGCCTGCGCCGCCGACGTCGTTAGCAGCAGAACTAGCGTGTGTCTCACCACTCGACCTCTGAAACAGTACAGAGCATGTGTTCGTTGGGGACCATCTGAAGGTCAGGTACTTATAAATCTTTTGATATTTGCCTTTCTCTTCCTTTTTCCTTTAGGATCTTAATTTTGACAATGTAAAAGAGCATTGTCAAAACTAAGATCCTAAACAGCAGGAGCTCTAGTAAATAATTTTATAATTACTTATCTTGATTTATGACGATCTCTTCCTCTTCGTTCTTTGTTTTTTGTTGATCTAATTATTTATTTTGTAATAATAGATAATATCTTTATTACAAATGAAATGTAAATGACATAACCAAGAGCGCCATGTGCTCCTACTTGCGACCAAATGTTCATACATTTGGTCGCAGTCATACTCATGTATGAGTTAAATATTACCTATCGGACAATGGCTACAAGTTCAACGGTTGTTAGCTCACAGTACTACAAACTCAGAATTGGCAGAAAACCCATAATTGAACAAAATGACGTCGTATTGTAACCGAAGATCAGATTTGGGTGGATCTCTGATCCCTAGATGGGTCGGAGCAGTAGAACCACTTATGCTTAAATCATAAATCATTTATTCACAGGAATGTAGGTACAAACATCATCATCATCAACCTATCTTAGTCCACTGCTGACATAGGCCTCCCCCAATGAGCGCCATAGCGCCCTGTCTTCAGCTTGCCGCATCCAGCATCTGTCTGTATGTAGGTACAAAATATAGGTCTTAATAAAAAATAAAACTCCAATACATTCTGCCTCGTCAAGGCGTGCAAAATTAATGTCATGCATAGGTTAATTCTATTTTATATTAAAATTAAAATACTCCTTAACGTCATAAAAACATTTACCCATGAGCCACATTTTAAGTTTTATTTTAAGTAACCTTAATGACAAAGCCTTAAAGTAATTGGGTAATTTATTATATATATTTATCCTGACGAGCATTCGTTTAATTTTAATGTTAGTCACCGCCAATTCTTCACCGTCTTCACCAACACTCACCACCACTACTAGTACCAATAACGTTCAACATCACTAAATGTCGCCATCGTGATATTGTTTAACGCACCTGTCTTTCAAAAAGTTCCTCCTCTCCGCTGGTACTTTATGCGTGATCGTCCGCAACCGCAGCGCAGCGCACAACGCCAGCGCCAGGCAGAGTAACGCTAATAAGGCACAGCCGCCCGCGCACACGGCGGCCGCGGCGGCCCCCAGTTGTAGCGGCGCGCCGCCCCATAGCCGCGCTGTTAGCCATGCGAGCGCGCAGACGCCTATAACGAGAACTGTAAATACGTTATTTGGTTTTAGGTTTTGGTTCTTCTTCCCTAAGATTAAAGGTAAGTTAATTTGGCCCCTATTTGATTAAACATTTTGGTCATTCGAACCGGATTTAACGGTCAGGAAAGTTCTACGAAATATCATCATCATAATATTAGCCTGAGATCACTGCTGAGTAAGTATAGGCTTCCTTGCACTTCAGACACACTTCAGGCATCCACGTGCGTGCAACATGCATTTTTGTACATACTTCGTCGTACTCAAGAGTCGTAAAACGACATAAGCTATAGCTTATGCTGAGTACATATGGTGTTTTATTTTGAAAATTGACCGGCATAAAGCCGCCTGTTTCAGTCAAATTACTTTGAGATCATTTTTTAGGGTTCTGTACCTGAAGGGTGAAAACGGAACCCAATTACTAAGCCTCCGCTGTCCGTCTGTCCGTCCGTCGGTCTTACACAGGAACCATAAAAGGTAGACAGTATGAATTTTTAGATAATGTGTATTTCTTTTGCCGCTATAACAACAAATAATAAAAATGAAACAAATATCAAAATTAAAAGAGGCTTCAATACAAAAAACGTGTTTTTTTTTGGATATTTTTACTCTTCGTTTGTCAAGGCTGTATCTCTTGAACCACAATAGGTAGACTCATGAAACATTCAACTGTAATGACAAAAAATACAAAAAATATAATAAAGTTGAAAAATTAATGGGGTGAAAGTGAACATAACAAGTAAAAACTTGATGTTCTTTGAAAAAGTTGCCTGATTTTTACGGTACGGAACCCTTCGTGTGAAAGTCAAGTAGCACTTGACTGTTTTATTTATTGTTAGTGTTGTAGTGACACAGTTTAGCATAAAGTACGCGGTGCAACCACGTTTCGCGAGGTAAGCTTTTTCAGTAGCTAAGCCGAGTTTAACCAGTCACTCCTCAACCCTCTGCAGTATCATACATATCCTAAAATAAGGATTAAAGATATCGTTAACGTTAATTTTATGTACTCGTGTCTAGTATATTGAATAGACGCAGTAAAGTAAAAAAAAAAAAAAAAAAAAAGACAGTATAAGTAGATAAATACAAAAGTGGTGACCCCGACGTGATTATATTATAATATATTTGTGGGTTGTGTCATTTGGAAAAAACAATACGGAGTGACTCCCTCCCGATGAAGTCCACACCTCGGGAGGTTAAAGAAATAGCCAAGCAGCCAACTAACAGGATGATGCAATATAGATGCAGCGACGCCGCGCGGTATGGAATGCGCAGCAGGTGACGTCAGCAGATCCCTTTCCGGCCATCTACAGAAGCCCTATTGAGAAAGCCAGTCATTAGTCTACGGATATGGTCTAGCGGCAGATGTAAAGAAGATTTTTGGAGCCAGCAATATCTGAGGTATACTCAATCTTATAGAAAATGGTGTTTATACCTGCAGATTCACTCAAGATTATTGCCCGGTTGGAGTAGGTACGCTCACCGGAGGATCAGTGTTGGAATTGGAGATATGGCTCATTCCCACTGCTACGAGTGACTGGCATGCGATGTTCCTGCGCTACTTGGAGACCAAGACAGAAAATGACGGCGATTTAGAGAAGGTTCTGATGTGCAGGATTGGACAAGGTGTATCGTGTCATTAGTGTGTGCGTAAAGTTTTTCAAAAAGTAAATTAAGTGAGCAAAAATTTTTTTAGAGTCAGTGTTAATTCTTAGTATTTATCGCATAAGAGAGTACCTAAACGGTAACACGGTACAGTAACGTGAGAGCCTCACTCACACATTGTAATGTAGCGAGCTATTTGCAGCGTTAGCGAATTTGCAATTGTGTTTTGTTTGAGATTATGTACTCTCCTGGGCAACTTAAATATTTTATTTGATGATATTTTATATTTTGATTTTTTTGTTCAGGTTATTTGATGAAAATATAAAAAAATGTTTTTTGTTGATTTTATGTAAATTTATTATAGGTAAAAAAGGTTTAATGTGTACTAAATTCTAATGCTAGGGAATCCAGAATTTTTAAGTTTATAAAATGAAACATTTTTAAGTTTTCTTTTATATTTTATTGTTCACTGTTTACAGCTTTATTAAAAGATTAAATGTTATAAATGTATAATAATATTTTTTTTTCAAAAACATTGTATGTAGATTTACAGGTTGATTGTACTTTTCGTATTCATTCAAATAAACTTTGATATTATTGTAACTACCTACTTAGGAATGCGACTTCGAAACATGAGCGCATTGTTGTTGTCAGCAAATTTGTTCGTGTAGGCATGAACTTGTGTAACTTATTAGCGATTTTGAATTGTAAAGTTTTAAATTGAACCTTTAAGGATAAAAAATTTTATTGTATAAAATTTTTGAAAAAAGGGGAGGATTGATGTAGTGACACAGTTTAGCATAAAGTACGCGGCGCAACCACGTTTCGCGAGGTAAGCTTTTTCAGTAGCTAAGCCGAGTTTAACCAGTCACTCCTCAACCCTCTGCAGTATCATACATATCCTAAAATAAGGATTAAAGATATCGTTAACGTTAATTTTATGTACTCGTGTCTAGTATATTGAATAGACGCAGTAAAGTGAAAAACAAACTCTTTTATTACAACCAACCCACAATAGCATAAAAGGTATATATAGTAAATACAAAAGTGTATTTATTTATTCAATAATTCTAGCCCCTCACCTGCTAGCAGCCCCACAGACGGCGCCCTCTGCGCCCTGCCCGCCAACTCCGCCTGCAGAATGAGCGGCTGGGCGCAGAGCGCGGCGCAGCCGGCGCACCAGCACGCGGCGCACACCCAGCCCAGCGGCCCGGGGCAGGCTTGTTCCTGTCAGGAGAAGGAAGAGGTCAGTCATTATCCTAAAAACAATAAAATTAATTGTTTTGTTTGTTTGACGAAATACAAAAAAATTTAACGAAATTTGAAAACCAAAATTAAACTTAAATATAACCCAGATACCAAACATTGAGGTTTGTACCTAAGCGATGTTTTCGCCTCTAAATTGCAAACGTAAGAATATCCCGGTTATTTTAATTGCAAATAAAATCAATGAAACTGCAATCAATGGTTGTTATATTTAGAACCTTATTATATTTAGAACACGATACTCGTTCAGGCTTAATGTTATATTATACCTAGTTATACTTATACATCGTACAGACAGGTCAGCAACAATAAAGCGATAAAACAGTTCACATCAAACCTGTCTAGTATCACACTCCAGCAGGGTCAGCATTGCCGCAGAGTGTGTTCCAGCAGTGGCAGCCTTCAGCAGCACTGGCAGCCTGGCGCATCTGCCAGGCACCAGCGCCAGGAGCTGAAGAGCGGCTGCAGCCAGGCACATCGCTCCGCCGAGACTGGCTGTGATCTTGACTATGCCGCGAAGGTCTTTTTCTGCGTCGGTCTGAAATTTTTCATTTTTAATATGTATTTTTTTTTGTTTGTAAACAAAGTTTGTCAAATAAGTTCTGACTTAACCGTACCCATCCTATCGAGAAATAGAACACAAGCTACCGACTCATACGATTCATCATAATCATCATCCACCACAACTATCCCTAGGAATTCATTAACTCTGTGTTCTGTGATCTATTCCATGAATATATGTCATGAGCTTTTTGACATCAGTTTCCCTTGTGTCTTTTTTCATCGTTTCTTGCGTTTACTCTGCAAGGATTTCTCGAAGCATCTGTCTAGAGTCAAGTGACTTTAGTCAACTTACTAGAGTAGACCGTGCGATGGTAAAGAGTGCTATGGTGCCCAGCCCGCGGCACCGGCAGATGACGTGCGTGGGCTCCGACACGCGCACCTCGCAAGCCTTAGTGCTCCACGATCGAGGCTCTGAAGACGTTCGGAGACCACACACCAGTTTGGATGCTGTGGATCACGTTGGAAAGTCAAAGTATGGAAGGACTACTATTCTGTAGCTAAACTCCCTCTTGTTTATGTTTATAAAGGCTTTTAGAAATTGTACTGATCACTTACCAATAGCACTATAGTTCTTGACATGAGTGAACACAAGCTTCACTCTATGCTGCAACGTCTTGTCGACTCCAGGCCCGCTGGCAGTCAACTGGATTTGCTGCGACGCGATCAGGTATTCCATCTCCTGCCCAGTCCTAGAAGACGTTTTGCTACAAGAGATTGATGAGAAGCGTCAAAACAAAACAACAAACAGAATACAATGGAAGATGTGTAATATGTTAAATAAAAGGTGAAAAAACAGCTAATCTGGAGATAGGAACTCGCTCTATCTATAAAATATGAGACAAACAATATGAAAATAAGCTTACACTTTCTATAATTCTAATTTAAAATTAACCTAGAAAATATTTCAGATTCAGCCTTACAAACGCCAGTTTTCAGCAGGTTTTTGCAACTCCTAAGCGTTAACTCTTCAGGTTAAGTAAGACAACGACAACTTACTTGAACTCAATAGATCTCCTCAACGACGGCAACCTAGCCCCCAGATTATGATAAAGCACAGCCACGACCGATGCCATTCCTGTCCTCGTTACTAGCTCCACTCCAGCTGAAGCCAAGTTCCATTCCTCCATTCCAGATTGAGACTGTAGGTCAAAGTGCGCTGCTTCATCTCTAGGGGTTTTGGTTTTGATAGTGAATTCGTTGTAGTGGTGTTCGAAGTTTTCTTTCATTCCTGCTGTGTCCGCTATTGCGTTTTGGAGGTCGTATATTTTCTGGAAGATATTATCAAAGTTTCTGATAATTGTAAAGATTATGTACCTACCTAAAGAAAGCAAGAAGGTATGATCCTATATAAAATCATTTTACCTCTTCATCCAAAAACGCATCCGGATGCCTCAACAGTGTATCGTATATCTTCAACAAATGGTCAGCGCTCTCCAGCCTATCCTTCGGCTGTCCAGCAGAAGATAACAAGTAATAGAGCATTTCTCTCGAATGGTAGAGAGGTTGTGTGCCTTCTCCGGGATGTGAGGGCAATGACCGGAGTACTGCGCCGTATTGTCGAGTGACGTCTGAGACGTTGCCCCAGGAGTAGCCGTAGGATATCTTTGTGAACTGGACAAGACAATTTTTAAGATGAAAAGTGTGGCACTAATTGAACAACAACAATTTTGTTTGGATTGGTGGTTTGTATAGCGGAAAAGAGGGACTTGTCGGGGTCTAGAGTGACAGCAAAATATGTGTAAAGAAGATCAGAATGAAGAAAAAAAGAAAATGTGGAAGTTTGATACCTGTTCGTAGATATCTTTCAAGGAGTCCGCGACGCAACCGGAGAAATCAGGTAACATCCATTTCACGCCGCGTTGCACTGTCTTGGGTTCACAAAATCTAGAAAAGTTAGATCAGTTAAATAGGTTACACTCAGCTAACAGAAGCAAAGATTATAGGTCGTAAAATAGATCATTACTTTGTACAGATATAATATCACAGGTACCTTGTTGTTTCACCCGTATGACCCGGCGGGCAGATCGCGGACGCGTAGGCTCCTGGAGCAGTCTTCTTCCACTTCAGCCCGTGAGAAGCGTCGGGAGCGCAGGCCTCGTCGGTAGCGCTGAGAGCCCACATGGTCACTCCTTTCGCGTTGGTGCCAGCGATGGAAGACACTTGACATCGGAATTCTCCTGATTTCTGTTTAAGAAGATTTAATTTACTGTTTTTGTATTTAATCAAACAAAGCACGTAATCTGCTGATTATTTTGACAACCTTCTTTGAGCAAAGTCGGCCTTTCGGGTCTACCCGAACAGACGGACAGTAATATTATTACTGTCTGCTCTATGCGGTCCGTCATGTATTTCGAATTTCGAATTCTATTTTGTTTTAATAATAGTTAGTTGCATAAAGGTTTTATGCATACTGAGCAGTACAATTCTGACTGGCTTGTTAGAATAAAAAAAAACGCGGGAAACTGACTAAAGAGCATCGCGGTGAAAATTTTTGCATAATACGTTCTAGTCAATTTTTGTGAATAAATTGTGAAGATGAACTCTTCAAGTGACGAATCCTTCAATTAAATGACTTTTAAATTACTCGCATTGTTTGAGTAAAGTACTGCTAACTATGATAAGCTGACCTCAAGCTAAGATTGCTATGGTCTCAGCCTTCAAGCTTGGTCTTCATTGCAGCACTTGCTGTCAGCGCTATAAGGACTTCATTTCAGCCTAGCCCTCAAGGGCTGCAATGCTGACCACGCTGTGATGGCCTGGACCTACGCTACGCTTCGCTTTCAGGCATCTTCAGCCGCGGCCAGCAAACCCACCCATTACAGACCTTGGACGTAATGTACTATTTCCGTAACTATGGATTCGAAAAAACAGAGTTGTCAAGAAATCTTGCTAAAATAAAGTTATAACGTTTCATCATTATCATCATCCTCAGTCAGATTTTACTACCAGCTGGGTATAAGGCCTGCTGATGTTTGTGCCATCCACCACGGTCCTGTGCTAGCCACAAAATGTACCTACAGGATAGTTATCAAATTTAGGGGATTTCAGGACACAACAGGCCAGATATTCTTTTCGGTGGAAAGATGTCGAAGTGGCACCGTACTAAGAATGTTCATATTTTTTTTTAATTTTGTATTTGTTACACCATTGAGCAAGACAAAGGCCAGTCTTCCCAAGAAAAGACAGCATACCTGTACATTAAAAAGCTTGAGCACACTGCCAGCAGGATACAGGTCCTCCCAGACCTCCCTCCCCGGCGCCAGTGGCAGTAGCGTTCTCTCCCGCGCCCAGCTGAACCCGAGCACCCCGTGGGCTCTGCCGGCGCCAGCTAAGCAGTTTATGCTGACGTTGTCTCCCTGGAAAGGCATAGAGAGGAAAAGTTAGCAAAGGTTTTTACTAGGAAGAGACTTAGCAAATCCAATTACATCAGCAAGCGATTGTAAATTTATCCGTCCGGTATTTTAGTTTTGATAAGTACCTTTTCAACAGTCAAGGTAGAAGGCACCAGCCGGATGCCTGGCGGTTTCAGCACCGCCAGCCTCAGCGCCCGGCATCGTCTCCGCCCCGCGTCAGAAGCAGCGCAGGACCACTTGCCTCCATCGAGCGCTTTGGCCTCCGACACGCCGAGTACGGACATGCGGCGCCGGAGAGCGTCCTCGGAGACGGTACGGGTCCAGATGTCTCTGAAAGATTAAAATATACCTTTAATTCATTGAGAAGAGTAAATGTAGATGCACTGAAGCTCCCTTTGAGGAAGCTTTGGGGGTTTTTCTATTTAGGACGGACTTTTAGTCGTCATTGAATGTATGGATGGATCATGCAAAGTTTAAACTGTTATTAATCACGATTTTCGAAATCCGTTAAAGATGTGATCCTGAGATATAGGTGTCTACTGTACTTATTATCCCCATCACTATAGCGCAGGATCACCCACAGCTGGGCGTAGGCCTCCTTTTGCTTTGACAACCTTCTCTATCCTTTGCTGTACGTATACTAAATGTAAATATTTTTAGAATGAGTACGTAGGTACCTCTTTACCGAGTTGGATCACATTTCATAGTTTTTCGCTAAAAACAAAAGCTCTGAGATTGTATAGAAGTGTCTTAAAAAACTTAATCTGTTCTTCAAATGGTAATAAGCGTCACGAAAACTGGCTTTGTAGCGTGATATACCATTATTTTTTATTGCAGGATTCCCATTTTGCACCAATTCACTTCCTCGGTAAAGTGAACAATAAAAATTCAGTAGGATTCCAAGTTTTTTTTGCCAGCTAAAGCTTTGACGTGAGCCAAACTCAATGAGTTTATTTGTATGTTCTTTGCTCTGGAGTGAGCAAACTCAAAACCCACTAGCTAACTAAAAGCTTGCTGCAGCTGCTAACATTTGTTGGTGAAGAGAACAACTTATTCGGGGCAATACTACGTAATGCTGGATGAAGAAATAAAAGATATGGGACTCGAGGAATCGAAACTCCAAACGAGGTATGGTAACTTTACCTCCAGGCACTTATGTTGATAATTCAGCGACTTTATTTAATTACATATATTTTTATTTATATTTATTTATAAGGACTTTGTTATATAAATTAACATGTCAGTCCTATTGTTTAAACAACAAAGTAGATTCTAAATAGTTTAACAAAATGAAAATATAAAATACATAATAACAAATTAATTTAATCTTCTACCTACCTACTTGTGAGGGCTCACGGCCTTTAACAGCTGTACAGCTGAGTTGTCGGGTGCGCCAAAACTTTGTGGAAAATTCCTGTGTCCAGTCTGTTTAAGCCAAAAGCCACTGCAAGCGATTGTCTTTTTTGCTGAAAACGGACACACTCTTCTAATAAATGTGAACATCTTCCACAAAATCACATGAATCACAATCCGGTGTGCCAACGACTTTATAGTACGATTGGAAACGCTTTTAAAAGCTCGCGATTGCAAACAAATTCAATTGAACACGGGTGCCTGTTTAAGTCAAATATAATCAGTAGATGGACCTATCGCACTAACCAGAATGACTAGATCCTGATTTCAATCTATCGCTGTAAACATAATCTGTAAAACATTTAATTCTTGAATTCACTTCTTTCGTTTGTATAAAGAGTGTCTTCTTTATGAATGTCACTTCTAAACTCCTTTTATTGTATGTTATGGATTACTGCCCGGCACTTATTGTGAGCATGTTGGAAATAGTGTTGTGACAAGTCGAATTATACCTAACTTACATCCTCTCTGATGTATTTTTTATATCTACTAAAAGCTACTCTATCATAATAGATCTGAATGAAATTTAACTTCTACAGAGTTGTTTTGTCTTTCCAATTACTTACATACTTGGGCAAATGGGAAGGAGCCGACAAATTTTAAGCGATTTTTCAAAAATCCTTTATATTTTCCCCGAACCGCCATAGAACTATGACACTTATTTTCAAATAATATATCAGACATTACCTATGTCTTTTCTCTCTTCTTCTCTTTTGTGTTATTTTTCTCTACACTATTATAAAAACATAAATTTAAGTATTCTGTACCATCACTAGCATTAACATTGTTCGTACGGCGGAAATTATACTGTTGTAATTATAACAAGAAAGACGTCTTAGGAAAATAAGCTAAGATCAGGCTAGAGATGTTACATTTACTACACTAGCTTCTGTCAGCGGCTTCGCACGCATTTTGCCTGGATAAAACGTAGCCTGTAGTAACTCTACTCTAGAACTACGTAGCATGGTAATTTTTCAGTTTATCCATTCGTAGATATGAGATGAAGATGATGTCCTCCTAGCCGAATTTGGGCAAAAAAATAGAATTAGAATACACAGATCACCTTCTGGGAACTTTTATCTAATAACCTAATTGTGTTATGCTTTTGAGAATACCTTCTGAAGCGCCATGTTGAGTTTTTATTCGTTAGAATTTGGACGAATTTTTCCATTTAAAGGTACAAGAAAGGCCATTGAAACAGATTCTGTGTATCATTTATATTTGAGAGATAAAATTACAGTATGAATTTTTCAAGTCGTATGTTATGTAAGAACAAAGAGTAGTTAGTAGTTAATTTCATAAATAGTATAACACTTTCAATGCCTATAACGGATACAAAGATGTTCACCCGGTAACGAAGCGCACTTGTTGGTTGCACCACTGAGGCTGAGCAGTGAATGGGTTAATATAATCATTATGGTGATTTTGCTTTACCAAATTCAAAATGTGCCTACCCGTTACATTTCTCACATTAAATCAATTCAGCATGTGTTTTGAAAATAAACTTATTAGATTACTATGCTTTACTCAAAGTAGGAACTGACCTCGTGGTCCCATTAAAGTTGACCTTGACGCCATCCTTGTACCAGGTGAAGGCGATGTTGGGGGATCCGTAGGCCATACAGCTGAGGATGAACTCCGACCCCTCCCATACTTCCGGGCGCTGGTTTACGATCAAAGCCTGTGAATGAGAAAAAGTCTATATTTATATATTACTATTAACTCTTTCAGTGTCCATGATGGCATTGAATGCTATATTAAATTAATATAAACCGGTCACGGTAACCGGTCTTATGACTCTTTTTATAACAATTTTTTCGTTGTACCCCACTGCGACAGACATACAAACACAAGACAGGGAGATGTTATAAACAGATAACAGACAAACATTTTATTTATAATTTGTCAAATTATACGTCGCAATTTGTTTTAACATTACAAAATAAAATAATAATAATAAAATTAATGATCATATTACTCGTATTTGAAAATTTAAACATTCGTCGTAGATATAAAACGTCTTTTCTACGAACCAGTTTATTTAGCAAAATTTTCGAGACAATATGACGTGTAGTATACTACTAAAGTGTACTGTCTATACCCAAAGAGTAACAACGAGGCCCTTTTACTATTAAAAGGGCCTCGTTGTTACTCTTTGGGTACGGAACGGTACATTACTGTTTCATTCCAGATAGAAGAATATGGTATTTCGGGTAAGTGTGCAATATTCTATGCGTTTCATGGTTAACCCTTGGAAGGCAGATGTACATACCCTGTACAGGAATAAAAAGGCCCCCGAGCGCCAATGTTCAACGTCTGTACATGAAGCATGCGGTCCAATTGGTTGACTTTTTCCTTCATGACCGGATTATGTTATCGCCCATTGGCTGCATTAATGTTAAGCTTATGTCAATACGGAACAAAATACCGCCAAAATAGAGAAATTGAAACCGGAATTCATTCTTACTGAGTGAAATTCCTATGTTGTCGAGTTCACGGCTCTGTGGTCCGCCATTTTTTCGTTATGGCTGCCGTGTTTTGTTTTTGTTTCAAAACAAGTTTGTAGTGTAATTATTGTATTAGAAAGTGAGCTAAATACATGTACCTAATTATGCATAAATACTTATGCTACAGAGTTGAAGTGTTAGTTTCGGTGAATATGTATTGTGAAGTGGAAAAATAATGCAAATTGTGTCAAAATTTTGACTCCAAATTATGAACTTGGAAAGACATTAAATAATTACTGTATCATGTAAGTTTTTTGAAACTATTTAGAGGGCAAGCAATAAGGAATAAGGAAATTTTACAACGAAAACAATGATGTATAATTTATAACATATAATTATATCGTAATCCCGTACAATTGATTTTTTCTGATGACGTCACGTAAATTTTATTGCCGGGGAAACATTGTCCCGTCAGCCTGCGTTCGGCAGTATTTTTGCGAATAGGTGCATAGCGTGGGACGGGTTAAATATACTTTCGTGATCCAATACTCAAACTTTTCTACTCTCTACCCTCTAAGTAAATAAGTAACAATAATTTACATATATTTCCGTTCGTAATCGCTACGCATTCAATCACAAAATCATTTCCTTCACTTGAGAAATTAGTAAGTCTGAAACTGTGTGAACAGCAGGAGCTGATTTTTAACAGCCTCTAAAGGTAATAGTTATCCCACACAGAAGGTCTACTCATATTATGAAGGCGAAACTTTGTGAAGTCTTGAACATGTTTTTTAACCTTTAAGTTTTGAACAGAGTTGGATTAACTTTGCTTTAACGCGAACATAATCCGATGATTGTAAGCAACTTAACCTACTTTAAATCCGTGAATAGCGCGATTAAAGCCGCTGCGCTGACAGAAGCAAGTTGTCTAATAAATAGTAAAACCCTTTCCATAACCGCTCCCGCTAATTCTTTCTATCGGAAATTCACCCCTGAACGGAAAAACCCAAAAAAAATAAAATATTTACTACTTCGTAGACCATGCTAAGAACTTTGCTACGGCGTAGCAGATCTACGAAATGGCATGCGTAGCAATGACTTTGGTTTGTTAAAAATGTTGAAATACAAAATAAACAAAAGCGCTCTGACATTTACTTTGACAAGGTTCCGTGCCATTTTATGATGATAACATCTTACCAAACCTGCAAAAGCGTGGATAAAACACATGTAATACCACCTGCCAAGTGTGGTGATTACGGCAAAACCTCCCTCGTTTGGGGGAGGCACGTTCAGCAGTGGACGTACATATGTGTGCTGATGATGTAAGGTAAGTAATAATAGAAGCGGCCCCCGAGTTACGTTTAATCCAAGCACCACGTCAACAAATTCGCAGGCTAGACTTGTAAACTATTTATTAACTCATTATTTTTTTATATTTGGGTTAAAGTTTTAATACATTGCTATTCAAATGTTGTGACTGTAATAGTTGTATGTAAAGTTAAACTCATCAGCGCGTTATGTCACGACAAATGTAACCGATGCTTGCTAACCGCCCGCTAATGTGTCGTTTGAGCCTAACTTATTGTCTTAATCACCGGAAGTTACAAGGTTCAGTAATAGATATGATTTAATATCTTCCTAAATGATGACATTAAATCATATCATCTTACTTACAAGAGTGACGCAATGACCCGAAGTGGATCTTGGCCTCCGACATCAGAGATCGCCAGTTGTCCCGGTCCCTTGCCAATTCAGTCCAGTCGACGACGGCAAGAATTTCTAGTAGGTCTTTCTCAATTTCGTCGCTCCAGTGTTACCTCGGACGACATGTTAGGGCTTCGGCCACTTGAGCGACCCATGTACGCTCTACTGGCTACCCGATGGGCATGTAGTCCAAATGTGGGAGGCACATTTGGACTACATGCCCATTGGAGTCTCGAGGATTAGTCTCGAGGATTATCCTATGATGTTCGGCTCGGACACTAGATCTTCTATTTCTATATAATTAATATTTTCATAAAATTAATTAATTGTTTGTGCGGACAGGGTGCCCAGTTCATCGCCTTTCTATAAGATTTTGATGTGTGCGAGTTAATAATTTTTTACCAATTTATGAACATAAATGATGTACGTAAATAACCGAGTCAAAACAGCTAAAAAGAAGAGATTATTACTCCGCGGAAGAACAACAGGAATAAATATACTGCTATCAAATAAAAATATTGTTAGCCACAATGATCACTTCTGTTTGCAATGGTTCAAGTACTCGGTAACACATTTTCTACTCACCTCTTCAAAGAAACATTGTAAAAGGTAAAAAAAATATAAAGTAAAGGAGCTTTCTATTGGCTCTCACTTAGGTAGAGTCTGTTCTTCTCAATCCACAATTCTCTTCAAACTACGTGCCAGCCACTACACAGAAAATACAAAAAACAAACCGACCAAGTGGAACTCCATCTCCTACACGAGGGGTTCCATACCATCGTAAAAGATTTAACACTGTACTTTTAAAATATGCTGATACATTGAACGTGAAAATAAAAGTTTATTATAAAAGTTAAAATAAAAGTTTATTATATGAGATCTCCATTTAAAAGAAAAGTTTACTAATTTTCAAACTTACTCTATTTTCATTACTTGTCATAGTAGCTAGTTTGCTGCTACCTATTGCGGTTCCTAAGACACCTACAGCTCGCTAACAGACAGAGAGGTAGACGGAGGGACAACGGAGACTCAGTATAAGGTCCCGTTGACACCCTTTGGGCACGGAATCCTATAAAAATCTAGCAAAAATCTGAAGTAGTTTAACAAAGTATTGTTAATTAAAATAGTAGATGCCAGTTATGCCTGTAAACAAGGCACGTAGTAGACTGAACTGAACACTTGAGCAAAACTATGAGTTATTGCGGGTGGTAGCTGCATGTAATTAAAATTCAGCGGATACGCTAAGGGAAAACACTAGTTATATTTAAGTATTCAAATGGTGCTTACGTTAGAGGAAAGATGTAGGTACGGGTATGGTTGTTAATAATTTTGTTGGCATATAGTCAAGAATGGAGTCTTGAAACCTCGAAAACGTATTGCAATATTATTTCAAATTGTGTGCTTGTCTTGTAAGGATAGGTAGGTAGGTAAATAAGTATGAACAATTTCACATACCTAAAACCAAATGATGGACTTTTAGTGTTTACCGAAAATAACAATTCTCCACCCATCCAGCTTTTATTGCTAGACACAGTTCATTCTGATCACTGCCAAGATTTGATGAGCCCAATTCGTAATAGTCAGTTGGATGCGAAGTATTACGAAGATAAACATAAGTTATAAGGAGGTTACAAGCCATAACATAAAAAAATTGTGGTAGTCCGATCTGCTCGCGGAACCATAAAGATCCGTCAATTCTAATTATTGGGTTCGTGACTTCCCTTATCTAGAAAATAACTATGGCCTCCGTGCCCTATCGACTCGGTTCGTTCGTGCTTAGTAATGTAATCAAGAATTCCCCCTGTCTTACACGTTATCACGTACCTAAGCACACGTAGGTGCCGACATATACATTTCCTGCTAGGTGCAGACTCTCAATTTCTTATTCAGCAAACCTTCGTGGTATTAATGAGTCTTTGGTCGGTGCTTGATATAATTATAACGAACCGCAGTTAGAAGAATCCTTTAGATTTTTACCTGTTTATTCCTACAGCAGAAACAGAAAAGGTACTACTTATTGCCATAAGACCGTACAGAACACTTAGAGAAGTCAACAATTTAAAATAACTTATGTTATCCTTCAAGAAAATAAAAGTGCTGTTTTGATTTATTCCATATCTTAACCTAAGTCACTTGAGAAACATGTCCTTTCGCAAATCATTGAATTTACTCGAAGACTCCGTTCAGTCTTTTCAAAAAGCAGCAGTATTTGGACGAGGTGCTAAAATTGTAAGCGACCCTACAACTTGATGCTGGTTAAGCATGGAGTTAGAGTAGATGAGGCAAGGAAATGTCAAGGAGCTTATAGTTAGCTTTTCCTTTCCTAAACTAACATAATATTAGGTCCTTACATATGAAATTGGCGTTTTTCGTACTGGCCACTTTAATCACAAATTTCTCCTCTTTGGTAAGGAATTCCAAATTCAAATTTGTACAGCTATAGACTCATGTATTTGTGCTTCGATGATCGTCATTCATTTGTTTTTTTTCTTCTGTTTTTTTCTGTTTGCGTCACTCATTTTACAAAATGGAAAACTTAAAATATCGCATTATTTACGAGTTCCGCCGTGGCACTAGTGCTGCGGAAACAACTCGAAGGGTGAATGATGTGTACGGCGGTCGTGTTGCAAAAGAAAACACAGTTCGTTTTTGGTTCCAACGTTTTCGTTCTGGAAATTTTGACCTGCAGAACAAGCCCCGTGGACGGCCTGAGACTCAAGTTGATAATGAAGAGTTGAAGGCTATTGTGGAAGCGGATCCATCGCAAACCACGTCCGAGTTAGCTGCAGGCTGCGATGTTAGTGATAAAACTGTTTTAATTCACTTGAAGCAAATTGGGAAGATTAAAAAGCTTGAAAGGTGGGTACCTCACGAATTGACTGAAGCAAACCGGCAAACGCGCGTCGACTGCTGCGTTACATTACTAAACCGGCACAATAATGAAGGTATTTTAAACCGAATCATTACCTGTGATGAAAAATGGGTTCTTTACGATAATCGGAAGCGCTCAGCGCAATGGTTGGATCCTGGCCAGCCAGCCAAATCCTGCCCCAAGCGAAAATTAACCCCAAAAAAGTTACTTGTAAGCGTTTGGTGGACTAGTGCCGGTATTGTTCATTACAGTTTTCTCAAATCTGGCCAGACTATTACGGCTGATGTCTATTGTCAGCAATTGCAAACCATGATGGAAAAGCTAGCGGCTAAACAACCTAGGCTGGTCAATCGCTCCACGCCACTGCTGCTTCACGACAACGCTAGACCACACACTGCGCAACAGACGGCTACTAAATTAGAAGAGCTTCAATTGGAAAGTCTAAGACATCCTCCGTACTCCCCGGACCTTGCTCCAACAGATTACCATTTTTTTCGAAATTTGGATAACTTCTTGCAAGGGAAAAAATTCAACTCCGATGGGGCAGTCCAAATCGCCTTCAAAGATTTTATTGATTCCCGTCCGACTGGTTTTTTTAGTAAAGGGATCAATGAACTACCTATAAGATGGCAAAAGTGCATAGAAAATAATGGTTCATACTTTGATTAATTAAATATATTATATTAAAAAATATTCGACTTTTTGTTCCTCCCATACAAAACGCCAATTTCATATGTAAGGACCTAATATAACGATTTCGTCAAGTAGGTACTAGGTTTTACCGGCAAGACAACCTGAACACTTAAGCACTGCTTTATTTGTATGCGTAACCGACTAGCGACCCCAGTACGTTAGCGTAGCTGCGGCGATGGTTTTTATTCCAGAATTAGAAAGGAGGAACTTTGCCGCTTGATGGCCCATTTGTAAGCGTCCTTTTTTTTTGATATTTTTTTTCTCGTTCGAGGAAATTCTTTTACGAATAGACTGGTCTGGGGGTGACCATAATTATGTGGGACTCGACGTCCTGATAAGGACGTAATACCCACTAAAACCTCTCCGGTGACCCCTATCTCGGCATTTTCGCCGAACCACGGGAACATTTGAACATACCGCGGCATTTGTGAGCGTCCTAACGACTCACGGTCATAATAGAGGTAGAGGTAGATCAGGAGGTGCTCTAATCAATGTGACAACCATACGAGTCTCAGACTAGCACCACTGGGTTTTTACCCAAAAAAATGACTTATTATTATTATAATAAAGGTTACACTAATTTATAAATATGTATGTGCATGTGTATGTGTTTAAGATATTTATAATAAAACTAATTATTCATATAATAGATATTTCTAGTCTTAACGAGTTTACACATAAGCACAAAGCAAAAAACCGGCTAAGTGCGAGTCGACTTGCTCACGAAGTGTTCCGTTCCATACTTGATATACTTTCGCAAAAGAAAGAAGGGAAACACTAAAAACAGAATTTTTGATGGGTCTAAAAAACCGAAAACCCAAAATGACGCGGTCACCCATCAAAGTACTAACCGCGCCCAACGCTGCTTAACTTCGGTCATCGTTGTTCCACTTGGTATGAACGTTGCCCTTCATAAATATTAAACTAATATTATTTTTATTATTTGTTCTTATAGTTTCCATAAAAAAAAAATACTGTCTACCTTTCACGGTTCAAGAGATACAAAAGAAGATCAATAATAGCCAAAATAATCTTTTTTTGTACGGAAGTCCCCTTTAATTGGGATTTTTATTTTAATTTTATTATTTTCCGTTATAGTGGCAAGAAAAATTCACACGCACATTTCTGAAAATTTAATTTGTCTACCACTTACGGTTCATGAGACCGCTGACTGACGGACGGACGGACGGAGCTCTAAAAAGGACTAAAATATGAATAATTAAAATAATGTTCCTTTATCCAACCAACACATTAAACGTTTAACTTAACACAAACAATTTTATAATAATTGTTTATTTTACCATTTAACAGCCAGCGTTTCACCAACAAAGAGGTTAATTTCAGCTGTCAGACAGAAATACGTAAAGAGCTAGCTAAAGATGATTTTTTTTTCAATTAAATATTTAAAGCTCCGAATCGATTTAGTCTGCGCCACCGCCACGGCGGAAACGCTTTGTTCTACAATTTTACCATTAAATAGGTTTTGGTATTTTTAAACATTTTCCGTAAATGATTGGTTGACAAAGACTTTTAATAGAGAGATATCTTTCGAATATTCAAATATTTTCGCAATATGGCGAGAACCTTCGTTGCCGAATCCTGTAGTAAAATAAAAAAATAAAAATCATAGACCTAAAAACAGTTGTTGATACTTTATAGAAGAAAACAGCAATTAAATTCTGGCCTCATCGCATAAATTCTTCAAATATGTAAAACATAAAAATTTTGTTAAAATTAAAATAAAATATAACAAAGGTGCGTTACATAGAGGTATTGGTCGTAACGTAACTATGTATGTACCAAGGATAAGTACTTATTGTTACTAAATTATTCACAAAAATACCAACTTACTGGCAGTATGCCCGTATGACGGATGTTACTAATTTTTTACACTCTATGCTCGTAAATCGTACTTTATACGTCACATGTTACGTATTTCTAACCGAAAACAACTTTTCCAAATTCAAACAAATTGAATGAGATCTCTTAGTTCGAGTCTCCTTTATGCATTATTTGAGGTTCCATTTTCAAAATCATTACTTCCTTGGGAATAATGAGCATTACTCCCAAGGGAATAATGATATTGAATTTGGAACATCAAAATATGTGTGAATTTTTTTACCCAGAAGATCCGCACAATGATATCTTCTTTGAAATTCTAACTAAACTCTGTTCAGAAGGAGGAATAAAAACGACTGCTACGAAACACGTTTCCAAACTTTTACTATTTCTCGCAGAAAGTGTGAAAAGTAGAGTATTCTTCTCGTGCACAAAGCTTTCTTCATCTTGAGCATGATTAAATTCCTCCCACACTCCGGATTCTAGTAACTTCCTCGCTTCGCTCGTGAGTTATTCTAGAGTCCTGAGATGCGCTTGGGATTCATTGACGCCCGCCACGTAAGACACTGCTTTGTGCCCTCGGCGCATAATCTGCTATTCTATTTACCATTTTGGAAAATAACAAAGATGCTACAGTACTGTGAAGGTCCCGAGGTGCGTTTGTCCGGTACAGCTGTTATGGCCATCAGCAGTCACACACATTATGTATGTGTATACAAAATGTTTATTTCATTAATAAAATATTACATTAAACTTTGTTCCGTGCACAGAACCTCCTTTTAAGTATCAAATACCTGTATTAGGAGGCAACATAGTCCAATTGAAATAAAAGTAACCGAGGAGTGTTATTATAATATAGTTCTGATATAGCCATAGACTTTGAATTTTTCATCCTAAGCCTATATTTACTCACTTACTGATAGGTTAACTTACTATCCGTCATAAAATTCTCTTAAGTTTTGCGCACAATATGATTAAGCAAAAACTGAAAAGACTGAACAGGAACAGAAACGGACAGAACTCGTATTTTAAAAGTTCCACTCACAATTGACCCTGTCCCTGTGTAAACTTCTAAAATAAATAGAGACAGTCAAAGCTTTTCATCGAATTTTATAAATAAAATCTTTTAAATATTTTATCCAGAGATGAGCGGAGTGGATGCAAATCGCAAACATTTTTGCGTGGAGGAGCACTTAACTATGCGGTGTGGTGTTTGAAACTTACAGATTTTGTTTACGAAAGAATACCAAGGTTTTGACTAATATTTTTAGGAACGAAGTTATTCTATGAGAGGGTTTCAAAACATCTTTTTTTTCTCAATAATAAATTTCGAAATCGACAAACGTAAGAGCTCTGCGCGTAAGGGTTGTTTTCATTCAGTGTTAGAAGCTTTGAAAACACTCTGCTTAGGTCTATTTACCCAGGACAATGCCCACCGCTCGATCAATAAAGCAATAAAATGCTCTGACTCTTAATTTGACTCATGAAAAAAACTTAATTATTATTATTACCTGGCCATAAAATCTTCTCATTCACGTCAGCAAGAACGTATCTCGTAACTAATAAATAACTTTCCTCGTATATCGTTGAATATAAATTTTATTGCGTAGTGAATGAACTAGGTTGAAACTAATAAATTATATTGGGGGTATAAAAAAATATAAATTTTGCTTTTCGTTACTTACATACCTACCCGTCATGGTCTGTTACTGCGTTGAAATATGGATAAGAGGCATTTGCAGAGGGACATTAACGAGTGAAACCGTACCTACCTTATAATTCCCGTCCTCATGACCAGAATTATTGCACCTTCATACGTCCCAAACATTTTGAACGACATAAACAAAATATAATTAAAAGCTAGAACGTATTAAATACCTAGGGCCTATAAACAGCTTTTAAGACAGAGCCCTCAAACTCCTATAAAATGTTCAAGCCCTAAACCAAATTTCTTCACGACACGATAGCATCTTTAAAAACTCGCATTCTACAAGATTACTTTCCTAATTTTGCTATTAACCAGACGAATTCCTTCAGAGGCCGCAGTTGTTGTACTTTAACGGCAGAGCAATTAATTAAGCTATGGGAACAATAGGTACCATATCTGCAAGTATGAACTATACTTGCTTCTAGAATTCAAGACATTTTTCGTAAACAAACGTGTAACAAAAGCAAATAAATATAAGTAGAAAATATTTAACGACGCTGTTACCATCGGAGCAAATCGCAGAAATTCAAAACAATTTTTGGTTTTGCTGGCTATAATTTAATTTTTTTTTGTCTCCCGTCCGTTTTCGAATTGACATGATCTACATAAATATAACTAGCACCAATAAATAAGGTATCGCGACCATTCAAATAGTTGAGTAATTACGGCAATTGATAACCTATTGTTAACTTATAACTTACTAACTATGACTTACGAAGGTAATCTGGCAACAAGTTCTTTCATTATCATAAATGTGCGCCCTAATAATGTGATCACTTCGCCCGTTTAACAGTCTCAATCAAGAGTCTGAAACTTTGCAGCGCCGAGTAAGGAATTGCCTAATTTTTCCTCTCAACCCAGAAATATGGGTCCGAGAGAAGTTCAGTTGTTTGAAATGTGATTCTTCTTGTGCTTTACTGAATAGGATCTAAACTTTTCAGAATACTTTAGTAACAATATTTGTTTGTATGTAGCAATATTTGACATTTCATTACGTAACGTAATTTTACTCATATTTTAGTGAACAGTAAGATTAGCGCATATTCATTCGACTCTCGCTACTGCTTTCGGTAGCGATTACCGCGTTCTGATTCTGAACTTGAATATTATAGCATATCTCCACAAGCGAGTGTATCGCGGGTAAATAGAAATAGTGATTCATATAAATTTCTACTGAATTTAGCCGTGATATACTCGCACATGTAGACACCTTAGGGTGTTTTTTCTATATGCTGTTATACTAATAGTAAGTACCTAGGTTATGTGCATTGTACTATTTATCATGTTTATTTATATTGCTAATGCAAACCGGCATTTGACCTACCTGAAGTCAAGGGGATAATAATGTGTAAGGTTTATGAAATCTAATTGTGATAATGTACCTTATATTTGAAGTATTTTATTCTGTACTCTTAGTGCACAATGCCTGAGAAAAGCGATAAACATGTTTTTTTTGCATTCGTCGTGAAAATATTTTATAGGAAATTTGGTAAATGAATTTAGAGTTGAATTTAATTATTGTTCATTGTTGTTAGTATAATTGTAATATTATCTACGAATCAAGATGTAAATAATGATATTGTGAATAAAGCTATTTACTTACATAAAAGAAATTGTTTCTCTGTATTACCTATGCTATGAGGCAGATATCTCAAACTGAAATGGACGTAATAAAATTTCGTGTGATGAGTTGCGAGGGTTCAATCAAAAATATGTTCAGTAGGTAAAAACGTTTACTTTTTAAAAGGTGATTATGATTTACAGTGTCTAGCTAGGTTAACTGACTTAGCCTACATTTTAATGTGTGATTTTTATTAAGACACAAGTGCCTGTTTTTTTTTTGTATGAGTTTTAATTATCCGATTTATAGTTTTGTTTTGATACCATTTAATTTAAACTTAGTGGTGTTTGTTTAGGATTTATTAACAGTTTTACTGTATCTACGCAACTGGCATTGCAGTTTGGCTAAAGTTATTCCTGACATTTCAAGTCTTTGCACTGAACTGAATAGAGGTGGCACACAAGACAGAAGCTGGTGACGATCTGCTGTGTCGAAGACCAAGAGTCAGACCCACTTTGGGGTTGATGTGCATGGTAGTGTTTTTGGGGGACAGTAGGAGGGAAAGAACGGCAGGGAATTTTTGAAAGTTTTAAAAGAAATCTAACAGCAGGAAGAAACGATTCATTGAAAACAGACAAAAATCCGGTTTCGCTTCCGCTTCCAACGCCTACTTCTAGCCTAGATGAGTCACAGAAAGCTTATCTGTCTACTTTTATACCTACTTACATGTAGACTTAGAGCAGACTGCATCTCGAAGTGCAGCGTGGCCGGCAGCAGCCTGAGCCTGTCAGTCCTCGACCTGCTCGACCCCAGTCTCGCCAGCGCCGCTTTCAGCAGCTCAGCTTCCTTTCGCGAGCCCCATACCCGCACCCACACCGTCCGAGCGTTGTTTGCTTCTAATGAACTAAAAAGTTAAATTATAATAAATTTACTGTACCTGTTAAATTTTTTAGGCCACGGGTAAATTTACAAATCCGTGGTACACTTACATAGACGACGTGTAAATTTACTAACTTATGGTTTAACTCGCTATGCATCTCAGTCAGTTAATAATAAGTTTGGTTAGAAAGAATTTGCGTGACAATAACTGTAACAATCCTAATGCTTATCTAGATAATATTACCATGACTGACCTTCAAAACTCGGCAATCGTGCAAAAATCTCATGTTCGAAACGAAAAATTAGGTTAACTAAAATTCAATATTCATTTTAAGTAAAATAACAGTAAAAATGGCCTCACCTCATGTTTAAAAATTCAATTTCATCCTCCAAAGTGATGTTCGATGCCTTCAGATAGCTCGTTATCTGAAACGTTCAGGAAGGTAACTGTCAGTTCGTGCTATTCAGTTTCCACTTATCTGATTTCAGAGTCTACTATAGCTTAAGTTCATCGTTCTTGATCCAATATTTTATAACTCCAGTACCAATGGAGAGTGACCTCTATAACAAGACGTTAAAGTACTTTTCCTGTTAGCATTTATGCAGCTGTAACGAACCTTACAATAGTTGATGCGACAATGCGTGAGTAACTCGGTCAGTCTGTTATCATTTCACGATGAAATGACTGATGATGATCATAAACTAACCTGCTTTACTACCTCTTGAGATATGTTGATATTTGGCTGGTCTACAACTTGTAGTCTCGTCTCAAAACGGATGGTAGCTGAAAAAAATTCACTAGTTAGGTATTTCAAAAATAGTTGGATTATGTTTAGTTATATGTAAACCTATTACCCTACTAATTCACTAGCTAAAACTTTAACTTTATATTTATTGATTCCGTATGAGTTGCTGTCGTGATTGTAAGTATTTCCTGTCACTATAATTATAAACTTCTAGAAAGATTTATATCGTGTCCTGACAATAATTGCTAAACACCATAACGACAACAAGCACAATCAATTACTTTTATTTAGCTCTTCTAATGTAATTCTGAGAATAATGAATGTTGATTGATTAATGTAATAAGTTAAAGGTTAATTGATTTTCTTCTCTGTGGCTGTGATGGCACAACCGTTACGAAATCGATTGGTCTTCGAAATGAAAATTGCCACAGCAATACATATGGCAATGACCTCAGGCAATGGCAATAAGATAAAAGGTTACGAAAATTAGTATCTATTATTAAATTTAAAAGTACGTCTCAAGATTAAGCGATTGAGCAGAAGTTCATATCAAAATGTCGGGGTAGTGTCGATCCGCCCACTGCCTGTCTTACTACCTACTTGCCTACGTTTCATCTGGTACAACTTACAAAAGTCTGTATCTTTCGGGTTGCAGTCACAAGTGGTCCCGTCTTTGCATCCTTCAGAGCATTCCTCTATGCCACACTCTGAAAAATAAACACAGCTCTACATAATTGTGAAAATAATAACCAATACGAGCAAATAATAGAATAGTCTTACCATCAACGTATCGGTTTGTGAAAATATATATTTTCACAAGAAGATCCGTGGATCAAGACAGAAAAATACATTAGTTACTTTTATCCCATATATCAGTTCCCATGGGATAGACATTAGCTTTGCACAGTTTCATAGAAACATCACGTGCGAAGCCACGGGAAGAAACTAGTTGTTAAAGCATGTTTCAGAAATATATACTGAAACATGCTTTATGTTCTATAAAGCATCTGTTGGAACTAAAAATATGAGCATTGTGAAGTTAATTGCTCTGCTAGTTTCGTTTGCACAACTTTAAACTGCAGTTTCTGAGGTATTTTTAAGTTACTACATTGCTCAGGTACTTGTTTATGATTCGCGAATTAAAACTTATGATGTGAAAAACATACTTTACATTTTAAACGTCAAAACGTTTGAAACTATCATGGTTAAACTTAGAGCAGAGAGTGATTTTTGTTATTCCGTTGTCATGGCGCATGCAAGTACCGAAATAAAAGAACTCAACACCACAAAACACACCATGGTAAATATCCCGTTATAATATAAGTGCTATTACAATGGCAATGGCCTTTATTAACAAAAAAAATAACAATCAAATAATAAAAATAAATTAGGACTAGTATTTACAATTGAAACAATTAAGCTAACTGCAGACTGTTGCAAACAATCCACAGGTAGCTCAACTGATCCATACCAATACCAGACGGAAGCGTCCCCCAGACGCTGGCTGCATTGCCTCACTATATGGCAATGCTGATGCACTGCGCCAGATACCCACTAG
This sequence comes from Eupithecia inturbata, assembly GCA_963662085.1. NCBI lineage: Eukaryota > Metazoa > Arthropoda > Insecta > Lepidoptera > Geometridae > Eupithecia > Eupithecia inturbata. Next base: position 4,576,615 of record OY759192.1, read on the forward strand.
GTCTCGGGTCAGCGTCTGGTCGAAGCGACCAGACGCTTAGATAACTTTTTAACTAAGCACTTTTAACATCTCACTTACCACACAAATGGCAAACATCGTCCATTCGATGCAGATCGAAGCTTCCAGAAGCCTTCATATGGAAAACTAGTTCGTTTGATCCCTTAAAATTTACGCTGTAATGGAGGCAGGCAATGGTGTAGTAGTACCTATAAATACTCAGAGAATTGCAGTGTACATACCTGGTTCTCCTCCGTAGACCGAGACACGTTCTCGGTGACCCCGTTGACCCAATCACCGCCGCTAACCCGGAGGTGACGGCAACAGATACCGATTCGCTTCCGCACACTACACACCCGACCAAAAACCGACCCCGCCGGATGCGGGGTCGAAGAATTCCCCGCTTCCGCCCATAGGTGCATTCGTGCACCTTGGCGAAACCTCCATTCCCTCTTGTAGCATCTGGCGACAGCCCAAGCCGAGGCTCGCACCTAAGTGGTGGCCCTTGTGCGTGTTGCCCCATCATAACTTTACCGGTGAGGCGCCTTCTGCGCCCGCCAAAAGTCCGGTAACGCTGTCATGGCCATCTGCGGTCAACAGCATTTTATTCCTTTCGAAAAAAAAAAAATGTACATACCTGGTGAAGCAATCTGCGATTCACAGAGGTCGCCGGTGTAGCCGGGAGCGCATATACAGCTAACCGCGACCGGCCCCATCTGTCTGCGAAAACATTTGTTTTACTTCGGCATGGAAAAAGAAAAACCTTGTAATATGGCACAAAACAGAGAAGTATGCTAAAATAAAACTCCTAAATGTATCTACAAGGCACGAAAGAGTAGGTATTAAAAAATACTTAATAGTATAATGGATATTTAGACTATAAAAATGTACCAATCGCTAATGCGATTTTAAAATTACTGTTTCTAGATTCTATTCAGTTCGATTTGCAGGTGTTCTTCGGTATTCTATTAAGATACTCTCTGACCTAAACGACTTCTTACACTACAAGTAGTACAGAAATAAAATAAAAATCCAAGTATTATTTATACAGAAGCCTTGTGCATTTTATGAGAAACTCTTGTCACGCGTTAATCTCTCGCCTTCTAAGAACGCTTCTATGCAATAGAGCACGTTCCAAATGTAATACCTACCAAAAAGGTTTTGTTATCAGCCTGAAAACTGCTGTCTTAAAGCTTGAAGCTGTATGGACAATGCCTCTGGGATCTCGAGCTGTGAGCCTCACTATAATGTAACGAGGAACATCGGCACAATAAACCTACTGGAGAATTGCTTTTAAACATTTTCCTTTTTTTATCGAGAATCGGTCAATAGAAAGTCTTTGTAATTTTCTCAAAGGGCTTTATTTTTAACCGACTTCAAACAAAGGAAGAGGCTCTCAATTCGGCTGTATGTTTTTATCCCATTTAAGTGTGTTACACGACTTACTTTGATGGATTGTGTAGCTGGTGTGGTTTTTTTCTTCTACAATTGAATTGTGTGCTTGAAGTTGGAGGGTAAGTGACTTGCCAATTTAATGTTGCGCAGGTCTGTTTTTTACCTTCTCTGATTGCATGGTATGCCAATTTGTGGGTGAGAAGGCGGTGCACGCGAATGTATATCATATATGAACAAATCGGGATGTATGTTTATGTTCCTTAATTTTGTTTGAAAAGGAGCACGAATATACTTATTGAGACAGAATGTTCTTATTACGGGAAATAAAATAAGTCTGGAATCTTATTTATCTTATCGCTTGATTTATGGTACGAAACCAACGAAATAGAATCGCCAAGACAGTGTCAGACGCTTATAAAATGTCAAATTACTGGTTATTTGATTTTTTTATCAAATTTTAATAATGATACTCTATTTATCTAATATTTTTTTGATATAATAAACATACACAGTAAAAAAAACTTTGATATTATAACTACTTTTTAAAAATTAAATGCTACATTATCGTTTTAGTAATATATTAAAAAGTTAAAAAAAATATATAACAAAGTCAACGGCTGGACGGGACCACGATGAAACTATAGCGGATTACGGAAAAGGCAATAAATAGCTCTAGCAATATTTCATTCATAAAAGCATAAAACCAAATAAACGCTGTTGGTTATAAATAAAGTTTCTAAGCAAATTTAATTTTCTCTTGTAGATATGGATGTAGTTTTGACGCTAAGACATATATATCACTTCGCAGGTAAAATAAATATATTTTCAACATCATATAAATAAACATAGGTAGTGCTTCTATCTCTAGTTGTCGAGTGCTTGTAAAATATGCGTATAACTACATTATATTATTTCTGAGTTTCATTTGAAGTTTAGTTTAATAAGCGAATAATTGTATTGTTAAGCAGGTTTTTAAATTTTTAATACTTTTGGCAACTGCCTCTTAGCTGCTCTTTAGTATTAAACAAGCAATGGTTGTGTAGGTAAAATTGGCTTGCTAATGTGATAATTTGAAGACCGAAAGAAAGCACATTAAATAAGACAAACCTTTTACAAAATGACGGCATTTCCAAGGATATAAAAAAATCTTTACTAACGAGTCAAAAGGATTGCTCTAACAAAAACAAATCCAAGAAATGGTTGTCGCGAAATCTTTTTAGTACTGTGAAGCTCGTATAATAATTAAACCGAATGGAAGAACGACATCATTAGAGTCCGGACACAACTGATTTAAAAGCCGGTAATTTGTATATGGATTTGTATGTTTTCAAAATATTAAAGTTTTAAGTTTGGAATGGATTGTTTTTGATACTCGAATGTCTAATTAATCTGACTTTATGTAATGCGAACTTAATTTTCCGATAAATCGGACTCTTTCTGTTTCAAAAAACGTTAGGAAATAGTCATACGTTCAGTCCGCTTTACAGTTGCAGTCTAAAGTTTCAATTATTATTATTTTTGTATTTTGACGTTTCCAAGAGTAACACAGTTTGCCGGAACCGGATGGCGGAAATGTGGCAAATCAGTAAAATTATGCGAATAACAACATACTTGAACGCCTATTATAATTTTAGTCACCAATATTTACGTTTCAACAACAAATAAAACATAAGCTCCTTTAGCAAGGCTTATTAATGTTATCATACAACCCTACATAAGAAGAGTTAGGTATTGTGGTTCCAAATATCAAAGTTGCTACATCGTATCATCTTTCGTTACAAACTAGAACCCACAAAAAAGAGGTGTGATATAAGTTTGACGTGCGTGTGTATATTTGTGTGTCTGTCTGTGGCATCGTAGCTCGCAAATTGGTGAACCAAACTGTTTTCTTTTTACGAATTCGAAAATGTAATCAACCCAACATGCTTTTTGACATCCACGAATTTTGGCCATCACTCGGTTACAGCTTTTGTATGTTCAAAGAAAATTGGTGCAGCCGTTCAAATGTAGGAAATGATGGTTCATAGTAAAATGTTCGTTGGAGGATTTTGATTTTTTATTATGTTAGCTTGTTAACAATGAAACGAAAACTGTATGCTATAAACTACATACTTTCTACGTATGAATAAAAACCTTCATTTTAGATTTCGCTGAAAACTTCAGAAAAGCAGGCTTTAAGTTCAGCTACATCCCTAGCTAGAGGAAACCCCAAAGATACAGCCTACAATACAAAACGTAACTCAAGTAGGTCGGAACCGCTCCGGAATAATGTGCATTTAACTTGTAACGAGAGAAAGGTCTCGACAAATATTGTAAGGAATTCCGCCGTGGACCTCGGGATTTGTGTTGCTGAAGAAATTGCTCAAACAGGCCCCTTAGTTGTAAGGACGGACGAAGATACATACCTATATCTACATAGCCTACAATTGTTCTTAACGTTGGATGGTATCCGTTCTTCAAATGCATAAGAATACTTACGCCATGCTTTGTTATGTTGACAGCGTTTGGGTTATCTCCTGAACTACAAGTGCGGGTCGAAAAATATTTCGTTGTTACAATAATATGCTTGCTTAAAACTGTATCTAGGTACGATGCGACCGAAGCCACAGTCAGAAAGCTAGTAGAGCATTATATTACACTGATATCATGACAAACATTCATATCCGCGACCCTAAAAATCAATCACTACCCTAATATGCAATACGAAAGCTAGCTCAATAAGGGTTACCTGCAAGTGCCACCGTTTTTGCACATGTTGGAGGTCCTCGGACAGAGGGGGCCGACGCCGCAGTCAGCGCCGGAGTACCCCTCGAAACACGAGCAGTAGAATTCTCTGTAGATAAAAATATGATTCGGTTTGTAAAAGTTCCAGTAAATTGTTTTAGAGTAAGCTAAATACGGGCCTATCTCAAATCTCTGTCAGATGTTTAATAATCTCAGAAGAACCAACCGTGTTTTGTTTTAAATTTAGTTAAAATTTTAATTTATCTTCAAGATAAATTAAAATTGTAATTTTTTTTTTTCTGTGAATTTATGCAGAGTTCAAAACAATATAAGCGAATTATATATCCTCTAAAGTCTTTATTAAACTTACTGCACCCTCTGATCAGTCTCAAAATGTGACCTATTTCTTTCCGCATAATGTATGTAATCTTTGTACGTCAACGATTTGCAGCCAAGAACGCGTTTGACAGCAAGCGCTTCAACATTTTTATTGAGTTTATTTGGCCCAAGATTTAGACAGATTTTGGCACCAGAAAATATGGATCAATCCATCAATCTAGGAGATAAAATAAAATGCACAAGCGGCAATACTCAAGGGTATTGTGGAATTTACTTTCAAAAGGCTGCTGCAATCAGCGCATAAAGAACACATTTATAATAATAAGAATGCTATCTACTACTACATTCTACAACCGTATACACTACGCAATTTCCTAGAAAACAGCTGCTAAAAACGACATTTTATAATATATTTCAGCTCCTCTGTAGGTCCTTAAAATAGTATATACGTCATAAACTAGCCACAATGTACTTCATTATGGTTTAATTAAACTAATATTTCTAATTATTTCTATAGCTTACTACCTCTAGAGAACCAAGGCCAAGGAAGGGATAGCGGTACGTAGGAATGGTTTGTTGGCCTTTCCAAATACAAAATCTTTTCGTTATAATATAACGCGTAATCTTTTGGGTGGTACAATAATTTCGCAAGCAAATGGTTCACTACCCTCATCGTCAGCTTTCCTGCCCAATCTGAACTTCACAACGAATTTTCACGCTCTACGGACTACACTATGGGTTCCAAAGACTTCGCCGATAAATTTTACGATAATTTCGAAATTTTGACGTTGAATCTGAGATTAAATTTTTAATAACTCGTGAAATGTATCACGTTAAAGTTATTTAACTTAAGCCCCCAGCTTTATTCAATTATTCACATAACCTTTTAGTTAGCGGTTTTATGCGCTAAGAATTTTACAAGCAATATTTTATTAATTGTTGATTTTGCAACGCTGTTGCTTGTTGTAGTCACTTTTGAATTAAACTTTTATCAAGAATAAAATTATTGAATAGTTTTATCACAAGGTAAAACTTATAATATCAGTGCTTTTCAACACCTATTTAGATTTTTTAATATATTGCCCAAAAATTTCATTAAATCGCTCAACATCAGATAAAACCTCGGTTGCTGAGTATCACTTTTCACGAAAATTATTAAGGCAAAGGTTTGAATACTTACCTATTTGAATATATGGATGTTTGTTATTCGCCTAGTTGTAGTTGGAGAGCTTAAATAGCATACAGGCTACATTATCCCAAAAACGCGCGCTAAACAGCGGGCAGAATTTTGTAACTTATACTTACTGAAAGTCCTGCCTAGCATTGCAATGCCCCAGCAGCCGGCACTCGATGGCGCTGCAGGAGGTGGGCCCGGGCGGATCCGTGGGCGCGCGCACTGCGTACGTCACGTTGAACCCGAACACGTTCAGGAGGCCTAAGGCTCTCAGCTGCGTTCCTTCTAGATGGTTCAAGGCGAGCTCCACTACGAGGACCGGGCTTGTGACCTAGGACAAAAAATAAACAAAATTATTTTAAATCCACTTTCAAAATAAATTTAGTAATTAATTTCCATAATATGTGTTTAATATCCTGCTTTGGATGTATGCCACTCATTAGACTTGTTCATAGTAGAAAACATTTTTTTTTCTCTATTTCGACCATAATATCATGTATTAACAAAATAACACAAAAGTTAAGGATAGTGGAGGCCAACATTCATTAGGGTGTCGACAATAATGTCTTTTCATTTAACTGGTAGGCCTTCCACTGGGTCATCAATAACTTAAGTCATATTTTTTGTAAGCACCATTTGTTCGCTTTAGTGTTCCCGTAAAAGCGAACATTTGTCTAAAACTCAATGAAAATGCCTCATAGAATTATAAGAAAAAATTATAAAGAGCGGCGGTTACACACGGACCGAGCAGTACTTGGCACTTAGCCAACACCGAGATTGTAGTTTTTTCATTTTTGCCAAGTATAGCCTGGAAAAACTTCGCCGAAATAATGAATTGCGAAAATCCTTTCAAAGTTATTTCGTGGAACTGGACGGCATGTTAGAGACGAGTTATTTGCGCAGGGAATAATAGAGCAGCATGTGTAGATCGTGCTGTAATGAGCGATCTTTTCCTCCAAGCATTGTGCGAAATAACGTATTCAAAACCCACGTTCAATATGTTTAAAATTTTTGTAACTACCTATTTGATATTCATTGAAATTCATAGGGAAAGCATAGGTAGGTAAACTGTGCCTTAATCCAAACAACCTAATAGATTATACAAAGGTAACCCTGTCCATCCATCTGTCCGTCTGCCTTTTACCCTTTAACGACTGAAGAAAACTGAAAGTGTAATTTGATCTTAGAACAAGCAGTTGTTTGCAATATTGCAAACGCTCTAACAAAATTGGCCATCTCTTTTGGCAAGAAGATATTAAAAAACCTTAAAGTTTCAAATTGTTTGATGTCTACGATTCCGTTCATGCCATACCTACCAATCGCATGCATTGCTATGCACGGTAGTTAGGTTATTGTAATGTAATATTATTGAACCTACAATAGAGGTAACTTACTTTGCAGTAGATATTCGTTTGATTGAACCGCCTCAGGCTCCAAAATAGGTGTAATGCCCTATGTTTGTTCAATACCTACATATACATGTTTGTGTTTTAATTTGAAGTCTCAATTTTTGTTAATACATATTATAACTGTTTGTTTCCCTAATAAATATAAATAAATAAATACATCAAACGCAAGGCGCTCGAGGCGGTTTTCATCTAGTATTCAATGCATGACATAGAATACCAGGATAATACCATATTTCCGTCCATTGCTTGTTCTCTTCATATACCTATAGAAATTGAGAAAAAAAATGCAACGCTTACAGGAAACAACAAATTTAATGAAGAATTTTTTGCTCAGTTAATTTCTATTGACAAGCACTGACTCTCGTTTCTATTTTTACGGCTTAACAGTCGATGAGTTTAATTAATCATTTTATATTTTAGTCCTTTTTTCCTTTCAATAATCATGTCAGTCAGTGCCCCTTGAATGTAAGGTTGATAAAACTGTACAAAACCTACCAAGCTATGATCTCCTTCAATGGCGCAGGATGCGAGACACAGATAAGCGACTCAAGCGTAATTCAAAAGGTACATTAATCCACTTATATCCCAGACTAAGCCAATTGTATGGGAGAGATACACAAAACGCAATTTTAGCAATAAGTGTAAACAGTTGTATGTAATATCTGCGGTTTCAAGTTAGAAAGGAAGATTAGGAAAATTTTAAACGTTTGCGTTTGTGAGACCTTCGATATTGCTGTAGCGTTACACTTCTTGGATTTTTGAACAATTAACTTTTTGGTTTTTCATTTCCCTAAATGACCCATGAAATTCTCACTATGAGAGGGTTAAAAATGATGCATGTGCCTTTTCAAAGATTTGTAAAATTGTTGTACCTACTCGAAAGTGTGAGAAAGTGGCGAACTGATCCGGTAGGTAAGTAACTGAAACAAATAACATACCAATGATGTTTGAAACACTCGAAAAGTAACAACTAACAGGCTAAAGGTTTCTTCGTTGCTTCTTTACTTTAGTTTACATACCAAAGCGACTGAAATCAAAAATATCATATTATTTACGTGTCAGTGTATAATTACTAAGAGTTTGACCTTTTCTAAGTGTACATTTATTGTATTTATAAAGAGTTTTTGACTTTGATTCACACAGTAAAAAATGAATAACATTAAACCAGCACCGTCAATATAGCGCATAAGTGCTGAATTATGCTCGCTGCAATTTATTGCGAGTCAGTAATTTCCGTCGCAGTACCAAACTGCGAACGAAAATATGAAACCCATTTAAAAACTGTTCATTTCAACGATGCTCACGGATGTAACTTGTGAAACAATAAAATTTAAAGTTTTAATTAAATGTGTCGTTAATTTCGTAACAGCAATATAATCGTATTATTTTTGGTGTTTTCCTTAAAAGCTTTTTCAAATATAAGATTAATTGGTACCTACTAAGGAACGTTAGGCAACATCACTGTGAGATCGGTTTATAGGTACATTCAATTAGTTAATCTATTTCTTCAGAACACAGCAATTGTTTTTTGGGCATCAAGCTCTGCAAGTTTCATTGCACAGTATTTATAAATAGTGCAACTGAACCCACGGCACGGTTACAGTTACATAGTATGTAATTATCAATTATAAAAGAGACCTATCAGTTTTGTTGGGACATCTCCATTGCTTATTATCCCCACTACAAACGACATTGGTTGCTCCTCTTTGGTTTTACAACTCTGTACGATCGGGTCTCTTGCACTTTATTCGGACAGCATTAGTAATGCCTTATCTCTTCTAGGAGCACGCATGGCCAAGCCGATTAATTTTGGTAGCAATTAAAAACATGCAACGCATACCTCAAAATAATTGTTCATCCTGTGTGTCTACCATGAGTTTTACAATCTATACTCGCTAGCGACTGTAGTTAAAAAAATGTATGAAAACTTGAACAGCGCCTCTAGCGGACAGTTGGGTACTAAAATGCGCGGTACTAATATTTACGTAACTACTGTAGTAACGTCAGGCGATCTAACTGTGACAACTCATGGTAGACACACTGGTATCGCTCTTACTAGTTACATCGTTAGCCTCACGTGATTTCTCAGATTTCTTCATATTCTGAACAAGGAAAAATCCATCAGCATCACAAATTTCCACATTTTCAATAAGTATCAATCAGGTATCAATGGGGTTTTGCCCGCCGGCCGTGGCGGGCGCGAAGCCTGGAGGCGGCTAGTACAAGGCACTACTAGTTATTCTTCCTCCATCACGCCCATTTTCGGACAGGTCACCAAAAAATTCTTACTTACGACACAACAAAGCTAAAATAATTATTTTATAGCAAATTTATAGTACAATCTACAAAACAAAACTAAATTAATTTGTAACAAAAAAAACTAAAACATGACGCCAGCTCAAATTCAAATTTCGAAGCGGAACCGAAATTTATTTTCTTGCATTTTGCAACAAGGTTATTTCGAATTTAGAATGAAACCTCATTACGCTGGTCTCTTTGCTTAAAATCTCCTTATGTCTACTTAGAATGAACATTATGATTATTTATTCGTAGACATTAGGTTAAATTAGTTCAATATAACGCAACCCAAGGGCTGTAATGAGATTAAATTTGGAAGTTATGAGACAAACTTCAAGAAAAGTGCTAAAATTCCATACGTTAAGGTTCTTTATCAACTCTGTTTATTTTATACAGGCACTTGTCAAACCTTGACAATTATAAGGCTTTTATTATTATAGTGCGTAAGCCTCACACTGGGTTAATTCATAAGAAATCAAATAATAGCCTAAAACAAAAGACGCGGTTCAAGTGCCGTCGAAATCGAAAAATTTTGGCATATTATTTGGCAGTTATGTTTGCTTTTTGAACCATAGAGCTGACAATAAGTCTGACAATAAGCTGACAATATGCTTGTGCTGGAAGATGGCAAGATGCAAATTGCAAACTATTGACTGTGGTTGCGTGGTCGTATGCTTATTTTTTCGGGTGAAAATGTTATCGTATTTATATATAATAAATAATATTATGGTAGGTTTTTGTAGAGGAACCGATATTTATTTTTAAAGGGGCGCCATTACAATGTATTTAAATTAAAAAAAAGAAAGAAAGTCCTAATGAACAATCACAATAACAACATAAAAATTGTCTATTTGCTAGAAGACATTATCTAACCATATAATAGTTTACTCAGTTATGCCACACACATGGCATCTGTAACAACACAGGACACTTTAGCCATTAACAGCCTTATGTAACACCATCACTACAGGTAATAACAGTTCTTGAAGAAACCCTTAATCATCTCACAATTCCTTCTGCTACCTACTGCACACAAATTAATTCTTGCTACTTGTCCCTAACCTACCTACTCTATTGTTCTTTCGAGGATACACCCTTACAATGTAATTTATCTTTGTTTACTCAAGCATACTTGTGTTCAATTTGACTCAATTAGCGATGTCACGGAGGAGTTTACCAATGTAATTTAATTAAAGAGTTATACAGACATACGATAAACGGATTATTGACCTTCAAAAGCTGTTACGATCATTATCATTATCAAGGTGGACGTGCGGTATTATCGTCTTGCGTGCTCCATAGTTCCATATGCCCGGCGATCTTGAGCATATCTCATCTAGTCATGGACTCCGTGTCGTCTAGGTAATTCGTCCATACAATGGTCCAATGTGAAACTCAAATCCTGAATGCTATTTTTTTTTAAGAACATGCAGCTCAGGACGTTTCGAAAAGTATTAAGCTTATTTTTGAATTGGTTTCGTAATAAATAGGTTAGGTGGTAAGTATGCGGCCTGATATTTGTCTATGGTCATTTTCTGTTTGAACTTCATGCTTTTAATGAGGCGTTGAGGTATTCCACTGATTACAAAGCAGCCTGAAAGGTGATAGGACGCTTTAAACGAACGATGGAAGATTGGATTATAGCCAATTAACGGCCTGTGTTTGTTAACTGACTGAATCTGGTTTCAGTTTCAGTCAGTTAATGTATCTGCACAGCCAGCAGGTATCAACTGCAAAGCTACTCCTGCAAATAAAGTTTGTACAAGTACTACTTTACCCACTTTAAGTTAGTTCTAATATCTGCAGAATAATAGAGTTAATAACACCGAATGAAAGTTATGCCAAAATTACTTACTTAGTGCAACGGTGAGTCGTGTGGACTCAATTGAATTTTGGCGTTGTAAAGCTTCAATTACTTCATTCATGAGATTATTTTCATCAAGATTTTTATTGTCCTCCCAGAAGCAGCAAAGTAAAGAGGCTCTTTGCATAACACATTCTGGAGACGGCATTATAATCATATGAAAATAATACACAAACATCATAAAACGCCATATCCGACGAAGAACCGACAACCGCTGGGATAAACGTGTTCTCGAGTGCAGACCGCGACTCGGCAAGTGTAGTGTAGGACACCTTCCGGCCAGGTGGGATCACGATCTGCGAAAGCCTGCAGGTAGATGCTGGATGCGGCAAGCTGAAGACAGGGCGCTATGGCGCTCATCAGGGAAGGCCTATGTCCAGCAGTGGACTAAGATAGGTTGATGATAATGATGATGAGCATAAAACGTAACCTCACGGAGAAACAAAAACACAATGGCATGAATGAAACACAAAACTAGACAACCAACTAAACCGCTAAAACAAAGTAGTACTCATGTAAAAGTGTTATAATACGTGTTGAGACTCAAAGTGCTCGTTAGTAGCCACATGTTAGTAACACATGAATATGATATATAGAGGTATATAACCCTGTTTCCAGACTTATCTGCTTAGGTTTTTGTTCGTCATGTCAACATCACTCCATTTTCTGCGATCTTTCATTTTAGGTGCTCTATATGCAAAGAGTCAGAGCCAGAGCCAGAGCGCTTCCAACTGTGGCGGTCTTGATTTCGGATATTGCGCTTAATGGACTCTGATGATAATGGCCATGGCACATTACTGCTCTGATCGTTTAGAGTCTTTGCTAGTTCGTTGTTAAGTCCAAAAAGGTTTTTAATTTCGAAGCATTTTATAGTAAATTTTTATGTTTTAACTGTTATCACCAATGAATGAATGAATGAATGAATGAACACTTTATTGTACTTAAAAAAATAACATATTATAAACCTTATATCTACATTTACCAAATACTTAGTACAATAGGCGGCCTTATCGCTGAGAGCGATTTCTTCCAGGCAATCAATCTGCCTGTCGAACCAGCTGGTTGATTCAGATGTATACGTGAGTGTATCACTCATACTATTTTCGTTGGTCATAGGCTGCATTTTGATTACAAATAAAAAACAAAAGAAAATTAACCAATGAGCGTAGGTATTATATTCTCTTGGCAATGAGCGCCACTTTCCACCGAAAAAAATTGCAACTGTTGGGATTATTCCATGATTATTGATAATGAATACATCGATTAGGAAAGTCTGGTGAGAAGTAGCAAAATTGTAAGAATAGTGATTGTAGAAACTTATTCTCAGTTTCGTCACGAGCTTTCGAGCGCTGTTGATCAGCATTTTACATAAAAATGCCGTTTGGCCAAATGCCATGGACGGACTGGCCGTTCAAGTTATCTTACCTGTCATGCCAGCTTCACCTCGATGTGACACTCTGAGTGTTTCATAATTCTTATGACCTAGGTACGTGTGGCTTATCAATTGAAATGAAAATGGAATTTGAGCCGACAATAGCTGTTTTAAAAGGTTTGGTGGCCAATTGGCCAAATCGAAACGCAATTGCGTATTTGAAGAATTAAAATAGGTACCCAGGTTCATCTTTTCACTGGGAAGCGGAGCTTATAATATCTTGTGTGAGAAGCTACAATAACACCCTCTCCTTATTTAAGTTAAGTTTCACACGTCATCATAAATTATACAATGAAGAGTTGAAACGTCTAACGTATACACAGTACTCTACATTTGTCCATAATGCATTATGCTCCCTCATTACGAAGTTACTTTGAACACTTTGCATGCAATGAGCTAGAGGAACGCATACGAGACTGTGAATACTGTCATGTATCCCTTGCAACGGCTTTGTAGTTATTTTATAGTAAGTACAAATGCGTGGAAAATCTTTAAATAACAATATATTTTTTTAATTCCTTAAACATCCATGTTCTAATCAGAAGGCATTTATTTTATGAACTGGTAAGTAGCTGCTTTGAAATCCTACTATGTAGACAGATAAGTTTGGTACTAGTTTAATTTTCATATCAAAAGGTTTCTTTCCCACATTTTTACAATGAAAATTTACGTAATAACAAATTCACACTTCTAAATAATTCCAGCGAAGGCAAACTAATTAATTTCATAACTGCAAACCCAACTCAAAACTAAAAGCGTGCGCTCAAGTTCCAATTTATTTAGTTCGAGTTTGTGTTCTAGATTAATGGTAGGTTCTTAACATAACTGATCTCCGCCTTAACTCGCAGTTGGAGAAAAATAGTGAGTTAAGTTGAGGATCAAGATTGCCAATTCAAGTATTAAGATTGCTGATTAGATGGTTAAGGTTGTTGCAGATCAGAAGCGCACAGCTACCACACAGCACAAAAATGTGTGTTAAAATTTGGTCTTCAACTCGTAACATTTAGATGCATGTCATATTGACGGCATCAGATGACATACAGCTGGCGGCCCCGTTTGAAGCGAGTCAGATGCCATTTTGTCATTGTAAATAAAAACATATAAATAATGCTGGACAATCCACACAGCATCATCTAGCCCCAAGCTAAGCAGAGCTTGTGTTATGTGTACATCATGACTGTTAAACATAATACAATACATTACATGGATAGATATTTTTATTATACATAGAAAATACCCATAACACCCGGTACAAATATTTGCAGATCATACAAACATTTGTCATATGGCGGGAATCGAACCTGCCACCTCTTGCGTCGCAGGCAATGTATCTAAAGATGTTGATGACGAGTTAAGCTTGTTTAAAAGTTATAAGCAGCTTATTTTATTTTAACCTTTTGATAACTCGAATACCTGATTCATAAATTTTGGATGGATGTATTTATCTAATTTTTGTGGTCCGCGTGACTGGAATAATTTTGAAGGATTTCTTTATATAAAAATAATGTCTGCTGTTCACACTTTTTCATCGCAATTATACGTTCTGTTATATTATGATCATTGAAATTTACTCCCATGATGTACTTCTAACATAATATTGTAGATACCTACTATTTATCATTTGTTCCACCATTCAAGTGGTACCTACTTACCTTGATCATATGTAGATTGTAAAAGTAAACCTTCTTACATTATAACATACCACCACCCACCACGAAACATTACCTATAAAAAAGTTCAAGTACGGCTTCTTACATTATAACATGAAATGCGGAGATTTTATTTATTGCATCCTTAATACAGAATACAAAAAGCTGAGCAGTTGCCCTCTAAATATTTAAGATAAACTAACCGTGTTTGAAAGTCGGTAGCTCGGTACCGAAGGAATTACCTCTTTGACCTACCTTTAACTTGGCTGGAGTTAGGAAAGGGCAAACGTTTACTTTTACGTATCCATGAATGTAGAATTGTACAAACATTACGTAGCGGCCCCATGTTGGGCGACAAAAACTTGCTTTATGTGCAAGTCGCTCGTCACCAAACGCTGGAATCAGGGAAGGGATTTTGTAATTTTACCAGGAATTGGCACACCTGGTTGGACCAACAATTTGAATAGTTTGCTTCATCATTAGTAGTCACATTACCCCCACGTTGTGCCCCACGTTGTGCGCCAGTATTGTTATAAAGTTCCCTGATAGCGTAAACATTGTTTATAGTCGGAGTCGGATTAGATTTCGCGGCACCGTAGCTGATAATTTAGTTAATATCAATTGACGTTAATCAATAATCATTTATCTCGTAAATTTCTAAAATCACACAAACAACAATCTTAGGGGGTTATTTAGATAATGTCATAACATGAAACTTTGTTTGGGCTATGCTGAAATAAAATCTATCTATTGGTTCGGTAAGTACCTTACCAATGTTAGGTATGTACTAACATTGTACTATGTAACACATAAACCTGAGAATCTTTTTTTTCTGTTTACATAAGCCAGAGTATGAAAAGAGTAGGTAAGTTTTCTAAGTTGACAGATTTTTATAAGTCATCTTATGAGGATTATTTTGTTTGTGGAAAATAGACCTCCCTTCGACCAATCCTAGCTACGACCGCATTTTACAAAGATGTGTAGTTTCGACACACATTGACCCTCGGGCTGGCAATTTGGGAATAATTTGGAGCACTGCGCATCTAATATTCAGCGGAGCTACCTGCTGGTAAACACTACCTTAATGTTTCGTAAGTGTGGTAATGTACACTTATTATAGCTCTAGAGCATATAGGATGAGTCAAATACACTTATGGGAATTTTAACCACTAATAGTCCTCGCAAGAGCTACTCACCTCCCATGCATAAAAGGTTTGCGAGTGGTGAAAGGGGCGGAGTGTGTTTAAGAAAATACTGGCTGATTTTGCTTGCTGTGCCATACTAAAAATAAAAGCACGCTTGATTTTAAAGGCAATTTTTTTTTGAGGTAGATCGAGGTAGGCACAATTTTTTCAAGCGCCCTTCTCTTGCCGCTCGCATAGCGCAGGAGCCTATACCAGAACTACAAAATTTTCATGTTCGTGAGTGTCATCAAGGTTAACTAGATCAGACTTTGTTTGTAAAATGAGTGCGTCATGTCACAAAGCAAATATCTTCCTTTAAGCTGTTATGATTATGACTAGGTAACTAAATTTCAATATGTATGAGATGTGTATAAGATAGGTAAGAAGGTAAGACGCCCTACGATCAAAGCCAGCTAAAAGACGATTTCCCACGCTCAGAATCGTAAGTGCCAAATTCGAAACGTCAATCTGTTTATCAAGAAGTAGGGTTTCAATTGGAATTGAACAGTAAGCCTGACCCAGGTACGTTCGTCGTCGAAATTGCAAGCCCCGAGCAAACATTTCAACCTATCTGGAATTTGAACCTTAAGCTAAGACGATTTATTTGAAAGCCTGAACAGAGATCCAGGCAACAAGTTTACAGAAGGCTTTAATGATCATTGTGGAGAATTCCACTTTTTATTAGAATTTCTAGATGCTGTTGAGGTGATACGGATTTCCTTTTTAGGTAATCGCAATCTAACATATAACTATATAACATATTACTTAACTTTTGAAGAAAGTAGGGACACTCTCAATTCTTGGTACCTAATAAACTCTACTTCGAAACAATGACGTAAATTCATCCTCAATCTTCTTTTTTTTCTTTTTTTGATCTAAAAATATATCAACTTATATTCTATATAATTGTTTTCTTTCTAATGCCAGGCCACAAAAATACCTCGTTGATTGATTTCCAATGTTGCACCTTTAGTGTTTGAGGATTCTTCAATCTCTAATTACAAGGTCACATGGAAATTTCTCGTAATTCGGTCGAAATAACTGAGAATTTTTAATTTTATTCGTGCTTGAACAATCATTGTTTGATCCAGGAAGTACGGACGACGCTCTGCAAACTATATTAACTCTGCTAACCCCGTTCTCACACGAATTGGTCAAGTATTGGCAGCTGAACTCAATCGAAATTGCATCTTACGCGGATTGTGAGTTGATCAAATTCTAATCATCTCTACTACATACAGTGTTACCTATGTTAATGTCGTCGGTCGATGGCACTTAACATCTCTAATTTGTTCCGGTGCTTCAAAGCGTTACCATTGATATCCTTTGAACTTTATTGGCCAGCGACTGTGTAAATAGGCTATCAGTGAAATGGCGATCTGTCCTTAAGATTGAGTTCGATCAGATCGTCGAGGAAAGCCTTCAGTAAAAGAACAAGTTTATTACAGTGATTTGCGTCAACTTGAATAGCACATCTACCCGCTGGATGAAACCAGGTAACGGATTCTAAAAGGTGGGTATAAGGGTTACGGGCCCAAAACCCTACGATGCAAGCGCTTTCGTGTCCACCCGCATTAAACGCGCTCATAAATTCCTCGTATGCTACTTTTTTGATCGTCCGAAATCGAAGGAATTTAATGGGCCTTTAATGTATCTAAATTACATGACATAAATGCGTATCAATATGGGGTTGGCTTTTAAAAATAAATGGAGGTTTGAGGCGTTTACGTATTTCCATATTGAATTTTAGGTTATAGAAATACGAACACAAATAATTTGAATCTTACAAAGCGACGACGACTTTAAAAGAGAGAGAGAGATAATAATTTATTATACCCAAAAAAACGTAACGAGCTAATTACTAAGAAAGCTTAGCTTCTATCAAATTTATGAGCTCATCCAAATACCAACTTCAATATACATAGAGGTATAATGACCGACAACCCCAATTCTAATAAAGCAAGCACTAGACAATGGTAGTGCATAATGGAGCTGGAGCGGGCCCTAATAACCTGAGGTGGCTGTACACTGGATTAGGGCGACGCACTCAGATGCTCTCAGCATCTGAGTGGAAGATGTCTATAGTGATGTAATAAAACGCTTGGGTTTCAGGTTAGTCTTTTAATAGAATAGTTAGCCTAGGTCGCGTACTGGCTTGGTTTAGCAGAAGTTCGAGGTCAATACAAGTTGAATTGACGACTTTATATTCGTTGTGGGGTAGGTTCGGCCCAAAGAGCATCGACTAATGTTATTGCTTGAAAATCTAGCTTAAACAACTAGCTTCGAGAAGCTTTACAGCTTTTATTAGCTCTTTATTAGTGCAAAGTATCGGTTTTTGATACGAAAAAACTGAATCCTCTTTGACATTATACATAAAGAGCGTACAAAACTGGTTAGTTAGCGATATTATTTAATAGATGTCGCTCCGCTCATGACCGTGTAGTTGCTGTATAGGTATACATTGTTGGAAGCATCTTGGTTGGGTAAATTATCTGAAATACCACAAAAGTAATTGCTTTCAATTTAGTTGAACCATATTATTATCTCAGTGCTGTGATAGAAAACAAGTTCCTTTACAAATTTATTTAATTGAAAGCTTGGATTAATAAATAAACTTTATCATTTGAGACTGTAAGTATTCATTAATATCATTATCTCAATAATAAATATAACGATTAATAAACATAATGATCAGTTAAGGTAAATATCTAAAACATTTTTCGTTTTTATTACATCCCAGTCCGGTATAAAAGATAAATGTCCCAAACCTCGCGAGTAAACTTTTAATCTACTTTAAAACATCTTCCGGCTTATCGATAATTGTCGTTCAAACTTTGTTTGCAAATCATTTGTTAGTATTTACACGTAAAATGGGAGTTTGAATAAGAATTCTGGAGGAAAATTTTGCCATTAATGTGTTAACGTTGTATTAATTTTATGAAAAGCACATTATAATCTCAACTTTTATGTTGAAGAGAACATGGAGGAAACATTGCATTGCTGAGATAATCTGTAGAATATATTATTAAAATGTTATTCATTTCAATTATAAGAAGTTTTAATATTTTTATGGGTAAGTACCTACTTACTAAATTATTTGTTTTATACTCAGATAGTTTTAGGTAGGCAATTCACAATGCGCACCCTGAAACCATCTGCATCAAAAGATAGACCATTTGACATTTTAGTCTACGATTTCAGCTAGTGTCATTTTAGCGCTTGGACATCGCCATTTCACCTTTATTAAACCTGCGTATTCTGTACCTCAGGCCATCCTTCACCGCCTACGCCAGACTACCTAAGTCGTCAATTTGAAGGAAAGCATCGTAAAGGAATTGTATCTCCAATAACCAGGCAGGCAAGGTGCCAAAAATATACATAATTCGTGAAAAGCCAATTTAAACAATGTAATCAAAATAAATCCGCTAATACAAATAAATTTCTAAAATCTTTGTTAATTATTTAACCTCATTTGCTGAAAGAGCCTTCATCTTGAGCATCATTAATTTTAAGTGCTAGACCAGAAAAGCTAAAAGGTGTTCTAACTTCGGTTATTTAATTTAATTATATTATTATTATCTGTGATAAAGCCCCTGGATTCAAAGCTGCTCGGTTCAGAGTTTTGAATGGAATTTATTAACTACCTCTTCCAAGGTTTCTACCGAAACGTTCAAAATGTTTAAGTAAGTTAAGAATTTTCGAAATGACAAATCCTCAGGCTGACCAACAATAAACAATGAAATGTTTATTCGAATGTAAAAAAGTCTCTTTTGAATTTAGAACTAAAAGTATTAAAAACGATAAGCTCAATCGAATATCAAATTCAAATCGCGAGAGCACAGGTATGGAATAAGGAATTAACATGTGCTCTGCAAACGGGAGTAGGATGGAATAAGGCCCAGATGGGGTCCAGGTGAATAATGCATGTTGCAGCTCCATCCTTGGAGGACAGATAAACTTTATATACACTTAGTGTCGCGGATAAGCGACGGCACGGACTTGGAATTTGTAGATCTTGTTGGGGATTTTCTCAGCTTTGAATTTTTGAATACTTGTAACGAGGCATTGAAATACGGAGCCAGATCGGGTAGAACGAGTTATCTAGTAAAGCTAATAAGTAAAACATTTAAGAAGCACTGTGTTCCACTTCAAATACAAGGGACTGTTGAAAGTAAAAACTTAAAAGCGACTTCACATTTCTTAATGTTTACTCTCGTGATCATTTCCTATACAAAAGCGAAAGAATCATCAAAAGATCACGGAGAAATCGATGAACATACAAAAAACATACAAACAGTACAACCAAAGAGTCAACACACGCTGCTAACATACTCCTTGTTGAAGGCGGTTTAAAAAACATTGGTAAATGAGATTTGAAAACGGAAACGAGATTCGAAATCTGATACACTAGAGCATCTGTTCTGATAAACTAGTGCAGATTCATCAGACTCGCCTTTTAAAAATAGAAAATAGAAAGCAGATAAATATACGTTTTCAGGTCTTGACTACGTCTTCGTGTCTCGACACGTTAATTTTAGACTCGAAAGCTAGCTTTTCTTTTCTGTTTTCTGTTTTTTTTAACTATACCTACGAAATATATGAATTTTTCTATCTTTTAGCAACATTTTTATGTCAGCGTGCCACGTCTCGCCACACTTCGCAGCAGCTAGCTACGGCGTAGCGGCGTAGCCAAGTACATGAAATAAATACCAGTCAACTTAGTATGCACTTACTAGATAGGGAAGGAATCATGGGTCACCAAACTTCATGTAAGGTTTTTCTTAGATAGAATAAAATCTTTTGCCGTGCAGTCCATTTTATGCGATTATTAACACATCTTTTATGCATGCTCGACCAACACAGCGATGATATGCATGCATGTACCTATGAATGTACTTATTATAACACCAATGGCTTTGCATATTTTGGACAGGGAAAACGTTGACTAGCACGTCAAGAATTTAGACAAGAAACGATAAAAACCGTTTATATTTATAAGAAATTAATACACATACATACATAGGAATATCAAGTTGTCAAAATATCAAATTTATTTAAATTTTTTTTTTATTTATTGTTTATGTTTTTAGGTTTAACTTTTCCCTGCCGTACCAGGCTTTGCTATCGAATGTCAGATTGTTTATTAATTCACAGTAGGTACGCCGCCGTCGAAACACCGCATCGAAAACCCTACATCAGGTATTACCTACTTAAGATGCCTATTTAGTACGTACCTACATAGTACGTAAAAAAAAAAATGTTTTTTATTTATGTAAGATGTAAGATTTCCTCTGTGATTTTTCCACAAAGCTTAATAAATATAAAAATCATAAGAAATCAAATAATATCCCAAAAAATTTTCGACTTCGACAAATTTTCAAGTGACCAAATGACAAGTGAGTGGTCAAGTGATGTGAGTGGTAGTGGAGTAGTTGGTTAGGTTAGGTTAGGTTAGGTTCTGAGAGAAAGACGTGGGTTCAAGTCCCGTCAAGGTCGAAAAATTTTTGGGATATTATTTGATTTATTATAAATTAACCCAGTGTGAGGCTTGCGCACTAATAATAAAAACTATAATAAAAAAATAATAAATATAAATTGTATTATTATATTTATTATTATTTTGTATTATTATTTTATTATTTTCCCTTTAATCTTATAATCGAGAGAATAATAGGATGGGATGAAAAAGTTTTCTTTTCCTTACATAAATAAGTTTCTACGTAAATAACGTATAGTAGGGTAAGATAGCATAAAATAAGTAGATATTTGTCCAAGAAAAAATTTGTCTTAGAGCGCCCAGTGCTCCGACTGCCCGAAGCGTGACACGATCAAAGGAAAGATCCCAGTCCTATTAACAGGATTTCCTAGGGCTTAAAGGGTCTTAGCGCAAAACAGAAATGATAAAGGGAACTTTCCCGTTGTTCTATGTATGACACCGTTTCTTTATAAATGGGTAAGGGTAATTATTTTGATATTCATGTCTCCAAGACCGTTCATTTGGCCAGTCAAAAGTAATGTGTAATCCACGCACGATCAGGATGATACGGAACCATATTAAAGTAAAAGTCCGATCCTGTAATTATGCAGGTGTTAGATTTGAAGGGCTTTACCTACCTAGTAAATTATCTTAATACCGATAGAATCATGGAATTGCCTACCTTACAATGCAACCTAACATTTTGGGAATTGAGAATAATGAAATCAGAAGTCAGAAGTCAATAACTATATTTCTTTAGGCTTACAAAATAAGCACATAGATAGACAAGTGAAATACCAACCATTAATTACTATCAAATAAGAAATAAAGTGTTATTGAGTTTCTCTTCACTTCAATCTTTTGTCCACTGGTGGAAGAAGTGAAAAAGAAACCACCAGGTCATTTATATAATCATTTATTTGTCTAATACATGTTAGTATTTAAATAGAAGCATTAAACTAAAGAAATAAAAACATTCTAAAAGAATACATAACCTTATAACTTTACTTTCAACAATTTCAAAGCTAAAACAAGCTAGGACACATCTAGAAAAAGGTGCTACAATATACAAAAGCTTACCATATTGAGAGATGCTTTCAGCTTTCAGGTTCAGAAAAGAGTGAGTGGGCCAGCCAGCCTACAGGCTTTCTTATTTATAGCATTGGTTCAACAAACCCTACTTGTTTTGTTCGTTACATTTCGAGTGATCCGTCAAACTGCGGCTAGAGGGTTTGGCACATCATTTCATTACTAAATACATTGAAATATCTTCTAATATGATAAAATATCCATGATAAATGTTCTTAAATATAAATTAACAATTAAGATAATTAGTACATCCAATATGAAATAGCTTAATCATTAAATAAAACGGATTTGTCTTAGTATTTGAATTTGAGAGGCAAACAAGTAGGAAATCAGTCCTGTTATTATCGTTTACTTTGTGCTGCCTTATTGTTTATCACTACACTTGTTATATTATATATTTATCACTAAACAAATTACAATAACTGACACAGGCATATGTAATATTTATATATAAAAATAATCCCTAATTCCTTGGCATCACGCGTGAGCGGCTGGACCGATTTCGCTTATTATTTTTTTGATGTGTTTGTTACTGTCAGGAGTACAGTAAAAACCTTTTTTATGAATGAAAAAAATTCACCAATTTGATTTTAATATATGTATATCCATAGTTAAGACAGGACAACGTCTGTCGAGTAAGCTAGTATTAATGTAATATGTTTGGTTATAATTATCAATGAAGAAGCTAATAAAAACTAATATCCCATTCACATATTTTATGAAATGCTTCAGCCGAAGATTTGTAAACGTGTATAAATGATGTGGCCCCCGAAGTAAACCTAATTAGGGTCTCCTTTACCCTTACCCGACTCTCTTAATATTTCACACTATCCCTTCAATTATGCACCTTAAACCGAAGAAGCTTCTAGTCTACAGAAACAGGGTCATTACTGGGGAATCATGTATTCAATAACTAAGGGAATTTTCTTTCTAACTACGTTTAAGTCTAGGAATTCAGAGGCTAGGGTTTTCTTAGAAATAAACGGCTGTGATCAACGAATTAACTCGCAGAGGGTCACGTTAAACTTTTTTCTCGATAGGGGTAGAGTCATCGGGCAGTATGAGACTTATGAGAAAGACATTATTTAGAAAAGACGATATAATGTAAAATTAGGTACGAGGTAATTGGTACATATATTAATATATATAAAAGCATTCTAAAGACAACATTATCATATTGACTGTTTATAAATTATGTAGAGGTAGGAAGTACGGATTAAAACAAAGTAGGCATATCCATTATAATTTAAATAAGTGGATAAATAGCAAGCGAGCCGTTGTCCTGAAAATAATATGGCTTATTATTTAAGTTTCTTTATCAAAATCTGACATAACAACGTAGCAAAAGTAACAAGGAAAGTTGGCAGTTTATAAACTCAGAGTACAGCTCGAACGCTCGCTTGAACTAAAGGCCTCCTCTCTAATAAACTCCCATGATTATATTTAAACTGGCATACTAAATTTTGTACAGTCCGCGAACTCGGAAAGTTATTTATGTCTTCCTTAAAACAATTTATGGGACAAAATTACAAAGTTCCAGCGTCCGGTGGTAAAAGGCGCGGTGGTAATTGTATTTCTGCTTGTTAATGGGGAAACTTAAGAAGAGGTATGAATTTTGAAATGACCAGCTTGGCTTCGTTCGGGTTTATGGACATACCAATAGAGCAACATCTTATAAAGGTAAATAAATCCTAAGTTATCACTATCAACTTCAGGATCGCTAAATGTGGGCAAATATTTTTGTCTACTAATATTATAAAGACGGACGGTCGTGCTGATGTAAAAGGTTAAGATGTGTGTTTGTCACAAAACAGCACCAAAATGACTCAATGGACTTGATTGAAACTATTGTATGCATACAGTTCTTGATCTGGGCAAATACAAAGACTACTTTTGTCTCTGCTAGTTTTAAATGACATAGGACTCTCAATGCATGATTGCAATAGGTTTTCTCGAGAAGATTCCGTACCGTTTAAGCAAACATGTGGCACTGTAGGGGAATTGAGAAGTGTTTCGCAAAGTTAGAACTCAATTCGCGTGAAAGCGATTACACTCGCCACCTGCTGACAAAGAGGTTTCTGTCTTTAAAAAAAATACTCTGACTATGTTTATAAATATTTTGGTCCACCTAACAGAACCATTGACATTCAATATGAGCTATACAAAAACATACCACGATGTGAAAATATAATTCGAGGCTTTGTAATATGTGAGAACAGTCAGAAATAAATTAATATAAATAATGCTGGACAATTCACACAGCTATCATCTAGCTCTAAAGTAAGCCGAACTTGTGTTACGGGTACTAGATCAGCTATCCCATAACACAAAAATAAATAATACTATAAAAGAGATCTTTTTACATAGAAAACGCCAAGACCCAGAATAAAGATCTACATATTGTTCAATAATTTGGTCACTCCCTGCGGACCTTCACCCGCTGCGCCACTGAGGTCGTCGAATAGAAAAGGTTAACCTGGCTTCGTGTTTGGTGACTCAACCCATGATTTTTATAATATTTAAATAACGTTCCACAGTTGTCGGAGTAGAAATACCTGTCTGCCTTTAGCACCTGTGCTAAGAACAAAAAAAAAGGATATAAAGGTTGAATGTATTGTACCCGAACTCCGCGGCTCTCGCGTGTTGCAACCCATGACAGTTTATTGTAAAATATAAGTTAGAATTATTCGTTCCGGAGCTCTCTCAGCAATTTCGCACGGATGATGTTATTCTTGTAACATAAAATAAAGGTTAGCTTTCTTCAAATATCTACCTTTACTGTCACATGTTATTTATATTGTAGGGGATGGTAACTGAGATATATTTATTTTTGTTTTAGGTTAACAAGGCAGTGTAGGTTTTATGTCATACAGCTTTAAATAAACGGAGCAGTAGGTAGGTAACGTTCTATAAATAAAGCGTTTTTTAATTGAATTAATGCTGTCCCAAGAAATGCATTATTTTGTCTATATAAGTAGCTTTCAAATATGCATAAATCTGTTAACTTATAATCAAATTAATTTATCTACGTTATACAAAGCTATTTTTACTATCTGAAAAGTGATTTGCCAAGGCGAGGCAATGTTGTTTTTACTAAACAGTGAATTTGCGAGGAACTTGCTTACAGGATCATACCCAGTAACTTTCATTATTTTACGACTAAATACAAGCCGGAGTATAACAAACAACAGATAACAAGTCGGCTGGTGTACCTGCTGTAGAGATAGCAGAAGCAATGGACTGATAGGCCGTCGATAACTTATTTCTGCTTCCAGTTTTATTACAGCATCATCTAGATACCCCCTGTAAAGCGGAGCGGTGGCGATGTTCGATATCATTTATCACGTTATTTCGCGAGGCGATTGGATGGTCGAGTTTGCACTCGCTATATTGTAGTTTTATCGTAAACATCCAATATATGGCGTGAAGGGAATTTGATATTTAACGCACGCCAAGTTTATCGAATTAGAGAAGTTCTATCGTGAAGCCAGTAGGTAAGTTATTTGTCATATTGTCGTCTTGTTTGATAGAAAATTATTTTCATAGATAGGATATATTTTTTGTCTTTGTCGTATCTATAATTATCTTTAAAGATAAGTGTAGTCATGTAAAAACTTGCTGAATCAGATAGTTCACAGAGCTTTAAAAATCATAAAATTATATGCTGAGACGATTATTGCGGCTAAAGAACGTATCAACATTGAATAAAATACCAACTCGTTACAAATCGTGACAATAACGCTTTTACAATGGCACAAAATACGTTTACAGAAGAAAACTCACAGTCAACAATACCAAAGAAAAGTTGTCTTTATGACAAATGCATAGCGTTGGAAATGATTTGTATTTCTACAGGTACCCACGTGTTGATTGATGGCTTATCTTTTGAGCCTCTAGGGGCGAAGATTTATGTGAGAAAATGTCTGAGCTATATAAGACGTGTTTCTTTTCGTTTCAATAAATATTTTGGGGTTTTTCAGTCCACATAATTCTGTAGAACCAATTTTAAACAGTAGTTGTTTATTATTAATGTACACTAGGTAACAATGAAGGCCTAATTATCAAACTACTAAAAATTATTCAAGGTACTATCAGATAAATACCTAAAGATATTTAATTCGGTGGTGTTTGGCAGACAGTGCCATATGATAACTGGGGGTAGGTGAAACCAAGTGTAATAGCTTGGTAGCTTTTTAACCCTGACGAGCCTCTCGGCTATTAGAAGATTTTTTTATATTTTTTTCCGAAATTTTAACTAATAATTGTAACTGTTTTTATACGAAATAAAATGGCTTAATTTTTGTTTACATCTTTACGTGAGATTTAGGTAAATAAAGCAGCTATAGGCATGCAAAATGTAGAAAAGCAGAAATTAAAAACACTTACTTCTCTATCTAATTTATAATTTGAACTCAAACCTATACTTATATTTAGCTTGTGTGTTCTGTTTTGAGTATGACGTAACTTTTCTCATCCCCTCCTTCCTCTAGTTATTACTTTAGCCCCACAGGAGAATGCAGACGTTGAATTTTAAACGGAAAACTTAAATACTGGATAAACAAGTTTTTAAACTATCAGTAATGGATAGTATTTACTATAGCTTGGTTTGCTGGCTTTCAATGCATTCATTTTACTTTATTATGTGGAACTGTTGAAGTTTTCTGTAAACAATAAAGCAAAAGTAACCAGTTTTATTTTATAAACTTAGCTCATGATATTTATTTGTATTACTGCTTTATACGTACCTACCTACACATGCCCAACATTAATGAAATGGTTGTCCAATGATGTGTGAACAACGGTCTAGTGGGCAGAAACATTGTCTGCTGCTTGCAGAGATCAAAGAAAAGCT
The DNA here is from genome assembly GCA_963662085.1 of Eupithecia inturbata. NCBI lineage: Eukaryota > Metazoa > Arthropoda > Insecta > Lepidoptera > Geometridae > Eupithecia > Eupithecia inturbata. The sequence continues at coordinate 4,603,497 of OY759192.1, forward strand.
TTTTATAATCGAAGAGAATTAAGTTAGTTAGGCTTGACATTTCTTTAACGTACCTTTTAATAATCAAGCTAATTTTATAAACATCTCACATACTATATTTCTTTGCACTACATACATGAACCCTGAAAACAAAACACTCTTTTTTTGTCAAGACGCATAAAAATTGTTTTAGCTGGTACAGTTGTCCTGATACTTCATTAATTTGAACAAAAAGAAAAATGGGTTCCATTGAAATGTCAATCACAAAGCATTCCACGATTCTACGGGAGTAAATAAACGCCATTGAAGTTCATAATCAACTTTTGGCGTTATAATTTGAAATTGGAAGTACGCGTTTACGGCATGAATTAGAAGGTTGATTGATCGACTTTACGGGTAATTTTAATGTTTTTGAACACAATATACTCAACATCGTTTTATTAGGTGTATCTGACACAATGACATAGTAGAAAAACGTTAGGTGTTTTTGGAGTTATGTAGGTTAGGTTATTTTGACTATAGCTACCTATATCTACTTACCTAAATGATTTCTATTTCGCAATCGCTCTAACAAATGTCATTAAATCTTGTTGTGTTTCAGGTTTACCTATAAAAACCGATGTGCAGTGTTTTTAATAGATTTCAATAAGAGGATAGGCTTTTCAATACTTTTGTGTATTTTTTGCAAATATTTATATAAATTACTAGGTACCACATTTTTCTATTTTAATAGTTCTATTTTGTTAGCAAGACTGATATTACAAAGGGATATCTGGTAATCGGATCAACTAGGAAATTTATTCACTATTTCAATAAAATAATTGTTTGTGAATTGTGAAAAAAATCCTTTGAACAGATCAATAAGAACCTTCTTAGAACCAGGATCACAAGAAAATTAGAACACAAAATTAAATAATCTTAATAAATCCAGTTAAGCCAATATTTAATTCACAGAGATTTGCACAAAAGGGGAGCTGGGTAATATGACAGCTTCATACAGCAGTCTTTCTATCCAGTCTACAATCTGACTTACAAAGTCTCGAAGACGGATGGTCTCCGTTCCACTTCCCGCTTTCATCTTTCCAAGGCATAATGTAACAGAAATGTCCTCTTCATTTCAAATAGAAAACACTAAAGTTTGTTCGTGTTGTTAGAAACTAGGTTTACTTTGGTATTTGTTAGCTTTGCTTGCGTTTCATCGCATTTAGAAAATGAAATACTCGGATGGTATATCGGCCTTTTTGTAGTCTTCTAGACTTGGCCTAACAGGCGCTATAGAGTCACAGAATAATCTAAAACTTTATAAAAAAATAAACTATATAAGATCATAATCTAAACACTACATTAGTAGACATGGTACTTATTTTGGTACCTCTACCAGGTACTTATTTTTTCTTGATAAACTTCAGACATTGCTACAACTACACCAATGTTCTGATATATTTGGCTTAAATAAGTTTGCAAAGCAAGACTTCCCTTTAAAGAAAAACAGACCTTTATAAATTAGAGAAACATCTATACACACCCACAAAATCATGACCCTCTTCAAAGGCGGTAAAAACGTGGCAAATAGGACATACCATACAAATATACATAGGGTTGGGGATATTCATCCCAACTTAATTTTTATGTATATGGCTATTGAGGGTAGTTTTAATTGCGTCCCACGTTTTAAAGAAAATGCCTTTAAATGATGGCCTACATTTTCTATTACTTTTTAACTTCTTTTGGATATATGACTTTGAATATGCTGTCTCTATTTACTTTACTAATGAGCAGGATCCTAAGTGCGTCCTTATTTGATTCATAAGCATGCAGCCTGTACCCATTAGGAGTTGCTAGATGGTAGAGGTGCATGACCTCTTTGTTAATAAAATGATCCGGTTTAATTCTGGGACATTTTCTGACTGCCCAATCGGACCATAATTGGATACCGTATTTACGATTCTGTATGCAGTAGTGTTAAAACATTGTCAGTGACATTGTTTTCAGAGTTCTAGAGACCAATTTGTAAGGTGCAAGACAGCGTATATCCATAGTTCACAAAGGGACATCACTGCTGAGTGCTGGTGCGTAACTATAATACTTCATTGGCTGGTGCTAAATAGGAAAGTCTGCCTTTTTATATTAGTTTCAAACATATGAAATTCTAAACAATTTTGTTGGAATAACTTGGAATTTCTATCAAACGAAAATATTACCGATTCTAATACCATTTAATAAACAAAACAAAGATGCAAGATCTAAGAGTGAAAATGTAAGCTATTAAATCTGGCCAAATATATGTATAAATTGTTAGGGTACAGTAATGCATGTAATTGACTATGTAAATAAGTACCCCTCATTCAAATCAGGCAAAGCGATAATCCATTTCTAAAAAATATTGCTTCCATTCAAATGTCAAATAGGTACAATCCTCTTCAGCGACCAATGAGAATTAGCATAACAGCCAAAACCCGCTATGTGCAACGTATGTTTGCTGAAAATTTTCTGTCCCTCTCCCACTCATAGTAACCTCGTAAACAAAAACGAAAGAAAATATCATCAGAAGATAACTGGGACACCACCCACTCCATACTTATGCAAATGAGAAATATAATTTTGGGCTATCTTGCTTGTTTTTCGGTTGTTTATTTTACGCATGTTTTCTTGAGTTCAGCCTTCATGTAACCTTAGGGGTATTCAAACTTGCATTTGCTACAATACGTCGCTACATTATTGTTTCTCAGTAGACATGTTGGAATATGGTTTTGAACACAGAGCTTACGCAGCCTGATAACCAATCATTTCCAACGCACATAATAATATGTGTATAACATAGAACAAAGAAAATTACAATTCAATAATAAAAACATATTAGAACTAGTATTTACAATTGAAACAATTAAACTAACTGCAGACTGTTGCAAACAATCTACAGGTAGCTCAACTGATCCATATCAATACCAGTCGGAAGCGTCCCCAAGACGCTGGCTGCATTGCCCCGCTGTATGGTAATGCTGATGCGCTGCGCCAGATACCCACCAGCTCCCGGGTCGACCAGACGCTCAGATAACATTTTAAAAACCCGACCTCGGTACCCCACGGACTTAGGGTCTCGACTCCAAACCTGCATATTTGCGTCTCTTGAGATCCTCGGCCAAAGCTGCCGCCGCACCAGCCTTTAAAGATGTTCTCGGAAGATGGGAAGGCGCAAGTGTGTCGACGCATGTAGCGTCCCACACAATGTGCCTCCCCAACTCCCATGGGACTAGTGTCATGCCGTCGGGCCTCTTACCATCGTCACGCGACAGACCATTCGGTTCGAGAATAGCTGGTACGTTAGCGGTGACAAAGGCCCGCCGGATGACGTCATTAAGGCTGGCATGACGAGACATCCGACCGGCGGCCCTAGTACACGATAATCCGTGATGACCAAGCTGTTCGACAGCAGTACCGCACTGGCATTGATGAGGCGCGCAACACATTGCACCCAACCGAAGACATGTTGCGATACAGAAAGTTACGCGATCCAATAAAGTGACAGTGTTAAATGAAGGAAATGCTTGCAACCAATGTCCTGACTCCCATTTAGAAACGGCCAGGAGACGGGCATGATCCGCAGAGCTGGAGCACGTTTGTAACAAACAATTTCGTGTAACTCTCACAGAGGCCCGTCCCATTGCCGTTGGGACCAAAGAGATTTTGGGGGAGCAGTATTGGGGCAAGCATTATGCCAAGCCGTTCGAGCATCGTCTAATAATGAAATTTTGAATGAAATTCCAGGTGGGACCAAACAAGATGACTTTAAAATTTTTTCAACTAAAGAACTAGTGCTGTAGACGGAAGACAGGAACGCTGGAAGGGCTACACTTGAAGTTTGTCGTATACCTAAGCCTCCCAATTTGACAGGCAGGGAGGCCTGCGACCATGCCTTGTCATCTAAATCGACATTCAAAACCGATGATGGAGTATTCTTTATTATTTTGTCTAAGCCTTCCAAGAGCTCGCTGTGTTTCCACAGTTGACTACATCTCAAAGAATACGTAAATTTAGGTACAAAAAGACAAAATCGAATTATTGTAAAAGCCATATGGCTATTAATTTTGGGCAGTCTGTCCAAAGTTATGTTGAAATTTTGAATTTTCTCATCTACAAAGGACTGAAAAGACTCACATCAAGAATTGGTGAACCAAGCAGCGAAGTAAACATTTATCTACAACTGTTATGTTTGGGGCCAAACTATTGAATTTTCCAATGATATTGTTTTTGTCTACACAAGAGTCCGAAATAAAAAGCTCGCACATTGAAAAAATTCATTCCAAACCTATTTTTCGAAATTCATCTGTAATGATTCACGTGAATCATCACAGTTTTCGATTATGAATTAGATCATCGAAAACTGTGTTTACCTCTCCACCTAATGTTTGTCATCCATATACCAAACATAGAGCTTGGATTGGAGACGTTGAATTATTGGAGAATTGAATTAACCTACCTATATTCTGTATAACTATAAGTTTTTTTTCGGTAAGAAGCAGGATATATATAGATTTTGGACACTTTTCAAATAGATCGTGTAATACGTCACTTCCATGAAATAAATATTTAAGAAAGGTTCCTTGAGCTTTAACAGCAAAGATAGTCAAACAATTCAAATTGATTAAAAACCAACTGGTTCTTATAGGTCCTACTAAGTTGTTATAGGTACTAAGATAAGTACTTTACAGCACACACTAAACTTTCACGTGAAAGATAAGAACCGGCGAAGAACGTCCTTGCCTGCCATCGACAGAATACTAAATTGAACAAATGAAGCCGCATTTGAAAGTCAAGGACCGGCAGAGAGCATGGATTTCATCTTCATTAAGATCCGCAAATCGTGTAGCTTCACATCTGGCGTGAAACAAACAGAAACGTCAAGATATTGTTGTTCGAAAACATTTAAAGTTGAATAGATTATTTGAAATCGGTAAGGGATCAGAAAATAAACTGTTTTATTCATAATGCTTATTTCCTTCTTTTTTGAAGGTTTGAAAATAGAAAGGAATTTATTAGTAATTATAGATAATGCTATCGCTTCAAGTGTCTACGCCTTTACACTGAACCCCCTCATTGTCATTACCCTTACTCAGTGTCGGTTTAGTGTTAACTCCCTTTTTTAGTTTTTTACTGTTTCTACCCTTACAAATATTTGATAGCTGTTTTATTTTGGTTGGGTATATACCTTTTTGGATAAAAGATATATTGTTTTGCTTTTCCATAAAACAAAATCATTCGCCCTATGTACTGTAACAAACATTATCATAATTTGACGTAAGCAAATAGGTTTGTTAGTACCTACCTACCTACGTCTTAATATCACAATTTCTAAAAGAAGTCTCTTCAGAAATAGAAATACACGAACAAATAACAATGTTATGAAAAAACCCAATTTATTATTAAACTTTTATGAGCTCATCATTTCCTATGTAATTTAATTTTTGCTCCCTCCCGGACAAATCCCTTGTATTTTGGCGGGAGACTGTCGAAGAATAACAAGAGGTTCTGCAAACGTTTCTTATCCTGTTAAACAAAGATGTAATTACGTTGCGCCTTGAAATGTTGAAAAATTTTTAGGTTGATGGTAAGTTAGAAAGTACTTATAAAAAAAAAAAAATTAGATTTTTCTAGTCTTCTTCTCTATAAGTCTAAAATGTACACTACCAAGAAAGGTAAAGCTATTCATATCTAAAATTACCCAGTTCTTTTTGTAGTTATGCGGTAGGTACTTACTTATCAGAAGAAGATATTTTCTCTCTGTAAAGCTTTAAGTTTGTGTCAGAAAATAACCCAATAATTTGCAACATTAATTTTCCGCCGCTTTTTCACTTGTCTACAGTCTCCTAAACTGACTTGGGTCAGGATTAGCTTACAATATGCCTGTTCTAAGTAGGCAAGTTATCTTTAATATCCAGCGCTTGTTACAAAGTTAGCTAACTAACCGTTCTGCTTGCTTACGGGGACTGTAAACTTGAGACACGGAGTTACTTTACCTAATCTGTGCCAAGAGCGAGTGATGAAGGCATATACTCTCTCATATTCTGGGTTAGGACTGTACCTTTGTAAAACGATCTCATATTCCTTCTTTGCTTTCAAGGTTCAGAGTACACTGAAGTCAAACGATTATTCAACTAATTTGAACAAGGAAACCATTACACATTAGATGGGAGGTTGTAATTTATGCTGCCTAAGCATACGATAAAAAGGTTCATAAAAAGAAAAAAAACAGGGAACTCAACTGTTCCTCAAAGCATTCGCATTATTCCACTAAACGTTCAGAAACGCTTTCGCTTCTCCAAGATCACAATTGAGGAGACCATTTACCAAGATAACATCTTTGAATACAGAAAGCGATACCCATTTAGTCAGGGAACTCTAGCTCTTGATCGCCACTAATAAGAACCAAGATCCCGTGAAAGATTTATGCTGGTGATGTAATCGATTGCCTCAATGTCATTTTAACATATTAGACATCCTCTAAGAATTGATGAATGAAGAAGCGCTGGAGGGTTTGGAATAGCTTTTCCTGACAGACAGCTTTGCAAATGTTTCCAAAAGCCGTTTATGTGCAAGTTTGACTCACCTGGCGAAGGTTCCAGATAATGCCAAGAATGATGCTAAATAGGTGGGTGGTCTGTAGTCTTGCAACATACTATATAATGATCATCACAACCGTTTGGGTTGGTTGGTAATGGCTGGACAAAATCACGACTCTAAGTTTTTAGTCCAGTCCTGGTAAAAATTATGTTATTACAGCGAGTTCTATGAGCCTGAACCCTGAAGGCCTATACTATCGTTCCATGCATTATTTCCTTTTTCATGTGATATAAGGAATTGAATAAAATACACCCACAATTTCCACATTGAAAGACCAATAACACTCGAACTTATGTCCCAAGTTTTAATCGTGCCCGACCATTCGGGTGGAAGAGTTAAACGGTGTCCGAACTAGAACAGTCGTAAATCTGAACTGTACTACGACGAACAGCGGCGGTTGCTTTGGCGCAAACAGTTGCGAAGATAAGCTGATTGAACTGCGAAGAACAAAGATTGAAGGAGTTTTATTAGTCGTCTTTTAATTGTTTTTTCTAATGAAAAAGCAATTAATTGCGCGCGTCACTCCATTGTGATCGCGCGCGGCTCATCATTAGAGATTATAATCCGCGCGCGATCACAATGGAGTGGAACCATTTCGAACTTTTTGTAGGTACCAAAAGCGGTAAAATATCAGGGGCCACGATTTGGACCTTTTTCACCTATTTACAAGGTTCCATCCTATTTCGACAAAGTTGTATGAGAAATGTGACGTAGTACACTTAATTACTTTAAAAGGGTTCCATCTTATTATTCTTATTAGTCTAATGGCGCACATATTATACAAAGATATCGATTAACTTAGGTAAGTTCAAATCTTGATCGGCTAATATTTAGCTCAATCACATTGTACCTTTTCAAAATTTTAAATCGGAACTCTCAAGTGCCAAAATGCTTAAGGAAAAATTGTGTTGTGCCTGTGTTTGTTATATGCATGACATTACAAGGTAGATTAATAAATAATACATTTAATTCTCGACAGCTACAGTTACAGGCTCAACCATTTTGATCTTCTTTAAAATTTTTAAATCGGAACTCCAGTATCCTGTGAGCGAGTCCATAGTCCATCCAAATTGAATTACGGAATTCATAATTTGAACTCCGGAATTCAAATACCCAACGGCCATTCCAATATCCGGCCACTGTACCTTTTATTGACTGGCCAGCTTCGGATGCTGTTGATAATGATGACGCAAAGTTCCATGTCAGTGGTTTTGATAGTAAAATACTTTACTTGGGCTCCAAGTAGGTACTTTCTATTTATGGGTTGACGTACGTACACTCGTAGATTGGAAAAGCAAATGGCTTATAAAAATAACTCTGATTCGTAAAGAATCAAGAGTGAGCTTTCATGAAAAATTGAGTGGAAGTTGTCAAGAAAATGAAGAGAAGAGAAAACGATTTTAAACTGGAACCAAAACAACTGAGTCATTTCAGTCCATTTTTTTATGCATTTTATTTACAATACCGTTCGATTGCGTCTCGATTTTCAGGGAAAAAAAATTGCTGCTGTACTAGAAAAGTTCCAACCTAACTATTTTATTAGAATGAAGTTTCTACTCAAAAAAGTCCAGCTAACCTTCTGCAAATATAAGATTTTTCTCGACTATAAACATGAAAAATAAAGAAAGGTATGACAAAAAAACATAGTAAATGGTGAATAACTATTTCTAATAGTTATTCACCATTTACTATGTTTTTTTTATATACACTAGAGTATAATTTCAATCTAGCTATAGAATTGGCGTATGTATTAATAAGCCATAGAATTGTTTTATGGTAATTTAGTTTTAACTTATTTTTATAACATCAATTTATTAAGAACGTGTCCATTGGCACTTTTCTTATTATCTCTATATTTAAGATGAAGACACTTTGTTCATGTATTCTTTAAGATAGGACTTATGCACATACACTATAATGATCACTACACTAACTCAAATGGTTTTGTTCTTTTGAGCCTCTCACTATGTCCGTGTTGTCGAAGATCCGTTGCATCGACGTTCACATGATGATGAAGCCTCTGCGTATTTTTGTATGACTGTGTCGACAAATTCAATATTTAGGACCCGATGAATATCGTCATTTCTTACGTACCAAGGAGCTGTATTCATAATTAAAAATTTACATAGCCAATGCAATGGCAGTTCTTTTTCCTTTTAAGGTGCAATGAAATCCCGCGGTACCCTAATAAAACAAAATATAACGTAGAGAAGTCGTCAAAAACGAAAATGGTAGAGCTTTAAGGCCTGTTTGCTCTTCACCTTCATTTTAAATTCAATCCATTCCTGTTATTGGATTGGGGCCAGCTATTGCATTACCCGCCACCTACAAAGCCTGCTTAAAGAATGTCCTAAAAGGACGATAGGAGTATAAAGCCTTTTGAAATCGTTAAGCCTTCCAAAATGCTATACAATGGAGCCCCGGAGGTACATAGATACTAAGGATACCTCTAGGAGGCTTGAGAAAGGATTCACCGGAGTAACAGAATGGAGGTAGATTTAGAAAATTCTGGGCCGCTGTTAACCGGTCTATTGTTGGCATCCGGCTACCAAGCTTCATGTTGATCTTCGGAATGAATGAAAAATAAGAATTAGGCATTTACATACATGATTTGACAGCCTGTAAAAAGCCTAAGCACGTCATGAATCTGGCCATAACTTGGCGAACGTGCAACTGAGCCCTAAGATAGTTTTGTAAAACTTCCAATAGACGTTAATTTTTGAATCATTATAAAAATTTAATTTTTGACACGTTATACCTGCTGGGGTTATGACCCCAGCAAGTTATTTAATAACATCAAGGTATGGTAAGGCTTGGAATAAAGAGAGGGAGATCTTTGCCCATCAGTGAGATATTGCAGGCTAATTAATAAATAAAACTTTACGTCTTCCAATCACTCACACAAAGCTCTATTAGTGCTCAACTGCAAATCAATCAAACGGTTATAATATGATACATGTACAGTACAATAATGTACATTATCGAACACAATGCCTCCGCAATGGTGTATGTACTGTGTGAGACATGATCGCTACACGCAAGCTTATTGTAACACGCTTCTATAGGCTTCATTACTCGATTATTCGATATTGTTCATGATTTACGTTTATACAAGCTAAATACATATAGGACCACCTAGATTAAATGCGTGGAACTATTCTTAAAGAAAAATACAATCAAATAATAGAATATGATAGGGATCAGTTGAGCTACCTGTTGATTGTTTGCAGTTAGCTCAATTTTTTCAATTGTACATACTAGTTCTAATTTGTTTGTATTATTTCATTGTAATTTTCTTTGTTACTAAAGATTGTTTAAGAAAATAAACAAATTATCAAATGCTAGTCATATAATATTCCAAGTATGCCTGGAAGATAACTCTCGTAGCGATAAGGCCGCCCTTTTTACTCTCGAGGTTCTCGGTATTTCCTTATGAACCTTAACGGGTTCAAAGTTCTAGAAAATGAATTGGCGCACACACGTTCATTCCTACTGTCAGAGTTTGCTGTTGAATTCTGAATTTGTAATCTACATTGTTATGACGTATTTGATAGACTCTATAATTCTCATCACGCATTTAATATAATATCATTGTTTATAACTTTTGTTTTATTTTAATGAAATTGACCATAACTTAGGATAAAAAACTTTCATAGAAACTATGTAAAGTTAACGCTGACTGTACCACTCGTGTACCACTAATAGTAATCAGGATCTCTTATTGTATTTCATGCGTGTTTACTCAATTCGAAAATTGGATTTTGTTATTTTTAATACACGCTGTAATACAGTTACATGGTGCTTTGAATTATGATTATGGCAATTATAGTTCAACCATTCATCAAATTCAATATTGTAGGTAACCACCAATCTACCTACCGTACCTACATGCACCTAGTAAGTACAGTCGAGTGCTTACCTTACCCATGTACAATAAACTCTCACGTAATTTGATTGTTTTGAAAAAACTAGAAATAAAAACTAGAATAATCAAATCAAAATATTCATTAAATTCTATATATCTTAATATTGCCATTCCTCCCAAAAGTGTCAAGTTATTGGCTGTTCAATTCACAGAACTATTCTAGCCGGCTGGCTTCACGTGAGTTTTATGCAAAACTTTGCTCCATGCATAAACATCACTCTAGTTGTTAGCCTTTAATCCCGGACGGCATGCTATGGTGCGTCACAGGGAAAAAAATACCAAAAGAATAGTCAATCAAAAGGTTCACTCATCGAACACTTACAAAAACATCAAATTCAACAAGCAGTGTTTTCTTCCTCTCTGCCTAATGATATCTGATAAATTTGAATTGTACATACCTCTACTACGCCATGATCTGATCTGCGCGATGTGAACGTCTGGTTAGGTAGGTACGTCTTATATAGGTACTACGTAAATAATGGACCTTATTTACGTAGTAACTATACAAGACGAGGTTTGCACCCCCACAGATTTTGCCGTGTCTGCCCATTAACATAGTTGTTGATTCGCCAAGCTGAACTACACTGAGATGTCTTGTCTAGGTATCAGTACGAGAAATTCTAACTGCGTCATCAATAAATAAGTATTCTCGCCTTCATTCTAGAGTGAGTGCTGAGATCACGGATGATAGAAGCGAATGGAGGAAAAACATGTTGAGGTGACACTGCGCAGGTGAGAGGCAAGAAAATGATAAACACCACCTCCACAAAAGGCTGCGAGTGAGTGAGCGAATATTAGACGCGTTTTGTTGATTGCTCCGAGTGAGCCTTCTGGCTGTCGAAGCCGCATGTGTGCAGCGAGTGGTCGGTAGTTTTTCACTCAAAACGGGGCAATGGGAGCACGGCATTCAATCTGTCCCGGTGTGATTAAAGCGCCCATCAAAAGATATAGCTCGGATTTTTTTACCGTAAGCAGGTCGGAGGTCGTTATTAAAATAAAAACATCGAAAAGGGTACAAAAGCATTTTATGTCTAGTTTAGACTCTAACTAGACTACGCCTGTTTTTGTCAATGTAAATTTTGCGCTTCTTACACACCATACATCATTATGGCAACCATCCCCCCCAAATTTCTGACTTTGGGGGTAGCATAATAATAATGCACATAATATGTGCAGTAGTGGACTTCCTTCGGCTGAGACATTGTATACATCGTTCACATTATTTTTTGTCTTGTGTTTTCAATAAAGTATTATGATATGTATTTTATTTTTTAAGTAAATTAGCAATAATATTCTGTTGTCCCCTAAATGTAGCGATTGATATAAGGTTATAGAGTGGTATTTTACCAAGAATGTAAAAGTTAAAAGTTATTTTAATTAAAAGTTGTAAATAATAAAATGGGAAATGTTTCATGAGAAACGAATTGAAAGGGAAAACTTTTTACGAGAAAAACATAAGGAACTATTCTAATCATCAGTAACCTGATGATTAAAATAGTTCCTTATGTTAGCACATTGCAGAATATTTTAAAATTGGGTATAAATCAATCCACAAAAACTTTGATTTTATAGAAATAAATCTGAGTTTGCGGGAAATAATAAATAATGAGAGTTTCACACAGCACCTTTCTGTTATAGGGCAATAGTACCAGAGACTTTAGAAGGTATGAGCTTTGCATAGTTTACTAAATCAATAAAAAACATATTTACTTTCATAAAAAAATAACTCAGACCCGGCGCCCCACACTAGCCCGTGATTGTGACACCTCTCTAGGAGCCATTGAAAAATGCGATCGGAATAGTGCCACTAGGCACTGAGTGGAAAACCCAGCCATGCATCAAACACTAGATAATGATTGGAGTTTATGGGCCATTAAATTCTATTCCAATGGAACACTAACACGTGATCCCCGATAAGCTAATTTACTGCACTTTTATACGAGCGGGAGTTGGTTTGCGTGGGGTAATTTATCACCATTTATCACTTCCATTAAGGTTCTCCTCGACAGACACAGCTTATGGTGGCGGCCAGTACAATTTGCAAGCGAGTAACAAAGTAAATTGTACAGGCCGCCACCACAGGCCGCGTCTGTCTAGGAGAGGCTTACATCAAAAACATAAGTAAAGCTGATGATCGCGAACCTTTCCGAGGCGTGGTGAAGGGCTATTGTTGTGTACTTCCTTTCGCAGTTTCAAGATGCAATAAAAACATCAACGTTAAGGAGTCGAACGAATCGTTTTAGAATTCGCTTCGGGATTTCATATCGCGTAGTTTTTTGTTTTGAGAAGATTTTAATAATATTTGAATGCCACGAATATAACATTTGCAAAGCAAACGCAATACTATATTGAATGCGATATGGAGTCAAAAATATATGAAGTTGGGGTATGCTCTCTTTTTAAAGTACCTATTTATTTTAGAAGCAGATTGCTATTTTCTCGGCTATTAACCCAAACGAAGGAGGCTGGTTTTTGTATGTATTTAAATCTCGTTGCATGTGGACAAATGGGACCATTATATGAACACCATATAACAAATATACAATAATATATATATAATATAATATGACATTTTATATGAACACCTCTATGAAAAGTGTAGGGTATCTACACAACTAAATTAGTTTTAAATGTACAGCTACTACAAAAACACGAAAACCGTAAAGTCCAGTGCACTGCTACGACTAACGTAGCACTGCTACATCACTTCTACGAAAAGCGTAGAGCCTCTACGCAGATACATCATAACCAACGAATGCCAAAAACCTTGAAGGCCCTTACATTTTACTTTAAACCATCGTACCATTGGAACGGTTGCAACGATTTTAATCAAATATAGTTCAGAAAACTCCCAAATATAAAGTTCAAAATCAGTTTTCGGGGACTTTAGTTTGTACAAACCTTTTACTACAATAACTTCTAATTTCCGTCGAAGTTAATAAAAAATCGTAAGCATAGGTTACCCACTATTCAGGGATAACGGCCAATTAATGTGTTAATAGCACATTAACAAAATCCTAATAAATGTCAGTTTCTTGACGTTCTATTACTGTTGTAGTAATTTATACACGCGGGTTGGTGTGGGTACTCAAGCGACGTGACGGTTTAGAATTAAGTTCGCACCTATTACAATAGTTCGTCCACAAACTTTGCAAATACTATTTTATGAATATAAACTGTTCTGAATATAAACAATGTTGCTAACGACACATAATATTTTGCAACTTTAGATAAATGTGACATTAGGCTTACCTTTGTTATTCGGTAACTTCTCGCTTAGAAATTATTTTCCATTACCTGGAGCAAAATAAAAAAATGCTGTCTTATATTGATTGAATAATTTTTGTCCACCTGACTACAAATAAAAACTGACTTATTAATTATCCTTGAATTAATTCAAAAGGAATAAGGGCCTAGTTTCATTAACGTAATTAAACAATTCTGAGACAAATTACAAAATTATATAGTGAAGTTATTTCCCAACGGCTAAGAAACCAATTTACAATTTTAGCGACGACGGCTTCGGCAAGAAGACGCTACGATAGCCTCTTATAACTATAATGCTGTGAATACTTTAAAAGGTAGGGATGTGTATATTAAGAGAAGATTCTTCCTCATTATCTAACCTAAAAATATAGGTTTCCATGTAAGGTGGTTGTTATCAAACTATTTTTTATTCCCAGTCGTTGTGTACGTTAGTAAAAGTAAGATTACCCCTAAGTGATGTTCTGCTTTTTTGGACTTGCGTTGAAACATTTCTTCAAAGCAGTGAAGAGTGTAAAGGAGAGGGACTATTCGTGTAATCTATTCAAAGCAGACCAACGGGAGTTTTTAATCTTTTGGGATGTAGGTATTATCAAATTGGTGGTGGGAACAGAACCTATAACTTCATCAGCGTTTATGCGTACTTCTAACCAGTGCGCCTCAGATCGTCATAGTAATACAGTCATTAGTTAGATTACCGTATAAAGTCTCGTGCCAAAACCGATCGGTTGCTGTACAAAGGCCGTTGTGATGCTACAAGCGCGTTTAGCAGAGCATCCGAACATCCCCTGGTGATTAGCCGGTAATTATGCAAAATGCCGCGGTCCCGCATTTACATAAACACACGGCTACAGGTTGAGCCGAACTATTTAAATAATAAGGTTTGTTTTGCATACATAAGTAAATAAACCATCCTGGTCATTTTGACGGCAAACCTTTTGAGGGAAATATGTATTCACAATAATTCACATTGATTGGATTGATCTAATTTACAATGAGGTGATCCAATTTATAATTATTATCTCATTAGAAGAGGCCTGTCCTGTCCAGCTGTGGACTAATTATGGGCCAATGATGATGATTGATCCAGCATCAGATTGATTCAAAGTTATCAATGTGTCTTTAAAAAATTATCGTCGTCAAAAGGTTTTTTTCACATTTTATAAAATATTGTGAAAAAAAACACATGCACTAAGAACCAAGTCTGAGCCTTCAAAACAAACAATTTCTCACTTAACTCCACCTGAATACCAAATATCTTAACAAAGTACATTTCTGTAGCACGTCGTATCCAAGATATTTAATTAAGCAATAGCACTGAGTTATCTCACTCTGCTTTTTATTTTATACACAGTTTCTGTAACTCGAAGTCATAAGAACCATTTAGGTATGATGGCAAAACGACTGAAGGAGGTATGAAAGGATATAAACACGTTTTTGTATTACAATAAGTAAAACAACTCCTCGTAAACTGATTTGAATTGTATATCCTACCTGGCCTACAAAAATAAAATGGTTTACCTACCTATCTTATCTATAGCAGCATCAAGCTAAACACACATAGTTAGCAGTATCCAGAGAAACAAACAACTGTCAATAATCTGAAGCCGGCTAAATTGGAAGTGTACTAGTATCGAGGTTTTTATGAATAGTGTACAATTACCTACATACCCACATTGGTCGAAATTTCATAATGCCATGCCACTAGCCTCAAATCTAACCAAACCACAAGACCAATTTCTCTCGCACCTAAACATCCAGCGGTTGGACACTCATTGTTATACAGTACGCAAGATGAATAAATGAGAAATTTATTCAAGATAGGAATGGGCATTACTTTGCCAATTTATTTGTTCAGTTTCGCGGTTGGATCAGTGCTAGGAAAGTTAGATTAGTTGGACCGCACGCAGGTGGCTTATGTTGACCAAAAATAGTGGCCACTATTAAACTAGGTTTTATCATAATTTATGATTTGCTTTCGTTTTATTTTTATCCATCTACTGGTAGCACATGTAAATTCAGTAAATCTATATTTTCATATGTATGTTTGAACTCGCACCCGCACTGCGTAAAGTCGGCGGTGCTCTAACCAATTATCTATTTTTTTAGGTAATATTTCATGACAAATGGTTTATAAACATACGTTAGATAATCACTGTAAAAATTAGTAAATGACAAAAGTAGTAAGTATGTACCTACTCAAACATTTATTTGAATTTGAATCTACAAAAAAATTACACACAAAGTATGGCTATTCTCTGCTTCCTTCTAAAGTTTATCACAACCATTTCATAATAAGGTTAATCGCGACCCTATTACCGTGTAAAAGGCACATAAATAACAGCAAGAAGAGAATGCCATGACTGTCGGCAGAAGGCACTCACCGCATTATAATTATTACACCCATTTGTGTCTCTCGGCTCGTTCCCCGTCCCGCTATATCAATCTGATTAGTCTCCGGGCACTAGTACGTGCTTTATGTCCTTTTCCTAACCAGACGGGCTATTGCCATCAAGCTAGCCCGTCGACAGAATAAAGATGCTAGCACGGGTGCGTAAGGTTGGTATTTGACATACGGTCCTTATCATTTTTGTTGAAAGATGTTCATGGCTGAACCTGGGCTTCTAGGCCTTACCAGAATAACCGTCCCATTTTAGTACGTAAAAGTACCAAGAAGTCATAAATAATCATCTAAGCTGCAGAGTAAGAGACTCATAACGTAAAAAAATGCAACGTCGCGATTTCTCTGGGTATTACTTTCCTAAACTAGGTAGTTTCTAGTTTATAACTAACACATACCACGGAGATAACATCTAAGTAAGATACGTATCTATTTGTGTCTTACGGCTGGTTGGGTTCTGCATAGCGTTATATCAATCTGATTAGTCCTCAGGCGGTAGTGCGTGCTGTATGGTCTAACTCTATGGGCTATTGTCATCAAGCCAGTGTAACAGGACATGGACGCTAGCACGGTTGTGCAAGTGTTGTTTGTGTTGTGTTGTGTTTATAAAGAAGGGGCATTAGAATGGTGTTGAAATACTACTGTAATCATCATTTCAACATCTGGACGTATATTGTACAAAGCAATAACCTCCCCCAGAAAATAATTCTGACGGGGAATAATTTTCTTAAGGGCAGAAGACCTAATCAACATTGATGCCGTGCTGTGCTGTGTGTGCCAGATAATATTAAATAATATTAACACTGCAGTGAAGTGTTACTGTGTTCCTAGGTTCTCTTTCTTTACGGTTCACAAAAACTTCAACTTAAAATAAGTATATTCTGTGCTAAATTCGCAAACAACTCGCTTCAATCTAACATTATAATGTTGTGTTGCGGACGCGACACACTCGTTTCTCGTTAAGTATAGTTTAGAGGCTTTTAGATTAGTTTTTACTATTGTTGATATTATTTACATATGAAATTGGCGTTTTGTATGGGAGGAACAAAAAGTCGAATATTTTTTAATAAATATAATATATTTAATTAATCAAAGTATGAACCATTATTTTCTATGCACTTTTGCCATCTTATAGGTAGTTCATTGATCCCTTTACTAAAAAAACCAGTCGGACGGGAATCAATAAAATCTTTGAAGGCGATTTGGACTGCCCCATCTGAGTTGAATTTTTTCCCTTGCAAGAAGTTATCCAAATTTCGAAAAAAATGGTAATCTGTTGGAGCAAGGTCCGGGGAGTACGGAGGATGTCTTAGACTTTCCAATTGAAGCTCTTCTAATTTAGTAGCCGTCTGTTGCGCAGTGTGTGGTCTAGCGTTGTCGTGAAGCAGCAGTGGCGTGGAGCGATTGACCAGCCTAGGTTGTTTAGCCGCTAGCTTTTCCATCATGGTTTGCAATTGCTGACAATCGACATCAGCCGTAATAGTCTGGCCAGATTTGAGAAAACTGTAATGAACAATACCGGCACTAGTCCACCAAACGCTTACAAGTAACTTTTTTGGGGTTAATTTTCGCTTGGGGCAGGATTTGGCTGGCTGGCCAGGATCCAACCATTGCGCTGAGCGCTTCCGATTATCGTAAAGAACCCATTTTTCATCACAGGTAATGATTCGGTTTAAAACACCTTCATTATTGTGCCGGTTTAGTAATGTAACGCAGCAGTCGACGCGCGTTTGCCGGTTTGCTTCAGTCAATTCGTGAGGTACCCACCTTTCAAGCTTTTTAATCTTCCCAATTTGCTTCAAGTGAATTAAAACAGTTTTATCACTAACATCGCAGCCTGCAGCTAACTCGGACGTGGTTTGCGATGGATCCGCTTCCACAATAGCCTTCAACTCTTCATTATCAACTTGAGTCTCAGGCCGTCCACGGGGCTTGTTCTGCAGGTCAAAATTTCCAGAACGAAAACGTTGGAACCAAAAACGAACTGTGTTTTCTTTTGCAACACGACCGCCATACACATCATTCACCCTTCGAGTTGTTTCCGCAGCACTAGTGCCACGGCGGAACTCGTACTCGTAAATAATGCGATATTTTAAGTTTTCCATTTTGTAAAATGAGTGACGCAAACAGAAAAAAACAGAAGAAAAAAACAAATGAATGACGATCATTGAAGCACAAATACATGAGTCTATAGCTGTACAAATTTGAGTTTGGAATTCCTTACCAAAGAGGAGAAATTTGTGATTAAAGTGGCCAGTACGAAAAACGCCAATTTCATATGTAAGGACCTAATATTTTGCATTCGTATTCAAATAAAATAGAGTCGGAATCACACAAAGTTAAATCTGAAGAAATACTGACGACCACCAAAACCAATCTGGCGGCTTCAAAGTTTCTCTGAACGAATTGGCTTTTTACTCCGGCCACGAGCATAGTGGGCATTAATATAAAAGTAAAATACAGAATTAATGCCAATTTATATCAGTGGGATTCAACGTCTGCGGTCAACAGCTCAGAAGAATCAAGTGTTCCATATAAGATCGCTGCTCTTGATGTTCAGTTGAACACAGCCAAGGACCGTAAAATTACATAATCTTTTTCAGAAATTTCACACAGAGATTTGCCAAGTGGTGGGATGAAATAGGTTGAAAATAGATAAGAAAGGTGCAAAATTAAATCCTAAAAACAAAAGAGGGCTATTATTCTCTTCAAACTATTACTACTCTCACTCTATTTCGTAAGACGTAGCCTATTCCCAACATCTCATGAAATATAGTTTTTACGCCTCACGAGAGTCAGAGCATTGTCATTCAAAAATAATTTTATTATGCATGTGGTCATTTACATATCAAACATACAAAAAAAACGACTAGCTTTTACGCAATTTTGTCAGCGCGCTAGATGCCTACGGTCTTGGGGTTAATTTCAGACTTGACAAAACACACTCAACGCGACTCTAACTTTCTATATGTATAAATGTTAGCTGGTGTGATAATATCAGCGTAACCATTTCAGTTAACGCATGGTGGACATTACGATAACCTCACTCGGTACGGTGCGCTAAATATGAGACGAAACGTTGCATGTTCTCTCACTCAATCATCCGAATTAGAAATCATTCAAATATTAAAATATCTAGAAATATGTACTCATTAAACTTACGCATGGGATATTCGTAGAATCAGTCCTACAGTTAACATGTAGGTATTCATTACGTGTACGTTGCTATCGGTTTATCAAAAAAAACTTTGCCCTAGATACCATGTAGGCAGGGACAGATTTGGTTACCCGTTGAAGGAGTTTTCCATAGGGTTTTTTGAAGAAGTTGTAAAACCCTGTCCATAGGGCCCTGTCCAATGAAACCCGCTTTGGGGTAACCCCTTCAAAACCCATTCGACTGGGTTAGCTATTGAAAGGGTTTTGGGTTTCGATAGTTTTGATACCCGTTCGTTTGTGGTTACCCTTTCAATAATTGTAACACGGTAACACTTTGCATCTTGAAGTAGTGTATAATATAATCTCTATTTGATTTGCGTAAAGTTGAAAATAGTAAATGTTTTTGACCACAAAACACGCCGGCGGCGGCGCGGGGTGGCGGCGTTGTTACGTCAGCCGGCACCTTTGACCTAATAGCGGCTTAATGATTGATGTACTGAACAGGTGCCAAATTATATTAAATATAAATTGTATTATCATTCCCCATTTAGTTTTTTTTATTATAAAATGAGGAAATCGGTTTTCGACTTACTAGAGGGTGAAGATAACGAAAATAAGGTCATTTTCAAAATCTAATGAGGCAGACATATTTTTTATTCTAGTTTTTCCATTAGAGTTATCATTTTCAACTAACTCAAGGACACCCTCGAGTAAAAACCTGAGTATAAAAACTGGAATAAAAAAATATGTCGGCCACATTAGATTTTGAAAATGACCCTAATTTCGTAATCTACACAGATTACGTAATCTACACAGATTACGAAATTAGGGTCATTTTCAAAATCTAATATGGGTGACATATTTTTTTATTCAAGTTTTTACATTAATTACCTATTGGTATTGTTTTCAACTAACTTGAGGGTGAAGATTACGAATATAAGGTAAGTTTTAAAATTTAATGTGGCCGACATATTTTTTTATTCCAGGTTTTTCATTATCGTTTTCGACGAACTCGAAGGAAATCTTCATCCTCGATTTAGTCGAAAACAATAACCATAATGTTACAGATTACGAATATGAGGTAATTTACAAAAACCAATGTGGCCGACTTTTTTTTGAAAATAACCTTATGTACGTAATCTTTACCCTCGAGTCAGTCGAAAAATATAAATATATTAACATAATGTAAACATAATGATTATAATATAAACATAATGTTAAAACTGGAACAAAAATATGTCTGCCACATTAGATTTTGAAAATTACTTCATATTCGTTAATCTAGACCCTCGAGTTAGTCGAAAT
Source organism: Eupithecia inturbata (assembly GCA_963662085.1). Taxonomy (NCBI): domain Eukaryota; kingdom Metazoa; phylum Arthropoda; class Insecta; order Lepidoptera; family Geometridae; genus Eupithecia; species Eupithecia inturbata. The sequence continues at coordinate 4,624,145 of OY759192.1, forward strand.
CGATTTTCTGAACGAGTGCCCCTTCCCTTTACTTCAGTAGGAGCTGAAATTGATAACCATGGTTTAACACTTAAAAGTAAAAACCCATAAAAGGGGTACCACCCCTTCAATAGCGTAACGAAAGGGTCACCCCCATCGTTGCTAAAACCCAATGAAAGGGTTATCCTTTCACATGTGTTTTATACTGGTTACTCGAACAAGGGGTAACCCAATCGAAATGCGCAGACGACGAAAGGGTTACCCTTGCGAAGGGGTTAACCCAAACTCGGGTTGTACGGTCCCTGCATGCAGGTATAAGTCCATTTATGTACGAGATAATTGTTAGCAATAATCCAAACCTTACCCAAAACAAAATGACAGACAGATATTTAATCACGTACGGAGACAAGCCAAAAGTTGTATCTAACTGGATTTTGTCGGGACAAATCCCGATAAATGGTTCGTTGACGAATCATCAAATCGCGGACTGCAATTTAATCAAAAGTCTGCAGCTTCCGGTGACGCATCTTTAACTACTGGAAAGTACACTCAGCGAAACCCAATAACTATAGCGTATGTGTTGCTTTTCTATCTATATTTTATAAATATATTTTATCGGTTGACGACCGATGTGGCGCGGCGGGTGAAGGTCCATCTGCGACGCAGGAGGTTGCGGGTTCGATTAACCAAACGGTAGTTCTAATGTTATCTATGTATGATAAAAAAATCTGTATAAGTAATTTATTGTATTAAGTATATCAGTAATTTAATACCCATAACACAAACTCTGCTAGATGATCCTGTGTGGATTGTCCAGCGTTATTAATTTTGTTTGTTCATTAAATACCTACAATAAGCTTTCTAGCTTGCTTCTCGTAAAGTAAATCTGCCCAGTGAAATTTAACTCATAAAAATTGTGAGCAATTCGAAACCACGCCACCAAATATTGTTGATCTTTCCGCAAAAATTAGTTGGTAGAATCCGACTTTTATTGCGGTTTAAACAATGGTCCAGTTACATCTTGGCCGACTCATGGTACGCATTGACTCACTTGTGTGATCGAAAATCTTTTGTGTGACTCGGCCAACATTAACCTGCACCAGAGCCGAATTAAGCTCTAGGAGAAGTTCCTACTCTAGAAAGACCCTGCTGTCCAATTTATCAATCTATGGTAATAATGTACTACCACTTTCACCTGTTCCTTTTTCTATCTGTTCAATACCGCAATCAGTTCATTAAACTGCGTGTCTTCCTTACCGTTACCCTACCGTTCAGCTATACAAGGAATGAAAACTTCTCTCGGTAAGGCAAACATTCCTTCTTCAAATCATCCTTATGAAACACTCTCAACTCGAGTACAATCAGGAGTTAGTTAAAAATAAGCGTAGGAAAGGTAAGGTGTGCGCCGCTCAGAGCTAATATAATATAATAAAACTAAATTTTAAGTAAACTTATTGTGTAAAGAGGAAATAAACAAATTATTATTATTATTAAACTGACTGTACAAATCGAGCAAATATGTGGTCGAACGTCGACTGCCAGACTAGTGCAAGTCTGGCGTGTCTTCGGGATCTCATGTTAATATAGGGAAGTGGATGACACCCTGATTTTGCTTTACGACGTTAGTTTCCTTAGGTACCTATATCCTTCGTATGATCTCATGATATCCCGGTTTATTTTACGACACAAGTTTTGAGGAGCATTTATCTATTCTAATCGTATTTAGTTGGATTATGAAGGTTTTATTAAACTGCATAGTCATCATCATCATCAGCTCATAATAGTAAAATGCTGGACGTGAGCCAAACTGCACGTGTGCACGATTAAGTCTTAGATAATTCTTCTTAAAGTTTTACGAGTTAGGTTTTTCTTCTTATTATGAGATTCGTTCGTCAAGTATTTAACCACCGTTAAAAACTTCCCAAGCATAAGAGCTTTCTTAAATTGTTCTTTATTGTTATCAATCAAGTGTTTCTCTATCAAATCAGTTGAATATGAGCACGTACTCGTATATACAGCTCTGTTTGTTCTAGGCATAGACAACAATTTCCTATCTCGATACGTTACATCGGAACCATACTGATTGCTGTGCCGGTATCCGGGCATTCCTTGTGCCAGCTTATATTGTAATTTCACACATCAGCGATATCTACTTGATCGAATACGTGGTACATTCCCTGGCGGAATGAAATCGAATTGATATGGAGACGATAGTTGTCGGTTGATACTTTGTAAAGTATCAACAGACAACAATAGTCTCCACGTACGACTGTTTGAGGAGAGGAAAATATTAGGTCCTTACATATGAAATTGGCGTTTTGTATGGGAGGAACAAAAAGTCGAATATTTTTTAATATAATATATTTAATTAATCAAAGTATGAACCATTATTTTCTATGCACTTTTGCCATCTTATAGGTAGTTCATTGATCCCTTTACTAAAAAAACCAGTCGGACGGGAATCAATAAAATCTTTGAAGGCGATTTGGACTGCCCCATCGGAGTTGATTTTTTTCCCTTGCAAGAAGTTATCCAAATTTCGAAAAAAATGGTAATCTGTTGGAGCAAGGTCCGGGGAGTACGGAGGATGTCTTAGACTTTCCAATTGAAGCTCTTCTAATTTAGTAGCCGTCTGTTGCGCAGTGTGTGGTCTAGCGTTGTCGTGAAGCAGCAGTGGCGTGGAGCGATTGACCAGCCTAGGTTGTTTAGCCGCTAGCTTTTCCATCATGGTTTGCAATTGCTGACAATAGACATCAGCCGTAATAGTCTGGCCAGATTTGAGAAAACTGTAATGAACAATACCGGCACTAGTCCACCAAACGCTTACAAGTAACTTTTTTGGGGTTAATTTTCGCTTGGGGCAGGATTTGGCTGGCTGGCCAGGATCCAACCATTGCGCTGAGCGCTTCCGATTATCGTAAAGAACCCATTTTTCATCACAGGTAATGATTCGGTTTAAAATACCTTCATTATTGTGCCGGTTTAGTAATGTAACGCAGCAGTCGACGCGCGTTTGCCGGTTTGCTTCAGTCAATTCGTGAGTTACCCACCTTTCAAGCTTTTTAATCTTCCCAATTTGCTTCAAGTGAATTAAAACAGTTTTATCACTAACATCGCAGCCTGCAGCTAACTCGGACGTGGTTTGCGATGGATCCGCTTCCACAATAGCTTTCAACTCTTCATTATCAACTTGAGTCTCAGGCCGTCCACGGGGCTTGTTCTGCAGGTCAAAATTTCCAGAACGAAAACGTTGGAACCAAAAACGAACTGTGTTTTCTTTTGCAACACGACCGCCATACACATCATTCACCCTTCGAGTTGTTTCCGCAGCACTAGTGCCACGGCGGAACTCGTACTCGTAAATAATGCGATATTTTAAGTTTTCCATTTTGTAAAATGAGTGACGCAAACAGAAAAAAACAGAAGAAAAAAAACAAATGAATGACGATCATCGAAGCACAAATACATGAGTCTATAGCTGTACAAATTTGAATTTGGAATTCCTTACCAAAGAGGTGAAATTTGTGATTAAAGTGGCCAGTACGAAAAACGCCAATTTCATATGTAAGGACCTAATATATGTAATTGAAAAAAGCCTTTAATAGAATACTCTTTGTAGTGCTAAAGTTAAGTGTTATCTAGTTTCTAGTCATCGTGTTGTCTGTGGAGTGAATTTGGTCTCTATCTGCTTAGGGGATATTGGTGAAATCCAAAACAAGGTCTGGGTAGCTCTACAAAAATCTGTAAATTCGTTTTAATCAGAGATCTCAATGGATAAGCCTAGATGGCAGTAAATCTACTTTACGTGGACGACGAAACTGAATAACAAAGAAAAACAGTTACTTAGCATTCTAAATCATCCCGCACCATTTCGAACTTTAGCTTCCTGCAAATTAGAGTTCAAAAGAAAATGCTGTACTGGGAATTTAGTTGCAGACTCATCAAAGACTGGTCTATCGCCGATTTCTTTTTATTGTGTACGTTGACGCATTGCTCCGTGCCTCGGGGTACTACTTCCGAATCGGATGTCCCATCAGGAAGTTTGAAGAGTTGCAGCTTTTCTCTTTAGGAAGCTTTTATTTAACTTGCTTAACAAAGAATATTAGGATCAAATAATTTAACTTGTCGTTTGCCGTCTAAATTGATGTTCCTGTGGGACGGAAAAACATTTTAGGACTATACTCTTCCTACGGTTTACCTTGCGTTTATGTTTGGGTAGGAAGGTAAGCTTACTTTATTCAGATTATCGAACAAATTTATGAGTTTAAGTTAGCCTACTAAACAGAAAATTTAATTTAGCTCATGCGGGTAAGCGGATCCGTTTAGACCGCAACATAAAGTTTTTCGAGTGTGGACCAATAAACAAGTAATTACAGAAGGCGGGCAGCGCCGTTGTGTCGACCAGTAAGTTATGACATCGTAAATTTGTCGGATGTCAGCATCGTTGGCGTGACGGCGGCGGGCGGATTAGTCGTGGCTGGGTGCATCGTTTTTTAGATAAGAAATATACCCTCTATAAAAAAAGTTTTATATACAGGGTGTTCCATCTACAAGGTTCATGCTAAAAGGGGTTTTTTCAAATTCTAATCTGCATCCAATGAACTACCATTAATATTATGGCCTGCATTTTTTCTACTTAGAAGTAACTGCAGAATTTATTAGGGTTTGACAATTTCTAATAAAATCTTCGTCGTCGGGGATTTTATAATTTTTGAGAAGATATCTTGTTCGCTACTATCAAGCTATCAGTCAGTCCAAAACAGTTCATAGGAAGTCATTATCATCATCATCAGCCCTTGTCGACCAACTGCTGGGCATATGTTTATGCCATTCGCCTCGGTCCTTCGCTAATCTGGGCCAGGTGTAACCTACGGTTTTGCACATGTCATCAACCCATCGCGCCTGTGGACGTCTTCTATTCCTACAACCGTCTCCTGGCCATTACTCAGTGCTTTAGTCCACCCGTCGTCACTCCGTCGGGCTAAGTGTCCTGCTCAACTCCATTTGAGCCCCAACATCCTCTTGAACATCGTCTTGAACTTTAGTCCGAGATTCGTAGAGTAACTAAAACCTATTAATTCAGGTCTCTCAAAACAACGAAACTGAGACTCATTGAATCGGAATTCATTAGTGCGTGCCCTCTTCAATTACTCGCCCTTTTAATTAGTTGCTAGTGAATTGCTTGATCATTGTTTTTACTGGAAGAGGGACACTTTCGTTAGTTTTATTAGATCTATGTTTATATCATTACTCAACGTTATTAGGTTTATTATTTCTTAGTTTTATGTACTGTGTAGGGGAAGCACGTTCAGCAGTGGACGTACCTATGTGTGCTGATGTGGTGAGGTGATGAAGAACTCAAAATTATTAAATTAGTTCTCGAAGATTACATGCCATTTCTGAATTCCATGACCTATTTAACTGTAACGAAACTTATTATAATTTCATCTAATGACAATACCTATAAACATGACGTCATGTGACGCTTATTCTATTGGTCAGCACATCTCCGCTATACCAGAGAATATATAATAAATACTAACGTATAGAATGGACAGGACACTCTTCGCCACCCACCTGATAAAGCTTCCTCACCCCGCCGGCCCCCAGTCGAGTTCGGTTTGCGTTCCAAATGCACGGGATGTACCTACGGCGCACTCACGGGACGCAGATGTCATGTAATGATTTTGACAAACGACGACGATATTGTTCGATGTTTTTTTTCTTTGATCATGGATATACGATTTTTTTTGTTTTGAGGTTTAATTTCACTTTTTGTGACAGGAAAACAAAATGGCTTAGAGTTTTCGCAACTGTCTCACTCGCATCTTATACTTAAGTATTCATGAAGTGACCCAAGACGTCACACACACAGTTGCGCGTGTAGCGCAACGCAGTTCCTTTATATGTGCCGAGATGCAAGTTTTGTATAGAGAAATGGCTGAGTGTCCGCAGTGTGGCTATACTTTGGTAAAAACTGTCATAAACTTAATTTTCGAAAACGCATAAAGCTATATAGCGATATATTGGAACTCTTTTTAGCAGGTGCTCTCATTCCTTTTTAAAAACTTAAGAGTGGGTGCTTGGGCTCATGAAAGTACTATAATAATTTATGACACGGTCAGCTAAACTTAGCCACATGTGCGTCTTGTGTTACGTTACCGTGCAAGTGTTAAACTTTTGCCCTAAAATTGTAATCTAATGGGAGTTAGTATCGTGAGGGATCGGAGAGGCCTCCTGTAAATTATTTACATATTATATAGGTATTTAGAAATAACAATAATAATAAAAGCTTAGACAGATCTTCTAGAGGCTGAAAAATATATTTTATCGTGCTATCTTCAGTAGGCCACGAGGTCGCTGAATATTCATTGTAGATTATTTAGTTCGGGGCTAACAATCATATCATTTAAATCCAAAATCTAAGTAGCCTAGACAAGGTATGTAACTACCTAAGCCCCATACAACACCTACCTAGAAACGGATAGTACACGACACTGACTAGTGTTTCTTGTAAGTGCGCATTCTTAGAAAAACTTGGATATCTAATAGAGATCAGTTACTTGCATTCCTTCTACCCAAAAACTATAGGCAACGTGCCATACGTTATCTTTTACGGCTTAAAGTATTGTATTAAAAATAACGGAATACGGGACACATCTAATTTTGTTTAAATATTCCTTTTCGATAAAATCCTCCTCTTGGTATATTACTTGAGAAGCCACATAAGACCATGAATGGTAAATATGGTAAAATATTATTTAAGTACCTATCTTAATATTTAAAAGGCAGACCAACTTAAAAGGCTGCTGAAATGGCACCACAATACATACATCCATAGTTACAACACAAAACTGTTTTGCGTAGGTATGACAAGAAAAGTTGTCAAACCAAAAGTCATTTGGCTAAGTCCCACAATAACCAGAGCGTTAGCAGCAGGTTAACTAAATGTAGGTTAGTTGTAAGCTTCCCAACATCGCCATTATTTCTCGAGGCCGCCATTATTTAGTTCGGATGAGTTTAGTGGTGCTTAGCACTGTTTGCTCTGAGGAGGTGCACATGTTGAGCTTAATCGTAGCCATTTTAAATCAACAAATGAGTAGGGTGGTTGGAACTAAAAGCACCCACGTTGTTCATTATGGAGTCGTTAGTTGGGTTTAATCTGTGTTTTATTGTTTTCTGTGAAGACTTTTTGTGAATAAAATATTTAGGTTTGTATGGTACCGTGAACCGGTCTATTAAGCCGAAGGTTGCGCGTTCGATTAACGTAACGGGTCATAGTCAAACAATGATATGCAGATTTTTTGTTTCGGAGCCTGGATCTCATTATTTGTTTAATACTGTTGGTACAAACAATTTCGATTGAATTACTTCAGATTTTGGACAATTTCAATAAAAAAATACCTCGAACGTTACTAAAATAAGCGATAACGTAATTTCGATAGATTGGCTTTCGGGTCGTATTTTCAGCGCAATCCTTTACTCTTTCGGGGAAAATAAAGGTTTCCTTTCTGAAACATTCAAGCGATTGTCCCAACACACTTGAAGACAATAAATATTGCCGAGACCCTTGTCAACTGGGGTCGCGTTCGATGTTTTGTACATTGTAGTTTAACTTTCGTCGATATAAGTTAAAGATTTTGACTTAGAATTGTGAAGAATTCGTTTGGAGATCGTTTTAGAATTGATATTTGTATCGATCATTATAGAAGAATTCAGTTATTTTGGGGAAAATTCTTTTTGTTCGTAGTTGTATAGGCTTTGCAATTTTAAACCATAGCGCTCTTAAGAAGTTTTCTATGATTCCATCGTCGAATACGTAATTACATATTGATTCGTAGGTACTGTTTGACGTTTAAAGGAAGATCGCTTATAAGTATTAATTATGAATACAATACTTTGGAAGAGTGCATTATACAAAGTTATTGAGTTTAATGGGTTTATAATAAGCTATCATAAGCTCCCCTTAGGTTTGAAGCTAATTGAAAACGAAAATAGGTTTAATTTAGAATTAAGAAAACGTTTAATTGACAAAACGCTATATAGATGTAGTATCAAAGAGTTTTTAGCAAACGATTACAGTCATCTGGACATCAATTATACTGCAAAGTTACGTGACACTCTCGTAAATTCACCTAATCTAGAGTCAAATATTATTTAAGGACTGACTGATGTTTTTTAAGTTTATCTCCCGACTATTGCCTCTTTACAGCAAAATTGTATTAAACATTTGATATTGACAAGTCATAGCCTATACATATAATAAAGTATATTTTGTATATTTGTTATTTGTGTACCTATTGACAATAAATAATCTTTTATCTTATCAACAGTCTGCAGTTAGCTCAATTGTTTCAATATTAAATACTTGATCAAATTTGTTTCTATTATTTGATTATAATTTTCTTTGATAAAAAGAAATATTTTGATGTGTGATTTTTCTATTTTCTTTGTAGAAAAAAGTATACCACCTTTTTAATTTTTTAATAAATACCAGAACTTCTTTGCAGAGAAGACTGGCAAAACAGCCAGGTTCTCTGCAAGAACGGGTGCCTAAATTGGTACACGGATGGTTCCAAAATGGGACTTGATGTAGGCTGTGGAGTGTATGGAGAGCGACCTAGGTTTGGCAAAAGTACAAACCTAGGTAATTACGCCTCTATCTTCCAAGCAGAAGTATTCGCCATTTTAGAATGTGCCGATATAAATCTGGAAAAGCGCTACTCCAACCAAACGATCTTTAACAACTCTGACAGCCAGGCGGCTTTCCTAGCACTGGACTCGAAGGTCATTACATCTAGGTTAGTCGAGGACTGTATGTCATGCCTAAACGCACTTGGCTTGAATAACAGAGTCGTCCTAAGATGGGTACCGGGACACGCAGGAATCAACGGCAATGAGTGCGCTGACGAACTTGCTCGTTCCGGGGCCAAGGGGACTCAGCTGGGCCCCGAGGCGTTCTGTGGCATACCTAAAAGCCTGGCTAACAGAACCCTCTTGGATTCCTGCTTCGAGGAAGCTTCCAAGCTTTGGAAGAATTCCTTGGGCATGAGTCACTCTAAGTAATTAATAAAAGCCTTCGATAAACGGTACACCAACCAAATCCTAGCGCTAAGCAGAAGCAACCTTCGCATCAGTACAAGAGCCCTAACTGGACACTGTCGCCTTAACAAGCACATGTTCAAACTGGGTCTAAGCGACACACAATCCTGCAGATTCTGCGAAGAGGTGGAGGAAACGCCTCTTCATCTGCTAGGAGAGTGCGGAGCAGTAATGCAAAAACGTAGCATCCATCTGGGCAAGCACCTGCACAGCCCAGACGAGCTACGAGCCATCACCCCGAAGAAAATCCTGCAGTTCCTAGCAGCTGCAAGGGTTAGTGGCGAACTATGAACGTCGCAGCTTCTGGGCTGAACACTCGAGTGGCGATCACAATAAGCCATCATGGCCGTAGTGACGCCTAAAGCAAATAAAAAAAGAAAAAAAAATACCAGAAATATTTTCAAAACCACAGACTTGTAGGTACGGTAGAGTCCTTTATTCAACGTATTGGTAATTCTGAGAGCCTACTTCCAATATTTCGGCAAAACTAAAATATTGAATGTAAGATCGTAAAAGCTAAGTATATTTTAGATTAGAGCATCGAATGAGGCTTTATTGAAGGTTCGCATAATAATGCCTGAAATTTTATTTTGGCTAAGAGTGCCTGGCTGCCTTTAGATTATATTTATTGCGGCTTTTTCGCTCCAATAATCAAAATTATATCATATTATATTAATAAATCTAAAATTATTAAAAAACTGTTTTAATAACGTTGATATTTTCAGTAAAAATTGCGCAAAGTTAATGGAAATGGTGGACCATTCGTAAGTCTTTTAATTATCTTTAACTTAGATAAGTTTTGAGAAAGTTAAAGGGCATTGTAAGAATAATCAAAAAATAGGTTCAAGAACGTGCCGCCAATTCTTTACTCCACCTTTCTTACAGGCTTAAAATTCTCTCTGCTTGAATACATTTTTAAATGAGAAGATTTCTATTCTGAATGTTTTGATGGTCATAAATTAATTCCCTCTAAAATAGGGTCTTTTGAATTCAGGGTATCTCAAGATCTTTAACAATAATAAAAATAAACAAAAGTAAATTATTCAAAAATGCAAAATTATAGTTTTTGATTTATTTTTATGGGAAGAAAAGCGTCTGGGGCTGGCGTTAGGTAATGGATTTTTAAAATGATTCACATAATCTTGGTTCTTCTGAGATACTCAGTATTAGAACAACCGGCTGCAAGTAACTTTAGTTGTTTTCATAATTCCTCCGGACTTCGATAAGGGATTATCATTATTCACTTTCGCGCTCGGCCTTTCCAATCAGCCAGTGATAAATGGCCCGCCATCGGTGTGGCTCTCGTTTTTCTTTTTGCTTCAGCTATTCTTTTGAGCTATTATAGCTATTCATTTGTCTATCATTCGTTTTGATTAGATGCGTCAGATGGACCACACTTTTCCTATGTAAACTGGTTCATGTTTGCACCAAAGCCTGTTCTAGCAATAAGCTCAAGATATGAGTTCACTGATAGTACTCGCATATTCAAGATTGAAATATGTTTTAATCCTCATCAGCACACATACGTCCACTGCTGAACATGCCTCTCCTAAACAAGGCGGGTATTGTCATAATGTTCACACTTGGCAGGTGGGTTAGTGATCGCAGTATATATGTTCACATTACACATTAAACTGTGTTTTAATATTTTACTTAAATTATTTGTTAACGATCAAAAATAAAGAGCTAGCTTTGAAAATCCTGATTGCCAAAGTAGCTAGCTAATAAGGCTACCGTCATGACAAAAATGTAAGTTGTATTACCCACAGGTATCCCGACCCAAATTTTTGATTTATCTAACTATACGTAGTCAAATCAAACAAGAAAAACTAATCTTATCGCCAGTTCATAGTGACAAAAAGACACTACCGTTATAGAGACTCATTAGATCTGAGCCTTAGATAACCTCTAAGCCACCAATAAATTCAGCAATTATCATCATTCATTTTCCCGCAAGCTCTTTCCAATTACCCGGTGATGTATGCCCGGACTCGGCAGTTCTCGTATTCTTTTTGATTGTGTTCTTCCAATATTGCCCGTTCTTCTGAATTCAAACGGTTCAGTTTATAATTGGATTCATTTATGTATGGCTTTGCGCAGTTGGTGTGGGCTTTACAAATCAATTTGAATCAAAAAGTAGGTATTGTAGTTGTATTTGTATTTGCAAATCTGTAGGTTTGCAATATGCGAACTTTATTGAATTATAGGAGCATTGCTGATTAAAGGCTAATTATTTGATGCGTGCTTATTATTTATAATTCTGATGTTCACAATGATTTAAATTCATATTTTATCAGCTTGCATTGTAACAATATAATTTAAATTTCTCATTAATATTTAATTTAAATTATTAATGTTCCAACTTTTTCCTTTGTTCTGATATTTTATTTAACATCAACAGAACCACCACTATTGAGAGGCCACGGAATTATTATGAAATAGCTGCTCACCGCGGCTTCGCAGGTGCTTTTCAAGTAGTCTATGTCCGTCCCCGGGATACCATTTACCTCCCTGGCTTAAGATCCGTTCAGCCGTTTAGGCGGGAAAAGGTCAGACAGAGTTACTTATGAATTTATAATCTTATTATGGATAAGACAAATACTCGTAATAATTAGATTGCTACGTGGTTAAATGGATTCAAAAGTCACAACGATGAATCCATTTTAATTTCAGAAAATCAAGACAATTTAAAAACCAAACAAAATTAACAGTGAACTCTAATTTGTAGGGATTTTGGGAAGTTATACTTCTTACAGTGATAGTTTATTTCAAATAATTATATAATTAATTATTTGAAATATACTTTTTGAAGATTTTTTTAATAGCCTTCGGTATAATAATAAATACATAATTTATTTTTCTCTCACAAGATTAATGCGGTAGACAAGAGGTTATGTTTACAGGATCATAATAGACTCTAATGTTAACCTGCTTTGTGAGGGACAGAAGTCTGAAAAGGGTTTAGAAACATACATTACAGGTCACCAGTGCTCTCGCTCCGCGGATCGAACACAGCAAGCTTAAACTAACAATAGATAGATGCTTACAAGACAATAGTAATATAATACAATATAATAGTCAGGTTCGTATAACTAGGCCACAATATCAGCAATTATTAAGAATTTGACGTTTTCTAAGTGTACATTTATTGTATTTATGGAAATAATGAGTTTTTGACTTTGACTTTTGACTTTGTTGTTTGAGTTTGTGAAGTTAATTCAACAATTTTGATTTTGTACTAAAGTCTGACAAAGTTTACCGTTAAATATGGATGAACCGAAAAGGAGTACCTAAACCCTTTACTTATTATATAGCAACTTCAGACCACAGACCCCGCACCCTTTAAAAAAGGTAACTCATTTGTTTTTTCTTACAGAAACATAACTTATGTTCTTTTAGTGACGAATGAGGTTGTTTGTTACAAACCATCCAATGTGTAAAAACATATACAGGGCGTCCCACGGCTATGCCACATGGAAGGAAAGTACCTTGAATATTGTAGATGGAACATTTTACTGAAATAAGACATTATTTTAATTTAAATTACAATTTAAAATGCATTCATAGATTTTTAAATAATTACATGGTTGAACCAAGAATCGAACCCGCTACACGAGAAAAAAATTACCCTGTAGCTTTATCATATTGATCGAAAGGCTTCATCTTATGGATTATTTTTTGCTAAATAACATAGTGTCAGAAATAAAAGGAAGACCATGAATTTTAACATTTGATGTGAAATTTTGTTCAGAAAAATGAAAAGCTGACATTGCCGTAACGATATACAACTGTGAGCCTGCAATGCGGCTGGCTGATTTTAAAAAAATAATTCAAAAATGTGTTTCATTTTCATACTTTTATTCTTTTGTTTCTGTGATTTTCATTTTTGGATTTTTGCATTGCACCTATTTTGAATTTGATACATAACCATGGCGTATCAAAATAATTAAATTAATAATAATTATTAATTTTAAAATTTTAAAATTCATGGTCTTCCCTTTATTTCTGACACTATGTTACTGAGCAAAAAATAATCCTTATGATAAAGCCTTTCGATCGGTGTGATAAAGCTACAGGGTAATTTTATTTCTCGCGTTGCGGGTTCGATTCCCGGTTCAACCATGTAATTATTTAAAAATCTATGAATGCAGTTTAAATGGTTTTTTAAAATAAAATAATGTCTTCTTTCAGTATAGTGTTCTATCTGCAATATTCAAGGCACTTTCCCTCCATGTGGCATAGCCGTGGGACGCCCTGTATATTTTATTACACTTTCAGCTCTTCTTAAAAGGAAATATTTTTCTACTGACCATACTATACATATGTATAGGAAAAAAAAGGACAAAAGTTAATCGGAAACATCGCGCAGTAAAACTTGGTAATAATCAGGAAGGTATTCTATGATTTACACGTTAAATCGTTAAGCCGGGTACTGACCTGCATAACGGGGCGTAATGAATGTGTTTGACAGCGAGCGTTCGCGCAGTCAGTACGAGGAAAAAATATTTCCCCGTACTGACTGTGGTTTGCGATGACACGTCAAAAACCCGTCTCGGTGCTCGTTAGCATTGAAATTTTTTTTTTATGTTTTATGTTATCTATACGATAACGAAAGAATTTTCAAAATCGGTCGATAATTGACGAGGAAATCGACGAAAATACATAAAAAATCATACATACAGCCGAACATAGAAACTCCTCCTTTTTTCGAAGTCGGTTAAAATCCAAAACACTTAAAGATGAAAAAAATCCGTTTGCATCTTCCAAAACACTATTTGGCAAATCTAATTTAGCACATATTGCTATCTAAACAAGCACCCCGAACCCGCGACCGCAAGAGGAAAAAAAAAACAATTTTATCCTGGTTGGTTTCCGATGGAATAAGATTTTTTATAGAAAATCTCATTTGATTCTGAACCGCTCATGAGTTTCTTATCGAGGGCTGACTCTGGTGTTTCTTTGGAGGATAAAATATGTTGTATATTGTTTTTGAACGCTTCTTGATGATGTTATTTCGTGATTGGGATTCAATTTATTTGAGATTGAAAAAATACATAACGCTGGACCTTTTTTTATAGAGTTTCAATAGATATTTAGACCCAAGTAGCAGACAAGCTGTGCTACTTAGGCCTAAATATCTTTTCTAATTGTGGATACCAGATATAAGTTATTATTGCTGTTAGATATAAACATCACTAATTTACTGACCTAAGATACCTATTTGCAGATCATATCAACTTAAGTACCTATTTACAAACATTTGTCTCGCAACGGGAGTCAAGGCCGCTACATAAAGCCGACCCACTGCGCGACAGAGATCGTTGAAACACAAAGGGAATTAATATTTTATGGGTCGCGTTTTTTACTATTTACTTATCCCAGTTTTAGAGTAAGCGTTTTCCCAATAATAAAATCCCTAAATACCCCAGGAACCCAATAGATATCATCATCATTTTAGCCTTGTATAGCCCGCTGCTGGATATAAGCCTTTTTTCGCTTTTGCCAGTCTTTTCTGTCCTGTGCTTCCCGCATCCACGTATGTTCTGCGACCCTGATGATATCGTCAACCCATCTTGCGAGGGGAACACAATAGATAACATAACATAAAATGTTTATTTCGAAGTCTGAAGTCAACATTTATTATTTATGTAGGAGATACAGATTTAGATAGCAGGAACGTTTGTGAAGAGAGGAGGATGTCCTGTCAAACTTCGTACGGCCTATGCCATTTAAATTTGAAAATCAACGCTAAAGCGCCCTCTTTTCTGTTAACCGAACTATTTTTCAACAATATTTTTTTAACAAAACATATCTTTGATCATTTAATAAAAAACAATTTAAACGATGAAAAACAAACGGCGACACAGATATTGACATCAAACCAGTTGAAAAAATAGCAGAATGAATATAACAAACCAACGTCATGTCCGTCCGTGATTCAATTCTCCGCCACATCCATCGTATCCGAACGGGCTCACATTTGACACACACTCTGTGTAGATCAGGAGATAACGTTATTGTTATTTTTTTTTTACGTTGATCTCTTGATTTTATGTTTGCATTATAAGTACAATATAAAAAAATTGCTCTGGTGTTTAAACACACATCTTTTATTGACAGTAGGCGTTGTTTCTAACGTCTCAGAAAGCTTAGCATGAACACCCTAGACAACATTTGTCTAAAATAGAATAGCCAAAAGACATCAAATGCCTACATACATTATGAGGTATCATAATGGTATATTGCCTCTCAGACTAGTTTACAGCTACCGTATACGACCGTCACTAAAGCTTATTTAGACAACATTTGACAAACGCGACACGAGCTCGCCCAAGTCAATGCAGCCTTAAATCTATACCACTAGCGAACAGAGCTGCTGACTGTATGCCATTTACTGATCTTTTTTATACTTGTAGGGTTCAAAGTATGTATAATGATGCACTAAGTTTTGCAGTAGTCAGACAAACGATTTCTTGCTACGAGGCGTAGCCCTCTACGGCGTAGACCCACTACGGCGTAGATTAAGTGATACGAGCAATTCGTAGAATTCGTTATGTAATAGCGTCTTAATTACAAAGCAATCACACTTATTTTATATCTAGGTACTAGTTTCTGCCCGCGGCTTTGCACGTTTTGTTTCTATGGAAACGTTTAAAGGTTATTTCAATTCCATGGGAACTATTTAGACATTAGTCATTCTCAATTCGAGCAGGCTGACTTACTCAGTTTATTCCAAGTTCATTCTTTATTCTTCTTCATTCTAACAACCGGTTGTTCGTTGCTGTTGTTCGTACGCTGATCATCTCTATAATTAACTTATCAATGATTAAATCTTATATCAACGACAACAAAAAGTACTGTTTGATCGTTGATTACTTACTTATTAATAATAACAGTGTTTTTTTCGTTGATAAGAGTTTTTAGACGTTGATAATAGATTAAATTATTGATAAGTTAAATATAGAGATGTTCAGCGAACAACAACCAGCTGATAGTCTACAGTTCATTCGAATACAGTTTATTCTATGGTCATATGTCAACTCACGTGTTTAATTGAAAACAGTGATGTGACAGTCAAATTACAGCATTGCAGCACACTTCAGTTCGACAGCGATTGCCACTGTATCGGTTTCACGTTGGTCTGGATTAGTGCGTGGTTACCGATGTAGTTGTGTTTGTATTGTGGTTGTGGTTCAATGCGGGGATTTTGTTAATTGCATAACACTATCACATCACACTATCCCACTTATATTACAAATGCAAAAGTTTGGAAGTTTGTTACTTCGTCTCGCAAAAACAACTAAACGGTTCTACGACGAATGTAGCTTAAAATAAATAACGGGTAACTCGGTTACCTCGACGCGGACTGCTCCCTAATCCAGGAAATCAAGATAATATTTATACAACCTTGTAGAAATTTCACTAAACAAACTCCGAAGTCGCTGCATCCGAAGAGATTTTCTAATTGAATCAATATTCAATTATTAAATCTACCAACCGATGTTACCTAGTTTACCTATTGGTGGTTATTGGTTGCGTAGTGAAGCTAGGCTTTACCTTATTTCGCAATGAGTTGTGTTCTAAGTAATAATACATTAGATATTATATAGTGTCATCCCGTGACCATGACAGTGTGTAAACCTATTAAAACGTCGAGAAAATTAGGTAAATAAACGAGAAACTACCCGTTAAATAATACATATAAATATGTTCTAAGTATGCTTGGGCAAACTCCTTAAAATAATTGAGAAAATTTTTGTCTAATGGCATCAAGTGATCGCTTGTAGCATTATCGAATAAAAATCAGTAGTTCACATTCTAAAAGTACTAACATGAACTTTCATGAACAATAAAAATAGAGAGCCAAGTTTCCTGATTTTAAATCACCAATGAAGATCAACCACATTTTAGAACATGTATAGGATCAAAAGGAGTATTAAAGAATATTGGTCGAGACCCTAGGACCGTGAGGTACCGAGGTCAACTAATACAATTAGAAATTCAAGTAAAAAATAATAATTGTAAAAAGAAAATAAAATACATACCTGTGACCACAAGTAGATTTGAACGGTTTAAATTGGATTGGGAGTCTACACCATCACCTTATCACTCACATAACAACCAAAATGAGTCGTATTGTAGTTTTTTTAACAAATTCACCAGTGTGTTCAATTCAATATTCACACCCAAGTCGATCATGGTCTCAGAAAAACTTAACTTTAGTGAGTGGGCAACAGTGGGTATACATAAGAGTAGACAAAAGTTGTATGAACTGTATAGTGAAAAACAATACAATTTTAGCCAGGAGTTCAAAGTAAAAGTAAAAAATTACTCAAAAATGTTTAGAAAAATTGGTCATATAGCAAAATCAAATTATATTAGCTCAAAAATAAGAAATAGTGAAAATGTAATAAAGTCAACTTGGAAAATAATATATAATGAGACTGGAAAAGTCAGCACCTACATTAATGATTACAATTTAAAGATTAATGATTGCTCAATCAAAAATGATGTTAAAGTAGCCCAAGCATTTGAAAACTTTTTTACTGACATTCCAATCTCTACTACAAAGTGTCTAAACTCTTCTCAAGTAATCGCCGAGTCATTACTTATAGGAAATATACCTAAATGCAAAAATACATTTAATTTTAATCATGTTGATGAAAGAGATATTAAAAAAACCTTTAAACTATTAAATATAAAGAAAACTGCAGATCTCTGGGGAATTTCCGTTAGAATTATTAAACCATTGATTAATATCATTGCACCAGATCTAGCTTTTATATTTAATGAGTCTATTGATTGTGGCATATTTCCTGATCTAATGAAATGTAGTAAAATAATCCCACTGTTTAAATCGGGTAGTAGGTCTGACCCCACTAACTTTAGACCAATATCAGTACTGCCAACATTCAGCAAAGTTTTTGAAAAACTTATTTTACATCAATTGCTTAGGCATTTCAATGGAAATGACCTGCTACATAGTAAGCAATTCGGGTTTACTCGCGGCAGGTCAACTACTGACGCCGGTGTAGAGTTAGTAACGCATATTTTTGATGCTTGGGAGAAGTCGCAAGATGCATTAGGCATTTTTTGTGACTTGTCAAAAGCATTCGATTGCGTACACCATGAAACATTAATCAGGAAACTAAATCACTATGGAATAAGGAACAGCTCTTTGGGTCTTCTTACATCTTATTTGAGTAATAGGATACACAGAGTTGACATTAATGGGAAACGGTCTTCGGGGTCTGTAGTTACAATGGGTGTACCGCAGGGATCTATCCTCGGCCCTTTCCTATTTTTAATTTATATTAACGACCTGCCTCATCTTGTTAAGAATAATCACGAGATTGTATTGTTTGCTGATGACACTTCATTAATTTTTAAAATGAAACGACAAGACACGAATTTCGATGATGTGAATAATGCAATCTCAAAAGTAGTCCATTGGTTTAATGTCAATAATCTTTTGCTTAACGAAACCAAAACGAAATGTATTAGATTTATTCTACCTAATGTTAAACAAGTTCAGGCTGATGTAAATGTAAAAGGAGAAACGTTAAAAATTGTAGAAAGTACCGTTTTCTTAGGAATCACCTTAGATAATAAACTTCAATGGGGCGCACACATAGATAAGCTATCGAAGAGACTTAGTTCTGCAGCATATGCTGTCAAAAAAATCCTCCAATCATCTTACAGACGTGGATACATCTAGACTTGTTTATTTCAGCTGCTTCCATAGTATTATGTCTTATGGTATTCTACTGTGGGGGAACGCTGCAGATATTAACACCGTATTTGTGTTGCAGAAGAGGGCTGTTCGTGCTATCTATAGTATGGGTCCCAGAGAATCCCTGCGTGATAAATTCAAAGAAATAAACATAATGACAGTACCATGTCAATATATTTATGAAAACCTACTGTACACTCATAGAAATATCAATCGGTTCCCTAAAAATAGCGATGTACATAATTTGAATACAAGGAATAAACATAAACTCGCTGTGCCCACAACTAGACTACACAAAATTAATGTATCTTTTAAAGGGCAATGTATACGCTTCTACAACAAAACTCCTAGTGAGTTGCAAAAATTATCTAAATAAATTCAAACAAATTGTCAAAACCTTCCTGTGTAAAAAGGCCTACTATAAAATATCAGATTATCTAGAGGATAAAAAAGCGTGGGACGGAATTTGCTCCAACTCGAAAAATAACAACTAACAGGCTAAAGGTTTCTTCGTCGCTTCTTTACTTTAGTCTACGTACCGAAGCGACTGAAATCAAATATATCACTTTTTTTCCGTGTCAGTGTTTAATTATTAAGAATTTGACCTTTTCTAAGTATACATTTATTGTATTTATGGAAATAAAGAGTTTTTGACTTTGACTTTTGACTTCGAGGCTTTCCGGGTTTTTAAAAAGTTATCTGGTCGTCTGGTGACGCGTGACCTGTGAGCTCGTGGCTATCTGGTGCAGCGCATCAGCATTGCCATACAGCGGGACAATGCAGCCAGCGTCAGGGGGACGCTTCCGAATGGTATTGATTTGGATCAGTTGAGCTACCTGTACATTGTTTGCAAGTCTGCAGTTAGTTTAATTGTTTCTATTGTAAATACTAGTTCTACTATGTTTTTATTATTGAATTGTAATTTTCTTTGTCAAAAAAGGTTGTTTTGATGTTTTGATTGTAATTTCTTTGTTAATAAAGGCCATTTCCAGTAAAAGAAAAAATATTTACAACTATGCCAGCGAAGAGTGAAAAAGAAAAATATTGCACGGAAACCCGGATTAATGCGGCCGAAAACTGTCATTATTTATAGAAAATTGGGGTAAGTTAGCAACAGAAAGTTCCCGGAACTTCGGGAGTAGAGCAGTCAGATTGCTTAGTTTTTCTCAACTTAGTTAGGTTCGTGCGAAGTACCGTGACATTCTTGTTATTTATTTGTTTTTTCGGCACAAACAGTTCCATAAAAACTTGACTATTTATTGTTTTGCAAAAGAGTGTCAAAAAACCCGTAAAGATAAGTAAATATCTATTGAAACTATTCAAGTCATTTCGTTTCTAAGTTTGTATATTCGTTAATATTCTTTGTAATTCAATTATTTCGAAAAATTAGGGTATATAATTGGACTAGCTTTGACACGGAATTACTTTTATCTTTATGTTTACATTTTTATTGTCCTCAGTCAATAAAAATTTAACTTTCAATTTAATTTTCGTACAAAAAGAGTGTAAAGTGTTTTCAGTGTACGTAGCAAGCAGCATAAAAATGTTTGCTCGCTCATACCTTCTGCCTTTCATGTACCAATCAGGGGATGAATAGGTATCTTAAACCTGTCAAAGTTTGTTGAATATGGATTACCCAAATAATGTTCCGGAAACCGGTGATCCTGCCATTCATCAAGTCAGTGGCTAATCCTTCTCAATTTATCTCAAATGGTCGAATTGGAAAAACTTTATTGTTTGTGGCTTGATTGTGATTAAAAATTCATTTTACCAACAAAACTTAGGTATGGTTGAACGAGTTCTAGTTTTAAGCCGTGCTGTAGCGGCAATTATTTATCTTATAAGTAATAATGATGTATATTTAAATCCATTATTAGGTTACGAATTGATACCATAAATTAATGTCAACGTATTAACTTTAATGATGTTTTTGTTCTGAGTTGCCTGAGCCTTTCTTTTTGAGATTCTTTTTAAGATTGAGTTTTCTCACACGCTTCAATTTCATAGTTATCTATTTGATCACACGAACTTACTTACTTTTGAACACCTAATTAGTACTTATAATAATCACCTTAATGTTCCTATCTTAGTGTAGGTACCTATATCTCGCGGCGCATCCCATTTCAGGGGCAAAAGTTAGTGCAGTATTTATAACGTGAAACTTTTTGCTTTTTGCCTCGCTTTTGATCTCTTTTGTGAGTGAAACTGAAGAAATTACGTATAATATACATTTTGCTATAAAATTTAACCGAAACTTAACTTAACTTAGCATACTCGAAATTAGGGTTAGTGAGCTAAGGTTAAATGATATAAAACTTTAATAAGTCGCTCGGAATTAGGTACTCTGTATGTCAGATTTGTAAATTTTACAATTTTATCGATTTTGCTGGCGAGTAAATAAAACACCACAAAGGTTTAAAAAAACACGGATTATGCAAAAATAGTATTTTGTTTTTGGACCATGTAACCTTTAATGGCCAGTCTTGTTACTTTGGTACATTCTTCATTACTTAATTTTACTCGGGACAAGTACTGCTTCTAGACTTCCCTCTTATAAGATGGCTACTAATTAATATTCGATTGCGTCATTAAGTAAATTCACAACAAACTGTAGACGTTCAAAGCAATAGGTTAAATAAACATACACAGTGGGTTATTGAACCTCATGACTCTGGGGTGTAAATGGACGAATATTTTGATTGTTAAATTAAAACAACCTATTACATGTGTGATACCGGGCGCTTTAATAAAGCGGCTTACATGTTGGTTGGTAACGGGCAACTTTATTCACACACCTGTGTTAACACATCATTACATAGATTTAAGCTGTGCATTTAAACACAATCGATCTTCAAACAAACCCCCACATTAATTGAGAGTATTTTCGATGGTCGCTTCATTTTACACGTGACTGGGCACAGGGATCCGACTCTGAGGCTAAGATTTCCGAGAACCGGTACGTTGCTTTATTAACATTGTATTGAGATTTGCACGAGATTTGTTTTTCTCGTTCCGTTTGTAGAAAAGTTGTTGGAACAAAGTAAGGGCCCTGAATGGACAATGCTGTCGTATTTAAGTCTCTTGAGATCTATTTAAAACTGTTCAAGCGATTCAAAACTAGCGGTTCTCGTTCCATTTAGGTACGTTTATGTAAAAAAATTCTGTAGTTGAGTTAAGGTATGAGGTCTTATTTTCTACCAATTATTTGAAACTTATGTAAAACTACTTTAGCTCGCGGCCTTGCATGTGTTTTAACTGAATGAAAAGTAGCATATGTTTGTCAATCTTCTAGAAACTAGAGTACATCTCCATTTCAGCCCGAGTAAGATTGATGTAGGCGCGCCATTTTATTAAACATCCATCGACCCAAACATACACATTAATAATATTAGTACGATCTGTTGAAATGGTACGCCGCCACTTAAATAGTTCTGCAAGTTATCTTTGACCCATAAAATAAATGCTAAAAGAAAACACATCACTACAAACAATAAGTCTTATTTACAGCCAAATAGAGTGTGTTTATTGACAAAGAAAATTACAATTCAATATTAAAAACACATAAGAACTAGTATTTACAATTGAAACAATTAAGCTAACTGCAGACTGTTGCAAACAATCTACAGGTACATAGCTCAACTGATCCTTATCAATACCAGTCGGAAGCGTCCCCAAGACGCTGGCTGCATTGCCCCGCTATATGGCAATGCTGATGCGCTGCGCCAGATATCCGCCAGCTCTCGGGTCACGCGTCGCGTCGACTAGACGCTCAGATAACTTTTTAAAAACCCGGAGTGCTTCGGTACCCCACGGACCTAGGGTCTCGACCCCAAAGGGAGCAAATATGTAGGCTCTGTCGAGACCTGCATATTTGCGTCTCTTGTGATCCTCGGCCAATTAAAGTCATTCAGAGTTCTAATTTTTTAATAATAAATCATTTTATTGCCTATACTTATCTTAACCTAAACTAGAATTATACACAAAAAAAAAAAAGTTTCTAACGATAGGCAAAGGGAGTAGATTCAGCATTGTGCTGCATGTGAGGAACATGCAGCGCTGATTTTAAATCTACTCCCCTCGGATAGATGGTCACCGAGGGTTGGGATAGCGGGTTTAAGGTAAGTTCTTATACTTATTCATCTATTTCAAAATTACTTTAAAAAAAAAAACTACTACTACTACTTACTTCCATGTGTGTTCATACCTTAACATTATATTTATTAGTGGAAGTTTCATACATACATAATACTGTATTTATTATACACATTTATTTGGTTCATGAGTGTGTAGTATTAAGGTGTCTGCGTGCTAGTTAGTTCTCCTGAGGCACCAGTCTCATGAGAATTTACAGAGATGGATTAATACTTTTCTTTTAGACGTTATTGACTATCCTATCGTGAGCATTATCTATATTGAAATTGATGGTGAAGCTCAGAAACCAAGAAGACACAGGGGTTTGAACGATTAAGAACAAATCAATAGGTCTTAAATCCAGACCACAGGTCATTAATCTACCTGAGGCTCAGCTTAACGGACTGGAGGCTTCCACAAGGCTAAGAACTCGATCTTATAACTTAAAACACACTGCTCTATATGGTATCGATCCATAAACTGAATTATTCAATAAGGTCACATATTTATAAGGTCTCAACAAATAGATGAACTGTAGATGCATATATAAGTTTGTAAAATTTGGTGTTAATACACGCACGAAGGGTTGGTGCGTTACACTGTGCTGCCATATTTATCTTGGTAAGATAAAGGAGTACCGAAAATTTAGCAGACGTTTACCTGATTTGTTTTTACGCCTGACCTTTTATGAAGTCGAAAAAGGTTAATTCACTTTACTCATAATAAAGAACTCCTGACCAAAACCACTGTTTATCGCACCGCAGGCTATAAACAAAATTCACATCGTCTGCTATCGTCAGGTCAGGCCAATTCGTTCCTAATTTGATTTGTGCGCGCTCTCGGAAGAATAATAATCCTAAAGAATTATTGCTACTTGGTGAACAGCTAGTCTACTCCGTGCTTTTGAAATTGAGGTGTTCGTCGACCGCCACTCGATATTATTCCTCTCTGTAAGTAGATAGAGATAACCAAACAAGTTTAGGTTCTGGAGTCATGTGTTAGTTTTTAATTAAGTACAATACTCGTTAGTAACAACGGTACTTCAAACTGTGTGGAATCAAAAGTCGAACCAAGTGGTCTAACTGTCAAAATAATCAATCATGACCACAAATATTGGAATTCGAACAATTACATAGGTAAAATGCTTGCACTACGCACTTATGTGCTGTACAAATCAACATATGCACGTCTATGCGACAAGGTCGCATGTAGTTCTTAGCTCTGGTTTTCACTGTGACTTGAGGAAAAGCGCAGTAAGTACAAACTAAAGTTACTGAAGCGCTTACGCCGAACTCCGTGTGGTGAATTTATTATGACGAATCCAATAGAGTGTGATTTCATAGTAAATAATTTAATTTGCACAGAGATAAAGATATTAATTTTAATACCTTGTCGCTTTAAAGGTAACTTACTACTTAGACGAGCGTGCGTGTTCTGTTAGCGCTCCTTATTATAACAAGGTACTAAAGTGAATCCAACTGTACTATTACTGATTACTATATTATGAGTTTCAGATATTCCAATAATTTTAATGAGTTATCACATCTTATTAAACCATAATGGTGAGCACTAGGCACAGGCGTAGTCCTTCGAAATCGCAAATCAAACGTTCTTCACATAAGTCATTTAATTTCTCAAAGATTATGTTAGATTATGTATAGCTCACACCTATTCAACGTTAAAGTTAGGGTTGTAAAAACGGCACGAAACTTCAAATACAATAGAACTAGAAAGCTAGAATTTCAAACAGCATTCCAGATGTCAGTATTATGGAAGTGAACATGGAGGGAGTGCTCATATCAGTCTCTCGAGAGAGCAATGCGTTGAAAAATGGCGCTCTTTGTCATTTCGATTATTGAAATACGCAGTCCAGCGCGACATCAAGCTTTATTTCTTTTAGACGCTTAAAATAATTTTGCCTGTTTAGTGACCTAAAAACAAAGGGCATTAGGGAGACTTTTTAGACGTTTGGGACAATCTCACCAGAAAATTATTTTATAATACCTATACTGAGTATGGTAAAACTTCAAAAGTCATCGCGAAGCTTAAAATCTTACGTTGATCTGTATCAACGCTTCAACTGAGCTTAGGAGTGACGATCGTTAAGATTTTTTCGGGGTTTCGATAGACATTTGCCGTAATATAGTGTCGCCAATGAGCTCGTCATCGCAAACTCCACTTGTGTTTCTTGATCATGCATTTGCTTATACATTCCAGTAGGTAGAATCAAACAGGAGTAGTTCTCAAAGAATCACAGATTTCAATTACCTGTGCACCTCTGTAAGGTATCGTTACTTCTTATTCGATAGCCGATCCAAAATAAAGTCTCAGCTTTACGATCGATGATCATTATTAACTTATACGCTTTAACAGCCTAATTTGCAATAATCGTAAAAGTTTAGTAAAATTACCGTTTCCCGGAATGGGTCCAAACTTTTTCCTTTATGGTTGGTTTAGTCAGGGTAATTAAGGTCCGAATTTGAGATCGAACGACATTTGTGAACCGAAGTTGAAAGGTTCCTAAGGAATTTCTCCTTGTAATGTGTTAAGTGTACTTTGAAAAGTCTAAGCCCTGTTTAATGTAATTACAACTACAACTTAACTAGACAGAGTTTAATGGAGAACTGATGGTCGTTACCTTTGAAATAGAATGAATGAGTTTTTGAGTTTCTTAAAAAAATCTGCAAGATAATTTGTGGTTTGGCCTGAGCTCAACGTAGAAACGAAAAATCAAACGGAATTTAAAAAATACCACGCTTGCCTGGGGAGGTGGTAATTATTACTTATTATTAATTACTAGCTGCGCCCCACGGCTTCGCCCGCATGGAAATTGGTTGCACACCCCCTAGGGGTAGTTTTGTAAAAATAAAAAATACTTTTATCATTATTTACTTTATACTTTATATATATACCGAGTTTTGAGTTAATCGAACCAAGGAATAATAATTTTCCATAGAAACTTTACCACCCATTTTAACCCCCTTAGAGGTTAATTTTTGAAGATTAGATTAGCTTATGTGTTATTCAAGAACTTAAACTATCTACATACCGAATTTCATCTTTGGTAACAAACATTCACACGAACTTTCGCATTTATAATATTTAATTATTAAAATTACTTCTACACGACGTAGGAACGTTGTGTAGTTTTTTATAATTATTTCATCAAGGCCACTTTTTTTCGAGAGACACACGCGAAAAATTCGTCACTAAAGCTCAATAAATAAAAGTTACTGACTAATATGGTCGAGTAATACTGTGTTATTGTAAGGTTCCGTATTATATTTATTTCCACGCACGATTAATCAGCCAGCCTCGGAAATGTTTGATGTGAAATGATTTTGATCCTATAGACTAAATAATGATAGAACATTTTTTTAACCTCTATTTTTTCGGTGCGTAGGTGTTTTTGATTATGTATTCCATCTTAGGATTGTAGATCAACATTATTTATGCTCGAGGCCTGTATTCGAACTACGGATAAAAGGTTGAGACATTGCCAATCAACAATTCTAGTGAAACTAATGCCTATTGAATAAAATCTTGTTATAGGAAAATCCCTATCGAATCCAGTAATTTCCACATTTAACTGAACATTAGGGAACACTCCTCTGACAAACAAGAATTCCAACATTTAAATAAACAAAAAACCCTTTCAAACTTACGACAATTTTGTCCTAATAGATCCTCTTACAAGGGAACTTCCTTGACACACACATATTGACAATAAGTATTGCGGCAAACACTGTAGGAGCTGAAAGCCGTGTAAAATTTAATAAGAAGCATTTGGAGTACGAATGTAGAGGGCTGAATGTGAAAAGTATTGGAAAATATCAACACTTGTAATTACCGCAATTGTAACTAATGCCAGACAAAGAGTACCTACCTAGTTAGAGCCGGTGCGTCTAGATGACATACTACCGGTACAGGTACCTTGTCATAGTAAAAAGCTCTTAGTAGCTGGATGAAAGCAATTATCGAGTAAGGTTTTTCACTTATGGATAGAAATATTTTTACCTTAAAACCACAAATTTCCTCATCACGTTTAATCTAGCACCCAGTGCGCCTCTGTTTGCGAATATTTGAAATTTTCTTACGCGTGCCAAATTAACTTTTCCAATTTCCCATCCGAGGCGGCTTGCCGAAGTTGTTAAGTGAATAAACGCATGATTATGTAATTTTACACTGGCATATCTAAGCTTAGGTGAGTAGGTGAGTTTAGTGTATGATTATTGGATATCAGATGAAATTGGAGCCAATTTTTATTTATTATTGACAAAGAAAATTACAATTCAATAATAAAAATAAATTTGAACTAGTATTTACAATTGAAACAATTAAGCTAACTGCAGACTGTTGCAAACAATCTACAGTTAGCTCAACTGATCCATATGAATACCAGTCCAAAGCGCCCCCTAGACGCTGTCTGCATTGCCCAGTGTATGGCAAAGCTGATGCGCTGCGCCAGATACCCACCAGCCCTCGGGTCACGCGTCGCGTCGACCTGACGCTCAGGTAACTTATTAAAAACCCGGAGAGCATCGGTACCCCACGGACCTAGGGTCTCGACCCCAAAGGGAGCAAATGTGTAGGCTCTGTCGAGACCTGCATATTTGCGTCTCTTGAGATCCTCGGCCAAATCTGCCACCGAGCCAAATACTTTATTATGAAATCCGATTACTCGGCGTCGCTCGCAGACTCAAAATCATGTATGATCCGGAATAGTTTGATAAGATTTGTGTGCAGGTAGCTTAATCAGATTTTTAGGATGTGGATGTAGAGTTTGAGGCACCTGGCAGTATTGCCTATAGATACCTACTTATCTTATGTGTGTGTGTATGCTTATCTTAGGTATGTGAGTGATTGTAACCTATTTCTTTAGAAAACTACTTCTTTCAAAAAACAATTTTCGAACAGCAAAAAAATAACAAGGGCGAACTTCCGAGATATCGCTAAAAACCCTCCTTTAATTTCAAATGTGTCAGCTGCATCGAAGTCTAACACGTAGAGACCATGAAAAGCGGGAAAAAATACATGTTTCGAATTTGAAACGTGTCGATGTTTGAACGAATCTTACCTTAAACAGAGGGGTGGATCTTTTCAGGTTGTCCACTTTTAAGAATATATTAAAAGTCACCAGATTATTTTTTGGACATGGGGTGGTTAACGTCATCACGTATAAGTGATAACTAGTGGTTACGACGCGACCAATGTGTCAATGGGTCGCGCTACTCGAACGCTGGGTGCTAACCGGGAAAAATGATACTTATGAAATGTATGCGCACGTTTATGTTACTTTGCAATACTTAAAGGAGGTAGTGTATGCAAAAAGGTTATCATCTGCTGTCAGGTTAGGGATAACGGACACACCATATACATCCACAGCACCGCTACCGTACACCAAAAAATAAGCATTCAAATATGGGTTTACACGCGTAATCTGTAGGTACATTTTGCAGTGACAACAGTCAGATTCTCGTTCTACCGATATCATTATGCAACATAACATTTTTTTTGCAAATTGAAAGCATGATTTTGTAGAGCTATTGACAAGCAGGAAATTGAATGCTAAATAATAATTTTCGCAATAACTTTCCCTGATTTTAATTATATTTCCTTTATTTTTGGACATCAAGTTGTTGTGGTTTAGCTATCGCTAAACCTTGTCCCATAAAAAAGTTGTGTGCTTCTAGTCTAGTGTTTTCCGCGCTCTGTGATTGCACGTTATATTACGTGTACCAACTGCCATGGGGTAGGTAGGTGGTTCAGGGATTCCATATTTAATAAAGATTAGGCGCTGCCCAAGTGGTAAGGGTCAGCCAGGCTTATCTGGAAGTTGATGTTTTATTACGCGAGCCTTTTTGGAACGTTTTTGGTTACATAATAATGTATGTAAAGGTATGCTTGACCGGTGTGAACTCAACCCGTAACTCATTGCCGGAATTTGTTTAGGTAGCCGTTTACTACGCTCACCATTCAGCCTCTGTGGTGCGACCAGAAGGGGTGCGCCACAGGTGCAGGGTGACGCAGATCATCAAGTACGTTGTGGGCACTGAAAGTTTTAACTAGCAATATCTAATGAATTTCTTTAAAATATTCGATTCAGGCCATATTCTTTAGATCCTACAAGTTTGTTGAAATTAAAGAACGTGGAATCTATAAGGTATATTTGTCTTACTACCCCTAAATTACACTACAGACATTTAGAACTCTAGATAAGCAAATACATGAGATCTCATGGGGTCTTTAGATATAGTGGAAACCATTCCCAAAGCGTTTATGTCCCGTTGATATCAGATTTCCGATGTTCTCTACTCCAACTCACTTCATAGTAGTCAAGTTTTTATAAGAGATATATACTTCAAAGGGCCATTATTGTTTTACGATCCATCAAAACCAGGTCAGGGCATGGGGTTAGTGGAATCTGGTCCACAATGGCGCCACCGTGTAGGCAATTCAGAGGGCTTTGACCCTTAATCACCAATGATGAAAAAATGATAAGATCAAAATATTAGATCTACTAACTGGAGGTTCTGAAGGCGAAAATTTGTATTTTTTCTGCGAGGATTTGTTTGTCACCTCTATAGCATAGACAAACTTATAAAACGGTGTTTGAATTGATTTTCGAGAGGTAGGTACTCGCTCCTATAGCGACTTTTCAGCTCATTAAAGTGACACAAATAATACCTATAATTTGAATAATTCAACAAACCATGAAAGTTATTAAACGAAAAATTATTGTTGCTCAGCCATATAAATTGTGGTAGCCTATGTCCATTTGATGTTGATTTGTGTGATATTATAGTAAGATTTTATGCATTGTCAACGGGGCTTGCTATGCATTCTATAGAATTGGACAGTGCCTTAAGCAAAAATTGCCATATTTGGGTGGCGGTGCGGCTGGAACATAGGTATTATTAATCTTTACTAGGTATGTGTGAAACATTACTTTATTTTATTTCCACCTGTACACATTCCTGCTGGGAGCACCACAAGACAATGGCTTGGTATCTTTTTACTCAATATTTTATGTAGTAATAGATATCAAAATATTAAGTCACGGATACAACTACGCATGCATTTTTCTGGATCAATGGACATGTGACAAGCAGGAAAATATGAATATAAAATCAAGAAACCGTGAAAATTAAGAAAAATTTGAAGTAGAACTTACAGCCAAAAGAAGACAAATCAGAAGAAGAATTAACCACCAAGTGCGAGTCGACTTGCACACAAAGAGTTCCGTACAGTAAAAATCAGGCAACTTATTCAAAAACCTTAAAATTTTCTCTTATTTGGAGATTCCTTGAAATTTTCAAGTTTATTATATTTATGCATTTGTTGTTATTTGTTTTTTGTATGGGAGCCCCCTTCAATTTTCGATATATATTTTATTTTTATTATTTGTTTGTTATAGCGGCAAAAAAATACACATTCTCTAAAAACATTCAAATGTCTACCTCTTACAGTTCATGAAACAGAGCCCTGTGACAGACGGACGGACGGACGGACGGACAGCGGAGGCTTAGTAATAGGGTTCCATTTTCGCTCATCGGGTACGGAACCCTAAAAAGCAAATGTATAGTCCGAATTCATAATAATTCTTAGTTTCTCTCGTTGCGAAAAAAAAAACAAACAAAGGTCCTAAAAGTTACCCGACTTATCAACAAAAAGATCCGCACCATTTATTCCAGCATGTTCTTATTGCGTAGTTCCTGTACCATAATAGCGGTCAGCTGACAGAGGTCGACCCCTGTCACGGCCATCCCTGGCAGGAAAAAAATGTAACGGCCAATATCATCTCTGTGAAGTCATGCCCGAAATGAGAATTGATGTGAAAGATACTTATAATTGATTCTGTGGATGGCTATTGTATCTAATAGCTTGGACAGTTGGAGTTGACGGGTTCGATTACATGAGCACATAAATAAATTCAAACACATTGTCAAAACCTTCTTGTGTAAAAGGGCCTACTATAAAGTATCAGATTATCTAGAGGATAAAAAAGCTTGGGACGGGATTTGCTACAACTCGAAAAATAACAACTAACAGACTAAAGGTTTCTTCGTCGCTTCATTACTTTAGTCTACATACCGAAGTGACTGAAATCAAAAATATCACTTTATTTCCGTTTAATTAAATAAAGAGTTTTTGACTTTGACTTTATCAATCTACTTTGTATCCAATGTTACTACATAATAAGAACCTTAAATCCGTCTAATGCTACTTTCAAATGAACAGAATAATCAGCGATGCCTATTTCAGCAAACTATTTCTAATAACGCTTTTTCAAAGTTTCCCCTGTTTTGTAGCTCTGTAATAAACGTTGAACGTTGAGGAAAGTACAATATAATGTTATCGGAATGTTACAAGCACAATAAAACTAAAAAATTATAAAAATAAAAATAAAAAACAATAAAAAATATTTTAATGAAAATATAGAGTTTACTTGGTTATTACCGTAGGTAGGGTAACGGTAGGTAGGTAAACTGTATAAACTGCATCAAGAAGTAGGTTAAAAAAAATCACAAATAAATAGCTGAACTGGTAACTTCCGAAAGCATAATCTCTTTGACAAACTTAATGCCGCAACGGGAGATGTTCTGCCTATGACGCAGGAGGTTACGGGTTCGATTCCTGCCGCGGGACAAATGTTTGAACGATCTGCAGGCATTTGTTTCTGCTGTGCGATTCTCGGGGCGTTTTCTATGTATTCTATTTTTTTACCTATTATTGATAATTTTTATTAAGTAACAAAAACAATACATTTAAGATGTATTGTTGTATCTTAAAAAGGTTTTGAGTATTTTCGAGTTACTGACATTCGTTTTATTAGATTACAGTAAATTTTCATCTATTTATAAGTTACTTACACCAACCTAACTTACCCCAACTCGAGCAAGGCAAACTTTCAGAGTTTCAGACATGTTCGATATTTTCACTTGAAATGGTTTTCTCTACATTCAGTATTTAAACAATTTTAGAATGTATGTAGTTTGGTTCAACAACTTTTACAAAATAAACTTTTCAAATACCCTTTGTACCCTTCTGATAGTTTGCAAAATATAGTTTTAAATATACATAGTTATAGTAAACAAAACTATATTTTGTATTTCAAATAACTATTCAAGAGTTCAAAAATATTTTGACCTTATGTGGCTCAAACATGGTATTCGTTCTAGTATAGACATTACCCCGTTAAAATTCCATTATACTTTTTACTTCTGTGGTTGTGATTTTCTATAATTTACAAACCATAGTTCGATTTCCAGTTCGTTCTTACGAGCTGTCTGTACTCTTTAGCACAGTTTCTAGAAGTCTTGGTAGTAAATCCTTCCATGGCCACCGTTCCGTTTCCGATGCGGTACTAAACACTCGGTGCATATAAAACTATATAATAATAATAATAATAATAATAAATCATTTATTTCAGGCAACATTAGTCTAGTACAGGATGTAAAGTACTTAAAAACTACGGCCCATATAAAACAATTATTTATTTTTTTATTTTATATTAAAACAGCCGTAAACGCAATCACAGCTGTGTTATAAATAAAACAGGTTAGATCAAGAATTGGGAGGCGCATTTTAGACAATTTTATAGAATAATTAAAATATTGCTAATTTAATAAAAAATAAATAATTTAATTTAAAATATTACTAATTTATTATTGCGAATTGCACCTATTAAAAGCTTATGCACGTTTATTGGCCATCATGGCAGTCGCAGCGTAAAAATCGACCCCTCTAACTCAGTCCGTGGATAATGTACGAGCCGACTAAGGGAACCAGCAGGTCGATTCAGATTTCCGTGTATTTTTACGCTGCGATCACCAATCGGCCTGTAAGCGTGGTGATTATACCAAAACCCCTCTTATTTGTTTGTTATTTGTTGCAATGTTCAGCAGTGGACGTATCCTGATGATTGGTGCACATGAAACAACCAATAAATGATTTCTATGACGTAACGATACTTCGACTCCTGGTTTTTGTTCGCTGCTACTAAAAATCAATTACCTTACATTCATGATATTACGTCGTATATTGTTAAATTACCTACTTCTGTCGTGATACCTATTTAAAATGTTGAAGAACAACCTCCATATGACAAACTTAAGGTAGATAGTTTACCTATGGAATTGGTATTCCAAAAATAAATTCAAACAACATTCAAGACTTGATTTTTGATAGATTTTTATTTGCTATTTGTGCTGAAGTTTACATCCTGACTGGTATTGCATTTTGAAATTAGAATTTCGTACGGCTTGCTGGCGTATTTGTTCGTAATTTAAAAATGTTAGAGTCTGGGAATAATATCTAAACCTACTTACTGGATTAACTTTTTATTAACAAGTAACCGAAACGGTGTGAGGTAGATATGTATGAGATATATCCGTTGTAATAAATGTGCTCTGAAGGTAAGACAGGATATTTCATATTATTCTAATTAACTCGGTGAAGTTTTTATGCACATGTGTTTGCATGATTATGTATATTTTTTTCTGTCTATTATGTATTTGCTGTGTCTGGCAGAGAATATTATTACTCAAACTACGTCGTAGTAGGACCACACCATTTTTCCTTCAGTTTTCCATCAGGCATCAACATTTGCAAAGCCTCAATAAAGAACAGCAATAAAGCTGTAAATGTGCGCGCACAAATCAATGAATTATTATAATCAGCAGATTATGATTCCCGTCACGTTAGCCACGGTCTCAGGGACCCGCGGCAAATCCTAATGGAATGTAAGATAATAGTGAAATACCGCGCTGTGTGGATTGCCCAGCATTCATTTTATTATTATTATTAATATATTGAAACTTTTATATTTATTTATATAGGTACTAACCTAGTACCCACCTATGTCATTGTATACCTACTAAAGTTTTTTTAACAGAATTATCGTTATTTAACAGTAGGAGCAAAAAAATTATTGAGTGATAAAATTATCTGCAGAACTATTTGTTGAAGAAAATAAGTTCGAAACTTTTCTTTTAGCAGTAGGTAAGTTAGACAATTTATAATATACAGATTTGTTAATAAATTATCCAAAAGTATAAAATACCCTAACTACATAATAACGATGTAAAGATATATTAAAAAAACTTAAAACTTTGTGGAAGTTAAAAATAATAGTCCTGAAAAAAGCACGGTTATCTAAAATCATTTATTTTATCAATTCCACGTGTTCCACTCAATGCCTTTCAGACAAAATGTCCGTCCAATATTTATTTTTATTTGTGTTAGGTGGCTTTCGTGTCACTACATCCATTATAGGCATATTGTGATCGCCACTCGAGTCTTCAGCCCATCCAATAAGCTAAGCGTTTCCAGATTGCATCCAAATATCACGGGTGACACTATCCCGAATGGCATACTGTCATCGCGTATAGCCATACCCATGACGCACAGCTGGGAGACGACAGCTGGATTACAACTAACGTTGGAAATAATGATGCAAAGAGCTGTATTAAATGAATTATTACCAACCGACACCTTATTCTGTATTAGGGGACAGAATAAGAAGAGGGTTGGTCTAAGGAGATGGTTTTGTCTAAAGTCACCTGCAACGGGATATTTACCATGATTTGAGTATTGAGCTTTTCAGTAAAGAACTTCAGTGTTAATAACCATGATGGATTAAAAAGATTTATGGTTCTATCTACATCTTTAAAAATCTGTGATAAGGCCAAGCTGCTTTTCAGGGTTTAAAAAGCCGCCAAGCTATTGCACTTGGTTCCGCCTACCTACAGATGTTATATGGCACATGGTCTGCCGATCACCCTGTAAAACACAAGCTTTCAAACTTTTACTTAAAAATATCAAGGACAAGTTATTTTAACAAAAAGAGAGCTGTCTTGTTTGAATAGTAATAAACCTTCTTAGTATTAAACTAATAATCATGGCTTGAACTTGGATTAAACGTTGGCCCGGAGCAGGTAAGACTTTCAAGTAGATATCCCCAGAGCATCATTATCGCAGGGAGACAGTTTTTGTCGAAGTCGGTTTCAATATTAACCTAGCTTTTCATCACCACCCTTTAACTAGGCATTGCCGCTAGTAAATATTTGATTTAAGCTCCAACCGAACGTTTTACGCGTCGGTGTTTTTGAATACGTAACTGGGGGCTGCACGTGGCCAGTAGTTCCGAATGCATTTGCATCCGAACCGAATTTTTGCAGTGTTCCGGCTTAGTGGGCATGTAGCTTAATACATACGTCGGTTTAGTGAGCAAGCAGCTTTATACCTACGTGGTTCGTCTGGTGATTACATATTGGACAGAGCTGATAATAATAATAATACCTCAGGTGAAGTTATCGCACTATATTAGATTTGCATAATGATTTTTCTTTGTTTTTTACCGAGAAAAAAGTTAAACACAGAATCCGACTACGACAAAGTACCAAGAATATTTTGGAGCTTCAAGGAAACACAGTAAGTGAATGAAGCGTACCTAGGTAATACTGTTTGAAAATAAATCTACACTATACTAGGTTCTGACACTAGCCAAACTCGCCGTACACTGTTTGTAAACAAACCACGACACGAATAACTAAAACTCACTTGCTTCGAGTTTTAGATATAATTGTAACCAATATTTATATATTAAAGGAAGGATCTCAAATCGACAAGTTATGTAAATTGCGTATAAAACGACGCGGCAACAGGTTGGGTTTTAGGTTAAGTATGGGCGGTTTGTTTACAAACATTGTACATCAAGTTTGTCTAGTGTAATCCTATATTTTTGTAAACAAAGGTGTTACAAAACTAAAGAAATATTGGTGGAAAATATTTTACGACATCGAAGCCATGCGCAGAAGCTAGTTTATTATTTATTTTGTTTTTATGCTTTTATTCATCGTTTAATTCGTCTTTCGTCAATTTTCAAACTCGAAACCGCGCGTGTAAAATTATACCAATTTTTAGTAACTACCTCGCTGTTACCGTGTTGTTTTCTGTTATTGTTATCTCATTTTTTAATGTTTCATTCATACATGTTTTTGTTGACATAAAATATCTTGAATTCTGGAACGTAGTATAAGTAGGTAGATCATTTGACATATCTTCTTATCTGATCTGATCGTAATTAGGTTAAAATTAGAGAGTTATCCTACCTCACCGCTTGACTTCTTTGAGATGGTCGTAGCCTTGTCACGCTGCCCTATATGTAGAAGCCCAAATTATATCAAGCTCAGATATTTTATACTGAAATTTACCATTTGCAACTATAATCTCCAGCTGCACGTCATATGCAAGAGCCTGAACACGAATATAGCCGCCTGCAACTTACAATTATTTAGCTAACTGCCTTATTTTCCGCTTCCGTTTCCAGTGGTGAATATTAGCGAGTTGCTTTTGTTTCTCTGTCTTGAATTTCCATCTCTAGTGTTTTCTATGTACCTACTCGTTCGTATGTACGTCTTTACATTTATTTAATTCTGTTAAAATTATTCCGTTTGTTAGACGTTTTTGGTAAAGGCATTTTTACCTACGTGAAGGTAGAGAAATCCACATAATCATTAGTTCAGGATAAGTTACGTAGATACAACATTTTAAACAGAAAGTACCTTTATATAAAAAGTACGTTCAGAGTGAACATGCAGTTGAAAAGCAAAAATAAGGCAGCAAAACCCAACCACTGCTAAACCATCTAACTCTATTACACGAGCGGAAATGAAAATAAGAAACTACACACACACATGCTTTTATCGCACAGCCCACACAATCAGTTGAAAGTCTAAGGGGAGGTACACACGTAGGTTTAGCCAACACGACAGTAAAAATTTGGCTATTATTTATCTTGGCCCTGCAAATACGAGTATATATCGTGCATCAAGGTATACATTAATAAATTACTGATTAAATTATAATATGTTTTGGTCTCGTCCGTACAATTGCTTCAAAAAATAGCAGCTCAGTAAGCGACTTATTATCTAAGCTAGAAAAGTGAAACGCATATAGCCCACGAAGATGTTTTTGCTAAAATAATTACCTTCACTGATCCGATCACTCGTATTTTGAATGTTCGCCACTTTCATTGCCAACGACGCACATGGACGTTTTCAACCGCCTCGATCTGATCGAGACATACCATAGCTGTGGCAATACTACATCTGACATAAGATTGACCATTGCCTTCATGATCCTGCACCGAGTAGGAGTTGGCTCAACGTGTGCTGAACATTTTACGCTGAGCGCTGTTTTTCAGCTAAAGACTGAAACTATTATTGGCGTTACTTATTGGCAATACATATAATTTAGAAATTTAGAAATCGTAAAATTTTCGTTATGAATCCTAAAACAACAGAATCGACACCAATATATGTATGTATTATTATATAGTGCTAGTTTTATTATTAATTGCTGTAGTTTATCTATCTTAGTTTAATTATAGCACGCCTTTTTGTTTTGTTTTATTTCTACCTTGTGTGGTTGGTAGGTAGAAAATGCCATCGGCATTAAGCCCACCTTTTGTATACTTTTGTTAAATGTGTGCAATAAAGTATTTAAATAAATATATAAATAAATACATTGATTATTCTTATCCACATGTTGTGTATCCCCTTGCGGGTGACTCTTTAATCGGCAAAGGTTCTATTATTGCCCAGTCATGCGAGCATAGACTTGCCTAACGGAGGCTACTTACCAAAGTCGGCGACAAGTTTACAAAACACTGTCTCCTTTAATTTTTTAGCTTTTATAAATACTTACCTCGGTAATTTTGTTAGAGCTCTATTACCCTACGTACCTATGAGCTACCTAAGTACCTAAGAAGCCTATAGCCTGACTCATAATCCATGTCTTTTGCTGGAGCTTGGCATTTTTAAATCAGGGAATGGAAAAATTAGACAAACTCTTCAAAACTAGTTTTGTCTTAACCTTTTTATTTTTGTCAAATACAAATTCCATTTTTTATATTGTGAAATTGTGGTTTACCTATGCAATATTGGTTTACGTAGACACAAGTTAACCATAAAACCATAGCTGTTCTATTAAAAAACGCCCGTATAATAACGACTGTTCCACATGAAATACAATATACATTATTACTAATGGATTCTATTTCCATTTGCACACAAACAGCTTATTTATCACAATATTTCATACAGATACAGCGTCAGCCACTTTATTGTTTATGTCACCCGGTTTTACCCACATTATCTTAAATTACGACACCGTTGAAACTTCCAGCGTATGAATAAATAAGATGTGGAAATGTAAATATATGACTTAAACTTACCTGAAGCCATTTTATCCTCGTTATGTTCTCCTCTGTGACAGTTAGAGCCCGTCTCTCCCCCAACTTGTACGATTCGTCATAGTACATGTACTCGGTGAAGGTTAACCCACTGGTGGTGTACTGTTGGGTGAAATATATCGATATGGTCCCGTTCACTATATTCTCGTGTTCGATGATCCACTTGCACTTTATGGGGACGGGGAATGCGTTGGGGAAGTTGGGGGTCTGGATGACCCCAACGGGGCCCCGGAGGCGGCCCCCGCAGGGCTGGGGGCCCTGGTGCTCCCTGCCTTCGGAGCGCACGTAGTCGACGACTATAGTAATGAGTGTGATGCTGAGTAGCCGATGAATCGTTAGCCTGAAACAAGAAAATTTAAAGTTAGTTTTTTCTCACCAAAATAGCTATTCAGTGAGTTGTGACGATAAACCTATTACAAACATAATTTTTACCGTACAAAATTTAATTTCTGTTGCCCTCTGTTTCGGTCAAGGGAAATTTGGTAAGGTAGGCACATTTGATCAGATTGTCCCAATATTTGTCACTCTTTTTCAGGAAAGTCTAGACACCCTACTCTACGAATTAATTGTCAAAAAAGCACGAACAAAGCTTACATACACCAGACCCGCCTCATTTCACATTTCCCATCCCAGCTGATCATGAGATTCCAGACAAACATTCTGGATGTTGATAGCCCCTCCGCAAAATATCGAAGTATTTACGCAAATAATATATATTTTTATTACGTAATCAGATATGGATGGAGTGGGTGCGGGATGTCCGATAAAGAATGGCTAATGCGCTGCTACGATGTTATTGGTTGGAAGGATTCGCATCGTCTCTGTATTATGTCTTTGTTGTGTCTATTTAAGGCATTGTGGCTCACCAATTGACTTATTTGATCGAATCAGGTACAACAGTCTGTAGTTAGCTCAATTGTTTCAATTGTTAATACTAGCTCTAATTTGTTTCTGTTATAACACTAATACTATAAATGCGAAAGTTTGTATGGATAGGGATGGATGGATGTTTCTTACTTCTTCATTCCAGTACTACTGGACGCCAAAACTACTGAACAACCTGAAATTTTGCGTAAATAAAGATCTAGACTTAAAATAAAACAAATCATTTCTGATGCGGAAGAAATAACCGTTGAATGTTTCCATAGAAACAACGCGTCTGAAGCCGCGGGCAGAAACTAGTTACTTCATACAATGAAAGGCCGAGTTAGGCATATGATGTTATAACGTATGGTATATTATATTAACCAATAGGTATCAAGCAAGTTATGAGTGACTGTAGAAATTTATTTTTTTTACTCGCTTTGTATAATATCTGCTCACCGCAGGCCAAGGACCTGCTCCTATTTATCCAGGCCACACGCTTATGGAACAGTCTTCCAGTGGAATGTCGCGAGGTATCCTCAGTACATGTCTTCAGATCTAGAGTCTATAATCATTTTCTTTCTCAGGAATAATTCGGTACGTTATATATTTTATTATTCATGTATGTTTATTTAGGTATAATATAGTAACATTATATATGTATTAATGTGAGTACCTATTATTATTATAATTAATTTTTTTGAATGTTAATGTCAGGATTTATTAATTGTATTTTCCTTTGTTTCATGTAATTCATAATTTTTGTTATCTAGCACTACCTACTAAATTGTTGTCAACACTACCCAAAGGTTAGCAGGTAGAGAATGCTATCTAGCATTATGTTCGCCTATGTACAACTTTTGTGCAATAAAGAATATTCTATCTATCTATTTATTTAGAATATTTCTGCCCTTTTATGTGAGTTAACGATTTCCGTAGCGCAGTGGGTGATTTCTGCCGCGTTTGATTCCTGCCACGGGACAAATATTAAGTTTGTGTTTATTGAGAAGAATATAATATTGTACCCATCAGCAACTTCAATGAAAATAATAATTGTAACGGCCCCGCTTGTGAAAAAAAATAAATATATAAATTACCCAAAAAATTAGATTCGTCCTTAACGATTTGTTTGTCGTAAAAAAAGCGTTTCACCTCAAGTTTTCTATGAATTCGCACGAAAAGTTTTACAAAAAAAGTGTTATCAGGTCAAGCAATTTTTTTCGGAAATTAAGCGATACCGTAAAGTTGTAATGTAACACGCTTACAAGGAAAACATTTCAAGAACAAGAATTTAATTGAAAATATTTGAAATGCTTTCACCGACAATGTAAATTATTATTGCCGAGCGATGCCACAGGATTTCAGCCAACGAGATATTTGAGCTTTCGAAACCGTTGTGACGTCATGAACAGGTGAGCAAGTCGGTGTTATTGTCAGTATCTATGTATGTGGTATCTACCTGTGAGTCAGTAACTTACTACATACACTAATGTTACTACCGCACTAATATTATACTGCGTGTGAAAGTTTGGATCGATGTTTGTGATCGCTTCACGCTAAAACAACTAACCAGATGAAGCTAAAATATTGCTTACATGTTTTGTTAGACCTGGAATAATAAGTTATTCCAGGTTCCAAAGCTAATTTTGAAACTAGCGTGAAGCCGCGGACAGACGCTAGTGGTTCTTTATTAAAAGCAGCGTATGTACTCAAATTATGTTCATAAAAGGTCAAGGCTCACAGGTAAGTATTTCAATTAAAGCGGGAATGAGAATAAAAACACACATGTAATAAAA
Source organism: Eupithecia inturbata (assembly GCA_963662085.1). Classification (NCBI taxonomy): domain Eukaryota; kingdom Metazoa; phylum Arthropoda; class Insecta; order Lepidoptera; family Geometridae; genus Eupithecia; species Eupithecia inturbata. Next base: position 4,665,009 of record OY759192.1, read on the forward strand.
TGAAAACAATCATATAATAACGCCTGAAATCATATCTATAAATAGCAGGAAAACCTCACATGGAACATTATCTCACGCGTGTCATGAATGCTGACGTACCATAAACAATGTTAATCATCATGAATTTCATTATATGCCACATCACACTGTGTATGTGTAATGTGACATAATAATGAGATTCACATCTATTACCCGAGTTTCAGAATGCAATATTCGCTTCATGATTCTGGTTAATGCAGAACAGATTTAACGGTATATTTGTTGTTGGTTTAATTTATAAAGCTATCTACTCAATAACTGCGGTAAATGTTCAAATTATTTTTATTTAAACAGACCTACGAGCGAACCTTATAAATCGCATGAATATTTTTTGTTATCTATTATTTTTTTATACCTACGTAAAATACTTCATTTCTTTCAATAAGCTACCAAAGCTTTTCGATACTTCTCCATAATCAAATCACTGTCATTTGATTGTTAGTTATAAGTAGACAAAGTGCTTTGTTAAACTATTTTACAAATTGAAGGCCGAACCGTTGTTAGAAATAATCCGCCATACTTAATTCCAACACACTGAATGATATTCGGATGCCCATTTAGTTACAAATTGTTCTACACCCAGTTTAATTGACCAGATTTTTAAAGATAGATGTTAAAGTTAGATGATAAAGCGAAGTGACAAGAGATAAAAATAAAATTGAACGTTTATTGATTTTACGGTCAACGCGGTTTCATACTCGTATGGATACTTTGCTTGTATTCGCATGAACTTTATAAGATAACTTTCGTTTGACCCGTTTGGGAACAGAAATCAAATTATAGTTTTTCTTTGAAGACATTTCATATATAATAAAAAATATCTATCTATGTTATATATTGTATTAAGTTTATCAGTCATCTAGTACCCATAACACAAGCTCTGCTTACTTTGGGGCTAGATGATGCTGTGTGTATTGTCCAGCATTATTTATTTATTATTATTATTTATTTCTGTACTCAAAGATTATGTCTGTCTGCGAAGTCATTGAACGGGCATTTCCACCAATGAACCTCACTTTATTTCACTAAACTGAAAAATTTACAACCAAAATCATTTGTACAGAGTTAGGTATTCTATTCGTGGATGGTCTGGATTAGTCTGAATTAAGTAATTGTCTAACCAGAGCATAAAGATAACACTTTGAAATAGTGCTTTATGATTTATTTTGTCAGCACTGAAGGCTGGTGTATGACCCAACGGTCTTGAGAACACAAAATAATAATCTGTAGCCGTATACATATATAATTTGTTTTATTCTTGAAATGTTCAATTTGTGTAAAATACTCTGACAAATATTTGAGTCAAATAAAAATACTCAAACGCAATAGCGTTTAGAAGAAATATCCAAATTTCGACAAGGCCCATAGGCAAGGCAGATCGAAGAAATCTCCAGGGGTTCGTCTGGCCGTTCAGCGCTATCAGGCGTTATGCTCTCTGTACAGATAATTTTTACATTTATTTTCTTTTGAGTCGTGTTTTAGTTAGTCTGTGACGTTATGAATGATGTACCTACATAAATAATGCTGGGAATTTTGGCACAGTCCCAAATTAATCAGAGTTTGTTTTATGTTTGGGCCCTAGATTACTGACTTGTGTTCAGAATCAGAACGTGCATGGACTTTAAAACTGGAACAAAATATTTTTATTGGTCCGCCTGGTATTGCCTACTTTTAACCAAAGCCAATCGAAACTTTTTAAGCTTCCCTTCCTTCGCTTTTTCTGTCCTTTTTTCTGTCTTTAATATCTCAGCAAATAACTTGAAATTTAAAATAATAATACATTTCGTGCGCCTGTACAGACAAAAATTAAAAAAAAAATTTAATTTAAATTTTCAGTACAAATTGTTATGTCGAAATTTTAAAAGAGACATACAATGTTAAATGGGGTATCAAATGAAAACTATTAGTTTGTACATTTCCAAACAGTTTTTAAAATTTCTGTAGGTTTCATACTTTTTCAAATATTTTGAGAGACTAAGAATTACCCATTTCCCCCCTATCTCCGAACTTTGCATAGCGATCCATCTGAAATGAGAAATAATAGGAAAAATATAGAGAAGTCAGTAAGTAGACCACTTTTTGAAAAATCTTCGAAAATGGAGGGGATAATTTTCAAAAGGGGAGGGGGGGCAACCTGACCTTGTGGGGTATCAAATCAAAAGTTATTTGTTTGTACATCTCAAAACAGGGTTTGAAATTTCTGTAGGTTTCTTGCTTTTTGAAATATTTTTAAATAAATAGTAAAAATTGATTGGATGGATGGATATTTTACAGGAAAAATGTAGAGAAGTCTGTAAGTAGAGCACTTTTTGAAAAATGGTCAAATGGGTGGGGGGGTGGATAATTTTTCAAAGGCTACCATACCGAGTGGGATATCAAATAAAAGGTATATCGGTTTGCACATCTCAAATCAGTTTATGAAATTCTTGTAGATTACATAATTTTCTAAATATTTTGAAAAAATCTAAAGTTTTACCATTACCGAAGTTTAGTAATACTCCGAAGTTTGCAAACACATCCATCTGAAAAGTATTTTTAATTTTTAGGTATTCATTAAATAGCAAAGTCTCTAACCGGTACTTAAAGTACATATTGGTATACTTGACAAACGTTCGAAACCCTCGGCACGCGAGTCACACTCGCACTTGACGGATCTTGTTTTAACGAGTGGTGGTTGCCATAACAATAATCATTATAAAGGTTAGGAATTATTTTAGTATCATCGAAAAGTAAGCAACATTTTAGTAGATACTAATAAATAAATAAATAAATAACGCACCACACAGCATCATCTAGCCCCAAAGTAAGCAGAGCTTTTTTTTTTTACATCTTTATTGACAAAGAAAATTACAATTCAATAATAAAAACAAATTAGAACTAGTATTTACAATTGAAACAATTAAGCTAACTGAAGACTGTTGCAAACAATCTACAGGTAGCTCAACTGATCCATATCGATACCAGTCGGAAGCGTCCCCAAGACGCTGGCTGCATTGCCTCACTGTATGGCAATGCTGATGCGCTGCGCCAGATATCCGCCAGCTCTCGGGTCACGCGTCGCGTCGACCAGACGCTCAGATAACTTTTTAAAAACCCGGAGAGCCTCGGTACCCCACGGACCTAGGGTCTCGACCCCAAAGGGAGCAAATATGTAGGCTCTGTCGAGACCTGCATATTTGCGTCTCTTGAGATCCTCGGCCAAATCTGCCGCCGCACCAGCCCTTACGGATGTCCTCGGAAGATGGGAAGGCGCAAGTGTGTCGACGCATGTAGCGTCCCACACAATGGGCCTCCCCAACTCCCATGGGTCTAGTGTCATGCCGTCAGGCCTCTTACCATCGTCACGCAACAGACCATTCGGTTCGAGAATAGCTGGTACGTTAGCGGTGACAAAGGCCCGCCAAGCAGAGCTTGTGTTATGGGTACTAGATGACTGATAAACTTAATACAATACATAACATAGATAGATATTTTTTATCATAATATAGAAAATACCCAGAACACCCAGAACAAATATTTGCAGATCGTACAAACATTTGTCGAACCGAACCCGCAACCTTCTGCGTCGCAGGCGGACCTTCGCCCGCCGCGCCACATCGGTCGTCTCTAATTAAATACTTTTTTAATTAGAGACGTTTTAAGTTATTTGTGTTAGCAATTAATATTGATAAATGCCATTTATTATACCTCTATATGTACCATTAGCAAGCAGAAAGACGCACTTGTTTCACACGTGCCAAACACCAAAACAACCAAATAAATATTGAATAATTATTAAGTACATAATTGTATAATTTATAAAATCATTTCTAAAAAGAAAGTATTTAAAATTGTGAATCGTTGAATGAATCCGGCCTGGTCACCGCCGCCATTTTGTTGTTTACTTGCACTTTTTGTATAATAGCGCTATGTGGTTGTACCGAGGCCGATTCGTACTCCTATCGTCAAAGGTGTGAGTACTTTTGTGGTATTTGTGTGTTTTTTACAAATAAATATGATATAGATGATTATAAATCTATGCTTATAAAATGTCACATTTCTATTTAATTATAAACATGTACAAATAAATGTATAAATAATATTAATATACATATATGATATTTTACTGGATACATGGTAGTTTCTCTAACATTTGAAATCCATTTTATTAAATTTGTAACAAAAATTTAAGATGGGATGTGTTGGCAAATAAGTTACGCAACCTGTTGTGAAAGAGAGTATGTGCCATCACTCATAAAAATACATTTTCATCCCATCTATTCAAAAAGGAACCCTTGGTTCGCCTTTAAGTGCACCTAAAGGTGGTGTTTTCTATAACAAAATTTTAGCGGGCAGTAATGAGTTTTTATCCTCTTTATAAGTGCGCCGCAATTATCTTTTCCGCGCACTTTTTGAATTTGGAACATCTTAGTGTTCAGCGCCAAAGAAATCGAACGCAAATATTGTTTGAATAAAGACTGCCTGGTACTACATGCAAACAACGAGATTCACCGTCACATTTTTCTCAAAATGAGCCAGATTCGGACATTATTTCAAACACGCAGAATATAAAATCTACAACCATCTCTATTACTAATAAAACTGTAACAATAAATTTTCATAATTGCGAAAATGTCTCAAATGTAAGTATAAGTTTTTAGTTGTTTTATTATTAGCTACTACTTAATTTCAATTTTGTTGTCACTCTATGTAACAACTAAATAATAATATTACAATAAAATATGAGGTGCCTTTTATTTTCTCATATAGGGTGATGAAAAGTAGAGTATATCACTCGGGCGCAAAATATATTTTTGGCTCGGGCGACGTACTTTGAATTCCTCGCTACGTTCAGGATTCAAAATAGCGCCCTCGCCGTAACTGTGCTACTTTATCTGTACACCAAGATAACAAACAATTAACTATCAAACCTAGATAAAGCGGATACATATAAATAAATAATACTGGATAGTCCCTCACAGCTCACAGTTCATCTAGTCCCAAAGTAAGCAGAGCTTTTGTTACGTAAACTGTATTACTGCTACACGTAATACATCAATATAATAAAAATACAGATAAGTATTTATGTACTGTGTATAATATTATGCACTGAGGTGAACCGAGCCGAGTGCTAAAACCGCGTTTATTCATGAAGACATTCTACATTGTAGACACAATTTAATTTATGATATCTAAGTAACCCGGGAATGTGTTTGTAGTTAAGATGTCAACACTGCATAATGGTAAATACCTCACTATCAAGGTAAAAAAATATTTTACTAATAGAAGTAGGCACCAAGGGGCCTTTTGTTCAATCCCAGTTCTCAAATAAAAACACTTCAAAGGCTTCCTTAGGTATACTATAAATAATGAATAAAAGAAACCTCATAAATAATGAAACAACATACTTGTTATTTAGATTGACAAACAATATTTTATTAGCCTTGTACGAGGATTTCTACGAAATTAATAAACTGTTTCATTGGCCGTTTCACGCGACGTCCCTTTTCATGAAAACAAAATGCCATTGGTTTTATTTGTGTCGATAAATGAAAGTGCTAGGTTGGCTCTTAGTGGAAGGCAAACATTTCGAAACCAAAGGTTACCCAGTTAATCAGAAAGAGTCGGGTAGAATGGAATCGGGTAGGGCAGTCAGTATGGGTTTTATATGAAGGGCATTCGAATGCTGATCGTGTGAGGCCTGATTTTACTGAACTCATCGTGATCAATACTCCCTGAAATTAGGTAATAAGGTGTTTAAATAACATCTGAAATTATCCTTGAACTCAGTTCAAGCGTTAAACTGACACTTCGTTCGGATGTATGCGAACTGTGAAACCGCTTAAGCTTAACTTTGTTATGCCGCTTTGTGAAACTACGCCCAAGTGGCAGTGTATCCTAGTTCCACATTCACATTTAGTATGTATACATGTAACATAACATAACACACATGGTCTTTGTTTTACACACTAATTTTATTTAAGAAAATTTGTCTCTTTTTTGATACTCTTGAGGACACTGAAAGATACAACACAGTTTTTGACTTAGGTGCGCAATATCCAGTGCCTTCTACATTATTAAGTTTCTCCACTAGTCCATCAATTCAATTAAAACATTCAAATGAAAGATTACCATTCATCAAAATTTTATTTACTTCATTCCTTACACGCATAATTTGTTTCATAACGATACCTACGCTATACCCGCGTAACACGTGCGTGCAAAACGTATTTCAAAACGAGCCTTAATTTGCACGTTAATTGAAAATTTGCCAGTCTGATAACATCTAATTAGCACTGCTATTAAGTCCTTGACTAACCTACTTGATATCCACCACCTACTTGATTGACACCTACTTGATTGACACCTACTTGATATAGCTAATTTAGATCAAGAGATTTGATTGCAAAACCACCATACCTATAGCAAATTTAAACTCTATCATATAACATTGATTTGTATCAACGTTAATCTTAAGTAGTGTTGATGCAACATAATTTTTTCCTGGTTGTTAGGTATATTTATGAATTTCTTCAAACTTTTGGGACTCGATCCCTAAGATTTTACTATTAATCATAGACACAGCGAGAAAACTTTGCGTCTACATTACCCCATTCAATATGCTATCATTGGCATAAAATATGACACAAATTGCTTTTGGAATACAAAAGAGATATCTGAAGACAGAATTGTTTGGAAACTTTGCAGACGAAACATTTGTTGTTACTAGATTTGATGTTAGTTTGACAAACTACATATTAATTCAAGATATTGAAGACTGATTTTTGGGAGTCTAGGATATTTACATATTTACAGGTTTGAAAGCGCTACGCTACAGTAATAGGTACCTAAATATTAATTTACGGAAAATAAGGCTTTATATGTACATGTTTATATCATAATTTGAAAAAGTAAATTATTTTAAAAAATATTTTTTTGAAACATGGTAACTAACGGATACGAAAAAAAAATTTAGAAAAATAATAGTAAAGTTTTCCCGATACAGTCAAATCAATATCTATCAAACTGTCTATCAAAAGCAAATTGCTAGCATGTATTACACGTAGCTCGTCCGAAGCTACAAATTCATCTTAGCTTTAATGTATGCAAAGTAGAGAGTGAAAATTTGATCCAGCAGTATGGGAGACCCCTCGGGAGCATGCCTTGCTCAAGTAATGGATCGCTTGGATCCCCCGTGGACGAGATGGGAACGGACGCGATCGGGTTAGCTGTTGAACTTTGCACTCGACAATATACCTACTGGTACCTACCTACCTTATAGGAATTGTTATTTTGTAAAGGTGTGGAAGAGGTGCTAATGTTAAGGGCGAATGGCGCCGCAAAATTCCCTTGTAAATAAAATGTCTCTGGCTATGCTTATTTGGCCTAAAAGTTGTCGTCTCCCAACTCAAAATTTTCTCGTGTAAATGCGCATTGAGTAATCTGCCTATGGAGGCAGATTACCTACCTATAGAGGTAGGTGTGTCCTTAGCCTTATTGATAGTGTGTTTGTATGGAAGCCCTGGATGAACGAGGCAGTTTTCCCCATTATATCTTGAAAATAATGTAACAAAACTCCTTTTGTTGCATTATTTTCAAGATATTGGTCACCACCAGGCCTGTGTTGAATGGGCAAGACTGGTTGTTAATTGCTGGTGCTGACTGATGTTAATGTTTTATTTTATAGGGAGGAGACAATGAAACAACTCGTGTGGTAGCCATGACTGTCTATTCCATTTCTACCAACTACCTCATTATATCTATAATTATATAATCTACCTACAACCCCCTTATTAAAATAATAAGAATAGTGTAAGAAAATTAAACTTCACTCTTTCACTATATAAACATTGTGTGAGGAATCAACAGGCAATACTAACAGTACGTTATATTCCTTTAAACAAAAATAACAAGAAGACATTATGCTTAATGTAATGACATAATTTTATTAAGTTAGATAATGTTAGTTAAGTATATAATTCCAAATAATGTTCTAAATAGGTAATTTATAACAAGACTGACTTCTTAATTAAATTTTTACATGCTGAATATATGTAGTAATTAATAAATTATTAGTTATTTTTAAATAACATTAATTCTGATTATTTAATATAATGATTAAATTAAATTTCTTTTTAATCTAAAAGAACAAAAATTAATCTAAATATTTTTTACCTTAGTTTGTGCAAAACAAAGTACTTATATGCTTAAGTATTAATTAACTTTATTTTACCACTGTTGGTTGGTGCTAGGTACTACTCAGGTGTTCCTTACGGACGGGAGCATGCTTCCAATGAGTAGGTCCATCGATCAGGAGGTATCACTTCCCTGCCAGATTGAGTATAGCGTTTAGTAGATTCATTTCTAGGGACTCCAACACTGGAGCTGGATGGAGTTTGAATGGATGATTTCACAGGGCTATCCATTATGTCATCATACAATAGGGAATATGAATTCGTAATTTTCTACTATACAGTAATTCAGCTGGAGATGGAATGTCTGAAGTAAGTGGTGTATTTAAATACTCTAAATATCCTATATGAAAATCTGAATCATCATGATAAGTTCTTTTCATTAAATTCTTTATCGTTTGTATTGCTCTCTCAACTTGTCCATTTGACTGGGCATATCCAGGAGATGATGTTCTATGTGAAAAATTCCACTCTATTGAAAATTGTTTAAAATAATTTGATGAAAATTCTGGACCATTGTCCGTCATTACCGTCTGAGGTATGCCGTGTCTTACGAATATTCGTTTAAGTTTTCCTATTATTTCCATAGATTGTAATGAGTGCACTTCTTCGATTTCTATAAATTTACTAAAATAATCGATTACCAAAATGTAAGACTTGTTATTGAAATGAAATAAATCAGTTCCTACTTTATTCCATGGTATTTCCGGTATCTCATGATTTATCAATGGTTCCTTTGAATTTTGTTTTCTATGTGTAAGACACGTTTGACAATTGCTTATGTAATTGTCTAATTGTGAATTAATATTTGGCCAAAAAATGCTTTCGCGAGCTCTTAGTTTGCACTTTTCTAGGCCCATATGACCCGCATGAATAGTTTTTAACATTTCCAGTCGTAAACATTTTGGAACTACTATTCTTGAGCCTTTCCAAACTATTCCAAAATCAACTGTTAGTTCATCTCTATAACTCCAATAAGGACACAAAATTCTGTCTAACTCTTTTTTATGCACTGGCCAACCTGATTTTATTATTTTAATTAATAGTTGCAATTCACTGTCATCCTTAGTACATCTCTGTATTTTTATTAGATGCGAGTCGGTCAGCTGATTGCTCGCTGATAACGCACACACTTGTGCCTTGAAGTGTAGGTAATCACGAGGCTGAGCTTCACTATGAGCTTTACCTGTCAATACTGTTGGTGCTACTGCGCGGGACAATGTGTCGGCAATAAATAAATATTTACCTGGTTTATACACAAGCTTAAATGCATATGGTTGCAGTCTCATTAACATTCTTTGTAACCGTGGAGGTGCATTCGCTAATGGCTTGTTTATGATGCTCACCAGAGGTTTATGGTCTGTTTCTATAGTAATATCAGACCGACCATAAATATACATATAGAATCTTTCACATGCAAACACACAGGCATAGAGTTCTTTTTCTATTTGTGCATAAGCTTGTTCAGTTTTTGTTAATGATTTCGATGCATACGATACTGGCAAATTGTTTTGCAATAAACATGCTCCTAAACCATTTTTACTAGCATCTACTGAAATGGTTATTGGTTTATCAAGTGAATAATATTGTAATACTGGAGGACTCACTAACAACCTTTTTATATTTTCAAAACATCTCTTATGCCTCTCTTCCCAGTGCCATTCTACTTCCTTTTTTAATAATTCACGTAATGTAGCTGTCTGTTCAGATAAGTTAGGTATAAAACTGCTAACATATGTAACCAAGCCTAGAAATCTCTCAACATCCTTAACATTGGATGGCACTGGCATGTTTTTTATAGCAACTATGCGTAATGGATCCGGAGATATTCCATTTTTTGAAATCTTGTGACCTAAATATGAGATTTTTGACAATCCTATTTTGCATTTCTGCTTGTTTAATTTTATATTAATTTCCCTGCATCTTTGCAATACAGCTTGTACTCTTTGATCATGAACTTCTTTATTATGTCCAAACACTAAAATATCATCAATAAATTGGATTACGCCCTCAAGATCATCTAAATGTTCATATAATTTTTTATGGAATACCTCAGAAGCTGATGAAATGCCAAATGGTAGCCTTAAAAATTTGTACCTACCATAGATTGTATTGAAAGTACATAAATCAGTTTCCTTTAATTTAACTTGCCAGAATGAATGCTTTGCATCTAATGTACTGAACACTGTGGCCCCTGATAGGCGACTAGTCACCTCTTCAAATGTTGGTAATTTAAAATGTTCCCTTTTTATAGCATTATTTAAATCACGGGGATCTAGACAGATCCTTTTGTCCCCACTGGGTTTCTTCACCACTGTCATGCTATTTACCCAATCGGTGGGACCTTCTACCTTTGCTATAATTCCTTGCTTTTGCATTTGTTCCAATTTATTTTTTACTTGTTCCCTAAGAGCAATTGGCAATTTTCGGGGTGGATGTATGACTGGTTGAGCATTTTCTTTTATTTGTATTTTATATTCTCCTGGTAAACAACCAACCCCTTCAAAAACATCTCTAAATTCATGTAATGCTCTGTCCTCGTTTGTTTTTATCATCATTATTCTTTTTATCAATTCTAGCTCTTCGCATGCATCTTTGCCTAAAATGGGAACGGAATCAACATCCGCTACAATAAACTTCAAAAAAATAATAATTTTGTTTGTAGTTTACTTTCATGTAACACTTTCCCATCACTACTATTTTACTTCCAGAATAACCATGCAATTTTATTGATGTGTTTGTTAAATCACCCTCGGAAACACATAATAACTTTAAATATCTTTTGGGGATAATATTCACATCCGCTCCTGTATCTAATTTAAATTCAATTGGATAATTATTTATCAGTAACTGAGCAAACCATTTATCAAAATTATCTGACTTTATTACCTGATCGATAGCCTCCCCATGGCCCTCATCCTGTACCGCATACACTGCTTTGCACATCCTAGAGAAGTGATTGATGCGATTACACTTAAAACATGTCCAAACGCTGGACATTGATACAGCTTATGTTTACCACCGCACTTTTGACAATTAAACAGACCGGCACTCTGATACGACCGTCCACGATTATTCGCACCACCACGTTGACCAGGGCGCGGACCCGCCGGGCCGCTACCGCCTACGCTGGTTCCGACGCTCCCGCGAGCACCACCAACGCCGCCGCCTCGCGACGAACCTTGCCCGGCGAACGGTTTTCTCTGATATCCTCGCTGGTTTCTTCTAACACAGTATACATCCATTGATCGCGATTGGGTCTCCTCGTGATTGGCATTTACTCCATGAACATGATGTTCCGAATTTTCTGTTTTTATATTCACCGCTTGCGCTCGCGACAATTCCGCCAAGCGACAGATGTCGATTGCTTTTGACAACTTCAAATCCATTTCTCTCAGCAGTCTTTCACGTAGGCTGCTATCCCTCAATCCGCAAATCAATCGATCTCGTATCAAATCTGTGCACAAATCTTTGAAGTCGCATTTGGCCGCCATCTTATTTAATTCAAACACGTATTGTTCCAAAGACTCCAATTCACCTTGATCTCTTCTGAAAAACATGTGACGTTCTATCGTTAGGTTCTTTTTCGGAACAAAAACTTTATCAAAGTTCTTTATCAAATCTTCCACTGACTTTATTTCCTCTTTGTTTTCAAACTGGTCGTAAACTTCCCTGCATCGATCTCCAATGACGTGCAACAATATATTCAGCTGCACCTTTTTATCTTTCTTAGATAGCTCGCACGCTTCCGTGTAAATAGTAAATGATTTTTTCCAATTATCCCACTCTTTGCATAAATTTCCAGAAGTTACATTTGCCAAGTTGTTTTCGAATAAAAATGGCTGCGGCGGTTTCAATACGGACTCCATTGTGGTGGCGTGTTATATTTTATTTTCCAATCCTTTTCACTCTTGTAGCTTGTCTTCACTTGTGTAGCACTACGGATAGTTTAACTGCATATTTCTTTCTTATTTAGGGAATTTCACTCGGCTGCGCCATGTTAATGTTTTATTTTATAGGGAGGAGACAATGAAACAACTCGTGTGGTAGCCATGACTGTCTATTTCATTTCTACCAACTACCTCATTATATCTATAATTATATAATCTTCCTACAACTGATAGTCGCACTTCTACATTTTATTGAACTATTTTTTATTGAGTGGTGACAAAAGAGGGCATGTTTTTGAGGTTCGGTGCAGCATATCGTGTGCCATTGGTTCTATTTTGATTCTGAACAAGGAACCCAATACTTACGTTCACAAACGTTCCGTATTCAGTACCATTTTTAAAGTAGATAAAGATTGCTTCAAAAGAAATTGTTTTTATGTTATTAATATCCTATAATTTTAGCAAAGGTCTTTGAATAAACAATGATCATAACCACTGCACCCTACAAAGGTTTTAAAAGAAAAATCAAAATTCAAAGTGCTTTATTTTCTTTAGACCTTACAGGACTCTCGGACACGTCACAAAATTTATAAATACATAAGTAAAACTAGAAAATAAAATGATCATTTTGATTTTTGCTCACTTCAATCCAAAACAAAAACAGGGAAGGAATTACAAATCGAGGCAGAAGCATAATCCTGGATTATCCACGACGAGGGTTACATATATCATAATAATAATAATAAAAAAATGTATAGGCCCCAGAAGCTGTGGTTATGCAACGTCTGCGGGCGGTGGCAAAACTAAGCGAGTTGGCAATACTAGTGTTGTGCTAAAGAAGTGAAGAAAGAAGTGTGTGGATATTTATATGTTCGATAAATCATGACATCACGTGCTACAATCGATCAAACGATCAGCAAAGAAATAGGTAAGTACCTACCAACTCCAAGAACTCCAAGAAATACCCTGAAGACACAGAAGCTATCGAAAGTGGATATTTTTAACCGACTCCAAAAAGGGAGAGGTTCTCAGTTCGTCAGCATATTTTTTTTTTTAATGTATGTATGTTTCTTGATGTTTCCGCCTATGAGTAACTGATTTTAGTGATTCTTTCACTATTGTATAGAGAATGATCCCGAAGTGGTCCCATAATTAGTATTTATCCCGTTAAACTTATAAAGCAACATAATATTTTAGGAGAATCACGACTAGCTACCACAGTTTTGGTGATATTGCAATTGCAATTGTTAAAAGATTTTGATGATTCTTTCGTTGTTGTATAAAAATTTATTTTGAGGTACCTATAAGTTTTATTCGCGAGGAATTGCTATGTATGACGTAAAACGTAGGTTTGTAAAAATTCTTCAGAATATGATAATTTCATTATCACCTAATTAATGGTTTCCATGGCAACGAGCGTCAATAGTTTCATCCATGTATCATCAAAGTAAATTAGACTTGAATTACTAGATGACTAGATGTCGTCAGTGTAAACTAAATTTGCACATGAACATAGACCTTCGGTCAGGTTAAGTAAGGTAGGAGTGATTTCGTTCGTCCGAGACTTACCGGAATTTGAAGTCGGTTTATCGTTTTTTAAAACACGCCAAATTATTTACTGCCAACCACATCTGTCAACCGCTGATCGATCGTAATGTACCTATTGTATATGCGGGTAGGCAGTAGTTGATTAAGGCAAACATTTCCTGCATCTACTCGCTTCGTAGTTTTGATATCCTTTGTGGGTAAAAAGCACTAAATTATAAGCCAAGTGTAATGCCAAGTTACGTCAAAAGGCGTTATTTTGAATTCAGAATGTTGGTGCTGCAAAGTTCTTCAACTACAACAATTCAATATCTTGACATATTGTGCTAGAATCTAGCAGATAAATCAAACGATCAGCAAAGAAATAGGGAAGTACCTACCAACTCCAAGAACTCCAAGAAATACCCTGAAGACACAGAAGCTATCGAAAGATGATATTTTTATACTGTCAACCACATCAATCAAATTAAGTAGGTAGGCATTTCAATATTTTGTGTAAATTTGTATGTTCATAAGTTTAAAATCCATGATCGTAAAACCATTGTCCCTAATTTTCAAAAGCTTTGATCACAAAACAACAAATTGGTCATATATGACGACGCAAAACCGTTTGAAAACGAAGCATTCCTTAGAAATAACTATTTATTTAAATAATTAAGGCTAATGCCCTGATAGGCTGTTTAACTTGTTGATTTTAATTGAATTATTCCGCAGATTTTTACAGTCATGTAAACCTAAGTCCAGAATATTCTTAAATTTGAACAATTAATCAAGCTTATTGTTTTACCGTTGATTTTCACATTTGTAAATAGTATATTATATTTATTATTAGATTAATTTATAATGCTAAGGCGATAAGGTTTTCAGTGTTTTCGATCCTATAAAACACAAATCAACAACTTTTTGTTGTTGAATTGTGCGCCACGGAGCGGAGGTGGCCCGGTGTTCAAGCAACAGCTATTAATGTTTATACTAATTTGTAAACCGAAACAATAGTTAAGAAACAACTTCATAAATTACATTACCAAAATTGTTTTGAAAATAGTTTATTGCACGCCACGTGGTTTTTGAAAAAAGGCGGTGGCGCGCGGCGGGCGTCGCGCCATTACTTTGTGAGCCTCGGTCGAGGAAGGTTGTGTCTTGTGAATGGAACAAATACTTGATCTTGTGAGTACTTTTGTAATTTTAACCATAGATATAGCTACTTATTTTATCATAAGAATTGGAGATTGTAAAGTTTTAAATCTAAAATAAAAGTGTCAGTGTAAAATAAATGGTTCTTAGTTTGCAATGAGTGATCCTAGTGAGAGTGGTGACGTTGGCCTTACTGGCACCAGTTCGGCTGACCTCACTTTTTCTAAAAATCCTCCAATATAGAGGTATATATTATTTCCCTCTCATCGGATATCCTACTCACGGCTACTCTCCTCAGGGAAAAGTTTCAATAAAAGTTCTAACATACCGTTCGCTTGATTTAACGCGTTCAAATACAGCCTTTGTGCACCGCACCGCGGGCACCAACAGGAAAGCTCTTTTGGGCACAAACAGAACATTCCTGGATCACTAATAGTAGTGCAGGATGCTGGTTTAACTTGGGCACGTACCTATTTTCATACGGTATTTTATCGGGCCTCTATAATCTTTGACTATTGCTATATGTGGAAATATTCCATAATAGTCGCTATTTTCGAAGCATTTGTTGTACCAATTACCGATGGAACCAATCTATAAAAGGTATCCCAATGAAGTGTTGTGTTGTGTCGCTCTAGACAAGGCTTTTTTGAGTCTGGAGGTTCAGTCGCTTTAAGAGTAACACTAGTAGGTATTTTCTTCATCATTATGATTCCGAACCTACGAGTATATAGTATCACTCTGAGGTTTAAGCCTGCCATTGCTTAAACCAATTTAATTTGGTTATCCTAAGCTCTACGCGTCCAGCAATTGTCCGAAACTATTACTTAGCCGTCGATCTATCGTATTGTACTTATGCTGGTAGGTAGTAATTTCCCGCATCTACTCGTTTAGTTTTGATATCCTTTGTGGGTAAAAAGCACGAAACTGAAAGCCAAGTGTAATGCCAAGTTACGTTAAAAGTTATTCCAAGAATTGTTACTGGCGTTATTTAAATTCAGAATGTTGGTACTGTAAGCTTTTGCGCACAAATATTGATACCTTGGCATAGGGAGGCTATAGTAATAAACAGTTTTGTTGGAAAATAAAGTATAAATTCAATCGAGCATGTGAATACTACGGATTCCTATGAAATGTTAGAATAAATATTTTATTCTAAGCTGATTTCATTTCCGTCTCGACAGAATAAAATTATATTGTAGATGAGATGCTCATTTATTTGTTTCTTGGAAAATCGAGTTACTTCCTCGTTTCGATTGAAATGGAAACATAGAATTGCAAATACTGTTATAAAATTAAATATCCAATGTTCGTCGAACAAAACAAATCTTATTTTTATATCTACTACCTAAATAACACTTATACCTGTTATTTTTAAATGTACCGGACCTTTGATGAGCAGAGCAAAATACCTTTACAGTATGAATTCGTTATAATTATGATATGTAAGTACTAATTTCTGCAAATTTTTAAGGGTTTTTAATTTAATGATGATTTATGATACTTTACGTCCTTCCTTAAATTCTTAGTACAAAGTTAGAAACCAAAGACCATCGCAGTTCAAACCAGCCACAGGTAAGTAAATCTAAAATTAATTACACCGGCCGGCGACCTCTGATTAGCCTCGCTTTGGTCGATGCACTCCGTACCTGCAAGATAGTGTACACTCACGAGCGATGCAGAGATTACAGCTATTCATTGTGAAACTACTACCCTAAAGCTAAACACTGTGATAGCCGAGCGCGAATGACATACTTCTGCGAGTATTGAACGACATCCTTCTGCGAGTATTGAACGACATACTTCTGCGATTATTGAACGACATACTTCTGCGAGTATTGAACGACATACTTCTGCGAGTATTGAACGACATACTTCTGCGAGTATTGAACGACATACTTCTGCGAGTATTGAACGACATACTTCTGCGAGTATTGAACGACATACTTGCTGTTTAACGATTTGAATGTAGCATTGACATACTAAACGTTCTAGTTACATATATTTCTGCGAGTATAGATCGCTGCACTTGCTGTTTAACGATTTGAATGTAGCATTTACATACTAAACGTTCTAGCTAGATAACTTCTGCGAGTATTGATCGCTGCACTTGCTGCTTAACGATTTGAGTGTAGCATTTACATACTAAACGTTCTGGCTATATTTAGCAAAGTCAAATATTTTAAAACACTTCACTTCAATATTTTTAAGTTGGAGTAAAAAATAAAACTAACTGAAACAATCAAATCTAAGGACACGTACAAACAACCTGTAATCAGTTTAGATGCAGCTTTACGAAATAAATTTAATTATATACACGCCTTTAACTACAACACCAAAATCTGGTTATAATGAATTGTTGAATCCAATTTCCCGCCTTTCATTGATCCGTGTTCCATGAATTCTACACTAATTACGAACACATTGTGCTGAAGTAAGTAGTTGAAACAATGGTTGGTTCCACAAAGCAATAGCGTTCAATTTATCATGTTATCCATAATTGTCAAACTAAAATATTTGAACTACTATTGGGATTAGACTAATCTAATCCCAATAGTAGTTCAAATATTTTAGTTCGTTTATATTAATCTATTACAGTTAGTAGCTGTGGATATGGATGAATAAGACTGGTTAAGTTAAGCCGAAAAAAGTATTACATATTTCCAGGCTAAGTTACCTTATGTAAAAGTTATATCGGATATACAATAATTTGATGTTTTCGTAACTGTTTTTTAAGTATCACGGGATAAATAGAAATCCTGCGCCAGAAATAAAAAACGCTTCTTATAAACCTTAACCACATCGTAAAGGTAAACCACTTCGGGATCATTTTCAAGGAATAATCAAAATCGGCTGACAATTGGTGAAAACATGACGTAACAAACATACAATATAAAAAATATGCAGCTGAATTGAGAACATTCTTTTATTGTAGTCGGTTAAAAAATGTGACCGATAAATACCTTATATAGCTTTTAGCATGTTATAGGATTCGCCGATTCCGCAGCTAATAAAAATTCAAAATTCAGAGTGCTTTATTTGCTTTATACCTTACAGGACTCTTGGACACGTCACAAAATTCAAATTACATATTTAAAATTAGAAAATAAAGTGATCACTTTGATTTTTGCTCACTTCAATATTTTTCTAAGGTAAAGTAAAGAAGCGAACAAGAAACCTTTACCTTGTTAGGTTGTTAGTTTTCGAGTTGGAGCAAAACTTGTCCCAAGCTTTTTTATCCTCTAGATAATCTGATATTTTGTAGTAAGTAGTAAGTAAACAAAGGATATGTTTGACAATTTGTTTGAATTTATTTATTGATAATTTTTTCAACTTTTTTGGTATTTTGTTGTAGAAGCGTATACATTGCCCTAATAAATACGAGCCCCGTTAATAAATACGAGGCATAGATCCATAAAAACTATTTATTACGCCACCCGTCGCACAACTTAAAACCTTTTACCAGAAAAAATGCGCTGTAGTGGTACAACCACCTAGAGACTCGTTGTGGATAGGCTCGTCATCACGCAGTTAACCGCATACTTAAATACACGTAGATTACGTGTACGATGTAAGGTGATCTAGGATAATTAGTGGATAAAACGCCTTGGGTAGGTTTTCAAAAGGATCAAATAAGTAATCCTTCTTGGTCGAACGCATAATTTTAAATTACCTAGGCCTAGAAAAAATATCAGATTTATATTCACTTCAGAATTGGAACCGTTAAAGTCCTACGCAACTTATCTACAATACCATTGTTGAACGCAGTTACTTCAAGTTAAAAAGACCTAATAGACCTAATAGACTTTAAATCTAATAATTTGGCATGTTTTAAAAAACAATAAACCGACTTCAAATTCCGGGTTATAGATAATATTCATCTATGTCTTGGACGAACGAAATCACCCCTCTCTTACTTTGCCTGACCGAACGTCTATGTTCATGTGCAAAAAATTTAGTTTACACTAGTGAGATCTAGTTATAATTCAAGTTTAATTTAGTTTGATGACACAATGATGAAGCTATTGACGCCTGTTGCCATGGAAACCATCAATGAAGTGGTAGTGTAATTATCATATTCTGAAGAATTTTTACTAACTTACGTTTTACGGCGCAATTCCTTGAGAAGCAAACTTATAGGAGACCACCTCAAAATCAATTTTTATACAACAACGAATAATCATCAAAATCTATTAACAATTGACAGAGATATCACCAAAACTGGAGAATCACGACTAGCTACAAGTTAGTTGTTATTCTCCAAAAATATCATGTTGCTTTTTAACTTTAATGGAATAAATACTAATCCCTCGGGAATATTTTTTTATGGGACCACTTCGGGATTATTATCTATACAACAGTGAAAGAATCAGTAAAATCGGTTACCCATAGGCGGATATATCAAGTAACATACATACAATGACAACTTTATTGACAAAGAAAATTATAATTCAACAATAAAAACAAATTAGAACTAGTATTTACATTTGAAACAATTATGCTGTTGTAGTCAGAAGCTTTCCCAAGACCACCTCAAAACTTTTTAAAAACCCGGAGAGCCTCGGTACCCCACGGAGCTAGGGTCTCGACCCCAAAGGGAGCAATTGTATAGGCTCGGTCGAGACCTGCATATTTGCGTCTCTTGAGATCCTCGGCCATATCTGCCGCCGCACTAGCCCTTACGGATGTCCTCGGAAGATGGGAAGGCGCAAGTGTGTCGACGCATGTAGCGTCCGTCCCACACAATAGGCCTCCCCAACTCCCATGCCGTCGGGCCTCTTACCATCGTCACGCAGCAGACCATTCGGTTCGAGAATAGCTGGTACGTTAGCGGTGACACAGGCCTGCCGGATGACGTCGTTAGGGCTGGCATGACGAGACATCCGACCGGCGGCCCTAGTACAGGACCAAGCTGTTCGACAGCAGTACCGCACTGGCATTGATGAGGCGCGCAACACATTGCACCTAACCGAAAACATGTTGCGATACGGAAAGTTACGCGATCCAATACATACATAATAAAAAAAACATACACACATGAACAGAACCTCCTCCTTTTTGAAGTCAGTTAAAAATGTAACTTATATCGAGTATTGGAGCATTGAATGTATGTATGAGCTGGTGAGAAGGCTTTGTAAGTTACAACTTGTGAAATACTTTGTTGAGGTTCATAATGCAATTTGACAGCCGAATTGATTCTGATGTATGAATAAAAACGGCTGCTTTAGGAATACTACGTTGGTTTCCGAAAACAGCTAGGTAGTTAGTTCATCTTGTCCAATATTAATGTCCACCTGAAAGATTGATTGATCTTTATAATATTGCTAGACATACATGGGACTAATTGATGAATTACAATATCTACCAATATTAATAAATAAAAAATTTGGATTTTCAGTCAGTCAATTTTAATCGAAATCCGCCCCATTGCAACGTTTAAAGAGAGGTATCTACTCTTCATAAAAGTTGCAACGGGTAAGCAGTCTGTTGGTTTCGAAGATCGGAGATCGGTTTCGAAACCCTTATGATCTCGCTTTTTCTGTCCTTTATTCCGTCCTTAATATCTCAGCAACAAAAAAGTCGTAAAAATACCCATTCCCCCACTCTATCTCCAGAGTTTGCAGAGCGATCCATCTAAAAAGTATGTAGCGATTGTAGATATGGATCTTTATTTTACAGGAAAAATATAGAGAAGATCACTAAGTAAATCACTTAAAATAAGTAAGTAAATCACTTGGTAAGCAGCTCACTTTTTGGAAAATTGACAAAAAAGGGGAGAGGGAATAATTTTCAAAAGGCTACCTGCTAAAAGGCATTGGTTGGCCATCTCAAAACAGTTTTTGATATTCCTGTAGGTTACATAATTACGAAATATACTGAAAATGTCGAATATTTTACGAGGGTAATAACCCTCTATACTTTGCAAAACGATTCATCGAAAATGTAGGTACCTTAAATTTTTAGTTATTCATTAAATAGCAATGTCTCTAACCGGTACCTACCGGTATAGTACATCAATATGTGCCGAGAGTTTCGAACGTTTGTCAAGTGTACCAATGTACACTTGACAAACGTTCGAAACTCTCGGCGCGCGAGTCACACTCGCACTTGACGGATCTTGTTTCTGTTGACGCCAGTCAGAAAACACAAAACACTTATATCCTAACAATTGTTTGTGTTACAAAGTAAAGAGTAAATCATCTAGGGTTGTTGTTGACGTTTCGCTGTGAAGGATATCGAGACAAAGCATTTACGATCTTCTTTTATCAACAAAGATCGTACAAAGTTGTGGAACGTTGTCCAGCGTTCCGGATTAGAATCACAACCAGTCATGTCCGAAAAGGATTCGTAAGGGGATTTCTTCTATTCAAACATCACGATTACATTAAGTTTTTCTCTTTATGGAATTTTCTATTATATGTAGCATTTGAATGGATTAAGCTGTGGACAGGCACAATAGTTTGAATTGCACAAGAATAAGAATTTTGCAGTAACGGCTATGCAATTATGACCAATTAATGTACTCGGTGCTGATATATATACGAATATAATTAATTTTGTATTATTTGAACCCTGGAATTGGTTTAATTTATTTATAATTAAATGTTTAAGATTCTGGAAAAAAACCTTGATACCTATAAAGTAGGTAAATAATGCTTATTAATTCAAAATAGCAATCTTCACTAACATTTCATTTTCACGATTGACTTCACTCACTTCTTGCATTGACAAACAAGATTTATTGACACCATATTCATTTTAAAAAACTCTCCCGAAAGTGAACCGAAGCTGTTTGCGTGTCGCTGACAAGCCTCAAGACAGAATCGCCTTTAAAAAGAGATGCGATAGAGGTTAACCTACTTAGAGAAAATACGGTTGACCATTGAGCTTGACCATTGATTTAGATTGACCATTATGTACATCGAATAAAGGCCGATGTTAAGCTAGCCGTAGAAACAAGCCATTTTTTTAAATAGTCTGAAATGAAAAGGGTAGCGATATTTTAGAAACGTTTTTGGCTAAGGATCTTACTTCCGAAGCTATGTAAAGTTTAGGTTAGGTTTAATAAATACCTAAGAAGTCAAGAGATAGGTACTTTGCGGAAACAATTGCAATTGCCAAAATCTAAGCATAATGCGATCCAAAAAAATGCAGTAGTACCTACGAGTAAATAAAATTGTATGCATACCGCATTTTGGTGGATCTCTACACAGAAGGAGTTGTGGGATTGTTTCTGAGGTGTTTTAATAATATTTTTTTTAATTCGTTTAGCCAAATCTTGAAAAGCTGTTATTAAAAACCACGTGAATAAAATTCCACCTTTATGCTATTTCTGTGATAGGTAAAAATGGTACACGTTTTGTTAAAGTGCTACCTTGACACTGCTAAAATATTAGCTGTTTTACTGACACGCCTTTCTCGAATATCATACTTTAAAACAAGATATGATGTGAACCATCAGAATTCGAAGTAACGATGTGAAGCGGACGTTTTATGTTCGCCTTATGAAGAAAGATTGAAACAATGATTGTACAATTTTCAGTGTCACTGGTCTTTATTTTTGTAAGAAATTTGTAAGAATAATAATCAACACTCATCTAATCATCACAAACTTAGAACTCACCTTACGTTGGTACCATCTACCCATGATTAGATTAGCAGTAAAATTCAGAAAAAGTGTCACGAAACAGCCATCTTTACGCGTTCTCAACGCTGGAAACGTGTCACGCGTAATGCTGTAAGTAGGTGCCATATTTTCACAGCATATGTATCAGCTAGTGTGCAAGCTAATTTTACAAAAACGAAAAAACAACATATTAACCATTAGTATGGAAAACAGCAGGCATTTATAGTTATGACGGAATAAAACCCTGAACACATTACACTCCTATTTTAGGCAGTCGTCGTGTAAAATTAATGATTAAACGAACTTGTACGTGAAGTTCTATCATAATTATACGAAGTGCTTAGTCCGAAGAGGTCAGTAGACAAGTGGTAGTATCTACTATTAAGCGTACTACATGTGTTCTAATAATATCTAATTCTACTAACCTAGAGGACTAAGCACGAGTATAATCACACTTCACAATATCTGCAACCTGGCGATTTGTTGTGTGAAAATATCATACGCGTGTGGCTGACCGCAGCGCAAAGTAACTGTCAATCAACTTCTTGCTATAAATCAGTCTCTAGCTTTTGCTCATGGCACCACACGTTTTATTTTATGAAAACAAATGGCCCCGTGTCTATGTGATGCGTAACAAACGCGTAAGAGCCGTACAAACTGGAATGACAATGAGTTCTGATAATTGGAACAATTTTGCGTGGTTTCTGCTAAATTTCGACACCTTTCACTCCCTAGCGGCTTAGGCACGTTCGACTCGGAGAGGTGTTCGTTCAGGCTTTGTCCAGCTCACTGAAATTCATAATTTAACACAGTTCGTTATATAGTTTTGGCATTCAGAAATCTTCCCCACCATGAAATGATTTTTGGCCTGGTTATCATGCGCCCAGTGAATTCTATCCAACTGATCCAACCGATCCGATCAGAACGGCCACATTACATTCTAGTAAATATTTAATGTCGGGAAAACATACGCGAACATTTCGTTGTATAAACAGCGAATCCCAGCGTGTGTTGAAAAATCGGCAACTCCCGTTTGAAGGCTTTGTGCATAGCAAAGCAGAAAGTGATTGGGGCCGAGGGTATTGGCTGACTCGATTGTCCTTCGAATATTTATTCATAAAAAAACAGATGTCTTATAGAAAGCGTTATATCCACTCTACCGCGCTAGAGATTTTCTGTTGGTTCTAAGTTCAAGCTTAACATCTAAGTTCTACATATACCTTCGCAGGTCAAAATAATTTTTTTTTACATTTCTTGGTTATATGGATAGATATAAATTCTCTGCTAGAGGTTAAGCCTCACGATAAAACTAGAACTCACCTCACTATAAGTACTATACAGCTGAACAGTAAAGTTACCAGAGAATAATTCATTAATTCATAAACTATTTAAGCCTTGCTAACCCATTTAAATCGTAACACGATTCAGCAAATAAATCAGAGGTACCAAATCACTGGATACGGGATTATTCCGTCAAAATGGTTGTTTTAATTATGCACGGCGCTTGCGAAACGACGCAAGTTCTACATATCGTATGTAACACACACAGGTGGTTAGATACTTCAACATTTTTTATGCGTTTATTTGTGTAGTAAGCACGTCGTTTATCTGGTTCCTATAACTCAGCCTCTATTTATATTTTGGAATTAAATGACTGTATCATAGATAAAAGAAAATAGTGGTATTTTTTTGGACTGATTCATAGGCATTTATTTTATTATTTGTATACACTAAATTATGATTTTATTACAATCTTTTGATTTATATTTAAGTCAACTGACTGAAAATGTGAAAACATATTGTCCGACAAGCTAGACCAACTCACACTTCGCATATCTATAACCTATCTATAAGCTACTTCAGTAACGACTTAACAATTATAATTATATTTTTACTACGTTATCATCCTTAGTATACTGCCTTAGCTGGATAATTTGTAGCGTCACGCATGGGGCCAACAAATTAGCGCAAATAAGAGCTATTCCAATTCACCCTAATATTCCATCAGGGGAAATCTGAAATTAAAAAAGTTAATTCCAGTTTTCCTCCTTAAAGATTGAAAAAGATGCCCCTTAAGGTACCTAACTGGAATAATATTTATTTAGTAGTTTGGTCACGCGCTGCTTACCATCAGACTAGTGTTCACTACTAGTTATTTCACTGCGAGGTATTTCAGTTCTTCTCGACAGAGACAGGCATGTTCAGCAGTGGATACATGTTTACATAAATAATAATAATAACGTTTATTGAAAAATATTTGAGACTTAAAATTATTACATCGTTGATCCCCAAACTAGGATAAACCAGTATCTTGGGGACCACCTAAAAAAAAAAAATGACGTCCACTACTGAACATGCCTTCCCGTTGGGGTTGTACCCTATTGGGAGTCAACCATTGTGAAATTTTACAGATTACCTACCTATTAACCCTACTAATGGTGTGAAGACAACATGAAACACATTTTGAGGATTGTGCCTCAAAAAGTAAGTAATTGAAGCTTGCTACGTCGTAGTGAGAAGCTACGCCGTAGACGTTGCTACGCCAATAGCAGCTACGACGTTTGCTACGAAAAACTGCGATATTTATTATATAGTACAGATTTCAATGCTTTTCGGTTATAGAACGTTTGTGACACTTCCAAAGGTTTTTGGTTGAAAATCAGCTATTGTGCTTTTTAGGGTTTCGAAGATCGGAGATGGGTTTCGAAACCCTTATGGTCTCGCTTTTTCTGTTTTTTCCCATCTTCAATATATCAGCAACTACAGCAGCAAAGAACTTGAAATTTAAATAATTATACATTTTGTGCGCTTGTAATAAAAAAAAATAAATGAAAAAAACTAAAAAATTAAAATGAAAATTTTCAGTACAAATTGTGATGTCGAAATTTTAAAAGAGACACACAAGGTCAAATGGCAAAACCAATAATAATAACCAATATATGAAATATGGTCAAAAAGGGGGGGTTTTTTTTTTAAAAGGGGGCCCGTCTTTTAAAAATAGCGTTCAGTACAACAAACATTGCTGGTGAGTTTTAGCTATCCCTCACCGAGTTGGATATTAAATTAAAAATATCGTTATGTACAAAACGGTTTTTGAAATATCTGTAGGTTTCATACTTTTTGAAATATTTTGGAAAATCTCGAAAATTTTACTATAACCCTCTATACTCCGAAGTTTGCAAACCGATACATCTGAAATGTAACCTTTAATTTTTAGGTATTCAATAAATAGCAAAGTCTCTATCCGGTACCTTTAGTACACATTGTTATACTTGACAAACATTCGAAACCCTCGGCGCGCGAATCACACTCGCACTTGACGGAACTTGTTTCATTTGATGTTTTTATTCCCCCTCTTATTTTTTTTTGTAGGATGTTAAATTAGTTAAAAGTTGCCCTCACAAATTGCTAGTGTGTCATAAAACGTAGCACACCTAATCAAATGTTCGGTGCCAGAGCCAGCGTAATCAGAGACGCCATAAAGATGAGTGCAGCACACATTCCGTAGTATTAACATAGTTCATTACATTTGCCTGAGTGAAACTAGCAATGGATGTTTTTGCTACGATATCGACAGGGCAAGAAAGTTGCTGCGATCTGAAAAAAAATATCATATAAAAAATGTCTAGTAATTGAATTCGTGTGGAAGAGTCGAAGGCACTACCAAAATGAGATGTCACCGAAAAAGGCTTGTTGACAACATTCTATGTGAACAAAGTCTTGAGTGCATTGTTTGAAAAACAAATTTCCTGCATACTGAGTAAAGAAATAACTAAGAAGTCCTGCAATGACAAAAGTTGATTTGGGCAGTAGATAATCATTTATCGAATTAAAACGCAACCCTTACTATTAGGGTTGCATCCATTATCGGTAATGCATTATCTGAAAATATACTGATTGGTCGTAGTGAGACTATAGTAACTAAACTGACCAGTGCCAGGACAAAAAATAAAAAATAGCATTTCATCCGTAGCAAAATTCGGTCACTTCTGAATCGGTTTCAAAACCTAACTAGGCTAAAGAAACGTACCTACCCACAATAGTATATTGAAGCTAACATTATTCCGCTTGCATGGAGAAATTCACTTAAAAGCGTGACATCTTCTTGCAGCAACGTATTCTAATTGCTTTGACAAAAAAAAGGCTTTGTTCATTTCACATTACTTGCTGAAATTTCTAAAAAGAAACATTTTAGTTGCTTTTCTGACTGAAATACTAGACTTTGTAGGGTTTAACTGAGAAAACTACTTTAATAATAGCATACTATTCCTTGTATTTATATCAATGAAATAATATAAAGTAAGGAACCAGACCATCTAGGTGCCGTGGCTGTCACGGCGTAAGAATCGACCTCTCTAACTTAGCCCGTGGACGTTCACGTAAGAACCGACTAAGAGAACCTACAAGGGGAAGGGCAGCAGTTAAGTTCGATTTATTTTTATCACCTCAGTGTCTGTGAAATTTTTTGTGGTAGGTAGTAGGGAAAGCTGACGGTACAAAGCTCGCGGCATATCACCTATGCACTCGATGGACCAATCAAAGCTACGCTGGACGGATTCCTACAAGACTGTACCAGGAAGGCAGCAGTGCAGGAGGAAGGCGCCGGATTGTGAGGCGTGCCATTTGACCACGATCACTTTGTGAAGTCTATAGTCGTTACATCAAGAAAAGAAAAAAAGAAACCAGACATATTGTTTGGGCATTCTAATCTCTGCTGAATGTATTTATTGCCATGCGACAGGATTTTATCTAATAAGTTTCAACTACCTTGTTACAATAGTCCCAAAAGTAAATTTCCAATAAAAAATTTAAGATAAGACGCTACACAAAAAGTGCCTATCAAGCCACTTAGCAAATAATTATTTTGCACGCTACGTAACTAACCAAGTGGAATAGGCCCCATCATAATTAATCAATTAGAGATATGCCTGGAGACTAAAGTTGATATAAATAAATATATGTCTGATCCGACAGATGTGTAGGATGTGCCACGCCTGCGTACAATATGTATCATACGGGTGTTCCAGTAAGTAATATTAAATACATGTATGAACATAGAAGTAGAAAAAAAACATTTAATTAAGATGTAGGTACACATCTTAATTAAATGTTTTTTTTAAATTAAAAATATAATGAATGCGTCAGAAGACTGAATAATTTTCTACCAAAAAAATAAAAATAATGACAATATCATCTCATGCTTAAACCTTCTGCTCGGCGCGATGGAACATAAAGGTCTAGTCTTTTCAGAAGCTACGATCAAAGTAAGGGCTCTCCACAGGTCATACAAGGATGTTACTCGTATGTTTGATACACTAATACATAGACTAATAATCTGAGTAAAACCGCCCATCTTTTACGTAGTTTGCCACAAAATTCTACTCATAAAGCAGGATAGAAGGTCTAACTCAAAAGCTCGTACCTACCTTTATGTAAATTTTGTATTGCAATTTCTTATTTTGTTGTTAAATAGTATGTTCAATTTCTACCGCTTCCGCTGTCTTCGGAAAAATGTAGAAATTGGCCACGTTCCAATCAGCCAATCGGTTATACCTACCTTGTTTAGTTTGTGAATTTGTAGATATGTCGCTGCCGGATTGTAGAATCCCGTTTGTTAAATGTAAGAGCAAGACAAACTAAGTCACATGCAAACATTATCTCTGCAAGTCAGCTTGCACACGACCCTAATACATTATGCACCTCGGCAATGGTACTTTGCGAGTGTGCTGCCGAAAGCTCTATAAAGAATTACCCACTGCCCTGGAATGCAATTGTTTTAGTGGAATGGTCATGGGTATGGATGATGACCTTACATTACCATATCCAGTAAAAAATTTTATTCATTTATTTTTCTACTAATTTAATCGCATCAAACGACAGGAACGCGTTTGGCTTAGAGAAAACATAAAATAATCAAACTTATGATAGCTATTTCGGTTTTATGAACGCAATATCAGGTTTTAGCTATAAAGCGAAATTCAGGGAGATATAACAAATTAAGACAGGTAATTCGAGAGCATTGACTGTGTCTTAATGCTTTAACGCATTCACTGCCCAGCCTCACGCTGGTGCAGAGGGACATGCGCGTTGTGGCCATAAAAGTGTTCGTTTAAGCGCTCAATAACTATCCATCCACTATTAGATCATTTATCAATAAGATTTAATAAAATACGTAAAATGTGCATCAGACTTTTTTTTAAACCAAAATTGACGATACCCATTGCCAATTTATGAACGCAATAAGTTCCCGGATTCCAGCTATAAACTGTATCATTCGCTGGTTCGCTGTGCACCAATGCATCCTCGGGGTCCGACGAGTCAGCTTTTATGTGGTTGGCCAATCACGTACGGATTTCCACAAGAAAGCCACCGGATTGACCAATCACGTTAGACTTTCGTAATGGATTGTTTACGACATCCATGACTTCTGAATTATTAGTTTTATATTTTTGTTTCGTATAGGAAAGTTTAAGAAGAGAAAACCATTTGTAAATGCCATTATTGAGAACCTATATTTTATAAACGCATAAAGGAAAATATCAAAAACAAATAGTGTGTGTTTTGAAGTTTAATCTTCCCAAGAGGTGTGCTTTCGGTGGTTAAGGCAACGGTTTTAGTCAGCTTTCGAAGGAAATACTTATCACACGTGCCATGCGAGCGGTGGACAAACGATCCACTGCAAACTGTCAAAAACCGCTCCCGCCCCCACTTCCTCCCAAAAATGCACCAAAACATTGTTGAAATAAATAAATAGAGGTAAAAATCCATCAAACACGTAAAGGATACAAACATTTTACATTATTGTACACATAAGTACTTCAAAAGTAACATGATACATATCCCCCAGAACACATCTTGCCAGCGATGTTATCAGTTCTTCATACATTTAAACCGAGTGTTCTCCTAAATTGAATGATAAAATCGACCGTACTTCGCACTTTATCATGCTCTATTGCTATTCATGACGCCTCTACGCAATTTGTGTTGTAAGACAAACTTGCTGGTATTGCTAGGGTTTAGTTTCAGAGGAATTCCCATTGAAATTCTGTTCTTCTTTGAAAGGAACATGAAGTTTGTGACTTTTGCGATTGAACATTATCGGGAACGGGACTTACTACTGACTTGAAGTTGAGAGCAATTTTTAAGTAAGAGGATTTATGTTTTATTTATGTTACCTACCTATCTATTCATTTTATAATCGAATATTTTCTTGCCTTCTTAACTCTCCGTTTATAATTCTGAGCTAATCTGCACGTGACTGCATGTAATTAGAGGATCAGAAGCAGATAACCTTATAAAATTATTTTTTTGTGTAAGCTAGTTTTTATGACACAAATAAGATTTAGTTCACTCAACAAAATAAAATGCACACGCTAAACGCAAAATGATACTGAGTTTTGATTTACCGAACACCGTCTTTTGTTCACTCACGTCCGATCGCAATGGCAGTGCACATGCTCCTGAGACTCGACATCGGGAGACACGCGACCGCAGCAATAATCTAGGTCTTGCTAGATTGCCGACGTGACTTTGAGACCAGTGTGTTCCCGTCCTTGCTCTACCTACTTATATTTATGTATTCTTAAAACAGGGGCATTGGTAGAACAGCGTTAGTAGCCTTTGTTGTGTTGTTATGGGGAAAAATAACTTTTTTGATTCTATACGATTTAATATTTGTAACGGCTGGTTCCTTTCCTTACCGTGGGTAAATTGGTTCAAACCACGCGCTCGGTTCATTTTAATATCTGTTAAAAGTTTGTTACTTGAATGAATCGCAGGTGCAAAAAATTATGCTATTAGGTAATGCAATCACGGCCGACTTGCGGGTTCCACAAGCAAATATTCTTGCTTTTCGCGAATATCTCTTAATCCGTCAGTACGTTAACGTTAGGTTTAAGTTAGCATGTATAAAATATAAAAGTTATCTATATGGTTTCAAACGGCCAAAACGTAAAAGGAATATATTTCTATCATGGAGGTGGAAATACGTAAACCAATATGGTGTAGGTTAACTTATCGTACAAAATCCCCGTGTATTTGGCGCGTTAACTTCCCTTATCAATCTGAGCCGAATAATCTCCGTGGGATTAGAATTACGAGCAAACGTACACACTTTCGGCTTTTGTGTAGTACGACTGTCGAACTTAACAAGTACATTTTTAAATAACTACCTTCTGCCCGGCAGTTAGTAGATATCATAGAATAGAATCACATGCATCGACTATACAAGTTTATGTTACCTTCCATAAATTTAGCTCGGAGACACTGTTTTTTTTTTGTGTAGACATATTTATAGACAAAGTGCTCAGTTCTGCCCTAACGCTATTCTCCTGTAATTCTTTGCATCATTGATCCGATTGAAATGATGATGAGTAGGTAAGCAATCAATTGAGTGTGAGAACACAACAAACTGATTGATAAATAAGATAATATTTCAAAACATATTTGCAATTTTGTACATTTTATTTGGAACAATTTTGTAAAATGCCAATCATGAATTTACTATCTTCTAACAGAATTGTTAAAATATATTTTATTACGTCAACATTTTTGCTTGGCATTGGTAGAGCTAAATTCTTTGGAGAGCTCTGTCTCAACAATTTGTATGAAACCAATATAAATGTAAAAATAATACTGGACAATCCACACGGCATTAATTAGTAAGCAGAGCGTATAAAAAAATATTGTATTTTTTTGTATATAACTTAGTAGAGCCAAGTTCTTCGTTAGAGTCAAAATCACAGCCGATTAACTAAACAGTGAAATCGGCTGTCCTCCCGCTTACATTAGGGAGTCCCATGAGTGCGCTCCATTAGTCGAGGGCAGGTGTGAGATTTGCCGTAACCCTTTAATCTGGGGCTGGTTGAGGTCACTCATGTTTGGTATCTGTACCTGTTAGTCAATGTACCTTCCCATTTGTTGGGGCTTTTGTTTCATCATCATTATTTCTGCCGAAAGTCTACAGCTGGATAATAGGTCTACGTTATAGATAGCGACAATGACCGGTCATTTTGCTGCGCTTCGGGATTGGGGATTTGTTTTGAAAAATTCATTTTAAAACAATAGAAATTCTCTTCAGTTAGAGAATGATCAGTAGACAATTATCTATTGTTTGGGATTCCGTATTAAAAGCTAATGAGAGCCATGTTATAAAAAGAAAAATGAATGCAGTTAAATGTCTAATAACTGTGTAATCTCAGACCGTGAGTTCCACTGCTGGGAAGGTCTCTCCATTGCGACATTCTGTACAGTCTTGTGCCATTCGAATCCACCCTCCCTCTCTACATGTAATTAAAAAGAAAAAAATAGAGCTCGAACTGTTCTAGCAACAGTTTAAGCATCTGCACGATGAACCATGCACTAAACTAATATTTGGTTTGTGCTTGCGAATTAAAACATTTACCATATTTTATTACCATCTGCCTGCAGCTTTGCACACGTCGCGTCGCTAAGACGACGTGTCCTATATGCAGGAACACACTAGAAATACAGGGAAACATGTACGAGACGATTCAGAAAGGGATCTTGTCAGAGTTGTCAGCCTTACGTCCCCTCGCTTGGATGACCTACAATTATATCTACACTCTCCTATAATCTACATTCAATTTATTTTATTCATATAGATTCACAGGGAACACTTAGTCAAGTCAAACAGATTCAATATTTTATTCATATAGATTCACAGGGAACACTTAGTCAAGTCAAACAGATTCAATATTTTATTCATATAGATTCACAGGGAACACTTAGTCAAGTCAAACAGATTCAATATTTTATTCATATAGATTCACAGGGAACACTTAGTCAAGTCAAACAGATTCAATATTTTATTCATATAGATTCACAGGGAACACTTAGTCAAGTCAAACAGATTCAATATTTTATTCATATAGATTCACAGGGAACACTTAGTCAAGTCAAACAGATTTAATATTTTATTCATATAGATTCACAGGGAACACTTAGTCAAGTCAAACAGATTCAATATTTTATTCATATAGATTCACAGGGAACACTTAGTCAAGTCAAACAGATTCAATATTTTATTCATATAGATTCACAGGGAACACTTAGTCAAGTCAAACAGATTCAATATTTTATTCATATAGATTCACAGGGAACACTTAGTCAAGTCAAACAGATTCAATAAATTTCAAACACAAAATAAAATTCATAATAGTTATACAAATCAAATAAAATAACACAAGCTTCGTAGCTGCAATAGCATTGTCAAAATGTTAAATAAAATAAAAATGTCCAATTTCAAATGTCAATAGG
Organism: Eupithecia inturbata; assembly: GCA_963662085.1. NCBI lineage: Eukaryota > Metazoa > Arthropoda > Insecta > Lepidoptera > Geometridae > Eupithecia > Eupithecia inturbata. The sequence goes on from OY759192.1 coordinate 4,697,690, forward strand.
TCCAATTTGATTGAATATATTAATCAATCAAATTGGATGTAAAATATTTTATTCGGTAAAAGCTTCGTCCAATCGATAATAGCTTTAATCTAATAATCTGTTTTTGATAAACAATATAAATTTAATATCAGACATAGATCTTACATTAATTGGTAACTTATTGTATAATTTGATATAATAGCAAACATAAGTTTTTGAGATTACATGTACGCGAATACTAGGAGATACAGTAATGATTTGTTTCTACCTTTATGAGTTTGTGATAATCGTACGGTAACGTTCCGAAGGTACCTAACCACTGAAACTACGAGTTCGATTTTTAAATTCTTTTGCTTATAGAAAGCTACATAATACTGAACGAGTCCGTGCACGAGTTCCAGCATGTCGAAATATTCCACGACAAGCTAAGTGGGATAGTTAAAAGTCTTTTAATATATTTAAGTTACAACCTAGATTTATAGCATAAGATAGTGAGTGCTTTGTGTACTTCTATCGTCTTCAATAATAAATAAATAAATAATTCCTGACTGACATTGCCTTTTTATACAGTTACCTACTCGTACCACGTGAGCGAGCCCGCGTGCTAGTAATCTACCTATAGGTACCTACTGAGTTATGAGTAGTTATTAGTTAGATATTTTAGATATTTTTTTGATTGCTTTCTGTGACTGGGGTCTAGATTCAACTAGGTATTTACCTAGCCTGTTATGTATATAACCTCGTATTCCAGACATAGGTCATAATAAACATCTGAATTATTAATGGCATTCCAGAATAGGGCACTGAATAAATGATTCATAATACCTTTGAAAGGTACGTACATAATTTAGAGCGTGGGAGTTGGATAAGTAGGCAAGGAATTGTAAATTGGTTGTTTTGTGTCATCATCATCATCATCAACCTATGTTAGTCCACTGCTGGACATAGGCTTCCCCCAATGCGCGCTATAGCGCCCTGTCTTCAGCTTGCCGCATCCTGCAGTCTTTTGCAGATCGTCATCCCACCTGGCCGGAGGGCGTCCTACAATACGTTTGCTGAGTCGCGGTCTCCACTCGAGAACACGTTTACCCTAGCGGTTGTCGTTGTTGTTGTTTTGTATAAAACTGTGTAAATGTCTATTGATGAGTTGTTGGTAGAAAACTGTGTAGCTATTATTGTAACGTCTCAAATGTTAGCAGATGTTCATATTTTACGAATACGTTGGTCGCTGGGCTAAAAATGCTGGTACAAATATTTGTGTTCCGTCACGGTCTAACAGAGCCTAACAGAACCTCTTTCCTTCCTAAATTGTAGTTTAAAAGACATAAGGAAGCAAGCCAGAGCTGGAGTCAGGTCTCTACTTGAGAGCTTTATTTGGGGTTTACGTTAAATGAATTAGAAGTGACCCCGAACAAAAAGCCTTACTTGTTAATTATTTTAAAAATACCTGTATAATATCTCTCAGTATTGTCTTTAGAGATATTATTACATAAAAGTAGCCCGTAGGTAGGTTGCACTAATCTACCTAGTTGATTTTAAGAAGGTAATTTTCTAGGTATTCATGAGCTCTATTTTTGATAATTTCGGTTTTTCAGAAAGGCATAGGACAGAGGAGGATGGCAACAATAAAAGAAGGTATATACCCAGCAGTGTGACTGAGGGCTGGCCTAATAATGATATGAAAAGCTATTGAACCCCACTCAGTCAATCCTTAGTCCGTCCCCGCTGGTTCCGGATAAATCTTTGTTGGTTTATTCAATAGGTATGTATTTGTTTTTCGATTCCGCACACTAATGAAGCAAGTTGGACGCTGTTGGGTTCAGAAACTTTGTCCATTTAGGAATAATGTCGATGTCGGCTCATTGGATAAGGATAATGAGGAGAGATTTTGTTTAATTTATTGTCTTAAAATCTTATCATAAAATTTTATATTATTAAATTAGATGAACCGGCAAGGCCGGTAAGGTGCGGCCGAGTAGGTTTCCCTTTGGTGCACTAGCTAGCACAATAGTGAATCTATTATCTAGGTATCAAAAAAAGCGGTCGTTATAGTTACAAAAAAGGTAGGTACCTATAATATTCGAATTCGAAAGGTCCATTTATACAAAAAGATTAGTAAATTCGCTGCATCGCAATGAAAACGTAGGAATAAATAAAAGACAACACGGATTACGCTGTAGATACACATATATGTATTAATTCCAATTTCAATGATTTTTCGGATACTGAAAAAAAGGAAATTATTATTATATATTTATATAATAATTAAATCCTGTTATTGGCTGTATGTTTAGAGAATAAGTTTGTGAATTTTTGTTCAGGGCTGTGGATTTTGTTTAATAAATAAATAGACACACTGTGCTCCGGTGGATTCTATCGAATTAAACACATATGGATCGGTGTCTCAATATCAAATGGTTTTGGACTTTGTACACTTTTCGTGCGAAAATCTGGTTGATGGTTTGAAAAATTGTGTATATTAAATTTTTTGAAGTATTTGTGAGTAAGTTGTTAAACAAATGAATAAATTCTGCTTTACAGCAGACTTTGAAACTAACCATAATTTAGCTTTGCAGCTATTGTGACTATTATACAGCTACTGCAGCCAAAGCCGTGAAACGAGGAACTATTCGGCACCAGCGGCTATGTGTCACTATAATGGTGAAACTTAATACATTACACACAATAACGGTAAATAATGTTCCGTCATTTCGGCGGTTAGAACATCGTGCTTATCCTAGGATTCGAGTGTTTAGAATTAGTGTTGTGAAGTTTTATTTGTTGGTAGGCAGGTACATAGGTAGTACCTGCCTACCAACTAATTTCAGTATTCAGTAATGACCGAATTCTTTATTTTTATTTATTATTAAATTTGTTTCAACATTATTACACATGGCTAGGTATATTAGAGGTAATAAAATCTAGTATTTTCGTGCCTTGCTACTATTTGTAATCTTAAATGACAACAATTGCACCGTGTAATTTTCTACCATGTAGCGGCAACCAGTAAAAAGGTAGTGCCAAAAAAGATAAATCTTGCTGTTGGTGCCCGCGCATTTGTCAACGAAACAAAGCTTCCATTTTAGTTACAGATATCTGAAAGCCTGAACTCGACTCGACCACTACCTGCCACTACTACAGAACGGATTATGTTCCTGTTTTCAACAGAAGGTTTGTAAAATAAAAATACTTCTCTTTTACTGCACCTACTTAGATGAAGGCCGTGGAACCAAAAAATTGTGTAGATGTTTAAAGTACGTTCCGTATTTATTCTTAGAGAACTGAACTCAGCTTTTGTATTTAATGATATAATTATTCATGGCTTTGAAATAAGGCTGATAGAGAGTGGAAGTAAAATAAATGTGGTACAGACGATTCGTCCTATAGCCTTTCCTCAGCGTTATAATTTTAGCACATAATAACTATATAGAGGAATTTATCAAAAAAATCTAAGAAAAAAGTTGTTCGAATTACTTTGGTCACATACACCGCTAGTCTCATAGCCCGTACCAGTTAACATGACAACAATCAATACCAACTGACAGACGAACGTAGTTCCTTTTAGATCAACTCACTGGTATCTTGTGAAAGGAACTATAGGTACGTGTTGGCTCACGCTATTGTTTAATACGACTGCTACGGTGCTTAAATCGTGAAACTATAGCCAGTGTAGCCGCTGTGCTCCAAATGTTCGATTGTTTATTTTTTACAAAACATCGCGCTAAGTTTAAATGAATTCCTCCAAAGAATAGCTATTATTTACGATGTAAATAATCCAATTTAAGTGTTTATCAATTTAAGTTGCTTAACGAGATATTTTTGATTTCAGTAGAATCTTGTGCTAGTTTTATATTCTTCTGTCAGATTATTCATGGAAATTTAATGGTCATAAAAAGAGGTTCGGATTGACCTGTTAATATTATTTATTTTTAAAATACCAATATGATTTAAATCTCTTAACTAAACTTTGGATTTTGAACTTTTAACGTAGGTACTGATACTGGCCGGTGTTACGGGCGTAATGTAACGTGTTACGCAACGAGCGTTCGAAAGAAGGCGCTAGCAAAGAGTAACGAGAAGGATTTTAGCACACGGCGTAACGTATCATGCTCGCTGCGAATAGCACATTACGCTCCGTAACACCGGTACGTACGTACCCGGTCTCGGCAGACTTTTCATTCTTTTGTAATATATTTCTAAATCCATAGTAGTTATTATCGGTGGCTAAGTAATTTATAGGAAGCAGGTAGGTAAGTTCTATCAGAATCACCTGTCCAGTGGCAATAACCTTTGGGCGATTTGAAGTAGGCCCTATAGGTAACCTGTAATTTATGCATTGAACAGCTGCAATTGCGTTGCATGCTCTTTGGAATTAAGGTTTGGGACAGTTGTTTACGAATTTACTTACAAAGGAATAGAACGACGACAGTTTAGGTATATTCTTCCGAAAATTCTTAAACTTCTAAATTACCTTTCTTGCCTAGCATGGCATCCCATTTAGTTTAATTGTGTAACCATCATCATGGATTGATTCCATTCATAGTAACTGGATAAATGCCAATAGCTCTGAATTTCCGTAAATAAACCGGGCAAATTGTAATAGATTAAGATTCCCATTGGTCCAAATTTCTACCACAAAACATTTATTTCATAACTTAATGTAAATATTAGGTCCTTACATATGAAATTGGCGTTTTGTATGGGAGGAACAAAAAGTCGAATATTTTTTAATATAATATATTTAATTAATCAAAGTATGAACCATTATTTTCTATGCACTTTTGCCATCTTATAGGTAGTTCATTGATCCCTTTACTAAAAAAACCAGTCGGACGGGAATCAATAAAATCTTTGAAGGCGATTTGGACTGCCCCATCGGAGTTGAATTTTTTCCCTTGCAAGAAGTTATCCAAATTTCGAAAAAAATGGTAATCTGTTGGAGCAAGGTCCGGGGAGTACGGAGGATGTCTTAGACTTTCCAATTGAAGCTCTTCTAATTTAGTAGCCGTCTGTTGCGCAGTGTGTGGTCTAGCGTTGTCGTGAAGCAGCAGTGGCGTGGAGCGATTGACCAGCCTAGGTTGTTTAGCCGCTAGCTTTTCCATCATGGTTTGCAATTGCTGACAATAGACATCAGCCGTAATAGTCTGGCCAGATTTGAGAAAACTGTAATGAACAATACCGGCACTAGTCCACCAAACGCTTACAAGTAACTTTTTTGGGGTTAATTTTCGCTTGGGGCAGGATTTGGCTGGCTGGCCAGGATCCAACCATTGCGCTGAGCGCTTCCGATTATCGTAAAGAACCCATTTTTCATCACAGGTAATGATTCGGTTTAAAATACCTTCATTATTGTGCCGGTTTAGTAATGTAACGCAGCAGTCGACGCGCGTTTGCCGGTTTGCTTCAGTCAATTCGTGAGGTACCCACCTTTCAAGCTTTTTAATCTTCCCAATTTGCTTCAAGTGAATTAAAACAGTTTTATCACTAACATCGCAGCCTGCAGCTAACTCGGACGTGGTTTGCGATGGATCCGCTTCCACAATAGCCTTCAACTCTTCATTATCAACTTGAGTCTCAGGCCGTCCACGGGGCTTGTTCTGCAGGTCAAAATTTCCAGAACGAAAACGTTGGAACCAAAAACGAACTGTGTTTTCTTTTGCAACACGACCGCCATACACATCATTCACCCTTCGAGTTGTTTCCGCAGCACTAGTGCCACGGCGGAACTCGTACTCGTAAATAATGCGATATTTTAAGTTTTCCATTTTGTAAAATGAGTGACGCAAACAGAAAAAAACAGAAGAAAAAAAACAAATGAATGACGATCATCGAAGCACAAATACATGAGTCTATAGCTGTACAAATTTGAATTTGGAATACCTTACCAAAGAGGAGAAATTTGTGATTAAAGTGGCCAGTACGAAAAACGCCAATTTCATATGTAAGGACCTAATAGATTTTATTCATTGATTATTTGTCAATGGTTGACTTAGAGTGGGCTGTGCGCATAATCTTACGAAGACTTTGGTTGTTTCGAGTCCTTTCTATATTTTTTTCTGGCTAGGTACACCTCGTTTGTGTCTACTATAATTCTAAGCCTTTTTCTTCTAAGACATGAAAAGTATTACTTTTATCGTAATCTTATTGTGTTTGCCGCCAGTATTAAGCGTACATACTCTAACAACCACATCAAGCAGAATATTATCACGTAACACGACAATCAAACCGCAGTAGTGACATCAGACGCGGGTGTACATAACCCACGCCATTATCATATCTAGCAGGCACTACATCCAGAGATAACCAGCCCCGAAACCTTTACAAATTCAACTTTCACACCTTTTAATGAGGCGTTTGTTAACACTGTTGTGCTTCATCAAGAAGTTACCTACAACTATCTGATAATAAGGTCGTAAAGTGTATGAGCGGCAATGATAATGTAGCTGTACCTAATGTTGGGAAGGATTAGCGAGGTGGTTATCTTTTTCCTCAGGTTAATCTGGCTACGCGTGAAGCGTGTGAAATCGTACGTACTAAAGGTGTCAGGAGTGGTGTGGTAGGCAATAGTTGTAGTATGTACGTTGTACAAGGTGCAGTACAAATATAAACAAGACCCGTCAAGTGCGAGTGTGACGCGCCTAGAGTTTCGAACGTTTGTCAAGTTTATCAATACTTATAGGTACCGGTTAGTAACATTGCTTTTTAATGATTACCGCTTTTTAATTTCACAAAAAAAATAGCTCTGTGAAGGATAGCACAGAGAAACTTTCTTTACTAGGTAGTAAAGTTAGCCAGAAAGTAAATTAAAGCTGAGGGCCCGTTTGATTTTGGGGCGGGCATTTGCCCCCCCTGCACCCCACTTCCGCCTGGTACCCACATTTCAGATGGAGCGGTTTGCAAACTTCGGAGTATAGAAGGTAATGGTTAAATTTTGGACTTTTTTGAAAAAGTAAGAGACCTACAGAAATTCCAAAAACTGTTTTGAGATATACAAACCAATACCTTTCTTTTGATACCCCACACCCTCCTTTTGAAAATGATTCCCCCTCTTTTTGACCATTTTTCAAAAAGTGTTCGACTTACAGACTTATCTATAATTTTTTTGGTAAAATATAGATCCTTTACAAATGCCACATACATTTTAGATAAATCGCTCGGCAGACTTCGGAGAAAGGGTGCCTGAATGGGTAATTAATCGACATTTTCTTTGCTGAAATTTCAAAACTGTTTTGAAAAGTGTAAACAGTGGTACCTTTCATTTGATACCTTATTTGACCTTGTAAGTCTCTTTTAAAATTCACAACATCACAATTTATACTGAAAATTTTCATTATTTTTCATATTTTTTACATTTTTTTTTCTTTTTATCTATACAAGCACACAAAGTGTATTATTATTTTAAATTTCAAGTTATTAGCTGCTGTAGTTGCTAAGCTATTAAAGGCGGAAAAAAAGACAAAAAAAGCGAGACTTTAATATAATGGGTTTCGAAACCGCTCTCCGATCTTCGAAACCCTAAAAAGTAGTATTCCTTGAAAAGAACAATAGCAAACTTTCCATGTCAAATGACATGGAAAAACAACAACTAGAATCAATATTGTTTAATAAACGTTAATTCTTTTCAAAGTTATAGTGGCACATAATATGTTATAGGAAAACTCGTATGAGCACCACAATTTTATGTGTTGTTAATTTAATCTAATATTCTTTAATTAAAGTTATTTTTAAGTTTAAACATTTGCACGACTCAAAGGTCTAATATAGTGAAACTCTATTGTAAAACCACCATTGTAAACCTATATTTATGCAAATAAATGCTATTTCATTTCATTTCATTCATTTCGTTGATTTCAAATAACTAAGAGCTTTATAACACGTTTGAAGGCTACAAGGCAATTCAGTAAAATCAAAAAGCTTATGTGAAACGTTTTTATTACTAATGTTGATTGAATTTAAACTCGCTTCAGTAACAAAAGAAATTTTTATTCTCGCTAAACCATTTCAATTTTAAAATAATTTTAATTCAAATTAACAGTGTAGTGACTGCCTATGTTGTTTTGTTTTGGTAATAAACATATTTCAAACTCAATGCCTCTTGAAAGCTTAACTAAATTCTGAACCTTGGTACCAAAAGAAAATCACAATTTAATAACAATGGCAGTATGGCCAAGCTGTGTTGATTTCTAAAAGAAAAACTTTTTCATAATTTTCATTCCCAATGCCATTCTACTTTCAAACTATCGCTGTCCAATCAATAATTAAAAGTTCAAAACTTACGTTTGGAGCTGCTAAGTTTGTTCGGTGATTTTATTTGCCTAATAAGACCGGGATTTGTATTGGGGTGAAGCAAGGGGCGAACAGTCTTTTCAGTCGGCACAAAAAGGAGTTTTAAAAGTTCCTCCAGACTAATTGGATGCTGAACAAACAAGTTGAAGTTTCAGGTTATTTTGTGGTTCATAATTTGGCGTAAACTTTGCACTACCTCTATAAAAGAAGTTAGTTCGGCGCTGTTATGAAATATTTTCTTGAGATGAGTAAAATCAAAATATAATCTCGAATGCCTTCGTACAGTACCTATTGATTGTGTAGGTAAACCGATACCTCGAAAAGTAATTACATTTTCCTAGCAGAATAAATAAGTGGAGGTCTGGGATACAAACCCGATATATTTATGAGACTTTCAGGAGTTTAATTGAGAAAAACTAATTACACTCTCAGAATACCTGCTACAAAATCACTGACCTTATTTTCGTTACTGCCCGTCAAAGCTGAATGAGGCAGACCACAGAGACCCACAAAAAAATACAAAAATTTAATCTTGGATTTTGCCCAATTTCAATAAAAAGTTATAAATCAATTCTTTATTGCACTACATAAAACATACATTAAAATACATAAAACTAGAGAAGGAATGGCAAAGGCGAGCTTAACCCTAAAAAGAGTTCTCTTCCAGCAAACCTTATTGGGAGAGAGAGAGAGACAAGTTTATGTGGATATCTACGTGTGCACAACATTTATACAGGAAAAGAAAGTGGTTTAATAAATTAAATACAAAATAATCGGTGTCAATACCAAACTTCCTGTTCTTAACCAACATATCTCAATGGACTCAATTGACACAAAATATAAAATATATTCCATCAGAAATGCTCCAACCTGCCAAAAATTCAAACAAGAAAAGAACGATCACTTGTTTCTGCTGCGGTTATTGATAATGAAGACAAAAGCATGTGTTCATACGAAATTATTGGAAGTGGACATCAAGTCGATTCAAGGGCTTGATTACTTTGACTTTTGTATCTACGATCAATCAAACACGCGGGTTTGATTAGAATCGACCTTAAATTGTCCTTGATGTGCGCGAACAGTGTGTGCTTACAATAAAAACTGAGGGGTGAGTCTATTTGATGTTAGTAACGAACGAGACGTGTAGTGACTTATCCTTTTTGTATGGGGATTTCCGAAGTTCCCTGTCCACACGATAGAGGCACTGAACTAAATTGTATGGAAAAAGGAGACGTCACGATCACGTCTCATTACTAACGTCAAATAGACTCACGCCTCTGGTCAAGTCTGAGAGTAGATTCATTAAATGGACCTCCAGTAGCACCATTTTATATATTTCAGTTATTTCCACCGTAGGTATTACATATATGCCATTTTATTGGTAAAATAATATTTACAAGTGAATTAATTAAAGTTGAGGTACCTACTAACAAATTAAATTAAATTTTAAATACTAAAATAATTATAAATTGTCAATGTATCCAATTTGGCACGGAGGTAAATGGTATCACAGAGACAGACATAGCCTACCTAAAAAGCACGTGCGAAGCCGCGGACAGCAGCTAGTATCAAAATTAATATGACATCACAATTTTTTGTCGAGAAAATCCTGGACCTTGTAGTACGCCCTCGAGATGAGCCATATCTTAAGTTTATTTTTAAAAGAAGTTAAGCTGGGTGCGGTGACAACATGCTCCGGTAGTAGGTTGTAAACACATGAGTGAGCCTATCGGATTTTGCCAATTTGTGTTCCACTGAAGCAAGCTTGTCAGCTCCGCAGGTCTTGTAACGGTGGATGTGTCCGTCTCCGCGTGTTACTAACACTCCATGGTTCGCCCGCACGTACATGGCAGCTTGGTATATGACGATACCTGGCAGCGTGAGTATTCCCAGGGACGTGAAAAGCTGTGTTGCCGGTGTGTCTCATGCCACGCCTGCTTCGGCTATCACAACACTTTTCTGCATGCGAAACGCGCGCTCCCTGTCGGCAGTGCGCCCCACGGTTAAGCTCCGTACTGTAAGAGCGAACGCACCGTTGCAAAGTAGATCCCCTACCACACCTAGTTATCTATCCGGTAGTTTTCTAAACACACGACACGAGGTTACTTCTGGTACTTTAATAGGTACTTCATAGCCTTTGAAATTCATAGCATGAGTACTCTGTCTATTTGTTTACAAAGCCATTAGCATGCAATATTGAATTTAATTATTTACCTCATTCGCTCACCTTCATATCGACAAATCGACATTCCTATCTGTTGATTTATAAGGTTTGTAGTTGTAGTAAATATTATTAGGTAGGAAGGTACAATATTGAACACGTATTTTTTTATTACTTTCAAAGTCAAAAACACATATTAAATATTTTCGAGTGGAACATATTGACCAGTAGGTAATCATTTATACGAGTATTACGAGAATTTCAGTTGTAAAGTTGTTTATTAAATTAAAAATAATTAACAATTGTTGAAACACAGTTAATACCACTGAATCGTTGCCAAAATTTATTTAAGCACCATAATGTGGTGGTTTTAAGCACATGCACAGTGGAGCGAGGGCGATGTGCATCACACCTCGCATTGTGATGCGTTCAATCCACCGCACCCAAATTAATATTTAATCAGAGCTATGGCACTCACAGGGCTGTCACTTTTTAAACAAATGAGTACGCGAATGTGAACGCGTTATTTCACACATAATGTGAAGAAGACGAACTAGGAAGTTTCTGACAGCGATCGGCAGTTTAAAGTTAGTTTAGCCAACTAGTGCAAGGAAAGTTTGGTCTTTGCCACGTTGTTGTGCAATTTTAGAAGCAGTTTCTGACAAACCTTTGTGGTTTAGTGGCCGACTGAGATGCAGGTGGTGCGGGATCGAATGGTGCCATTTCGATTTTATGCAGCTGCATTAAAGCTTTTCGTACAAACATTTATCCCTTATATTGTGTATGATCTGCCGCTATTTGCTATATTTTTAAAATATCTATTTTTACAAAAAAAAACTACATGAAGAATTCAAAATATTCGAAAAGTGCCCCCCTTTCTTCATCGGGTATTTAGAAATTGTCAACCCTCCAATGCAGACAAACAAAATACTCATCAATTAATTATTATGGCCGTTTTGTAGGTAACCGACCCAGCGTTTTAATTACGTTTCAGTGTTGTTTGCCGTCGAATAATGTATCGACATGGTCTTGCGGTTGCACTTTGATTCACTGATGGGTCTGGCAGCTAAAAAACCACAGACAGAGACACAAAAACACACGTCAACTAAAACACCCCTTTTTTGAATAAAACAACAATAATTAATAACACAACAATATAACAAATAACACAAACCGAAAGAAAATCGTCTGATTTACATAAATTACCTACGATTTAAGCATACGTGTATTTCAACCTCAAAACACAATGAAAATTTTACAATACACTTAAGATAAGTGGATGGTAAAATTTTCATCAGAAAACACAACACAACGCATATGCAATAAAGTGCCTCATTGTTAAATAAATTATAATTTTAAGTTTTAATAATTGTGTGTATAATGTGTTGATCTGAGTGATGGTGTGGGTAGGTACAGTCAGCATTAAATATTGCAAATAATTAGCTGCGTAACTGTTTCCGAAAACAGCATTTTGCTCTATATTCAGGAGTTATGGCTTTAAAATTGAACTTTCTTTACTAGAGAGTCTTCTAAATGGTTACTGCCATTATTTTTAACCAATTTTATAAATTTGTTAGAACTCTTAAGTGCTTGTATGGGGGATCAGACCATTTTAAAGCGCTGAAAATTGAAACTTTGGGTCAAGGAGACCCTATGGGAGCAGTTGTATTATTTTTTTCATACTCAATTACTCATACTTATTTTATTCGCCGTAGGCACACTTGGATTATTCTTGTGAGTACTTATTGTAACAACAAATCCAACACAAAACGCTATCTCCAAAAGATAAAACCTCTACTTACTGACCGACCTTCCGAGGTTCAAACCTAAACTAAAAATATAGTTAATTAACACAAAAACATGTTCAGCATTCTCGTACAGTCACCAAAGTAGATTTACTTCCCCTTGTCTCGATGTACCGCGGCCGTTACCATAGTGGTTTGAAAATCGTTGAATATGTCACGCGTTGGACGGCCGCCAAACCCAGCTCCGTATAACCACGTACTAGCTACCGCGGCTTCTGTCGCTGCCTGTTATTTATAATTTATAATGGTTTTTCGACAGAATTTCACATGCAGTAGGTACCTAATTGTATACGTCAACGTTTTTCACCGAGCTCTAGTTAATTGTAACTTGTTCTGGTATTGATTTGCATAACCCAAAGACCTACGTCGTAAGTAGCCTACGTCCCGTAGGGGTTGGGTAATAAACTAGCTCCTGGATTTTAACTGACTGGCATAAGAGGCGAACTTAACGGGTTTGGTTGTCAAACTAAAGCCAAACACGAAGTAGAATGTTAGTAAACAAACCACGACACAAATAACTAAAACCCACTTGCTTGGCGTCGAGTTTCAGATAGGTATAGTTGTAAGCAATATTTATTGAAGGAAGGATCTCAAATCGACAAGTGATGTAAATTGCGTTTATATAGACGCGGCAACAGAGTCAAATTTAGGTTAAGTATGGATGGTTTGTTTATAAACATTCTACATTGAGTTTGGCTAGTGTATAGATCTCAGTACTCACGGGATCCCCGTGAGTACTGAGCCCATGTTTTCTTTGGTTCCTTGAATGCGAAAACACGATTAAGAAATAAAAAATTACTGTAAAAAAAAAACATGAGTGTGCACTGTTTCGCACATAATTTAGTCGAGATCTCAGAAACCCTGCGGTCTATTGAAATTACTTATATTTCGATTCGTTGGGTATTACTAATTATTTGGCTCCTTGAACCAGATTCTTCGTAAGTTGTGTAGTTTTCTTGTAATTAAGCAAAAACATGTTTTTTGCGCTTACGCCGTTCCAAAAACGTATGTTCTAGCCCGCTCCTTTGGACGCGAAAACTATGCCTATATTTTTCACAAAATGGCGCGCATTGCGCCCTCTTAAAATGACTGTTAACGGTTATGGATACTCTAACATTTATTTTACTGTTAAAGACCTATAATATAAATAGTGCTAAGGTAGTATTGATTGCATTGGCAAAATTATACATACGTCATCGTTGTATCTGTAATGGGAACGTAGAGTTTCTGTACCTAATACTTACCTATCGCTTAATCCCGCATGTATGTATATGTTAAGTTCGCGCGTATATTTTTCTCACGGACTCGACAGCTGAGCCAATCTCGTCCATTGTTTTCTATATTTCTTTAGTACAGTAAAATTACAAGCAGAAATACAACTTCTTAATTTTGTATGAAAATTGTTAATTTTGTAATCATCACTAAAACTTGAGCTTTTCTTGACGTTTGACAGATTCCTTCCTCCTTTTGATATCTCGAAACGTCTCACACGTTAAGTAGATTATAAAGAGAAAAGTTAGGAAGAGATATATTTATCGGTGTTAGACATCGGTGTGTGCCCCTGAAGTTTCCAACGTGGTTAATTAGTATACTAATTCTACTTCACTTGCTAAAACATGCCTTATTCCTACACAATTAGAATTTTATTAATGACTAAGCATTGAAATAATTATATTGAATGATAAGTATTAAGCTATTCAACAAGATACGACATTAGAGCACAACAATAGGTACAAAAAAGCACAACCACTTGATACGATGGTGGTTAAAAATATGAGTTCAAACAAATTGTGTAGGTACCATACACATAAGTGAACGATGGACATACAAAATAAAATCAACTATGAAAATAATAGGTTTCGACCAAATTTGTTGATCATTGTCCATTTTCACGAACTTTTGTTTTTGAAGGCGACTTTTGTCATTGACTCTACATACATTCCACACTATACAAATTATTGTGACTTCAGCCCGTTTATTTCGTTATCCACATGTTGGCCAAGTCATTAAGATCTTTGACAAACGTTTTCTTGTACCAGCTGTCAAAACAAACCAAAACAAATGACCATTCTGGCTCAGGCCTCACAATGAGAGCATCAACACCTTAAATTCGCAGCTACTGTTTCTATTCCTGTCTCGTTAACCAGTGTTATCTGTCACTTGTTCACAAATAAAAATAAACCGTGGGACAGCTTGCTCTCTGTTATTCCAGATGTTGTGGTCGTGGCGTCACAGCAGGGCGCAAATTGACTGACAACGTTGATGAAGGAAGATTAGCAAAATATTTGTTTTCGACTGGATGAAAAATATGTTGGCTAGGATGTATGATGTATGGCTAGAATGTATAACGTACGTTACGGGAGATAAGAGGGGGTGCATTCGAATAAAATTAGGGTTTTAGTAGTTAACCTTTAATATAGACAGTTTTATTAGCTCAGTTGTTTCAATTGTAAGCACTAGTTCTAATTTGTTTCAATTATTTAAATGTAGTTTTAAACTATCGTAGTTTGACGAATTCATTACCAGCCGCACTCACCCTGAAGAAGTCCCTCGTTAAGGGATGAAACGTTGATGTTCTTCCAACACAAATAAGGTTCGTAGTTAACCCGCTTACATCCGTAGTTTCATTTGTTAATAAAGAAAGTTTGACTTATGAAATGAGTGAAAACAAATTTGATAATGAGTTTTCAATAGCAAAAGGACGTTCAGGGACGAAGTAGGTACCCTTAGCATGCGCGCCCGACGCACCTTCACACTGCTCTGTCACACTGGTGTTACGGTTGGGCAACCGTAACACCAGTGTGACAGAGCAGTGTGAAGGTGCGTCGGTTATCCCATCGCTATCCACATTCCTGGTTTTTTCTACTAATTCAAATAAATTATAGAAAAGTGTTTAGCTCCCACATTCAATTTGTTAATGTAATTTGTGTTGTAATGAAACAATATTTAAGACTCATAATGTAGGTACTGTCACAAATCCCATGACTTTCACTAAGTTAGTGCAAGCAAGCTAGTCTAGTCCTAAATCAGAGCTAGAAATTTGTTCCCTGAGGGAATAAATTTCTAATAAAAATTTTTTGATTGTTGGAGGGAACTTCCCTGCAACGATCAAATTCGGCGCGTGCCAGCGGCTCTCGTGAGCCCGCCTGATGGACGACCGCCGCTATCGCAATCTGACTGATACGAGTGATGAAAACGACACTTTAACCTTTTCATCTAACATAGCTTTATTCTTTAATTATCTAGGCCTAAGCAATGTCTAGATTCTGATCGGTTAATTTCCTAACGTATAATGTTGTTATAGAGCCCTATTTACTAATAGTATTTATTGTTAGTAAGACAGCATGATTTTACTATCCATGTTGGATGCGAAGGCAATCATTATGGTTATACATTTATTGTAAACGTTCTAAAATTATTATTTTTCGAATAAAATATAAAAGGGGAGAGATAGTTTGTAGCATTGGAAGATGCTGGAGGTCAATTACATATCTACTGGTCCGCTTTTGAAAAATCATTCAAGATGTTTTTGAGGCTTTCTCCAGCCAGGTACCATGTGAGCGAAGCAGATGGGAAAAGCTAGTGTGAAATAAATTTATCAGCCCCAGGTATTGTGCCTTGTGAATCTTGTCATTGAAAGGTAACATATTCGCCTCAGAAATATTTGTTTCGGGCTTCCGAATAGAGTTCGCAGCCTAGGAAATGAAGCTGCTATTGGTAGGTATGTATTGGAAACAAAAGAGAATCTATAATCCAGCAAATCGAAATTAAAAGTAATAAAGTGAAACAAGAGAACATTGTAGGTAAATATATGATCGTCTTTATGTATCCAATGAACCAGATGTGCACAACAATCAAAAAGCTTACAACGTTATTATGAAACCGCGGCTTGTACATAAAACCTACCGTGTGACTAAGCTGATGTATCATCTTAATCGATAGGTGTAACCCACATTGAATTGTCACTGGTAAGTAACAACAAAAGTTGACGCGGGACGAGAGATGCTCCAATTATTTAATTTTAGGCCAACCAGGCACTGATACCACAGATTTTTTAACTATACTATACCTACAATACGCCAGATATCACCCATTCAACTGCGTCATTACCCTCCCCTGTGTCAATGAAATAAATTCCGCGAATGTGTGGAATTTTTAAAGATATGTAAATTTTGCGTGGCCAAATTTAATATTGGGAGGAGTGCCTATCAATTTTAAGAGTAACTAAGCATGACATTGTTTGTTTGTTGAAGCGTTTGGAGTATACTTACAAGGCCAACTTTCAACACGATGGTCAATGACCGAACTTGTAATTTAATTGGCTGTTTTATTTGAATCACTGCAACTACGTTTGCCAGTCGCACACTATCGAAGAGGAGGATCATGCTATTTCCAGACGTTTCGTTAAACATATGTAGGTTAGTTACTCTCACAGTACTCAGTGTACTCACACACATAATAATAAGTTAGATAAGTATGTGCTACTTTGCATATCTATATACAATTGTAAAAGTCTGAACTACCGAACCTGACGCTGCAGCCAACTTGGCTACAATCTCACTAGTCATTACGGCTGATTTAAATTTTTATATGCACGTGTGGGTTCAAAAGTCACTTTAAAGCGTAAACGCTTCGATAGTCCCTTCTAATTTGTCTAGTGGCGACATCTTTTTGTAATTTTGGAACTAAAATAGCTTCGCAGTTTCAAGAAATTTTGATCTGAACGAAAACATTACCTATGGTGAAAATCATTACCAAGTAAGTATCAATCGGCAAAAAGTATCTTCTCGTAATATTTTCGCCATACAAAGTGTTTACCTGTTATGTGATCCAGAGTTTCATTAGTTAGCATTTGACGGGCTTCTGTTCTACAATAGGTTTGAAAGTTGTTCTTTAATTCAATGTTTTTTTCATACTTCATAGGTACACTAGCCTCTGAACGGAGACAAATTAAGACGATATGAGACATTAAAGTCATTTACAACGGGATATTTACCATGATTTGAGTTTTGAGTTTTTTAGTGATCATGGCGCATGAAACTGTACCGTAATAATGAAAAACTCAAAACTCAAATCATGGTATATATCCTGTTGTAAATGACTTTAGTATTAAAAAGCGTGATGGATTTAAAAGATTTAATAAGAGACATCAATTGAAATAACAAATAGAAGAAGTAATTATTTACCTACATATGGATTTAAAAAAAAATATGACTGTGGTGTTTTTATTTCACACTTATTTACGTAAATTCAAAACTGCGAAAGAGAAGTATTAACTTTTATCTTGTTTGTGGTTACAGAATTTCCAGCATTATATTTTGATGTTTTTTAAGTAATTATGTAGCTACATAAGTTACTCGTACTTACCAACACAACGAGTGCCTATGACATGTCCTGTTGCGAAATATAATTTTATTTTCATCCAAGCACGATCGTTTTGCCTGAGTAAACATATAACGAAAATGAGTCATGTAGTAGAGATTGGGTAGTTCCCATCTGATCACGCTGGAACCGATCACGGTGCATCCGATCACGGCAAACGGCGCCAAACAGTTGCATCCGATCACGCCATACAAATAGTGCCTTACATATAAGGGTAGATCTTAAATCTCTGCAATATACAGGCCAAGTCACACGATCACATCTCACTATTAGAATAACGTGATAATGATATTTTTTTCTGCCTTGTATAATGTACATACCTTAAAAGTAAACAGTTTTAATTCATCATTGCCTTGAAATAAAACATTAAAAAAAATGATAAAACGAAAGCTTTTTCTTTGAGGAGAAACAGAGAATCAACATAAATCAGTAACTTCGTCTTTAAAGAAAATTTTTAGTCATCAATCAAACACTCAAGATTTTTTTATTCTGTGGTACCTATTAATTCTTTTTTGTCTACCTACATAAAAGTTGTTCATATTTCCGTGAGCACGTGTGCTGTGGACTAAATATAGGTACATCTAGTACAAGCCATTAGTGCGCCGTTCGCTCATCTATTTATAGTTAGTACCTAGTCAGTAAAAATAGCTTCGCTGAGAGACATACGACCGGACTTCCATTAATTTGCAAGATTTTAATACATTCCTTCGTCCTTAAATCTATAATTAAATATCTACCAAATGCCTAGAGATATTGTTGGAAACTTAACAATAATTTCGAATCAAAAAGGAAACATAGAGTATAGGTAGGTTAACTTCAACATTTTTATCTCATTTTGTCTCATTTAACAGAGTATTCTATCAGCTCAGTGAATTCCAATTTCAATTACATTAGCCAAAAAATTTGTAAACCAAATGGAGACTTCACTTAATTAAATTTTTGAAGAAATTGTTTAATGAGATGACTGAGTCGACCTCATCATTGGGGAGATACAGGCTCCCATTAAAGTTTTATATTTTAAAAATGTAACGTTAAATAGTTATTTAAATGTACTGGTACCAAGGTCCTATGCTTTTAGATGTTTTAGAACAGTGAATGAACTCAAATTATAATAATAAATCCCGGTTTTTGATAAAAAAAATATAAAATCATGGAGGTGGAGAGATGAAGAATACAGGCGTTTCTAAATAACGAGTACGTCACTTAAATGTCAATTCAATAATAAAAACAAATTAGAACTAGTACTTACAATTGAAAGAATTAAGCTAACTGCAGACTGTTGCAAACAATCTACAGGTAACTCAACTGATCCATATCGATACCTCTAATAGTCGGAAGTGTCCCCAAGACGCTGGCTGCATTGCCCCGCTGTAGGTATGGCAATGCTGATGCGCTGCGCTAGATACCCGCCAGCTCTCAGGTCACGCGTCGCGTCGACCAGACGCTAAGATAACTTTTTAAAAACCCGGAGAATTAAATGTAGTAGTAAGATCTAGTTCCATTTCTGTGAAATGGCCTAAATGCCTGAACTTTATACGAACAGCTCTAAGTCCTACATTTCTTGTAGTTGTAGGATTGTCGGTCAACGAAAGGCTAATAGTAAATATAGCAAACTAGCTGCTGTCGGCTTCGCACGCATTATTCCGGGATAAAAAGTAGCCTATGTCCGTGCCCGGGATATACCTCCCTGCCAAATTTCACTAAGATCCGTTCAGCCGTTTAGGCGTGAAAAGGTAACAGACAGACATACAGAGTTACTTTCGAATTAATAATATTAGAATGAAAGTATGAATATCATCCGGTCATTAATACTGTAGCAGAGTTTATAAATAACAAATTTGTCTAAAACATTTCTATGTCATGGCCAGAAAACACAGCATTTCGTAAATGAGATTAATTAAATGAAATACTTATTTCAAACTAGCTTCTGCCCGCGGTTTCGCATGCGTTTTTTGAAATATAAAAGTAGCATATATGTTATTCCAGGTCCAGATCTTTATGTGCGCAAAATTTCACTCGTTTTGTTTTTATTTTCCAACAAATACATATCTTTTCGCAGCTCACGTGCTCTGATCCCGCCCTCATTGTGCAGCCCGCTGGCACAGGATAAGCGCAAACAGCTACACCACATCACTTAAATAATATATTCTGGCGTTACGTTGCGGAAATTTTAATAAGTGATTTTGATAGGTTTTTTCATGGTGTAATGTTGTAACTTCACCATGAAAAACTGGGCTTTTCTTCTACAATAAGAGTAAGCTGTGGTGGCTTGAGTTTTTTATTTAGTCAGTGTTATCGGTTGTGTTGCAAGCCTGGTTGTATCCTTCTCTGTTTGCATGGCATGTCAATTTGTAAAAGCGAGTGCGGAGCACACGAAATGAATTTTGCAGAGAAGGTTTTGCGCGGAATTGTCACTAAGAGTTACGCTGTTTGTCCACCGCCACCGTCAATGAAACGTCACCGATAACAAGATGCGCCGGAGACGAAGTAGCGATACATATATTTACGAGCATGTACTATGGCCGTCCATCGTTCCATCGCACGCCCGTCACCCGAGCGTGGTCATCCGCCCGCCGAAGATATGAGTAGTTCGGCGCGACCGCTAGAACTCGGCCTGATATTGTGACGGACTGATTTTTGTTTTAAGCCTCCTCTTCACTATCGGCGATGATTGTTACTCGTATGATCGTCTGTCATCGGCAAGTTATTTTTTTTTATGTTGTCTTCGCTTAAACGTACAAAAGTGGAAGAAGTTGTCGCCGCGGTTCAACCTAGCCATTCCTCAAACGCGAGTACCACGAGCCACAAATACAAAAAACTGAACCACGGAGATCGTCACGGCGGACACACTCAACCGCCGTCACCCCATCTTGAACTCGGCCTAAAATAATATCGTTATCGGTGGCATGTCGTTGACGGCGGCGTGTCGTTGACGGCGGCGGTGGACAAACGGCGTTAAGGTTGTTGTGTCATATAGACCATCTCAACGGGGAATGTCTAGAGACGATTCAATGGAAAAATCGATAAGAATTATAATTTAGTTACAGGAATAAACTATAAAAGCAAATATAACATTTAGAACAGAAAAAACAAACATTTTATTAACATTCGTTTCATTGTTTTAAGTAGCTGCAAAAGCTGCTGGGTAAAAACCCTTTGTATTCCTGTTCCACCACCGTTCTCGAACTTAAGCTTTTCATTTTGATAGCTTACCGATTTGATAGCTATCAATGGAATGTACCAGTTGTTGCCTTAAACTGTGCTCTCAGCCTCAAGCCAGTATTTGCCTTCATACTGAAATAAAACTTCATCATGCAGGCTCTTCACTCATCTACCATCCACACAGAAAAATAAAGGTATCATAATATCAGAACAAATAAAAATACAACGGTGACTCTAGTTGTAATCTGTTTCATATGTTGCAAAGCTGCGCTGTGCCACATATTTTATACTACCTACGACGTCTTCATACCTGGCTGTGAGTATTTCGGGGTTGAACACTTTTTTTGCCTAAACATTTTGATATAGGTTTCCGTACTAGGTAGGTACATGTAGCTCTAAGAAAAACTATATACCTCTATATAAACATTACTAATCATAAGACTATGCGAATAGACTCTTGTAGTTCAGTTCAATTCCCAAGCATTGCCTTCAATTTCCGTTCAAAGTTCCCGAGGCTGTACTAATCTGAACCTATCATTTGCATTCTTTCTTCTATTGGAAAGTTAAACACACACATACCTAGTAAAAAGAGAGCTTTATAACCAGTAGGTAAAGCTTAAAGTCTATCAGTGGTTGCTCTCTGGATGTGGAGAGAATTTCCTTCCTCTGAGTGATAAGTAAAAGAAGCTGATTGATTCAAAGCTTTCAGAATTAATCAGAATGCCGCAGTAGAAAGGACCAACTATTGAGATATTTTTATACGTTTCATCATTTATTCTACCGTACGTATACACTTGATGTCATTATAATCTATGTTGCTTAAACATATTACCTTTAGGATTATACACAAACAAGTGTTTGATGAAGAAGGAAGCAATTGTTTACAATTGTGTGTTTTTTGAGGGTTTCTACATTTAGTTAATAAGTTCTTGGTTATATTGAGAATGATATTATTTTAAGACTTATGGATTCTAATTGGCCTTTGTTCAGTTGGACCACGGGAACAAATAATTTCCCGTAGAGCAATAAAAGGAGACATCGCAGATGGACCACGGCAAATATAAGTATTATTAACTTAAACTTATTATCTAAATGCAATCTATGCCTGTGGCCAAAAACAAAAATTTGGTCCAACGCTTGCATAATAATAATGTTTGCCAAGTTAAAATATCGCCAGAGTATTTTCAAATCTAAATTAAAATTATTCGCGTATCTCATTACGAAAACAGCCCGTCCTAGTTTTAGTTCGCATTCTTTGCAAGTATTTTAATTAGTAAAGCATTTTCTTTCAATAAGGACGCTCCTCGCTTCACGTAATTTTATGAAAATCCTTAGGGAATATGAGAGATTGTGCGGTTCTAGGTAAATTAGTTTTCAGCTAGATCATGCATGAAACCTTTGGATGGCGGATAAGTTTTGCCGTGACGGAGTAATCACCGTAACGCTTCAATAATCAAAGCATCTTTAAGCTTTTTTATTTCAAAGTCATTCATTATACAAAATCAGCTTTAACCACCACTAAAATTATGGTGTAAGGACATTGTAATTTTTTTCTTTCTCATTTAAACCCGCTTATACCTACACGACAAAACTACCTACACTGGTGTTAAAAATAAAAGATGAATTTTTAACCGACTTCTTAAAAAAACACAGGGTTCTCGATTCAGCTACATGTTTTTCCAACAATTATATACCGATTAAAAATGTTACGCACAGATAATCAAGTCCTGAAACAGTTGTTCTGTACCTAGTATTATTGTTAGTTTGTATTAAATAAGTTCTTTTGACAGTAATGAAGCTGTTTTATTCCTAAGCTGTAACCCAGGGTTAAAAGGGCCCCCGTATGTCATTGTCGCATTGAAAACGTTAGAGCCACGCAAGCCGTAATTAAAATGCACTTATGATGGAGTGCGCTGATAATTATGTGGCTGACTGTACCGCCGTTAGATACCTACATAGCTGAGTATACCAGTGCTATGTGGGATGTGAACGTGCTATAATACAAAACTACACCGTATTAATTTTTAATTTATATCACAGTGCTCCATGATTTAACGTATTTAGTCGCACTGCAAATTGTTTTTGTGTGAAT
Source organism: Eupithecia inturbata (assembly GCA_963662085.1). Classification (NCBI taxonomy): domain Eukaryota; kingdom Metazoa; phylum Arthropoda; class Insecta; order Lepidoptera; family Geometridae; genus Eupithecia; species Eupithecia inturbata. The sequence goes on from OY759192.1 coordinate 4,720,557, forward strand.
TTCATATTAATTTGCTTGTGTTTTTGCTAACATTGGTATGAACTTATGGTTTGCATGACCGAGTCATAGTACGTCTCTGAATGATACCAATTATTCATAGATTGAAGACCTCAACTTAAGTGTTCGGTTTAAACATGTTTATTTCTCATAATGACAAAAAAGTTATTTTAAAATATAAAACGATACACAAAATGCTTATAAAATAATGCTTTTAATATTATGTTATGCCTCCGGGGCCGGTATGTTGGTATAGTAAGTTGATAGGTAGGTATTTTTACATTTCAAGTAGGTAATAAAATAAATGGTGAGATATGCGTGCACAGGCAAAGTTAAACATAATGAAAATTGTAGGCACTTTACTTCCTGCGTGGTAAGTAGGCACAGGACATTTTTAGTTTTAGGCATTGTGTTCCGTAGGTAAGTAAGTATTCGCAATTTATTCCTAAACATTCGAATTCAATACAATTTCTCATTATTCCTCAATTAAACAGAACCCAATGTTTTGAGGCTCTCAAAGTTCAAAATTAAATCACAAAACAATAATTTGTCTCAATCGGTGCATCTAAAGATTGGAGCTGAAGAAAAGTGTTACAAGACTTGTACACGAGCGGAAACGAGACTTCAATTCTTAAGCGTGCTCTTAAGCACGCTTAAGTTTTAATTGTTTAAGATACTCGAAAGTTCGAGGTTCTATAAAACGGAATAACGAGTCTTTTATTCGGGGAAGTACCTATTTGTTAGGTTAGAGTGATCTAAAGAAAAATAGACTTGGAGAACAGAATGTTTGACTTTGCATGTAAACTAGTCGTTTATGTTGAAATGACGGGAACTAGAAGAAAGGTTGTGGGCATTTGCACAGAGCATCCCACAAAATAAGCTTTACATTCTTTGTTAGCCTATTTAGCAGCAGCTTATTTTAAGGAATCTGCAAATTACTTTTTTTTTTCCTATGAGATAGAAAAGAAAGACCTGAACCAAAAAAAAATACTTACAGAACTACTTTCTACGTCTGAAGAAATGTTTGTCCGCGGAGCCTCAGAGGCCGTAAAGATTTAAAATAAAAATTGGTCTCTAAACCTTCAGACAATTGTGATTTATTTGTTTTTAAACTCCCTTCAAACAGCACGGAAGTTTCTTGATTTCTATGAAAGCTGCCATCAAAATCTCCCCAGGGCCATGAGTTAAAGAAATAATTCGCTTTATCGTCTAATCCCATTTAGTTCAATCGTTTTGAAACACGAGAAAATAAACGAAAACAACATAATTTTGGTTCCTTGAAATTGAATACAGCTACCGGGTTCACTTTACATTACGGGATAAGTTTTATATTTCGCAAAGTATTTATCGTCGCTTTTATTGCGGCAGTTTAACTCTTTTGACGGTTTATCCTGTGGCTGGAGATTTAACGAGCGTCGGGATATATATTGATTTTTATCATACTTTTCTTCTTGATTTTTTGTGTTTTCAACTTCTCGGAAATAGTTAGTAAGACTGGTAATAAGCTCGATACCCGGTAAAACTATTATTTAGTCAAAGAATTACGAAAGTTTACCGAAAGGAATTTGAATTCGAATGGTTAATTTGAATTCGCCTTCTAAGAACTGCAGTAAGCACTATTCCGCATGAAAGATCATTCAATAATCTTGGAATAGGATGAGTGAGAGTGGTGAGGAATCGTTTACTTACTGCTTTTCTAAGAAACAAATAATAAATTCATTTATTATTATTACCATACAATAGGTATAGACAGTTTATTGTTAAGGTTAGGTGTAGCGTACAGCGTACGGATACCTGTTAGTGAGAGACATGTGCCCGTGATAGGTTTAAAACCTGTGTTACTAGTCTTATCTGATCGTAGCATCCCTTCATATAGCTGGTATAGAAGCATAAGCTTACGTTATTGAAATACATAAAACTAACTAAGAAAGGATTTTCTTGCTATTTGTACGGTCAAAAGTTATCTTAGTCAGTATCTAGTTATAAATATGTAGTTTACCGATGCTAAAGCGTTTATGCTAGGCACGCTCGACTGATGAAGCTAACACAAAAGCACAACCAGAGCTTCGTTCAGTTTTCATTTAAAACAGATTCAGCATACAAAAGTTTAGTAACTCATTACTTAGATGTTTTCAGTAGTTCCACATCTCACAGAGCATCCGAGCTACCAGCTGATTGTACGAAGAAGTATTTTATAGCAGTATTATTTTTGCAAATACCTACTTATTTTTATCCATTACTTGTTTTTTTGCTTTGTAAATAAAGATATCATTACACTGATAGTTTGTGTTTGGTAGTTATGTTTGCTTTGACTGAAAGTACATATTTCGTAGAAGAGGTTGACGCAATACAATATTGTACAGAATCTATCATGCTCAGCTCCATTGGATCCAATAACGTCCAGTTGTTTATCATAATTATTTAAAAAAAACTATTTTATTTACAGGATCTTTAGTTGCCGTTGGTGGAATATTTTTCCACTCAATAGAACGGTTTGAGCAACCTTCAGCAATTGCATTGTTATTGACATTGAAAAACTTGCAAACTTCTGTTAGGTGTTTCGCAGCGGCGACAAAATTCGTGCCATTATCCGAATGTAGGCAAGAACATAAACCGCGTCGCGCCACGAACATATCGAGCGAGGCGAGAAAACAATCAGCTGATAGATCGCTAAGAACTTCAATATGAACAGCCTTTGTGGAAAAACACACAAATAGGCACATGTAACATTTAAGAATTTTTGCATTGCGATTTAAACTGGCCTTTATGTGCAATGGCCCTCCTAGGTCGCAGCCAACATCACTGAACACTTTGTTAATTTTTAATCGTTCACTGGGTAATGTACTCATAACTGGCTGTATTGACGTAGGGCGGCATTTAAAGCAAGAAATGCATTTAAAATAATTGTAAAATAATTGCATCGAATCTTAAAGTAGGCTTATCACAATACCGCGGTGTAATTGTGGAAGAAGTCATGCCGAAGTTCTTTACCGCGTTTCCACCCAGACCTACAATATTGAACGGACATCTTTGACGTGACAACCCTCGTCGAAGTACACGGTACTTCAATTTTGCCACACAATACGTACCCAAAGATGCTACTTAGCGCAGTGGGTAATGTGGAACTTATTGTTATTTTATTTCCATCATAAATATGAGGAAATACATCACCTGCGAGTATGATGTCCACAGGTGACTTTTTTGAGTCGATAAGAACGCGGCAAGCATGCGAGTTCCCGAATGAGTCACTCACATTAACTATGGCCGTACCTAATAACACGTATGTCTTTTGTTTACGTTGGATGAGTGACAACTAGTATCATGCGCTGTGCAAGCGTTTGTCGGCTCAACACCGCTACAGTTGGCGGGCACGGCTCGCGAGGTAGCGGGTTTGATTTCCGAGTCAATGTGCAGTAATGCATGATGACGTTGATTACATGTAAAACATTTGTATTCACTTCGGCAGTCAGAAGTCGAATGATTTTGCTTAAGGCAGTTGTGACAAAGCTTCAGTTCATCAGCACGGCTGATTCTTTGCGCAGGAGACAATTCACGGAATTGCACACAGCGAAAAATCATATGATTTTTGTCACAATGACAACAAGTGAATTTATTATCTTTCGATTGTGTTTGCGAAGCAAATACCTTCCTATTGTTGTTATCACTTGGTTTCCGGTTTTGATTGGTTGGCGTAGAATTTTTATTTTGTGAAGTAGTGGGATTAGAATAAGCCTGCGAATGCTCTGAGATTTTAATTTGGTTGTGTACATGAGACATCAGCTGCCCATAGGTAGGTATAGTCCTTTGATCAAGACTTTGTTCAAAGGTTTTTCTTGTGCTTGAATCTTTCAGCCGTTTTGGCGTGAACAGGTAACAGACAACCAGAGTTACTTTCGAATTTATAATATTAGTATGGATTATTTTGAATTACGTACCTTGCTAATATCATTCAAATACCTTCGTGATTACTTAATATTTTTTCTGGTAAGTATCAATTACACCAGTAAGATTCAATTCAAGAGTAATTCTTCATCTATATACAATGCTTTAAAATAATAACTTGCAAGCACAAAGCTTTTATCAATGAAGTAACAAAATTATTGATATTGTCGACGATAAAATGGCGACCGCTCACAGAATGGAGGACATAATTTCTAATTTTCCTTTCATTTCAACATGACATTTATTTTAATTTTCCAGACATAACTTTTAAAAAATTTCTTTCACAGACAATAAGATTTTTCACAGATGGCAAGTCTATAGATACCTACTACTTAATACATTTTTATGACCTACGGAGCTGAGACGTGGACACTCACGGTAGGGCTGGTCCACCAGTTCAAAGTCGCTCAGCGAGCTATGGAAAGAGCTATGCTCGGAGTTTCTCTGAAGGATAGGTTTCGTAACGAATACATCCGACAGAGAACCAAAGTTATCGACATAGCTCAGAGAATTAGCAAGCTAAAGTGGCAGTGGGCTGGCCAACAACCGCTGGGGTAAACGTGTTCTCGAGTGGAGACCGCGACTCGGCAAACGTAGTGTAGGACGCCCTCCAGCCAGGTGGGATGACGATCTGCGTAAGACTGCAGGCAGATACTGGATGCGGCAAGCTAAAGACAGGGCGCTATGGCGCTCATTGGGGGAGGCCTATGTCCAGCAGTGGACTAAGATAGGTTGATGGTGATGATGATGATGATGAATAATTTTTTTGTTATTTCAGCCGAACCTGGAAATATATCTACATTGTTTTACCAATAGGCACCTGAGTGCTATGTCTAGGCCAGGTTTTACACAAATTTCACAAAAGCCGCGGGCAGAAGCTTGTAGATTTATAAAAGAAAATTTCATCGTTGCGGGTAGTTATGTAATTTCCCTTTAGCCAATGCTTTATTTGGAGCTTTCTTACGCTGAAAAACCTCAACCGGATGGTCCCAAGGTGCCTGGATTACCGTTTACCTGAGTAAGAACCCGAGTTAAGAATATTTAGAAGTTAGGATATTAGGCGATACACTTATCATCCTCAGCACTCGCATTTTATTTTAATACTTACACATTGTTGTTAACTTCAATAGCTGTAGACAACTGTTTTGTTAACTTACCTTTAATGTTATTGACGCCACTCGTTTTTGCCTGTTAATACCAAAATAATTGGTTTTACATAAAGGAGTCGAGCCACATTTTAATGAAACAAAGTTAATTGGGGTCCCACCGCTCGACTGACAATTTGCTTCCCTTCTCCCAATGTAGGTACAGAATCCATTGTAATAGCGTGGTGCAATAAAAACCTTGATTAAACAGGACGTTGAATAATATCTTTATGCGCGATCTATGAATAAAATCTTGGTTTTGTGAGTGATGAAGTGACGTTTCACATTCGTTTTGGCTCAATACATTTCTATTTTTATATTTTTGAGGATATTCCGATGCAAAATATGTACAAAATTATACAGCTTTTATCAAATTGGCGGATCGTTTTGACGTGTGACATTGAGTTTTGATAAGTTGACAGTTCAATTTTGATATTAAAACCGACCGGCGCTGAGAGGTTAAAATGTCATTAATGGTAATGGGTGATTGATTGTTGCAGAATGTTGTTTTGCAAAACAAAAATAAGACTAGACTTGATTTGAATTTAAAAAAAAACACTAGCATTGTTGCAACCTGTACAGATAGGCTACGAATAGTTAGGTACCACCTACTGCATGTATAAATTCATTTGCTTTTGAACCACCGTAAAAACGCCACTTTTTTACTTTTTTTGTCAGCAATTTTGGGATGCACGCGCTCTCTGCCAGATTTGGCGCACTCCTACGACAGACTGTCTGTCGTAGGAGTGCGCCAAATCTGGCGCACTATCACTTATTACTACGACGACTAATCTTATATTTTTTTAACACCGAATTCCTAAAAGGATTATTTTACAATGTTCTTTTGTTATCTGCAGCGATCCGGGACGTCTCAAGCCCATTAATAACAGACAAAAGAACAGAAGGCTTTCTGTCTCTCGACAAATTTTCCTCGAACACCTCATTATTTTCGACTAGCAGAAAGGCAACTTCTCGACTCTAAAGGTTAGTGAACGTAATCTGATTATCGCATAATTAGCTTATTAATTCAATTCTCTGTGAATTGGGGTGCTATTATGGTAATGATTTGTGTTCTTAGATATTTTGAACACTGTCTTGATCTTTTATTTATGATGGAAACGAAGAACCCTCAAATCTCACAGAATCTAGTAGAGCTTACAGGTACCCTATAATATTAGTTAGTTTTAAGATAATATGTTTAAGTCATCAGTTATATTCATTTTGAGGCAGTGAACATAGACCTTCAAAAGCTCTCGGAGGGACTTACTTAAATGAAAATGTGAATGAAAGGTAGGTCCAACGATTTCCCCAAACGCCTTCTACCGCTACACAATAAATAACGATGTTGACTGAACTTAATCCTCCTCCGGCAAAAAATGAGTTTATATCGGCCGTGAGTCACAGAACCTTGTGAGTAATGACCAAAGGATGTCGGTCCAAACTTACTTAGCACAGTCACACACAAAAGGCAAACGGATAAGAAAAACAAAGCAACTGTAATGGCGCTCCTAGATTAGATTGTTGGCATCGGTATAATAGGCTAAACATTCAAACGTTCATTTATACAATAATAGTCGACACTCATTAAGAGCTGTCTTAAAAACCGAAGGCAGAAATGACAACGTACAAATATTGTGATTTTCTACACCATAGTTTTGTTTTTATTACACGTGTCGCAGATCGTCATCCCACCTGACCGGAAGGCGTCCTACACTACGTTTGCCGAGTCACGGTCTCCAATCGAGAACACGTTTACTCCGGTTGTCGGTTCTTCGCGAGATATGGCCGGCCCACTGCCACTTCAGCTTGCTAATGCTTCGAGCTATATCAATAACGCTGGTTCTGTGTCGAATGTATTCGTTACGACGAATCCTATCCTTCAGAGAAACTCCGAGCATAATTCTTTCCATGGTTCGCTGAGCGAGTTTGAACTGATGGACCAGCCCTACCGTGAGTGTCCACGTCTCAGCTCCGTAGGTCATAAGGGGTAGGGACGCACTGGTTGAAAACTTTAGTTTTCATGCATTTCGTTATGGATGACGAGAAGACTCGACGACGTTTTCCAAACGCCGCCCAGCCTAGCCAAATCCTCCTCTTGGCCTCCTTCTTGAAATTGTTTTACCTAACTGCAGAATCTGCCCGAGGTACTCGGAAACAAAGTGGAATGACGATCTGCGAAAGACTGCAGGCAGATGCTGGATGCGGCAAGCTGAAGACGGGGCGCTATGGCGCTCATTAGGGGAAGTCTATGTCCAGCAGTGGACTTAGTTAAGTGATGATGATGATGACACGTGGTCAACAAGACTTCTGTTTTGGCCAGTGCCACTTTCGTGTGGACGATCCGTCAGTTATTAGCACGAGCTTATGCTCGTGCAAACTATTATTTGTTTATTAGATTAGATAAGGCTTGGACTATGATAAATATATGGACTTAAATAAGAATAAAACTAATCAATTTACTAGTCTCATGGTACAAAAAAACAAAGACAAGTCAGAGTGGACTCATTAGCTGGAATGGTAATCTTTTCTGTTATTAAAGTCAGAGAAGTCAGTCCCCTTTGTTAGGTCTCGTTCGATTTCTAAGCTCTAAAACAATGGAGCTTTTTGCCACTAGTAGTTGTTCGAAACTCTCTTCGTACCTAATCGGTTGGTTTTAAGAAAATTAAAATTAGGTTGAACTATGGTTAGACAAATTACCTAGCTATTAGCTACTGGAAAATTATTCATAAATTCCATCAGTGTAGGTAGACCTAATATGCTGATGATGCCGGTAAATTTTATAGGCAATGCTCTATTATGATACTAGACGTATTAGCTTTAAATGATTCAGGCTTATCCACATTTTAATGAAGCTAGGCCCAGCCTAACAGCTTATTTTCGACCGTACCTATAACTACCTATCAAACGTCTAGTGGTGACAAAGCCGCGATCATAAAATGCGTTATCCGATGAACAGGTGCAGTTTAACCCGTCTATCGGGCGAGGGTGACCCCGGTATAATTGATATGACTCTGGTGATACTATTTTGAATAAAATCGCCATTTACAACTGTTCGGGACGAAGAAATGTAAATTTATATTGCTTTTCACGGCTCAGGTGACTTTTAGGGTGAGTCTTTTGAATGTCGTAGACTCATAGATACATTTTTAAAAGCTGGCGCGATCCCCTTTGGTTTTTTGTAGACTGGAAGTCTATATGTCGTGACGTCAGCGTGGATAATTCTACAAAAAACAAAAGAAGTAAATAGACAAGACTTTAAAATTTCGCGTCTTATTTTAGAGACAAGTATTTTGGGAGGCCTATGTCCAGCAGTAGACTATTATGGTTAATATAGTTCGTTGTCACCTCCAAATGGACCCACTTTGTTGGTTAACCTGATCTGTGTAATTACCTGAAACAAGAAAATATTTTTAGAAATAAAAAAAGGTAATAATATCACTCAATCTCACGTGGGGGAGAGGGGGGGGGGCAAATATCTCGTAATTATTTCCACGAATTTTTGCATTTTCTACTTTAGATTGTTCGTTTCATGTTGGCGCGAGATACAAAATTGTGATAGAAAATTACTTTTCAGTTAGTGTAATTCCTTGTAGAATGCAGAAATAAATAAAGAAGTTCCTATTTTATTGTTCGATTTTGTCACTGTGTTTCTTCGGCTATGGTAGGAAGACACTACAGAATAAAATTGAAGAAACGATTTAAAAACTTAATTTTTGCTATTCACAGCAGCTATTCACAACTTTCCATGCCCGGCAAAATTAGCGGCTGAAAAGAGTTATAAATTCCATAGATTATGGAGGAGCCTAAGGCCCAGCTTCTCCTGAGCTCCTTTACGTTTTATCATTACTATAAAATTATTTAGCCTTCCTATCTCAATAATTTAGTTTTAGTTAGTTTTTATTTTAATTTTAGTTTTATTCAAAACTAACCCGTGACTTTTATACCTAACGACTAATTAGGTAGATACCTGTTCACATTTGACCTAATAACATCAGATTTATCAGCTATCTAGATTGTTGCGTGCTCCTTTTACTTTTGGTCTTAAACATTACATCTATTACCAAGCTTTAGATCCCTTTCATCAGATCCTTGCATGTTGCTAACCAAGCGTCCTTCTAACGAAAACGCTGAAAACCAGTTGAAACGATCCATTTTCTCTTTAATTAGAATCGCATACAAAATAAAATTTTCAAGAAATCTTTTGAACATCATTAATATTTGTAGGAAACGTAACTTGAAATGTCGCACTCAGTGGCTGTCTCTGGCTACCGGCCAAAACTAGGGATCTAGGTAAATAGTATTATAATGCTACAGGACGACTTGTGGGATCTACAGACAAATGGCTTTGAAATCCTAAGGGGACGGAAGCCTTCTAGATAGAGTTTTTATCTATATTGGTTAGTTGAGAGGATTTTCACAGTTCTTTCATGGAATAAGTGCATATATCTGATTAGTTTGTCTAGAATATGATGAAGAGGGTCATGAATATGTACTCTTCAGTACTAGTAAGGGGTAGAGGCTCCTCTATGGTGAAACTGATATCATTTTCTGTCATCATATTCCGATTATATCATCGTGTAGTTTAAAACCGACTTTAAAAAGGGAGGAGGTTCTATGTTCGGCTGTATGTGTGTGTGTGTTTTTTTTATGTACCTAGTCGATTTCTTCATCAATTAAGGACCGCCCTTAAAAATTATTTCGCTATTTATAGAGGTAGAAAACGACTTGATGAGAAAATGTTTATTCCGGAGCGGGTTATTTGTCCCGCAAAACTTAAAAAACTGTTTAAATATTAAGGAATCAAAAGTCGGTTTTTAGCTTTTTCAAATAATCAAATTATGATATAAAATTCATACTTCATACGTGAAATTTTTATCTCATTTCTCGTGGCAGACGCATCGGCGATGCATTGGCCTTAGGCAACGCTAGAAACATATATATCCACCTCCACAGCCTATATTGGTCCACTGCTGAACCCAGGCCTCGCCATGATAAGCGCCTTGTTGGCTTTTATCTTAGGGGGGTAATGCCCATAATCCGCACGCTGGGCATGCGGGCTGCGGATCGCAGTTCGGTAGTATATATTTCTTAATAATGTAATCAATAATCAAATGTGTCAATTTCTTGTGTTTTCTGTGTATGTCCGGCCAGGTGGGATGCCAATCTGCGAAAGACTGCAGGCAGATGCTGGATGCGGCAAGCTGAAGACAGGGCGCTATGGGGCCCATTGGGGGAGGCCTACGTCCAAGATAGGTGTAAGATAGGTTGATGATGATGATGATGATGACCCCGAGTGTGAGGGCTTGCGCACTATAATAATAAAAACCTTAGAATTGAGCAACGAGACATATCTCGTCAAACGAACTTAATGTAGCTTTAGTCTTTGAAAAGGATTGGATGAACATCAATGTTTCCCCTGTAGGTGGAACTAAAATAAATAAATAAATAAATACAGTGCTGGAGTCCGAAGGAAGTCTAAAAGTTTTTCGACTCCTACGTCACTTGACCTCGTGGTGTAGTTGATTAGCACATTCCCTTACTGAGGACAGGACGCGATTTCAAGTCCCGTCGAAGATAAATTTTTTTTGGGATATTATTTGATTTCTTATTTATAATGTAGTTGATTTGTAACCGTTAATTCTCGGGGTTTTCACGGATCGACGCCGCCGAAAAGCTTGCTCGCCCTATAACTAAAGATCCGAGGCCGGCGGAGCGTGAAAACTCTAACCCCTATTACTGGCGGGTTCCACTTGATTCTTTTTATAACTTCGTTGCGTACAGGATTTATAGCGGCCCGAGTTGTCGCTTCGAGTGCTTGGATTTTTTCAGAGCACATAGGGTTTACAGTTTTTTATTTATTGTACCTAACCCTTACTGCCGTATCGAGTGAATTATGCTGCAAAACATGTAAGAATACCACCTGGGCGATATGAATTTTCTTCAATGTTAAGGCCTTTACGCTACGAAGTTTACAAGTATGAAGGTAGGTATTGAGATGAATATCAACTTAAGTGAAATAGAAAACTTACCAATAACTTGCACTGCCTCTACTTTGTAAAGTAAAGACGTCCATTGGGATAACCGGTTCTACAAAGTGATTTTGGGAGGTTACCAAAATCAACATGACTTCTGAGAAGCTCTATTCTATCTAAAAGCACAGTACATTGCACTGTCTCGTAACGTAATAAGATTTATCCATGGAAACTGATGCACCTCAATCATTACCGCAAATAATGTCCAGATTCTAATTCAAGATAACATGTCTTAAAATACATTAATCTCACGGTTAAGGCATGCAAAAATCAAGTCAGAAACTTTGATTTTTTTTTTGATGTTCATAACCTACCCTGGCTGTTATTGCAAAATATACTCTGCGAAAACCATCAAAGAATCAGAAATCACCCCGTCCTTCACGATAAACCATTTTTACATTATGGGCCTCAAAAATACGGTCACTTCCTTTTTACGGCCATAGACGTATTGTTTAGCACTCTGACGATAAGGCAGTTTCCACACGCCATTCCCGAGTCCTTGAAAGTGATTGTTTTCCTGTAATATTCAATAAAACCCCTATAAATCGAGTTCGGTCTAAATTGCAACTTGTGATATACTACAAGTACATTTCTCAAGTGGTTCGTACCGGAGCGTACCCGAAGGATGTTTAACGTCTTAATAAAAAGGAAAAATGGTCCGAGGTGTTTATAGATGGAAATTACTGTTGTTGCGATGAAATAAATAGAATGTCCCGCTCATAGAAATGAAAACAATTTTACATAACTGAGGTCTAGCTACAAAATTTTGTGCAAAACCAAAGAGAACTTTATAGCAGACTATAGAAGCAGTCTATGTATGTGGAATATGTGAAATTAAAGAACCACATTCAATAAATTTGTTTAAACACAAAATAATTATAAACTTCTAAGGTACAAAACATTATGATGTAGTTTTTACTTCCAGAAGATTTAAAGTTACTACAATAGTGCGTAAATGATGCGACGGTATGACGGGGTATGCTATAAGAACGTCATTAAAATAATAAAATATCAAATTAAGGGGTATCCAGAATGCCATGCGTACATTGCCGACGTTGCCGTTCTTAAGATTTCTCGAAAGCGCATCTAATTTAAGTGATAAAAATATCACATTCCAACAACTACTTCAACATTTTATCTTTCCGTTAAACAATCGTATTTTTATAGGATTCAAAACAATAATAATAAATCCCAAAAACACATTTTTGTAATTGCAACAACGATAATGAATTATATTTCGTTTTTGTTTTTAATCCATCTAGTTTTGGTCCACGGTGAGCATAATTTTTTTTGTGAATAAACTACAACAATTGATTTCAGATTTTTTTACTTTACTTGTGTTATAAAACTTTGCTTCTAGCCAAATTTCATTGATCTGGGAGGTTAGGTTGGTAATTTCAAAATATCCGCATATTATAATTTATAATATAATTACCAGCCGCACAAGCGGCTGGTAATTTCGATTACCTTAGATTGTTGACTTAGAATTTTTATTTATGTAATGGCTCTAATAGATTACGGAATTGATTATTGGATGCTAATTTCAACTCTATACCTCCACGCGTTCCCGAGAAAAGAGGCTTGACAGACAGATGGATAGACGGACAACAAAGTTGTCCTAAAAAGGTCCTTATTTTCCTTTTGAGGTACGGAACTCTATGACGGAACACTAAAAAGGTATGTACTGAGAAAATCCGTGTGTGATGGACGGTCGGACAGGATCAAGCATCTTGTGTGTTCTTGTTACTATGCCATGATTTTTAAACGCCGATTGACTATTTATATTTTTGTTACTAACCTTTTTTTTATATTTTTTAAATCGTGTAAAAATAATAAAAGTGATCTTTGTAAGAAGACTCAAATACTCCTGAATATCAGATAGTATTAAAGAAGGTAGCCACTTCTAAAAATAGTAAATTTACATAGGTCTATGGAAAGTTTTAGCGCCCTCTGACGTCTAAATTTGTAAAAATTCGCATGCCATCTGAGCATCTGAGCGCACCAGTGTAGGCTCTCCAAAATATTTGAAGTCAAACACGAGAGCCCAACTCGCAGCAGTCATTTTGCGGTTTGAACGAACTTCCAAGTTTCAGTTCTATGCTATTATTATTTGTTTTAGTTGTTGTGTTGGTTATGAGGTGTAACGTTGGGTATTACCTACCCAAATGATTGTAGATACGAGAACTGAAATACTTTGACAGCTCCCTTCGCTCACGCCTTTAGGAGTTTATGAACTTTGCGTTACTTACCTACAGAACATTTAGGGCCAAAGTTACTTTGGTCTTTAATGTTATATAATCTTTTTATGTTACGAGACAGTTACGCTGACTGAAGACCATTATCTACAAAACTAATTCAGGAATGAAACTTAGATACCTATTAGAGGGCGTCCATTAATTACGTGAGGCGTTTAGGGTCGAGCCAAATCTAACCCAATGTTATGTGGGGGAGAGGGGGTTTCTCGGCAAATATCACGCAATTTTTTTCCACTTATTTTAGCAATTCCTACTAGTGGTGGTTCGTTTCGTGTTGGCGCGAGATTCTAATTTGTAACAGAAAATCGTTTACGATATGAGGTAAATTACTTTCCGTTAATATTATTCCTTGTAGAGCGCAGAATAATTCAAATACAAAAATAAATTTGAATCACGCGCCAACTCAAAAAGAACAATCTTATGTATGTAGTTATTTTATTGTTCGATTGCATCACTGTGGTTAGACTACGTTCTTATACAAGTCTTAAATGCAATGCAGTCAAGCACAGATTAACTTATGTACAATTAAATACGCGTTATGAAAAATCTTACGTGAGATTAGAGGATAGCCTACAAGGATAGGATACAGCTCTTCAGTTTAAAGGATTTCATAAGAAGTTATAGTTCACATGAGGCCTGGCACTGGTGCTTTTAATTTCGATAAATAAATTTATACCGAAAGCTACGGCCTTTTTAACAAAAAAATTACAATCAAATAATAAAAACAAATTAGAACTAGTATTTACAATCGAAACAATTGAGCTAACTACAGACTGTTTCAAAGAATCTACAGGTAGCTCAACTAAACCATATCAATACCAATCGGAAGCGTCCCCAAGACGCTGGCTGCATTGCCCCGCTGTATGGCAATGCTGATGCGCTGCGCTAGATACCCACCAGCTCTCGGGTCACGCAACGCTTCAACCAGACGCTCAGATAACTTTTTAAAAACCCGGAGAGCCTTGGTACCTCACCGTCTCGACCTCAAAGGGAGCAAATGTCTGTCGAGACCTGCATATTTGCATTTCTCGAGATCCTCGGCCAAATCTGCCGCCGCACCAGCCCTCACGGATGTCCTTGGAAGATGGGAAGGCGCAAGTGTGTCGACGTATGTAGCGACCCACACAATGGGCCTCCCCAACTCCCATGGGACTAGTGTCATGCTGTCGGGCCTCTTACCGTCGTCACGTAACAGACCATATATATGCTATTTTTGAACCGATAGCTGGTACGTTAGCGGTGACAAAGGGCTGCCGGATGATGTCGTTAAGGCTGGCATGACGAGATATCCGACCGGCGGCCTAGTACACGATAATCCGTGATGACCAAGCTGTTTGACAGCAGTACCGCACTGCCATTGATGAGCTTATTCTTCATGTCCATGCTCGTAACAACGGACGTGGAATGCGTTGGCCCGGAATAACACGTTCCGTTGTTAAAATAAAAACCTAGGCCACATAATTTTCTTGGAGGATTTTTCTTTGAACACCGCAATACTCTCCCAAAACCACTCCCTTATCGACAGCCCTATCGTAATCATCCGCAAATGTGACGTAACGCGCAAATGCTTTACGACTTTATGTAGATTTTGCGGATTTCCGCACGCTCACGCACATCTTATACTGCCCATGTTATTATCATTAGGTACGAACAACGTACGAAGGTAAAATAAAGCAATGCCATTAGTTAGAGCACCGTTGGCTGGAAGGCAAGTCATTGGTGCGGTACCTACCTGTGGCTGGTAGTTCCGCTTTAAATGACTAAAAGGTACCTACTCTCCCCAGAATACTCCACAAAATTTTATTGATAATTACCAAAAAATTGCGACTTGATACCGGCTCAAATTTTATTGGTGATTTTATTGATTACTCTGAGGTAGATAGATAGATAGATAGATAATTCTTTATTGTACCACACAAAGAAAGAAAAAAAATACAGAAACAGATGCTAAGACAAAGGCGGCCTTATCGCTAGGTAATAGGTAATATTCGTATTTTTGCGATTGTGCAAAGCATGGTCTTATAAGTTTAATGCGTGGTCATTTGTTTCAAACTCTCTAATTACTACATGCTACATTTATTAAATACGTATAGTTAAGTAAAACTTTAGAGTAGGTTTAAAATAAAGTAAATGTTTGAGTACTTATAGATGTAGATTGTTGATATGTTTTATATTTTATCCAAAATCGCAGATAAGAGTTTCCGTAATCAATAAATTTAATTATTCCTTAAATCGGCATTTTGTGACTATTAAGCAGGTTCACTTGAATCTTAAAACGAGAGAACCTACTCAAGGTATTTTCTTGTTAATATTCTCTACTTTAAAGATACGCATAATGACTTTATGAATACGGTAATTTTGATATCTTTCGTTTACTTTTCTGTTAGGCAATTGTTAGCTGGATATAAGTCTATTAGCTTTCGTATTATGAACATTGGGAAATGTTATGTAAGTTAAGAAGCTTGTTCATTAGTAAAAAAGTAAAAAAAAAGTACATCTTCATCATCATCATCAACCTATCTTAGTCCACTGCTGGACATAGGCCTCCCCTAATGAGCGCCATAGCGCCCTGTCTTCAGCTTGACGCATCCAGCATCTGCCTGCAGTCTTTCGCAGATCGTCGACCCACCTGGCCGAAGGGCGCCCTACACTACGTTTGCCGAGTCGCGGTCTCCACTCGAGAACACGTTTACCCCAATGGTTGTCGGTTCTTCGAGTGATATGGGCGGCCCACTGCCACTTCAGCTTGCTAATTCTCTGAGCTATGTCGATAGCTTTGGTTCTCGGTCAGATGTATTCGTTACGAATCCTATCCTTCAGAGAAACTCCGAGCATAGCTTGCTGAGCGACTTGGGCCTGCGCTACCGTGAGTGTCCACGTCTCAGCTCTGTAGGTATATAGGCAAGACGCACTGGTTAAAAACTTTCGTTTTCAAGCATTGCGGTGTGGATGACGAGAAGACTCGACGTAGTTTCCCGAACGCTGCCCAACCTAGCTAAATCCTCCTCTTGGCCTCCTTCTCGATAAATGTAAATCCTGTGTCACAAAATTACAAGAAATGTTAAAAAATTTTACATTCAAATAATTTAAATTAATTCCTGGTGTTTCATAAAGTAGTATTGGCCTGAAGAAGTAACAAACATAAATGCAAACTTTCAAATATATTTTTATAACAAGTTTTAATCGTTTGTACTATATGCAGATATATGTTCCGGGTGTTCTGGATGTTTTCTATGTACAATACAAAATATATGTCTATGTAGTGTTTGTATTAAATATATCAGTTATCTAGTACCCATAACACAAGCTGCTCTGCTTAGCTTGGGGCTAGATAATTATGTGTGAATTGTCAACCATTATTTATTTATTATTATTATTCATTAAATTTATTAGTTGTAAAACGTTTATTTACATGGGTACGAGAAATTAATACCTTGATCTAAATCCAAACACTTTCACTACGGTAAGGCCATTTATTTATATTTCAACTGTTAATGAAGTTTATTGAATTAGTAAGGCTTTGGAGGGCCAGAGATATAGATCAGTTGGATGAATAGGCTGAGAAACTTTGGTACCCCGGAGGTTCTGTTCAATTCATTAGAATTGTATAGATCAAACAAATCAAAGCACATACCCTACTGACTAACTGAGTTAATAATTTATATTCTCCTTCTTACTAATCGATAAACTAACAACTAACTACAGCGGGGCAATGCAGCCAGTGTCTTGGGGACGCTTCCGACTGGTATTCATATGGATCAGTTGGGCTACCTTTACATTTTTTTTAACAATCTGCAGTTAGCTCAGTTGATTCAATTGTAAATAATAGTTCTAATTTGTTTTTATTATTGAACTGTAATTTTCTTGGTCAATAAAGTTATAAACTAACAAATAAAATAGGTAATATATTACTAAAAATAAAAAAATATATATATAAATACCTACACCTAATCCTAACTGAGTTGGTAATATTGTTAGAGCTAAAGTAACTCGTATCTTCTATGACCTAGTCTAAGCCGTGGATCTAAATGATGGGATGCTGTGATGCTAGAACTTCCAAAGAATTTCTTGAATGGATAAAAGTGTGCCTATATTTTAACAACATAAAATGTAGCCTATGGATACAATACAACGCAGGCAAAGCCGCGGGCAGAGACAAGTAACTACTAAAATTCGATGTAAGAAAATCTACTCACAAAGAAAAGTCTTACCGTTTTTCCACTAAGCGCAGCGAGCTGAAGTACAGTCGAGTGCACTCCGATTGAACGAACAAATACAATCTGGTCGTTAAATATTGTAATAACATAATAGGTATATTTAAATGTTTTATCTTTCAATTTACTTTTCACTTCTCTTGCTCAAAAAGTGTGTCAGTATAGCGTAGCTTAGCGGGCCTAAAGAGCGAGTTTAAATCCTAGAGCTCAAATACATTTTTTATTTTCGTCTGAAATCATCAGTTAGTACTAGACATTGCCCTCTTACATAAAGACTCGACTTTTAGGGGTTCTATATACAAAGAACATACATTTTATTTCAATTTATTTTTGAAAATGTAACGCTGAGCACGTTCTTGTTGGATGTTTCTAGAAAGGGTGATTCTTCCTCCTGGTCGAATGCGTAGGTAGGTACTCTGGATTTTTTTGTTTACTACAAGTTAAACATAAGATGAACATGGTTTATTTAATTGAAAATGTCATCAAGCGAAAATTATGAAAATTTTATGCAAATGGAACAGAAGGGCAAAGAAATAATTAAAATTATTCTATTGCGGTAAAAATCACCTGAAATATATTTAAAGACTAACGACAAATTCGTGAAGTAGAAAAGAGAAAAAAATTTACAATATTTTACTTATTATTTTAATTTTTTACTTATGTTTTGAGTGATTTATTTTTTCGCTATCCACGTGAAACGTTTCACTCAGGCCAAAACCAACCACTACAAATCGGTCTTGTCTCCCCGCTGAGTATAATAAAATGGGATGGTTTAGTCCCTTGTAAAAAATCTACTATTGTATCCATATTTCAGAATATGAACAAAGTGAGAAATAAGCTATATAACTACAACTATTGGAAACAAATTACAACTTTAATGTACAATGAAACAGTTGAGCTAACTGCAAACTGTTACAAACAACATTGACGTAGCTCAACTGATGCAAATCAATATTACAAAGCGGTAGCATACTCAAGACGCTGGCTGCAATGCCCCGCTCTATTGCTTATTGCAATTCTATAATGTTACAATAACATGTCCAGATATTCAGCTTCTTACATTAAGAGCCACAAATAAACAAAGTTCCACTTTGTCCCGTTTCCCCGCATTGCCCAAAGTTTGACAAAAAGGCGTGCCTATTTGTAAAGATTACCCGCATTTCGAGGGATCGTATTGCTTTCAGCTGGACCCTCGAGATTCGTCTAAATACAGCGTTATCTATAAAAAATATAATTTGATGTTAGAACGATCTTCATCCTAAGAACGTTATAAATGACTGCCTGCGTATAAGGCAACTTGGTAATTTTATAATTTAATGAGATTAATAACTTTAGATTCTGCTTATTATTTTGCCGAACTTTGCTCTGTTGCATGATTACAGAATTATTTTAGTTTTAATATGTGTCATGCTCTGAAAAAAAATGTATTTGTGTATTTGTTTTTTAAGTCTTAGTTTAGTCTGATTCACTAATAACATCCCTAGAAGTAGGACTAGGGATTTCGGTTTTTGTTGAGGTTCTGATTGAAACAGATTATTATATTCGTTTCCGGGCGGCACGTTTTGTTTTGTTTCGGAAGGTTATGTATTATTGGGTATTTGCGTATCACATGTGATTCTGAACTTTCTTGCAATACTTTTAGTTTTATTTTGCTGATTCAACTCTTTATAACTTAGATAGATAGATAGATAACTCTTTATTGTACCACACAAGCACAAAATATAATACAGAAGAAAATGCTGAAGTACAAAGGGCGGCCTTATCGCTTTGAGCGGTCTATTCCAGGCAACCTTGGGATGGACTAGACATGAGAGAACAATATAGACGGTGGCGTTTGAAAAACTTAAGGAAATGAACACAATTACATATAGCTGCAAACTTTTTGAAAATGGTCAAAAGGGGGGGGATAATTTTGAAAAGGGGGGGCTACCTTACCGAGTGGGGTATCAAATGAAAGGTAGGTATTAGTTTGTACCTATAGTACATAGTACACAAATACTTGACAACCGTTCTAAACCCTCGGCGCGCGAGTCACACTCGCACTTGACGGATCTTGTTTATATTTATCACACTCGGTATACCTTGTTGTTCATCATCATCATCATCAGTTCGACGTTACCTTTTGTTGTGCATAAGCCTACTTTGGATCTACCTGTGGAACCTGCTTGAGGAAGGGCAGCAGGTTCTTTCTTCAACACCTTCACTCCTAATTATAGCAAACCCCCCCCCCCCCCTCGTTTGGGGGGGACATGTTCAGCTGTGGACCTACATATGTATATTGTATGACGAGGAAGCCTACTTTATAACTCGCCACACGTTTACGTTTTAGGCTGTTATCATGAAACGGGTTGTCTTGTTTTAAATTTATTTTATCTGAAAATGGCTGCAAAGAATCATGACAAACATTGAAAAGAGTTACAAGCATTTAACTCTGTGCTGGAGAGCGTCGAGCGGGATAGGATGGTAGCTAACTATTATTTTAATATTTGGGTAAGGACCAAATTTTTTGCATCGTTGCACAACGCAAATCACAGCTGAAAGTGTCACAACGGAGCAAATGTAGCACAACGGAATTTGTTAAGGTTATTGTACATGGGTCTAAAAATGATCACAATGTTTAGCATAATTAATTACATTCATATTTTACTCAACCTTGGAAAAATAAATTAGGTACCTACTTACTTAAAACCCTAAGTTATGATTTTCCTTAGTTTAATTATTCTATTACTTACCTATTACTTTATAGATTGGAATGTTGTTGTAAAATGAATTTTGCAGAAATCTAGTGAAAGAAATCTTTATTTGAATTAGGCACAGGGTGCACAATAAGTTAAACTTTAGTAATCAAGTCTTAAAACTCACCTAAGTTAACAACTTTTTTTTATGTTATGATTTCAAAGTAATGTGACATCGTTCCCTCGCACAAAATGCAAAAAATTTGGTCCTTACCCATTTACTTTTATTAATTACTTGAACTAGTAGAGAAAAATCACAGGAGGTTCCATTTCAATTAGAAGGTAGTCTTTGCATATTAAAGTTTATAACTTTTTCTTTTTTTTATCTATTCATATTAAACATTATTTACATACTTATGCTACAGCTAACATAAACCGTTGATCGGTTTGTCCGTCAGCCTCAGTCTCTATGGTAAGTATATTAAGTAATGAATACAACAACTCGTACACTTATCATAGGCTAATAAATACAATATGCACTCACCGCAGCGCAAGTCAGAAACTGAATTGAGGACCTAGTTATAAATATCTGTGGATGGCACTGGAAGCCAAGAAAGACAAGCGGGGTACAATGATCGGCTGTCCGCAGTGTACGAGCTATATTACAATATGCGCGTTCGTCAGCGAGTGGAGCGAACTGATAACGTTATACAGGGCTATTTCTAAAATGAAGATATGATCGTTAACTTTTAGAATTTAATTTTGTATTCGTTTTTGTTTTACGTTATATTTTAGTTAGTTCTAATAAGGTTTGCGGGAATAATGTTAATTTCAAATTATAAGTTTTGCTGTAAATCGTAGTAGTATTTTTTAATTTTGAATTTATAGTTTTCGTCGTTAATATTAGATGAGATTTTAAGGGGCATTTCGTTAATTAAGTTAGGTATTATATATATATATATATTTGTACGTTTGCCGTAATAGTTGTAAACTCAGTAAACTGATGTTGCTTACATAGAACGGACTGTAACGCAATCTGTTTTCGCCAACACCACAGAATAAACAAAAGGTTTACCATAGTCTGATGATTGATTTGTTTCTCTCTAATTAAGGGACATAATTGATAGTTCGCGTGTCATGTAATACAAGATACAGAGTCGAGTTTTTGAGTGATGGATGTCTCCATAGAAAAACTCGACTCTGTTGGTACTCTGCAGAGCTCAGAATAGGTACCGTCAGTAGCGAAAGTAGATTCAATAAGTAGTTGGCATTTTTAAGGAACTGTCCATTAATGTTGAATGGTTAAACAATACAATAATTCACATAATATATCTAAGGCTGTGTATTTTCTTAAAAACCAGTAATTCATTTGATGGCTGGAAACAACAAGGGCGGATCAGAAGGTTTAAAAAAAAATGTTTTTAATTATTTCTAATTGTTTTAAATGAATAATATTGTATACAATTTGCACGTTGTCAAAATGGAATGCAATTGAACATTCTCAAAGTAAATGTCTGACCGCTCTTGTTGCAGTTCAAAATGGTTCTATCCTATTCTGATTGCGCGCAGGTTACTGTGACCGACTTGATCCATATACTTTTAGTAGGGTAGCTCAAGGAGCGCTTTGAACTCCTGGTCAACTCTACTCCGTTCCTCTGAAACTTAAAACTTCCTGCTCACTCTACTACTTTTTATGAAAAATCTTTCACTGTACAAAAAAGCTATCCGTCTTCGGAACGTTCTTCCCCTGGACATCAGACGTGCGAAATTACTCCCATTCTTCAAAAAACTGCTTCATCAGCTTTATTTATCCTTGTAAAAATTTTAACAACTTAAGTTTTTTATGGTATGTAAGTTTATTAACCGCCCATACTTAACCTAAAATTCACTCTGTTGCCGCGTCTTTTTATTCGCAATTTACATTGCTTGTCGATTTGAGATGCTTTCTTCAATAAATATTGCTTACAATTATCTGAAACTAGACGCCAAGCGAGTGAGTTTGAGTTATTTGTATTACAAACATTCTACATCTAGTTTGGCTAGAGTATAATATAAATATAATTAATATAATTAATGTCTGCAGTAGTGTAAGTATATTATAAGTAGGTAGTTTAAGGCATGTAAGGTATTATAGTACGTAGTGTAGACTTACAGACTTCTCTATATTTTTTCTGTAAAATATATCTTCACATCTACAAACGCTACATACATTTCAGATGGATCACTCTGCAAACTTCGGAGATAGTGGGGGGGAGAATGGGTAATTTCTCGACTTTTTTCAAAATATTTCAAAAAGATTGAAACCTACAGAAATTTACAAAACGATTTTGAGATGTCTAACCCGATACCTTTCATTTGATACCCCGCTCGGTGAGGTAGCCCCCCCTTTTGAAAAATATCTCCCCCTTTTTGATAATTTTTAAAAAAGTGGTCTACTAACAGAGTTCTCTATATTTTTCCTGTAAAATATAGATCCATATCTACAAAAGTTACATACATTTGAGGTGGATCGCTCTGCAAACTTCGAAGATAGGAGGGGAGCTATGGGTATTTTTTGGACATTTTCAAAATATTTCAAAAATTATGACACCTACAAAAATTTCGAAAACTGTTTCGAAATTTACAAACTGGTACCTTTCATTTGATACCCCACTTGATATTGTAGGTATATATTAAAATTTCGGCAGCACAATTTGTAATGAAAATGTTCTTTTCATTTATTTTATTTCTATCTTTTAATCTGGGCCTGCACGAAATGTAAAATTAATTTAAATTTCACGTTATATTTTCACGTTAGACCATAAGGGTTTCGAAACCGATCTCCGATCTTCTAATCATAAAATCAAGCGCTCACGAATTCCTTTTAGCACAGTTCCTTTTGATCACACTTCGGATACAAGAGTAAACAAGATAAAGTAAATTAATATATGTGCTCTTCAATGATCAAAGAAAATTGCTATTTATGTCAATACCAGCATGAGCACAGACATATCGGTTGACTGAGATGATATTATTAATAATTTTAGTTATTTTATTTGTTTTTTAAATTATGAGCTTATCTTGGGCATGAAAGTAAAGTAGTCGAAAATTGTGGTTTAATCATTCTCTACAGATGACTAAAAAACCAAAAAGTAAGCGATGAGTTCATAACAAGGCAGAATAATCCATCCAAAATGAAAATAATTAATTTCATGGAATGTTGTCCATGTCCTAATAGCATGTCTTCAAAAATACCCAGTCCGAGGTTGCCGCAACCTAATTGAGTACATTAAGCAACCACTCCAGTTGACCCTAATAATCAAACTCCATGGAAGTGCTGCATGTTTGATCATATATCTTACATACAAACATTGACCAGGCCGCCCATTGTACATTATCTTTATTTGTTTTTGTGTTCAATTTTTTTATTATTTGGTGTGTAATAAAGAATATTAAGTATTGTATTGTATTGTATTGACCTAAATTGATATGAAGCTTTGGTAGATATAAGTTACAAATCAAGAACGGATACTGCACTACGAATGAAATTAATATAATAGAAGTGCAAAATACCGGGCGATAAAGGTCAGTAGATACTTACATAATTTAAACATCTTCGTTTCTGCTAATCTCAGACCTTAACCAGTTTAATATTTATTTACCAAGATTGGAGCCCGTTTCCGGTTCAGCGCAACCTATTTAAACACTGAAACTTTGATGTCTCAATCAGCCGAGCGAGCATCACAAAGGCGAGTTCGAGATAAACTTTTCTTTTAATACAATTTTCTGAGTCAATAAAACTAAACTCTTTTAAAAAATATCGCCAAGTTACCTTTCCCGTCATGAAACTATGACTAATGATATATTCAAATTAAATAATAAGATCAGGGTAAGAAAATCAATTAAATTCAATAAAATCGCATGAACGAACGACATAAAGACTCCGGTTCAAATTCGCTGAATCAGAATCATAAAACTTTCATGCGAATCTCATTGCATTTATTTCAACGAAATTTCCTTTTCCAATTCTTGATTAAAAGACTCGCATTTCAAGTAGGTACGTAAATTCTTAATACGGATGTTCTTCTAAAATTAATTTATAGGAGATACGTAATTATTTTTTTATTTGATTGTTGAAAACTGGCTACAACAAATGGAAAACAGATTGGAAAAGGGCAAATTTGATTGCGCATTCATTTCATATCGCATTCGATTGAAATATCCGTTTCATATGCAAAGCTAAATTGGCGGTTTATTTTCACTTTGACCCGCGAAGTTTCAATCATCATCAGCCGCTGAACTTAGGGCTCCCCTAATGAGCGCCATAGCGCCCTGTCTTCAGCTTGCCGCATCCAGCATCAGCCAGCAGTCTTTCGCAGGCCATCCCATCTGGCTGGTGGGCGTCCGCACAACGTTTGCCAATTCTCCACCCGACCGGACATGTGCTCTACCCGGAAAATTCAATGGAAGAGCTTTATTGTATTGAAGCTCAGTCAAATATTGCTGTCCATTTTATGCAGATAGTGGTGTGAAACACAGTAATACATAGACATAAAAGTTTTCAGACTAGCGTATAGCTGTGGTAATCAATAGCGAAAAGTAAATTTGGGTTCTAGGTTCAAGACTAACTAAAATATAAGTAACCTATCATATTGTTTCACATTTTCTGAGATAAAATCCACGATACGGTTATTGGGGATGGGTCAACTCTTAAATTATCGTTTAATTAATCGTTTAAGCATATCAAACCTAGTTAAATATTTTTTATTGTTCAGTGTTGCCTACCTAGTGGGTTCTTAGTCGGTTTGTCCCTTTACGCGTCAGTGCCTCAGAGAGCTACGCACGCCGGAAATTAAACGAAGGCTTGTCCACATTCAGTGGCGGTTTATTAATACTGGATGCGGACTCCTAAAAGCCTGTACATTGTGCTCTAATTGTTTTAGTGTTCTATACGTAGGGTTTGAATAAGGAAATTCAGCACCCCTGCCCTTACGGGCAGGGGTGCTGAATTTCCTGAATAGATAGAACACTAGTAGTTCGTTGGTGTTATATGTTTGTATTATTGAATAAGTAGATAATGGCCTAAATTATCTTTCTTATTGTTGATTTCCGTTTAGAGCCCAGATACGACTACTATTATTTATTTAGGTCAGTGAAAATAAAGCATATAGGGCACATTTATCTATCAACTTGTAAAGCCGATGTGTGTGGCGGTTCAGTTTCGCTCAACGTTCAGTAAAGTATTTTTTTGGGTCCCACGCCCACGCCTACGCATTCTGTCACAACATCCTCTTCCGTCTCATATCGTTGATAACTAAAACTCTTCAATACGGCTCAAGTTCGACGCTGTATACTGAAATTTACTTTTATAGCTAGAATATTCAGAGCATAGAATAGAGCACGTACCAAGTTGTTATCATATTTCTGCATAGTAACAAGCAGGAACACAGTTTCCAACATCGTCACATGAGCTTATCATGATTTACAATCTATGCGTGTAATGTCGTAGAGCTTAGAACTCATAGAGGCGAATTATATGCCTGAACGATTATTAGTAGCATCGTTGGGAACAACCATAAACTAAAGTACCATTTAAAAATAAAACATGGACAGCCCAACTCCGCAATTACATTTCTAACAAAATTACCGGTTGTCGACTAGTCGTTTCTTTTCTACTAACGATGTAGATAACAATTTTTAATGAAACACACAAACAATTATAATTGGAAAATAGGTGCCATAATTTGGCAGATAATCGAGAACAATAATAAGGTTAAACAATCAATATGGCATGGAACTGGCCGCTAATGCTTGACATGTAGTATATTATTATCTGTATGTCTATAACCGCGGGTACACTAATCCAACCATGATAAAATTCTGCAAACAGATGTGGTCAGCTTTACTTGCAGAATTAATGTTTTTTTTTAGTACCTAGTAGGTACAAGGGCTAGTCAACCTCTCCGTTCATACGTAAAGGTATGAAAGGGCCTAGAAATTGAAAATGGTAACTAAGCAAAATAAATAATTTTAAAAAAGCTGTCACTATGGCTCGCCAATTTTCTAAATAAACAGATCAGTGTACGAACGTACACTGATCCTTTGAAATAAGATGACATTTGTTCCTGGTTTAACTTTAATTAAAACAAGAATTTTAGGCATTTAACAAGATAATACTATCTCTACTTTTTTTTAAATACCGCCTACACTAGGCCATGTTATTGTTGAAAGCCTGTCATTTGGGAGCAGTTTCTTAGTTCTCAAAGTATGCAAAACCTCAGCAAAATTGTCGCCAGAACCATTAAAAGTCACGAGCAGAGTCACGTATTTATAGTTTCACTGCTTAGGGATGAACCTTCAACTGTCTGTACATAAAATATAATAACAAAACTTCATAGTGTTTTTTTGTGCCGAACTTTTTCATGTTGCTATCCCTCTCGTTTTTTAATCGTTGAAGCTTTTCGTAAAACTTGAAATGGTAAGAGAACTCTGTTATCGAATGCTCTTTGTTTGCTGGTTCAGGTTTTATGCAAAGAAGTCAGCAGGTTTTTATTTGCGCAAGGATCGGCCTGAAAGTTATACCATTAATGAACATTATTGTAGATTAAAATACGACTCAGTGTGGATAAATAAAGTCCAACCTCTATAGAACTTGTAAAAGTGCTAGTCGAGTTTCAATAGTAAGTATGCTTCTAAAAGTTTCTCTGTGAGCTTTCTCGGGGCTTTGCGAGTTTCTGCGTCTGTCACTTTGCACACTGTGCATAGTAAATTGAGCTCTAATTGCTTGTTTTTTAAGGAATAATAATGATAAAAAATGTTGTTGTATACTGGTATCGTAAACTGAAGCAAGTAGAGCTCGTACTTGGCAAGTTAGACTACATCTATAACATCAAATGTTCGCAATGCAAGCTTTGAAACATGGAAAAGGAATGTATAATAACATGTGACTATGCAAGAAATCCTGGAGCTGGTGTTATGCCAGATTTGAAAAACAAGCTTATAAGACTCTATTGGAAATTAGATGATGAAAAGCCAAATTTTTCAAAGGGCAGGTGTTGGAGATAGGTTATTTCAGTAACGCATCTAAAATTTCACGTAAAATACCAAACAAAATATTATTATCCTTTGTATTGATTCCATTGATTAGAATATACAGGGTAATTATTCGACAAAGAATGGGCAAATTGGAAACATTCTAAAATGTATAGGCCAGGGCAAAACAATAGGTATTGTAATTTCGTTAAAACTTTTCATGTCTTCGTTAAGCTGATTTAATTCACATTTCCAGAAAAGCTTGTCACGTGTGCAAGAGGTGCTTGCTAGAGATGTGGCAATGTCTCACTAACACACTTGCTGTGTTCGTCTCCGTACTAGCTCATATCAAACGTAATTGCTTGTAGAATAGAAGCAGATACTAGTATACACTCACTCGTACCCACTTGAGGAAATGTGTTTGTAGAAGTGTGCTACCGTGTTATAACGGTTTAATATTTTTAGACGGTGGATACTTTACCTACAGCAGGATTTTTTGAAAGTTCTTCCGATCTGGATAAAAGTGAAATTCCTACTGTTTCGTTGTTAACATGGGATAGATTTTTAAAATGTTCGTAAATACCAGCTCAGCTCACGGGCAGAGTATTTGTATAGAAAAATATTTTGTATGAGATTTTGATTTTGGGTTCGGGAAACAAATAATTGAAATATTTCCCAGAAAATGATAGATATACTGAAAATGCTTTTTTCTTGATATTTTAAGACCTGACAACCATTGTCTGATCATTTTCAATATTCCGTTCATTATCTTATCGCACAGCTATAAACTAAACTCCGCTTTTCAGTCAATCGTAAAAGCCAAGGTCCTAGTATAAAGTACTTCAGCAAGTCCGCATTTGCCAGCGACATATTTGTCGTGTTTACACCTTTCGGTGCAAGAAATTAACTTAATTTCTGTTTTAACTTGTTTTGCCGACTGCGGGCTGCAGGTTACCTAATGTTTTAGGTTCTAGTAATAAAGATTTAGTTATTTAGCTAATAGAGTTTAGTTTTCTATGATGTTTCACTCTGAATGTTAATCGCGTGGGTTGCGAGATGAAATTAGTTTTGTAAATTCTAATGTATGTTAGTTAAAGCTTTTCATGAAATTTACTTTGGTGTTATGAAGCTTCTGGACATGGCATTAAAGTTAAACTGAACGACTAAATAATTTACAAAGAGGTAGTTGCTTTCAAAATCACGACTGTAGGTCATGAAGCTTAATGTTAAATATAAGTGTATTCTACGTATAGTTATTTCTTCGAATATTCCAAATTCGTGAGTTTTTTGTCTTGGTATTCATAAAAGATCTTTATTTAAGATCTTTGTTTCTACTGTCCTGTCGAGAAATTCCCCGTAATATGTCTGTTTAGGTGTGTCTTGTAGAAGAATAAAAAGAAAATGGAATAAAGTCGTGTGCTTCCGCACCATTCATTCCAAATCTCCTTCTACTGACTTACTCTGTTCCTCCTAATTTTTATGTACCAAATATACACAGAACTTCTGTGTATATTTAACCGTATATTTAGTTTCATGTTAGTTCCCAGAAGGAAGCTACTGCCCTTCCTCTGCTAAAATCTCTAAATCACCTTAAACGATATCCACGGACAGAGTTAAAGCGGTCGATTCTTACGCCTCACATATACCACTCGTATATAAAATACCTCTTCACGCGTGTGTAATAAGCAAAAGCACAATAGATCTGCGAACATGAAAAGATTCCAATTAACTGAACGAACGAGTGCTATCGGAAATACGATTCGAGTGTGGCTGATTGGTAGCACGGTTTTCATTAGCATCATATTTTATTTATTATATTGGAAAGAATAAAGTATTATGTAATCACAAATGTTTTCTGCATGTTGATATTATTCCTATGATAACATGGGTTTAACTAATTTGAGTTTCATAAAGAAAATCACTTTAAATCAGTAGGTATAAAATGAAGTCTACACACTGAACCCGATCGTTAATCCACTACGTGTCGTAGAGCTTGCTGTGTCGTAGAGCTGGCTACGTCGTAGAGCTTGCTACGTCGTAGAGCTTGCTACGTCGTAGCGTAGAGCTTGCTACTTGTAGATTTCGCTTTATCACCGTAATAAGTGGGGTCATTGGCAAAAAATCTGCGACCACGATGGATAAAGTTCTGGTAATGGAGTCATCAATGCTGCGATTGTACCATTCTGGCATGCCACGAAGAGACAAACAGTTTTATTATGCTGATTTTACGGCCAGTGTTTTTGGAAGATACGATAGAACTATAACAATGTAAATACAGTCGGTACGATTGTTTATTTGCTTTTGTAAATTTTGAACTGATGCTTCAATACATAGATACGACCCGCTACACATTCATTAAAATTAAATAAACCGCCGAGTGCGAGTCGACTCGCACACGAAGGTTTACGTACCGTAAAAATCAGGCAACTTTTTCAGAGAACATCAAATTTTCACTTGTTCGGAGACCCCTTAAAATTTTATTTTATTTTTAGTATTTGCTGTTATTACAATTGAAATGTTACTTATTTATAGAAATTTTCTTGTGCCTACCTATTTTAGTTCAAGAGATACAGCAAGAATAATAATAATATGAATTAAGAGCAAAAAAGGCAAAAAAATAACTTTTTTTGTATGGAAGCCCCATTTTATTTAGATATTTACTATACTTTTATTATTTGTTGTTCTAGCGGCGATAGAAATATATATTCTCTGAAAATTTCAACTGTTACGTTCTCTTACGTTCATGAGATAGAGCCCTATGACAGACGGATGGACGGACATCGGAGGCTTAGTAATAGGGTTCCGTTTTCACCCTTCGGGTATGGAACCCTAATCAGTAAAGTACTATCAGACCCATAAAGCTGAAGACTAGTCTTATTATGATAAAGTTTGTTACCTCCAGTCATGTTCGTCTATCAGATATCAATAATAGTAAATCAAAGAGTCAAACGAAGGTTTGAATGCCTAAACCCTTACTGATTGTCAGTTATATCTGGGAATTGGAAGAGAACTTATTCAAGAGAAAATGAGTATTTTAGTTCTAGAAATGGTTTTGTAACCGAGACATTGACATACTTGGATAACAAAAGAAATAAAATTCAACTGGGTCACTTTTAATCTGTCTAATCGCTGCGAGTTTGAACTAAGTCATTTTCAAAATCCAGAAATCAGGATGGTATGTATGAATGATAATGGGACAGATTTCACCTTTCATCCTTATACATTTTATTCGTAATCCTAGTAGAAATGAAGCTCCATTATTGTGCTATTACAGCAAACAGCAATAGTTTCCGGCCTCGGCTCCCGTGGGTGTACGGAACACTTCGCAGCATTAATGCAGACCACGTTATAATTAATACAAAACGATCGAGAGACCCTGTATGTTTGTCAGAAGTAGGTGAGCAACTCGTGTCTTTCTAGAACCTTTGTGTTTGTTAGAAGAAGCTGAGCAACTGGTGTTTTTGACAGTGCCTCAGTTAGAAACTGGCAGCAACTGAGGTTTCGATTTTGGAACGATGGAAATTTGCTGATTTTAATAAATAAATAAATTATGCTACAAGCTAAAAGATCCAAACATTACAAAATAATTTATAATCCTTTGAATATTTCGCGAAACTCCGCAGGATTATTGCAATAAAAAATAAATTGGCAATACATACATTAAAAAGAGTATTGTATGCCGACTCAGCTGGGCACATATTCATGGAAATGTTCTATTTATTGCGGGCACGTAACGTTTAATGTGAAAAATGCGCTACCGCATTGGGTTTTGTACCTACTCATGTAGCTTTAGGAACGTTTTCCGTGCTCTTATTGTATGCTAGGTGATATAAAATGGAATTATTCACTAGCAGAGCAGATGTACTTCGTACGAGGAAAAACGTTGAACTGAAATTAAACTACGTCCTACACACATGGTTATTCTCCGCTGAGACTGCCTGCCGTAGCCTAAATTTCCCTAGGAGGACATCAATGTCACATCATATTTTAAACAAAACCATCAGTTACAAAATACCAAATAAACAACTTCAACAATAAATAACATAGATAATTGCATATGGCACAAATAGCAGCGTTATCGCTACAAGCTTTCTCTACAAGGCAACCATGGAATAGTACTAGGAAGTTATGGTATAAGCTATGGTATATATATGTATTGTTAAGTTCCCCATAACCCCGCATTGTTTATATTAATGGTAGCCCACTGATCTGTTCTAATAATATTTTTATTAACACAATATTTCAGCACACCCTTTTAATTATTCAGCTTTAGTTTTACAGCGGCAACCACGGTTTTCATTATAGGTATGTTACGCATCACTACGAGCGCCCGACCTTTCCGATTGTGCTATAAGTACCTTGTATTTTGTGTGTGCAAGCAGTACTACTTTAAGTTAGTGCTATAATAGGAAAAAAAAACTCTATTCATAGATCTTATGTAGATCTAATCTTAAAATCCATAAATAGAGGATTTATATTGAACCTAATTTATGAAACCTTTATTTAAATTAAAATTTATTTAGATTATTATTTTGATTTAATAATTAATGTCTGAGATACAGAAGGGACCGAAAGCGTGAACAATTGTACGTTTCTCCGAACTTGGCTGACTCTCTATCGCGCGTCTCGATAACTCAGTTATTCCGTGCTTATTGTTTGTTTTTTTTTTATTACTATAACGGACTCTAAAGATGAGTAAAAGACGGTTATGCCAGCTTTGAATAACTGAGCTCAAGAACTAACTTTAATCTAGAGTCTATGACAAGTGCATTTTTATGCAAAGAAAAAAGAAGAGTATTTTGTGATTTATATTCATTTATGAACGAATTCATTTGATGGCTACTGAAACAAAGAAACTCAAAGTCTGTTTACTTAAAAGTCAAACTAATACTAATTTTAATAATACTAGACGTTAAACTTATTATGTCTTCGATCTTATATAGAACTTAAGTAAGCAGGATACTAAGTATTTGCTAAAATCTCAGTCTAATAGCTTTTGTAGATAATTTATTTTACACTAGAGGTAGTATGAGTTGATATTAATGGTAGCCTATTGGTCCATAACGTGTATACTATCGGTATACTGGAATTTCATAAAGATCCGTTCAGCCATTTAGGCGTGTAAAGGTAACAGACAAAAAGACTGAGTTAGTTTATAGGTGGTATATGGATAAATTCACAATATTATACCCACTATACTAAGAATAGGTAAAAACTCGCAACAAATAGCAAAAGGTCTTCGTGAGATGATAAAATCCAATTGAATCAGGATTTGCGTAGACGTGAAGAATCACGTGGCCAATTGACGCGCAGATATACGCATGGCATTCCAAAGCGGATTCCAGTCCCTTATAAAGCAAAGTATGTGAATGGTGCGATAGCTAAGCCAATATAGTTTATAGAGCGTGAAAACCCAGCGTGAATTCGAGCCAGGGTTGAATTCATAGAGAATTCCCCATATTCACAATTTTTATCGCTTTTGCCTTCAGCAGCGTGACAAATTAAATTGAGTAGAAGTGTCGAATCCTTCTAGAATATCCTTGAAACGTATATTCCTTGACAATAATTAAATTATAGGAACCAGTTATTAGTGAACTCCAGTTCTATTTTATTGTCATCTTTCATTGAGACTTCAAGGTTTTAATGAAATGTCATTCGACAAGACAGTTATCTTGAAAATAGCTTTAAATACAATTTTTTTAATAAGTTCCTGATAATTTTACGCTTCGCTTTATAAGGTACGGACTTTAGCGTTGTTGGCATTGTTCAAAAGATTTTAACAATTTTATCGCGCGTCTTTTCTTCTGCTGAAATTTTTGCGTCTCAAAAAAGCATACACTTAAATAAACGCGTCCCTACACGTTAAATAAACGATGTCAGTGTCTAATATTTAGTCCATAGCATTTAAAAATAATGATTAGGATGTTTGATAGAACGAACGCATCTATCTAGGTACCGACACTTCCGTGCAGGTTATACCACTCGTAAGATATGTACTCACGCAATGGCCCAACACTTGAATGCGAAAAAGGGTACATCATCTCAGCCAAACGACGTTCAGTTCTCGCCTTCCCCAAAGATCGCAACAATGACTGCCCTGCGCTGCCAGTGGTTTCCGAAAAGGTGCATCGTAAATCCATCAATAGTAATTCTTCGGCAAATCAAACACGCTAGCAAGTGCAAACGGTAATTGGCACATAACTTGAAAAAAGAAGTTTTCTACTTTATTTAATAAAATTTTAGGTTATCTCTCAAATAACATTCGCGTCTGTTTCATAAAAACAGTCTTACATCGAAATGGCCTATTGTAGTCTCGAACGTTGGGTGAATACATTTTTTATTTGCCAATTTGATTTATGTCAGTATTATCGGAATGGTAAAACTTTTCTCTGAAAAACTGTCGTAAAAAGTAATTTTTCATCTGAAGATTAAAGGGCTGAAGGGACTCGCAAGTTCGGAAGGTCCAATCATTACGTGCAAATGAAGTCATATTTGAAAAGGGCTTATTTAGGAACTGGGAATGAGAAGTAAATTTTTTATCGAGTGTGAGAAAGGCTTGAGGGCGTTTCAAGAGGTTGAGAAATTATTTACGTTACGTTTTCAGGATCATGAATAGAGACCCCTGGACGGCTCGACTGTGCTTAATAAATTAATATTTTATACTCGGTTTTCTATGAGCGCATGAAATCGAAACGTAGCTTTTGGGCAATATCTGTATGGTAGCAGTTTATAATTGAACACACTGATGGACAAATATTTCCGCAACTCAAAGCGGTTTCCAGTGGGAAACAGACATAAAACACCTTTCCCCGAACCTATTCTACCAACAGATAAAGTGTGCCCTAATGTTATAACGATGATCGTAAAATAGCGTACCTACTAGGATTTACCTAAAATGTGACCCATTTTCCTTTGAATCCAGATATTTATGTATACGGCTTTATAAATTCAACTGAATTTTTAAATAGCATTAGGCACGTGATTCCTGCTACTTTTGTAGCATTAGAGAATAAAAGACCGTGGTTGAACATTGGAAACAAAAGCTTCTGTTCTGCACAGAAATACGGACTGGGACTTTTTTCTAAAAAGTATGCAAATTTACCTTTTGTTTTTTCCTATACCTTCGCCGTTAAAAAGTTCTCCTAAATTTAATTAAAAAAAAAACAAAAGGTAAATTTGCATTCTTTTTAGAAAAAAGTCCCAGTCCGTATTTCTGTGCAGAACAGAAGCTTTTGTTTCCAATGTTCAACCACGGTCTTTTATTAAATTTAGGAGAACTTTTTAACGGCGAAGGTATAGGAATATTGAGTAAATCCACACTTCGTCGGTTTATACCTACATTATATCATAATTTGAATGACGCGACGTGCTGATGAACTTTAATATTTCACAATACATATTTCATTGAAACTTCTGTTAGCAAACATTTCTTTACCTGGGTACCTATCGTACTCTGCCGTCTCAAACAAAACAGAAACAAGGAAAATGTAAAACCGATGATATCCCGGATTCAATTCCAACAAATGCTTTGCAGTTATCTATGTGTAGGGGACGGAGTTAGGTAGTCCTAACTTAGAGATAATGGTTTGCTTCTTTCCGTTTTTATGGGTAGGTACCTGGGATTTGGGTACGTGTGCTACGTCATAAATGGTTATAATAATCGTCTCTTTACATGAGACTTACCTTTTTACTTGTAATCTCTCAACCTTAACAATGACTAAGCATGTGTTTTTTTCTGAATTTATCATTCTTCAGACTTACGCCAACAGAAAAAACAAAGCGCAGTTGTTGCTTAAATTTGTCAGACAGATTTTACAGGAGGCCTAAATATAGCTAACAATGGTATTGTTACCACCAAAACATATTAAATAATTGAACAAACAGTATATACCTAGGTGGTACGTAACTATAACTCGTTAGGCACAGTCGACGACTAGAATACATTATTATGTCAGCTCTACTAAAATTTTTTTCGTAATTTAGTTTGAAATTTTCTCACTGGAAATCTTCTAAAACAAAAGATTATTCTTAATATTTGGTATCAAATTTGTGACAGCTTTCAGTGGCACATATTTATTTACGTTGAAAATTAATGTTCATTTTGATAGAAGCTTTCTTGGCGCAATAATTACCCTTCTAACTCAAACAGAAAGTACTCGTAAATTCATTAGGGAGCGTTAGTGTAGATTACGTTAAGGATTTAGTATTAGGTACTTAAAGAAGTAAATATTGTCTTGCCTTCCTTTATCTTTCCTCAAAAACTCCTTATCATATTTTAATTATTTTTAATTCGGTAATTAGTATTATTATTTAGCTTTTAAATCAAAATCTTAACAAGGTATCTTTATTAACAAAGAAAATTACAATTTAATAATAAAATCAAATTAGAAGTAATATTTACAATTGAAACAATTAAGCTAACTCCAGACTGTTGCAATCAATCTACAGGTAGCTCAACTGATCCATATCAATACTAGTCGGAAGCGTCCCTAAAACGCTGCGCTGGCTGCATTGCCCCGCGCTGTATGGCAATGCCGATGCGCTGCGCCAGATACCCACCAGCTCTCGGGTCACGCGTCGCTTCGACCAGACGCTCTGATAAGTTAGCTCTCTAAACCCGGAGAGACTCGGTACCCCACGGACCTAGGGTCTCGACCCCAAAGGCAGCAAATGTGTAGGCTCTGTCGAGACCTGCATATTTGCTACGCCTGAGATCCTCGGCGAAATCTGCCGCCGCACCAACCCTCACGGATGTCCTCGGAACATGGGAAGGCGATTAATATTAATAATAATTCCTTAAATAGGTTGATCATCAGTTCAGGATTCATTATACAAAATTTATTTAACTTTTTATCTACATTAAGTAATGCATGTATGTTTGGTTCGTGTCATATAACAAGACATAGGTAACTCATTTTATTCAACAGATTTCATAACCGACATTAAAAATAATAAAAGACAACGTCAGATAAATGATTAAATGAATAGGTAAATGTATATTTAGAATATGAATATTAATAACATTATCATGATTACAATCACGGCAATGTTATCATTACCGTGTTACAATCAAAGTTGTTTCAGGTGAGTGAATTTCTTCAAGAAAACGAAGGAAGTATCATGGCAACCGGTACATTATGAGCAAAATGTACCGGTTGCCATGTTTTATATATATATATATATATATATATATATATATATAAAATATATATATATATATGTAAACGAAGTGCGTGACACTTCATTTAGTTTGAATTTGCCGCGTAATAACGTTGGCGTATAATTTATCTGTGAACTCGTTTGGATCTAAGGAAGGAGCTGTCTGTCAGATTGACAGAATGACACAGCATGATAAAATATGGAGGTTATGTTGTACAAGTGAGAAATATTGTAATTTGATGTTTAATTAATAGGAACTGGTGAAGCAATAGCTTTAAATGTTGTTTCTCTTTCCAGGTGAGTTTGTGATTATGTGTATGTTAAAGAATATTTTGTGAAAGTGTAACTGGTTTTATAATAAAATCCTCTCTCTTCAGAGGAACTCAATTTTGGTTATAGTTTTACTGTTCACCACAATATTCAAGGATAGGTGTAAAACACATTATATATATATATATATATACTTGTACCTATATAATTAAATCGCACTATATTTTTAAGTTTACGGTATACCTTATATTAACGCCTATCATTTGGGGGAGAGCAAGACTTCCTACCGTAATACAGTTTTAACTAGTACGGAGGACAGTCACTCGACCACGGCACGGGTAACAACACATACAAAAACGTATATAACATAAAACGAATAAATTGTAACCCTTAACTTTAAATAGTGCCATTTTATTTTTGAAATAAACGTTTACTTTTACTTTACTTTACCAAAAGGGGTCGGGTAAAGAAGCTTCATTTTCAGGCAACAAATTTAGGTTATTTTTCAAAAAGGCTTTTCTTCATTCTGGGCCTTCTAGTGACGGGTTGGATTTTTAGAAATTGATATAAGTGTAAATACTGGTAATTCATGGTTTTGTTGTTGAAATAAAACTTCAATTATAGATAATGATATTATTTATAATTGACGTTTTTGAAATATTTTTTTATATAATATGTTCTTCAAGATAAGCGGCGAAGCTGGTGATCGATTATATTTCAGAATATCCCTCCTGGGGCGTCTCTCCGGACTTTACCCTAGATACTCGTACCTACCAACATTACGAGGAAAGGGATGGGTAGGTTACGAGTAAAGGGCAAGTAAAAGGCAAATAATAATTTTAGGTATCTATTTAGTATTGTAATGGCAATAAAGACATTATTCGCTTATTTGGATTTACTGTTTAGAAAACATTAAAGGAGTAATGGTTGGTTTTATTTATACCTACCGGTATGCGTTTTCGTATATTATGTATGTATGTAATTAGTAATGTTTAACATTTTATAGGTGTTGAATATTTATGGTGGACGATGATCAATCCGGGAGTTTCCGGTCCCTCGATCTCTTTCGATCCTAGTATTTGATTTTCAATCTTTAGTCAGTAACGGTAGAGTTAGTTATTTAACCATGATATATATTTTGTCCACATTGATCCAAGACTGGTCATCGTACATGGCCACCTTCTAAAAATTGTTTCTGAGATACACTAACCTCGAGCAGATTCTGCTTCTGATTCTCTTTTATACTTAACTGTAAAAAAAAATTAAGAAGGAGACCAGCCTTCTCAATTTTTAGTCGTTAAACGATGTCGTTAGCTGGATGAGGATCCAGCTAGGGACTTCGTCGTCCAGCAGTGGACTTATATGTATATGCTGATGATAGTGATAGATATTTTGGTGTGGTTTCTACTATGTATTTTTCCCGTCTTTTAGATAAGAAATCCTTCTTGGAGACACTATTAAAAATGAACGCACAAACTTGATTGTCAAATTAAGGCTGAGCTCTCACTGAAAATTGGTTCTTAAGTTTGTCGTTTGAAAATAAGACCGCTTCGCATAAAAAAATTCGTCTTGACTTGAACTTTCAGAAGTCTCAAAACAAGCAAACCAATTTTACAAGATCCTCAAGATAGGACCTTGCCTAGACTGTGTTTTTATTAAATTTATTTATATTTATATATTTTAGAATTTACAAAGGAATTTTTTGATGCAGGTAAACATTCTAAATTTTCCTAATAAACAAAAGCCGCACAAGAAGAAAGCCGCATAAGTGCTTTTTCTGATAAGAAAATGATGTTGTCTTATTTTTATTCAATAAATGTTTTTCAAATTTGAAAGTTATTTGTATTCTTGCTGTGTGGTCCCGGCTTAGAATTTGCACTTACCCAACTCTTTCCGCGGGTGTCGTAAGAAGCGACTAAGGGATATCGCCCGGGGGCGGGCAGCAGCGCCCCCCGCATAACCATTCTACCACCGGACTGCGATCCCCAAATCGCATGCCCAGCGTGGGGGATTGTGGGTATAATCCCCATGATATAAAAGCCAATAAGGCGCTTGAGGTCTACATCCAGCAGTGGACCAATGTAGGCTACTGGATGGAGGATGGTTCTCACTGTTAATTGGATGACTTTAATAGAACCTAGCAATGGGTATATTTCTAACAATTGTATTATCTTTGAGAGGTATCAAAATAAATCGAAGAACTTTAGGGTAAAAAAGCAATTTCCTCATGATTGTTAACGTATATTACTGAGTGCACAACAGAAACAGAAATGAAAAACTTAAAATAAATGGCAAAATAGTAGATTGTATCTTAGGGGAGCAAAATAATATTTTTACGGCGAGGGCGCTTTTTTGAATCCAGAGGATTCCAGGGATTCTTTTGTAGAATCTTGAACGTAGCGAGGGAGCTAAAGTACGTCGCCCGAGTCAAAAATATATTTTGCGCCCGAGTGATACACTCTACTTTTCATTACCAATTTCATTAAGAATTTAGCAAAAAGATTGAAAAAAATTATATCCCAAACAAAAAAAGCCCAAAACAATTACAAAATTATGGCCTCTGACAATAAATCTAAGACGACATGGGAAATAATAAATAAGACACGCTTTAATATTCCTAGAGAACCAATTGTGAAAATTAAATGCAATAATAATGACAATGAATATATAAAAAACCCAATTGACATAGCAGAATCCTTTAATAACTACTTTATTGACAAAGTTAAACCAATTCCTGATCATGGTAAAAATGTGACAGCAGGTATTTGCCATAGAGAAAATTCAATGTTTATGGCACCTTGTGTACCGCAGTATATAAACAAAATCATAAAAAATCAAAAGAACTCTAGCAGCACTGGTTTTGACGGTGTTACAACAAAAATAGTAAAGGCCGTAAATGAAATTATTAGTCCTCATCTTAGCTACTTGATGAACCTAAGTATTGCAAGTGGAACATTTCCACAGCAACTAAAACTTGCCACTGTAAAGCCGCTTTTTAAAAAAGGAAGTAAAGAACAAACTGACTGTTATAGGCCTATAGCACTGTTGTCAATATTCTCAAAAATATTTGAAAAATATTTATATGGTGAAATTTATTCATATTTAGAGAGAAATAATATATTGTGCAATGAACAAAAAGGGTTTCGACGAGAAAAATTAATTTAGCGATATATGACTTCTTAAAATATAATAATGTCCCAAGTAGATAACAGATTTCCTGTTTGCGCTGTTTTCTGCGATATGACTCAGGCATTCGATTATGTGGACCATGACATTTTGCTAAAAAAACTGGAGGCCTACGGGATCAGAGGAAATATTTTAGACTTGCTCTCGTCGTATCTCAAAGATCGACGACAAATAACAGAAATAACGAGATTGGAAAGGAAAACCAAGTGCGAAATATCTTACAAGTCTGCAGTTAGGAAAATCAAATATGGAGTACCCCAGGGAAGTGTATTAGGACCCTTACTCTTTATCATATATATAAATGACCTTCCAAACACAATTAATCAACCTATGACATTATTTGCTGATGATAGCACAGTGACAATTAAGTATAATGACATTAATTCATATAAATATGACATCAATAATTCTGTTAATTCAATAATTTCCTGGCTTGATAATAACAATTTAAAAATAAATATATCTAAAACAAATGTAATACATTTTAGTCAAAGAGCTCAAATGCCAATGGATATTAATCTAAAGGTTGTAATGTTAATAGAGTTGAATCTACACGATTTTTAGGTATACAAATTGACCAAAAACTAAATTGGAAATGCCACATAGACATACTAACTAAACGAATCAGTAGTTCAGCATATGCTCTATTCAAACTATCCAGAACTGTTAATATACAATCATTGCTCACTGCGTATTACGGGACAGTAGAATCTATACTCAGATTTGGGATAATATTTTGGGGCAACTCTACCGACAAGGATATAATATTTAAAGCGCAAAAACGAACTGTTCGATCCATGTTTGGCATACCTATGACTGAAAGTTGCAAACCATTATTTATTAAGCATAAAATTCTCACACTTCCGTCACTTTATATATTTGAAGTTGCATTATTTGTAAGAAAAAACCATCATCTGTTCGTAAAAATGTCTGATATTGCAGAACGTACTCGTAACAGACGAGATAACAGCAGACTCTGTATGCCTACTCGCAAAACTGCACTGTTACAAAAAATCATAGTCTGTATGGCACCTAAAATTTACAATAAGATACCGAAGTCCTTTTTAAATCTTAGTGAGATTATGTATAAAGCTAAATTAAAACAATTATTAGTAAGTAAGTGCTATTACAATATTAATGACTTTTTAATGGATGATCTGAAACTTTGACTATTTAATTTTATGGATAATTTGAGTAATAGGTACAAATATAATTTTAAATATGTGCATGCCTAATTTTAAGGTAGAACATAATTGAAACATTTAATATATAGAGGTATAAGACCAACAACTGTAACCTACATTATGTTGAAGCAAATAAATTTATCTTTATCTTTATCTTTACCCTCTAAGAGAAAGTAAAAGGCGCCTCATATTTTATTGTAATATTATTATTTAATAAAACATAGAGTAACAGCTAAATTAAATTTAAATAGTATCTAATAATAAAACAAACATATATTTACATTTGAGACATTTACGCAATTATGAAAATTTATTGTTACAGTTTTATTAGATTGTTGTAGATTTTGCGTGTTTGAAATAATGTCCGAATCTGGCTCATTTTGAGGAAAATGTGACGGTGAATCTCGTTGTTTGGATGTAGTACCAGCCAGTCTTTATTCAAACAATATTTGCGTTCGATTTCTTTGGCGCTGAACACTAAGATGATCCAAATTCAAAAAGTGCGCGGCAAAGATAATTGCGACGCACTTATAAAGAGAAAAACTCATTACAGCTCACTAAAAGTTTCTTATAGAAAACACCACCTTTGGGTGCACTTAAAGGCGAACCAAGACGTCCTTTTCGAATAGATGGGATGAAAAACCATGTATATCTTGGAAATCCCTTTAAACCAAATTGAATTACACACACCATGTATTCTTTCTACATGTGCCCTTTCCTTACGCGATATTCGCCGTAAACAAAAATAACCGAGTAGGTTCATATCGTATGAAACTTGGTCCTAATTCGTATGCAAACTTTGCTGGTTCGTTCTTCGTTTTATTTGACTGTTTCGCTGACAATCGGAAACCCAGCATTTACTGTGGGTGGTGTAGTATGCCTCTGAGTAATTCTAAATTTATACAAAAACAACGCAAGCTTTGGAATCGGAATAAGAACTGTGTATGCGACATGAATAATAACTTTTGTCTTTGTTCTCGTAGCAAGTTGTTGGTGTTATGATTTCGAGGAGGCTCAATACGTAACCCGATGCATATACAGAGCGTCCCACGGCTATGCCACATGGAGGGAAAGTAAGTACCTTGAATATTGTAGATAGAACACTATACTGAAAGAAGACATTATTTTATTTTAAAAAACAATTTAAACCGCATTCATAGATTTTTAAATAATTACAT
The DNA here is from genome assembly GCA_963662085.1 of Eupithecia inturbata. Taxonomy (NCBI): domain Eukaryota; kingdom Metazoa; phylum Arthropoda; class Insecta; order Lepidoptera; family Geometridae; genus Eupithecia; species Eupithecia inturbata. Next base: position 4,762,805 of record OY759192.1, read on the forward strand.
GGTTGAACCGGGAATCGAACCCGCTACACGAGAAATAAAATTACCCTGTAGCTTAATCACACCGATCGAAAGGCTTTATCATAAGGATAATTTTTTGATCAGTAACGTAGTGCCAGAAATAAAAGGAAGACCATGAATTTTAACATTTTTATATTAAGAATTATTAATACCTAATTTAATTATTTTGATACGCCATGGTTATGTATCAAATTCACAATAGGTACAATGCAAAAATCCAAAAATGAAAATCACAGAAACAAAAGAATAAAAGTATGAAAATGGAACACATTTTTGAATTATTTCTAATCAGCCTTTTTAATCAGCCAGCCGCATTGCAGGCTCACAGTTGTATGTCGTTACGGCAATGTCAGCTTTTCATTTTTCTAAACAAAATTTCACATCAAATGTGATCATTCATGGTCTTCCTTTTATTTCTGACACTATGTTATTTAGCAAAAAATAATCCATAAGATGAAGCCTTTCGATCAATATGATAAAGCTACAGGGTAATTTTTTTCTCGTGTAGCGGGTTCGATTCTTGGTTCAACCATGTAATTATTTAAAAATCTATGAATGCATTTTAAATTGTAATTTAAATTAATATAATGTCTTATTTCAGTAAAATGTTCCATCTACAATATTCAAGGTACTTTCCTTCCATGTGGCATAGCCGTGGGACGACCTGTATAGTGTATGTGCTACTGACACCGGTGTATCCAATAATGCCGGTGCATTATTGGATACTGAAATGCTCTAAGTTACATAAATAAAGTATTGGTGATTGGTGAAAGTCAATAGCAAAGTTTTGTTATCATGATTATTTTCTATTATTCAATATTAATTTTTATTTTTATCTGTCAATTTCATGTATCAATACGTTTATACGTAAATTGAATTGAATGTTTAATACATTAAATAATAATAACCATCGAATAATTTTATTTCAACAATATTCATAGTTCTTATATTTTATGTAAAATTAACATGTGTTCTTCACGATGACAGTTAATTTTATGAATATTCAGGATCACGTTTGAAATGCGTATACCTAACAACAAATACCTTAACATTTGGTATCAGCAAATCATGCTTCTTTCAGGAACTTTGACTAAAAAATAAAGCGTACCTTTTTAGGCTTTCGCAGATCGGAGATCGGTTTCGAAACCCTTATGGTCTGGCTTTTTCTGTCCTTTTTTCCGCCTTTAATATCTCAGCAACTACAGCATCAAATAACTAGAAATTTAAAATAATAATACATTTCGTGCGTTTGAACAGATTAAAAAAAACGAAAATGCAAATTTTCAGTACAAATTGTGATGTCGAAATTAACTGAAAATTAAGTGGGGTATGAAAAGAAAGGCTCTGGTTTCTACATCTCAAAACAGTTTTTAAATTTCTGCACGTTACATACGTTTTGAAATATTTTGAAAAAAGTCGAAAATTTTACTATTACCCTCTATACTCCGAAGTTTGCAAACCGATACATCTGAAATGTTAACTTTTACGTATTCATTAAATAGCAAAGTCTTAGTACATATTGCTGTAGGTACTTGACAAACGTTCGAAACCCTCGGCGCGCGAGTCACACTCGCACTTGACGGATCTTGTTTCATTACAGTTGCCCTTATACTGACTTTGTTTCAACATCATTTATCACTCACTAAGTCGATGTTGGTCCACAGCTGGACTATCATTCCCTAATGAGAGCCATAGTGCCATAGCGCATCTTCGCCAGTAGGTAGTCTGCGTTGACACTGCCGCTGTGGCCGAAATTTACCTATGTAGGACATTATTATTTCTATGAATGTACCTATAATAAAAAATATCTATGCAATGTAATGTATAAAATCTTTATTGACAAAGAAAATTACCATTCAATAATAAAACAAATAAGATTTAAAAAAAAAATAAAAAAAAATGTAATGTAATGTATTAAGTATATCAGTTATCTAGTGCTTAGTTTGAGGCTAGATGACTGTATTTATTTTATTTATTTATTTATCTTAAGCTTGACTTTGTTTGGGTTATACAATTTCATAATCGGTTACAAATCACTGTATTAGTTACCATACAATTACCCTATTCAATGAAATTCTAATTGATGCCGTCTCTAGCTAGCAAACATTATCCTACTTCGCAATTCAATTGTAACCAATGTTTGAATGAAATTATTGACGAGGCAAGTTTGTGCTCTATTATTTAATTGGTTTGTGTTGCCACAAATACTCGTACAATCTGGAATTATTGAAATACGCCCTGCATAAAGCTTTATGAAGAGAGTAGAATCAGATAATTTTTACGTTAATGTAAATATACCTTAAGTACATAATGCTAGACAATCCAAACGTATACGCTCTAGTAGCGCTAGTCTATCCAAATCGAAAGTGCAGACAGGAATAAATTAAAACTTTTATTAAGGTATACAAAAAAACATGTTTCTTTTGTAGGATAAACTTACAGAAGCTTGACCAAAGCGGGTTATCAGATTTATTTTTATTTCATTTTTAGTCTAGTTAGGTAAGTACCTTACCTTACCTTATGGGAGTTGGGGAGGCCCATTGTGCGGGACGCTACATGCGTCGACACACTTGCGCCTTCCCATCTTCCGAGGACATCCGTGAGGGCTTGTGCGGCGGCAGATTTGGCCGAGGATTTCAAGAGGTGCAAATATGCAGGTCTCGACAGAGCCTACACATTTGCTCCTCTTGGAATCTAGAACCAAGGTCAGTAAGGTATAAATTAAATTAAATTAAATTCATTTATTAAATCAGACAACATATTAGGTCCATTTTTTTGTTAGTGACTTGTCTTAAAAGCTATGCTAAAATAAAAGGAAATGTAAAGGTAGTTTTATTAACAAAGAAAATTACAATCAAATTATAGAAACAAATTAGGGCTAGTGATTACAATTAAAACAATTGAGCTAACTGCAGACTGTTGCAAACAATCTACAGGTAGCTCAACTGATCCATATCAATACCAGTCGGAAGCGTCTTAAATAATTGAATTTTAATATTAAAATACCTAACAGCGAAACGACGTCCCCAAAAATCCTCTTGAGTAGATATAAGTTGCCACAAAACCACTTATCAATATTGGTTTCATTACATATTCCAACTTTAGTAACATAGGTTGACTCAGTAGAAGTGATTCGAATTAGCGCTCCGGCGTCGGCGCCGCAAGCTTCAGTAATCACAGAGGCTGGAGCCCTCAAAGCGTTTGTGTCGTCGGCTCCATTTTTTACCATTTTCCTCGCTTTCAGGGCTTCTTGATGAAGGAATGGAACCTTATGTTCTTTTTCACTATTTAAAGTCACCCGGTTCCTAAAACACAAGCTTTGCTTTCTTTGGGGCTAAAAACTGTAAAAATTTCATCGTTATTTACCCAAAAGTGTAAATGTTTATAACTAAAAGACAAGGTGTCGACAGAGCCTACACATTTGCTCCCTTTAGGGTCGAGACCCTAGGTACGTGGGGTACTGAGACTCTCCGGGTTTTTAAAAAGTTATCTGAGCGTCTGGTCGACGCGATGCGTGACCCGAGAGCGTAGGGTATCTAGCGCAGCGTATTGTAATTCTCTTTGTCAATAAAAACTATTTATTCAAAGACAAGAGTTTGAGGTCATTTGGTTCCAGAACCAAAAGTTCAGCTTAGTTTGCTGTGTGAATTCTTTTTTTTATTTAATGTTTATTAATTGGCTGAGCTTAGCATTACTTTAATTTAATATCACATGAATGAATAATATTACCACTATTGATCACGATATGAGTAACAAGGCCAAAGAGTCTTCGAGGGCTAGGTACTCTGCCACGGAAACTGGCACCTGTACTCCCTCAACAATATTATTTGAAATTTCCGTGTGGGTGTCGATCTAATAAAACTGCTGATGTGACCTGCCTTCCAAAATTAACAGTCCTTGATGAGCTAGTAACTAGAGTCCGTAAGGAAATTAAACTTTGAAAAGAACATAAAATGAATTAAACTTTGAAAATAACATTAACCTACAATAACTGAATTCTTTAAACTCTCCGCCAATACATAATTCCAAAATAATATATCATGTAACAGTGCACTGCATACGGAATCCCACCGCGATACCATAACTCCCACTTGTCTGGTTTTATTTCCGTTTAACTGCAGCTCTTTGGCTTTGTCTCAGAAGGCAATGTGGCTTTTGAAATGCTAATTCAGCTCGCTGCAATCGTCATTAAATTATTAATGGAGTCTCTACACCGCATTAAGGATGTTGCCTAGAGAGAGTGGCAAATCAAAGCAACTGTGCTGTATAATCCGCGCGCTATCACAGTAATATAGTAACTTGTCCGGTTTTTAAGATGTACTCGTCCGATTTTTAGTTTTGACAGCTTTGTAGTGTTGCAACGTTAAAACAAAAAAGTTCTAAACGTTTTTTCAGGATGATTACATAAAAAACGTCATTCCATTCAGTCGTTCCGCGAGCATCAATGCAAGATTGCAAAGGCCGACCATACATTTCTTAGTTCGAAAAGTTCCAATCCCATTCTAGTTGCCTATTCTCGCCAGTTGCTTCATTCAGCGGTAATCATTTCAAATTCCTAATATGGACGGGGAGATTTCACAGAAATTTACGCAGTACCTATTAAAATTGTTATAACGACGAAAATGTTACTGAAATCGTCCAAAAACGCTGATTTCCAGAGTCCGTTGAAAGTCGTGACCTTTTTAAATTTTCAGTTGAAGTGCTGGAAGCCTGCAAAAGAGTGAATGTGTAAATATAGGCATCTAGGTATTCGCTTCACTTTCTTGTGCTCAGATAAATTTAAGATTGAGATCTAGAACTGAGTTTCTCAACTAGAACTCGGGCAGTCGTGAAATCCGAGTTGTAAACGTACTTAGTCGAGCAGACGCAGTGGTTGAGGGCTTCCCTGAGCGAAAGTAGCGCCCTCTTTCTTTGAACGGAAAAAATCTTGTCTTTCCTTACTGAATGGCGTGCAAAACTGAACAGTTACTAGCGTTGCGCGTCCAGCAGCGAGGTAAACAAGCAATTTTATAGTAGTCTTGGAATTAAAAGTACCCTTTAGGTTATTCGAGGTCCGGATCTTTGTGAGCGCAAAATCTCAGCCTGATCCATTTAGTAGTTTTAGCATTGTTATCGGCTAAACATTTTCACAACGGCAGAAACTTTCGCCTTTACTTAACTTAACTTTAAGAAATCCTTACAGTTTTCACAGTCAGACATTTTCTAGTTTAATACGTCATAGAATTCAGCTTCCTTAAAACTGTGCCTAAAGCTAAACTTCATGGCAGAATACGTAAACATCTTCACACACTTTTCTTGAATATTCTTCTATTGGGTGTTGTTCGTGTGTAAATTAAAGAAACACGTTGAGGGCTCTACTTTCTCACTGAGAATCGCACAACAAGTAAAGTAACAACAGGGCAAACCACCTTTTGTAATTAGTCGGATGTGAAAAGTTGCCCCGTTGGAGGTGAGAGGTGTGTATTCATTGCGCCTTATTGTGCAAGTCTTGCAGTGGTGTTATAGATTAGTATCACAATAATGTGAGCCAATTTGTTGACATAATTGATTGCTGATATAAAACAAGTTCTTACGAGTACAAGAAATATTATTGTAGACCGTATAAAGTCAAACAATCATTATTAGAAAAGTTCAGTTCAAATACTTTTACAGGTTTTCCGATACACTCCAACAAAATCGCAGCCACATCTTCAGACGACCAAACGCAGGAAGTTGCGCGTTCGATTCCCGCCATTCGACAAATGTTTGTACGATCTGCAAATACCTATCTGTTCCGGTGTTCTGGGTATTTCTATGTATAGTAATATCTTCTATCTTTGTGAATGTAACGAATTGTAATAAGTGTATCAGTCATCTAGTACCCATGATACAACTTCTGCTGAGCTTTGGGGCTAGATGATGATGCGTGGATTGTCCAGCATTATTTATTTATGGAATAAAAAGTAGCCTATCTGAAATTGACAAGTAAATACCTGAGTATTGCAAGCGGCATCCCACCGCTCCTTTCCAATAACATTGCAAATGTGCACCGGAATGCAATTATGGACTGCACCTTGATATGCTTTTGACGGGCAATCTTCTGATGCACTGGTACATAGCGCTCTATGCACTGATATGATTGGTATCATAATGGCATGACTTTAGAAGCTACACGACTACGTTGAGAACTTCAATAGATAGATAGATTAGATAAGAGATATAGAGAATTATTTAGTTCACAAATCAAAATCAAACATAAACAATAAAGTAGGTAGGCATCGGTAAGAATGCAGTAACCTAGGGTATATTTAGGTACTACACACAAACACTAAAAATTAAAATTAAATATTACAAGTGGTACACTTATGAATTAAAAAACTAGAATTTAAACTTATGAGTCCAAGCAATTGTTTATAGTTAGGTAGGTACCCAGATAGATAATTACCTACCTTACCTACCTGGTCGTGGACAGGTAGGTATGTCAGTGCTCAATATTTGTATTAGATGTGTATTTACTATTGCCCGACTGCAAAGAAGAATCATTTTGGTGGTCGCAGTTGTCCAAACGGATGGTGAGATTTAGACAAATGAGGTGCCTTTAGACACCTCATTTGTCTAAATAGTCACAAAGAGTTACATAGGTTATAATATGAAAGGTCTAAATCCTAGTGTGACGTCTTTAAGAAGCCCTTTTCAATTGGTAATTTAGGTAGGAACCCGAGATAACTCTAGGGGCTTTTTTTTTGCTAAATAAATTTTGGTCGTAGGTAGATAAGTAGATACTTAGAGGAAATTCAGCACAACAGACATATTGATGCGTTCCTCATGCTTAAAACAACATGGAGGCTACGGTCTACGTCCCCACAAAACCGTTATACGAAGAGCTTCTAATCTAAAAACAAACTTGTAACCTTAGTTAATCAATCGTTAACAAAACTTTCCAAGTTGGGCCCTCTGACCGGTTACCACTTTGCAACTAAGATAATAATAAGTTATGTTACATATAATAAGTTATGTTACATAGAGTACCAAAGGGAGATTAATTAATATATCGAGAATTTTCAATTAAATCATTGAGGGTTGCAATTTAAAGCGGATTTTAGGTGGGCTGGACAATCTGGACATTGGTGTGATACTTTCTTACTTTTTAAGAGAGTTTTTTTCTTTCTAGAGTTTATTTGGATCACTATTATGAGATAACCTACTCCTGAATTCAAAAGGCGTATAGTTTTAACGCTACAGCCATACATCATAGTGCTTGGTTGGATTTTTTTGGATTTTTGTGAAAAATGCGACAAAAGGTTTGCTCATATTATTTTTGTACGGTTGAAGGGTATGTTGTTCTATGCAAATGCTTGTGAAACCATTATTTCGTACGGATAATCCCCGCGCATACATTTTGGGACGGAACCTTGTGAAATTAAATGCCCGAACGCTTTTATTTCAGTTCGAAATTGTTCCATTCCATTTCGATAGCGTGCAGATTTAGGACCTATAGTAACTTCAGTATATTGGTTCAGCAAGATGTAACCAAATTAATTAGGTTGGAATAGCTTCGTCTCTATTGTTGAAGTTCGGCTTGTTGAGTAACTAATTACTAGTGTCTACGTCGGCTCTGCCGCCACAAACGAAATTATAGCGATCTCGAAACCAGGGCACAGCCAGGGTAGATAGTAACTTTGTTATTTATACCGAAGCTCACAGTAACAACACCCATAGCATCAAAAAGTAATTGTTACTGTTAGCAAATAATGAGACAAGACAAAAAAGACAACGTAAAAGTCAAAAACTCAAAAGTTATTTACATATGTAATTTTTTTTGTTATTTATAGGTTACAAAACAGGTAAGTAAGATGTTAAACTGTATTTAGGTAAGTTCATTTAGTTTGCTCTGCGAATATAAAATAGGTATTCAAAATAACGTGATCGTAATTGAAAAAGACTCGTCTTTGGAAACGAAACGAAAACGAGCAGCGATGGACATTTCCGAGATAGTTTTTACAGCGCTACAATGAATTAGCTGAAGAAATTAATTAAAACGTCTTTTGGAACACAATACTAACTGAATTAATTCTTAAGACGACGTCCGACTGGAAGAAATATCGTACAGTCGCGTTCAACTGCAATTATATCACAGACCGTAATTGGCTGGTTGGTTTTTCCATTTTATAATTGAACAAACATTGAACCAATTGGTCAAGGTTTCGTTTTGTGAGTAATGATGTGCATTTGTTGAAAGAGTTGCAGTTTCCTTGGATTGAATTGCACTTATACACCTATGCCTAGAGTATAACTACGCTTCTTGAACTTCGATTATCCCTTTATAACTTTGAATTTAAATATTATACTAACAGAGTAAACCTAGCAGGTCAACGTGTCAACGTTGTTGGTGCTAGGTTTACTCTGTTGGTAGTCAGGTGTGTCGAGGTGCATAATGTATTGTGGATACGAAATACAAACATGTCAAGCAAGAACCTTAACTGGGAACCGCCTTTCAATTGGTAGGATTAGCGCGAACCTATCCTAAAATCATCTACATTACAAGGTCTTGTTGGTTACTAGCTGCGTCCCGGCGGCTTCGCCTTTAACTTGCTCTGAGAAGTTAAATTACAATTATTTTTAAGTTACAACGTGTAGTTTAAGTTGAATAATAAATTAGAATATAAATTTAAAAATTTTAAATTCCCTTCACTACTGTAGTGGTATGGTTTCGTCCCACCCTACCCCCAGGGGTATGGCCAGGGGTATGGTGGGTCCGAAGCGGTGGAAATTGATTGCACACCCCCTAGGGATAGTCTTGTAAAAATAAAAAATGAGATTTAGGTCACTAGTTTAATTTAATTTGTAATCTTTTTATCTACATTATTATTAATTTGCACTAACTTCAAACTTTCCCTGTACCCTCCCTACCAGCCGTACAGAATTCGTGTATCATTATTTCCTTTATAGTTTATTTATACTGAGTTTTGAGCGAATCGAACCAAAGAATAATAATTTTCCATAGAAACTTTAACACCCTTAAAAAAGACAATATGAAAATAAGATTAGCTTATGTATTGTTCTAGAACTGAAACTATCTACAAACCAAATTTCATCTAAATAGGTTAAGTAGTTACGGAGATACGTGGTAACAAACATTCGCACGAACTTCCGCATTTATAATATTAGTATGTTATGAAGTTTCGCACCCTTCAAATCACCGGAATCTCTAGTAGAAAAGAAGGCAATTGACTGTAGAGATCTTCAATCAGCTAAGCTATACGCACTGTGTCGATAACTCGTAAAGTTCAAAGTGCAAAATGTAAATCTTTGTCTGCAGCGGCTATTGGATGCGTCTGCCAATAAAATAGATCTTAAACGCAGACTTGCTTGAATTAAATAATGTAGCAGTTGAGTCGAATAACCTAGTAAGTGCATAGACTTCCTGATGCATTATTTTAAAGATATAAGTATCTGCAGCTTATTTAATCTACTTTATAGGTACGAAAGTCATCAACTTCAGCTTGCTGCCTCCAGCATGCATCTAAGGCGCTATATGACGCCGAGTACGGGACGCCATTGGCCATTGTCCAGAATTAGCAGAAATAGAGAGAGTAATACTTTCGTAGAAGCAAATATAGGTGGGAACTACCATACGGTATACGGTACAACCAATCCCATATTCAAAACGTAGTTACCTGTACCTAACGCAGCTACCTGTCCGTGGAAGGGAAGACGTAGTGGCCCACGTGGTTGTGTGCAATAGTTGCGGTTTCGATTGCAAACCAAGAGCAATCCTGGCCGAAATAACTGCTGCTGTGGTTTGGCAAATTAATTTCTATGAATAAAAGTTGGTACAGTTGACAACACAATTGTAAGACCGTTTCCTCCGCCTCTAAATCTAGTGTTTATGGACCACGTTCTGAATAAACTAAGTTTTTTTATATCGTACTCGTATTGTACAAAACAACGATGAAAAAAAAATCGCTCAACAGGGTCACCTATGAGCGATTTTTTCGATAACTGTGTGAACTTTGAACTCAGCAACGCAGAACGACCACACTAAATCGTTCGGTCAAGGACATGTCCATGCTTTTTAATCAATATTAACGTTGGAAACAATTAGGAACAATCACCGAACTTCATTCATATCGTTTGATTTTAATTGATGAAGACATTATCGCATATTAGAGGTATAAAGCACCGATGTCGATAGTCCTTACAATAACTAAGTAGAGCTATAACAATGTAGATGGATCATGTTCCTGTGGACATTGTAGAACGCTTCACTTCACTGTGTAATGGTACCTTGCCTCTGCCACATAAATTGCTTTTACAAATTATCTTTGATTTATCTACGCAGCCCATATAATGGATGCTGAGAGACAACCCAATTTTTTTTGAGCTTTGTAAGCGTTTTCTACATCTGTTAAGAGTTAAAATTTATCCTAAGCGGTTAGCTTGGGGCCAAAATTCATGGAAAACTACGACTATTAAATCACTCTCTACAAAAAACATTCTAAAGAGCTTTGCTTCTGAGATAAGCAGAAATCGACACCTAGACATGTGCTGAGCGCCGAACCAACCGTGGAAGGACGCCTATGGATTTTTTTCTTGCCGTAAAACAAAGAATATTTTTTGTGTGAATTGTCTAGCCGTTTCTTGGAAGGTATTCAATTCAAATAATTCCAGAATATTGCTGTGAACATTCACGCTAAGGGAGTTAAATCATGGTTAATTCTAATGAACTATTATTTTAATGGAATGTTATTATTAAGCTTATAAATGCATGAAACATTTATTTTCAATGTAGGCGCCACATTGAACATAAATGGATGAATTAATCAAGATTCATCTTATAAACAAGAAAATCATATGCCATACAATTGGCGTAATCTAAGTGTATACTATCAAGAAAGGTTAACGATTACCTATACGGTAATTAATAAGTTATAAATTACCGTAATGGTTGTTTCTCCTTTATTTTCAGCGAGATCCATCTCAGTTATTGGAGCGTGACCCGACATCTAGCGTCTGGACGCTGCAACGCTGTATCAATGAACGAGGGAGAGGGTCTGATATCAGAGCAGATAAGCATGTGACGCTAGGGTCCGCTAGCATCCGTGACAGGACGCGCCCGCGTCAAGGGGGACGCTTTGGGAAGAGCATATAAATAGGCGGGCAACGTGGAACTCGAGAGTGGACTGAGTGCCTTAACGCGATACCGAAGCCTCCGAAATCCGAGCGATAATTTACGAAATACCTAGTTGTTTGATCCATCTATCGATGATCGATCTACCTATCTAGTTATCTAACGTCAGTGTTGTTTAAGAAAGTGTTAGAGCTAGAGTCAGTTGTGAACGTGTGTACCTGGCTCGTGTTTGAAAGCTAAGTCTATCGCGTCCTTGTGCGTACAGCATACGATTGATATTAGCGATTTTCAAATGTGTTTGTGTTTTTCTTAGGAAAATCCCGCCTATTTTGAGGCCATTCCCGTAAAACTCTACTGAGTTATAATAGCGACTGTGTTTCGCAATATAGTAATATCCGATTGATTCCGAGTACAAGTCTGGCAAAAACCTTCAGTTCTTGACAGTCTTGGAGGCGCTGTAAGATACAGAATGGGGCAATTTTAAACTGAAAGCCTTGTTAAGGTTTTTAAACAGGCCTAACAAAGTTCTCTGTTACCTGCACAGGGAGGCGGAATCAATCACAATTTATAATTGTTTGACCCCTTCATCAGTATTAATTCTTTGTGCATCCTAGAATTAAGGCGACTGTTTTCTGCCTATCTACTGTATTTTAATATATATGTGTGTGTGTGTTACAACGATTAAACAATACTAAATTTCTGCCAATCAAGTTGTTTACATTTTATATTAATTTGCCTTACAAATTAGGGATTTCAAGACGCTTACGCTATCAACAAAAGTCTAGGCTATCTAAAAGTCTTACTCAAAGAACAGATCACCTTAAGTAAATAATAAGTTTTTCTCTCAGCTAAATAAAGCCATTCAGATTTCTAAGTCACAGAGATGGATTGATACTTTACTTTAAGATATTATTGACTATCCTATCAAGAGCATTATCTATATTGAAATTGATGTGGTCTATTTCTAGTAGGGCCTAACACATATATAGCCTACATAGCGGTATATATGTCGCAGTCTGTGGGGCCCCACGTATTAAAAATATAAATACACATAATTATCGCATCCCGTCGATGCAAGACTGCCCTTGGTAAAGCCCAGAAACCGAGAGACACAGGGGTCTGAACGAATAAGAACAAATCAATAGGTCTTAAATACAGACCACAGGTCATTAATCTACCTGAAGCCCGGCTTAACTGACTGGAGGCTTCCACAAGGGTAAGAACTCGATCTGATAACTTAAAACGCACTGCTCTGTACGGTATCGAACCATTAACTGCATTATTCAATAAGGTCGCATATTTTAAGGTCTCAACAAACAGATGAACTGTAGATGATATTAGTAATTAAAATCTGGTGTTAATACACGCATGAAGCCGGGTCCGTTACAACTGCTACTTATAAAGAGACGCTTATAGAGAGAGAGAGAGAGTTTTTGAGTTCTGACAGATTTTTCTGTTCTATCACTTTTGTATGATATCCGATCTTTAGTAATTTTTGCTTAATGCTTTTAAACTTTACCTACCTACTTGCATCTCATCACTACCCCTAGGTATTATTTACAAATGCATTACGGACAATGTTTTTATTCATTGTGAACACCATCAAGGGACTATCCACGCAAAAGATTTGTTCGTTATTTCACCGAAAAGCGGAATAATTAATTCCTTATTCATCGACTGTTCTTCTTTTACAGGGTTTCCCCGGGAGATACAAGATGCTGTTTTCAATGACATAAATATTTTTCTGCAGGCGTGGCGTAGTTAGGGCCGTTGTTTTGTTTTGCACTAGCTTTGGGGAACTTGTAAATTTTCTGGGAGTTACCAGAATTTATATTATGTTATCAAGATTGTTACGCAGCTTGGTTGGACACGAATAAGTACGGGAATATTAAAAATAATTTAAAATCCCGATTAGTTCAGTACCTTAAAAACTCTATTTTCTTTAGGTTAGCCTTTACCTTCCTTTGTATGTGCAAAACCACAGATTTTACACAAAATAAACCATTCCGTCATTCATCATTGACACAAAGACTTAGGTAAGTAATTACTTATATAAAAATATTTAATTTTTTATAGAGATTACTTCACGTTAAAGTAGATAAGGTAATAATTTTTAGTAGGTCAAATTCATATGTAGCGGACATCCCAGCCATAAATATAGGTAATCATTAAAATAATAATAATATTTAATAAAAAAAGTATCAAATAATAGTGGATTAAGCCGAATTAATAAATAAACCACGGCTGAAACTAGTCTATGAATGCACTAAAGAAGAAACTGGCGTCGGTGCAGCTATTGCTGCAAATAATCATGAACTTAAAGGAATTTGAGTGAGCACTTTTAGTTATAGATGCCAAACAAATTATTTAAAAATACTATATTATAATTGTTATAAAGCTTTGAACCCTCTTGTAAATCTGGAATCAGAATCTCTAGTATTAAAATAATTTTACAACTAAAGTGATCGCAAAATATGACAACAAAGCACTGCAATTTGTTTCCTATCGACACGCCGTTAAGAGTTGATGGATCGCCATTGTTCTCATAACATTGCGGGCTGTTAACATATCAGTCTACAGGCAATCAATACCAAGCCGGCAATAGGTTCCTGTATGGAACAGATCAATTACATTTGCAGCACCTGTGATGCCAACACGTGTTAGATGTGAGTGCGACCGAATTTTAGATTTATTGAATGGTATAAACAACAATGTTGCAAAATATGAAATATTGTCTCCAAAATAACGCATTTCTCTGAAAAGTCTAAGTACATTGTTACAACCTCCACTGCTTATGACTTCGCACGCGTGGATTATACAAGGTGTCACAAAATGCGAGTATTAAGCTAAAAGGAGATGACTCCAGAACCACCCCTTGGTTCTGGAGTCATCAACGTTTGTTTTTACGAGTTTAAGAACTCCGGTCCCTTTCTGCATAGTACAACCATTTCATATACCCTGTATAAACACCAAACAAAACCACTTGTGCCTAAATATTTATGCTACTAGTGGGCACACGTGGTTTTGTGTGGTGCACATTTTTGTGTCACTAGTAAAACACACAAAAATGTGCAGTCCGTGCCTAAAAATAAACAGTTTCTTATCACGCTACTGGTGTTGTACGCAGTAGATACACGCAGTTGGCAACTTTTTTCGAATCTCATCGTATCTCGGAGTACTTAGGTGTGTACTAGCAACCGTTTGCACTATATTCTTGTACTGTTTGTTGGCTTGAGATAAAATATGAATAGATTTGCATACCTCTATACTAGCTTCTTTGACTTTTTATTAACAGTCGCAAAAACATTGTAATTAGCGGCCTTTACGCCTTAGTCGCCCCGGACGGAGCCTTCACTACTCCTCAAAATCCTAGAACTTTAAACCTATCTTGTTTTATAAGAAAAACATTTCGCTGAACGCCCTAGCTGGTTTTATTTTAACATTATTATATCCTAAGATTATCAGCTCTGCATTCTACTAAACATTGTTGGTTTACAACTTGTGTGACGTGAGGAGTTTATGATGTCTTTGGCCTCTCAAGGCCTTGGCAATGGTTAGCGCGTGTAGAGCACTATTGCATTGTATAAATAACAAACATTAAATACTTGTACGTGCATACAGACAGCATAACATTGGCTATAAGAACCTACTATGTTCTATGCGGTATGGTTGTATCTAACGTATCTCAATTATTCATACATTGTAACAACACCAAATACCAATAAAGTGCATTGTTCATTTGGGGTCATGAATTTAGAAAAAAGCTATTAACCTTGCTGAAATGTACAGCCATTGCCATGTACCATTATAATTATTTATTTATTTACGAAATTTTAGGAAAACTTACAGCTAGGTCTTAAGAATAGTAATTAACATAATACATGCCGGTACAGACCAGCATGTGTGCTGAGGGAAAATTATGTTTATTTTCTAAGTAGGATCATACTGTAGTTACCACAGGTGATTACCATGTAATTGTTATTTTATTCATTTGTTTACAATAATACTATATAATTAACTTTATTATAGGTAAAATCCAGAAGAAGTATCTACC
The DNA here is from genome assembly GCA_963662085.1 of Eupithecia inturbata. NCBI lineage: Eukaryota > Metazoa > Arthropoda > Insecta > Lepidoptera > Geometridae > Eupithecia > Eupithecia inturbata. The sequence continues at coordinate 4,777,987 of OY759192.1, forward strand.
TACTCCGCCGAGGTCTCAATATCCGCGCCGATCTCTATAATATGCAAAGACACCATAAAACTAACATTATCTCGTGTGAGAAGGTAGGTCTCGCCGGAAGGGCTAGCATCCACGTGAATTTACTACCAGTTTCGCAAACATGAATATTTTCACAAGATAATTGGATTAAATAAATATGAAATAGTGAGAGCGGCTAGATTTTATATCTAGGGAAGAATAAAAACAGAAATGTTCTTCATTCAAAAATTTCAATGACTTTTATTTTATTTTTCAGTATGTTCACTTTTACTTTAAAATACCTCACTTCCAAATTTCAATCAGCAAAATTAAGTATATAACAGTCAAGGTAAATTGCTACAACAAGTAACTGCATCAATAAATATAATATGTATAACTTAGGCATAGTTCCGTCTCTACCTTAGCTAGTTTTTTGGTTCTACAGCTGTGTCTATTTTTAGGGTTTCGAAGATCGGTTTCGAAACCCGCGTTTTCTGTCCTGTTTTCCGTCTTTAATATCTCAGCAAATACAGCAGCAAATAACGTGAAATTTTAAATAATAATACATTTCATGCGCTTGTAGAATAAAAGAAAAAAAATTTAGATGAAAATTTTCAGTACAAATTGTGATGTCGAAATTTTAAAAGAAACCTACAATGTCAAGTGGAGTATCAACAGAAAGGTATCGGTTTGTACATCTTAAAAAAGTTTTAGAAATTTCTGTAGGTTTTATACTTTTTGAAATATTTAAAAAAAACTCGAAAATTTTACTATTACCCTCTCTACTGCGAAGATTAAAAATGTAAAATGTGTAATGTGAAATGTAGGTACCTTTAATTTTTAGGTATTCAATAAATAGCAAAGTCTCTAACCGGTACCTGTAGACCTTGTAGTACATAATTGACAAACATTCGAAACACTCGGCGCGCGAGTCACACTCGCACTTGACGAAGCTTGTTTTATTTAGTTGAAGTTGTAAGTCCCCTTTTAAGAGTTCCATAAGAGGGTAGAGACTTTCAACTTCACCTAAATACGTGTACCTAGTTCACAGTGAAGTTTGTGTACGCATTCACAGTAAATGCGCGGTGGCGGGGGCTAAGGCGAGCGCGAGCACACTGTGGTCACTACAGTAGATAGATAAATAGATAGATAGATAATGCTATATTCATCACCTTATAAAACAGACACACCGGTGTAACCAGTTACAGTGGCATAGTGACGAACGGGCTGTTGCAGTTGTAGCGTTTAGACTTATTGCAGGTGTGGCAAACAATAGACGTGGATTTGTTATTTTTACTAGACAGTTCGATCCTGAGATGTTGAACGCAAGAGTTGGTGTGCGCGAAATAAATAAAACTGGAAACAAATTGTATTTATTTGTATATTGCAAAAGGTTGGATGGACGTTTCGATATTTGTTACCAGTTCGCGTCAAAACCAGTGAACGGATCGGGCTGAAACTTGAGAGTTTTTGACCTGAATCTACATATCTTATCTTATAGACTTTACTCGTGATTCGAATATAGATATGCAAAATCTTATAATATGCTAAAATGGCAACGCTGTTTTGAAATCACGCGCGGCAACACCCATAAGGTTTGATACCCGCTACCAGCTCATTAGGTCGCTTGTTGGCTAGGCCCGTGTAAAGTGGCCATAACGCGCGGATAGTAGTGTTTGAAAACTACGCGTGCTAACTCGCTCAAGCCCATCGCGCTAGGCGCCGCCGCCGCATTAGTCACTTTACTATGAACGCAAATATGTTTGACACTTCGCGCCCGCCGTCGCAACCGCACTAGGCTTACGAGTATGGTTGAAGCCTTAGACAATTCCGAGTTTTTTCCTTTAATTTTTACTTGAGAAATTTACATTTCAACCAGTTCTCAGGGGGGACCCTGAAGATTTGCGACGTGGTACATAATTTTCAAAGTCTTATTTTACGATTTTCGAGCCTTTCAAGTATTGTTGTGAAAGAAATTTTATATCTCGTATGGCTGGAAGCCTTGTTTGGCCGGAGAGGTTTTAAAATCAGCTATAAAGAAGAATCCTTTTAGGAAAGATGTAGGTCTTTATTACTGCCTTTATACCTCTAGCCTTGTTTGTGTGTTGCACGCTCGAAAACAACTCATTAATATTCAAATATCAACAGGACTTCTGTGCCTACACAGTTTGCTGGATAACAACGTATAACAATGGCCTGTCAGTTCTTATTAAGCGTTTCAACAACATTCCTAACCACAACAAAAAACAAAAAACACATAAACGTCTAAAATATCAAAAAAGGTTATAAAAACATATGTTTGAAGCATAGCCCTCTATGGATGCGAAAGATGGACCATGACACAGCGGGATACAGAGAGGATTGAGGCGTTTGAAATGTGGTGCTGGAGGAGGATGGAATGGATTAGCTGGAAGAAGAAGGTTACTAACGAGGAGGTAGAAAAGAGTTGAAAAAAGAAAAGAGGTTTTTGACGAACACCATTCAAATATAAGAGGGAGAATGATTGGACATCTTATACGACATAACAACTTCACAAGTAAAATCATAAATCTAAAATCATAAGTCTTTGATTAAGTTAGAGGAACAAGAAAATAAATAAAAATAAAAAAACTTCATAGAAGGAAAAGTATAAGGAAGACGAAGAAGGACGATGACTAAGTACTAGCTATATGTGTCAGATCAAGGAGAAATTGCTGTAATCTTAATATAAAAGAACAAGCTATTTTCTGGGGACAACGCAACACAAAATGTTTCATAAAGTATGTAACCTACAGGAATTTCAAAAACTCAAACCGATACCTTATATTTGATACACCACTCGGTGAGGTAGCCCCCGTTTTGAAAATGATTCCCCCCCTTTTTGACCATTTTTGAAAAAGTTGTTTACTTACAGACTTCTCTATATTTTTCCTGTAAAATATAACCCCATATCTACAAACGCTACATACATTTCAGATGGATCGCTCTGCAGACTACGGAGATAGGGGGGGAGAGGGGAATGGGTAATTTTTACTACTATTAATGAACTTTTTTCAAAATATTTCAAAAAGTATTAAACCTACAGAAATTTCAAAAACTGTTTTGAGATGTCCAAACCGATACCTTTCATTTAATACCCCATTTGGTGGAGTAGCCCCCCTTTTGAAAGTTTACCCTCCTCCCCCCCCCCCCTCCCTTTTTGACCATTTTTCAAAAAGTTGTCTACTTAGGTACAGACTTCTCTATATTTTTCCTGTAAAATATAGATCCATGTCTACAAACGCTACATACATTTGCATCTTCATTTACTTACAATTCTGTTATTTTGTGAATGTATGGCGTAAGCCGTAAACAAGCTATTGGTAAGGTAACACAATCTTTTATATCGTCTTATACAATAGCCGGTATACCGTTATCTACAGTGCGCTATTGAACATGAAGCTTCTATCAAAACTGGAGAAGTGTGTCAAAGTTTTCAGCATCAAACAGGTGGAGTTATGAACTCAGGCCATTAATTATATATGCCATTCGGAACAAAACAGTTTAATCGGGAACAAACCCGTATTTAGTTTAGACTTAAACCGACTTTTGTTTTCACTTTTCCACTGGCTGGCACCGGTACCACCCGGCAGCCGGTAAAGAAAATAGTATAAAGACGTGCGTTGCCTACGCTGGTAAGTGGAAAAACATGCTATATAATTTCATAAAGTTTGCTCCCGGCCGTGCTAGTCAGTATAATAACGCTCATTAGAATGTGATCCAGACAAGGCGAAATACCACGGCGCGCGGCGTTAATTTACGTTTAAGGTACTTAACGTAAATTAACCCATGTAAGGCCAGACTCTAGAACGGCCTGCCGTTTAAAAATCCTTCTTCTAAAGAATTCTAATTATTATTTTTTTCAATAAAAGCACTGTAGCTTGTACTTGTATTGTGTGACAAATGATTCAAATAAAAATACCTTTGTCTCAATAAGGCCTTAAATATGTTTAGACTTACGTGATCTGAACACATTATTAGACATAGACATATCATTTATTGGGTGGCCAATACAATACACACAATATAAATTAACAATTTTGAAATTAAAATTTAATACTAAATCACCTATTTATTACACAAGAAAACATAGGAACAATACGTTGAAAAACTAATTAACATTATTATTTTAATTAGTATTATTTAACGGGTATTTATCGCGTTTATTTGCTTATTTTTCTTGACGTTTCAACAGGTTTACACACTGTCGTGGTCACGGGATGACTGAAGCACTGGAGCCTTTGCGAAGCAGGGCAGCACTTTTTGAAACTACCCTCACTTGTTTTACATAACTAGTCATATCCATCTGCACACTCGGACGACACACAACACTAACTGTGTTCTCGACGCACTGAGAAACCGGTCTACTACAAATGCACTTGGATATAACAGGATTCCACGAGACTGACAGAGTGAAAAACCGTCTTCACGATTGAAATTAGGATATTTCTTAATTTCAACCGCTTGCCGAACCATTCTTTTGTAGTAATGCCTTTCATAACAGATGACTTGCGGTTTGTGTAATTCAATCCAGTGATTGAGTCCTGAGTCGACTACGTGCTCAGCTATATTGCCGACTTGTTTATTTGTCGATTTCTGACCGCTGCTATGTGTTCCTTAATACGTTCCGCGACATTGCATTTAGTCTGGCCTATGTAGGAACGCCCGCAGCTGCAATCGATCTTGTAGACTCCAGGAACTTGCAAGGGCACTACGTCTTTTGTTGTTTGAAGTCTAAGTATTATTAGATAATATAAAAACAATTTTTTTTGTTTATTGTCAGTGACAACATGAAAGAACCTGGACCAAAAGCTGTTAAAATACGAGCATCCTGGACATCCACACAAATGGAGAATGATATCAAGGCAGTGCAGAGAAATAATAATATTTTGTTTATTTCGTCTTCACACAATAGGTTTACCTAAAATTTAGTTATTATAAGCACAGAGATATTTAAACCTGTACTGTGAGAGGCTGGAGCTTGCTGTAGGTTTAAGAAAAACCTGTAACTGCAAGTCCCCAGGGCCTCCACTTCACGGATTACAATACAATGAGATTGGTATAAGTTTGACCTGGAACTAATTATGTATAAAAGTGTAAGATACCAGCACGGTAGAGAAAAAAACTATTTAACTTAATCTATTCTAGAAAACCTCAATGGAGGCAGTTGGAGGAGGCCTATGCTGAAAGGCACACCAAACTGAGAGACATTTTGTAGAAGCAACACAGAAATGGCAACATAAATTATTAAGCAGTATTTAAGTTACTATAAGAATCTTTGCAGAAAATGTTAAAGTTTTGGAAATAAAAGGCTATACCTCTATTATTATTATTTATTATTATTATTATTCTAGAAAACATCAGATTACAAAATCAAAACAAATAATAAAAGAAGTACATACAGACGGATTAAATGTTTGTTTGAGTGTGTGAGTATGTTTTTTTTTTTTTTTTTAATTTATTTGAGGGCTTTATCGCTAGCGATAACATCGCCCGTAGAAAAATTTGATTTATGTTGTATACATACAAAAAAAATGTGTGTATGTAGCCAGTGTAGTGTAAATGTGTGCGGTATGTGCGCATGTTTGGTAGGGTACTCCTGAGGGCACCGGTCTCTTAAGAGTCCGGGCGACAGGAGTTACCCATATGTGTGTGTACCTACATACATATGTGTATTTGTGTGTGGTGTGTGTATGATTGTGTATATAAGTAGGTGTGTTCATCATGCAGACCCCATCCTCCAACCAGATAGAAATAACCTATCCTATAAGCAAACAGACTGATTTGTGGCAGGAACTTTGCTCAATACTAGCTAGAGGTTTCTTTTCACTTTATAAAATTTGCTTATTTTTGGTTTAAAGTTTAAGAATGTATAATGTTAGGTTAAGGTTATGAAAGGGTGGTTAGGAGATTTTCAGTCTCGAATAATTCGAGGTAGGGGAATGATATTGAGAATGGCGTTAATCTTATTGTAGATGTAGGATCCCAAGAAGCAGCTGAATTTATGAGAGCGGCTGGTGTGAAAGCTCTGAGCGGCGCACACCTTACCTTTCCTACGCTTCTTTTTAACTCCTGATTGTACTCGAGTTGAGAGTGTTTCATAAGGATGATATCTCTCTCAAGTTCAATAAGATGGGTCTTATTGAACTTGAGAGTGTAGAAATAATTTGTTAGTTGGACAAATTACAAGTTCAATATTACAAGAAGAACCCCGAGGAACCATTTTCAGACAGGATCCATTTGGGCTTGGTTTTGTAACGGTTGTCATGAAGATAAAATCATGGACATGCGGCAGTGCCGTGATTGTGGCAAGCAAGTGGTATCACTAGCTCTGCGTGAGATTAACATATGAAGATGAAGATTTCACATGTCCAGGAGGCTTCTAAGATAATTATAATTTAATCGATAAGCAATCAGTATTCTTAGGTACACAATAGTTATTGAATCGTTATCAGTCCACTAATCAGCCTTCCAACGATTCAATAACTATTGTGTAGGTACCTAAGAATACTAAATATGGGTAAAATGTGATTGTTTAGGTAAGTTTTAACACTGAAACGTTCCAAATGATTAATTGTTGGCGTTTTAGTATATTTTTTGTTGGTTATTTCTAAAGTTGTGGCTTTGAAACGTTTGTCCAAATAAGGCCTATAGCAATCACCGTGTGGTCTTATAAGGTCCCAAAAGAAGGTTTTTTAAAAACTGCTTTTTGTTTCTAATAAACGTGATTCTTAACGTCGGAACTATTGATTTTCTAAAGATTAATAAATAAAGAAGTATGTACCTAAAGACAAATTGAGTTTTTAATTCTTATTATTTTCGATTTTATAAAGGAAACTTCGTAGGGCCTTACATGGGTCAAGTTCCTTAACTCTTAAAGGTACCAATATTATACTCTATAAGCTTCCTTCCTTATTGCTGGAGTGTTGTCATAACCCTCGGTAATTTAGCAGAGATGCACTTTGCGAAGTCAGTCAAGGCCGAAAACACGTCACCCACGTCACGTATCTTTAGATCGGACGCGTAACGCATTGCATTCTTGTGATGCACTTTGAGCGGTCGCCAACATGACGACAGCATGGTTTAGCATGGGCACTGAATGGGTTATAATAAAATAACGAAAATACCTTTGGTCACCATCATCATCAGCTGTTAAGTACGCACAGTTGGGCTTCAGCCTTTCTCCGAGCTTGCCATTCACATAAATATGATCCGTGATCGTTATAAATATTAACTTTAATTATCTAGTATAATTCAGATAACTTTAGTAAAAAAATGCATAACAGTAACGTTGCGAGTGTTACTCCCTTCTCCATAATGAATTTATATATTTATAATTTATAAATTTTCAATTATAAAAATATCTTTGGAACCTTGACGCGATGTATGACATGGAATCTAGACGTAATAATTAAATATAATAATAATAATGCTGGTCCACACACAGCGTCATCTAGCCCCAAGCTAAGCAGAGCTTGCATGACTCGCCTTAACCTGATGGCTGATAGTGAACTCAAGGTGCTACGTTGAACAAAGTTTTGTAATTTATAATAGGTTTAACCTATAAGGGATTTAGATATGAAGATTCTTGTCAGGACAGAGGCAAAATTTCCTTCTAAATAAGAATCTTACAGGTTGTGAACTAGCGGGTGGAAGTTTGTATAAGATAATCGGCTGCGAAGCAGCGGGAGGAAACTAGTAGCAGGCATTGTTAAAGTGCTTAATTATCGGTAGATAGAATGCGTGCATGTTTATGTTTGCTCATGATGACTCACCATCATCATTGATGATGAGTCACATTGTAGGTGCTTGTCAAGTGCGATGTCCATCTCTAGTAGGTCCTTCCCCACAGATTACAGAATTCTGTAATCTGTGTTCTTCCCATTATTTGCTTTAGTTAGTAAATATTATAGTTTTTCAAACATAATTTAAGATCAAAGGACAAAAAAATACAAGGCGCAAAAAGTGCCTGTACTACGTAAACAGGTTTTTTTTAGGAAAAAACTGTTCACAAGAAAATTAAATATAATATAAAAACCAAAGTGACAAGGCAAAAACTTAGCTTTTACAATAACTTCAGCTATTTATTTTTACGCTTACGGTAGAAGTGTTAACGTTAGGGTTTGGTAACAAATGATGCTGCTCTCCGTACATAACTACTTCATCACATGGATCAAATTTTATCAACCAAAAACGAACCTTTTAAAATTCTAATATCTCACTTCTCACGCCATACTCTCGGTTTGTATTTTATTTACTTATAATTATGTTTTGTTAACATGTATTAGCTGTTTACCACTGCATCGTCCTGCAGTAACACTATTTATGTTGCGTCAAAGCAAAATTACATTGACCTTTCCTTTCCTTGCATGGGACTAAAGAATAAGAATAAGAAAATCTTTAGAGGTACTAACAAGGTACGGAATATTTTTTTTATCGCGGAGCACTTTCCGATTACGCTAGCAAATTGAACTGGCAATCGATTCTCGTTTAATTTTGTGAAAATTTGATATGAAGTACCTACCTAAAGTAATGTTGTATCGACATATTTTGGACTCCCGCGTGCGTGATTTTATTTTTAATTTAATGGCCTACTAAAAACTATGTTTAATAAGGAGTGCTGCAATTACACTTATGGGTTTACCTACGTTTGAAAACTTTTACCTCCATACCTTGACGTCAATATTGCAATATATATATTTATAGGCGTAAATCAGGTTTGGTTGATTTAGTAGGACTTGAATTTACGAGATCAAGAATGCGCCTGCCGACAAGTTTATCAAGATTACCGACATAATACACAACTCAGGACATTCTCTTATTATTGCTGTGTCAAACTCAGGAAAAAACACATCTAGAATGCCTTATACAATATCAAAAATACCTTTATACTTTTATATAGGGCTTCTTTCTCTTAAGTCGCACGAAACCGGTAAACAAAAACATATCTCGAATGATGGTACTCAGCATGGTATAATATAATAATTCATATAATAATTTATTCAATAATATCTTAGGACAACAGGGTAACAAAAGAGTAATAATATCTTTTATTCTAAAGGTTATACTTGTGTCTGAACTAGGTTAAACCTGTGTCTCAGGCGGAAACAGCTAACAACGTAACTAATAAAATAAATAATAATCACATTAGGTAACTACATAACATGAAACGACAATGCAGACTTTTTAAAAATAAAACTTATACTTACTACACGTAACTAGTTTACATGGGTACTAAGTATGTCAATAACACTGCTGAAACACATCACGAATAAAAATATTATGTAATCGGCACACTTAGGCGCCTCCATAACCTACTAAGTTAATATACTTACCTATTTTCTGCCATTGTTTTGGTCGCACAGTCAGCATAGCCGGTATTATGATTACTGAGCTTCTTGAATTGTAGGCAAGTGGCAACCTTCGGTTCTTCCGCCTTTTGATTACAGTCCTTGATCGAATGACCTTGAAGACCACAGTGGCTAAAGATGTGGGTCAACTCTCGGCAAGTCTTCGTATGATGATGATATTATTTTCAAATAGGTAACAGACTCTCCTCCTTTTGTTTGAAGTGGGATCACAAAGAGGCGAGTTATATATAGAACCTATAGTGGTACTACAGTGGCCTGTGATCACAAGTTGAGACGAAAATTGGTTACTGCCTCATCCAGCGTAGATCTGCAAAAAGCACTAGCCTTAGCTACAGATGGTATACTTTGAGTATATTTCGCCGCTAAAACATACTCTTAGCATCTTGGGCTTTAGGTTCCCATTGGCGGCAAAATGAGCCCCGGAATGCAATGCAAGCGGAAGAAATATGCGGTCATCACGGTAAATGTTGACAACCCTGGATTGTGACGGTAAGTGGTTCTCGCGTAGGTACTCTACCATGGCAAAAAAGACCAGGGCAAAGATCGCAAGTAATGAGACTAGTAATCAGTAAACAGATATGTAATTAATGATGATTAAATCCTCTTTTATGATAATATCAATTACGAGTGACATTTTTTGCGATAACGCGCGCGGGCCATGTAAACCGTGATAAAATCGGTAACGGTGGTGGTACCGATTTAATACATACATACATGAGCGTTGATTTATGCCGATGATACGGCTGTTTTGGTGCACGGCAAAAACTGGGAAATGGCTCCTTCTATTGCTGATAATGCCCTATGTTCAGTTTGCTATAACTACACTCCAACCTTCTTACATTGAATCTCATGAAAACTAAACTGATTCCTTTCTCTCTCAAACAGATAAGTTCACTCTCCTCTACTCTCCCGGTTCGTGCGCCCTCTTGTACATGTTGTACTTTAGCTGAGTCATGCCCCTGTTTCATAATTAAACAAACATCCTGCATTAAATACCTGGGCATCATGATCGTTAGCAACTTGGCCTGGAAATCTCAAGTAGAGAACCCATATTCACGTTTGAAAAAATTACTTTACGTTATTAAAAAAATGAGATCAGCACTAGACCTAACCACAATGAAAATGGTGTACTACGCTCTAGGTCAATCTGTTGCTTCGTACTGCATTACTGTTTGGGGCGGTGCTGCCAAAATGATCATTCTCAAAACAGAAAGATCCCAAAGAGCTGTACTTAAAGTTATGTTAAAAAAACTAATCTATTTTTTAATATAACTTTAAGAACAGCTCTTTGGGTGCAGCATTATGCATGCATATTATATGCTATTGACCTAAAATGTTTTGTACACACATTATCACACACTTTACACCCAGTCATACTTACGTACTCACCATGAATGACACTGTCTTTAGATTAATTAGAGTAGGTTAAACTTAGATATTAAAATATTATCTATAGTTCTGTCTGAATGTTTTTTGTATGAAATGGTACCTACTCTAGACAATAGTACTGGTTTTTGAGGAGGGCGTTGTCATTCTGCGACACAGTGTTAAACTTCTGCAAATTACATCGTTTTTCAAAACTATTTCGGTTCCATGTCCTGGGAAATAATAGGGATAAAGGATTTTTACTATTACTTATTTAATAATAAATAAGTGACGAAAAAGTTGGCACTCAATAATGTCGAAGTTCGATTTCACAGTTAGCAGTAAACCGTAGTATCGATATGCAAATAAAGCGAACATTGTATAGCTGCCAACTCGTAACTATTGTTGGCAGTGATTCAGTGGTTACTTGCACAAAATGTCAAGTTCGACTAGTCGTCTACGTTATTTATAAGGGAAAGTTCAATGACAACCTCTCAACTTGGGCTGAGCATGGTGATAGATTAATACTGCAAAAATTATAGGATAGATAGATAGATACTTAAGCCTCGGCCGCACTGCAGAGTAGGTAGGCGGCTCGGTAGCTTCAATTGCAACTAGGCGCAAGGCTAGATTTTAATAAATCTAATCAAAATCGCCTCGTTTCATCGAGGCGACTAGACTAGCTAAGCTAAACGCTTGCAGTGCAGGTCCCGTACTTTTGTTCTTATTCTACCATCTACTATCCAACATTGTGGTCGTAGTACCGTACCTACTAGGAGAAACGTTGATAGTAAATATTATAGGTATAATAATTGTTTGAGTCGGTCATGTACCTGGGCTCATCGATCACGGTATCCGACGGCCCCCGGCAGATACCTGATCGAAGGTGGGGCTAGATAATTATGGACTAGCCGGTACGGAGCCAAGAGCAGAAACGTACTTAGATCTATTAGATTACTATCGTATTAGCAAATGAATAAATAAATGATGTATAACTCTCTTATTTGTGTTAACTTTTCAACGTGGGTAGAGCTTTATAATATATTATGTATATTTACATAGGTACTCAATGTTTTTCAATGTATTTCAACGTAATCCACATACTAAACGAGAAGTTCGAACATATCTAGTAGCGGTTTTCTCTACTCTTTTAGTTATATTAAAATATCTATTTAGTTATAAAATATATTGTTTTGTGTAAGCGATGGGCTTAGCGGTTACTTTGAGCGGAAAACAGCATGGTTCGTACTCTCCATATTTTAATAAACATTAGATAAGATTAAAATGATGTTAAAACTATACTGATAATAACACTTTTGAAGTGGTTTAAGCACACTGCGCAACCAAAGGCTAGTTTTCATTAGTATTTAGTTAACATACACACAAGGTGAATAATACAATCATATAAGATTTTACCTACTCGGCGGCACGTACATTGGTAATCACTTGATTTCCTTGAAGATTTCATAATAATACTACAGAGATACAATATAAGTTTTTTGTCCTACTAAAATTAAAACGACGAAACAAACTTTCTAAAAAGGTTGTTAGCCTGAATTGATCAAGATGTATGTAGAACACAATCCACCTTAAATAGGTCACTTTTCATCCGGAAATAGCCCGTGCAAAGCTGTTGGCAGAAGCTAGTTATATATACAGGGCCTTGGATTGCTCATGTCAAGCAATCAAATGCTCTATGTGCCGGAAACAGTCATAGTGTTCAATAATTGGAACCATTATTGTTCAAGAAGCCACAGACAATAATCCCAGAACGCTTAACAGTAAAACATGATTGCAGCGCCAGAGACCATTTTGCATTTTCTTAACTATTGCCAAATCGAACATTCAAATTCAAAGCGTTTTATTCAAATTCAAAGCGTTTTATTTCCTTTAGACCTTACAGGACACGTTACAAAATTCAAATTACATAGGCAAAACTAGGAAAGAAAGTGATCACTTTGATATTTTGCCCACTTTAATCTTTTCAAGGTAAAGGTAAGGTAAACAAGCGAACAAGAAACATTTACCTTGTTGCGTTGTTAGTTTTCGAGTTGGAGCAAAACTTGTCTTAAGCTTTTTTATCCTCTAGCCTAGCTAGATAATCTGATATTTTGTAGTAAGCCTTCTTACTTTACATTAAAAGAAGAGCTTTGTTAATGTTAATTGACGATTTACATGTTCTGGCTTGGAACTACTACATATACCTATTAACAACATAACTGCTAACAAGGTCAACTCATTCAACTCCGGCCTGCAGGCTCCGACAAAGAGATTGTGTAGAAAATACAACTTCATGAACACAAAGATAGACATAGGTATACATTTTCAAAGATAATACTCCATAATTTAAAAATAAACTGCTAGACCATTTGCGGCATTCTCTAGACTCTAGTTGGTCCTCTAGTCTAGAGTCTAGAGGACCCGCCTTATTAAATATAGTTAGTCTTAATGTTGATAACAATATGTTTTTATTTCATATAGTTTATTTTTATAACTTACATTATATATTATTTGATATTTTCCTATTCTGTAGTTTATATATACGAGTTTATAGTAGATATGTGCAGGTAATTAATATCGTGTTTACCTGTTAGTAACATGTTTATCAGAACAGGACCTTATTTTAAGTTTGTTTTAAATGGTTGATATGTAGGTATGTGAATGGTAAACTTTTTAATAAATAAATAAATAAATAAACACCAACTGACGGCCAGTTTACCTATTTGCAAATTGCATAAATTGTCTTTGTGCTCTATAATCATGAATACTCTTCATTCTGTGGATAATAGTCCAGCTCGGATGTCCATATCATTAAATTTGAGACTTAAAGAGTTCTTGTCATGCATTGTTTCCATAGATCTTTGTAAAGCGTAGTGGAAGATGACGACCAAAGCAGACCCGACTATTAGATGTGAGAAAAATGTTTTTCTTGGGAGAGGCTATCATTATCACCTTATTTGTGCTGCAGAAGAGGGCTGTTCGTGCAATCTATAATATGGGTCCCAGAAAAACCCTACGTGGAAAATTCAAAGAAATAAACATAATGACAGTACCATGTCAATATACATATGTATTTATGAAAAGTAATTGTACATTCTTAGGAATAACAGTCGGTTCTCTAAAAAAACATAGGTACATAATTTAAATACTAATAATATGAATAAACTCGTTGTGCCCACAACTAGGCTACACAAGATTAATGTATCTTTTATAGAGCAATGTACAACTATACGCTTCTACAACAAAATACCAAATGAGTTGAAAAAATTATATAAATAAATTCAAACAAAGGCTTACAGTCACCGTGACGCCATTTCGGTGATATAAAAATTGCTACCTTATATGTCTAGGTACTTGTCGTCAATTTGTAAAGATCCTATGACTTATAATATAAGAAATCAAACAATATCCCAAAAAAAATTCGACTTCGACGAGACTTGAATCTTTCTCGAAGTCTTTCCCTCAGTACGGGAACATGTTAACCAACTACACCACGAGGTCAAGTGACGTAAGAGTCGAAAAACTTTGGGACACTTTTTGGTTTTGGGTTTGGTTTTTGATGAGCAACGCGACACCTCTCGTCAAACGAACTAAACGTAGCTATAGTCTTTGAACAGGATTGGATAAACTTCAATGTTTCCCCTGTAGGTAGAGCTAACGGTGCTAGAGTCCGAAGAAAGTCCCAAAGTTTTTCGACTCCTACATCACTTGACCTCGTGGTATAGTTGGTTAGCACGTTCCCGTACTGAGGGTAAGATGCGGGTTCAAGTCCCGTCGAAGTCGAAAATTTTTTGGGGTATTATTTGATTTCTTATAAATTAAACCAAGTGTGAGGCTTACGCACTATAATAATGAAACCTTACAAATATCCTATGACGTGTCAATTTCATTCTTGAAAGTTCAAGGACTCTTATTATTCTATACACTGCATAATGTTTTCCTTGGTTGGTCAAAGGTTTTATGCATAAATACCTAATTAATATAATATTGTGCGTAGGCTATAAACTAAGAGGGCTTTTCTTTTCATAAAAAACTGGAAATTTCTTACACGGTAAATAGACCAAGATAGAAACCGGCTTAGTTAACGGTGCGAACTTAGCTATGTACCAATTCCTGCTTAGTGTAGAGACAAGAGACTAGATCGCATATTGTTTCATTGCCACAAAAGGCACGTGATTTTGATTGGCACCTTTAACTGTTGGGAATTTGCTACAACTCACATTTTAACGGTGACGTTGAAAGTCCTTGCTCCATCCAACAACACTCACAATCAAAATACACTATGTCCACTTTGAACCAAACACCGCACTCGGCATCGTAATATCATTCACTCGCGACGCGACGTTTGCACGACGGACACAAATTACACGTCCGTTCACTTCGGCGATCGCCGTGGTACTGAAGTCCTGATGCTGTAATGTAATTGTCATGAAAATGTAAGAATTTTCCCACCCTACGCGTTCTGCCATTTGAAGTCGCTTGACGCACTGACACTGTGGTAGAAATTGTTCCTTTTTTTTTGAACCTTAACTTATTAACTAAAGAATACTTTTCGAAGTGATAGATAGGTAGGTAAGTGTCGCTTTGTCTCCGTTGGGTTGTCCATCCCTATTCTCGCTATTACAATGTTTGAAATATTTAGAGACTATTACTTATTTCAAGATTTCCCAGTCTGAAATTAGGTAAATATTCAAAGGTTTACCTAATTTTATTAAGGGTCATCCCGGAACTAACTCCCTTACTAACTCCCTTCATAATTGATTCTCATTATCATAATTGGTAAAACAGACCTTTCTCTAGTTTAAAAAATCTCCTGTCGATGTTATCTTAGGGTCCGTAAGTCCATTAATCTGGTGCCACCGACAACAGCACCTCAAAATCGAAATATGCGTAGGATTTTCTAAAATAAGTAGGTCCTCCTCACACGGACGTCCACTGCTGAACATGCGTCCATACGCATGTAACACTTACTTACCCTCCCAGAGTATAGCACTTACCAACGAAACTTAGAAGTTCACAATTCCCTTTGGAGTAGATAATTGTTGCTTTACCTAAACCAGAAAGTTTACCCAATTTACGGCGAAACATTTCCCTCGTGTCACGTGTGAACAAAGGAACTTCGTGCGATGCAATAATATTCCAGACAAATAATTTCTGTTTTCAGGTTACTGAACAAAAGTTAGAAATCTTAGTATAAAGTTACTTTTATCAATAGACCGAAGAAAAAGTATTATACTTTTACTGAGAAAGGTCGGAAAAAAAAAATTATTTTAGTTTTTAGTAAATCTTTGGAAATCACAGTCCGTTTCTAAAATGATTTAACCAATAAACTTTTATTAATAAAGAAAATTGCAATCTACAGGTACCTCCACGAATGAAAAATTACCAACAAGAGAAAAGCTACCATTTAGCAGCTAGAGAACGCAACAATTTAAAGGGCATCTTAACTGGCTATATGACATGTGTTAGCACCATTTGCCCAGATTTCTGATCAGGTAACTCAGTGCCCTGTCGCCACCGTAAACCTCTTTATTAGGTGGAAGGTGTAAAGCAGGCAGGTAGGTGGTAATAACCAGCGGCCCACGTCGACGGTAGCACGTGATCGGTATCCACAAGTTGATGTTAGGTGAGTATTATAAAATGGGTGATAGTTTGCTATCTATGTAGGGATTGGAATTTTCACTGGACTTTGTCAATTCTTATGCAAGCAGTTACAGGGTTTTGGGACGAGAAGGATAAAAATTAAGCACAAATTTAGTTCGATTTTGAGATATTTCTCAATTCATCATGCAATAGTTGGAAGAATCAGCATAAATTTAAAACAGCGTTTTGTTTTTCTATCAAAATTTATTCAAATTTAGTTTGATACTTAATTCGTTTTAGTATGTGTTTCAATTCAATTTGTAGTAGGTAGACAAAAAGAGATTTCGCGCTAATTCGTTCGTTCAGGTATCCGCCGCCTAGCACCGGACCGGCGAATACCTTGACCTTGATCGTTGGCTAATAACAACTTTTTTTAATGTCTTTGTTACGCGCAACGCAAAGTACTTATGCATTTTACGGCATGCATTCAACAATCACCAAGGAGGCTCCAATTTCAAAAATATATTCAAATAAATTGTGGTCTTTGTTTATGGAACACAATAAAGTCGAGTCAGTCTTTATGTATTTATGAGGACAAAGTGTCTTGTACTGGCTGATGATTTCAGACAAAAATTTAAACGAAACATACTTTGCAGCTTAAACTCGAATTTTAGTCCCGCTAAGCTACGCTATAATGACCTTTTTTGAGCAAAAGAAGTGAAAAAAAATTACATTACTCCCAAACACTTTTTGCGCATTACTCCTAAACGCTTGATGCGTTTGATTGGGATAAAAATGTAAGTTTACTCACGGAACATGAATCATAGCCATCACTAAGATTTGCGCCATCGAAACCTAAGAGATTTTCCATCTCCTTGGCAGACCAGTCAGTGAATTTGTTGATGCCTGCAGGGATTTGCAATCTTAGTAGCATAGCGGTACCTACACTTTTAGGTCATTAATACGTTTTTTTTTTAAATGAAAAACCCCATTTACTACCTCTTAGAACTCAATAGAGGGCGCTGTAACTTGGCGTCTATGCACGGTCACTCAATAGGCTACTTGACTCATATCAGGCGCAATGAATAAATATTTTCTGTAGTACCTGACAGGTTTGGTTGTCAAACTACTTAGGCCTAGATCTCAGTACTCACGCGATCCCCGTGGTAAAAAAACTCGCACTACATAAAATTCAGCATTTTTTCTTGAGTACTTTAATGTAAAAACATGAGGACACGACAACGTTCTCATCTTCAAATGCCACTTTTTACATGAGCAAAGGCTTTGCTGCGTCTAAACGCGCTGGATTCGATCCAAGGGGTTCAAAACGAGGGGCTTCTTATGGAGTCTAGGTCTCATTTTATTAAAGCTTACGTATCCACGAAACACTGTTATGTAGGTGCTTCCAATTTTATCAATTTAGTTTCCCCTAATAAAACAAATAGTGTGTTAAAACAGCGTACCTACCTACAGTATATCAGATCAGAAAGATCAAATAGGTATGAGACGTAAAACGATAACCGAAAGCCGAAAAGGTAGAAAACTAAATTCCGCGCGGATGAAGTCGCGAGCAACAGCTAGTGTAAAATAATATAAGCGGTTCAGAAACTGGAACGCAATTAGGGGATATTGTTCCCGTCTAGTTGAACTATGCGATGTTAAACTTGGGGAAGTCGGAAACGACCGAGGCGCGTCAGCTACTAATACAATAAAAGGTTTTTTTAATTGAACATAGGGAAATTTAAAGTTGTCTTATTTTTAGCAATGGGAACCTTTTGGAGGCTTACAAACAGCTAAAATAAAAGTCTGCTGATAAATAAGAAGTGTTTGTTTGTTATAATGTTACATATTTAGGAAAAGACTGAAACAATATATTTATGATAAGATCTTTTAAGTTAGCGTGACGGTACCAACCAATAATGTAAAACTTACTACTACAATTATTATCAAACTGTTATAATTTAGTATTAATTAGTTAAGATAGTAAGTAAGATTATTGTATGTACTCATTTAAGTGAACATTGTTCTTTTGAGTAAATACATTCGTTAAACTGAAACTGAAACTGATAATCCGGAACTAAGAGCGAGCTACAAAACTATTTTACCAAATAATACTAATTCTTAAATGCGGTAGAGGCATCTAGTTACCACGAAAGTGAAGCCGTGGGCAGAAAAATTATGTTTTTTATAGTCCGATATTTGCATAAATATCGGACTATACTAGCTTCTGCCCGCGACTTCGCACACGTTTTTTGGATAAAAAGTATAGCATTTATTATGGTCCCAGGTCCATGTGTGCATCTTTATCATCTTTATGTGTGCAAAATTTCAGCCCGATCCATTCAGCAGTTTTAGTGTTGCCTTCAGCTAAACATCTTCACAACAACGACACAAACTTTCGCCTTTATTGAGGACTAGCTGCTGCCCGCGGCTTCGCACGCTTTATTCCGGAATAAAAGGCCTACGTCCGGCCCCGGGATACCATCTACCTCGCTGCCAAATTTCACCGAGATCCGTTCAGCCGTTCTTGACTTATGAATAGTGTAACTAACACGACTTTCTTTTATATATATATGTAGATTAACCAATGGAATTGCAAAATAATAGATGCAGGCGTTACGTTGCGGAAGTTCATTGCAAAATATAAGTATAAAAAATATTTAGTAACAATTCCGCGCAAAACCTTCTCTGATGAGATTCAACAAAATGCAATTCGCGTGCACCGCCCTGTTGCTTGGCAGTCTCAGTGGCAAAGCCGAGTATTGTGGTGTGATGATGTCTCGTGGAGAGACAAAACTAGTTGACACGAAGCAAAGAGTTCGCCGATTTGTATTGAAAGCGAGCGTGTAACATTTGCATAGGTACTTTGACACGTGACGAGTGTAATTTAGTGATGTAAAGCACCACTAAATTACACAATATCCATTTTTGGTGGTGTTTGAACAGTTAATTATTGAACAACAAGGTATTTTGATTTTATAACCTGACAGTACTTTGTGACCTGACGTCTCACGTGGAAAGCGGTCACGACAGTCGCGAGCGGACTGAAGTTCGCGGCGAGCAAAGAGCCCCTCTTTTCGGCACGCGAGCTAAATAAACTTTTTGCTTCTATCTAGATAGTTACCTATATTGCTGTGCTAGTTGACGACTTACTTTGATAGATTTTTCTATTGTGTAGTTGGTGTGGTTACTTCGCCTATAATTAAGTTGTGTGTATGCTTGAAGTTGAAGGTGAAGGAAGGTATGTGACTAGACAATTTTATTTTGCTTAAGTCCGTTTTTAGGGTTTCGAGATCGGTTTCGAACCCTTACGGTCAGTCCGGAAACTGTTCATACACCAAGTTATTCTTATTCAACACAAGGAAACACCAGGCATTGATGCAGCAAGCAAAAGAAGGAGAAACATACATAGTATTCACATCAAAACCTTGTATTTGCGCCTACCATTTGCGTCAGAGTTCCTAGCACCTCATCTCTACAATAATTTAAATAAAAATCTATCTCTACAAAGTAAGACTAACCTCGAATGTAAACTTAATGTAAAACAATTTTTACAAAGCTTGGACTATGACCAAACTGAGCGGTTGCTATCGGTTCAATGTTAAATTAGTAAATGGGCTAAGTCTAGAAAATATTTTTACAATTATAAAATAATTTAAATATTTAGTACATACATTATTTATATTTATTTTTATTATTTTCTGTACTCTGTTTATAAATCATCTACCATTACATAACAACCTTATTGTACTCGTACTCTTGAAATCCTGACGGAAGGCGAGAGAGAGCCCTTGCGTCTACGTACAAGTGAAAACTTAGAGCAAGGAGTCAACCTTATCCATCCATGAAGGTTTTCGCTACTAAGTACTACTGTTGGAAAATACTTTTTCTTTTATAACTTTATTTATTTATTTGTTTTTTATGTCGTTTTGACACATGTGGCATACCGTTGGAATGGCCATGATCTAGAGAAGTTTTCATTGAATCAGAAGATCAGAGACACTGGGAGAGATCACTTAGTGTTTTTGTTATTTAATCCAAAGTTGAACACTCAGTTTTAATTTTTTTTCTTTTTAACACTATGCATGCCCATATCCGTTTTTATTTACCTAGATTACATGTTCATATTTATTTTAATAGTAACACGCCAGATATTATTAAAAAAGCCATGTTATTTTGTACAAAAAAAAGTAACGTTCTAAATAATTCAAATTTCGGAAAAATATCGTAATATCTTTATTTGAAATAGCCGAGTGGCATTTGAGGGTTAAAAGAGCGGCCAAGTTATTGCTCTTGATTCCACCTCCCCCCAGTTACCATATGGCACATTGTCAACACTCTGTATAATCTTCGATCAAGGTTCAAGATTACTCTACATTTTTAACTTAGGCTCATAAATCATATCATACCGGTTTAAGAACGCGAGGGGAACATGCAAAGGGTGTAATGAAAAGGTAGCTGTTATTTTTTCGGGTGTTTAGAAATCATTTCTTGTGTCTTTTTAAGTGATACAGCAAATTCTTATGATTTAAGAATGCCCAGCAAAAATGTTCTATGGTTGCTTTGAATAGTTTCCACTTTCCAGTCATTGTGTATTTTCATATTGTAGTTCAAACAAAACTTGGAGAATAGGAAAAATACAAAAGCCCTTAGCAATTTTTTTTTTAAATAGAGCTGACGTCATTAATTGTCGTAAGAATAGCAACATCATTGAGTTTTTGTTTTGTGATCAAAAGCTTTGTAATAATTAACATCGTTACTGCTCTCACAGTAAGCTCTAGGTGCTCTAGGTCTCAAAAACGTATCGCTACGCGACGCGTCTGTTTCGCAAACGCTTATCAAATCGCTAATCAACTTAGATTTGACAAGACTAAATATTGCATTGTTAGTAGATATTGCTCGAACTTTGGGGCAACGACTCTCAGATCTTAGGCCTTTTAATTAACTTTTTAGATGGTCTTACTCTATAAGATTATCATCTACTTATTCCTTGTAATTCAGATATCACCACAGAAAGTGGCTCGTCTGCTTCAATCCTCAGCAGCTCGAGCTTACTGGGTAGTTGAGTGTATGAAAGATACTACATAAACATGTAGTACCTAACTATGGTAAATCCTTATCGGTTTATATTCCAAAATCTAAAACCCCTGATTATTGAAAACGCTACAGAGTGAAACGAATGTACCTGTGGGGCAGCTAAATATTCAAGACAGCCAATTTTACTAGCAGGAAACATTTCTTTATTTAAAAAGAAAAGTAAAACTGCATTCACAGAGCTTTGAATAACTACTGGCCTTATCCAGTAAACGAACTCAGTAAAATATTAACAGCCTGTTTTTTTATGTCACCGATCGCTGGAGTCAATCACCAAATTTTAATCAAATTTTAATATAAAATCTGTCACATAGACATTGCATATTAAATAAAAGACACCATGAAATCTGCTAAAAACTGGGACGAGACGAAACACTTTGGATGGCTTGTTTACTCCAGTGAGGTACTCCAATCTGCAGCAGTCGACTGATGGAGTGGATACCATCAATATTAAACCTAAGCTTGCTTGCCGCCGCACCGCATGCCACGCACCCCTTGACGAAGTCCACACATTGGACAAAGCGTCGTTTAAGTACGTACTAATAATATTGATGGTGTCTAGCAATGATTCAAAGAATATTAAAAAGGCTCAACCTTATGAGCAGGAAACCCTGTATTACTTACATTCGCTCTAAGTTCTACTCTAAGTGAGGCGCTTAAATGAAGTTGTCTGAAATAAATGTATTATTATTATTATGCACGTATTGTCGTCTGAAGGTTGGGCAACAAATTACCAGAATTTCCAAAATTTTTAAGATCCGTGCTTGAAAGTTTATTTGTAACTATTGTGTAGATGTGTAGAAGGTAATCTGGGGAAGTATTGATCCGATTTAAAATTTATTTCATTAATATGCTATGTTATCCCGGAATGTTTTATTCACATAATTATCACACGAACGTTTACTAGTCTCTGCCTGCGACTCCACTCGCAGGCAGAGTCTAGTAAACGTTTAAAGGTTCAAAGGTACATACAAAAATAATGTCTCTCAATAAGTGCAGTATTTTTTTTTAACAAACTTACTAATAGATATTCCGATACGTAAACAAATAAGGAAGCAACTGATTATTTCTACTTCTGGCACGAAACGGAAGTGCTTCCTTGATTTATTCCACTGGTAAAATCGAATTGAATTTGCGCTCTTCCGGCGCCCGGAAAATTAAGGATTTATTTGGTGTTAACTTCTCACGTTTCCCTGAAGTTTTATGGTATTTCATCTCAGACAAAGTAAAATAAATGGATGGCGCAAGAGGTTGATTTATTTCGAGGGGAATGTAGGCTGCTTGTTCTTAGTTTTGAGGGAGATTCGTGTTTTTTGCTGCGTAAAAGGAGATTTTGAGCCTTGAAAGTGTTATCCGTTTATTACTTTGACGGCCCGCGCGTATCTAATTTTTTTTTGTGTCTTAGCTCTACAATTGTAAATGGAAGAGCCTTCTTTGTATCCAATTTTTATAGCAAGGACTAAAAGATTAAGGACGCGAATAAGAAAATAAAAACAACCTTAGGTGTAGTGGGTTGTGGGTTCCACAGTAGGTACCGGGTAAGGCAAGTACTTTTGCAAAATTCTGTGAATCGAATGTTTATTTTTTGTAAAACTTTCTATCGTTAACTTTTCTGGTACTTGCCCTCCATGTCCTATGGCCGTGGGACACCCTGTATAGAGATTCAACACTGTTCACAGACAGTGTGGTGTGGTCCAAGAGCTCCCAAAAAAGCAAGCTGTAATCGACTGTACATTTGTCAAAGCTGGCGAGTGCCGTTACATTGCCTGAACACCAATACGAATACGAAAATAAAATATCCCCCGGGGTTTGCGAAGTCGACGCGAAATAGGCCGATATATGAAAATACCCCTGGGCAGGTATCCCGGTGTAAATGGAACTGAAAGTACTTTGATGAATCATCAAAGTAGGTATGTGCCATTTCTTTTACCTATACACTTTAAACCGTTTTAAGGCTAAAATTAGGATCCAAGAAAACCCAAAGAAATTTGCATCAGCGCTTTTGAGCGGCAAAAATAAATAAAATAAATAAGTAATGCTGGACAAAACAAGAAGAAGAAACAAGTTTAACTATTAGTTAGCCCCTAACAACACAAGCGTTTTAGTTTCAATTCTAGAGTCTGGTCAACCCTAGTCCAGAGCAGTCACGTCCACTTCAGTACGAAAGAAAACAAACGGGATCTAAGTCACATATTAGTAATAACATCTTCGACTCAGTTCAAGTTATAACAAAAGAATCCAAAATTAAATGAGCTACGATGAAACTCTAACAAATAGCATCTCGTTCTGGTTTTCTGTTTCGTATTATCTCTAAAACTATAGATGCTAAAAAAATAAAACCTATTTTAAAAAGAAAACATTTATTTTATGGAGCACATGCATTATCAATATTTATATGTAAGTAGTTTATGCTCGCGGCTTCGCACGCTTTATTCTACGGAAACGATTATTAGTAGATTGTATCATAAGGGAGCAAAATAATATTTTTAAGGCGAGGGCGCTTTTTTCGCTACGTTTAGGATTCTACTAAAAAAAATAATATAATATAGAAAATAATATAGAATCCCTCACTTCGCTCTGGATTCAAAGTACGTCGCCCGAACCAAAAATATATTTTGCGCCCGAGTGGTACACTCTACTTTTCATCACCCTCTATGAGGAAATAAAAAGCGCCTCATAATTTATTGTAATTTAGTTGTTACTCTATGTTCATAAAACATAGAGTAACAACTAAATTGAAATTAAATAGTATCTAATAATAAAACAACTAAAAACTTATATTTACATTTGAGACATTTTCGCAATTATGAAAATTTATTGTTACAGTTTTATTAGGAAAAGAGAATGTTGTAGATTTTATATTCTGCATGTTTGAAATAATGTCCGAATCTGGCTCATTTTGAGGAAAATGTGACGGTGAATCTCGTTGTTTGGATGTAGTACCAGCTAGTCTATATTCAAACAATATTTGCGTTCGATTTCTTTGGCGCTGAACACTAAGATGTTACAAATTCAAAAAGTGCGCGGCAAAGATAATTGCGGCGCACTTATAAAGAGGATTAAAAACTCAGTACTGCCCGCTAAAAGTTTCTTATAGAAAACACCACCTTTGGGTGCACTTAAAGGCGAACCAAGTCGTCCTTTTCGAACAGATAGGATGGAAAGGTTATTTCTATGCCATGTGAACTGATTTATGGGATGAAAAGTAGCCTTTGTTTTATTCGAGGCCCAGAACTACCTGTATGCAAAATGTTAGCCCGATCCTGTCAGAGTTTTGGCGTGAAGAGATAACAAAAAACGATCCATCCATCCATGCATCTTAGCTTGGGGCTAGATGAAGCTGTGTGGATTGTCAAGCATTATTATTTATTTATTCATCCACTTTCGCATTTATAATATTATTGTGATGTGATATAAATACGAAACCGACTTTAAAACAACCCAAGTGCGCTCGCTTTGGTCGCCGTTATTTATATTCATAGCTTTTTATCTACCACCACAGTCTTTAAATTTTTCAGGGCTCGCTCTACTCGCTGTTATTTATTTTCCTTACTCTTCTTAACTACGTACTTCCGCGGTCCAAAAAATGAAAAAAAGGCAAAATAATAAGATTATATAAGTATATCCTATCTAGGAGTATTTCAACCAGCCCATTGCATGCAACGAGCCCATACTACGAACAAAGTGCCTGCCCCAGTTCTCCCAAATTCTCTTTGAGTGCAGCCAAAAGGCGTACCTACAGTTCCTTCCTCTTACACGGCACGCACGAATCTAGGGCTCGCTGTGTCCTCGTACCTCAATAGACCCTCTTGACCCACTAAACTAACATTCACATCATTTCTCGTTTAGACCTCGAGCCCGCTTCAAAGGTTCCCCCTATAAAATTTTCATGAAACTACTTTCTGTTGCGGATCGGTACATCTTTTTAAATCGCTACAGTTGACTCTTTCAGATAAATATTAGAGGAAATTCGACTTTAGCACTTTAATTTTTCAGTCTAATATGAGTGTGATGCTGTAGTTATTATGAGTGAAAAACGTCTTTTCAGGAAAACCGTGCCGCAGTCGTTCCGTTAGCGATAATTACGGACGACATAACGGCCGGATAATTTCATAATTGTGCTTTTTATACGATGTTCGGTGAGCGATTTAATTGAAATGTTATATAACAGATTTTACGTATAGAGCTAACTTCATTTCATGTAGTAACAAGGTAGGTATATACATAAAAAATTTGCTTAGCTACAATAGAGTTAGAAGTCGATGATTTAAGAAGTAACTAATAAAAGTATTCTGATCATGGTTAAGTAAACTAGCAAACCATGTTCAATTGTTCAATTAATTAAAATAAACTATGTTGCCACTTTCAACAGAATTAACATTTTAAAGGATACAAATTGTCTTGTCCGCTATGGAAAAAACATGCTTCTTGTATTAGAACATTTAACAATTCTTTGCTAAAATAACACGATTAGGAAATAATAAACTATAAAGGTTTCGGGCTTCTCCGTTTCTTGGACTTCCAAATTAAGGGGTATCCAGAATGTCATGCATACATTTCCGACATTGCTGTCCTTGAGATTTCTCGAAAGCGCATCTAATCTAAGTGATGAAAAATATCACATAATTCGAAAAAATAACTGTTCTTCTAATGTTTATCCTTCCTTTTAAAATATTTTGTGTAGTTTTATAATAAATCACTGGAGAAAAACCCTATAAAAATCACGGGTTTTAACTCTCACAGAAAATATAATAACTCCAAATGAATTATATTAATAAATTATGAATTATATTTGAACAAATACTTCAACATTTTATCTTTCCGTTAATCAATCGTATTTTTTATAGGATTCAATACAATAATAATAAATCCCAAAAAGCACATTTTTGAAAGGCGTTTTGCGGAGTAATTCCAACAACGATAATATTTTGCCAAAATAATTTTAACGAAGGCTGGATGCCTTCTCGGACGGACGTGAGGGCATGTAATTTTTTTGTATTTTGACAGCTGGTAACGTCATACGAATAGAGTTACTAATGTTACTATTGGCATGCACGAACGCCCAACTGTATTTGTTTTGCAAATGTTCTAAACGTAGAGTTACACATAAAAGTAATAAACTTTTCTGATTAGAAGTTACATACCTATAGTCAAGCTTAGAGTTAGCTGCAACAAGAAAAAAATCACGTGTCGAATTAGCAATATTTATTGAAGAAAGGATCTCAAATCGAAAAGATTATTAATTGTGTTTAAAATCAACAACAAGGAAGTTCTAATTTTCGGTGAAGTACCTACTTAATTAATAATACTTAATTATTAATAATATTAATAATCTACATAAATAAAAATTAATCGCTAAATGCTGCTAAGCGCAAAACTCGAGAACGGCTGGCCCAAATTTAGCTAGTGTTTTTTTTAAATATTTCTTGAAGTCTGTGGAAAGTTTTTATGGTGACAAAAATTACCACCAAAATTATTCAAAAAGTAACACTGCAGGGCGCAGCTAGTATATGTATAATAATAATGATGCTGGACTATGCACACCGCATCATCTAGCCCCAAGCTTAGCGCTTATCAGAACACTTGCGCGAAAATCACAAAACTCATATTATCTCTCTAAATAGACGTCGCAGAACACAGAGGTGTAGAGAATTTTGTTCTCTTCTTCTTCGTTTTTCTGTGATATAACTCACTTTCCCCTATCCTTCCCACTTCCTTCCCCATAAAGAGAAACATACTTTAACGTCCGCCATCGTAGCACGTGCTACGATGCTACGAAGGACTGGCGTAGCATACAAAAGACTTTAACGCGGACGCACTTTCTTACTACACTAAACAATGTATTGTTTCGAGGACCTTCTTAGCACGTATCACGTGTCAATTCAAACAAATTGTCAAAACCTTCTTGTGCAAAAAGGCTTACTATAAAATATCAGATTATCTAAAGGATAAAAAAGCTAGGGACGGGATTTGCTCCCAACTCGAAAAATATCAACTAACAACCTAAAGGTTTCTAGATTTTGCAACAGTCTGCAGTTAGCTTAATTGTTTCAATTGTAAATACTAGTTCTAATTTGTTTTTATTTATGAATTGTAATTTTCTTTGTCAATAAAGATTGTTACAAGGTTTCTTCGACGCTTCTTTACTTTACATACCGAAGCGACTGAAATCAAAATTATCACATTATTTCCGTGTCAGTGTTTAATTATTAAGAATTTGACCTTAAGTGTAAATTTATTTGATTTATAGAAATAAAGAGTTTTTGAGTTTTTTGGCTTTGACTTTGTAATTTACAGTTGTAATTTACACAGAATGGTATTTCTGTTGCCGCTACAACAACAATTAATAAAAATAAACATACGGTTTTTATTATTATAGTGCGTAAGCCTCACTCAATTTATATATATTAAACCGGTATTTGATTTCTTATAAAAATAAATAACCAACCACTGAAGTTAAGCAACGTTTATGTTTCAATTTATGTTTTTCGAATAGGTTGTTTTTACCCAACTGCAGAATCTGCCTAAGGTAAGTGTACTCGAAAACAGTTTCGAGATGATTCTGTTTCATGGATCTACATAGGTTAGGTTAGGTAGGTGCCCTATAGGTTTTGTGTGCATGTGATTTAATTTTAAAATATGCAGGCATATACGGCTGTGTCTTTTCGCCTTAGATTGTTGACTTAGAAGTTTTGTTTATATCATGCTCCAATAGGTTACGGATTTGATTATTTGATGTTAATTTCAACTCTAGAGGTATACTTCCACGCGTTCCCGAGAACTGGGGTTGACAAACAGACGGATAGATGGAAAGACGGGCAACAAAGTAATCCTAAAAGGGTTCTTTTTTTCCTTGTGAGGTACGGAACTCAATGACGGAACCCTAAAAAGGTATGTACTGAGAAAATCTGTGTGTGACGGACGGTTGGACAAGATTAGGCATCTTGTGTGTTCTTTTTATTATTTTGCCATGATTTTTAAACTCCGATTAACAATTTAAATGTACTTGTACTAATTTTTTTTTTATATTTTTGAAATCGTATAAATCAAAGTGATCTTTGTAAGAAGACTCAAATACTCCTGAATATCAGATAGTATAAAAGAAGGTAGCCGCTTCTAAAAGTAGTAAATTTGCATAGGTTTATGGAAAATTTTAGCGCCCTCTGACGTCTAAATTTGTAAAAATTCGCATGCCATCTGAGCGCACCATGGTAGGCCCCTACCAATGAATATTCTACTTATTTGTGATCACACCGCTCGCGCTGCTGCAGCGCTGCTGGTGAGATCCATCGCTTCTAACGACTAAAAATGTACAGAAAGCCATTTCTTAACTATGCACCTATTTCCATACCTACTTACTACACAGAAATTCTTTTACACGGTATTTAATATTTACACAGCAAATATTAATTATTTTCTGTCTGTGAGGAGGGCGATAATGGTGTCTGCGGCACAGTTTTACTAAAAACTATTGCGGGCATCATCGAATTCCAATAGTTAATACAACCACGTAATTGTTCCTAAATAAACAATAAGAACTAGTGCCATATAGGTACCTAGATGATAGTCAAATATAATTTAATTCTTGGGTATGTTGGATAGAACATTTTTTGTGATTTAACTCATGTTGTAATATTCTTTTATTTTACAAGAACTGGCAGGCGCAAGAAATCAGGAATGAAACGGTTTTCTATAGAGTTGGTTCAGTCTAGAGCTTTGTTTATTTATTAGATCATAAAAAAATCATCAATTCTACTTGCAACACAACCACAATGATTCATAGCTAGACTAGACTAGAATAGATGTTAGATTTTACTAGTTTAGATATAACTGTGTAGATTCAAAATTAACTTTTTCTTTGTTTCTTTGTTACATAAATTATGTCATCTGTAACGTTTGATATGGAAGAGCGAGATCCTCTAACACAAGTTTTATATACTTAAATGAGGGTTTCAACTCAACTATCGAATAACTTATTGTAAACTTGTTACAGAAATAAATCATTTTATTATTATTGTACTCGTTCTGCTCGCTCTCGATCAGGTTTTGGCTGAAAATCAGTGGTTTTGCTTAACAGCACAAAAAATATTCACTGAGCCATGGCCTGTTTGTCTGTTGTTTGGTAAGCCAAATCGCAATGGTAAGGGTAAGGGGTAAGGGAAGTTTATCGGATAGGAATTATTCGTCAACTGAGTAAATAGCATTTGACTGCAAGCAGGTTTTTAAGCTTTTTAAAGAAAGATATGTTTTTTATTTTTTTACTTATTAATTTGTTATACATTTTTGCTAACCTATTATTTGGGCTTTTACTAAATGGGTACCTGCTTACTATTAAGTAGTTATTATAATGGCTCGAAGACCACAACCTAGAGATAAATCACGAGTATACCTTAAATACCTAACAAATAGCTTAGGTATCGAAGAATCCAACTATTGTACCCTATTAGTCGTGAATAGCTGGAAAAGTCTCATAGACTTGCCAAATTTACATACGCACTTAAATAAAAATATTATTAAAAATATTAATAAAAAGAAATACTACTAACTATGAAAACGCACTATCAGCAAATTACGCAAACGCCTATGCCAGGTTTATAGTACATATACTATTTTAGGGCTCATAATGGCATACCAACTATATATACTTAATAGACGTAACAAAGATAAACGTTTATCTTTGTTACGTCTATTAAGTATATTTTAATTTGTATTTTAGGGCTAAACCTCAAAACAGTTTTTGCAACTTCTGTTAGTTTTATACTTTTTGAATAATTAAAAAAAAGTCGAAATATTTGCCATAACTCTCTAATCTCCGAAGTTTGCAGAGCGATCCATCTTAAAGTTGGTAGGTATTCGTTCAAAAGCGAAGTCTCTAATCGGTACCTTATATAGTACATTAATAATAACAAATAAATAATGTTGGACACACATCTTTGTAAATTAAATTGTTTCTTTTGATTGTATTTAGATTTGTATTGTGTCATAAATCTATGGACTATTATTGTCTGGAATAATTTTTTTTTTTTTTTTTTATTTGTGTAGGTATAGTTGAGAAATGTTCGAAGCCCTCGGCGTGCGAGTTACACTCGCACTTGACGGATCTTGTTTTACTTATAATAGAAGTACCTACTAGAATGAGTTAGCAGAAACAGCCCCCGATTTTACAATTGTTAGAATTTATTTTCAAATTAGAAATGCGCGATCAATTTAAAAAATCTTTTCAAATATTCATAAGGGATTGTAAACATGATTGTAGAAAATTTGCTTGCCATCATTTACTACAGATTATGTTGTGAAGGAAGAACCTACACAAAGTACACCATTACTCATTGAAAAGAAGATTCGTTGCAGAGGGTTCATTTTGAGCTAAATGTCGACATGCATACATAATGCAAATTCACGGGGTTCACCTTTATATGAAATTGAGAAGGTAATTATGACGCCCTGAGCCCCTGTATATAAAATTATTTAACATACAATTATTTTCACGGTTCGCTGAGCTCACCAGCCTTGTTTTTGTGTCGACGAAAGCGAAGCGTGCAACTGAACAAATTCTGCTTTACGCACACCGCTAGCAAGATGAGTTATGTAAAAAATACCTTCTTTAAAATATTTATTTTTACTTTTACCTAGGCATGCAAGTAATAAAACTAAATTTATTATATTAGTTAAATGGATTTCCAGTATCGGTAGTCGTCGTTCTTCGTCTAGTAGAGCTTCGTTTTTTAGGCTCAGTTGTAGATTTTAAAGGCATAATTTTCGTTATTTTAGCCTTGCCTGTTGTTAATGGTTCGACTGGTTTCTCAGTCATCTTTAATTGTTGAATGGCAGGCGCTTCTTCAGAAGTCGGTGGTTTTTCACCAGTCGATTCCACTCCAGTTTTATCAGTATCTTTTTGACTATCATGCTTTTTTTCATGATCATTATTTTTGTCTTTAAGTTCATCCTTATTATCTGTGTGGTCAGAATTATTATCCTTAAGATCATCCTTTTGATCATGATTCTCTTCCTTTTTATCGTGATGGTCATTACCATTATGATCACCATTTTCACCTTTATGACTATTTTTGTCTTCTATGTGTTTTTCTCCTTTATTATCTGCTTCTTTGTGACTGTTTGATTCTTTATTGAGGCTAGCTTCTATATCTGTATGATTTGTGTCGAATTCGGTATTGCCATCTCTGTTTTTCGATGTAGCAAGTTTAACAATACCATGTGAATTGTTCGGTTCCGCGGTATTTTTAACAGAGTGTATTTTTTCAGTGAACTTTATTTCCATTATTCCATTATATTGAGTATATTTCAAGGGCATTATGCTATTATACATTGTATTTTTGTTAGGGTGTTCATCTTTATACCAGTTATTAGGCAAAGGGACCGTTGCTTTCAGTGGCAAACGCGGATGAGATGGAGCTGGGTTTTGATTTACCCGCATTTCTATGGCTTTCTTTAAGATACTTAAGGGTACCCAGTGTCCAGGGATGTTTGCTTCAATGGGATTGTTTACAAAAACGATTTGATCGTCAAAAGCATTCGAGAATATTCTGCATGAAGCCATTATGAATGTTGCCAGGGATATGATACAC